>CM034156.1:298234361-301231138 GCA_019776745.2 Taxus chinensis
CAAAAAAGACACAAGGTGTGTCGAAAATGAAAAGGGTGAGGTCATAATCAACTTCACTACCTGGCACTTTGAGATCATGCTAGGCATTCCCCACCACCAAAATTTTGTGGCTATAAGCCAAGAAGAATGCATCAAGGCATGGGAGGATAATGAAGATAAATGCATGTAGCTGATGAACGAAGTGTATTTAAAAAATAAGAAGGTGATAACCAGGTGGCCACAGGTTATTCACCGTAGCTCCTTCTCCGAAGAACTTAGTGATACCATCACATTCCTAAGTAGAGTTTTTGGACCTTCTGATGCCCATTACTTTCACAAATGGATGCTCAGGTACCTAGAAACCATGAATAATAATGTGCCTGATCAGTGCTTTGAGTGGGTAGAGATCATAACCAGCACCATCTCTAAGAATCTCCAGCAACTCACCACAACGGGGAGGTTCTACATGAACTCCTACGTAGTAGCTTCAGAGAGGGATTACCCAACACTAAACCGATGTGGAGTTTGGCCTCAAGTGAAAATATATGAATATTACCCGGAGTTGAAGCTAGAGAACAACATCTCACAGTTTACCAAGATCAACGATGCTTTCTTCTATGGCATCATTTGCCTTTTGAGGCTAAATATGACTCATGGTCAGATGACCAAGAGCATAGTCACAGCAACTGAGAAGTGGGGGGCATTATTTACCCAATTCCCCACCTTCACCTATCTCAAAGCAGCTTTTTTCTTGGGGGAGCCTGCCAAATTACCAAGGTATGTTGGCCCTAAGCTAATCCTATTGGAGCTGTCTAGGTAGCTTATAGCATACCATGAGAAGTGCCTAAAAAGAAATAAGGGTGAAACTCCTTTCCCCCTTACAGTGGGCAGGTAAACCTACATTTCCCACAAAAAATCCTGGGAAATGTTCACAGAGCTAGAACTACTCAATCTAAAGCACAATTTCTTGGCAAGACCCACCTTCGATACAAGAAATTTCCTCCTTAAGGAAAAACTCAATCTGATCAACGTTCCATAGATCGAGGATATCTACATCGAATTGTATCATGAGGTTGAACTCAGAAGAAAGGACCACTCTCGCCTGGCCCTGGCAGAGATTATCCAATATGGCATGGCCATTGTTCCAAAACATTATCAAACAAATGATCAATAAATTGATCAGGTGTATCTAGACACGAATGGGGATAGCTAGTTGTTTGCCAAAATAGATAGAACAAAGGCACCTAAGACCATTGAGGTAAGGGTTAAGGAAACATTGCGGTGAACGGAACATTGGTGTAGAATGAACGGCCTTATCTACCTCGGAGTAGATTTTACCACGTCCCCTTTGGACAACACACCTATTAGGCCGAAACATCTACCAAAGGGCAAAGGCAAGGATAAAGAGGGAGAATCAAGCTCCACTCAAGAAGAAGCTCCTGAGAGCCCTCATTTCGCCGAACAGGAAAAAGTTTAAACTCTAGTATCCCTAGAGAAATAAGTGGTAGAGATTGTTCCAATGGGCACATCCACTCAGGATGTTTCCACTGCTACAACCATGGAGGTTCCCACCGTCCCTTCTCCCCATTCTCATGTGACTCAAGTGACCATTCCTTTGGTCATATCCTCTCCCCCATCTTCTACTATTCCCCCTTCCTCTTCCTCCATTTTCTCTTCTCTCGAGGAGCTATCCCCCACCATTTCTTATCTCATCTCTCATCTCCCTTCCATTCCCATGACTACTTCCCCTGCAGTATCTCCCCCTCCCATGAGCACTTTCTTGGCCTCTCTCTCGATGTCGCCACCAAGTGTCTCTACGTACTTCCCCTCGACTACTGCAGTTGCTCCATCTTCCACCTCAAGCTCCACTCCCTTAGGTCTAGCATGGCTTTCTCAGCACTTGAGCCAACATAAGAGGAAAGTCCCTATTACACCTATGGAATTCTTTATCATCCCAACAAAGGGGGCTAAGAAGAAAAATCTGATAACCCACTTCTCCCAGAGTGCATCGGGAGAAAGAGTGATGGAGATTGGGTATCCTGATCCTTCAAAGGATAAAAAGGATCTGTCTCTTATAGATTATACAGTGATGTAGGTCACAATGGGAATGTCATCTGAAATTCTTCAAGGAGAGGCCCTATCTGTTGTGGATGCCCTTTGCAAGAAGCTCCAAGAAGAAAAGGAAGAGAAGAGGCTACTAAAAGAGCAGAACAAGCATCTTCTCCAAACCCTACAGAAAATGGGCAGTGCACCTCCTACAACTACCACCAAAAATCCTGAGGTCCTAAGCAAGGATAAGATAAATGAATACACCAAAATTGGCAAACAAGGTATGGCAGTATCTGCCTGGAGAGACTAGATCCTCAAAGACAGTGAGGAAGTAATTGTCAAGTTCACCGAATTATATTAGAACATTAGCCAGGCAAACAAGGACCTCCAGGAAATTGCAAGACCTATCTCTAAAGATTTGGACCATGCTAGGTTGCAACATGAGACATTTTAGAAAATGCTTAGCTATTCAGTTGAAGATTTAGTTAAATTTGGCGTCTTCGATCACCCCAGGGTACCCAGTAAAATCCTTGTTGCTTTGGACTACCGGGTCAATCAGATGGAATTTTTCCTAGAAAAGATAGACAAGGTCAAGGAGGATGCCCTAGATGCGATGCATCAAATGGAATAAATTTTCATAAGAATGTCTCCGGGCCTACTCACTCCTTCATTCACCTTGAGGAAGGTAGATGAAACTATTCGGATCTTCAAGGAGATCGTCTCGCAAGGGATAGGACCAGAAGTCACTTTTGACACCGAATCCATCAATAACCTTCTAGCCTATTGTGATTTTGTGGGGTACCTAATGGAGGAAACTAATGAATATGTCAAGCTCCCTGAAAAACTCATAGATGAGTGAGAGACTTATGAGGTAATCGGCGATCATACCAAGGGTCCTTCCTAGGATCAACTTTAGCCAATGGTCAGTAAATTCATGGAATATCAAACCCAGTTCCACATTACCTCTCCTGAATAGTAGCAAAAGCAAGATACTCCCTTTCAGCTACGGGATGACAATGAATATCCTTCTTCCTCTTGGCTTTATTTTTGTAAAATATCTAAGAGCATGTTGTCATCCATCAAGTTTCCCAAAGTCAACAATTGACTTTTAGATATTTTGTAGATATTTTGTAATTAGTTGTTGGTTTCTTTTTGCCTTATCTCTTATCCTTCTTCTATATATACTTGAATACTTGTTGTAATCAGGGGGGACACTTTTTAGATAAAAAATAAAAGTAAGGATAAAAGACTTTGTACTTTTTGTAACAGAGGAAAATATTAATACAATATTGAGACTTTGTGCTAAATACCTGTGTTATGTATCATAACTTTCTTATGTTAGATCTACATGTTTATTCTGTTGAATATACTTCTACTTCTTTTGTCATTTATTCATCATTATTGCTTTGTTCGTATATGTAAGTAGGTTTGGATCCATTTATTACCAATCCCAAAATATAGACCTTCTGATCTTTCTACTTTGGAATTCATTTCTTTTCTCCCTTCGGATTTATCTTATCTTCGTTCTTTCCCTTCTCTCCTTTCCTTTCACAGTTGGAAGCACCTCTACTAGGATGAGATCCCAAACCCCCGAAGGTAGAATATTGTGAGACTTGTACAGATTCCTGCTGGTAGAATAGCAATAAACCAGTTTCACTTTGTTGACTCAACGAGGGGCTATGCCCTGCACACTGGTTGCTCATCTATCCATAGATCTGACCACCCAACAGATTTTCAGATTAACAGTTTTTGGTGACTCTACTGGGGATCGAAATAGATCTATGGTTGTGATATGCTAGAAGATCAGTAAAAATCATAGAATCACTACCTGTTTACAAATTTTAACTTTTGCTTAAAATCTAAATTTTTTGTAAAAATGCTCCCAACTGAAAATTTTCTTTAGGGATCTGTAGATCGGGACTAGTTAGAGATATTTAGTTCGCTGAGTTTTTTCAAAAACCTATATTTTTCTGTAGATCTGAGATTCTGACAGTTTACAAAAATTTCAAACTCTTGCAAAAGTCAACTCTAAGATCTGAAAATTGGCTTGCTAAGTTTTACCATCATTTTATCCTTGTTGATCTTTGTCATTAAACTGCAATCGTTTTTCAAAAGAGGGATAAAATTAAATATTTAGAAAAGGTACATGCTGCTGATTTTTATCAGAAAAATCAGAAAATCAGCAACTACAACCAAAAAGAGTTTTAAATCTGCTCCAAAATATTGCAGATCTGGAAGATATGCTAGTGAGTGAACCATTTACTCGTGGCAAGAGATCTCGTGTATAAGTCGATCCTACTTTTGATTTACTTCAAAGGCACAACTTCAGTGTTACACCAGCACGCTTCTCGTCACTGAGTTCAGCTGATCGGTTAGCCAGAAGTGTCTCACCTCCACGAAGGAATCATTCTTTACAAGGAGCATCCACATCACTTTGCAGTGCTTTGTTGCTCAGTGGAACCGTCCTCCTAGTACACGTTCTTTTTCTAGATTTTCAAATGGTAGTACCATGGGGAAATGTTATGGGCCCTCTTGCTTTGCCACATCCTGTTCACGCACTCCCTCATGGAAATTGAAAGAATTTCCCCAAATTTGATGGAAGCGGAAACCAAAGTATGGATGCACACATATCTACATTCATCATGTCATGCAGTATCCTTGATGTGACCTGTGAGGATGTGTTAGTTCACCTCTTCCTGGAAACCTTGCAAGGACCCACAGCGGAATGGTTTCAGCATTTGTCAACCGGGTCTATCACTAGCTGGGCTACATTACGTTCTGCGTTTGAGGATAGGTATAAGCCTTCAAAAGACACATTTACATTACTGTAAAAAATCGCTCACCTAAAAAAGGAGGTCAATGAGACCATGCAAAATTTCATTTCCTGTTTCAATTCACTAATCAACTGTGTTTTGCCTACCATGCTGCCAACACCAGAAAATCAGAAGTGTTTCTTCCTAAATGCCATGAGCTCAAAAGTAAGTTTCTTACTCTTGCAAGAACAGGTCGCTACTTTGGTTCTCTCCCAAGCTGCTGCCATACAGATTGAAGATAACTTGCTAATATCTAGCAAATTAAAGAGAGAACCGTCCAAACCTAAAGCTTCTATCCCTTCTCTTGCCACTTCATCTGACCCGGCATTTCAAAAGATGGTGAATGACTTGCTCGCGTTAAAAAAGCAGCTAGCTCAAGCTTCCCCCAGCTCTTCATACCGGGATATCCCATGGAGGAATTTCACTTCCAACAACGTTCCACAAAGGCCATGTTTACCTGCAGCCGCTACGTGTTTGGCGCTTAAGGCCCCTCCGGTCAATGCTTTAGCCGAAATCGAAGAAGAGGAGAAAAATTATGAAGAATCTTCATCGCCAGGTGAAGATGATCAAGATGTCGGTGAACCGACTGGTGACTCTACTATTGGGTATATGGAATTTGATGAGGAGGAATATGATGAAGAAGAGGGTACCCAAGGATATGAAAGCGGACAGTCATATGTTGTTTTCACCCGCTCACAAGGAAAAGAAGCAGAAGTTGTTGCCAAGATGCAAAAAGAGAAGGCCATGTCAAACACGCCTCCAACCATCGCTAAAAGAGGTAGTCCCCTTCCTGCTCAATCTATTATTAAGTCTTTTTCAAAGAGATCTTTTTCCCCTATCTCCCCTCTGAATCAACCCTCTCCTATTCCTATCAAGACCAGTAATCCTACCCTACATCATGAAATGAGGGACTCATTCCTTCATCAACGCAACCCTTGGCCATGTTTGATATAATTGATCATGCTAAAAAGACCAAGATCCAAATGTCTGAAGCTGAGTATCTTCAGTCAAACCCTAAAAAACTTGTAAGGTTGACCGAATACATTCAAATCCAAGCTGTCATAACTACTTAGGATTCCCTGAAAGGAATTCTTTCTACTCCCCCTGCATCTCACATAAATTTTGCCTCGACTTCTACATCAAGAAAAATAGAACCTTTTTATCTCTCCCTCCTAATCAATGGTCACAAACTAAGAAACTACATAATTGATTATGGGGCTTCTGATAATGTCATGCTGGAAAAGGTTACCCATGCTTTAGGCCTCACACTTACCAAGCCTTTTGGACCTTGGTAGATGTTACTCCTTGGAAACCAAACAGGTTCCGTCGATTGGTCAGATCAAAGACGCCCAGTTCACATTCACAACATTCCCAGAGAAAATAGTAAAGATGACCATCCTCATTGCCGATATTCCAGAAGCATATGGAATTCTACTAGGAAGGATCTTTTACAATGAAGTTTGTGGAGAGATTCATATGGACTGGTCTAAGGCCAGAATCCCTGTCAAAGGCATAATACAAATTTTGGAGCCGGAATCTCAAAAGAAATACTTGGTTACCAATTCCTATGACCCCAAAGACTAAATTCTCTTCGAATCATTAGGGATGGGGAACTATTTCTTGTCCACAGAGTCTGATAGAATGGATTTCCTTGTCCAAGAAGAGGATCTTAACAAGATATGGACATTGCAGTTTGATGGCAGCTGTGTAACTAGTGGATGTAGCGCTGGAGCCGTGCTAATATCTTCCGAGGAGGAGATTATTCCTCTCTCTTTCAAGTTACATTTTTTCAACACAAATAATACCATTGAGTATGAATCTTTGCTGCTTGGAATGCAAGTTTCAAAGGAAAGGGGAATCAAGAACCTAAAAGTACAGGGTGATGCAGAGTTGGTTGTAAATCAAGTTAAAAGGATATACCAAGTGAAAAATGAAAGGCTCAGGCATTACCGCAACACGGTATGGGATAACATTGAGGAGTTTGATGATTTTTCAATAAGATCCATTCCAAGAGTTCAGAACGACATGGCCGATTCATTAGCCATCTCAGCGTCCCTCATGCTCCCTCACCTAGGTTTGAAAATAGACACATATACCATGGAGGTGGTTTTCAGCCCAAGCATGCCAGACAACTCTCAGCACTGACATGTATTCAATAACAACAATCAACTTATTTCCTTCCTGGAAAAGGTAGGAAATTTCAGCAAGCTTCATTTTAAAGGATCTACTTCTACATGCCATGAATTTATTACTAATGAGGATGGTGAATCAAAAGGAAGTGATGGCATATGTCAACTCAAAGGGAATAAAATTCCAAAAGGTCTGGTTTCTCTAGAACATTTTTTCAACAGACACGATCGTTTTGTCAAGAGGAACAAGCAAGATAATCCTAACTCCTCACCAGAGACCGAACCAGTCAATCTAGGTACTATGGAGCAACCGCAGTTTGTGAACATCAGAAAATGTTGCACACCCGAAGAAAAGTGGAAGTTGGTCAAATTGCTGAAGAAATGCATGGATGTATTGGCATGGACCTATGCCGATCTAAAGTATTTCAAGCCAAAAGACGTCCATCATGACAGCTCGTTGAAAGATGGTGTCAAACCCTTCCACCAGAAACAGAGGCATTATAATCCTAAGATCTCAGGTACCATCCAGGCTGAAATTCAAAAGATGTTGGATGCAAGGATCATTTTTCCTATCCATCACAGTACCTAGGTCATGAACATTGTGCCAATACGCAATAAAAATGGTGAGATACGCATATGTGTAGATTTTCGTAACTCAAATCAAGCGTCCTTGAAGGAAAACTACCCGCTTCCCATAATGGATCAGGTTCTACAGGTAGTAACTAGTTTGGAAATGTTTTCCATGCTTGATGGTTTTTAAGGCTATAATCAGATTGAAGTCTCACCTAAAGACCAATTCAAAAAAGCATTCACTACCCCCTGGGGCACATTTTCCTATAGCAGGATGCCTTTTGGTTTGACCAACACTGGCGCCACTTTTCAGCGGGTGATGGACTTCGTGTTTAAAGGTATGATGCGAAAGGTCATTGTAGTCTATTTAGATTAACTGTGTTATCTAAACAACGAAATGATCATTGTGATCATTTGGAGCAAGTATTGAATAGATGCTGAGAACATGGGATCTCCCTAAATCCAAAAAATTATGTTTTCAGGGTCACAGAAGGAAAATTTTTAGGGCATGTGGTCAGCAAAGAAGGGATGAAGATAGATGCCAAAAGGGTTAGGGCTATTCAGAGCCTCACTTTACCCACAAGTAAAACTGGCGTTCACTCCTTCGAAAAAGTGAATTTTCTCAGGCACTTCGTTCCTAACTTTGCTAAAAAGACTCACCACATATCAAACATGATGAAAGGGTCACCAAATTTCTGGTGGAACGAAGAAGGAAAGGTGTCATTCGAGGATATAAAAGCCTCCATCACTCGCGCACCAATCCTGGTATGTCCTGATTTCTCCAAGGATTTTATCATGTATAGCTATGCATCTGAGCATACCGTATCGGCCATCCTAATGCAAAATAATTCTAAGGATGTTGAATCCCCAATCACATTCATAAACTCTCCCCTCAAGCCTCATGAATTGAAGATGTCACAGTTGGAAAAGCATGCCTTCGCCGTTGTCAAAGTAGTCAAGAACTTCAAGTATTATATTCTAAACTCTCACACAGTGGTGCTGGTCCCTGACACAGTAGTCAAGTCAATCTTAATTCAACAGGAGTTAGGGAGTTTGTGAGGAAATTGGATTGCAAAGGTTCAAGAGTATGATCTAGATATAAAACCAACCAAGCTGGTAAGAGGCAAGGACCTATGTCAGCTCATGGCTGAAAATAGAGATTCAGAAGACCCTGAGGAAAAGGATGATTACACCGATGGAGCATAAAGCCAGCTGGAGAAATCCGATTCTCTACCCATGGTTCTATTTGTCGCAACTCGTGATGAATGGTTTTCTGATATCACTTTCTTTCTCAGCTACGGTGAGTGCCCAGCTCATCTGACTTCAAAGGAGAAGCATGCTATAAAGCTCATAGCAGCCAGATATGTCATCTGGGATGACTGTTTATATAAATACGGAATAGATGGCATCTTCTTACGATGTGTTGATAAGCCATAGCAGATAAAGCTACTTGAGAATTTTCATGATTCAACCTGTGGTGGTCATTTTTCCTCTTCTATGATGGCACACAAGATCATCTGGGCCAAGTACTATTAGCCAACATTTTTTCAGGATATAGCCACCTGGGTAGAAAAATTTGAGCTCTGTCAACAATTTGTCAGCAAACCAAAATTGGCTACTTTTCCCCTCAGGCCAGTCGTTATTGATGAACCATTAAGGCAATGGGGAATTGACTTTATCAAAGCACTCCATCCCCAACCAAGTGCCAAACATAGTTATGTCCTGATAGTAATAGATTACTTCACTGAATGGGTGTAGGCCATACCTGTCAAGAATGCCACCTCTGAAGTTGTTTGCAACTTCATCAAAGAGAATAACATCGTGAGATTTGGCGTTCCACACAAAATCGTTGTTGATAATGCTTCCAACTTCTCCTCATGAGAAGTTGTTGGTTTTTTCTATGAACATGGGATAATCTTGGCCCATAGCTCGGATTATTACCCCCAGGGAAATGGTCAGGCAGAATCTAGTAATAAAAACTTAGTGACCATCATACGGAAGCTAGTTTATGAGAGTCATAGAACATGGCACAATTCATTGTATGACGATTTGTAGGCAGACCGCATTACTCCCAAGAAGTCTCTCGGCATGTCACCTTTTCAAGTGTTATATGGAATCGATGCCGAGCTTCCCATTTTCGCATAACTTCCTGCTCTGTGCTTGGCACGAGCAATTGAAGATGAGACTTTCCAAAATTCTCTTAAAAAGAGGATCATGTATCTAGTAGAGCTTGAAGAAAAAAGAGTAAGAGTGGCCGATAGGATAACCAAACATCAGAATCAAGTTAAGATACTATTCGATAAAAGGGCCAAGCAAAGAAACTTTCAGGTGGGAGATCTCGTCCTTTTGTGGGACAAACAAAGAGAACCAAAGCGTATGCATGGGAAATTTTATTCTCTATGGAGAGGACCTTTCAAGATCAAGTAGCTCAATGGAGAGAATAGCTTCTATCTCTCATATCTAGATGGAGTTGATCTCCTGCTTCCCTATAGTGGGAAACATCTCAAAATATTCAGGAAGTAGAGCTTTCTCTCTTCTTTTTACAGTTTTCTTTTGTTGTGTGTTTGCTTTTTTCGTCACCCTTGTTTTTTACTCTATAACCCAATGGATAGGCACATGTTGCTCTGGGGTTCTCTACCCTTGAGCTTCGCTTAAAGATAGTCCCCAGAAAGAGCCAGCTATTAACCTGTAAAATTGACAAGGGCAATTTTAAAGGTAACCATACCAAAATTTTGTTCTAGTTCCTCGTTGAGGTCCCTCAATGTTTGGAATGTTGTAAAATCCCTTTCCAGGAAATCTAGTTTTCCAAGCTTAGTAATTTTGGTCCTTTTTGGCTAGGTGCACCTTTTATCTATGCAACATAGGGTAAATTTTTGCCCCCTTTATTTCCTTTGACACACCTTATGAAGTGTTGACACAACAATTGTTGCGCCTTCCCGTGATGAACCTTTCTTGCATGCACCAAGGTGCATGCATCTTCTTGTCAGCAAGAAAAATGTTGTGCCATGTTTTGGTGTGCCAAGGTGCTCAAAATATAGTGTTAACAGTACTAAATTTGTGCCAAAGGCGTAGATAATTCCATGTTGACAAAAACAAATCTGCACCAAAGGACGCAAATTTTTCCATGTCGACACGTGTTTTGGTGTGTCCCTTTAAAAAGTGGTTGGCACATTTATTACACTTTTGGCTATATATAGGTGCATCTGCCTTGTCACTTTCACAATAAAAAAAATGTGAAAATCTTTATTCCTCTGCACCTGTCAGCGTGCCAATCATTCTCGTGTCACGTTTGTGGACCCCACTTCATTTCTCTCATTCTATATATTTCAGGTAAGGGGTTCTTACTTCTCTTGTGTTTTTGTTTTGTTGGTTGTTTGTGAGGTTTGGTGAAATGAATCTAAGAATCTATAATCCCCTCCTACTGAGTTCCAAACCTCTTTGTTGAGTTCCCCTCTCTGTCAAATCTCATCGGTAAGACCAAAAAAATCAAAAACCCATCAGGAAGAAAAGAAAACTAAAAGTTAGTTCTGAGCCGCATTTTTCTCTTGGCACAATCACCACCCTTGTTACAGAAAACACAGTCATGCCAAGAGGGTGCACCAACCTTGATTGTAGCACACAAAATCCCTACGCCATGCATAAACCAAGTAAATCCTAAACCTGGTGCAGGCATAACCCCACTTACAACAACAAAAGTGCCATGCAATCTTTTCATGCACTGCGCCAAAGCCCCCCTTTACGCACATAAAGTAAGTGCTACACACATTAATCTTGCGGCCTTCGGCACACCAAAATTACGTGTTACATGAAAATTACCTGCACCATTGGCACATCCTTCTCCCATGCAACACCAAACTTATTTTCACCTAGTATAAAACTTCATATAAATGGCATGAGTGCACTCCTGTCTACAACAACAATGATGTTATATGCAAATTTCTTGCGCCCTGCACCCTTTGGTACTGATTTCTTCCTTGTAACACTCCACTTCAGTGTGCCATACTTTTAATCCTACAGCCTACAATGTCCCTGCACCATGCACCCAGAGGTCTTAAGATTACTAACTCCTTATTTTGTAATGCTTTAATGGAAGATCTGACAGCTAACATGGCTCTTCTACGTTGGAATTCACTCCTTCTTACAGATCAGCAACTAAACTTAGATCCACATATGTCTACATCAAGAAAAAGGCCAACCAAGTCAAAGGGTAAGGCTAAGCTCACAGACGAAGAGATGAAATACAAATATCAAAGGGTCAAAATGCCCAAGTCCCAGGTAGAATGTGACCTAGACATTAGAGATTCTGAACTCGGCCACATCGAGATGGAGGATTTCTAGGCTAGAACCAGGAGAGTCACAGGCAGTCCTTGGATGGACAAGCTGGTGGGAAGTGGTCTGCATTTTGTTTGGGGGATCCCTATCAGTGTAGTAAATAATGAGTTTATGATGGTGGTGACTTGATGTTACAACAAAGACACAAGGTGTGTCGAAAATGAAAAGGGTGAGGTCATAATCAACCTCATTTCCCGGCACTTCGAGATCATGCTAGGCATTCCCCACCACCAACATTTTGTGGTTGTAAGCCAAGAAGACTGCATCAAGGCGTGGGAGGATAATGAAGAAAAATGCATGCAGCTGATGAACGAAGTGTATTTAAAGAATAAGAAGGTGATAACCAGGTGGCCACAGGTTATTCACCGTAGCGAATTCTCCAAAGAACTGAGCGATAATATCACATTCCTAAGTAGAGTTTTTGGGATTTTTTATGCCCATTACTTTCACAAATGGATGCTCAGGTACCTAGAAACCATGAATAAGAATGTGCCTGATCAGCGCTTTGAGTGGGCAGAGATCATAAGCAGCACCATCTCTGAGAAGCTCCAATAACTCACCACAATGGGGAGGTTCTACATGAACTCCTACATAGTCTACATTGTAGCTTCAAAGAGGGATTACCCAACACTGATCCGATGTGGAGTTTGGCCTCAGGTGAAAATATACGAATGCTACCTGGAGTTGAAGCTGGAGAACAACATCTCACAATTTACCAAGATCAATGATTCTTTCTTCTACGGCATCATCTACCTTTTGAGGCTAAATATGACTCATGGTCAGATGACTAAGAGCATAGTCATAGCAACTGAGAAGTGGGGGGAATTATTTACCCAATTCCCCACCTTCACCTATCTCAGAGCAGCTAACTTCTTGGGGGAGCCCACCAAATTACCAAGGTATGCTGGCCCTAAGCTGGTCCTGTTGGAGCTGTCTAGGTAGCTCATAAAATACCATGAGAAGTTCCTAAAAAGAAAGAAGGGTGGAACTCCTTTCCCCCTTACAGTGGGAAAGTACACCTGCATTTCCCACAAAAAATCCCAGGAAATGTTCGTAGAGCTAGAATTGCTCAATCTAAAGCACAATTTCTCAGCAAGACCCACCTTCGATCCAAGAAATTGCCTCCTTAAGGAAAAACTCAATTCGATCCACGTTCCATAGATCGAGGATATCTACATTGACTTGTATCATGAGGTCAAACTCAGAAGAAAGGATCACTCTCACCTGGCCATGGTAGAGATTATTCAATGTGGCGTGGCCATTTTTCTAAAAGGTTATAAAATAATTGATCAAGAAATTGATCAGGTGTATCTAGACACGGATGGGGACAACTGGCCGTTTTCTGAAATAGATAGAATAAAGGCACATCAAACCATTGACGTAAGGGTTAACGAAACATTGCGGCGAATGAAACATTGGTGTAGAATGAATGGATTTATCTACCTCAGAGTAAATTTCACCACATCCCCTTTGGGCAACACACCTGTTAGGCTGAAACATCTGCCAAAGGGCAAAGGCAAGGATAAAGAGGGAGAATCAAGCTCCACTCAAGAAGAAGCTCCTGAGAGCCCTCCTTCTGCTGCACAGGAACAAGTTGTAACTCTAGTATCCCAAGAGAAAGAAGTGGCAGAGAGTGTTCCAATGGGCACATCCACTCATGATGTTACCACTGCTACAACCACGGAGGTTCCCACCGTCCCTTCTCCCCCTTCTCATGTGACTCAAGAGACCATTCCTTTGGTCGTATCCTCTCCCCCATCTTCTACTGTTCCCCTTCCTCTGCCTCCATTTCCTCTTCTCTTGCGGAACTATCCCCCACCATTTCTTCTCTCATCTCTCATCTCCCTTCCATTCTCATGACTACTTCCTCTGTAATATCTCCCCTTCCTGTGAGCACTTTCTTGGCCTCTCTCTCGATGTCTCCACCAAGTGTCTCTACGCACTTCCCCTCGACTACTGCAGCTGCTCCATCTTCCACCTCAAGATCCACTCCCTTAGGTCTAGCATGGCTTTCTCAGCACCTGAGCTAGCATAAGAGGAAAGTCCCTATTGCACCTATGGACTTCTCTGTCATCCCAACAAAGGGGGTGAAGAAGCAAAAGCCAATAACCTGCTTCTCCCAGAGTGCATCGGGAGAAATAGTGATGGAGATTGCATATCCCGATCCTTCAAAGGATAAAAAGGATCTATCTCCTACAGATTATATAGTGACGTAGGTCACAATGGGAACATCATCTAAAAGTCTTCAAGGAGAGGCCCTATCTACAGTGGATGCCCTTTGCAAGAAGCTCCAAGAAGCAAAGGAAGAGAAGAGGCTACTAAAAGAGTAGAACAAGCATCTTCTCCATGCCTTGCAGAAAATGGGCAGTGCACCTCCTACAACTACCACCGAAACTCCTAAGGTCCTAAGCCAGGATAAGATAAATGAATACGCCAAAATTCATGAACAAGGTATGGCAGTATCTGCCTAGAGAGACTAGATCCTCAAAGATAGAAAGGAAGTAATTATCAATTTCACCAAATTATATCAAAACATTAGCCAGGCAAACAAGGACCTCCAGGAAATTGTAGGACCTATCTCTAAAGATTTGGACCATGCTAGGTTGCAACATGAGACATTTTAGAAGATGCTCAGCTGTTCAGTTGAAGATTTAGTTAAATTTGGCGTCTTCGATCACCCCAGGGTACCCAGTAAAATCCTTGTTGCTTTGGACTACCGGGTCGATCAGATGGAATTTGTCCTAGAAAAGATAGACAAGGTCAAGGAGGAATCCCTGGATGTGATGCATCAAATGGAACAAATTTTCCTAAGAATTTCTCTAGGCCTGTTCACTCCTTCATTCACCTTGAGGAAGGTAGATGAAAATATTCAGATCTTCAAGGAGATTGTCTCGCAAGGGCTAGGGTCGGAAGTCACTTTTGACACTGAATCCATCAATAAACTTCTGGCCTATCGCAATTTTTTGGGGTACCTGATGGACGTAGGTAATGAATATTTCAAGCTCCCCAAAAAACTCAGAGATGAGTGGGAGACTTGCAAGGTCATCGATGATCACACCAAGGGTCCTGCCCAGGATCAACTTCAGCCGATGGTCAGTAAATTCATGGAATATCAAACCCAGTTCCACATTACCTCTCCTGAACAGCAGTAGAAGCAAGATACTCCCTTTCAGCCATAGGACGATGATGAATAGCCTTCTTCCTCTTGGCTTTCTTTTTGTAAAATATCTAAGAGCATGTTTTCATCCATTAAGTTGCCCAAAGTCAACAATTGACTTTTAGATATTTTGTAATTAGTTGTTGGTTTCTTTTTTCCTTCTCTCTTCTCCTTCTTCTATATATACTTGAATACTTGTTGTATTTAGGGGGACACTTTTTAGATAAAAAATAGAAGTAAGGATAAAAGGCTTTGTATGTTTTGTAACAGAGGAAAATATTAATACAATATTGAGACTTTGCATTGAATACCTATGTTATGCATCAGAACTTTCTTATGTTAGATCTGCATGTTTATTCTGTTGAATCTACTTCTACTTCTTTTTTCATTTGCTCATCAGTATTGCTTTGTTCGTCTATGCAAGTAGGTTTGGCTCCATTTATTACCAATCCCAAAACATAGACCTTCTGATCTTTTTGCTTTGGAATTCATTTCTTTTCTCCATTCGGATCTATCTTATCTTCGTTCTTTCCCTTCTCTCCTTTCCTTTCACAGTTGGAAGCACCTCTACAGGGATGAGATCCCAAACCCTTGAAGGCAAAATATTGTGATACTTACACAGATTCCTGCTGGTAGAATAGCAATAAACCAGTTTCACTTTGCTGACTCAAAGAGGGGCTATGCCCTGCACACTGTTGGCTCGTCTATCCATAGATTTGTCCACCTGACAGATTTTCAGACCAACACATAGGGAGGTTCTCTCTCCTTGGAATTTGAGTTAGAGCATGCATAGGGGTGATTCCCTCATCACCATTATCAAACAAACTATAGAGAAAACAAGCCAGCAATACACTGATAAATGGGTAGGCCTCCAAGTATGGCCACCACTCCTCTTGACCCCTCTCACAACCTGGCAGAACAATGCAGCACAATGTCATGATAGTTTCACTACCTAGGTGGAAATTACCTCCAATACTCAGGGTTGCAAGAATACCAGAAAGCAATATGCTATTTGATTCGAGGAGTATGACATGGCTAAACAACTTGGAAGGCAAGTAGGGTGTAGATGAGTTGCATTGAGACATGCAAGAGCTAAAGTCAGGGGGAAAATGATGAGTGCATTGTTTGGCTCATTAATATCATTTCTTCAGATTGGAAATACTCTTTGTGATATGAATTATTAGTATATGGGGATGTTTTATGTAGTTATATCTTGTAAGGTTTGATACATTTTCCTTGCTATTATTTATGAAAACTAATTATCACATGAACATCCTACTAACTGGCTTTATGAGATCAAACGTGATGATGTGTGCAGGGAATGATGGGAGTTCCTGGTGGATAAGAAGCCCGATTTCGAAGCATGCGACTGACGACTATTTCCATCGCATTGACCTATTAGCTTGGGCTTGATTCTAACGGCCCATAGGGATCTATGAGTTTTAATTGATATTTGATGGACAATGTTTAATGCCACCTGATATGGTGGATCTTGTAACCAACATTATCTATGTGAAGACTTCATCTTCAGAACTTGGTAGTACCACTTTTGATTATTAAAGAAGATTATCTGCATATATTTCTAGATTTGTTTTTATGTGTTATGAATTCATTTCGAAGTTAACAAAAGCCATGACATTTTGAGAATCAAAAGTTTTTGATCTCTCTATCCCGAGGAAGAGAAAGGGCCCACTCGACCGAGGAGATATGAGGTTACTTTGAGTTCATTCATACAGTCCTTTGATTAGTTTTACTACAATTATCATTTGATGAGTTTTACATGCATGCTTTGATTAACTATATCTATTTCCTCCATTATTGCTTTCACTTAGAATAGATGCTTTTATTATGCAAATCTAGTTCACGAATAGTATTTCTTTCTACTAAAAATTCCATTTATTCCATTATGATTTAATTTGTTAAGAATAAGTGTCTATGTATTTTATTTTACAATAGAAGATTAGTTGTTAAAATTCCTTTCATTACAAATAGCTGAATTCCATAGACTTATATTTAATTTCCATAGATTTTAACTACACTTCCATAGAATAGTCAATAAACTTAAGCAATCCCCCCCCCCAAAAAAAATAGACCCAACGTATAATTGGTTCTCCTAGACTCCATTGCATATTGCCTAGGACACAGCCCTAGTTTAGAATGACACTTGCAAAGATTATGTCAGTTATATGATTGGAAGAATACAACGACCCATCACCTCTCATTCTCATATCCTTGTCTTTTCCACCTAAATTCCTTATTACTCAATGGACTTGCCATGAATGTGACATTTTTTTATCTTGTAAATTTTCTTCACCCTTAAAATAGTCCATTATGCAAGGCCTGTAGGATGTTACGTTCATAAGCCCATCTAAGGTAGGATCAACTCATAAGGGATCTTATCAATTACGTAGCTCTTTTACCACTTCTTACCATTCACCTTCCTCATTACCTATTGATTATCCTATACAGAATGAGATCCTCAGCACATGTATTTAAAAATAAATCAACCATACCTACAACCTAAACACAATCATTCCTATGACCTACATAACCCATGCTTAATACCTATCCGACCATTCTACTATTTCACCCTAATCTTCCCTAGCCTATGGGAGAACTACATTGGCTTGAGGTCCCTTTTTTCTAGGACTATGTAGGCAGCACTCTGAGTGAATGTGGCCCTTGGAGGTTAGCTTGGCCACTCTCTACCCTAACCAATCCCCTCTCCCCATTTCCTAGTCACATTCTACCCTAGTTAGTTTCCTTTTTATATAAATAATTGGAAATTAAACCAAACAACAATTGCTTCACATCTTTACCATCATCACTCATGCATTCATTTCATCTTGTCTACCATTATCATACATTTTCCTAAAAAACATCTTAACATGACCCACATCATCATTAATTACACAAATTAATGAGTTAAAAACTCAACCATGCCTAAACCAACCTAAACTCAACCATACCTAAACTAACCTTAACTTCATCATACCTAAGTCCACCTGACTCAATCCATGCCTACAACCTGACTCAATCCATGCCTGCAACCTGACTCAATCCATGAATATAACCATGACTCTATCATACTTTATTCACCTAGTTTCCATCACATACATAAATAATAATGGAAATTACAACAAGCACACCATCCATAGTATAAATATCATCATCTATAAATCATGACATCTGTGTACACATACATATGTACACCAATATAAATGAATCCAAAAATATCAAAAACCATCATGTACATCCTCACCATCTTCAGCATGTAGGCCGGTATATGACCAAAATCAATCAACTCTCGTATACATCCTCACTCTCTTCGGTACGCAGGCTAGTATATATATAAAATAAATAACTATACAACACAGGAGGTACATACAACTATCAGATACCACCCTACTGGATATCCTCCATATCTGTCTCCCTGTCTCCTCCTCCTCCTCAGTTCCTATATGGCAACTTGCTAACATCTCACCACCCATCATGGGTTGTGGTTGTGTCCCTATTGGAACTGCACTTGGAGCTAGCCTCCATGAACTGGTAGCCTCACCTTGACCCTGTATTGGGGCTCACTGGCTCCCTATACTCTCCACATTGTGGGTCTATGACCTGTTCCTCTCAATCAAGGCATGTTGTGCCTTGTACTCTCCATAGGATAGAAAATCTATCCTTGTCACCATCAAGATATCGTGATAATACCTGGTCTCACCTAGGGCATCCCGCAATCTGGCTACATGTACTATCTGTGGTGGCCCCATTAGCCTCTGACCCTGTCCTTGTGCCTGTGCCTATCCTGAGGGACCTTGTCTTGCTCCTTCCTGTATCTGGGACTGAAGAGTCGTAACTTATGCCTGTGTAGTGGCCAACTAGCCCTGTAAACCCATAACCTACACCTGTAGGGTGGCCACTTGTATCCCATCACCACCACCTCCCTATGCGGGTGCATGTTCCTATACTATCTGGGCCTGTAAACTAGCCACCTATACCTGTAAAGTGCCCATTATGCCTCTCTACCTATCAACTTCCTCTACAGCATCCCCATCTATGTAATCAACGTGGCTACCTTCCCCTATAGGGCGTCCCTCTAAACATTGATGGTGGCTAAATCTAGTTTCCCTAGCCTTGGTGGTACTACTCATAGGTGTGTATCCCACCACTTTCTATATCTTTCATTCACCTCAGCATCATCGATTAGTTGATATCTAACCTAATCCTCCTACCCTATAGGCACTGTCAGCTAGGGCAGAGGCAACGGTCTCTCCATGTCATCCCTCATGTACTGTGGGAAGCGTGGAGGTATATCCTATGACAGCTTGAACTATCACCTAACCCTATCTCTGGGTATCATCTAGTGCTCTCTGGCACATCACCCCTCTATCCATCTAAGAAGTTGCAATCCATCTAGCTCCACAGTCATCTACCCATATGATGGATAACCCACATAGGGCCTCCAAATGATGTCTATGCCAGCCAACCCCTCCAGTAACTACCTGTAATAGGCGACAACATGCATCTCCCTGCCCACTTGACACTCTCTAATAACCAGCACCCATCACTTGTAGCCCACCCAAAAAAAACTGTCTCAAATGCATCAACCTTGGGCATACCAACTGGTTGTGCACACACAATGTGCTCATAGGCCCAACAATGTAATAGCAAAGTGCAGCACAAAGTGAACCTCCGAAGCTGCCCATATACCCATAACTCCATGTATAACTGCACTAGGAATGTTGACACCCATGTAAAATGGGTTTGTTCTATCACCATATCATGCAAGACCCCTATTGTATATATATATTTTCCCCGGGTAGATATAGACAATCAGGAGAATGGAGAAATCAAAGAAAGCTCAAATCCCTGACATGCCCAAGGCACACAGAATGGGCGCACGACACGGAGTGTCGACAAAGGAAATGGTGTGCCCAAGGCACACAGAATGGGCACACGACACAAATTGTCGACAAAGGAAATGGTACACCCAAGGCACATAGAATGGGCACACGACACGGAGTGTCGACAGAGGAAATGGTGCACCCAAGGTGCATAGAATGGGTGCATGACACGGAGTGTCGACAGAGGAAATGGTGCACCCAAGGCACGTAGAATGGGCACACGACACGGAGTGTTGACAGGGTAAATGGTATGCCCTTGGTGCATGGAAGAGGATGATGACACACACATGAATCCGCCCTTGGCGAACCTTCAAGAGGCGCAACATTTTGAGCGCTGACAGGAAGTAGACCCTGGCGCAGATATTCAAATGGCCATAACTTTTGACTGGGAGCTCAGATTCATGCAAGGTTGGACTTTTCGGAAAGCTTACAAGGTCCTATGTCCAAATACGACTAGATATATTTAATTGGGTTGTAAAAAATTCTTAAAAATGAAAAATACAGTTCGCCACTTTTGGTTTCGCTGGGTTCTCACCTACCATCATTATGAGATGAATTAAATACAGCCTAGAGGTGGTTGGGGTAGTTTTGGAATTCCTCTCTCTTTTCTCTCTCATTCTTCCTATAAATTGTAAGGAGGGGGTTCTTTCTAAAGATTGGACATTTCTGTTTTGCCCCTCCCTTCTTCTCTTTGGCAGGTGAACTTGTGGAGTTAAAACCTCCCATTTGAAACTGTAATGCAACCTTGCCTCTTGGCATTTTGCAGTGTGCTGTATCAATCTTTGGAGAAAATTAATGCATGTCTGTGGATGATTCTCAACCCTCTCTGTATTCATTTGCATCCCCCTGATCTTTCACTGTGAATCTGGCTATCTGTGTATGATCTTGCATTGCATTTTAATGGTCTGTGTTTATTGGTAAGACAGGTGTTCTTCATTCCTCGGTGCATCACCTTTGTAGTTTAGGTTTTATTTTATGCATTTTCTTACCCTTGTCTCCTTGGTAAGTTAGATTAGGTTTTTTAGTAAACCCTCTGCATCTTCTACGTGTGCATCTGAACAAAGGAATAGGAACCGGCCTTAATCCGGAGAGCTTTTCCGATTTCGCAAGGTCCCACACTTGGGAAAAGCTCCATGTTATGCAATCGTACTGAGAGTCTCAACCCATCGTGTTGCAAACATTCAGGGGTGCTGCGATCTGACATCAACAACCCCCATTAGTGATTGTGGGAATCTCCTACCCTCTTCATCTAGTAGTGCAAAGCAGCAAACTACCTCCATCAACAACACAACTAGCCTCATCTCCTCTAGATGAGCCAAGTACATCTCTCTATAGCTCATGTAGGCACTATGAAACCTCGTCTCTGCCAACCCCTCACCAAATATTATCAACATCAGCTCCTCATATGCCTCTTAAGAGATTGAATATACATGTGCCCCCACTATCAGTAACCACAAGATCCTGTACACATCCTCTAGAGTGACTGTGATCTCACCCATCGGTAGATGGAATGTGTTGGTCACCAAATCCCATTTGTCAATGAGGGTGACCATGAAACTAGGATTCTAAACTACATTTTGGTAGCGCTTGACCCCAATCAGGCTAACCATGGCAACATGCCACCAATCCTTAATTGTTACACCTCCTCACATTGTCACAAGCAGGGGTGACACCCTATCTCACATCCGTAGCTATTCTCTTTCCTGCATCCAACAAAACATCACATTAATACACCTTAATCATACCCACAATCACTCTTGACACTTCACCCGCACTTATTAATCCTTTCTTCATTTTCCCCCTCACAACTTACCCTCTTATCACATTTTCTATATACCCACCCCGACCCTAACCCACTATCGATCATACCATACCCCTTTCCACCTCTTACCCATGTTTTGTTTTTCATCAACAACATTTCCCTTGCCCACTATCTATCTCACTCAACCATCATAAGGCTCTGTTGGCCCCTTTTTCCCCACATGTTGATTGGTACTGGTTACTTCTAACCAACCATGGTCTATCCCACACCAGAATCGATAACCTTATCTATGACCGATATCGTTTCAACACCACCGACATCGGCCACCCCTTGACTGATGTCGGTCACTATCACACAGAAATCCGTAACACCTAAACCCTCTTTTTCCTAAAACACTCCCTTCTTCTCACCCATTCCTACCTACCTCTACCGTCATCTCCTCCCCACCCCTCATACACCTAACCCCACCTCCACCCATTCCTATTCTACCCAATTTTCCTTCCCAAATTCAAATCCCCTTTACACCCCCCCAAAAAAAACCCATATTCCCTCCCTAACCTATATACACAATCTACCTCCCAAACTAATGCGAGAGATGCAATCTTACCTCATCGCGGTTCCATCTTCATGGTGGTACGTTGAGCCACTGCACTATTGATCCACCCAATCCCTCTCCCGCATCTTCCATGTCCACTCACCAAATCCAATCCTCTTACTCTCCACATAATCATAATCAATCCACCTATGCTCATGAACCCATCTACTTGGATCCTCTAACCAATAGAATCCCTCCACGTTAGCAGGATATCATCCCGCATCTTTTTCTCCTAAAAAAGCACAACTCGTTCAGTGCTCTGTCATTTTCACAAAAGCCAAAAGGTACAATGAATCTATATTATATGGATTTTTCTTTTTATATACCCACGTCAACCTAACTGACATCGGTTATACCTAAAGCAACAATAGTCATGTGCCCTAGCTCACCGTGGTCAGTTATACCAAGACTGACATCGGTCGTCTGCCCCCATTAAACTGTGATTGGCTTACCACGACCATCCTTAGTTATGTATGACTGGCATTGGTTACCTATCATATTTGTGCCCATTCCCCATTGTTGTCCCCACTTACCCAACCCAACCACCATTTGACCTTACCCACCCTTATTGTAACCAACATCCATGCCTACCTTACATATACTTGTCCTTTATTACCTTTTGGGACTTTTTATTTTACCCATACCTCGGCCCTACCCATGTCATGACCTAGCTAATTGGACTTGGAACATTTCTAGTGACATGTAAACTCATGTGCTCTCTGTACCTTGCAACACTGTTACCCATGTTGTTTGACCTAATGACCTTACCTTACCTTTTGTCATGACCGTTTATACTGACCTAACCTTTGGTGTACCAGAACATACCTAAATGTTCCTGCACCTAAATTGTGAAGTGCTTCCGCACCATATCCTATACCTTGGATACCAAAATCACCTCAACCTTGTTTGGATAAACCTATTGACCTTAGACAATGTAGATTTTGCATGCTCTTCAACTTGGTACTGTGCTATAGTTTATACATGTGTGTGCATTTGACTTTCACTACCTTTGACCCTGACCCATTACCTGGATTACCCGATTGGACTTTTACCCCCTTAACCCCATTTTCCACCTTCCTCTTCATCACATTCACCTCTTATCCAACAACTCATCGATTCTACCTTCTACCTCGTAAATTACTTGTTTGAGGGGGATCACCTTCACCCACACATGGGGTAACCACATCTTATTTTTTTCAGCATCGCTTACCAATACAAGATATGCAACAAAAATGGGAAAATTTTAGACACCAAAATTGGGTAGCACAATCCATGACCCTTCGTTAAATAATCAACTTGAACACACTCACCTAACCATGGCCCCTTACACCCCACACTAATATTAATTTAATTAATATAATTAAATTAATCTATGTCCTCACAATATTTATTATTTAATTCCCACACCACCACCTCACCTATACACCTCAGCTAGCCACCTCACCCTAATTCTATTCTTAGTATGTTGCCATGACTAACTAATACTTAACTAAAACCCTAAAAATCAAAGCCTACATGCCCTCTAACCACATTCTTGCATAAGAAAAGGTAACTCCTGCTCTTACCCAGATGAATAGAGATATCTAGTGGAAATCATTGCCATGATCTCCCATTTTAAGTAAACCTAGGGAATCCCACCCTAACTGACACTGCTCACCCCTAAACTGATGTCGGTCAACTTGGAACTGTCGTTGGTCAACTTATATCACCTTAGTAACCTTATTTCGAGGTTGACACCTTTTTGAGAGCAAAGGAAGGAGACTAGAGCTACATGCAAGTAAAACATGCATCCTTTTACACATCCAACCATCCAGAGCCATCACCAGCATCAATTAGAGAGCCATTGTATTCACGGGAGCACTCTGGGAAAGCACCACTATAGGACCATACACATATTCTCTTATCAACCACCTCCACCACTCAACCATCAAATCCTTAACACAGTAAGTATGGCCCTAATTAGTAGAGTTTATTTCAATTAGTAATCTTTATTACTCATGTTATTAATCTATTCTTTGTATGCTTATTGCTTCATCACCCACTTTCTTGTAAACCCAAAGATCCCTTCACCCACATCACCAAATAACCTATTCTCACTTGTTGTATACTTCTGAGCATACCTAAGATCTCCACAGACCCCCCCATTCACTCGACCAAACTTTATTCAACCTCATATCAGTCCTACCATTTAACCTATTTTGAGTTTCTTTCACCCCGACCATACCGACACCAGTTACCCATAATCATCGTCAGTTCTACCTAAACCGGCATCAGTCGCATTCAGCTGATGTTGGTCTCTATGTTTTACACCTTGACCAAGAATATACCCAACAACCACCCTACCAGTTGACCTAAATAACCTAAAAATCTGACCCTGACCAATCCTAGAACCTTGACAGACCCCTTACCTCTCAGATCCAAGTATAGCCTAGCCTATTGTGATTGGATTTTCTTATTTTATTTGAATGAGATACCTAAATCATATCAACTATAGTAGGACCTTGTTTATTTCTCATATTAGATTTTTTAAATAGTGGATTAACAGCTAGCTAGGAAGTATCACACTTCCCGGAACTATCATACGCTAGGTAATCCACTGTCATATATCATTTAACTATATTTTGTGGTCTTGTTTTCTATTACAGGTAGTTCCTCCTAGCCAAAAGGAAGATCTCACATTTAGTTGTGGATCAAGAAGTCAAAATGCATGCAACAACCATCAACTGACATGCATTAAATAGGTATTCCTCCTTAGCCCTTACCCTTCTTTGTTTCATCATTTCAAAAAGGTAAAGAAAATAGTGAAACAGATACTAGTAAGACCCTTATGCAATATCCACTTTGTACTTCTCCTTTCTCCCTATCTTTTAACCATGATAAGTTAAATGTGCACGCATCCTTAGTGATGCAAATAATATGCATACACACATCATGAAAAACCTTCCTATCATACTACCATGGCCTTTTGTGTAGTATATGAAAAACATGCATGGAAATAAAATCATACAATAATTCTAATCTAGAATTTTACAAGACATTACTCATTTACCAAAACTTGGTGTGCTCTTTGTAACCATGACCCTTTTTAGGGGTTCAGTTATACAATATTTTCTATCTCTAAATTCTCCCCCATTGCATAATAAAAAATATTATTTCTGCTTCCACTATATATAATTACTTTACAATATTTTCCTCATGACTTACAAATGGGTCTAAACAAATTATTTCTCTACGCAAGTTCATCTTCTCTCTATGATGTCTTCAACAATACCTTACTCATCATCAGGGCTTCTCTATACTCTTGTATCTCAAAGTATTTTTCATATCCCACTAATTATATATGTCCATGTGTCAAATTCACTCCAATTTCCATGCACTTACTTGTAACTTCAAGTTTCATGTTTGGACATTTGAATGCACGATGTCCTATAATTCCACACTTGTACATGTTCCATAGAATCCTCTTCCCCTCCCTTGGCTAAATATCTTGTGTCCTCCTAAAGAGTTAGATGCTTCAATACTCCATACACTAGGATAGTGTATGGACACTATTGTGCTCATATTCTTGTGGTCTATTATATCCTCAATTGTTTCCTCCTATACCGAGTACATTGTCGGTTCCTCTTCTAGTGTAATGAAATTACTTGTATAATTTAGGTCATGAGCAGAAATATAACACCAAATAACACAATATTCTAGAATAATGATCTCAATATGCAATTAGAATAGCTTTTCCACTTCGAGGGGGAAACCTCCAAACCATACAATAAGACTCAAATGCTTTAAATGATGATGAACTACTACCTAAAATCCCTTATATATAATATTCATATGTTATGGCCAACACCAAGGCTGACCTACTAAGCATGAGAAAGTATAAATGATATAATAAAATGATATGGTAAGCCACAAGTTGGATACACATATCCTAATACAATAAATAGGTTAAGGGCTTAGCATGCCCTTCCCCTTCAAAGTAAAATTGTCCCCAATGTTGAGAAGCTCTGGGTGCTTCTGTATGAATGTCATATCTCCCCATGTTGCATCTTCATTGTCCATATTCTTCCACTTGATCAGGTATTCAGTAATAACCCGTGTCCTCAATCTTTTAGTGTGTGTTTGAAGGATGCATTCAGGTTCCAAGATGACTCTCCCCTCCTCATCAAGCTCGGGTAACACTGTTTGGGATGATACTCTCTGTCCAATTACTTTCTTCAGGTAAGAAACATGAAAGACTGGATGTATTTTGGTTGATTGTGGAAGCTCTAATTTGTATGCTACAGTACCAATCTTCTACAATACTTGATAGGGGCCATAATACTTCGGTGAAATTTTGTTATCCTTTTGTTGCTATTTCAAATACATTTGCTTATATGGTTATAACCACATAAAAACCCAATCACTGACTTCAAAATGCCTTTCTGTGCTATGTTGATCAGCCTATTGCTTCATGTGGTTTTGTGCCATGACCAAGTTCTCCTTGAGACTAGAGAGGACCTATTGTTGATATTGAATGTGTTCTTCTACTGCTCTAACCCACAATTTTCCTCTCAATGATGATGTGATGGATGGTGTATGGTACACATAGAGTGCCAAAAAAGGAGACATTTTAGATGAAGTATGGAAAGAAGTGTTATACCACTATTCTATAAGTGGAAACCATTGGACCCATCTTGCTTGTTTATCTGACGTAAAGCAACAGAGATATCCCTCCAAACACTTATTTAGAACTTATGTTTGCCCATTAGACTGGGGATGATAAGAAGAGCTGCGAGCTAACTGAGTACCCAAACATGAGAATAAATCATTCCAAAAATTAATAGTAAATATCGGGTCTCGATCACTTACTATAATCTTCAGTGTCCCATGAAGCTTCTGAACTATGTATTTGAAGGTTGTTGCTACCGTGCTTGTAGCAAATTGGTGTGCCAAGGCACAAAAATGAGCATATTTGGTGAGTCTATCCACCACAACCATGATGACAATTTTTCCTTCAGATTTAGGCAATCCTATGATAAAGTCCATGGAAACCTCTTTCCACCGCTAGCTAGGAATAGATAGAGGTTGTAGAATACCTAGGGATCGAACGGTTTCACCCTTATTTTACTGAAAAACCATGCATTCTACCAAAAAAATTTGGACATCACCTTTGAGACCTTCCCAAAAGAAATCTTGTTTGACTCGATAATAAGTCTTCCAGAATCTAGAGTTCCCCCTATTGAAGAAGAGTGAAGCTCAAATAGAATCCTATTTTTAAGAGTGGAGTTCTTACATAGGTATAATCTATCTTTATACCATAAAGCATCCCCTTTCAATACAATTTTTTCAAACATGCTTGGATCATTCTAGAGATGATAAATGAGGTTTTGTGTGGTTAGGTCATTTCTCCATTCATACCTTACCTCATCTATCCAATCTTCCTGTAATATAGATATGGCACATAACAAGGCTGCAGTTGATTCATCTTTCTGCGACAGAGCATCTGCAAATACATTCTCCTTCCCTTTCTTATAGATAATCTCACAATCATATCCCAACATCTTGGAGACCCATTTTTGTTGTTCTTCAGATGATAAACACTACTCCAAGAAGTATTTCAGACTATCATGATCTGTCTTCACTTGAAAGTGTCTTCCTATGAGATATGGTCTCCATTGCTTTACTGCATGAAGTATGGCTAGCATTTCCTTCTCATAAGTCAGCTTGGAAATATTCTTATGAATTGATGGCTCAAAAATGAAATAGAATGGCCTTCTTACATAAGAACTACCCCCATACCCACCGCTGATGCATCACATTCAACAATGAATGTTTTGGAAAATTCTAGAGTAGCCAAGACTGGAGTGGTGCACATGGCCTCGTTTGGTTTCTCAAATGATTTGGTTGCATCCTCACTCAAATGGAAGGATTACTTCTTTAATAAATTTGTGAGAGGTGTAGATATGCTTCCATAATGCCTTACGAATCTTCGGTAATAACCTGTAAACCCTAAAAGTCCTCGTAGATTCTTTAGGGTTTTTGGAACCTTCCACTCCATCATGGCTTTGATCTTATTAGGATCCACTTTAAACCCTTCATGAGAGACAATGTGAGCCAAATATTCAACCTCCTTGAGTCCAAAATAACACTTAGAGGGATTTACATAAAGTTGATGTTGTTCAAGGGTTTCCAAAACCTTATTTACATGATGCAAATGTTCCTCCCATGTTTTGCTATAAATTAATATATCATCAAAAAAACTAAAACAAACTTCCATAGAAATGACTTAAAAATAGAATTCATCAAACTTTGAAATGTAGAAGGTGCATTTGTGAGTCCAAAAGGCATTACCAGGAATTCAAATGGCTTTCATGTGTCTGAAAGGTAGTTTTATGAACATCCTCATCCTTGATTCTGATTTAGTGGTATCCCAAATGAAGATCAAGCTTTGTAAAATAAACAGCACCATGCAACTCATCAAGAAAATCATCAATTACACGAATAGGAAACTTATCTTTGATTGTGTACTTATTAAGTTCCCTATAATTAGGACACATGCACCACATGTCATCTTTCTTCTATACCATCACTACTGGAGAATAATAAGCACTCTGACTATGATGGATAATTCTTTCTTCCAACATCTCTTGTACAATCTTTTCAATTTCAATATTTTACACATATGGGTATCTATAAGGTCTGATGTTAGGTGGTTGACTTCCTGGTAATAATTGAATAGCATGATCATGATCTCTCTTTGGAGGTAAGCCCTTTGATATATTTTCAAATACAATAAAGAGTGCATCTATTGGGCCCTTATTGTAGCTTCCAAATCTTAAAGGTGCATAGGCATGCACGGCCAGAGGAAGCACTCAAATTAAGGTGCACAAGGCAGGATTCAAAAAGGGGTTCTTGGAGGACCAAGGACGCGTGCCCACAAAGTACAATTCAGGACTTAGTTGTTTTCGGCCTTTTGGACAGAACACATGAAGAACGTGTTCTATTTTGGATAAGGTTCCAACCTAGCAACAGGGTGTCCTGGGAGGAATATACCTTGTGATAGGAAGATCCAAAAAGCTAATCATGACATGGAGAGGCATTCACCTAAGGTGATCCACACCTTGACACTTGGGGCTAGATCTGAGGTTGCAGATGAGTTTCCTAGAGCTCAGATGTCTATTTATATGTGTGCCCTTGGCAAAGAAAAGGAACCAAGTAAGGAAGTGGAGCTCTGTAGAATTATTGCGATAACTATGGGATAAAATGTGTAGATAATTATAGGAGGGATGTAATAAGGGAATGGGGAATGAAAATTTTGTTTTGTGATCATACATGTATGGATCCAGATATGGTGCATGACTATGGTCTCCCCTTCTATAATATTTTATAAGTAATGCTATGAATGAATATGATAAGGTTACCATGACAATTGTATTAAGACCCTTTCTCTGTATTACCTTCATATTTCTATTATGCTTTTTTTTGTATAATCATGAATCTTATTTGAATGTTAAGTCTAGTTAGGGGTTTACAACTTCCTAGTTCTATTAATTTTTTTAAGCACTTTTACTTTTGAGATGACTGAAAGGGTATAGAAGTCATTCTGAGCTCTATATCTTTTTCATGTCCTTTAAATCACTAATTCAAGATCATGAATGATGCCTTCCACTAAACTCACATAAAAGAGAGACTCAGCTCCCTCTCGTGTGCCTTGGGTAAGTACCTAGCACCTGCTAGGTGATAGTCTGGCGCACATGAGGTTCCCTTGTTCTTGGTGGGTGCAAAAAATGACTACATCTTGGTTCCATTGTTGGGACCTCTTTTCGAAGTTGTAGTGGAACATGGCATACATCATGGTATATGCAAAAAGTGATGATAGAGCACTTAACCCTAAAAGGTGTTGAAGATTGGTTTAAAATCACAGAGGATGAATTTTCTTAGAGATTAAATACTGGACCTATGTTTGACATGCGAATATGGGTGGAGGACACTCTTTATCATGAGCTATATGAAACCTTCTTCTGTTGTTTCCCAATAGAGTTATTTGAATGGCTCTTGGCTTATACATCTAGATCAAGGTGGTGTTATAAGTCACACCCTTGGACCCAAGAAACATATCATAACTTGCAAGATGCTGATCTAAAATGGGCCCATGTATTAGATCATTGGTGGAAGGGAGTATTGGCTAGCTACACTCTGGAATATGCCATTTCCATGTATTCCTGTCCATAAGTTGCTGAGCTTGAGTTTTTACAGGATCCCATAGGATCATTTTTACAGGAGCCCAGAGGATCATTTCTATGTGTTAGAGGCATTTCCTATGGCTAGCTAAACCACTCTGAGTTCTTGGCGAGGAAGCCAGGTTAGGGAAGGATGGCTGATATAACGACTGAAAAGGAAAGGGAGGAGAGACGGCTTAAGTATAACGAATCACGTGAAAGGGAGATAAATAGAAAACATGGGATTACAAGTGGGTTATGGAGCTAGACATGGTGGAAAGGAGTTGAGGTTCATGTGAAGGATACGGAACCTAAACAATCTGTGATACCCCATCTTGGTAAGTGCAAGAGAGAAAACCTTGCAGCTTCTCATGAGAGTATGCCGTGTAGAGAAAGAAGATTCATTAGCACATATCTGAACCCACCTAGCGACTGAACCTTAGTGCTTGGTTTGTTTGAATGAGGGAAAAGTATAGTTGATCCATTTGATATTAGTGGAAGCAACTGATTAGCTCCCAGAAGATACAACTTCTCGTTTGGGAAATTTATGGCTTCACACACTATTCTAGTATTTGGTGGAATGTTTGGGCAAGGCATATATACAAGGGGTTTTGGGAATGCGTTAGGAAGTGGTGGAGGAAATACAACTGGGAGTGACACTAGTTCACAAATTGTCAGTGCATAATTCAGTGAGATGACGGGAGCATTCGGCATGACAAACATAGGCCCTATACTTACCACAGGAGGATCTAGAGGTGGAAGTAGTGGAGCTAGTGGCTCAAGATCTAGTGGGTCTAGCCAAGGAAGAAATACTGGTGGAAATTGAGGGACTGGGTCAGGAGGATAAGGGCCTCAACCACCTACTCAAGTATTTTTTGAGATGTCTCTACACTTACCAGATTACATTGGGATAGAAGATGCCATAAAGCATGTTCATAAGTGCAAGTTGCTATGACGTGTGAAGGGGATCACGACCCAGGATTGAAAGGCTAGTCAATTTGTGACAACCTTACAAGGATGCGCACACATATTGTATAGTAAATATGACCCCCATCAGATTGTTGTGGATTATACCACGCTGAAAAATGCATTCTTGGCAGAATTCTACATACCTTAGTTTGAACAAAAAAGCATCATCTCTCACAAAGAAATCTAATAGGGAATGGCAGAGAGCATGTGGGAATATGTTGTGCACTTTAAAACTATATTGTCTAAACTATCTTATGATATCCACCCTTCACAATATGCTCAGTGGCTTTTCAGAGGGTTGATCACACCCTTTACAAGGGATTTGTCTCATAAAATAGTCATGGACCCGCGCGAAGCATTGGAAGCTACTTTGCACATTGAGGTAGTTGGTACTGTTAACATTGGTGTTAGCCCATTTCTAGAGGCTTAGATCACTGCCATGGCTAAGAAGTTAGATAAATTATCTACCAACACAGTTCCAGAGACTCACAGTGGAATGTGTTGCATAGATTGTAACGTAGAAGGACACACAAGGGATAATGGTGGGACATGTACTCAGAAGGCAGTGCGCGCCATAGCAGTAAATTACAAAATATGTCATGAGGACCATGATGCAAGTAGGTACCCCCTTTTATAGTGTGTGATCCATAAAAACATGTCTTGTTATTGCAAGATATGTACCTCAACCACATATGACACCAAGGATTGTAGATTGATTGACTAGATTCATGAGGCAATTGATCTTGGTGTGCACCAGACTAGCATTGCCAACAGTTCCAAAGGAGATGAGCATCGGTATGAAGAACGTAGAGATGGAGGTACACATGGAAGAGGATTTTGTAGAGGATTTCATGGCCATGGTAACTGCGGAGGAAGAAGTGAGTTCCCACGTGGAACATGCTTTAATTGTGGAGCCACAGACCATTATAATCGCGAATGTCTAGATCTCCTACAATGCTCATGGTGTGGAGAAAAACATAAATATGAAGAGTGCCTAGATTTATACAAACATATGAGTCAAAAACACCGGAAGGATAAGGGCACTATCATGGTGAGTATTAAGAAGGCTGACATGTAATGGCTCCCACGAGTAATACGTGAATTGGAACTAGAGCCTATTATGGTAATAAGGGTGAAGTCTGCGCATGTAAGGGAAGTGCCTAGGCAGAGACCTCTGGTTTCAAGGGAAGAAGTAGTACATGGGAAGTATCCAAACCCATCTCACTAGAAAGAATTCTACCGGGAAACCATGGACGTAATTCGAAGTTTACAAGGGGAGATCCAATGCTTAAAAGAGAAAACTAGAAAAGATGAGCAAAGAAGACCAGTAGAAGCACCAAAGGATGACTTGGATGAGGTTAAGGAGGTGTTTAAAATTCTAAGGAAAGAGAATGTTATTCCCCTGCTATGAGCATGGTTGAGAGAAAAGGTACCACGTGTTGGGGAAGAACACAAAAGGTAGATCCTGCATGCAAACCTCCCACCTCATAGCCTTGATTATGACAAAGAGATCACCTTGAATGCACTAGTGGATGGATGAATGCTTAGCGACATCCTCATTAACATAGGCACGAAGGTTAATTTTCTCACTCTGGATGCCTGGCATCAAATGGGAAGACCTACATTACAACCATCTTCAAATGTGTTGTATATGGCAAATAAAATAAAGGCAATGCCCATAGGTGTCTTGAAGGATGCGACCATTACCATTCAGGGGACTAAGTTCACTGGAGATTTTGAATTCTTTGCACTTTCCAAGGTAGATAATTTCCCAGCGTTACTTGAGCACCCATGGTGCTATAAGAATAATGTAGATCTCTTGTTTAACAAGGGGTACATAAGCTTTGAAAACAAGGAAGATAGGGTGATTATACCACTTGCTGATGGAAAGTCCACACCCTATACTGAACCTCTTGGGGAGGAATTCCTAGACAGAATATATGTGTGCTCCATAAGAGATCCTAAGACCATCTAACCTATAGAAGGAGTAATCTAGTTTGATGATGCTCAATCTGTCAGTGATACTACTAGTATAGCATGCAATAATTGGATGCATGGGACTTATGAAATGATTGGGAAACATTTGAAAAGATCAGTGACCAGGGTAACCATGACATGTACAGTTTGGCACCTGGGAGGAAAGGTAATAACCAAGTATTCTAGGGATATATATGTTGAGGTCTTTTTGAAAGAAATGGAAGCTCAATGGAGGGAGGAGGAGCGACGAGGTATGTTGGGTTATGTTTTGATAAGCACAGCAGCGAGGTGGTGGGCCATGCATAGTGAAAACTTGTTGAAATGGTGCGAAGTAAGAATTGTGCTCACTATCTGATTCTTGAAGAGCAATATACCCACCTCTATTAAGGATTGCAATGGCAATGAACCCACCTCTTCCCATATCTAGGCATGTGAAAGGGTCTAGGGAGAAGGCACAGAAGCTTTACCACCCTCCCTTTGGGTGCACAAGTTGTATTCGACACTAAAAGGTTGTGTGTGTGCTTAGTACATCCATTCTAAAACTCACCGCCAGATGGGAAATTGGCAGGAATTAGCGGCTGACCTAGTCCACACATTCGGGTACTGAAGTACCAAGCAACTGGTTGATGAGGCGTTGCAGGCTATCAAGCACCTCACTTTGGGGGATTGCACCATGATGGAAGATAAATTAGTAGACTTACTTGGTAGACCTAGCTTAGAAGCACACTTCAAAGAGGAACCAGTAAGACATACAATTCTAGCACATGTGTGCTGAAAAGGAGAAAGAAAAGATGGTATATGTTGTTGATGGAGAGGAGATGGAGAGCCTGAATGTCGACCATTTGGTTGGGATGCACAAGGTATTTGAGAGTGCAGATGCATGTGTGTGTGCATATCATGAACCACTCAAAACCAAGAAAGTTAACATCAGCTCAGAGAAGGAGCCCAAGGAAGCTATCATTGGGGACTACTGGTCAGACAAGGAAGTATCAAAGATCATCATTCTCTTGTGCAAATTTGAGAATTTATTCCTGCATGGATACCATGAGTTGAAAGGCATCCACCATTCATTGGGGGAAATGAGGATAAAGTTGAAATAAGGTACGCACCCAGTCAAGAAGAGGCCTTACAGGATGAATCCCAACATGTGTGAAAGGGTTAAAGAAGAGATAGACAAAATGATAGCATCCAGTATCATTAAGGCTGTGGAGGAATCATAATGGATAATTCTAATGGTGATTAGCATAAAGAAGGATGGGCATATTAGGATATGTGTGGATTACATGGAATTGAATGTTGTTTGTTTCATAGATCCTTTTCCCACTCCCTTCACTGAAGAGATTTTGGAAGGAGTTACTAGGCGAGAGGTCTATTCCTTCACGGATGGATTCTCAGGATATCACCAAGTAAGGATTGCCAAGGAAAACCAAGAAAATACAACTTTCACCACTGAGTGGGGAAGCTTTATATACACATTCATGCCCTTTGGATTGAGGAATGTGCCTATTGTATTGTCATGCATAGTGGTACAAGCATTTCAGGACTTCATCCACAAGTTCCTTCAAGTATATTTGGATGATTGGACAGTGTATGGATTGGTCATGGACCATTGTGATAACTTGAGATTGATGTTTGAAAGATGTTGGCGGTTGAGGATTTCCCTCAACATAAAGAAATGTGTCTTTACAACTCCTTTTGGAACGTTGTTGGGGCATATCATATGCAAAGAGGGCTTACTGGTGGATCTTGCAAAAGTTGCAGTTATCATGGGATTAGGGGAGCCCACCAGCCAAAGCACCATGCACAAATTTTTCGGACACACTAGGTACTACAAACAGTTCATTAAGGGATATGCCAAGATCACCGCACCTTTGGAAATATTACTCAGACATAAGAGTGCCTTTCAGTGGGGAGAGGCACAGCAGAGGGCATTTGACACTTTAAAAGAAAGGCTTATCACCGCACCTATTCTGCAATTCCCATCATGGGATAAACCTTTCCATGTCCACGTGGATGCCTCTGGTATAGTAATAGGAGCCTTTCTTGCTCAACCAGGAGAGGGGATTGTTGATCATCCCTTATGTTTTGCAAGTAGAAAGTTGACACCAACAGAACAAAATTCTACAATGACCGAGCGCGAGGCATTGTCAATGATCTACGTGCTCCACAAGTTTAGATAATATCTACTGGAGACTCCCTTCATATTCTACACTAACCATATGGCCTTTAAGTATCTAGTAAATAGAGCAGTGTTGCAAGGGCGCATATGTCGTTGGGTACTTTTATTTTAGGAATTTGAATTCAAAGTGGTGGTAAAACTTGGAAAGAACAATTGTGGGCCGGATCATTTATCAAGGATTGATTCGGGAGTGGATGTGCAAAGTATCAAGGAAACCATGATGAACGCGTAACTATTTAGGTTGTGGCGTGTGCCCTTGGAGTTAGAAGACATTGTTGTTTTTCTCAAGGAAGGTGTGGCGCCCGAAGGGATGAATGATCTGGAAAGGAAAAGGTTAGCAATATGTGCCATGCCCTTCATGTTGATCAATGGGTATTTATATAAAATGGGTCATGATGAGGTTTTGCGCCAATGTGTATTAGAACATGAATGCATGGCCATAATAGAATAAGCTCATGGTGGGATTGCTGGAGGACACTATGCGGGGAATGTAACCATGCGCAAGATCTTATTCACAGGACTATGGTGGGAGACGATTCACCAGGATTGCATTGAGTTTTGCAAGGCTTGTGACCACTGCCAGCACCTTGGAAAACCTAGAAAATGGGATGAGATGCCCTTCTACCTCATCGCCAACATAGAACCTTTTGACAAATGGGAAATAGATTTTTTCAGACCAATCTCACCAGCTGCATGAAGGACTAACTCATGGTATATCATTACCTGTACTGATTATCTAACAAGGCGGATAGAGGTCGTGCCCACTAAGGATTACACCATAGCCACAGCTGCTATAGTTTTGTGGGAGAACATTATAAGCAGGTATAGGTGCCCATTAAGTTTAACAAATGATAAGGGCACTCACTTTTTAAATGAAACCATCAGGATTCTTTTAGCAGAATTCATGGTAGCCCATCACAAGACTACCCCTTATCACCCTCGGCAAAATGGGACTACAGAGGCATTTAACAAAATCCTTAGTCACACATTGACTAAGATATGTGATGTGGGTAGGCAGGATTGGGATGACAAGGTGTCAGAAGTTCTTTGGGTATACAGAACAACGTATAAAATATTGAACAAGGCCACACCATTGAAATTGGTGTTCGGCGCGGAGGCTGTTTTACATGTCAAATTTATGCTACCATAGTTGTGTATAGCACGTGCAAGAGGGTTAGATGATGAACAAGCACTAGAAGAAAGAATAGATGAATTGATAAAGTTGGATGAAAGGCACTCACTAGTAAGATGGAGCCAAATAACTAAAAAAGCTAAGTAAAAGGCATGGCATGACCACCATATTAAGGGCATTTCTCTTCCTCTGTAACTGCACACAAGATCATTCGAGCCAGGTACTATTAGCCGATGCTCTTTCAAGATACAGCCATCTGGGTGGCGAAGTGTGAACCCTGCCAGCAATTCGTCGGCAAGCCCAAGTTGGCTGCCTTTCCCCTAAGACCGGTCATTATCAATGAACCATTCAGGAAATGGGGAATTGATTTTATTGGTGCACTCAATCCTCAATCGAGTGCTAGAAATAGCTATGTCCTTACATCAATGGATTACTTCACCAAGTGGGTGGAAGCCATACCTGTCAAGCATGCCACTTCTGAGGTGGTTTGCAATTTCATTAAAGAAAATATCATTGTTAGGTTTGGCGTTCCAAACAAAATCGTTGCTGATAATGCTTCTAACTTCTCCTCACGAGAAGTTATTATTTTTTGCTATGAATATGGGATAACCTTGGCTCACGCATCCGACTATTATCCTCAGGGAAATGGTCAGGCGGAATCCAGTAATAAGAACTTGGTGACCATCATACGGAAGTTAGTAGACGAGAATCAGTGAATGTGGCACAAGTCTTTGTACGACGCTTTGTGGGCCGATCGTATTACTCCCAAGAGATCGCTCGGCATGTCACCTTTTCAAGTGTTATATGACATTGATGCCGAGCTTCCCATTTCTACGGAACTTCCTGCTCTGCGCTTGGCACGAGCCATAGAAGATGAAGCTTTCCAGAATTCTCTAGAAAAGAGAATCATGTATTTGGCAGAACTTGAAGAAAAGAGGGTAAGAGTGGTCGACAGAATCACTGAACATCAGAATCAAGTTAAGAAGCTTTTTGATAAGAAGACCAAGCAAAGGGATTTTCAAGTGGGAGATCTCGTCCTTTTATGGGACAAGTGAAGAGAACCAAAGGGCATGCATGGAAAGTTTGATTCCCTGTGGAGAGGGCCCTTCAAGATCAAGCATCTCAACGGAGAGAATAGTTTCTATCTCTCATATCTGGATGGAACCGAACTCCCGCTTCCTTATAGCGGGCAGCATCTGAAGATCTTAAGGAAGTAGAGCTTGCTCTCTTCTTTGTATAGTTTTTCTTTTGTTGTGTGTTTGCTTTTGTTTCGTTGTGTGTTTTCTTTTGCTCCCCCTCCGGTCGCCCTTGTTTTTGACTCTGTTACCCAATGGATAGGCACAAGTGATCTGGGATTCTCTACCCCCGAGTTCGCTCAGGGATAGTCCCCAGAAAGAGCTAGCTGTTATCCCGTAAAATTGACAAGGGCAATTTTACCGATAACCATACCGAAAATTTTGTTCCGATCCCTCGTTAGGGATCCCTTGTGTTCGAAACGTTGTAAAATCCCTTCCCGGGAAATCTAGTTTTCGAACTTAGTCTTTTTTAGTCTTTTTGGCTGGGCGCATGAAATTGCTTTACAACACTAACTTTTGATGCACCCCCTTAAAAGCCTTTGGCGCATGGTTTTCAATGTCAACACAACTTTTCATGCACCAAAGAATGTTGAACCCTCCCTGCGTGCGCCAAGGTGCATGCGCTTGTGTTGGTACACCTTTTGTTGCGCCACCCTTTGGTGCGCCGAAGGGCGCACATAACTTCATGTCGACAATGCTTTTGGTGCGCCAAAGGTGTGCTTTGTCTCCTGTTGTCAAATACTTTCGTGCGCCAAAGGGCGCACGCTTTCTCCTGTCGACAGCAGTTTTCATGCGCTTTTCAAAAGTGGGTGGCGCATTAATGACCAGCTAACCTATATATATGGTTTGCGTGCCCAAATGTTATTTTCATTATTCACTGAGCACGTGATTTTTCTGAGCCTGTCATCCTCTGCCTCGTCATTTTCATCGCCTTGTGGACCTGTTCCCGAGCTTTTGCTATTTATCCAGGTATGAGGTCTCTTTCTCTTTCATGCATTTTGTGTTTTCAGTTCTTGGTGTGTTCTTGGTCTGGTTTTAGCTTGCTAGTTGGTTTTGAAATATATATGTGTTGGCCTAGCCTCCTCTATTTGCTGTCTACCCCCCCCATGCTATCCTTCCTCTTTCCAGATCTGCTGGAGAAGGACATTTTCTTGAAACAGTGGTTGTGGCCCTCCTGATATAGATCATTTTACCCCACTGAGCCTTTCAAATAGGAACGAAGGAGTAGAAGGAACCTACATCATGTAAAACCCCCTTTGAAAGCTTAGTTCTCTGTTTTCCTCCTTGGCGCATCTGTCACCCCTGCAACATCATGAACATTTGCGCCCCTTTGGTGCATCTGACCACCTTGTAATCTGTAACATCCCTGCACCAGAGGTGCACCCAGCCTATTTATTGCATCATTAACCTCTGTGCCCTTTGGCGCGCCTCTTTCACATGCTACAAAGTGTCAAATCTCGCACCCCTTTGGCGCGCCATCCTTTTGTGCTGCATCACGTTTCCATGCACCCTTGGCGCACCCAGCTTCCATGCAACACAAGCTTTATCTGCGCAAGTATGAAGCTATAAAGGCACAGGCGCATCCCCGATTGCAATAACATTATGTTGTGTAAACTCTTCGTGCGCCGCGCCATATCCCTTTGGCGCATGAAAATTCAATGTTACACGATCCATCCATGCACCAAAGGGCGCACCAAATCCCAATGCAACATGAAAATTCCATGCGCCCTTTATAAAATGCAATCTGCAACATCCATGTGCCATGCGCCTTATCTATTTGGCCTGCAAGTTGCAATTTTCATGCGCCCTACGCCCTGAGCCTTAAAATCTCTAACTCTTTCTTCTGCTGACATTCCAATGGAAGATCAAATGGCTAATTCAACCTTTTTGGATTGGGTCTCGCTTCTTCTTCATGCAGATCAGCAACTGAGTTCGAAAGAACATATGTCTACATCCAGCAAGAGACCCACCAAACCAAGAGGAAAGGCTAAGCTTACAGAGGAAGAGATGAAGTACAAATATCAAAGGGTCAGGATGCCCGAATCACAGGCTGAATGCAGTATGGATGTCAGAGACTCAAAATTGGGTCACATTGACATGGAAGAATTCTGGGTTAGAACTCAAAAGGTTACAAGAAGTCCGTGGATGGACAAATTAATAGGCAGTGCCCTGCACTTCACCGGAGGAATCCCCGTCAGTTCCGTCAACAATGAATTCATAATGGTGATTGCACAATCTTACAACAAGGACACAAGATGTGTCGAAAACAACAAGGGCGAGGTAGTCATAAACCTCACTGCCCGTCATTTCGAGATAATGCTCGGCATCCCTCACCACTGGCACTTTGTGGCCGTCAGCCAAGAACAGTGCATCAAGGCCTGGGAAGAAGATGAAGACCAATGCATGCAACTGATGAACGAGGTATACCTGAAAAACAAGAAGATGGTAACCCGGTGGCCCCAGATTATCCACCGCAGTGATTTCTCATAAGAGCTTAGTGATACTATTACTTTCCTGAGCAGAGTCTTCGGGCTTTCTGACGCCCAATACTTCCATAAATGGATGCTGAGGTACTTGGAGACAATGAATAAAAATGTGCCTGAGCAACGCTTTTTCTGGGGGGAGATTATAAGCAGCACCATTTCTGAGCAGTTACAACAGTTCAGCACAACGGGAGTATTCCATATGAACTCCTACGTGGTCCACGATGCAGCATCGGAGAGAGATTATCCAGGGCTAAACCAAAGTGGAATTTAGCCTCAGGTCAAGATATATGAATATTATCCAGAATTGAGGCTGGAGAATAGCATCCCTCAATTTGCCAAAATTAATGATGCTTTCTTCTATCACATCATTTTCCTGTTGAGGCCAAATCTGACTCATGGTCGTACGACCAAAAACATTGTATCAACCGTGGAGAAGTGGGGGGCCCTGTTCACCCAGTTTCCCACATTTACCTATCTGAGGGCGGTCAACTTCTTGGGCGAGCCAACCAGGATACCGAGGTATGCTGGACCTAAGCTGATTCTGCTGGAGTTGTCAAGGCAGCTAATCACATATCACGAAAAGTGCCTGAAAAGAAAGAAGGGTGGAACTCCTTTCCCCCTCACAGTAGGCCGATACACATGCTCTTCTCACCACAAGGCGAAGGAAATGTTTGCAGAGCTGGAGTTACTCAATTTGAAGCATGACTTCCCAGCCAGGCCCACCATCGACCCAAGGGGCTGCCTGCCAAGGGCTAAGCTTGATCCGATCCATGTACCGCAAATTGAGGATATTTACATTGACGTCATCCACGAGGTGGAACTCAGAAGAAAGGATCATTCTCGCTTAGCATTGGTGGAAATTATCCAATACGGAGTGGCCATTGTCCCTAAAGGCTTCCAAACAACGGAAGATGAAGTAGACAAGGTGCATAATGACACGGAAGGGGATGATTGGCCCTTCCTGGCCATTGACAGAAGCAAGGATCCTCAAACAATTGAGGAGAGGGTCAAGGAGACTATGCGCAGAACAGAGCACTGGTGCCGCATGAACGGACTGATCTACCTCGGGGTAGATTTCACAACCTCCCCATTGGGCAATGCACCTCTAAGGTCTAAGAAGCAGCTAAAAGGCAAAGGTGTAGAAGGTGAATCTAGCACCATTCAGGAAGAAGCCCCTGAATGTCCTCTTTCCACAGCGCCAGAATAGGTAATAACTCTGGATTCACCAGAGAAAGAAGCAGCAGAGGATAGTCCCATACGCCCATCCACTCAGGATGTCGGCATTGCTATAACCACAGAAGTCCCTTCTATCCCTTCTTCTTCTCTTCCTTCCCCTCCTCAGGTGACTTACGTGACCACCCCTTTGGTCACGTCCTCTGTCCCTTCTTCTACTCTTTCCCCCACCTCTTCGTCTATCTTCTCCTCCCTCGCTAATTTATCTTCTTCCATTTCTTCCCTCATTTCCAGGCTCCCTTCCCTTCCTATGTCTTCTGCAGCTACGGTTTCCCTTCCTCTCATGGACACTTCTTCGGCTATGCTTTCAATGCCGCCGCCGCGTGTCTCCACGTTTTTCCCCTCTTCTACTGTTGCCCCCTCCTCCTCTGTCTCTGGTCCTTCTATGGGACCAGCCTGGATCTCTCAGCAGCTAGGCCAGCAAAAGAGGAAAGTTCCCATCGCTCCGATGGACTTTTCAGTAATTCTAGCCAAAGGGGCAAAGAAGCAAAAGCCTGTAACACGCTTCTCTCAAAGTGCTGCAGGTGAGAGAGTTATGGAAATAGCATACCCTGATCCCCTCAAGGAGAAAAAAGATCTGTCTCCGACAGATTTTACTGTGACTCAAGTCACAATGGGGACGTCTTCTGAAAGTCTCCAGGGGGAAGCTCTTTCCGCAATTGATGCCCTCTGCAAAAAGCTTAAAGAAATAAAAGAAGAGAAAAGGCTATTGAAGGAGCAGAACAAATATCTGCTTCAAGCCTTATAGAAGATGGGTAGTGCACCTCCCACGAGTGCCTCCGAGACTTCTGAGCTTCTCAGCCAGGAGAAAATCAATGAATATTCAAAGATCGGCGAGCAGGGTATGGCCATTTCTGCTTGGAGGAGCCATATCCTCAAGGACAGTGAAAGAGTGATTGCCGAGTATGTCAATTCATATCTAAACATCAGAAAGGCGAACAAGGAACTCCAAGCATTAGCGGGTCCCATATCAGAAGAGCTAGAACATGCTAGACTCCAACATGAGACCTTTCAACAAATGTTTGACTGTTCAGTCGAAGATCTGGTAAAGTTCGGAGTTTTCGGCCATCCAAGGGCCCTCAACAAAACCATGTCCACTCTGGACTATCGGATAGATCAGCTGGAATTTGTTCTGGAAAAGATAGACAAGGTGAAGGAAGAGGCCCTGGATGCAATGCATCAAATGGAGCGAATTGTTCTTAACATGTCTCCAGGGCTGCTCACTCCTTCCTTTACCATGAGATCTGCTGATGAAACTATCCGGATCTTCAAGGAGATCGCTTCTCAAGGAACGGGGCTAGAGGTCACATTTGACACTGAATCTATCAACAACCTGCTGGCCTGTAGGGACTTCATCGGGTTCCTCATCGAGGCGGAGAAAGATTATTCTAAACTCCCAGAAAAGCTCATAAGCGAGCGGGAGACTTGCGAAGCAATCAGCGAACGGCACAAGGATCCATCACAGGATCAATTTGGGCTCATCATTAACAAGTTTTTTGAATACCGTGCTCAGTTCCACATATCATCTCCTGAGCAGCATCAGAAGCAGGCAACCCCCTTTCGACCGCAGGATGACGATGATGAGTAGCTACTTCTTCTTCTTCTTCCTCTTCTTCTTCTTCTCTCTATTCTCCAACTTTCTTGTTGAAATGTCTAAAGTTTGTTGGCACAAATGATGACATCACCCATGTTGCACCATGGGATGATGTCATCCATCAAGTTGTCAAAAGTCAACATGACTTTTAGATATTTTGTAAATATCTTTGTAAATATTTGTTGGCTCCTTTTTGCTTTCCTTCTCCTCTCTTCTATAAATACTGGAATACTTGTTGTATTTGGTGTGAACATTTTTTAGATGAAAATAGGAGTGAGGAGAGAAAGACTTTGAGCTTTCTTGTAACAGAAGAAAACAGTAATACAAATATTAAAACTTTGTGCTCAATAGCTGTGTTATGCATTAGATCTTCCTTACGTTAGATCTGTATATGTTTAATCTGTTGGATTCATATCTACTTTTCTGTCATTTTCTCATCAGTATTGCTTTGTTTATTTATGCAAGTAGGTTTGGCTCTGTTTACTACCAACCCAAAAACATAAATCTTCTGACCTTTCTGCTTTGGAATTCATTTATTTTCTTGCTTCGGATCTATTCTTTATCTTTTCCCTCTTTCATTCCTTTCTTTTCACAGCCTGAAACACTCTACTGGGATGAGATCCCAAACCCCCGAAGGCAGAATCTGTGAGACTTGCATAGATTCCTGCTGGTAGAATAGCAATAAACCAGTTTCGCTTTGCTGACTCAAAGAGGGGCTAAGCCCTGCACACTTTTGGCTCATCTATCCATAGATCTGTCCAAGCGATAGATTTTCGGACCAACAGTTTTTGGTGACTCTACTAGGGATCGAATAGATCTATCAGATCTACGATGGTAGTAAGATAAAAAAAAAATCAGAAAAATCAGCAGATTGCTGCCTGTTTGCAAATCTGAACTTTTTGTTAAAAATCCAAAAATTTGCAAAAGCGTTCAAATTGAAAAATTTTCTTATGAGAGTCATAGATCTCGACCAGTTAAAGATCTTTAGTTCGCTGAGTTTTTGAAAAAATCAGTATTTTGCCATAGATCTGAGTTTTTGACTGTTTGCAAAAAGTTTGAAACCCTCTGAAAAAAGTTAAAATCAAATCAGAAAATCAGCTTACTAATCTTTCCTGCCACCTTATCCTCATTGTTATTTGTCATTTAACTGCAATCGGTTTTCTGAAGAGGATAGTTTTAAATATTTAGAAAAGTATTTGCTGCTGGTTTTTGTCAGAAAAACTAGAAAATCAGCAAGTACAACCAAAAAAGAAAGTTTGAATCTGCGCCATAACATTGCAGATCTGGAAGGAACACTAGTGAGTGAACCTTTTACGTGCAGCAGGAGAGCCAGTGGAGAAGCTGATCCTACTTTCTATCTGCTTCAGAGGCACAATTTCAGCGTGACACCGGCACGTTTTTCAGCACTAAGCTCAGCTAGTCGGTCGTCCAGGAGTGTCTCACCTTCATGAAGAAGAAGTCTTTTGCAGGGGGCATCCACATCCCTTTGTAGTGCCTTGTTACTCAGTGGAACCACACTTCCATCTCGTGTTCTCTTTCCCACTTTTCAGATGGCGGTTCCATGGGGAAACGCGATGGGTCCTTTGGCTTTAGCACATCCAGTTCACGCGCTCCCTCACGGAAATCGAAAGAATTTTCCTAAATTCGACGGGAGCGGAAATCAAAGCACGGATTCCCACATATCTGCATTCATCATGTCATGCAGTATTTTGGATGTGACCCACGAAGATGTGTCGGTTCACCTTTTTCTGGAAACCCTACAAGGACCTGCAGCTGAATGGTTTCAGCATTTGTCGGCCGGGTCTATTACCAGTTGGGCCACCTTACGGGATGCTTTCAAAGATAGATACAAGCCTTCAGAGGATGCATTTGCATTATTATCACGGATCACTCACCTAAAGAAGGAGGCAAATGAGACCATGTGTGATTTTGTCGCCCGGTTCAATGCACTAATCAACTGTGTCCCTGTTGCCATGCTTCCAACGCCAGAAAATCAAAAGTGTTTCTTCATAAACGCTATGAGCTCGAAAGTTAGTTTCTTACTCCTTCAGGAACGAGTTGCCACCTTGGTTCTCACCCAAGCCGCTGCCATTCGCATAGAGGATAATCTAATAATATCTAGCGAATTAAAAAAGGAATCAGCCAAGCCTAAATCTTTGGGCCCTTCGCCCACCACTTCGTCTGATCCAACATTCCAAAAGATGGCAAACGATTTACTCACATTAAAGAAACAGTTGGCCCAGGCCTCTCCCAGTTCCTCATACCGGGATATTCCGCGGAGGAATTTCATTCCTAACAATGTTTCACAAAGACCGCGCTTACCTACAGCTGCTCCGCGGTTGGCACTTGAGGCCCCTCTAGTTAATGCTCTGGCCGAGATTGAAGTAGAAGAGCAATATTATGAAGAACCTTCGTCTCAAGGCAAAGATGATCAAGATGTCGGTGAACCGACTGGCGACTCTACTATCGGGTATATGGAATTTGATGAGGAAGAATCTGATGAAGAAGAGGGTACCCAGGGGTACGCAAGCGAGAAGTCATATGCTGTTTTTACTCACTCATAAGGAAAAGAAGCGGAAGTTGCTACCCATGTCCAGCAGGAGAAGGCCGTGTCAAATGCACCTCCGATCATTGCTAAAAGAGGTAATCCTCTTCCTACTCAACTCCCTGGAAAATCTTTTACAAAGAAATCTTTTCCCCCTATCTCTCCTCCAAATCAATCCTCTCACATTCCTACTAAGACCACCAATCCTATTCCATCATCGCAAGGTGAGGGACTCATTCCTTTACCAACGCAACCCCTGGCTGCATTTGATATCATAGATCATGCAAAAAAGACCAAGATCCAAATGTCTAAAGCTGAGTATCTTCAGTCAAACCCCGAACAGCTTGTAAGATTGACTAAGTATATCCAAAATCAAGCTGTTATATCTAATCAGGTTTCCCCAAAAGGAATCCTTTCCACTCCCCCTGAATCCCATATAAATGTTGCTTCAACATCTGCGTCAGGAAAGATAGAACCTTTCTATCTCTCTGCTGATCAATGGTCACAAGCTGAGTAATTGCATAATTGATTCCGGGGCTTCTGACAATGTCATGCTGGCAAAAGTCACCCATGCTTTAGGTCTCACCCTTACCAAGCCTTTTTGGTAGGTGTTATTCCTTGGAAACCAAACAAGTGTCATTGGTTGGCCAAATCAAGGACGCGCAATTTGCATTCGCGGCCTTCCCGGATAAAAGAGTAAAAATGACAGTCCTCGTTGCTGACATTCCGGCAGCATATGGAATATTACTGGGAAGAAGTTTTTGCAGCGAAGTTGGTGGAGAAATTCATATGGACTGGTCCAAAGCTAGAATTCCAGTCAAAGGCGTAATGCAAACTTTGGAGCCAGAATCACAAAAGAAATACTTGGTTACCAACTCTGAAGACCCCAAAGCTCAAATCCTTTTTGAATCATCAGGGATGGGGAATTACTTCTTATCTACCGAGATGGATAAAACGGGTGTCCTCGTTCAAGAAGGAGATCTTAATAAAATCTGGACATTGCAATTCGATGGGAGCTGTGCAACTAGTGGATGTGGCGCCGGGGCCATGCTAATATCTCCTGAGGAAGAAGTCATTCCTCTCTCTTTCAAATTGCAGTTTTTCAACACTAACAATACTGCTGAGTATGAGTCTCTCTTACTCGGTATGCAAGCCACAAAGGAAAGGGGAATAAAAAATCTAAAAGTGCAAGGTGATGCTGAGCTAGTTGTAAATCAGGTCAAAAGGATTTACCAAGTGAAGAATGAAAGGCTCAGACATTACCGTAATGTAGTATGGGATAGCATCGAAGAATTTGATGGCTTTTCAATAGGGGCAATCCCAAGAGCTCAAAATGACATGGCTGATTCATTGGCTGTTTCAGCATCTCTCATGCTCCCACACCCAGGTTTGAAAATGAACAAGTACACCATTGAGGTAGTTTTCTGCCCGAGCGTGCCAGATAATTCTCAGCATTGGCAGGTGTTCAATGATGATAATCAACTCATTTCCTTTCTGGAGAAGGCAGAAAATTTTAAAGAATTGCACTTTGAGGGGTCTACTTCCACTTGCCGCGAATCAGTCACCAATCAGGGTGATGAATCTGAGGGGAACGATGGCATATGTCAGCTCAAGGGAAATAAAATTCCAAAGGGCCTGGTTTCTCTGGAGCGCTTGTTTGACAGGCATGACCGTTTTGTGAAAAAGAAGAGGCGGGATGACCCTAGCTCATCCCCAGAGACCGAACCAGTCAATATAGGTTCGGAGACACACCCGCAATTCGTGAACATTGGAAAATGTTGCACGCCTGAGGAGAAGCAAAAATTTGTCAAGTTACTAAAAAAATATATGGATGTATTGGCATGGTCTTATGCCAATTTAAAGTCCTTCAAGCCAAAGGACGTTCAGCATGATATTCCGTTGAAAGACGATGTCAAAGCCTTCTGCCAGAAGCAGAGGCACTATAATCCGAAGATTTCGGGCACCATCCAGGCTGAAATTTAGAAGATGCTAGACGTAAGAATCATCTTCCCTATCCATCACAGTACTTGGGTAGCAAATATTGTGCCAGTGCGTAAGAAAAATAGTGAAATACACATCTGCATAGACTTTCGAAATTTGAATCAAGCTTCACTGAAAGACAACTACCCTCTTCCGATAATGGATCAAGTTCTGCAAGCAGTAACTAGATCAGATATGCTGTCCATGCTTGACGGTTTTTCAGGTTACAATCAGATTGAGGTTTCACCTGAAGATCAGTTTAAAACAGCATTCACTACTCCCTGGGGTACATTTTCCTACAGCAGGATGCCTTTCGGCCTAACTAATGCTGGTGCCACTTTTCAGCGGGCCATGGACTTCACGTTCAAAGGTATGATGGGGAAAGTCATTGTGGTTTATTTAGATGACTTAACCGTGTTCTCTAAGCAGCGAAATGATCATTGTGATCATTTGGAGCAAGTGTTGGCCAGGTGCCGAGAACATGGGATTTCCCTAAACCCAAAAAAGTCTGTTTTTGGAGTCACAGAAGGGAAGTTGCTAGGCCATGTGGTTAGCAAAGAAGGAACAAAGATAGATGCTGAAAGAGTTAAGGCTATTCAAATCCTTACTCTGCCTACAAGCAAGACTGGTGTTCATTCTTTCTTTGGAAAAGTGAACTTTCTCAGGCATTTTGTTCCTGACTTTGTCGAGAAGACCCGTCACATATTAAACATGATGAAGGGGTCACCAACTTTCAGATGGAGTGAAGAGGGGAAAAGGTCATTTGAAGAAATAAAAGCTTCTGTTGCTCATGCACCAGTCCTGGTATGTCCCGATTTCTCCAAGGACTTCATCATGTATAGTTATGCATCTGAGCATACTGTGTCTGCAATCTTAATGCAAAAGAATTCAGAAGACATTGAGTCCCCGATTGCATTCATGAGTTCTCCCCTCAAGCTTCACGAACTAAAGATGACTCAATTGGAAAAGCACGCCTTTGCCATTGTCAAAGCAGTGAAGAATTTCAGGTATTACATTCTAAACTCACATACGGTGGTGTTGGTCCCTGACACGGCGGTGAAATCAATTCTAACTTAGCAAGAGTTAGGCAGTTTGCGGGGAAATTGGATCGCAAAGGTCCAGGAGTATGACCTGGACATTAAACCAACCAAGCTGGTAAGGGGAAAGGGTCTGTGTTAGCTAATGGCTGAAAACAAAGATTCAGAAAACCCTGGTGAAAGGGGTGACTATACCGATGAAACACGGGACCGGCAAGAAGAGCCTGATTCTCTCCCTCTGGTTCTATTTGTTGCAACTAGTGATGAGTGGTACTCCGACATCGCTTTCTTCCTTACCTACGGCGAATGCCCGATGCACCTAACTGCAAAGGAGAAGTGCACTATAAAGCTCAGGGTGGCTAAATATGTCATCTGGGATGACGGCTTATATAAGCGCGGGATAGATGGAATCTTCCTGCGATGTGTCGATAAGCCCCAGCAAGTAAAACTACTGGAAAGTTTTCACAATTCAGCCTGTGGAGGGCATTTCTCTTCCTCTGTAACTGCACACAAGATCATTCGAGCCAGGTACTATTGGCCGACGCTCTTTCAAGATACAGCCATCTGGGTGGCGAAGTGTGAACCCTGCCAGCAATTCGTCGGCAAGCCCAAGTTGGCTGCCTTTCCCCTAAGCCCGGTCATTATCAATGAACCATTCAGGCAATGGGGAATTGATTTTATTGGTGCACTCAATCCTCAATCGAGTGCTGGACATAGCTATGTCCTTACAGCAACGGATTACTTCACCAAGTGGGTGGAAGCCATACCTGTCAAGCATGCCACTTCTGAGGTGGTTTGTAATTTCATTAAAGAAAATATCATTGTCAAGTTCGGCGTTCCAAACAAAATCATTGCTGATAATGATTCTAACTTCTCCTCACGAGAAGTTATTAGTTTTTTCTATGAATATGGGATAACCTTGGCTCACGCATCCAACAATTATCCTCAGGGAAATGGTCAAGCGGAATCCAGTAATAAGAACTTGGTGACCATCATACGGAAGTTAGTAGAGGAGAATCAGCGAATGTGGCACAAGTCTTTGTACGACGCTTTGTGGGCCGATCGTATTACTCCCAAGAGATCGCTCGACATGTCACCTTTTCAAGTGTTATATGGCATTGATGCCAAGCTTCCCATTTCTGCGGAACTTCCTGCTCTGCGCTTGGCATGAGCCATAGAACATGAAACTTTCCAGAATTCTCTAGAAAAGAGAATCATGTATTTGGCAGAACTTGAAGAAAAGAGGGTAAGAGTGGTCAACAGAATCACTGAACATCAAAATCAAGTTAAGAAGCTTTTTGATAAGAAGGACAAGTAAAGGGATTTTCAAGTGGGAGATCTCGTCCCTTTTATGGGACAAGCGAAGAGAACCAAAGGGCATGCATGGAAAGTTTGATTCCCTGTGGAGAGGGCCCTTCAAGATCAAGCAGCTCAATGGAGAGAATAGTTTCTATCTCTCATATCTGGATGGAACCGAACTCCCGCTTCCTTATAGTGGGCAGCATCTGAAGATCTTAAGGAAGTAGAGCTTGCTCTATTCTTTGTACAGTTTTGCTTTTGTTGTGTGTTTGCTTCCGTCGTGTGTTTGCTTTTGTTTCGTTGTATGTTTTCTTTTGCTCCCCCTCCGGTCGCCCTTTTTTTTGACTCTGTTACCCAATGGATAGGAACAAGTGATCTAGGATTCTCTACCCCCGAGTTCACACAGGGATAGTCCCCAGAAAGAGCCAGCTGTTATCCCGTAAAATTGACAAGGGAAATTTTACCGATAACCATACCGAAAATTTTGTTCCGATCCCTCGTTAGGGATCCCTTGTGTTTGAAACGTTGTAAAATCCCTTCCCGGGAAATCTAGTTTTCGAACTTATTCTTTTTTAGTCTTTTTGGCTGGGCGCATGAAATTGCTTTGCAACACTAATTTTTGATGCGCCCCCTTAAAAGCCTTTGGCGCATGGTTTTCAATGTCAACACAACTTTTCATGCGCTAAAGAATGTTGAACCCTCCCTGCGTGCGCCAAGGCGCATGCACTTGTGTTGGTACACCTTTTGTTGTGCCACCCTTTGGTGCGCCGAAGGGCACACATAACTTCATGTCGACAATGCTTTTGGTGCGCCAAAGGCGCGCTTTGTCTCCTGTTGTCAAATACTTTCGTGTGCCAAAGGCCGCACGCTTTCTCCTGTAGACAGCATTTTTCATGCACTTTTCAAAAGTGGGTGGCGCATTATTGACCAGCTAACCTATATATATGGTTTGCACGCCCAAATGTCATTTTCATTATTCGCTGAGCACATGATTTTTCTGAGCCTTTCAGCCTCTGCCTCATCGTTTTCATCACCTTGTGGACCCGTTCCCAAGATTTTTCTATTTATCCAGGTATGAGGTCTCTTTCTCTTTTGTGCGTTTTGTGTTTTCAGTTCTTGGTGTGTTCTTGGTCTGGTTTTAGCTTGCTAGTTGGTTTTGAAATATATATGTGTTGGCCTAGCCTCCTCTGTTTGCTGTCTGCCCCCCCATGCTATCCTTCCTCTTTCCAGATCTACTGGAGAAGGACGTTTTCTTGAAACAGTGGTTGTGGCCCTCCTGATCTAGATCATTTTACCCCACTGAGCCTTTCAAATAGGAACAAAGGAGTAGAAGGAACCTACATCATGTAAAACCCCCTTTGAAAGCTTAGTTCTCTATTTTCCTCCTTGGTGCATCTGTCACCCCTATAACATCATGAACATTTGCGCCCCTTTGGCGCATCTGACCACCTTGTAATCTGCAACATCCCTGCGCCAGAGGCGCACCCAGCCTGCTTATTGCATCATTAACCTCTGCGCCCTTTGGCGCGCCTCTTTAACATGCTACAAAGTGTCAAATCTCACACCCCTTTGGTGCGCCATCCTTTTGTGCTACATCACGTTTCCATGCGCCCTTGGCGCACCCAGCTTCCATGCAACACAAGCTTTATCTGCGCAAGTATGAAGCTATAAAGGTGCAGGCGCATTCCTGATTGTAATAACATTATGTTGTGTAAACTCTTCGTGCGCCGCGCCATATCCCTTTGGTGCACGAAAAGTCAATGTTACACGATCCATCCATGTGCCAAAGGGTGCACCAAATCCCAATGCAACATGAAAATTCCATGCGCCCTTTATAAAATGCAATCTGCAACATCCATGTGCCATGCGCCTTATCTATTTGGCCTACAAATTACAATTTTCATGCGCCCTGCGCCCTGAGCCTTAAAATCTCTAACTCTTTCTTCTGCTGACATTCCAATGGAAGATCAAATGGCTAATTCAACCTTTTTGGATTGGGTATCGCTTCTTCTTCATGCAGATCAGCAACTGAGTTCGAAAGAACATATGTCTACATCTAGCAAGAGACCCACCAAACCAAGAGGAAAGGCTAAGCTTACAGAGGAAGAGATGAAGTACAAATATCAAAGGGTCAGGATGCTCGAATCACAGGCTGAATGCAGTATGGATGTCAGAGACTCAGAATTGGGTCACATTGACATAGAAGAATTCTGGGTTAGAACTCAGAAGGTTACAAGAAGTCCGTGGATGGACAAATTAATAGGCAGTGCCCTGCACTTCACCGGAGGAATCCCCGTCAATGCTGTCAACAATGAATTCATAATGGTGATTGCACAATCTTACAACAAGGACACAAGATGTGTCGAAAACAACAAGGGCGAGGTAGTCATAAACCTCACTGCCCGTCATTTTGAGATAATGCTCGGCATCCCTCACCACCGGCACTTTGTGGCCGTTAGCCAAGAAGAGTGCATCAAGGCCTGGGAAGACGATGAAGACCAATGCATGCAACTGATGAACGAGGTATACCTGAAAAACAAGAAGGTGGTAACCCGGTGGCCCCAGATTATCCACCGCAGTGATTTCTCAGAAGAGCTCAGTGATACTATTACTTTCCTGAGCAGAGTCTTCGGGCTTTCTGACGCCCACTACTTCCATAAATGGATTGCTGAGGTACTTGGAGACAATGAATAAAAATGTGCCTGAGCAATGCTTTTGCTGGGGGGAGATTATAAGCAGCACCATTTCCGAGCAGTTACAACAGTTCAGCACAACGGGAGTATTCCATATGAACTCCTACGTGGTCTACCCTACAGCATCAGAGACAGATTATCCAGGGCTAAACCGAAGAGGAATTTGGCCTCAAGTCAAGATATATGAATATTATCCAGAACTCAGGCTGGAGAATAGCATCCCTCAATTCACCAAAATGAATGATGCTTTCTTCTATCACATCATTTGCATGTTGAGGCCAAATCTGACTCATGGTCTTACGACCAAAAACATTGTATCAACCATGGAGAAGTGGGGGGCCATGTTCACCTAGTTTCCCACATTTACCTATCTGAGGGCGGTCAACTTCTTGGGCGAGCCAACCAGGCTACTGAGGTATGTTGGACATAAGCTGATTCTGCTAGAGCTATCAAGGCAGCTAATCACATATCACGAAAAGTTCCTAAAAAGAAAGAAGGGTGGAACTCCTTTCCCCCTCACAGTAGGCCGATACACATGCTCTTCTCACAACAAGGTGAAGGAAATGTTTGCAGAGCTGGAGTTACTCAATTTGAAGCATGACTTCCCAGCCAGGCCCACCTTCGACCCAAGGGGCTGCCTGCCAAGGGCTAAGCTTGATCCGATCCATGTCCCTCAAATTGAGGATATTTACATTGACATCATCCACGAGGTGGAACTCAGAAGAAAGGATCATTCTCGCTTAGCATTGGCAGAAATTATCCAATACGGAGTGGCCATTGTCCCCAAAGGCTTCCAAACTACGGAAGATGAAGTAGACAAGGTGTTATAATGACATAGAAGGGGGATGATTGGCCCTTCTCAGCCATTGACAGAAGCAAGGCTCCTCAAAAAATTGAGGAGAGGGTCAAGGAGACTATGCGCAGAACAGAGCACTGGTGCCGCATGAATGGATTGATCTACCTCGGGGTAGATTTCACAACCTCGCCATTAGGCAATGCACCTCCAAGGTCTAAGAAGCAGTTAAAAGGCAAAGGTGTAGAAGGTGAATCTAGCACCATTCAGGAAGAAGCCCCTGAATGTCCTCTTTCCACAGCGCCAGAACAGGTAATAACTCTAGATTCACCAGAGAAAGAAGCAGCAGAGGATAGTCCCATACGCCCATCCACTCGGGATGTCGGCATTGCTACAACCACAAAAGTCCCTTCTATCCCTTCTTCTTCTCTTCCTTCCCCTCCTCAGGTGACTCACGCGACCACCCCTTTGGTCGCGTCCTCTGTCCCTTCTTCTGCTCTTTCCCCCACCTCTTCGTCTATCTTCTCCTCCCTCGCTGATTTATCTTCTTCTATTTCTTCCCTCATTTCCAGGCTCCCTTCCCTTCCTATGTCTTCTGCAGCTACGGTTTCCCTTCCTCTCGTGGACACTTCTTCGGCTATGCTTTCAATGCCGCTGCCGCGTGTCTCCACGTTTTTCCCCTCTTCTACTATTGCCCCCTCCTCCTCTGTCTCTGGTCCTTCTATGGGACCAGCCTGGATCTCTCAGTAGCTGGGCCAACAAAAGAGGAAAGTTCCCATCGCTCCGATGGACTTTTCAGTAATTCCAGCCAAAGGCCCAAAGGGGCAAAGAAGTAAAAGCCTGTAACATGCTTCTCTCAAAGTGCTGCAGGTGAGAGAGTTATGGAAATAGCATACCCTGATCCCCTCAAGGAGAAAAAGGATCTGTATCCCACAGATTTTACTGTGACTCAAGTCACAATGGGGACGTCTTCTGAAAGTCTCCAGGGGGGAAGCTCTTTCCGCAGTCGATGCCCTCTGCAAAAAGCTTAAAGAAATAAAAGAAGAGAAAAGGCTATTGAAGGAGCAGAACAAATATCTGCTTCAAGCCTTACAGAAGATGGGTAGTGCACCTCCCACGACTACCGCTGAGACTTCTGAGCTTCTCATCCAGGAGAAAATCAATGAATATTCAAAGATCGGCGAGCAGGGTATGGCCGTTTCTTCTTGGAGGAGCCAGATCCTCAAGGACAGTGAAAGAGTGATCGCCGAGTATGTAAATTCATATCTAAACATCAGAAAGGTGAACAAGGAACTCCAAGCATTAGCGGGTCCCATATCAAAAGAGCTAGAACATGCTAGACTCCAACATGAGACCTTTCAACAAATGTTCGACTGTTCAGTTGAAGATCTGGTCAAGTTCAGAGTTTTCGGCCATCCAAGGGCCCTTAAAAAAACCATTTCCACTCTGGACTATCGGATAGATCAGCTGGAATTTGTTCTAGAAAAGATAGACAAGGTGAAGGAAGAGGCCCTGGATGTGATGCATCAAATGGAGTGAATTGTTCTTAACATGTCTCCAGGGCTGCTCACTCCTTCCTTTACCATGAGATCTGCTGATGAAATTATCCGGATCTTCAAGGAGATCTCTTCTCAAGGAACGGGGCCAGAGGTCACATTTGACACTGAATCTATCAACAACCTGCTGGCCTGTAGGGACTTCATCGGGTTCCTCATCGAGGTGGAGAAAGATTATTCTAAACTCCCAGAAAAGCTCATAAGCGAGCGGGAGACTTGCGAAGCAATCAGCGAACGGCACAAGGATCCATCACAGGATCAATTTGGGCTCATGATTAACAAGTTTTTGGAATACCGCACTCAGTTCCACATATCATCTCTTGAGCAGCATCAGAAGCAGGCAACCCCCTTTCGGCTGTAGGATGACGATGATGAGTAGCTGCTTCTTCTTCTTCTTCTTCCTCTTCTTCTTCTTCTCTCTATTCTCCGACTTTCTTGTTGAAATGTCTAAAGTGTGTTAGCACAAATGATGACATCACCCATGTTGCACCATGGGATGATGTCATCCATCAAGTTGTCAAAAGTCAACATGACTTTTAGATATTTTGTAAATATCTTTGTAAATATTTGTTGGCTCCTTTTTGCTTTCCTTCTCCTCTCTTCTATAAATACTGGTATACTTGTTGTATTTGGTGTGAACATTTTTTAGATGAAAATAGGAGTGAGGAGAGAAAGACTTTGATCTTTCTTGTAACAGAAGAAAATAGTAATACAAATATTAAGACTTTGTGCTCAATATCTGTGTTATGCATTAGATCTTCCTTACGTTAGATCTGTATGTGTTTAATCTGTTGGATTCATATCTACTTTTCTGTCATTTGCTCATCAGTATTGCTTTGTTTATTTATGTAAGTAGGTTTGGCTCTATTTACTACCAACCCAAAAACATAAATCTTCTAACCTTTCTGCTTTGGAATTCATTTCTTTTCTTCCTTCGGATCTGTTCTTTATCTTTTCCCTCTTTCATTCCTTTCTTTTCGCAGCCTGAAACACTCTACTAGGATGAGATCCCAAATCCCCGAAGGTAGAATCTATGAGACTTGCATAGATTCCTGCTGGTAGAATAGCAATAAACCAATTTCGCTTTGCTGACTCAAAGAGGGGCTAAGCCCTGCACACTGTTGGCTCGTCTATCCATAGATCTGTCCAGGCGACAGATTTTCGGACCAACAAAGTTAGGTTTTGTTTGAAAACACCACATTAAACATTGTCGTACGGTGGTAGGTAGCCTAGCCTTAAATGCATAAAAGTGGGAAAAGCTATAAATACAAGAGTGGGAATTTCATTATTTTCACTTTGCGAATACAAGAAGAGTGATTTTCTTTCAAGAGATAGGGTTTCGAGAACTGACTCGTGCAAAGGAAAATCCCAAGAACTTAAGCGCAATCGCTCCATTAGATCTAAAAACCAAAGAAGAAGTGATTCACAGGTGTGAGGAACGTTGGGAAGAAGCATCATGATTAGAGGAGAAAAATCTGAGATTAGGGTTTGTGTTTAGGGCAAGGGGCACACCAGGAAAACTTTCAAACAAACTCGCAAGTTAACCTGGGAATGAAAGGAAAGGGTGCAATGATGGCCACAAAACCAGTTGGTAAACCTGTAGAATAATCCAAGAAGTGAAAGGGTAAAGGAAAAGGAAAGAAGAAACAAGAAGAAATACCCTTGGATACAAATGAAGAATGGTACTCAAAGATGCAATACCCAGATGGGGTTTTTCTAGGGAAAGATTGGGGGAACCACATAAGAAAGATGGCCGTGATTGACTATAATCACTGGTTAGGTACAATCACGAAGGAAATGGCGCTGGAGCTGGTGTGCCCCAGAAATAAACGAACACCTGACGGGTTTCTGATCTACAGTGACATGGTTAGGGTAAAAATGGAGAAGGTAGGGCTTCTCCAACTCTACAAGTTACCATATTTTAGGAAGCCCGAGTGCTTGTACCAATAGTTGATGACGTGTGTACACGAAGACTTCTTCTACTTCACAGGGTGTAAAATGCATATAACTCCCAACTAATTTCACACTTCACATGCCTAAACTGTAAAGGGGACGCACTCATAGATGACCTCCTGAATGAGGAGGCAATCAGAGAAACCATAGCATCCTAGGAATTGAAGAAAGGATCATTTTACTACGACATCTATGATATTAGTGATCTGGTGATGAAGATGGCCACACACCTTGTCTCCAAGCTGAATAGACAAGAGAGATGGACCTAGGTGAGAAAGCCTTAGCTAAATGTCTACAAGAAGGTCACGGAAGGCACCGTATACAACATCTCCCAATACATATCAGATGAAATCATAAGCAGCACAGAGAAGGCAGGAAAGATCCTATTTGGAAACATTCTGTTGACAATTGTGTTCTCAAAAATCGGGGTGCCAGATGCATCTAAAAAATTTGTGTGGGAGTACCCTGTTGAAGACCCTTCACCCGCGAAGAGGTTTCAGAAATACACATGTGAATCAATGACAGGGGTACATAAGGTGCGCTTAGACAGATGGTATACACCCCTTCGGAATGCATCCAAGGCTAAATGGCGGATCCTTAAACAACTCCCCGCGGTGACCAAAGGAGAAGCATAGTTCATGGTCTACCAACACTTCATTGGTATTTTCATTTTTGTGGATGGCAGTTGGAGTCCATGCAAACTCCCATTCTCAATTACTACCCAATTTTTCCAAGTGGGAGTAAACAGATACAAGGAGTTGAATAAATTAAACATTGATTTGTCCACCCTTGACAGAGAGCACATGGAAATGAGGAATAAGTTGGTCTACTTGGAGATGCATACGTTGAAAGGTACGTGTCACATGATGTGCACATTGTAAGGCCGTTGACCTTAGCTATTGTTGAGAGTGTTTTTGCTATGATCTACCTATGCATAAGGCCAAATTTTGAAAAGGGTGCGTATGTGGAGAATGAGATATCCATCTCGGATGACCCTATTGGCAGAAATAATCTTGCACCAAAGCGCAAGGAGAGGGAAGAGAAAGAGGAACAAAGGGCGGTGGAGAAGTAGAATGTAGATGTCATGGGGCCAAGTACCTATGCCCAGAAGAAGAAGATAATGGTGGTCAAGGAGAAGAACACAGAACCTATGAAGCCACCATCCCCTGAGGAACCCTCGGCTGAAGAGAAGACCACATCCCCACTTTGGAGTTTTCTACAAAGGAAGAAGAATAGGGGATGGAATAACTAGAGTCCAAGGATACAGATGACTTGAACACCTATATAGGTGAAAAGGATGATGATGAAGGGGAAGAGCTGCAGGTAAATCAAGAACCGGTTGATGTCCATGACTCAAAGGAAGAGGAAGTAGAAGATGCAAACGATGCCTTCATCTTTGCAAGGAGGAAGGGTGTCCAAGGGGAGGAAGGTGAGCGGAGTGAAGAAAGGAGTGAGGGGGAAAGTACTAAGGAACCAGATATGCCCAAGTTCACTCAGGAGGAGGTAAATGAGAAAGCCACAAGGGAGGTAGAGAGGATAATTAATACCTTATTCGATGAGGAATTGGAGTGCAACACGGAGCTCGTGCTTAGTGACTTCAAGGAAGAGAAAAGGGAGAAAAGTGTGGGTAGCACAAAATGCCTAACTCTTTCAGTAACTATTCCCAAGGGCATGCACATGGGAAGTAAATGTGTAGAAGTGGGAAGAATAATGATGGGATACGTTGATGACCCCAACAAATTTTTGTGCACGCATTTCCAGAGTACTGTGCCCACTAATGAACTAACCACCATGGAATCCTTTGATCCTGAGGGTGGGTACCTACACACAAGAAAAATGCTATCATAGGCATTCAAATCCCACCTTGATGAGCCTGAGTTTGAGGTTAACCAGGGAGTGGTACTAGTGCTATCAGAAGGAAAGTGGTACAACCCCATTGTAAACATGCAACAACCATCAGACTAGCAAGTGTGTAACATGCTCAAAAAATTCTTCATGGAAGTTGAGGCTAGGCTCTTCTACAGAAATGATAGGGTGAAAGTCTTGGAAGAATTGATGGAGAAGAGGAAGGAAAAATTAGTTAAGCTAACAAAGGAATTCAGCCTTTAAAAGTTGATCAGCGCTCAACTACAATGATAATTATAAGAGGAGAAAGCTAAAGTGCACGAAGTTTCCAAGAAGGTGGAGCTCATATCCCAAGCTATTATCATGAAGCACTTGGACCTTAACCCCCCCATGCAAAAGTATAGATTCTTCCTGGAGTGTCTAGAGGACTTGACTCGGATCCTCACCATGGAAAGGCAGCCTTTGGCCTTAGATTCGGTAGAGGAGGTAGCTACGTGCTTGGAGAGGGAGGACAAGTTCAAAGTCATCGTTCTCATAGCTGAATACAACAAGGTGCTTATTGATGTGAAGATATCTACACAAATCGCAGGGGTCGCCTATGACCATTACACAGATCAGGACAAGGTGACAAGCATGCTACTTGTCAATGATGAGGCAGAGCTAAAAGAATTCAGGGAGAAAAACAAAAGCAATACAGCTGAGTGAGAAAAGATCCTAGCCAAGGTAGAAAGAAAATCTGAAACTATTGAGACCCTGTGGGTCTCAATTAAAACCAAGATTAAAGAGCTCTATATGGTCATTACAAGAAAGATGGATTCCCTTGAGGACCAAGAAAAGGAGCTGGAGATGATGGTAGAGACCATTAACACAAAAGGGGAAGGGTTAACCTTCGACGAGGTGAGAACATTAGTTGGCGACCTTTACACAAGAGTGAAGGATGAAGTCAATGCTTGGAATATGCTGGAGGCCGACCTGTGGCATAACTTCCCCCTTCTTCTTCTTTAAGCAGTTCTCCTTCTATTCTTTCTCTCCCCCATTCTATATTCTTTCCCTCCATTATTTTCCAAGGCAGGGCCTTGTCATTTTGTGCTACATTCTTTGAAATGGTTCCTGAGGGTGGAGAATAGGTGAAGTGTGGGGTAATGTTGGGCCCCTATTGTAGCTTCCAAATCTTAAAGGCGCATAGGCACGCACAGCCGAAGGAAGCACATAAATTAAGGTGTGCAAGGTAGTATTCAAAAAGGGGTTCTTGGAGGACCATAGACGCACGCTCATAAAGTACAATTCAAGACTTAACCATTTTCAGCCTTTTAGATAGAACACATGAAGAACATGTTTCATTTTGGATAAGGTTCCAGCCTGGCAACAGGGTGTCCTAGGAGGAATATACATTGCGATAGGAAGATCCAAAAACCTAATCATGACATGGAGAGGCATGCACCTGAGGCAATCCACACCTTGACACTTGGGGTCAAATCTAAGGTTGCAGAGGAGTTTGTTAGAGCTCAGATGCCTATTTATATGTGTGCCCTTGGCAAAGAAAAGGGACCAAGTAAGGAAGCAGAGCTCTGTAGAATTACTGCGAGAACTATGGGATAAAATGGGTAGATAATTATAGGAAGGATGTAACGAGGGAATGGGGAATGAAAATTTTGTTTTGTGATCATACATGTATGGATCCAGATATGGCGTGTGACTATGGTCTCCCCTTCTATAATATTTTATAAGTAATGTTATGAATGAATATGATAAGGTTACCATGACAATTGTATTAAGACCCTTTCTCTGTATTACCTGCATATTTCTATTATGCTTTTGTTTTTGTATAATCATGAACCTTATTTGAATGTTAAGTCTAGTTGGGGGTTTACAACTTCCTAGTTATGTTAATTTTGTTAAGCACTTTTACTTTTGAGATGACTGAAAGGGTGTAGAAGTCATTCTGATCTCTATAGCTTTTTCATGTCCTTTAAATCACTAATTCAAGATCATGAATGATGCCTTCCACTAAAATCACATAAAAGAGAGACTTGGCTCCCTCTCATGCACCTCAGGTGAGCACCCAGCACCTGCTAGGTGATAGGGCAGCACGCATGAGGTTCCCTTGTTCTTGGTGGGTGTAAAAAATGACTATAGCATCCAACATTGCTTACATATCTAATGGTATAATGTCCTTAGAATGATGAGCCTCCAATGAAAATAGTTGTGCAAAAAATCCCTCTACACACTTTTTTAGCATTTTGTGCATCTGATGAGAACTTACTATTTGTGGATACTTTACTCTTAAGCCTCTTAGCTCAAAATTCCTTCCTTCAGAGTGAAATCACATGAACAAGTCTTGTAAGTTCATCTTAATGGTTCCCTAAGTGGTAAGCCATTGAACCCCTAACACAATGTCTACTCCTCTCATAGAAATGGCATACATGGGACTATTTAGTATGTAATCTCCCATGGCAAGCTTAATACTATGGAATTTTCTAGAACAAGTAACAATACCTCCATCACTAATCATTACTTGACATTCAAGAGCTGGATAAATGAAGTAGGTTAGGTGCACTGCTAACTTGTGATTGATAAAGTTGTGAGTAATTCATGAATCAGTCAACATTGTGACCCTCTATTTTTTTAGGAATCCAACCACCTTTAGGGTTTGGGGGTGCTAATACCTGAAATTGCATGCCATGAGATTTTTGCGTGCGGATCTCCTAACTCCTCCTCTAGCTCAACCAAGACCTCTGACTCTAGATCTTCATCCTTCTCTTCATTTTCACTAGGCCCATCAATGTAGAACAACCTCTTTTCAATACATTTATGTCCCTGTCCAAATTTATTGTCACAGTTAAAACATAAACATTTTTCTCTTTTTTCTTCAATTTGTTGAGGTGTCAATCTAACTGGTCAAGGGAGTGCTGGGGTAAAGGTGTTACGATCTCTGGTATAAGTGAAATGTTGTCTCCTACTTGAAACAATTTTCTCCTCTACCCTTCTTTCCATAATCATCGAATCAGAAACCTTATGAGGAGTAAACATACACACCTCATGCTCAATGTGATCCTTAAGACCCTCAAGAAATAGGTCATTTAGATTCTCTTCAGTAATATTTTCCACCTGTAGAGAAAGTTTTTGGAAGTGATGAATGTAATCCTTAACAGATCCTATCTTTCTAAATTTTGCTAATTGGCTGAAGTAATTATCTAACACACTAGAACTATAGGGTAATTGTAACTCTTCAATGAACAATGTCCATGTAACATTGAGACCACTCTTCTGCCTTTGAGCACATAACCATCGATACCAGATGAATTGGTCAGGTTCGAGATACAAAACTGTCATGGTTACCTTTTGTCCTGGTGGAATCTGATGTAGTTCAAAAAAAATCTCCATTTGGTTGATCCAATTGAGTGGATCCTTTCCATCAAACTTACACATCTCCACTTTTGGAAACATAGTATGAGCCTATGGAGTGCTTGTATTTGGATTGTGCACACTCGAAGATCCACTCTGGCTCATGTGTCTATTATGTTGACCTGAGGATCCACCTTGATTGACATAATTATGATTACACATCATATACGTACTGAATTTTTGAATGAAATCCTCCAATCTTTTTCCAATCCTATCCACATCTTCTTTGTTGGCCACCTGAGATTCGAGGTCTCTCAGGTTAAAATCAAGTTGGCTTACTTTTTGGTATGTGAAAGTAAACCCTAACCCTGAGGAATTTTTAGTTATTTCTTCCATCTCCAACTCCTCAACTACTATCTCATCCTTTTCTGGTGTTTTACATGGAGAGATGAGATTCATTTTTCCTCTTGTGGAAGGCCCTGCCATGATGCCCCAAAATAATAGGATGTAGGGATCACAGTAAAATTTTAGGGTTTTGTATTTCAATATGAATTTAGCCACATATAAAAAAACATAAAGAACAAACCCCAAATAAAAATTTTTTGCTTTACGAAAATGTAATGAATTTGAAAACATTCAACAATTTGCACCCTAGGGAGCAATTTTATGAAAAACCCTAAATTTGTAATAACTTTTGCAAAATAAATCAAAAAATTCTGAAATTTTCAAGGAACCTTACTTGAAATGTTTTGAAACTCTGGTAAAAATATCTCTCACCAATTCACTTTGGTTCGTAATATATGGTGGAAACAAAAAATTAGGGTTTTTGCCCTAATTTTGGCCCAGATCGCAGCTTTGATACCACTTGTAATTAAATTACTTGTATAATTCAGATCATGAGAAAAAATATAACACCAAATAACACAATATTCTAGAATAATGATCTCTATATGTAATTAGAATAGCTTCACCACTTCGAGGGGGCAACCTCCAAACCATACAATAAGACTCAAATGCTCCAAATGATGATGAACTACTCCCTAAAATCCCCTATATATACTATTCATATGTTATGGCCAACACCCAGGCTGACCTACTAAGCATGAGAAATTATAAATTATATAATAAAATGATATGGTAAGCCACAATTCAGCTACTCATATCCTAATACAAGTAATAGGTTAAGGGCTTAGCATCTAGCTACATTCTTAATTTTACGTGCCATCTTCTCCTCCACCTTCAATTCTAATCGATAAGATTCTTCCACTCTATGGATACACAATAGGTGGATTTCTTCTTGAATTCCAAACCTCAAGTAATTTATATATCGTGTGACCTTCTCCTGGTAGAATTTTATATGTCCATATATTATCATAACTCGGTGGAACTCATCTATATAGTCCTTAACTGACATATCTTTTTTCCTCAAGTTATGTAATTTCTTAAATAAGATCATCTTGTAATAGGATGAAAGAAAATTAATCCTCATTTTTGTAACCATGCTATCCCAGTGTACTACCTTATCTTTACCTCTTCTTCATTGTTTATTTTGTATGTATATACACCACAATGCTGCATGTTCCTTTAGCTTGGTTTTTGCTACTCTAACATGATGTGGGTTAGAAATTTCCTTGAACTTGAATTATTCCTCCATACTCGTTAGAAAATATACAAATTCTTCCTAGTCTAAACTTCCAAAAAATTACAAGACATTCATTCTTGGTCCATGAACCATTTTCGATATTTCCTTTAACAATCATGTTTCTTCAAAGCCTATGACATCAACCTCTTCTTTAACATCTTCAAAAACTTATGAATTACAAGTGTTTCTTCTTATTTCTTCACCTTCCTCATAACATTATGCATTTGGGGCCATAAATCCCCTTCATCTATCTTCCTTAACAACTTCAAGTCATGTTCTCACACCCCATATCTATTTCATCATCATTCATCATTGTAGACACAAAATCATGCACTTTGGGTAATTATTTAGGCCCGATGTCATACTATAATTTATATGGTTCTTGAGTGAAAAGAGCACTAATTAACCCATGTATTTGGCCATCTTGCATTGCTTTTTGTTACTATTTTTTATCTTGCACTTGTACTTTCCTATTTTGTACTTTTATATTGTGTTTTCCCTATTTCTAGCTAGGGCACCCAATCAGGATTGTGGCGCCCCATGCGCCCTAGTCCCCTATGCATGTTGTGATCCTCTTTGAACTTTCCTCTCACATTTTGGGAACTTTCTAGTTGTTTTAGCTTCTTATATTTTTTATGGTCTACTTTTTTGGGGTTAATTATGAAATTAAAGCAAGAGAACCATATAGATATAAAGTTATGTGATCATAATCAGGGACCAAACACTAAGCACTAGCTATCAACACCTATGGTTGCATCCATCAAGGCATCTATAGCTACATTTACATCCATTTAGCTCCATCACAAGGAAAAAAGGATGGTTAATCTACATCACACTTCATAGGAGGGGAGTATATTGTTTCCATGCACACATTTATTACATTCTACATCTAATCACTTGCTCGTTACTTCACAAACTATGACTGGCATAAGAGCAACCTGGGGCATAATTATACACACACATACCTAGAACTACATTGGGTTTAAGATGTAGTACAACACTCTATGATAAGTTCATCAATCCAGTAGCTAAGGATAGTTTGACCCCTTCATATGCATCTTTCTTTATTAGGGTTTTGATTTTTTGTCTAGGGTTTTATAGGTGATTCTTCATTACAGGCTTACGGTGACATCTAGTGAAGTATAGTGACATTCACATCATAGGAAGGGAACATAAGAAATCATTTTTCGACACCTTAGAGGAGGTTTTTAGAGAATTTATGCAGACCAGGGCACCTACGCATGGCCCTATCCTTCTCTAGGCGCCTCAATCTAGCCAAACAGACCAAATCTATAATTTATCAGGCTCTTCTGTGATGGTTTCATCCAGTCTCCACTATGACATAGTCCCACGACATCATTGAATCAGCAAAGGCCTTCTTAACCCTCTTTGCACATTAAGGTTTTACATTTCATTGCTTAGATTTCTTGGGTATTATTTCAATATTTTATTACTTCATTTATTCATTTATTTTACTATTGATATAGCATTTAGATTACATTATAATCTTCAAATTTTATTTTAATAATTTTCATCAACCCGAACTCAATTCTTCATGCTTAGGATCCTCATTTTTCCTCTATCATGGCTCCTGAAATTCCTCAAATTTATTTTTCTTATTTTCTTAAGATGCCTCCTAATTACCAAGTTGTTCTTCAAAATGCCTAGACACCATGTAACTTCCTAAAGATACCTTACCACACAAAATAAGCCCTATTTTTTATTGTCTATTTGACAAGCCTAGTCCTCATGATCCTCCATCTCAAAAATATATCTTGGAATAAATTCAAGCTTTGCATTCTTTGTTTTAAGACAAATTTCAGGCTATGGAATTAACGATTACATCTCTCAAATATGAAATCTAATATCTTAAGCATGGTTCTCAGACTCATGTTTGTTATCCTTCTACATCTTACCTTCAGTCTATGTCTACTACATGTACTCATAGCAGTGAGCCTAAATTCATACCATTACCAATGCCTTTAACCTTTTATTACAATACTAAGCAACATGACATTCTTACTGAGATCATAGGTCATCAATTAATCACTTACCACCTAATCATTACTATCTTCCTTATCGGCTAGAAAAATACAAAGGTCATCTATATTGTAATTTCCATCGAATCAATGGACATAATGACAATTATTGTTACACTTTAAAGAGAAGAATTAAAAATCTTGAGCGTGAGGGATTTATCTCATTCACTATAAAAAAAAATTTTGCATACCCACATATAAATGCTACATCTCAATGGATTTAAACTTGATTCATCTATATCTAATGAGCATCATGTTATCACTTTTACGGTGCCTTATTTAGCCACTCAAGTGCCACCTATTCAGTCCACTCCACGTCATCTTATGGATAGTCCTAATCCTCCAGTCAAGTTATCTATGATATTACCAAGTCAATCTAATATACCTTCTCTAAAGATCAATTAAACTTGGCCTCAACTCAAGTCATTTGCAGTTAACAAACAACCACTCATTACACAAGGCAAGCACACTCTAGCCAACATTTTTTGACTCTCACAATTTAAGGACCTTATCCAGCCCTCACCTCAGTGTCCAATCACTTTTGTTAAATAAAATACTCCGTATATTGATCCACTTAGCATATTTTGACTAAATCTCCATCACTTACATACTTGGGGGGCATGATGCATATCACCTCTCTCCCTCTTCTAAACAGAAAACATGTGTATTACATCTTCATCACATAACAATCCAACATCTTCTCATTCCACTCATACTTTTACATACACTAGCATCACCATTACCTAATGGAAAAATATTATGCTTCAATTCACACTTGAGTATTGAGGGCATCCTATACACATGAACCTCACACACTGCATGGTAGACACTACACACCATACACTACATAATACACATCTACTCATACGTGTTGCACTCACTAACTGATGACGCACTCTAGTCTTGTGATCCATACTGGATTCTTGAGGTTATACATCACAAATGGACATCGTCACCCTTACATGTTCATCATTCAATATTTTATCATGCAACATATGTAGATTAAGTGATATATGCTTTAGGCTATAGGGTCACTTCTTCTAGAATCATCTCATGATAGGATACATCATCACTTTAACTTGAATCATTTAGTGGTATACGCTTTAGGATAAATCAACACTCTTTTCTATTCAACTTTTCATGATATATGCTTAGGCTACATCATCACACACAATTTACCTTTAGGTCACATATTTTCACTACACACTCATCACAGCACACTACACACAACACAGAGTTCAACCATTTCTTGATGATGCAGTCTCGTTTATGGTTCATTCTTGAATGTTGAGGGTTCATACTAAACGAACCTCACTGCATACAATTCCAGTCACTCATGGGGACACGTGGCTCCCTTCATTCACTCTACAAACTATTCCATCCATCCATAGCATACTGCATTTTATGATTTCATTTACTCTTTCTTACACATGTTTTTACATGTATGCTTTATTACACATGCTAGATAGATATATTATATGTCATTATAATTATCATACACACATGCATGTTCACTTACTTTCTAGTTACGTTTGCAAACTATACAAGGATACCACACGTAGCATGGATGTTTGACTACTAGTCCCACAGTGGTCCGTAGGGGCATTCACATTCATACACTATAGGTGTTATTGTTTCATTTTTGTTCATATCACACTACTTTTTTGGTTTATACATGCTTTGACATATGTTTTATCTTTCTAACATGCTAATAGGTGCTTCATGTGTAACATTTTTTATGTAGGGATACATTTTTCCATACTTGTTTGTTACATTGTATGTTATTTCTTGTTCTTATTTACGAGCTTTTCCCTTTGTCTTGTGTTCACACTTGTTTGTTTTGTGGCTATTGTGGCCTTGATTTTCTTGCGACACTGTGAGTAGTTTCCCATGTTTTCAACTTGCTTTATGTGACCTACATTATCTTCCTGGGTGTTTACATTATTTACTTATGTTCTAGCTTATACATTCTCTTTTTACCCCTACATGCATGTTCATATAAATAATTATTTTCTAGCTACCTTGTTTGTTTTTTCCTTGGTTTCTACCAATCACATCCCCTCCCCCATACAAGGCATGATATTAGTATCCATATTCGATCCTATTTTGGGCCGCATCCTCCTACAGTGATGTCGCATGCACTCACAAAGAGATGGGCATCATTTGGGTTTACACATGGTACTGATACAGTTCAATTTTCATTTTTTTTCCATGACACGATGGGTTAAATAGTGAGTGATTTCATCACATCCAATAGAATGTTGAATTGTGGAGCTCAATTACTTTAGTTTAGCATGAAATGGAAACTTGTTGGAAAATACAATAATCATCATTGGTTAGGGTGGAACCGGCATCGGTCAGGTAGGACTGACATCGGTCAGGCAAGGGAGAAACCGGCAGTGGTTAGGTCTAACTGACATTGGTTACCTGTGTGAGGATGTGTTAGTGTAGGTTATTATTTATCCTTTTTATTTATTTATCAAGATAAATCTTACACTTTTGTTAGCCCTAGACTTGTTGGGTTAGCTTTCTTAGGTGTACTAGTTATGTGGAGTTAGCTTACTAGTCTTTTAGAGTTAACTTAACTACCAATATTAGTTAGTGGGAGTTCTTCACCACTGATTTAGTTAGTAGTTGCACTTCCCTCCTCCTATATGTACATATTTCTTATTGAATAATTCAAGTCATTATATTGTAATGTATTGAGCATTATGGATTATGATGGATTTCCATATATGGTATTTTAGCTCTTCTATTTTACAAATGTAATGTGGTGTGCTTTATCATCTAAGATCATGGCTTGGAATAATATTATTATTGTCCCTTTCATGTTATTAGATCTATAGATGATGGAGACATCCATCTGTAAGTTTTTCTTTGTAAATAAGGGTTTATTATTTTCATGTATTTATAATTTGTTAGTAATTTTCTGCAGCATGTATTTTTATGCAAAACGGAGTGCAGCATTAGATTTGGAAGGTGCCAAAACCCTAGAATTGACTATAAACTTGACCATGTTTTGAGACAGTCAAATTTGGATGCATATGTGTACCCTATGGGTGCATTATTTTATCCATTGGATATAAATGTGTACCTTCCGGATGCATTATTTCACCCTCTAAGAATTTTAGTTTTGGATGCAGTCTTTTATCCACTAGATGTAGATATGTACCCTATGGGTGCATTATTTTATCCATTAGATATAAGTGTGTGCCTTCTGGATGCATTCTTTTACCCTCTGGATATTTTGGTTTTGGATGCAGTCTTTTATCCACTAAACACGGATCTGTACCCTCTGGTTGCATTCTTTTATCCATTGGATATAAGCATGTACCTTTTGGATGCATTCTTTTACCCTCTGGATATTTTAGTTTTGGATGCAGTCTTTTATCCACTGGACGTAGATCTGTACCCTCTGGGTGCATTCTTTTATCCATTAGATATAAGTGTGTACCTTCTCGATGCATTCTTTTACCCTTTGTATATTTATGTTTTAAATGCAATGTGTTATCCACTGGACGTAGATCTCCACCCTCTGGGTGCATTCTTTTATCCATTGGATATTGGTGTGTACCCTATGGACATTTTAGGTTTTGGGTGCAGGCTTTATCCTTTGGTTGCAAGCATGTATCATGTGGATGCACTCTTTTACCCTTTGTACATTTGGGTGTCACGTGTACCTTTTAAAAAAACATCAGCATTAAAATATTATTTAATAGAAAAACCCTGTAGAGCTCATAACTTTTGATCTGTAGCTCGGATTAAGGTGATATTTTTTTTGAAATTATGTATTTTTCGATATCTACGCCTTGGTGACATTTTTAGACACATATTTCAAATATAAAAGGAACTGTTACTCATTGCAATATTTACATGCACTTAATTATAAAGTGTCAAATTTGGGAGGGTGTTGTGATCACTTATGGATGCAATTTTAGTTGAGCCCGACGTCCTAAACTTTTGGGTATTACATTCTCATATCTATGGGTGTATACATTTATATCTCTCTTGTTTGTTGAGATATTTTAGATCTGTATTTTTGACAAAAAAAATTGGCATGTTGACAGTCTCTCTTATGGGGGAGCTATTCTGGTGGAGCCCAATGTTATTTGTCAGTGTTCAAGTAGTTTATTTTGGCAACTCATACAGATCGGTGGTATCACTCTACTCATTTAGTAGTATGGGAGGGTGTGGTGTTGATATTTCTTATTCAGGTTTTGTGTCCTTTCCTTGTTACCTTGGCTTTTCTTGGATCGTGGTAGTCCTATTTGTTTGGATCTTGTGTCCTTGCCTTGTTTCCTTGATTGTTCTTAGATCGTGGCACACCTATTTGTATCAATTGATCAAATTATGTTTGGTGTTTTTTTTCACTTTTGACATCACTCCATTGATAGTCTCCTTACATGGAGCTATTCTAGGGAAGCCCAGTGTCAGTTGTTTTTGAGTTCTATGATCGAGCAGTGGATTCAGACCACATTGCACACCACACTTCTTCAACATTGTACAAGTTTTTGGAGCCGAGATTCTGAGGATATCTTATAGCAGGATTTTCCCCTCTCTACTTTGTTATTACTAGTTTTAGGTACCTTGCGGTGTCCAATTTTTCCAGTTGTTGTACATGGGAATCTCATCAGGCCTTGTTTTCGGGACCCACCTTTTTTTTCACCCACCTAAGCTATGCGTACGGGAGGGTATTAGTGTAGGTTATTATTTATCCTTTTATTTATTTATCAGGATAAATCTTACACTTGTGTCAGCCCTACACTTGTTGGGTTAGCTTGTTCAGGTGTAATAGTTATGTGGAGTTAGCTTACTAGTTGTGTTGAGTTAGCTTATCAATTATGCGGAGTTAGCTTACTAGTATTTTGGAGTTAACTTAACTACTAGTATCAGTTAGTGGGAGTTCTTCACCACTGATTTAGGTAGTAGTTTCACTTCCCTCCTCCTATGTGTACATCTTTCTTATTGAATAATTCAAATCATTCTATTGTAATGTATTGAGCATTATGGATTATGATGGATTTCCATATATGGTATTTTAGTTCTTCTATTTTGCAAATGTAATGTAGTGTGCTATTATCATCTGAGATCACGGCTTGGAACAATCTTATTATCATTCCTTTTTAATTAACTCTCAGGAATTAGATCTATTTTTAGCATTGAATTATATCTATTGATTGTAATTACATGACTAAGTTCCCTGAGTCTATAAATAACTATATAAGCATAAAATATAGGGTTTAGAGCTAGATGATTAACAATAATTAAAAATAACTTGAAAAAGGTTGGTGAGAGAGAATTCTTGGTGATGAAGGAAAATCTTAAGGGAAAGAAAGTATTGAATATCTGAGAGGTGTGGAAGATTGTAAATATTCATAGTATATCTTGTTAAAGTTTTGGATAATAGATTAGCTTGTTTATTGGTGTATGTAGCCCACACTGGGTGAACCACGTTAAATCTGGTGTTTATTTATGTCTCTCATTTTGTATATTTATTTTGGTAGACTATCCACTTTTATTTACATGTATGCTTAGATATGATATATTGTTTGTACAACCAGTGTGCTAACCCTAACAACTGGTATCAGAACTTTTTTTATGGTTTTGTGTATTGAGAAATTTACTCATAAAGGGTTTTCTATTTGAGTGGGAGCTACAAAAATGGTAGAAGAAAACAAACACAAGGTAGAGAATATTTATGGCCAAAATTATCAATTGTGGAAGATGCAGATTGAGGATTATCTGTATCAAAGATATTTGTATTTACCGTTGGATGAGAAGTCTAGACCTATGAAGATGACTAATGAAGAATGGAAGATTCTTGACAGAAAGGCTTTGGGATCTATAAGATTGAGCCTAACAGCATCCGTGACTTCCAATATTACAGAAGTGGCTTCTACGGTAGAGTTAATGAAATATATTGCTAATTTTTATGAAAAACATAGTGCTTCAAATAATGTTTATTTAATGAAAAAACTATTTAGTTATAAGATGCATAAAGGTAGATCTGCATCTTGTCATTTGAATGATTTCCGATTTTTTGTAAATCAGTTAAATTTGGTTGATATACCATTTGATGATGAAGTAAAATCACTTTTACTCTTATGTTCTTTGCCTAATATTTGGGATAACTTGGTAGTGGTTGTTAGTAATACAACATATGCTAATAATATTTTAAATTTTGATGATGTGGTTAGTATAATCTTGAATGAATAAATTCACAGGAAGAGTACACAGGAATCGTCATCTGGAAATGCTTTTAATTTAGAAAGCAGGGGAAGGCAGAAGGAGAGATCCAAGAGTAAGAGTAATGGGAAATCAAAGTCAAGGGATAGCAGATCTAAAGCTAGAAATAAGGGAATTACTTTTTAGAAATGTGGAAAGAAAGGACATACAAAGAAATATTGTTGGTCAAAGGATAAAGAGAACCAACAACCAGAAAAAGGTAAAGAAGTAAATCTTGCTACATCAGAGGTAATGCAAGATGCTCTCATTCTTTCTTTAGATAGTAGAATTGAATCATGGGTTTTAGATTCAGGAGCTTCTTTCCATGCAACCCCTAATAAGGGTTATTTCAGAAATTATGTCCAGGGAAATTTTAGACATGTTTATTTGGGTGATGATGAACCATGTAGTATTACTAGTAAAAGGGAAGTTCATCTAAATTTGTAAAACAGAAATACATGGGTATTGAAAGATGTGAGGCATGTGCCAAGCCTCAGGAGGAATCTTATTTTTGCAGGGAGACTAGGTGAATCTAGTTGCATGGTTACTTTTACAGGAGACTCTTGGAAAGTCACCAAGGGTACTTTTTTTGTGGAAAGAGGTAAGAATGTAGGAACATTATATTTATCTACCTATATTACTAATTCATTTTCTGCATTATCTACTTCAGATTCAAATGTATGCATGTGGAATAATTGGTTGGGTCATATGAGTCAAAAAGGAATGTAGATCTTAAAGGCTAAGGGTAAGTTATCATATTTGAAAGATTTAGATATTGATTTCTATGAGCATTATATCTTTGGAAAGCAAAAGAGAGTGATATTTCTCAAAGTTGGGGAAACTAAGAAGGAGCATAAATTGGATCTTGTACACTCAGATGTGTGGGGACTAGCCTAGGTAGCTTCTCATGGAGGATCCCAGTATTATGTTACTTTCATTGATGATGCTACAAGAAAGGTACGGGTTTATTGTATTAAATTTAAATCTGATGTTTTTGATACTTTTAAAGGATGGAAAGCCCGTGTTGAAAATGAATCAAATTCTAAGTTAAAGTTCCTTAGATCTGACAATAGAGGTGAATACTGTAGTAAGCCTTTCAATGATTATTGTTCAGTGAATGGGATACATAGAGAAATAATAGTTCCAAGAACACCACAGGAGAATGGTGTTGCAAAAAGAATGAATAGGAAAATCATATAATGTTCTAGAAGTATGAGAATACATTCTGGACTGCCCTTACAGTTTTGGGCGGAAGTAGTTAATACAGTGGTTTATTTGATTAACTGTGGGCCTTCAAGTTCACTAGATGGAGGAATACCAGAGGAAGCTTGAACTAGAAAAGAGGTAGATCTTTCTTTTCTTAATTTTTTTGGTTCAGAAGCTTTTGTGCATGTTGCTAAGGAAAATAGGAAAAATTTAGATGCAAAATCCAAGAGATGCACTTTCATTGGTTATGGATCTAGTGATTTCGGTTTCCATTTTTGGGATTTAGAGAATTATAATATTATTAGGATTCGTGATGTTGAATGGAATGAAAAGAGAATGTACAGGGATCAAATTTTGGTACCCAAGGATGAAACAATAGAGAATTTTGTGAATGAAAATGAACTCTCATATTTAAAATTATTACCTACATGGTTACACAATAACCAATGTCAGTTTACCCCTGACCAACATCAGTCAGATTAACCGGTATCGGTTACAGAGGATCCAAACCAGCATCGGTTAGTAGAATCGATTTCGGTTATAGGTAACTGGCATCATTCACTATAATATTTTGATAGGAATGTCTAGGAGGTCTAGTTGAGCCTTTGGTACCCCAAACTCCTGTGAGAAGGTCTCAAAGGGTAGGTAAACCTCTAGAAATATTTACACCTTCTCTATTTTATTTATTATTGACTGATAATGATGAACCAGAGATCTTTGAAGAAGCAATGCAAGATAAGACCCATGTCCAGTGGGAGCATGGCATGGATGAGGAGATGGACTCCTTGGAACAAAACCAAACTTGGGATTCGGTTAAGTTTTCAGCAAGTAAGAGAATATTGCAGAATAAGTGGGTTTACAGGATCAAGGAAGAAGAGGGTGGACAGAAAATATACAAGGCAAGGCTTGTAGTAAAGGGACTTACATCAAAAGAAGGTATTGACTTTAGTGAAATTTTCTCTCTTGTTGTTAAGATGACTTTTATTCGTACTGTATTGATTTTAGTTGCAGTAGAAGATTTGCATTTAGAGCAACTAGATGTGAAGAAAACTTTCCTTCATGGTGATTTGGATGAAGATATTTATATGCAGCAGTCGCTTGGGTATGAAGTCAAAGGTAAGGAGAAATTAGTGTGTAGGTTGAAAGAGAGCCTTTATGGGCTCAAGAAAGCTCCAAGGAATTGTTACATGAGGTTTGATAGTTTTATGCAAGAGCATGGTTACTTGAGATGTGAATCTGAACATTGTGTTTATTTCAAGAAACTTGAAAATGGGAGATATATTATTTTATTATTATATGTGGATGATATGCTTATTGCAGGATCTAGTATGCAGAATATTTGTGAGCTTAAGAGAAAGCTAGCTCACACATTTGTTATGAAGGATTTAGGAGCTGCAAAAAGAATCTTTTACACACAAATACACAGAGACAAGAAAAACAATAAATTGTATTTTTCTCAGGAGGATTATATATAAAAGGTGTTAGAAAGGTGCAACATGCAGAATGCAAAACCTGTTAGCACACCTATGGCTGGACACTTCAAATTGAGCAAAGATCAGTGTCCATAATCACATGAGGAGGTCAAATACATGACATGAGTACCATATGCTTTAGTAGTTGGGAGTCTCATGTATGCTATGGTTTGTACCAGACCAAACATTACACAAGTAGTGAAATTTGTGAGTAGATATATGGATAATCTAGGTAAAGAGCATTGGAAAGCAGTCCTATGGATACTCAGGTATTTGAAAGGGACATCTAGCATGTAGTTATGCTATGGAGGTTTAGATATTTCATTATGTGTCTATGTCTATTCAAATATGGTTGGAGACCTAGATGGTAAAAGGAGCACTACTGGATATATTTTCATAGTAGGTGGAATGACAGTTAGCTGGATTTTGAGATTGTATAAGGTTGTGGCTTTGTCTACTACAGAGGAAGAGTATGTTGCATCTACAAAAGCTAGCAAGGAGATGATATGGATGAGTAGGTTCATGGAAGAGTTGGGAAAGGAGAAAAGTGATTGTAAACTATTCAGTGATAGTTAGAGTGTAATTCATTTGGCAAAGAACTCAACATTTCATTCAAAAATGAAACACATTCAATTGAGGTATCAGTTCATATGACATGTATTAGAGGATGGATAGTTGAATCTAGAAAATATTCATACGAACAATAACCCTACGGATATGCTAACAAAGCCATTAGCAAAGGATAAGTTCAAGATACACTCCACTTCTTTTGGTATTTGAGTTTGAGACTTGAAAAGGAAGAAACAAAGCTAAGGAAGGATCCAAAATGATGTTGTACAGGTATGGTGTTGTAATTAATCTCCAAGTGGGATATTGTTGAGTTGTGGAGCTCAATTACTTTAGTTTAGCATGTAATGGAAACTTGCTAGAAAATACAGTAACTGTCATCGATTAGGGTGGAACTGACATCAGTTAGGTAGGACCAACATTGGTCAGGTAAGGGAGAAACTGGAAGTGGTTAGGTCTAACCAGCGTCAGTTACCTATGCGAGGATGTTTTAATTAACTCTCGGGAATTAGATTTATTTTTAGCATTAAAGTATATCTATTGATAGTAATTGCATGTCTAAGTGCCCTAAGTCTATAAACGACTATATAAGCATAAAATTTAGGGTTTAGATGTAGATGATTAACAAGAATTAGAAAGAACTTGAAAAAGTTTGGTGAGAGATAATTCTTGGTGATGAAGCAAAAGTTTGAGGGAAATAAAGTACTGAACATCTGAGAGGTGTGGAAGATTGTAAATCTTCATTGTTTATCTTGTCAAAGCTTAGGATAATAGATTGTCTTGTTTCTTGGTGGACGTAGCCCACACTCGATGAACCATGTTAAATTTGGTTTTGATTTATGTCTCTTGTTTTATATATTTCTTCTGGTAGAATATCCACTTTTATTTACATGTATGCTTAGATCTGATATATTGTCTATACAACCAGTGTGCTAACCCCAACACAAAACTCCACACTCAATAGATTTTACTGATTAGATTGTCATTAGCACATGTGTGGGTACACACCAACTACAATGATGTTTTTTATAGAAGGAAGTAGTTAAATTTTGGAGGACAACACCGAGAAGTTTCTCCCTACACTTCTTCCATTATATTAGCATCAGACCACCAAAAAACCAAGAAGTCTAGAGATCTCTTCAGTTTCAGGAATTAGTTATAATTTGGAGTATAAATTAGACTTTCCTCCTATAGACACAAAATTATACACTTTAGACATTATTTATTCCCGGCCTCATACTACTGTTTAGAAGGTTTTTGAGTGAATAAATTACTAATTAACCCCCATCTTTTGGCCATCTTATTTTATTTTCTTTCATCATTCGTGATCTCTTTTACCCACATGCCAAGTCAACTTTAATATTTTTTCATTATTTTAGCCTTGACTGGGGTGCCTTGATTAGTATTGGGGTGCCCATGGTTGACCTGGTCCCACCAGGGGCACCCCAATACTTTTTAAACTTTCCCACTAGTTTTTGGGCTCTTTCTAACCATTTGAGATCTTTATATTTTTGGTGGTCAACCATTTCAGGGTTAATTATGAAATTAGATCAAGAGAACCCTATAAATATAAAGTTATGAGACCATAATGAATGCCAAGCACTAGTCACTACTATCATCCACCTAGAGTTACATCCATTTGGATATCGTTTACATCCATTAGCTCCATCATAAGGATAAGGCTGGTTCATCTGCATCACATAAGCATACATGTAGGGATTCTATTCTATTCCATGTGAACATTATATTACATTTTCTACATCTAGTTATTGTTTGCTAATTCACAAAGTGTGACTAGCACAAGAGCACCTAGGGCACATGATGCACACACACACACACTAGAACTACATTTGGGTCTGAAATGTAGTGTAATGATCAGTTACTAAAAACATTGTTGCGGCAGCTAAGGTCAGTCTAACCCATTCATTTACGTTCTTTTTTTTAGGGTTTTGATATTCCTCTTTAATATTTTACAGGTCTTTTATACATCTAGGATTATCAGTGACACCAGATGTGGTGTAACAAATTTTACGCGACACATAATGAGGGTTTTGACCACCTTCTGAGCCAGTGAAACTTAGATCTGGATCTGTTACATAGACCAGGGCACCCATTTTGTAGACCAGAGTGCCCACAGGCACCCCAGTCCTTTCCCAGATGCCCCAGTCCATAGAATCAATCTAGATCTATCCTTTTTAGGACCTCTGCACATTAGCTCATGCTTCATATTCCTCCAGTCATTTCTGTGACACAATCTAGCAAGCTTCTCTAATCAACTGAGTTCATTCTAACTCTCTTAGTACTCTAGGGTTTTATCATTCCATTTTCATTGTTACTTGGCTCATTTTCTATAGTTATTTAATGCATTATTTACTATATTTACATGTCATTCTAGATCAGATTAACTATACATATTTTCCATTTTTAGTTAAACATTTTGGTCAACTCGACTCCCTCATTCATGGTTCTAGGTTCTTCCTTCATACCTTATCATTCTATAGTTTATTCTCCTTTCTATATGGCTCACTCTCACACTAATTTTACTAAAGAACATCTTAAGGCCATTAATGATCATATTGTTTTGCACCCTCAAGATCTATACTTACTTTTACATGTGGCTCGTGAGGAAGATACTAATTTGGTAGAACTTAATTCTTCTACATCTATACCAACCTCTTTTTCCACTCAACCGCTTGTTTCCACTCTTCCACCTTTCTCTATTGTTCTTTTTTCAGTTACTACTCCTACCAATCATTTTACACTGCCCTTATTTTCTCATATATGATAGGTTTCATCCATTGTAAATCAAGACTTAACTTCTCTTTATCATGGCCTCTAAGCTCAAATTCATAAGCTGAAATAGGCCACTTCGCATACATCACCATATTTAGATTCTACCTTATTATTGCATACTCCATTCCTACCTACCATCTCTACTTATCTTCTTCCTCCTAGATTTTTCACCCCTAAGCTTCCCATTTTCAATGGGTATGGTGACCCATAGGAGCATCTAGGAGCGTTTCATGTAGCTTATCTATATTTTACTGATGATTATATTATTTTAGCTAAAATATTTCCTCGTAGTCTCCATAACTATGTGATGTGTTGGTTTTATGACCTACCTATGCATTTGGTAACTTCCTTCATATATTTATTTGATACCCTTCTCATGCATTTATCCATCAATGTTGGCTCTAAGATGTATTATGCTCATCTAGTGAAACTTAAATAGAGATCTAATGAACACTTTGCTAACTACGTTTTAAGGTATAAGAATAATTTAGATAAGATGAAAAATGTGCTTGTGGACTCCGAGCTTCAGGAATTTTTCATCCAGATTCTCTTACCGCCTCTCCAAGAGGTGTTCTCTTTGAGACCTCTCATTCATTCGACCAGCTTTGTCATACTCTTAATCTTCATGAGACTGAACTCCTATCCATAGGCAAGCTTAAGTATGAGGAATGAGCTTCGCCCTTTGCTCATCTTTAAAAAATTATGCCATTCAAACCCTCTACAACTAAACCAATTAACACTAAAATCACTATCAATGTAGTCACTCCTACTAAGGAGGTTCAATCATAGCAACCTTGGCGAATGTTTAGAAACTTTTCATTGGCTCCACATCTTATATTGAAGCAACTTCTCGAGAGAAATCTTATTACCCTCCCTCCACCACTCGAGTTAGACCCATCACGACCAAAAGGTAGGAACTAAAACAAAAAATTATGCTATGATTATCATCAATATATGGTGCATTCTATAAACAGATGTTTAAAACTACGCAAAATCATTCAGTACCTACTTGATGTCAAAGAACTAGAATTTCCAGAGACTACTAACTCTACCCTAACTAATGATAAGGGTAAGTTCAAGCTCTTTCACAACGAATATCAACAAAGTGACAAGAAGACATCTAACTCTTATGCCAATCATACATATCATGCAGTACCTCCTCCTACATTAGGAGCTCTTGATTTCTTAGTTGCAAACATTGACGCTTCACCACTAAATGTTTTTTTCTTTGACGTCGATTATCATGTGAATTTCACATCTAATAATTTTCATATCAATGCATATATTGGATTGACCTCTATTAACAACAATAAGGATGACCCATCATGGCCCGTTAGTGCATGTTCTATTTCACTTCTCAAGGATATCGTTTATTCTTCATAGAAAATTGAGTACCCTTTCCACAAATCCTTTGGTATTGTTAAGCTACATGTTACTTTTGGTCTTCTTACTTTACTTGTGCCTTTCCTTGTTAGAAACATAGTTGATGGATGTGACATACTTCTTGGTCTTAATTAGATTTGTTACTCTCAATCTATCATTTCTATGAATCATTTGTGATTTAAATTTATTCACAACAATTGGTTTATTTCTATTGATGGTGTCCCTCCATCTAATCCATGGTCATCATCTCATTGTACAATAGCTCGTACATCATCTAATTCATCTACTATATCACACTATATGTTACTAAAAGCACAATCTACTCCTAGTTTACCTACTTTCACATTATCCACATGACCTCACCGCTCTACTAGTCCTACACACCAATAGAGGCCCATCCCTAGGATAATTATGGCATCTCGATGATGATCATCACTTCAATTTATTCCACGTGAATGTTCCTCACCTTCACACTCTACACCATATAGATCTCCATCTCTGAAAAATTTTGTTGCACCACAGAATTCATCATAAATTCATCCATCGCATGCACATAGACTTTATTCACCAACACAACATTTATCTACTATACCACCATTATTAGACTACAGTCATATCTTTCATCATCATATGCCTTGACTGAAGTTCCTTTTTCCTTCACTCTCATTAGTTAGTTCATTTCATTCATCACTTTAGGGGAATCACATTTAATACATACCCCCCCCCACAACCATATTAACATCTAGCATCTTCACATTCTCATACATCAATATCCTCACATAGGTATACTCATCACACGTTTTAGCATCATCATTACCTGATGAAACACTCTTGTGCTTTGGTTCACACTCGAATGTTGAGGGCTAATTAATACACATGAACCCCACACACTACACATTAGTTACTACACACTACGTCTATTCACCCATTGCATATCTTACATTATACAATCTACTTTTAGTCTATATCATTTCAAAATTTTCACATCTACATATCATGCATCATACTAGTCTTCATCATACTCAGCTAGCATTTGCATCCTAAATACCATATGTTGCAGGCACACTACACATATAGCATTTAATACTATACATTAAATACACATTACATGTTCAATTATCATCTTCATTACATATCCTACATCATCTCCTACGCATTTCACTCACTACCCTATGATGTACTTTAGTTCCTCTGTCCATACTTGACTGCCAAGGTTTTACCAATGAAATGGACCTTTTCACACTCACATGTGTCTCATTTTTACCTTGCATCATGTGACATTCCTATTTTAGTGACATACGCTATAGGATAAATCATCACCTACTCTATCATCTTGTAGTGGTATATGCTTTAGGATACATCACCACCATCTTTTATTCATCTTATAGTGGTATACACTTTAGGCTACATCACCACTCCCTTTTATTCATCTAGTAGTGATATACACTTTAGGCTACTTCTTCACTCCTACATTCATCTTGTCGTGATATACGCTTCAGCTATAGGGGTCAAACATACATCGTTACTAGGTCACATTTCACCAACACATATACACATTCATCACAGTGTGTTAGACACAATCCACATTTCAACCATTTCACAATGATGCACTCTCATTTACAGTTCATTCTTGACTGCTAAGGGGGAAAACTAAATGAACCTCACTACATAAACTTTCATTAACTTAGGGGGAACGTGGCCCCTATCACTCCATTTTGCATTCCATTCCATCTATTCACAACATATTAAATATTATTGTTACTTTTACTCTTTCTTACTTTTTCTTGTTCATGATCGTTTTATTACACATGCTATTTATATTACCTACATGTCATTTATTTATATCATCCACACGTGCACATTCACGTATTTTCCTAGTTGTGATCATAGATATAGGTCTCTTACACGCAGCATGGATGTTCACCTTCTACCCTTCCTACACTGGTCATTGGGGGCATCCACATTCATCTCTCATAGGTGATATTGTATCATTTTGTACTTAACATTATCCATTCCTTGGCTATACACACTTTTTACATACTAGTTATCTTTCTAGCATGCTAATGGGAATTTCATGTGGAGCATTTGTTATGCATGGATATACGCTTCCATACTTGTTTGTTAAATGATTAGATATTGCTTGTTTTTTATATGTGGGCCTTGCCTTTTGTTTGTTGTGCACACTTGTTTGGTGTATGTGGCCATGATGGCCTTGCATGTCTTGTGACATCATGGGTGATGTCTAATGTTTACAACCCACTTTGTGTGGATTACTTTATCTTCTTGCTTATTTATATTACTTTTCTTGATATCTTTTACATTGTTTACCTCACATATGCACTATTTTATATATGAATGCTTATTCATACTAACACTTTTCTTTGACTAGCCTTCTTGTTTATGCTTTCCTTGGTCCCTACAAAGCACATTCACTTCCCATATAGGGTAGAGTTACAGAGTTCATGTGGTTGGTCCTCTTTTAGGGTTGCATTCTCCTATCAGCAATTTTGCATGTGCCCCCAAAGAGGGGCACATCATTTGGGGTTTCACATATTACACAGTGCATTTACACCAGTTAATTTTAGTGCACTTTCAGCCCTTGGCATTGTGTGTTACATACAACGAGTGGGTTCAGACTATTCCATGAACCCCATACATGGAGGATTTTATAGGACATGGTGTCCTTAGCATTATAGGAAGTAGTTACATGTTATGAGGTTACATTAGGTATGTCTCCCTACACTACTTTGGTTAGTGGCGTCAGATCACCCAAAAAAATAAGACGTACAAAGATATCTTCGCACACATTCAAGGAAGTAGTTACAAGAAGGATAATGATTTAGCTTTCTCCCTACACTTCTTCAGCCAGGGTGGCATGATATTACAATAAAACTCATAGTATAGGATATCCTTCTACACTCTCTTACTCGACATGGATTAGGTGTACATTTACATTCTTTTATTTGCGTATTTTACATACTTTTACATGTGTCTTTTATATTTCATTTTTACATACATACATATTTGACTACTTGATCATTTTCAACTTGATGGTCTAGTCGTATGAGAAACTAGAAGTCAAATGGGGGTAACAACAACAAAAATGATGTCAACAACAATACTTCATGGCAGCACACACCATACTAAACATGTATGTATGTAGACAATGTTTTGAGTATAAGAAAAGGTGTTGTTTGATGGTGTATAGTTTCTTAAAGCTAAGAGGAGTGTGTGTTTATTCCTCCTTGAGAGTAAAGGTGTGTTTACTTATTTTTTTCTCACAAAGGTATGTCGTTTCTTATCTCATCTAGAAATGACTATAGATGAGTGTAAAAATTTTTTTGGGGCCATAAAAAAAATTTATGCTTCATTTCAAGGTATGTGAGAAAGTCTATACGGTCAAAATTTAGCTTGGGAGCTAGAGATAGAGACATTTAGCCCAAGGGGAGTTCCTCTTGGTTGATTCAAACCATGGTTTACCTATAGGATCATGAGGAAATTTTCCTAAGATATACTAAAATGACTATTTAAGGTAAGTTGGTATCTTGTGTGGTATGAAGGACTAATGGATGCATTGTTAAGCCTAAGTTAGGCCTAAAATTGATGGATTACAGTCAAGAATGAGGATATACTGATTTTTCATGATTAAAGTGGTGTTGAATCATATTTCATGATTTCTATAGTACCTTCAAGAAGACCAAAATAGGTCCAAAGGATCATCGGTTGCTAAAGGAGTGAAGGTGAAGACTATTTAGTCCAAGAGGGGGCTTCTTGGTCAAGTAAGTCCTTGTATGTGCTTTGTTTCCATTATGAATTGTCCTTGATTTTTTTGTTTCATGTCAAATCAATCCATACCTTTGTCATAGATGTAAAAGGGGGATAAGTTTGATAATAAACATGCAAATAAGAGTAATCAGTGTGTGTGTGCCATCAATGTTTCTAGGTAGTTGCCATCAATGACAAAGGTGGAGTTTATTATAACAGTGTATCGGTTGTGTTGACATTGATATCAAGTGGTCTAGGTGAACTAGATGTGTTAGGTAGGTGATCTAGGAATGATGGCTATGTGATCTAGGCATATTGTCTAGGTGATTCGGGTATGTTGGTTAGGCGACCTAGGAGTCTCTGTGATGTAAAGTGAAGTAGTGAAATGCTTGGAGCTTGTGTATAATAGGTAAATGAATTCTTTTTCAGGATCAAAAAGTAAAGAAATAGGTTTTGGTATATGAAATATGTGTTGTGTTTGATCTCAAGAGTGTTTTTGTTCTTCAAAGTGGTTCATAAGTCTCAAAAGGTAAAGAAACTAGTTGGAAGATAAGTTGAATATTGAACTGCACAGTATCTCTGTTAATTACAACTAAAAATTTCTTATCTGGGGTTAAGTAGTGGATCTTCATGATCTGAAAATGGTTGAAATAGTTGGAGGTGGCTATGGCCTATCACCAAAATCTTTAATTTCTCATTCTCATCAAACATGGAGGAATAACCATTGAATTTTTTGCTCCCGGGTCTGTACTATTACAATACCCTGAATTAGGGTTTTATTGAACAAGTTTTGATTGGTGAGAATAATTTATTCAACCAAAAATCATGATTTTTTGTAAGAACCATTGTAGATACATTCCCAATCCATTACAAAAGTATTTTTTTGTTTTTCTGATTTTTTGAAGGAGATATGAATGACAGTATTTCTTTAAAAACGTGACAGTCAGATGATAACTGAGATAAAGTATTTCTCTTCAATTTATTCTAAAAATTTAAAGAAGATTCAATTAATTCTCATTTTTTTATCGTATGTAAATTATGTAGATATTTCATGAGATTGAAAAATAAATTTTCCATTGTTTGAGTCTTACAAAATCAAGATTCAGTGCACAGTTTCTCTTGTCTAACAAAATCACAGTCTACTTCATTTCTTTTTTAAAGTTTTTGTGCACTTCACACACTTCCTCATGATAAAATTGAGTCACATGGAGATACTCATTATTGAAGGTTCTTCTAAGTGTCTAAATATGATTCATATTGGAATCAATCTTCTCTTGTGTAGGTTTCACATCTCCAAGGCTTCAAATCTATTATGATTGTGTGTGAAGTTGTGTCTTAATCAAAGAAAGGTTTTAAATGTTGAATTTTCACTATGACGAGGTCTGTGAAATAAATAATAGGAAAGCCAAGTGATTGGTGTTATTACAATAAAATTGGTAAAGTCAAACAGTCATAAAAATTATAAAGAATATAGGAGATTTGCTTAAGCAGCCAAGATGAAGTTGGAAATCTAAAAGATGCTTAAAAGGTATAATTGTCCAATGATCTCAACAAACAAAGAAATGGAATTAAGTCATGATGGATATTGAACAAATCAAAGGAAGGTGAAAGGTTTGTGTATAAATAAAAATAGTTATACGTACCTAAAGTTGATAAAATGACAAGGCCTTTGACATTCACTTAAGGACATCAAACATTTTTTTTTTATAAGAAAAAGTGTGAATAGAATTTGAAAATTTAGTACGATGAAGAAGGTGATATGGTGTCAATTAGCTGAGAATGAGAAGATAGAAAGGTTTATAAGATGAAGATTCAAATTTCTAGTGTATAAAATGAAGAGGCCTTAGTCTTGCATGGTGTTGATGAAAACCCCCCTTATCTTATGTTGAAGAAAAATTTTCTATAAAGTAAAACCTCTTGGGCATAGCCCAAAATCCCTTAATTTTTTTCTAGTTTGTATCTAGTTATGGATGTCTGAAGATGATGTTGTTCTTATAAGAGAATCTTGATGAATAAAATTTGATTTGAAGCTGTGTAGTTGAATGCTAATCTTATTTGTATCTTGTAGTCTAATGATATTGATCAAGTATCAATTCTTGTGTTTTTGAATGTCAATAACAAAGAAGCTCTGAGCATATATTGTATTCATTACTTGTATGTAATTCATGAAAAACTATATCTATTGTTGAACAAACATTCTTGACTGTATTCTATGAGAGTATATGCATATAAATGAATATTCATTGTTTGAAGTAGAAAAAAAATGTTTAATCACAGGACTTATTCACCCTCCTCTCAGTCCCTATCAATTCTAACAATTGGTATAAGAGCAGGCCCTTGAAAGTATTCTTAACATGCTAAAGGGATATATTTGGTGACAAGGATGGGATATTTTTATCAATTAAGAAGAAGTGTAGATCTCTGTGAAGAGAAGCTAGAGGAAGTTTCCAAATGTGTGCATTCTCAATACAAGGAAGCTCTAGTTGAGAAAGAAGAACTGAAGAAAGAGAAGCAAGAACTAAAGAAAGAGAATTAAGAGTTGTAGAAAGAGTTAAGCATCATGATAGGTAAGATATCATTTTTTCAAGAGAGCTTAGAAAAATTGGATAAGATGTTAGGAAAACAAAAGACATATGGTGACAAAATAGGACTAGGTTTCATAAAAGATGCATAAAATTTAGAGAATAATGAAGGTGAATCAATCCAAGGCTCAAATAGCAAAATGTGGTCAAAAAATGGAAAAATTCCAAAGTATTCATCTCATGGAATATCCCTTGTTAGGTAGCCTAATGCATTTAGGCATGTAAATTTTCATGGTAACTTCTACAAGTGTGGTTCTTATGGTCATAGGGATAGTATGTGTAATCCTAAGGTTAAAAATAAAGAAGATTACAAAGATAAAATTCAACAACATCAATCTAGGAGACAAAAGGAAGAGAAAAAATTTGGACAAAGATATGGTGTTAAATGTTTTCATTGACATGAAAAAGGACATATAGCTAAGTACTGTAAAAATGAACCATCAAACACAAGAAGGTATGAAAGAAAATTTAATGGCTATTGTTATGCTTGTAATGAGTTTGGACACACGAATTTTGAGTACAAAGGAAGGAAGGTTGAATTCCTTAGATGCCACAAGGTTGGGCACATTGCAAGGTTATGTGATATAGGTCAACTAAAGAAAGAAATCCATAGACTCAAGCAATAAACTCATACATACAAAAGGAATGGAGAATCCATTCAAGGTGCTAAAGAGGATTCCAAGAGTGGGACTGATCAAAAGAATAATTCTTCTATGAAAAATGAAGAATTAGAAAAAAAAAATCAGTCAAGAAGAAAAAATACAACTTGAGACATTTTTAGGTTTTTTCAACAAGCTCGTCCATAGGGTATTAGTGTGAGGGGGAGTTATCTTTGTCAAAGATTTTGTTTTCATCCTAAGGAAAGGTATGTTATTCCAGGTTCTTGAGTATGTTTATGATTTTAAAATGATATGTTTTCCAAGTCTCTTAAGTTACTGCTCTTCAAATCATATATGTTAGTATGTTTAATTTAGGTCTGTGGTTTACATACCTATCTAAACTATGAGCCGTCACTTGAGGACTATGAAAGTAGTGTGTTTATGAGATTGGATTAAACATATAACCTCTAAATTCATGATCATGGTGTCCATAAGTGCTTTTGAGGGGTAGTAAGAAGTTTGTGATCTCTGCAATATTTTGAGTTGCAAATTAAGTTACATTGTCTTGTTTCTTGAAATGGATCTTGATCTACTTGAAACATTATTAAGAGCATGTGCATTAAAATGTCTACAATCAAGTAGTTGTATATATATTCTATGATTAGAACTACTCAAAAGGTTTGAGCTTATATGTATCTTTTTCTTAGTTGTCAAAGAGTGTTTCATTGAAAGAGTCTCTTCTAGTGCAATCAGGATGTATGGTTTTGTCAACCTATTAGTTAAGGGGACTGCATAAAAGTATGTATAAAGCTAAAAAATCACAGAGGGTACAAGAAAATTGTATGAAGTATGCTGAGCTACAAGAATGGAAGATGTTCTCTATATCAGACCAAGAATAAATTTTATGACAGTAAAAATCCTATATTACCATGAAATATGCTTTATCCAAGTCAAAATGGTCTGTTCAGGACATATGAAATAAGTTTTATGGTTTTTTCATGACTGCAAAAGCTATATACATGAATTAGGGTGCAAATATGAGAACCTAAAATTTTAAGAGAGTCTTTAGGGATTTTTTGAGGCTGAAAAGACATTATCATGAGATCCATAGTCCTGTGTACACCTGCACAATCAAAGAAGACCATAAATTGCAGTCACTCAAAATCCAAAGTGTTTCTTTAAATGTCAAAATGATGTGGAGATGCATCTACAGGTGATGACTCAGAAAAAATGATGGTTATCGATTAGTATGTAGTTGAGAAGCTCTGGAAGTCATGATTAAAGTCCTAAGCGTCTGTGTTTCAAAAAAATTATCTATGAAATAGAGTTGTTAGGTGTTCTCTAGTGTATGAGATATGTTATTATACTCATAAGCCTATACCATGATATGAAGAGTTTTTATATTGATCAAGGTGACAAACCACAGAATTTAGTGAACAACTGTGATAGTGAGAAAGCTTAAGAAGACACTTTAAATCTTCTATTATGACTTGAATTTGCTTCTTGCTCCAAAATGAATCCTTCACATGATTCAAGGTGAAAATTCAAGGAACTAAAATATCTATGTGTTATCATATCTAGGTTAAGATGGCACCATTAAATAACCTGTTGTCAAAATTTCACCCCCCCAGGGTAAATTTCGATAACATGCATCAGATTTTTGCAGTTCCAAGCATGTAGATTGATCCAAGAAAAATCATAAAAAATGACTAAGTCCTAGTCCTAGGGGCAGTCGGGACAATTGGGACATCTAGGCGTGGATCGGCCGAAAAGCCTCTAGGCGGCCCGTGAAGCAAAGGGACATCTGGGACAGAAGTACGCGGTGGGCACGAGAAGCCGATCCGGCTGAAAGAGGAAGAAAAACGACTAACTGCTAAGCGGGACAGTTTGGGACAGGAGTATGTCAAGTACGTGAACCGGCTGGATCGGCCAAAATGAGAACAAACAGTCTGGAAGCAATTGGGACATTTGGGCCGTGATGACGCGAACTGGCCGGTTCACCCAAAACAGAGAAAGTTCGTACTGGGACATCCGGGACAAAGGAACGCGCGGGACGCGGATCACCGAAGGAGCCAAAAGCCAATCAAATGACGCCACGTGTCATCAGCCAAATGAGGGACGAGGAAGCCCATTTCGGGCGGATCGTAAGTTTTTGGCCCAAGTAGTTTAGGACATCCGGGACATAAAGACGCGAAGGGCGTGAAGGAGCCGAAAGGGCCGAGAACCAACCAGATCACGACACGTGTCGCAGGGGAAAGAGTCCAAAGGTCAAAGGGAGAATTTTGAGGGGTCAGCCCAAGCCAATCAAAAGAGGACACGTGTCCTATGGAACAGGGAATGCAGAGCTCGGGAAGGAGTTATAGAATTTGGCATGAGTTTTGGCCGAAAAGCTAAAAGCCAAGGTCTGCCCCGTGCCCCTGTCGGCCAATCAATGCATGCCACGTGTCCAAGTTTAAGGGGCCCACAAGGAAATTTCAAAAGAAATCCTGCCGAAAGGAAGAGGAGAGAGAATCACGCAACCAATCAATGTGTGCCACATGTCATCCAGGTGGCAGAGTGCAGGAAAGATTTCAAAACACGTTTTCACCTGTTTTGTGCCCTAAAACTTCAGACCTCCATAACTTTTGATCTAGAGCTCGAATTTGCACATTCTTTATATCAACGGAAAGCTTATGAAATTCTCTACATGATTCTAAGATCAATCTAGAATTTTGGTGCAGTTTGGAGAGATAAAATTGAGAAATGGCTCTGACACGTGATAATGGCCAGAAGCGATGTTTCAACAACCAGTTTTAATGCACATGGGTCGCATTCTTCTTCAGCATGGCCAGAAGTGATGTCTCAACCATCAATTTTAATGAAGAATGCATTTTGGTCAATGGTTGGGCTACTTACATGTTTTCCTATGCTTTTTGTCTCCTGGGCTCGACCCATGCATTGTATAAAGCTAGATTTGGCTCATTTTATATGGGGATTACAAGTGGTTCATCTTTTCTGCTCTGCCCTCCCTTCTTTTCTTCTCTAGGGTTGGAAATGGAGTTCGAACCTCCTCCCTTGCTCTGTAATGGTGTTTTTTCCTTTTACTATTGAAATGATGTTCTGTGCAAACTTCTGGAGCAAAAAACGTGTTTTGTGATGCATCTGTCCATCCTTGCTCGTTTTTGCTTGTTCTCTTCTTTCCTCTCTTCATTGCAGGTATTTGTGCATGTTTGAATGTTCATTGCAGGTTTGGAGCTATGTTCATGGAGTTTTGGGACATTTTCTGTGTGAAATCTATCCTTGGGCCTGTGATGCATCTGTCCATCCTTCCCATTGCTCACCTCTCTTTGTTCCATGGCAGTTTTGATAGATGTCCAACATTCTCCTTCTCTGGTGTATCACCGTTTTAGTGTAGGCTTTTGTTCTTTCCCTTCTCTCTCTCTCTCTGTCTCCTTGGCATGGTTAGATTAGGATTAGATTAGCTTTGCCTGCACTGGAATAGCTTGTGGCAGGTAGTTTAGGAGTAGGAACCAGCCTTCTCTGGAGAATCCTTTCTCATTTTTTCAATTCCCACACTTGGAGAAAGGATTCAATGTTATGCAATCACACTGGATGCCAAAGTGATCAACCTAGAAGCCTGATCTGCATCCAGGGGTGCTGTGATTTTGCACTAACATAACCATAAGAGAGTTACTTGAGAACACATTCAACTATAAACATGCATAATACAATATATAAAGTTATGAGATGGGAACCTCAAATAAGTTGTCTCATGATGCAACCTAGAATATACTATATAATACCCATGCGCATTAGCACATCACCCAACCTGAGTTGAGTGCTCACTCGAATCATACAAAGGTACCAAGCCCCTCTTTATAATTGTTTGTGTAGGATGTTAGTGTGATGAAGATACATTAAATTCATAACCATAAATAACCATAAACATTCCACAAAGCATATTCCAAATCTAGATCTTAGAGAATCATGACTTAAACAATAACTATAATAAGATTAACCATATAAGAACTAGTTATAGTCATGTTTAAAACCATTATCCATCCAATATACTCTATTACATTAAACATTGTAATACATAAAATCTCTTTACATTACAAACCATCACCATAAGTCATGCGTACATCAGATCTAGCAACATAACTCTATAATAATTAACTACTCAGTATCTCACTCTAACTACATAGTTTATTACGTATTTATAGGGGTGGGGACTTTCCCTTTACCGCCTATGCACTTCCCAAAATAGGTCACATGTTGATAATAGCCATGCGCCTTTATATTAACATGTATACATACAAGTGCACTAATAATAGGCATCCTATAGTTAACTGGAAGAAGTAATCATATTATTATCTTGAACTCATGCATGGAACTTATCATACGCTCATTCCCAAAATAGAATTTGTGTGTTACGCAAGTCTCCATCCTAATGTGTGCTCCACACGCTATCTTCCAAAAATATCCCACATCCATGAAAATGGCTAAGTCCCAAATCAGCTTATCCTAGCGTGTGTTTCCTTTCCTATCCTTCTACGCCTTCAAGTGTGCCTTGTTCCCGTGTGTGAATCCTATGTGTCTTCTCCTTAGGATAATATTTTTCTACTCAAAATTACCCCACACTAAATTATATTGTCATCTCAGAAATAAGGATTATTTCTGATGTTCCCAAATAATAAAGAATAAGAATGGAAAGAATGTAAAGAATCACCTCACAAAAGAATAGACCTTTACTCTGCAGCACCCTCTTCTTCAATTGGGAGGATCAATTCTAGATATTCTATTTTAATCTCAGCCTCCAATGTCTACTAGTCATCGAGTGCATTCCTTTTCTTATCTGGAATGTTGGTGGAAATGTATTCTAATTCATTCTGAGTAATCTTTTCCTTCTCATGCTGTAAAACACTGGAAACATTTTCCATATCAGACATCATTCCCTCCAAAAGATCCATCTTTTGAACTATGAGCTGGGTAAGTGCACCAAGTTGGGGGACAATTAAGTGGACATCAAATCCTGAATTTTACATTAAAAACAGCAAAACATCAAATTTAGTCTTCCTTGGACTTGAACCATGCCGAAAAGTAAAAACTATGTCATAAAAATGGTATCATTGCGTAGGGAAGACTATTAGCTTTGTAGAAATACTGATTTTAAAGTGAATAGAAGAGGATAAATATCATTGTATAATTTTTTACTAATAGTAGGTCTTTAAGACACTTTTTCCTGTGAATGTTTATGTCTACGTTTAAGACTGCAAAATTTGTTTCACTTATCAGAATGTGATAAAACTTATACCATCCCAACCGTGGTGAAATTATATACATGTTCAAAAAAAAAATTATTTGATTTCAATATTTTTTGATGAAGTTATGGCGGGCAAACAGAAAGTGCTCTGTTTTCTTTATGTTTTCATACCACTTTCATGGAAAAAATCATAAAAAATAAAATATTACTAAAAAAAATACAAAATAAAATCCATCCCAAGATAGATAGTGGCATATAACTTCTCACTAAAGGAAAAATATATATATCAATTTTTGGTCATCCAAATTGTGGGCAAACGGACTATAATCTTATCGGCGTTTTAAAAAAAAAATACCAAGTCATTGAATTTTGAGTGTTTAATATAGCTAATCTTGTCCATTTTTTACAAAAATTAGTATTTTAGAAACTAGATTCCAGATGCTACGATTCATGTTAATATAATTTTGTCTAATTTTGAGTGTATGTATTGATAATAATCCCTACAAGTTGATATTATGTTGTTATTTGCAATATGATGTCCACGGATGACCCTATATTTGTCCATCAACTTCCTGCACTTACCCAGCTTCCCAATCTCATCTATTCTCTCCTTATGTAGGTCTTGGGCTGCTGCAAGGGCTTCGCACTTCTGTTTCACAAGTGCTAATATTTCTACACATCCCAGTGTCTCATCTTTCATGGCCTTCAGAACATCATTACCTTCAACTAGAGTTATGATCCTTATCACCTCTTCTGGTGCCACATAAATATTCAAAGCTTGGTTATATTTCTTCAGTTCATCCTTTGGAGTTTGGAGCAATGCCTCATAATTTTAAATTTTCCTAACCACAGATGCCCTTTCTCTTTCAGCTTCTTGTTCACGATCCTTTGGCATTGGCATTTGAATTGGTCCATATTCTAGCACCAAATCAACCAATGTGTGCACATAATGCATAGTCAAGGGAAAATTATCAGGTATGTTAGACTCAAGATGAGGTCTTGCTTTCATAACGTAATCTCCAATTTCTTCTGCCATGTTAATGACTGCCTCACTATTTTTCTGTTCTAGGTCCTTTTCTCCTTTTAAATGTGTTATTTCTATAGTTTTTGTGTTGTTATCTTCAAGTAGTGCTCTAATGGTGGTAGCCTTATCAATGTTCCTTTTCTACACCTCTACAGATACCTTAACTAAGGTGTTTATCACCTACTCATCATACATTAGAGTAGGCTTTACTGTCATGTGTCTGCTTTGGGTGTCTTTTTCACTCTCCAAGATAGACAAGATTCCTCACATACATCAAAATTTGGCTCATCCATATGGGTTTGCATGGACCAGGATAATTGTTTCTTGTATTCATTTTTATGTCCTTAGAAACAACATTCTAATCCCATGCACGCCAGCCTATCACCCATCGGGCACTGGGTGCTCACCCAAGGAATGTGTGGGTGTCAAGCCCCTCCTTATGTGAGTCTTGTGAGAATACATTGATTAATGATAGAGACTTAGAAAAATGGTAAATAAACATGCATTCATTCTAAGAACCTATGATGAGGCATACTATTAATGCATCCATTCAGACAACAATAGAAATATAACATAGATAATCGATCTGATAATACAAAGAAAAGTCACTAGGGTTTATACCCATGAACAATGTATATATTTTAAGAGAAAGCCATATATTCATATTACTCTCAATAACCACATTACATTCCTCAAGGTCATTATAGACCAAATTTCTTAATACAAATAAGACTTATACATCAGAATCCTAAACTATGCTTTCCATATTACAAATATGTTCATAGACCCATCCCTCTAGATAATTCATCTCTCCTATAGCCTTCCTAATGATAATCCCTAAAACCCATCCCTATTTCTACATAGCTTATCCTGTTTAATCACTATGTAGTGCCAGTGACCACACACTTTTCTCAAAATCCCTCATCCCTTCCTTCTACCCAAGCATCTCTATATATAGCTTTAGCATCCACCACCATGCCTTCCTGAAGTAATAGATTGATTGCCAAGTGTCCATGTGGTCCTTCAATGGAGCATGTTTCTTCCCATCTAAGCTCTCCACTTTCTATAATGATTTTTTTCTGGATCCTTCCATCACATGGAATATTCCTTGACCATCAATTTACCAGGTTGGCACCTCATCCACTCTGCATGCTTAGTCGGGTCACACTTGTCTCATGTGCTTCCTATAATGCTGACTATGGTTAAGTCTTAAACCCCCTTTCTTTTCCTTGCACATGCACCTTGGGTTATGTTAGACCCTTGTAAAACCTTTTCCTACGCGCCTTTACCATGTGCACTCTTATTCTTATATGTCTCACATGCCCATGCTCCTTATTGTACTTAGCTAATATTCTGAGGCCCAACATCGCACCACACTACGCCTATTCTCTATCCTTGGAAACACTTCTCTTTAATGAATAAATAATCGTGGGGTCTGAATAGTTAGAAAAAGAATGAAGGAATAAAGACTTGGGAGAAATAATGAAAGAATGGAGAAATGAAGGAGAACATGTTCATTGTTGAAGAAGAAGAGGGAAATCTTTCCCTATATCTACCTCTAGCTTCTCCTAGGCATTAACCTCACTTTGCGCTTACTGACAGAGGTCACCTACTAGGGTGCTTATGTCCTCAAATCTTAAACCTTCCCCATTGGCACTCATTGTTTCACCAATTTATTTTAGTTGTTTTCCCAAATCCTTTAGGATTTACATCCTGTGGGTGATCTGGGGGTATAATTCCTTCAGTTGGTTTTTGATCGAGCCCCACAAGGTCTTGATAGCCTCTGATTTCTTCTCAACCTTGGTTAGGATCCTATACTGCTATGCTTTTTTCCCCTTATTCTTCTCTTGGAACTCCTTGAGTTCATCTCATGTGTAGCGACTAATATCTTTTCTACTCTATCTCTATCAGCACAATTGTCATAGGTAGCTTCAATAACTTGTGCAGTCGCCTTCACATTGGCAAGGAGTTTGGTATAGTGAGAAAAAATCCCTATAACCTTCAACTTATATTCTCTCTCTTGGTGTGCCAACACTTCTTCTACTGACTCTAAGGTGAGTGGCTGCCTCTCCATAATGAGGGTACAAGTTAATTCCTCTAGGCACTGCAAGATTAATTCATATTTTTATTCAGATGGCGCTAGGTTAGGATGCTTTAAAACAATAGCATATGTAATCATCTAAATTTTATTGTGTAATTCATATACCCTTACCTTCTTCTCTTTCATTTCACACCTTAGTTGTGCATTGATTATTTCTTCTTATTTCATATCCTTTCTTTTCTCAAGAAGATCCTCCTCCTTCTCCAATTCCACCTTTAGGAATCTCACCCTATCATTTCTTCCAAAAAAATTGGCCTCAACATCAATTGAAACTTTTTTGAGTGCATTACATACTTTCTCATCTAAGAACTGTTGAGCATTAGCCAAGGGGTTTATCCCTTTTTTCTCATGGCATCATCATTAGCACCCCTTGGCTTACCTCGAACTTAGGTTCATCAACATGTGATTCAAATTCCCAAGATAGCATCTTCATGGTTCATGGGTATACACCTTCTACATCAAATGATGTCATGGTCAAGAGTTGTTCTGTTGGCATAGTGCTCTAGAAGCACGTGCATAGCACATTGCTTAGATCATGGAAGTAACCCATTCCTTTCCCTTAGGCTGCCACCACACTCTTCCCACCTGTATGCGTAGAATTTGGAAAGCTCGCAACTAGACTGGGATCTCCACCCATGCTACCATACTCCTTTCCAATGCTTTCTTCCTCAATATCCCTCATCACTTCTTCTATGTTACACTCTACTTCCTGTTCTACTAAATTTTTGATGATGCCTATCTCTTCTCTCTCTACGGATTCTTCTATTTGTTCCTTGGTAAGGCTTGGGGTCCTCTGATTTCTTGTGTTTACTTCTTCACTCACCCATTTTCCTTGAGAAGCTGCTTCTTCCTCTCCATTCTTCCCTTCACTTCCTTCTTCTTTTGAATCATGTATATCATACACAGGATGATTATGAAATTCTTCATCCTCATCATTGTCCCTCTCGCCCCTGTAAGCCTTCAAGTCCTTCATTTCTTTAGAGTCTACCTTCTTCATTGCCTTTTATTTCTTCCTAACTGGTGATTCTAGTATATGAGACTCTTCCCTCTCTTTCTCTTCAGTGGGAAACTCCTTCCTTGGTGACTCTTCTCTTGTGAGGGTATCCTCTTGCTCTGGCACCTCTTCTTTCAGGGTCTTCTCCTTAACTGGGGACTTCTTCCTACGTGCATAAGTTCTTGGCTTAGTGCTTATTTCTAGCATGCCCACAAGTTGTGTTGTCTTCACACTTAGTACCTTATTCTTATGCACCTCTTCTCTCTCCTTTTCTTTGGCACAACCTCCTTTATTCCTGTGGGGTCTTCTGGAATAGATACATCATTCTCTAGGTAGGTGCCCTTCTCAAAATTTGGCTTTATGCATAGATATACCCTTGTTACAATCCTTCTGGAAATTGGTAGTGTCAAAGGCTTAATCATATGCACTTCGTCAGATACATATTTCTCCACATATGTGTGCTTCTTTGGGTATATGAGCTTTTGGCACAGCTTGCAGTGGTCTTGATCTACCTCACTAAGGTTGAACCTTAATCACTTAGCCTTCTTAAAATGGTTGACCCCCACTTGGAAGTATTACGCAGTGAAATAAAATGGTAGCTTGCACCATGGACTCTTACTCCCATCTTTTAAGGTGAACTGGCCAATACAAAAATGTTGATATACAACAAACTCCATTTCCCCATCTATGAGAGTGGGAAACTGCTTAGGTATCCTGCACTCTTCCCCGAATGCATCGTGCATCTACTTATACCATTTTTCCAGAAACGTCTTGTTAGTGGCCATCATGGTCTCACAAGTATATTTCTCAAACCTTTTCGTGAGAGAGGGATTTTCTTCTAGATACTCCCATACAAACTTCTCTGGCCCATCGAGCACTCCAATCTTTGAGAATATGATGGTGAGGAGAATGTTGTTGAACAGTATCTTCTCTCCTTCCTACACGTTGCTAATGATCTCATCTACAATATAGGTGGATAAGTTGTAAAAGGTGCCTTCAGAAATCCTCTAGCATACATTTATTCATGCCTTGTTCACCTGTGTCCACCTTTCTTGATCATTAGTCTTGGTAACCAAGGGTGCAGCCATTCTCATAACATGTTTGGGGATATCTGAGACATCAAAGTAGCACGAACCCTTCTTATATTCATAGGCCTCCATAGTTTCCTTGATGGCCTCCTTATCATCTAATTCGTCATCTATGGAGTCTCCTTCGTAAATCATGCCAGTGAACATTGATATGAGTTGAGGAGTTATGCACATTTTATGGCCTGCAAAATAGAAGTGGTCTTCATGTACACATGACATCAACCATTGGTATAACTATTCGAGCTTTAAAAAATAGGGAAACTCATATAGTTGTAGCAACCTAGCCTTATCCAACTTCACCTTCACTTCGTTGTTGTAGATCGGCATTCCTTTTGATGTCCTCTTGTTAGTTAGATGAACTAGTTCCAACATCATCTATTTTTCTGTAATACTCGTATGATGATTGTAGTCACTTACAACCATCTTCCTCAAGTATGATTCCCACTCTTTTCCCAACAACACTCCATCTAGGTACTGTGTTTTTGCATACCACTCTTCATTAGAACTACCGATGGTTGTGGTTTGTTTTCCTTTTCCCTTACCCTTCAGTTTCTTTAGCGAAATGGTTTCCTTCTTTGGTGTCATTCGAATTTTTGGATTAAAACTTTAAATTCCTCCTTGCTCTTCTCTACTACTTTTTTCCACTCTAAGGCTCTACTTTACAAAGAATCCTCCTACCTTTGTGCCCTAGCTACCATACCCTAACCAGGAAAACCCTTCCACAAGATGGTGTACTCTAAAATAACTCTCCCCACACTTGTGCACTCCTTCCACTCTACTTTGCAGATCAACCCTACTCACGCACTTAAACCTCTAGGATTCTTCTTCCTTCCAACAAATCTCTCTAGATGCCCTAGTTCACTAGAGCTCTTCTACTTCGTAATATCAAGGTAAACTAATTATTCACTTGATCTCATACTTATAGCTTTTTCCTCCTTTCCAATAATAAATGTTATGCCACATGCCAATGTACTTATCATTAAATTTGGATTTTTCCACTAAAGCCAACCTTAAGCACCCTTACCCACGTGCCCAATCCTGCACAAAAAACTCTTTACAACCTTATGGCACATCAAAATCCTTACTAACCGAAGACTCTTATGCACATGTCTGTGGTGCCAAAGGTACCTCTTCTTTCCTTTACCTGATTATTTCCCTTGCCTACCTCATGTTGCTCCTGTGCTTTTCCTTCTCTATACGTGGTCTTTATAAATCCTTATCCTGACACCAGCCATTCTCATCCACTATTTTCCCATGCACTTTCTATCCGTCAATTAGGTCATTTTAAATTTTACTGCCATCTTATACTTCACTTCACACAACTCTACCCCACACTAAAATAGATGTGCAGTCCTCTACGCATTCATAACCTTTTGAAAATAATGTGTTTACCGGTGCAAAAGGCACAAAACCAAACAACGGAAAGGAACAAGTAACGAGAAATGGAAACACAAAGAAAATAAAAATGTATAAAGGGAAATTATAATCTAACTGGAAATATTTCCTTATTTACAAACACCATGAAGGCTTATTTATAGTAGGGCTTCAACCTAATCCCATTGAAATGGCTAGGTAACTTTGTCCCATCCAATGCTTGTAAATGAAATGCACCTTAATCAATGATATACGAGATGATGTAAGGGCCCAACCAATGGACTTTCAATTTCCCAGGATGGCGCAGATACTTCAAATCATGCAACAGAACAATTTTCCCAACCTCAAACTACTTGTTTGTGATATGATGATCATGTCATGCCTTTTGTCTAGCCTTTTTAGTCTTCTAACTCCATCTAGCAAGTGATCATCTCTCATCTAACTACATCAACATATCGATTCTGGAGAGCCTTATAGAAAATGTGACTCTTACCTCACATCATTCTAGGAGACTCTTGTAATGTGTTGCCCACCAATGTGTTGCGGTACCGAGTAAGTTATAATTGATCATACTTCTCCTTTCATCCTCATTTTTCCACTAAACCTCCATTTCTCTTAAGAAATCATCAGATCTTGCCCCTCCGGAGTAAGTTGGTATCTTATTTCTTCCCAAGTGCTTGACTGAGTGTACCTACATCACCGTTGTTACAGATCCTCTCAATTTTTTATGAATCAATTCATAATTCTTTTGCACCCAATTGTCACATGTTATTCTAGTTGTATCACTCATCGACTGAGAATCTTAAAATTAGATAACCCCTTCTGTAGGATGAATTATTTCACGGTATTTGATGGAGCACACATAGATTTTGTCAAGGAATTCCTCTCCTAATGGCTCAGTATGCGGTGTTGATTTTCCATCTGTCAAGGGGATGATGACCCGTTCCTCCTTGTTCTCAAAACTTGTATACCCCTTGTTAAACCATAGGTCAACATTGTTTTCGTAACACCAAGTGCACCCAAGTAATGTTGAGAAATTATTTTCCTTGGCGATCACCAAGAATTCAAATTCCCTAGTGAACTTGGCCCCTTGAACAGTGATAACCGCATCTTTCAAGACTCCAATAGGCATTACCTTTGTCTTGTTCACCATATATAGCACATTCAAAGATAGATGTAATTTAGCCCTTCCCATTTGATGACATGCATCCAATGTAATAACATTGACCTTCACTTCCATGTTAATGAGGATGTTACTCAGAAGCCAACCATCAACAATTGTTTTCAAGGTGATCGCCTTATCATATTCAAGGCTGGGAGGAGGAAGGTTTGCATGTGAAACCTATCTTTCGCACTCTGCTACAGCATGTGGTATACTCTCCCATAGCCATTCTCCTAGCAAGGGAATAATATTCTTCTACATTATCATTTTTCAGACTTCCCTAACCTCATCTAGATCCTTATGCAGAGCTTCAACATTCTTCCTTTTATCCAACTACCTTGACTTCTCTTTTAGACATTAGATCTCTCCTTGTAATCCCCGAATCACATCCATAGTCTCTTGGTATACGTCTTTCTGATGAGTAGGGTCTAGATATTTCCCATGTACCACTTCTTCCCTAACAACCAGTTTCTTTCTTGGCATCTCCCTTGTGCACATAACCTCTGCTCAAGTTGTCACTCGTATAGGTTCTAATCTTGACTCACGTGCCACTCTTGGCATCCACTGTGGGTCAGCCTTATTTATGCTCACCATCCCAGCTCCTTTCCCTTTCTGGTGTTATTGGCTCATGTGCTTAAAAAACATAGGGAACTCCTCATACTTATGTTTCTTTCTGCACTATTACTGATACCAACTGGATTAGCAATACTTCTTCCTTGATCTGGAAAATAAAGCGCCAAGGGTTTGTCATTATAAGCACCAAAAATTACATGTGCTACATTATCAAAAAATAGTTACAAAACTCCCCAATGATGATTTAGGTCCTTTCAAGAAGGTTTTCAAGCTCCAATTTCCATTCGTAGTGTATATTTGTTGCCTAGATGTCTTTATTTAGCCTTCTTGGGATTCTTCTAACTTTCTACCTCTTTCTGCGCAAGTTTAGGCCTTTAGTGCCAAGACCACCACCCTGCCTAGGAAGTGGTTCTAAAACTACCACCCTGCATAGGGCAGCAGTCATGCCTACCTTTTCTATATTCTTCACGCATGTTTTAACATGCGACGGTTCACTTAATTTCACTTTTTGCATGCATCTGTGAGCTGAATTGTCTAAAATTATCTTTGATTGCTTGGTTCTCCTTCCTCCTCTTTTTAAATATATTTAATGGGTTAGAACTACTCCTTCTTTCCTTGTGCATGAAGGAACCTCCCATCCTCCATTCCTATATATTCCATGCTTGTATTCAAGCAGGGGGCCAAAGAACTTTTGTGTATCTTGCATTATATTGATGCCACAATCTTGCTAGGAATTGCATAGCCAAGCTCAGATCTCTTGTGCTATCTCTCTTCTACTTGCATTGCATCCAGACTTCCTTCAAGTTTTCATTACTCAAGTGCCATCCTCTTTTTGTTGTTCTTGCATTCCCAATCCCTTAGACTCATATGAACACTCAGAGAAAGAAAGGACAAACTGAGGGGAAAAATTACTACACAACTGGATTTACCTTTGTTCTATGAATTCCAGGTTGGATTTGTTGTTTGATTTCCTTCATTCTTAAAATTTATCATTGTTACATCATATCAAATATAGTAGATATCAATTTCTTTTACTTGCAAGTAATTAGTTAAGTTCTAAGAGGGTTTGAATCTTTCATAGAAACCCCTGATGATGGATGCTCTTCTTCCCATCCCTATGGATCTGAAGGAGAGAATATCTGTAGGAGGTTGTCTACATATCATAGATCATTTGGAAAATATCTTGTTTTAAGTTAGTTTAGATTCAATACACTCAACACAGGAATAACCACACCAGGTTATCTCGCTTGTTTAGTTTTAGTGTAGAAATATTTAATTATTTAGAATAGAAATAAATTGTTGTTTGTGATTGTAATGTTTCAATTTTTTGATTTGTATCTTGCTTGTTTAGTTTTAGTGTACAAATATTTTAATTATTTAGAATAGAATCAAATTTTTGTTTGTGATTATAATGTTTCAGTTTTGTGATTTGTTTAAATTAGTTTCCCTTTTAGCTGTAGCATAGATTGTTAGTTTCAGCTTAGTTAATTTGGACACTTCAAACTAGATCAACACTTAGATCCAAGTTAGGAAAACAAACCATAGGGAATTTACGCTATCCATTCATAGCCTCTAAATCTCCCCTTTTCCAACTCATCTACCAGGAGATCACACTACCAGATCTTAGTCACTGATCCTCCTATAGTTATCCACACACATTCAAAAATTGGCTACTCTAGCATGACCTCCGGGGGTTGAGTGCGGTTAAGGTTGCATGTTAATTTTCATCCGTACAAATTGGTGAACCCGACGTGAAGGATTAATTCCTTATTGTTTCCTTTTCTTTCATTGTTATTACCTCACCTCTCCATTTCTTCCCCTATTTCGGTAGGTATTTTATACTTTCTAAAATATGTCAGGAAGAGAGTTTGGTGGGCCATTTGGCTCTGATAGATATTACACCAACATGTAACCACAAAAATCCCATACTCTTTTAAGGTGGGGTGAAAATTACACAAGTAACGTCCAAACCTCCCATACTTACACTTTAAACCCCATTAGCTATGTAAGGATGGAGGAGGTTGATCAATTGTTAGACATGTAATTCGGTCAACCCAATGCAAACCACGTTTTTATTACAAATGGAACAGGTTCTCACCATAGGGTCTTGTCAAGACCTCACATTTTCATACAATCAATAGAGGATGACCTATTTACACGAATAGCTAATCCTCTTCATCAGATAGATGAGTCTTTGGATAGAATGAAGGCATTAACCTCTGATATTTCAAATACCTATCCTAATATTCTTACTTCTGAGGAAGACAAGAATTATAATACTGAACAATTCATGATAGGGTATCATGAGCCTACTCAATCAAACCCTATTCCACAGGCACCCTAATAAGGGACTCAATCCTCTCCCAATAATCTCATTTCTACTTTAGTGGGGAGGATTAGAGAACTAGAAAGTGCCCAGACTTCACAACCAACACATGCAGTAGGGAATAACATGGGGTATCTAGTTAACAACAAAGGATACATCCCTTCTAATGAGCAACCAATGCAATATCATGTACAACAAGGTTATTTGGCTCATTAAAATCTAGGTGATCTTCTCATAGGGTTATACCTACTAGGGATGGGTCCTCATTCTTCTCAAGCTTATCCTACACAAGGGCTTGTCGAAAGAGAGTTCTTGAATGCCACCACAACAAGCAATGTGACATTCCCTGGTTTTACACCCGCTAGTCCATATCTTGGAACTATCCCACCTTACATGCATATGTATTCAAAAACTCCCCAGATGGACCCATATACCATTCCTACTCCCTACATGCCATATCAAGGGACCCCATACATTCCCATCAAAGCTTATAATGCATCTTATCAAACTCCTCCTCCTCCACCTCCTCATCAAGGATGTTCAATGGTGGAATCTTACGCAATGGGTACATACGTTGAGTAGTTAAATGAGCCTATTAACTTCACCATACGTGGTGTCATGCTTCCGCACCCATTTTTGGATCTTCCAAAATTTAAGGGAGAAGGAGACCCAAATGTTCATATCAAGTCCTACACTACAACTATTAGGGAATTACTTCCTTGGGATGTTGTAGTGGCTAATATCTTTCCAAATAATCTTGAAGGAATCACATTATATTGGTATTACCATATTCTAGAAGCTTCTATACATTCCTTTAAACAACTTGTTTCTGAGTTCATCAAAGCATTTGACATGAACAAGTTGTTGTGTACAGGGATTAGGGAGTTCCTGCATATTAGATAGGAACAAAATGAATCTATCACCCATTTCATCCAAATATGGCACCAAGTTCTCTATTCCTCTAAAAGTGCACCCAACATGGACTAGATGGAAATTTGGAATATTTACCTTCACTCGCTCAATCGAGAGACTAGGGAAGAGGTCCAAAAGTTTCCTTTCCATAGTTACGAGGAAGTATTGGAAGGAGCACTTCAGATTGATCAAGCCTCTATAGAAAGTGGGCATAAGACCTATGGTCCCAATGGGAAATTGGTATCCCTAAATCAAAATAATGTAAATTATCAAAACAATGGTGCCAACAACCAAGGACCTAATGGTTTGAATCGCAATCATGGTGCTACTGTGAATAGTTCTAATGATCAAGCCAAGAATGTTGGTTTTCTGAATAATAGAAAAAATAACAATAACAAAAACTCAGGTAATCAAAGAGGGCCTAACATTGTTTCTTTTGTCAACATGGTTACTATAAATCATCCCCCCTAAAAGAAAAATCAAACCCAAGGCCCAAACCAGTATCAAAACTTTGGCCAAGGGGTAACGAATCATGGTTATAACAACCAATTTCAAAATTATAACCAAGGTTATAATCAACAACAACAAGATGCTTATCAAATACCAAGAGATTACAACCCTAACCTATATTGTGGTTTCCATAAGGTTTGAGGTCATGAAGATAGGAATTTCCATGATTGGAACAAGTTTATACAAAGAATTATCAAAAACCAAAGGCAATTCTTTGTAGACATGTTTATAATAAATCCTGAAACAAACTTGCAATCTGACTATACCAGATCTGTAGCTCCTCATAATGCTAATGTGATCATATTTTGAGATCCTCTCCCTTCACATCCTAAAAATTTCAAGATGAATTCATAAAACACAAACAAAGGAATTCCTATAGGAAACAATGACTATGAAGCCTCAACTTCCAATAACTCTCAGGTCACTCCTAACCTTGGTTCAAACGATAAAACAAAAATATTGGGATTAGTCGAGCTAGAGGTTGAGCGTGAAATTAATGCAACTACTTGGAAGAAGGATTATGTTTCATAACCCCTTCCTACTCTTTCCTTCCCACAGGATGAGGTTCCCACAATCGCAAAACCAGTAAGATCTTATGATTTAATATCATATTTGAACAAGACCTTTTCTCACATTTCATTTCTAGATTTGTAGAATAATTCACTTTCGCATCATTCTACGTTGCTCAATACACTAGGTCTTGATCATCTAATCCATGGTATGCTGCCTCCTAGCACTCAAATAAACCATATTGACTTTGACATACATCCTCTAGGAAATAATGATAGGGATACTGAGTTTGTTTTTTATATAGACAAGATGCCATCTGACGCTGAAATTTCCCAAAGAGGTGATCCTGCCTTATTTTTACAAGTCTGGGTTTATAAAAATTGCATTAAGAGAGCCATGATTGATGATGGGGCTGTTGTAAATGTGGTTCCCTTCTCTTTCTTGCAGAAGTTGGGATATGGAGAGACAAATTGTTCCTCTATAAGAAACACGTTACGGGGGTACGATAGTCTTAAAGTGACCTCGATTGGAACCATAGTTCTTCCAGTCACGCTTGGTCCAAAAACCATCTTGACAGATTTTTACATTATCGATAGGGAAACAAGTTATAACATGATCCTTGGGAGACCCTGGATTCATCGAATGAAGGCTATCCCTTCTACCCTATTCTAGGAGATTAGATTCCTCCATTTGGGGAAGGTCTTCATCGCTCAAGGGGATCCTAAGCCCTTTGATATACACTTAGAAAACCTCAAGAATAAGAAAGGAGTCCATATCGAGTATGAAATTCCCTTGAATCAATTGAACAAACCACCTCCAACAAAAAAGTTAGTCCCGGTCACCCCAGACGTTCCAAAGGTTGAAGTCACTGACCCAAAAACATTTGAGGTGGCAAAAATAGATAAGGGTAAATCAATATTTAGTGGAAACAATGTCCACTAAGACCACAACAGGAATTATGAAACTCTTAGAGAGTGATGATCCGATCTTCCTCCCATTTGAACCAAAGGGAATGGGTAGTCTTCTCAGTTTAGCATCTCTTCCCTCTGATGACCTAGGTCTAGGTGTGAACATGATAGAATTAACAAATGAAGAAGGGAAATTTGAGATTGAAATGATGCCCATAAAAACCATCTCTAGGGGTTGTTCTATTCTAAACCTTGGTTTTGACCCATGTGCGTCTGAAACTAAGTTTTCCATATCCATGGGGCAAGGCCTCATCATTCAACAAGAGTTACAAGTGAACACAATGCTCTACATAGGAAACAAGGCCGAGTAGCATAGTCATGCTCACCCACACACCATGTCTCAAGAATGTGACAAAGAGGTGCACGAACACCTCTTTCAGAAAAATGATTTTAATGATTGGACATATACACTTATAGGAAAGGGTTGTAAGTTTAAACCCAGAATGGTAGGCCCTTGTCAAGAGAATGAAAATTTTGAGGATAATGGTTCTCTGCTGTGTACTTTTAGGGGTGAAGAATTCGATATTCATCAACTTTATTCACCTTAGGCATCATGACATGTAGTTTCACCTACATTTCCATATGTACATTACTGCATCTGCATTACATTTTCATCTTCCAGTTCATTTCATAAATTTGTGATCAAGGGACTTATTCTTATAGCAATTCCTAAAAACTTTTGAAAATATTGGCAAAACATTCAAATCATGTCTCTTCAAATTTTCATGGTATCATCAATTTTTTTCAAATCATTTCATCAATTCAAATAGGATAAGACAAAGTTTTGACCATGATCATACCAAGGCCTGCATACTTGGTTCTTCTTATAGTCTCTTTCTAGATTAGATGTCTTTGCCTATAGTCTATTCTAGAAGCTTCATGGTGTCACATCTATCCCATAAAAATATCTTTGGAAATAAGAACATAATAAACATTTTTCCTAGATCAGTAAGTCAAATGCAAATCCACAAAAAAAATTATTTTACAAATTCTTTACCCTACCAACCTTCGGTTTTAAGCCTGCATCTCTTACTGGTGATGTAGGGTTGGGAAAGGAGAGGAATTCCCTTACTCACCTATTCCTTGTCCGTGTTGATGAGCCCATGCTTTCTCCTGGTAGCATGGGGCAAGGAGTACGGATCTCTTTGATAAACTTGAAAGTTACAAATATTTCACTAAAATATTGTGAAATCATAATTCAAAAACAAAGTGAGTTAGATGTCCAAAATTCCAAAAGATTTTAAAACCTCAAAACCATAATTTGTCAACCAAGTGGCCATCTACGGATCTAAGTCTAGATAAACTAGAAATCAATTCACATTTTAAACTATGAAGAAAAATTGAGTAGAGTGAGGTTGTAGTGTCTCAATTTGGTTTTGCCAAATCCTTGTCTTTCTCTCATCATTACCATTCAACAAGTTTTTATAACTTGTGCCCTTTCTGGCTCTAGATGTTAAGCCCTTGCATCTTATTGGTTGCGTGGAGTTAGGAGTGGGGAAAGTTCATTCACTTATCATATCACTCTTTTGCCAACGTTTTTCCAAAACAATATGAAGTACCAAAATTTTCTTAGAGAAACTAAATTTCAACATCACAATGTGATTGCATTATCATATATTAGCATTAAAAAAATCATTTTGTTAGCATTCATATCCACTGCATACATTTTGAAAAGCATATGAAAAGTGGAAATTCTAAATAGCTAAGAGTACACATGTGAATCAAATCATAAATGGAATTCAAATCTATACAATGAATAACCAATCCAAAAATATATATCTGTACATATCATGGTGTGTCATAGTTTTACGTAATACCATCGCACACTAGGTGTGGTCAAAACACTCGCAATGAGCATAGAATACCAAAACATCATATATGCCTCACAAAATGGAGACTAAGAAATAAAGGCACTCTTCCTATCCACCTCTTTAAGGCCCCTTATGATCGCTATAGTTATAATTTTCTTAGGAGTTCTTCTCAAAAGCATTCAAACATCAAAGGGCCAAACCTAACACAAAATAGCATTCCCAAATCCATTCCAATTCAACCATACTCAAAAATGAAAAATGGTCACCGTGGTCCCAGAGCTCAAAAATCACCAAGTCGATATGCACAAATGAATTTGAAAGTGAGTTTATTTACATATATATATATATATATATATATATGTTGTTATAACTTTGTTTTGATTACATGTGTTCACAAGGCTGGAGCATTGGCGCAGGTATATTTCTATATCCCCGCACAAATGGTAGGTCCTCCTGTCATTTTGATTTAGTGTTTATTTTTCGATATTTTATCTATCTGCACTTGAGTCTTATTTTTCTCTTACAGGTAGAAGGAGTCTGTGCGGTGACATTTTGACACATGGGTGTGTCAAGTATAACTTATAACTCCCAATTTCGAGAATGCCATACTCAGATTCTACGTTTTATGCCTTTTTCCTGGCTAAGACACTTCTCTGAGGGGGCAATATGTATGCACCCAAAATTAAATGAGCTCAATTATCAAAAAATAGTTATAAAAGTCCCCAATGATGATTCAGGTCCTTTCAAGAAGTTTTTCGAGCTCTAATTTCTATTTGCATTTTATATTTGTTGCCTAGACGTCTTTATTTATCCTTCTCATGCTTCTTCTAGCTTTTTACCTCTTTGTGCACAAGTTTTAGCCTTTAGTGCTAGGACCACCACTCTACCTGGGCAGTGGTTCTGAAACCACCGCCCATGATAGGGTGGTGGTCCTGAAACCACCGGCCTGTGTAGGGTGGCGGTCCTACCCACTTTTTCCAGATTCTTCACATTTGTTTTAACATGTGGCGGTTCACTTAATTTCACTTTTTGCATGCATTCGTGAGCCAAATTATCTAAAATGAGCTTTGATTGCTTGGTTCTCCTTCCTCCTATTTTTAAATAGATTTGATGGGTTGGAACTACTCCTTCTTTCCTTGTGCATGAAGACACCTCCCATACTCCATTTCTATATATTCCATGCTTGTATTCAAGTAGGGGGCCTAAGAACTTTTATGTATCTTGCATTGTATTGCTGCCACAATATTGCTAGTAATTGCATAGCCAAGCTTAGATTTTTTGTGTTATCTCTCTTCTAATTTCATTATAGCTAGACTTCCTTCAAGTTTTCATTGCTCAAGCGCCATCCTCATTCTATTGTTCTTGCATTCCCAATCCCTTGGACTCATATGAACACTTGGAGAAAGAAAGGACAAACTAAGGGGACAAATTACTACACAAATGGATTTACCTCTGTTATGTGAATTCCAGGTTGGATTTTTTGTTTGATTTCCTTTGTTCTTATAATTTATCATTGTTACATCATATCAAATAGATTAGAAATAAATTTCGTTTACTTACAAGTAATTAGTTAATTTCCAAGAGGGTTTGAATATTTCATAGCAACCCCCGGTGATGTATCCTCTTCTTCCCATCCTTGTGGATCTGAAGGAGAGAATATCTATAGGAGTTTGTCTATATATCATAGATCATTTGGAAAATCTCTTGTTTTAAGTTAGTTTATATTCAATACACTCAATACAGGTGAAGAACCATACCGGGTTATCTCGCTTGTTTAGTTTTAGTGTACAAATATTTTAATTATTTAGAATAGAAGAAAATTCTTGTTTGTGATTGTAATGCTTCAGTTTTGTGATTTTCTTAGATTATTTTCCCTTTTAGTTGTAGCATAGATTGTTAGTTTCATCTTAGTTAATTTGGACACTTCAAACTAGATCAACACTTAGATCCAAGTTAGGTAAACAAACCATAGGGAATTTACGCTACCCATTCACAGCCTCTAAATCTCCCCTTTTCCAACTCAACTACCAAGAAGTCACACTACCATATCTTAGTCACTGACCCTCCTATAGTTAGCCATACACATTCAAACATCAGCTTCTCTAGCATGACCTCAGAGGGTTCGAGTGCGGTTGAAGGTTACATTTTAATTTTCATCCATACAATCATCAGGTGGGTTTAGATACACGCCAACAGATCTCCTTTCTCCATGTTATGAACTCTCATAAAAAGCTAAAGGGGCTTCTCTCCCATGCTTATCACGATGGGGTAGTATAGAATACTTAGGTTACACATCCTCTATGTGAACCTCAATTCCTTCCCGTAACATCTACCTCCATAGATCCAATACACATGTAGCCTCACGTTATCTAGCCATCTCTTTTTCACAAGATTCACTATACTTGATTCATCTCTCTTCTCTTTCCCTTTCAGTTGCAATTTACACCATATTCCTCTACCCTAACTTCCTCACCCATCACTCAGAGAATCTTAGCCGGCCATAGGAAATGCCTCTAAACTTAGGGTAATGACCAAGATCTTCATAGCCAAAGGGATAGCATGTAAAAATGATCCTCTGGGCTCCCTCAAAAACTCAAACTCAGTAATCTATGGGAAATAAATGACATATTCTAGAGTATAACTGGTCAGGAATCCTTTCTACCAGTGATCAACAACACACTTCCAAGTCAGATCTACATTCTGCAATCTCTAGTAATCGTCTTGGGTCCATATGCACAATATATAGTACCAGCTTGATCTGGATGCATATGTTGAAATCCATTCATATATTTCTACTGGAAAATATTAGGATAACGTCTCATATAACTCATGGTACAGGTTCTCTTCTACCCATCTACGTGTATCAAACTCAGGTCAAGTGTTGAATCTTTGAGAAAAATCATCCTTCGTGCTCTTGAACCATGATTCAACACTCTACAAGGTTAGATGTTCTATCATCATGCATCATAGGGACTAACAATGTATGTCATTTCTCACAATAAATTTGAAAAGATCTCTCGGCAACAGAACCAAGATGTAGTCATTTTTATGTCCTTAGAAACAATAGTCTAATCCCATGCTCGTCGTTCTATCACCCAGCGGGCCCTGGGTGCTCACCCAAGGAACGCGCAGATGGTGAGCCCCTCCTTTATGTGAGTCTTGTGAGACTACATTGATTAATGACAAAGACTTAGAAAAAGGGTAAATAAACATGCATTCATTCTGAGAACCTAAGATTAGGCATTATATTACTGCATCCATTCATATAATAAGAGAAATATCAAACAGATAACATATCTGATAATACAAAGAAAATTCACTAGGGTTTATACCCATGAATAATGTATATATTTTAAGAGAAAGCCATATATTCATATTACTCTAAGTAACCACATTACATTCTGAAAGTTCATTACAGACCAAATGTCTTAATGCAGATAAGACTTACATATCATAACCCTAAACTATGCTTTCCAAATACAAAGATTTTCATAGACTCGTCCCTCTAGATAATCCGTCTCTCATATAGCCTTCCTAATGATAATCCCTAGAACCCATCCCTATTTCTATAGAGATTCACATATTTAATCACTATGTGGTGCCAGTGACCACACACTTTTCACAAAATCCCTTGTCCCTTCCTTATACCCAAGCATCTCTATATATAGCTTTAGCATCCACCATCATGCCTTCCTAAAGTAATAGATCAGTTTCCAAGTGTCCATGTGGTCCTTCAATGGAGCATGCTTCTTCCCATATGAGCTCTCCACTTTCTACAATGATTTCTTTTTGGATCCTTCCATCACATGGAATATTCCTTTCTTGATCATTGAGTTGTAAAGATGGCACCTCATCCACTCTACATGCTCATTCAGGTCAGGCTTTTCTCATGTGCTTCTTAGGATGTTGAATATTGTTAAGTCTTGAAACCCCTTCCTTTTCCTTATGTGCATGCCTTGGGTTCTGCTAAACCCTTCTAAAACCTTGTCTTGTGTACCTTTATCCTGCGTGCCCTTCTTCTTATAGGTCTCTTGTGCCCACACGCCTTCTTGTACTTAGTTAATATTCTAAGGTCCAACATTTCCTTATGCATGTGGTCACCATGTATGGATCCATCAGTTCCCATCCATACAATTCCTTAAGGCCCGTTGTGCTCTAAAACTAGGCATGGATGATTTTTCTTGTGTCCTTAGCATAGCCCATACTTGGCATGACATATCCTTCACTTGATCTCTTTGTTCTTGTCCCCTTAGAAACCTGAGCACCAAAGTTTGGATTTGCCTCTTTTTCTTCCTTAGTAGTAACATGTGTGTTAGGTTTCTCTTGCACCTTCCCCTCTACTTCCTTCATACCTTCCACTTCATATTTTATTTCTTCATCTTTGGGTTCCTCCATATCTTCTTGTTGCACTGGGGTTCCAAGAATGATCTCTTCAGACTCTTCCTCCTCATCCATCTTCATCTTTCTCCTTCTCTTCTTCTCAAGTGCCTCTTTGTAAGGGGATATTTTAGGTGATCTTCTTACATGATGTGGCATTCCCACACCTTGGGTCCTGGTTCTTATGAATACCTTTTTAAATTGGTGCTCTTCAGGGACTACATCCATGTCCAAGTCCTCTTCTCCTTCTTGTATCTATGGTGGAATATTTACGCACTCACTCTCCACTTTTTCTGTGGGTTTCCTCTAGCCTCTATGATCCAAGCCTCCACTATCTTTATGTCCCTCTTCCTCCTTGTCTATCTATGTGGTCGTAGTAGGATTTAGAGCTGGCACATTCTCCATTGTATGTTTTCTCTTAGGAGGCCCTGGGAGCATGAACTCCTTCTCTGCATACTTATTGTTATCCATCCTAGGCTTGATCTAAAGATATATGAGCACAGCTCCACTATCCCTAATAGCCAAACTTACTGGCTTCATATTTATGATGTCTGAAATGAGCCTCTTAATGTAGGTAGACTGGCCCGGATATACATATGTTTTTCTGAGGATATGGTAGTCACAATCTACCTTGTCTGTGTTAAAGCTCAACCTACGCACATTAGAAAATATATAACCTGAATCCTAGAAGTAGTGCATTATGAAGGCATATGGAAGTTTTCACCATGGACTTCGTGTCCCATCCACGTGATCCATAAATGTTGATACATCATGAAATGTACTGCCTTGCCTACTACCAAAGATAGTTCCTTTGGAATGCATCATTCCTCCTTAAATGTCATGCAAAGTTGGTCATACCATATTTCTACCCTCTACTTGAATGGGCCACTCACTGATCCTTCACATAAATGTTTCACAAACATTTCCACGAGGGACTTGTTCTTAGTGGGGTATTCCCAGATTTGGTTCTTTGGCCCATCGGGCACTCCAATTTATACAAAAATAAGAGATAAGAAGATGGCACCAAAACTTATCTTTTCACCTTTGGGTGCTTCCTCAATAATGGTTTCTGCAATATATCCATCTAATTTGTATATTTCTCCCTCTGTCATCTTCTTTACAATGTGTAGCCACATCGTATTTACATGTGGCTATCTCTCTTGATCATTTAGCTTAGTGAGAAGATGTGTGGTTGCCTGCACCACAAGGTACTTCCTTAATTTGTAGATGTTCATTCTATGTGGACCCTTGGTATACCCCAACTCCTTTCTTATGGTTATAAATGATGCTTTATCAGTCATATCACTAACAATGTCTTCCCCTATTCCCTTCAATCCTATTAATGTCGCAATTAGGACCGCTGTGATCCTAACCCTCTGTCTGGAAAAATAGAATAATTTCTCATGGACTCTACTCATAAGCCATTGGTATAAAGGTTCATATTTTCCAAAATATGGGAGCTCATATAGTTGATAAACTCCTACCTGCTTAAGTAAATTTTCCTCAGCATCATCATACACTAGCATAGCTTCCACCGTGCACTTGTTGGTCTTCTTATTCAGTAAAGTGTCCAACTCTCCCTTATTATTAGTGGTGCGGTGGTTATAGTCACTTACTTTGCATCTGCACATGTGGGAATCCCAATCTTGTTCAACTATTATTCCTTTCAGGTACTACATCTCTGAAAAATTTCTCTCGAGAGAAATTTCAACCTCAACTTCCACCTTTCTCTTTCCTTTTGTGCCTACTACAGGTGCTTTCTTTGGTGTCATCATACAAATCCCACATTTTTTATTCTGTATCAAGTAAGTTCAAACCCTATCTTGAAATTGCATGCCCTAACTCCTTCTCAATGATTTTTCTTCACCCAAACCCTTTACTAATGGGGACGTAAGACTTTTCCATGGACAAATCTTCTCTCTATGTTTAGTTTCGTAACTCTTTGTACCTCAATACGATTTTCTTGGCTCGGTTGCACTTAGCTCACTTGAATACTTGTGATTACAAAGGTAAAAATGAACCCGCAGCACGTCCTTATATATATTTTCAAAAAGTTAGTGCATTTATTGCTACTTCACCTACCTACAATCATCTCATTAATTGACCATTTTCAAAATTCCTACACTGTGACATACAATTTCACACCCTAGTTATAACCTTCTAGCACACATTCCTACCCTCTAGATACATAATTCTCTTCTACGCACTTCCATGCACCGAGTACCTCACTAGTGTGCTCTCTCATAGTAGTTTCCATGGCTGCTACTTACCTCACGTTATACTGTCCCTTCAAGCATTTCCATCTATGGTCTTCTTTGGAAGCAATCTTCTTTCTAAAATCTCCTTTCCATACTCAAATAGCACATGTAATAGTTTTTTCTCATGTGCACCTAGTTTTGAATAAATAATAACAACCACCCCACACCAATCATGTGTGTAGTCCTCTACGCATAAAAATACTTCAAATTGTAATTAGCTTCCATCGTGCAAATGAGCTTATTACAAAAAACACTAAATTAAATTCATAAAGAATAGCAACAAATAAGGAAATACATGAAAGGAAATACATAAAGGGAAACCTATACTAAATGGCAATACTACCTTATTATAAACACCAATAAGACATATTTATAGTAGGTTTTTAGCCTACTCCCGTTAAAGTAACTGGGTAACCGCATTCCATCAAGCTCCTCCAACTAGCAAACACATTATTCAAGTATATGAGGGATAACATACGGTCCCAACTAATGCACCTTAACCTTTCCTGGATGGCGCAGAAACTTATAATCATAAAGTAGTACCATTTGTCCAACCTTAAGCTTCTTGTCCCTGATGTGTCGTTCATGCCATGCCTTCTTCCTGGCCCTTTCCTGCTTCTGACTCCAACGTGTTATGGTGCACCTCTCATCTAACTATATTAATCTTTCAATTCTTTCTTCTAATTCTTTCTCATCAGCTAGACCTCCAGTGTACGCAATACGTAAAGAAGGTAACAAGAATTCCATAGGAAGAACTACTTCTAAACCAAGCACCAATTGAAAGGGTGTGACCTTATTCAACCTCTTGTAGTTTGTTTTATATGCCCAAAGCATTGTAGAAACTTTATCATCCCAATCTTTGCTTCCAACATCACAAATTTTTTTCAAGGTCTAGCTCAATATTTTTTGAAGGCCTCAGAAGTACCATTTTCCTGAGGATGATAGGGTGTAGTCATGTGGTGCACAACCATAAATTCATCTAATAATATCTTGATTGTCTCATTCAAAAAAAATTTTCCCCTATCACTTGTCAAGCTTAGCAAATATCCATACCTAGTAAGAACATTTTCCCATAAGAACCTGGCTAATGTAGTTGTTGTACAATCCTTTGTAGGTGTTGCTTCTTCCCACCTTGTAATATAATATGTGCAAGTGATGATATAGCGTGATCTAGTTCTACACAATGTTGGTGAAATAGGACCTACAAAGTCTATAGCCCATTTCTCAAATGGATCTGCACTAGCAATAGGCCTCAAAGGAAATTCATCTCTTTTCCCAGATTTTCTAAGGTGCTAACAGTGATCACATGCCTTACAATACTCTTTACAATCCTTGCACAGGATCTCCCACCTTAATCCAGTGAATATAATCTTATGTATGGTGGCATCACTTGTATAGTGCCCACCTATAATACCACCATGAACCTCTTCTATGATATCTATGTGTTCATGTTCCAGTAAACACTGGCGCTATACTTCATCCCATCCTAGTTTGTATAAATCTCCACTAATCAACATAAAGGGTGTCACGTGAATTGTAAGTTCTTTCTTCTCCAATGCTTTCATTCCTTCTGATGTCATACCTGTCCGTAAAAAGACAAAAATATACTCCAATTCTGAACGTACATAATGTAACCTATACAAATTTGCATCTAGCATCTTATCTTCAATTGTCTATGCATTATCCCTTGATTGAATCCTTGATAAGTGGTCTGGGCCAGAATTACTTTTACCTAGTTTTACCACAACTGTGAAACCAAATTCTTAGAATAAGAGCACCCATCGACATATGTGCCCTTGTAAAACAGGTTTATTTACCAAGTATTTTAATGCCATGTGATCAATATAAATTACAAAAGGTATTACTAGAAAATATTGTCTAAATTTATGTAGCACATAGATCATCAACAAGGCCTCACACTATGTTGTTGTATAATTCTACTCTGCAGGAGTCAACTTTCTACAAGAAAATTAGATAAGATGATCTATAATACCCTCTCTAGGTTGAGCTTACACCTCGCCAATGGTTGTGCCAGAGGCATCCACATGTACATAAAATGGTTAGTTCCATGAAGGAAAACGTAGAATAGGCAGTATTGTAAGTCTATCCTTCAATGCCTCAAATGTGCGTCTTTGTGGTAATCCCCAATAGAATGTCCCTTTTCCTTTTAGTAACTCTTCTAGGGGTGCGGAAATATTCGCATATCCTCTGATAAATTTTCTATAATACCCTTTGTGACCCAAGAATCTGTGCACCTCACTCTGACTAGTAGGCACCAACAATAATTGCAACCTTTGCTAGATACACTAAAAAACCTCCCTTGCAGATGATGTGCCCTAACAAAGTTCCAAAAGGTGTAGAAAACACACACTTCTTGATGTTTAAATATATTCTTAATTGTCTACATCTTTCAAACAGTAAGCACAAATTTTCATAATGATCCTTAACAAGTCCATACACCATCTAATCATCTAACTAAACCTACAGGAAGTTGTGAATAAAATCTTGGAATGTTTGAACAACTATGTGCGAAAATACATCACCTGTTTTTATTAAACCAAAGGGCATCACAGTATATGCAAAACTTCCCCATTCAGTGGTGAAATTCATCTTCTCTTGATCCTACTATGCAATTCTAACCTGATTATACCTAGATAATCCATCTATAAAAGAATAAAATTTACACCCTGTAATGCCTTTTAATATTTACTCTGTGAAAGGTGTAGGAAAAGTTGCAATCACACATGCAGCATTCAGTTCCCTATAATCCACACAAATCCTAATCCAACCATATTTCTTTATACTGATCACCATGGGGCTAACCCACTTTGATTCCTCTAAGGACTTGATAAAGCCATATTTCAACATTTTTTCAATTTCTTCCTTAACTTTGACATACGGGTTAGGGTTCATCCTGTAAGGTCTCTTCTTGACTAGGTACACACCTTCCTTTAGCTTAATCTTCATCTCTCCTAATAACTCATGCACTCCTTTTAACTCATGGTAGCCCCTAAGAAATAAGTCCTGAAATTTCCGTAGTAATTCAATTATCTTTGCCACTTCAGAATCAGTCCACTAATCCACAATTATTGCCTCCTTAGGTTCAACATTTTTTCCAATGTTCACTTTCTTTGTCTTCATAGGTTCATGATAGGAATATGTGTTCTTATCCACACTATCTAACACCTCATGTGTACCTGTTGAATGATCTATATCTAGATTTTCTACCTCTTCATCATCCACTATGTATACCATCTTACATGTTTCCTTCTCACAGCAAGAGTGCTTAAGTAGTGTAGCATCTATCTCTTGTACTTCATCAAAACACGCTCATGAGTTTGAACTGTCTCCCATAGTTAAGTTCTTTGTGACCCTTAATTCCTCTTCCACCAAAGGTTTAGTAGATATGTATTCAAAAGTCTAGGTCACTCCTGTAATCAAATCCTACCAATTTCCAGTCTCCCTATACAATTTTGCATAAACATACTAGGCACGTGCACAGCCTTATAAAGTGGAATAAAGCTTGTGCACCCATAGTGAAGGTGGTAAATCTTCTTGCCCCTCTATTTAGAGTCTCTCACACTACTGAATGTGGTGTTGAATAGGTTGAGTACCATGATACATGCATATTGTAGTAGGTGCATTGTTCCTAAAGAAATGAGTGGTTAGAGAAATTTGGACTTTATTCCATTCCATAAGATTATCCCGGTGAACCATCCACCAACGAATTATTATCCTACACAAGGTATATACTAACATATTCCTTCTTTCCACTTGATTTTTCCACTTCTCATCCACGTCACGTAAGAATATCGTATGATCTCCTTCTTTAGTGTACTGATGAGGTACATGGTTGTTACCTATCCTCTGAATACATTGAGGTTTGTTTCTTCACGCAAATGCACTTCTTACTTTGCACCCAACCATCTCATAGGTGTCATGTGCCCAACTATCACAATTAATACTTGTAGTATCACTAATAGACTTTGCATCTTCCCACTTGAGGACTCCTTCCTTAGATGGATCAAGTACTTCCGAGTCCTGAATGGCTAGTACATAAAAAAAATTAGGTCTTCCTCACTCAAAGGTTCAACATAAGATGTAGATTTCTCATCTATCAAAGGGATAATCACTCTTTCTTCCTTGTTCTCAAAACTTAAATACCCCTTGTTGAACCATAAATCAGCATTATTTGCATAACACTGAGGGCACCCAAGTAGAGGTGGGAATTTATCATCTTCTACAAGTGCTACGACCTCAAATTCCCCAGTGAACTTGGCCCCTTATATAGTAATGGATGCATCCTTTAAAACTTCTATGGGAGTGGCTTTAGTTTGATTGGACATGAATAGTACATTAGAGGATGGTTATAATGGAGGTTTACCCAACTGTAACCATGCATCTAAAGTAAGCACATTAACTTCCACGCCTATATCAATCAATATATTACTCAAGAGTCACCCATTCACAACAACATTCAGAGTGATATCCTTTTCATAATCCAAACTATGAGGGGGAAGATTAGCATGCAGGATTTTCCTTCCATTCTCAATATTTATGCACAAATTTTTTCCCTTTAGCTAATTACCTAATAATGGAATGATATTCTCATGGTGCATCATCTTTCATACCTCTTTTAAGTCATCAATATCTGATTGGATTATCTCTTCTTCCTTCTTTTGTTCTAACTTCCATGATTGTTCCTTTAAACATTGTATTTCACGCTGAAGATTTCTTAGTACCTCCATGGTTTCTTGATAAACCTCCTTCTGATGTGTAGGATCTTGGTACCTTACATGTTAAACTTCCTCCTTGGTGATGGTAGGTTTCACTTGTAATGCCTCTCTGGCACGCACAACTTTAGATCATCTAGTAATCTTCATAGGTAATACCTCAAGTTCCAGTGCCTGCTCTGGCATCCACTAATTTTCCACAACATGTTGTATTATAACCATCCTTGCACCCTAGTTCTCTTTTTTATGCTGTTTCAGCTAATATTTTCATCTAAGTCTAGGAATTCCTCGTAGCTGTGATTCTTTCCACAAAAAGAACAACTAATATTCTAAGGAAATTTGAACCTGTAGTGGTCAGGAGATCCACATGTAAAACACATTCCACGAGGGAACTTACCTCATCCATCACCATGGCATCATCCCTTGAATCCACCATGGTATCCACAACCTATGCCACAACCTCCTTCAAAATTCCCTTCATTCTGATCATAACATGTTTGAGCGTGGTCATGATCATGGTGCTCACTTTTTCATTTAGATTTATCTGATACTCCAGTCTATCACACACCAATATTTATGAAATCATGAATTTGACCAATCAACCTACAGTCTTTTGTATCATGAGTTGTGGAACAGAAAATTTTATAATAGCAACATACATTCTTCCTTATCACGCCGTATAATAATGGGTAGTAGCTAACATCATGGTCAAAATGACATATCTCACAATCTAGCAATAATGAGTGCACTGACCTACGGGGAAAACTATCCTTAGTGTGCTCTTCCACTTCACAATCTTTACACCAAATCCCAGTGTGTGTCTCATGAGATGAATTGGCTGAGAGTCTCTCCAAAAAATTTTCCATAGCTACAATCTATACTTCTAGGAATCGGCTTACTCCAATGTTTATACTTCCAACTACCTCGGCATGTAAAGCTTCTTCAAGTGCTTTTTGTGGGTTGGTATATGTCTTATGTGACAATGCCCTCCTAAAATGTGTGATCAAGCCCCCAAAAAATTGTTGTGCATGTTGTCTTGCATGAATACCATAAGAAATTTTAGACAACAGTGTCTTGAAGAGGGCATCATATTCCCAACTACTTTCAGTACTGCCCTCCTTAATATCCTTGAGTGCACTTATACTCTTCTCCTTAAACTCAGGGATATGAAACTCCTTAAGGAAAGCATCCTTTAATGTTGCATAATCTACGTAAGTCTGATCAAGGTCCAACTTCATGTACCAACTATGTGCACATCCCTATAATTTAGTTGCAAACTGACTTGTCTTACACTCAGAATCTGTAACTCCTTTTGTGTGCCATAGTATCTCACACATGTTTATGTTTTTAGTAGCATCTTCTATTCCCATATACTCTAGAAGATGAAGAGACATATCCATGTAAATATTCTGGGGTTGGTGCGGACCCTGCCTGCCTGATCCAGAACCTCCTATGTTATCTCCACCTCCAAAACCACCAGATCCACTAGAGCTAGAACCACCTATACCTCATGGTCCTCCACCTGTAACCGGAAGTGAAGGAGTTGATGTACTACCCTGTGTCCCAATAGTGGTACTAAACTAAACTCCTACACTTTATAAAATGGTACTACTCCTAGAAGTGAGTCCAAAATTCTACACGCTTGAGTTCTGTGTTGACAATGCACATGAAAAGGTACCTATAAACAACAAAGAATTTGTTTTCCCTATCATAGATGTACTTGTTATTTGACTTACTCTTTCTCTTCTACTACCCAAACTAGCTTGCTGACTACTGGATGTACTAGATATTAGAAATCCAAGAACAAGGGCTAGGTTTCTAGGTATATTTCACTCGTGGCCCATGTCGTATCTTCTGGTGTGATCCCATGTTATGCCACAGAGGTTTCTCTATTATGTTATCCCAAATGGGGGAGTTCCAGATACTTTTTCTCCATACGTCCTACGTGAGATTCAAATCCTTCACGAGCCATCTCTCTCCTCAATGCCATCCTCTCTGCAATATCACATTACTTTTCTACCTCTCTCTCACATGACTCATTATACTTAAGCCACCTTTCTTCTCTTTTCCTCTCTACCACTAGGTCTGCTATCTTTCACTAAACCTATTCCTGCCCTTACACGTGGTGTGGTTTAGCTAGCCATCAGTTTTTCTTCCAATTTCAGGGTTACCATCAAGATTTTGATCGCTAGTGGAATGCCTTGTAAATAAGCTCCCCTTGGATAATGTAAGAACCGGAACTCAGCTACCTTTGGGCAAGAATAATTGTAAATTGAGTACTCCAAAATATATCTATTCAAAACACCATAGACCCAAGTACCCACAGTGCGTGTCCAAATCAAGTCAACATCATAAAGGGCCTGAAATTCTTCCTGCATCCATACAAGTGTGTGATATCTCTAATTCCTTTTGAACTCATAAGTAACCATCCACTTATATAGATCTACTGGAAATATAACAAAGAAGTTCTCATATAAACAATCATACAAATTTTTCTCCACCCACGTGCGTGCATCAAACTCAGATCCAATGTTAAGCCTTTGAGCGTAATATTCTTCTAGATATTTTATCCACTCCTAAAAACTTTCTAAGGTCAACCGGTACATCTTCATCATGGAACATCTTAAAAAATAGCTGAAAAAGAGGTCTCAACAATAGAACCAATGATGCAACCTAGAATCTACTATATAAAACCCATGCACGATGACACATCACCCAGCCTGAGCTTAGCATTCACCCAAAGCATGCAAAGGTACTAGATCCCTCTTTATAGTTGTTTGTGCATGATGTTAGTGTGATGAAGATACAGTAGATTCAGATCCATAAATAACCATAAACATTCCATAGAGCATATTCTAGATCTAGATCTTAGAGAATCATGAATTAAACAATTACTATAATAAGATTAACCATATAAGAACCAATTACAGTCATGTTTAAAACTATTATCCATCCAATATACTTTGTTACATTAAACATTGTAATACATAGAATCTCTTTACATTACAAAGCATCACCATAAGGCATGCATGCATCAGATCTAGCATCATAACTCTACAATAATTCACTACTCAATCTCTCCCTCTAACTACACATTTCACTACATATTTATATGGGTGGAGACTTTCCCTTCACCACCTATGCACTTCCCAAAATAGTTCGCATGTTGATAATAACCATGCCACTTTACATTAACATGCATACATGTAAGTGCACTAATAATAGACATGCTACAATTAACTGGAAGAAGTAATCCTATTATTATCTTGAACTCATGCATGGTACTTATCAAATGATAATTCCCAAAATAGCATTTGCATATCGTAAAAGTCTCCATCCTAATGTGTTCTTTGCACGCTATCTTACAAACATAGCTCGCACCAATGAAAATGGCTAAGTCCCGAATCAGTTTGTCCTAGCATGTGTTTCCTTTCTTATCCTTCCACACCTTCATGTACATCTCATTCCCATGCATGAATCCTATGTTTGTCTTCTCCTTAGGAAAATATTGTCTACTCAACATCTCATTAGTGAAAATCATTCATAATAAGTCCACTTATGCATAGAGGTCCATTGTCTGGTATCATTCAGTTGGTGTAAAGATTAAAGGTTTTGAGTTCATAAGGGAAAGAGAAGAGTATCTGACTATGTAAAATGGTACATGATTCAAGGAGTGTTTGGAGGTTTGATATGTTTATGAGAAGATACACGTGCATCAAGGAACAAAGTTCAATAACAATGATTGTTTGAGACCTTGAAGCCCTAATGAGTAAAATCATTGCCTCAAGTTGATATCTGGGATGTAAAGTTTGATCTAAAGACTAACAAGGCTATCCTTTGTATCCAATAAATGTTGTTAATATGTGAAATGAAATTTCTTAGTTGGTGTTTTTGTATCTAAGCATGGTAACAGTAAACTCACTGGTCAAAAGAAAGAACTACATTTAGAGACTCAGAGGTCAAATTTATGAAGTTTATGAGAAATGTATAGGATAATGAACCACAAATGGTCCTAATAGATGTGTATATCATGTTATTAAATGATATTTCTCTTTCATATCATTGAAAAGGTATGATTTTTAGTCATAGAATTAATGATATCAGTCTTGTAATATTTTTTGTCAAGTTTGTGTTGGGTTTTAGATGGTTTTGGTCTACATCATGAGCTTAATATTCTAAGTTTAGTTTTCTGAGATCTCTTGAAGGTGAATTAGTGATGATCAAGTCTCACTTAATCAATGAAACATCAAATAGTTTGATAGAGACCTTAGTACAGTCTCAAAGTCTCTCAAGAGAAATTGAGGGATTGAAGTTGTGTATCATAATGATTCATGATCTCCCTATGATGAAGGAGGAAGTATTCATTCTTGAAGATAACCCTAGAAGGTAATGGTTCTTGGATATATCAAAGTCAAAATTTATAAAAATTATCTCTTTTCTACCCCTGACTGTGTTTTTATAGTCTTAGTAAGCGGTGAGCATGGAATCTTGTTTTTGAGTGGTCATATCAAGGAATGAGATCCAAAAGTTTTATGTGAATAACCTAGACACATGAATCTTAATGATGTGAAAGTTTGGAGGCTCAGGTATGAACACTTTTCAATATATGGTTGACTAAGTTGGAGGTATTCTCATATAACACATTATTGAAGGTCTGAGATGAAGAATGTGCATAGTCTTAGTGGTATGAATGTTGTTTCAACACCTTTTTGGAATGATCTTGAAATTTTATTATATCTGAGAATATGTTCAGGTTTTTTGAAGGAAACTGTGGTGAATACCTTAGTTTTTGAAGACTTAATAGAGACTCATCATTGTTCCTTAAAGAAGGCTGATGATCCACATGTAAGAAAGGAAGAGTTAAATGCATCAAAGGTGAACTTCTTGATATAAAGGTTCATATCAGTTAGAGAAAGGTATCCTTTCTTAGGTTAATACATTGTGATTAATTTAAAGGCATGATGATGATTAGTCATTAAGGAAAAGAAGGATTATAGGGTTCAAAAATAGTTTGATAAAGATTGTTAAGTTAAAGTGTGTTTCAATCTACAAAGTATCTTAGAGAAATAAAAGACTCTCAATTTGAGACAAGAGTGAGTTGTGATGACATTCTACAAGCATGTTCAATTAGGCATGTTTCAAATTTCAAATGTAAGGTGTGATGATTTTCAGGGTTCTACAGAGGTTTTCTAAAGCAAAAGTTATAGTATATTGTCTATTACAAATTCTCAGATGTCTATGATCTATGCAAGTGAGGTCTCTCAGGGTTAGAAGAAATATTTAATTAGAAGGTATGTAGATAGTGTTTTGATTATAATAAATGGTATTACTTGATGGTGTATAGTTTCTTCAAGCCAAGAGGTGTGTGTGTTTGTTCCTCCTTGAGAGTAAAGGTGTGTTTACTCCTTTTTTTGCTCTCAAAGGTATGTTATTGCTTATCTCAGCTAAAAAGGACTATAGATGACTATAAAATGTTATTAGGGACCTTGAAAATTTATTATGGTTCATTTCAAGCTATGTGAGCAAGTCTAGATAGTCAAAATTGAGCTTGGGAGCTAGAGATAGAGACATTTAGCCTAGGGGGAGTTCCTCTTGGTTGATTCAAACCATGGTTTACCTATAGCAGCATGATGAAATTGGCCTAAGATACACTAAAATGAATTTTTAAGGGAATTTGGTATCTTGTGTGGTTTGAAGGACTAATGGATGCATTGTTAACCCTAATTTAGGCCTAAAATTGATGGATTATAGTCAAGAATGGGGATATATTGATTTATCATGATGAAACAAGTAGTTTTGGCATGATTAAATTTATTTTGATTCAAAGTTCGTGATTGTTATAGTACCTTCAAGAAGACCAAAATAGGTCCAAAGGATCATCAGTTTCTAAAGGAGTGAAGGTGAAGACTATTCAGTTGAAGGAGGAGCTTCTTGGTCAAGTAAGTCATTGAAAGTGCTTTATTTCCATTATGAATTATCCTTGGTTTTTTTTTTCATGTCAATTCAATACATACCTTTGTCATAAATGTCAAAGGGGGGGAAGTGTGATAAGAAACATGAAAATAAGAGTAATCATTGTGTGTGTGTGTGCCATCATTTTTTATAGGTAGTTGCCATCAATGACAAAGGTGGAGTTTATTGGAATAGTGTATCAGTTTTGTTTCCATTTATGTCAGGTGGTCTAGGTGAACTAGGTATGTTGGTTACATGATCTAGGAATGCTGGCTAGGTCATATAGGCATGTTTTCTATGTGATCTAGGTATGTTTTCTAGGTGACCTAGTAGTCTCTATGATGTAAAGTGAAGCAAAGAAATACTTGGAGCATGTGTATAACAGGTAAATGAACTCTTTTTTAGGATCAAAAATTCAAGCAATAGGTTTTGGTATGTGAAATGTGTTGTGTGTGTGATCTCAAGAGTGTTTATGTTTTTCAAAAATTTTCACAAGTCTCAAAAGGTGAAGAACCTAGTTGGAAGACAAGTTGAATACTAAACTACATAGTATCTCTGTCAATTACAACTAAAAATCTCTTGTCTGGGGTTAATTGGTGGATCTTCATGATCTGAAAATGGTTGAAATAGTTAGAGGTGGTTATGGTCTATCACAAAATCTTTAATTTCTCATTCTCATCAAACATGGAGGAATAACTATTGACTTTTGTGCTCTTAGGTCTGTACTATTACAATACTCTGAACTAGGGTTTTGTTGAACAATTTTTTATTGGTGAGAACATTTTATCCAGCCAAAAATCATTATTTTTGGTAAGAACCACTACAGATACATTCCCAATCCATTACAAAAGGATTTTTGTGTTTTGGTGAGTTGTTGAAGGAGATATGAATGACTATATTTCTTTAAAAACATGACAGTCAAATGATAATTGAGATAAACTATTTCTCTTCAATTTATTTTCAAAATTTAAATAAGATTCGGTTAATTCTTAGTCATTTCAAGGTATTTAACTTGTGCAGATCTTTCACAAGCTTTAACAACAAAGTTTCCATCGTTTGAGTCTTACAAAATCAAGATTCAATGCACAGTTTCTCTTGTCTAAGAAAATCACAGTCTACTTCATTTCTTTTTCAAATTTTTTTGGCACTTCACACACTTTCTCAAGATAAACCAAAGTCACATGGAGATACTCATTGTTGAAGGTTCTTCTAAGTGTTTGAATATGATTCATATTGCAATCAATATTCTCTTGTGCAAAGCTTCACATCTCCAAGACTTCAAATCTATTAAGATTGTGTGTGAACTTGTGTCTTGATCAAAGAAAGTTTTAAAATGTTGAAGGTTCATTGTGATGAGTTCTGTGAAATAAATAACAAGAAAGCCAAGTGATTGGTGTTATTACAAGAAAATTGGTAAAGTCAAACAGTCATAACAATTACAAATAAAATATGAGATCTACTTAGGCAGTCAAGATGAATTTGGAAATCCAAAATATGCTTAAAAGGTATAGTTTTCCAATGATATCACCAAGAAAATAAATGGAATCAAGTCATGATGGAGCTTGAACTATTCAAAGGAAGGTTAAAGGTTTGTGTACAAAGAAAAACAGTTAGACTTCCCTGAAGTTGAGAAAATGACAATGCCTTTGACATTCACTTAAGGACATAAAACATTTTTTATTTTCATAAGAAAAAGTGTGAATAGAATTTGAAAATTAAGTATGAGGAAGAAGGTGATATGGTGTCAATTAGCTGAGAATGAGAAGATAGAAAGGTGTGTAAGTTGAAGAGTCAAATCTATGGTGTATAAAAGGAAGAAGCATTAGTCTTGTATGGTGTTGATGAAAACCACCCTTATCTTCTGTTGAAGAAAACTTTGCTACAAAGTAAAAGATTTTAGGCATAGCCCAAATTCCCTTAAATTTTTTCAGTTCTGTAGCTGGTTATGGATATCTAAAGATGATGAAGTTCTTGTGAGAGCATCTTGATGAAGAAAAGTTAATTTGAAGTTGTGTAGTTGAATGCTAATCATGTTTGTATCTTGTAGTATGATGATATTGATCAAGTATTGATTCTTTTGTTTTCAAATGTCAATAAAGAATAATCTCTAATAATATAGTATATTCATTACTTATATGCAATTCATAATAAACTATATCTATTGTTGATCAAACATTATTGATTTTATTCTATGAGAGTATATGTATATAAATGAATTTTCATTGTTTGAAGTAGAAAAGAAAAAAAATTATCACAAGACTGATTCACCCCCCCCTCTCAGTCCCTGTCAATTCTAACAATTAGTATCATAGCAGGCCCTTGGAAGTATTCTTAACAGGATAAAGGGATTTATTTGGCGATAAGGATGGGGGATTTGTATTAATTAAGGAGAAGTGTCGATTTCTATGAAGACAATCTAGAGGAAGTTTTCAAATGTGTGTGGTATCAATACAAAGAAGCTCTAGCAGAGAAAGAAGATATGAAGAAAGAGAAAGAAGAACTAAAGAAATAGAATGAAGAGCTGAAGAAAGAGCTAAGAATTATGATAAGTAAGATATCATCTTTTCAAGAAAGATCAGAAAAATTGGATAAGATGTTAGGAAAAAAACACATATGGTGACAGAACATGATTAGGTTTCATAGAAGATGCATACAGTTTAGAGAATAATGATGTGAATCAAGCCAAGGCTCAAAGAGAAAAATACAGTCAAGAAATGGAAATAATTGAAAGTATTCATCTCATGGAAGATCACATATTAGGCATCCTAATGTATTAAATCATGTTACTTTTCATGGTAACTGCTACAAGTGTGGTATTTATGGTCATAGGGATAGTATGTGTAATCCTGAGGTTGAAAATAAAGAAGATTGAAAAGAGAAAATTCAAGAACATCAATCTGGGAGATAGAAGGAAGAGAAAAAAGTTTGACAAAGATACGGTGCTAAATTTTATCATTGTCATGAAAAAGGACATCTAGCAAAGTACTGCAAAAATGAACCATCAAACACAATAAGGTATGAAAGAAAATTTAATGGCTATTGTTATGCTTATAATGAGTTTGGACACAGGGCTTTTGAGTGTGAAGGAAGGCAGGTTGATTTTCTTAGGTGCCACAAGGTTGGGAAACATTGTGAGATTCTATGATGCAGGTTAGCTAAAGATAGAGTTTCGAAAGACCCAAGCACCAAACTCATGACATACAAGAAGGATGGGAGAATCTATGTCAATGATGTTAAAGAAGATTTGAAGAATGTGAACTAATCAAAAGAAGAAGTCTATTCTGTGAACAAATGAAGAATCCTAGAAACAAGAAAAATAAGTCAAGAAGAAAAAAGAGTAGCATGAGACATTTTTAGGTTTCTCATCAAGCTCCTCCATGGGGTATTGGTTTGAGGGGGAGTTTTATGGCTCAAGTCAGTATGAGTTTCCTCCATGGTGGTGAGGCTATGTCAATTGGGTCAGGATCTATGATCTAACATGTATTTTAAGTTTCAATTGATATTTGTAGTGTCTCAAGGAAGTGTTAAAAGTTATTGCTCGGAGTCTAACAATCAGCTATGAAGACCAATTATTTTTAGGATATGTGAAAAACTATGGAAGGAAACCTACACAGAAGAAAGTAAATTAGTAAGTAAAATAATCTCATGTTGAAATCTTTCAAATCAAGGTATGCATTTCATGAGATTGGATGCAAAGATATAAGTTTCTATTAAGAGGATTCCATGATGCATGGTGTTCAAAAGGTCTAATGAGGTGCTAGTAAGAAGTTTATGATCTCTGCAGTAGTCTAAGTGTTTATGATGCCTTGTAAGAGTAAATTGTACTGTCAAATCTTGAAATGAAGAATATGTGCATCTACATGTAGACATTATTAAAAGCACGTTCCTCTATCATACTGTCTATAGTTGAATCCTCTTCAAAGATATAGTCTATTCTCTATGACAACTGCGGAATGAATCCGGAAAATGTAGCATGGATCAATTTGTCTCAGTTGTCAAAGATTGTACCCTCTGAAAGTGTCTTGCATTCCAGGAATTAATCAGGAATTGCTCTATGGTCCTCTGTCAAATGTTTCCTTTAGAAATAGGCATGAGTATTGAATAATTAGACAAAGAAAGTACCAAGATCAAAAATATGACTAAACCTATGGATACATTCTGGCAAGGACTGTATGAAGTCTAGTGAGCTACAACTTATGTAAGATGGTTTGATACTATCTCAAGGAATGGTGAAATGAAATTTTGAGATATTTTCATTAATCCTAGGATTTTTCATGAAATATTCACTACCTCCAATGCATCTTATTCATAGGTTTCCTCATAGAGATATGAAATAAGTTGCAAGAAATTTATAATTCTATGATTGTACAGTGTCTATATACTATAAGGGAATAGTGGTTTTTAATCTGAGAACCTGCAATTGTCCTCAAGAGAGTCTTTACGGATTTGTGATAATGGATGATAAGATAGATTCTCATAAGATCCATAAATCTGTGTACACCTACACAACCAAAGAAAACCATTTATAATGTGCTAGTCTAGAACTCAAAATCCCAAGTAGTTTCTTCAACATATACAATAGGATTTTCATAAGGTTTTTCTACAAGTGATGACTCTTGAAAACCATTATGGCTACATATTAATATGTAGTTGAGTGTCTACAAGGAGAGATTGATGGTTGAAAGGCCTCTCTACAGGGTACACATGTTACCAGGAAGAATATTTCTGTGAAATGGTTATGTTCAAAGTGTTGTCTAGTGATATGTAGATATGTTTATCATGTACATCCAAATTCTATACCATGTCATGAGGGACTACATTTATAGTGCTAAAGTTGTTTCAAATGACTGATAAGTTAGTGAAAAACTTTGACAGAGAGAGACCTTAAGAAGACACTTTGAAGCTTTTATTATGACCTGAATTTATTTCTTGCTCCAAAATGAATCCTTCACATGATTCAAGGTGAAAATTCAAGTAACCAAGATATTTTTGTGTTATCAAATCTAGTTGAAGATGACACCATTCAGGAACCACAAGAGATTTGTTTGACAACACATTCAATTGTAAACATGCATCCAATATGCAACTGCATCATACACTATCCCAAGTTATTACATGGGAATCTAAAATAAGTTATCTCAGTGGTGAAAATGATTCATAAGAAGTCTACTTTTGCATAGATGTCCATGGTATGGTATCATTCAATTGGTCCAAATATGATAGGGTTTGAGTTCATGAGGTAAAGATAAGAGTATCTAACTGTGTAAAAGGGTACATGATTCAAGGAGTGTTTTGAGGTTTGATATGTTTATGAGAAGCTACATGTGCATTAAGGAACAAAGTTTGATAACAGTGAGGGTTTGAGACCTTGAAACCCTAATGATTAAAATCATTTCCTCAAGTTGATATCAAGGATGTAAATTTTTATCTAAAGACTTACAAGGCAATCCTCTATTTCCCATAAAGGTTACTAAGATGTGAAATGCAATTTCCTAGTTGGTGTTGATGTATCTAAGCATGGTAACACTAAACTCAGTGGCCAAAAGAAGGAACTACAGTTAGAGACGTGGAGGTCATAGTTATGAAGTTCATGAGAAAATTATATGAAAATGAGCCACAAATGATCCTAATAGTTGTTACTATCATGTGATTAAAAGATAGTGCTCTTTCATATCATTGAAAAGGTATTATTTGTATTCATATCAGTCATGATATCAGTCTTGTCATCTTGTGTGTCAAGCCTGTGTTAGGTTTTATATGGTCATTTTCTGCATCATGAGCTTAAATTTATGATTTTGGTGCTCTAAGATCTCTTAAAGGTGAATTAGTGATGATCAAGTCTCACTTGATAAATGAAACTTCAAATAGTTTGACTGAGACCCTGGTACTATCTCAAAGTCTCTCAAGAGAAAATGAGGGATTGAAGGTGTGTATCATAATGATTCATGATCTCCCTATGATAAGGAGGAATTATGTTTCAATGTCTTTTTCTCATGATCTTTAAAGTTTATTATAACGGGAAAGATGTTCAGGTTTGTTGAAAGAAATTATGGTGAATACCTTAGTTGTTGAAGACTTAAAAAAGACTCGTCATTGTTCCTTAAAGAAGCCTGACGATCCACATGTAAGAAAGGAAGAGTTAAATGTCTCAAATGTGAATTTCTTCATATAAATTTTCATCTCAGTTGTAGAAAGGTGTCATTGATCAGGTAAATACATCTTGATGATTGTAGAGTCATGATGATTTTTTTTCATTAAGGAAAAGAAGGAGTCTAGGGTTCAAACATAGTTTGATGAATATTGTTGAGTTTAAGTGTATTTAAATCTACAAGGTATCTTAGAGAAATTAAATACTATGAATTTGAGACAAAAGTGAGTTGTGATGAAATTCTATGGGCATGTTCAATTAAAAACATTTAATATTTTAAGTGCAAGGTGTGATGATGTTTAGGGTTCTAAATATGTTTTCTAAAGAAAAAGTTACAGTTTATTATCTATAACAGAGTCTCATATGTATGTGATCTTTGAAATTGAGGTCTCCCATGACTTCAACAAATCTTAAATTAGAAGGTATGTAGATAGTTTTTTGAATATAAGAAAAAAATTTGCTTGATGGTGTATAGTTTCTTCAAGCCCAGAGGTGTGTGTGTGTTTGTTCCTCCTTAAGAGTAATGGTGTGTTTACTGCTTTTTTTTGCTCTTAAAGGTATGTTGTTGATTATCTCAGCTAGAAAGGACTATAGATAATTGTAAAATGTTGTTTGGGATGTTGAAAAAATTGTATGGTTCATTTCAAGGTATGTGAGCAATTCTAGATAGTCAAAATTGAGCTTGGGAGCTAAAGATAGAGACATTTAGCCTAGTGGGGTTCCTCTTAGTTGATTCAAACCATCATTGACCTATAGGAGCATGAGGAAATTGGCCTAAGATACATTGAAATGATTTTTTAAAGGTAGTTGGTATCTTGTGTGTTATGAAGGACTAATGGATGCATTTTTAAGCCTAAGTTAGGCCTAAAATTGATGGATTATAGTCAAAAATGAGGATATATTGATTTGTCATGATGAAATTAGCACTTTTGGCATGATTAGAGTGGTGTTGACTCATATTTCATGATTGCTACAGTACCTTCATGAACACAAAAATAGGTCCAAAGGATCATCAGTTGCTAAAAGAGTGAAGGTGAAGACTATTCAGTCCAAGGGGGAGCTTCTTAGTCAAATAAGTCAGTGTATGTTCTTTGTTTCCATTATAAATTATCCTTGGTTATTTATGTTTCATGTCAACTCAATTCATACCTTTGTCATAGATTTCAAAGGGGGGAAGTGTGATAAGAAACATGAAAATAAGAGTAATCTCTCTCTCTCTCTCTCTCTCTCTCTCTCTCTCTCTCTCTCTCTCTCTCTCTCTCTCTCTCTGTGTGGTTAATGTTTCTAGGTAGTTGTCATTAATGAAAAAGGAGTTTATTGGTACAGTGTATTAGTTGTGTTTTCATTGATGTCATGTGGTCTAGGTGAACTAGGTATGTTGGCTAGGTGATCTAGGAATGTTGGCTAGGTGATCTAGGTATGTTAGCTAGGTGATCTAAGTATATTAGCTAGGTGACCTGGGAGTCTCTGTGATGTAAAGTGAAGTAGTGAAATGCTTGGAGCATGTGTATAACAGGTAAATGAACTCTTTTTTAGGCTCAAAAATTCAAGAAACAGGTTTTCGTATGTGAAATATGTTGTGTGTGTGATATAAAGAGTGTTTATGTTCTTCAAAATTGTTCACAAGTCTCAAAAGGTGAAGAACCTACTTCCAAGACAAGTTGAATATTGAACTGCACGGTGTCTCTTTCAATTACAACTAAAAATCTCTTGTCTGGGGTTAATTTGTGGATCTTCATGATCTGAAAAGGGGTTAAATAGTTGGAGGTGGTTATGGCCTATCATAAAAATCTTTAATTTCTCATTCTCATAAAACATGGAGGAATAACTATTGACTTTTTTGCTCTCAGGTCTGTACTATTATAATACCCTAAACTAGGGTTTTGTTGAAAAAGTTTTGATTGGTGAGAACTATTTATCCAACCAAAAATCATGAATTTTTGTAAGAACCTATGAAGATACATTCCCAAGTCATTGCAAAAGTAATTTTTTGTTTTGGTGAGTTTTTAAAGGAGATATGAATGATTGTATTTCTTCAAAAATGTGATAGTCAGATGATAACTTAGATAAATTGTTTCTCTTCAATTTCTTTTGAAAATTTAAAGAAGATTAGATTGATTCTCAGTTGTTTCAGGGTACGTAAATTGTCTAGATCTTTCACTATCTTGAACAACAAATTTTCCATTATTTGAGTTTCGCAAAATCAAGATTTAGTGCACAGTTTCTCTTGTCTGAAAAAATCACAGTCTACTTCATTTCTTTGTCAATTTTTTGGGGCACTTCACACACTTCCTCATGATAAACAAGAGTCACGAGGAGCTACTCATTGTTTAAGGTTATTATAAGTGTCTGAATATGATTTTTATTACAATCAATCTTCTCTTGTGTAGAGTTTCACATCTCCAAGACTTCAAATCACAAAGGTGTAGGAAGGTTGTTATTATGTTTGTGTGTGAACTTGTGTCTTAATCAAAGAAAATTTAAAATGTTGAAGGCTCATTGTGATGAGTTCTGTGAAAAAAAATAATCTGAAATAAAAATGATTGGTGTTATTCTAAGAATATTGGTAAATTCAAACAGTCATAATAGTTATAAAGAAAATAGGAGATATTCTTAGACAATCAAGATGAAGTTGGAAGTCCAAAAGATACTTGAAAGGTATAATTGTCCAATGATCTCACCAAGAAAAGAAATGGAATCAAGCCATGATGGAGATTGAACTATTCAAAATAAGGTGAAAGGTTTGTGTATAGAGAAAAATAGTTAGACTTCCCTGAAGTTGAGAAAATGACAAGTTTTTTAACATTCACTTAAGGAAATCAAAGATTTTTAACTGTCATAAGAAAAAGTGTGAATAGAATTTTAATTTGATACGACAAAGAAGGTGATATGGTTTCAATTAGATGAGAATTAGAATTTAATAGGTTTTGTTAGATGAAGAGTCAAATCTATGGTGTACAAAAGGAAGACACCTTAGTCTTGTATGGTGTTGATGAAAACCCCCCTCATCTTCTATTAAAGAAAAATTTGTTGCAAAGCAAAACCTCTTGGGCATAGCCCAAAATCTCTAAAAAAAATTCAGATCTATAGCTGGTTATGGATGTATGAAGATGATGAAGTGTTTGTGACAGCAGGCTGATGAAGAAAAGATAATTTACAGCTATGTAGTTGAATGTTAATCATGTTTGTATCTTGTAGTCTAATGATATTGATCAAGTATCAAGTCTTTTGTTTTTTAATGTCAATAAATAAGAATCTATGAGCATATATTATATTCATTACTTTTATGAAATTCATGACAAACTACATCTATTGATGATCAAACATTCTTGAATGTAGTCTATGAGAGTATATGTATATAAATTAATGTTCATTGTTTGAAGTAGAAAAGAAAAATTTTTATCACAAGACTGATTCACCCCCCCTCTTAATCCATGTCAATTCTAACAATTGGTATCAAATCAGGCCCTTAGAATTAGTATTAACAGATTAAAGGGAGAGCTTTGGTGAAAAGGATGGGAGATTTATATCAGTTAAGGATAAGTGTAGAGTTCTGTGAAGAGAAGCTAGAGAAATTTTTCAAATTTGTGCAGTCTCAATACAAGGAAGCTCTAGTAGAGAAAGAAGATATGAAGAAAGAGGAAGAAGAAATGAAGAACTGAAGAAAGAGAATGAAGACCTGAAGAAAGAGATAAGCATCATGATAGGTAAGATATCATTTTTTCAAGAGAGCTCAGAAAAATTAGATAAGATGTTAGGAAAACAAAAGACATATGGTGACAGAACATGACTAGGTTTCACATAAGATGCATACAGTTTAGAGAATAATGAAGGTGAATCAAGCCAAGGCCCAAATAAAAAAATGCAGTCCAGAAATGTAAATAGTCCAAAGTATTCATCTCATCGAAGATCACCTGTTACGAAACCTAATGCATTTAGGCATTTTTTTTTCATAGTAACTGCTACAAGTATGGTGCTTATGGTCATAAGGCTAGTATGTGTAATCTTGAGGTTAAAAAGGAAGAAGAGTGTAAAGAAAAAATTCAAGAACATCAATCTGGGAGATAAAAGTTGGACAAAGATATGGTGCTAAATGTTATCATTGTCAAGAAAAAGGACATCTAGCAAAGTACTGCAAAAATGAACCATCAAACACAAGAAGATATGAAAGAAAATTTAATGGCTATTTCTATGCTTGTGATGAGTTTGGACACAGGGATTTTGAGTGAAAAGGAATTCAAGTTGAATGCCTTAGGTGCCACAAGGTTGGGCACATTATAAGGTTTTTTGATGCAGGTCAACTAAATAAATAAATCCATAGACCCAAGCAACAAACTCAGACATACAAGAGGAAGGGAGAAGCCAGTAAAGGTGCTAAAGAGGATTCTAAGAGTGGGAGTGATCAAAAGAATAAGTATTTTATGGAAAACATATAATTAGATACTGAAAAATCATTCAAGAAGAAAAGAGAGAGCTTGAGACATTTTTAGGTTTCTCATAAAGCTCCTTCATGGGGTATTAGTGTGGGGGGGATTTCTTTGTCGAAGAGCATGTTTTCATCCTTATGCAAAGTATGTCATTTCAAATTCTTGAGTATGTTTTTGAGGTTAAAATTATGTGTTTGTCAAGTATCTTGAGTTGTTTCTCTTCAAAGAATATATGTAAGTATGTTCAATTTAGGTCTATGGTTTACATCCTTGTCTAAACTATGCACATTCATCTGAGTACTTTGAAAGTAAGGTATTCATGAGATTGGATTAAACATGTAAGATTTGAAGTCATGATCATGGAGTCCATAAGTGCTTATGAGGTGTAGTAAGAAGTCTGTGATATTTACATTAGTCTGAGTTGGAAGTGAAGTTGCATTGTCTTGTTTCTTGAAATGGATCTTGATCTACTTGAAACATTATTAAAAGCATGTTCATTAAAAATGTCTATAGTCAAGCACTTATATATATATATATATATATATATATATATATATATATATCCTATGATTAGATATACATAAAAGGTTTGAGCTTATATGTATCATAGTCTCAGCTGTCATAGAGCGTTTCATTGAAATATTCTTTTCCATTACAATCAGGATGTATGGTCTTGACAACCTATTAGTCAAGGGGATTGCATAAAATTATGTATAAAGCTAAAAATTGTTCACAGAGGGTTCGAGAAGATTTTATGAAGTCTGGTGAGCTAAAATAATGGCACATGTACTCTATCTCAGAATAAGAATAATATATGTGATAGTAAAAAACCTATATTACCATGAAATATGCTTTATCTAATTCAAAATGGTTTGTTTAGGAGATATGAAATAAGTTTTATGGTTTTTTCATGACTACAAAAGCTATATACATGAATTAAGGTGCAAATATGACAGCCTAAATTTTAATATACTCATCAGGAATTGTTAAGGCTGAAAAGACATTATCATGAGATTCGTTGGTCTGTGTACACTTGCACAATCAAATAAAACCATAAATTATAGTCACTCAAAATCCTAAGTGTTTCTTCAAATGTCAAAATGATGTGGAGATGCATCTACAGGTGATGACTCAGAAAAAATGATGGTTACAAATTAGTATGTAGTCGAGAAGCTCTGGAAGTCATGATTGAATTTCTAAGGGTCTTTGTTTCAAGAAATTTTTATGTGAAATAGAGTTTTGAGGTGTTCTTTAGTGTACGAGATATGTTATTGTACTCCAAATCCAATACCATGGCATGAAGAGTTTTCATACTAATCAAGGTGGCAAACCATAGATGTTAGTGAAAAATTGTTACAGAGAGAGACCTTAAGAAGACACTTTGAAGCTTCTATTATGAATTGAATTTTCTTCTTTCTCCAAAATGAAGCCTTCACATGATTCAAGGTGAAAATTAAAGGAACCAAGATATCTATTTGTTATCATATCCAGTTGAATATGGCACCATTCAAAAACAATAAAAGAGTTTCTTGAGAACACATTCAACTGTAAACATGCATCCAAGATGCAAATGCATCATACACTATACAAAGTTATGAAATGGGAACCTGAAATAAGTTGTCTCAGTGGTAAAAATGATTCATAAGAATTCTACTTGTGAAGAGATGTCTTTGGTCTGGTATCATTTAATTGGTGCAAAGATGAGAGGGTTTGAGTTCATGACAAAAAAATAAGAGTATCTAGCTATGTAAAAGGTTACATGATTAAAGGAGTGTTTGGAGGTTTCATATTTTTATGACAAGCTACAGGTGAATTAAGGAACAACTTTCAATAACAATGATGGTTTGAGATCTTAAAACCCTAATGAGTAAAATAATTTCCTCTAGTTGATATCAAGGATCTCAAGTTTGATCTGAAGACTAACAAGGCTATCCTTGGTATCCCATAAAGGTTTCAAAGATGTGAAATGTAATTTCCTTTTTGTTGTTGGTGTATCTAATCATGGTAACAGTAAACTCAGTGGTCAAAAGAAGGAATTGCAGTTAAGACTTGGACGTCATAGTTACGAAGTTTATGAGAAAATTATAGGAAAATGAGCATTAAATGATACTAATAGATGTGTCTATCATGTGAATAAAGGATAATTCTTTGTCATATCATTGAGAAGGTATGTGTTGTAGTCATATAAAAAATGATATCAGTCTTATCATCTTGTGTGTCAATATTGTGTTAGGTTTTAGATGGTCTTGATCTGTATCATGAGCTTAAATTTCAGATTTTGGTTCTTTGAGATCTCTTGAAGGTGGATTAGTGATGATCATGTCTCACTTGATCAATGAAAATTCAAATAGTTTTACTGAGACCATGGTATAGTCTCAAATTCTCTCAAGATAAAATGAGGGATTAAAGGTGGGTATCATAATGATTCATGATCTCCATATGATGAAGGAGGAAGTATTCATACTTTAAGATAATATTTTAAGGTAATGGTGCTTTCTTGGAGATATCAAAGTCAAAATTTGTAAAAATTGTCTCTTTTCTACCCCTAACTGTGTTTTCACAATCTTAGTAAGCGATGAGCATGGGATCTTGTTTTTGAGGGTTCAGATCAAGGAATTAGATCCAAACGTTTTGTGTGAATAACCTATACCCATGAATCTTGATGAAATCAAAGTTTGGAGGCTCAAGTATGAACACTTTTCAAGATACGGTTGACTGAGTTGGAGGTATTCTCATAGAACAAATTATTTAATGTCTAAGATGAAGAATGTGCACAGTCTTAGTGGTATGAATGTTGTTTCAAAACCATTTTGGCATGATCTTGAAAGTTTCTTATAACTGAGAATATGTTCAGGTTGGTTGAAGGAAATTGTGGTGAAGACCTTAGTTGTTGAATACTTTAAAGAGACTCATCATTGTTCCTTAAAGAAGTTTGATGATCCACATGTAAGAAAGGAAGAGTTAACTGCCTCAAATGTGAATTTCTTGATATAAATTTTCATCTCAATTAGAGAAAAGTTTCCTTGCTCAGGTAAATACATTATGATGAATGTAGAGTCATGATGATGATTGATCATTAAGGCAAGCAAGGAGTCTAAGATTCAAACATAGTTTGATGAATATTGTTGGGTTGAAGTGTGTTTCAATCTACAAGGTATCTCAAAGAAAGAAAAGATTGTTCATCTGAGATAAGAGTGAGTTGTGATGACATTCTACATGCATGTTCAATTAAGCATGTTTCAGAATTCAAATGCAAGGTGTGATGATGTGCAGAGTTATGAAGAGGTTTTCTAAAGCAAAAGTTACACTATATTATCTATAACATAGTCTCAGATGTTTTTGATATGTGAAAGTGAGGTCTCCCATGGCTTGAATAAATCTTTAATTAGAATTTATGCATATAGTGTTTTGAGTATAGGAAAAGGTGTTGTTTGATGGTGTATAGTTGCTTCAAGCCAAGAGGTGTGTGTGTTTGTTCCTCCTTGAGAGTAAAGGTGTGTTTACTCCTTGTTTTTGCTCTCAAAGTTATCTTGTTTCTTATATCAGTTGGAAAGGACTATAGATGAATGTAAAATGTTATTTGGGACCTTGTAAAAGTCGTATCATTCATTTCAAGGTATGTGAGCAAGTCTATATGGTAAAAATTGAGCTTGGGAGCTATAGATAGAGACATTTAGCCCAGGGGGAGTTCCTCTTAGTATAGTCAAACCATGGTTGACTATAGGAGCATGAGGAAATTGACCTAAGATACACTAAAATGATTGTTTAAGGGCAGCTAGTATCTTGTGTGGTATGAAGGACTAATGGATGCATTGTTAAGCCTAAATTAGGCCTAAAATAGATGGATTACAGTCAAGAATGGGGATATATTGATTTGTCATGATGAAACTAGAATTTTTGGCATGATTAGAGTTGTATTGACTCTAATTTCATGATTGATATAGTAACTTCATGAATACAAAAACATGTCCAAAGGATCATCAGTTTCTAAAGGAGTGAAGGTGAAGACAATTCAGTCTAAGGGGGAGCTTCTTAGTCAATTAAGTCATTGAATGTGCTTTGTTTCCATTATGAATTGTCCTTGGTTGTTTTTGTTTCATGTTAATTCAATGCATACCTTTGTAATAGATGTAAAAGTGGGATAAGTGTGACAAGAAACATGCAAATAAGAGTAATCTGTGTGTGTTTGTGTGCCATCAATGTTTCTAGGGAATTATCATCAATGACAAAGGGGGAGTTTATTGGAACAGTGTATCAGTTGTGTTATCATTGATGTTATGTGGTTTAGGTGAACTAGGTATGTTGTCTAGGTGATCTAGGAATGTTGGGTAGGTGATCTAGGCATGTTGGCTAGGTAATCTAGGTATGTTAGCTAAGTGGCCTAGGAGTCTCTGTGATGTAAAGTGAAGCAGAGAAATACATGGAGCATGTGTATAATAGGTTAATGAACTCTTTTTTAGGCTCATAAAGTCAAGCAACAGGTTTTGGTATGTGAAATATGTTGTGTGTGTGATCTCAATAGTGTTTATGTTCTTCAAAGTGGTTCACAAGTCTCAAAAGGTGAAGAACCTAGTTGGAAGACAAGTTGAATACTGAACTGCACAATATTTATGTCAATTACAACTAAAAATATCCCTTCTGGGGTTAATTGGGGGATCTTCATAAACTAAAAATGGTTGAAATAGTTGGAGGTGGTTATGGCCTATCACCGAAATTTTCAATTTATCATTCTCATCAAACATGGAGGAAAAACTATTGACTTTTGTGCTCTCAAGTCTGTACTATTACAGTACGCTGAACTAGGGTTTTGTTGAACAAGTTCTGATCGGTGAGAACATTTTATCAAACCAAAAATCATGAATTTTTGTAAAATCATTTGTAGATACATTCCCAAACCATTACTAAAGGTATTTTTATTTTTGGTGAGCTATTGAAGGAGATATGAATGACTGTATTTCTTCAAAAACATGACAGTCAGATGATAACTGAGATAAATTGTTTCTCTTCAATTTCTTTTGAAAAATTAAAGAAGATTCGATTGATTCTTATTTGATTCAGGGTATGTAAATTGCGTATATATTTCAAAATCTTGAACAATAATGTTTCCATCATTTGATTCTTGTAAAATCAAGATTCAGTGCATAGTTTCTCTTGTCTGACAAAATCACAGTCTACTTCATTTTTTTGTCAATTTTTTTGGGCACTTCACACACTTCCTCATGATAAACCAGATTCAGATGGAGATACTCATTGTTGAAGGTTATTTTAAGTGTTTGAATATGATTCATATTACAATCAATATTCTCTTTTGTAAAGTTTCACATCTCTAAGACTTCAAATCAGAGAGGTGTGGGAAGGTTGTTATTATGCTTGTGTGTGAGATTCTGTCTTAATCAAAGAAAGGTTTAAAATGTTGAAGGATTGCTATGATGAGGTCTTTGAAAAAAATAATAGGAAAGCCAAGTGATTGGTGTTATTACGATAAAATTGGTAAATTCAATCAGTCATAATAGTTATAAAGAAAATAGGCGATATTCTTATGTAGTCAATATGATGTTGGAAGTCCAAAAGATGTTTGAAAATTATAATTGTCCAATGATCTCACCAAGAAAAGAAATGGAATCAAGTAATGATGCAGCTCTAACTATTCAAAGGAAGGTGAAAGGTTTGTGTATAGAGAAAAATAGTTAGACTTCCCTGAAGTTGAGAAAATGACAAGGGTTTTAACATTCACTTAAGGACATCAAACATTTTTTATTATCATAAGATAAAGTGTGAATAGAATTTTAAAACTCATTACGAGGAAGAAGGTGATATGGTGTCAATTAGCTAAGAATGAGAAGTTAGAAATGTGTGTAAGATAAAGAGTCAAATATGTGGTGTACAAAAGGAAGAGGCCTTAGTCTTGTATGGTGTTGATGAAAACCCCCCTTATCTTCTGTTGAAGAAAAATTTTCTGCAAAGCAAAACCTCTTGGGAATAGCCCAAAATCACTGAAAAAAATTTAGGTCTATAGCTGGTTATGGATGTATGAAGATGATGAAGTGCTTGTGATAGCAGTTTGATGAAGAAAATATAATTTGTAGTTGTATAGTTGAATGTTAATCTTGTTTGTATCATGTAGTCTGATGATATTGATCAAGTATCAATTCTTTTGTTTTTGAATGTCAATAAAGAAGAAGCTCTGAGATTATATTGTATTCATTACTTGTATGCAATTCATGAAAAACTATATCTATTGATGATCAAACATTCTTAACTGTAATCTATGAGATTATATTTATATAAATGAAATTTCATTGTTTGAATTAGAAAAGAAAAAGTTTTATCACAGGACTGATTCACCCCCCCTTCAATCCCTGTCAATTTTAACATCCAGCCTATAAAACTCAGTTCTAGATTGGTAGCAAAGACCATGACACCCATTTTGTAGACTAGAGTGCCCATAGGCAGCCTAGTCCTTCTCTAGGTGCCCCAATCCAAAGAATCGATCTAGATATGTCCTTTTCGGAACCTCTGCATAGTTGTTCCTACTTCATGTTCCTCTAGTCATTTATGTGACACAGTCCAATGAGATTCTCTAATCAACTGAGTTCATTATCACTCTCTTAGTAATCTAGGGTTTTATTATTTCCATTTTCATAGATTCTTGGGTCATTTTCCATAGTTATTTACTGCATGATTTACTGTATTTGTATGTTGTTCTAGATTACATTAACTACACATATTTTCCATTTTTAGTTAATCACTTCCCTACACTTATTCAGCTAGTGGCGTGATATCACACAAAAAACTTGGACTTCATCAACATTTATAGGATAATTTCTACACATTTTTTTCTCATCATGGATGAGGTGCACATGTTCCTTTTTCATTTTTGTACTTTATTTATATGCTTTTTACACACACACACACACACACATATATATATATATATATATATATATATATATATATACATTTTTACACATTACACATATACATGCGTATTTGACTACTTGATTGTATTCTCTTTTGTAGGTCCATCTCTATGGGAAGTAAGCAGTCAAGATTACACACATATCGGTTATATCTTGCACATGACACTAACCATGTAGGTACACCATGCACATTAGCATCTACACACGTGCTTTCACCCTAGGTTCAATCTCATCACTTTTTTTCACTTTTTCATCTTTAGTCTCCATGCTCCATGTTTTTATCACTCCACTTCTTGTATAGTCCTTCACCACGCATTCTACATCACTCTACATAAATATCAGGTACGCATATTTATCTACTTTATGTTCCCAAGCATTTTACTAACCAACATAAAGTGGGGGAATTTTTAGACAAAAAATCACGCACTTTGGGTAATTATTTAGTCTTGGTTTCATACTACTATTCATATGGTTCTTGGGTGAAAAGAGTACTAATGTCTTTGGCCATCTTGCATTTCTTTTTGTTACTACTTTCGATCTTGCACCCATAATTTCCTAGTTTTTACTTTCATATTGTGTTTTCCCTATTTATGACTGGGGCGCCCCAGGCTCCTTGGCCCCCTTTGGGTGCCTTGATCCTCTTTGCACTTTCCTCTCACTTTTTGGGCACTTTCTAGCCATTTGAGCTTCTTATATTTTTAGTGGTCTCCCTTTTCAGGGTTAGTAATGAAATTAAATGAAGAGAACTAAATAAATATGAATTTTTTTACCATAATGAGGGACCAAGCACTAAGCGCTAGCTATTACCACCTAAGGTTGCATCCATGAAGGCATATATAGCTATATTTGCATCCATATAGCTCCATCACAAGGCACAAAGGTTGGTTCATCTGCATCACACTTCATAAAAGGGAGTTTATTATTTCATGCACACATTTAATACATTCTACATCCAAATACTTGTTCGTTACTTCATAAATTGTGACTGTCACAAGAGTAACCTAGGGCACAATTGCAAACACACACCTAAAACCACATTAGGTTTGAGATGTAGTGCACTGATTAATGATAAGTCCATCAATTTGGCAACTGAGGACAGTCTGACCCCTTCATATGCATCTTTATTTTTTAGGGTTTTGATGTTTTGTCTGTGGTTTTGTACGTGATTATTTATTGTATGATTACGGAAACATATAGTGAAGTCCAGTGACATTCAGGTGACAAAAACTGAACATAAGGTCCCAGAGCACCCAGAATTCAGACTACGGCACCCATAGGGGCCCCTATCCTTCTCCAAGTGCCCCAGTCTAGCCAGACAGTCCATATCTACACTTTCTCAGGATCTTATGTGATGGTTTTTTCTTCTTGTTTATCCAATATCCACTACGACATAGTCCCATGACATCATCAAATCAGCTAAGGCCTTCTTAACCATCTTTGCACATTAGGGTTTTACATTTTGATGCTTATATTTCTTGGGTATTATTTTGATATTTTATTACTTCATTTTTCAGTTATTTTATTGCTCCTATAATATTTAGATTACACTAGAATATTCACATTTTAGTTTAATCACTCATATGTACCATAACTTCACACCATCCTCTACCCAGCCTCCATAGTTTGTATACGGTCTCCATATAATGGTACCAAGGCCCATTAACCTATATGTAGTTTTACCCATCCTCCCACTATGGGTGTCACCCACCTCACTGCAAATATCTTGGGTAGATCCTAATCGGCCCATGGCCCACTAAGTGGCCTCAATATAGCAATATGTTTGTATGCCCATACATGTAACAAACTAGTGGCTCTTAGCCCACCACTATGATTCTCCTGTGTAAATATATATAATTCCATGTACTAATGGGCCAATACACACTATGCCTAGGCATATCTAGTACCATGTTCCTCAATGTTGTGATAAATATCATGCATCATGTATAAAATCCCCACTCTACCACCCTCTAATGCCACTGATGAAGCTATCACCACTACAATAAATTTCCACAATCACAGACCCCAGATCTCATAATGACATCCAAACTAATATGTGTCTTATCTTGTACCTATTTCCCTATAAAATATCCCCATTCCACCCTCATCTGACTATAGGCATCCAATACAACCATGATCTACACTCTCTCCTATTATAGGTAATTGTAGTATCATATATACATCATCTAATGTCACTGTTATATCACCTGTTGGAAACCAAAATGTACAAGTATCCACACACCATCGCTCACATAAAGTAGTCAACATACACATATTATGGGGTATCCCCCCAAATCTATCAATGTTCCGCAGGCCAACATGGTCCAATATATCCCACTCAGCATCTGACAACCCCAAAGTAAGAAATGTGATCAAGTGATGACCCACATGAAACTCCCTGGATTGTATTTCCCTTTGCACAACAAAAACAAACAATGAAATTCTTACATTAATACACCATACATACTACAAAATCACTCATCATAGCATTAAATTATTCAAAATGCAAGCATTTCACAAAGCAGTGTCAAAATCCTGCCCTAGGACACTAGCACCCAGGAGTAGGTCACTGACATCAAGAAGCGGGTCACTAATGCTAGGAAATGGGGGCTAGTGTCCCGAGGGACAGAAACACCATATCCACTTTTTTCCTAGTCATAAATGCCTAAAACTACTAAAATTCAAATTTTACTAATATTACTAAAAACAAACATATTTGACAAAATTTTCTTAAAACAATCACACTTACCATCTCATTGGTCATCTAAGAATCCACAGTCATCATCACTCTCTCAAATCTCATCAAAGTCACTGCTCTAACGTGCAGCATTCTCGCAGCTCAAACCTTAAATCTCAAACACTCTAGGTACAAATTAAATTACCATTCACTTTTCTACTTTACTATATATAGTAATTCTAATTTACCATATCCTATAGTTACTATTTACCACTATTACTATAACTAATACATGTTACATAGATTCGCTCATATCTTGAGCCTCGTAATTTTGTTTGTCTTGCCATTTACACCATACAAATCATAATCTCCTCTAGCACCATACCATACAAATTTCAACATCTCATAATTCAAATATGGAATATTACTACTCTATATCTACTCATACTTTGACTATACTATCCCATTTTATTTCTCATTTAATATTACAACATATTATACATCTTTTTTTTAGATCAGTGTTCATTTCTCCTCCCTTCACCCTTTTGCCAAAAGGGGGCATACAATCGGGATCATTCTATAATCCCTCTCAATATACAAAATGATCAATCAACATTCCAATTACATCTTTCTCTGATGTTATTTAAAAAAATTACAATCATTTTATACGACAGTCAGTACTTTCTACTATTTTGAATTTATTCCCCCAAATGACCTAATCTAGGGGAAATAAAAAACCTCTCTGTGAGTAATCTCCTAAATATATATTATCTTAAACAATCTTCCATCACTCAAATAAAATAAATCAATTGGTAAAATAAGCACATTTACTATCTCTCTCAGATGACCTAACTTAGGAGCTACATTGCATTACTATCAATTTTAGATGACCTAACTTGGAAGCCATATAATACTATTCAAATAGGAACACACGCTACTGTAGAAGTGGAGTCAATGAGACGTCATTTCCTTTCTTATACTTCTCCCATATGTGTTCTTTAATCAAGACATATAATTTTTCAGTTAGAACTAAATTTGGTCTCTATCCATCTACAGTGCTTAGACATTTTGGGGATGTAGTCATGCATGGAGAGTAAAACTAGACCTCTCTCACCAACAGTCTTCCTCTAGCATAAAAATTCCCAAATCCTCCCATTTTCAAACAAATCAGGTTGGGAGTTGATCACTCCCTACCTCTTATATCGCCTTAGACAACAATTTGAAATATCCAAAGTCTCTAAATCATTTCAATTATTTCTCCAATTTGTTCCTTACTACAATGGTTTTCTACCTCCACTCACACCACATGGGTCAAATTGTTGGTCGATGGCTTGCCACGCTACAAGTTTCTACATTCTACACGCACTTTACAATATGGCTTCTCTGGACTCTATACATGTATGTTCCTTACTTCCTTTACACTACTTATATTTCATTAAAATAGCATAAAGGGGAAAATGTAGACACAAAATCAAGCACTTATTACTATTTTAATATGTCGTTAGTATGTTGTTCTATGCATGGATCTTGAGTAAGAAAATTATTCACTAGTGATATAATCCTTTGTCCATATACCTGCTTTGATTATTTCTATTATTATTTTATTTCACATCTATCATTTTTTTACCCAATTTTGGTCAGGTCATGGGGATCCCTATCTGTCTTCTCACATCTATCATCATTTATTACAGGGCACCATCACTCATTCTACACACTAGCACCTAGGTACATGTGTCCATTCTGGGAACTCATGTCTTGTTTAGTATTTGTTACATATTTTGAAATTTGTGGTCGATCTTTTTAGTTTTCTTATCCTTATCATGTGTGCATTGTCATCCTTTTATGTCACTAGTGTCGAAATTCAAACAAGATATTCATATATATACACAACATACACATTATTATTCTAGTTGGATATTCTAAGAGGCAATCACATCTACATACTATCACTACCATCAAAGGGAATGTATTTTTTGGATGCATACATTACATAGAAATGGGAAGTGATGAATTACATACAACACATTTGAATATAATCTAGCTACAAACTACTATCTTGGCGTCATTAGCGAGAGGGAAAAATAAGGACACTATTTAAGACACAAGTACATAGAACCACATGGACTGTGGTATGTAGTGTTGTGCTCAGTAATAAGATCACTCTTCAGGTGAGTGCTAGAGTGATTTTGACTTCAAATTTTGTGTATTTTATTCAGATTTGATGTTTTCATGAGCTTGTATAGGTACCTAGGGTTTTTTTTCTAGGTTACAGTTGTGATTGAAACCCTAACAACAAAGGTAACACAACAAAGTAGAGACTAAAATAAAAGTCTTCAGACCCAGAAAAGAAGCATTTGTAGACACAAAATCATGCACTTGGGTGCATTTCTAGGTCCTAATCACATATAAATATTCATATGATTCCTAAGCAAGAAAACTAGTAATTGACATCCATTTTTAGCCTCTTTTCTATCTTTCTTGTTTTCTCTTTGGTCTTACACACCACATAACCCAGTTTGATCATTATGGATTTATCTTTATTGACTCTAGACACAAGTGCCCATCCAGGATGCCAATGCCTAGGCACCCTCATCCCCTCTAGGCATGCCTAACCTCTTTATATCTTACTCACCTCTTTTGGTAATCTTGGTTTCTTATGGGTCGGTCGTTTATTCATCTACTACAGAATTTAAACAAGGGAATCATATAAATATAAAGCTATGTGACCATAATAAAGGACCAAGCACTAAACATCTATTATCACAACCTAAGGTTACATCCAAAGGAATTCTAAGAGCATCAAGGAATCCACCTATCACTCACTCAAGGGACAAGGGCTTGTATTTTATGCATAAACACATAGGACGGGAGTTCATTTTGTCATCCACACATCTATCTACATTGATACATCTAGATATCACTCGATATCAATTGCATCTTGCACAAGAGCTTCCTAGGTCACGATTTCTACACACACACACATAAGAACTACATGGATTCTGAAATGTAGTGCAACACTTGATCATAAGTTCAGTCTTTTGGTTGACCGCCTATGTCATTCTGACTCCCCATGTACATATTTCTTTTTTATGATTTGACATAGTTTGGGGTTTTCCATGATATCATTTATTTTATAGGTTACAGGTGAAAGTGATCATCTAGTGAAATATAGGTGACCAAAGATGAAGGTTAGGGACCACCTTGTGACATAAGAAAAAATATTTTTCGAGCTCATGTGTGGTCACAGGCACCCAATAGAGGTCTATAGCACCTAAGCACCCTAGCCTCATTCCAGGAAATTTGGTCCAACCTATTCTAGAAACTACATAATTTTCTAAGTGTGGTTGTGTCAGTCTCCTCCTCGTGTTCATCATTTTTCCATTCTAGAACACTTAAGGATTTATTGTGAAATCGGCTAAGTCATTTATTCCCTCTCTTAGTTTCAATTTCCATTAGCATATTACTTTTTTCAGATCTGTGCTTTATTATTTTATTTATCATATGTGACTCTATAATTAGGATTTCACAAATTCAATATTTGTTAAATCATTTGGTGAACTCATCACTCAACTCTAACCTTCTTTCTAGGGTTTATTTCTTATGCCTGTTACCCATAGTGTTCGTTTGGGGTATTTTGATCATATAGAGCTCCGTCCATCTACTCGTAGGGTTTCTAAATCAATGTTTGAATCTGATAACCCCTTTTCTAACTCTCAAAATGTTTCTCTCAAAAAAATTGAAACATATCATAGTGAGCAATCATATGATGACGACACTAATATTGATTAAGAGTAATTAGACAAGATTACTAATTTTCATCAACCTTTGTGTGACAAGCCCTCCCATCTTCCACTTATTATTTATGCCTTAATGGCTGCTAAAAAAATCTCAAGGTTTTTCTTCTACACACCTTTCGGTTCTTCCTCGGTTGTCATGGCCTCCACTAAACCCCATCATATTCCTACTTTCATTTCCACTACTACCACTCCCATCATTCAACCTAATGCTTATATTGCACAACTTCAATTTTATTCTAACACTCCTGATTTAACTTCTTTATATCAGGATTTACATACTCAAATTCATCAACTTTAAATGGCTACTTCTCGCACATCTCCATCTCTTGATTCCACTTTACTCCTTCAAACTCCTTTCACACATGCCATTTCAGCCTATCCACTTCCTCCAAATTTCATCACCCCTAAGCTGCCCACCTTCAAAGGCTATGGTGACCCTTAAGAGCATCTCTGAGAATTTCATGTGGCATGTATAGACTATGTGTATGATCATACTTTACTAACAAATATCTTTGCTATAAGCCTCTAAGATTATGATATGTGTTGGTTCTACGATCTACCTGTCCATTTGATAACATCATTTACACATGTAGTTGATGTTTTTATCACACATTTTTCAATAAACATCGGCTCTAAGATCTCCTATGCTTAGCTACAAGAAAAGAACGAGATATATTGAACCATTTACACACTAAGGGGGGGAATGTTAGGAATTAGTATTTACATTGTGTAAGATAATAATTACTTTGGTAATTATTATTATATAGTTTAGTATGTTATTAATATATTATTGTTATATAAACAATAATATATTATTAGTGTTGAGTTGTGTATTGTTACGAGAGTAACAATCACAACTAAATAGGGTTAATTGGTATAACACCTACCTATTTTGTAAGAGGTTGTTTTGGCTATGTATATGGCTGTATAATAGCCAAATGTATTGTGAGAAAAATATGAAGCATGAATAATATAGATAATAGAATTATTATTGTGTAAATATGTAGCTGCTCTTACATTTGGTGTCAAAGTTGGTTCGTTCTGATGGAAGAATAGTTTGTCTATAAGGATCTCAGCGACATCCTATTCATGGTTACAACATTCTGTGTAGCAAGTAAATGAATGTGGAATTTGATGATCACATGGCACGTGCCTCAGTCAAACCACGTTGCTTGTAAGGAAGGGATTCAGCTGACATTCCAATTTTTTCAGATTTCATATATATTTGAAACAACCCATCCTTTGCTCCATGATTTCATGCACATCCTGGAGTCATGGCATACTATGTTACATCACATTTTAGGTGTTTGAGTGACTGTCAACATCTATGCGGTCAGCTTAAACACAACGGTTTTAACTTACCTGCTCATGAGGAAAGAAAGTGGATATCGTTTAGACATTGTGGAGTTTTGATATGAGCTCTTGTTTTATTGTCACTGTCAAATGACAGCATGTTTGTAGAGTCTCAATCCAGCTTGGTATTCTTATATGTCATGCACATGTGTGGATCCCATATTGAATTAGGCTTCCTTGTAAGCTCATCATGACCTCACAACACAAGACTTAGATTTTTCCTATAGTCAATGTCTGTAATGATCCTAGTACGCTCAGATTGATGCCATAAATAGGTAGCAACTCTCTCATTTAATTCGTACAACACAGAGATCTAACTAATCACTGGAGGTAAATATTTATTTCTGAGCATCAAGTTCTACCAATGCAAATATTCACATAATGGTTTTTAAAAAAATTATTAGAAAGTGTGGTAAATTTTTTATGTGGAGTTGATCTACCTATTTCCATGAGTCATGCAAGATTTATTTTGTATTAGATCCGATCCTTCTAATGTGAGTCACATTTTTAGCTGTATAATTCTTTGTGTAACGTGTTTGGTTATAAGGTGATGTTAGAGTCAAAATTCATCATTTTTTGTTGTCTCATCAAAGTTTGTTTTGTGTCATATTGTTCTTTGAGTCATAGAGTCAAAAGATTTGGTGTGAGTCAAAGTGTCGAATAGGTATTGTAAAAATTTTATGTCAATAAAATTCATTGTCGAAAGTTATCCAAAGTTGTCAAAAGTCAAGAGTCGTAAAGTTGTCTTTGTCAAATTTATATTTTAAAAAAAATTGTTTTGTTTAGGTCTTTTCATTAAGTATAATAAAGTGTCGTTATTTATTGTCAGTATGTCTAGGTAAAGAATTTTGTAAAAATGTGTTTTACCTATCTCAAAATGGTCAAAAAAAGAAGAAAAAAATGTATTCTCATGGAACCAATTACCATGGAGAGAGACATCAAAAATATACAAGATCAAGAAAATTCAGCTATGCTAAATTCAGAAGAAGAATATGAAGGTGACAGTGAATTTGAACCACCTAGATCTCTAAAAATAAAAAGGTTGGTAGCTAAAGAATACAAAGACCATCTTTTACAAAAAATGAGAAGTTCAAAAAAGAAGTTTGAGCACATTTCTCTGACCTAAGTGATACATATAATGGAGGATGGAAGCACAGGAGGCAGGAGGTTGATCAGTGACCTCTTGTCAGTCACCAACAATGGAGCTGCATGAAGTTGTGGTGACAGTGTGTGTGTGAGTTTTCTTTCATTTCAGAATTGTTATTTGTTGTGTGCAGTATGATTTCAGAGTTCCTGTTTTGGATTGAATTAGTGAAATGTTCACATTGAAGGGGGGAACATGGTCTCATTGTTCCATTTCCATTATGTTTTATTGTTCAGTTTTAATAGTAGTATTTCTTACACGATTCCCTTTTGTAGAGACATTGTATAATATTGATCAAAAAGTATTGTAGCAATCATGATGTGAAGGTGTTTGGTAAACCTGTAAAACCAATTGTGTAAGGTTTTTGGTAAACCTGTAAAACTAATTGTGTAAGGTTTCTTGGTGAACCTGTAAAACCAATTGTGTAAGGTTTTTAGTGAACCTGCAAAACCAAGTGTGAAAGGTTTTTTGGTAAACCTGTAAAACCAATTGTGAAAGGTTATTGGTACACCTACAAAACCAATTTGGTAAGGTTGTTAGTAGAAGTCGGAGAAAACAATCAGTGGAAGAAATGTGTGTTGGCACATGTTCAAGTTTTGTGCAAGCCCGATGTTGCACATTTGCGACGTTGATCATGAGCACACCGAGGTGGCACGCTACAAGAAAAGAATGAGATATATTGAAACATGTAAACACTAAGGGGGGAATGTTAGGAATTAGTATTTACATTGTGTAAGATAATAATTACTTTGGTAATTATTATTATATAGTTTAATATGTTATTAATGTATTATTGTTATATAAACAATAATATATTATTGTTGTTGAGTTGTGTATTGTTACGGGAGTAAAAAACACAACTAAATAGGGTTAATTGTTATAACACCTCCCTATTTTGTAGGAGGTTGTTTTGGCTCTGTATATGGCTATATAATAGCCAAATATATTGTGAGAAAAATATGAAGCGTGAATAATATAGAGAATAGAACTATTATTGTGTAAATATGTAGCTGCTCTTATAAAATATCCTATGCTTAGCTTGCACAAATCAAAAAAGGATCTAATGAGCATCTAACAGACTATATTTTATAATATAAGAACATCCTAGCTAGGATGACCAATGTTCTCACAAACTCATAACTTCAAGATCTATTTTTCCATAGTATCTTACCACATCTACAAGTACCATTTTTAGAGTTTTTAATTTTTGGCATGGTTCAAGTCCACGGAAGACTAAATTTGATGTTTTGCTGTTTTTAATGTAAAATTAAGGATTTGATGTCCACTTAATTGTCCCCCAACTTGGGTGCACTTACCCAACATCCTAGCTAGGATGACCAATGTTCTCACAAACTCATAACTTCAAGATCTATTTTTCCATAGTATCTTACCACATCTACAAGAGAGTGTCATATTTGAGACATCTCATTTATTTGATCAGTTATTTCATACTCTTAAGCTACACGATAGCAAATTGTTATATATTGGAAAGCTAAAATATCATGATCAAGCTTCATCTTATAATCAGTTTCAAATAAAATCAACTTTCAAGCCATCAACTAAGCCCACTGAAGAAAAAACTATTGTTAACATTGTCTCTAATCTTGAAAAGTTTCAATGGCAACCACCAAGGTGTACATTCACAAAATTTCCTTGTGATCTACATATTCTATTGCCACAACTTATTGAGATTAATATTATTACGCTTCCTCCTCCACTTAATATGGATCCATCTCACCCTAAATGCCACAATTATAACAAAAAATTTAAATGTGACTATCATTAATGTGTTGGGAATTCTGCTAATCTATGATTCAAACTTAGACATCTTATTCAAGATCCCATCGACAACAATGCAATTGAGCTCCCTGAGCCTTCAACATCTACACCGATCAATAAAAATATAAATATCAAAATATTTAATGATCCTCTTCATAAACATGATAAGCAAGTTGTTAATTCTTCCACTAATCATACATATCATGTCATACCTCCTCCTTCATCGAGGGGTCTTGATTTTCTAGTTGTTAATGTTGATGCATTTCCACCATTCCTTACATTCTCTGATCATGATTATCATGCAACATTATCTTCTGATATGTTACATATTCATGCTTCTATCATACCTCATGTTATCAATAATATAATGATCAATCCATCAATTCATATGGGTGTGTTCTATATTACACTTATTTTCCCTATCAATTATCTACTCTCTCATATCTCATTATCTAGTTCCCAAATCATGTGGTTTCATCAAGCTTCTAGTTATAATTGGGCCTCTCAACATGCTTGTGGAATTCAGTGTGCCACCTTCAATCAAAGGGTGTGACATGATTTTAGGTCTCCCTTGGCTTCGTGTCTCTCAAGCTATCATTTCCATATATCACATATGTCTAAAGTTCATTCACAATAAGCAAGTTATCACCATCAAAGGTTTCCTACCATGCACATCATGGCCATAGCCTCCTCTTGAGGTTTCCATTGCACTAGCTAAAGCATCTAGGTCCCCTCAACCTCTCAATTATAAGGCACATTCTACACTTAGATCACTCATTCACACATGACCTACCCATCCTCATCAATCTGTTAGTTCATCTTCTCAGCCTAAGTCCCCTTTGTGGACACCCATTTCATATAAGAGTTCACCTTCTTCCTTTCCTCCTTGATTTATTTAATCTAAGTGTTCATCACCTCCTTGGTCTTATTTATATAGGTGTTCATCACTACCTAGGTCTACTTCACATAGGTGTTCATCACCTCCTAGGTCTACTTCATATAGGTGCTCATCACCTCCTCGATCTCCTTTACATAGGTACACATCACCTCCTCAGTCTCCTCCACATAGGTGTTCATCACCTCCTAAGTCTCATACACATAGGTCTCATTCACTAATACAACTTTTGTCTCATACATCACTAATCTCAGAGCATGGTCACATGCCTTTATCTCTGCATGCATCAGGTGGAGGACCCTTTCCCTTCACTTTTATTGGATAGCTTACTCATCAACATACACTTCGGGGGAATCATGCTTACTTTCCCCCCTTATAGGTGTCTATCACTTCTACTCATATGCCCTGTGTTTCACACTTCATATCTCTTAGCATCATTGCACAACTTGATACACATTGTATCGTCACTACCCTATAATGCACTCGTGTGCTAAGGTTCACACTTGATTGTTGAGGGAATACTACATCCATGAACCTCACACACTACACATTTCACAATACATATTTCTAGCATCCTATTCTCATACATCATGCTATCCTTTTCTACACTCTACGCTCTAGGCTTCGTTGATCTATCTATCTCATGTACACAATTCATACCATTTTCTGATGACACACTCTTCTTCTATGGTTCGTTCTTGATTTTCGATGGGTATTTTATAAATTAACCGCATTTCATACTCATCCACATTTTCTCAAGGGGCACACTTATCCTATCACATTCACATTGCATATCATTCCATCTCACTCATCACAACATATTACATATATTTTTATTGTTTTTTGATGAAATAGTCTATATTACTTAATATAAAATATTACAGTCTATCCACAAAAAATATGGGTGGTAAAGGGCACACCCCATGATCAAACTAGCCACAATGGTTAAGAGACTAAAGTATCAAGCCCAAGGGGAAACAATAAACTTAACAATAAAAGTAAAAACTAGGCCGCCATAGCAAACATAGTGGTACGGGGTGGTGGAGGCCCCTTATCCTCTAAGTTCCTACTAGGAAGATCATTGCCAACCGGAAGGGGTGGTTAGCCTAAAGTAACTTCTTCATCTTTTTCTTTATGATGGTTAGGAGAAATAGCAAGAGCCAACTTGGGAACTTTTCCATATTCCCACCCATCCCTCTTTGCAAGAGGTGGGGAGTATTGGTGGGAACCCCAGCCACTGTGTTACATAGAATGGTGAGGGGACCCCTAACCACAGTGATTAAGAGGGCTACGTTGTTTCTTAGGCTGCCACCTAGGAGAGTGATGACGATGAGATTGGTCTACCAACTAACCATGGCCACAATTCCCTCTTGAACAAAAATTCTCAGAAGGGGAGGTAGGGGGTTCCCGCGCCATAATGCAAGGAGCGTTGGCCTAATGATCCAGAAGGGTTTGAAGGTGCCACACCTCCAGTTCCACCTTACATGCCTCATCCTGGATCTCTAAGAACACATTTGAGATAAGCATGGCTTTATCATAATGTGAAAGAATACAAGAAATTGCAAAATTAGCAAAAATAGTAGAATTGTGTTCTTTCCATATAAAAAAAGAATCTCCACTCTGAACGTGTGCCACACTTGTGAAAAAGCATAGGGAATGGAAATAGAATCCCCCATCAAAGCATGTTGCTAATGAAATTGAACTAGTCTAAACGGCCGAAAGAAATTGTGGATCCAAGCCCAAATAGCTTGAGCTTTTGGGAAATACCAAAATAGATGTATGAGTGTCTCAATGTGCCCAAAAAAAGGGCATATCCAAGGAGCTATCCCATAATGAGCTAATTTATGCCCAAGAGAAAGGCCCTGATAAAGTAGACACCAAGAAAAATAAGCTAACTTGGGTTGAATGATGGTTTTCCAAATAGGATGAAATCTAGCTTCCCAAGATGACCATCTAGAATTGATGGACCATCTAGAGTTAAGAAAGGCCACCATCGGCATCCTAGGGTGAGCACAGCATAACCTTTGACTACGGAGCAATTTAAAAAAGGGGTATCTGGAAACCATTTCCAATCCTTCCACCAAGGCCTGAGAGAGATGACACCAACTTTGTGAATCATCTTGGCAAGAATGGAATTAAGAACTTCCTTATAAGACTCTCTGTCAGCAGAAGTAAGTCTAAACTTGGCTTTAGCTTGAGGCCAAGTGAAAAGTAAAGATGTCTACTTGCAAAAGATGTCTTTAAGAGTGTTCAAGCCTCAACAATATAGCTTAAGAGAATGAACCCAAGGCACTTGGGCAAGTGGCACATCATGAAAATTGATAAGAGGATACCACCAAATGTTGTGGTCATTAATGGATAGCCCATTTCTGAATCCATCCCCTTCCCATATTAAAAATGGTTTGAGTAACTCCCAATCTTTCCATATGCTTTTGACAACAAAGGTGCCAACAACCTTAACTGAGGATTTGATAATGAGCAGACTATGAAAATCTAGCCCTTGCCAAGTTTTACGCCCCTGAGGGGAGCCTTGACAAATACAGTTGAGAATCAACACTTTCCAAGTTGTGTTTCTAGTGTAGGCCCAAAGAATCCACTTGGCTATAAGATCATACCCCAGGTGGCCAATGTCAGTCAGACCAAGACCTCCAGAATCCCTAGGGAGACAATAATACTCCCAGGAAACTTTTTGAAATCCTTTGCCAAGTTCCAAGCTATCCCAAAGAAAATATTTGAGGAGTTTCTCCAATTTCTTATAAGAGGCTTTAGCCGGCACCCAGCACAAATAATAGTAAACATGTGTGGCTGCCAATATCTTGGAGCAAATCTGAAATTTTCTTGTAAGAGAAAGGGGTTTAGTAGTCTAGTACTCCAATTTACAGGAAACCCTGTCAATAACATATTACCAAAGTTGACTGGGAGAAGCATCGAAAGCAAAGGGAATGCCTAGAAATTTAAAAATTTCTCCATGTTGGATATACTTCCATTCAAAATGATTCAGCCAATTAGGTTTAGGGAGAAAAGATTTCCTGAAGCACTGGGTCTTTCTCCATTGTATACTAGAACTTAAAGCTAAATTGTGTGCGTTTATTTTTGCTTAAGCTAAGTTAGATGAATAAGAACTACCACCTAAATATTTTTATAACAAAGCTAAGTCAAAATCTAGGCACCATCAAGATGAGATTTAAACAAGATCAACACTAAGAATAATGTATTAACTTTGAACCAAGATCAAATTAACATGCTAAAGTATTCAAACCTCTACTTCTCTAGATTACCAACAAAAGCAAATGGACCTACGTAGACTCCATGGAAATCAAATTGATTGTTTTGATCTTCAAGAACCTAGGAATGGGAGCTCATCAAAGCTTAGCTATAATACCCTTTGACTATTCCCATATAACCCAAGCACTTGGCTAGAAAATGCAAGAAAGGAGGCTTAGCTCTTCAAATGGTGAATTTCTCAAAAATAAAAAAGAAAATCTTATAGTCTATTTGTTGTGCTTTGCTTTTGTCTTCTCAAGGAATTTAGGTGTAAGTGTAAATGTAGGAGGAGGAATCTTTATATAGACCAATGGATAAAGGAATCACTACATCCCTTTGCATGTGGGATAATAGGGATGTTGAGTTAGTTGTGGATAAGGGGGGTTTAGATAGGGTTGAGTTAACTTTAGGAGGGTTTAGTTTGTCCTTTAGTGACTCATGTGGATAAAGGGGGCTCATTAATTAATCAAGATGATTTAATTAATAGATGTGTAAGCTTATAGAAGCTTTTAGAGGAATATTAGCATGATTTAGACTATAGAAGGGGATTAAATCAATTAAATATTGATTTATTGGTTAAATGAAAGGGGAAGTTAATTAATTAATAATAATTAATTAGTCTAGATAAATTTAGACTATAGAAGGGGATTAAATCAATTAAATATTGATTTATTGGTTAAATGAAAGGGGAAGCTAATTAATTAATAATAATTAATTAGTCTAGATAGATTTAGACTATAGAAGGGGATTAAATCAATTAAATATTGATTTATTGGTTTAATGAAAGGGGAAGCTAATTAATTAATAATAATTAATTAGTCTAAATAGAAGGAAGGATTAATTAACAAAATGTCGTTAATTAGGGTATTTGTTGGATAGGCGACTTAATTAATTAACGTAGTGTAATTAATTAACAAAAATAGGAGAGAAGATGAGCACTTTTGACGATATGTCGCCAATTTACAGGAATGAGATAATTAGTGCAATTTAAGTATTTAAATTGCTCGGGCATAATTATAGGTGTCTACATAAACAATACGTGTCCAAACATTGCATGGCATTGTTGATATTCACTTCCTCCTCTAGGAGCATGAGGAAGGAGTCATATGCAAAATGTCCATTGACAAGCTAAAGGGGAGTCGTATAAGAGAGTTGAATACCCCTCACAAGCCCTTGATCACGAGCATGGGCAAGGAGGAACCCAAAACCTTCAGCAGTTAGCACATAAAGAGCGTGTGCTAAAGGAAAACCTTGTCTGATAGAAAAAAAAATCCCAAATTACTCGGAAGTATGACCATTAACAGATAAAGAGACCGTGGCATCTGCAAAAATCATTTTGACAAAGGCAATGAAAACTGAACCGAAGCCCAGCGCTTCAAGAATCACAAGAATAAAATTCCATTCAATCTTGTCATAGTGTTTTTAGAAGTCAATTTTGATAAGAATGACTGGCTATTTAGAGGTTCTTTCCCACTCCAATATTGCATATTTTGGTTGCATGTACTCTTTATTTCTTATACTAGTTACATGTACACTTTGTTTTCATGTTATACAGATACTATGTATGTCATTATCTAGTTGTGAACATTGAATTCTTCGAGATCCTTACAGGAAGCATTGATGCTTGGCACTGTACCTCTTACCAATCTCACCGAGGCTCCTAGGGGTATCTAATTTCAAGTGTTATTGTTTCATTTTATACTGCCTATTATTACTAGCACACTACTCTATCAATATCTACATGCTTTGACATACTTTTTATCTTTCTAACATGCTAACGGGTGCTTCATGTGTAATATTTTTCTTGCATGAACTATTTTCCACCATGGTTGTTTGATACTTTGCTTTTTATTATTTGTCATTGTTTTCCATTATATGTAATTGTTTGTGGGCTTTGCCCTATGTCTTTCTTGTCCATTTCTTATATGATTTTGTTCACTTCATCCTTGATTGTCTTACGACATTATGAGTGATGGCCCATGTTTGAAACCCACTTTTCGTTGTCTACCTTGTCTACACTATCACTTATTTAGATTGTCTTCTATAACATGCTTGTCACTTTTTCTGGTAACACATGTTTCAAGCCATATTTTTTGCATGTGCCTTAGTTTCTACATGCACATTCCCTTCCCCTGCAGGTTATTAGTTCCAGATCAACATCTGGTCCTCTCCTTTAGGTCGTATCCTCCTAGTAATATCACATGCACCCCAAACAAGGGGGGCATATATTGGGTGAATCAATCACCCCATATAGCATCTCAAAGCTTCAGTACAAGCCTACATAATATAGGTACATAACAGAGTTACAAACATACAACAACCTAGACTATGACCTGGGTCCTCAGTTTAGTACAGATACCAGCCCCCAAATATAGACACTAGTTTCTGGGTGCTTCTAACCTTTCCTGGGAGCCTATGACCAGGGATAGTTAGAGTTAATTTTTTATATTAAGACATTTTTCAACAGTTCATAGAGCAATTTTCACAATGCATGAACAATCCTCCAGCAATCAGAATGTATTCTATCTCCTTTTTTATTTCCTTGGATCAAACTGGAACAAACAAGAAACAAAGCACAATCACACCATCTGTAGTGATGTATAAATTTTGGGAAGCAGTCAAGGATGGATAATAACACTAGACCTTTCTCCCCAACACTCTTCTGTTGTGGTGTGAGATTTCCCAAAAAACTCACACTTGGCATGAGATCACCCAAAAAACTTACTCATGGCATAAGATCACCCAAAAAATCGCTCTTCTACAAAATTTTCAAAACATTCTCTGTAACATTCCCATTTTAAGACTGTAGAATCAAGAGAAATTTTTAATTTTTTTTAAATAATGTTCACTGTTCTAAATAAAGCAATATTTAGAACAAACATTCCATGCCAATCAAATTCAATGAATAAACATATGCAGCTGTAATGACTCGGTGATTCACCAATATATTCATTCCATAACTCGGTAGGCTATTGTACACCGGAAAAGCGACAAGCGAGCGTGGGAATCTACAGGCAACTCTTCCGCGTACCCGACCTCCTGAGGTCATGCCGAGACAGCCGGTGGGGTGGAATATGCGTGGGATGCAGAAAAACTACTTAGGCAATCTAATGTCTTCGACACGCACTAATGGAATTTGTGAATCTAAGGCAAAGAAGGCCCTTCTAACTTGGACTGGTGTGATAGATCGATCGGCAAGGATGACTGCTGGAAGGCTCCAATTAATATCGAGCTCTGGCGTGATTTGATCTATGGGTTGTGGAATACATGGAAAATGACCTGGGATAGTTTCGTGTACGTCTCTAGATAAGGTCATATGGTGGATGGTGAAAACAATTGACTCTACGGACGATTCTCTAGCCTAGTCCAAAATTCTATAGCTTCGTTAGCCATTATATCTAGTAAGGAAAATTGTTTGATGATGATGGGTGGAAGTGGAGTGGATTGGAATACTAGTGTGCGTAGGCCAGTGTTTATATCTGATTGACTTATGGATTCGTTAGGCTGTGGGACTTGTGGGTCACAACCGTAGACTCTTGGTTGTTGCGGTCCTGTTATGGTCATATACGAAATCAAGTCCTAATCCCTAGTATCCAATAATCGTACGCTTTCTCAGCTTCTATGTTTAGAACCAATAACTGTGTGATCTTCTCAGAATATCTCACAGGTGTTCGTGCAACCTGGATCCTTAAACTGGTATCTATGTCTGTGAGAGTGTCTCCTACACCTGGTTGTGGGATCAAAGGATCACAACCAAAGGTTTGTTCTCTTTCGAACCCTTCTACAGTCATGCGAATGTTTGCCTAGGGTAATCTGTAGTTTGGTTGATTTGACCAAAACGTGTGTGCTTGGTCGTCTTCTATATTTAACCCTCTCAATTGAGAACTAATCAGTTGTAAATCTATTGTTGTTTGGAATACTTGTATTCTGAGATTTTGGTCTATGTCAACTATTGCTGTGACGAGGTTTGGTTGAGGCATGATTGGCTAAAATATGTATTCCCTGGGCTCCCGAGGTCCCGTGATTGTCATACAAAATAAAATGTAAATCTAACTGTAACAAAGAAAATTCTAAATACGTGGAATAAATCTAAAACATATATAACCTCTATTTTTCTGAGAAACCTTTTAAGAATTTAAGGAAAGCAGCTATTTAAACGTATCTAGAAGTAACAACTGAATAACAATTTAAAACAAACAAGATAACCGAGTGTAGTTATTTTCCTGTGTGATTTGTAGGTTTATTCTAAACAAATGAAATAGCTCATCTATCTGCAAAATTATCGATCCTACCTCAGAAGTGAGGAGTGAATCATAGTTTCTCATAAACTATCAATCCTCACGGCTTCCCTGACAATATCGAGAATAGAATTTACTGAAATGAAGCAATTTAACTATTTTATTTGATATGATTCTAACTAGAACTTTGAAAGTTAAAACCTAGATTCCGTAGAACAGTGACGAATCCGATGATGTGTGTGATCTTGTCCCCTCAGTGTGATCTCCTCATTCTTTCGTGTTCACGTGGATCCAGAAAAGCATGTAATGCTAGCCTTGACAGAAATAGATATTGGGACAAGGACAGCTCAGAATGCAGACTGAAAATGCAAGTAGGAGAGGGATAGCGCAAGAGTACAGAGCTTGGCTTATGTGATTCCTAGCAGGATTTTACTGTAAGTCATGCAACATAAAGCGACCAGAACCTGAAACTATCCTATTTGAAGAGAAAAACCTACAACTTTAATGGCTTCCTAAGCTATTCTACTCCAATGGATTGGATAAAACAATAACACCGTTTGCACAAGCTGGATATGTGGCTTACCAACAGTTGAACAATGCTAACTAAGCATGCAAATGAACTGAAACTATGGCTTCTAAACAAGATAACAGACTGAACTACTGAAATTAGGAGATGAGAGCAAAAGATCAGACCCTTTGCTTGAGCATAAGCCACCTATTTATAACTCTCCACTCACCCAAAGATCAAAACCAAACAGAACTTTGAAAACCATAAACAATGGCCAAACACTATTCCAGGGGACCAAAAACATAAATGCATGCCCAAGTTGGCAAGGAAAGCTGGTGAAACGTTGATCTTTTACGTGAGTCACGTCAAAGCACTTTCTGCAAAACGCATACAGGATCGCCGCTCTGAGCAGGGTAGTGGTTACAGGACCGCCGCCCTGATCAGGGCGACGATCACGAGACCGCCACCCAGGCAGGGCGGCAGTTTCATAACTGAAGGGAAAAAGGCCAAGAAAAGAGGAAAAAAGGGGAAAATAAAGGATGCGGGGGCTAAGTGGGGCATGCGGGATGTTAACGCATACTCCGAGGGCTTTTCCAGATCCTGAACACCTTGCGAGGAGACCTGTATCATCATTCGGGCACTTGTTACACTATTTTGGCAGTACAGTACCTTACAATTTTGGGTACGTACATATTGCCCCCTCGGAGAAGCGTTTTAGCCATGAAGAGGCGTAAAACGGTGGGTCCAAGTATGGCAGTCCCAAAATGGGAAGTTAGAAGTTATACCTGACACGTCTGTGTGTTGAAATGACACCATCCAAAATTCCCGCTACCTGTAAAATGAAGAGAGAACTCAAGTGTAGATAGATACAATAGTTTGGAAAATAAACGCTAAAATAATAGGGAATGAGAATGTACCATTCATGCGGGGATAGGAACTTACCTCCATCAACGCTCCAAACCTACAAAAAAGTTATTTAAAATGAAACAGAGCGCTATATATATGAAAGTGGGCCCATTTTCCTATTCATTTACGCGAGTCGATTTGATTGATTTTGAGCTCTGGGACCCACAGTGACGGTTTCTTGCGTGAGTACAGTCAAAATGTCCGCAGCGAGATAGTGATCATGTCTCCATGTGCGGAACACCGTCCCACTACATCACAGGTTGGTTTTCTTCAATTTTGTGTTTTTCCCCCTTTAAATTTGAAATGCTAAATTTGTTGTAATGGGGGGGTCATTTTTGAAAATGCTAGTATTAAAAGGTCCATCTAGGGGGGGCGCCTACTGGGTAGGCTCCATTTTTAGGTTAAATGGTCATTTTTTGCATGTTTTAGGATTTTTTTAGATTAAGAACCCGCGTGGGTTTTCGGACCACGACCGCCGCCCTAGCCAGGGCGGTGGTTACACGACCGCCACCCTGTTTAGGGTGGCGGTTACACAACCGCTGCCTTTAAGGTGGCGGTTACAAAACTACCTCCCTGCTCAAGGTGGCGATTTTGCACAGAATGTAAAAAGAACTTATATTTGAGATTACACTTATATTTTTAGCATTTCTACGTGTTTTTCTGACTTTCTCAATGTTTCCTGGATGCTAGCTTGCTGTGTTTCATGTATTTTTGGGTGTATACAGGTGAGAGAGGAGTACATCCGATGGAATAGAGAGAGTGTGTGTGATTGGCTCTCAGGGGTACTAGATGCCCTCTCACAAGACAAGGAGGACTTACTTCAGAGGGCTAGTATGCTGCGCATATTGCGCGTGCCACATGTTGCACCATCTAGTCACATCCTTTGTGACTTATTTTCTTACTAGGATGCAGATCGGAACACCTTCCGATTGCCAGGAGTCCGTGGTGAGTGGACCATCACATTAGAGGACGTCTACCGCATTCTGGGGGTCCCGATCATTGGGAGGCAACTTACATTAGAGACAGCAGGCTCCCGGGCACAGATTGCACAGTGGGCAGCATATATGGGAGATGCAGTCATCTCCATGGGGTTGAAAAAGGGGGTGAGAGTTCGATCCATTCCTTCTTTTCCTATCCCCTTACTTTGTTAGGCCATCATGGGGATCCTTGCCTTGAGATTGATCGGGGACAAGGGAGGTGACATGTTATTATACTGCTGGGGCCCCATTATTGCACAGATAGAGGGGCACGGCCGGATATACGCCTGGGGCACAGATATTCTTGGGACCACCTACCACGATCTATATAGGGTGGTCCGTTTATAGGGGCAGTCACTGAGCCACCCGACTCTAGTCATGAGTTGGGTTTATGAGCGCTTCATCCCTTATGGCAGGGGTGTGGAGGTGGCAGATCCTAGAGCTGTTAGGGCAGCCAGATGGTCAGACATGTCAGTGCTTAGAGCACCTCATCAGCCAGTTGCCTCCCTGACTACTACTGATATGGAGGCGACACCATACCAGCTCATGGCCGGCATATGGGGCGAGGAGACCCTTACCTTGATTTCCTGCTCCACCACAGGGCAGCTTATCGATCAAGTGGGACGAGTGGAGGTGCACCCCTTTGGCCGAGTTCCTCAGTAGTTTGGCCTTCCTTACATGGGTATGCTTCCCCTGGTGGCACCAGTTTACAGATCAGTTCGCGAGGCCAGAGGGGGGCCTAGAGGCTGGGGTTGGACAGTGATTACTCCTGGCATTCCCATTGCAGCCAGGAGGATAGTTCATGCTAGAGGGAGAGTTGGCGCACCTCAAACACCTTTGCTTCAGATAGCCGCGGGTCCTTCTCATAGCAGTGATGACCCTATTGATATTGACTCCGAGTCCGAGGAGTTCACAGAGGGAGGGTCAGAGGAGGAGACCGAGGACAATGATCTTGAGTGGCATGACACTCAGAATATTATGTAGGCAAAGAGGGCTGAGCAGAGCGCAGAGAAGGACACTCTAGTTTCAGAGGAGCCAGTCTCACAGGGCCATGGTGGAGAGGATGAGTCAGTTGCAGGGTGACATGTTGCCCCTGCCACAGGAGCAGCCCCTCAGTTGGCAATGGCATCCACGGCAGGTGCCGGTCCCAGCGACCCATCTTGGATGCCTGGGGATCTGAGTAAATTATCCTTTCTCCCTTTTAATGTTTATTTGTAGGCTCTCCTTAGTTGTTGTTTTGTATCTTTTAGTTTCTTGCTTAGTTTCTAATTTGTTTTCTCCTTTGTTTGCAGAGACTGTTGATGAGTGGCGGGATTTGATTCATAGGGTATGTACCGATTCCCTGATGATCCCCATGGATAGGACCCGTGTGGAGCTGTCTGTGGATGCTAGGGAGCCTTCAGCAGCCGGTAGTCATACCGATGTTTTTGCTCCTGTCTGGCATGTGGCCAAGATGGTGTCGACCCTTCGCACTGAGCTAATGGGCTATAGGATGGCTGAGTGCCTTATGAGGAGCCATTCTCGTGGTGAGACTGTAGCTGCTCCTCGAGACCCTGAGCCCTCCGTACATTCAAAGCGCCGGCGTAGCCGGAGTCCTAGGCGTGGGCGTGCACCTTCGGAGGGGTCGCGTAGGGATTGAGAGGCCTCTTGGCTCTCGTGTATTTTGCATTATGTATTCTTTGTATATCACGGGCTCTTTGAGCATTTTGACCATGCTTAGTGCATGATGGCATTGTATATAAACGTTGATCATTTATATATATGCATTCGTTTTGGATCAAAATCTTAGCACTCATGGTTTCCTTTCTATTTCTAGTTTCTTTGCATATACTACGATGTATGTTTATATGCTTTTTAGAATGTATGCAATGGAGAACAAATGATGCAAATGTTTGTTTCCCTTTGTGTATTTCATGATGCTGATATATGTAGATGTAATGTGATTTTGAATCTTAGCTTCTGTAAGCAATTTTGGATACCTCATGTTTGTTTTGCAGAGTGATGAATATAACCAGCATGATGAACAGATTAACTTGCCCCACTCCTAACTCCACGCAACTAGTAAGATGTGAGGGCTCATCACCGAGAGCTAGAAAGGGCACAAGTTATGAGGTGTAGCTGAAATGATAGCGATGAAAGACAGAAAAAGCTTTGGTGGAACCAAAAAGGAAACTACAAGCTTACTCCACCCGAGTGACTTCATAGTTTAGAATACAACTTACTTTGCGGTTTATCTAGACTTAGATCCGTAGATGGCCACATAGTAGACAAAATCTGGGTTTTTAGGATTTTAACTCTCTTGGAATTTTGAACATCTGATTCATTCGTTTTTGACTCAAAGATTGAATCGTTTGTTTATGACTTTTAACGTTTGCTTTGTCAAGAGGACCCCCTGTACTTTGCCCCATGCTACTAGTAAGAAGCGTGGGTTTATCACCGTGGGCAAGGTATAGGCAAGTAAGGGCATTTCCATCCTTTCCCAACCCTACGTCACTAGTAAGAGACGCAAGCTCATCACCGAAGGTTGGTGGGGCAAGGAAATGTGTAAAATTAAAATTTTCTATTTAATCACTTTTTGACTTGTTTCTTCAAGTAAAATGTCACTATGTGCGTATTTCCAAAGAGATGTGCATATGGGATAGATGTGACACCATGAAGCTTCTAGAACAGACCGTAGGCAAGACACCTATCCTAAGATGAAATCAAAGTGAGAATAAACTTGCAGATCTTGGTATGGTTACCGTTAAGACTTCGTCTTGTCTGACTTTATTTGATAAAAGATTCCGAGATGATTTGATGATATTACAAAAATGGAGAGGTATGATTAAAAAGCTTTATGCCAACAACATCATGAGTTTGTAGTGAATTGCTTTGAGAATAGATTCCTTGATCACAATTTATGTAAGAAACAAGCGAACAAAATGATCTTAATCTATATGAAAATGCAATGTAGGTAATTATACAAGTAGTGCTAGTTGCTTATGCGTAGAACCGCTTGAGGTGCAGTGAATTGACTGTTTCACCAAATTCCTCACCTTCTAGCGTACATCAGAGGTACAGCACCATTTCTGTAGTCCTTCATGACTCGGTATGGGCCCAACCATTTGGGCTGGAATTTCCTTCCTTCGCCAGTCTTCTTGTCGATACGGTTGTCTAGTCTTAAAACTAGATCACCTTCGTATATATCGCGTTCATAGACCTTCTTGTTATACTGTCGGCACATTCGGTCAGCATAAGCTTTATGCCATTGTTTAGCATCTAACCTAGTTTCATCTAGGCTTTCTAGTTGAGAAAGATGTGCTTCTCTGTAAGCGTCTTCATCCAGAATCCCTTGTAATGAAATGCGGAGACTAGGTATTTCGACCTCAAGTGGGAGAACTGCTTCTGCCCCAAATACTAGCGAGAAAGGAGTTGCTCCCATTGGTGTTCTTATTGAGGTTCGGTGGGCCCACAAGGCCGGATATAACTTCAAATGCCAATTTCGTTTGTTTTCTTTTACCGTTTTAAGGAGAATGGATTTCAGTTTTTTGTTTGTTGCTTCATCCTGTCCGTTGGCTTGAGGGTAATATAAGGAAGCCGTATGATGGCTTATCTTAAACTTGTTGCATAGTTTGCGAACCTCTTCATTCTTAAAATAAGTTCCATTATCAAAGATAATGATTTGCGGGATACCGTACCTGCAAATGATTTGGTTCAAAATGAACTTGGCGATTACAGAACCAGGTACATTGGTAAGGGGCATAGCCTCTACCCATTTGGTAAAATATTCAATGGCCATGATTATGGAATTATGGCCATCTATGGATGAGGGAGAGAACCTCCCTATTAAGTCCAGACCCCATGTAGAAAAGGGCCATGGAGTAGCGATTGATTGCAGAGCTTGTGTCGGCATGTGGATCTCGTGGGAGAATTCTTTGCACTTATGACACCTGCGTACAAAAGCTATTGCGTCATGTTCTAGAGTGGGCCAGAAATAGCCCATTCGATGTATTTTTCGAGTGGTGGCATGGCCACCGAAGTGGCCTCCACATATTCCACTGTGGGATTCATGGAGAATCTTCTTGGACTCTTCTGTGTCGACACATCTTAGGAGCATTCCATCGAATTCTTTTCGATAGAGAACCTGCTCTATAATGACGTATTTAGCTATGATAATGCGTAACCACCTTCTTTGTTGCGGTGTAATTCCTTCTGGGTACGTGTGGTCCATGATATAATTAATGATATCAGTGTACCAAGGACACTCAAAGATAGAGGGTTGGGTTTCGACGTAGTATACGCACTCATCTGGAAAGTCTAAATCTACCAAATCGCCTCCATCTAATGGATTATCGGCTAACCAATCTGCGATGATTTGTCCTTTAACCGACTTCTGATTTATAAATATTAATTTGAATTCTCCCATTAGAGTTATAAAACGTCCAGCCTTTTTAGATAAGGATCCTTGTGTGAGGAAAGTTCGTAAGTGGTCTGTTTTTACCATGACCCTTGTTTCCTGGTTTAGCATATAATGTCTTAGGCGTTTAGTAGCAAAGACTATGGCAAGGCATTCTCGTTCTGCCTGTGTATAGCGTGTTTCATAGTCCAGCAGTGTTCGGCTGATGAAATAAATGTGCATGTTCTCTCTTGTTATCATCTTCTTGGGCCAACATACAGGCCAGCGAGACATCGGTAGCTCGTGAATATAGAATTAAAAAGTGATCTAGCTTAGGTGGCATTAGCGTAGGTGGTGATAAAAGGAAGCGCTTAACTGCATCAAAGGCTTCATTGCAGTCTTTGGTCCAATCAATGCTATAGTCTTTCTTGAGTAAATTGTTGATTGGATGAACGGCGAAGCTTAAGTCCAGGATGAATCTTCAGATTGCACCCAGCTTTCCGAGGAATGACCTGACTCCAGATTCATTTGAAGGTGGAACCATTTCGAGGACAGCCCAGATTTTGGTTGGGTCGACATCTATCCCTCGTGACGATATGATATAACCTAGGAGCTTCCCTCCCGTTACACCAAAGACGCATTTCTCTGGGTTTAGCGTGACTCTGTATTCTATTAGGCGTGAAAGAATGACGCGGAGTACTTCCGGATGGTCACAACGCTTCTTGGCCTTAGCCAATAAGTCATCAACGTAAGATTCCACGATTTTATGAATTAAATCGTGGAATATATATGTCATAGCTCGCTGGTAGGTAGCACCGGTGTTTTTGAGACCGAATGGCATAACAGCGTAGCAATAGGTTCCCCAAGGAGTTATAAATGTGGTTTTAGCTTGATCTTGCTCAGATATTCTGATTTGATTGTATCCCGAGAATCCATCCATGAGAGACAAAAGTTCAAAACCAGCTGTTGCATCAACAATAACATCTATGGATGGTAATGGGAAGTCGTCCTTAGGACATGCTTTGTTGATATCTCGAAAATCTATGCAGATGCATATCTTTCCATTCTTCTTGAGAACGGGAACGATGTTAGATACCCATTGGGAGTAGTCGACTGGCTTGATGAATCCTACCTGGAGGAGTTTTATTACCTCCTCCTTTACCATGAGAGCTACTTTGGGTTTCATGGGTCTTGATTTTTGTTTAACTGGCTTTGCATCTGATTTAGTGACGAGGTTGTGCACCACAATGTGGGGTGCGACTCCTGTCATCTCCTTATAATTAAATGCAAACGCCTTATGATGTTCTTTAAGGATCCGAGTGTGTATTTCTACTTCTTCTAGGGTTAACGAGGAACCTAGTTTCAATATTCTTGGTTCATCTTCTGTCCCGATGTTGACATCGATTGTTTCTTCGATCAAAGAGGCGTTACCCTCTTCGAACTCAGGTGGTGCTGGAGGTAAATCTAAATCATCCCCATTTTCTACTGTGTATATGCTAGGTTCCATTTGTGAGGGATGATCCATCACGGGATTTCCGAAGTAGGAAGACGAATGTGGAATTAAGGATAAATCTAGCATATGATAGGAGAGATGTAGTGCTGCATAGGCGTTTAAGTAATCCAAAGTAGCTGCATCACTATCAATACGGTCTAGGACGGTAGATTCACTTCCGGTTGAAAGGGGATTTGTCATTGTTTTTATCAATGGTTCATCATGAATGGACACCGTGAACTGGGTATCTTCTAACTCATTGCTTGGAGTAAAACGTGATGCTGAAGTTGCTATTGAATCAGCGAGAAGATTTTTCTCTCACGGGATTGCTTCAATGGATATGAAGTTAAACACCTTGCTTAAATCTAATACGGCTTCTTTGTAAAGCTGCAAGTGTTCAGCTTTGGTTTCGTATACTTCGGAAACCTGGTTTGTCACTAATTGCGAGTCTCCTAAGACTCTGATGTTGTCAACACCAATTCTCTTGGCTAAGGTGAGGCCAAGGAGGAGGGCTTCGTACTCAGCGCCGTTGTTTGTGCATTCAAAGTTTAACTTAAAGGCAAATGGGAGGACTTTCTCTTCAGGCGAAGTAAGAATTATACCTGCCCCCGCTCCATAACGGCATTTAGCTCCATCAAAATGGAGAGTCCAATACTTAGCCGGGAGTATAGATGTTGGGGCATCTGCTGCGTTTGCGCACTCTACTTCTACCATGTAGAGGTCCTCTGCTGGAAGGGAACCAACACCTAGGGAATATCCTATGCCTGCTGAATCAAATGGTAAGAACATTGGTGAATCTTGTTCTATTAACTCAATGATTTTTGCAGTAGTTCCTAATGATACCATTTCTTTAGCTTTATCTTTGGGGGTTGGGGTTGTTTTGGTTATGCTGATAGTTTCAAGATCTGTCGTAGGTACCAACTTCTCCTCTGGTTTTGGGTCAGTGGGTTTATTAAGTTGGTTTGTTGGAAGTTCAAATTCTGAGTGCACACCTGGTCTTTTCTTTAAATCAGCTAGGTGCAAATCGAAAGGTTTTGGATCGCCTTTGGCTACAAATACCTTTCCTAGATGCAAGAATCTTACTTCTTGAAATAAAGTAGAAGGGATTGCCTTCATTCGGTGTATCCATGGTCGGCCGAGGATCATATTATAATTAGTTTCCCGATCTATAATATAAAACTCAGTCAGGATTGTTTTGGGTCCTAAGGTGACCGGCAGTATTATGGTTCCTATCGAAGTGGCTTTAAGGCTATCATAGCCTCTCAACGTATTTCAAGTGGTGGAACAGTTTGTTTCCCCATATCCTAGTTTTTGGAGGAAAGAGAAGGGAACTATGTTAACTGTGGCCCCATCGTCAACCATTGCCCGTTTTACGTAGTTATTATAAACCCATACTTGTAAGTGTAAGGCTGGATCACCTCGGCGTGCAATCTCAGCATCTATAGGCATTTTACTTATTTCGAATATAAATTCAACATCCTTGTCTGGCTGCCCCGGAGGGTGGATATCAAAATCTACGTGATTTACTTGTGTTTCAGGAAGTGGGGTGATGTTGATTAGATGACCTAGACCTAATGCTTCTAAAAGAGCAGCTCTGTGAGGAGGAGAGTTCTTTAGTAAATCCAAAAATGAAAGGTGCGAGAAGGTCTTTGTTAGGTCACTAATTAAATCATAGGCACCTACGGGTTTTTCTACTATTTGTTGACTCTTATCTGTTTCTGGCAGATGACTTGGGCTTGGTTGAGAGAAATACTCTCGTGTTCTTGTTATAGCTTCGATAGGTAGTTCAGCATCTAATTCTACCAAACTGACTATCTTGGGTCTCGGTTGACTTCCTAACTGTGGCGCAACTGATGGATTTAGTGAAGTCGAGGCTTCATGATCATTGTTTCCCGGCATTGCACCCTTGTTTGTCCCAGTTGGATTTAGTCTGTTATTATCATGATTTGGGAGTGGATCGTTAAAGATCTTGAGAGGAGCATTCTGAGGGGAAACTGCCCCTGCGAGCGTATTTGGTGGTGATGACATGGGATCTGCCAAAAACAAATCTGTGAAGAACTGTCTTTGTTCTTCTGGTAAACGTTGCATGAATTTATTGTAGTCATGGCACGTTCTAGTATCATGACCCCGAATTTTGTGGAAACCACAATAAGAATTGGGATTGTAATTCCTGTTTTGTTGGTTTGGTGTATATTGTGGCCTAAAATTCTGATCAAACTGTTGCCTATTAGGATTGAAATTTTGCATTTGTTGTTTCTGGCTTTGGTTTTGATAACCAAATGAGTTTTGGCTTGGCCCTTGTATAGGATTTCACCGTTGTTGTTGTTGTTGTGGATGGTTAAAATCCACTGTATTGATTGTCGGGGTAAAGTTGTTGTTTCGTTGGTTGTTTGTTTGTGATGGAGTATTGACAACATTTACCTTCTTGGGCTGGTTGGTTACTCCATCCGTTGTTACACCCCGATTTTTGTTGAGGATTTTGGGTCCTTGGTTGACATTTGTGGTAGCGGGATAATTTATAGTGTTCTGGCTGGAGGTGATTAACCTCCTGTTTGCTCCATATGTCTTACGACCACTATCTATCGCTGCTTGGTCTATTCGAAGAGCGCTCTCAAGTACTTCATCGTAAGTTCTTAGTGGGAACTTCTGGACTTCTTCCTTCACCTCTTTGCTGAGAGAATGAAGGAATAAATCGCATAGTTCCATCTGATCCATGTTTGGAGCACTTGTTGAAGAATAAAGAACTGTACGCCACCTCTGGATGAAATGGGCGATAGATTCATTGTGTTCTTGTTTGATGTGCAAGAATTCCCTGATTCCTATTCTCAACAGTTTGTTCATGTCGAACGCCTTAATGAACTCTGATACGAGCTGTTTAAATGAATGGATGGAGGCTTCAGGTATTCTATAATACCAATCAAGAGCGATGCCCTCCAAAGTTTTGGGGAATATTTTAGCAACAACCCCATCCCAAGGGAGTAATTCTCGTATGGTTGTAGTGTAAGCCTTGATATGTGCGTTTGGGTCTCCCTCACCTTTGTACTTGGGTAAATCGGGAAGGGGTCTTGGAAGCATGATGCTTCGTATGGTGAAGTCTAAGGGCTCCTTCAGATATTCTGAATAAGTCCCTATCGCATAGGTTTCGACCATTGATGGTGGTTGCTGAGGGAGTGGCGGTGGGATGGGTTGTTGATACGGTGCAACGTATCCGTTGGCAGGGGCATAGGGAAGTCCCTGTGTTTGAATAAACATACCGGGAGAGGAGAACATATCTCCTTGTGGTAATTTGGACTACATGTTTAAGTATGACGGGGTATTGTCTAGTAATGGATTGTTTGATACTAGACCGGGAGGAATGGTGTTAGAGATGATGGGCCTTGTTGGCATTTGCTGTGGATGCTGAGGAGGCATGCCTAACGTGCCTACTCCCGTGAGGAAGTCTACCTGGCCAGGGTGGTATGGAGGATTGGAACTTCCTGCTTGCATGAACTGAGAATTTTGACTTGCTTGAGCAAGTTCTAACCCTCTTACTTTTTCTACTAACGTTGAAATGACTTCATTTGGTGAAGTCACGGTGCTTTGCCTTAGCGGCGTTTGTTGTATACCCTGGTGTTGTATAGGCATGTGATATCCTGCTATGAACTGATCGCTATCTTGCCAAGTTTCTCCGAGAGTATTTCCTATATGCAGTGGCATAGAGGTGTTTTCTTGAAAAGAGACCTCAGGTTGTATTTGTAAACCTCCTATAGGTGGGTACATACCCCGAGAATTTTGTTCACTCCTAGGATAACGTATTGACTGTTCATCATCTAAGACCAGGTATGGATCAGATTGTCTACTAATTTGTGGTCTAATTAGTATCTGAGGAGACGAACCAGATTCTCCAGTAAACGTCATATTGTTCAAGCCTGAAGGCTCTGTTTGTTGCGTTCAAGGGGGTTGATCTAACTCCCACATTTGAAAAGACGAGTTATATCTGTTTCTTGGGGTTTGTGTTGATAACTGATTAGTTGAATAGTTGTCACCCCATATTGAGAGTGAAGGTGATGATTGTCTGTTCTGTTGGGCGTAGTATGCCTCAAGACCCAAGAGGGGTCTGCCATATGCATCGAATCCCGACATATTCGGGGGGTATATGAATACCCACAGAATAATGGGAAGGAGTGAAGGTGATTTGTGAAAGAACACGTGATACTATGACTCCAAACGAGAAAGTAGGAAGTTTACGTCAGCTTCACTAATTTTGTTTGCTTCATGTTGGGTTCACCAATTTTGTACGCCGGAAAAGTGACAAGCGAGCGTGGGAATCTACAGGCAACTCTTCCATGTACCCGACCTCCCGAGGTCATGCCGAGATAGCCGGTGGGGTGGAATATGCGTGGGATGCAGACAAACTAGTTAGGCAATCTAATGTCTTCGACACGCACTAATGGAATTTGTGAATCTAAGGCAAAGAAGGCCCTTCTAACTTGGACTGGTGTGATAGATCGATCGGCAAGGATGACTGCTCGAAGGCTCCAATCAATATCGAGCTCTGGTGTGATTCGATCTATGGGTTGTGGAATACGTGGAAAATGACCTGGGATAGTTTCGTGTACGTCTCCAGATAAGGTCATATGGTGGATGGTGAAAACAATTGACTCTACGGATGATTCTCTGGCCTAGTCCAGAATTCTCTAGCTTCGTTAGCTGCTATATCTAGTAAGGACAATTGTTTGATGATGATGGGTGGAAGTGGAGTGGATTGGAATACTAGTGTGCGTAGGCTAAGTGTTTATGTCTGATTGACTTATGGATTCGTTAGGCTGTGGGACTTGTGGGTCACAACCGTAGACTCTTGGTTGTTGCGGTCCTGTTATGGTCATATACGAAATCAAGTCCTAATCCCTAGTATCCAGTAATCATACGCTTTCTCAGCTTCTATGTTTAGAACCAATAACTGTGTGATCTTCTCAGAATATCTCACAGGTGTTCATGCAACCTGGATCCTTAAACTGGTATCTATGTCTGTGAGAGTGTCTCCTGCACCTGGTTGTGGGATCAAAGGATCACAACCAAAGGTTTGTTCTCTTTCGAACCCTTCTACAGTCATGCAAATGTTTGCCTAGGGTAATCTGTAGTTTGGTTGGTTTGACCAAAATGTGTGTGTTTGGTCATCTTCTATATTTAACCCTCTCAATTGAGAACTGATCAGTTGTAAATCTGTTGTTGTTTGGAATACTTGTATTCTGAGATTTTGGTCTATGTCAACTATTGTTGTGACGAGGTTTGGTTGAGGCACGATTGGCTCAAATATGTATTCCCTGGGCTCCCGAGGTCCCGTGATTGTCATACAAAATAAAATGTAAATCTAACTGTAACAAAGCAAATTCTAACTACGTGGAATAAATCTAAAACATATATAACCTCTATTTTTCTGAGAAACCTTTTAAGAATTTAAGGAAAGCAGCTATTTAAACGTATCTAGAAATAACAACTAAATAACAATTTAAAACAAACAAGATAACCGAGTGTAGTTATTTTCCTGTGCGATTTGTAGGTTTATTCTAAACAAATGAAATAGCTCATCTATCTGCAAGATTCTTGATCCTACCTCAGAAGTGAGGAGTGAATCATAGTTTCTCAGAAACTATCAATCCTCACAGCTTCCCTAGCAATATCGAGAATAGAATTTACTGAAATGAAGCAATTTAACTATTTTATTTGATATGATTCTAACTAGAACTTTGAAAGTTAAAACTTGGATTCCGCAGAACAGTGGCGAATCCGATGATGTGTGTGATCTTGTCCCCTCAGTGTGATCTCCTCGTTCTTTTGTGTTCACGTGGATCCAGAAAAGCATGTAATGCTAGCCTCAACAGAAATAGATATTGGGACAAGGAAAGCTCAGAATGCAAACTGAAAATGCAAGTAGGAGAGGGATAGCGCAAGAGTACAGAGCTTGGCTTATGTGATTCCTAGCAGGATTTTACTGTAAGTCATGCAACATAAAGCGACCAGAACCTGAAACTATCCTGTTTGAAGAGAAAAACCTGCAACTTTAATGGCTTCCTAAGCTATTCTACTCCAATGGATTGGATAAAACAATAACACCGTTTGCACAAGCTGGATATGTGGCTTACCAACAGTTGAACAATGCTAACTAAGCATGCAAATGAACTGAAACTATGGCTTCTAAACAAGATAACAGACTGAACTACTGAAATTAGGAGATGAGAGAAAAAGATCAGACCCTTTGCTTGAGCATAAGCCACTTATTTATAACTCTCCATTCACCCAAAGATCAAAACCAAACAGAACTCTAAAAACCATAAACAATGGCCAAACACTATTCCAGGGGACCAAAAACATAAATGCATGCCCAAGTTGGCAAGGAAAGCTGGTGAAACGTTGATCTTTTACGTGAGTCACGTCAAAATGCTTTCTAGAAAACGCATGCAGGACCGCCGCTCTGAGCAGGGTGGCAGTTACAGGACCGCCACCCAGGTAGAGACCCTGATCAGGGTGGCGGTTTCGTAACTGAAGGGCAAAAGGCTAAGAAAAGAGGAAAAAAAGGGGAAAACAAAGGACGCGGGGGCTAAGCGGTGCATGCGGGATGTTAACGCATACTCCGAGGGATTTTCTGGATCCCGAACACCTTGCGAGGAGACCTGTATCATCATTGGGGCACTTGTTACACTGTTCCGGCAGTACAGTACCTTACAATTTTGGGTACGTACAGCTACTGATCTATTTATGTTATATTATGTATTGAATACATATTGTTCCAATAATTGTATTCCAATAATTGTTCAAATGAAGTGCATTCCAATAATTGTTCCATTAAAACAATTCTGCTTTAATGAGATTATTATTACATCATAAATATCAATATAAGCAACAGCAAAATGGAAAAGAAGTAAATTTAACCAATTGAATTCACTTCCAAGAGAAGAACAAAATAAAATCCACTATATTTGTCTTACAAAATTTAATTTTAATTGATCCTATCAATTATCCTTAAGCAACCAACAAATCATATCATCTCATTATTCCCAATTCTATCATAATAGAATACAACATTTATCTTTGCTTTAACCAAAAGAAGGGGTTAAATCATGGTTCTCATTAGGATGATTCATCTAACTCCTAAGAAAAAGAAAAATAAGAACCATTACAAACTATGCCTAAACACAAGGCATCCGAAAAACATAAACATATTCATAACATGAATTATTTGTTTCATTTAAAGGACAACTACCTCAAAATTCAACATTTAAGATATTCATCAGAACAGAAATCCATTTCAATCCAAGAAGGAATAGAGAATCAAATAGTCTACCTACAAGTCTAAATCTACTTCCACATATTAGAAGTTAACATTTAAAGATCTAAAACCAACGTTCACAAATCAAAGTAGACTCATACGGGAGTTAATCTCTACTCGAGTCCATCCAAGGAGGATCCATAAAAAGATAGAGTGCAAGAGACAAAACTTACTCTTCTCAAACCAAACAAAGCAAAGCCTTGTCAAACAAATAGTCTGCCAAACAAGCTTACATTTTCTGTTCAACAAAATTGAATCATCTAATCTCTTCCTACATCATTTCTACAAATGATTTGAACAAGGAAGACCAAACAACTCATAAAGGAAATCTCCATTTCATAAGAGAATCAAAATAGAAAATTTCAACCAATGAACTTATCCCAACAATAGAAAGAAAGGGATCTTAATTATAAATGATCCAATCAATAATTCAATTTATTTTACTAACAAATGAATTTCAACTTTTAATTCAAACATAGAAATGCATAAGCTAGTTCCCAAAAGAGAGAACAAAACTGACTCATAGTAAGAAGAAAGCACACTGCCATTTTCCTTACAATTCTTTACCTTCAATAAACACAAGTTTAAATTCTAATCTCATAATGAAATATGCATAATAGTCCTAAAAACAACATTATGTTCTAAAGGAATCACATTCCTTTCTTTTACAAAGACACAAGGTTTAGTTACTATATCCAACAAGAGATAGAAAAACAAACCGATTAGTAAACTAAACATGTTCAGAAGTATCAACGAACTCAAAGACTGAAATCCCATTGTCAGGTTTCAATATTGCATTACAAAAGACTAATTAGTTCTTGATTCAATAAGTACTATAATACAAAAACAATCTGAACAGAGACAAAGTAATCCCACCATAACAATTCAGAGCACTAAAGTAAATAACTCTTCTTTTAAACGAAACCAAGAGCTTATTCTAGAAGATTTGAAGACGTGGCTTTCCACAAAACAGAGGGGAAAATAATACCCCCGATAAAATGCCATTTCCATCTCACAAAAGACGAAATAGTTATCAGAAAATAATTACCAAATCCATTCATCAAACAAAGATGTTTTTAGTTAAGATCTCAAAGAGTTTACCCAACAACTCAGTCAACTATTCTCCCAGTTTTCTTTGAGCAATAGTTCAACAAAAGAGTTATAAGTTTTTAAACTTTTAATACAAATAAAACCCAACTCAAAATACCAGAATAGAGTCGAACACAAAGTCTCAACAAAATTTCAGAACTACACAAGTATTTAAATACAAGGGAAGTATAAAATACGATCTTCCAATAACAGTTCAGAGCTACACGAGTCCCTAATCACAGGTTCAGGGCAACACAAAGTTCCCATTCTAGTTTATATTTTAAACAAGAGGCCCTAATACCATCTCAAAATGAAACACGAGCTTCAAACAAGAGTTCAGAACTATACATGTTACAAAATACGAGTGCGGTGTAAAACACAAACCTTCATAAACAATTCAAAGAAACACAACTAATAAAATACATGTACAGAGCCATATATGAACTTCGAACAACAGTCTAGAGCTACCTAGGATTCCAAACACCGGTTCAGAACAACAATGAGCTCCAACACAAGTTCATATCAAAACATGAAGCCCAAATACAATCTCAAAAAGAACTCAAGGTTCCCATATAGTTCATAATTCACATATTGCAACGAAGGTCAATTCCAACACAACAACCTCAAATACAAATTCCAGAAATGGAAAGCAGAACTACTAAAACAAGCTTCACATGCATGTTTCATTATTAAACTAATATAAAGAAAGTTTCCAAACCATCATTAATTTTTTTCCATGGATTCATATCCAATATAATAGAGATTATAAACCCAGCAAGCAAGTAACCAGATAAAACATGCAAGCCATGAATCTCAAAAGAGTAGACTTGTTTTAATGAAACATTTAGAAGAAAGAAAGAGATCTTAAAGATTAGAGCCTATCATGCCTGATATTTCTTCTGCCAAATCGAAGGAGACCTCCATCCGAGCTCACAAATTCTCCTCTTCTCCACTAATTCCAATTTTCCCTCCTGTCCTTCCTTTCCACCACCTTCCAAGTCTGGCGAATTCCAAATCAAAATTAACATGAAATTCCAATTTAGTGACACTTCCACATAAGCCTCCATTAAGTCAACTAGCCCCTACCAAAACTGGCAGTACCCTAATGCCTTTAAGAACCTTATCAACAACATCAATGCCATTGGAACCGTCACCTTTAGAGGTATGCAACCCATTTCTAGGTTCACCATTTCATACCCATTAGCTTAGGATAGATCAAATTGCTTAGGTTATACCTTAGGTAGTTTGTAATATATACCTTAGGATATAACCCTAACAAAAATTTTCCACCATAGGTCTTAACACATAGCCTTAGGTAGTTTCCACATAGGTTAGATTAATTCACAACATAGTAGTTTTAGGCATTAGGTTAGATCATCATAAAACCTTATAGCATTAGGTTTTAGGTTAATTTTAGATAGCCTAGCAACCTTTCCATATCCTTTAGCACAAAGCTTAGGTTAGGATGCCAATCAACCAACAAAGTAGAATAGGAAGCTTTAGGTTAGAAAAAAAATTCAATTAAGTAACATAGCTTAGGTAGTAAATATTCTTACCCAACTTAGGATTCCGTAGGATAATCCTTTAGTTTTAGGATTCTGAATCCTTCCTATGTCATGAACAGGCTGTATTTTCATGTTACGTCAGCAATGTACTTGCCAAGATCAATCTCCAAGAACCTAAGCACAACATACAACTGAATAGAAACACGTTCACAATAAGATTAAAGAACTTGTAATAACAAATTTCAGTCCACCATGTCCCTCAATTCATGGAATGTCAATTTACGATTCATTCAACTGAGAAGGTTTTAAACATTCCTTGGATCACTAAAATTGATCCAAGGATGAGTCAGATTATTAGAGGTAAGTTTGCAACTCTTAAACCAGATTGCAACTCACCTACAAGAAGTGAAAAATGGATTCAAGGAAGCCATTCTATTCCAGTCTAATGATCTTAAGAACTAGAAAATATTTATCCATATCAAACATGATCTCCAATCAATCAAAAGAACACATCTTTAGAAGAAAATCACATGTCAACACTTGATATGCAAAGGAGGAATATAACAATTGTCGAGGGTGTTACATAATCTAGGTCCTTTTCACAAAACCCGAAGAAGCAGGATGCAACACCACACCCTCTCATACACATTGAATGGGTGGAGTGATGTTACATGATCTATATAGAGTTTCCCAAAATCAACATGAACTTGACTACACTTTGACAAACTAACATTGGAGGTTCTTCCATAATAGATCCCCCACAAGAAGATATCCCCACATCAACAATGCACAACAAGTGTTGAAAATATAGATACAAAATCTCTCGACAAAAAAGAGAGATACACTTCACCCCTAGGGTCTGTTAAGAAAAATGCTGCAAAACAAGGAGCATTACAATGTGGCTAACTCCTTTCATTCTTCCCTCTCTTGTGCCTCAGTCATAATTTTTTACTTTTTAGGGACTCAAATATTTTTGGAAATGGCACCATTGGATAGAGATTCTTTCTCATCTTTCCAGAAAGCATAAAGTTTTCCTCCTAACTCCATGTATTTTTGAAGTTATGGCTCGGCTGAGTTTTTGTGGGAAATTTTCCCTGAAAGGCCCGCAGCCAATGAGATGCCGCCACGTGTCCTAGAAGTGGTGGGGGTCGGAAGAAAACTTGGTTTTTTTACCAAGTGTTTGGAAAATTTCAAAAAGGAAGATTTCCCCCCACAGGCCCACTGGCGAATAGAATTGAACCACGTGTCCATGGGGAAAATTTTGAAAAAATGACTAAGTGTTGGTGTAGGGAGAATTTTAAGGAAGAAGGCCCGCGCCCAATTATATTGTGCCACATGTCACTGGAGGGCAAAAAAGTGGAGGGCATCAGGTGAATTTATAATTTTGGCACAAGTGTTTTGGTAAAAGGTAATAAAAAAGGGTTTTGGCCCATCAAGCCCAGTAGCAGGCTCAAATACATAGTATGCCACATGTCCATGGGCACCCGAGCAATGGCGGAGCTAGTGGGAGGAGATTGGGATATGGTTTTCCCAAAAGCTAAAATGCGCTACAAAGGCTAAAATTGTTTGCGGAGGGCCCATCGGAGAATGAAATTGTGCCACGTGTCATGGGCTGATTGCAGAAGGCGGGGAGAATTTGGGAAATTTTCCCAAGCGAAAAAGAAGCAAATTTCAAAGGAAAAATCGCCCCCTCTAGATCCACGAGCCAATGGAATGCAACTGCCACATGTTAGGTGGCGTCAAATCTCAGGAAAAGCCCACAAGGAAAATTTGAAGGGGCAATCCCACATCCAATGGCACTTTATGCCACCAGTGCGTGTCAATAGTGGAACTTCAAAACATAGTCAAAAGGGCCAAAATGGAAAATTCAGGAAGGAAAGGTCTGCGACCCAATTATGCACATGCCACGTGTCCTCAACTCATCGGCCCGGTGGAGAATTTTTGGGAATTTTTCCAATGTGCAAAAAACAAAGGGAAATGAAGCAGGATAGAGTCCCGCGCATCTAATCAGAAGAATGCCACTATGGCACCCAGAATAGCAGAAGGTGAGGGAATTTTTCCGGATAAATTTTCCAAAATGCACCAAAAGGTGAAAAATTTTAAGCAAATTTTCGCTCGCCAATCCAATTTGGCCCTGTTTTGCCCTAAAATTTCAAACGGCCATATCTTTCGATCCAGATGCTCAGTTTTTCACTATTCTTTATATAAATGGAAAGCAAGTGAAATTATCATATAATATTCTGGGGTCAATTTTTGTATTTTGATGGACCTTTTAGAGAGAGAAAATTGAAAAATGCCTCTGGCACGTGGTCATGGACAGAAATGACATTTCAACCACTGTTTTTTAATGAAGAATGGCTCGCATTCTCTCCCAGCATGGCTAGAAATGTCAGGAGGATGGGCCTGTAAGGATTTCCATGTCATTTTGATTGCATTTTGGTCAATGGTTGAATCTATACCCCATGTTTTCCCGCGTTTCTCTCTCCTGGGGTTGTGGCTTGCACTGTAAAAGCCAGATTTGGCTCATTTTCAAAGTGGGTGGAACATTTTTTCATGTATTGTAGGCTCCCTTTGTCACTTTAAAAGTGACATTTGTGGAAAACCAGACCTTTTCCAAGACTACAACCTATTTTGAGCTCTCAGGTGTTGTAATGCAAGTGGTTTTTGATGTAAAAAATGACAATACAGGCTCTGTGAATGAGTTTTAATCCTTTTTCTAGGATGTTGTTTGATTCATTTCTAAACCTCCATTACAGTTATCATTTTGTGCAAATGAAGTTTTTTGTTGCATTTTTATGATCCCGTGTCAATTTCCAAAAGTAAAAAATGCTCACCACTCCTCTGGTGTATCACCTTATTAGCATTAGCATTCAGTTTTTTTGCATTCTCCATCTCTATTCACTTTGGAATTTAGAGTAGGATTTTGAGTTTAAAACCTCTGTATAACTTGCAAGTAATACATCTAGTCAGAGGAGTAGAGGAACTAGACTCTAATCTGGAGATTCCTTTCCCATTTTACAAGTCCCACACTTGGGGAAAGGATTCAATGTTATGCAATCACATTGGATGTTCAAGATATCAATTAGAAGCCTAGGATCAACATCCAGGGGTGCTGCTGATTTGCAACTATCACAAGTTGACTTGATCTTCCTTAGCTTTCATTGATTCATTTTTATCACTCCACACTTTCACAAAGGTCTCTTCGGCACGCGTTCATCCATCAGATTTACATGGTATACTTTCAAGTATGCATCTCTTATCTATTTATGTTATCAAATATTGTGGACTCAACAACATTAAGTGGGGGAAATGTAGACACTAAATCATGCACTTGGGTACATTTCTAGGAGCTAATCACACACTACTATTTATATCATTCCTAAGAAAGAAAACTAGTACTTGACATCTATCTTTGGCCTCTTTTTGTCTTTCTTGTATTTCTCTTTGGTCTTGCACACCCCACAGCCCAGTCTAACGCTTTATTGCTTTATCTTTCTTGACTCTAGACACCAGCGCCCAACCAGGATGCCAACTCCCAGTACCCTCGTCCCCTCTGGGTGCCCCTGACCTCTTTGTATCTTACTCGCCCCTTTTGGGCCTCTTTTATCTTTTGGGAATCTTGTTTTCTTATGGGTCGGTCTTTTAGTTGTCAATTACGAAATTCAAACAAGGGAATCATATAAATATAAAGCTATGTGACCATAATAAAGGACTAAGCTCTAAGCATCTATTATCACCACCTAAGTTTGCATCCAAAGGCATTCTAAGAGTCATTAAGGGCATCCATATAGCACTCATATCAAGGGACAAGGGACTGCATTTTCTGCATACACGCATAGGAGGGGAAGTTCATTTTGTCATCCACAACATCTATTCTACATTGCTACATCTAGTTATTCATTCGTTATCAAGTGCATCTTGCACAAGAGGCTCCTAGGGCACGATTTTACATACGCACACACAAGAACTACATAGAGTTTGAAACGTAGTGCAACACTCGGTCATAAGTTCACTCTGTCGGGTGACCATCTGGGGTCAGTCCGAACTCCCCATTTGCATCTTTTTATTTTTTAGGATTTGATGTGTTTTGGGGTTTTGTAGGAGATCGTTTGTTTTGCAGGTTACATGTGAATTATGAGTAGATCATCCAGTGACATACAGGAGACCAAATCTGAAGGTTAGCGACCACCTTACGACACAAGAAAAATCAGATTTAAGACCCCTTTCATGGTCACATAGGTGCCTATTAGAGGTCTCTGGCGCCTAGGCAACCCTATCCCCTTCCAGGCACCCTGGTCCGACCTTATTCCAACAATTACAAATTTTAGTGAGTACCTATTACGACAGTCTCCCTTCCTCATGTTTCATCAGTTTTTAGCTCCATAACACTTTAGGATTTATTGTGAAATCAGCTAAGTCTTCTATTCCCTCTCTTGCACTTAGGGTTTCAATTTTCATTAGCTTATTGTTTGTGTCAAATCTGTGATTTATCATTTATTTATCATATGTGACTCTGCAATATCTTAGGGTTTAGCATAAATTCAATATTTGTTAAAGTAGCGGATGTCGACCTGTTCCCTTTGTCACCAACACCTGAAATTTGTGACACCAGCGTTTGGTGTGACCTTTGGTCTTGTTAAGACGATTCCCATCTTTCGCATGCATTGTAGAGTGGATAAATCCTCAGACTCTTTGACTCAAGATGATATTTGCATGTCAGAACTAGCATATACACATTATTCTAGATGATGTGCAATTGATTTCGGAGAAATTAGCTAAGGAACTTTAGAGTGCTCTTGGAATGATGCTTTTCAATGGTAGCATTGCTTGAGAATGTTCAGGGGATTTATAAAGTGATAGTGACTTATTATCATATTAGTTACTATGAATATTGGATTTAATTCAAATAATATTAAATCACCCTTAGGAAGCATAAATTATGATCTAATTCTCAAGTGATTTAACAAGTTGAACAAATAGAGTCAATGATTGTATAAGTTGGGTCTTGAGGTAATCGACCTCTGAGCACCATGGAAGACATTTCGACCCTTCTATATGTTTTGAACATGAATTGAGGCCGATCAAGAACATTTGAAAAAATTCTTGTCATGAATATCAGATCTGGTTACTGTAACTACCTGATCTGAAATAACATCCTCTCATAGATCCATGGCATAGCCAAATAGACATGGTAAAGACTGGATATCGTTGTTGGGTAGAAAATTGCTCTAGCAAGAGATTAGATATAGGATCTGACTACTTCAACTAGAATGTGATCTGAATCCATCCTTTGCGAAAAATACATGTTCGAACTGTATGCCATAAGCACATGAAAGTCACCAAATTTGATAATTCATAGGTGAATTTTATTGATGGTGGTGGTTGGGCACCAAAACAACTCTTTTCATTAAATCTCTTCTAAAGAAATCAACATGGACATCTAGTTTTCTAAATGTAAAGAGGGTGGTTGGTTGTTAAGGTCTGTAGGTGAATAGCATGATATTTTGAAGGTCACGGTGAATTACCCCAAAGAGTTTCAAGTGAATCAATACTAGACGGGTTAATTAGCTCATTTTTCTATAGGGACAATTCCTCAAGGAATCAGAGTCCCTATCTTGGTTGCAAGAGGAAACTCAACACTACCCATAGACTCAAGTAATATGATAATCGAAACCACTTGAAAACTATAAATGATCGCATCATGGGAGGAATGCTTGAGGCCCCAAAATATCTGGATCACTCTTGTAAACGTATGCATTTGGGCACATGGGACCTATCGAAGAAGGGCACGCAGTGGATTGAAGGAATACTATGGAAGGAGTTCTAAGCACTAGGGTTTTCCATCACATTTACGCAGCACATAAGTGACAAAGCAAGGTGTTTGGCAATTATCCATATTCAGCATTCCAGAAGTCACAATCTTAAGAAAAGCTATGACCAGTTAGCATGGAAGAATGGATTAAGGTACCAGATATGGCCAGAACCTATAGGATAAAAAGGGAATGATTCCATGCATGACTGATGGGAGGTTCTAGAAGAGTACCATCATTGCAACAACAGATGGAGATCTCATAGTTAAATTTCAGACATACTCCATTGGATTATCACCACTTGGACACTTAGTAGCCGATCTGTTTCCTTCATAAGGCATTGAAACCAGCATGAAAGGAAGGAAAGCTATATATGGAGGTGCGTGGGTAGCAGAAAGGATATAGAAGTAAGGTAAGAGAGTCTGTAAGGGTAGAAAGAATAGATATAGCATAGGATAATCCTAAGAGAGCAGGATGTGGTATAATGAGAGACAAATTTCATTTTAGAAATATCATGGAGGATTCTATGGGTTAGGATCTAGGACCCAAATGATATCCACCAGTAATGAGGACATTTAGCTCAAGGGATGGGTCTGTATTAATCCTTGTAATCACAGAAATAGGCCATGGTATAGTTCTAATGCAAGTAGAATTTTGAACTCTGCATTGTTTCACATGAGTTTGTTATGACCTTCAAGGATGTAACTGTGGTTATTGAACTCATTATATATGAATATAAGAATCTATTTTAGTCATATATGTGTCATCATGAGCTATAAGGTATAGTCACCATTTCCTTTGAATGTATGAATCCACTTTCTATATGTTGTCCTTTGGTTATTTCTCTTTTTGCTGATGCAATGAGATGACACTCATCCTAGGTTCTCATTGATGAAGTTGCATGGTTATTCCTATATCCTTGTTGCACTTAAGTATATATCATAAGGTGTATTATCACAAGACTTGCATAAAGGAGAGGCCCGATACTCATGCGTTCCTTGGGTGAGCACCCAGCACCCGCTGGAGTGATAGGCTCAGCACCCATGGGATTAGACTATTGGATCTAAGGGTATAAAAATGACTACATGCTTAGTTACCATGTCTGGGATATTTGTGCAGTAGTGAGAAAGGCTTAACATGCATAATTTATCCCTGAGGCCATATGTGATGATTGAAATTTTGATCATCTTGGTGACTGAACTCAATGTCTGGTCCTCTTTCATAGGATTAATTTATTTCAAATCCTGTTTTCATTGCTCTCTTTTTGATACAAATACGATGGGTTGTGCAAAAATGTAATGAGAAAATGAACAAATCTATTGTTTCAAAATAATAAATATTTGAATGGTTTTCAGTTATGCTCAAAATCAATGTACAGGTTCTTATTTGTCTGTTGGACCCAATTTGAAAAATTGGTCAAAGTACCTTTTTAGGATTCATTCTAGACTTGGATGCATGATTCCCATATCCTCAAATTTGGGTACATGATAGTAGGTCATTTAAGCAATAAACCCAAATTTTTTATCCTTTTCAGTCTGAGCTTAGCATCAAATATATGGCATGAAGCTTGAAGACATTATAGATCATAATGTATGTAATTTTGTTGTCAGGGATGTGATCTAACTAGACACTGCAGATTTGTGGAGAGATGGATAGCACTCAAATAGGACTTGATCTTTTCCTAACTATTTTAGGTTGTTCCTTTTAACCAAGGTAAGGGAAACTATATTGTAGCCTTTGTTCTGTGAAGGAGGTAAAAATGTCCTTGTACTGTGTAGATTGTATAGATATCAATCACTTCCATCAATTTGACATTATTCAAACTCACAGAGTTGTCACTTCCAGATTATGGAGATCAATTTCAATGCAAGGCAAGAGGTTACTAAATACATGGTTTGAAATCCTGATCTGCATTTTGCATAATTTAGCAAATGGATTAGGATTATCTTTATTGGTATACATTCTCTAAAATTAGGGGTAGTATGGTGTAGGATTAGTTATTTTGAATGATTATTGGTGGGATATTGACAAGACAAACTTGACTGTGTCAGATCTTTGATAACCTCTGCAACATTTGAACAACTATTAGATAAAATGCTTCAAAACAGTTAGAATGTTCTTTCAACCAGAAGAGATACACAAATGGAGGCCCTAGGTTTGCACTCTTCACATAATCTTTGAGACCTCAACACAAAATCTTGAGTTAAAGGACTCAATTAAACATTAAAATCTCTGATCAAATCACTACCTAAGGTACCCCCAAAGGATTACAAGAAATCTCTATCAACAAATGAAGGTGAAGTGATTTTAAATTATCTCTATTTTCAATGTCAAATGAAAGCTCTTCTGACTAAATGAAATTGCAAAATGCCACTAAACTATCAATAAGGATGAGATCTGTGTGATTCCTAAAGATTTCAATGTAAGATTGCAACAAGAAAAAGGAAAACTGTTTACAGACATTTAAACATGATAGCAAACATCATATTGCCCAAAATAACATGTCATTAATTCAAAATCTTGTTAGATTCATCAACAAGGGAGAGTTTCAAGAAAAATATCAGAGCTGTGTGATGGATATACACTTGTAACCAACTCAACATGAATGAAGATATAACACAGAAGACATTAACCAGGTTCTTTGGAGGGTTTCTCAGAAGACAAGCTTCTCTTAAAATTTTCTCATGATTTTCAATTTCCCAACCATTTTGCATGTCTCAACCACATGTATTATATATCATTCTATTACATTTGATCCTTCTTTCCCAAGAAAAGAATATGCCATGGCATCTTAGTTTGTTACAAAGTTCCCTCATGAATTTTGCTGAAAGTGACATCTAACAGAAAAATGTTTGCAGGAAAGATATCAGGTTCCTGCAAAAAGGGAAAATCATTAAAAATTTTTATCAGTAGGTTTCAACTGGGAGCATATATTTTTACTCCTCACATGTAAGGTAGACCACAACAAGTCTTCCTTTCCATTATTTCATCCTTATCCCCTTCAAATTCCCATTCTGAAACTTATCTCAACAATTTGGATATGATATTTCATGTTTATGCTTGAGCCTGAACAAAGGTGTCATTTGGAAATGTGCCTTGGATTTGCAAATTAAATATTTCAAGCATGATCCCATTTGATCCTGCAAAGGCCAAAATGACATGAATTTGCCATAAACAATTTGGTGAAAATTGATGCAAAAATCACATCTGTCAAGGCTTCCTGGAGCCAAAATGGGGGACCAAACTGTCAAAATGTACATAGTTGGCCATCGATCTTCCTTTCTCCCTTCAAGGCATGAGCCCTCCACATGTCAAAATGTGATTAGAAATGGCACTTGGTATCACTTTTTGACATTTTAACACTTTTGGAAAAAAGTAAAAATTTGACAATTTTCTCTACCCCTCCACCCTTGAGATTTTCAGCTGACACGTGGCACAATGTGGGTCCCATTGGAATCGCGGCTCATTTCTGCACATTTCCACCTTTTTTGGAAAAAAGGAAATTTTTCACAATTTTCCCTGTGGGCCCGCGCCTCCACCTCTGTCCTTGACACGTGTCTATCGTTGATTCATCATGGGCTTGTGTTCCTCCTTTCATATTTTAATCTTATTTCACCAAAGGAAATTTTGTAATATCTCCTCTACACTCACACACCTCCACCTTTCCCTACCATGTGTCACCTTCTAAATTGTTGAGGATATGCAGGCTCATTTCAAATTTTAACTCCTTTTTTTTGCCAAAGGAAATTTTCTCACTTTTCTTCCACTGCCCGCCGATCCGCGCAGGTTTCAAATTCCTTCTTTATCAGGGACACACTTTCTTTTAAGACTTTAAGTCCATTTTTCCGAAAAAGGAAAAATTTCCTAGTTGCCTCCAAAATCCCAAACCCCCGCTTTTCCATTATGAGAAAAAATGCGGACAAGGCATTAATTCAACTTAGCAAGCCCACGGCCTTGTTTTGCATTTTAGTACATTTTGCCAAAAAAGGAAAAATTTATCCACGTCCAGCGCCGATCTGCATCCCCTCTGCCAATTATAACAAGCCACATATGCAAAATTATGTGAGCTAGAATTTGATAGGAAAAGGACGCCCATATGACCATCAAAAGATGTAAAAGTTGCCAGCGATGCCTGAATTCAATTTTTTCTTCGTGGATGAAGAATTTTTGGAGATGAAACATGTTTTCAAACAATTTACGACCATGGAAAAGTATTTTTAAATACATACAAGTAAAAACTGATTAATTTCGAGCCTCCATGGTCAGGAAAAATGGCAGAGCCCACAAACTTGAAACATTTAGGGAAAAAACAAGCAAACTCGGGATTTCTCTTAGAAAGGGGCAAGGTAAATGAGTTTGTGAACAATTCAAGGCATACAAATGGAGACAAAACCTTATATCATCCATCTCAAAAGGGAAAAACATTTCAGGGCATGTAGAGCAAAGGGAAAAACATTACAAAATGATGGAGGGTAAAAATGGGCACCAACAGAAAGGATTGTTCACCAGTTATACTCTAGAGTATGTCATTTCTATGTATTCTTGCCCAGAAGTTGTTGAGTTCAAGTTTCTGAGGGAGCCCAGAGGATCATTTTTGTGTTATATTCCATTGGCTATGAAGATCTTGATTATTACCTTAAGTTTAGAGGCATTTCCCATGGTTGGCTAAGCTTCTCTGAGAGCTGGGTGAGGAAGCTAGGGTTGAGGAAGATGGCACACATTGCAGCTGAAAAGGAAAGGGAGGAGATATGACTCAAGTATAGCAAAGCTTATGAAAGGGAGATGACTAGACAACGTGAGGTTGCAATTGTGATGGATCTATGGAGGTTGACGTTGTGGAAAGGAGTTGAGGTTCATACAGAGGATGTGGAACCTGAGCAGTCTGTGCTACCCCATCTTGGAAAGCACGGGAGAGAATCCCCTTCATCTTCTAATGAGAGTTCGTCCATGTAGAAAGAAGAGTCACGGTGTGCATTTGAAACCACCTTGTGAAACCAACCCCTGGTGTTTAGTTTTCTAGATCAAGGGAGAAGTATTGTTAACCCAGTTGGTATCAGTGGGAGTAACTGATCTGACACCTAGGAGATATAATTTATCTGTTTAGAACATCCATTGATGTGCAAGCCATTCATAGTATTTGGAGGAATGTTTGGACAAGCTGCAATTACGCAAGGTTTTGGTATCACATCTAGGAGTGGCGTGGGACACACAACTACTAGTGGGGCAATATCACAAACCATCAGTGCATATAGTTTAATGGGATGTTGGGAACACTAAGCACGACTGCTTTAGGCCATTTGCTAGTTGTAGGAGGTGGATCTTGTGGTATAGGAGCTGGAGGACCTGGTGGACCTAGAAAATCTGGAGGATCTGGTGGGTCAAGAGGAATGGGCCCTGGTGGATCCAATGGATCTAGTGGAGAAGGAAACATCGGAGGGAACCAAGGCTCTGAGATCGAGGAGGAAAGGGCCTCAACCACCTCCGCAAGTATTTTTTGAGATGTCATTGCACTTACCAGACTATAGGGGTATTGAAGATGTTGCAGATCATGTGCACAAGTGTGAATTACTATGGCGTGTGAAAGGGATCACTACCCTGGAGTGGAAGGTAAGTCAGTTTGTAACAATGTTGCAAGGTAGCGTGCATAGTTGGTATTGGAAGTATGACCCCCATCAGATGGTGGTGGACTACACCACATTGGAATAGAATGCCTTCCTAACAGAGTTCCATATCCCTAAGTTTGAAGAAAAAGAGCATCAATTCTTTGAAGGAGATCCAACAAGGAATGGCAGAGAGTGTGTGGGAGTATGATGCATGTTTCAAGACTCTCTTGTCAAAACTATCCTATGACATTCATCCTTATCAACATACTCAATGGTTTATTGGAGGATTAATAACACAGTTTATAAGGGCACTATCACACATGACTTTCAAAGAACCGCGTGAGGTATTGGAAGCTTCCCTATGTTCCGAGGCTATTGGAAGCATTGATACTAGTGTTAGTCCTTTTCTAGAGGCTCAAATTAATGCAATGATCATGCAGTTGGAGAAGCTATCTGAAAACTCAGCACATGAGGTTCATAGTGGGATTTGGTGTACATACTATGAAGTGGAGGGGCATGCAAAGGATAGTTTCCCTTAGAATTCAATACGTGCTATGGCAGTAGACTGTGATATTTTTCATGGTGATCATGATGCAAGTAAGTGTCCTCTACTACAATACACAATTCATAAGAATGTTTCTTGCTATTGTAAGATTTATACCTCTATGACCCATGATACCAAGGATTGTAAACTGATTGATCAAATTCATGATGTTATTGATCTTGGTATGCACCAAACTAGTCTTGTAATCAATAGTTCAACGGATGATGATTGTATATATGAAGGGCACCCAGATGGAGGAGTGCATGGAAGAGGTTTTCGCGGATGATTTCGTGGTCACAGTAACCGTAGAGGAGGAAGAAGTGAATTCCTTCTATGAACTTGTTATAACTATGGATCTATAGAGCATTATAAATGTGAGTCTCCTGATCTATTATAATGCTCGTGGTGTGGGAAGAAACATAAGTATGAAGAGTTTCCAGAAATTTATGAGCATATGAACCAACAACACTGGAAAGAAACAAGTGCTACCGGGATGGTGAGCATCAAGAAGGTCTGATTCAGTAGTGGATGCCAAGAGTGGCACATGAGTCAGGACTAGAACCTTGTACTGGTGACAATGTGAGTAGAGGCCACGCTGTGCCAGGGAGATGTCAAGACAAAGGACACTAGTTTCAAGAGAGGAAGTGGTACATGGAAAATATCTAGACCCTGCTCATTAGAAGGAGGTGTATCAAGAGACTATGGATGTGATTTGAAGTTTGCAAGGGGAGATCCAATGTCTAAAGGAGAATTCAAAGCAATTGGATAAAAGGAAGAATGTCCGAGGCTCTAAAGGATGAACTTGGATGAGGTCAAGGAAGTATGTAGGATGTTAAGGCAAGATAATATTATTCCCTTGCTAGGAGAATGGATGAGGGAGAAGGTACCATGCACCGGAGAAGAGTGTGAAAGACAGGTTCTTCATGTAAACATTCCTCCTCACAGCCTTGACTATGATAAGGAGATTACGTTGAATGCAGTTAGTTGATGGGTGGCTTCTAAGTAATATCCTCATCGACACATGGGAGCAGAGGTCAATATTCTTACCTTGGATGTCTGGCATCAAATGGGAAGGCTTTCATTACAGCCATTCTCGAATGTGTTGTATATGGAAACCAAAACTAAGGAAATGCCCATTAGAGTCTTGAAGGATGCAATTATCATCATTCAAGGGGTCAAGTTCACTGGAGACTTTTAAGTCTTGGCACTTCCGCTGAGGAAGAAAATTTCTAGCATTACTTGGCACCCATGGTGTTAAAAGAAAAATTCTGACCTATGGTTTAAAAAGGGGTATATCAGTTTTGAGAAATAAGGAAGAAGGGTGATCATCCCTTTGACAGATGGGAAATCAACACCTTATACTGAGCCCTTAGGAGAGGAATTCCTTGACAAAATCTATGTGCGCTCCATCAAATATCTGGAGATAATTCATCCGATGGAGGGAGTTATCTAGTTTGAAGATGCTCAATCCTTGAGTGATACCACTAGTATGGCATGTGACAATTAGGCACATGGGACTTATGAGTTGATTGGGTGAAAGTTGAGAGGATATGTAATAAGGGTAATAAAGGAACATGCACCAAGTCAAGCATTCCTAGGAGGAAAGAAGTTGCCAAGTTACTCTAGAGGAGCATACCCTAAATTTTCTTGTGAGAAATGGATGCTCAGTGGAAAAATGAGGATGAGAGAAGGGGAATGCTCAGTTATAACCTACTCGGAACTACAACACACTGGTGGGCTACACATCGGGAGAACCTCCTAGAATGGCATCGTGAGGTAAGAATCACATTTATCATAAGGTTCTCCAGGAGCAACGTGCCCACTATCATACAAGACTACCATGGTAAAGAGACCACCTCATTTCATATCCAAGCATGTGAGAAGGCTTGGATGGGAAGCACAGAAGCTATTACCACCTTTGTTATGGGTGCATAAGTTATATTCCACCTTACAAGGCTGTGCATGTGCATGGTATATTCATTTGGATATGTGTCGTCAAATAGGTAATTGGCAGGAGTTGGCGAATGATCTCATTCAAGATTTCGAGTATAGGAGTACAAAGCCATCAGTGGATAAGGCGTTACAAGTAATCAAGTGCCTTACAATGGGAGATAGTGCTATGGTAGAAGATAGGCTAGTGGAATTGTTAGGTGAAACTTATTTAGAGATGCACCTCAATGAAGAGGAATTAGAGGAAGTACAGCTTGAGCACAGCGTGCATGGAAAAGAAAAAAGGAAAAAAGGTCTATGTAATAGACAGTGAAGAGATGGAAACTTTAGATGTTAACCATTCAAAAGGTATGCGAAGTCATAGAATATGCTAATGAGTGAGCATGCACCTACCATGAGCCATTTAAAACAAATAAGGTTAACATTGAGATAGAGATAGAACCTAAGGAAGCCATCATTAGGGACTATTGGTTGGAAAAAGAAGTTTCAAAGGTCATTGATCTATTGCGCGAGTTCCAGATTTGTTCCCTCGTGGGTACCATGAACTCAAAGGCATCCACCATTCCTTTGGGGGAGATGAAGATCAAGTTGAAGGAAGGTGTACTCCTGATTCGGAAGAGGCCTTATCAGATGAATCCAAATCTGCGCATATGGGTCAAGGAAGAAATAGACAAGATGATAGCATCTGGTATCATTGAGGCTTTGGAGGAATCAGAATGGATAATCCCAATGCTCATCACTATCAATAAGGATGGGAGGATAAGAATCTTTGTTGACTACAGGGATCTGAATGTAGTATGTGTCATCGATCCTTTTCTAACCCCCTTTATTGAAGAAATTTTGGAGGGAGTAGCCGAGCGCGAAGTCTACTCTTTCATGAATGGGTTCTCACGGTATCACCAAGTATAGGATTGCAAAATGAAGACCAGAGAAAGATAAATTTCATCCACTGAATGGGGAAGTTTTTCCTACATGGTTATGCCTTTTGGATTGAAGAATGTGCCTGTTGTGTTCTCGCGCATCATGGTACAAGCATTTCAGGACTTCATCCATAAATTTCTTCAAGTTTACCTGGATGACTGGATTGTGTATGGGTTAGTGAAAGACCATTGTGACAATTTGAGGCTGATGTTTGAGAGATGTTGGCAATTAAGGATATCCCTCAACATTAAGAAATGTGTCTTTGCTACTCATTTGGTACCTTGTTAGGACATATTATAAGCAAAGAAGGATTACTAGTGGATCCCACCAAAGTTACAATTATTATGGGATTAGGGGAGCTTAGTAGTCAAAGCGCAGTGCATGGATTCCTTGGGCATATGGGGTACTATAGGAAATTTATCAAGGGGTATGTCATGATCTTTATGCCCTTGGAGGAATTTCTAAAACATAAGAGTGCCTTTCATTGCGGAGAGGTGCAGCAGAGGTCGTTTGACACTTTGAAGGATAGGCTTGTCACGACGCTCATACTATGTTTTCCTTCTTGGGATAAGCCCTTATGACCAATAGCCAGCATGTTGATGCCTCATTTGAAAACAATGGGAGAAGTATTAGCACAACCCGATGAGGGTCCATTGTTAATCATCCCTTGTCGTTTTTTTAGTAGAAAGATAGACACCAACAGAAAATAATTACTTACAACTCACTAAGCATGAGGCACGATGGTCAATGATCAACGTGTATGCATAAGTTCATCTAGTATCTGTTGGCAACAACAGCTGCTATATTTTTATGGGAGAACATAATCAGCATGTATGGTTGTCCTTTGAGCTTGACAAGTGATAGAGGTACACATTTCCTCAATGAATGGTCAGGATTATGTTAGCAGAATTTATGGTGGCCCATCACAAGACTACCCCTTATCACCCTCAAGCGAATAGAACTACTGAGGCATTTAACAAAATACTAAGTCACACATTGAATAAGATATGTGACATTGGAACACAAGATTGGGATGATAAAGTATTAGTCATTTTATGGGCATACAGGACAACCTACAAGAGGTTGAACAAGGCCACACCGTTTCAATTGGTGTTTGGCACGAAGGTTATTTTTCCAGTTGAATTCATGTTACCATCTCTGTGTATAGTGCATGCAAGAGGTTTGGATGATGAACAAGTGTTGTAAGAGAGGATTGATAAGTTGATGTAGTTATATGAAAGGTGATCACTTGGTAGTTAGAGTCAAAAGATAGAAAAATCAAAACAAAAGGCATGACATGATCGTCATATCAAGAATAAGTAGTTTGAGGTTGGGTAGATGGTGTTGTTGTATGATTCCAAGTATTTGTGCCATCCTGGGAAGTTGAAATTCCATTGGTTGTAACCCTACATCATCTCATACATTCTTGATTCAAGAACTTTCCATCTACAAGCGTTAGATGGGATGAGATTACTAAGTCATTTCAATGGGAGTAGGTTGAAGCCCTACTATAAATAAATCTTCTTGGTGTTTTTAAATAAGGAAGTATTTCCAGTTAGCTTATAATTTCCCTTTATTATTTTATTTTCTTGTTTCTTATTCCTTTCTTTTTTTTTCATTTTGCGACTTGTGCGCCAGTAACCACATTATTTTTCTAAGGTTGTGTATGTGTAAAAGACCATGCATCTATTTTACTATGGGGTGGAGTAATGCAAAGCAAAGTATAGGCTTGTAATACAAGTTGAGTAGCCTGATAAAAGGAAGCGCATAAGGTTGAGGAAGCACATAAGGTTGAGAAAGTGCATGAGGAAATGGTGGATAATGAATTATGGTGTGAAGAAGGTTGTAACAAATACCACGTACAAAGGATGAAGAGTGTAGGAACAACATGAGGTAGGCGAGGGAAAAAATCAGGTAAAGGACAAAAGAAGTGCCTTTGGCGTTGTATACGTGCATGTAATATTCTTTGATCAGACTAGATTTTTGTGTGCGAGAATGTTATAGAGGGTTTTTTACGTAGGATTAAGCACGTGGGTAAGGGCGCTTAAAGTCATCCTAGTGGAAAAATCTACATTTAATGTTAAATTATGTTGGTAGGTGGTATATCATCTATTGTTGGAGGGAAGAAAAAACTACAAATATAAGGTCGGGCAAGTCATTATTCTACCTTGCTATTACGAAGTTGAAGCACTCTTGCGAACTAGGGAATCCAGAGAGAGTTGTGTGAAGGAAGAAGAATCCTAGAAATCTAAGGGTGTGACTAGAGTGGATCTGTAAACCAAGAGAAAGGAGTACACGAGCGTGATAAAAGGTTTTTTGAAGTGCGTTGTCTTGTGGAAGGTTTTCCTAGTTAGGGTTTGGTAGTTAGGGCATAGAGATAGAAGGATTTATCCCAGGAGTTGAGTTTGGAGTTAAGTAGAGTAGCAGAGCAGAGTAAGAATTTCTTAGGTTATCCCAATACAAATCATGGCACCTAAGAAAGCAACCATTTCACAAAAGAAATAGAAGGGAAAGGGAAAAGGAAAGCAAACTACTACCGTCGCAAGCTCCAATGAGGAAAGGTACATAGAAATGCAATACCCAGATGGAGTACTGCTAGGAACAAAATGGGTGTTGTACTTAAGACAAATGGTCATGAGTGATTATAACCATCACACGAGCACAACTAAGAAGAAAATAGCATTAGATTTTGTCTCTCTAACTAACAAAAGGACACCAGAAGGGATGCATATATACAACAATGAGGTGAAATTCAAATTGGAGAAAGCATGGTTATTACAACTATATGAGTTGCCTTACTTTGGTAATCTCAAGCACCTTTATCAACGGTTGATGTCACGTGTACATGAGGATCACTTCTATTTTGTAGGGTACAAGATGCACATAACACCGCAATTGATATCAAAGTTCATAGGCATTAATTGTGAAGGGGAATCCATAGCTGATGATCTGAGTTACAAGGAGGTTATCAAGGAGCTAGTAGCATCGTATGACTACAAGAAGGGTTCACAATACTTTGACATCGCAGAGATTCTATACCCTATTATGAGGATGGTTGTGTGATTGGCGACCAAGATTGATGACCAAAAATGATGGACATAAGTGAATAAGGCATGGCTAAATGTATGTTGGAAGATATCAGAGGGAACCATCTATAACTTGTCCACTTTCATTGTGGATGAGATCATAAGCAGCATGTAGGAAGGAGAGAAGATATCATTTGGAAACGTCCTCCTCACCATCATCTTCTTGGAAATTAGAGTGCCCAATGGGGCAGAAAATTTTGTATGGGAGTATCTAGAAGATAACTCCTCACCCGGGAAAAGGTTTGAAAATTACATTGTGAAACCATGACGGCCACTCACAAGGCGTGCCTAGAGAAATGGTACAAATGAATGCACGATGCATTCAGGGTAGAGTGGAGGATCCTAGAGCAATTTCCCACACTTTTGGATGGAGAAGAAGAGTTTACAATATACCAACACTTTTGCATTGGTATGTTCACTTTGACAAATGGGACTAAGGGTCCATGGTGTAAGCTACCCTTCTCCTTCACCACGTAATACTTCCAAGTTGGAGTCAACCAGTTCAAAGAAGCTCAAAGACTAAGGTTCGACCTTAGTGAGGTGGACCAAGACCACCACGAGTTGTGCTGAAATCTCATGTACCCTAAAAATCATGCATACGTGGAGAAGTATGTCTCCCATGAAGTGTAAATGATGAAGCCCTTGACACTATCGATCACCGGAAGGACCGCAGCAAGGGTGTATCTACATATAAGGCCTAAGTTCAAGAAAGGATCCTATCTGGAGAGTGATGTCTCCATTCTAGAAGACCCCACAGGTCGTAAGAAGGTCGAGCTGAAGAAGAGAGAAAGAGAAGAGGGGCAGGAGAAGAAGGCACCAAGTATGCAGACTGCATAATCTGTGGGCGCACCTGAAGAAGTCATTAAGCCTAGCACTTACACACAGAGAAAGAAGTCCCCAGTTAACATGAAGACCCCATAAGAAGAGGTGTCAAAGCATGAAGAGCCCCTCACCCATGAAGAATCACCAACAAATATTTTTCCTGCCGAGGAGAAGGAGAAAGAATAATGCCCTACACTAGAATCATCACTTAGGAAGAAGCAGAAGGTGACAGAAGAGGCAGACTCAGAGGAGACAGAAATTTAGATGCCTACATTGGCAACAAGGATGACGATGAGCTAAAAGAAGGTGAAGACCATCCAATGTATGATATACATGACTCAGAGGAGGAGGGAGATGAAGTGAAGTATGATGAGAAAGATGAGGAGAAGAATGATGAGGAAGAATCTGAGGATCAAGGAAAGGGGGTGAGTGAAGAGATGAGTACCAAAAACCAAGAAACCCTAAGCCTCACCAAGGAGCAAGTGGAGAAATCTGTGGAGAGAGAAGTGGTGGGTGTCATGAAGAAGTTGGTGGAACAAGAGTTGGAGTGGAGCACGGATGAAATTATGAAGGAAATGGAAGAATAAAGTGTTGGGAAGGAGTATGGCAGTATGGGTGGGAATCACAATTTGGTGGTAACCTTCCCGAAAGTTGAGGAAAAAGATGGGAAAGGTGTAGTGGTGGCACAAGGGTAGGGAAAGGGATACATTGATGATCCTAGTAGGGTACTAGGCACACACTTCCAGAGCACCATACTAATGGAACAACTCTTGGCTATGACTTCATTTGATGAAGAAGGCACATACCCACAGACAAGAAAGATGATATCTTGGGTGTTTGAGTCCCACATGGATGAACTAGAAATAGAATTTGAGGTAAGTAAGAGAGTGCTAATGAAAATTCCAGAGAAGAAGGGAGAGAATCCACTTGTGAATGCTCAGCAACTATCAGATGAATAGGTCTGTAACGTGCTCAACAAGGTTTCAGTCAAAGTTGAGGTTAGATTGTTTGGGAGAAATGAGAGAGTGAGATTCTTGGAGGAGGAATTGGAGAAGAAAAAGAAGGATATCGTGGAAAAAATCAAAGACCTAAAGCAAGAGTAGCTGATTAGCGCTTAGTTGAGGCATGAGCTAAAAGAAGAAAAAGTAAAGGTGCGTGAAGTCTCCAAGAAGGTGGAGATGATTACAGATGTCATTTTCCTGAAGCACCCTGACTTAGCACCACCCAAGAAAACGTATGAATCAGCCTTGTAATGTCTAGAGGATTTGACTCACATTCTCACGATGGAAAGGTGACCACTCACTTTAGAGTCTGTAGACGAGGCGCAGGCATGCCAAGAGAAAGAGGAAAAGATGAAGGTTGTTGAGATTATGGCTTGATACACTAAAATTCTTACAGAGGTAAAGGTCGATGTGCAAGTCACTAAAGTCGGTTGTGATAACTGCACAGATAGGGATAGAGTGGCAAGTATCTTGGTTGTCACCCATGAAATAGAACTCAAGGAGTTCCAAGAGAAAAATAAGAGGAATAGAGGAGAAATAGATAAGATCCTAGCTGAGGTGGAGAATAATTTAGAAGAAATCGATACCCTATGACACTTGATCAAAAGTTGTCTAAAGGAATTATAACCCCAGATCACCCACAGGATGGATGTGCTTGAGGACTTGGGAAATTAGTTGGAAAGTATTTTTGAGACCATGAGTGCCAAAGGGGAGGAGCTGAGTTTTGAGGAGGTGAGTGCCATGGTGGGTGACCTCTATCAGCAAGCTCAGAATGAGGTCAACACTTATGAGAAGTTAGAGGCAGAATTAGGGAAGGATTTCCCTCCTCTCCTCCAATAATAAACAAGTTCTTGATTCTTTCATTCTTTCTCCCAATTCTTCATTCCTTTATTATTTCTTTCCAACCAATTTAAGAACTTGTCATTCTTTATTCTTTGAAGAGTTTTTCTAAGGATGGAGAATAGGCATAGTGTGGGGTGATGTTGGGCCCGAAAATATTGGCTAAGTACAAGAAGGCGCATGGGCACGCGAGACCTATTTGAAGAAAGGCGCGTAGGGTAAAGGCGCATAAGGAAGTGTTCTAGCAGGGTTTTGTAGAACACACTACACATGCACAAGGCAAGTTAGGATTTGGGACTTAGCCATATTCAGCATTCCAGACAGCACATGAGAAAATCGTGACCTATCTAGTAAGTGGAATGGATAAGGTGCCATCCTAGCGGCTGTAGGATCAAAAAGGGAATATTCCATGCATGTGATGGAAGGTTCTAGAAGAACATCATTACATAGATTGGAGAGCTCAGATCAAAGGAGGTATGCTCCATTGGAGGACCACTTGGACACTTGGAAGCCAATTTGTTACCTCAGAAGACATGGTGGTGAAGGAAAAAAAACTATATATAGAGTTGCGCAGGTAGAAGAAGGCGTGAGAGGATACTAGAGATAGATATACATAGGATCATCCTGAGAGAGCATAGGTGGTTGAATAGAGGTGAAGCTCTATAGAAATATCACGGAGGATTCTATGGGTTGGGACTAGAGATATTATAGGTTTAGTGGCACATTTTGAGGAATGGGTTTTTATTTATCATTGTAATCCGAAAGGGTGTGGTGTAGTTTTTGATGCATGACATTGATATGTATTGTTATATAGGTCTGTTATGACCTCAAGGAATGTAGTGTGGTTATTTCACTTGTTAATATGAATATAAGGCTCTATTCTAAATCATATTTGTGTTCATGAGCTTAAGTATAGTACATTTCCTTTGTGTATGAATTAGTTCTATATGTTGTTTTTTATTTCTCTTTTATGGATGCAATGAGATGGTAACTCATCCTAGTTCTCAGGATTAATGCATGGTTCCTTCCTTTCTTTTGCACTTAAGTATCTATCATAGATGGTGGATTCTCACAAGACTCACATAAAGGAGAGGCTCGGCACCCACGTGTGCCTTGGATGAGAGCCCAATGCCTACTGGGTGATAGGCTGGCGTGCATGGGATTTTACTATTAATCTAAGGGTATAAAAATGACTACAGGGCAATTAGGTGCCAAAGGTGAAAAGGGGTTGGTTTTGGCTCACTGTGATTGCACACAGTGTTTAAAAGGCTTGTGATGGGTGTTAGAATTTCAGGGAAGGCTCAACAAGGGTGAGAGGGGTGATTGGAAGGTAGAGATGTACATGTTGGTAGGGTATCGAGTAGATGGGTGACATATGGTATTCGGGTGAGAAAAGAGTCACACAACAAAAGATGATAAGAGATATAAGACCAAACTAAGAACTAGTAAACAAGGTTAATATAATTTTCTAAAGGCTTGGAGATTAGTAGATGCAGTGGTTGATGGGCCTTTGTAGGAGAAACAATTATGGATCCAATGTCGCAGCAACGAAGCCTGATTGTTTCCCTATGAATGATTTGAGGTTGTGGAGTAAGAGGTTGGTTGCTAGAGGTGAATAACTTAGGTACTCTGGTGTTGTGTTTGATTGTTGGATGCTCAATCGAATGCAAGAAAGCCCTTGAAATCCCAAAATCCAACCAAAAGAAGAACCCAGGGAAAGAGTTGGAAATCCTTATTTAAAGGAACCGATGACAGATCCTTAACCGGCGCCATCCAAGGAATAATCAGCATCCATTAGGGAGAAATAGTCAATTTTTCTCAAAATAGCTTATTTCTTCCCTTTTTGGCGTGGGTCAAGATTTTATGGTGGGCTAGGAGTCTTGGTTCACGTTTAAACACGTGGGGAATTGATGGAAGAAGTGTTTAATAATAAGTATTAGGTTTTGAAAGAGTTTTAGTTAGTTAGTGAAGTGATGACTCAATGTTAGGAGTGATGACCTAGTCTTAGTTAGTTAAATGCCACTAGAATGGGTCTAAGGTGAGGTGGAGGGGTGAGGTGGTAATTAACCTATTATTGATAATTAGATTAATTAATTAATTAAAATGTGTGAAAGGGGTCATGGTAAGGGGGTATGTTAGTTGAAAGGGGCTTAGAGGGTTGCAACCTAATTTTAGGTGTCTACAATAAGTGTTTAAATATGATGAAAATGTGCTAACAACATTGAACTAAGAAGGAGAACCATGCCCCCAAGATTCTTGAAATTGAACCTGAAACTAAGTGTTGATGTGAAAAAGAAATGAACACTCTCATGCCCCTTATACCAATACGAATTGAGTATTCTAGAAGTGAACATTTTTTAAAGACTTGTATACATAGGTGAAAATATGGAAATGTTGAAATTTCCCTTGGTCAGGATAGTGTGGGGGTTTCAGGACTGCACTGTTCAGTTCTAACAAAAGTGTATGATTTTGACCCTATGTTGATTTTTCCAAAATTTTGTGTATGACTGCATTTTTGGGTGCATGTACCCTATCTGTACCTATATTTTCCCCAAGAATTCTATCTGTATTTATTGAAAATGTAGAATAAACCTAGATAGATTCCCCCTCTTTTGAGGCATGTGCAAAAACCATGTTGAGCATGTGGCTCAAAAGAAATAGATGTGTACTACTAAAATAGATGTTTGAGAAGTCGTGTAGAGTACCGAAAAGGTGGCCATCTTGAAAAACCTTACCTATAAAAGGAAAATTGTTTTTGCATGGTGACAAACATGGCACACAAAAAAAGAAACAATAGTAATAGATAAAAACTACATAGATGATAACAATAGTAGTCTAAATGCATGTGGATACAACAATAGTGCAATTATATGTAAGAAGTATGAAAACAATCTCACACAAAAGGCATAAAGCCTGTAAACATGGGACACCCATAGTGTCGCAAGAAAATTGAGGCCAATAGGCTTGCAAAAAAGAGAAAGAAATTGCAAACAAGATAGGCATAATGCTATAAACATGGGACACCCATCGTGTCACAAGAAAATCAAGGAACATAAGACATAAGAAAGGAAAACAAGCAAGTAGCAACATACACACACAAACAAGTATGCATGAAACGAGAGTGTCAAAACATGATAATATGATGTAGTAGCCAACATGGGTGACATATGTGAAACAAGAGATATCAACACTGCATAAGACACATGTGTTAGCCTTATTAGTCTAAAAAAGAGAAAGTACACAATGTATGTAATTGAGCATAAATGAGGAAGTGGAAAAGGTACTATAATAGAGAAATAAAACATATAGGAGATAGAGGTGCTACCCCCAAGATGATAATGTAAAGAAGTAGGAGTTTTCCTATAAACATGTATTGATTTTTGTGTCCTACATCTAACTCAATATACTAAGTGAATGCATGTGTGCAAAGAGATAAATCATGCTATCTATTAAACCAAAGTGACAAACAACACATATAATGTAAAGTGATAACAATTCAAGTAAAATGCATAGGTCCTAGTTTTGTATTTTTGCAAATATATAAATGTTTTTTGTTTTTTCAAAGTGTTTATCTATGTACAAAAATGAGGGGTAACACAAAAGATATCTAATGAGAACCTCCAAAATAGGTGGATCAGATGTGGAAGCATAATGTGTGGAGCCTAATGTAGACACGTAAATTACCTTTGTGTCAATGTTGTGTCACCCCATGAGTGGGCTTGTCTATTTTCTAAGTGCTCGGATGTGGTGTGTAATTGTACATTCTCTATTGGTAATAGTTGCATTGTGCTACACAATAGTAGGATGTAATTATGCTGCTGAGATTGGTGCTTTTGAAGGAGGTATGTCATTCTTGTCCTCTTGTTGAATACCTGGCTCTTGTATTATTTCAGAAGTTTCATCATTTGATATTGCATTATGTTCAACATAAATAGATAGATCAACTTTAGGAACCCATTTATAAATGTAAATTTTAGATGAATGTGTAGTAGAATGTTGTGTAGCAAATTGAATAAAGCCAATATGCTCAAGTTGTTGGATTTTTCATTGTAAAACATAACAATCATTGTCATGATATTTATTAATTCTATGATAATTGCAAAATGGTTGAACTTTGAGTCTTTCAAGCTACTAGTATGGATAATAATGAGTAGGTAACAAAGTGATTATGTGCTTATTAAGTAATGTATATATGATACCATGTTGTGTAGCATGTTTTTCAAATTGAAGAGGTTGATCTCATGGAACACACACATTGTTTCCTCTATGTAGGACTATCACCTCACTTGTATGAGCATGTGTAGTGGACATAAAACTTGTATCACATTGCTTATCAGTATCCTTATAAATATCATGATGCGTAGAGAGATGAGTGACATATGCATTCAATGTATCCTTTAAATGTGTTATCTCATCCTTGATAGATGCAATATCAATATTCATAGCTTGAATTTGAACTTGAAAACCATGGTGCAATGTTTGAATAGACTTTAAGATAGCCTTATGAAAGGTGTCATCATTACTAATAAAATGACTTGAACTACATCACAATATTGAATCCACATGGGAAAGTGTTGTATTAGCTAAGTGGCATGTACGATCAACATAAGGACTCTTTCCTATATGTAAAGAATCAACATGGGCTTGGTCAGAGGGATAATGGTCAATGATAACACATGGGTTGGAATATTTAAACCTAAATCTAAGAGCATAGAAGATGGAGGATAATTTCATGATGATACAACACCAAGAGATAAAGAGAAGAGAATAAGCTATATGAAATAATATAAACAATGAAGACAGAACAACAATATGACTCCTTGGGTATTGTTTCACCAATAATTTTACACTTTCTAGGACAAAACAGATAGAAGGTAAATGGTTAAGGAGGAATACCTGTGAAGTGAAGGTGGAAGGTAAAATATGTGTGTTGTTGACGTTATCTAAGCTGATCCTAGAGAACTCATTTTTCTGGGAATGACTACCTATAGATGCAAAGTAAGACCACAAAAGAGTATTAAATAGAATATGATAGTGGACTACCTAGCGGATGCTAAATCCAAGAAGTGTGGTGCTTCCTATAAAGTTTGTCAATCCATTTTTTAATAACAATTTAATGTAAACATGAAACTGAAATAAATAGGTCATATTGCAATGTAATGATTTAGGTTTCTCATACACACAATGAACTATATTTTATGCTAGATATAAAAAATAACACTAAATCTAATTAGAACCGGGGTTTTGTTTAGGTAAGGTAGGTATGTTAGAGGTCTGGTAAGGGTATGGGGCTTGTTGGTTGAGGTTTGGGTTGGTTATGGATGAATGGAAGACTTGTTGGTCTAAGAATATAAAATAACATAGAGACCAGTATCGGTCTAGTGACTGATGCTGGTATGGGGATGAAACCGACGGTGGTCAGGGAACCAACGTCGGTAGGGGCAATAGGTAGTAAACTATTAAAAATAGGTTTTTAGGCTCTCTGTGATTGCACAGAGAGTGAGGGTAGTGTGGTTTGGGTCGTAATATGGCTGGAGAAGACTCAAGAATACTAAGAAAGAGGTTAATATGCGTGAAAAGGCTTGGGATGGTTGAATAGTGGGTTGGTGGGGAGAAGGTGATATATGGGTAATAGAAGAAATGAAATATTGAAAGAAGCAAGAGATCTACAATAGAATAAGCACAAATGATTAAAATCACAGTACTTACTTGGTATTTTGTAGATCCTGTGAATGGAAATGGTTGGTAGTTAATCGAAGAAGATATGGTTGGGTCTAGTGCCACGGCAGTACAACCTGTGTGCTCCTGTGAGTATTCCAATGCTCTGGAAGGAGAACCGACTTCTTGTCTTGCACTATGGTTGTGTGTGTTCATCATCTAGATGCAAGAAAGCATGAAGATTTGAGCTTGAATGAAATAAGGCTCTAATAACAGAATGACCAACCAGGGTGAAGAGTTGTGAAAGTGTATATAAAGTGATCGGTGGCAGTTAGGTAATCAGTGCTGGCTGAGGATAAACCAGCGTCGGTTATGGTGAAATAGTCATTTTTACAAAAAATAGGCAGATCTTCCAGGATTTGGATCCTTTTCCAAGTTGGGTTCTCTTAGGGAAGTGGAGTCCTCATTAGAAAGGATAGGAAGATCATAGAAGAAGTCTAGTTAGGTTTAGGAAGAAGTCTCATTTAGTTAGGTCAAGTGGTGACTTGGCACTGGGGAGTGATGACTCAGTGCTGAGAGTGATGACTTGGTCATTATGAGTTAAATGTCCCTAGAATGGGTCCAGGGTGAGGTGTCCTGATGAGGTGGATGTGTGAGGATTAAATTAACATAATTAAATTAATTAATAACGTGAGGATGAATATTAATTCAATTATAAGTGATTAAATTAATATCAATGTGGGGTAAAGGGGTCATGGCTAGGTAAATGTGTTACGTTAATTAATTGAAAGGGGTCAAGGGGAGTGTGACCCAAATTTGGTGTCTACATTTTCCCCTTTTTATCATGTAGCTTTTATTGATAAGCGACACTAAAAAAAATAGGAATTGGGTGCCCCAGGTAAGGGTGAAGGTTAGGTTTCCCCAAGTATGAGTGGAGGTGATCCCCCTCGAACCAGAAACTGATGAGGTGATAAATGGAGTCGCTGACTAGTTTGATAAAATGAAGAAGTGATGGAAAATGAGGTATAAGTGGGGTATAGGTAATGGTGATATCGGTTTGGGTAATAGGTAGTGGCATTTGAATGCACACATGCGTATAAAATGTGACAAGGTACTAGGTTGAAGAGTGCACAAACTCTACATCATCAAAGGTCGATAAGTTTATCCAAACAAGGTTGATGTGGTTTAGGTATCCAAGGTATAGGATACAGTCCTAAAACACAACTAGGCTAGGAACAGGAATAGGCATTAGGTGTGTTCCAAAACACCAAAAGGTTTGGTTGGGATAAATGGCATGACATTAGGAAAGGAAAGGTCAATAAGCTAAACAACACGAGTAGTGTCATCGCAAGGTATAGTGAGTAAATGAATTTGAGTGTCAAATAGGCGTAGGTAGGTTGGGTAAGAGGTAAGGTCATAGGTAAGGCCCTGGTAGAGGCAACAACATGCCCCAAATGACCAGGTGGTTGGGTGATAGGTAATTAGGAAATTAGGGTGAGTGATAAGGCTAGGTGTAAATGGGGGTAAGACAAAGAGGGTTTTGAGAAATAAATTATGGTGATAAGTAATGTAGGAGGCTCAAACAAGCTAACTGATACCGGTAAAAGGGAAATTGATTCCTATCAAGGTAAACCAACCACAGTACACTAGGGCACGTGACCGATATTGGTCAAGAGAAACCAATGTCGGTCAAGTCATATTTGGGATAAAAAAAGGTAAAATCCACATTTTATGGATTCATTTGTGCTTTTGATATTTGTGGAAAATGACAAGAAGAGAGGTGTTTGGCTATTTGACTTGGTGAAAATGATAGAGGTACTATCTAGGCTAAGTTGGAGTGGTTGTGAGAGGACCCACGAGATCGATTGGAGCATTGTGATTGGCTGGAGGGTTGATAGTTTGATTTAGGCATGGCGAAGGCAAGAGAAGGTGCTATAAGACCTCCAGTTTAGTGACCCAAGGTTCCACCAAGGAGGCGGCACCTTGTTGAGGTAGGAATCCATCCTCATTGTTTATTTTTGTTTAAAATTTGAGGTAAAAATAAGAAAATGGGGTTTGAAATTTAAATGTGAAATTTGGTTAAAATGAAGGAATTTGGGTAAGGGGAGGGTGGAATGTAGATGAAATAGGTAGGAAAATGAATGGGGGTGGGGTTTAGGTGGGTTTGGGGTAGAGTATAGGGTGTTTTTTCAATTTTTCAAAGTTGGGGGCATGGTGGTTTGGCTTTGGGGCCGAACCAGAGAGTGACATCGGTCAGGAAGCGGACAACATCGGTCAGTATGCCAAGGTTGGTGGTTAAAATGGGTGACTGGTACTAGTCATGGTGACCAGTTCTAGCCACTATGAAGAGTGTTGAATTTGTTTCAAAATGGTTTAGGGAAAGTAAAATGGTAAGGAAAGGGTGAGATGGGTGTAGGGTAGGAAAAATATAATATAATAGGGTTGAGGTGAGGTATGATGAAGTAGGTAGGTTATGGGTAATGTGTTGAATGGTAAAGGGTGTAGGGTAGAAATGTGAAGTGAGGCACACAATGAATAAAATAGGTTAGGTAAAATAGGTGAAGTGTGAAGAGTGAATAGTGGGAACATTGGGTAGCCTAGGAAAGGAATAGGTAAGGAGTGGGTTGGGTTGGGTGTGGTGTAATAGAGTACTGATAGAATTGTTTGATTAACATGGTTGAGTGGTGATGTAGGTGAGGCAAAAGTTCACTATGTGAGATTGGGTGCCACCTTTATTAGTACAGATGTGACCCAGCATCACAAAGAATGAGTGGGACCGCATGAGAGATGTGGGACTTGTGGGTGTGCAGTGATATAGTGTATCATTTGAGATCATAGTTTTATGGTCACACTCATCGATAGATGGGACACAGTGACCAATACCTTCCATCTACCCACCGGTGAGATGACGATCACGTTGGAGGATGTGTACAGGATTATGTGGCTACCGATTGTGGGAGAGCCTGTATATCAGATTTCATCAAATGAGGCGATGGAGCCAATGGTGGCATTATTTGGTGAGGCAGTGGGTGACTTGACTAAGCACATTACCAGTATTGTTTATGGAGCCATGTATGTTACACATCCGCAGGAGACACATTTGGCAGTACTGATGATGGTGGCAGTTGGATGTTACGCACTTCCTGACTTATAGGGCATTCGATTTCCTCGAGAACTGATCGGGGTGTTACAGGATATGATTGAGGAGTGGGTTTATTTTGTGTGGGTGTCAGCATATTTGGTGCAGCTATATAGGGAGTTGTGGGCTTATCAGAGGATGCGGCATTATGGTATTTGTTGTACATATTTACTACATTATTGGGCTTATGAGCACATTGTGATTGTGTGCCCACAAGGACTTCCTATAGTGGATTGGCATCATGGTGGGATGAGAGAAGGTTACAGGAGATGGGTGGTGATAGGGGCACATCCACGAGTTGAGGAGGCCACACGCGATGTGACCTATTATAGATGACAGTTGGAGGGTCTATATATGATGGATATAGTATGGCAACCCTATATTGGTTTTCCTACTTACAGAGGCATGGCACATGAGCTGCAGGGCATACAGTTGATCAGATGGATATAGGGGAGGTGTGTCGATGAGCATGAGATGATTCCGGTGGATAGATTCTGATGTTAATTTGGACTACAATAGGATGTGCCTCCACCATTCCCTCAGTACCGCAAAGATGATGTTGAGAGACCGTTATCTCCACCCCATCCTACAGAGCTAGTAGGGAAGAGGAGGAGTAGCATAGAGGATAGGATCAGTGTGGATAGATGGTTACAGATTTAGTGGGCAGCCCAGCTATAGGCATTACCACTATGGTGAGCTCATCTAGACTTGGCTACTGTTATAGTTCAGAGGGATGCATTACAGGGTCAAGTGACTACTTTAGGGGTGTAGTTGACAGTAGCATCATAGGCACAGGTAGCCACCCTGACATGATAGGTGACAGCATTACAGAGTCAGCTAATAGCATCCTAGGCATAAGCTCCTATACAAGAACCCACATAGGATCCTACAGGGGATGGAGCACAGGTAGTAGCACTACAAGCATAGATTATAGGTTTAAAGGGTCAGTTAGAAGTAGCCCTGACATAGGTTACTACATTATGGGCACAGATAGTTACTTAGGCACTAGTATAGGCACTAGTATAGGCATCGGGATAGGGTCCTGTTATATAGGAAGGAGGACAGGGGCCACTAGTATAGGGGAAGAGGACATTATTATTAGGGTATGGTATACAAGTTGAAGCTAGGTTGTTGTCGCCACCCCAGACAGTATCCATGGCCAGATTCCAGTATGTTTTTAATTAGGCCTGGTATTATCATGATCATTTGACCATAGCCGTTATTGAGGTTCCATCATATGTAAAGTATAGGGTAGAGTAAGAATCCATACATAGGCCCTGCAACACTAGCACTACAGGTAGTCATCGGTCTCATAGACATGGCGAGAGGGAGGTGACAAGTGCACGGGAACTAAGACCAAATGAGGGTACAAGGGAGATGATGGTTGGGAAGAGGATAGGATTAGAGGAGGATACAAGTGAGATCAGAGGCAAGGGCCCTATATAGGGGTGATACAGGATGATAGATGATATTGTATTTTGATTTTTGATATATATATGAGTGAGTGTGCCAAATATGCAAGATTGTACATGAGTGTTTTTGAGATAATTATATTGTTTATACTTGTATGTATATGTATTGATACATAGATATTTTCTTTATATAATTGATGATGATATTGTACTAATTATGTACTTCATTTTATTTCCATGGTTATTGTTATTATTTTTGAAACTAGGTGGGTTATGCATGGATGAGTTAGGTATAGGCATGATGGAGTCTTGGTTGAATGTAGAAGGTTTAGGCATGATGGATTCTAGGTCGATGAGGCATGGTTGAGTCTTGGTTGATTAGGTATGATGGGGTCTGAAATGTCTAAGTGTTGTTTATTTATGGAATGTAGGTGATGTTACCCATGTTTGAGTCATAGGTGTAGGCATGGTTGAGTCAAAAATTTCCAAGTTACTGTTTTTTATGGAAATTATGTGTTGTAGATATGGTTTGGTTAAATTTATGAGTAATTGATATCATGGAAATTTTAGATGATTCAGGTATGATGTGATCAATGTTGTAGCATGGTAGGTATGTTGAAATAATGTATGTGTTGTGATATGTTAATTTCCAAGTTATTGTGTAGATGGAAACTAACTAGGTTATGTTGTGTGTTTAAAGGGAGGAATGGTTAGGGGAAAGAGTGGTGAGCTAACCTCCAAGGGCCCCATGCCCTTGGAGTGCTACCCTACATAGCCCCCGAAAAGGGGCCTCAGGCCGATGTAGTTCTCCCATAGGATAGGGAAGAATATGATGAGGTAGATGAATAGGTCGGTCAGTTTTAGGCATGATTGAGTCTAGGTCATTTATGTATGGTTAAGTCTAGGTTGTTTAGGCATGGTGAAGTCTAGGTTGTTTAGGCATGATGTATTCTAAGTTGTTTAGGCATGATGGATCCTAAGTTTTTTAGGCAAGGTAGAATGTTTAAAGTGAGTTGATGAAAATAGATGAGGAATGTTGAGGTAGGTGAAAGGAGAAGAAAATCCCATAATGTAAGTGTCGAAGGTCTAGTCTTGTATAGCATAATCAATAAGTAAGAAAAGAGGTGAATGGTAAAAGAGGAGAAATTCTTCAGAGTTGGAAAATACCATAATGAGCATACCGAGGATGGGTTTATGAATGTAAACCTCTAAAGGCAGTGCATGATTGATTGTTCTAAGGGTGAAAGAAGTTACATGATCATGAAGTGTTGCATGTGCGCCACGTCCCTTGAGTAGGTAGAAGAAGAGAAAGGAAGGAAGGTGAGGTGGAGTGGTTTATTTAGTGTAACCTTGTTGTGAGATAGCATGCCCCTTCTGCAAGATACCCAAAACAAGAATAGGCAAGTCCATGATGAAAAAGTTGTACTTTTCTTGATTTTTTGTATTTTATTTTTGTTTTTGTTTTATAGACTAATCAATATGGGAAGTCTATGTGGGATGAATAGAATGACTCCTTGAGGTCTTCGTGAAGCTGATCGATGCGGGAAGCTTCAGAATATTTTATTTTTATTTTGTAGAAATAGTCTTCTTTTTGGATAGACTATGTACAATATGGCTAGCTTTTTATAGTTGTCCTTCAAGGGAGCAGTCTATTTATAGTAGCAAGATAGAAAGATAGATGTCCTTTTTGAGGGAGTCATCTATTTGCAAGAATTTTAAATCAAGGAGTTGAATTTGAAAATCCCATATATTACTTTTGAACTTTTTGGACTTTTAGGTCATGGACAAGACTATAAAGGAGTATAGGCTTCTTTTATGAAGGAAAAGCTATAGCACACAAAAGGTTAACTATGAAAGAGAGGTTTTAAGTGATGAACAACCATGGGATTCCATCCTGAAAAGAATGAAAAGTATCCATGAGAATCATTTCATGAGTAGAGCCATGGTACTCATATTGAAGATAAGGCTAAAAGGTGACGGATAATCACATGATTCTTGTTTAGTCGTTGATCCTTAAAAGAGGTAGATGAAAGGAATGGTTACTCAAGGGATGAGTGTATAATAGGAAAAAGGTGATATAGTACTTGATTCAATAATAGAATGGTCAATATGTAAGGCATTGAGGGGCTTAGGTTCAGGTTTACCTTCGAGGGAAGATAAACGATAAGCACCTGATCCATAGGTATGAGTAACGATATAGGGTCCAAGCCAATTAGGAGAAAACTTTCCCCGTTTACTTTTCTCAGCTTTGGTTACATGTTGATTTTCCTTCAAGACAAGATCACTGACCTTGAAGGTTCATTCATGGACACATTTTTCATAGGCACGTTTGATACATTTGTCATAGATTTGAAGGTGATCGAGAGCATTTAAATGACATTTCATCTAGAAGCTCAAGTTGGGCCAAATGGTCTTGGCAAAAGTCATCATCATTGAGCATGTCTTTGAGTGAGATACGAAGTGATGGAATTTGGACTTTGAGAGGCAAGACAACCTCTGTACCATAGACCAAAGAGAAAGGTGTAGTAGCAGTGGAGGTATGAATACTAGTGCGATAAGCCCATAAGGCAAAAGGAATGTGCATGTGAATCCTTACCAGTATCGTTGACTACTTTCATAAGAATTTTGTTAAGAGTTTTGTTATTCAATTCATCTTGGCCATTTTTCTGAGGATAATAAGGTGAAGAAAAACTAAGTTGAATGCCAAAGGTGTCACAGAGTTTACGTAGGGTTTTGTTTTTGAATTATTTTCCGTTATCAGTGATGAGGCAGTGAGGAACACCAAAGCGACAAATGATGTGATGGTTGATGAATTCACAAATTTTCTCAGCTTTTGTAGAAATGAGAGGTATGAATTCCACCCATTTAGTGTAATATTTAGTTACGGTGATGATCCATTGATGATGTTGAGAAGAATGAGGGTTAATCTCTCCGACGAGATCCAAACCCCATTGGGAGAAAGGCCAAAGGTCTCTGGTGACCTGTAAGGTGTGACTAGGGGTGTGATGAAGATTAACGTGTTGCTTACATTTCACACAACATTTGACATAGTCACAACATTCTTAGTTTAAGGTTGGCCAGTAGTAGCCGAGGCAAAGGATGCATTTAGTGATAACGAGGCCACTGAAATGACCACCGCAAATCCCATCGTGAACTTCCTTAATGGTGTATGGGATTTCAAAACTTGTAAGGCATTGTAGGAGGATACCATCAAAGCCACATTTATAGAGAAGACCCTCCATGATAACATAGTGAGAGACACTTTTGAGGAAGGCTCATTGTCCATTGTGAGTGAGTTCTAGAGGCAGAATTGAGAGGGAAAGGTAATAAGTAAACTTCTTATACCAAATGTCATGTGGATCAGTTTCAATTCTTCCTACAAAGTTAACGTCTCAAAATAAATAAGAGGGTGATTGCAACCTTTGTATTATGACAAATATTTTTGAGCTGGAAGGAGAAGTAGGTATTTTAGAGGCAAGGCAAGCCATGGTATCTATGAATTTGTTAGTGGAGCACGGAGTGGTTTGAAGTTCATAATGATCAAAGGTAGTCAAAACTATGTCGATGTGATGTTTATACTTTTGAAGTATCTCATTATAACACTGGTATAAACCATTGACTTGGTTCACAACTATTTGGGATTCACCAAAGATATTAATGGATTTAACATCTAAGGCTATGGTGATCTGAAGACCTAACACAAGTGCTTCATATTTGGAAATGTTATTAGTACAGTCAAAATCCAATTTGAAAGATAAAGGCATAGGCTCACCATCAAGAGGAATAAGGATGACCCCTGTGCCACCCCCATGTTGAAATTTAGAAACGTTAAAGAATAAGGTCATCTGATAAATGGTGTTGTCAAGGGAGAGGGTAGTGATGGATTCATCAGGGAAATCAAAGTTAGAAGATTGATTTCCAGAAAGAGGTGCGTCTGCAAGTTGGTCAGCAATGGTTTGTCCTTTAACAGACTTTTGATGGATGAATTCAAGATCTAGGTCTATAAGAAGCATGAGCCAATGTGTAGCATGTTGGTGTTTGTAAGGCTTAGCATTCATGTAATGTAAGGGTTCTATATTGGTGACAACGGAGGTTTTGTGGTTGAGTAAGCAATGGCGAAGTTTGGTGGTGACGAAGACTAGGGCTAAGCACAATTTTTTGGTGTGAGTATATCAAGTCTCATAATCTAAAAGCGTATGGATTATGCAATAAACCACTTGCTCTCTATGTTTCTCATTGCAACGAGTGAGCAAGGCACCTAGGGAATGGTTAGTGGCAGAAATATAGAGGTAAAAGGGTTCATCGTCCTTAGGTGGAATGAGAAAAAGTGGTTGGAGGAGGTATTGTTTTAAGGCATCGAAGGCTTTGCAACATTCATCATCCCATTTGAAGGAGACATCCTTTTTGAGAAGATGATGAAATGGATGGCAGTGGTCAGAAATCTAAGAAATAAAGGGATGAATAGATTGCAACTTTCCTTGCAAACTATGAAGTTGATGAAGGTTAGTAGGTGGAGGCATCTCAAGAATAGCCTTGATTTTAGTGGGATCAACTTCAATGCCACGCAAAGAAATGATGAAACCAAGGAGCTTTCCCAAGAGAACAGTGAAGACACACTTCTTAGGTTGAAGGTGAACATAATATTTGATGAGACGGTCAAAGACAACCTTAAGAATTATAAGGTTTTCAGCCCGATGTTTGGATTTGGCAAGAAGATCATCGACATAATCTTCCAATATCCTATGCATAATGTCATGAAAGATATAAGCCATAGCTCATTAATATGTGGCACCGGTGTTTTTAAGACCAAAGGCCATGACATGATAGCAGAAGGTCCCCCAAGGAGTGATGAAGGTGGTTTTGTGTTGATCTTCTAGGGTGAGTAATATTTGGTTATAACCCAAGAAACCGTCCATGAGTGATAACATCTCATGGCTGGCAGTGAGATCAACTAGTTGGTCAATACTAGGTAGAGGAAAGTCATCTTTGGGGAAGCCAGGTTAAGGTCACGAAAATCCATGCAAATGCGGAGTCCCCCTGTCACTTTGGTGATAGGAATGATGTTAGAGATCCATTGGGGATAATCAATGGGTAAAATGAAGGAAACAGAAAGGAGGCACTAGATTTCTTCTTTCACAAGAAGGGCAATGCGAGGATGCATTTTTCACAGCTTCTATTTCATGGGTTTGGCATCAGGAATGGTTACGATATTGTGGACCATGATATTTGGGTCAATACTGGGCATATCGACGTAGGACCAAGAAAACACGTTGCTATGATCTCGGAGGAAAGAACTGAAAGCTTCTTATTCAGTAGCATCTAAAGATTGGCCTATCTTTAGAATGTGCGGGTCGTCCTGAGTGTGAATGTTGATTTCAATGGTCGATTCATTCAACATGGTTTGCGTCTCATAAGGTAATGATCGGTGAATATAAGAATCTTCTGCACCAAGGTAGGTGAGAATAGACTCATTGTCTTGACATTGAATGACATTGATAGAAGGTGTGTCATCATCTATCATGTTAGGATATAGGAAGGGAAGAGAAGAAGGAGCCTCACCATCGTACTGATAAGTTAGAGGTCCCAAGGAAATGGTGTTCACAAAAAAAAAGTTAGGAGGAATGGATTTTGGATCCATAGACTCTGTAGGTGAAGGTGGTGAGGTAGGTGAATGGGGTGGAGAAGGTTTATCATCCTTAATGAGTTTGACTCAGGCCTTCTTGGAAGGTGGTTAGGAAAATAAGATACCAATGCGGTCTTTATGCTTATGGGTGGTACAAGGAATAACAGTTTGGCGGACTTGTTCATAAAATCCAAATCCAAATCCCTTCCAAGCACAATGATGAAGGAAGGTGTGGGCGAAGAGGTGGTTGGTGAGAGATTGGAGATTAGATGAAAATGGTTGAGTTTAGGAAGGTGGCTCAAGCAAGTAGGAAGAAATATCAAGTCCCCCATACATTAGGTTTGTGCAAAGGTGGGGAGGACTGTAGGGGAAAACTTCTCCTACATGGTAATTATAGTGTGGGTGTTGATGAAGGTTACCATACTCTTGAGGAGTAAGGAATGTGATAATTTTATAAAGGCAGTACTCCCCCAGAGTGAGGCATTGAAAAATACCTTCTAAGGGATCATTGGTTGGTATGTGGGTAGCTAGAATAGCTAAATCACTGGACTACTGGGAAGAAGAAGCATCGGATGTTTGAGAAGTAGATGGGTTGGTTGATGGGTTAGCTGTAGAAGTTGCAGTAGCAGTGGGAATAGAGGAGTTCGTTGTGGAAGATGTAGTGGTAGAAGTGGTGGATGAGGCAGCAGCTGAAGAAGAAGCGGTAGGGGTGGTAGATGCCTTAACTAGTATAAGGACATCATTGGGTCAATACAACATGTTACATGTCTTGAATGGTGAAGGGTCAACTGGAATGGTATAGTTGTGCCCTTCATGTTCAAATTTTAAACAATGGTGTAAGGTTGAAGGATCACAACCCAAGGCACGAATCCATGGTCGGCCAAACAACAAATTGTAATGGAATTTCCCCTCTAAGATAGACTAATTCAAGAATGGCTTAGGGGCCCACGTGAATGTGGAGAATGATGGTGCTCAAGGTGGAAGTCATGGCATCATTAAATAAACGCAACATAACTTGGTTATTATGCATACAATTGGAAGTGATGTGCATTTGCTTGTATGCATGGGAGGAAATGATGTTAATATTGGCACATCCATTGATCATAATGTGTCAAACACGTATATTATCAATGTAGACAGAAATGAATAGGGCAGGGTCAGGATCATCTGATTGGAGAGGAATAATCTCTTCATTAGAGAAACTAAGAGTGGATACTTGATGAATGGGGGTGGGAAGAGAAGATGGAGGTGAAGTGGTGAGAGTGGCCACATGATGAGGAGTGATAATGGTGGTGACAGGTGTGGGGTCATTAGGTAGAACCTTATTAGATTATAGGACCTTAATGAGGGCCTGACAATGAGACTTAGAGGTTTGGACAAGGTCATACAAATACATTTTGAGAGGAGACTGGTGAAATTGTTTAATCATTGTACAATGGGAAACCCCGTCAAAAATGAGGTATGCGGGTCCATGGATTATGATTTTGGGTGTAGGTGCAGATGGAATGTTGGGTTAAGGTGTAGTGGATGAGCTGGTTGTTTTCACCTTTCCTTTTTCCTTCTGAGCTCGAGTGGCAACTTGAACCATATTAATATGAGGTGAAGAAGAAGGTGTGTCGTGAAAGTGTAGCGATAAGATGGGAAAAAAGTGATGAAGGAAAAGAGTCTTGGGAAAGGAGTATGCCACACTGGCATTTTGGAGGAGTTTTGGCTAGTTCTCTAATGCAAACCATGTTGATCTCAAATGTTGGAGGAGGGTAAAAGGGCTATGGAGGTGGAGATGGAGGTTTCTGAATAGGTATGGGGCAAGGTTTTATGGTGATAGGTGAAGGGGGAATAGGGTCCTTGTCTAAAATATCATCATCATCAAAGTTCTTTTTAAGAGGACATAGTTGGATAAGAATAGTCTTAATAGCCTTATAGTTTTCTACATCATGCCCTTGCACATGATGGTAAGCACAAATTTTGGTATGATCAAACCCTTATGGTTTAGGTTTGAGTGGATCGTAAGGTCTAAGCGGTGGCAATGTGATTATAGAGGTTTCCAAAAGGTTAGCTAAGATGTTGGTGTAAGACCATGCTAATAGATCACAATGTGAAGTGAGTATGGTTCTGGATGGAATTTTGGGTGACTTTGGTGGGAGAGGCATCACTGGAGGTTGAATTGGACATTGAGTAAGTTAAACCACCTATTTGGTAGATAGTACGATTTTGGGTTTTGGTTGTACCTTCTTGGGTAAAAGTGTAGCTGGTGAGCTGGTTGTTGGAGGTGATGTAGGTTTAACTACCTCTTTAAAAGGTAGTGAATTTTTGGGCTTGGGTTACACCTTCTTGGGTAATGGTAAAGGAGTGTGTTATGTATAAGGGAAGGCAAATGTCAGAAGGGGATGGGTTAGATAAGGTGATAATGGAGGTGCAGTGAATACGGTGGTAGGAGGCAATGTGGAAGGGAATTGTTGAGGAGAAGGGATTGTCATGGTTAATGATGAGGGTACAAGAAGTGGTGTAGGTATGAGAGGTAGAAAGGATGTAGGTAATGACAAAGGCGTAAGTTGTGTAGGTAATTTGGGTGGAACAGAAGATCGTGACGAGGAGGTGGGTTGCTAGGTTTTTGGTATACCTTGAGTAGGAGGCTGTTTGACCAAGGTTGATGGGTGTGAACCTAAGATAGATGGAAGTGGTGAAGGTGACAGATGGGTAGTGGGTGAAGCCAGTGTATGCAACCTAAGAGGTTTGGTCTTCCTCTTAGGTAGGGGAATAGTCTTTTTGACGGATTGTGAGGACGTGGCTAATTTGAGTTTGACAAGAGGATGGACTAGGATTGATTTCATCATGACTCCCAATGTGGTAATGGGTTTGAATGCAGGTGAAGGTATGGGTGCAGGTAGGGTTTTAGGCATAGGAAAAATTTTGGTTGATGGTAACGGTTTAGGTGTGGGTGAGGGTGATGAAGAAGAGGTGATTACTATGGGCATGGTGGGTTTGGTTGTCTTAAACACCTTTGGATAGATCGTGGAAGTATCGATGGACAACATCTACATTTGAGTTAAGACAGGAATCTGAATGTGCCCCTAAAGCATGGAATTGTCAACATAATCCAAGTGATCAACCAAACTTGAGAATGACATAGGAGTGGAGGGGGATGATGTTGATTTGGTATTAATCCCTATAAAGAATGTCTGTGAGACAAGGAAATGGTTGGCTTTAGACTCTGTGTGTAGAAGAGATGATAGTAAATCGACAGGGTCTTTAAAATCCAATGGGGAATTATCACCAATAGGAAGATATGCCACTAGCGGGTCCTTTGTGGGTAGAGGAGGAGGTAAAGTTGATTGTATAGTCTCTTCCTTTGGTAAAGAAGAGAGTACGCTAGGATCTTCCATAGGGAGAAGAATGGGTAATGCGAGTTTCTCAATAAGTGGTAAGATGAGTGGGATAGATGCATCTGAAAATAAGGAAGATTCCTCCATGGGTAAAAAAGAAGGTAAGGTAATATCTTGATTTACCCATGGCATGTGGAGTGGGGTATTTGCATGTCACCTAGGGGGTACATCCCTAGCCTAATTTTTTTTATGGGAACCTTTGCTTGACTAATGCCACCTGAGCCCTAGCTCCTGCTACCGCCTGTTGTTCCTCTGGTGTTAGCTCTGATGTCAGACCCTTCTTGTCCAGATCAAGGGTCCCTCATGTCAGGGGCTCTCTCTCCTAAGCTACCTAACTCCTGGAATAAGATCATGGAGGGTTCCACCTCCTCTCCGTGTATGGAAAAGCTTTCTCCTACGCTGACTGATGGGTCCTTCTCACTGCACATTCCCTCCCACATCACTGATGCTACTGCTACTTCACATGATCTTTCTCTGGTGGGAAAATTGATGGGCCCTAGACCCCCTTTAGAGGATATCAAAAAATGGTCACGTTTGAAATGGCACCCATGTGGGATGCTTGAAATAGCAGCAATGCCCAATGGATTCATTTTATTCTCCTTCAACTTGAAAGAGGATTTCGCGAGAGCTCTTCTTGCTGGACCTTGGTTTTTTGGCAGACATGGCTTCTATATCAGGAAATGGTCTCCGGGATTCAACCCACATACTAAATCCATGACCCAAGCTCCAATATGGGTTCACCTCCCGGGGCTTCTTCTAGAGTTCTGGCATCTAGCTGTTATTGAAGGTATTGCTCTAACTATAGGTTCTTTAATAGCTATTGATCAAGCCACTAAAGCTAAAACTAGATTCATCCATGCCCGTTTCTACATTAAAGCTGATGTCAACTGTCCTTTACCAAAAGAGATAGAGCTACTATCTGATCTAGGGAACTAGAAATAGAATATTGATTATGAATATATTCCTCAAGCCTGCTCCTTCTGTAAAAGCATTGGCCACTGGGCCTCAAGTTTCCCCTCCAAACCTCAGCCTAAACCCAAAGCCCAAAATTCTTCCCCAAAATCTAAGAAAACTTTTATTCCAAAAACATCTTCTGCTAAGACCCCAATCATCCCCATCTCAAATTCCTTTGATCTCCTAGAAGAGGGAGAAATTAACGCTACCATGGAATTTCCTTCCTCTGTTGATCCCCCCCTCTTCCCTTCTAATCCCCCACCCTCTCGGTGAACCCCTCGCTTCTTCCCCCCCCCCTCCTCTGTGGAGTTCCCCCCTCGGTTGTTTCCTCCTCCCCTCCCCCTCTTGTGTCCTCTCCTCTTTCCCTTCTCATTCCTCCACTTCCCCCCCTTGAGCCTCCCCCCTAGCCCCCCTCTTTCCCCCTCCCTTGGACTCAGTCATCTCCCCTTCAACACCCTCTTCGGATGATATTTTTAATCCCCGTTGTACAAGAAGCTTGATATTGGCGCAGAAAAAGTTAGGGGATGGACTCCTAGCAATGTCAAACTCCAGCAAGAAGCTGCTCTTAATGTCACTCAAGGAACCCAGAGCAAAATCCCCTTGGTGGTGGGGAGAAAATCCAAATCTAAGAAATGAAGATCATCTCTTGGAATATAAGAGGTCTCAACTCTCTTCAAAAACAAAGAGTCATCAAAGATATAAAATTCCAGAACTCTCTTGATATCATTATGCTGCAGGAAACTAAACTTAAAAATGATGATCCTCTCCTGAAAATTTGGTTGGCTGCTTCTTTTGAATCTCAACCTTCGACAGGGAATTCTAGAGGACTATGCACCTTATGGGATCCCAGGAGCTTTAAAGGTGATTTTCTGCTCAAGCATCCCAACTTCCTATGCATGCTCTTCCAAGAAGTTGGCTCTGACTCCGCATAGATTTCCATCAATGTTTACGCCCCCAATTCGGAGACCCAACATGAAAATTTGTGGAAAGACATCTCAAACTTTATCAACACTTGTGGCAATATCTCCATTTTAATAATGGGTGATTTCAACTGCCCCCTTTTTCCTACAGAAAAATAAGGAGGAGCTCCTACCTCACCTGTCATAATGGAAGCTCTGGCTAACTTCATTAGGAAGAATTCACTACTTGACATGGACCTTCATGGCTCCTCTTTTACGTGGTCAAACCGCAGATTAGGTAGGAATCATATCCAAAGTAGACTAGATCGATCGATGGGCTCTCTTGACTGGATCTCTCTATTTCCTGATTTTTACCTCAATTCCCTCCCTCGGGCTGCCTCTGACCATAGTCCTCTCCTTCTCAGTGTGAATCACAGTTTGAATATCAAGAATCCTCCCTTCAGGTTCAAGCTTGCTTGGCTTGAGAATAATCACCTGAACCCTCTTATTGCCAAATGGTGGGATTTCAATGTTGAGGGCTCTGACATGTTTAGGTTCTCCAGCAAACTCAAAGAAATTAAAAAACAATTCAAAATTTGGAAGACTACGGTTTTTGGCAACATCAAGATCCGCAAGTAGAAGTTGTCATAGGAAATTTCTAGAGTCTCTGCTTAAATGGAAATTGATGGGAAATTGGATCACCTTCACCAAAAAGAAACCTCCCTCCTTAACAAATACCACAATACACTTCAAGAGGAAGAAACCTATTGGAGGCAGCGATCTAGAGCCCTTTGGCTCGAGCAGTGGGATCGCAACACAAAATTCTTTCACATCACCGCCTCAAAGCACAAAAGTAGAGACAAGATCAGAGAGCTAGTGTCATCCTCAGGTAACCTGTTAACCTCTGATTCTAACATTTCCAATGAGCTTTTCTCCTTCTATTCTAACCTCCTCCAAGTCAACCAACCTCCTTCGAAGAAATCAATGCCATCTATGCTCCAACATATCCCCTAGCCTGTGTCTGCTGAGATGAACAATAGTCTTATAAAACCTTTTGCTATGGAGGAAGTTCATAAAGCGGTCTTTGCCATGAAAAGGGACAAAGCTCTGGGCCTGGATGGTTTTCCATCTACTTTTTTCCAAGTTTTCTTGGAGACCATCAAACATGATCTCTACAAAGCGGTTAATGAGTTCCAGATCAGTAACAACCTTCTCAAATAATGGAACACTAACTTCTTGGCCCTTGCCCCAAAAGAGTAGGGCTCAAAAGATGTCTCCAACTTCAGGCCAATTAGTTTATGCAACACCACTTACAAGATCATCGTTAAGATGTTGGCTTCCAAGCTTAAACCCCTAATGAATGCTCTCATCTCTCAGAACCAGAACAACTTTATTAATGGGCGGCTCATCCAAGGTGGTATCATAATGATACATGAGGCTATCCACTCATCCTATCACTCAAAATCCCCTAGAATGATCCTCAAGCTAGATATGCAAAAAGCTTTCGATAAATTCAGCTTGCCTTTCTTGATCAAGATCCTGGAAAAGTATGGTTTTGATAAAAGATGGTGTAGTTGGGTTTTCTCCTGTATTACAACTCCTTGTTTCTCTATTCTAATAAATGGCATTTTGGTGGGCTTCTTCAAAAGCAGCAGAGGTATCAGGCAAGGTGACCCCCTGTCCCCCTTCCTTTTCATTCTTATGGCTAACTCCCTCAGCAGAGCCGTTGAGGCTGCTAAAATTCAGTCTGTCATATCGGGTTTGAAGATCACTTCCAGCTTGCCTTCAGCCACACATAGTCAATTTGTAGATGATAATTTTTTTTTAAGTGCTACCTCTATGATTGAAGCTTACGCTCTCATGGATATCCTATCTCTCTATCAATTCGCTTCTCAACAAATCATTAACTTCAACAAGAGCAGCATCTCTTTCATAAATACTGCTCCTAGGACCTAGAGGAAGATTGCTGATATTTTTAGCTGCAAAATTGTGGACCTCCCCACATCCTACCTAGGCATTCCCCTCTTCCAAGGAAAGTAAACAAAATATATCTAGAATCCTGTCATCGAAAGATATCAAAAAAATCTCGCAGCATAGAAAGGCGCCTTGCTCAGCTAGGCTGGAAAACTCCAATTGGTTAAAACTACCCTCTAGAATCTTCCTACTTACTTCATGTCCCTTCTCAAATTTCCCAACTCGGTGAAGGAAGTGGTGGAAAGAATCCAAAAGCACTTCCTATGGTCTGGAGTGGAAGAAAAAAAGAGGATCAATCTGGTCTCCTGGAAGGAAGTGTGCAAGCCAACCTCTCTTGGGGGCTCGGGTTAAGAAGGATGGCTGATATGAATGTGGCCCTCGTGGAAAAAATTAGCTGGGAAGTTGCTAAAGGAGACTCTTATTGGGCTCATCTCCTCATAGCTAAGTACCTTGCTCCTAATGAGGAATTTCTTACCTCAAATCCAATTTGAGGTTCAACCATTTGGAATTCAGTTATTAGTTCCCTCCCCATTATTCAGGCTGGCACTAAATGGAGGTTTGGAAACGATAGGTATATTGACTTCTGGAGTGATCACTGGATTGGTGAAAAGCCGCTGGATAGCAACCCCTCATGGGATCCTGTTAAAAGAATCCTCATTAATAGGCATGGAAGGTTAGTTTCTGGCTACTAGAAGGTGGTGAACTCCATACCCTCCTAGACTATTCCGGATTGGGATGGAATAAGAGATCAGCAGAGGCTGCTCCTAAATTCTCTTAGAAGTGAGCTTTCCTCCATCTATATCCCCTTTTCCTAGCCTAAGGATGAGCTAATCTAGCCCCTCTCCCTGTCTGGATCTTTCTCGATTAAAGTTGTTTACCTCTCCATGCATTGTACCGGCTCTTGTCCTCCCCTCACCAAGATTTGGCCGAAGGAAATAATCCCCAAAATTGGCTTTTTCTCTTGGCTCTCTTTGAAGAATGCTTTCTTGTTGGTGGTGAATCACAACACCCCTGGACACTAATCAGACTTCTAATTTGATCATTTGAAGCATCCAGTGTGATTGTACAACATGGAGCTTTTCCCAAGTGTGGGACCTTGCGAAATCGAAAAAACTCTCCGGATGAAGGCCGGTTCCTATTCCTCTGTTCAGATGCACCAATAAAATTCAGAGGTTTTACTACAATCTAATCTAATTTTCCAAGGAGACAGGGAGAGGGAATGCATAGAATAAAACCTAAACTACGAAGGTGATGCACCGAGGAATGTTGGACACCCTGTTTGCAAAATTAAACACAGACCACATAGATGCAATACAAACACCATACACAGGTAACCAAACTGCAATAAGAGATCAAAAATGACAGCAATGAATACATGAAAGGGTTTATAATCAATCACAGACATATATATATTTCCCAAGGGTCGATACAGTACATTGCAGTGGCCAAGAGGCAAAAAACGGCATTATAATCCATATGGGAGGCTTGAAAGCTCCACAAATTCTCTTGCAAGCAGGAGAGAAGGGAGGATGCAAAAAGAAAATGTCAAACACTTTTCAAAGAGCCTCTCCTTACTATTTATATGAGGAAAAATGAGGGATAAGATAATGATTCAAATTCTGCCCCAACCACCTCCAAGACTGCACCTAACCCATAATATTATGGCGGTAGGTGAGAATCTCAACAACCCAACAGTGGTGAAGTGTATTTTACATTTTTAAGAACTTTTTCCCACCCAATTAAATATATCCAGTCGTAGTTGGGTAGAGGATGCCAAGAGCTTTCCGAAAATTCCAACCTTGTGTGAATCCGAGCTCCCTGTAAAAATTTATGGCGATCTGAATATTTCCCGCATCAGGATCTTTTGCCTGTCGGGTTCGGGGTTCTCCTCTGCATTTGCATCAGGTTTGGAGGATGGCTCGACATGTTTCTACCCCATGCTTCCTCGACTTTTTTTCCCGACTCCAAGACCCGATTTACCTAGGAAGTGTTTTGGGTTTGTGGAACTCTCAAGCATCGGGACATCCCTTGCGAATTGCATGCTTCATGTCTCATGTTTCCCACAACTCGAAACCCGATTTTCCTTTGATGTCGGGTTTTCCAACCCCTCCGACATGCTTTCTTATGTCGGGTTTTCCAACCCCTCCGACATGCCTCTGATGTCGGGTTTTCCCGACTCCGAGACCTGATTTCCTTTAATGTCGAGTTTTATATTTACCCGGGGGTAAATATATACAACATTTCCTATCAGGAGAAAATTTGAAAAGGAGAGGTTTCTCTCTTCCCACTAGATGTGTACTTTGTACTCAAGTAGTGGAATCCTCTTCCCATCTTTTGATCCACTGTCCCTTTTCTCAAGATATTTGGCATTGGTTCCTATCATGGATGGGAGTGATATGGACCTTTCCAGAGTCCATACAAGACAGCCTCTCTCAATGGTGCTCCCCCTTCTCCCATCCGGCCCTGGTTCTGGCCTGGAAACTTCTCCTCCCACATGGAATTTGGGGCATTTGGAAAGAAAGGAACAAAAGGATCTTTAGAGACTAGAGTCTTGAACCTAATTGTGTGGCTACTCAAATAGCTCTAACTTTCCAGGATAATCTCAACTCTCACTTTTGGACCAAATATCAACAAAAAATTCAAATTTTTATTTCTTAGGAGTGGCAGCAGCTATTGACAAATCTTTCTATAAGTAAAGCCCCTACTTCTTATCGTGGTTTAGTGCAGTGGCTTCCCCCCCTCCTGGTTGGAGAAAACTTAATAAGGATGGTGCCTCGAAAGGAAATCCTGGTAATTCTGGTGGAGGAGTCATCCTCCGTAGTTCCTCTGGTTGCATTCTGGCTGCCTCTACCCATAACCTTAGTTATGGCACCAACCATCGTGTGGAAGCCATGGCCATTCTCAAAGGCCTTGAGCTGGCTATCAATTTTGGCAATGATCCTCTCCAAGTTGAAAGCAATTCCCTCAATATAATTAATCTCTTGTAGTCAGCGAATACTGTTCAATGGTTGATCCAAAATATCATCATTGATATCATAATCTTATAAAGGAGTTTGCAACAAATTCAGTTTTAGCACATCCTTCGGGAGGGGAACAAAGTGGCGGACAACTTAGCTAACATCAGAGTTCTCCTTGAGAGTCAACAAAGCTGGAAGGACAAATTCTCAGCTGATCTTCTCCAAATTACCCAAAATGATCTCTCTTCCTAACGTTGGAAAGTGGAAGGGTGAGTTGATTTGGATGTCAGCAATGCATTTATGGACTCCCCAAAAGGTGGCGGAAATAATAATAATAATTCTTCATTTATTATGATTAGACCTTTGGCGTTGAATCATTTGAAGGGAGAGATGTGTTATGATGTGGAGGATTTCCTCACGCATGGTGTAATTCCTTCTGTTAATCATTTGATGTACTTGCGGAAGGGTAATGATGGTGATGCAGATGGCTCCCATGCCCTGGGTGGGCTTTTTAAGGCCCTCTAGCGTCCCCTCTTTCACATTCTTTCCAAATCTCTCAACAGTATGGGTGGCCAACTGAAGCGAATTGAACCTGCATCCTGTGACATGGTTAAAGATGATGAGGTTTGGAACATCTTATTGGAAAATGGTATCACCACTTTCCTTGAGAGAATGGCAAGTTAATTGGCCTTGGTCTCGTATGCAGTAATGGCTTCCTGGTCGAGGGGGCATGTCCAGATTGGTAACACATATTTTACTATCTCCACAAATGTAATCGCTGATGCCACGGGTCTCTCGGCCACCGGTGATATTTACTCCAAGTGCTCGCTACATGCTGAAATGCAGGATTTCATCGCTCTAGGGGATAAGCCTGTCAAATATCTCTCAGGGTACACTTGCGATTCTCTACCTCCCCCATGGAATAGAGTTGTTGAAGTCATTATGTGTTATTTCACTATTGATGTCCGTTATCGTCTGGTCTATGGCCCCCATTTTTTTATCCTTTCGCATCTACATTGGGGAAAAAAGATCAATCTGGCAGCCTTCCTCTATCAATCCTTAGAGCATTATGTTCAATTGGCTAGAGACAGGGAAGGAGAAATCCTACATCAGGGCTTACTATACTTATTATTTTTTGATGTTGCCTTGCATGCTGATTTAACCCACTTTCCCCCCAAGTCAGGTCACTATCATTGTTCTCCCTCATCTTCCCCTCGTCCCTCTTCCACCTCCCTCTGCTCTTCCAAACACCGCTAACGCTTGCACCTTTCCTCTTATTCTAACTCAGATGTCGCCATCTTGGGCCCTCCTCATGATGGTTCCAACCCTTCTGCTCCCCTTGCTTTCCCCCCACTTCATTCGTGTCTGCTGCTGGATGGCACTGAAACCAGTTTTAAGGAAGTCTCCCCTATCTCCAGCCCTGATACTTATCTTGCTGATGACATTCTGGGCCTTGGAAAACTTTACCCTGACTCCCTTGCCTCGAAGAAGATTGAGTCACTCTAGCCTGTTTATGATCCCAATTTTCAAAAAGTTGGGGATATCCCAGTTTTCTCTGACAAAGGAACTCATGCTAACACCCTGAAGTCTCCTTCGAATTTGGATGCAAATCCTACTGAGCATGTGGTTGCCGACTCCCAGAGAGATGAACGCAGAGTTGAATTGGTGTCCTCTATTCTGAACAAGCTCCAACACACTTTCAAAGCCCTGAAGGCCTGGGAGATTTTCACTGATACTACTAGGAGCGCCATTTCCAAAGATTGTTGAGAGCTCATCACCCATGCGGATCAACTTGTTGAGGATTCAGGATCTCCTAGAGCTAGAAATGCGGTCGCTGAGCTGAAAAAGCTCATATGATGTCTTCTTCTTTTCTCTTGTTGTCTTTTTCATTTTCCTTTTTTTGGAATCTTCTAGGGCACTTATCTTATATGTATTATTTTGCTAAATCTTTCCTGATGGGAATTTTTGTATAAGGTTATGGGACCTTCTAAAACCCTCCTTTTACCCTATATATTCCAAAAAGAAGAAGAAGGTAAGGTGGCTTCTTTCATGGGTAGAGAAGCCGATGAAACAGGTGCCTCTGTGGGTGGAGGAGTTCATGCAAGAATTTCCTCAATAGACAGGATGGGAGGAAAATGAGAAGAAAGAGCTGGTATGACATAAAAAATGACATGGACCTCTCAAACATTGGTATCATTAGTTGAGGTTTCACTGGCTTGGCTGGATGATGGGGTGTGATTTGGAAACAGTTTCTTGAAGATGTGGAAGTTTTGGTTAGCCAGTGCATTGAGGTTATCCAGGACGAGATCTCCATTATCTAATGATTCTTGGACAATTTTTTTGAAAGTTATATAATTACTGTCACTATGACCTCTAACACGTTGATAATTGCAGTAATCGTTCTCCTTGTACCATATAGGTACAAGACGGGTAGGGTCAAAACCAGTATTTGTTTTAACAGGTGAAAGAGTGATTGCTCCAGCTTTTAGAATTTTTTCCAAAACAAAAGAATAAGGTTCTCCAATGGGAGTATATTTTCGTTGTTCCCGCTTGAACTGGAAAGTTTGAATAGGGGAAATATTAGAAGTAGGTTTTGATTGGTTAGATGGATGAGAAGGGCCAAATTTTGAAACCACAACATTGACGCATCCTTTTTCTTTAGAATAATTATTTTTTGGTTTGGACAAAGAAGAAAAATCATTGGTTTTGAAGGGAGCATTTTTGTTACGCAATTACAAATTCTTCTCCTCAATAGCATGGATTTCAAGTTTTCGGGCCATTATGAATGCCTTTTCAAATGTGTGGAAAGTTTGGACTTGAAGAGTTGGTGAAATGTTTCTAGCACAAGCTCAGGTAAACAAATCTATTAACTCAGTTTGAGGCAGTTGGAATGTGAGTTGATTAATCAAGACGTGCCAACGAGTGAAAAATTTTGTGATAGACTCATCCTCATACTGGCGTGTCACGTACAAGTCGGTCATTATGACCTTCTTGACAATGTTTATAGAAAATTGATCTAGAAAAGCTTGAGCTACCTAATTAAATGAAAAGATGGAGTTCCTTGGGTAGAGTACTATACTAATCTAAAGTGAGCCCCATCAAGGACATTAGGAATACTCATAGGAGAAATGTGTCATCATGAGTGATGAGATAACACACATGTTTAAAAGACCGTAAATGTTATTGTGGGTCTTCTTTGCTATTGAATCAGTTGAATTTTGGCATTTCCCAATGCGTAGGATATGGATGAATCGGAATGGAAAAATGAATAGGCACGTTGTAAATCTCATTGTATGTCAGAGAGTTACGTGAGTCAGTGATAGATGCTTCTAATGTTTACATCTTTTCCATCATCATTTTGATAAGATCATTTGTGGGTTGTGATGATGGAGCACCCCCTATAGTATAAGGGGTGAGATAAGAGGGATATGACATGGACAACACTCCAGTATGTGGTGGTGCTGAGTATGAAAATTGTGATGAGGGAATATAGGATGTGATGGATGCCGCGGTAAAATACCCCGAATAAGCGTTAGATGAAATAGGTGGTTGTTGATGATAAGTGTAGGTAGGTGGTATGGACATACAGATTCTCATGGTGATTAGTGGAAGAGACTATGGGATACAAAGGACAAGGTTTTGGAAGGGAGTGTGGGCTACCGACACCAGAGGTGGCTGTGATGCAAAAGGTACATGGGAAATGAATGATGTAGTGATGCCTACACTAAGGGTAGTGGATGATGATATGGTAGACATCATAGGGGCGATGAACGTTGAGGGCATGGTAGTTGTCGTAGGTGCGACAGATACTAATAATGTGGGGTCAAGCTGAGAAACCACTAGCGATGAGGAAAAAGTGGGTAATGATGTGCTAGTAGTGGTTGATGCGAAAGTGGGGGCAACATGGGGAGGAACAGTTATAGGCATGTTGTATATAAGTTGTCTAGATGAGTCATAGGTGGATGAGTAAGAGAGGTAATACTACAGTGCAACGAGATTTTGATCAAGGAGTCTTGCAAACTCCTTTTCACCAGTATGTATGGTAATAGGTTGGTTGGGGTCCATAGGTGATGAAATGGAAGGTGGCGATGGGCTAGGCGGGAGTGGTTGGTGGCTAGCGTGAAACACGAGAGCATTATTTTGTCTATGAGTCAAGACCATGTGACTGACAGTAGAATTGGTAATCTGAGCTCTGTTGATGATACAGAAACACAGAAAGATGGAGAAAAATGATAAAAGGTGGAATTTGGTCATGGTTTTGATTAAAAAATTGAAATACAGAGACCAACACTGGTTAGGTAACCGATGCTGGTATAGGAGGGTAACCGATGTCGGTCGATGAACCGATGTCGGTTACTATGGAAAATTGAAAGATTTGAAAACTTGAAACTAGGTTTTAAAGGTGATATAAAAGACCTTGAAATGTAGTGGAGTGACAGAAGAAGTCACACCAAGTGATGGAAGTGATTTGAAGACTGTTTTAGTTAAGTGACCAAAATAGAAAGGAACCCACAATGGTCAGTAAATCGATGGCGATATAATGAATTAATTGATGGCGGTTGATGGACCGATACTGGCTATTATGAATGATAAACATATTAAAATATGGAGATGAAAATGTATGAATAAGATGGATATGAACTCTTTAGGTGATAACAAAACACAAAAAATATGATAAGGTGACAGAACAAGTCATAGAAAGAACATAAATGTAGATTGAATGTTATTTTGGCATAAATTACCAAAAAAGCACAAAATCGATGGCATTCAGTTAACCGACAGGGGTATGATGATGCAACCGATTATGGTCATGGGACCGATACCAGTTACCGTGAAATCTGTGAAGAGATGGAAAAAGTGAATTTTGGTGATTTCGATCAAATAAAAGGCTAACCCAAAATTATGAGTATAGCAATGATAGATCCTAACACACTCATAAACAGTCAGAATACACCAACTATGATTGTGGAGTGTGTAGGGAGAGAAAAATGGAGAAATATGAACTCACACCTCAAAACACAAATCAAGCTAAAGCTAACAAACATGAAATCCTATGTTGTGGCTTATGCCATTTAGGATTGACTTGTGAATATAATATACTTTTTGGTTCATGAAGGTGCCCTACAGAAACTGATAACTACAACTGGTTTCAGGTAAATTTTTGCTTGGGGTCCCCAATATATACTTCACAGTATGCAAGGCCCTACTCTGATATGATGACAGACTAGAACACTAACTGGATTCCTCGCTAATCCGATTATTAGTCGATAACAATAAATACCGGGAGGGAATATGTTTAAGCAATGAGTTTTTTGTTTTAGTGATTTGGTTTGGGAGTGTGTGAAAAAGTGAAATATGATTCAATTTTTCAACCATCGGCTGGTCATGACTTCTAGCATATACGTTGCCCACAATTTAAATGAGCTAAAATGCAGCAGGCCAAACTGAAATGCAAAGATTTTAAACCCAAATACAAAATGAAATTCAATGAGATCAATGATGAATAGCCAAGTGTATTTCTTTCACTAATGCAATACATAATAAAAAGAAGCATTCTTTTTAGTCCAAAATACGTGTTTCACTGAGACAAGTAGAAGAGAAAGAATGTTCTAAGGGAGAAAGTCTAATGTGAACTCTTTCAAAAGGAAATAGACACACAATGATTCCCTGAGAATGAACAATGCAAAAGAACCCAAATGGTGTCCCACCTAGCGTACCAAAATGTTTCAACAATAAGTTTACGCTTTCTAGGATGAAATAGATAGAAGGTACATGGTTAAGGAGAAATACATATGAAGCAAAGGTGGAAGGTAGAATGCGCGTGTTGTTGACGTTATTTAAGATGATCGTAGAGAACTCATTTTTGTCTGGGAAGGACTACCTGTAGATGCAAAGCAAGACCACAAAAGAGTATTAAATAGCATATGACAGTGGACTACCTAGCGTATGCTAGATCTAGGAAGCGTGTTGCTTCTTAGAAAGTTTGTCAATCCACTATTTAATAACAATTTAATGTAAACATGAAACTGAAATAAATAGGTCCTATTACAGTGTAATGATTTAGGTTTCTCATACACACAATGAACTACATTTTATGCTAGATATAAAAAATAACACTAAATCTAATTTGAACCGAGGTTTTGTTTAGGTAAAGAAGGTATGTTAGAGGTCTGGTAAGGGTCCGGGATTAGCTAGTTGAGGTCTGGGTTGGTTTTGGATGAATGGAAGACTTGCTAGTCTCAGAATATAAAATAACACAAAGACCGGTATCGATCTGGTGACCGATGTTGGTATGGGGAAGAAATCGACAACGATCAAGGAACCGATGTCGGTAGGGGCAATAGATAGTACACTTATTAAAAATAGGTTTTTAGGCTCTCTGTGATTGCACAGAGAGTGAGGGTAGTGTGGTTTGGGTCGTAATATGGATGAGAAGACTCGAGAATACTAAGAAGGAGGTTAATGAAAGGAATGATAACTAGATCGTACCAAGCCAAGAACACAAATGTTAATCAAACACCACAATCAATAAGATGAAATCAATTCGCTAGAATAACTTTACATAAAACCTTTGCAAACAAATGATCAGCAATATCATATATTATTATGGAACTCAATGCAATACATTGAGAATGGGCCTTGCTTAAATAGGAAAGGAATAACACTCTAAGAACCAGTCAAGGTCATAGATCAAGCCATAAAACAAGGAAATAACTAGTCATCAAAGAACTAGTCAAGACCATAGATTTAGGAGAGAACTAGACATCAAGGATCTAGTCAATACCATAGATTAAGGAAATAATTAGTTAATACTATAGATCAAGGAAAGAACTATACCTAACAATTAGATAATATCTCCTAATATCTAAATAAGATAAAAGAAATATCCACACACATAAGTGGGTGAGGATAAATACAATAAAGGTAAATAAAGTATCTAAATGAACATGAGCTAAGGTAAATACCTACTCTAACACCCCCCCTCAAGTGAAGCTAGGGGCCAAAATAGAAGTGGCATGTCCACAGTATGAGTCCTGGCAACTAGGCCTGATGAGGTACTCATGTACAATAACTGGGAAAAAGGGACACTACAAGGTACCCAAAACTAGTAACATCAAAGTAAAGAGAGTAAAGACCCGCTCCAAAGCATCCCAAGAAGCTCAGATCAAAAAACTCATACAATTCTAAAGAAGTATGGTGTGCATTATGGTTTGAATCCACTGCTCAATCACAAAACTCAAAAACAACTGACACTAGGTTTCACCAGAATAGCTCCATATAAGGAGACTATCAACGGAGTGATTTAGAAAGTACAAAAAAGCACCAAACATAATTTGATCAACTGCTGCAAATAGGTGTGCCACGATCCAAGAACAAAAACCAAAGCAACAAGGTAAGGACACAAAATCTAGAGTGTCACAATCCAACAAAATCCAAAGTAATAAGGCAAGGACACAAAACCAGAAGAAACAGGATCAACACCACACCCTCCCATATTGCTAAAAGGGTGGATTGGCGCTACAAATCTATGAGTTGTCAAAAAAACTACTCAAACACTGACAAAATAACACTAGAATGCACCAGAATAGATCCCCCATAAGAGATATTTTCAACATGCCAAAAGTGTCAGAAATACAGATACAAAATCTCTCAACAAATAAGAGAGATACACTACACCTGCTAAAGAAAAATGCTCAAAACAAGAAGCATCACAATGCATAAGGTATAGAAAGTGGAGCAAGAGGCCTAATAGTGGAGGAGCCACACCCATAGAGTCCTCTCAATGAATGCATATGTCGCCACCACGAGTGATCAGATATCCACCTCAAATCAACACGGATGGATAAAGAAGATGCCTGCATATGACTTGGTATAAAATGCACAATGGGTGCATGCAAAATAACATCAGAATGTGTGTTAGGTTAGTGCAAATCTACAGCACCCCCTAACTGACCTTCAGATCTGTAGTCCAAAATTGGGTCATTTAGTGTGATTGCACAACATTGAGTTTTCTACAAGGTGTGGGACCTTGCAAGGTGAGAAAACTCTCCAGAGAAAGTTGGTTCTTACCCCTCTATTTAGGTGTATGCATGAATTTTGTAGAGGTTCAATGCTAAATCCTACTCTATATTCCAAGGAGACAGAGTTAAAAGATGCAAAAGGAAACAAAACTAGGTAAAAAACAGTGATACACCAAAGGAGTGATGAACAATTGTTTTGCTGGTAAACACAAACCAGAAATTTGCATGCAATAGCCAAACACAGATAACCAATCTTGTAATAGAAGATAAACTAAGAACAATGAAGACAAAAAAGGGGTAAAAATCACCCACAAGTGTGTATTATTGCCCTACAGATTGATACAACATGTTACAAACGACCACAAGGCAGAAATACATGCAATTTTAATGGAAGTTCTGATAAACTCCATGAATTCACTTACCAAAGGGAAGAGGGGAGTCTATAAAACAAGAAATAATTGTCCACACTTTCAAATGAGATGAAATTTAGCATATATTGATCAAACAAAACGAAGAAAGGTGAAAAAACATGGGCAAATTGATTCGACATCTCCAACCACTGACAAGATTCATTAAAATAGTAAGGGCACCCTCACAAATCCATTTTTTGATGCATTTGGCCATGCTGGAGAAGAAATGGATGCCATACTTCATCAATTTTGGTGGTTGGGGGTTGGTTCTGCATTTTTTCCATGCTCGAGATGTTTCTTCAATTTTCTCTCTCCAACTTTGCCCAAAACTCAAAATTGAAGCTTGCATGGCATAGAGGGCGTTGATAGTTTTCCAATGGAACCAAATTTGATAAATTTCAACCACTGGATCGAAAGATATGACCTTTTGAAATTATGCGGCCAAATTAGGGCAAAAATGGTGAAAAACATGTCTGTGGGCTCAAACTTTCCCTTTTCCCCTTTTTTGCAAAATTTACAAAAAGTCTCAAAAAATACTATAGCCCCACAGGGGCAAAGTGCCACGTGGTGTTAAAAGGGCTTCACGGGTCCAAAGATCGCTTTTGCGCTAAAAGCACAAAAAAAATTAAAGTTTAAAATACCTCCTGCAGCCCTACTTCCTACTTTGACTTTGACTTTTGGTCTCTAGCAGAAGTGTGGGTCACCTTGTGACTTTTTCCCTTTGGAATGAAAAAGGGTTAAGTTCCAAATTCCCTCTAATCCTCTGCCTTCTCGCTTTGCTTAATATGCGACCACATGTCCTCTTTGGACCTTACGTAAATTTTCTTCCTTTGTGCCTTTGCGAGCTCACGGGCCAAAAATTACTTTTTTGCCCTCTTAGCCAAAAAGACTAAGTATCAAAATTCTTCCGCTTTCCGCCAACCCACAATCTCCTTTAGAAAAATTTCTTCCTTAGCTCCGTGGACCCGCCCAAGGCAAATTTTCACTGTAAACTTCATTGAGCCATAACTCAAAAAATACAAGGAGTTAGGAGGACTTCTTTACCTTTCTGGAAAGGGGAAGCAAAAATCCTATCTGATGAAGCCATCTCCAGGAACTTTTGAGTACTTTAAAGTTGCAAAAATCTGCCTGCAAAAAAAGGAGGGAAGAATGAAGGCAAGTTAACCAAAACAAGCATGGGCTTATTTTGGATAACAATTTTGGCGACTCAGAGGGGTCATCTGCATGCTAGATGAAGTGACCAGTTCCCTGAAGCAATCCATTGGGCATGGAATCATGAAATCAACTACTTGTTACTCTTTATTCATTAGAAAATATCTAAGATGAAGATTGTGAGAGTAGAAAATTACTTTGACCTAGAACATGATCTGCAAAAGATGCATCCTTAGGGCAAAAAAAATTGTGCCAAAGCAGTTAGGGAAATGTAAATCTAAGCTACAACAAAACAATGTGCATAAGCACTTGGAGGAATGAAAAAAACTAAGCTAATATGTACAATGTGAGAAGTTTCCCTTCTAGTAGCAATGCTTTAGATGGATTCTATTAACTGGAATCTGTAGTTCCTCACCATCCAATGTAGACATTTGGAAGACATTGTTGTTTTTGCATTTTGTGACCATGTAGGGGCCACTCCAAATGGCATCAAATTTTGAATACCTTCCTGGCTTTGCTCGGTCTGCATCCCATTTCAACCCTAAATCTCCAACTTGGAAAGTTCTAGCCTTAGCTTTCTTATCAAAGCTCCTCTTGATCAATGCTTGGTCTTTTTCCATTTTTTGGGCTGCATTCTCTCTAATTTCTTAGAGTTCCATCAAGTCTACATATCTAACCTCCATGGGCTCACACTCCAACAATTTCAATTGCTTCATGAGTTCCAATGTTGGCAACTCAAGTGATATAGGCAAGACTGCCTCTTTCCCATAAACAAGTTTGAATGGAGAGTTACATGTGGATCTCTTGGGAGTTATCCTATGAGCCCATAGAGATGATTTGAGCTTAGTGTGCCAAGTCCTCTAATTTTCATCAAGAGTCCTCTTGATGATCCTTAATAGATTCTTTTTTGTGGACTCAACTTGGCCATTACCTTGAGGGTAATAATTTGATGAAGTGCTCAAATAGATCCCATTTCTAATAGCCCATTTAGTTACCCTTGATCCTATGAATGCCAATGCATTATCTGATATTATAGTGATAGGTATACGAAATCTAGTTGTTATCCCCTCATAGAAGTCTAGAATGATAGATTCATTTTCCTCTTTGAGTGTCACTGCCTCAGTCCATTTAGTGAAGTAGTTTGTTGTTGATAGAATCCATTTGTGCCCTTGGCTTGAATTTGGATTAATGACTCCAATGAAGTCCAAACCCCATTACATGAATGGCTGGTCAACTGAGATTGGGTGCAATGGAAGTGTTGATAACCTCTCTTTTCCTATGAAGAATGCACAATTCTTGCACCTCTTGATCCATGCATAACAATCACTAAACACTTTGGGCTAATAATAACCAACCTTCGTGATCTTGAGAGCTATCACTCTTGGAGAAAAATGACCCCCAGCTGATCCATCATGGAACTCTTCTAACATTTTCTCAATCTGATTTTTCCCAATGCATCTCAACAACACTCCATTGATATCTTTTTTGAACAAGACACCATCAACAAGTGCATACAGAATAGCTTGTAATATGAAGTGTCTTCTTTTGGCTTTGTTCATCTTTGGAGGGCATAGGCTTGTTTGTAAGAAGTGCATTATGTCTTGGGTCTAGCAAGGAGTGAGCACACCACCATTTTCTTCTTGAACATCTCTTTGTTCTTGGTTGTCTTCCAGCACCAAAACAACATTCTTCTCTTTGTTTGCTTCAATTTGTTGATTCAAGGACAATTTCTCACACAATCCCTTTCCTCAGACCATCTTGGTGACTTTGATCTCAATGTCATAATCCATGACACTAGTAATACACCCTGCACATTTTTCATTTAGATCTTCTACATCTTTGGAACACTTGTCTCAAATGAAAGAGATGGTCTGCTATACGTTTAGAAAATATAGTAATATGATCTAAGTATATCAGCACTATTTTGTTGATCAATCCCTTGAACGCCATATCTATTGCCCTTTGAAAAGTGGCTCCAGCATTAGACAACCCAAATGGCATTTTTCTATATGCATAGGTTCCCCATTTAGTGGTGAAGGCTATTTTTAATTGATCATCTTCCTTTACCATGATCTGATTATACCCTGAATAACTATATAGTAATGAAAACCTCTCAGAGCCAACAATAACCTACAAAATCTGCTCCATAAAAGGAAGTGGGTAGTGATCCTTGAGGGATGCTCTATTCAAATCTCTAAAGTCTACACACAACCTAATTTCTCCACTCTTCTTTCTGACTGGAATGAATTTTGCAACCCAGCTTGAATGCTTGATGGGGAATATGATACTTACCTCTAATGACTTATTCAATTCCTTCTTCATTAGAAGTTCAATGTGTGGATTGACCAGTCTTTGTTTTTACCTGATGGGCTTAGAACTTGGATCTAGTTCAATTGTGTGTTGAGCTAGCTTGGGATTGAAACCTCTCAAGTCTTCATAGCTCTAAGAAAATACATCCGGGAAATCTTGGAAAAGTTATAGGAATTCATACCTTTCTTGCTCGGTTGTCACTTTACCAATTTGAAGTGACTTGCTTTCTCCAACTGAGATGGTCTCTAAATCTTCTCCCTTGACTTGGATATTTTATTTCTCCTTCCTAAATTGATCATTAGGATTAAAGATGGACTCCAAAGTCACAATTCCTTTTGGCAGTTTTTTGGTTCTCAACTGTACCACTTGATCACCATACTATTGTTCTAAATTTTCCTGATTTTTGGCTGAGAACTCAACTTTTTCTTGCAATAAATTGATGACTTGTTGGTCACTCTCAAAAAATTCCCAACTTACATTATTGTCTGGCACTGATGGCCTCACAATCACATGGATGTTTGGCTGCATTTTATCTCTTTTGATACTCTCCACAACATCAAAAGTTGCTCCAACTGCTGCAAGCCTATCAACAGTTTGGTTCTCTTTCCTAGGGATTGAGTTCATGCCAAAGCCCTCAAAATCCTCAATGAGGTCCCACACCCTATTCTTATAACTCTTGAGTAGGTCATTTTTGGTAGCATGTTGTCCTTTAACTTGATTAACAATCAGCTCACTATCACTAAAGACTTGTAAGTTATTTATACCTCTCTTTCTTGACCAATGCAATCCATGTATCAAAGCTTCATATTCAACAGTGTTGTTAGAACATGCAAAATGAAATCTAAAAGATGAATAATACTTAATGCCTTGAGGTGAAACAAGCATAGCTCCTCCTCCTACACCTTGTCTACTTCTTGATCCATCAAAGAATTGATGCCATACCTCATTGTTATATTTATGGTCTGGCTTGGTGATGCTAGGAAGAGGCTGATTTTCTTCATGAATGCAATAAACTCCTAGTTCAGATTCCTCTATTTCCTTATAGGGATCAAAAGCATGTATCTTTCTTGCCCATTCATCAAGGGTCAAATTTGGAATGCTTCTAACTTTTGTGTTAGCTTCATGTGTGCTTAGATAATCTTCTTGATCGAATGTTGAACAGTTGGCATTGATTGGACTTGGAGTATAAGACTCAATGTGAAATTTTGCAATAGGTTCAGACCTAATTGTGGCCTTGGCTCCATACCTTGTCCTAAACAACATGTGTGACCAATCAGTAGATAAGTAGCCTCCAATTTTAGCTGTGAAATCCCTTGACAAACATATGGCAAAGAGTGGTGGCAAATCTATCACTAACACATTTTATAAAATAATGACATTGGGGCATGCATGAAAAGTAAGGCTCAAATATTTAATTACCCAAACTATTGTTATTGTTGTCCCATCTAATTGCACCACCCCTTTGGATATGACTTCATATTAAAGGCCCAAATGATCAGTTATTTGCTTGGGCATCACGGAACTACTTGCCCCAGAATCAATCATACAATTATGTACTAGTTTATCTCCAATGATCAGTGAAACATAGAATGGAGGGGGCTTCAAAATTTTACCTTGTTGTCCTCCATGATGCCCTTCAAGCTGAGTAGCATTTGTGACTACCTTCTCTTGCATATGACCTGGTTGATTTGAGGTTCAACAATTCTTCATGGTATCTTGTAGTAGATCCCTTTGGCCTGGGATGGATAGTGACTCCCACATAGATATGTTCACATTTGTCTTCTTCATTTGTTCAATGATGCTAAATGTGGTTGAAACATCCCTTTGCTGCCCCTTATTCTGCACATTCTTCTCTTGTACATGGGCTACAACAACCGTTATTAGAGCCGGTCTAGAAGGTGGCTTGGGATGTCCTTACACATTTGGAACTGCATTTTGACTTGCGAAAACCTTGTGGAGTGATGGAAGGTTGTGGATCTCCTAGAGCCAATGACTACCCTTCACCAATATTCCTCTTCTTTGACCATGTGTTAGCTACTACACTCTAAGTAGGTGTTTGATTCATACCACAAAAATCTTTTGCGTGCCAATTTACAAGTGTAGTCTCATCTGGAGTTGTATCTTGTTGAGATGTCCCTTGTTGTTGGTTTGTTTCTTGACTCACCTCAATCTCTACACCAATAGTTGTCACCATAAAAGCTTGGTTCAATGCACCATTGAAAGCACATAGACTGGCTATGAGGTTCATTGCATGGGAAACACCAATCATACTCTTGAGCTATATTATTTTGGATTGACACTAAGGCTTTAGAGGTAGATGCAACATTGGGGTTATAGGGATGAAATGGTCTATTAGCAAGAGGCCTTACTTGATTTTGATTTGTAGCTGGGTTGGGTGGCCTATTAGGCTAATATGGTTGTTTATTAGGCTAAGTTTGAGACTGATAAGAAGGCCTAAAACTTTGGGCTTGCTGCCTCTTTAGCATAACCAGCTCATTGCCCAAATTTTGTATTTGTTTCATAACTTCTTGAAGCTCATTTGAGGCACTAGAGGATGAAGTAGAAGTTTCATTTGAACTCTAATTTCTAGGAGTGGGAATAAGAGCTAAAGTAGGTGCTTGAATAGTACTTGGGATTTCCTAAGTCTAGATATAAGGGCATAGGAGGCCTAGGTGCAAGTTTACCAACTTGGATCAAACAATTCTCAGCCCTAATGGCGATGTTGTAAACTGTAGCTATAGTTGCACTTCCCATGGATTAGATCAACATAGAAATGTTAGAATTTAAAACCTTGAGAAAGTATAAGAAATAACCTTGAGCTATTGGTCTCAATATCTAATGGGATTCTATCCCATGTTATTTGAAATCTGAAATTGAATTCTGTTAGCTACTCATTGCGGAGCTCACTTGATAGTTGTCAGTTGCTCCAATAGAGACAAGATGTCCCCCTTTCTCTCCAAACTGGTTGTGGATAGCTATGCAAAACTAGTTCCAATTTTGGATAGAGCCTACCTCAAGGCTTCTGAACCATTGGGAAGGCTTTCCCTTTGAATGAAGATGCCAGCAATTTGACTGCAATTTGCATCTCAACAATCTCATGGATTGCACAAACATTAGCAATGCCATTGGACATGATCACAAGGAGTGGTCTTATTTTCTCCAGTAAAGTATGGGATGTTCTTTAATGCTGCAATTGGAACTACATTTTTTGCATTAAGATAAAGTGGGATGTTCCTAGTAAAGTTGACATAAGGATTGGGTTGTGCCATTCTGATTGGCCTGAGAACCCTTGTTGATTGGATGAAAGGTCTACCAGGTGGAGGAGCTGATAGAGTTTTGTTTGGTGGAGATGGAGACCTTTGAATCCTTCTTCCTCTTTCTCCTCTTTCTGGGGATAATTGTAGATAGTTAAACAATCCCTCTTCTCTGGTCCTTGACCTTGTTTGGATCCTTCTTATGAATCTTCAAGCTTGGACTGCTCAAACCAGTTGATTTTATTCTTTTTGAGTCGCTAGATGTGCAAATCAAGGCTCTTTCAAGCAAGAAACTTACAACAATTGCACATCAACTTTTTTGTAATGAAGATGAAGACCTCTAAGGTCCCACTAGCCATGCCAAAACTATTAGTGTAAATCTACAACACCCCCTAAATGACCTTCAGATCTGTAGTCTAGAATTGGGTCATTTAGTGTGATTGCACAACATTGAGTTTTCTCCAAGGTGTGGGACCTTGCAAGGTGAGAAAAATCTCCAAATAAAGCTGGTTCTTACCCCTCTGTTTAGGTGTATGCATGAATTTTGCAGAGGTTCAATGTTAAATCCTACTCTAGATTCCAACGAGACATAGTTAAAAGATGTAAAAGGAAACAAAAATAAGTAACAAAACAGTGATACACCAAAGGAGTGATGAACAATTATTTTGCTGGTAAACACAAACTAGAAATTTGCATGCAATAGCCAAACAAAGATAATCAATCTTGTAATAGAAGAGCAACTAAGAACAATGACAACAAAAAAGGGGTAAAAATCTCCCATATGCGTGTATTATTGCCCTACAGATCGATACAATGTGTTACAAATGACCACAAGGTAGAAATACATGCAATTTTAATGGAAGGTCTGATAAACTCCATGAATTCACTTGCCAAATGGAAGAGAGGAGTTTGCAAAACAAGAAATAATTGATAAAAGCAATTTGCAAATGAGCTGAACTTTGGCATAAACCTTTTCAAAGAGAATGAAGAAAGGTGCAATATCATGGGCATATTGATTATGGAAATCAATGCAATACATTGAGAATGGGCCTTGCATTAAAATAGGCAAGGAATAACAAACTCACGAACCAGTCTATTTTTCGTATGCATCAAGCCATAAATCAAGGAGAATAACTAGTCATGCCAAGAACTAGTCAAGACCATAGATTAAGGAGAGAACTAGACATAAAGAATCTAGTCATTTTACCATATGATCAAAGAAAGAACGTATACCTAACAACTAGATAATATCTCCTCCAACTATTGCCCAATAAGATCAAAATTAAAGCTTCCACACACATAGAGTGGCGTGAGGATAGCTTTACAATAAAGGTACCATAAATTGACCTGAAGTTGAACCATTGAGCTAAGGTAAATACCTACTCTAACACCCCTCTCTAGTGAAGCTAAGGGCCAAAATAGAAGTGGCATGTCCACAGTATGAGTCCCGGAAAAACGGGTCTGATGAGGTACTCATGTACAATATATGGGAAAAAAAGGGACACCGCAAGGTACCCAAAACTAGTAACAACAAAGTAAAGAGAGTAAAGACCCGCTCCAAGGCATCCCAAGAAGCTTGGCTCAAAAAACTCATACAATGTTGAAGAATTTTGGTGTGCACTATGGTCCTGAGATCCACTACTCGATCACTAAAACTCACAAAACAACGTGACACTGGGTTTCACCAGAATAGCTCTCATAGCCACGGAGAGTGTCAATGGAGTGATGTCGAAAACTTTGAAACATAATCTCTGATAAATTACTGCAAATCACCTTGTGCCACTTTTTCCCTTTGAACAATGAACCAAAGCAACAAGTCAAGGACACAAATTCCCTCTAGAGTCCTTCACGATCTCAAGAAAAGCCAAGGTAACAAGGCAAGGACACAAAACCTCTTCGAAGCTTAGGATCAACATTTTCACCCTCCCATGCCTGTTGAATGGGCTGGACGTGATGCTGACAAATTACCTGTATGAGCCCTCTTAGCCAAAATCAGACTAACTCAAACAATGACAAACTAACACTGGGCGTCCACCCAAAATAACTCCCCCATAAAAGAGACTGTCAATATGCCAAAAGCTCCGTTGACCCGCTTACAGATAAAAAATCTCTATAATAGACAAGCCGAGATACACTACACCTGCTAAAGAAAAATTCTCAAGGAACAAGAAGCATCATAATGCATACCTTTATAGAAAGTGGAAGCAAGAGGCCTAATGGTGGATGGAGCCATGCTCTATAGAGTTCTCTCAATGAATGCCTATGTAAAGTTGCCATGAGTGATCAGATATCCACCCCAGAATCAACACGGATGAATGAAGAATGATGCTTGCATATGACTTGGTGCAAAATGCACAATGGGTGCATGCAAAAGAACATTAGAATGTGTAATAGGTTGATCATGTCTGACAACTGAAATCTCAAGTTTCTCAAGCCTGAGTGAAGGTGTAGAACTCATGTGTTGCTCATGATCCTCAGAAAGAGTTGAGCGAACAAAAAAAGGATCTCTATCAATGTGTGATCCCAATGAAGTATCTGCTCGAAAACTAATGTCATGAAAAGAATTCCACTTAACATGTGGAATAGAGGAAACAATACCCTGTGAATGTCTTCCAATGACTCTGCTAGTGAGACCCATAGAATAGAGTATGCAAGATCTAAATGCAGTGGTATGCTTCTCAAAAAAGCCATGCAACTGAGCATAAATAGGATACACAACATGTGGTACTGTAATAGGCACAGATGTGGAAGAGCATGTAGTAATAAGCCTCACAGGTTTAGAAGCATCAAAAGCAGGTTCATGCTCAAAGACTGGCAGATCAATGTCAGTGGGTACAAGAGCAAAAACTGTAAGTGGACTAGAAGCATGGATATGGTTGTCTACAATATGATGGTGATGTTGTAGGCTAGCAAGTTTGTTTGGCAGTAAGTGTATTATTGTATCCTTATCGTGAATGAGTGATTGTAGAAGAGAATTTCACTTCTTGAGTGATCTATTTTCTTCCACAAATTTTACAATATCCTTTTGAAGTCCACATACTTCAGAGAAAAGCATATCATTCTTAGAATCCATGATAGGTACAAACTATAGCTCCCAAAAGTTTAGCACATCGGGCTCAGCCGAAATTGCGTCCACAATTGATTACAACACTCCTCCATATTTGGCACTTTATACTTATAGTGAAAGTCTCAAAATAAATAACTCCAATAGAAATATTATGAAAAAATAAGCACTTTTGTAAAAAACGACACTCAAAACCGAGTTACCGATCAAAAGTTACAAGCTTTTTACTATTTTGCTTTTTTATTTATTTTAGTTGCCACTAAAACAAAATAAATTGTTGTTGCCTTCACCACAAAAATAAAATTAAAGGGGGCTGAAGTTAAGCACCTATGAGTAGGAATCAAAAGCTTTAAGCCCTTATATGACTAAGGGCTAAGGATTGGTTGCCGAATGCGGATTTTCTCGATATAGTAAAAAACGTGCACAACATCCATGGACCCCTGCCAAAAGAAGAAAGATCCGAAAAATGTCTTGCACACAAACCGAAACAACTATGCCACAAAAGAAAACTGCCCTGGGTAGATCCCGAGAAACCCAATAAAACGATAAAAAGCTTCCTCGGTTTCTTAACCGTGTGGCACGGATCTCGAGGCAAACTTGTGTATTTCACTGCAACCACAAAAAAACTACAAAAAATGAATGCCCCCATAAATGGCCGAGTTTACAGTTGATCTTAGGGTTTTCGCACCTTCTAGATCCAATGGAACCCTCTGTTTTGCATAAAAATGCACGCAACAACAAAATACGACTAAATCCCAAATATATGAATACACAAATATTTTATTTACAAAATAAAACTTATAGACGGATGTCAACAACAATCTCCTTCTCTAATACCATGAAAGGAATGATAACCAGATCGTACCAAGCCAAGAACACAGATGCTAATCAAACACCACGATCAATAAGATGAAAGCAATTCGCTAGAATAACTTTACATAAAACCTTTGCAAACAAATGAGCAGCAATATCATATATTATTATGGAACTTAATGCAATACTTTGAGAATGGGCCTTGCTTAAATAGGAAAGGAATAACAATCTAAGAACTAGTCAAGGTCGTAGATCAAGCCATAAAACAAGGAAATAACTATTCATCTAAGAACTAGTCAAGACCATAGATTTAGTAGAGAACCAGACATCAAGGATCTAGTCAATACCATAGATCAAGGAAAGAACTATACCTAACAACTAGATAATATCTCCTAATATCTAAATAAGATAAAAGAAATATCCACACACATAAGTGGGTGAGGATAAATACAATAAAGGTAAATAAAGTACCTGGGTGAACATGAGTTAAGGTAAATACCTACTCTAACAGTTAAGATGGGTGAAAAGGCTTGGGGTGGTTGAATAGTGATTTAGTTGGGAGAAGGTGATATATGGGTAACAGAAGAAATGAAATACTGAAAGAAGCAAGAGATCTACAATATAACAAGCACAAATGATTAAAATCATAGTACTTACTTGGTATTTTGTAAATCTTGTGAATGGAAATGGTTGGCAGTTAATCGGAGAAGAGATGGTTGGATCTAGTGTCACGACAGTACAACCTATGTGCTTCTGTGAGTATTCCAATGCTCTGGAAGGAAAACTAACTGCTTATCTTGCACTTTGGTTGTGTGTGTTTATCGTCTGGATGTAGGAAATCTTGAAGATTCGAGCTTGAATGCAATAAGGCTCCAATAACTGAATGACCAACCCGAGTGAAGAGTTGTGAAAGTGTATATAAAGTGATTGATGGTGGTTAGGTAACCGGCACCGACCGAGGATAAACCAATGTCAGTCAAGGTGAAATAGTTTGTTTTACCAAAAATAGGTAGATCTTCCCAGATTTGGTGCATTTTCCAAGTTGGGTCCGCTTAGGGAAGTGGAGTTCTCGTTAGAAAAGATAGGAAGATCATAGAAGAAGTCTAGTTAGGTTTAGGAAGAAGTCTTAGTTAGTTAGGTTAAGTGGTGACTTAGCACGGGGAGTGATGACTTAGTGCTGGGAGTGATGACTTGGTCATTGTGAGTTAAATGCCCCTGGAATGGGTCCAGGGTGAGGTGGATGTGTGAGGATTAAATTAACTTAATTAAAATAATTAAATTGATTAATAACACGAGGATAAATATTAATTCAACTATAAGTGATTAAATTAATATCAATATGGGGTAAAGGGGTCATGGCTAGGTAAATGTGTTACGTTAATTAATGAAGAGGGGTCGAGGGGAGTGTGACCCAAATTTGGTGTCTACAGGTATCTAGGGTTTACACAGCAACAAACAGAATACACAAGGAACTAAAGAGATCCTAGATTAGGTGAAGGGTTTAATCAAAAGTGGGTTCACAAAAATGTCTAAACCTTAATTAAATTTTAAGTCAATTTAATTAGGTTTAGATTAGAGTTTATTATAGATCTTACAAAGATGTCACAACATAAATAATAACTCATATTGGATAAAAAGAATATAGCATACACTGATCGACCTAACATGTAATTGAAAATATGAAACAAATGTATAGAGGGACTTAGTTGATTACAAATGACTTCTGGAGAGATTTGGGACTGTGCAACAGAGAAACGGGGGGTCTAAACATGAACATTCCTTGCAATAGAGGATGAAACTGTAAATCAACCTAGGGAATGGTCGTACCAAACTTCCATGACTGTATTGTATGGTCTTGAACCTGTTATACGGTCTTGGACATGATCTTCTATGGATTCTATAACTTTATGTGGTGTTTGCCTTCCTAGATTTGTCTGATGTTGTCAAACCCTAGTTGTCGCATGTGCAACGAGGCTCTCTGTATGGACTAATAATCATCTCAAACCCCAACCATAGATGAAGATTCCTACAAAACAAACATGAGAAGGGTTGTGGGCACCCATGTGCACCGCCGACATTGGCACTACTCCGAAGAGGCCTCAAACTAAATGTCATTCTCCACCTAGCATGTGATATCTAGATAGAGCAATTAGATTTGACATTTTCTTTGATCATGCTTACTTTGACTTTGCTCTTGTTAAAATGCATGGAGCAATGATGTTTGAGTGCTTTTGAAAGGGAGATGTGGTTGTCTTGACATGATTTGTAGCTTCATACCTGATGTGGGTACTGTCCTAATGACTTCAAATGTGATAATGCGAGATTTAAGGAGCCATGGGTTCCTTTTGAAAGTGTATCAAGTGAGTGCTCTAGTGCATTGCCTTAGGAGTTTTATGTTAGCAAATGAGGTAGTGTTTACTTGTTTATACAGGGTTCTATAGATGATTTATCTAAGAAAGTGTTAGGTTGTGGAGGCTATTTTTCATGTGTGAAAGTGTTGAAGATTGTACACTAAGAGTACTGTACACTTTTCATGTATCCTCGTCGGGGTTCGGGGGCGCAGCCCTCGAAAAAAAAAATTTTAGGCGCAAATTTTTTTTGGCCTCGAAAAATTACACCTGAAATATCGGGAAACGTGTTTTTCTCATATGGGCGAGTTTTTTGACCCATAGGTTTATGGGACGGGTTTTGCCCATGGTTTTGATACCCACGGTTTTGTAAAACTGCTTAAGCAGTTGTCTATTTATATGGTCTTATGCATATGATAGATGTACAAGCAAATGTATTGCAGATGTGTTTTGAATTCGGCTGTGAATTCTGTAGAGTTTGTTGAGCATAGCTCCAAACGGATTTGGGTATTGTATTGAGAGAGCGGTGGCTTGTAATAAAATCTGAGCAAGTGATTATTGGTGGACGTAGCCCAAATTGGGTGAACCACGTTAAATACTGTCTCTTTGTGTTGTGTTATTTTATTCTGCAATTTTATTTGAGATCTGTAATAATTTTTGCATATTAGTTTCTACTATTGCGATTTTGTGAGGGATTATTCCACATATTTTATCCCTTATTTCCTAACAGAAAGGCTGACCCAAATGGAGCATAAGACCCAATGAAAGACATTGATTTGAAAGCAAAGTTGGAGGACATGTCGGTCCAAGACCATACAAATGGGCCAAGACCATATATAAATTCCCAATTGAATTGTACATGACTAGGAGCATAAAATATGCAATATGAGGTTTGTGACCTAGCAAATGATGTTTTTCTATTGATTTTGTGCATTGTGTTATCAAAATGTGTCGACATGTCAATGTGTATGGATAAACAAGCTAAACAATGGACCTCTGAAAGTGTTAAACAGAAATGAAGAAGCTATATTTATCACAACAATAGTGCATAATCAACTCAAGAGTTGCCAAATTGCAACTTACCAAATTTGAGTGTCTACAAAATTAACTTCCTTTCCGACTGAAGTCAACTAGAGGTAGTGGAAGGATACAAGTATCTCAAGATTGATTTTTGAATCAAACTTAGTTGGGAAACATGCATGGAAAAAATAATTCAATGAGGGTGAAAAGCTCTATATTCACTACAAAACAGGTGTAGGAGTACACAATTATGGGATTGGAAAACCAAGAAAACTTTGTTCAGTTTACTTGTAACTCCAGTGGTCCTTTATGGTTGTGAGGTTTGGGGCAACAACATGTCAGATCTAAAATGGAGATAAATATAGAGTCTCCAAAAACATTTAATCACAAGTAATCTCATAGTCAAAACTTCAGTCCCTTATGAAATTCTTTTACCTAAAATAGGGACCTTCTCGATGGAGGTAGAGGCAATGACATGGACATTAAGTTATTTAACAAAGGCACGAAGTATGGAGAACTAGGAACAACCCAAATGGTGATGGAAGAAGAGCTAAGCACAAGAAATAATACATGGATGAAAGAAAACAATAAGTGGATGAGCAAGTTGGACATTAGTATGCAAGCATGTCCAGACAATAAAAAGAAAATCAAAAAATACGTAAGAGAGAAATTCAAGGCACCCATGTGGACAAAGCAATTTGGGCAGAAGAAAACATACTCTATCAAAGAGTTTAATTACACGTGGGAACATGATGGAAAAGCTTACATAGGAGTGGAAATCAAGTGGAAGGCGAAAATGTTGATGACACAATCGAGGACTAGCTCACATATCTTTTATGTGAGACCGGTAGGTGGACAACGCCCAAGGAGTGGGGAATGAGAATATGCTTATTTTGCAACAAAGGGGGGCGAAAACAAAATGGCATTACATTATGGAGTGTGTAGCCTATGATGACATTGTATCAAACATGAAGACATTTTAAGAGTTACAAATTAACCAACTTATTCGAGGAGGTAAGACTTGAAAAAACAACCAATTTTTTAATGAAGATGGAGAATAAAAAATCCAACATAATTTTTATTTATAAATTTACAATATTAATAGGGCAATCCGAATAAAACACTATAATTTGAAGTCTTGGTCCCATGGGCGTTATTAAAATCCTGCATTCATTTTGGAGTAAACGTATGTAATTAAAAGGTGGTCTGAGATTGTGAATGTCCCCCCATCTTTTCTAGTTTGGGAATTTGAGCACAAGTTGCAAGTGCAACAACTACCATTCTACTTACACAAGGAAAAGATACCTAGAAACGGTCTCAGATTCTTTCTTGTGTATTTTGTCGGCTGAAGCCTGTTGCCCTTCTTCTCAAGATCACATGCTCATGCTCATGGCCTCTTCCTTGTCTTATTAAAAAATTGAATCTGCCACTGCCACTGTCGAGGGTGCGAGAAATAATTGGATATTTGGCAATGATTTCTTTTTAAGGAGATTTCCACTTCTACTTGCAATCCCGCTCATTTGCCACTATTATTTTTTGCTCAGCTCAAGTGAGGTGTCTGAAATCCCAACGCCACCTCTCGCTGTGTTTTTGTCGGGGAGGAGCTCGTGAGCTGTTCTTTAGTATCCAGGATCCGTGTAAGTGAGAAGACCCTTTTGCTATAAGTCAAGTCAAGTCAAGTCAAATCAAATCCAATCCAATCTAATCTGAAGCTGAAAATGAGAGGAGCAGGTCTGGTAGCAATCGCGGCTTCCATTGGGAACCTGCTGCAAGGATGGGATAACGCCACTATAGCAGGTCATAGTAATTTACAATTCTGCTTCGTTTTTCTTTCAATTTTACATCCCAACCAAATTCGAACGGGATCTACAAATGGGTTTTCTATTTTTCTGCTCTTCTGGAATCACTCTGCCATTATTTTTCTGCCTTGACAAGAAAAATATTGAATCCCCATTCTGGTGGGACAAGTAGGACGTTGAAGGTCCTAGGTTAGACTCCCGTCTGGTACATGTACAAATTCAGATTCCAGAAAAGTTGAAAAATAAAAATAATTACATGTGCATATTTAAAAAATCTTATATAGGGTTAATATAGAGTTTTCTGCCTTGTTTGTTCCGATGATGAGGTGCTCTTTTAAATGTCCTCTAAGCTAAATTCTACTGTAGGATCTATCAAAGTGCATTTACTTGTTTAGAATATTGTTTGTATTTAGTTATATGATAAAAATCTCCAAGCTTTTTGTTTGATTATCTTGATTTTAGATTTCATTAGCTTCTGATTGCAAACACATACTTAATTGTGGCTGATACCAGTTTAGAAGGAAATGTGTTGAGAGGTCAAAAATAAATCATCCACGCGGTTCGAATGTTATTTTTTTTGTGATAGTTTTACGATGTAATCTTAGTGGTTGAACTTTAACTGTGTGATGAGCTAATCTTTGTGGATTTGACTGCTTCAGGAGCTGTGCTATATATTAAAAAGGAATTTAGCCTGGAAAGTAATCCTACAATGGAAGGCCTTATTGTTGCCATGTCACTGATTGGGGCCACGATCATTACCACCTTCGCCGGAACGGTATCAGATTGGCTAGGACGGCGAAGTGTGCTTATCGTATCATCTGTACTGTACAGCATAAGTGCACTGGTTATGTTTTGGTCTCCCAATGTATATATATTACTTCTGGCACGGCTTTTGGACGGCTTTGGGATTGGATTGGCCCTTACCATTGTGCCTGTTTATATATCTGAGATTGCACCTTCAGAGACCCGTGGAAAATTGAACACTCTTCCGCAGTTATCTGGTTCTGGTGGAATGTTTTTGTCATACTGTATGGTTTTTGGGATGTCATTGATGGATAACCCAAGCTGGAGGTTGATGTTGGCTGTCTTATTCATTCCATCCATATTTTATGTGGTTTTGACCATTTTTTACCTACCTGAGTCTCCAAGGTGGCTTGTTAGCAAAGGGCGAATGCTAGAGGCAAAGCAAGTGTTGCAGGAGTTGCGTGGCAAGGAGGATGTGTCAGGTATGTCATGTTTGATAGCAAATATTCATTGTGTACATCTGCCCGTCTTCTAATGAAATCATGTGTAAATTACCGTGACCTATGTATTATGTATGGACTCTGACCTATGATACTTATGAATCCTGATTCATATGGTGTAACCTTGCTAGCTGCTCCTGATTTAATCTTTAGTGATGGAATGGAAATTTTTTAATGAGCTTACACTAGTTGGATGAGTTTTCCGTTTCAAAAAATTAATGAATATTTGTACTATAGGTAATAGTTTAAGAAAACTACAGATTTGCTATTACTACTTGTAAATTATAACAAATGCAATAATTTTGGGCACACTTTGTATTAAAACACCACTATAGATTCTTTTTAAAATTGGCTAAACGATGAATCGATTTTTTCTTAAATTTGAGAATAATTGGCCAAATGACAAAACATAGTGCAAACAATGCCGTGATTCAGCTTCGGTTAACTTTATCTAACAATTCGTGAATCATTGAGCCAGACAATAACAATGATATGTGTGCCAATAATTTTAACATTGATCATCCGTATCCACATAAATACTTCACTGGGGCCTGATAAGCAGTAACTTTTGTGATAGACAAAGGAAAGCTCCAATATGTGTTTACAATTCTTCTCATAATGTTCTGCTTTGTTACTTAAAATATCCTTCTTCCCTTCCATTTATTGTTCCTTGTTCAAGAAACATGTAGCCGTTTTATAAAACATTGGTAAGTGTCTAGTAATGCCTAATGCAAATACAGGATGGATCTAGTGCGATCTTCTCATGGTACTTTTTTGCATTTATAACTAAAATTTAGAGCTTCCTTATGGTCTTTGAAAAAACTGATGTTTGTTGAAAATTAAAACTTGAGATCATCATAATTTGTTTGGGTTTTGGCTTCCCTTGCAGATTTTCCATGGAGCTACATATGATCCATAATGTTACTGTGTTCTGCACTTTTAGCCCTTGTACCCTACCTGATAGGAAGTGGGTACTGGTCCTGGCCTGGAAATGTCTCAGGTTCACCCATGCCATGTGGAACCCCACTCAGGTATGTCTTGGGCCATACCTGTGCAGGCTCACACATGCCCGAGTCAAATCCGAGATTTTTCCGGGGCATACCTAGGGCATTTCTGTTTCCCATTGTGTTTTAAAAACATGCATTCATGAGAGAAAGGTCATTGATAAATGATTACTCATGGAAAATTGAAATTGGTCATTGTAGAGATGGGTTAAAAATATATTGGGTAAATAACCGACAAAAAATAAAAATCTAATTAAAATAGGTATTGGAAGAGACCCAATTACTTAACAAAGTAACAATATTAAGTTGTGATAATATATGGGGCACTCTTGCCAATGTTAGGACAATGAGGTGGAGCCAACTATCTACAGTTATCCACTCCCATGATGGATGAAGGGGAGCGCCTAAAGGCACCTGTCCGACATAAGGGATTGATCAATTGCCCTTAGCCCCCTATATTATGTATCTATATAACTGCCACTTGACCCTCCACATTGATACTAATTTTGAGTCAGGGAGCCTAATAAGGCATTACATGCTCGAAAAGATTTACCAATTTGATATAGGCTTTGGGTGAGAGTCCACGGGTTGATGCGTTCACATCATCCTTCTCTCTGGTACTAACATCTCTTAGAGGTGCTTGTGTTGTTTGTGGGTTCACTTGGCTTGTGATTATGTCCAACATACATTAGAGGAAAAGGTCATTAAGGCAGGGCTCTGATGGAGGGGACTACTGTTGCAGGCGGTCCTATGTAACATGTGAAAAATGTCAAACTGCTTAAAATTAAGCCACTGTTTTTCAGGGAGGAGAATGTGACAGATGGACAGTCACGGGGGGTTGGAGATTTGCAGTGTTGCTTGAGTTTATTTTATGGGAACTTGTGACAAACGACAGCTATTTAAAATTATCTTATTTTCCTAATTTTTTATCAAAATATTTACTGGCAATGTTTTTTCTTAATTCTGAAATTGCTATAGCAGGAGAGAAAATATCATCTTTCATGGAACTGTGCTATAGGGGAGAGGCTCCTGAATTTGCTCTACATCACCTGCTTAGAAAATCCTGGAATGCCCCTCCATGGGTCCGCTAGCTAAGAAACGATTAGTGGAGATTGGTCATCCATAGAGATGCCTTAGAATATACACACATAAAAATCCCACATTTTTTTGCCACATTTACCTAGGGATGTGGCCCTAGGCTCTAGCCCAGCGAAAAAGTTTCAAAGAGCCTGAAACTGTTAGCACAAAGGATCAACAGATTCACAGATGAAAGGCATATTATCATGCATTAATGGAGAAGTAGAGGGACAGATAATTTGGCCACCTTGGTCTCTGCTTCTTTCATACTTTCATACTTTCATTCAACACTCCATTTAATCATGTAGGAATGGAGAAACTACATTCTTGAAGAGGCTACATGTTCCCTTCTATTTCTGCCTGAGAGTGTGCAATGTGTAGACAACCAGATCTGAGCCACAGACAGCATCCACCCAACTTTTATCAACAATGAAGGAATGCGTCAGCTGCAATTTGTTGAATGCCCTGAGTTGGATTAGACCTAATCTTGTGAGTGAAGATTCTTGACTGGCCTATCAACTGTGCTAGACTTAAATTCTGGACTGAACTGACTTCAGACAAGGTTCCTGACTTGGCTTCCACACACCACCTGATTTGATAAACTTTCCAACTGCCTTTTGCTTCAAACTGTGCCATTATATCATATTCATAAACCAAACAGATGTTACTGTGATCTATACAACATGGTCCCACCCATAGACAGATTTGATCAAGCTGAAAAGTGCTAGCTGTAGAGATTTATAGGCTAGGCCTGATATTCTAAGATGGTCCTCCCTGGGGTCGGGCCTATATATAGAGAAGGCAGTCATATCCATGAGAATTTCCTGAGATCCATACCATATATTTGTAGGCGATTGTCCTCTCAATACAGAGCACCAAGGTATATGGAGCTTATGATTTCTACTCAAAACAGCTTAAATTGCCAGAAAATTCTATCAATCATCAATCATGTGCACCCAAATTATAATATATATATATATATATATATATCTCAGAGTCTTCTGTCTTCAGTTCTCGAGTCTTCAAAATAAAGTTGGGGCAAATTATGTAGGCCACCCACTAACACCACAGGAATTATACACTTTAGCAAAAAAGGAATTTTCAGGAATTATTTTCCACACCTTAATCTATTATTTATACCTTTTCTTCTTCCTCCTTGATTGAAGAATGAGCGCAGCATTGAGGCATCTCCACTGTAGCATCTTGTGACAGCTAAACCCTTTTTTGGGCTCTGAGATCCTTCTGCTCTTGCATCAATGAACCGATTGCACCCAGGATCATGTCCTGGTGAAAGCTTGATTCCCTTTGAGTGGCTAACAGGGTCTTCTCCATGGAAGTATGGACCCCGTGCAGAAGATAACTACCAGCAGCACGCAACAACCTATTGGTTCCACTCAAGCTCTGTGCCATGTCAAACATGTTTCTGCGTCCAGTTGACTGTTCTCAATCCAGAAGAAGATTTTTCATATGCAGCCCTAAATTTTCAATGTCCACTTTATTGAATTCTTGTACAACTTTCCATACTCTTTCCACCCACAGAAATGTATGTGTATTATTTATCGCCTTATTCACATATTCTGAGAATAAATCCCTTACAGTCTCTGCATATACTCTCTGCTTGCCTTTGCTTTCACCAGCTGCTTCAACCTTCAACCCCTTTCCCCTCGAAGATGCCATTGTCTGATTCCATGGAGAGTAGTGGACTCGGATACATAAAAAGACCAAGCATACATGTGAATTAAATGACATCTCACATATCCCTTCACCTAGTACCTGCAAATAATGTCTTGTGCCGCCACCATCACTTGCCCTATCTCTGATGCACCTTACCTTTCAAGTAGTGTGTGGAGCACTGTGCAATGGTTGTTCTTAAATCATCAAAGTAAGATTCAAAATCAGCTTCCTCTTATTTACCTCTAATTTATTATTCATCTTTTTTCTTTTTCCTTTAGAAGACTCAGGATGGTCCTTGTAGAAAAAGACACTTGCATCCATTACCACAAGCTTCCTTAAATCATCAGGTATCTTCTTTACCCAAAACTGATCCGGGGCACCACTGGAAGCAAATAAACCGACCCCCCAAAGCAGCTCTGTCAGCCACCTGATTTCCTTCCCGCTTTATATGAGTAAAGGTGACATTGACAAGTTCTTTTTTACCAACTATTGAGCCTCATCAAAACTCATTTTTAAGTGCCAGGATTCTATGTTACCTTCCTTCATACAATTTATTAATTTTGCGAGTCTCTGTCAACTATCAGCTTCTTCCATCATTTTATCACTGCTGCTAGATGCCTTTAAGTTTAAGCATGGTTAGATCCTCAGCCTAATTACTGGCCTTGGTTCCGACATCTATACAAAAAATTAGAATTTGCTGTCTCAGTTCTTCTCTAAACACGCTTCCACCCTCAGTTGGTCCTTGCCTTCCTTTTGCATCCCCATCAAAGTTTAGCTTTGATGAACCCCTTTGGAGGGGGATGCAAGAAAACTGACGTTTTAAATCGCAAAGACAATCTACCACATTATCAGGGACCCTGCAAGTACAGGAGCAAGATATGAGAGGTCATGCCTTACTCCATCTTCCTCATCCCGTTCAATGCTTTCATCCTTCTTGAACGAGGCAGAACTTAATTAAAAAATGATTGTTTCTATCCTACTCCACATTTGCAGTGCTGACTGATTTTTCTCCTTAAAAATTTGTTTATTCCTTTCAATCCAGATATTCCATAAGATGATAGCTGGGGAGATGTGCCAAATTATTTGTAGTTGAGAGCCTCTAATTTTCAGGTCCCTTTACTCTGTTAATGCTTTGACAGTTCCAGGTAACACTAATTTAAGGTCCTTTTTTGCCTCCAAATAGACCAAATTCTGTGTGAAGGGGCATTGGATAAATATATGATTACCCTATTCCTCCTCTTCACCACAAAGAAAGCATATAAAAGGCCCATGAAAACCTTTTGAGCAATTTGAATTTATCATATGTTACAACTTTTTCTTGGATTGGTAACCAAAGAAACATATTGGCCTTTGGAAGTCCTTCATGAATCTATATCTTTTTATGACGGATAATATTGACTTCTCAATGCGCCTTATGAGAATTTCCTTATAGGCTCATATGCATCTTTGACCAGTCTTATCACCCCTATCCCCATCCTGAATCTGGTGGTCCTCTCCACAGTCATAAGTCAAAGCATGCCTAGCTAAGAAATGAGATAAGATGGTACCTTTTTCCTTTGCTTCTTTTGTTGGCCATTCCGGCAGCTTCCACTTCTTTTCTCATCCTTATCAGTAATATAGTCCTGCACCCTGGTTCCCCATTGTTTGCATGCATATTCCATCAATTCTACCAGATCTTTCTCTTGACATGGTAAGATAGTCTCCTTGATCCAAGCATCTTGCCAAAAGTCTACCTTCCTATCTTCATGGACTTTCCATCTCAGGTTAGCCATTCGTACACCCCTGCATCCTCTTGCAAAGTTGCAAATTGAAGATCCCCAAGGTAATTATTCTTGGATGAAAAGTTTATTTTTATCCAGGGAGTCCAGATACTTAGCCTGTAATATCCTGCTCTACAATCTTCCTCCTGCCTCATACATCTGCCATAGCAGCTTGCAGCCCAAAGCCTGATTAGTTTCTTTAGTTTCCCACATTCCCTGGCCACCCATTTCCTTAGGTCAACAGATCTTCTTCCATGACACGAGGTTGATCTTCTTACAGTTCTCTGATCCTTTCCATTGAAAATTTCTTTGTAGAACTTCAATAGCTTTTGCTACTGAACTTAACTTTTTAAATACAGACATGATATATGTTGGCATTGTTTGTAAAGAGGATTTGATCAATTGTGCCCAACCTGCCAGAGTGACCCACTTCCCATTCCAAGTTAATAGTTTTTTCTGAATTCTTCCCAGCTCCGGTTTCCATACCTCCTGACCAGCTCTCCCATCTGTCAAGGGCATACCCAATATGATCTAGGCGATTTGTCAATTTCACAACCCATATTCTTTGGCTCCTTTTTGCTATTCCTCTTTGACATTAAGGAAGTAGAGTTTTTGGTTTATCTGCATTAATCTTTTGTCTCGCTTCTAGAGCATATTTGTCCAAGATTTTTCTAATCAACTGGGCTTCTTCGATGGTAGGCCTCCCCATCAGAAAGGTATCATCAATGACGTGGAGGTGTGAAATAGGATCTAAGCTTGCGGAGACCTGTGGAGCTTTTAACTTCCCATCACTCAGGACTCTGTTTATCAACCTTCTTAGAGTCTCAACCAAAATGATAAATAGATAAGAAGGATATTGCATACCTCTGTCTAAGTCATCTCAAGATAGGAAAAAAACCCAACCGGAATTTCATTTATAAGAACCGAAAAGTAAGGAGTGGAGATACAACTATTAATGAGCTTTATCCAATCTTGAGAAAATCCAAGCCTACCAAGTTTTCTCAACAAAAATGAAAAAACTCCAATTGACTCTATTATAGGCTTTGTTCATATATAGTCTAATTATTATGCCCGCTCTTTTCTTGTGAGTCAGTGATTGAACAGTCTCATGTGCTGCAGGATCTGTTTTCCCATCACAAACCAACTCAGCTCTTCTGAGATTATTTACTCCAAAAATTTCTTCAATCTTCTTGCTAGGACTTTGGTTAATATATTGTATATGGTTTTTCCAAGAGCTGTTAACCTGTTGGTCTGAAAGTGTCAAAGAATTCTGCATCCTCATGTTTAGGGATGAGATCTAAGAGTTCTTTCAAGATTGCCTTCATTTTTCTACATTCATCTATGGCCTCCCAGACATCTTACCAACTAATATGCCTGATGTGTCTCCTCTTCTGTATTTGGTTTCATCAAATCTAAATTGTCCTTGTCCAAAATAAGTTTTGGAATATTACCAAGCAACTTCTCCTTTTTGACCAACTTTTTTTCTATCGAATTTCTTTATTCTTTTTAACCACTCTTTTCGATGGAAGAATTAGCTTTCCTATTCCGTTTATATTTCTTCTCATCACAAAAGACATACGAAAAAACTTTGTATTTTTGTCCCCATCTTTTAACTGCCTTAATCCATTCGGAGGATTTACTGCAGATTCATTATCAGTTCCTTCTCTTTTTAAAGTAATTCATTATTAACTCTAGATTCCCCTATACTCTTTTGTACCGCCCCAAGGTCTGTCGTAATAGACTCCTTTTTTTGAAATAATTTCCCAATTTTTTCTCATTCCATTTCCTTCCTTCCTTTTTAACATTTTTCAACTTCTTTACCAATAGGTGATCCATAGGGATCGATGACAACATCTTCATCAAGCACAACACACTAGAAAAGGTTTCAGACCTGACAGTTACTTTAACATGAAGAATTTTGGGACAAGTTGTGAAACCACCCCTCTGTAACCACCGGTTTGCGGAACTGGCAGTTTCGGCACAGGCAATTCAACACGACCAGAAAAATGGTACCTCTTCCTTTCTCTTGATTTTTGGACTTCTCCGGTGCACGGGAGGACAGACCAAGGATGTTAAAAGGAGAACAAGGATAACAAAGAAAGCATTGGTGAATAAAGAACTCAAGTGTGTAGATGTTTGTAGAAGCGTGTGAGGGAGAGCAGAGAAGGAAAAGCTTCGCAAAAAAATAATTTAGACTGTTTTTGTTCCAAATTTCTATTGTAATCTTCATTTCTTTGGTTATAAGGATTTGGTAACTGAACGTGTGCCATTACCACTGTTTTCCCCCTCTTTGTGGTTTTCCAGGATAAAATCTCGTGTCCAAGGGTTTGTTTCATTACTGTATGCTGCTGTGTGTGTTTTGACCTGTTTTCCTTTCATTATTATAGTATGGTTTTGACAATTCAAGCACTATTTCTAGTTCACCAAGAACATATTTTGTCATTTCAAGCAAAATATTGAAGTAGAACAGCAATTGTTGTGATTCTGTACATTCTAGGGTAGAGACTTAAGAGGTTACAGATCAATAGGAATCTTTTACATCCTTTCTCCTCCGTAGTCCACCAGATTTCGGAACCACATAAATTCCATTTTTAATGAAATTCCTCCAGGTTTTCAATCCATTTTAACCTCTAGCTCCATCGGCTAATGATAAGATCCTGGAAATTGAAGGATGTCAAGAGCGGACTGGACATTTTTGAGCCCCCATCGCGGGATTAGAAAGAACTGATCCAATCTTCAAAATATGGTTTGATCCCTTGTCTTCTAATTGTCCAGGTAAAGGTTTTGGATTTAGGTTCAACATCAATCGAAGCACATTTAACACAAAACTCAATGAAATCAACGACACTGGCAGGACGAATTGAATTACCTCCTGTATTTTCTTTTGCATTAAGGATGGCATTAGAATTCCCTCTAACAATCTATTGTGCTGGTTGCAAAGTGCTTTGCACAGAAAGAAGGGATGATTATGACCAGAAGTTTCCAAGTAACTTTTGCTTCTTTTCAGTCTGCAATTGTTTTACCTAACAGATGCCTCAAGATCTTTATTTTCTTTTTCTGACACATTCAGGCTCAATCAGTTGGATCCTAGTTTTCACACTGCTCTTGTACAAATCACTAAAGAGTTCGTGTTGGGCACCAAAACTCATTGTGAAAATGTTTAGTGGTTTAAAATTGTAGGGCCAGCAGACACAAGCATAACTGGCTTTAGGCAAATGTGTGGTCTCCTGAATGCTTAAAAATTATGTGCGTATTTTTTCAACAAGCCTATGCCGGATGCTTTGATTATAGTATATATATTTGCTCTTCTTTGGACAGAATTCTTCCAAGTCCCGTGTTGGTAACCAAGTATGACTGTTAGGAAAGGGCCGAACAGACACAAGCATAACCGACTTTAGGCAAATGTGTGGCCTTCTGAATGCTTGAAAGTTATGTGCTTATTCTTTCAACAAGCATATGCTGGATGATTTGATTGTACGCTCACTCTTCTTTTGGACAGAATTCCTCCAAGTCCCGTATTGGTAACCGAGTATGACTGCTAGGAAGGCCTTGTGGTGTTTTAAAAATGAGCAACTCTATGTAATTGATCTGGAATTCCCGGCGCGGAAAGTACTTGTTATAGGCGGTCCAAATCGTCCTTAAGGCCCTGATATGGTCTGGTTTGGAGATCATTTACTTTTGATTTGATTGCTTTATAATTATAACTGGTGTCTGAAGAGCTATGTGGCACAAATTGTACAAGGTCTCATCGTCTTTCCTCCACTTTTTAGAACTTAAAGCCTGACAATAACTTTACATCACTTACCCATGATTTGATTAAAAGTATCTAACGAATGATTAGATCCTTTTTTTATGGGTACTGTCTCCATCTTATTAGAACTTAGATCCTGAGAACCAGACTATTTTCATCACAAACTTCTCAATTGACATTTACGAATGAGATACTTAACATAGCTATGAATTATGCTGACTCGTACTCTTCTTTTCATGCAATAGCTTCTTTGTACAACATGGTTGCTAGTCCAATGTATTCTGCTGATTTAGGATTCACTGGATTTTTGTTGCATGCATGTGTACTTCAAATTATCTATGCCAGGATTTATCCACATATGAAGAACTGTTCTAATGAATCTTGGAGTTTCTCTGTGCTATGTTCACCATGTCCTCTTCCTCATGAAAGGGATATCCTCTTCCTTTGCCATGAAGTAGTCAGACATGAATATTCATAATACTTGTCTTCAGTCCCTTGTTCAAACACATTTTTATAGTCTACGTACACTCTAGTGTCCTCTTACATGTGTGAACTTAAAATTTCCTTTTGTTGCATTCAATTATTACCTTCTAGAAACAGTGAACCCTACTCACTTCCAACATTTAATGCACACTAATAGGAGCAGTAAAAACCACTTATTTTGGGATTGATTGAACATACACTTGAATTCATTTTGATTGGAAATATGTAAGACTTAGTTCAAATTTCTTGAGACTATACAAATGATCTTTATAAATTGATCCATTCCATAGAAGTCTCAAGGATGTAGATCAAAGGTTCTAGGAACTTATGTCTATGGATAGTCCATCACACTGAGATCTCCTTTCTGCATGCAGGGGAAATGGCCCTTTTGGTTGAAGGACTGGGAGTAGGAGATTACACATTAGTCTATGGGAAAAGACTCCACCTTTAACTTCACACCATTATGATTCCAATTTTTTTAGTTTTATCCTTTCCCTTTCTTTTTCTTACAATGGTACACATTATCCCACCATATGGATGCCGGATGTCAGGGTCAATTTCATGGACTCGCCAAATCATACTTTCACGAGTCCATCTGGAACTCAGGGATTTCTTACAAAAAATGGCTTAGTCTGGATTTCACAGAGTCTACCCCTATATAAATCCCATGGATATAAAACTCCATTTGATTAGTCTTAGAATGTGCCATACATGAACATGTGCTCTAATGCTGGGAGCAATAGTCTTTAGTACAGCCTTTCCTGAGCTTGGGAGCATGTGGAATGTAGCAGCAGAACGACGGCTAGATGATGGAAAAAATGATCAGTGGGATGAAGAGAGTGTGCAAAGGGATAATGCAGGTGAGGGGTATGGATCTGATGATGGTGCAGGTGATCTTGATGAAAATCTTCACAGCCCACTGCTTTCTAGACACACTAGTGCAAAATGGGACCATGCATCTCTTTCTCATGCAGATTCAAACACACTATCCAGAGCTAATTCTAGAGAAGTTAAGGAACCCTTGCCACCTATTCCGCATGGTAGTACACTGAGCATGCACCGTCATAGTAGTATAATGAGTGGTCATCATGGTAGCATCACTGAGTCTTTTGGCAGCATGGGTATTGGAGGCGGTTGGCAATTAGCTTGGCGCTGGACTGGGCCTGATGGTGGAGAATCCAGACCCGAGGAGGGAAAATTCAAACGAATTTATCTACTTCAGGAAGGTGGAACCCAATCCAATCGGGCGTCCATGATGTCATTACCAAGTGTTAGCTTTCCAGGCGAGATGGAGCCCATTCAAGCGGCTGCCTTGGTAAGTCAACCAGCATTGTTTTCAAAAGAGCTGCTTGCTGAACATCCAGTAGGACCTGCCATGGTACATCCTTCAGAAACAGCTGTCAAAGGTCCAAAGTGGACTGATCTTTTTGAAGCAGGGGTTAAACGTGCTCTAATAATGGGAGTCATACTTCAATTGCTTGAACAGGTAATGGTTAAATTGCATATAAAAGAATATTACGTCCCTGTTTTCTGATTTTCTTGATTTCTAATTAGCTTCACTTATAATATTTTATTTCTGTTGTGTGTGCAGTTTGCTGGTATAAATGGAGTCCTATATTATACACCCCAAATTCTAGAGAAGGCAGGTGCATATGTTATCTTTACCAATATTGGCATAAGCGATGACTCATCATCTCTGTTAATCAGTGCAATTACGACTTTGCTTATGCTTCCATGTATTTTGGTTGCCATGCGGCTTATGGATACAGCTGGAAGAAGGTATGTCCGAAGATTCGAGGTTTGGGATATCCTTCGTATTATTCTTTTTGACATTTTATTTTTCTAATTTGGAACTGAAGCTGATCAGATGTTATGGCTGTCTGCAGGCAGCTCTTACTTAAAACTGTGCCTGTTTTGATCATATCTCTTGTGATTTTGGTGGTAGTAAATTCTGTTTCCTTGGGTGATGTGCCTCTAGCCATCATATCTTGCCTCTGTGTCATTGTATACATTTGCTGCTTTGTCACAGGCTTTGGACCGATACCAAATATCCTTTGTGCAGAGATATTTCCTACCCGTGTTCGGGGAGTGTGTATTGCATTGTGTTCATTGTCCTTTTGGATTGGAGACATCATTGTAACATACTCTCTTCCATCATTGTTGTCTTCAATCGGCCTCAAAGGTGTATTTGGCATTTATGCAGCAGTGTGCTGCATATCTTGGATATTTATATTCCTTAAAGTCCCAGAGACAAAAGGAATGCCACTGGAAGTTATAACCGAGTTCTTTGCCATGTCTCCATTGGAGAGGCAGCATGTAAAAAGCCAGGATTAATGTGAAGCCTTTAGTTTTGAATATCAAGATGTTCTGCACGGATGGAGCAATTCATGCCTCCTGTAGGCATTAATGGATTGCTAGTAAGCTGGAAGTATAATGCTGTCATATGACGGGGTACAGTAGAGGGAGAGAGGCACAACAGTGAAGGATTGCCAGCATTGTTATTGAAGCAAGCTGATTTCAAATAATGCCCGACCTGAACTCTTCATTTCTACCTGGTTTATGTAGACCAAAGGAAGTGACAAAGTTCATCGGGCCTAGAATTTGGCCCTAATTTTTTAATTTAGAAGAACATTTAGTATAATAGTGAGTGTTCTCTTTCCTGCTTGGTTTCTTGCAATGGGTTTACAAGGCCTGAGAAGATGACCTCTAATGTATAATTTTCGAGATCAGGATGTTCGAATGCTTGAATGCCAATGGCAGTTTAACCTCAATAATGTAGAGTAAAGTTCCAAGTGCCTTAGTTGAAGGGCTTTGCCTGTAACAATTGTTTTTAATATTTGATTTATGTTTGTGTTTGTTGCCATTCAATTACAGTCCATACTGCAAATATATAAAATGCTTGGAACCTCCAAAACAACGCCCATTTTACTTTTCCACAGAAACTCTCATCATATTAAATTCTCAGATGATTGCCATAAGGCCTACACCAGATACCAATGTAGTTGCCTAATCATTGGAGGGATGGTTTATTCCGTACCATTTCTGTAGCAGTAACAATGCTGAACATGGTTTTAGACCATTGTTCTCTTCCTAAAGTATTTTGTCGTAAGGATTTAAAACATTTGCTACACTCCATTTTATGAGAAATCCCCATTTTTAATGCACTTAACAGTATATGTATAGCTATGGCGAAGTTTTAATATTTATTTAAATTTTAATCGATAATACTATGATACTTGTTACACACGTGTGTACGAGATTGTAAGTGTGCACAATAGTAAAAAACACGAGGGCTGTTGTCCTGTAAATGCCGGCCGACTTGGGTAAAGGCAAATAGAAAAATATAAACATGTCCAAGATAAAGCAGCAATTTATCCAATTGAATGGAAGGACAAGAAAATTAACATAAAATTGGAAGGACAAGGAAATTAATATATGAAATGAAATGAAAGATTTTAATGATTTCCACGAGATTGAAGAGTCTATGGGACCACAAAACTGAGACTTTTAATCTGATTTCAGGTTCCTTTCAATATCAGCTCTTCGGATGTGAATCTTGAGAATGAAATCCGCGGTTGCTTGAAGCTTCTCTCCTTCAAAGAGTTCCTCTAGTCTGTTCACCATCAGGTTGTTTTCGTACTGGATATAAATATCATCATATGTCGAACACTCCATGATGAAATGTCATTCTGTCTCAACGACCCCTTTGTTGTAGAAAAGACAAATTCTCCTTTCCCAATCCTCCTTTGGAATAGTCCATCTGCCAGTTTCGCAATGAAGATGATGTGATCCGGTCCTTAATTGTGCCACTAGAATCCTTGCTTTACCCTTGATAGCTGCCCTTAGAAAAGCTTTTTCATCATGTTCCCTAGTGGGATTGAATTCTCTGATATAATGTGCTTTCTTGCGACCAATCTATCTCATCTACATGGCAGTCCTAAACTTTTCTATCACATAATTTTTTATTTCCCTGTTGTTGTTAGGACACTCTTGCAAGTTGATGTCCCATTTGTTTATCCATTTATTATTTTGTTTCATCCAGGGTTTCTTTCTGCGCTCCAGAGTATCATCCACAACCATTTTGGGCCAGCGAAGATTGTCCATGCTTTCAACTTTTTTCAAATAGCTTATCATCTGAGATATTGCCGAAGCTTCCAACGAGGAAGTACTCGCTTCAGCGAACAGGATCTCATAAGGAGCAGTGGATTTGACTTTGAGGGTATTTGTGATTAGATGCTTTTGGATTATTTCTGTCTGTTTCCACCCATGATTTGACATGCTATTTCCTCGGACCTCGTAGCCATAGAGAACAATCGGAGTGACCAACAATCTAAAAAGGGTTTTCTTAGTTTTTTAGTCCCAAAGTTCAGCTTACCTACACCTATTTTGAAGTAGGTAAGATGCTTTCCAACCTCCCTGTATCCTTTTTGCTTTACAAGTCTCCCAACTAAGCTTGTGGTGAAAGTCAATCCCAAGATATTTGTATTCAATGACTATTTCCAAAGGGCTCCCCTCAAAAAGAAAGTTAATTTGTCTCTCTTTCCTTTTCAGGGAGAAAATCATGATTTGCTAGTGTTCAATTGCATCCCGACTTCTTGGCAGAAGAGTTCTAGGGCTTTTAGTTGTTCCCTCAATCCTTGCACTGTTTTTGAAATTACGATAAGATCGTCAGTATATAGGAGTAACGTCACCACGTAACTTGCTAACTATATACCTCCTCCCTCAGATTTATTTAACCATTCTTCAAGCTTGTCAATGTATAGACCAAATAAGGTGGGAGAAAGAGGGCACTCTTGCTTGACACCAATGTCACTGCCGAAACATTCAGACATACCTTCTTTGGTTCTGATTTTTTGAGATATGATCTAGTAGCTGATTAGAATGTAATGAAATTGAAAAGTAAGACTTAAAATGGCTTTTAATTAAAAAAAGTAAACATTAAGATGAACTCTCTTTGATAATGGTGGTAATGAAATGCAAGTAGGAATTGAGGTTAATTATTGGTTCCACATTAAAAGGGTGATTAAGAGTTGATATCTAAATTTTGTGTGGGACTAGTTTTCTCTAATTTTGTATTGTTCTAGTGGAAATGTGTGTTTAGCTCAACACTCTTTGATAACCATTAATTATTGGTTCCACATTAAGGGGTTCCCAAGTGTTGACACCTAATTTTTGCAGGGGACTAGTTATCTACAATAATTTTGTATTGTTCAAGTGTATGTGTGTTTAGCAATTATTGGATTAGAGTAGGCTCTTGTTTGGACACATTCTATGGTTTTGAGTGACTTTTGACATGTTCCACTCTATCTTTGGCTTTCCCTTGAAGTACCTTCTTTGCCTAGTCACGTCTCAAATTTCTTTTGATATTATCTCCTCATGCTTCTATTATTGCTAATGCTTCCTTTGCTTTTCAAGTTCTTCCACTTGCTTCTTCTCAGTGTTTTCTAAATGTTCAACATGTTTATCAAATTCCTTATGTTACTCACAATGCTTCTCAATTCATTTCATTGCCTAATGCTTCTATTCTAACTTCTTTTTACTACTACTTTCTTCTCAAGGTTTACACTAATGAATGTTGTGTGTAATCTGTGAAATCAAATCAAGGTGTTATCCCAAGGGACTTAAAAACCATGTAATAGGGTCACTTTCAATGATATTTTGCTCAACCCTTTGGCTTATGAAGAGCTTTCTTACCCCTTTCTAGTAGAATTTGTGACTCCAAAATGTGAATTATACAATGGTATTAGGGACTGTTTTCACTGCCTTAGGCCTCTCTACGCCTCTTTGCGTAATGACAAATTATTGACCAAGCTATTTCCAAGAAGTTTGAAGGATTGTGCATTGAATTGGCTTTATGCTTTAACTTGTGGAGCCCTACATGTTTTATCGTATTAGTTTAATATTTTCTTGTGCATTTTCAAGCAACATTAGCCTAAAAGTTACTTTTACACAGATTGCTAAAACAATTCAAGGTGCAAATGAGACAATCAGTATGTTCTTAGATTCAAGACTATAGTTACCAAGATGACTCATGAATTGCCTGTAAATGAACTTAAAAGTCTTTTTGCTTAAGACCTTATACCTATCAAAGACAATTTTCAACACCTCCCAATATTTTGATGAGCTTTGTCATGTGGTTAATTTTTTTTAATCAAGCTTTTAGAGGCGAACATGCCAATAATAGTGACAATGCTTTCCAACCTAAAATTGAGACAAAAAATATGGCAATATTGGAAAGCAATCAAACAAAATGCTAGTCATTTCTTTATAGAGGGAGTGAGACAATTTACAAGGTTAAGAGAGAGTCCAAAAAATGTGTTACAAAGATTGATTGAATACAACATGATTACTTTACCTGTTATTAGAGATGGTTGAAATGAACTTCAATGTTTTTTGCCTCAAAATTTTCTCATACCTATCAAAGATAGTAACTTTCAACACTTACCGATCTTTTTCACGCGGTTAAAAATGTTGAGATCAAGCTTTTAGAAGCTAATATGCTTGAATATGGGATCGATGCTCATACCTCTAGTGGAGAAAAATTTCAAGCTAAGTAAAAATTCTAGGCCAAAAGTAGTGACAATGCTTTCAGACCTAATAATTGAGGCCAAACATACGGTAATGTTGTAAAGCAACCAAACAAAAGACCAATTTTTTCTCAACAAAGGGAGTGTAGACAATTTACAAGGTTCAGTGAGAGTCCAAAAAAGGTGTTACAAAGATTGATCAAATGCAACATGATTACTTTTCCCCTTATTAGATATTTGCATCCAACAAGACTATTACGTAAGAACATGATGTTAGTGCATATTGTGACTATCATAAAATCTTAGGACATTCACCAAACAAATGCATAACATTGAAACATAAGATCGATGACTTTATTGAAAGTAATAAAATCCAACTTGCACAATGAACCAACCATATTATGAGCGACTTAGTGGCTCAACCAAATAGATATTTGAAAATCTTTGAAAATCATCACCCAAAGCATGGTCCCCAACCAAAGAATCAAAGCAATATTCATGTGATGTATCAAAGACACCCAACAAAAGCTTCTAGTGCTCACCCACGTGATGGATTCATCGGCGCTGCTTCAACAAAATGGAGCCTCATCCTATTTTATTTTATAAAAGTGAAATTCCAAATGATAGCTATTACAATGGATCATCATTCCTACACACTCTTCATTATTATATTTTAATGAGTTTGTGACACTTTTTTGTGTTTACAAATCATCTTCCAAACCGTGGTGGCCAAACCAAAGAATCAAAGCCATGTGCATATGATAGATCAAAGAGAACCATCAAAAGCTTAGAATGCTCATCTGTTTGATGGATTCTTTGGTGTGGTTAGTGTTGCTTCAACGGAAAAGGGAGCATTCTATTCTATTTTATAGAAGTGAACTTCCAAATCATAGCTCTTATAATGAACCACCATTCATATTGTTGTCCGCTAGTAGTTTTTGAGGGTTTTGTGACGTTTTTTTTCTCATTTGCACAATCTTTAATGCACATTTGCATTCGATATTTTTTTCTAATACAAATTTACGTTAGGGGTGTTTTTTTGGACAAAAAAACTGCTAAAAAATAGAAACCACCTCCAAAATGGTGTCAATCCTACAAATTTAACATTTTAAACGTAATTGACACAAAATCATTAGAATTTAGTGTCACTTTTTACATCATTGTCCTAGTGTAAAATACCTAACACTATTATGGATTTTCTGGGAGCATACTGAGTCATACAGGGGAAAATAAATAGTCCTTTTGGAGGTTTTCAAGTATTTCAAATCAAATGGATATATTATCATTGACCTAAAGTGATAAAAAAGTCACATTACAAGGAATCCTTAGACAAGAAAAGATGATTAAGGTCAGAGTCAAGGGGAAAATATTTGTCAAAAGAGTCACATATGTGTTAAGATTTCAAGTGTGTCAAAGGATGACAATGCCAAATGTCAAAGACTAGAATTAGGTGTTTACGATCACACCACTTTATCTAGTATTGAAAATGTTATATGAAAAGGATACAAGAAAATTTGTACATGTGATAACCGCTAAGGGTGTTGAGAGGTGTAAGTGGAATGTCTTATTGTTTCACATGAAAATTTGCAAGTGAATGTGTAAATTAATGGAATGATATGATTTCAAAAAAATGAAAATTATTTACGTCACATTATATCACTTTTTAATAACCACTAAATTTAGAGGATTGCCTTAAGTTTGAAGGTCTTTTTAGGTATCTACTTTGGTTTTGAAATTTCCCACTTCGTGTACTCGATTCATTTGTTAAACTCTTGAGATGATTTAAACAAAGATGTTAGTTGTGAGTTGGCTCTAGAAAATATTACATATTTACGAAGTTTGGAAGAGTTTATAACAATATTTGAGTTAGTATAAGAGAGTATTCTTAACGAGTGTAAGAGTTGCTGGAAAAATGACAAAAGTCTATTTGGAAAGAAATAGCTTGCGAACCCTTTATTATAGCATTTAAAAGTGAGGCATTCAAGAGTAAAGTGGAACTCTGCCATACTTTATTAGGGTGGGGTCACTATACACGTTGCTTTGTGAGCCTAAATTTATTTTTAAGAAGGGGTTACAAAGGGCCCTTGAAACACGAAGGAATGGAAGGACATGTTTAAGGTTCACCCAATTCCAATTTAACCCACAAATCTCGTATGAACGCGAAGTGGCATAATGTGTGTGGTTGTAGAATGGACGTGCGAAAAATGAATCACATAAGAATCTAGAGATGCTGAGCTCCTTGAGTGACAAGCCTTAACATTTTGGAAGCGTCTAAAATCTAGAACTACTTAGAATCCAAACATGTGGGACTGGTCAGGCTCACTAGGAAGCATTAGGTATTGGTGAGGGCTATTCTCCTGATAGAATGTACTTACATCCATAAAAACAAAACATTGTGTGTTTTTCAACATTGAAATCTCCTAAATCGCAACTAAATAGCAAATGTATTTTTCAACAATGTTGAAAAGAAATCACAGTTAAATGGAAAATGTGTTTTTCAACAATGTTGAAAAACACATTTTCCATTTAGCTGCAACTTATTGGATTTGAACATGTGACCTGTTGGTTGCCAATGCATGGTCTAACAAACTAAATTACATAGGAACAAATTTAACCTATTGTCATTTTGTAACATCCCCATTTAAGATACTAGAACAAGGGATTTTTTTTTTTTTTTTGATAATGTTCTCTGTTATGAATTATAAAATTCAAACACACGTTCAAGTTTTAATAATTGTTCTCTGCCCAAACAACATAGTTTGGATCATACAATTTCTTTCAAAAACGAATGTTCCCTGTTCACATATTTACAATATGGAACACACATTCAATGCCATTCAATCTCATAACAGATTCTATATGCTGCTGTAAATGACTCGATGAACTACCGATCTTCCATTTTCATGGCTCGGAGTTTCAACGATCCTTCATTTCATGACTCGGCAACAACCGATCCTTCATGTACATGACTCGGCAACAACCGATCCTTCATGTCTGTTTATGCATAGTATATTTTATATACTTGTTCTCATAACCGTTCCCCGGTTATCGAAGTGATCCATTTAAGAAGCCTATCTGAATATCTGTTACTGATATTCATCTGACATCCTGCATCTTAAATTAAGTGATAAGGACAACGCAACCAGCAATTGCGATACTTTGGCCAAAGATTTTCACATGCTTTGCATGATCATATTCCTGGATGTGATACACATCTTACGGAATACGTCCTTCACTTCACTTCACCTGTTATCTAGAATGGTCTTTCCTGGCTCCTACCAGTCCTCATCGATTTAAGGTCAGTTTTAAACTTTCAATTTCCAGCTAGTAATATGAACGGGTATAGGAAGGCACTCCCGGTAACTAAAGATACGCAGACATACGGTGTCGTTACACCACGACTCCGTGTGTCTATTTGTCTTTAGTGTTCCGGAGTCACTCCGTATACCATGATCATACTCCTATCCCCCCCCCTGCTAAGGTCTACACATTCAGCCTATGTATTCTACATGTTTTAATTCGGGAGGGCATTGCTATATGTCAGCCGCAACATTGTGTCGTCATGAAGACCCCGTCTTCATGAAGACACCTTGCTGTAGCTGGCGTATGTCGATGTCCTGCAGAATCCCAACCATCGAGAATACACATCCTGCTCAAGTGACTTAGCCACGATCTTATTAATTAAAAATTAACTTTCAGCATTCATGCTGATCCCTTGATCCTCGTTCCAGTTGTAGTTGTACATAACTAAGAGGGACTAAATCTGTCCGTTAGCTTCGTTATGTATCGTCTCCTTCGTACCGAAGGGTTACATTTCCTCTACTTGGTCCATCTTCTTAATCATTTGATTAAGCAGTCCGTTACCGACGGACATAATAAGTTTAACCTATTAAACTTAACCAAGATGTTTCCCAACTGCAACTTATTTCAGAATAATAACTTATTAGACATCATTCAAACGAGGTCTAAACTTCCCAAGAAATGAACTCATTTGTTCCCCTTAACATTATATAGTTAAGGATCCATTAGTTATGGATATACTGTATCCTACATCCTTTAATCTGAATTTTTATCAAACGAGGATCAATGATGGAGTTCAAAAACGAAGTTCGAGTACTCCAAACTTTAAATTGATATTCCTTAGCTTCCTAAGCTAATCCTGAATATCCTCTGAGTTATAAAATCATATTCTTCTTAATCCTTTTTAATGTCAATTCAAGAATTCATCTTTACCCAAGTATGAATTAATTGCACATGTTCAACTTAAAGAGTTGTATTTAAGGTAAGAGTAGATACCAGTTTCAATTCATCATCCATCCAAGGACAATTACAAAACAATTCCAAATCAGGAAGTAACATTATGTATTCCCAAGTTATATCAACAATATCTAACAGATATAATTATTGAAAATATCACACTTGTAACTGTATTCAATATTTCAAGTCATAATTTGTACATTTGCCAATCCAACTGATTGGGTATAATTTTTACATAAAGCATCTATTACAACTCATGGACAGAAGAATATATTTTCTTCTTTTCACAATTCCTCAAAGAGGAATAAAAGTAAACAGTTACAATTTAATCTTCATATTTTATCAAGAGGCATCAGAAGACAGCCAAGTCTTCATTCTAATCAAATTCCATCTGCAAAATGAATTGCACGGGTCAGTTCAATGAACTGAGCACATTAAGCACTTATCCATTAAAATAAGATGCTTCAACTAACTGTTTCAATAAAAGAACTCTGCTTTTATGAAACAACAGCAAAACATCAATCTCGAAATAGGCACAAAAGAGATGATCAGCATAACCACTAAATCATCAGAAGTATCATCACAACCAGCCAAGGGACTGCTGTCCCGTTTTCCACATAATCATTGCAAGTATCCAATTTACAAAATTTGTAAAGTTAGGAATTCAAGTAGCGTATTGCTGCCTATACAGCATACAGTTATCTTTTCCACACCTTTCATTAATAATAGAATGCAAAGGATGAAACTAACTGAAATATAAATCCATTACCTTCCTTTCCGTTCATGAAGCATGTTAAATTCCTAGAGCATTCAAGCACATACAAGAAGGCAAACAGCAATGCATATAGTAGCTCCCATCTAAGCACTATAAAATTCATCATTCGCAATGATTCCAAAATTCCAACTAAATGAAAGAAGAAAAGATCATTTTTCTAAAACATTCGTTCATATCTACTATTTCCTTCCACATGACTGTCCTAAACAGTGGAATCCAAACGAGACATTCAAATTAAGATAACAATTCAGAGTGAAACTTACAAAATCCACTCGTAATTCACTTTCTGGCAGCAAGAATGATTTCATTCATAATCAGCTTTAAATGAAAACAAGGAAGAATTTATCGTCCTTATGAATGCTTCATTTAAATCAGGCTCATGTGCATATCCAGAACAGGTTAGTACATTATCGTATTGAGCATAGACCATATCAGTATAAGGTTGCATACTAGGTATTTACTATACTAGAAGGTTCCATACTTCTTTCACTGTATAGTATAACCCAGACAACCAGTTATACAATCCTGCAGTCAATAAACCACATAAATTTATAATCCTATGAACTTATCCCGTTCAAAATAACATATTATTCATTGCTATTACCTACAGCAATTCCAATCATTAATGACACAATCACCAGACTTCAATTCGATCTTCCATAAGGACCGATCAGCATTAATAAACACAGCCAATTCGTTCTATAACTATTCCTAGCAAGAAAACATTACCATTTCTCTATGAGTTCAAAAGGAGAAACTATTCCTTTTTCCAACTGCTCACGAACATTCATATAAAATCTTCTAAATGTCCATTCCTTTAAAGATCATAGGACCACACGATTTCATTCATAATTCCGTTTATAGCAAAGGGAGAGAGACAGTCTTATCCCTTTTAAGCAAGAAAAGAAATGAACATGCCAAAACATGTTGTCTTTTCTTTCCTGAAGGCCATTACAAGTATGCTTATAAAGAAAACAACTGTTGTATTCATACCATAATCAACACAGCAGAGAGAGAGGAAGAAATTATTTCCTTTTCAATAAGAAGTTTCAGTATAGAGCGAATCCATTAACTTCTCATTCACAATCCTGTACCACCATATCACAAAAATGTGATTTTCATATGACAAGAGCATTATCATAGTGGTGAAAACCCGCATACCATATCAGATGCTACCAATTCAAAGGATAATCAAAACAGGTCTTAATAGCAGTACAACTTACCAAGCATTTCCTCCATGCACAGCAATCAAAAGAAATGATATTCCCTTTTAATTCCGTAACAGACAGTATAGCAAACTAAAAGATCGAACATTTCCTTCAATGAAACTTCAGTACAGAAACAACGCCAAGCCGCTTCAGCACAGCCTTCACCATGATTTATTTAATGCACAAAGTTCATGTGACAAAAGCTCGTTTTCATGACAACAATCCAAACTACAAGATCACACTGCCTGTACTAAGTTCCTAACAAATCATCTTTACTCCAAGGCAAGAATCCGTTTCAGGACATAAATATCCATTCATTGCATCAGGACCATGCAACACGACAGGATTTTTAATTCATGTCTAGAATCTGAACGGAAGACCAGACAACATCAATAATCAAGACAGTGTTCATACTATTTCCATTTCCTACTTTCTTTGCAAGGACAGTTCTCCATACACAGTAAAGATAACGATTACACTAAATGAAAAACCTATTACTTTTCCATACTCCCACGATTACACAACCATGTTCGTCTATTTCTTTAAGCAAGACAACACGAACAGCAAAAACGAATTACCATCTATTCCCTCAAATCACCATTTGTACTGATCATACAAAACCCAGCACGTCGTGGAAGTGTTTCATAACCAATCACAGCATGCAAGAGAACGGATCTATTTCCTTTTTACAACAGAAATTTCAGGGGACGATTGTACCCCATTCATTTCCAAAAATCGCACAGCAAGTAAAGTATTATCAGGAAAGTTCATATCATAGCAACATAACAATTGTTCGACACTGAAATCCCACTTTTTTTTTCTCTTCACACTGTAATAGCAGTTCCAAGTTCGTACAACATCAAGGAGAACGATTATACAGTTATAAGAACAACAGTTTTAAACAGCCTGTCTTTTTTGTCCATACCACCATGTAACAGAGAAAAATACCCAAAATGTTTATTTCTTTCTACGACACTGTCAAGCAAATCACAACGGTAATGGAGATATTCTAACTCAAATTTAAATGCAACAGACAGTTTAAACAAGGCCGAGCAACCAGAGCCGATTTAACATATCATTTTCCAAGGAAAAGACAGGCAAGAATCAACTAAATCCATTCCAAATCAACTCAAAAACAATCACATAGCAATCCCAAAACCCAAGAGCAGGGTTGTTTTAATGAAACATTTAAATCAAAGCAAAGTATTTTTAAAGAGAAGGGCTTAACATGCCTGTAATCTCTTTTCCAGAACTCGAAGAAAGCTTCGTTTTGCCGAAGATATTTTCTTCCACAACGGCAACACAAGCTATTCCCAGCACTTTCTTTCCTTCTTCTTGGCTGATCAACAGCCTCAAAACTTCCAAAGAACAATGATCGAACCCCAAAGAAGCTGGTTCGACTGAACCAGACCAAGAAACCAAATGCAGAGCAACTTTGCAAAAGCTCGAATCAACACAGAAAATGAAAATCAACAATTCCCTCATACGCCTTCCCAAGGCGAGCTGGTCGCGAGGACCAAGAACCATTTAATGCAATAAAGGCTCTGCCCTTTTTCCTTATTTTCTACGCCACCTGCCAACTTGGGCTGGCAAGTCTCCAAATTTTCAAATTTTTCACATGCAAAACCAAATTTAGCTCAAGCTGTCCAAATGGATACCTCTATCTCACTTACCTGCCCCCGCCAAATCTGGCGCCGTCCACGAAGGGACAGTCTCATTAAATGCCAATGAATGTCTCCTACCTTCATCCTTATCCTTTTCTTCCCAAGGGTCTGCGCGCCCCCTTTAGCTTAGGATTAGTTTTAGGATGTACATTAGTTCATTCGACCTAGGTCTTAGTTTAGACCTTAGGTTAATAGGATTTAGATTTATTTTTCCCTTTTCTTTTTTTTTTTAATAATTTAAAAATCCACTTAGGATAGTAGTGTAGGATGTATGTTAGGTCTTAGGGTTAGTTTAGGATTTAATTCACTTCTAACCACTAACACTAATCAACTTCCTTCCAGTCTTCCTTGCTAACATCTCACGTTAATGCTAGAGCAGGACGTTCCGTCCCTTCCGATTCACATGCCAAGGCCACCCGTGTCCAGGCGTTTCTCTGCCCCACGAGGTCCCGAAGTTCGACAGTGCAGGGTTCAAGAATCGAACCCCTGTCGTTGGCATTTTCGTGCTAGCTATTCACACCTGTAATCAGACGCTGCACGCTTATCATCAATCTCTAGTCCAGTTCAAGTGTGAATTAACATAGAACAATCACAAGAGGACCTCAGCATACTTTGAATCAATGGAATTGATTCAGAGGTATGCTGTCAATCAGCACAAGAGCAGTTTAGCAATTATATGACAATCTGTCGTCACATCAGCAAACATACAAGTACAATATTTGTTGTCCATGCAATAAGCCACAGTATGCAAGAATCCAAATTAGCAACACATTCTCTTAAGATCAAAACATATCTTAACATGTTTGCTTTCATTTCAAGAGCTATAACAGTATGCAAAACATTCACCAAGTTAGCATACAAAACCAGAGTGTTACACCGGAGGCTAGAGGTCAATCAGCGACCTCTCGTCAGTCACAAATGACAGGGCCGTATAGTAGTTGCAGCGGCATTTTGTGGTGAGAGTTTACTTTCAGTTGTGTGCTTTATTTTCATAGTACCTATTTTGCAGTATGTTCCTATTTCATGGTTCCAGTTGTTTTCTTCGATATGTTTGAAGATCCCATGTCCTATTTAGGCTCGTTGATATCTCAAATCCACGCCTTTTCTCCTACATAACTGGCCTTCCTTTGTTTTGCGAGAAAAACATACCTGGAAAAGATGAAAGCCCACGGGAAAAAACAACATCATGATTGGTTGTTGGTTATCTAGCATGTCCCGCAAAACCATATGTATGTTTTGGGTTGGTCCACATCCTTGTCCTGTCAAACCATATTTTTAAATTCCCTTTGGGTTGTAGGACTTTTCAGGCCAATGTAAAACTTTTGTTCCAATGTCCCAGGTAGACCTTATGTGTATTTGTCCTTGGAACTTAGCATGTTTGTTCAGGTTAAGCATTGGTTGTCATTGAAAAACCATCCGTATTTCGAGCATTTCCTTGTCCCGAAAAGCTATACAAGATGTGTGATTATTTTCCTATCATGGTTCTTTGCTAAGGGGGGAATTTTAGCCGCATTACAGATGTTTTCCTTTGCATTAGAAGGCTATTCAGGTTATTTGTGTCCCTAGTGAATGTCTCATGCTAACTTGGGCCTTCTCGTGCTTTTTAGTTAATGCCATATACCCACATTCCAAAGGCCCAATATGACATCTTGTGTTGAAAACACCACCATTTTATGCAATACATTAAGCCCTTAATTTAATGCACTCCACCGAGGCTTTCCAAATGGGATTTTATATATAATAGGGTAAAATTCATCATTTTTACCATTGAATGCATTGTATTACAATAGAGCTCGCATCCCATTCCCACATTTCCCAAAGCCATTTTTAGCCGTAGCGAGAGCATCCCTCAACCATTTTCAAAATTTTGAAGTGCATTGTGCTCATGGGGGGTCACCGTTTATCCTGTAATCAAAATTGGTGTTTCTAGCGGCCTTCTATGAGAATTTGAAGTTGTTTTCACCTTTTTCCCTATTGCATTACCATTTTCACAAGCTTCCTTTTTCATCTGAGTGTTTTTTCTTCATTCCATTTTCCATTATGAAGATCCACTTCAAGGGCCATGAGCATCTCTCCTCTCTTAAGACTGTTATACCTAATATTGGAGACAACGACATGCAACACCTTAACTTTAATGATTTTTGGGCACACATCAACTATGATAATCCTACCCCTGTGGCCCAACTTATCAAGGATTGCAGAATAGCTCAGGCTGGAGGCTTTCCAATTTTAGTCCAGTGTGCAAACATTGTCTTGGCTTGTGGCCCCTGTTTTGATCCAAGCACAAAGGAGATCAGAGATCCCCAAAGCCAAGTAATTTCCAGGCTGGATGTTGGATGCATTAATATTTATTTTGGGATCCTTGTGGTGGAAGGCTCGAGTGTTCTTACCCTTGCTTAAGCTTAGTCTCTTTTTGACCAAGAAAGTGAGAAATACAAACACATGATAACCAAATATTGGTTTAAAGTCCCAAAGAAAGGAGCATCCAAGCTTCCCAAGACCATGTACATAATTTATTTCAAGGAAGAACTTTCCGATATCATCACTCTTCTAGCCAAAATAATGGGTCTTCCTTCAACCAATGAGTCCCATTTCTGGATGTGTCCATATCTGAATATTATCTGTGAAGGAAAGAAAATTCTAAATTGGGGAGAAGATCTTTTTGACAACCTAAGTGAACAACTGGCTAATGTGCAAAAACCAAGCTCTTTCACATTACCTCTTACTTGATGTATACTATTGGCATACATAAGATAGTTAGGAATCTCTCTCCTAATGGAAGAGTAAGAAGAATGCTCAGTACATGAATACTACTCAAAATTGAATTTGAAAAGTAGCAATCATCAGTTTCAAGAGAGTCAATGATGCCTTCACTATGTACATTGTCAGACTTTTGGAGGGCAACATAACCTGAAAGTTTTTTTACTGAAGCCAAGCAATTTGATTTCCATCCTATGACAGATTCTTCATTCAATTTGAAAGTTATCTTACATCAGGCTAGCAGGATTCAAGGGAACACCTCCCAAAATCCTAATGTTTTATAGTGACAAGATTGCCCTTGTTGAAATTTGCAGACAACTTGATATATTGCATAGAACCTACAGAAACAAGAATATAGCTGACATTCAATTCCCAATTACCTTAGGTAATTACAACTGCAAGACTACTCTTGATGCACAAAATATTGAAAGGACCATTGCTGCTTTTAATTTTCATTTCTTTCAGAAGAGGTCTTTCTTTGATCTCAAGGGCTTCATTTCCAACAATTTCAGGATTTATTTCTTTCATCTCCTTGATCTGGAAGACTACTGGGCAGATTGCTTAGATGACTATGAATCAAGAAGAAGGTACTATGGTAGACTCTCATTGTAACAAATAAGAGAATTTTCAATATACAAAGTACCAGATGAAATGCAAGATGATAATGAAGATCTGTAGTCTCTTGAATACAACAATTCTATCAGACATACTCCTCTTGCCACCATTGATTGGTTCAAGAAAGAAAAATAAGATTTGCAAGTAATCAAAAATCCATTCATAGTAAGAACCAAGGTCTGGTTTGATAAAAAAATGGCAGCATATAAGATGGGCAGGTTGTATTCCCCTTCCCAAGAAGCCTCTACATATCAGAGGGATATTTCTACCCCATTACCTGAAGTATGTGCTCAATCAGCTCCCTTTCATCTTGAATCCACAACTTTAGTTTACACTAAGAAAGGGAAGACTGAAAAGGTTGATAAGGTAGAAGAAGTAATTGAAGAAGAAAGCAAACAACTGTCCTCTCCAAAGAAAACAAAAACAATGTCAAGAATTGAGTAGATTGTTGACCTCTCTGGTGATGATGAGGAAGAAACAAGAGATCATGAAGAAAGCAACCATGAAGGGGGCAACACAGAAAAATAAGAAGAAGGAGATGACAAGCAAAAGGATGCCACACCAGAAGTTGAGACAATGGTCAATCTAGAGCCACATGTCAAAGAGACCCATGTTTCAAATGTTGAGACCTCTAAGGTTGAAGTATCTACTGCATAGACCCTTGGTTCTATGAGCATTCTTTCCTTAGGACCTCCTGTTACCCAATCTGCCAGTACCACTTTCACTTGGGTCCAACATTTTTTCGACAGTAAGAAAAGGAAGTCTTCATCCCAAATTGTTTCCCTAAAATTTAATGTTGTAGCTTCTCTCCTAGGCAAAACTCCTACCCCATCTGCTAAGAAAGATAAAACTACTTCCAAGTTGGTGTCTGATTCTAAAGGCCAACAATTTTTGGAGATCGCTAAACCTAAAATTGATAAAGATGAGAAATATTTGTCTTTGAATGACATGGAGTTGACAAGGATATAATTGGGTGAGTCTACTCCCGAGAGTGAAGTTCATAACTTGAAGGAGACTATATCAAGAGTGATTGAAAAAGTTGAGAAAGGAAAACAAACACAAGATCAGCTGGAAGAGAAAGTGTAAATCCTTTCTGACTTCATCAAGTATCTATTGGCAAGTGATAAGGTGTTGGATCTAGCTCCTCTAACTTCAATGCCACCTCTTGTTGTCTTGACTAATGAGGAAGTGCAAAACATCAAAGACATTCATAAGCGTTCCTCTTATGGAAAATCAATAGAAGCTATGGTGGATGAGATGTTGATTTCTAGCTTGAATTTCATGGAGGAAGCATACAAGGCATATGATAACATTTGTTCAATCCAACAAAGACTCACCTCAACCATTGCAGGCCTAGAAAAATATCTCAATTTGTGAACAGAGTGCATTCAAGATCTTAGAAAAATGAGCAATACTGATGAAAAGATTCTCATTGCACACACGATCTTTGATGATCCAAAGAAAAATATTTCAAAGAAGTGGGTATACAGTGTGGATTGGAAAATAAAGGTCTTGGAAGAAGCAATTGATGAATTGAATAATATGTTTCAGAAGGGTGAGGCCTTTAAAGCTTGTGTACTGGATGAATTTCAAGATCTTCAATGCCATTTCTTCAGGAAGATTTTGTGAGTAGAAACAAAGTACATGATATTAAATCATAACTCAAAGTACTCATCAAGGAAAAATTGTTCAAGAATGACATCATAACCAAGGAGAAGATGAAGGAAATATGTGCATTGCAAACTATTGTTATTTAAGAAAACAAAGGCTTTCCAAAAAATGTAGATTTCTGGAAAGATATGGAAGGTTGCTTGAATAGCTGGGAAAATGCTACTGAAAACACTACTATTCCCTGAGGCATGGAGATTTTTGGAGCACTAGTAAAGTTCAAGAATCAAATTATCAAGATGAAGACTGCAATAACCCCCTCTTCAAATGTTCCCTCGACTAGTGCATAGAAATTTCTGTAAATTTCTCATGCATTTCAAAGTTGGCATTGTTGTAATAATGTATTTTTGTAAATTAGAGCCAACTTAAAGTATGTTACTTTTGATTAAGTATTAATGTTTAATTAAAAGAAAGGAAAATAAAAGGACTCAAGTTGTAACTACCCGGGTGGCTATAAAAATGAACTTCTTTCCATTATGAAAGGGGCTGGATTTTGATGATGGGAATGTAAAGAAGCAGAACTCTGATCAATATAGAAGAAAATATTTTCTCTTGCTTTCTGTCTCTCTCGTATTCTCTCTATTCTGTTCATTAATCTGCAATATGTGCTTTTCTATGTTCAAATGAGAAACTTTGTGTTCAACCTATTGAATGTGATGTGAAGAAATTTGTGTCTGAAACATTTATATTTCATGGGTTATTTGGATGTGTGCAAGTTCATATGATTCTTAAAGCTTCATGCATGCATTAATAGGATATAATTCTGTTATCTATCTATTTGAAAGTGTTGTCTTCTTCTCTCCTTTCTCATTACAATAGTTGGTGATATTGGGGAACCAAGGGGAAAATTTATATTCTTGATAGGAAAAAATGTGAACTTTGAAGTGTCTTCCAGTCCATCTTACCATTCAAGGCTATTGTTTCCTTCGACTATTTCTCTCATTCATTCTATCTTATGTATTGAGAAAATTATGGATATGAAGACATTCACATCATCAAAATCCTCATTCAAATATTAGTAGTTTGTATATTTGTAAATAAGTAGTTTTCCTTGTGTGTGTGTGTGGAATAAGGGAACCTCTCCCATAAAGAGGAGGGATTGTTGTCCCCTGAACTATTTCCTGTCCTTGAATTCAATTTTTCCAACCAACACAACCTCTATTTGATAAACTCATATATTGAAAAAATGCACTAGTCATGCAACAATTGACAGTGGGACCTGCCCATGTATAGGTATGCATAAATTTCAAGAGGGCATACATGCACAAAGGTGCATTTTATCAGGAGTTTAGCCTTTTCCCTACATATCTGTATTGCGATCAGGTATCCCAATGCAAGTAAATTCCATCAAATTATTAATTATCGAATCAATAGATGTAGAGAGTGTAGTATGTCATGTCAAAATGTATTATCATGTGGCATAAATGCCGTATGGATTTTGGAGTTGATAAAAATATTTGTTAAAAGAGTCTAAATTTGATTGCCTATGCAAAAAGTAAGTGACCCAACCAGTTCTAGTCTCCAAGACTTTTCTTTTGGAGAGCGAGAACAATTAATATAACTAGATGAGATTTACGAGACCTATAGTTATGCGTAGGGGATTAGTTTCCAAGAACTTAAATATTATTTTGTTTTTCTTGGTTGTATGAATTTACCTTACCTTGTTGTGTGAGATGATTTCGTGACATTGGTATGTTATTTCATTGCTATAATTTCTTGTGATATAGTGCTCCAAATTCCTTGTTGTATACGATGATTTCGTAACATTGGTAAGATATTTCGTTCTTGTACCTATTTATGTGATTCTGATTTGTCTTTCCTGTTATAGGTGATGATTTGGAAATGTTGACAAATCTATTACATGGTTGTATTCACATTATTTCGGTAATGAGAAATAATAATAACTGAATGATATGACTAACCATCCTAGTGTTTGAATTTGGTGGTCAAGGACTGTAATGCATTACGAAAATCTTCATTTTAACATAGGTAATGTTTACGGTCTGTGATAAGGTAAACATATTATTTTGATAACCTATCTTTCATTTAATGTGTGGACGACATCAGAACTGGTCACAGACCATAGCAATTGACAATTTCAATATGAAAATGTAATGTGTTTTGTTTTCTTGATTGGTCATGGACCATAATGGATGATAAATTTATTATTTCATATAAAAATAAAAAGGTCATAGACCTTATTGATTCGGATAAGTTATTTTTTCAATTCATATACTCTAGAAGGTCTTGGACCTTACCATGTTTAATGTGACATGATGGGTTAAAACCTAGGGGTCATTAAACACCATAGGTATGAAAAAATACTTAGAAAGTTAATTTATTATGGTCTTTGACCATAATATGATCACCGGGAGAGTTTTATTTTGGTTATTTGATTGGTATGTTTTACCACACCATGCAAATTGGTTATTATTATTTTGTTTGGAATGGTCTTCGACCGCTCGTATATACCCCCATGCAAACTATGGAAACAATTGGTTATTACGTCGAAGGTGTTCCCCCTATGGGAATGGCCTTCTGGTCGTTTCCGTGACTAAGTTAAATTTGACAGCTTTGCGGACTTTTTTTAAAGGTGTTTAATTTTGATGATCATTTGGACATTTTCGTAATGTCTGGCTATTTTTAACAGTTGCTTTTTCGTGGCTATTTTTTTAACAATTAATTTTTATTTTGTTATGTGTTTAGATTTGGTTTTCCCTGCATGTTGAATCGTCTTTGGAATAGCCTTTAAATACTTGGCAGCAACCAAGGAAAATTATTACGCATCTAGCTCGAGCTCTGTTTCATTCTGCATTGAGCATTATTTTTGTTGCATCGAGGTCTTGTGTTCGAGTCTGGGAAAGAACAGTTCCTATCACCCAGCTCAAGGTGGCAGAGGCTTAAGAGGACGCATTGAGATACATCTACAAGGAAGAATCATCAATGTCAGGTTTCACCCTTAACCTCATTCAATATTGTATCTCTAGTTATGTATTTGGTTTTAGCAACGTTTGTCTATGAACTGTTAAAATAAGATTAGGTTATAAGGTTGACACCTACAAGAGTGGCATCATGAGGAAGAAAATCCATCCTCTCCAGCATATGTTGTCTGATTATGAAGCTCAACAAAGGTTTGTATGTCATAGGTCCCCACATAAGTTCTTCAAAGGATTCTGTCATAATTTCTAATGTATCCTCCATATGCTCCCTGCCCATAAGTTTAACCACCAAAAAACATTTAACCATTTCTCCTGAATACCCCAATTTAATAAATTCATGAAAAAAGACTTTATTGAAAAATCAGAATGTTGTGAGCACCTTTGTGAGGATATCTATGTGCGAATCTGGTTCCACTCCCTCTTTCTCTTATCTGGAAACCCCCTTCAAAAAATCTGTAAACGAAATTTCATGGATTATTCATTCATTTTGAAACAATAGAAGTCAATGAGCCTTTGAATTTAAAGAGTAAATAATAATACTAATAACGATATCATATGTAGATCCAACACCCCGGCAGTGGAGAAAGAATTCCAAGGGTTCCTTCATAGTTATTTCACCAATGTGCATATCATGCTGACTGATGTAAGATGGTGTCCTCTAAGGGATGAACTCCTTCCATGCAATGTCCATTCTACGTTACTGATCCTTCAACCTGAGCCAGTAAGTGTCAAACTCAATTACTTGGTGAAGCCTGTGCAGGCCTGCAACTTTGACAAGCCTATCCAACAATTGTTGTCGAGCCTCCAGGTTTGTATTCCTCACTGCAATTGTTTATGTACATTGTATTTAGCAGATCCATTATCACATAGGTATTTTGACATACAAAAATCTGTCCCTCCTTTATCATCTGTTTAGCAAGCGCTACCACCAAATCAATTTATAAGCTTCGTTGTCATCTTTAGAATACATACACATTTAAAAAATTACTTTTCCTAGGTCAAAGAAGGGGTTTGAATCCCTGAGCATATGTATTGCAATGGTGTATGGCTTCCCCTTTTAGAAATCCAATTCCTTGTTCCAAAAAAAATGAATTGCACACCATGTCCTCTCATCTCCCTCTTCCTGTTGGAGAGGACACTGACATGGTTGTATTCATAGTGTGATTATTTCATGCATAGTTTACCTATTCAGTGAGTACTCGTCTAGTTGGTGAATAGCCGCTATATTTTCTCCATGTTGAATATTCATCCATAAAACTCACAACCCCAAGATCGCGAATATTCCCCAAGACACATCGTGAATATTCACCAAAACTCGGCGAGTTTTAGCCCACAACTCACCATATGGAGATGGGACACGGAAAAATCCAAAAAAACGTGGATTTTACGTTGCAAAAATGCTACTTTTTGTCTTATAAATGCTTCACTCCCTCACTTGTAATCACATAACTATTTCTCCCAAATATTTCTATAGAAAGGGGAAGAGGAAAATGTAAATTATTATAAATTGTAACTTGCATAGATATGCAATTTATGATGATAATTTTCAATGACAACCATCATTAATTCATAACACTTACCAGATGGCTCTTATATTTGCACGATGATGTAATTTTGTATTTTATTGGTATTCAAATCTAATAGAAAACACTTCCCCAACATTTTATAGACTCATTCGATACATTTTGTAGCGATATTTTACATAAAATTTATGTTTTTTTAAATAAGTTTGGGCATTTTTTAAGTGGCCGAATTTGGTTTTCTTGGCCATGTTGTGGCATGAAGTTAGGAGATGACAATATTCACGAAAGTGATGGACCATATTCTTCATTCGGTCATTTTATCTTTTCATAGGAGGGAGCTATGGTTTTCATGTTGATGCATATGATAAATAGTCAATTTGTTCCTTATTTGGATTAGACTACGAGTTGTTTAGATAGATCTTCTAGAAACAACTCCATTTGATTAGAATTTTTCCTCTTGTCAAAACCTGTTGGTATCTCTTATGTGAGTTGAAGCCTATATGCCAACACTACATGAAGATTAACTAGAGAGATCTTAAGTGATTTGTTTACAAATTTATGATAGAATGTATTCATTTCAATCTCTATTGAATTGGATTTTGACTGTAGTTTATAAGTTAAGTAATGCAGAGTCTGAAATTATGACTTGAATCTTCATGTTATAGTTATTAATAGGTATTATTTTAGTCGTGGTTATTAGACAAATAACTGGCTTTAGCTTTCATATTTTCTGTTGCAGTAACTTATGGTGACTTAGAGGATTAGTTCCAAGCTTCAAGAAGTATTACTCAAGGAAAATGATATATGGCTACAATATCTTATTTTAACAATTGAGAAGATCATTGTACAATGAAAAAAAAAATGCCACATGGGCAGAGAAAAGCCTTAGAATCTTCACAAATGACACCACCTACTAGAAAGAAAGTAGAGTATGCATACTAATGTGAATTGCCTAATATGATGGTGACATATGCAATTTTACCTAATAAAGTACTCATGATAGAGGAATTGATCGAGACAAGGTTGATAGAACAAAATCATCTACCTTGGCCACAAGATCCTTAATTGAATTATCATCTATCTTTTCTCTCTTATAATCTAAGACTACACACAATCTATGGTTCAATAAATTGCTCAAGCCTACCTCTTAATTTAGATAGGTCATAAAGGTATTTAGATAGGTCATACATAATTACAAGTGCACTTCTTTTAATTTGAGAGTTTATTTGCTTGCAGATATTTAGAATTTCAGTAAGAACATGTTATTTAAATTTTGATTTTCATATGTTGACATTGGTTTCTATACTTATCTCATTCTAATGAAATATTGAATAAATTATGCCGATCTTGAGCATTTATAAAGGGTATAAATATATGACTACAATATATAGAGACAATGATGTGGAATTTGCATAAAGGACAAAAGGAAATGCTAATGTAAAATTTATGAATGATGTGACCCACATAATCCATGCTCTAAGATCAAATTTGTTAAATGGTCAATATCATCATGCATACAAAGCATATAGTTTTCTATCTCACAATTAGTATGAACTGAATGATGAAGATTATTGCTTGTATATGTTAGAATTTAAATTTAAGTTCATCTTACTATTAAGTTTGGTCTACATCTCTATTTCCTTGAGTTTCTTGAGGTTAACTGATTAGCGCATACATTTAGTTTTATTAACTTCTTCTTTCACTTTTTTCTAGGATATTTGTGATTCTCTTTCTCCCATGGTAAAGAAGAGAGTGTTGTCTCTAAATGAACTTCAAGTGGGTTTCAATATTGATTGAAGTATTTATTCATTTGTATTGTTTATTGCATGTTATAGACTAAAGAGATTATTGTAGAGTGCTTTCATGTTATTTGCTTTTGATTGTTCATCTATTTTTATAGTTGGCTCCAATCCTTTTTCCGAAGTAATATGTGGGGGCATGTGCCTTCGTCAATGACATGATTCATTATGTGTTGAAGGGCTTGTTCCCCAATGAGACCATTTTGAAGCGTCCCAAGTTGGACGTTAGACTGATGTAAGGATATTACTTGTATAAATCAGAACATATACATCAGAATAACATGAGAGAACACCAAAATATAGATAATAGATGACAATATGCTCATATAATAACTTTTCCACTTCGAGGGGGTAACCTCCAAACCATATAATAACACTCCAATACTCAATATGATGATTAACTACAACCTTCTAACCCCTATATATAGCATTCTAACCTATGGCCAATACTGAGGCCGACCTCCTAAGCATAATAAATCATAAATGAATGATATAATAAGATAAGGGGATGTGTGCCACATGTCGACATCTCCATCAATACATATACATCATAACATCCTTTCCCCAGGTGCATAGCATTCCTTCCCTCTTTGACATGTTTCATCCTCGAAACATAAGAAGAAAGCATGTAATGAGTGTGTTGTAAATCTTTACACACTTTGTGCCATGATCGATCATCCATCCATATGTGATCCTAGTAGATGATACATATTTGAACTAATATCCATATTCCGTTGCGCTACTTTGATTCCATTCATGACCATAGTTTATCATCCTTGGATTCCATGCATAACCAACATAAGGATTCAATGCATAACCATAATAAGGATTCCATGTATAACCATAATAAGGATTCCATGCTTCATAATTGTTGCTCCATTGATCCCCTGTATAAATAAAGTGATTATTCCTCCAATTACCTATATATCTATATTGGTTGGAAATATATGTGCCCTGGGATATCTCAATGATTTTTTTCTCTCATGTTGACGTGGATTTCCATATGCTGCAGTTGTAGTATCCTCAACCTTATCAACCTGTTTCTAAACTTTCTTTTCTTCTTCCACCTTTGCATTTGATATTTTCTTTTTCTCTTGAGTAGATGAATCATCATTTCCTTATTTTTATTCATGTTCCTCTTTTGAATCATCCTTATTCCATTCTTCTCCATATTCTAAATCATCCTCATGGTCTATATTAACTTTTCTTTGATTTCTATTAAGCTTGATATCCTGTAAAGTGACCTTCTTCTTTTTATACCAAATCTTCATAAACTTATTTTTCATATTAATATTAATTGTCCCCAATGTCTTTAACCAAGGATACCCAAGAACAATATCCACACCATCCATATATAAGGCAAAAAAATCTGAATGTAAAGTATATTTGTCCATAGTAAGTTTTAAATCTTTAAAAACTTGAATTTTCTTACCATTCACTTGAGCTTCTTTGATATTACTTTCTTGAATATGTAGATGTTGAGCCATATCCTTGTTGATGAACTTATACTTGCTGTTAGGGTTTATGGAAACAATTATCTTATTCCTTTGAATGCATCCATGAAACTGAAATATGGTATCTTCCTTCTTGGGAGCTATAATATCTTCTTCTGCATCAATATCTTGTTTTTCTTCCTCTTCTTCATAGTCTTCTTCAACTTCTTCTGCATTTGAATCTTCAATATATGCTGCACCATCATCTTCCCTTGAATCTTCTTCACCTTCCTCTTCATCTTCTTTCTCTCTTGATTCTTCAATATATTCTTCCCCATCATCTTCCTTTGACTCTTCTTCCTCTTTGTGGTCCCATCTATCCATAAAAAGTTGTTCCATTTCCTCCCAAGACCAATCCTTCCTGTCATTTTTTAACTCAGAAAACCAAATCCATGCAGGACCACCAAGATAATGTGAAAACCTATTCCTTTTCATGAAATATGAGAAATATATATTCTTAAATTTTATCCACCATTCTTTAGCATCCATCTCACCATTTCCATAAAAATTTGTTATCCCTGTGATCATGATTAGGGTTTAGGAATTCTGAAAATATTTCGGTAGATGGATAAAAACACAAAGAACAAACCCTAATTGAAATTTTAAGAGATTTTTGAAAATATAAATTTTGCTAAAAAATACCACAATTTTCTCTCTGAAAAGTGAATTTATGAAAAAACCTAAAGCACCAATAACATATGCAAAACAGATCCAATGGAGCTGAAATTTTTTTCAGATATTCTGACTTAGAGTGTTTCCAAATTATGATGCAAAAATTGGGAAAAAATTCTATACCCTCTTCAGGATATATTCAAAACAAAAAATTAGGGTTTTTGCCCTAATTTTGGCCGAAATCGCTGCTTTGATACCACTTGTAAGGATATTACTTGCATAAATCAGAACATATACAGTAGAATACCATGAGAGAACACCAAAATATAGATAATAGATGACAATATGCTCATATAATAGCTTTGCCACTTCAAGGGGGCAACCTCCAATACCACTTCGAGGGGGTAACCTCCAAACCATATAATAACACTCCAATACTCAATATGATGATTAACTACAACCTTCTAACCCCTATATATAGCATTCTAACCTATGGCCAATACTAACGCTGACCTCCTAAGCATAATAAATCATAAAGGAATGATATAATAAGATAAGGGGATGTGTGCCACATGTCGACATCTCCATCAATAAATATACATCATAACATCCTTTCCCTAGGTGCATAGCATTCCTTCCCTCCTTGACTTGTTTCGTCCCCAAAACATAAGAAGAAAGCATGTAATGAGTGTGTTGTAAATTTTTACACACTTTGTGCCATGATCGATCATCCATCCATATGTGATCCTGGTAGATGATACATATCTGAACTATAATAAGATTTTAAGAGATTTCTGAAAATATAAATTTTGCTAAAAAATACCACAATTTGCAAATTGCTTCCTGAAAAGTGAATTTATGAAAAAACCTAAAACACCAATAACATCTGCAAAACAGATCCAATAGAGCTGAATTTTTCAGATATTCTAACTTAGAGTGTTTCCAAATTATGATGCAACAATTGGGAAAAAATGCTATACCCTCTTCAAGATATATTTGAAACAAAAAATTAGGGGTTTTGCCCTAATTTTGGCTGAAATCGCTGCACTGATACCACTTGTAAGGATATTACTTGTATAAATCAGAACATATACATCGGAATAACATGAGAGAACACCAAAATATAGATAATAGATGACAATGTGCTCATATAATAGCTTTGCCACTTCGAGGGGGCAACCTCCAATACCACTTCGAGGGGGTAACCTCCAAACCATATAATAACACTCCAATACTCAATATGATGATTAACTACAACCTTCTAACCCCTATATATAACATTCTAACCTATGGCCAATATTGAGGCTGACGTCCTAAGCATAATAAATCATAAATGAATGATATAATAAGATAAGGGGATGTGTGCCACATGTCGGCATCTCCATCAATACATATACATCATAACATCCTTTCCCTAGGTGTATAGCATTCCTTCCCTCCTTGACATGTTTCGTCCCCGAAACATAAGAAGAAAGCAGTAATGAGTGTGTTGTAAATTTTTACACACTTTGCGCCATGATCGATCATCCATCCATATGTGATCTTGGTAGATGATACATATCTGAACTATATCCTGGTAGATCATATATGAATGATATAATAAGATAAGGGGATGTGTGCCACATGTCGGCATCTCCATCAATTCATATGCATCATAACATCCTTTCCCTAGGTGCATAGCAACTGATCATCAAGAAGGCTTTTTAAGCTGCTCGTCATACCTAAGAGCATCTTCTTGTACTAACATACTTCTTTTCCCTCTCTAGTTTAATATGATGCAAACTAGAAACAAAATTCCTATCCCTATAATGGGCTTGACATTAACTACGCTTCGCTTGCAGAGGGAGGAAGAGTTTAAGAGTCTTCAATGTGTTGTTAATGTTTTGCATCGCAGGCAACCGAAACCACTACTACTTTACCCAACACTTCTTGTATCCAAAGCGACACTGTCGTTCAAGGGGTATAAAATGTATTCATGTTTACCGCAAATAAAATAGCCCACAAAAGACTACCATTCATGATATAAATACTGCAAATGTATACATGTTTCGTTATGTTTACGTAGGTCTTCATGTATCTGATGTTGTGATATATGATTTGCAACTTTAAATGTACGAATATGTAACAAGATTAAATGTACACATACAACCTTTCAATGTAATGTTTCATCTATATTCCTACACTACCACTATCAATCACACGCCTTATCGAGTGTACAATAAAGGTTTCCCCAACAAAAGACCAACTGAACAACTGATGCAACACTAAAAAAATTAACCCGAAATAAATACAAACCACATCAACTATAAAAATAAGTAACTATCGAAAATGGTATCAAATGTATTCACGTACGAATTTGTAACAAGTTTGAAATGTAGAGAGAACCTTTAAATTAAGTGCTTCATCTATATTTCTATACTTACAAAATCAATGACACCCCTTATCAACATCTAACTACAAAAGTAATAACTATCCCTCTAAACCAAATAACATATACCGTTTGACGTTCACATTGCATTGTACACATGCGATTGCTAGTTATGAATGTTGTCAAACTAAGGTTTGTTTGAGTATGAATTTGGGCATAGTTCAACGTGCAAATTTGTGGAATATTGATAATGTTAAAATATTAATTATTGGGTCGATGAACGACCACACCATGTAACTTCTGAAATTGGTAATTAAGCTTTGTTTGAGCAAACGTGTCTTCCACCGCTCCAATAAACCGCCATTCGTTGGAGGGAAAGTTGGCGATGGCGGTGGTGACTTTCCCCATGCCATGCACTAGCACTTCCAGAAATTAAAGCATTCAATGCATGCACGGAAACCTTGGTTTCAGAAAACTTCCTTGGGCAGTTTTGGGAGCATGCAAATTGGTTTCATTTCTTATTGTTTTCTTCCATCCTTCGATCTCCCTTTTTGCGAGTTGTGCATGAAGGAAATTGAAGCTATTTGCAAAGGGAATTCACATGGGTATTCTTTGCTAAATATAGATGCTTTTATTTTGGGCTTTAAGGGTGTTTAATCTGTTTAAACTTGAGAAAACTTGGGACTTCTGGGGGTGTGAATTTATTCAGTTTTGCTGGGTCGACTTGGTGGAATATTTCGAGGAAAAGTTGCAGAAGATCTCTCAGTACAACAGACATGAATAATTCACTTTCTTTCTGCTGTTACGTTTCGTGTCGAAAGGAAATAAAAAGGAACTTTGTTTCTATATGATTTTATTTCTATATAGAAGGGAAATCTGAAAAAAAGGGTCATGAAAGTACGTAGATTACATTTTATATGATGGATATATTTTAAAAACAAAAATACGACTCTTCTCATGCTTAAAGAAAATATGGATATCGATATCTGGATCATCTCTCGTTCTGGGCATTTTTCCTTAGAAAAAAATCTCTGACCTACAGACTTGTCTGCGCAAGTTTGAAAGATAGAAAGGAAAGGAAAATGAACTCTGCCTATTGGGAGAAAACGTGTTGTTGATAATATTTTATTTAGGTTGCAGTTTTTTTGATTAGGATTAGAAAAGAAAAAGTATGATATGTTTTTATCTTCCTGAAATAATTCAAATAGATATTATGGTGATTTTGATAATACATGGATTTTGCTACTAGGTAAGACTTTATATTTCATGGTTGAAATGAGTTTTTAATGGTGTAATTACCTTTCCTTCCTTACTTACCTTGCATTAGTTTTTCAGTTGTTCTAGCTCAACATGAGCTATCATGGAGTTAATGAAATTACTATACTTGATGTGAGATTAAACACTTGAGTTTAGACTCTGGTATAAACTATTAGATATTAATTGAATTTAGACCATATATATTGTTGACCGTGAAACTTTGATTCTTTCCTCAATGGGAGCATTGGTGGACTTTTAAGCTAGATGCTTTGATGTAAATTTATGGATTGGTTTGTGACATAATAATTTGGGTTCTTATGTTAATGGGTACAATGTTCTCTATACTTAGATCATTGTTGGGACTATTAAACTATTTTTGAATTAGTTTCAGTAAGGAAATAGTAGTGGTGTAAGTTGATGAGAATGTTGATCATGTCATGATTCTATTATTACATTGATTTAGTAAATATCGAAAGTTGACTAATGTATCGATTTAAGATGGATTTATCCATGAATACTTTGTGAAAGGGAATTTATTTTCGTTCTTATGGGAAATATTTCAAGACATAAAGGTATGACTCATAAGAATGAGAAAAATAATGGAAGGATGATAATTGTTGAATTCACTTAATAGTTTCTATCTCCTTCCATTATTAGTATTCCTTTGATTAATAAGACATTGTATAAGGTCAATTAAAATGAATGAACTTGTTATAAGACCTTATGTTAATATTAAGGGAGATAATTTAGATATATCATTCAAATCTATTGTTGTGTTATTGAATATCATCTAAATGAGGTATTATTAGAATTGTACAACAATGCTTGTTGATTGGATTTAGTATGGGAGGAAAACAAAGACTTATCAATAGGTTTATATATCCATACTTGATTGATGAAATGTGAAGGAAGATATAAATATAATATAAACCTTGTTATATTCATTTCATACTTAACATAACAATATGAAAGAAAGTGGAATATTCATGCCAGTTCAATGAATTGACCATGGATAAATTATTATCTCTCTTACAGCTTGCAAGGTTGAGAAGTATTACGAAGTGATGAAAGAATTGGATAATGCTTGAATTATCATGTATGGATTGTTATAGGTGATCTAAAACCTCAAGAAAATTGTGAGGCTTAGGAATATTCGACCTTAGGTAAGGATGTACTCGGGAAATACACCACTTTCAGTCTATGAACAAAAATGTAAATGAAAGCAAATAAATTTTTTTACTCCAAACTCCAATCTTTATTTATTTATCAATAATGTGTACATCGTATATTCTTCCCATTCTATCTCATACATTCCTACTCTCTTACAAAAGCTCTCAAAATGGAACTCACTCATAAATTTCTTGTGATGCACCCATTAAAAAATGTTAATTACAATAAATATAAAAAACTCAATACATTACAAAAGTCACTTCCTTTGACTTGTGCCTCTGTTGGCTTCTGTCTCATATTGGTTCAGTTTGTCTTCAATCCGCGGCTCTTTGTCAGCTTCCGCAGTTGTTCCCAATGTTACGCGGCTTCTTCCAGTGTTCGGTGGCTTTCTTCATGTATCAAAACTTTTCTTAGTCTCTCACGGATTTATCTATGTATCACGACTTTGTAGTTTCTCACGACGTCATCCTTTATGTATCGTGGCTTCCCTATTTCCTTCGCGGTTCCATATTTATTTTGGCGGCTATTCGTTTAACTCTGCGACTTATACCAAAAATTGATGAAGACTCCTGTCAACATTATCCCCCCTTTTAAACCTTGCCTCGTCCTCGAGACAACAACTGATGAAGACTCGTGTGCTTTTCTCCAATTTTTTTTTTCAAAATCATCTTATGTGGGCATCAACCACCATAACTTAGACATCTGCCATAGGGAAGGATTCCCTCGCTCGACTCGCTGAGCTAGATTTATGGGACACCAATGTTGTAGAGGCATCAACCTCCCTAGAAACTTAGACGTCTAGCATAAGAAAGAGTTCCTTCTCTCGACTCGCCCAACTGGGTTTGTAGGATGCCTCGACCTCTATACCTTTCTGGTGCTGCTAGGTATAGTCACTTAGGAATTCTCTTGTATCTAGTAGCTGTGCAATTTCATCTCACACCAAATGTTGACCTAAAACCTCGACATACTTGTGAGGCTTAGGAATATTTGACCTTAGTTAAGGATGTACTCAGGAAATACACCACGTCTAGTCTATGAACAAAAATGTAAATGAAAGCAACTAATATATTTTACTTAAAAATCTAGTCTTTATTTATTTATCAATAATGTTTACATCGTATATTCTTCCCATTCTATCTCATACATTCCTAATCTCCTACAAAATCTCTCAAAATGGAACTCACTCATAAATTTCTTATGATGCACCCCTATACAAAATGTTAATTACAATAAATATACAAAATCAATACATTCCAAAATTCACTTCCTTTGACTCGTGCCTCTGTCGGTTTCTATCTCGTACTGGTTCAGTTTGTCTTCAATCCACAACTTTTTTTCAACTTCCGTAGTTCTTCCCAGTGTTATGCAGCTTCTTCCAATGTTCGACAAATTTTTTCGTGTATCGCGGATTTTCTTAGTCTCTCATGGATTTCTCTGTGTATCGTGGCTTTGTAGTTTCTTGTGGCTTTATCCTTTATGTATCGTGACTTCCCTATTTCCATCGTTGTTCCATATTTGTTTTGGCAGATATTCCTTTAACTTCGTGGCTTATACCAAAAATTGATGAAGACTCCTGCCAACAATTATTGTTCTATTCATTGAATGTAATGAATGCTTTTGTACTTAGATTAAATGTGAAAGTATTACTTCACAATTTGTATAAGGAAATTGAGAAAAATGTGTTATTGATTATCTTCGATAATCACTTTATGACTATGTCCTATTGTTATTGATTATGAAATTAATGGCTACTATTCAAATCATTATGATTGTGATAAGTGACATACTTGTATCACTGTTTTATAACAAGAATTTATTGTGAATTGATGTTTAAAGTGATAACACAATTGCTTTAAGATGTTGTCATGATTTAATGAATATGTAATGAGAACAATAAGACAAAACAAGAAACATAACATTGAACTTTTAGAAGATAAGTATGTTTAAAGACATATTTGTTTCCTTAGTTCACCATAAATAAACAAGATGGAATATACCAATTTATAAGAATGAAAGAATAAACAAACATAATGTTGTCTTTTAACAACTTACATGTTTACGATTAAATATATTCGTTGTAAACTATCATATCTGTTTCTACTCTATCATAGCGGGTAACAATTACAATAATATGCAATATAGTATGAAGGTACATTATAATAATAATAAATAATACAGATGTACATATTTGATTTAAGTAAACTAAAACGATTAAGTGATGTTTATCTTATCATTATGAATTGGTTTAGTTTCCATGCTTAACTAAATCAAATCAATGATAGTAGAATGATATAGTTTGTCTTACATGAGGTACATACACTAGTCAGTGACTTGATAAGTTTACTGTACACCTTTATCGTGAATTGGATAACATAATGAAACTATGTATAACCTTTCCTTAGGAAAAAAGAAAAGAAAATTGTAAAGGGTAAGAATTATGAGACAACATTCATGTCGTAAGAACCTTGTCAATTCCAACCAAGGATGGCTATGGGGAGGGTAACAAATGTGTAATGACATAAGTCATTACGTGAGTGTAACCTTTCCCACATGGATCATAAGCTGGTACTAACAGGATTCTATTAGAAGCACAATGGACTGAGCGGGGGGGGGGGGGGGGGAGTGAATCAGTCCTTATAAAATATTTAAATTATATTTTAGATCTGAAACTCATAAGCTCATAAGTATTCAATCACAATATCCACTTATTCAAAACTTAATGTGTGCACACCATAAACCATCAATGAAGCATGTAACCATGAAAGCAAAGAAGCAACACAAGAACACAAGATATAAGTGGGAAACCCTCAAGGGGAAGAAAACCCACTGAAACACAATATTATATTGATATGTTTCTGAATTTAGTGAGGCACCAACCCCACAAGGAGCACCAACCCTAGTTTAGTAGAGCACCAACCCTACAAGGAGCACCAACCCCTAATTTTGTGAAGCACTAACTCCACAAGGAGGCTACAACCCCCCAAGATGATCAATCACCCACTCAACCACCTTATTATGTGTATATATCTAGATTTTTTTCTTCCAAAACTGATGGAGATCCAATATCCAACTCACACTTCTTCACTCAAACCCTAGGTGATCACACTTCACAAAACAAGCTCTTCAAACCCTCTAAAAATCATCAAACTCTTTCTCTCATGTCCTCTATTTTTATCAACCTAAAACACACTTATATCAGCCTCAAATAATGCTAAAACACCTGCAATAAATCATCACCTAGGTTGCTCCACATGCACACATCCAACAAGTTCCAAAAAGCACCCAAAAACATGATTTTATATGTTTCTCCTCATTTAAAACTTAGGCACAACATTTTCCCTCTTTTTGTTCAACCCATACATCAAATAAAAATTTAAAATTTTAAATATAATAGTCACAAGTGACCCAATTAGGTCAGCCTAGCTCAAACCATCATTTCATGTGCCAAAAATGGCTCAAAACCCCATGGGCACAATCTTAAAATTTCCCTAACATTAGTACCATAATTTTTCATGACCCAAAACCCATTACATATGAATAAAATATCATAAAAAATTCATACATGGTCACAAATTAATATCAACCAATCAAATTATTTCATTTACTGGGCCCAGTTCCCTTTACAATTCTCAAAACAACTGTTTCCTGCACCCTTCAGCAGCCTGGAAACTTCATTTGATCACCAAATCAATTTAAAAATCAAAACTATGCCATGTGACCAATAAATGGAAATTTCATAACCTTTATAACACTTCTAATAAAGTTATAATTCATGAAACATCCATCTCTTCAAACCACAACTACTTTTGCCTTCACCAAATCAACCTGCCAAAAACATTGTTTCCAAAGGTTAGCTCATAAAATCATTTATACATACATTCAAGACCTCCAAATGGATTCATTAGATGGAAAATTAATCCCTATTAATATTCCAAGTGATAGAAAGCATCACCCAATCCATCTCATTCCTCAAAAAACATCAAACTTTCACCAGAACACATGTTGTCTTGAACTGCCAAAAATATTCCTGTCTAAAGAATGCCCTGGAAACCATGTCAAATGACCTCATCATGAGGAAAAATCATATGAAATGATTAAATATATCTGAATCCTCTTTCCAACACAACTTTAATCATCTTCAAACTCCACCTGTAGCTCAAGTTATGCTCATTTTACTAGACCCTGCTATTTGAGACCCCAAAAATGCCCTTTGACCAGTCAACCTGTTTGGACCTCAAAACACCATGAAACTGCATGAACTTGTCCTGAAACCTCCATGTAAATAAATAAAAACTCCCAATAATCATGCACCATCAATTTTTCATGCTACTCCTTTGGACCATCTTGTCCTAAAACCTTCTTCTTCAGAAACTGCTATTTTTAGGTGGGGCCCACTCATCACCATGACCTCAACCATACATTTATGGAAATATGGTAGAGTCTTCTACAACATAAAATCATCACTTTTTATTAACCAATCAAAAAATGGGTCAATATACTTCACTTTCTGCAAACTACTCCTAGTTAGGGTTTAACTAGGGTTTTAGACCACTTTACCTTCTTAACATTTGTTCATAAAAAATTGACGATCAATTGACCTCATTATTTTTTTGAAACCTTATAAAATCACCATATAAGCTTCTTTAAATCCACAAGGTCCCATTCAAATCACACTATTCATAACGAGCATATGAAGTTGAACTTTGAGCTGGAAATGACTTGATTTTCACCTTGTCTCACAAAATAAGTCATATCTTGCAAAATTCACATCATGGGAACCTGAAATTTTTTCTCAAAGCACTATGACTCATCCCTCTAACATCTCCAATCATCATAATTATCAATTCCATACCTCAATACTCTCCAGTCACTAAGAATTACCTATGTTTGCATGTTAGATCCTCACTGTAGAAGCTAGGGTCAACTAAAATAATGCAATAACTGATCAAGAAACCTCTAAAAATGACCCAAAACATACCTGATATGCCATGATACACCTGAATTCATGCTTCCATGAGCTCATATAGCTCCAAACCACACTTGTCACACCTCCAAGCTACATACCTGCTCCCAATGAGCACCTGTAACAAGTGAACCACCTGTACCTACACCATGCCACTGTTGTGAGTGCTCAAGCACCCTCAAAACATGTTATCCATCATTTCAACATGCTTCCCAAGAATCCAAGAAGCTCACACTATCAAGCTACATCTCCTAGGCACCTGTATAGGCTTGCTAGAGCAAGCACACCTCACTGAATCTCACTGTAGCACTTGATATACATCTGAAACAGTATGTTAGCATCATATACATCATCATAACATGACATTCACTTTTTCATTAATGTGGTTACACATCAATGACAACACCTATTAGGACCATGCCAACAATCTCACCCTTTGTCATTAATGGAAAACACCCTGAACTTCTCCCCCTTTTTACATTAATGAAAAAGGCATACCTATAGCTCACCTTATTCACCTTCTTTCAGCTTCATACCATCATGCTTTGGTTAGAAACATCAACCAAAGGTCTTAAACAAGCTCAAATTCTTGATTTTTGCACAAAAACTTATTCTTATCCTCATTTCAAGCATGCAAGCAACATGCTCCCCCTGAGATAAGCACATCCAGCATCATCTAAACATCATCAGGAAATCAAAAAATCAAGATACTCACCTTTTAGGGATCAAAAACATCATTCTCCACCTTCTAGGCATGCAAAAAAACATTTTCACTTCTATACCTTGTTTTGAGCTTTCATGAGGGCATTGTAGTAGTCTTGGAATATGGTCATCATAACACCTTTAACATGCCAAAAATATTAGTCCCATACATCTCAAATAATTATATCACCTCTCTTGAAAATAATCCATCTTCTCTATGAAAATATCATGCAATACAAGGCATATTCTTACTCTTCATACCAAGAACAACACTATGAGTCCAAAACAAACTTCTTAGAGAAATTTTGACCAATTTCAACATGTAACCACAGGTCAACCAAGATTTGAATCAACCAAATAACACTCCCCTGGACACAATACTTCCATTTCTAGCTCAAGTGTAAAAATTAGAGCTACTAGCCTTGCTATCATGCCTTGAAATCAACTTTACAACTTTCTCAAGGTCTAAAACAACATTTTCAGTCTTCCATAGTCATATTTGATTGGGATAAGCATTCACACACCATCAAAAACTTGGACAAAGGAGAAAACATCACTTTCTTACCTTGGATATGGCCTTGAGAACATCATTTTAACCTCTTTAAGGATCAACCAAGCACTCCCCCTATCATGGAGAAAAAATACACACCTTGAGAAAAATACACATCTTCTTGTAGCATGTACAACAATTTCAAGCTTCATTAAGGATTGTCAACAACATATATTGACCCAAACTCCATCATTTCATCCCATGAAATAATTTGTCTTTATGGCATATTCACCATACAAATTTCTCATGCAAAGTGAGCTATATAATACTCCCCCTATCATGAGAATAAACTACAACATCTTATTGAGTTTTTGTGCTCTCTATCTCAGGGCCTGTATGCATTTTGGAGAAAAAACATTTTCTTGGAGGTCAAGAACCAACAATTGACCTAGATCATTACACCACCATTGAAAAGCATATTATATGAATTATCATACCTTTTCATGAGAATAGGATTTGAAACATCAAACACTTCTCAAAAACATCTATCACCATACCTTTTTGATCTTAAATCCTGTAGGATCATTTTTCATGGAGCAAGAACAAGACTTTTTCAAGCCTTTGCAACACCAACTAAGATCATCACCATTACTACTAATCATTTTGAAACACTTCATGGATATATGAAATTAACTCCCAAACCTTTCACAAATGAGCATAAGAGAAACATCATTCATACCACTAAGAAACCATCATACTCTACCTTTGTACTGTAAATGATCATTTTCAAATCATGGATGAAGAGACTCCCAATAGCACATATCAACTGAGATTAACCAAATATCTCTCAACCAATTTTAATACTTCAAGGGCACACTCCTTTGAATCTAATAATCATCACAAAGAATATGATGCAAATCATCATACATACCTAGAAGCCATCATTTGGAGACCCTCTGTCCTTGTAACATTAGTGCACCATGAGTAAACTTTTGGCACAAACACTGGAAGACAAATCTTTATAAAAACATTCTTCACAACATTCACAAGAAACAATATGAACAAATTTTATCAAAAATTTATATACATTTAACACTTTCTCCAATTGACCTTGATCAAATCACCTTTCAAATCAATATTAGGGTTTTTATAGACAAACCCTTCTTCAATTAGGCCCTTTTCTCAAATACAACTTTCAAACTTGTCATTCATAACTAAAAATTCTAACATTTACTTGAAAAAATTTCATCCTTTATCCCATGAGCCTATAAATTTTCTCAAAATTTTGGCTTCTAACTCTTCCATCTTAACCTCCAAAAGTGAGTTTTCATCTCTTCCGCTTAAGAGGACTCTATAAACACAGTCAAAGACAATGAAGTATCAAATTGAATTGATTTTTGCAGATGTCACTTCCAAACTTGCACAAACACCTTGCCAAAGAATATTTAAACATGTTGAACACCTCTTCAATGGATATATATCAAGAACAACCATCTCTCATGCCTGTAGCACCTCAAATTTGCTTGGAAAACACTGAATTGAGATACATGGTCACAAATGAGACTTTTTCACCATAACACTGATCAAGTTTCACTTGATCACCTTAACCATATTCTTATAATACTTCTTCAACTTGTTAGGAGAGATCAAAAGATTATGGACAACTCATTAGTAGAGACTCATGACACAAGACCCTAAACACAAACACAGACACAAACTCAAGACACACATAGAATGAAAGACACCCTTTTTCAATGCATTGTACACCAATTTAGCTATTCACACCATATTGATAGAATAATAATGTTGTGACATCTGAAAAAATTTTATACCATGATAGACTCAAGACACTTAAACTCACAAAACTTACATCAAAACATACAACCATGACAACTCTTGACAACTGAGACTTACACCAACATTATAGACTTACACTTGAGAAAACACAAGAAGACATGAAGTTTCAACTAAACTCACAACTCACTTCAAACCAATTTCAATATAGATACACAAGGACTTATGAAACACACATTTATGAATTCAAGGACCACCTCCACATGAATAATTGACTCAATAACATGTACCACTAACTCACAAAGAGATTACAGACCTCAAAAACTTTATATTTTGCTAGGAGTAGATATAACATTTCTTGCTCCCTAAAACACACCTTAGACCATTTAAGGTCTATTAGGAATGGAGATTACTCCCAGCAAGCTTCTCAAGTACTCAAATGTAGGTTTTGGAAGTGGTTTAGTGAGAATTTCAGCCACTTCTTCCTTTGTAGACACATGCTCCAATTTGATACATCCTTTTCTCACAATATCTCTTAGGTAATGATACTTGATAGGAATGTGTTTTGTCTTGGAATGTAGAACTGGATTCTTTGAGACACTAATTGCACTAGTGCTATCACACAATATAGATGTAGGTCCATCATTCTTGACCTTGTAATCCTCCAAATTTTGTCTCATCCATACAACTTGTGAACAGTGAGCAACAACAACATATTCAACTTCACATGTTGAGAGTGCTACAAGAGATTGTTTCTTACTTGACCATGAGACAAGACATCTTCCAACAAAGTATGCTCCACCACTAGTAATCTTCCTATCATCCATGCTCCCTTGCCAATAAAAATTTGAATAAGCCTTTAATTTAAAGTTTTCACTTTTAGGATACCATAAACCATACTCAACTATAGCCTTACGATATCTAAAAATTCTTTTCACTACTTATAGGTGTGATTCTTTAGGATCTTCTTGAAACCTTCCAACCAAACTAACTACTTAAACAATATCAGGTCTAGAGGTAGTAGCATATAGTAGGATTCCTATCATGGATCTATATTCAGTTTGATTTACCTTAGGAGTGTCATCTTCCTTGCAAATTTTACATCCTATAACCATAGGTGTGATAATAGGCCTACATTCATCCATTTGAAACTTCTTAATCATTTCCTTGACATATTTGGATTGAGAAATGAATATACCTTTGTCATGTTGACTTACTTGAAGTCCAAGAAAGAAGGAAAGTTCTCCCAACATGGAAATTTCAAACTCTTTCTTCATAGCTTCAAAAAAATTGTGAACCATATGATCACTACCTCCACCAAATATGATGTCATCCACATAAACTAAAACTATCAATAAATGATCTCCTTCACTTTTGATATACAAGTTTCTATCAGCTACACCTCTCTTGAATCCTTGTTCAATCAAGTATCTATCAAGTCTTTCATACCAAGCTCTAGGGGCTTGCTTTAGACCATAAAGATCCTTGTTTAGTTTGCACACATAATCAGATTTATCAGTTAATGAAAAACCATCAGGATGTTCCATATACACTTCTTCATTTAGAAAACCATTCAAGAAGGCATATTTTACATCCATTTGATAAACTTTAAATCCTTTAAAACCAACATATGCCAAGAATAATCTGATTGCTTCCATCCTAGCTACAGGTGCAAATGTCTCATCAAATTCAATCCCCTCAACTTGAGCATACCCCTTGCAAAAAAATATTTCTTTATTTCTTATGACTTCTCCATTTTCATTTAGTTTGTTTCTAAAAAACCATTTGGATCCAATTACATTCTTATCTTTTGGTCTAGGTACAAGTTCCCAAGTTTTTTCTTCTCAATCTGATCTAACTCTTCATTCATAGCCTTAACCCAATGCTCATCTTTACTAGCTTCTACTACATTCTTAGGTTAAATTTTTGAAATAAAAGCTAGGTTCTCTTGATTTTGAAGACTTACCAATTTCCTTCTTGTTCTTGCCCAAGATTTGAGTTTTAGGATGATCTCTTCTAACTTGTTTAGAGGGAACCTTTGTGTCTTGTCTTTATTCCTCATCATCCTCTTCTTGATTCTCTTGAAAAATTTATCTTCTTTTTCCTTAGAAATATCCTCATAGGATGTTTCATTAGCTCTAGAAAAATATCTCATAGTGGGTGATTCATCAAACTTAACACTAGCACTTTCAACAATAGATTTCAACCTCTTGTTATAACATAAGTAAGTTGTGCTTCTTGAAGAATAACCCAAAAATATACCTTCATCAAATACATAATCAAACTTACCAAGGTTGTATTCAATCCTCTTGATGAAGCATCTACACCCAAAGACTCTAAAAATTTGCACATTGGCTGGTCTTCCTTTCCATAGCTCATAAGGAGTCTTGTCACTATTTACTCTTAGTTGACACCTGTTAAGAATATAAACAACAGTACATATTGCTTCTTTCCAATAACCATTAGGTAATTTAGACTCATTAAACATGGTCCTTTCCATCTCTTGAACAATCCTATTCTTTCTTTCAACATCTCCATTTTGGTGGGGAGTTCTAGAGGCTAAAAATTGTCTTCTAATGTCATGATCACTACAAAACTCATCAAATTAATTAGACCGAAATTATTCTCCATTATAAAATCTTATACACTTTATCTTTCCATTATTTTCATTTTCAATGAGATCCTTGAAGGATCTAAAAACATCTAATGCATCATATTTGTTTCTCAAACATGCCACCCAAGTGTATCTAGTGAAATCATCAATAAGAAGCATGAAATAATAATCACCTGAAGTAATTTCAGTCCTCATAGGCCCACATAGATCAATATGAATCAGATGAAGTGGACTTGTAGTAGACTCATATTCATTAGTCTTGAATCTTCTTCTAGTTTTCTTCCCATGCATACATGCCTTGCATAATGTATCTTCTGGTTTCCTGAGTTTAGGCATGTTTCTCACACAATTGTTAGATCTGATTTTGACAAGATTATCAAAGTTCAAATGGCATATCATCCTATTCCATAACCAACAATAATCCATATTACTCATAATACATCTTTCATTGTTAATTTCCTTTACTCATAAACATGCTACCATCAATTCTTTTTAATTTTACAACTAGTTTACTAGATTATCCTTTCCTTATCTTACAACCTTTCACATAAAAAGTAAGAACATACCTTTGCTTGACCATTTGAATTATAATGAGTAGATTATGTTTCAATCCTTCAACATACAGAACATCTTTGGTGATAGTTTTTCCATTGTCCAAACTCAAGGTACCTCTTCCTAGAATGTTTATGGTAGAATTGTCTCCAAATCTCACTAATCCTGAAGCATGTTTTTGTAGAGACATAAATTTACTCTTATCACCTATCATATGATCTGAACAACCACTGTAAATGTACCAAATCATATTTTCATCTTGACTATGAAAGGTAGTTTGTGCAAGATTACATACTTCATTTTGTTGCAAAGAGGATGAACAAGTTCCATAGATGTCATACCAAATATCAAAACCTAATGGATTCAAATAAGATCTCATATTCATTAATGGAAACATACTACCTTGATTTTTAGAAACCTCCATGGTTGTGCTTCAGAAGATCTCCTTCAAGCTGTCAAGCTCCTCCAGAAAGGATTGCTCTAATACTAATTGTTAGAAGTACAATGGACTGAGGGGGGGTGAATCATTCCTTATAAAAAATTTCAAATTATATTTCAGATCTGAAACTCATAAGCTCATAAGTATTCAATCACAATATCCACTTATTCAAGACTTAATGTGTGCACACCATAAACCATCAATGGAGCAAACAACCATGAAACAAAGAAACAACACAAGAACACAAGAAATAAGTGGGAAATCCTCAAGGGGAAGAAAACCACTAAAACACAATCTTATATTTATATGTTTCTATGAATTTAGTGAGGCACCAACCCCATAAGGAGCACCAACCCCTATTTTAGTAGAGCACCAACCCTATAAGGAACACCAACCCCTAATTTTGTGAAACACCAACACCACAAGGAGGCTACAACCCCCAAGATGATCAAAACACCCACTCAACCACCTTATGATATGTAGATCTCTGATATTTTTTCTACCACAACTGATGGAGACCTCTTATTCAGCTCGCACTTCTTCAATCAAACCCAAAGTGATCACACTTCACAAAACAAGCTCTTCAATCACTCTAAAAATCATCAAACTCTTGCTCTTATGTCCTCTTATTTTTATCAACCTGAATCATACTTTAATTAGCATCAAGTCATGCTAAAAAAAATACAATTTTTTTTCACCTAGGTCACTTCACTTGCACACAACCAACTAGTTCTAAAAAGTACCCCAAAACATGCTTTTATATGCTTTTCCTCATTTCAAAATTAGGCAAAACCTTTTCTCCTTTTTTTTTATACCCATAAATCAAGGAAATAATTAAAATTTTAAATAAAACAGTCACAAGTGACCCAATTAGGTCATCCTAGCTCAAACCATCATTTCATGTGCCAAAAATGGCTCAAAACCCCATGGGCACAATCTTAAAATTTCCCTAACATTAGTGCCATACTTTTTCATGACCCAAAACTCATCACACATGATTAAAATATCATTTAAAATTCATACATGGTCACAATTAATATCAACCAATCAAATTATTTCATTTACTGGGCCCAATTCCCTTTATAATTCTCAAAACAGTTGTTTCCTACACCCTTCAACACCCTGGAAACTTCATTTGATCACCAAATGAATTAAAAAAGAGAAAAACATGTAATTTAAAAACTTTATGAAAATGGTAAAACCCGTAGAACACTTCTAATCAAGTTAGAAGTCATGAAACATCTATCTCTTTAAACCACAACTAATATTTTCCTTCACAAGATCATCCTGCCAAAAACAATGTTTCCAAAGGTTAGCTCATAAAATAATTTATACAAATATTAAATACCTCCAAATGGATTAAATGGATGCAAAATTAATCCCTCTTACATTAAAGGTGATAAGAAGCATCACCCAATCCATAACATGCTTCAAACAACTCCAAATTCGCACTAAAACACATCCTGTCTTGAATTACTAAAATATTATTGTCCAAAGAATGACCTAGAAACCTTGTAAAATCACCTTATCAGTAAAAAAACCTTATATCAATAGAAATATATCTTAATTATATTTCCAAAAAACTTGAATCACTTCAAACTCCACATGTAGCTCAAGATATGCTCATTTTACTGGACCCTGCTATTTGAGACCCAAAACTTGCCCTTTGACCAGTCAACCTGTTTGGACCTGAAAACACAATGTACTTGCATGAAATTGTCCTAAAACCTCCATGTAAATAAATAAAAACTCCAAATAATCATGCACCATCAATTTTTCATGCTACTCCTTTGGACCATCTTGTCCTAAAACCTTCTTCTTCAGAAACTATTATTTTTAGGTGGGTCCCACTCGTCACCATGACCTAAAACATACATTGATAAAAATATAAAATATTAATATAAAAAATAAAATAATTAATTTTTATTAACCAATAAAAAATGGGTCACTATACATCACTTTCTGCAAACTACTCTTAGTTAGGCTTTAACTAGGGTTTTAAACCACTCTACCTTCTTAACATTTGTTCATAAAAACTTGATCATAAAATGACCTCATTCCTTTTGTGAAACATTATAAAATTATCTTACAAGATTCCCTGAAAGATAAAAGGTCCCATGCAAAGAACACTATTCAAAACAAGCATCTGAAGTTTAACTTCAAGCTGGAAATTTACTTGTTTTTCACCTTGTCTCACAAAAACAGTCATATCTTGTAAAATACACATCATGAAAACCTGAAATTTTTCTCAAAGCATCTAATGACTCATCCCTATAACATTTAAAATCATCATAATTTGAATTCCATACCTAAATCTCTCCATTCACTAAGACTTACCTATGCTTACATGCTTAGATCTTCAAACTGTAGAATTTAGGGTCAACTAGAAATAATGCAATAACTGAGATCAAGAAACCTTATGAAAATGACCCAAACATACCTAATATTGACATGATACACCTGAATACATGCTTTCCATGATCTCATATGGCTCCAATCCACCTTTTCACACCTCTAAGCAAGCCTTACCTTCTCCTAATGAGCACTTGTAATGATGATTGGATTGTTGACATTTACATATGCAAGTCTCTATCTGATTTTGACGAAATAATTTATAGTCATGATTCTACTACTTTACATACTGTTGAGTTTGAATCTCCCACTCCATTTTCATATTCTCCTGAGGTTGTGTCTAATATTTTGCATGAGTAATATCCATTACTTCATATAATCCTATCACTTCAACTCCTCCTATCACTCCATCTCTACCTGTCGTTTCATCTCCTAAGGATGTTTCCGATGCTAGTCCTACAGCTTCTATGGATTTTCCATATCATTCCTCACCTATAGATTCTTCGGTGCCTATACCTAGTGTGCATTTAGCATCAGAATCTCCTTTGTCTCCTCTAGATGTACCTATGATTACTCACAATGAAAATTTAAAACCACTTAAAACATTGTTTCCATCTTCTACTATTCCTTCACAATAAATCTTGACTCTCATGCATGTTGTGGGTCACTTACAATCTCAGGTTTAATCAATCACATTATAAATAAATGCCTACTAGCCTTCCATTGATAAAAATTAATTTCATGACAACCCTATTCTTAAGAGGATTCATAACTCAACATTTCCTAAGGATTTTCTCATGCCTACATTTTCATGTTTTGATGGTACTAGAAACCCATGCTTACATCTTAAACATCATTGTATGGCTATGGATTCATATTCTAATGATCAATTATTGCTTAAATCCTTTCTCCACAGCCTTAGTGATGATGATTTTCAATGGTATACTCACATACCATTTGGGTCTATTAGCGCTTATCATGAGATGGAAGAAGCTTTTCTCCGTCACTTTATCATAAACAATGGCCCTAGAGTTACTTATGATCATCTACCTACTTTACATAAGGGAAAAACAAAACCTATCATGGATTACATCTTATGATTCAATGATTGTATGCACCAATTAGTATTTCAACCTATCAATATAGAGAAGAAATTTATCTTTCTTCATGGTTTGATTCCCGCACTAAAACAATGGTTGCAATATGACACATGCAGATCATTCACACTTCTATGCTATAGAGTTATTGATCTAGAACAAGACCTCATTTCCACACATGTTATAGATCCTCCACTCATAGTTACCACTGTAACATCATCTAGTTCTTCTCCATTACCATCACTTGAGTGTCCTACATGATCTCCATATCCTCCTCACAAGTAAGCTCAACATGCTACATCGTAAAAGTGTCATTATTCTCCTACTCTGTGATAGGTCACACCTTAATCTTCTACACCCATTTCACGTAATCCATTACATTTCTCTCTTCATGCTAGACCACATGATGTGTTGTGTATTTTTCTTAATGAATTTTTAATTTGATTACCTTCTAACAAAAATCATCCACAACATCATTTACAACATCAACATGATTGACCATATTGTAATTATCACCATATCAATGACCATAGGGATAATGATTGCTTCACCCTTGATGATCACTTGCAAAAATTGGAGGATAAGGGAATCATCTACTTTGGCTCTTGTTCATGTGAGAAGTCCATATCTCCTCTCTGTCTTCTACAATGTACTACTTCAGTTGAGTTATCTCCCCACTCTAGTGCTAAGGTCATTGTTCGTCCATCACCACAGGTCATCACTCATGCTTGCTCTCCATCACATACATCCGTCACTACACCATATCATCCATCACATGATGCTACTGATCCACATTTTCTTCCACAACCATTGGCATTCACACGTACCACTGCTGCTCCATACAACATTAAATTTGGCTCATACATGCATGTTGCTTTCATCCCACACGCTTCCACCACTTCACACCACCTTGGTATTTGGTAGGTGATTATTATCACCTCACCCCTTGATGACGTACTCATGTTATTCCAGTTCTCACAAGACTATTGAGGTATATGCTACAATAAGAACCTCTCTTCACGTGCTTCGTCGATTCATCTAGTGAATTCTATCGAATTATTTCCTAATGACACAATATTACATTACATGGTTCATTCATGACTACCAAGGGTTCTTATATAAATGAACCTCATCATCTATACGCTGGGGGGAATCACTAGTATTCACCCTATATTCATATTACTAAGATACACTTCATTACACTATAACAACTATATCATACTTTTACACGATAATTGATCATCCATCACAATATCATATCATATACATCTACACAATATCATCATTACATTACTCATTACTTGAAAACTATGCATTACAAATCAATTCAACAAATACGAATAACACTTCACACATCAAGCATCATCCATAGTAACAACAATCACATACGTCATCATTACATTATAACATCAATACACAACGAATGTAATCATCATTTGCCAATAAAGTTGTCTATATATCTCAATAAAAGTTACAAAACATCTCATCTTTGGGGGGAAACTACCCTACATTGAATACATCACTACAAATCATATCTCATCATCATAGTCACTATCTGGTACTAAAAGTTCTCTAGAACTAGAAGCCTCACCACTAACTTGACGCCATTGATTGCAACCCTTATACCTCTCCACCTGCCTATGTAATAGTGTATTATCCATATAATTCTCTATAAAGTGACTCTGTAACGTAAGGAATTATGCAAACACATCTTGTGCTAAATGACCTCTACCCTCCGCCTCTCTAGCTCATCGTGTCTCCTTGTGTGCCTCATCCCTGTCACTCAGTAGCATGGTACACGTTATTGCTACTATGGCTACTGGCTCAAACAAATGGGCGTGCTCATTCGTAATGTCATCCAAATGATCTAGCATCCCTCCATCCACAAGTATGTCAGTAGACACATTCCACATCAATGTGCGGATAGATGTGTCCATAATCAATCTCAAATATGCATCACCTACAACCAATAAAAAAACACATTAGAAAACCATAACCATAACATAAGTAAGTAACCAATCATATAACACGACTATATAGATACTCACGCTTCACTATCACCATCGCTGCATTTTTGGGGGCATGTGCTTTCCCCTCCACTCCTCTTTCTTGTGGTAATCCCAACACATACACAAAATGGAAACAAAAACACCCATTAAGGTACTACCCACCATGCATGGTATGCCTCCGTACATCCCACATGATCTGCATCAATAAGCTCTATGGTTATATCAGTCTTGTCAGGCCTAGGAGGTACTAACTAATATCCCATGGGCTGTGGTATAGCTCTATCCCTCCTTGGTGCTCTAATATCCCTAATCCACACATATGGCTCTAGGGGCACATCCTGAGCCATACCAAATTGTTGAGATACCCACTCCACATGGAATAACTTGGTCACCCCTGGAAATTGATCCTCCAACCACATAGTCCTCGTATACACCATAGCTCTACCGAATCCTTAGGCCACCTACCATAGTGTCAGTATGGCCTCCATGTCACTTCCTCAAGCCTCATATGATCTATCAGTGCTCTATAGGTGTCAGTATCCATCTTACGCCCACATACTCCAATCCATCTCCTAGCATATATGTTTGGCCTAGCTCAATCTACTCGCAGACCACCAACTAGCCTCAATACTACTATATTCTTGTAGGACCACATATACAATAAAGTAGTCACTCCAATCCCACCTCCATGCTCCTCCTATGTGAATCTGTAGAGATATCTATGTAGGTGGGAAACACACATCGTGCCTATGCATACATAGTAATCTCCTCCTCTATATGAAAAAAATATCATTCATCTTATATAGGATGCCCACACCACCTCCCTCCATTACAATAGACGAGGCAATAACCACAGTTATAAACTTCCACAAGCACAAAACCCCTGATCTCAAAATTACATCCAAGATGATATGGGCCTCTGAAGGCATTCGAGCCCCCATAAAATACAACACAATGGCCCTCATCTATCTCTCCATGTTATCTATAGCCATGCTATGTACCCTCTTGCCGACAATAGGTAATCACAGTATGTGATATACATCCTCTAATGTGACTGTTATCTCACATGTAGGTAGCCAAAATGTGCAAGTATTTGCATACCATATCTCACATAACACTGTTAACATAGGCATATTATGGGGCACATCCCCCATCCTTTCTATGTTTTGCAGGCCAACACGGTCCATAACCTCCTAATAATTGTATGATAAACCTAACCCAAGAAAGGTACTCAAGTGACGGCCACCACAAAACTCTCTTGAGTGGATACCCCTCTGCATAACACAAAACAACACCAAACACAACATTAGAACACCATAAGAATACATACATACTTCCTCATGACATCATTACACATCAAAAATCACATTTACACCATTATGGATAGAATTCACACTTTCTGGACATGGGTGCCTAGGAGCAAGATTGGGGCGCGCAAGTGCAGGACAACAACTTCCAAGTTTGGGTGCTCCCATCCTAAAGGCCACTAGTTCCTTAATTGTTATTATCTCAGTCCAAAACACCAAGAAAAACAAAAATAACAAATTCACAAAAAACACCAAAAAAAACTACTACACGTGTATTTTTCAACAAAATATCACACTTAATAGCTCCACCATCATACACGACACCAATGTGGTCGCCACCATCTCAAAATGGCTAGGTCGTGCTGCTCTAACTTGCGGCATCCTTACAAACTTAGAGCTCACTATCACACACAAGAAAAAGATAAATGATTTAACTAATTACTTTATCACATTACTATTTATAGTTACTTTTCACCACCCACTCTAATATGGTCATTATTTCTTGATCATTTTCTCTACTAATACACACCACATAGTTTTTATCATATCTTGAGCATCCTTACTCTAATTTCTACCCTGTTTATGGAATTATTTTTAGAATTTCACCTATTATAATCTTGTACACATAACACACATATTAGGTCTTCTCAACATTGTATTTCACTTGATCTCTACACATTTTTTTGATATCTATCATACACTTGATATTACTGGGATTACTTTCGGCTCAACGTTCTTTCTCATTCTCACTTTCCCTTTCATCGAAAGGGAGGCATACAATTAGGGTCATCCTATAATTCTCCTTACACCATCACTTGATCATTCAAAACTTCTAATTCATCATTTTTCGAACATTTACTAATACACCACATGTTATTTCATCATTTTTATATCAATTCCCCCTAATGACCTAACCCGGGGGAAACAAGCGTAAAATATCTCTATGAGTAAAATAATTCAAAACAACCAATCAATCTATCAATCAAACAACACGTTAAAGGCTCTAACAATAAAAATCGTACCATACAATTGATACAATACAACACATTTGGCCTCCCAAATCACCTAACTTGGGAGTTACATTCATTACTTTCCCAGATGACCTAACATGAGAAGTTATTTTACATTTCTCTTCACTTATAGATGACCTAACTTGGAAGCCATCATATATTTCACATTCACTTCCAGATGACCTAACTTGGTAGCTATCTCACATTGCGTTGACACCCATGGAGTGGGGGAAAATATCACCTTTCCTATACCACTCCTTTATGGGTCAACTGATTTGATCAAAAATTTGAATCCAAAATAACTGAAAAATTTGATCTGTGTCCATCTGTAGTGGCTACATCTTGAGAATGTAGTTAAAGGCAAGAGAATAACACACCTTTCTCCCTACACTCTTTCTCTAGTGGAAGGATGCAAAAATCCCTTGGTTTTTCATACAAATGTAATCGGGTTGGTAACTGATCACTACCTATCCCATCACATCGCAATAAAACAGTATTAGAAATCGAAAATTAATGTAGCTTTACAATCATCAATCTCATTTAGTGCACTTCATCATGGTTTTCACATCTCTCGCTATGCTGCATGGATCAACATGCTAATCCATGGTCCACCACGCTATATGGTTTCATTTGGCATTCTCTTCTACCACATATACACATTCTACTATAACATGGGATTCTCCAGACTTCTCTCAGGTACACATCTCTAACTACTTTATAGTATCGATATTTCTCTCACCAACATAAAGTGGGGCAAAATGTAGTAACAAAATCACACACTTACAATTATTATTAAACCACCAAGTATGTTGTTTTATACATGGATCTTGAATAGTAAAAGTATTCACTAATGACCCATCCCCTAGTTCGGTTGTTAGTCTAGTTGGTCTTTATCGTTGTTTTTCTCGTACAATTGTCATTCATTCACATAGTTAAGATTATCTCTCAGGGAGTCTTATCTATTGTTGTTTAGTCAATTGTTATTTCTAGTCTTTGATTAGGGAACCTGACAAGGGATTAGGCTGACCAACGCACCCTAGTCCTAGATTATAGGCACCCTGGTCCCCATCACACTTGGTTTTAATTTATACATTCGAGGTCAGTCTTTTCAGTTTTACCTCACATCTCCTTGGGTACTAGTCAGCATGTTAGGTCATTAGTGTCAAAATTTGAGCAAGAGATCCCTATATAAAAATAACATACACACTATCTAACAAGAGGACTATTTCTACTAAGGGCTATATATCTATGTAGAGCAAGGGACTCCATTTGGGCACTATTCTGTATATACACTACATAGGAAGGAGAGTATATTCTATTCCATCCACCATTTTGTAAGTTATCTAGCTATTTCCTGTTACTTTGGCATCATTAGCACTAGGGAACCCTAGAAACATTATTCCACACACAATCACATATAACTACATCGGGTCTGAAATATAGTGCAATGCTTAGTCATAAGTCCATCCATTTGGAAACTGAGGATAGCCTGAACCATTCATTTTCATATTTATTTTTTTAAGGTCTTGATGTTGTGAATGAGGGTTTTGTAGGTGATTTATTCATTGGAGATTGACAATGAAATTAGAAAATGAAGTGCGATATCCACCTGACTAAAGGTGAAGTATTGTGAAGATTTAATGACTATATCAGAATCAGATTTCGAGCTATTTCATAGACCGGGGTGCCTAGATTTTGGACCAGGGTGCCCCAATCACCCTTATCCTTCCCCAGGTTCCCTAGTATGTCTAGATCTACCTTCACTACTACTTTTTGAGGTTCATTGTTATACTCTATTTAGTCCCAGATCACTGTGAGGTAAGTCCAAATCAGGTAAGTACCTTTCCCCTTCCATTTTATTTCATCCTAATTACAAAATAAATTACTTGGCATTTACATTTCAATATAATTTAGTTATTACATTGTTGTACTCTTAGATTCATAATAAAATTCAAATTTTATAGAATCAAAACCCTTTGTAGTTGAACATGATTATTGTATTTTTTCTAGATGGATTCTTACATATTAATAATGCTAGTATACTTAGTAATGAGCTAAGTAACAATGTTATTTATTACAACATAAATGTAATTAAGGAATTTTGTAAACTCATTAGTATGTTGGATTTAATTTGTTGTGTGCTAAAAATCATTGAAGGAATAAAAGATAATTAATGGTTTATAGAAATTTTTTTACCCTTAGTTTGTTGAAGCACAACGTGGGTGTTACATTTTGGTATCAGAGACAAAGGTTTATAGCTCTTGGACACAATGGGTCCTTACGCTAACACAAAATTATTATTTTATAACATAACAAGATGATTAAGATAAGAGGCAATGTTGAAAATAACTAGGATGCGAGTGCTGAAGTAGCAACAACCTAGAAACTAGACGAGATACATGCTTCCATGTAAGAAAACCACAATTGAATAAATGTCCTTAAACATAAAATATTGGCTGGGATAGTAGTACTGATAGTGACAATAATTTCCAACCTTAGGGGTTTTAGTCAAAAAATCATGCAGTTATTACTATTATTATACCTCCAAGTATGTTGTTTTATATATGGATCTTATGTAAGAAACGTATTCACTAATGACCCATTTCATTTTCCAGTCATTTGTCTTGTTGATATTTCTTGTTGTTTGTCTCACACATTTTTCACTCACTCACACAGTTCTAGTCAGGTCTTAGGAAGTTTAATATGTTAGTACTCGCTCGATATCATCTCTAGTCTTTGACTAGGGCACCTAGATAGGGATTAGGGCACCTAGGGAACCCTGATCCTGATTTGTGGGCGCCCTTGTCCCCGTCAAACTTGGTTTTATTTTAGACATTCAAGGTCAATATTTACAAATTTCCCTCTCATCTCCCTAGGTATTAGTTGGCATATTAGGTCATTAGTGTCGAAATCTAAGCAAGAGATCCCTATATAAGCACAAAATACATACTATCTTATAAGTGGACCATTACTTTCAAGTGCTAGCTATCTACATAGAGAAAGGAACTACATTTGGGCACTATTCTACATCACACACTATATAGGAAGGGGATTATTCACTCTATTCTATCCATCATTTTGCATTTTATCTAGTTACTACCCGATATCTCTGTGTCATTAGTGCTAGGGAAACCTAGGCACATTATTACACACACAAACGCACATAACTACATTGTGTTTGAGATGTAGAGAATCCATTTGACAGCTGAGAATGGTCCAAACCCTTCATTGTCATATTTATTTTTTAGAGTTTGATGCTTTGTGTGGGGTTTTGTAGGTGATTCTTCATTGCAGGTTTGTGGCGACATCAACGAAACAAGTGCGATATTCACCTGACCAAAGGTGAAGTACTGTGAATACCTAAAAACTATATTAGGATCAAATTCTGAGATATTTCACAGACTAGGGCACCCAAATTTCAGACTAGGGTTCCCACAGGTATCCCTATCCCTCTCTAGGAACCCTAGTCTGGCCAGATTTTCCTCTTCTACTATTTTATGAAGATCATTGCGAAACTCTGCTATGCTATTTCATCACTATATTTAGTCTCAAATCATCTGCGAGGTAAGCTCAATTCATGTAAGTACCTTCCCTTTTCATTTAATTTACTTTTAAATTTTTAAATAAATTACTTAGCATTTACATCTCAATATATATATTTTTATTACATTGTTGTACTCTTAGATTCTTAATAAAATTCAAAATTTTTAGAATCATTTTGGTGAACCTGTAGCTTAGAACATTTTTCCCTAGGATCCACTAAAGCCCTAATGGCTAAGGATATCTATTCTCCTTCTCATCTCATCATGCCTCATTCTAGCATCAATCCTATCTACGATGAGGCAACTATAGTTGCGGTTACAACTTTATATCATGATGTTACTAGTAGTTCATCCTCACCTATCACTATATCTCCATCTATTGGTTCTTTTCCTCTTATTGTTACATATCCATATGAAACTCCATCTCCTATGGATGCTCCCGATGCTAGTCCTACCACTTCTATGGATATTCCATGTCCTTCACCTCTTATAGCTTCTGTGGCACCTACACTTAGTGTTCCTTTAGCATCGGATTATCCTACATTTCCTTTCGACATCCCTATGATTAATCACAATGGAAAATTACAACCGATTAACACATTATTTCCATCCTCTATTATTCATTCACAAGATATCTTCTCTCTCATACATGCTATGGGTCACTTACAATCTTAGGTTAAATCACTCACATTAGAAAAAATTCCTACTATAATTCTATTGATAACAATTCATTAAATGGAAACCCTATCCCTAAGAAGATTCATAACTTACCATTTCCCAAGGATTTTATCATGCATACATTTTCATGTTTCAATGGTACTAGAAACCCCTACTTACATCTCAAACATTATCATATGAATATGGCTTCATATTCTAATGCTCTCTTATTTCTTAAATCCTTTCAACATAGTCTTACCGATGATGCTTTACAATGGTATACTCACCTACCATTTGGATATGCTAGCATTTATCATGAGATGAACTAAGATTTTATTTGTCACTTTATCATCAATAATGGCCCTAAAGTTACTTATGATCATCAACCTACTTTACATCAGGGAAAAATAGAACCTATCATGGATTACGTCTTATTATTCAATACTTATATGCAACGATTAGTCTTTCAACCTATCGATCTAGATAAACAATTTATCTTCTGTCATAGTTTGATTCTGGTATTAAAACAAAGATTGGAATATGAAACATGTGAATCATTCACACTTTTATGCTATAAAGTCTTTGATCTAGAACAAGACCTCATTTCTAGACATGTTATAGATCTTCCACCTATGGTTAATACTACTAAATCATCTAGTTATTCTCTGTTACCATCAGTTGAGCATTCTACATGATCTCCATCTCCTCATTGCAAACAAATTCAACCTACTAAATAAAAAAAGTGTCCCCCTCCTACTTCGCGAAAGGATACACATCAATCTTCTACATCTATTTTGCATGAGCCATTGCATTTCTCTCATCACGGTCAACCATATGATGTGATGTGTGATTTTCTCAATGATTGTTTAATTTTCTTACCTTCTAATTAACATCATCCACAACATAATTTATGATTTCATCATGATCGATCATATTATAAATATCATCGTATTAATGGCCATAAGGATAATGTTTCTTCACCCTTTATGATTGCTTACAAAAATTAAAGGATAAGGGCATCATCTCCTTTGGATCTCAATTACATGAGTGGTCTATATCTCCTCTCTCTCATCCATGAGCTACTACTTCGGTCAAGTTATCTCCTCATTCTAGTGCTAAGGTCATTGTTCATCCATCACCACAAGTTTCCACTCATGTGTGCTCTCCATCACGTCCATCCATCACTGCACCATCTCATCCATCATGTCATGCTACTGTTTCACATTAGCTTCCACAACCATTAACATTCACACCTCTCACCACTGCTCCATATGAAATTTAGTTTGGCTCATACGCTCACGCTACTTCCATCCCACACGCTTCCACCACTTCGTTTCGCCTTAGTATTTGACAAGTGATTAATATCACCTCACCCCCCGATGACAATCATGTTCTTACAGTTCTTATATGACTATTGAGGGATCTATTACAAGATCAAACTATCTTCATGAGCTCTATCGATTCATCTAGCGCATTCTATCGAATCATTTCCTGATGATGCACTCTTACTTTACGGTTCATTATTGACTGCTGAGGGGTCTTATCTAAATGAACCTCATCATCTACACACTGGGGGCATCACTATTACACCCTCCCTACCTTCATCCTCCTAACATGTGACCACATCATACTCTTACACATCATTAATCATTAATCATAATTTTATTTTTGCAATCACATTACATACATAGTCTATTATCCTATACACTATATCATCATCACATTACTCATTACTCAACAATTATGCATTACAAATCAATTCAACAAAAATGAAAAATAATCAACACATGAAATCATCATACATGAAAACCAAATAAATCATACATCATCATCACAATAACATATTAATAAAAATCAAATATAGTCATCATATACTAATAAATCCATTTATATATCAAATACAATCATAGTTACAAAACATCTCATCATTGGGGGGAAACTCCCCTACATTGAATACATTAATACAAATCATATCTCATCATCACTATCACTATCTAGTATTACAAGTGCTCTAGAACTCGATGCCTCACTACTAAATATGTGCCATTGATCGTGACCTCGATAAATCTCCACCTGTCTTCATAATAGCGTCACCTCTATAGACTTCTCTATAAAGTGACTCTATAATGCGATGAGTTGTAAAAGCACATCATGCACTAAAGGACTACCACCCACTGCCTCTCTAGATTTTCATGTCTCATAGTGGGTCTCATCCCTCTCTCTCACTAGCATAGTACAAGCCACTACTTCTATGACCACTGGCTCAAAAAAATGGGCATGCTTGCCTGTAATATCATCCACACACTCTAACATCCATCCATCCGCAAGTATGTCAGTAAAAACATTCTGCATCAATGTGCAGATATATGTGTCCAAAATCAAGCTCCAATACATATCACCTATAATCACTACAAAAACACATTAGACAACTATAACCATTACATAAGCAAGTAACTAATCATACAACATAACTATATAGATACCCACACTCCGCTATCACCGCCGCTATATTGTTGGGGGTATGTGCTTTCCCCTACACTCATCCTCCTTGTGGTATTCCCACTACATCCAAAAACAATGGAAACAAAAACACCTATCACTGTATGTCCACCATGCATGGTATGCCTTTGTACATCCCACACCAAGAAAAAAAAAACAATTTTGCAACAATTCACTAAAAATGACTACTACACACACATATTTAAAAAAAAATCACACTTACCAACTCCTCCGCTGTACATGATGCCACAGTGGTCATTACCATCTTGAAACGGATAGGTCATGGTGCTCTAACTTGCAACATCTTTACACACTTAGATTTCATTCTCACACTCACGTAAAAGACAAATTAGTTGACTAATCACTTTTTCACTTTACTATTTATAGTCACTTTTCATTATTCACTCTACCATGGTCATACTTAACATTTACTTCAAAACTAATACACGTCACACAATTTTGCTAATATCTTGAGCATTTTTACTCCGATTTCTACCTCGTTTGTGAAATTATCTCAAGAATTTTGTCCACCATCATATCATACACATGACGCACATGTAAACTCTCCTTGATGTTGTTTCTAATTTAATACAAACATATTCTTTTGAGCATGGAACTTAATTGCTTCACAAGAAACTTGTTTTTACATGTTATTGGTTTTGATAGTGACTGGCATCGGTCAGGGGATAACAAACATCGGTTAGGACATGGCCGATATCAGTTAGGTAGGGGCTGACATCGGTCAGTTGTGTGATTTTTTTGTTCTTTAATGAGAATTAGAAAAAATTTCTTTCTTTAAAGATGATTTATTGATTGTAAAAGCATAGTTAGTTTCCCAGAATATATATATATATATATATATATATATATATATATATGTATGTATGCATTGTATGAGGGTATGAGAGAAGAAAATAGAAATTGTTTGCATGTACGTTTTCTTGGTGAGAAAGAAAGAGTAGCTGAGTGAGGGAAAAAATTTGAACACCCTGTGAGGTGTTGGAAGACAATAGATATTCATTGTATTTCCTCTGTAAAGGACTGAATAATATTATTGGCCATTTCTTGGTGGATGTACAGCCAACACTAGGTGAACCACGTTAAATCTAGTGTTATCTTTCTCTTATTTTATTTCATCTTCTGGTTATTTTCACATTTATTGCTTGTAAGCTTTATCTGATTATAGATATGTGCGACATTTCTATATGGTTTAACCCCAAAAACTAGTTTCAAATCTTTTTTTGGAGTTTTGTGTGTTGACAAGATTTACTCACAGAGGGTTTTCTGATTGAGTGGGAGAAAAACAATGTCAGAAGATATTAAATACCGAGTAGATAATTTTGATGGTTGTAATTATCAACTATGGAAGATGCAGGTGGAAGATTATTTGTATAAGAAGGATCTATACTTACTGTTGGATGAGCATAGATAACCAAACACGATGAGTGATGAAGAATGGAAGGTTATTGACAGAAAGGCTCTGTGATTTATAAGATTGAGCCTGAAAACATCAGTGGATTGAAATTTTATAGATGTAAAAACCACGGTAGAGTTGATGAAATCTTTAGAAATTTTTTATGAAACTTCTAGTGCTTCAAATAAGGTTTATTTGATGAAAAAATTGCTTAATTCTAAGATGAAAGACGGTGAATCTATATCTAATCATTTGTTTCCAGTCTATTGTAAATCAATTAAAATCGGTAGACTTTCCATTTGATGATGAAGTGAAAGCACTTTTATTCTTATGCTCTTTGCTAGATAGTTGGGATAACTTGGTAAAGACTGTTAGTAATACAATGTCTACTTCTAAAGGTTTGAAATTTGATGATGTGGTTAGTGTAATCCTTTATGAGGAAATACACAGGAAAATATCAGGAGAATCATCATCTGGAAACACTTTAACTATAGAAATTAGGGGAAATTATAAGGAGAGATCATCAAATATCAAGAAGAATGGGAGATCAATTTCAAGACATGGAAAATCTAGATCCAAATACAAATATTTACTTTGCTGGAATTGCGGAAAGAGAGGACACATAAAGAAGGAGTGTTGGTCCAAGGAAAAAAAAGATAATACATCAGACAAAGGTAAAGAGGCAAATGTTGTAAGTGAGGTAAAGCAAAATTCCCTTATTCTCTCCTTGGATAATAAATTAGAATCTTATGTTTTAGATTACGGAGCTTCTTTCCATGCTACCCCTAATAAGGGTTATTTCAGAAATTATGTTCAGAGTGATTTTGGACAAGTTTATTTAGGAGATGATGAGCCATGTAATATTACTAGTAAAGGTGATGTTTATCTAAAGTTGCAGAATGGAAATCCATGGGTATTGAAAGATGTGAGGCATGTGCCAAGTCTCAAGAGAAATCTAATATCTACAGGGAAAATTGGTGAATTTTGATGCGTGGTTACATTCACAGCTAATTCTTGGAAGGTTACAAAGGGATCTCTTGTTGTGGAAAGAGGTAAGAAGGTAGGAAATTTATATCTATCTATCTGTGTTATTGATTCCTTTTCTGTGCTATCTACTAAGATTCAAATACAACCATGTGGCATAATCAGCTAGGCCATATAAGTGAAAATGGAATGCAAATCTTAAAGGCTAAGGGTAAGTTATTAGATTTGAAATAGTTATATCTTGAATTTTGTGAGCATTGCATATTTAGATAGCAAAATAGATTGAGATTGATCAAGGTTGGGTCAACAAAGAAGGAGAAAAAATTAGACCTTGTAAACTCAGTGTGGGGACCGGCTCAGGTAGCTTCTATTGGAGGATCCCAATATTATGTGACTTTCATTGATGATGCCATAAGGAAGGTATAAATTTATTGTATTAAGCGTAAATATGATGTTTTTGAGACTTTTAAAAGGTGGAAATCCCTTATAGAAAATGAAATAAAATTAAAATTGAAGTGCTTAGATTTGACAATGGTGGTGAGTCTACAATAAGGATTTTAATGATTATTGTTTAGTGAATGGAATATGAAGAGAAAGAATAGTTCCTAGAACTCCACAGGAGAATAGAGTTATAGAAAGAATGAAAAAATAATCATGGAACATGCTAGAATCATGAGGATACATGTCGGCTTGCCTATGAAGTTTTGGGCAAAAGCAATGGGTACATTAGTGTACTCGATCAACCATGGACCTTCAACATCACTGGATGGTGGAATGCCAGAAGAAGCTTGGTCTATAAAAGAGGTAGATTTTTCTTTTCTAAAAGTTTTTGGCTCAGAAGATTTTGTGCATGTTGATAGAGAAAATAGGAGGAAGTTGGATGTTAAATCTAAGAGATGTACTTTATTTGGTTATGGCTCTAGTGATTTCAAACATTGATTTTGGGATTTAGAAAATTCTAAGATTGTTAGGAGTCGTGAAGTTGATTGAAATAAAAAAGAATGCACATGAATAAGGTTTTGGTGCCTAAACATGAATAGGTTGAGGAGATTTTGAAGGAAAATCAACTTTCAGACCTAAAACATACATCCACAAACACTGACGTCGGTTATACAGAAAAAGATGTCGATCAGGCTAACCAGCATCAGCAGACACAATCTAGTTTAGAGAAGACAACTAGAAGAACCAGCGTCAGTACTCCTATAACCAATGTTGGTAAGGAAACCATAGTTGATCTACAGACAGAGGAACCATGGTCGGTTATAGAACCCTGGTCAGTTACAAGTGACCGACATTGGTCACTGATAGAGATTGACATGAATGTGCAACATGCACAGAATGAGCCCTAGATTCTCCAGATCTCAGTAAGAAGGTTATAAAGAGTAAGTAGACCTCTAGAAATATTTTTACCTTCCTTTTCTTGTTTATTATTGAATGATAGTGGTGAAGCAGAAATATTTGAAGAAGTAATGCAGGTAGATACCCACGAGAAGTGGGAGCATGACATAGATGAGGAGATGGACTCCTTGGAACAAAATTAGACATGAGATTTGGCCAAGCTTCCAACAGGTAAGAAAAAACGTAGAAAAAATGTGTTTACATGATCAAGGAAGAAGAGGGTGGACTGAAAAGGTACAAGGTGAGGATTGTGGTAAAGGGATTTACATAGAAATTAGGTATTGACTTTGATGATTTTTTTCCTCATGTAGTTAAGATGACTTCTATTTGTATTGTACTAATTTTTGTTGCAACATAAGACTTGAATTTAGAACATCTTGATGTTAAGACGTATTTTATTCATGGTTATTTAGAGGAAGATATTTATATGCAACAACCGCTGGGTTATGAAGTCAAGGGTAAGGAGAAACTTGTGTGTAAATTGAAAAAGAGTCTATATGGGCTCAAACAAGATCAAAGGCAATGGTATTTGAGATTTGACATTTTTATACATGATCATGGTTATATGAGATGTGAATATGACCATTGTGTTTATTTTAAGAAGCTTGAAAATGGGAGCTATGTTATTTTGTTACTGTATGTGGATGATATGCTGATACAGGATCTAGTATGCAGGAAATTAGTAAACTTAAAGAAAGGTTAGCTCACACATTTGCAATGAAGGATTTGGGAGCTACAAATAAAATCCTTAACACACAAATTCACCAAGACAGGAAAAACAAAAAGTTGTATTTGTCTCAGGAGGATTATATCAATAAGGTGTTGGAAAGGTTTAACATGTAAAATTCAAAACTTGTTAGTACACCTATGGACGGACACTTAAAATTGAGAAAATATCAGTGTCCTTCATCACACGAGGAGGTTTAGTACATGACACATGTTCCATATGCTTCAACAATAGGAAGTCTTATGTATGTCATGGTTTGTAGTAGACCAGACATTCTATAGGTAGTTGGAGTTGTGAGAAGGTTTATGGCTAATCCAGGTAGAGAACATTGGAAGGAAGTCCAATGGATTATTTGGTATTTGATAGGGACATCCAACATGGAGTTATGCTATGGAGGGTTAGATACTTCTTTACGTTGTTATATTGATTCAGATATGGCTGGAGATTTGGATGGCAGGAGGAGCACCACTAGATATGTTTTCATAGTAGGTGGAATGACAATTATTTAGATTTCAAGTGTGCAGAAGGTTGTGGATTTTTCTACTACGGAGGAAGAGTATGTTGCAGCTACATAAGATAACAAGGAGATGATATGTATGAGAAAGTTCATGGAAGAATTAGGTAAAGAGATAGAGGATTATAGATTATACAATGATAGTAAGAGTGTGATCCATCTAGAAAAGAACTCAACATTTCATTCAAGAATGAAAAACATTCAGTTGAGGTATCACTTCATACTACAGGTGTTGGAGGATGGGTAGTTAAATTTAGAGAAAATCCATATGGATGATAACCCTGTAAACATGCTAACAAATCCATTGGTAAGGGAGAAGTTGTAGCTTCACTCCAGTTTTGTTGGTCTTCAAGTTTTAAAATTAAAGAGGAATAAACGTGCCAAGGAAAAGGAACTAAGGATGGTGATGCACAATACAATGCAATAATTGATCTCCAAGTGGGATATTGTTGAGTATGGAGCTTAATTGCTTCACAATCAACTTGATTTTCCATGTTATTGGTTTTGATAGTGACTGACATTGGTCAGAGGATAAATGACATCGGTTAGGTAGGGACCGACATCGATCACTTGTGTGATGGTGTTTTTGCTCTTTAACAAGAATTAGAATACATCTGTTGCTTTAAAGATGATTAATTTATTATAAAAGCATAATTAGTTGCCCAATATATATATATATATATAGCATTATATAGCTAGGGTGTAGATAGTATAGATGCATGTATGCATTGTATGAGGGTATGAGAGAAGAAAACAACAATATTTTGCATGTAAGTTTTCTTGGTGAGAAAGAAAGAGTAGCTGAGTGAGGGAAAAACTTTGAACACCCTCTGAGGTGTTTGAAGAAAATATATATTCATTGTATTTCCTCTGTAAAGAAATGAATAATATTATTGGCCATTTCTTGGTGGATGTAGCCCACATTAAGTGAACCACATTAAATATGGTGTTATCTTTCTCTTGTTTTATTTCATCATCTAGTTATTTCTGCATTCATTTCTTGTATGCTTTATCTAATTATAGATCGGTGTAACACTTTTATATGGTTTAACCCCAACATTTTTGGCAATATATACCATACACTTTCTATTAACGGGTTTAATTTCAGCGCAACATTCATTCTCATTATCACTTACATTTTCGCCAACAGGGGAAAACAATTGAGGTCATCCTATAACTCCCCTTACACCACTACGCGTTCATTCAATAATTCTAATTCATCATTTTCAAAAATTTACTAATACACCATGCAATATTTCATAATTTTATGTTGATTCCACCTAATGACCTAACATGGGGGAAACAAACATAAAATATATCTATGAGTAGAATAATAAAACAAACAATCAATCAACTAATCCAATCATACCATTCAATCGATACAATACAACACATTCGACCTCCCAAACAACCTAACTTGGGAGTTACATTTGTCACTTTCCCAGATGACCTAACATGGGAAGTTATTCTATATTTTTCATTTAATTCTAGATGAACTAACTTGGAAGCCATCACATATTTCTGCGAAACCCTTGTAGTGGGGGAAATGAGACAACATTTATTTTCCTATATATTGCACCTATATGGGTCAACACATTTGATCAAAATATTTTGATCTAAAATCACTGAAAATTTGATCTGTGTCTATCTGCAGAGGCTAGATATTTTGAGGATGTAGTTACCTGTTGGAGAATAACACACCTTTATCCCTACACTCTTCCTTTTGAGGCAGGATGCCCAAATTCTCTGTTTTTTCGTACACACACAATTGGGTTGGGAAGTGACAATTACCTACTCCATCACATCGTCATCATATAAAAGTCAAAATTTTCAATCATTCAAAATCACAATCATCACTGTTGTTTAGTGAAATTCATCATGTTTTTTCATCTCTCACTACACTACATGGATCAACACGCTTCTCCATGGTTCATCATAGTATATGTTCTTATTCGGTACATTCTTCTACCACATATGTGTTTTTTTTATAGCATGGGATTCTCTAGATTTATCTTAGGTATGCATCTCTAAATACTTTATGTTACTGAGCTTTCACTCACCAAAATAAAGTGGGGGAAAATGTAGTCACAAAATCACACACTTATAACTATTATTATACTACTAAGTATGTTGTTTTATATATGGATCTTACGTAAGAAAATTATTCACTGCTGACCCATTCCATTGTCCAGACGTTTGTCTTGTTATTTTTTTTGTTTTTTTTCTCACACATTTGTCACTCACTCACACAATTTTGGTCAAGTCTTAGGGATTTTTATCTATCATTACTCACTCGATGTCGTCTTTAGCCTTTGAATAGGGCGTCTAGATAGAGATTAGGGTGCATGGGGTGTCCTGGTCTTGATTTTTAGGTGCCATGTTCCCTATCAAACTTGGTTTTGTTTTAGACATTTGAGGTTGGTATTTACAGTTTTCCCTCTCATATCCCTATGTATTAGTTGGCATGTCGGGTCATCAGTGTCAAAATTTGAGCAAGAGATCCCTATATAAGCACAACATAAATACAATCTTATGGAAAAACTATTACTATCAAGGGCTAGATATCTACATAGATCAAGGGACTATATTTAGGCACTATTGTGCATCACATACTGCATAGAAAAGGGATTATTCATTATATTTCATCTATCATTTTGTATTTTATCTAGCTACTTCTTGATATCTCTACATAATTGGCATTAGGGAAACCTAGGAAAATTATTAAAAACACAAGCACATAGAACTACATTGGGTCTGAGATGTAGTACAACACTCAGTCATAAGTCCATCCATTTGTTAGCTAAGGATGATCCGAAACCTTCATTTACGTCTTTATTTTTTAGGGTTTGATGTTTTGTGTGGGGTTTTGGAGGTGATTCTTCATTGCAGGCTTATGGTAGCACTAGTGAAACAAGTGTGACATTCACCTGATCAAAGGAGAAGTACTGGGAATATGCAACGACCATATCAAGATTAGATTATGAGCTATTTCATAGAATATGACACCTAGATTTCAGGCCAGGTTTCCCACAAGTGCCCCTATCCCTCTCTGGGTGCCCCAGTGTGGCTCTAGAAGAGGATCTATTATGGGATTATGGAAGATTGTAACAAGACACTCTGTTCCACCAATTCATCAGGGTGATGTGATGTCTTGGATCATCTTTGAGGGAGGTGATCTGTGAACATTTTAAAATAATATTCAAATTCTATATCACAAACCATTGTCTACTCATGTTTTCTTATTGTCTTAAGGTATGCCCACATGTGCACTGAGAGAGTCTCTGAAGGAAGAATCCAGTGTGGCCAAATATGAATCAAGATTGTTACTTTTGGAAATTTGTTATATTGAGAGGAAAGTCGTTACTATTGAGAGGAGGCTATTGAATGATCTTACAAATGTCTTTTTGGAAAAAAAAGAAAGGTACAATTCAGGTAAGTACCAAAGTCTTAGGCAAGACTTTGTGACAGTCTAGAGCATTGGATTGAAACATTTAACTTATCATTGAGATCTCATTAAATTAAGAATTTATGTGAGAAGTGTTGTGGAAGTTTTTAGAGTGAATTGTAATCTTGGGAAAGGTTATAGAATCTTTGGAAAATTCATAGTCTTATAATCATTATGATTGTCATGTGACATATCCTAACAAGAAACCCTGAAAGAGTATAAACAAACATGTGATAATAGGAGCCCACTCGATAGATGAGCAAGATAAGAGGTACATTAAACAGAGAATGGTTTGCCTAAGTTTGAAGTAGATGACTCTGGAGTAATGGAGATGAGACATTGAGATCAACGAGATGGATAAATATTTATATAATTCCAAGAAAAGTTGGGAAAAATGAGTACAAAGGAGATTAATGGTGTTCTAAGAGTCAGGAAGCTTAAGTGGAGGATTCAAAACTCAAAGAATGGTACAGGATGGTGGTTTAAGGAGAAATTTAGACCTTGTATGTGATGTGAAAATAATGGTATGAGATGGAATTCAAGGATTTTATTTAAGACAACGTTGCAAGATAGTGGGAAAAATGTACTATGACCCTAAGGTGTTTAGCCCTTCCAAACCCTAGTACTATGAATAATTAGTGTAATGGCAAGAAAAAGTGAAATTTGATGTACTGGGAGAACTTCTGAAAGAGAGTTTTAACAGTATCAGAAGTATGGTAAAAATTCCATGAACTGCTACAAAGGGGTCATCCATGGAAATGTAACCCAATCATTTTGTGTGAAGTATATGTACATGTTTTTTATAAACATGGAAGCTATTTTTGAAAAGGTCACTAGGTAGGAGAAGAATCTCCAAGCCATAACTAAACACAAAAATGAGAACTAGACTTTTGATAGGTGAAGAACTAAGTCTTGACACATTTGTAGACATGGAAATACTTGAGCTGGAAAAGGGTATGGATAATAAGGTTTACCAGTCATATTTCGAAGTGATTATTTTACATATTTTTTCTAATTAAAAAACTAATTTTGAAGGGCTACAAGGCTCATATGGAACGTCTAACAATTTTGAAAATGATAAAATACCTTTTGGTGGGTGTTCAAAAGTTGTTGTATGGTTTGACCACTATGCCAAGGTTTGTCCCTTGAAGGAAATATGAAAGCATGTCTACAAGTGACATAATGGCAATATGGTTGAGTGTTTTCATGCACTTTAGTACATGTTGAACAAGATTTGGATTCTGAAGCAAGGTGTTGATTCATAGTGAATAGGAAGTGGGTTTTGAAGCTTCTAATACATTTGTTAGTGTTGAAACCATTGAGAGTGTGTACTGCAAGGATTTTCATCATGTATACACTCCAAAAATTTCCTTGTTAGTTTAAATTGCTTATTGGAAACATTCCATTTATGATTATCTATATAGACCATGATACCTCTTATTAGTACCTCCTAAACAGGCTAGATCCTACAATGGCAAGAATATGCAAATCGCTGATGGTGTTCTAAGAATTTGGTTTCACTATTTTTGGTCATAAGATATAAAAGATAAATAATGGGCCATATTATGAGCTATTAAGGATTGAAATAAGGAAAGATGTAGGACCAATATATGATGAATTCCCATGAGCACATCTATTCAGGATAGAAGAAATACCTAAAGAACTGGACGACATAGAACATATTAGTGACCATTCATGAGAGTTTGCTCATTAATGACTATACAATCAACCAGACAAAAGGGACTTCATTAAGCCACCCATTTCCATTTATGTCACATCCCTCTTTTTCATTTTGTTTTTTCACAAGAATAAGTTGTGATATATGAAGTGATTTACGAGTGCAAAATGATTGACACTGTTACATAGCTGAGTTGTAGATATACGTATGTACATGTATCATGGAAAGTATATATATACTTACGCATAGTTGTATGCACAACTGTATAACAAAATTTGTCATCAAGAATTTGTGGAGTACTTGATATCTATAACTTATTTTTTTGTGATTGGTTTTATGAATTTACCTTACCTTGTTGTGTGTGATGATTTTGTGACATTGGTATGATATTTTGTTGCTGTACTTACTTGTGAGATAGTGCTCCAAATTTCTTATTGTATACGATGATTTTATAATGTCGGTAAGCTATTTCATTGTTATACATGTTTATGTGTATTTGATTTGTCTTTCCTGCTATAGGTGATGATATGAAAATGTTGAAAAATCTATTACATGATTGTATTCACATTATTTTGGTAATGAGAAATAATAATAACTAAATGATATGACTAACCATTAGTGTTTGAATTTGGCAGTCGAGGACCATAATTCATTACAAAAGTCTTCATGTTAGTATAGGTAATATTTATGGTCTGTGATAAGGTAAACATATTATTTTGATAACCTATCTTGCATTTAATGTGTGGATGACATCATAAATGGTCACAAAAATTAGCAATTGACAATTTCAATATGATAAAGTAATGTGCTTGGTTTTCTTGATTGTTTATAGACTATAGCAGATGATAAGTTTATTATTTCATATAAAAAGGAAAAGGTCATAGAACTTATTGATTTGGCTACGTTATTATTTTAATTCATATACTCTAGAAGGTCTTGGACCTTAGCATGTTTAATGTGACATGATGCAATTAAAACCTAGGGGTCATTGACCACCATAAGTATGGAAAAATTCTTAGAAATTTAATTTTTACAGTCTTTGACCATACTATGATCATTGGGAGTGTTTTATTTTGGTTATTTGATTGGTATGTTTTAGCACACCATACACATTGAATATTATTATTTTGTTTTGAATGGTCTTCAACCTCTCGTATATATCCCCATGTAAACTATGGAAAATATTAGTTATTATGAATGATGTAGAACTAAGGTTTGTTTGAGTATGGATTTGGGCATAGTTAAAAATGAAAATTTATGGAATAGTGATAATGTAAAAATATTAATTATTGGGTTGATGACCGACCACACCATGTAACTTAGGAAATTGGTAATTATGCTTTGTTTGTGCAAACATGTCTTCAAACACTTGAATAAACCACCATTATTTGGAGGGAAAGTTGGAAATAGCAGTGAAAAGTTTCGCCATGACATGCGCTATCATTTTCATAAATTAATGCATTCAATGCATGCATGGAAACCTTGGTTTTGGGAAAATTCCTTAGGTAATTTTGGGAGCATGCAAAGTGGTTTCATTTCTTATTGTTTTCTTCCATCCTTCAATCTCCCTTTTTGCGAGATGTGCATGAAATAACTTGAAGCTATTTGACGAGGGAATTTGGATGGGTATTATTTTCTAAATATAGATGCTTTTATTTTGGGATTCAAGGGTGTTTAATATGTTTAAACCTGAGAAAAATTGGGACTTCTGGGGGTGTGAATTTCTTGAATTTTTTTGGGTCGAGTTGGTGGAATATTTTGAGGGAAAGTTGCAGAATATATCTTCGGAAAACCAACATGAATACTTCACTTTATTTCTGTTGTTATGTTTAGTGTTGAAAAGAAATAAAAAGGAACTTTGTTTCTATATGATTTTTGCATGATTTTATTTCTAGATAGAAAGGAAATATAAAAAAGGGGTTATAAAAATATGTTGATTACATTTTCTATAATGGGTATATTTTAAAAACAAAAATATGGCTCTTCTCATGCTTTAAGAAAATATGAATATTGATATTTGGATCATCTCTCTTTCTAGGTATTCTTCCTTAGAATAAATGTTCTGACCTTAAGACTTATCTATGCAAGTTTAAAAGATAGAAAGGAAAGGAAAATGAACTCTTCCTTTTGGGAGAAAACTTGATGTTGATAATACTCTCTTCGGGTTGTAGTTTTGCTGATTAGGACTAGAACAGAAAAAGCATGATCTATTTTTCTCTTCCTGAACTAATTTGAATAAATATTATAGTAATTTTAATAATGCATGGATTCTGTTACTAGAGAAGTCTTTAGATTTCATGGTTGAAATGAGTTTTTAATGGTGTAATGACCTTTCCTTCCTTATTTTATCTCGAATTAGTTTTTCAGTTATTCTAGCTCGACATGAGTTTTAATGGAGTTAATGAAATTACTAACCTTGATGTGAGATTAAACGGTTGAGTTAGAATCTACTAAAAAAAAGTAGCTATTAATTTAATTTAGACCATATATATTGTTGACCGTGAAACCTTGATTATTTCCTCAATAGGAAAATTGGTGGATTTATTATTAATTTATGGACTGGTATGTGACATAATAATTTGGGTTACTACGTTAATGGGTAAAATGTTATCTCTACTTAAATCATTGTTAGGACTTTCAATTAATTTGCAGTTGAATTAGTTTTAGTAAGGAAATACTAGTGGTGGAAGTTGATGAGAATGCTGATCCTATCATGATTCTATTATTACATTGATTTAGTAAATGTCGAAATATGACTGATGTATTGATTTAAGCTGGAGTTTTCCATGAATACTTTGTGGAAGGGAATCTATTTTCTTCCTTATTGGAAATATTTTAATACATAGAGGTATGACTCATAAAAATGGGCAAAATAATGAAAGGATGATAATTTTTGAATTTAGTTAATAGTTTCTATCTCCTTCCATTATTAGTATTCCTTTGATTAATAAGGCACTGTGTAAGGTCAATTAAAATGAATGAACTTGTTATAAGACATTATGTTGATATTACGGGAGATAAGTTAGCTACACCATTTAGATCTATTGTTGTGTTATTGAATATCATCTAAAGGATTTATCATCATAATTTTACAACAATGCTTATTGATTGGGTTTAGTATAGGAGGAAAACAAAGACTTATCAATAGGTTTATATATCCACACTTGATGGATGAAATGTGAAGGAAGATATAAAACACAACATAAAAAACTGAAAGCAAGCAAAATATTGATGCCAGTTCAATGAGATGAATATGCATACATTATTATATTTCTTAAAGCTTGCAGGGCTGAGCAGTATTACGAAGTGATGAAATAATTGGATGATGATTGACTCATAATGCATGGATTGTTATTGTTCTATTTTTTGAATGTATTGACTGCATTTGTACTTGGATTAAATGTGAAAGTATTAATTCATAGTTTGTATAAGGTAATTGATCCTAATGTATTATTGAGTATCTTCGATAATCACTTTATGAATATGTACTATTTTTATTGATTTAATATTAATGGATACTATTATGATCATTATGATTTTGATAAGTGACATACTTGTATCATTTTTTACAACAAGAATTTATTTATTTTTATTTAGGATTAAGGTTTATTGGCTAGGGAACCTACCTAGTTACAAAGAGTTCAAAGCCCAGATTAATCATTACATAGCCCAAAAGTACAAAAAAAGACTATATCATCCAAACAATCAACATGAGACCAAAATACAACACAAAATAAGATTGAAGTAAGCCCAAAGTAAGCACAAAATAAACACAAAGTACGCAAAAACTTAGAAAAATCACAACAGATAGTCAACCATAATGCCACAAAAACATAAAAGAGTCCAACAACTAGAATTTTTCTATTTCATTAGCTTCTGAAAATTATTTTATGATGAATTGATGTTTAAAGTGATAACACAACTAATTTAAGATGCCATCATGATTTAATGAATATGTAGCGAGAAAAGTAAGACAAAACAAGAAATATAACATTGAAATTTTAGAATATAAGTATGTTTAAAGAAATATTTGTTTCCTTAGTTCACCATAAACAAACAAGATGGAATGTACTAGTTTATAAGAATGAAACAATAAAGAAACATAATGCTGTCTTTTAACAACATCAACTTATATGTTTACGATTAAATATATTCATTTTAAAACATCATAGCTATTTCTACTCTATCCTAGCGTGAAAAAATTACAACGATATGAAACAAAGTACAAAGGTATATTGTAATAATAAGAAATAGTACAAATATATACATAAGATTTAAGTAAACTAAAAGGATTAAGTGAGTGTAAATTTTCCTAAGTGATGTTTATCTTATCATTATGAATTTGTTTAGTTCCCATGCTTAACTAAACCCAATCAGTGATCGTAGAATGATATAGTTTGTCTTATGTGCAGTATGAGGTACATATACTACTTAGTGACTAAATGAGTTTACTGTACACCTCTATCATGAATTGGATAACATAATGAAACTCTTTATAAACTTTCCTTAGGACAAAAGAAAATCAAATTGTAAAGGAATGGTAGGTATCATGAGATGAAATTCATGTCATAAGAACTTTGTCCGTGCCAACTCAGGATGGCTACGGGGAGGGTAACAAACGCGTAATGACGTAAGTCATTACGTGAGTGTAACATTTCTTGTAGGTATCTTAAGGTGGTAATGATATGATTCATGTGACCTAAATATTGAGTCATGATCCTTGTAGCTTTGAAACCAAATTCAATTACTCATTGCAAACATATACTTAAAATGGTTAACCATGAACTTAATACTTAATCAACAGAAAATAATCTTGATAACTATTTCGAGATGGTTGTGTGGTGAAGGGAAGACATGTTTCATAGGCTAGTGTGCAGTTATGAAATTGGATTGCTAACAAAATACCAAATAATTATGGCCATAGTAGTGTAAATGAATGATTGCATTATCTATCCACCATGTGTTCTTGTTAGCAGTTTCGGGAGTCAAATGGAGATTACTTCAGTGAATTTTTGGTTGACACTAAGAAGATACACATGTTCTTTGAACCTATAAATAGGTTTAACTAAAGGTATATAATGCATTCTGGCTCTTATATAGTGTTGAAGGGAGATCAAGAAGGATCTATAATCCTTTGCAGTTGCACATGGTTATCACATGTTGTCTAGATGGATTATGGAATATTAATAATGCTAGTATATTTAGTAATGAGATAAGTAATAGTATATTTAGTATATATTTTTTTCCCTTAGTTTGTTGAAGCATAACATGGGTGTTACACCATAAGTAGAAGAGTGAAGAGAAAGCAAGAAAAGAGAGAACCAACTCACACATATTAACTTTGGATTGGATAAAACTTATGAGTATTATTATATAATACTTTATTTTTTGATGAGAAGCGTATTTTTTCACTCTAAAGAAAGGAATAAAGTTTTTAAATCTTGGAAGATCCATGATGAAGGGTTTAGAGAAGGTAAAGATACCTAAATTTGGACATACAATGTTTGAAAATTAATCCTTGACATTTATTTCAATGCTAAAATAATTGTGCACTTAATTGAATAGTTCCTACAAACCCCTTTCTTGATTTCCACTACCGCCCACTAGGTCATTTTTTTTATCCATCATTGACCAATCAAAATCTCATTCTCAAAATATATAACACATATTCAAACATCTAGGCACCATCTTAAACTGAAATTTACATTATGCATTACACCCAGATGAAGTCAGCCATGGAAAAAAAAGTCACTTGAGTAAATTATTTCAGAGTTAATGAATTCATCCTCTAAATACCAAATGGTTACACTTGCAATTTTATAAGCTGCCCCACTCGACATTCTATCATTTGAGTGAGAAATCTTGTCACAACAGTCACCTTTAAAAACACATTCACATAATGCATTTGAAAGGAATCACCATTTACTTCTTTGGGAAACCTATGAGATCAAAATAAAGCACCCAACTACCATATTAATATCTCAAGCATATTCATCTAGCTCTAAGTCTGCTCACATATTACAAGGTTACCCTAGGATAATATGTAGAGCTATATCTCACACACTAAAAATTATTCTATGAGTCATAGAGATCCTATTAAGGTATTCATCACCAAAAACATTATGATATGCATCTTACACACATATATCAAGTAGGTAATTATAAGGGTTTAATGCCTCCTTACATTATTTATATGTGGGTGTGTTGGGGGAATTTCAAACCAATTGGATTAACTACTTTTTAGGTCCCCACAAAAATAAAAAGAATGAATATTCCTAATCAGTTGCACAACTGTTATCATAACATTCAACCACAGAAGGAAGAGGTATAGACAAAGAGGAATATAAGTTCAGAGTGAGATCCAATCAAAATAAGTAGAGGAAAAATCCATCCATCTTGGAAAAATTCACCGAATGAATTATTTAGAAACAACATATTTCTTCTTGCACTCATTTTAACATCTCCATATTTTTGGGTATATCCTAATGATATCTTACAGATCCTTACTACACATTTTTAGATTATTGTCACCCCATCTCCATCCAAATATTATGTAATAATCTCTAGCACCAACTTGTACTTTCATGAATTAACTCACCTATGATACTATAATTTTTCATTTTAATTTGGGCATGAGTTAGGACATGCATGTCTACTATCATTTTACTATCATATTATCTTATTCTATATTTACATAATTGTTTAAAGTTTTAACTAGATAAACTCTAAATTTAGATTTACATTTTGGTGAACATGCTTATTTGATTTACATGAAACTTACGGTTTCCATTTTGGAACTTATAATTTAAGATCTAAATCCTCCCTTTTTGGTTTTAGGGATACTATTTATCCTCTTAGGTTTTCTTTTCAAAAGTCTAACTCCTTTTGGAGCACAATTAGATGTGATTTTCATATGCCATCAAAGGAAGCTAAATCCAACACGCCATAATGCCCGATTATATGGTACTCAAATAAATCACATCTAGATACGAATGGTTCCTCAACATCCTATAAAAATGGCACATGTTCCTATTTCTATTTCCATGCACAAGCACCAATTTCTCTCTTATCACAAAACTTATCACATATCACCACGAGCTCCAATACCACATTAGCACTTGAAGTTCTCAATGCTACTACATGTGACAAATGCAAATATTTACAACAATATTTTGATGAGCTTAAGACCCAGGTGGCTCCAATAGCCTCAAAAGAATCAAATAATTACCAATAAATAAAGGTATTTTGATAGAACCATTATAGATAATCACATACACATATTGAAGAAAAACCCCAAATAAAAGAATCTCCTACCCTTATAACTAGTACCCACAAGAAGAGTCATTTATTATCACATTTACTTGACCAAGGCCTTATCAAATTACCTTAAATACACTTCCACCCCACATATAGATTGTGATGAAAAGAAGGTATATCATTTTATGATTATCATAAAATTAATAGACATAATAAAAATGCATTTTATGTTTTACAACAATGGATTTTCATACTCACCCATCATGGTCACATCACCTTAGATTAAGCTAGCGACACAATGCAACATGTAGGTAAATAGGTCTGATAACAAAAAATGCATATTGCAAACTTTTCTAAATCCCATATCCCTTCTACAAGTACGGAGCTAGATGGACATAATCCTTTAGTCTAAAATTTTGTAAAATCCAGCCTAAATAATAATAATAATACACACACACACACACACACACACATACATACATACATACATATACATATATATATATATATATATATATATATATATATATATATATATATATATACATATACATATATATGTATATGTATATGTATATGTATATGTATATGTATATGTATATATATGTACGTATATGTATATGTATATATGTATATATATATATATGTACGTATATACATATACTATATATATATATATATATATATAATACATATCTATCATATAGACTATATATATATGTACGTATATACATATAGTATATAGAATATAATAGTCGTACGTATCTACATATATATATAGAGATATGTATAATATATATATATGTATATACATATATATATCTATATATATATCCTATATCTATATATATCTATACATATATATATACATAATATATAAGATATAGATATATATAACATATACATATATCTATAGACAATATAACATATATGTATATATATATATATATAAGGTATCGATATATATAACATGATACTATATCTATTTATACGTATACAATATATTATATATACCCAATAGATATATCTATATTATATACATATGTATATTATAGATATATATATATATAGATTATATATATATATAGATTATGTAAGTTAATATATATATAGATACATATATGTAATATATAGATAGATACATATTGTATATAGATAGCTTACATATATGTATCTCATATATGATACATATATGTGTATCTAGTTATATATATATATATGGGTGTGTGTGTGTGTGTGTATCGATTATATTTATGGTGTATCTAATATATATGGGGGTGTTGGTATATATATATGTATTATATACACACACCACCACACAACACACATTATATATATATAATGTAATATTATTATATAGGTGTATACAGATATATAAGGTATATATAGCGAGAGAGAGATATCTATATTGGAGAACATACAGACAGTACATATACAGCACAACATACAGACATACATAATTCAACATACATACATAGAGATATATATATATATATAGATAGATATATATTAGAATATGTATACAGATATTATATGGACATATATAAGATGTATACATATATATAATAATATATATAGATAGATATATATATGTATATATATATATGTATACATATTATAGGTAGATATAGTATATATATATATATATATATATATATATATATATATATATATATATATATATATATATATATATATATATATATATATATATATATACTATATATAACAGATTGCATGAATGATGAATACTGAGATTTACAACTCTCTTCATCATCTGGTGTCACACAAAAAATCAAAACCCCTATCAAAGATGTAATTAAAGTAAACCAACCACAAAAAGAATTTCCTAAACTGAACATCCATAACCTATAATTATCATTCCATATGCACTTAAAAATAATAAATTAACCTATTTGGTGATTAAGAAAATATTGAATGAATAAATTCATAATTCTAAATATGTAACAACACTAAATGTAGAACAATTAATTACATATTTGACCCAAGTAAATAAAAATCTAGAAAGTTTAAAACCCTAGTTTTCAAATGAAGGGAATACAACGACTTAGCTGATTCACAATAATCCCAAAAGTATGTCTGAAGCTGGAAAACTGTTGGAATAGGATAACTCAGAGTGTCACTATAAGATCCAAAAATTTGTAAGAGTGTCAAAAATTCCTAGGACCAAGGCACTTATGGAGGGTACAGGGGTTTCTAGGGTCTACCCGCAAGTGCTAATAAGTTGCATGGGAACCCAAGTTCGCAGGGTCGCAATATGTTTGTTGTTTGTCACCTTTAATACATTGTATGTCACTAGACTTCATTTTTATTCACATAAAACCTATAATTAGAAAGAAGCACCTAAAAACCCCCTAAACCACATCAAATACTACAAATAAAGATGCAAAATGAGGTGCCAGACTGTCCTCAACTGTCAACAAAGTTAATTTATGCAACCAAGTGTTGTACTACATATAAGACCCAATGTCAGTTATATGTGCATATGTGTCGAAATTGTGCCCTAGGTCGCTCTTGTGTGTGTCACCATTGATAGTGAGAAAGTAACTAGATGTAAAATATGTAGATATATGTGTGCATGAAAGAATGAAATTCCCATCCTATGAAGTGTATGTAGAAATGAAAATCCCTTGTCCCTTGTGTGGAGCTATATGGATGCTTGAATGCTATTAGAATGCTCTTGAGATGCAACATTAGGTGGTGATAGCTAATGTTTAGTGCTTGGTCCCTTATTATGGTCACATAACTTTATATTTATATAATTCCCTATCTTGAATTTTTTAATTATCCCTAAAAAGGATGATTACCAATAAAATAGTATGCCCAAATGGTTGAAATGGAACCAAAATATGTGAGAAAAATACAAAGAGGTCGTAGGGGCGCCTAACTTCCTGGCTGGGCACTGGTGTCCAGAGTGATAAGTGCCAAAGTATGAAAAGACATAATTGGATGGGAGTGTAATATCAACATAGGTAACATAAAGTAAGAAAAGATGGCCAAAGAAAATGGTTAATTAGTACTTTTATTGTTTAGAAATCTAATGAATAGTAGTAAATGATTAGGACTAGATAAATGCCCAAAGTGTGTGATTTAGTGTCTACATTTTCTCCCACTTTATGTTGTTGAGTGAATGCTTGATAACATAAAGTAGATAAGAGATGCATACCTGATAACCATGTAGACCAATGGTGAAAAGAGTGATGAGAGAGACAAGAAAAAGTGTGGAGTGATAAAAATGTGAAGCGCAGAAGCTAAAGAAGAGGAAGTAAAAAATGATGATGATGACCCTAAGGTGGGAGCGTATGTGTAGTTGTCACATTTATACCTATTTTTGATGTTGATTATTGTGTGATTGATGTGACTAATTCTTCCCATAATGAAAAATCTAGAAAATATAAGAACAAACAAGTAGTCAAATACGTGTTTATGAAAATTTTGATCCAAATGAGTAAAAAGTGTGTAAAAATATGTAAAAATGTGAAAAGGAAAATGTGCACCTGATCTGTGATGAGTAAAGAGTGTAAAAAGGATCTTGAAGATGTTTTAGAAGAACAAGGTTTTTGGGCGATCTCATGCTAGTCACGCTGAGTGCGATTTTTTTGGGCGATCTCACACCAGTGTGGAAGAAGTGTAGGGAGAAAGGTCTAGTGTTATTCTCCAACCTTTGACTTATTTCTGAAGTATAAAAACAACTTTAGATGGTGTTTAAAAATACAATTTGGTTTAATCTAACACGAAAGTAAAAAAGAATGTGTAATGCATGCATGCTGAGTGCTGAAGAGATGTTTTTCCTGTAAAATCCACTGTGTAAAATTCTGAAAAATGTTTTAAAATGAGAAATGTGTTTTAACTACCCCTGATCATAGGCATCTAAGAAGGGTCAGGGACACCCAGGTGATACTGTCTAGGTCTAGGCACTAAAGTCTGTGTTGTGCTGAAGATCCAAGCAAGGATCTAAGCCATTGCTGAGACTGAAGACTATTGTGTTTGTGAACAAAGATGCACTAAAATGTGACTATAGGATACTGAATGGGGTGACTGAATCATCTAATGATGGCCCCCTCATTTGGGAGTGCATGTTCCATCACAAGGATTATGCAGCCCAAAGGAGGACCAGACACCTTGTTTAAACTTATGCCCTGCAGGGGGAGGGAGTGTTTTTTGGTAGAAACCAAGGCATATGCAAAAAAGTGGGCATGAAAAAAGTGTTAGTGCAAACAAGATAAACATGCATGTAGAAGACAAATTTGTAAGCTAAGCATGCAAGAAGAAAATGTAGACAAGAAATAGTGTAGAAAAAAGTAGACCTTAAAAACCAGGTTGGAAGCATGGGACATCACTCATGATATCACAAGAAAATCAAGTCCGCAGTGACTGAAAGCATACATTATGCATACGACAAACAAAAAATCCTGCAAACAATGACATATAATTACAAGCAATGAAAAATAAATAGTAACATACTAACATGGAAGAAAATAGACTTGCAAGATAAATGTTGCACATAAAGCACATGTTAGCATGATAGAAATATAAAAAGTATGTCAAAACATGTATAATCCGATAAAGTAGTGTTTTATGAATAATGAAATCATAACACCTGAAGTGTATAAAAGTGGATGCCCCTAAGGGCCACTGTGGGACTGGTAAGAGATATTGTGCCAAAAATCCATGCTGAGTGTATCGATCTGTATGAAAAATACATCCAAAACTAGAAGGAAAGTGAACGTGCATGTGTATATAGAAAGATATTGGCATACAATGTATTTGTTTAACATGTTTAATAAAGTATACATGTAATGAATAAATATAAGTAAGACTAAGTGAAACCAATATATGTAGTATGTTATGGATGAGATAGAATGGAATGTAGTTTGAATATGATAGGACCAACATGCCCCCCCGAGTGAATGTGTATACATGAGATGAGGTTTAGAAGAATGAACCGTATAAAAAAAGTGCATCATCGGGAAATGGTTTGAATTATGCGCGCTAGAAATATGTGATTGATAAAGCATAGAGTGTAAAGAGTTTGAGTGAGTGTGGTGAGGTTTATTTTAGATGTATACCCTCAATAATTGAGTGTGAATTGAATAACGAGATTGTGTCATGAGGTAATGACGATACAAGAGTGTATCAAGATATGCATGATGTATGTGAAAGATGAGATGCAGTGTGTAGAGTATTTAAGACATATAATAGTGCTATGGGGGACCTATGAGTATGATGTCCCAAATTTATGCTATTGAATATGGTATCTAATTAAAGTGAAAGACAAAGGTCCTCCACTCAATTCTTGTGGAGATAAAGGTGTGTGACCATGCTCAAAGATCAGCAGTGTATGAGACAAATGTTGAGTTGGTGAATGAGAGTTATGCACCAGAGACCTAGAAGGTGATGTGTACTTATCTAGAGGAGAGCATGAAGGTGATGGCCATCTATGTGAAGTAAAATGAGGTGGTGATTTATACCTATGTGAAGGAGATGTTTGAGTGACAGACCTAGATTTGTGAGATAGAGTAGCAGACCTATGAGACCGAGTAGGCCGTATGTGAACTGATGAGCTAAGAGAAGATTGTGATTTTGATTTGAGAGGTATTAGGGACCTATATGCTCTAGCAAGTGCAATGAAAACCTTAAGAGGAGGATGTAACCAAGGTGTGGATGGAGAAAAACCATTAATAGTTATGACTTTCTTGTTGTGAATGAACTTTAGATACAAATCGTCCATGGAGACGATATCTTGAGTTGTATGAAGAAAGGGAATACCTAAGAATGTGTCACACCCTTTGATTGAAGGTGCCACAATAAAAGGAACAAGCATCATAAGAGGATTGATTGTGACTGACAACTTGACATATCCGTATGAGTTAGGAACTAGATATGGAATTTGTGAGAGTGGATAGCCAATGACGACAAGAAGTGCAATATAACATGCATTAATGCGAAATGATGGATAAACCATAGTGTTATTGATATAAGTGGATCTAATAGAATTAATAATGTGCAAGTGATAAAAAGATAATGTAACATGATAGTCATTATCAAAGAAAGTAATGAGTGGTGGAGATGTATTAACATGAGAAACTAGAAAATTGAGAGCCCCTGATTAAGGAGGAGGCACTGTGTGATATGTATGATTGGATGAAGATTCAACTACTTGTTTTTCAAGTTTTGGAAGAGGGTTGTTGAAGATATTTAGCTTATGATTTTCATTAACTGGTGTAGAAGCTGTAGGCTTAGGAAGCTCAAGTGCATTATTATCGATAAGATCTTGAATAAGATTGCGAAGTTTGAAGCATCAATCTGTAGAATTCCCAACACATTGGTGATATTTGCATCTGAAATTTTCATTGTAATTACGACCTTTAGGGTGAGATGGGTCTAACTTAAGTGGAGGAGGAAGCGTAATAAGATTTATCTCAACAAGTTGTGGTAGTAGAAGATGCAGAGTGATAGTCAATTTTGTATATGTACTCTTAGGCGGTTGTCATTGAATCTCTTTAGTATTAGAGACTATGTTATCAATAGCTTTAGCTTTAGTAGGATTGTAGATATATTGAAAGTTGATTTTATTTGAAAGTGCATATAAGATGAAGCCTGATCTTGATACTTAATCTTTCATATAGAGTTTAGTTTCATGTAACTTAAGAGTATTACATAAATGATCGGATGAAGGAGATGTCTTAAAGATAACACTCTCCTAGAGAAGCGGAAATAAAATTTGGACAAATAGATATTGAAGCTCAGAGTTTGCAAGCACATTAGACATCTTAGATAATTTTTTTTTATATCATAAGACATAATCCACTAGATGTTCATTAGATCCTTGTTTAAGCTATGCGAATTGAACATAATATATCTTAGAGATGATATTGATGGAGAAATGTGTAAGAAAAGCATTAGATAGATGCATAAAAGATGTTACTGAGTGGAAAATTAGATCATAGAACCAACACATTACATAGTCTTAGAGAATGCAAGGAAAAATATTTGCAAGTAAAGTGTGATCATCCGCATAGTCTAGGTATGGTACATGAAATGCTCACAGATTTTATTGAGGGTCATCATGGCCTTTGAAAGTAGGAAGGTTAGAGGTGATAAAATTAAGAGGGAGAGGATATGTGGAAATAGAGGGTGAAAAAGGAGTGTGAAGGAGTGAATTATAATCCAAATATGGAGATGCACGAGAGGTAGCCAATTGAAGTTGGTGAATTTGAGTATGCAGATCCTGATATAAAGAAGTTAAATCAAGAGTATTCAAAGACGATCCAGGTTATGTATTTGAATAATTAGGTTGAATGATGGGAGTGGTATTAGTAGGAATGGAAGTGAGAATATGAAGGGGTTGATTAAAGGCCATGACTGTCGAGGAAGAACCTACAAGAGGCACCAAAGCAACATCACAAGTATTTTTAGCAGTAATCAAAGCATGAAGAATATATGGAAGATGAGTAGGATTATCACAAAAAGATTGAATTTTTTTTGGAGTTTATCTAATTGTTCTTGATCAACATTTATATATTCATCATATGAGTTCTCACTATCAAATGCTTTCATGTTTTTGAGAGGAACCTATTGAGAGTTAGTGAAAGGGATATCGATTGTAGCCATTGATTGAGAGACCTTGCAGAAGGATGGAGGAAGCTTGAGATTCTCAGTAGACCCAAAAATATCACTATGGGTGATGAGCATAAGAATAAAAATCCCTAAAATGAAGGATGGAATTAAGATACGGGTTCACCAAATGATTAAGAAAATATTAAATAAATAAATTCCTAATTCTAAATTTGTAATAATGCTGAATATAAAAAATTAAGTACAAATTTGACCCAAGAAAAATGATATAGAAAGCATGAAACCCTAGTTGAAAATGAAGGGATAGAAGGACTTATTTTATTCACAATAATCCTGAAGGTATGTTGAATTGGAAAAATGCTGAAACAAGAACTCAGATTGTCGCAATCATACCCACAAAATTCAAGAGTGTCAGAAGTGCCTAGTCTAGGGTGCTTGTGGAGGGGTAGGGGCGCTTGGGGCGCCATAGACCTATTATAGGTGCTCATGATTTCTTAGGAGCTGTAAAAATCATTTTTACAGGGTCATAAGATGTTCATTGCTTGTCACCTTTGATCGTCTATATGTCACTATATTTTTTTGTTATTCACCTGAAACATGCAATCAGAAAGAAACATCTGCAAAACCCTCAAACCACATCAAATCCTAAAAATAAAAATGCAAGATGAAGGGTCAAACTATCCTTGGATGTCAAAAAAGTGAAATTGTGACTGAGTGTTGCACTAAATCTTAGACCCAATGTAGTTCTATGTGCATGTGTGTCAAAATTGTGCCATAGGTGGCTCTTGTATGTGTCACACTTGAAAGAAAAAAAGTAGCTAGATGTAAAATATGTAGATAGATGTGTGCAAGAAAGAGTGAAATTCCCCTCCTATGAAGTGTATGTAGAAATGGCAGCCCCTTGTCCCTTGTGTGGATCTAGATGGATTCTCGAATTCTCTTGAGATGCAACCTTAGGTGGCGATAGCAAATGCTTAGTGCTTTGTCCCTTATTCTTGTCACATAACTTTATATTTATATGTGAATTTTTTAATTAACCTCGAAAAGGCCGACTTCCAAGAAAATAAGATTCCCAAATGGCTAGAAAGGACCCAAAATATGTGAGAAAAATACAAAGAAGTCAAGGGTGCCCAGAGGGGACAGGGGTTCCTGGCACTGACGTCCTGGTTGGGAACTGGTGTCCAAAGTGAGAAATGCTGAAGTATGAAAAGATAGACTAGGATAAAAGGAGTGTAAGGTCAATAGAGGCAAAAAAAAGAAAGTAAAGATGTCCAAAGACAATGGTTAATTAATACCTTTCTTTCTTAGGAATCATATGAATAGTAGTATGTGATTAGGACTATATGAAAACCCAAAGTTCTTGATTTAATGTCTACACTTGGAACCACTAATCATAAACCATTTTATAAAAGGCCATACATTCCACAATGTTGAAGTTACCTATTTTCATGAATTTACCATGTGTAATTTATCCTTTCTCAAGACCCTTAAGCATGATTTAGAACCATTTACTAAGACACCAGTTAACTACATGAAAATAAATTAATTATCAGTGATGGTATAAACACTTATGTTGTCACATTTCACATTGATATCAATTTAGATCATTAAGATGATTGCCTCACTCACTCTTTTCTAGAAGCAATGGGGGTGATAATTGACACCTATCATGATTATATTACTACATTCTCTTTAAAAAATGGGACTCATCAATTTTTTCAATTCAACATCATATATTGATAAGGCATTCACATGAGAATGTAATAAATCCTATATATCCTTGGAAACATTCTACAATAACTAGTCATGAGTGACATTTGGTAGTTTGACAATAACCATACACGAAAAACCCTCCCAAGACAACGATGCACTCTCATTTACATATATAACCCATGGTTTCTACTGCTACTAGTGACCCAAACATAGATTCAAATTATACAATTGAATATGATTCCCCACATGCTCCACAACCTGGTATAAGATATTGAACTGATATTATCATTTGTTATCTTCCTATGACTATCAAACTTTGCACACTTACACATGATAACACTTTTATTGATTTTTCAACACATTCTTTCTCTTATTCTTGACTAATTGGCTACTTAATTATGTTGCACATTCTCACGGGCCCGATACGATAGTTAAGAAAACAATACTTACTTAGGATCCTGTTATCAACTAATTTTGACTTCGCAATATTAATGAGCATGATTTTTTTTTTTCAAAAGTGCTCTTTCATGTGATTTATCACCCTCGTCATGATCGTCTTATTCTCATGATCGTTTTGTTCTTTGTTTTTTCCTTTTTCAGGTGATAAATCCCACCGTGTTGCAAACTGCATTTAAATTAATTAATTAATATTTAATTAATTTCTTACCCTTTTATTTAATAAAATTAATTTTATTAATTGTTGGGGGTTTTTAATTAAATAAATATTAATTTAACATTCATTAAATATTGATCAACAAGTTTTTCTCATTGTCATGGGAAATTAAAATACTACCTCCAATTGCAGGAATGCCAAGTTGGTTTTCCACTCTCGATTTTCCCTTTCCTGGAAAAATTTGCATTTTTTTCCCGCTTGTTGGAGATTTCTTTTTTGATTTCCAACCTGATTGAATAGAAAAATATATCCCAATTTCCCACATGGGGAAATATATGGGAATTTCCAGCCCGTTTTTCCATTTCCATGGGAAATTGATTAAGCTTTTTCCCATACTCCCCAATAATTTATGCCCACTACCTGAAGAAGGAGAAAATTGGTTATTTCAACAGAAATAAATAAATGGTTATGGGAAAGCTTCTTTAATTCACGTAACAAATCATCTATGAAACTCTGTTGGATAAATTTGAGCAAAGAAGCTTTCAAGATTTTTTTATTTCCTTTGTAGAAGTGTTTTCCAAGAAATATTTTTATCACATCCCTCATAGACGACTCAAGAAGCAATAGTCCATGCTCGGAAACAAAGATCAAGTATTCAATCATTCATCCTTGGCAATTTCTCATCACACATCCATTGGGTAGAATAAGAAGACCACATGGGAGAGGAAGAGAAGGCTGTCTACACGCATTTCTTTTTACAACAATAATACCAGTCAAAGCCATAACCAACACGGAGACAAGAAGAAACTGTAAAAATATACAAGTTTCCATGCCAAGCAAATATTTCACTCAGCTAAAGAGACAATCCACACCAAGGTGAAATAAAACAACTTCCACATAGGTAAAGAATAGTCCTCCACGCATGCACAAGCGGCCATAAACAAGAAAAAAAAAAATTAAAAAAATTGGGAAATGCCAATGCATTTACATAAGTAAATTCCCACACATTTTCAGAAGTAAAAGATCTTTTTGTAGGTAGAAGGTAATAAAAATAAGAAGGTTTTTGAATTAAAAGAGGAGCTCAGACATTGGTAAAGTCACAGGTAAAACAAAAAAATAGTCCAAACATTAGTTTGAAGAGAAATCACATGAATCATTTGACAAAACGTCAAACATGATATATATAGACACAAAAAAATGAAATCTATGAAGAAAATGATAGATGTGGAACGAAGGCTGCTGCGGGTTGTATTTGTTAAAGTAATCAAATTTGGAGCTTGATATCTCAAAGCAGGGTGATTCTCGTGAAAAATAAACCATTTCCCGTAATTTTTCTCATGTTAAGGTGCTTATATACTAAATTGCAAACACACATCACCTCATTTGATATTTTTCATGAACCCAAATAAAATGAAGTTTGTTTGTTTTCGCTGCGTGCATAATTTTCAGCCTCTCAAGTGGAATCACTTTGAGAGTTGATATTTTGAACTTGGATGATCGTCAAGAGAAAAAGATTTTTTCTTTGAATTCTACCCAACTTCATGTGACCCCTTGCTAAGTTGTATATTCATAGAGTGACGTTTGGGGTTTTTACCAGGCTAAAATAAAACCAAGTTTTCACAGTTTCACACCTGTATTTTCCTGACAGTTTCAGAGAAGTCATATTTGACCTTTAATATTTGACTGAAGAATTTAATTTGGGTAAAAAACCTCTAACATGCATAATTTTTGTACCTTAATAGACTCCCTCAACTAATGAGAGCTTCTCTGAACAAGATTTTCTATTTTTCCCAAAGCAGTTTCAGAGGTGATTTCTTCAATTTTGAAGTTTGGAAGTAATAGCCAGAAATCAAGCTTCTATCATGTCTTCGCAATCATGTCATATTCAAACAAAGTGGTGTTGTGGTATGAGTTTCAGGGCATTCTACCCACACAAACACTCCATTCAGAGTATGATAACATCATTAATACAAACTTGGGACTTATCAATGTAAGTGAGTTCCGCGATCGTGTATCAACTGAAGGCGAGTCAAAATTTTCTCGACGCTTGTTCCAAAGCGGTCTCTCACTCACAAAAGTATTCCTAGTGTTCGTACAGAGTCTCAAATTGGTCATCACTTGCGAGGATTACTACAACACCTACATATCATGGTAATTCAACTCCAATGGATCCAAAGCGGAAGTGACTTCGAATTGTGAGTTCTCAGTCTCATCTCTGTGGCGTCGGTGATTCTCGATAGCACCAATAGGTCACCTATGAATTCCTCATTATGCGGTATAGGTCATAGCTATTAGAAAAGGTCTCTTCGGAGTCAAAATCCATGGTTATAGACAAAGATCGATAATGGGAGAAGTGTGTGTACATCAATTATCTTCACTTGATAATTTTGTCAGATCTATTCATTGAAAAACCAAGACAAATGACAACTGCAGTTGTGAGGATCATAAAACAAGGACACATCATTCAATCATGTCTCTATTAGCTCTCTTTTAGTAGTGGGCGCGATACTTCATCAGTCAGTCTTAAAGTTGGAGCATTCTCAAATTGAATGATTGTGAGTGAATTAGAATGGAAACACTTTCGGATGGTGAAAAATATGAAAGACATAACTCTAGGAAGTGAATTGTAATATCAACTCTTGGAATATGTTCTCAATGGAAAAATATCAGGAGCTCAATTCTTATAAGCCAAGGTGGCATAATGACTACGGTCCCATGACAGATGAAGAATTTACCATGGAAAGGTATTCAGAGCATGTGGAGAATTATGTGTAATTATGAATGAGAATGCAAATAAAGAAAAAACTGCTCACACTAGGATGTTTCTTAAACAGAGAGGTGGATAAATTTCTCAAGTTTCAAGCTCAGATCTCTTGTCATCTAGAGGATTACAGAGCATGGCCAATGAGTTCATTCCTATATGAATGGGATAGGTGGAATCTTGGCCTAATGGATAATGAACTGATCCTATATGTCTTGATCTAGGTGGCACATTGTTGATAAGGATTTCTATGTGTGTGTCCAACTCATCTAAGTGGGGTCTACATGTACCCATTTTCCTTTATTTATCTAATTTTCATAAAGTGACTTTCAAATTGTCATAAAATGATGTTGAATTATTCAAGTTAGTTGCAAAATCCAAATTCACTCAGGGTGCCCTAATTTAATGTTCATTTAAACCCTAACTACCTTGTAACCAACTTTTGGGTTATAAAAAGAAGTTAAGGGCTCATTTGTAAGGGTGACTTTGAGAGAGGAAAAGAAAATAATTTTGTGTGCAAGATTTGTTTCAAGAAATAAACTTTGTGTTCTTTTGTGAAGGCATTTTGGAGTTAATGAAATATGAATTTTGTGTCCCATTCATTATCTCTTGTAGCATTTGATGTTCTTATGTTCATTAGATGTTAGTGTTTAAATATTTCATGTAAATATTGTGTTTGATCTTATTTTCAACGCTATTAATTTGTTTTTCTTGTTCACAGTGATCAAGCTCTAATATTTACTTTCTCTTGTGTTTTCCATTTTACTTATTCTTGTTTAGTTGATTCAAACTCTTCTTTATTTGAGTTAGTTATTCATTGTTCTCCTCTATGTAATATTAGGCTCTAATTTTACCTAACTATTGCATGTTCCTTCCATTCATTCCTTTCCATTTCTTTTCTTCATTCCATTCCATCTCCCTCATTCGCATTTTTTTCTATTTGATGTTCCAAAACACCCCCATATACAATTTTGAATGTATAGATGTAAATACAATTTTGGTTTTCATTAAAGGCAACATCACCTTCATTGAGGAGGGACTTGGTTGCCTTATTGTTGCATGCCATTTGCATGCATGCAAATCCATATGCTAATAGATCGTAAATAATAATTTTCACTATATTTTTACACTTCCCCAAGGTCATTAGTCTACATTTACATTACACTTATCTTATTCAAAAAATGAAAAAAATTTAGCATTACAAAAATACTAAACAATGACTTACATGTGATATACTCAGTCTTTTCCTAGCTTTCAGCCTTTTGATCATTTAGATCTATCATTCTCAATTGCCTTAATATTTTCACTTTATAGAACACACTAAGAGGTAAAAATACATGGAAATACACATTACCACCCCAAGGAAATGTCCACATTGGGGGGCATATTACATATTGAGCTTAATTTGGTCACATATTTTATCAACTTATGACTTCTTACAACCTTATCTTTAGGGGGATGCCTACCACATGAGGGGCATACTTACACGGAGAAATATATAAAAATTTATTTGATCATGATCACATCTCTCTACAGTATTGTTTATGTGCATCATACTACTTTACTCCTTACGACACGTTATATATCATGATTTATCCAATGATCATATTACTTGCTTCTAAACAAAAATTTGACTACAAACCATGTTTAATTGCTTTAATACTATTAATATTTCACTACCATCAGACATGTGATCCTATTTTGGATACCATTTCTTGTTTACACATGACACTATTATCAACAAATGTTTTTTTCACCCTCTAAATGACCATGAATGAGCATCATAAAATTTGGTTAACATGGGAATGTATCAAAGTGTGGGACCTTGCAAAGTGTGATAAACCTCTAGAGAAGGCTGGTTCCTTCTATTTTAGGCCACTAAAAACTAACCTCCAACTTCAAAATGCAACTAAACTAAGTTTAAACTACATATCCATATGAACCAGGGAGAGAAAATAGAAAAAAGGTTTCAAAATGAAAGGTGATGCACCAAAGCTAAAATAGGGTTCAAATCTGAGAAGAAAGACATAAAACGATTACACATGCAAAGATCAAATGAAAAAACATGATTTTGAAAGATATGAATGGATATAAATCAATGAAAACAAGAGGGTAAACATCCGCATCAAATAAAAATAATTTCTAGGGAAAACAAAAAAAATGTGTTACATTCAGAAGGTATTCATCATGCTTATAAATTAGAGGCTAGGAATCTATTATTAAATGTGGAGTTATAGAGGTTTTAAGGTAAGAAAATTTGTTTCTCCAAGGTAGAGCTTACAGATTTGATAAAAAGGAACTCATAAAACATGCCTAAGAACTTACATTTATACAATATTAGAATGCGAGCGAGAGATGGAGGAAAATTCAAATTTATACGTGCCATGAATGAAGACAAATTACCACCCACATATCCTATCACAATTAATCTCCCCGGAAGACCATTGTTTATTCTACAACACACCATCAGGTTTTGTAGGTGAGGGCATGTGCACTATTTGAGATTTTACTCTGGGTAGGTGAGGTGGGTGGGTTCTTGAAATGAGAAACTATGTATTTCCTTTTTTCCTCTCAAGCTCTTGTGATTTTCTCTAAATCTTCCTTTGATCTCACAACTCCATATTTGAACATGAAGACTCTGAAGAGATAAAGTGAATGTAAAAAATATTATGTAATTTAGAGCAACGCATTGGAAGATACATTCAAAACATTTCTACCTCATTCAATTTCCTTCTAGATATGATTTATTTGTTACACAAGAAATTTATTTGAGACACGTCCCTTTAGATGTTCTTTGAATTCTCTACAGTTTCGACAACATCTCACAACTTGTTGGATTTGAATGTCTCTGTAGATCAAGAAATCCACAAGACACCATTCTCTAACCATCCACGGAACCCTTCTCATGAAACACCACAAAATTCTAATTTTCTCATACTTCACCTTCACACTGCTACTTCAAGTCATGAAGGATCTTGATTCAACCTAGTTTCTATATTTTGTGGAATTAAAAATACGTGAAATAATGCATTGGGAAAATATGAAGAACATTGTGGAACATTTGCAGCTTTCTAGACTTAGCCAATTTCAAATTCTTTATTCCCTTGCCACGCGGTGCTTCAAAATTTATGCCATGTATCATGACTTCTACATGGTGGAATTCATCCTTGGTTACAAAAAATTGCAATCATCCCCACATATAACACATTTTTCCAAGTCCACGTAGCACTCTTTTCCTATGCCGTGAAGTTCAAATGTCTATTGGAATATTCCTAGGTATCGAGATCAAACTTCTTTGTTCCATGGGTTCGGAGAACTTGTAGAACAAGTTAAGTTCCTACAATCCACAAAATACTGTATTCTAGTATTATGTGACATTTCAATAAATTTTTTTCCTGAGTCCAAAATGATTTTTTGAGTTTCCAAAATAGCTTGGGGAGTTATTTTAGATAATAATTTGGCAAATCATGGGGATATTTTTGTATTATATACAATATCAATGGCATTGAAGCAATCCATTAGGCATTGAGTCAACTCTAAAAATTTAGAAAATGATATGAAAAATTAAATTCTCCCATGAAATTGGCATATCTTGACATTGATGAACCCACAGACCACTCAAAGCTTTGAAAATACTCTTGAACTAAAAATCCATCTGAAACTACCAAGACATGTGCAAGGAACTTAGGGGAATAAACCTACACTACCAGTAAAACAATGTGTTGAAAATCAATCGAAGGAACTGAAACTAAACTAATATGTATAAGGTGGAAGCTTCATTCCAAAAGAAACATTTAAGGTAGATCCCATTGATTGGAAACATAAGATCTTATCCATCCAATTTTGACAATTGGAAATCATTGCATGTTTTACAACCTGAGATAACATAGGAGCTAGTCCATATAGCATCAACATTTGAGTTACTTATTAGTTTGGCTCCGTCTTGTTCCCACTTGAGGATAAGATCCCCTTCTTGAAATATTCTAGCCCCTAATTTCCTATAAAAACACTTCTTTACACGATATTGGTTTAATTGCTTACATGGATTGATCTCTTAATTCTTCTAACTCCACGAGCTCTGCATATCTAACTTCCATGGTGTTTGACTCAAACATAAATTTGGTTAATGAGCTCTAAGGATGGTTACTCAATGGATATTGGTAATTTTGCTTTATGTTACCATAAAATAGCTTATAAGGTGAGCTTCTAGTTGATCTCTTGGGAGTGAATGTATTAGCCCATAAGGATGATTTCAGTTTTGTATGCCATGTTCTTTCATTTTACTTCAAAGTCCTTCTTATGACCCTTAATTTTTTTAATTTGTTGACTCAACCTATCCATTACCTTCAGGGTAGTAATTTGAATATGTGATCAAATATATTTCATTCGTAACAACCCAATCACCAAATTTGGTCACAATACTTTCATAAAAATCCAAGATGCTAGCTTCATTTTATTCCTTAAAAGAATCCTCCTTTTTCCATTTGGTGAAGTAATCTATGGCTGTGAGGATCAAGTTATGACCTAAGCTTGAATGTGGATTGATTACTCTAATAAAATATAACCCCCATTGCATGAATGGTTGATCTACATAGATGGGGTGGAGTGGAAGAACTGCTAGCCTCTCCTTACCTATGAAAAAGGCACACTTTTTGTATTTTTCACCCATGCATAACAATCCTAAAAAATATGGCCAATAATAACCACCTTTCATTGATTTGAGTGTTGTTGGCCTTGGGGAAAATTTTCCTCCAGTTGCGCATCATGGAACTCATGTAAGACCTTGTCAATCTAATCCACCTTGACACACCTCAAAAGTACTTCATCGATATATTTTCTAAAATAAGTGCCACTAATGAGCACAAAGGGGATATATTATAGTTTGAAATACCTTCTGGTGGCCTTAGTCAAGCCTTGGGGGAATTGACCTATTTGGAGAAAGTGCACTATGTCGTGGGTCCAACAATGGATATGTAGAGCATATGCGTTCTTCTTGATCATGTTGGAGCATTTAAACAACCTCCTCTTCATTTCACAGTTTTGAAACCACCTACTCACACAAACCCTCACCCCTGACTAGGTTATTCACTTTGATATCAATACCATATTCCATCACGCTAGTTATCCAACTAGCTATTTTATCGTTAAGATCCTTGTTTAGAAGAAATTGTTTCACACCATGTGAAACTATAAGATAGATATTATTAATGGACACAAAATGTATGAATTTATTTAAACTCCTTATGAAAGCTAAGGTATGATTCTCAATAAATGAATACCTCTCCTCACAATCTTCAAGATTTTGGCTGAAAAATGTAATTGGTTTCTCTTGACCTTCTTTGTTAAATTGCATAAGTATGGTAAACATTGTGTTCGTGCCTCCAAAGGTGTATAAGGTGAAATCCTTAGTGAAATTAGGATTAATGAGAGTTGGGGCCCGAGTAATTTCCTATTTTATAGCCTCAAAACTTTCCTTCCCTTCTATGGTCCACTTAAAGAGCATATTTTTATTTAACATTGATGTCAATGGCTTGACAGAAATGGAAAAGTTTGGAACAAAGCACTTGAAAAATTTGATTCTTCTCAAGAAAATTTGTAATACTTTTTTATGACTAGGTATTGAAAATGTAAGGATGACACTTACTCTCTTTGGATCAATTGCAAGGCCTTCTTTTGAGACAATGTGGAAAAGGAGTTCAACTTCATGTGCTAGCAAGATACATTTACAAGGATTGGGAAAAAACCTAAACTGTCTATATCTCTTAAATACTTATCTGAGATGAAGTAGGTGATCATTTACATCCTTGGATAACACTGTGATATAATCTAGGTATACACGAAAAATGATTTTGATCAGTTCCTTAATTTCCATATCCATGGATATTTTCAAGATTTCTCCTGAATTAGAAAAACCAAATAACATATTTTTGTAAGTATAGGTTCCCCACTTGGATGTCTTGAAATGATCCTCACCCTTCACCTTGATCTGATTGTAGCCAGAGTAGCCATCTAAAAGGGAAAATATTTCTAATCCTGCTACCATTTGTAGAATTCTCTCCATATAAGGCAATGTGTAATGATCCTTTAAAAATTATTTATTCAAATCCCTTAAGTCAAAACACAGTATGATTTATCTATTTATCTTTTGCAATGGAACTATATTTTCAACCCATGATGAATGCTTGATGGGGAAAATGATGTTTTCCTCATTATTAATTCATGAGAGGCTCAATCCGCAGATTGACATGCCTTTGTTCTATTCTAATGGGATTATAAATTAGGTCTAATTCAATGTTTTTCTGAGCTAGATGAGGATCAAAACCCATAAGGTCTTCATAAAGCAATCCAAAAACATCAAAAAGGCCTACAAATGCATGTTTGTCTTATAGAGTGTATTCCTTGCCAATCGTAACCAATTGAGATGGGTTCATAGTCCTCACCTTTGACTGTCATGTTTTCCTTTTATTTTTTGAGATAATCATCAGAATTGAATACGGACTCCAAAGTCACAAGTCCTTTTGGTAATTTGTTTGATCTTGGTTGGAAAATTTGGTCTCCATATTGCTTCTCTAATTTATCTTGATTCCTTGATGAAAAGTTAACTTCTTTTTGGATGAAATTGACAATATGTTTATCACTCTCAAACACTTACCAATTTGTGTTATTGTCTAATATAACTAGCCTCACCACTACTTTGATATGCTATTGCAACCCAGACTTCTTGATATCTTCACAAATGTCGACATTTTATCCTATTGTGGCTAATCTATCTGCGGGCTCTTTTTATTTCTTTAGAATGGAATAGATATTGAAGGCTTCAAAATATTCTAACAAGTCCCATACTCTATGATGGTAAGCTCTAAGAATATTATTTTTAGTTGTATCCAACCTTATAAATTGGTTTAAAACTAGTTTATTATCCTCAAAAGTCCACTATTTCTTGATATTTTTATTTCTTTCCCATTGCAAGACATGAATGAGAGATTCATACTCTACAACTAAATTAGAACTTGAAAGAAAAATAATACCTCATATATATAGGATATACAAATACCACACCTCCTTCTGCTCCTTGTCTGATTCTTGATCCATCAAAAAAACATTTACCAAATGCCATGATACTACGGATTTTATTTTAGGACATTAAGAACATGCGAACCTTCCTCATGTAATAAATAGATGCCAAAAAAAACTTCTTAAATCTATTTTTATGGATAAAAACCATGATATTCAGTACCCTATTCATCAAGTAGAAAATATGAGATGCATGAACTTTGAGTATATGCTTCTTAGACACTTGGGTGATCCTCTTGATCAAATATTATGCAATTATAATTGATGGGGATGGGCATATAAGGATATAAAAGATATGAAACAATAGGTTCAGACTTGCTGGTAGCCTTGGTGCCATATATGGTTATGAAAATCATGTGATACCAATCCATGGATAGGTATCCACTAATCATAGCAGTGAAATCCCGTGAAATGAACAAAGAGAAGAAAAGGGAAAGTTTAATGATAAAATCATCCTACGAGATTAAGAAATTAGGAGATGCATGCAGTGTGAGTATTAGACCTCTTACTACTCCAATAGTTCCCACCATGATCCCATCCATTTGTACCACTCATTTAGAGAGTGAATCATATTCAAGACCAATCTATTCTACTATTTGTTTGGGAATCACTGAAATGCTTTCCCCTGAGTCAATCATGTAATTATACACCAGATGATTACCTATGATGAGAGACACTCAGAAGGGTAGTAGATTCATGTTCTTACCTCGTTGGTCATCCTTTTCCTGATATGTATTTGTGTGAACCATTTGTTTGACTTATGTTGTATGGGTAGATCAGGCATGGAAGATTGCAAAAGATCTCTTTGCCTAGGAATAACTAGATATTCCCACATTGGGATGCTCACATTGGTTCTCTTAATTTTCTCTAGGATGTTGAAAGGAGTACTCGTATACTTATACAATAAAGGAACAAAATTTTCCTTTATTTTCTACTTAATCCACGATTTTTCTTTCGATGAATTTTTTTCTTTGTTTAGTGGATCATGAATGTCTCGTATATCTATGGTGCAATCTGGGTTTATCTCATTCTATGCTTATGGAATCTTGAAATCCACCCAGCTCCCTAGGTTGTTTAAGTTGGGGATGTGGACTACGTGAAGTAATGGGAAAATAAATTGGATCAATTTGACTTCTTTTTTATGTGGTATTTATGGATAACCTTAAAAATGTGTTTGATTTATCCTCTAAAGCTGATTGATTATGCATAACTCCATTTTCTAATTCATGAGTGAGGCATTACTTGGTGGTATTTCTTGAGTAGTCACTTGCTATGGGTTTTCTTCCATGTGTGCATCTTGAGAGAAGGGTGCATTTTGGACCATCAAAGAATGGCTTAGAATATCATTGGGAAAAATTGCTTGGTTATGTAGAAAATTGAAATGGAAACACCACTCATAATAGTACACAAGATTATTTTTTATTGGAACCAAATCCTTAGATGAGATAGCCACATTAAGATTATAAGACTGTAATGGATTTATGGGGGAAATGTGATTTTGAGGTGACGCTTGGAATGAAAGTGTATTTGGAAAATAAGGAGGATTTTTGGGTTAGTACAAAGATTGATAAGGTTTGAAATTTTAAGCTTGTTGCCTCTTTAGAGATCTTAACTCATTTCAAAAATTTGGAAATTACTTCATGAATTCTTGCAACTCACTTGAAGGGATTGTAGATATCGATGTCTGGCTTGAAATTTGGCTTCTTGGGGGTGGAATATGAGATAATTCAAGGATTTGGTAAGGTATGGATGTCCCTACCTATGGAAATATGGGAATTAGAGGTCTACGAGAAAGTTTCTCGACCTAAATAAGACTATTTTCAGATCTAATAGAAATATCAATGAATTTTGGTAAATTTATACCCCATGGACTGAATCATGATAGAAATTTCACTATTTAAATTCCTTGGAAAATAAAGAAATGCATTCTCCTCTATGTAGGTCTTACCATTTGAGGAATTCTATCCCAATTTCTCTGGAATTTGATGTTGAAATCAATCATCATATTATTAGGTGCCCTCAATTTTGTAGTTAGATACTCCACTAGGGATAGATGATCCAACTTGTTGAATGGACCAAAAAGGGCCTAAGTATTGGGTACGTGAATGTAGGGTGCTGGAAGATCGCGTAGTGCTACTATATATCTAAAGCACCTAGGATCAAGACTTAGCCATTTTGTGGATAAGGGATATTTTTGGAGTTAGCATGTTGAGCACATAAAGGGATGAAGACTTACGGTCCACACAATGATATTTTGGGAACAAGCAAAAGCTAAGTGACATGCATAGTTTAGGCTAATAATATGATTTCTACTCTAAGTTAACTATAGGAAGTCTATTGCTAGAGCACTTGCATGTTGTGCATCCTATTGTAAAGGCGCATGGCTACTATTATCATGTGAACTATTTTGAGAAGTGCATGGGTGATGAAGGGAAAGTCCCCACCCCTACATATATGTATTGAGTTGCATGGGTTAGTGGGTAAAACTATGGTAGAGTTATGCTGCTAGTTTTTTTGAGTGCATGACTCATGGAGATACTTATGTAATGTAAGAAGCTTTTATTTTTTTACAGTGCTTAATAAAATGGTTCATATTGGCTGGATGATGGTTTTGAACATGAATGAATATGGTTTTTTCATGTTAAATCTTGTTATAGTAATTATTTAGTTCATCTTATATATATTCTAAGAACTAGACCTGGTTTATGCACTGTGTATTGTTTACTATTGGTACTGAATCTAAATACCTACATGCACCATCATGCTAACATTATGTATAAAAAACTCTAAAGAGGGACTTGGTGCCTTTGAGTGCTTTGGGAGAGAACTCAGCTCAGGCTGAATGATGTGCCAACGTGCCTTGGTTATTCACAATAAATTATAGGCTGTATCATTGGTTCCATTACCGGACCTCTTTTTTAGTTGTTTTCAAGATGTTGCGTGATGAAAATGTACCGGTTGACCTTTGCAAGTGTTAAGGAGTGGATAGTAGATTTGGAAGAAGAGTATAATTAGAGGTTCAACACTTAATCTGATTTTGACACATGTATATGGGTGGAGAAGAATCTATATGACTACTTATATGAGAGCTTATTTTCTATCTTTCCCATAGAGCTATATGAGTGGTTGGTTTCTTACGTGTCTAAAAGGAATTGGACATTTCACACAATTTTCTAGACGTAGGAATAATTTCAGGCCCTCTATGATGTTGATCTGATTTAGACGCACACTTTGGATACTTGGTTCCATGGTGTTCTGAATAACTATATTTTGGAGTACTCAATATCCACCTATTCTTTCCCAGAGGTAGCTAAGTTATAGTTTTTATGTTATCCCAAGGAAATATATTTGCAAATAATTCCATTGGCGATCAAGATCTTGATGGTAACCTTGAATTTAGAAGATAACCCAATGGCTAGCTAAACCCTGCCACATGCGGGGGTATGAGAAGGTGTGGTGAAGGATGGTGGACCTAGCAATAGGGTGGAAAATATAATAAATGCAAATTAAGTTTAATGAGGTGTGTGAGAGGGATTTAGAGAAGTAGTGTGAGATTGCAGAATGGATGGCGTTGAGGAGAGAGATGTATAATGAAGGATTTTAAGCTCACGTAGAGGAAGTGGATCTAGAGCATCTAGAACTCCCCCATTTGGGAAATCATGACAGGGAACCCTCATAGACCTCTTATGAGAGCATGCCAATAGAGATAACTTGGGCCATAGGTGTGCATCTGAATCTAATTGAAAACCTAGCCCTTATGCTTGGTTTTCCAATTTATAGTATAAACGGTGGTCAATAAGCTATTTTGGGAAGTAGAGTAGTAAGAGTTAGAGTTGACTTATCATCAATTTCAGGAGTGAATCATATAACAAGTACATTTATGGTTGGGCAGACATCTTCCCTGTTATTTAGAGGACCAGTTAGAGGAACCTTTTCAGGTGTGTTTTTGGCATAGAATATAGGCGCAAAAAACTTTGGAATCACATCAGGGAGTAGAACAACTTTGTAGACTATAGGATTTTAGTTTAGCACCACTTTTAGGACATAGGGAAATGCATCCTTTGGTTTAATTCCTATTACTGGTGGAGGATCAGGAGGAAAAGGTGGCTAAGGATCTGGTGGATCTAGTAGATCTGGGGGCAAAGGTAACACAGGAGGTTTTGGATCTGGTGGGCATGGTCCTCATCAGCCCCAAAAATTTACATGGAAATTTCACTTCAAGTCCTAGAGTATACGGGAATCGAAGATGCTGCTGAGCATGTGCATATGTGTGAGATATTGTGGCAAGTGAAAGGAATTACAAATTCTAAGTGCAAGGAAAGTCAGTTTGAAACTAAGTTGCAGGGACACACACACATTTGGTACAGATTGTTTTACCTTGATTAGACTTGTTTGGATTATACAACCTTATGGGATGCTTTCATTAAGGAATTTTATATCCCTGAGTTTGAGAAGAAAATTATAAGTGCGTTCAAGGATATCAAGCATGGCTTTAGTGAGAGTGTTTGGGAATATGATTCTCATTTAGAAAAACTTTTGTCTAAACTTTCTTATGATATCCATGCAAGTCATCATGCATAGTGGTTCGTCAGAGGCGTGATTACACATTTTAGGAGGGTGATCTCACATAAGACATATACGGACCCGCGTGAAGCAATTGAAGCAACTTTGCATGCCAAGGCAGGAAGGATTATATATACTAGAGTGAACCCATTCCTAGAAGCTCTGATTGCATATATGGAAAATTAGTTGGAGAAACTATCAGCCAATACAACACATGAGACACGTAATGGAATTTGGTACACAAATTGTGAAGTAGAGGGGCATACTAAGGATAGTTTTCCTCATAGATAGGTGTGCTCCTTATTACTGGAATGTGAGATATGTCATTTAGACCATGATGCAAGCCACTTTCCATTGTTGCAACGTGTGATAAGAAAGAACACATCTTGCTACTGTAAAATTTGTCACTCCACGACTCACAAAAATGAAGATTACAAGTTGATTGATTGGTTCTATGATGCCATTGATATTGGTGTATGATAGATAGGAGTTTCAAATAACTCAAATGGTAAAGGTGACCAATATGATCATGATCAAACTCAAGGGTGATATGATCAAAATGAAGGGAAATTTGAGGGAGGCCATTGTAGAAGTCGAGGATATCATAGTGGATTTAGAGGCCAAGGCCGTGGTGGTGGATGAAGTGAGTTCCCTCATAGAACATGCTATACGTATGGATCCCTTGATCATTATAGGTGTGAATGTCCTTAGAAAATTACTTTTTATTTTTGCAGAAAGAATCGTAACTATGAAGAGTTCCTAGACTTATATGAACATCTAAGCAAGAATCAAAAGTAGGAGAACAAGGGCATATGGATGGTTAGAATACAGTGCACCATGGAAAACCAATGGATGTTGAAGTTAGCACTGGATCCTGAGGTAGTACCTATAAAGATTACTATAGGTGTAGAGGTTGTGCGCACTAGAGAAACGTTGCAATAGAATCTAACCATCACTAAGGAGGAGGTTTTACATGCAAAATATCCATACCCTACACAAAAAAAGGAGGTTTATCAAGAAACCATGGAGGTGCTTAGAAATATGCAGGGTGAAATATAGTTTTTAAAGGAACAATAGCAAAAATTGGAACACAAGAAGGAAACTGAGACTTTCTAGTCGGATGTTGATGATATAAAGGAAGTATGCAAGATGCTGCTTCATGAGAACATTATTCCATTACTAGGTAGTTGGTTAAAAGGGAACACTCCACACACTGGTATTGAGATCGGATGATAGATTTTACATACTAATCTCTCTCCCCATAGCTTGGATTATGACAAGGAGATGAATCTAAATGGTGTTGTGGATGGATGGCTTTTGAGTGATATTTTTATTGACATAGGTTTGGAAGTGAACGTTTTTACCTTAAATGCATGGGTTTAGATGGGAAAACCTCCATTGTAACCATATTTTAATGTGGTGTATATGGAAAACTAGACTAAGGCCATGCCAATTGGAGTATTGAAGGATACATACATTACTATATAGGGGGCCAAGTTCACTGGGGACTTTGGGGTCTTAGCACTTGTAGAATCAGACAACTTCTCAAGTCTACTTGGGCAACCCTTAGTGCTATACAAATAATACTGATATACGGTCCAATAAGGGATATATCAGTTTTGAGAACAAGGAAGAACATGTTATTATCCCTTTGAAAGATGGGAAATATGCACCGTATGTTGAGCCCTTAAGTGAAGAAGACCTAAACATAATTTATGTACACACCATTCGAGATCCAGAAGCACTTGAGCCATCTAAGGAAGGAATTATCAAGTGGGATGATGCACAGTCCATTAGTGATAATACAAGTATTTTCAGTGATAATTGGGCATATGAAACTTATGAGATTGTTGGGCACGAAGTAATAAGTACAACTACGTATGTAAGCAAGCTGCATTGTGTTAGGAGGTTAGGCAATAACATGGTACCCTGGTACACTGACAAAGGAAACCCCGAGGTATTCCTAGGAGCCATGGAAGTATTGTGGAAGGATTAGGTGGACATAAGGAATATGTTAGCATATACCCTATGTGGGAAAACACCACATTGGTGGATGGTTCATAGGGATAATCTCATAGAATGGAGAGAAGTGAGAATTTCCCTATCAGCCTGGTTTCTCATGAGTAATGCACCTACTCAAATATGTGAATATCATGGTAATAATCCTGTTCAACACCACATTTAGTAGTGTGACAGAATCTAGATAGAGGGGTAGGAGGCTTTACCACCTTTGTTGTGGGTACATAAGGTGTATTTCACCTTGCAAGGCTACAAGCACACATGATATGTTTATGTGAAGTTGAATAGAGAGATTGAAAATTGGCAAGACTTGATTATAGGAATGATCCAGACTTTTGACTACTTCTCCACTAGACCCCAGGTGAATGAGGCATTACAAGGTATGAAGTGCTTGACTATGGGAGATAGTGAAAAATATGAATAAATCATTCAAGATTTACTTGGTGAGTTAGACCTAGAAGTATGCTTTGAAGAAATGGAAGAGACAAAGAAAAATTGCTTAAGCGTGCCTGCTTAGAGAAGGAGAAAGTAAAGATGGTCTATATTTTGGATAAAGGAGAAGTGGAAAGTTCAGACATAGATCATTTAGAGGGTATGCATGAGGTCTTAGAAATTGTGGATGAGAAGGCATGTACCTACCATGAACCTATAAAGATGAAGAAAGTGATCATTGACACAGATAATGAGCCTAAAGAGGCCATAATTGGAGATTACTGTTCTAAATCTGAAGTGGCTAAGATAATTAAGTTGCTACGTGATTTCTAGGACTTGTTTTCTAGGGGATACCATGAGTTAAAATGGGTGCATGAATATTTGGGTGAGATGAAAATTAAGTTAAAGGAAGGTGTGCGCTCGGTTAGGAAGAGAACTTATAGGATGAACCCTAACCTACACATAAAAGTTAAAGAAGAAATTGAAAAGATGTTTGAATATGGCATTATTGATCCTATAGAGGAATCTGAGTGGGTTATCCCTATGGTAATCAACATAATGAAAGATGGAATAATTAATATTTTTATGGACTATAAGGATCTGAATGCTGCATGTGTGATTGATCCTTTCCCTACACCATTCACTGAGGAAATATTGGAAGGCATTGTAGGGCACATAATTTACTCTTTTAAAGATGAATTCTTTGGGTATCATCAAGTAAGAATTTCTCAGGAGGATCAAGAGAAGACAAATTTCACCATTGAATGGGGAAGTTTTATATACATAATGATGCCCTTTGGATTGAAGAACGCGCCTAAAATATTTTTGCGCATTGTGGTTCAAGCATTCTAGTATTTTATTTAAAAATTCTTGTAGGTTTACTTGGATGGTTGGACCATGTATGGGCTCAAGGATCATTGTGAAAATTTATGGTTAATGGTTAATTTGCTACACCTTTTGGAACTCTACTAGGGTATATCACCTACAAGGAGGGTTTGTTAGCAGATCCATCTAAGGTTGTAGTCCCTTTAGGCTTGGAGTAACACACCAGTCAGAGTGAGGTGCACGGATTCTTGGGACACACAAGATATTACAATTTTTTTATCAAAGGATATGCTAAGATTTCTGCACCCTTGGAGGAGTTATTAAAATTTAAAGGGAAGTTCTATTGGGGAGAACCACAACAATGCGCATTCGAAGCATTGAAGGATAAGCTTATTACGATGCCTATTATATGCTTACTTCATAGAATATACCTTTTCATGTACATGTGGATACCTTTGACATGGTCATTGGCACAGTTATAGCTCAGCTTGGAGAAGGTATTATAGATTATCCTATTTGTTTTGCTAGCAAAAAGTTGACTCCTGTAAAACATAATTATACAACTAAAGAGCACGAGGATTTGTCAATGATTTACGCACTGCATAAGTTTAGACAATACTTACTAGCAACACCTTTTGTGTTCTATACAGATCACATGGCATTGAAATACTTGGTAAATAAGATATTTTTTATAGGGGCACATATACCAATGGGTTATATTATTCCAAGAGTTTGACTTTACAGTTGTGGTAAATCTTGGTAAAAGCAATTCTGGCCTAGACCACTTATCAAGGATTCAATAAGGAGACGATGCACAGAGTATTAAAGATATAATGCCGAATGTATAGTTATATAGGTTGAACCATGTGCCCTCATATTTAGAGGATATTATTGTCTTCTTATGCATATATATGATTCCTAAAGGAATGACAGCCTTGGAAAAGAAATAGCTTATAATTCACGCCACACCTTTCATGTTGATTAGTGGTGACTTATACAAAATAAACCAAGATGAAGTATTGCGCTGGTGTGTACTATAACATGAGCGTATGAAAATAATGGAAGAGGCTCATGGTGGTATTGCATGTGGATACTATACAGGTGACAAAACCACATGTAAGATTCTACTAGCTGGTTTATGGTGGGAAACCTTGGACAGGGATTCCAAGGAGTATAGTAAGGTGTGTGATCATTGTCAGCACCTTGGAAAACCTGGGTAGAGAGATAAAATTACTTTGAGGCCTATTAATAGGGGAAAGCCTTTTGAGAAATCAGAAATTGAATTTTTGGGTCCCATTTCCCCATCCACGCACAGAACTTGATCACATTATATCATCACTTGTATATATTATCTTACAAGGTGGGTGGAAACAACACCTAAAAAGGATTTTACAATTACTACAACAACAAGGTTCTTGTGGGAAAATATTCTTACCGGGTATTGATGTCCTTTGAGTTTGATAAGTGATAGGGTCACTCATTTCCTGAATGTGAAAATTAGGATATTATTGGATGAATTTATGGTTGCACACCATAAGACAACACCTTATCCCCCTCAAGAAAATGGGACTGCTGAGACTTTCAACAAGATATTGAGCCAGACTTTGACAAAGATTTATGATGTTGAAAGGAAAGACTGGGATGATAAAGTTTCTATTGTACTTCAGGATTATAGAACAACATACAAATGTTTGAATAAGGAAATACCCTTTCAATTAGTGTATGGTGCAGAAGCAGTTCTTCCCATGGAATTCATGTTACCTTATTTGTGTGTTACGCACATGGGAGGTCTAGCTGATGAGAAAGCATTGGAAGAAAGAATTGAAAATTTTCTATAGATGGATGAGAGGTACACCATAGCATGTTGGACTCAGAAGCAAGAAAAATCTAGGGAGAAGGCATAAAACGATAGGAACATCTAGGAAAATAATCTTGAGGTTGGGAAGATGGTAATTATTTATGATTCAAAGTTTCTGCACCACTCAAGAAAGTTAAAGGTTCATTGGTTGGGAGTGTATGTTATCACTCATATACTTGGATCAAGTGCATGCCAGTTAGAGATGCTTGATGGAACATGATTACCTGGTTACTTCAATGGGAGTAGGATAAAGCCATACTATAAATAATCCTTCTTGGTGTTTGTAATAAGGTATTATTTCCATTTAGATTAGATTTACCTTGTTGTATTTCCTTTAATGTGTTTCATTCCTTGTCGTTATGCTTTATCAATTTATTTCAGTATTTTGTGTAATAAGCACAGTTGCGTGCTAGAAGATGATTACAATATCGAGTGTTTTAATGCATAGAGGACAGAAAATACCCTTAGTGTTGGCTGGATAAATAAGGTTAGTCTGGTATAGAAAGGAAATAAAATCATGGGTGTCCATAAAGGGAACGTGTTTTGAAAAGTGATTAGAAATTCAGGAGAGTTGCTCAAAGTTAAAGGCCATGGGAAAGGCGGTGAGTTCTTAGTATAACTTAAGGAGGCTGAAACCTTTTAGGTTACGTATGTTTAGGTCATATTGGTTGAATAATTCGGTGTAAGGAAGTGCATGTAGAGGAGATCTGTGATAGATAAGTAGCGGTGTGCCAGGAAGTTATGAATGAGGTGTGTTGGCAAGAAAATTTGTCTTGTGGACAAATTGGTGAGTTTCAGGCCAATGCTATGGGAATCTAAGTCCCTCTACTTGAACGGTGAAGCTTCCATATGTGCATGTGTAAAAAAGTGGATTTCAATGGTGGCCTTTCAACCAGAGATCCAACAGGGGCACTCCTCTGACCATGTGGCAAAGCTAGCAATTTCTCACTAGAGATGAACTTTGTCTGAGAAGGGGAAAAGGAGTGAGAATGAAGGTAGGAGAAACTAATGTTGTGAGTAGACTATCAGATGCCCACACACATTAATTAGAAATTTCATTTACATGCATTTATATTCAGAAGAAAAACAAATATGCAGGAGAAGCTATAAGATAGAATGAAACTCATTGGTCGTAGAGTACCAATTAATTCCTCAATTAAAGAGGCAAAAATTTCTTATTTTCTTATTGAAGCTTGAGTAGAGTTTATACATAGCTTGAGAATGGAAGAAATTCAAGGAAGAAGAGAAAATAGAAGAAGAATGGCATTTTTTGTCTTTTTCAGGTACAGAGCACTCTAGTATTTGTTGAAATCAATCGCCAGCCCTTGGAATGATGTTGAGAAACCATTATATTCTTTACAAGAAACCATTACAACTTCACAAATCCTCAACACCTTTTCAAATTCCTCTATTGTGAAGAAAACACTCATGGAGGGTTCAAAACTAGATCTTACGAAGCTACCATTACATTCAATTTGCCAGTTTAAATATAGACCATTTGATTTTCTCCTCTAACTCTAAAATCAGGCCGTCCACATGGCAGGAAGGGATTGGAGCAGTTACAGGGGAAGCCCTTTGCATTTTGTGATTTTTTAGAGATTTAAAAATTTGGAACAAATTAGCCCACAGCCCCGCTTTGAATTTTCAACTTAGACACATGGCTGCTTCTGTTTAGAAATGGGGTCGTGGCCCTTTTCTCAACATTTTAACCTTTTTTGGAAAAGGCTCAAAAACTCAATTTCATCTGCCGGCCCGCTGTTCTGATTTGACTAGGATACGTGGCATGCTCTGGTTGGATATGGGGTTGCAGCCCTTTTCTAAACATTTTAACCTTTTTTGGAAAAAGGCTCAAAAACTCAATTACCTCCGCTGGCCCGCTCTCCCACTTTGACTTTTCACCAGTGGGCTTCACCTTTGAATTTTTCCTTGTGTGCTTCAACTTTGAATTTTTCCTTTATAGCTTGATCGGGATTACATATCATTTTTTAAATTTTCACCTTTTTACAAAGAGGCTCAAAAACACAAATTCCCTCGATGGCCCACTCATGCACTTTGAAATTTCAACAGCGGGCTTCAAATTTGACTTTTTCCCTATGGGCTTCAACTTTGAATTTTTCCTTTATAGCCTGATCGGGGCCGCGGGGAAAATTTATCTTTTTTGCCAAAAGTGACCAAAAGTCTTAAGTTCACCAAAAATCTTGTTCCTCCCAATCCAATAGGATCTGACCACGTACCTACATTCATTGGATTCAAAATTTGGTGGGAAAAAGACATCGTAATCTCGACTGTGGAAAATATGCAGAGGAAGAAAACTTCATCATTTTGAGTCCAATTTTCAAATTTCCTTCATAAACAAGTGATGCTCCAGGACATAGAACAAGTGAACAATTTCGATAAAAAATGGAGGTTTTAAAGAGGATATTATGTGCACAGACCAAGAAATGGAGAATTTCTCAAAATGAGCAAAATAGAGATTTAAACAACACAAGGGCATGAATTTTCCTAATTTCTTAAATATCTAACTTGGATTAAACACCAACAGAGGGCATGAGCTCAAAAAATTTGAATTTGGCTATAAAAATGCAAAGCAATTTTTAGGTGACAACAATTGGCTCTAGCTTGGTGACATGGCGTGAACTGGGCATGGCTAGGGCATGACATGAGAATCTAAAATCTTAAGTTTCAAAACTTATTACGTTGACTAGTGCCTTATCCATTGGGCCTTGCAAAGTCATGTACAATTTTGAGAAAGAATGGAATAAGGAGGAAACACACAAGCCAAACCACACACAATGAAAACCAAACAAAACAAAACCAAAAACACACAACAGAAAAGGGAAAAACACACCTAAAAAATCACCTATGGTACAAGGTAGGGGACAACCCGCTTTCACTGATGATACAATTTCAAGTATTTCCCGCTTTGAGGCAATTCCAAAGGCATTCCATCAAACTATGAGAGGAGAAAAACATTCTCACCACAAGCTCCATGAATTTGGAATGGGCCCAATCACAATGAATCAAACTTTCCATGGCTGCCCTTTGGTTCTCTTCTCTTATACCAAAGCAGGACAAAATCTCCAACTTTGAAATTCCTTGCTTTTGTCTTCTTGTCAAAATTTTTCTTCACTTTCAAATGATGCTCCTTAATTCTATCCACCACTTGGCATCTAATTTCTTCCATCTTCTCCAGGAAGAGGATCCTCTTGTAAATGGAGTCTTTGTATTGTCCATCTTCTATTTCTTACAACAACTTGAGGGCTGACATCTCAATTGTGAGGGGAATCTCTGCCTCAACTCCATACAACATTTGGAAAGGTGACATGCCTATTGCCTTTGTAGGAGTGATTCTATCAGCCCATAATGCATCATATAGCTTCTTGTGCCAGTTCCTTTGATTCTCATCTACAAGCTTGTGAACAATGGTCACAATGTTCTTGTTACTTGAATCAACTTGCCCATTTCTCGGTGGGCAATAGAAAGAAGAGTGAGATAGGGAGATTCCAAAGCAATAAAAAAACTCTGTGAGCTCCTTGGAACAGAAATAGGTGGCATTTTCTATAACAATTTTCCATGGTATTCCAAAATGAACAATGATATTCTCCTTGATGAAGTTACAGACTGTTTCAGAGTTGGATTGCTTGGTTGGGATGGCTTCTACCCATTTAGTGAAGTAATCAGTTGCAGTGAGTACATAAGTATGCCTTGTACTAGAATGAGGATTCAGAACACCAATGAAATCTAGCCCCCACTACTGAAATGGTTCTTCAATCACCACAGGCTTGAGTGGCAATGCAATTAATTGTGGATTTCCAACAAATTATTGGCATGCTTTGTATTTAGAAACCCAATCCTGAGTGTTTACAAAGATGGAGGGCCAATGATATCTCCCTCTGAGGATATTATGTGTACTGACCATTGCTGAGAAATTTCCACCACAAGCTTGATCATGATATGCCCTGAGAAAATTTTCTTGCTGCTCCTTATCTACACACTTGAGGAAACAACCATCTAGGCCTCTCTTGTAAAGTGCATGATTTCAGATCACAAACTTGGCTTATTTCAGCTTGAGGGTTCTTCTTTGTTTGTAATCAAGATGAGGAGGAAATTATCCATAAGTGAGGTAGTAAGCAATATCAGCATACCACTCATAAGTAGTGGTGAAAAAGAGTACTTGTGGAATGCCTCCTGAATAGGTCAAGAAAACACCATCCTTTTCTCCCTGCTGAGCTTTGAGAGCTTCATCTTCAGCAATCAATTTGCACAAACCATTTCCTCTTACCATATTAGAGGGTCTAATCTCCAAGTCATACTCTTGGGTCTTTGCAATCCAACTTCCTCTCTTAGCCCCAGGATCTTTTTGAGTCAAAATGGACTTGATTGTACTTCCAGGGACCATTAACACTATATGGGAATTAAGAATGTAGAATCTGAAAATTTTAATAGCTTTGACCACTGCGTAGGCATGTTTCTCCAATTGGATGTACTTTAGCTCATGATTTTTCAAAGGAAAACTCATGAAAGTAATGGGTGCTTCCAAACCTTCATCATTTTTCTGAACAAGGAGAACAAAGAGTGTATGTTCTGATGCATAACAATGCATGATGAATTCCTTGTTGAAATTTAGAGATACAAGAGTTAGGGATTTGGCAATGGCTTTCTTGATATCCTCAAATGCTATTTTTCCTTCCTTATTCCACTTGAAAATTGCTTGAGACTTCATCATGGAAGTTATATGCTTAGTCAGTTCAAAAAATTAGGGACAAAATGACGAAGGAAGTTTACCTTTCCAAAGAATGAATGAACTCCCTTCTTGCTGGTTGGTAAGGCTAGTGCTTGGATAACTATGACCCTCTCAAGATCAATGTGTGCTCCATGTTTGTTCATAATGTGTCCCAAAAACTTACCTTATGTGACTCCAAAAATGCATTTCTTTGGATTTAGAAAAATGCTATGTTTCCTACACCTTGCAAGGACTTGCTCCAAATGATAGACATGATCTCCCCTCCTCTTTGAAAAACTGTGAGGTCATCAAGGTAAATGAAAATGCAATGTTTCGAATCTTTGAATGCCAAGTCCATTGCTCTTTGGAAAGTGGCTCCAGCTTTGATAGAGCCATAAGGCATTCTACTTTAGGCAAAAGTGCCCCAAGGTGTTGTGAAGGTTGTTTTGTTGCAATCCTCTTCTGCCACCTTGATTTGGTTGTACCTTGAGAATCCATCAAGCAAAGAGAGAATTTCAGATCTAGTGAATGCTTGGAAAATATGATCCATGATTGGAAGAGGGTATTTGTCCTTGAGAGATGCCTGATTTAGATTTCAGAAGTCTACACAAATCTTTTTTTCCCCATTCTTCTTCCTTACTGGCACAATGTTAGCCACCCATGTTGAATGGTGGATGGGGAAGATGATTCTTGCATTGAGCATCTTTATCACCTCTTCTTTGATAACATCAGCAATCTTTGGATTGTAGGGCCTTTGTTTTTTCCTAAAGGGCTTAGCTCTTTACTTCAAAGGAATGGAGTGATGCATTTCCTTTGGCTGAAAAGATTTGAGTTCATCATAGGAGTAGCTAGGACATCTGAGTACTTTTTTAGCAGAGCAAAATACTTTCTCTTCTCTTCTGATGAGAAACAATTACCAATGTTAACCCTCCTTGGATTCTCTGAAGTGCCAATGTTTTCTTGATCAAAATTAGATGGACACTGAGAAGACTATTTTTTTTTCTCTTGGATGAACTTGTCATACTAGTCAAAGAGGTCTTCCAAAGAAACTAGGCCTTTGGGGATTTTGTTTCCTTTCAGTTTTATTACTCCCTCTTCATCAATTCCCTCAATTCCTTCCTTCTCTTCTTTGGGGACTGATTCATGGTGTGGGTTTTCAGTTCCTTCAAAGAAAATATTATTGAAGTTATCCCTTTGTTCTAAGAAGGCTAGGATCTGATTATCATCATTGAAGACCTGCCAGTGATTTGCATTGTCTGGTATGCTGGGTCTAAACACCATCTCAATGGTCAATTTATTCTTGCCAAAAAAAGGATAATGTGTCACTAAGGAAGATGACACTGCTAGAGAATCAACATTTTCATTCTGATCCCTAGAGATAGCTTCAATGGAGAATGTATTAAAGGATTCAATGCAGTCCCACACTCTGTTTCTATAGTTATTGAGCCTTGGAATTTTCACCTGATATTGTTGGCAGACCTGCTTCACCACAATCTCTGCATCACCTTTGCATCTCAGCTTCTTGATTCCCATGTCCTCTGCTACATTCATGCCTAAGAAAAATGCTTCATACTCTGTAGTATTGTTTGTATTATCAAATTGTAGATTGTAGGAAAAAGGATATACCTCATTGGAGGGAGAGTATAATACTACACCAGCTCCTGAACCTACTCTGGAATGACTGCCATCAAACTCCATTATCCAGATCCAATCTTCTTCTTCCTCCATAAGGAGTGGCAAGTTCTCTTCTTTTTGTGATGTAAGGAAGTAGTTTCATATCCCACAATATTAAAAGAGGATGTTAGCTCTTGGATCATTAGATTTCCTTATCGTGAATTTCATTTTCTTGACTGGAAACAACTTCTTCATTTCTCCTTTCACTGGGATAGTTGTAGATGACCAATTCATTTTTATTTCTCCACCAATATCTCTACAAAAATTCTACTCAACATCATACCAAAAGATGATGGGATATCTACCACCAAAATGGTCAAGAGTATCTTCTTGTTAGGGTAATCATCTTGTGCAACTTGAGCATCCTTAATCCTTCCTACCAATGGAACTTGTTTGGATTCCATTGAGTAGCATGTGCCATTTACCTAGGTCAAAGTGAGGCCAATAAAATTCAAAACTTTTTCTGGCATCACATTATCTGAGGCTCCATAATCTATAATGAAATTATTCAGTTGGAAACCTTTGATGAGAAGTGACAGGTAAAAAGGCTCAACCATGTTGATGGTGGAGGCACTAAGAGCTAAAATATTTTGAGAAGGTGCTATGGATGGTGTGGGTAATAGGCCTTTAGAGATTGGGATTGAATAAAAAGGGTTACTACTATGAAACTCCTTGATGAATCTGTCAAATTGGGCAGGATGTGTTTGTAGGTATTCAATCTTAGAGAGCTGAACTTTGGTTTTGCCTACATGCTCCATAAAGTCAAATGGAGTTATGGTAGATGGGGAAGAAATTCCAACAGTGGGAGAGGATTTAAATGATAGGGGTTTTGTTACTTTTGGTGTTGGTTTATCCTTTTCAAATCTAGAAATTGGCTTGGAAGGAGATGAGGGTGTAGCCTTTGATTGAAATTTAGATGTTCTTGTAGAAACAACATTTAGAACAAAATTTATCTTAAAAAATTTTAAGTTGGGAGAAGAATCAGATAACTTACTTGGCACAAAAGTGTGATCCTTGACAACTGGTGAGTCTGAATTCTCTTTAGCTGATTCCATGAAATGTGGTAATGGTGATACCCTGCTGATGATCTTGTTTAGTGGAGGCTTTGAAGAGCTATCTTCTTTGTTCTTCCTACACTCAGTTTTAACTACTGAGGCTGATACACCATTCTTGGACTGTGCACGAGTGAAAAAAACACATGAAAAACTTGGATCTTCTTCATCACCTTCCTCCTCATCATCAATGTATTCAATCAAGCCATTGTGCATGCTAACTTCTTCAATTTCAAGATAGTTTTCATAGTCATCCATGATTTCTTCTTCAGTTTCCTAAATGTCTATTCCTTCTTTTGATTCCCTAGTGTCACATATGGCATTGACTAGTGGTGCTTCAAGAGCAAGCCTCTGAGGAGGTGGAGCAATCCTTGGTCTATCAGGAGGATTTGGTCTCCTTAGAGCATTCCTCATTGTGATTTGTGACAACTGCTTCTTCAAAGCAACTAGGTCATTTGCCATTTTTTGGAACATTGGATTAGTGGTGACTAAATTTGAACTCTAAAATTTTTACTTCCTATTTGGTCCTTTCACTTTTACAAAAATAATTAGATCATCATCAGTCTCAATTGCAAAGTCTTTAACTTCCCTCAATATTCTCAGTTGATCTCTTCTGAGGAAGAAACCAACTTATGATGGCAAAGTAATGATGAAGAACCTTTTTAAGTTGTTTTTAGAGGGTACCACATCTTCCAGGGTCCTTCTTGTCAGCCTATCATACCTTGCTACAAAATCTCTCATTGATTTAGAGGTCTCCTTCTTCATCTGAACCAATTGGACCAGCAAATCCTGACAATCTTCTATGATGTTGAACCTATGTTCAAAAGCACTTCTTATATCTTCCTAGCATGTGACAGATATTGGGGGAAACATGTAGAAGCATTCAATAGATTTTTTTGGAGTGACTCCACAAAGAGCCTAACTAAAACATCTTCATCTTTAACTCCCAACACTCCAAAAGCAGTGATGAAGGCTACTACATGTTCTTCAGGGAGATGAGAACCATCCCCTTTAAATTTTGGGAAGTTATTTCTTAAGCCTCTTGGGAGCTCACGAAGTGGTTATGGATGAGCAAGTGGACCAATATTTCCTCCCCATGGGACATTAGCCCTACGGGCCTCACGATCCCCCATTCTATTTTTTTTTCTAGCTTCCCACCTTACTAAAGTTGTGGCCTCTGTTGTTGTTCTCTCATTTGCCTCAGCTTGAATTCTTTCAATTTATTCAAGTTGAGCCCTTATTTCTACTTCCGCTCTTACTTCTCTTTCTCTAACTTCTTCTTCGATTTCTACGTCAGTGAATTCATCAAAATTATCGTTGATGTATGGAAATTCACCTTCCACTAGATTAGCAACACTCAGGTTCTCAACGTGACTGGTTGCTTGACGAAGAGGAGGCCCTTGAATTTTGATAAGCTCTTGTATTCTTTGAAGTTATTCAAAAATGAGGTCATTTTGTCCTTGTCTCTGTTGCCGGGTGTATCTTCTATCAGCCAGCTTGACAGTTTATGCTCTTCTTTGGGGTGCTAGAATTTGTCTTTGCCTTTCCAGTTTGACATCATGTTGCTCTTCTAGGTCCAGAATCCTTATGGCAATGAAGTATTGATTGAAACTTTGTCTCTAATGCTAAATAGCTTCTCTCAGGTCAGAAGCAATGACTTCTTGGATGTGAAAGAGTAAATCAGGTCTCTCAATAGAAGGATCTCCTAGAATAGCCATGATTTACATCCATGAAGTTTGTGTGATTATTCAATCTCCAGAAACTTTCCTTCTAGAATATTTTTTTGTATTTTATGATCCTGAGGTCATTTTCAAGTGTAGATGCTACATAATATGCCCCATGGTGGGTGTTAAAAACTGTTGGCAAGATAATTTGTCTTGTGGACAAATTGGTGAGTTTCAGGCCAATGCTATGGGAATCTAAGTCCCTCTACTTGAATGACACAACTTCTATATGTGCATGTGTGAAAAAGTGGATTTCAATGGTGTCCTTTCAACCAGAGATCCAATAGGGGCACTCCACTGACCCTGTAGCAAAGCTAGCAATTTCTCACTAGAGAATAACTTTGTTTGAGAAGGGGAAAGGGAGTGAGAATGAAGGTAGGAGAAACTAATGTTACGAGTATAATATCAGATGCCCACACACATTAATTAGAAATTTCATTTACATGCATTTATAGTCAGAAGAAAAACAAATATGTAGGAGAAGTTATAAGACTGAATGAAACTCATTGGTCACAAAGTACCAATTAATTCCTCAATCAAAGAGGCAAAAATTCCTTCTTTTCTTAGTGAAGCTTGAGCATAGTTTGTACATAGCTTGAGAATGGAAGAAATTCAAGGAAGAAGAGAAAACAAAAGAAGAATGGCATTTTCTATCTTTTCTAGGTACAGAGAACTCTGGTCTTTCTTGAAATCAATCTCCAACCCTTGGAATGATGTCGATAAGCCATTATAGTCTTTGCAAGAAACCGTTACAACTTCACAAATCCTCAACACCTTTTGAAATTACTTTATTGTGAAGAAAACACTCATGGTGGGTTAAAAACTAGATCTTGTGAAGCTACCATTACATTCAATTTGCTAGTTTAAATATAGACCATTTGATTTGCTCCTCTAACTCTGAAATTGGGCCATCCACATGGAAGGAAGTAATTGGAGTGGTTATGGGGGAATCCCTTTGCATTTTGTGATTTTTAGAGATTTGGATATTTTAAAACAAATTGGCCCACACCCACACTTTGAATTTTCAACTTAGACACGTGGCTACATTTGTTTAGAAATGGGGTCATGGCCCTTTTCTCAACATTTTAACCTTTTTTGGAAAAAGACTCAAAAACTCAATTTCATCTGCCGGCCCGCTGTTTCGATGTTACTAGGACACGTGGCACGTTCTTGTTGGAGATGGGGTTGCGGCCCTTTTCTAAACATTTTAACCTTTTTTGGAAAAAGGCTAAAAAATTCAATTACCTCCACTGGCCCACTCTTCTGCTTTGACATTTCAATGGTGGGCTTCACCTTTGACTTTTTCCTTGTGGGCTTCAACTTTGAATTTTTCCTTTATAGCCTGATCAGGGTTGTGGATCATTTTTTAACTTTTCACCTTTTTACAAAGAGGATCAAAAACACAAATTCCCCTGATGGCTCACTCTTCCACTTTGAATTTTCAACAGTGGGCTTCAAATTTTAATTTTTCCCTACAGGTTTCAACTTTGAATTTTTCCTTTATAGCTTGATCGGGGCCGCGGGGCAAATTTACCATTTTTTCCAAAAGTGACCAAAAGTGTTAAGTTTACCAAAAATCTCATTCCTCCCCATATAATAGGATCTGACCATGTACCTGCATTAATTGGAGTCAAAATTTGGTGGGGAAAAGACATCATCATCTTGACTATGGAAAATACGTAGAGGAAGAAAAATTCATCATTTTGAGTCCAATTTTTGAATTTCCTTGACGAACTAGAAGCATGGAGGCAAAACAATGATTTGACACCCCAGGGCATAGAACAAGTGAATAATTTCGATCAAAAATGGAGGTTATAAAGAGGATATTATGTGCACAGAACAGGAAATGGAGAATTTCTCAAAATGAGCAAAACAGAGATTTAAACAGCACAAGGACACAACTTTTTCTAATTTATTAAATCTCTAACTTGGCTTAGACACCAAGGGAGGGTATGAGCTCAAAAAATTTGAATTTGGATATGAAAACGCAAAGCAGTTTTAAGGAGACAACAAGGTGTAAAAGTTTGAGGCAGAAAGATTGGGGTGTGAGATAAAGAGGTGCGACACATGCTCAATAGGAGTTAATTCCTTATATGGTGGTATGTGGAGTAATTAATGAAGGGATTTTTTTGAAACTTTGTTTAAAGTCAAAGTTTTCAACGTCATTCTTTACCTTGCAAATTCAAAGAAAAATTGAAAATTGCAAAGAAGAGCCGAAGACGGTGAGAAATCTGTAGAATGAGTAAACCTATCATGTTTTGAAGCACGTTATTAAGCATCTAGGTAAAGACTTAGGATTCAAGTGGTAGTGAGTGTGCATTATGGGAGGGTGAATTAGGTTTCATTTGCAAGAAAATTATGGTTTTAATTTCACATTCACAGAATAAAAAAGAGCAATGACACCATGGAGGGCTCCCACAGTAGAGAAGGAGGTTGACGACCCAATAGAGGAGTGGCTGGTTGAGATGTTATATACAAAAGAAGTTATTAAGGGGTGGCCTTGGAAAAAAAATTACATAGTGTAGGGTTTTAAAGATCAAGCACCGTACTGAAAAATTCCTAAAGGACATCATAGCAGAAGTTTATAGGAGGACAAATTGGTGATTAGCAGAAACATTAGGGTCTTGGATGACTATGTGAAGAAATTACTTGAAATCATGGGGGTCATGCAAATTCTAGAGTTACCTATTTTAGGAATCCTGAGTAGGCGTATTAGTTTCTAATGTCGCACGTCCATGAAGAATGTTTCTACTTCGCGGGCAGGAGAATGAGGATCACTGCTAAGTTGATTAGGAAGGTGACAGGACTGCGTGACTTGGGCTCAGAGATCACTATAGACCTATCATATGACAAGGGATTTGATGCCATAGAATCCCAACACCAGTATAAAAAGGGGGGCTGAGTCTTCAAAGTCACCAATATTACATATATGGCTACCAGAGTTGCAGCGTGCTTAGCGAGGAACAAGCTGGGTTCCACTGAGTGATGGAACAAGGTGAATATGTGCTAGTTTCATATAGAGCACAAGATGGTCAACAAGACATACTACAACATCATCGGGTACATCACAAAAATCTTGGTAAATGAGGTGTGCATCTAAGAAGATAAAGGTGAGAAGATTACCTGGGGGAGAATTCTATTATTGATTATATTTAGTTAAATTAGAGTACCCGATGGACCTAGGGAGAATATTTGGGAGTTTCTGTTAGAGAATAAGTCCCCAATAAAGAAACATTACAAGTACACTCTACGTGGGACTCCTTCCAACATATATAAGGAGTTCCTAGACAAGTGGTTCAGGAGACTGTGAGAGATGCCAGAGATTTTAGCCGTAGGGTAGATTGAACCAACGCATGTATATATATATCTGAGGCCAAGGTTCAAGGATGGAAAATTGGTGAAGGGTGCATATATGACACTTTGAGGATGGCTAAAGAAGGGGTAGACAAGAGGGACTTCAAGGCATGTTGAATCTATACCCCTTGCTCAAGAGTATCTAGTGCCTATAGGACTATAAAATGTACTAGAGAAAGAATAACCAGAAGACAACACCAAACTTTTTCATACCAAGAGAGTTCTGTGGAGAATGCACACATTAATAGACATTGGCACAAGGAATTCATAGCTAGTAAGGATATCTCCATGCATGACTTCTGTGAAGGAAAAGGAGTATGAAAGGAGAAAGCGCATGAAATATATTCCTATTAAAGATAGAGAGGAGGAGTCCCCACATCCAAGCATGTAGGAAGAGGAGGAAACTCCAAGTATGGGTGGGTATAGAGTAGAGGAAACCCCCAGTGTGGAAATGTAGGAAGATGAAGATATTGGTGAGCGTGTAGTCCATGAGACTATAGAATCAAGTGTAAGTATAAATAAACAATGCTCTGGTGAAGGAGAGAGTAATGCCGGTGGAGACACAAAAGTCATAGTACGCCTTGGACAGAAGGAAGGAGAGGTTTAAGGAGAAGTGAATTAGGATATCAGAGGCACTGTAAAACATGATGTAGGCATGGAAATACTACAAGAAGAGGGCACATTTTCTCATGAGGATGTTGGCAAGCATGCAGGTGGACATGATGAGGAAGAGGTAGTAGGTACTCAAAAATTAAGTTATATGGATGTCCCTTCAAAAATTATTTGCACCCGCTTCTAGAGTACTCTACCCAACCATAAATTATATGACTATGATTGGATGGAATCAGAAATGGCCAACACATGAACTCGTAAACAACTATCTTTGAGTATGCAAAATCACATGGATGAGCTTGATTTTGATGTCTGCCAGGAGGCATGTAGTTTGAAGAAGATGAGGAAGGAGACTTACACATGACATGTGACTGTTAAGCCAACACATTTTTTAGATGAATAGGTGGGTAACACATTGGTCAAAATGTCAACAAAAGTAGCACGCCAAAATATTGATAATGTGATAAAAATACAGGCACTATTAGATGATAAGAAGGAAAAAGACACAGAGATCAAGCACCTCACTCAGGAGCGAGATAATGCAGTAGCTGAAGCCTAGAATGTTAAAAATATGGTGGAGTAGATTGCAGATGAGATTTTGTAGAAGAGGCCCAATTTTTAGGAGAAGGTTCCTTAGGACTTTAAGTTTGAATTACACTATCTATGCATGACAGTTCGCCTAATTATGAAGGAAGGACTAGCATGTCTCCCTTAGAAAAAGGATGTTGTGGAAGAAGCATCAAGGGTCAAGGCTTCAATTGTAAGAAATATATCCAGCTATGAGGATTTTTTTCAAGCCTTAAAGGATGAAATGAAGAAGGAAGATACAATATTGGCTGTGTGTAATGCTTGATAACTTAATACATGAAAGGAAAAAGGCATAAGAAAATGAAGTTATACATGCAATAAAGGATGAAACAATTGGGTGTAATGAACGAGTTATCTTGGTAGAAATAAAGTGTGAGATGCTGGATGATGTGAATAAATGACACATTGATCGGATCAAAGGCATCGAGAAGCTCATTTTTGCAAAGGTGGATGTCTTGGAAGGGATGGTCTCAGGTATGGTCAACATCCTTAGAATTTTAAAAAGTGAGGGCAGAAACATGACTATGGATGAATTCGATGGCATCGTTGTGGAAATCCCTGACAAGACCCACATAACACTTAAGGAATTGTATGAGTTTGAGGGAGAAATACAAAGTGAATATCTAGAGTTCATTCTGCCATAAGATGAAAATGGTACACAATACAATGGCTCACCATATTCTTTATTCCTTGTTATTTCATTCATTTATCATATATTATTTGGATTGAAAAGGTGATTACCCATTTATGGGGTGGAAATGTACTCTAGTGTGGGGTAATGTTGAACGGACCAAAAATGGCCTAAGTATTGGGTGCGTGGATGTAGGGCACTAGAAGATTGTGTGAGGCTACAATATATCTGAAGTGTCTAGGATCAATACTTAGTCGTTTTATATATAAAGGGATATTTTTGGAGTTAGCATGCTGAGAACACAAAGGCATGAAGACTTGCAGTCCACACAATGGTATTTTGGGAACAAGAAACAATTGAGCACTATGCATAGTTTAGGATAATAATAGGATTTCTAGTCAGAGTTAACTATAGGAAGTTTATTTCTAGAGAACTTGCATGTTGTGCATCCTATTATAAAGATGCATGACTACTATTAGCATGTGACCTATTTTGAGAAGTGCATGGGTGGTGAAGGGAAAGTCCCCACCCCTATATATATGTATTGATTTACATGGGTTAGTGGGTAAAACTATGGTAGAGTTATGTTGCTGGTTTTGTTGAGCACATGACTCAGGGAGATACTTATGTAATGTAAGAAGATTTTGTGTTTTACAATGTTTAATACAATGGTTCATATTGGCTAGATGATGGTGTTGAGTATGATTGAATATGGTTCTTACACAGTAAATCTTGTTATAGTCATTGTTTAGTTCATCTTATATATATTAAGAACTAGATCTGGTTTATACACGGTGTGTTGTTTACTATTGGTAATGAATTTGGATACCTATATGCACCATCATACTAACATTCTTTACAAGTAATTCTAAAGATGGACTTGGTGCCTTTGTGTGCTTTGGTTGAGTGCTCATCTCAGGCTGAGTGATGTGCCAACATGCTTGTGTTATTCACAGTAAATTCTAGGTTGCATCATGACTTATCTTCAAAATGATTGTAAAGATCTTCCCCCAACTTGTCCTAATTGGTAATAGAATTTATTCTCAAACCCTTATGCCATTGTAGATCCTCATCCTTGAAAAAAGTAACCAACAATCTAACTGTTATATTATCTTGTGTAACACGGTATGATGAGAAAATGTTTGCAACATCTTTGATGTGTTCAACAATATTCTCTCAAGTAAAGAAATGCACACTTTTTTAGGGATGCAAGTAAAATTCCATCATACTGGGCAAAAATGAAAGGGCTTCCTCCATTGAATGTTAAAAAATCTTGATTCCTATGATGAGCCATGAATGTAATGGGCCTGAAAACCCTAGAGGACATAAAGAAAGGCTTACCAATGGGAGGAGTACAAAATATGTAGACACAAAATCACACACTTACTACTATTTATTATACTGCCAAGTATGTTGTTTTATATACAAATATTGTGTAAGAAAAGTATTCACTAATGGCCCATTCTGTTAGGATTATACCAGCTGTATAGGTAAACAAGCAAGCAATTAATAATGCGGGAAACTTAAATTAGAAATAAAATGCAATAAAACAGAGACACATATTTAACATGGTTAACCCAAAATGGGATATGTCCACCAGAAATAGCCAATCCTTTTATTCGGTCCAGCAAAACTCTCTTACAATGCATCAACTACTACAGTGAGCCTCATACATGATGACCCTTTAAATATATTAGGGTTTTTATCATTTTAGTGAAGCATAGAAAACCACTCGTTAAATCTGTGACCTAATAAGGAACTGTCCAGATTTCACAATGCATAAATACATATTAAATTTGGTCGAGCCCCCTACCAGGGCATGCAGCCCTTAGACCCACAAAGGGGGTAAATCCCCCCTTGAAACCCCATCGTTATCATGCTCCACAACCAACAATCTCCCACTTGGAGACTGATTGCTATAACTCCACCACTATAACGTTTGCTAGGAGTTTTCTTCTTGGCTTATTTCTTCCACTTCAAGATCAATCTTGAAGACCCACAGAAGTTGAATGAAAATAAAAATTCTCCTTTTTCATTGGATTAGTAAACATATCAATAGGATTATCATCTATATGAATCTTCACTAACTCAAGTTGCCCATCCTCCAACACTTGTAGTATGAAGTTATATCTTAGCTGAATGTGTTTTGTTCTTGAATGGAAGGCTGAGTTCTTTTCCAAGTGAATTACACTTTAACTATCATGGTGTAACTTACAATCCCCTTGCTTCTTACCAAATTCCTCCATGAACCTTCTCATCCATAACATCTCCTTACTTGCCTCAGTCGTTGTAACATATTCTGCCTCTGTAGTAGATAGGGCAACTACCGTCTACAACTTTGAGATCCAACTCATTGCCACACCACCAACTGTAAACACGTATCCAGTAGTGCTCCTCTTTCTATCCACATCTCCTACCATATATGAATTTAAAAATTCTTGTAAACTATAATCTGACCCTTCGAAGCACAAGTTCCTACTAGTGCTCCCTCTCAAGTACCTGAGAGTCCACTGGAATGCCTTCCAGTGTGCTTTACCCAGATTTGCCATATACCTGCTAACAACTCCCACTACTTGGGAAATGTCTAGCCTGGTACAAACCATGACATACATAAGGCTCCCAACTACTGAAGAATAAGGTTCCCGTGCCATATAATCTTTTTCCTCTTGTGTTGTTGCGCATTGCTATTTACTTAATCTAAAATGCCAAGCCTATGGTGTACTAACTGGTTTCACATTTTGCATCTGAAACCTTTCTAAGACCTTTTCTACATAGTCCTCCTGAGAAAACACCAATTTCTTATTTATTCTATCCCTCTTTATTTACATACCAAGGATTTTATTTGTTGCACCCAAATCCTTCATTTCAAATGTTTGTGCAAGATTTTCCTTAAGTTTGCAATTTCCTTCATATTAGACCTTGCTACAAGCATATCATCTATATATAATAGAAGAATAATATAGCTCCCACTATCCAACCATTTACAGTATACACAATGATCTAATTGACATCTAGTAAAACCATGCTCATGCATAAAACTATCAAACTTTAGATACTATTTCTGGGGAGCTTGCTTGAGCCCGTATAGGCCCTTCTTCAACCTGCAAACTAATTTCTCCTTACCCTTCACCTAATATCCAAGTGGTTGCTGCATATAAATCTCCTCCTCCAAGTCACCATGGAGAAATGCCATCTTGACATCAAGTTTCTCTAAGTGTAAATCTTCAACAACAACTGAAATTAATACAACATGAATGGAAGACATCTTTACAATAGGGGAGAAAATTTCATCAAAATCGATACCTTTCTTTTTTTCATACCCCTTCACTACAAGCCTTACTTTGTACCTTTTCTGTCCACCTTCTTCTTCTTTCACATGGTAGACCCATTTGTTTTGTAGTACTATCTTCCCAGCTGATAATTTGACTAAATCCCATGTTTGGTTCTTCTTCATGGAGTCCATTTCCTCTTTCATGCCATGCTCCCACTCCTTAGTGGAATCCACCTGCATTGACTCATCAAAGCTCTCTGGCTGACCGCTATCTATTAGTAACAAATAATATAAAGTAGGGGAAAATATTTCTGGAGGTCTACTAATATGTTGTGACCTTCTTACCAAAGATAGGGGTGTCTTGGGATAATTATTTTCTTTCTACTCATTTTCTTGAATTTCTGACAGAGGTGCTGATGCTAACACTGACTATCGTGCTTGGCCTACAAAAATGTCAACCTCGGTACCTAAAGGTGGATATTTTCCATCCGAGAGTTCATTTTTAGGAGCTATATCCTCAAACAAATATTTCATGGGATTTTTGTCATCCTATACATGATCCCTGTACATTCTATTTTCACATCAAACAACATCATGAATCTTAATTATCTTAGATTCATCTAGATCCCAAAACTGAAATCCATAATCACCATTGGAGCCATAGCCTATGATTGTGCAACGTTTGGATTTTGAATCCAATTTCTTCATGTTTTCTTTATTAACATGCAAAAATGCCTCTGAACCAAATACTCTTAAAAATGAAAGGTCTACCTCTTTCATGGTCCAGTATTCTTCAGGAATTCATCCATCTAATGCACTCAAATGCCCACAGTTGATTAAGTACACAAAAATATCTATGACCTTTGTCCAAAATTGAAGAGGCAACCCCGTATGCAATCTCATTGACCGTGCACACTCCATTATTGTTCTATTCATCCTCTCACTAACACAATTTTGTTGCGAATTCCTAGGAAATGTTTTCTCTCTATGAATCCCATTTAAGGAAAAATAATCATCAAATTTATTACTACAAAACTCACTGCCATTATCAGATCTCAAACATTTCAATTTAAAACCACATTCATTCTCAACAAGTGCTTTCAATTTCTTAAATGTATCAAAGACATCAAACTTACACTTAATGCAATACACCCATAACTTCCTTGTGGCATCATCTATGAATGTGACATAGTACATAGAACCACCATGAGATGCAACATGGGCTGGTACCCACACATTGGTATGAACTAGATCCAACCTTCTCTCTTTTTTGGTATTCCCTGCCTTGAGAAATCTAACTCTTTTTTGTTTCCCAAAAATGCAATGCTCACAAAAATCTAAGTCCAATTGCTTCAAAATTGAAAGCTTACCTTTTTCTTGTATAATTTTCATTCCCTTCTCACTCATATGTCCCAATCTAGTGTGCCACATGTTGGCATCCTCATCTGAAGTAGACAATATGGTAGAAGAATTAGATATACAAGTAGATAAATAAAGAGTGCCTACTTTGTTACCCCATGCCACTATGAGGGAACGATTGGAAACCTTCCAAGCATCTTAAGTGAATGTGACTGTGTAACCTTCACCACCCAACTATCCTGTAGAGATGAGATTTCTCCTGAGACTAGGTACATGCCTCACGTCTCTCAATATCCATGTAGTTCCATTCTATAATTTTAGGTGTACATTTCCCTTCCCGATAATGTTGCACAACTCATCGTCATATAAATAAACTTGTCAAAAATTTCCTTGGACATACTCTTTAAAATATCCCTTATCAGGGGTTGCATGGAAAGAGGCACCTAAATCTATTACCCAAGATTCTACTCTAGTATCAAGAGAAAGTATAAGAGCATCCTGAACAATATTACCTGTCGTATTTTCCTCTTTAATACCTTCAGGATCGTTTTATTTGTTTCCTTTGAACCAATAATCCTTTTTAGCATGTCCTCTCTTTCCACAGTTCCAACAAGTAATGCCTCTACTCCTAGATTTGGATCTGGCCATATTTGATTTAGATCTCCCATGAGCCTTACTCTTTGATTTCTCCTTGCTCCTCCTTCTAATCTCCATATTCAACACATTTCTAGAAGAAGAATTTTCCCCTGTACTTTTCCTACATATTTACTCATTTAAAATGACACTTACTACATCTTCAAATTTAAGAGAAGTACATGATGTATTACTAACTGCCATTACTAAGTTGTCCCAACTTTCTGGCAAAGAACATAGGAATAATAATGCTCTAACCTCCTCATCAAATGGGATATTAACTGAATCTAACTGATGTACAATAGTGTGGAAATCATTAAGATGGTTAGATACAGATCCACCTTCTTGCATTTGTAGATTAAACAATATTTTCATCAAATAAACTTTATTGGATGCACTAGGTGTTTCATATAAATTAGCTAGGGTTTTCATCAACTCTACCGTACTCTTCACCTGTGAGATATTTGAAGCTACGGACAATTCCAAACTCAATCGAATCACACCAAGAGCCTTCCTGTCAAAAACCTTCCATTCATCATCAGACATGAATGGGGGCTTTGCTTCTTGACCTCCCAATGGTAGGTTTAGATCCTTTTGATACAGGTAATATTCCACCTGCATTTTCCATAAATGGTAATTTCGGCCATCAAATTTCTCAACTCTAAAACTTACTCTCCTCTTCCATTGTTGCTTCTCCCACTCAAACAAAAATCCCTCTGGGAGTATACTGCCAACAAATAAATCTCAAACGCACTCTGATACTAGTTGTTAGGATTATACCAGTTGTATAGGTAAACAAGCAAACAATGAATAATGCGGGAAACATAAATTAGAAATAAAATGCAAATAAAACAAAGACACATATTTAACGTGGTTCACCCAAAATGGGATACTTCCACAAAAAATAGCCAATCCTTTTATTCAGTCTAGCAAAACTCTCTTATAGTGCATCAAATGCTACAGTGAGCCTCATACATGACGACCCTTTAAATATATTAGGGTTTTTATCATTTTGGGGAAACATAGAAAACCACATGTTGATCTGTGACCTAATAAGGAACAGTCTAGATTTCACAATGCATAAATACATATTAAATGTGTCTTATGGTGGCACTACCCTCGAGCCCCTCTCTGGGGCGTGTGGCCCCTGAACCCCGCAAAGGGGGCGAAGCCCCCCTTGCAACCCTTGTCACTATCAGGCTCCACAACCAAACCATTCCATAGGCCATCTACTTATATTTTTGGTTTCTATTTATTTTATCTTTCACACTTGTCACTCACATACACACTTCTCATCAGGTTACAGGGATCCTTGTCTGCTAGTATTCACTCAGTTTTTTCACTTGTCTTTAGACTCTAGTGCTTAAGAGTAGACATTAGCGCATGACACTCCTATCCATTCTTGGTGCCCATGTATTATTTATGTTTGATCTTATTTTTGACATTTATGGCTGGTATTTTTGGTTTTCCCTCTCATATCTTGAGGTACTAGTCAACATGTTGGGTCATTAGTGTTGAAATTTTAACAAGATATCCCTATATAAACATAACATCCATACCATTATGGGGGTGGAAAATTATTATCAAGGGCTAGTTATCTACAAAGAGAAAGGGACTACATTTGGGAACATAACTTTGTATACACACTGTATGGGAATGGGAGTTCATTCTATTCCATCCACACATTTACAATTTATCTAGCTACTGCTTGCTATCTTGGCATCATTAGTAGGAGGGTGACCTACAAGAACTATTGCACAGACAAGCACACATAGCTACATTGGGCCTGAGATGTAGTGCAACGCTTGATTGTAAGTCAACCATTATGATAGATGAGAATAGTTTGAACCCTCATTTTGCATCTTTTCTTTTTAGGATTTGATGTTTATTTGAGGGTTTTGCATGTCATTATTTTATCACAGGTTTACAACAGCTCCAACGATTATTGTGGGATCTTGTAGAGATAAAAGGTGAAGAAGTGCGGAACCCTAGAAAAATTTTCAAAACTAATTCCCTTGATTTTTTAGCAGATTCAGGTGCCCAGAACTAGTACCCAGGTGCCTGCAGGTTCCCTTGTCCTTCTCTAGGTACTCTAGTCTAGCTATTTCTACCACAGTTTCATGTTTCTATGGTTTGTTGTGATGGTACATGTTCTTGTTTCATCACATTATCCAGTCCATACTCACTGCTGGATAAGTGAAATTAAGGTAAGTACCTTACCCATCTCATTTCTTTTCATATTTAGTATTTAATAAATTATTTAGAATTTATATTTCATTGTATATCATTTGTAGTAGGTATTTTATTTTAGATTTAAATAAAACATTATATTTTATATTAAATAATTTTGGTGAACCCATAACATAGAACTCTTTTCCCTAGGATCCCATAAAACCCTAATGGCTAAGGATAACTCTTCTCATCCCAGGATAGTCATGCCTCATGTGAGTATTAATCTTATATATGATGAGGTAACCATAGGTAAGCTTATAAATTTATATCACAACGCCATTCTTCCAGATGATACTCAAATAACACTCTTAGCTGGTGAATGTAATGTGCTTACTAGCTTTGATCATTCTACCATTAACATTGTTGATGATCCAAAAAGCTTTACTCATTATACAAATTATTATTCATTTATCCATGCTCCAATGTCTATTATTTCTAATGAGAACCTAGATGATGATCTTATTAGTTTCATGTTTAATATTGATGACAATAAAAATGTGCATCCTTCTGTTACTCCTACTAGTTCAAATGATTCTATAGTTGCATCTCATACTCCTTCCATTCCTGAAAATGTTTTGCATGAAACATCACATACTATTTCTCCTCCTCCTTCATTCTTTGTTGATGATATGCTTAATGAAATCCTTGCATTTGAATCTTTGTTTGATCTTGATGAGACATATGATAATCATGATTTTACTTCTCTACATACTGTTGAATGTGAATCCCCCACTCTACTTTCATTTTATTATGAGATTGTCTCTAATACCATGCCTCATTCATCTGCTTCTATCACTTCAGCTCCTAATGATGTTTTTGATGCTAGTCCTACAACTTCTATCAACACCCCATTTTCTTCACCACCTATTAATTCTTTGGCACCCACATCTAGTGTGCCCTTAACATTGACATATTTTATGCATTCTCTTAAATTTTTTATGATCAATCATAATGGAAATTTATAAATACTCATTACAATATTGCCATCTTCTACCATTCCTCCACAAGACATGTTATCACTCATGCATGTTTTTGGCCACTTACAATCTTAGGTCCAATATCTTACATTAGAAATCAAATCCTATTAGTCTTTTATTGAAAACAATTCTTTACATGGAAACCCTATTCTGAAAAATATTCACAATTCAACATTTCCTAGGGACTTTGTTATGCCTACCTTTACATGTTTTGATGGTACTGAAAATCAATATTTACATCTCAAACATTATCATCTAGCTATGGATCCTTATTCTAATGATCATTTATTTCTCAAATATTTTCACCATAGTCTTACTGTCAATCCTCTCTAATGGTACACTTACTTACCTTTTGGATATATTAGTACTTATTGTGAGATGGAAGAAGCCTTTCTGTAGGGCCTAAAAAATGGTCCTAAAGTCATATATGATCATCTACTTGGCTTACACCAAGGAAAAACAAAACCTATCATTTATTATATTTTGTGCTTCAATGATTGCATGCATCAGTTAGTATTCCAACCCATTGAAATTGAAAAAGAATTAATCTTCTGTCTTGACTTGATTACCAATTTAAAGGAACACTTACAATATGATACATGTGAATCATTCACACTTTTGTGCTATAAGGTCATTGATTTAGAATGGGATCTCATTGCTACACATATTATAGATCCTCCTCCTAGTTCTCCTACTGTTGCATCATCTAGTTCTTATTCTCTTCCATCTATTCAATGTCCTCCTATGAATCCATCTTCTCCACCTCGAAAACAAAATAAATCTTCTCTATTACATAAGATTCCTTTGTCTCCTCCACTGCATTAGAATCCACCTCAACATTCTGCATATCCTTTGTGGGAGCATTTACATTTTTCTCATCATGATATACCTCATGATGTATTGCAAACTATGCTTGACAAGCATATGATATTCTTTCCTTCTACTCAAAATAATCATCCTTATCGCTTGTAATGCCAATGTGATAGGCCTTACTCAAACTTTCATCGTATCAATGATAATCATGATAATGATTATTGTGCCCTTCATGATTACTTATAATAATTATAAGAGAAGGGTGTCATTTCTTTTGGATCTAGCTCTCGTGAGTGGTCTATCTATCCACTCCCATGTGAGCATGTAGTTACCGTACTTGATTTTTATGATTCATATAATACTTTTGTCGTGCAAATGTGCAACAGGGAAATTGACAATTTCTAAGCATGCCAATGATACCTATGTACTCATTTTTTCATGTTTTATCATTCTGAGTCACCCCAAGTCTACCTAGTCAGTTCCGATGACCTCCCAGTTGATGTTAACATAGCCCCTAGGTGAATTAGGAAAGTCAATTCAAACCCGCTAGGTGATTTTAGGAGTTCTTGAAAAATGCTATCTCTGGGCAGTGTTAGGAAGGGCTATCACTAGCCTTCCCAGGACTGGAGCGAACTCCTAAAGTAGAATGAAGGAGAAAAATACAACATATAGGTGAATTGAAGTCCTATAAACATCATGGAAGTGATTATATAAGATTCATGGAAGATTTGGAGATTTTGGAGTAGTTTGATCAAAAACATGGTTCACAGGCTTGGGTAGTACACTGGCCCAAACAACTGATGAACTTTCGAAGGTGATTCCGAGAGCTCCGAATGGAGTTAGGTGAAAAAAAATCATCGGAAATGGAATTCCGAGAAATACAAGATGGTGAAATTAGTTTTTTCACAACACTTTGGTGTATTGGGTTTGTAAGTAGTTTTTCTCATACACAAGTGGAGTACCAAATAAAAAATCTACTTTTTCAGGGATCAAATAGAGGAATAAAGACTTGATAACCCAAAATTGGGTTAGAAAGGTTATTTCCAATCAAGATCATATAAAATTTCAATAAAAAAGTCCATCAGGAGCTCAAGTTATTATCATTTCAAGTTGTCCTCTTGGAGCGAGTTTGGGAGTTAGTCAAATTTTGGGAGGACACGTGTCAGCTCTAGGAGCCTAACAGGATTTTATGTCCCTCACATCCCTCAAGGTTAGGGAAATCAATAATAGAAAACTTCTCCTAGCCCCCATATGACATTTAGATCCTCATGTGACCTCTAGGATCGCCAGTTCATGCCCCAGGTGCTTGCGGGAGCTCAAAGCCTCAACCATTCGATCGTTACCACATGCTGTAACCTTTCTCACCACAAAATTTAATTTCCCTCATGTACCTTTGAGGTGAGGGAAGTAATGGACATGAAAAAGTGACCAAGTCAAACTCAAAAATTTGAACTTTTTCTAACTGTTTGCCACTTCTTGTGCTTCTCATTGCTAGAAGAAAAGTTACAGAGAACACCTTAGTCCACCATTATTGCTCCGAACCAGCTCTGCCATAGAAAAAAAACCTTACAATCCATGAATATGCACGTGTTTAAAATAAAATATTGATGGAAAGATCCAAAGGAATAAATAATGAAAGAGAAGAGTGAAGGAATTCTTTAGAAACCTTCATTGCCATGAGATGAAGATTCAAGCATCTATTGCAATCCAGTGCATGAAAGGAAGAACCATCTATGGCTGAGTTCTTCACTTTCAATGGCCATTAAAAAATCAACTTAAAAACTCCCATTCATAGTAAGGAATGCTAATTGAAAATAAATTTCACTTTCGGCTCCATGAAGAACAAAGCTCAATTTCCCGTCAAACCGATAACTTGATTGAAGAGAAATTTCACCAGTGAGACAAGAAGCAATAACCTATTGCAATGGATTTGATTTCATCAAAAATGGAGAAAAAAACTAGACCTGAAATTTTCAAGCTCCATTAATGGATGCCATGACACAGTAGTGGAAAAAATCAGCAAGGTACCTCTCCACTTCTTAGGGTTCTAGTGGGTGAAATCAAACAAAAATAGGAGGGAATGATCATTGAAAAATCTAGTTTCGCGTGAACTAGTTTTTGCACCAAAAAGTACCTATTTTTTATGGATATGGAGGACTAAGTTTTCATCAGATTTCTACCCTATCACATAAAGAACATTTGTGAAAAAGGAAGCGAGCTACCTCTTCACTTTTCACGGTTCCAGTGGGAAAAATCACACAAACATTGGAGGGAATGATCGTTGAAAAATAAAGTTTCGCGTGAACTATTTTTCGTGCCAGGAAGTACCTATTTTTTAGGGATATGGAAGGCTGTGTTTTTTGTCAATATTCTTCCCCAACTGAGGAAATATCATTTTCCCACTTGTTTAGATGAAGGTATTACTCAAAATGTGGAGCATGGAATCTCGGAATAATACCTATATTTTCAAAACCTGTTTTGTCACAATTTGACATTAGTAACACACTTACTAAAAATAGCATGCCTTCCTACATAGGGGTCTGTTGCTTCGGGTAAGCCACCATTTGAAGAGGATATGAAGAAGGCAATGAACATAGAGGGAGTATTGTAGGCAAAGTCATTAAAAAGGTCATCTTGGCTCACAATTGACACTTACTAAAAATAGTAAGTGCTTCCACAAGCCCCTGATATAAATAGTCAGTTGGTCCAAAAGGTGAGAGGAAGACAATAAGAAAAAATAATTCAAGATACCATAGTCGGTTGAGGTTGGGAAAATATAAACTATGACACTTACTAAAAATAGTAAGTTGCCCCATCTGTACTTACTAAAAATAGCAGGTTGTTCTCAAAGGAAACATTTGGCACAATGGGACATAGAGGGATGATCATTCAGGTCAACACCATCATTATGGATCATCCATGTGCATTGATTATAGGGAATTTGAGATCCATCTCAGGGAATTAGACAATGTTTTTTGACACTCACTACATAGGTCAGGTCACAAGTATATAATACATAGGCTGGGAGTTGTGTTCATCAGTGTAATAATTCATTCAACTTGGAAAGCATTCATGAGATAATTTGAAGGAGTTTCTCAAAGTGCAAGGAGTTCAAAGATTTAGAGTTTCACTGTACTTAACAAGGATCTGGCGACTTCATCAGGGGAAAAATCCTTTATTTTCCTCCTCCTTCTTCCCCCCAAAATTCTCTCTACTGTATGTTCTAATTTTGCGTTGAGGGTTTTCACTTTTTAATATGTCTTAAAGTGACTTTAGAGACATGATGTAAAATTTAAGTCACCTTATTTTTTATAAAAGGTACTTAATATTCAAATAGGAATATGAATATTCTAAATTCAAAATGAGGACTATGAAAGAGCATAAGGAAGATGAGGAGTTAAGTTTAGCACTATAAATTGTAATGAGCTCTTCATTCTAAATGGTTCTAATTATGAAATTATTCTAGCTAGTTGTATTCTTGTAAGTTCATGAGAGATATTTTTATCACTTGTGAGTGATAAGAGTTAGCCACTTTTCCTCTATTCTCAATGTCTTCCATTCTCATACTATGTATAATTTTAGCTTGAGCATCAATACAAGGAGTTTTGAGCCTTTTTTGACTAAGGGGTTTATTGATACTTTGTGTTCATTAAATTCTAATTGGTCTTGTCACTATTTGTAGAATTGTTTCTTATCATAAATGTATGTGTTGAAGTTTCTAACTAGTGTGTGAAGGAATCTGATTTTCTACTTGTAACATTAGTTCTCCTATCTCATTTCTCACTCCTCTTCCCTGCCTTATAGACAAATTCCTCTCTAGCAAGAAATTGCTAGCTTTTCCGCAGGGTTAGTGGAGTGTGCCTGTTGGATCCCCAGTCGAAAGGCCACCAGAGAAATCCAATTTTACTCATGCATGTACATACGAAAACTACACTAGTTAAGTAGAGGGAATTATATTCCTAGAGCGTTGGAAATAAATCCACAAGTTTTTCCTCCTGAAATTTTTTCTTGCCAATAGTTTTTGGCACCCACCATGGGGTAGATTTAGTAGTGTTTGCACCCAAAATACGACCACAAGGTTTGAAAATCATAACAAAAAAATCAGATTTCAAAGGAAAATCATTTTTTGAAGACTGCTCTGTTAAGGAATGAACCCCTGTCACATTCATTTCCCACATCATACAGAAATTTCCAGATTGGATTGAAGTACCAATGAGTGACAATGAATAAGAAAAAGAAGATGTCTGTCTAGAAAAGAATATTGTTGATCAACCATGGTCCTGGAATAGTGTTGACAAAGGAAAGAAGAAAGAACCTATCACCAATAAAGAGGAATGGATTAAAAAGAGACATAAGATAAGGTGTGAATCTTGAGAATATGCCAAATTCTTACACGATATGAACAAGCAACTTGAAGCAACCCATCATGAGGAAGAAGAAGATGATATTTTTCCTATAAAGGAAGATCTTAAAGATCATTCATACCATAGTGATTTCATACCCGAAATGTTCTTAAATTCTACTGAAGAAAATCCTATCCTTGAGCCTTCCGATGAAGATAAAATCAGCATTCAAGAAGATGACAAAAGATAGGATGGTGCAAGATCCACTGAAGAATATTTTTGCAATCTTGTGCATCTTACTGCAAAATTGAGAACATTATCTTTCTTCCACCACTCAATAGATGAATTGCTCACATACAGTGATGAAGAAATGAATATGTGGAAAGACTTTAGAGCATAATGAAAGGAAATTTTGACCCCGAATTCTTTGATGAAATTTGGAGGTATGCTTTAGCTCTACAAATAAGATATGAACATCTTGAAGCATCACATAAAATGGAGGAAGAAGACGAGATGCACCCTATGGAGGAAGAACCTGATGGCTTCCCATATTATGAGGTTTTCATTCCTAGAAAATTCTTGGATGCTTCTAAAGAATATCTTATCATGGAACCTTCCAATGAAATCCAAAGCAATGCCATGGATGAAGAAAAAAAGAGACAAAGATAGAATCACCATTTAGAAATTCCAATTGGCTTGAGTCACAGCCCATAGGGGAAATAATATAATCAATAAAGGAAGATCCTTGCTGTATAATGGATGATCCAATGCTCTCCGAAGACTCCACCAATGATGAAGAAGATGACCAGTTCAAAGTAAGCATGAATGATCTATTTTCAAGTTTTGATCTTTTAATTAATGACGAAATGGAGAGATGTGAAGAAGTGCAAGAAATTCACCCAACATCATGGTCTAAAGACGATGAATTCAAGATGGCCATAGATTATCTTCCCTCCTATTTTGATTCTTCAAGTGATGTAGAAATGTCACATGAATAAATGGAGGAAGTCAAAGAATCAAACTCTCTTCCTGATGTAATCATGAATGATCGAATGGAAAAATCCCACTCTCTTTTCAAAGCCGAGGAGAACAAACAATTTAAACACAACCTCTAATCACTTGGGGAGAAAAATCATCATCATGGTGAAAAAAAATCCTTTCATCTTTCACATGAGAAATAAGATTTAGTAATGAATGGTCAAGATGTAGCTAAAAATTATTCTCATACTACTTCCCTAACATAGTTATCTTCTTATTACAAAGAAGAAGATGATATGGATTTTGAGCTTGAAGGAGTGACCTTCCCATGAAGCTTGGACATATTATCCTTGTCAGTAGGTGTCATGAATCAAGTATGCCCGTGTTCAAAAGAAAGTGAATCTTTGGCAACAAAAAACAAGGAAGAGGTGAACAAGAATGTTTCAAATGAATCATGGGCCCGTATGGATTAGATTTTTAACCATCTCCTGGAGGCATACAAATAAGATTATTCCAATGAAGATAAAAATGAGCCTATGGAAATTTTAGAAAAACTATATGTACAAGATATCTTGAAGGATGTGGAAGAAATTAAATATCCTTAAATCATCCTTGAACTCTTAACCCGGGTTATGGAGATACAAGATAGGTATGAATCAATATGTGCTTCCTATTCTAGTGGACCAATTTTTGATGTTGAGATGGAGCAGCTGGATAATATTGATGACTTCCCTAATACTTTGGTTGATGAGAATGGACATGAAAGCATGTTTTTTTCTTCCACATTGTGTGAAGAAGTTCATGAGTGAAAAAGAAGAAAAGATTGTGAATCTCCTTTGGACATCTCCAGTTTTGAAGACAACACCTCCACCATGGAAGAAGATACCAGGGAAAACATTGAGCTGATTTGCATTGTAGAAAGTTGTTTGGAGCATGGCAAAAATCTGTAGCAATGTTGGGAGTATATTCAAAAATAACTTGCTCCCACCATTTCAGAATGGTCCATCAATGCAAAACAAGAGTTCATATGGAAAAATCCAATGAAGGGTGAAGAATATTTACATGGCCAAACCAAAAGCTGCAATTTTGAAAATAATATCAAGATGGAATTCGAACGAATGCATATTGGAAAAAAATTCTCTAGACAACAAATAGGGAGTATGCATGATTCTTTCCAAATGATCCAAAATCAAACTGTAATCACCTTCCTCTAAGCTACGATTCATCTTGAAGATGTTCCCATGCTGCAACAATATCTTAAGGATGATGAAGACATATGGCTTAATGATTTAACCTCCATGACCGAAAACACTTGGTCAGAGAAACAAAGCGATATGTTTAGGGAAGTTCTTGAATGGGAAGAACACTAGTTTGTTCTCACTCCTTCCAAGTGTTTTGCTGATATAAGAGACAATTTGAAGTTGAAATTCAAAGAAGATCAATGTTTTCATGAAAACAACAATTTTCCCACTCTCAAAGAAATGGAGGGATGGTGTCTCATGATTGCGGGACATCAAGAGGAATCTTCAAAATGCAAAAGTTTTAAGAGGTTAACCAAATTTTCAATGGATGAAGGAAAATTTTCAATATAATATGAGTACAAGGATGGAATCATGATCAATATTATTTTTATCAAGCCATGTAAGGCCATAAAAAAAAGATGGTTTGATCAAATAACAATTTTTTTGCTTCAAAGGTTAGGCTTTAATCCACTATCTCATGATGGCATGTACTTTTTTCAACCCATTTCTAGGTATATGTATATTCTTTCCCCACATCTATAGTCCCCCCTTATATATCATTTCCTTTCTATGGCAAGAGTCTTTCCTTTCTGCGTGTGTTGTGTGTTTCCTTCTTCTCTCTCTCTCTCTCTCTTGTAAGTTGTACATGACTCTGCAGAGCCCAATGAATAAGGAACTGGTCTTTGTTTTGAAAATTTGAGATTCTAGATTCTTCTTGTCATGTATTCACTATGCTCAGTCCATGTCATGTCCCCAAGCTAGAGCCAACTGTTTTTGTGCAAATGTGTAACAGGGAAATTGATAATTTCTAAGCATGACAACGATACCCCTGTACCAAATTTTTCATATGTTATCATTCTGAGGCACCCCAGGTCTACCCAGTCACTTCCTATGATCTCCTAGTTGATGTTAACACATCCCCCTAGGTGAATTATGAAAGTAAATTCAACCCCCTAGGTGATTCTAGGAGTTCTTGAAAAATGTTATCTCTGGGTAGTGTTGGGAAGGGCTATCACTGGCCTTCCCAGGACTGGAAAAACCTCATAAAGTGGAAGGGAGGATCTAAATCCAACATGGAGGTAAATTGAATGCCTATAAACATCATGTAAGTGATTTTGGAATATTCAGGGAATATTTGGAGAGTTTGGAGTAGTTTGATAAAAAACACGGTTCACAGGACTAGGTAGTGCACTGGCCAAAACAACTGTTGAACTTCCGAAGGTGATTCTAGGAACTCAAAATGGAGTTAGAATAAAAAATATCCTCAGAAAGGGAATCAAAATCCATAAAATATGGTGAAATAATTTTTTTCACAAAACGTTGGCACATTGGGTCTGCAAGCAGTTTTTATCATGCACAAGTGGAGTACAAAATCAAAAATCTGATTGTTCAGGGATATAATTGAGGATTAAATACTTGAAAACCCCTCAAATAGATTCAAAAGGTCATTTCAAGTTAGGATCATATAAAATTTCAACTAAAAAGTCCATTGGTAGCTCAATTTATCGTCGTTTCAAGTTGTCCTCTTGGAGCGAGTTCAGGAGTTAGTCAAATTTTGGGAGAACACGTGTCAGATCCAGGAGCCTGACAGGATTTTCTGTCCCTCACATCCCTCAAGGTTAGGGACATCAACCATGGAAATTTTTTTCCTATCCCCCATATGACCTCTAGATCCTCATGCGACCTCTAGGATCACCAATTTAGCCTCCAAGTGTTTGCAGGAGCTCAAAGCCTTAACCGTTCGATCGCTGCCATGTGTTGTCACCTTGCTCACCAAGGAATTTAATCTCCCTCACATCCCTTTAAGGTGTGGGGAATCAAGGACATTAAAATGTGAAAAAACTCAACATAATAAATTTGATAATTTTTCTAACTATTTTCCCAGATGAAATCTTCTTATTGCTTCTCACTACCTAAAGAAAAGTTGTAGAGAACACCTCAGTCCACCATTGTTGCTCCGAACCAGCTCCACCATAGAAAAAAAACCTTCCACTCCATGAATATGAATTGGTTTCAAAGGAAATATTTATCTAAAGAGCTAAAGGAATGAATAATGAAAGATAAGAGTGAAGGAATTCTATAGAAACCTCTATTTCCATGAGACAAATATTCGAACATATCTTGCAAGCCAGTGCACAAAACGAAGAACCATCTATTGATGAGTTCTTCAATATCAAAGGAAATTAAAAAATCAACTTCAAACCTCCCATTTGCAACAAGGAATGCTCAAAGAAAATAAATTTCACTTATGGCTCCACAAAGAACAAAGCTCAATTTCCCGTCAAACCAGTAACCAGATCGAAGAGAAAATTTCACCAGTGAGACAAGAAGTAATAACCTATCACAATGGAGTTGTTGTCATTGTAAATAGATACAAAAACAATACCTGAAAGTTTAAAGCTCCATTAATGGCTTCCATGACATAGTAGTGGAGAAAATCAATGAGATACCTCTCCACTTCTCAGGGTTCCAGTGGGCGAAACCGTGCAAAAATTGGAGGGAATGATCATTGAAAAATCTAGTTTCGCGTGAACTAGTTTTTACACCATGAAGTCTGTATTTTTTAGGGATATGGAGGAATGAGTTTTCATCAAAGTTATTCTCTTTCACATGAAGAACATATGTGAAAAAGGAAGTGATCTACCTCTTCACTTCCTAGGGTTCCAGTTGGAAAAATCATGCAAAAATTGGAGGGAATTATCGTTGAAAAATATAGTTTTGTGTGAACTAGTTTTCGTGCCATGAAGTCCCTGATTTTTAGGAATATGGAGGGATATATTTTTTTTTAGTATTTTAGCCCTGCTGATGAAAATCTCATTTTGCCACTTGTTGGGATGAAGGAATTACTCAAAATGAGGAGCGTGGAATCCGGGAATAAGACCTAGATTTTCAAAACCTATTTTGTTACAATCTGAAATCCATGGTACACTTACTAAAAATAACATGCATTCCTACATAGGAGTCTTTATTTTCAGGTAATCCACCATTTGAAGAGGCTACAAAGAAGGAAATGAAAACAGAGGGAGTATCACAGGAAAATTCATCAAAAAGGTCATCTCGGCTCGTAATTGACACTTACTAAAAATAGTAAGTGGTTCCACAAGCCCCTACTATAAATATCTAGTTGGTCCAAAAGGTGAGAGGAACAAAATAAGAATAAATAATTCAAGCTACCATAGTCGATTGAGGTTGGGAAAAGCTAAACTATGACACTTACTACAAATAGTAAGTTGCCCCATCTATACTTACTAAACATAGCAGGTTGTTCTCAAAGGGTAAGTTTGGAACAATGGGATGTAGAGGTACGACCATTCAAGTCAATACCATAATTATGTATAATCCATGTGAATTTATCATATGGAATTTGATATCCATCTTAGGGAACTAGTCAATGTTTTTCGACACTCACTAAATAGTTTAGGTCACAGGTATATCATACAAAGGATGGGAGTTGTGGTCATCAACAAAATTATTCATTCAACTTGGAAAGCATTCATGATCTAATTTGAAGGAGTTTCTCAAGGTGCAAGGATTTTGAAGATTCAGAGTCTTATTACACTTAACAAGGATCTGTAGACTTCATCAAGGGCATCATCCTTTATTTTCCTGCTCCTTCTTCCCCCCCAAACATTATCCCTCCTATATGTTCTAATTTTCATTAAGGGTTTGCAATTTTTGATATGTCTGAAAGTGAATTTAGAGACATGATGTAAAATTTAAGTCACCTTATTTTTATAAAAAGTACTTAATATTCAAATAGGAATATGAATATTCTAAATTCAAAATGAGGAATATGAAAGAGCATAAGGAAGATGAGGAGTTAAGTTTAGCACTTTAAATTGTAATGAGCTCTTCATTCCAAATGGTTCTAATTATGAAATTCTTCTAGCTGGTTGTATTCTCGTAAGTTCATGAGAGATATTTTTCTCACTTATGATTGAAAAGAGTTAGCCACTTTTCCTCTATTCTCAATGTCTTCCATTCTCATACTATGTATAATTTCAGCTTGAGAATCAATACAAGAAGGAGTTTCGAGCCTCTTTTGACTAAGGGGTTTATTGATACTTTGTGTTCATTAAATTCTTATTGGTCTTGTCACTGTTTGTAGAGTTTTTTCTTCTCATAAATGTATGTGTTGAAGTTTCTAACTAGTTTGTGTTGGAATCTAATTTTTTACATGTAACATTAGTTCTCCTATATCATTTCTTACTCCCCTTTCCCGCCTTACAGACAAATTCCTCTCTATCAAGAAATTTCTAGCTTTTCTGCAGGGTTAGTGGAGTGCTCTTGTTGGATCCCCAGTCAAAAGGACACCATAGAAATTCACTTTTACTCGTATATGTACATATGAAAGCTGCACTAGTTAAGTAGAGGGACTTATATTCCCAGAGCATTGGCAAGAATTCCATAAGTTTGTCCACCCAAAAAATTTTCTCGCAAATAAATACTAAGGTCATTATTTGTCTACCACCACAACTTGTGTCTCATGCCCGCTCTCCATCTCATGCATCCATTGATACATCATCACATCCACCATGTCATACTGATATTACACATTAGATTCCATAACCCTCAACATATTCACTTCTCACCTTTTCATCACCCATCAATGGCACCATTCCACATGACATTTAGATTATCTCATTCACTTATGTTGTTTTCATTCCACATGCTTGCACCACTCCACGTTGGCTCAGTCTATGGTAGGATATTTCTATCACCTTATCCCCTGATGATACACTCAATTTCTTATGGTTATTACATGAATGTTGATTTATATATTACTCTAATAACCTCTCTTCATTTTTACACTACGCGCTTTATCAATATATCTCTAAATAATCATATCATTTCCTAATGACGTACTCGTGCTTTATAGTTCATTATTGACTACTAAGGGGTATTATATAAATGAACATGTTAGTGCAAATTTACAGCACCCCTAAATGAGTTATGGATCTACTTTTCTAAGGAAAAGTCATTTGGTGTGATTGCACAACATTGAGCTTTCCCAAAGTGTGGGACCTTTGCAAATGGGGAAAGATCTCCAGAGAAGGTTGGTTCCTCTTCCTAAACTACATTCCACAAGCTATTCTAGTGTAAGCAAGATAATATAACCTAATCTAACTTCCAAGGAGACAAGGAGAGGGAGAAAAAAAGGAAAAATAGAGCCTACACTAAAATGGTGATACACCAGAGAAGGAAAGTGTTTATTATCTATCAAAACTTCCATGAAACAAAAAGAGGTGAGCAATGGAAAGGATGGACAAGTGCATCACAGACCAAAGATGGATTTCACATAGAAAATGTTCCAAAAATCCATGAAAAAATATCTAAAACCTACAAAAAACATTCAGACATACAAAAATACCATGTAATGAAGAGAGGTAAGTAAAAAAACAAAGAAAACGAGTCAAGGATGGACAAATGCATCACAAAACATATTTTTTATTGCTCAGAATTTACACAGTGCATCATTTCATGAGTAAGAGGAAAAAATTCCATTACAGAGAAAAGGCGGGTGTTCAAAATCTATTTTTGACCCTGGGGAAGAAAAGAAGGGATAGACAGAGAAGAATGATGAACAACCTTTTACAAATGAGCCAAAAATAGCTTTTATCACTCAAACAGAATGAAGGAAACGAGAAAACGTGGGAAATTCAATTTTAAAATTCCAACCACCAACAAGATCCATTTAATTATCCTACAAAATGATGGGTTTCCATGAAAAATCCCATAATTCATCGTATATTGCTTTGTAGAGCAAGAAAGAGGCCCATACTTCATTTATTTTGGTGGTTGGGGTTGTTTTCTGTAACTTTTCCATGCTAGAGATGTTTCCCATTTTTCTCTCACAAAACTCCATCAAAAATAAAAATTGAGGAGTCCATCGTGTAGAAGATTTCAACAGATTTCCATTGATAACAAAATCATGAAAATCTGAACTTTGGTGCGAAAGATATGCCCCTATGAAGATTTAGGGAAAACAGGGCAAGATTAGGGCAAAATTCAGGTTCACAAGCCGAAATTTGAACTTTTTCCCTCTTTTTTAAAATTGGGAAAATTTTCCATAAAATATTTGCACCTCACCACTCTGATGACATTTGGCACCTTCTAGTTGATCTGTGGCTTCAAAACAACATTTTCCCCTTTTCACAAAATTGGGAAATTTTCACAAAATTCTCCATGGCCTCACCACTCCACTACTGATGTAGACACGTGGCGCCATCCTATTGGTCGATGGGACCGTGTGTTCAATTCAAGCCTTTAATTTTTTGTGCCAAAAATCCAAAATCTTCAACTTTCCTCTGAATCCCACCTTAGCACTGTCGACGTAGACTTGACACGTGGCGCTCTCTGATTGGTGCGGGGCCTTGACCATTTTCCTTCCATTCTCCTTTGTGGGCTTGCAGGCCAGATTTTGAATTTAACCCTTTTTCCCTAGAAGGATAAGTGGTGAATTTCTCTCCATGCCTCCACCAACTCACCAAATTCCTTGGCAAAATTTCCTTCTTCACTCCGCCGGTCCAAGACTCTTTGGCACAAAACTCTCCCAAGCTCTGCGGGCCTGCCCAGGGAAAATTTCCCCTCCAAACTCTGCCGAGCCATAACTTGAAAAATACAAGGAGTTAGGAGGACTTCCTTACCTTTCTAGAAAGAAGAAAAAATTCTCTATCTAATGAAGTAATACCTAGAAAATTTTGAGTTTTTGAAATGTGTAGAAATTTGATTGAGGCACAAAAAGGAAGCTAGTTAACCCAAAATAAGAGGGAGCTTATTTTGGTTAACAATTTGGTGACTCTCAGGGGTCATCTACTTACTAGATGAAATATCAATGGCCTTTGAAGCATCCATTGGGCATGGAGTCAAGCCTGATAACCAATTCTGATCTGAACTATGAAAATCTGACCTCTGGGCCACTTGGAAACCCACTAAAACTTGGAGTTAATCTTCACCAAAAGCCATTGAAATGGATTATGCAAGAACAATACAAAAAAAAAAAAAATATGTACAAACTTAGAAATCATACATACCCTAAGTGGGATATGTAGAGTGTGCAAAATCACTTCTTTTATTGAAAGAAAACCTACCTACTCTACTCTAACTGGAAGTGAAGGTGGTTTAAACAAACCCTGCAACTAGTTGTGCAAAATAGCTTCCTTTCTTCAAAATGGGCAACCATATGATTGATTTGGAGCTGATCATGGTTGGTTGTATGAGTGGAAAATAAAAAAATCTGGTATTCTACCCAAATTAGAAAGGTGTCAGCTAAAAGAAAATTATATACCTCTTTTAGTTGCTCTGCATTTGGATTGTAGAGGTATTGCAGCTGATCCTTAGTACTTTGAAGCTCATACTCATATTCAGAAGTAAGAATGACTGTTGGAAACTCCTCCTTTAACTCCAATGAAGCCAAATACCTTATTGGGCAAGGTCTGATCCATTTGATATGCCCATATATTTGAAACTCTCCTCCAAAAATGGAGTCTTCTTACAGATCTTCATAGATGGATGATGTGGAAGGAATGGTGGAACTTTTCTACTTTTTCTCTTCCTCTTCCAGTGAAGAACATGGAAGATTAATATCTTCCAACCCTGATTCCAAAGATCTATTATAAATGTAGGCTACTGTAAATGAAATTTATCCTCCATGACAATAGGTTCTTGTGTTTGGAAGATGGGTGACGAAGGAGAAAACAATGTGATTTCAACTGGTTCTTCTCCATCAAAAAAGTCCTCCAAATCAGACAAACAAACTACCTCATTGCTATCCTGCTACAAATGTTCAACTTCCTCTATGTTGTTCTCTTGATCAACAACTTTTTCACCATGTTTCTCCTCATCCTCAAAGATTAAGTTTGAAAGATCAAACTCTTCTTCAACGTTGGAGCTTGAAGAGAATGAAGTAGAAGGAAGAACTGAAGGTTCTTCTATGGCTTGTTTTGTGTTCAAAGCTCTTGGACCTACATTTTCTCCTCCACAACTAGAAAGAAATCCTCTTCTTTGGGACTTTGAGCTGATTTTATTTCCTCCTCCATGGATGATTGTGCAACTTGAATTGGACCATAATTTTCTTCAAGTAGAGTGCCAACATTTACACTACATTATGAGAAAACAAGATGATCTTCTTACTCCACTGCTCTTGCTATAAAATCAGCCTTGGCCACTAGTTGTTCTTCAACCTTTACCTCCTATGTAGGATTAACCAGTAAGGGGATCTTTATAAACCCAAATTTGGCAGCCCAACTCTGTAGATTGTCTATCATTTCTTTTCTTTTGGGCTCCTCTTCTTGCTGTCCTTGATTGGATTCTTGAGTATCTTCCCAACATGCACTTGGGAAAGTAAGAGGAGTGGTAGGTTAGGATTCAAATAGATTTGCAATTTTTTTTGGTGGGGAGGGAGGTGGAAATTATTATTTGTTTGGAGGGCATGACTGTTTAGAAGGAAAAAGAGCAGAGAAATTAAGGTGGGATGGGAGACTAGGAGGTGAAGAAATGGAATTAGATATTGGGACAGCAGATGGAGAGTTTAAAACTTGACACTACTGAGATAAAAAAAATTGGGAAAGAGGAAAAGAAAAAGCATGAGATGGTGTGCTTACCCGTTGACAAGGTTGCTGAATACACCTCTCATACACCTCTATTCCTCTAGTCCACTTTGCAAGAAATGGCAACGTTGCAACAATGAAGTCAAGTTTCTCTTGCAAGCTATAATGCCTTAGAAAAGGTCCCACCCATGGATAGGGTGCCCTAAAACTGATTCCAAATGTATTCATTTGTACTTGAGCCCTGGATTGCACCATGTTTTCATCCATCTTTTGGATTTTCTCCAAAAAATCTATATTTTCTTCTTGACTGTCCTCATCATATGCGTATTCTTGTGCTTGATAAGCTTCATAGCCAAACTGATTTTGGAATTGCTCATATGGATATGCATACTGGTTTTGAATTTGACTAAAATGCTGATCTAGAGGATTTGAAAAACATGTTGGAGGTGGGAAACATTGCTACTGTTGTAAATGTGAATTCCATGATGGAAATGAAGTCATGATTGCACAACTTCATGGAATGGGAAAGAGTGAAAGGGATGGAAAGAAGAATGAATGAAAAAGGAATGGAAATAAATGGAAAGAAGGTCTACAACTTCAGTGATGGGTTTCTAATCAGATGGAGTTGCTAGATGTGTTTGCAAGTGCCTCCAAAGGCTAAAATTTTCATAGGAACACATCAACTTGCAAAAAAGGAAGTGGAATACCTCTTGGGTCCCACAGGGCGTGCCAAAAATATTAGTGCAAATTCATGGCACCCCTAAATGAGTTATGGATCTACTTTTCTAAGGTAAAGTCATTTGGTGTGATTGCACAACATTGAGCTTTCCCAAAGTGTGGGACCTTTACAAATGGGGAAAGCTCTCTAGAGAAGGTTGGTTCCTCTTCCTAAATTACCCGCCATAAGATATTTTAGTGCAGGAAAGCTAATATAACCTAATCTAACTTCTAAGGAGACAAGGAGAAGGAGAAAACAAGGAAAAATAGAGCCTACACTAAAACAGTGATACACCAAAGAAGGAAAGTGTTGATTATATATCAAAACTGTCATGGAACAAGAAGAGGTGAGCAATAGAAAGGATGGACAAGTGCATCATAGACAAAAGATGGATTTCACATAGAAAATGTTCCAAAAATCCATGAACATAGCTCCAAAACCTGTAATGTACATCCAGACATACACAAATACCATGTAATGAAGAGAGGTAAGGAAACTAATAAAGAAAACGAGCCAAGGATGGACAAATGCATCATACAACATGTTTTTTATTTCTCAAAATTTACACAGTGCACCATTTCACGAGTAAGAGGAAAAAATGGCATTATAGAGTAGGGGAGGAGGTTCAAACTCCATTTTTGAACCTGGGGAAGAAAATAAGGGAGATATAGAGAAGAAGGATGAACAACCTTTTACAAATGAGCCAAAACTGGCTTTTATCGCTCGAACAGAATGAAGGAAATGAGAAAACATGGGCAATTAGATTTTAAAACTCCAACCACCAAAAATATCCATTTAATTAGCCTGAAAAATGATGGGTTTCCATGAAAAATCCCAGATTTCATCGTACATTGATTTGTAGAGCAAGAAAGAGGCCCATACTTCATTAATTTTGGTGGTTGGGGTCATTTTTTGTAACTTTTCTATGCTAGAGACATTTTCCCATTTTCTCCCAAAAGCTCCATCAAAAATAAAAATTGAGGAGTCCATCATGTAGAGTATTTCAACATCTTTCCATTGATACCAAAATCATGACAATTTGAGCTCTGGTGCCAAAGATATGCCCCTCTGAAGATTTAGGGAAAACAAGGCAAGATTAGGGCAAAATTTGGGTTCGCGGGCCGAAATTTGAACCTTTTCCCTCTTTTTTCAAATTGGAAAATTTTTCTAGAAAATATCCATGCCTCAACATTTTGATGACACATGATACCTTCTGGTTGATCCACGGCTTCAAAACAACATTTTGCCCCCTTTCGCAAAATTGGGAATTTTTCCCAAAATTCTTCGTGGCCTTGCTACTCCACTACTGATGTGGACATGTGGCGCCATCCTATTGGTTGATGGGACCGCGGGTTCAATTCATGCCTTTAATTTTTTGTGCCAAAAATCCTAAATATTCAACTTTCCTCCAATCCCCACCTTAGTGCTGCAAATGTAGACTTGACATGTGGCATTCTTCGATTGATGTGGGGCCTTGACCATTTTCCTTCCATTCTCCTTTGCGGGCTTGTGGGCTAGATTTTGGCTTTAACCCTTTTTCCCCAAAAGGATAAGTGGTGAATTTCTCTTCACACCTCCACCAAATCACCAAATTCCTTGGCAAAATTTCCTGCTCCGCTCCACCAGCCTGAGACTCTTTGGCACAAAACTCTCCCAAGCTCCGTGGGCCTGCCCAGGGAAAATTTCCCCTCCAAACTCCGCCGAGCCATAAATTGAAATATACAAGGAGTTAGGAGGACTTCCTTACCTTTCTGGAAAGGGGAAAAAGTATCTATCTGATGAAGCAATACCCAAAAAATTTTGAGTGCCTGAAATGTGTAAAAATTTGACTAAGGCACAAAAAGGAAGCTAGTTAACCCAAAATAAGAGGGAGCTTATTTTGGTTAACAGAACCTTATTATCTATTACACTAGGGGACACCAACATTCTCCCCCCTCTTCATCATACTAACACACACTTCACTACACTATTACAAACATCTCATTCACATACTCTTTCACATTTTTTCCATTTAATGCTTATGTCACTAAATTGGGACTTATTCTAGTCCTAACAGATAAAAAATATGCTCAATATCAAAATCTAATATTGCTATTTTCGGATTCCTAAATGTAAAATATTGGAATTATTTACACTCCAAAATCACACATATAGGATTCCAAAATTACACATATCGGATTCCAATATCGCATATATTGGAATCCAGACTCACATATATTGGAATCCAAAATCACATATATTGGAATTATATGTACTCCAAAGTACCCTATATCAGAATACAAAAAATCAAATAATTTAATCCATTATACGGGTTAGTATCTGCAAGCCATTATTTATGATTTGTTATATACAGAACATATTTCTATTTTATAAGTGCTAGCATCCGCTCGCCATTATTTATGTTATGTTATATACAAAACATGTTTTTGTTTTATAAGGGCTAGTGACTGCTAAACATTATTTATGGTTTGTCTTAGTGAAGCTCCAAAAAATAAGTTCCATCGAATTTGGTTTTTGATCAAATATCATCTAGAACATATTTTCTTGTCCTTCAATGGTTGCAACAAAGGACACAACGTGGTGTTAAATTTGACACTAGTTTAATTTTTTTATCATTTCTATCCATAAAATAGTTACAAATCTTTGAAATAACCGTCATATATGACTTGCATATTTTAGATATGAACGCCAATTTTTATAGATTATTTATATATTAATTATATTAAAAAATATTAAAAAACAATCAAGATATATAGTATAATTTAATATTTATTTTATGAACACTGTAAAAATAATAATAATTTTTCAAATTTTCAAGGGCAATTTTTTCTGACAATTCACCATAGAAGAAGTTATTCAATCATACTGTCATCTTATAATCAGTGAAAATATAAATCCTCCCAACTTATATTTCGACAATCTCAACATTATAGAATAGATTTACGAAGTACATTCATAATAACATATGAATGTATATATTATTCGCAATGTTAAGCATTACAATCATAACAACATTCTAAAAAGATAAATAGTTATTTGGCATTTTCTTGCTCCAAGTATTTGATGCCCTCTACCACATTCAATTCCTAAGACATAATTTGTGATATTGTTTTGTACAAATCGGCCATCAACCATTTATTTTTTGTACAATATTTACATCTTCTTTTCATACCCACCATAAAATTTTGAGGAGGTTTTCCCTTTGCACCTAATGTAATACACAGTATTTTTCGAAGTGTATGAAAAATCGTTTCTACTCCAAACCTTTTCTAGGTCTTATTGCTATTCCCTTGACTATATTGTAATGTTACTTTCCCCAAGTGAGTCTTGGATTCAATATGGTCAATATTTTTTTTAAAAATCCCATTGATATCTTTTTAACATCAACAGAAATGAAAGTGTCAGACCAGAATCCTATTTCATAGTATGGTGATAATAATTTTATAAATTATGATAGGCCACCTTGTAGGTTGACAACTTTCATACTGGGCCTGAATGACATTTTCCTATTGTATGTTTTGTTTATCCCATATAGTAGGTCCTCCATATCCAAAATAAGAAAATAAATCTTATCGCTACTTGCAGGGAAGTAAATTTTTTTTTGTCGGCCACATATTAATTACAACTAATTGAAATAAACAACATTTTAGCTTATGGATAACAATTACCGATTGAGATTGTGGCTTGGATTACACCTCCTTTACATGTTGCTAGATCCGTTGATGCAAGAGATATTTCAAATATACAATCATCAATTCATAATATATTTCTTCCTATTGAAAATGTGAGCATAATGTATTTGAAACAAACATTAATCAATTCATAATCAATCTCATGCTATGGAAAACTTAACCGGATAAACATAGTGGTTTATGTGGTGATATGGTAAGTACAATATCAATTATTCTCTATCTTATAATTCAAGTTTAGCAGTTGTTAAGCTATACTTATATTCATTTAAACACATTTAAGATGAGAACAATCCTACAATATTGCTGAGGATTTGCGGCTGCTAGGCTATTCCATCATTGGCAAAACTACACTTAGATGGAAAACCTTTAATGAGGCTAGCCAAGTTCTTCTTTACATATGTACAAGCTAGAGCAAGCTATATGTAGTTCTGTTTATGATGATGTTGAAGCCAAAACAATGTGAATTCAATGTAAGTAGTCAGTTTGTAGTAGTGAATTAGTGAAACATTATAGATAGTATGCATTTGTAAATCAACGAGATATTGATGAATGTAAGGTTTTTTAGTCGAACCATTTTTATATTGAACGTGGATTCTTAGAGTCCGCTAAAATATATATAGTTCGTTTTAAATTGTTATCATAGATTACAAATGTATTTCCTTAAACTTTTTCTTTGACCCTAAGTCAAGCATATAAACTAATGTCTATTAGTTATCATTTCCTATAAATTTGTGGGCCTTATAAATATTTTGGTTGTAAAATAAACATGGATATCATATTGTTTCCTATAAATTTTTGGGCCTTATTGATTTTCTACATAACCATTTCTTTTCTTATAAATTTTTGGGGCTTATTAGCGGGTTTGTTTGTAAATTCACACGATTAACATACCTAGACCTGATGGCATTTTTGTGGCCATTGTGCCCATGCTCTCCACATCTGTCATCTGAATTGTAAAAAACATAAATTTGTTAAAATAATTAAAAACCATGGCAATTGAAGATAGAGCCCATTAAACTTATTTATAAAATGATTGAAAGTAAATCACCATGTTAAATTGGTTGTGTAACATCACGATGAAATGATAGTACATAAAATTTTATAGCTTTATGGTTATCTGCATAAATAATAATTGTATAAGTAACACATTTAGGTTAAAATCCATTAAAGAAAATCACTTGTTGAATTTGTTTTCAGAGAAAAAACTTTCTTCATACGAGAATATGAATGTTTTTGAAACATCGCTTGACTATGTGTCTCAAAAATACAAATAAAAGATAGTTTAGAATCCACCAATGCACAGAGAGTGAAAATTCCACCATAAAACACTAGTACTATAGAATTTATGGAACAACATCGAGTGAACATCTCAGCCTTGAACTCATACAATATTTTGCAAAGAAAATGATGGATGTTTTCTTATAGGCCAATTTTTCTTGCAGTTACCAATTTTTGTGGCAGTTTCTCCATCTAATCCATAGTGAACTCTTCTCTATAATCATCGTTATTGTCACGGTTTTACACACAAGATATTGTGTAAGTAAGACACAAAATTTTGAATATCCCATTGCTATTGTAGATTCTGTAGTATCCATCCATAATTTATATTCCAATTTCTTTAACCTTTTCCATGCATCTTTGTACAATATCGCTTAACATTTTTGAATAACTAGTTGGTATTAGACCAATAATACAAGATAGCACATTAGTTTGGATAACTGTTATAAGCTCCATTATGACATCAAAAGAAATATCATTGGCCTAATTACAAAAATTAGTGATCACACATTCAACATTGAAAGGATTAGTTGAAGAAATAAATGATAAAGTTGATGGAATCTGGAATGGATATGCACATTTACAAGAAAAATTGTCTGAGACTTTCACCCTTGTTGGTTTATTTCCTTCCGGTGACATCACATAGTTGTCTAATATTTTCTGAGCCATGATGGGAAGAACTTATTCCACCTCATGATATTTTTTCCATTTTTCCATTTTTTCCCCAATATGGGAATCAAATTTTCTTTTTCCATTAGTCTCTTCACCCAACAATACAGACAACTGAAGGTAGTGTGATTCATGTAATTTAATTTTTTTGATTACATTAGATTCACTACACGATGTCAATACAATATTATCTGGATGCTTATTTCTCAAATAATGTAGAATTTTTTCTCTCATTTTGTTGTCTCCTTTTATTGTCCAGTAGTAAGAATAAAATGTCTCTTCTATTACACTAACCTCAAAAGACCCAGTTGATTTAGTATTCCTTTTTAACCCATGTAATTTTGATTTAGATGGGTCTATCTCCAATTCAGTAAAATATGTTTGCCTCAACATAATAAACAACTTGGCATAGTTTGGAGGTGAAATAAAACCTTTTCTATGCAAGAAATGAAAAACAGAAGATGTTTTCTCATTTCTACACAATTTTCCGAATACTGTAAATATACCATTTTGAATGTCTTATGCATTTGAACATCCATTTTTGTTAGAATATATTAGAATCCCAAAATTCCAACCATATTTTGAACAAGAATATGGTCCGCTATTTATGGAGGCATGAATTTCCCATTTCTTGAACAAAGAAATATCCAACTCCATATCCAGATTAAGACATTTATTGTTTTCAAAGTCTAAGTGTCCCACCTAGACACGCGGTGTCCCCAAATCAATAACTTATGATGATAGAACAATACCAACTTCTTCATGATTTTAATCTATAAAAAAACAACCATAGGTCGACGTAGTAGTTTTCAGGTGAATTAAGTTCCAGAAACCATTCCTCGTCTCTTTTCTTCCAAAAAATACTACATGCGATGAATGGAATTGTTCTGAATAGAGCGCGAATAATGGAAGACATTTTACCTATATGTACAGTAAAATACATCAATAATTAGGTCATTTCCAAACTTTAAAGTGTTTTTCATGCATTGTCTGTTAAGGAATTTAAATAATACCCTAGCAGACACCAACTTCTAGAGTTCTTTACTATCTATCATAATATAGTAATAAACTTAATGGTTAGTGAATGCTAGGATTTGATAGGGCATCTTATGTATCATTCAAATGGTTACAGTAATTCATATTTTGTGGATCAAATCAATAATAACATAATTATTCTAAAAGTTTGAAATCTAATTATGATGCATTGAAAGATACGAAACCATTTGCACCTTTTGAAAGTATTACATATCAAATGGAAAAACCATAACATTATATAGATGGCATGATAGGAATGTTAAAAAATAAACACTTTAGTGGAAGATAGACTTTTAGTCAACATATAAAAGAGCAACCTAAAACAATTTTAAAGCCATTTACACCTTTTTAATGATAAACCATACAGGACATAAAGATGTAATATTTGGTATTTCGAATAGTGGTTGCGGTAGCTTGAGATTTTTTGTTTTACAAGACTATGTGATTTATGTGTAAATAAGTCATATTGTAGTATTGAGGAATAGATGCTTGCAATAAGATTAATGAGCATGTTTAAAGGATAGAGGTCAGAAGATTAATGTTTATTATTTTGAGGAGAGTATTTGAACAACAAATCACATTAACAGAGTTAGTGATATCTCATCATTTTTTTTTATATAAGACAATGTGAAATATATGTTTATTGGACATACTTTATTCATTATGTCTAAATGTCTATAAATACTCTAAGTATGATATTTTAAGCATAGCGTTTAGTGGGAAATTATAAAAAAATCTATCAAAAACAAACGGGAAGGATTAAATTTTCCTAAACGTAAGTATGGCCCTCTACACAGTAGCCATTTTCATGGAAACAATGCCCTATATAAGGTCATGGTGGGTTAAACCTATTTGAGAAAAGATTTCATTATTAATTTTTTTTTTGAGTACCACTACAACAAGGGTCTATTCTCTTTTACTCTAACTACAAGTTATATTTAAAATACTAATTGAAGAAATTTATTCCAAATTATTTGAACTTATGTTAACTTATTTATAGTGCCAATCTTCTTAGGCTACAACCATTTACTATCTATACACTTTTGGCTTGTATCCATGGTGGAAACAAGTGCTACACTATAAATCCTCGAAAGGGATCAAACCATATGTATTTTCCATAAAATATATTGTTTTTAACAAATAATTCACAACCTTTTGTATCGGAAAAATTGTTTACCTAATGTTTAGTTTCATTCATTATCGAAAGTAATGGCACAATGAATGCTAGTTTCAACAATTTATTTTATTGGAAATTGGGGTAAAACAATAAATCGTGACCTAGTTGAGAGACCGCGAGGCTCCTACCATTACTGTCATTGTAAACTCTATCTATACAACTTTGAATTGCTAGTGTTTTTCATTGATTATTATTATACCATGTTGGCTAGAAGGTACTTGAGGGAGACAATAGATCAATTGCATACCATATAGAGGGATCAAGCCTTACGTAGTTACCATAAGCTATATTTTTTGAAACACATAATTCACATCAGATCTTATAGGAGAAAATGCATAGCGAACGCTAATTTTTTTTTCCTTATCAAAAGTAAGGGAATAGTGGACACTAGGTTCAACATTTTAATAATTTGAAAACAACAATAAAATAAAAGATCATGCTCTAGTTTAGCGGTCGCTAGGATCCCACCATTACTACTAGTCATTATAAATACCATATGATATAGCTTTAGGTCGCTAATATTTTTTCATCTATTTTAAGTAAATATTTAAGTAATTTTTACAGGAGCTAAGAACCTAGGGATTGGAGGGATCCCACCCAAGTAAAAAATATACCATACCATAAACCATCCAACCTAAACCAAAACAACAAAACATTACAAGCATGTAGGGAGACTAGAAGCCCAAACACCACACTAGAGACCTTTAGAAAAAAAACTTAAGACCAAAACCGAACATAGCAGAAAAATTAAACTAGAGAAGCAGGTAGGTAAGGACCAGCCACCTTCCTACCTCTCAAAGTCCCCCCTTCATGAGATGTATGAAGGAGGAATTTTTAGGTAAAAACAAGCTTGCGATGAAGCCCCGCAATGCCTGTACACTCTGTGAAGACGGACGCCAAGATACTTGGGAGATTTAATTTCTCAAGACGTTTCCATTTAAAGATCCCTTTCACACAAGAAACATGTACATCTTTAGTGAATTTCATCAAGACTAAAATACTAGCTAAGAGCTCTGCTATCAATTTTCGTGCCTCCTCCAAATAGTTTTCCATCCTGAACTGAGTCAGGAAAAGGCTGAGCTTTACTAAATTCCTCTAGCGCTTCCACTAAGTTATCTTAGTGCATGGGTTTGATGAATTACATCGCTATCACCCCAAACTCCTCAATATTGTGATTCACTAACAAAAATTGTAACACAAACCATGAATCCAACTCATAGTTAACACGAGAATGATCCAAATCTGCTAGATATTCCACCCCCAGAATGCAAGTAATGGATTCCCTGACAAAATTAGACTAGGCCTAGAAAATAATTTACAGGTGAGCCTGTGAAACCTCCCCGTGAAAGGCCATCTCCCTCTTCTCTCCATCAAAGAATAATAGCAATAGAGCCTAAAATCCTATGGCAAAATAGAATGGGACCACCACCTTCATAGTCCATGAAACATAGATGAGATGGAAACATCCCGCACCACCTCAAATTGATGAGCCTCGGGGCTCCCTTATTGAGCAATAATTTCTTCCAAATCCTCTCATTTGTATACACATTCAGAAATAAGTAGCGAAACCCACTACAACCAAATTTGGTGTGTTCATTTTTATTCAATGAAAGACCCATAAATCGTTTAGCTAGTTTCCCCAATAAAACCTTAAAAACAACCAAATACCTAATACACTAAAACTTAATAAAAAATACCCAAAAAAATTACTTCATGCCAATAAATCCTTTAGAATCTCCACCTCTCCTTCATCGATCTCTAATTGTAAATCCTTGGGATCCTTAAAATTGATAGTGCACCTGACAGAAACATGCGTACCAAAAATATCATTAGATGAGATGTTCCCGGTATGTGACCTTTGCAATTTCAATAACCTCATTAGACGAGATGTTCCCAATATGTTTAATGTTTTTCTTTTTTTTCCCATCACATTCAAGTTCCTTCAGCACTTTAATCACCAAGGTAGCTGCACTGGGAACAACTGTAACTTTGTCTTGATGATTTTGTTTAGTGAGCTTCACGGTAACCCTTAAACCCTTCCAATATCTTGCAGTTTCCTTTGTAATGTCTTCTCCGATTTTTTTTGATGAAATGCCCAAAGGATAAATTTTCAGGGACCAATGAATAGGCCACTCCAACTTCTCATCCTATCACATGAATAAACACCTCCACAACATGAGATGGCTCTAAATTTGGTGGTTATTTTCCTCAACCCTTCAAAACATTCCTCTTTCACAAATCCTCTATAACTCTGTGGACTCTTACTAAGAGGGAAGACTAGGAAAAACCCTACGTCTCTATCTGTACTTGGACTTAGGGTTGTTATCTTTTGTTTTCTTTTTTTAAGTAATATATGTTGTTATTTTGTAGAGTGATTAAGGTAAAATATTAATGGTATGTAATGTTTTTTTTCCTATTTTTCCTATGCTGTTATCTCTTAGAGTGATTAAGGTACATGATGAATCAAATGTTACATAGTTCCCATAAGGTATATTGTTTAAAACACATAATTCACATCGGATCTTATCGGAGAAAATTCATAGAAAACGCTAAACATTTTTTCTTTATCGAAAGTAAGGGCATAGTGGATGCTAGGTTCAACAGTTTAATAATTTGAAGAAAATGATACAATAAAAGATCATGCTCTAGTTTAAGGGTCACTAGGCTCCCACCATTACTACTAGTCACTATAAATACCATACGTATATAGCTTTGGGTCACTACTGTATTTTAATCTATTATGTAGTAATCACAAGACTTATTATTTGTAACATATAATTCACATCTATTTTTACGAGAGAAAATACTTAGCGATTGCTAAGTTTTTGTACGTATTGAGTGGAATGCCATAAAATAATGAATTGATTGGTATATCTTAGCAGTTGTTAGGCTCCTACCTTTACCTCTTATCAAAATAAACACTATATTTAAGGTATATTGTTAGAAATACATAATTCACATCGGATCTTGTGGGATAAAATGATTAATGAAAGCTAAGCATTTTTTCCTTATCGAAAGTAAGTTCATAGTGGATTATAGGTTCAAAAGTTTAATAATTTGAAAGAAACAATAAAATAAAAGATCATGCTCTAGTTTATAGGTCGCTAGGCTTCCACCATTACTATCAATCATTATAAATACCATACATATATAGCTTTGGGTCGATACTGTGTTTTCATCTATTATGTAGTATTCATAAGACTTATTATTTGTATCATATAATTCACATCTATTATTACTCGAGAAAATGCTTAATGACCGCTAATATTTTTTACGTATTGAGTGGAATGCCATAACCTATTGAATTCAATGGTATAGCTCAGTAGTTTCTAGGCTCCTTCCTTTACCTCATATCAATATACACACTATCTTTACAGTTTTGGATCACTAGCCTTAATATGTAGTTCCCATAAGATACATAGTTTTCAACTCATATTTTATCTTGTTTACAATTTAAAAAAATGCTTGGCGACCGTTAAGATCCTTTACTTATTGACAAAAATGGCATATACAACCCTAGGCTCAAAACTTTCTTATTTTGAAAGTAGACATAAAAGAATAAATCACAGTTTAGCTTTAGTAGCAGCTAGTCTCCTACCTTTTTCCTTTACCTTTTCTCTGTAATGTCCCCTTTTCTACGCCTAAGGTTAAGGGTCAAGTCAAGTCTAAGTTGGGTCATACCCAAGGGGTTGTGGATGCTGAGGGCTATGTAATGTCCCCTTTCTGTACTGTCCCCTTTTCCTACAACAAATGGCCCAAGGTCCAACTCGAGTCCAAACCGTGGTCAGACTTAGGGGGCTGTGGACGTTGGAAGATTTTGGGAAGAGGCCCTGTGGTTTTAATATCATATTTTTTCTTTTGGGGGTCACTTTTGGACATGGTGACTCAAAAAGAGAAAAATGTAACTATAGTTACTCTTATTTTAGTGGCCCCTCCATGGAATGAAATGTGCCTAGGGTTATGGGGGATCATTTTCTAAGGAAAAGTATATAAGGAGATGGGGAAGGAAGAAAAGGCACTTTTTTCAGATACATTTTATTGATCCCTTCTCATGTAGCTGCTGCTGTTGCGCTTCTATAGCTTGTGGAGTCAAATCCCATAGGGACTGTAGCTTTGGTGGTGAGAGACCCATCCTAGCTAGCAGGGCATTCTTCGGTAGTGAGAGATCTACCCTAGTCTATTGATTTGGAGCCGTTATCTGGGTTGTGTGGCAGAGGCATTAAAAGATGTTTTAGAGGAAGGATATTGAGTGTTTTTGGGGGCATTTGAGGAAGATAATTAGTGGGATTCTGGATTAGAGTCATGATAGCCATTTAGGTAGGGCGTGGTAGCATGGATCAGAGTCATGACAGCCATTTGGTCTAGGCATGACAGCACATGGAAGGTGCCTCCCTCATTTCCTGAATCCATTCCTGGCGAGGATAATTACAACCTCTATTTGGGGTTTTTTCTAGTCGACCATTTCGGATCTGTAGGTGGCAATACTATTTTCTATAGCTGCCATTGTTATTTCTAAAGACCCTTATTTTTTCTCTTGTATTTAGAGGGTCGGGGACCTCTAAAGTTATCCAGCCACCTAGGGCATTATGTAATCTTTTGGCAACAGTTTGACTTGTGTAAAATTCCAAAAAACAATTTTATTATGTCCTCTATAATAATATCAAGATCTCTTTAATTTTTCAAGTGATTCGAGTGGATATCTTGGAAGATATTGATTTTATTTAGTTGTTGTCCTCGATGTAAAATATGCATAAATTAGTATTTTATTTTGCTGCAAGTTTTCAATATTTGTGCATTTTTAAGGGGTATCCCACTACAGATATTTTAGTGGTATCAAAGCAGTTGTTCCTCTAGCCTGTGTGGGTTAAATATGGTAGTTTGGAAAGATCTCAATGTGAGGTTTAAGAAGGAAATGTTCACCAACATGGTGAAATAATAGGAAGACACTAACCTTTATTTGATCCAGCTCACTCAGAATGTGAATCAAAATAGATCTAGGGACAATAGAAACATGGTGAGAATAGTGATAGAGGACGACCAATAGAGGTGATTGATGAGGATTCTTGTTGGAGGAAGTAACAATCTTTGAGTAGGGGTTTCAGAGATAATATGCCATTTCTAGATTATTACATGATGAAGATTGGTAACGAGCCCAAACGAGGTCATCATATATCGGTACCTAAATTACAAAGGAACTCATTGGTAGAAGAAGCCTCTAGACAAAAGAGTATGATTTCCATTGAGCAAAATAATTACATTAGTGAAACTTTTCTTGTTAGAGAAATTATTCTACCTTAGGAGAAGAAACTTTTTTGTGCAAGCAAGGAGGATGTAATGGAAACTATTAAAAAGTGTGAGGAAGGGAATAACATAGCTAGAGATGCTAGGTTGATAGCAACTCAAGTAAGACAACACATACAAGAGTTCAAGGAAAAAATGAGGGAAAGTGATGCAAAGAAGTCTACACCCATGAAAGAAGACTCTATGGAGCAGCTAGCACATGAGGAGGAGCCTCACATGGAAACTTGTGTAAAATTGCACCCTGATGTAATTTCCAAACCAACAACTGTTGATCAGCTTTTAGATACTTCAATAGGTACTCAAGAAACAATGTTGGGGGCAGCTCAACATATTTATATATTGAACACACAGAGGACATTCATGGCCTTAAAAGGTATGAAGAGCACACAATGTGTCTTATTTATTGTCACCTATTCAAATTTACTTCCATCATGAGATGCATGGTATGGTAGATGATGAAGTATTCATCATGGAGTTTGTTGGATCATTGCTCTAACTATGTGTATATGAGCATTTGGTGGATGATATATGGTGGCAAGTTTTATGTCACTTAACATATACAAGGGCTCAGGTGCATTATAAGCTATGGGATCCTGGTAATATGTGGAAGTTATCCAAAACTAACAATTCTGATGTTGAAAACTTTGTGATTGATTTCATAAGCCAAAGAAGGAATTCAAATGTGTCTTGTGTTAGCAAACATGATAGCTTCATTGGGGGCTCTGGTTCAAGAAGGGAGAGTAACCCTCAAGGTAATAGCTTTGGTTTTTTGATTTCTAAAAAGGGTAAGAGAATATTTTTTAATCACCTTCAGCCTACTAGATTGTGTATAAAAATAGTCATAAAGAGAGGAGAAAATGTTTTATTAATAGAGGCCATGACTAATTTTTATACCAGATACATGGTGGAAACCTTGGAAGGGTTAGTGGGGGCATTTGGTCCTCAAAGTTCTCAAAGAATCAAGGTGCATTTTTCTGTTAAAAAAGAAGAGTTAAAATCATAGTGCATTCATGACTTTAGCATCCTAAGGTATGAGAATGGTTACCATCTTCCTAGCTTGTTGAGTTCTCGTATGTTGTTGCCATGTTTCTATTAATTGGGACAAAATTTACATGCTTGGATGGTTGAGGAAGACTATTTCATAATCACGTTTCAAGGTATGCTAGATGGAATAAAACATCTTCCATTCACATTGCTCTTGATTTAGCCAATAAACATATGTTGGAAAAGAAAATAATGCAGGGGCCCATGATATTGAAAGGACATGAGGCATGCGGTGTATTTATTGTGGTTGAATTTGCTAGAGGTAAGACTATTTTTGGGATGCAATGGTTGCATGATGTTAAGGAAAACGATGAGGCATGGGTTGATAAATCAAAGGAGAATGAAGATGTTGATCCTATATCAGAAATTCCGAGTTGCAAAGGTATGATGAGTAGCCCCAATTATGCTATTTCAGATGTGTTTTCTTCTCTTATGATGAGAATCCATGAGTACAACAAAGGGTATGAAGTTTCTTATGATAAATTTTATGGATGCATGAGTTCTAATATTGATTTCCCTTTCTCTTGCATTTATGGTGAAATGAAAATATGGGGAAAGAGAATAAATTATGATGAGGGAGAAGCCATGTGTATTCCCAACATACAGGTAATTGATGAGTTATGTCCATGGAAAGATATGTCTCGCACAGAGAACGTAACTCATTTATTTATCATCGTTAAGAGATGTGAAGTAATTGAATGTGTTGTACATTTGGGTTACTTGAAGTTGAAATAATTCATTGGACATATTGGCTTCCATATTTTGGGAAATTTACATTCATCCCTCATGTGGATAAATAATTTTTTTTCAAGGAAAACAAAGAAATTAGACTTCAGGGTATACAAGGGTAGATCACAAAAGATGTGATTGGTGAAGAAAGAAGCATGTGGTTGCAGCAGTCAAATTGTGAAGGAACGCAGCCTCTTATGGGTCATGGTGACATCACATGGTATGAGACAAGAAAATATTTGATGACTCCTATTCTGATGGGTTGTTTGCTATAGACACAGAGCATGCCATGATGACTTATGAGGAGAGCAAGGGTGACAGAGGTGAGGAGATAGAAACTCATGAGATGGATGATGGAGATGGGGTTGCATTAGATAGTGCTAATGCGTGGTAGGAGGAGGAGACTTTTCTTTGGGAGATTATAGCCACATTGTCTATTACTCTGATGTACAAGGCATTTAGGATTAGAGGATTTATGTAGGGTCAGCAAAATGGGGTACTCATTAAGAGTGGGGAAACCCATAACTGTATTGATGCCTCATTGGATGAGAGGCAAGGATTTCATAAAAAGGATTTTGAGGGCCTCAACGGGGTTATAGCCAATGGAGAGTCTATGAGGGGCACACAATGAGTTTCACAAGTGAGCATCATGATGCGTAACTATATAGTTACCAATGATCTCTACATCGTTGGTATGGGAGAGACCAACATAGTACTGAGAGTGTAACGGCTTCATCCCCTTGGTGAGTTTTGGACTAACTTATAGATGATGGAGCTGAAGTTTAAATCTGAGGGAAGGAATGTGATTTTGAGGGGATTACCTACAAGAGCACCTAGGTTGGTTATAAATAAGGGGATGGAGAGGAAATTCCGGCTTGGTGAGGAGTTAAATTATTGTGGATCGATGTGGAGAATGATGGATGTGGGTGTGATCAGAAATGTTGCACATGAGAGAATTATAGAGATTAGGAATATAGGTTCAGATCATCTGAGTTTATTATTATGTTGGTCATTTGAAGTTTTGGTAGACTAGAGATCTCATTTTCTTGTTGAGTAATCCAAGAACTAACACTATTGTGAGATTCTAGATGGCCACATACAAGATGACAGATGCAGATTGGAGGATGAGATGAAATTCTCTTGGGGAAGATAGAGCCTTGTGTTAGATTCATGGTGGAGGATGGAGATATTGCAACATGTGTATTGTTCTTCCATGACTGGGTGCTTGAGCTTCGATGAGACCTACAAGATCATGTCAGAAATGTTCATATGGTAGAGGTTGAGGGAGGATCTCCTCAACTTTATACATGCATATACAGTTTGTTAATATGACAAGCCTGAGCTTACGGGACCATGTTTTTTTGAATCGACATGGGACAACATTCCTATGCTCTTTACTACTTCTATGCTCAGTGAGCACCTCACCCACATGTTAATCAGTGGAGAGATGAAAGTGACCCATGGTTATTCAGTAGGTTAACATTTAATGTAGGAGGTGGACTATATGGAGCTGATATTATTGGTTGAATGTCTACTGGAGTCTTGGGACTTTTCCTCCATGGGACACATCAACATACAGTATGAGGAGTCTGGCTCTCACACGAGTGCAAGTCAAGTAGGAGAGTTAACACCATTTGTGTGTAAATAGGTTGTTTCACAGGCTGATACAGTGGATTATATAGGATTCATAGTTGATTTTCATACCCAGGAGTCGGTTGGAGAGGCCGTGAGTGATTCCGTGATGATAGCCTTGCATTGGAAGGGATTAGACTGATTGGAAATTTTGGTATGGGCACCAGTGGAGAGAAGGTTTGGGTATCATTCCATTTCATGGCTGTGTGGTTACCTCAGATTACACGGATCCATGGTGGATGGAAGGGTGAGGTGGAGAAACTTGCAGCATGGTATTCAGCCTCTGCACCAAGATATGATAATGCTTGGGGTCAAGCATATCTCGAGAAGGGAGGATTGTAATGTCCTCTTTTCTACACCTAAGGATAAGGGTCAAGTCAAGTCCAAGCCGGGTCATACCCAAGGGGCTATGGACGTTGGGGGATATGTAATGTCCCCTTTTTGTACTGTCCCCTTTTCCTATTCCAAATGGCCCAACGGCTAACTCGAGTCCAAACCGTGGTCAGACCCAGGGGGCTATGGATGTTGAAAGCTTTTGGGAAGAGGCCCCATTGTTTTAATATCCTATTTTTTCTTTTGGGGGTCACTTTTGGACATAGCGAATCAAAAAGAGAAAAATGTAACTATAGTTACTCTTATTTTAGTGGCCCCTCCATAGAATAAAATGCACCTAGGGTTATGGGGGCTCATTTTCCAAGGAAAAGTATATAAGAAGATGAGGAAGGAAGAAAAGGAACTTTTTGCATATACATTTTATTAATCCCTTCTCGTGTAGCTGCTGTTATTGTGCTTCTATAGCTTATGGAGTCAAATCCTATAGGGACCCTAGCTTTGGTGGTGAGAGACCCATCCTAGCTAGCAGGGCATTCTTCGGTAGTGAGAGATCTACCCTATTCTATCATTTTGGAGCCATTATCTGGGATGCATGATAGAGACATTAAAAGAGGTTTCTGAGGAAGGATATCGAGGGTTTTTGGGGGAATTTGAGGAAGATAATTAGTGGGCTTCCAAATCAGAGTCACGATAGCCATTCATGAAGGGTGTGGCAACATGGATCAGAGTCACGAAAACCATTTGGATTGGGCATGGCAACACATGGAAGACACCTCCCTCATTTCATGACTCCATTCCTAGTGAGGTGACTTACAGTCTCTATTTAGGGGTTTTTCCAGTCAACCATTTTAGATCTGTAGGTGGCAGTACTATTTCCTATATCTACCATTGTTATTTCTAAAAACCCTTATTTTTGCTCTTGTATTTAGAGGGTCATAGAACTCTTAAGTTGTCTAGCCACCTAGGGATTTCTATAATCTTCTGGCAACAATTTGACTTGTGTAAAATTCCCAAAAATAGTTTTATTATGTCCTCTATAATAATATCAAGCTCTCTTTAATTTTTCAAGTGATTCGAGTGGATATCTTGGAAGATATTGATTTTATTTAGTTGCTATCCTCACAGTAAAAATCTGCATAAATCAATATTTTATTTGGCTACAAGTTTTCAGTATTTGTGCATTTTTAAGGGGTATCCCACTTGGGATATTTTAGAATGCCATAACCTATTGAATTCAATGGTATAGCTTAGTAGTTTTTAGGCTCCCACCTTTACCTCATTTCAATATACACACTATCTTTATAGTTTTAGATCACTAGCCTTAATATGTAGTTCCCATAAGATAGATAGTTTTCAACTCATATTTTATCTCGTTTACAATTAAAAAAAATGCTTAGCGAGCACTAAGATCCTTTACTTATTGAAAGAAATGGCATATCAGACCTGTTGTCTCCTGAAAACTACTCTGTGTTTTCATAGCTAAATTTAAGTTTTTTGAGCTCATTCCCTCCGCTGGTGTTTAAGCCAAGTTAAAGATTTAAGAAATTAGCAAAAGTCGTGCCTTTGTGCTGTTTAAATCTCTATTTTGCTCATTTTGAGAAATTCTCCATTTCCTGATTTGTGCATGTAATATCCTCTTTGCATCCTGCATTTTTGATCAAAATTGTTCACTTGCTCTATGGCCCAAGTCTTCAAGTCATTGTTTTTCCTCCATGCCTCTGGTTCGTGAAGGAAATTCAAAAGTTGAACTCAAAATGATGAAGTTTTCTTCCTCTACATATTTTCCATAGTCGGGATGATGGGTGTCTTTTCTGCGTCAAATTTTTTCTCCAGTGAATGAAAGTACATGGTAAGATCCTATTGGATGGGGAAGAATGGGATTTGTGGTGAACTTAACAATTTTGGTCACTTTTGGCAAAAAAGGTAAATTTTCCCCGTGGCCTCGATCAGGGTATAAGGGAAAAAGTCAAAGGTGAAGGCCACCATTGAAAATTCAAAGTGGGAGATTGGGCTGGTAGATGCAATTGATTTTTTGAATCTTTTTTCTAAAAATGGTTAAAATATTAAGAAAAAGGCTGCAATTCCATTTCCAATCAAAAGAAGCCACGTGCCTAAGTTGAAAAGTCAAAGCGGGGGTGTGGGCCAATTTGTTCCAAATTGCCAAATCTTCAAAAAATCACAAAATGTAAAGGGCTTCCCCCATTCCCAATCCAATCCCTTCCTGCAACGTGGATGGCCTAATTTCAAAGTTAGAGGATCAAATCCAATGGTCTACATTTAAACTGGCAAATTGAATGTAATGGTAGCTTTGCAAGATCTAGTTTTGAACCCACCACGAACATTTTCTTCACAACAGAGGAATTCAAAAAGGTGTTGAGGATTTGTAAAGTTGTAACGGTTTCTTATAAAGAATATAATGGCTTCTCGATGTCATTCCAAGGGTTGGTGATTGATTTCAAAAAAAGACCAGAGTGTTTTGTACCTGAAAAAGACAAAAATTCCATTCTTTTTCTATTTTTTCTTCTTCCTCAAATTTCTTCCATTCTCAAGCTATGCAAAAATGATGTTTGAGCTTTAATAATAAAAGAAGGAATTTTTGCCTTTTTAATTGAGGAATTAATTGGTACTTTGTAATCAATGAGTTCCATTCAGTCTTGTAGCTTCTTGTATGCATTTTTTTTCTTTTGACTATAAATGTATGTAAATGAAATTTCTAATTAATGTGTGGGGGCATTTGATATTATAATCACAACATTAATTTCTCCTACCTCCATTCTCACTCCCTTTTCCCCTTCTCAGACAAAGTTATTATCTAGTGAGAAATTGCTAGCTTTGCCACAGGGTCAGCGGAGTGTCCCTATTGGATCTCTGGTTGAAAGGCCACCATTGAAATCCAATTTTTCATGTATGCACATATGGAAGCTGCACCATTTAAGTAGAGGGTATTCCCATAGCATTGGCTTGAAACCCACAAATTTGTGCACAAGACAAATTTTTTTGCCAACAATTTTTGGTGCCCACCGTGGGGCATATTTTGTAGCATCTGCACCTAAAAACAACCTCAAGGTCATGAAATTAAAAAAAATATTCTAGAAGGAAAGTTTCTAGAGATTGAATAATCACACAAACTTTATGGATGTAAATCATGGCTATTGTAGGAGATCCTTTTGTTGAGAGACCTGATTTACTCTTTCACATCAAAGAAGACATTGCTTCTGATATGAGAGAAGTTATTTGTCATAAGAGAAAAAGAGTCAATCAATACTTCATTGCCATAAGGATTATGGACCTAAAAGAGGAATGTGCTGTTGAAATGGAAAGGTAGAGACAATTTCCAGCACTCCAGAGAAGAGCATAAACTTTCAAGCTAGCTAATAGAAGATACACCCGATAATAGAGATAAGGAGGAAAAAATGACCCCATTTTTGAATAACTTCAAAGAAGACAAGAGCTTCTCAGAATTTTGGGGCCTCCCCTTCGTCAAGCAACTGATCACGTTGAAAACCTGAGTGTTGCTAATCCTTTGGATGGTGAATTTCTATACATCAACGATAACCTTGATTATTTTAATGACGTAGAAATTAAAGAAGTTAGAGAAAGAGAAGCAAGAGTGGAAGAGGAAATAAGGGCTCAACTTAAAGAAATTGAAAGAATTCAAGCTGAGGTAGATGAGAAAACAACAACAGAGGCCACAACTTTAGCAAGGTGGGAAGCTAGAAACAAAAATATAATGGGGGATCGTGAGGCCTGTAGGCCTAATGTACCATGGGGAGGAAATACTGGTCCACTTTCTCTTTCACAACCACTTCATGACCTCTCAAGATGCACAAGAAAGAAATTCCCAAAATTCAAAGGGGATGGTTCTCAGCTCCCTGAAGAACATGTAGCAGCATTCATCACTGCTTATGGAGTGTTGGGAGTTGAAGATGAAGATAGTTCAGTTAGGCTCTTTGTGGAGTCACTCCAAGAAAAAGCTACTGAATGGTTCTACATGTTGCCCCCAAGATCTGTCATGTACTGGGTAGATATAAGAAGTGCATTTGAACATAGGTTTAAGAGTACATAAGATTTTTAGGATCTACTGGTCCAATTGGTTTAGATGAAGAAGGATACCTCCAAATCAATGAGATATTTGGTAGCAAGGTATGATAGATTAGAAAGAAGGATCCCAAAAGATGTGATACCCTCTGAGAACAACTTAAAAAGGTTCTTCATCAGTGCTTTGCCATCAGAAGTTGGTTTCTTCCTCGAAAGAGCTTAACCAAGAACATTGAGGGAAGATAAAGACTTTGCAATTGAGATTTATGATTATCTAATTCTTTCTAGAAAAGTGAAAGGACCAAACAGGAAGCAAAAAGGTCAGAGCTCAAATTCAGTCACCACTGATCCAATGTTCCAAAAAAATGGTGAATGACCTAGTTGCTTTCAAGAAGCAGCTATCACAAATCATAATGAGGAATGCTCCAAGGAGATCAAATCCTCACGATAGACTAAGAATTTCTCCACCTCCTCATAGGATTAATCTTGAAGCACCTCCAGTCAATGCTATCTGTGACACTAGAGAATCAAAAGAAGGAACAAACATTGAGGAAATTGAAGAAGAAAGTATGGACGACTACGAAAACTATCTTGAAATTAAAGAGGTTGGCATGCAAAATGGCTTGATTGAATACATTGATGATGAGGAGGAAGGTGATGAAGAAGCTCCAGGTTTTTCATGTGCTGTTTTCACTCGTACATAGTCCAAGAATGGTGTTTCAGCCTCAGCAGTTACAACTGAGAGTAGGAAGAACAAAGAAAATATCTCTTCAAAGCCTCCACAAAATAATATCATCAATAGAGGATCACCATAACCACCTTATATGGAATATACCAAAGAGAAACTAGATTCATTGGTTGTCAAGGATCACATTGCTGTGCCAAGTAAGTCATCTGATTCTACTCTCAACCCAAAAGTTGTTAAGAGTAATTCTCTTCTTAATACTGTTTCTCAGGGTTCATTTTAAGACACCTCTAGAAAATTGGAGGTGGAAAATACCTGGAGAATATCCTCGGAATTGGTTTCAGTGAAAGGTGAATTTGACAGTTTTCCAAAACTAAATTTTCACCAGTTTTTTCGAGCTAGAGAGACTACAGATTTTCAGACACTGACGCCTTACTGACGTGCATCAATAAGAGCTCACTGACATCGTGTTGATGCACGTCATTGGCCCTTATTGAAATGTGTCAACGAATCCTCTTGACGTGTGTCAACAAGGGCCATTGACACGCATCAGGACCATATAGCTATTATGATTATTTCTGGTGGTAGATATATGGTTGTTGGTAGTTTCAATATCTGTATAAGTAGAGTTTCCAAAATACTTGAACAATGACTTCTGAGATTTCTTATTTACTTTTAGTGTCTTTGCATTCTTAGGACTAGCACCTTCCATTATTTTGAATAGAGTCCTACATCAGCAAAAGAACCAAGTAGCGACTCAGTGAGTCAGAGTAAAAATTACCGTCACGCGTCAACCATGGTAATCCTTGTCACATGTCAACAAAGCGTCAACTATCTCTATCACGTGTCACCAAGGCGTCAACTCTGTCCTTGTCACACATAAAATGCTTATGCCCTTTTCGCTCACCAACTCTCTCTATCACGCATTAACAAGGCATCACTATCTCTGTCTCGTGTTAACTCTATTCCTCTCACGCATCAACTACTTACCCCCTTGTCTCACGTTTACAATACCTATTTTTCATGCATCAACTATATCCTTGTCGCACGTCAACAACTAACCCTAATAGGCTAACAAAAATCTTTGGTGCTTAATCGTATGTGAGTTCAAAATTCACGGTATTGGTAAATTGGTAAGCTATTTATGGTAGTACTATATTATACTACTTGACAAATCACCTAGGTTTTTATAGGAGATGTTTTCAAATGAAGGAAAAGCTGACCCAAAAAATATATATACTGTAAATTTTAGGTAAACAAGACATCGACCCGCTCCGAAAAAATATTCTTTTCAAAATTTCTCAAATTTTTTTTTTCACCATATTATGAATATTCGCCACTAAAATTATCCCTACTATTTCTGCAAGAACATCTAGATTTCAATCAAAGGCTATACCCTCATCTCCTTCCAAGCCAATTGCTACATTTTTAAAGGAGAACATAGCACCAAAAGTAACAAAACCCCTATCATTTAAATCCTCTCCCATTATTGGAACCTCTTCCTCATCTACCATAACTCCATTTGACTTTGTGGAGCATGCAAGCAAAACCAAAGTTTAGCTCTCTGAGATTAAATATCTACAAACACATCCTACCCATTTTGATAGATTCATCAAGGCAGTTCATGGTAGTAACCCTTTTTCTTTAAGCCCAATAACTAAAGGCATATTACCCACACCATCCATACCACCTTCTCAAAACATGTTATCCCTCAGTGCCTCCACCACCAACAGAGTTGAGTTTTTTTACCTATCACTTCTCATCAAAGGTTTCCAACTGAATAATCACATTATAGATTTTAGAGCCTCAGATAATGTGATGCCAACAAAATTTGCAAATGCTCTTGCCCTCACTCTGACCTAGGTAAATGGCACATGCTACTCAATGAAATCAAAACAAGTTCCATTGGTAGAAAGGATTAATGATGCTCAGGTTGCACTAGCTGATCTAGGTGGAGAAATAAAAATGGATTAGTCATCTATAAATATCCCAGTGAAAGGAGAAATGAAGAATTTATTACCAGTCAGGAAAATGAAATTCAAGTAAGGAAATTTGATGATCTAAGAGCTAACATCCTGTTTTAAGATTTTGGGCTAGGAAACTACTTCCTTACATCACAAAAATAAGAAAAATTGCCACTCCTCATAGAGGAAGAAGAAGATCAGATTTGGACAATTGAGTTTGATGGTAGTCATTCCAAAGGAGGTTCAGGAGCTGGTGTAGTATTATACTCTCCCTCCAATGAGGTATATCATTTTGCTTATAGGTTACAATTTGATAATACAAACAATACGAAAGAGTATGAAGCATTTCTATTAGGCATGAATGTAACAAAGGACATGGGAATCAAGAAGCTGTGATGTCAAGGTGATGGTGAGATTATCGTGAAGAAGGTATGTCAACAATATCAGGTAAAAAATCTAAGGCTCAGGCTCTATAGAAATCGAGTATGGAACTTCATTGAATCTTTTGATGCATTCTCCATTGAAGCTATCCCTATGGAGCATAATGAAAAGGATTATTATCTAGCAATGTCAGCTTCCTTAGTGACACCTCATCCTTATTTTGGCAAGGATAAAATGACCATTGAGATGGCATTCAAACCCAACATACCCGACAATGCAAATCATTGGCAGGTCTTCAATAATGAAAATCAAATCCTAGCCTTCTTAGAACAAAGGGATAACTTTAATAATATTTTATTTGAAAGGAAGTGAAAAACCACATCGTGAATTAGTCCCCAAAGAAGAGAAGGAAGGAATTGAGGGAATTTATGAAGATGGGGTGATTAAACTGAAAGGAAACAAAATCCCCAAGGCCTAGTTTATTTGGAAGATCTCTTTGACAAGAATGACAAGTTCATCCAAGAGAAAGAAAAATAGTCTTCTCGATGCCCATCTAATTTCATTCAAGAAAACATTGGCACTTTACAGAATCCAAGGATGGTTAACATTGGTAAATGTTTCTCACCAGAAGAAAGGAGAAAGTTTTTTCCTCTGCTAGAAAAGTGCTCAGATGTCCTAGCCTACTCCTATGATGAACTCAAATATTTTCAGCTAAAGAAAATGCTTCACTCCATTCCTTTGAAGCAAGGAGCCAAGCCCTTTAGGAAAAAACAAAGACCCTACAATCCAAATATTGCTGATGTTATCAAAGAAGAGGTGAAAAATATGCTCAACACTAGAATCATTTTCCCCATCTATCATTCAACATGGGTGGCTAACATTATGCCAATAAGGAAGAAGAATTGGGAAATAAGGATTTGTGTAGACTTCCAAAATCTGAATCAGGCATCTCTCAAGGAAAACTACCATCTTCTAATCATGGATCATAATTTGCAAGCAGTCAATGGATTTGAGATGCTCTCTTTGCTTGATGGATTCTCAGGGTACAACCAAATCAAGGTGGTAGAAGAGGATATCAACAAAATAAAATTCACAACACCTTCAGGCACTTTTGCCTATAACAAAATGCCTTTTGGCTTGATCAATGCTGGAGCCACTTTCCAGAGAGCAATGGACTTGGATTTCAAAGATTTGAAATATTGCATTGTCATTTACCTTAATGACTGCACAATTTTCTCAAATAGGAGGGGAGACCATATCAGTCATTTGGAGCAAGTCCTTGCAAAGTGTAGGAAACATGGAATTTCTCTAAATCCAAAGAAGTGCATTTTTGGATTCAGAGAAGGTAAATTGTTGGGACACATTGTGAAAAAACATGGAGCACACATTGATCCTGAGAGGTTCTGAGCTATCCAGGAATTAGCATTACCAACTAGAAAAAAGGGAGTTCATTCATTTTTTGGAAAGGTAAACTTCCTTTGTCATTTTGTGCCTGAGTTTTCTGAACTGAATAAGTATATAACTTCCTTGATGAAGCCTTAATCAAGTTTCAAGTGGAATAAGGAAGGAAAAACAACATTTGAGAATATCAAGAAAGCCATTTCCAAAGCTCCAAATCTTGTATCTCCATATTTCAACAAGGAGTTCATCATGTATTGCTATACATTAGAATATACACTCTCTACTGTTCTTGTGTAGAAAAATGATTAAGGCATGGAAGCACCCATTGGTTTCATGAGTTTTCGTTTGAAAAATCATGAGCTAAAGTACAACCAACTGGAGAAGCATGCCTACATAGTGGTTAAACATGTTAAAAGTTTCAGATTCTACATTCTCAATTCCCATATAGTGGCGATGTTCCCTAGAAGTGCAATCAAGTCCATTTTGAATCAACAAGATCCTGGGGCTAATAGAGGATGTTGGATTGTAAAGACCCAAGAGTATGACTTGGAGATTAGACCCTCTAATATGGTAAGAGGAAATGGTTTGTGCTAGCTGCTTGTTGAAGATGAAGCTCTTAGGGCTCAGCAGGGAAAAAAGGATGGTGTTTGCTTGACCTGTTCAGGAGACAATCCACAAGTACTCTTTGTCACCACTACTAATGAGTGGTATGTTGATATTTCTTACTACCTCACTTATGGATAATTCCATCCTCATCTTGATTACAAAAAAATAAGAACCCTCAAGCTGAAAGTAGCCAAGTTTGTGATCTGGAATCATGGACTTTACAAGAGATGCCTAGATGGTTGTTTCCTCAGGTTTGTAGATAAGGAGCAGCATGAAAAGTTACTGAGGGCATATCATGACCAATCTTGTGGTGGACACTTCTCAACAATGGTCACCACACATAAGATCCTCAGAGGGAGATATTATTAGCCCTCCATCTTTGTAGACACTCAGGATTAGGTTTCCAAATGCAAAGCATGCCAACAATTTGTTGGAAAGCCACAACTAGCTGCATTGCCACTCAGGCTTGTAGTGATTGAAGAACCATTTCAGCAATGGGGGCTAGATTTTATTGGTGTTCTGAATCCTCATTCTAGTGTAGGGCATACTTATGTACTCACTACAACTGATTACTTAAGTAAATGGGTGGAAGCCATCCCAACTAAGCAATCCAACTCAAAAATAGTTTACAACTTCATCAAGGAGAATATCATTGTCCATTTTAGAGTACCACAGAAGATTTTTGTTGACAATGCCACCTATTTATCTTCCAAGGAGATCACAGAGTTTTATTATGGCTTTGGAATCTCCATATCTCACTCTTCTGACTACTACCCATAGGGAAATGGTGAAGCTAATTCAAGCAACAAGAACATTGTGACCATTGTTTGCAAGATGGTAGATGAGAATCAAAGGAACTGGAACAATAAGTTATATGATGCATTGTGGGGCAATAGGATCACTCCTAAGAAGGAAATAGGTATGTCACCTTTCCAAATGTTGTATGGAGTTGAGGAAGAAATTCCCATCACAATTGAGATGCTAGCTCTCAAGTTGCTACAAGAAATAGAAGATGGTCAATACAAAGACTCCATTGATAAGAGGATCCTCTTCCTAGAGAAGCTAGAAGAAAGTAGATGCCAAGTGGTGGATAGAATCAAGGAGCATCATTTGAAAGTGAAGAAAATTTTTGACAAGAGGGAAAAGGAAAGAGAATTCAAGGTTAGAGATTTTGTCCTGCTTTGGGACAAGAGAAGAGAACCAAAGGGCAGCCATGGAAATTTTGATTCATTGTGGCTGGGCCCATTCCAAATTTATGGAGCTTGTGGTGAGAATGTTTTTCTCCTCTCATACTTGGATGAAACACCATTGTAATTTCATCAAAGTGGGCAATACCTGAAACTGTGTCATCAATGAAAGTGGGTTGTCCCCTGTCTTGTACCATAGGTGATTTTTTGTATGCATCTTTTTTTCCCTTTTTTGTTGTGTGTTTCTATTTTAGTTGTGTGTGGTTTGGCTTGTGTGTTTCCTCCTTTAATTATTTCTCAAAATTGTACATGAATCTGTAAAGCCCAATGGACAAGGCACTGGACAATGTAATATGTTTTGAAACTTGAGATTCTGGATCCTCATGTCATGCCCTAGCCATGCCCAGTTCATGCCATATCCCCAAGCTAGAGTCAGCTGTTGTCTCCTAAAAAATGGTCCATGATTTCATAGCCAAATTCAATTTTTTTGAGCTCATGCCCTCCATTAGTGTTTTAGCCAAGTTAGAGACTTAAGAAATTAGCAAAAGTTGTGCCCTTGTGTTGTTTAAATCTATGTTTTGGTCATTTTGAGAAATTCTCCATTTCCTGAGTTGTGCACGTAATATCCTATTTGGAACCTCCATTTTTGATTGAAATTGTTCACTTGTTCTATGACTTGAGTTGTCAATTCATTATTTTGCTTCCATGCCTTCGGTTCGTGAAGGAAATTTGAAATTTGGACTCAAAACGATGAAGTTTTCTTCCTCTGCATATTTTCCACAGTCGAGATGACAGGCATCTTGTCCCTGTTAAATTTTTGCTTCAATGAATGCAGGTACGTGGTTAGATCCTATTGGATGGGGAAGAATGGGATTTTTGGTGAACTTAACACTTTTGGTCACTTTTGGCTAAAATGGTAAATTTTCCCCGTGGCCCCGATTAGGCTATAAAGGAAAAATTCAAAGTTGAAGCCTATAGGTAAAAAGTCAAAGGTAAAGCCCACTGTTGAAAGTCAAAGCGGGAGAGCGGGCTGGCGGAGGCAATTGAATTTTTGAACCTTTTTTCCAAAAAAGGTTAAAATATTAAGAAAATGGCCATCGCCCCATTTCCAATCAGAAGTAGCCACGTGTCTAAGTTGATAAGTCAAAGAGGGGGTGCGGGCCAATTTGTTCCAAATTTCCAAATCTTCAAAAAATCACAAAATGCAAAGGGGTTCCCCCATACCCACTCCAATCCCTTCTTGCCATGTGGACGACCCAATTTTAGAGTTAGAGGAGAAAATAAAATGGTCTATATTTAAATTGGAAAATCGAATGTAACGGTAGCTTTGCAAGATCTAGTTTTTAACCCGCCATGAGCGTTTTCTTCACAATAGAGGAATTCGAAAAGGCGTTGAGGATTTTTGAAGTTGTAATGGTTTCTTGCAAAGAATATAATGGCTTCTTGATGTCATTCCAAGGGCTGGTGATTGATTTCAAAAAAAGACCAGAGTGCTCTGTACCTGGAAAAGACAAAAAATTCCATTCTTCTTTTATTTTCTCTTCTTCCTCGAATTTCTTCCATTCTCAAGCTATGTATAAACATTGCTCAAGATTCAAGAATAAAAGAAGTAATTTTTTCATTTTTGATTGAGGAATTAATTGGTACTTTGTAATAATGAGTTACATTCGGTCTTGTAGCTTCTCCTACGGATTTGTTTTTCTTCTGACTATAAATGCATGTAAATGAAATTTCTAATTAATGTGTTTTGGCATATGATATTCTACTCGCAACATTAATTTCTCCTACCTCCATTCTCACTCCCTTTCCCCTTCTCTGAAAAAGTTCTTCTCCAGTGAGAAATTGCTAGCTTTTCCACAGGGTTAGAGGAGTGCCCCTGCTGGATCTTTGGTCGAAAGGCCACCATTGAAATCCACTTTTTCACACATGCACATACAGAATCTGCACCATTCAAGTAGAGGGACTTAGATTCCCATAGCGTTGGCCTGAAACACACAAATTTGCCCACAAGAAAAATTTTCTCGGTAACAAGACCCTAGGCTCAAAAGTTTCTTATTTTGAAAGTAGACATAAAATAATAAATCATAGTTGAGTTTTAGTGGCTGCTAGTCTCCTACCTTTACCTTTTCTCATTTTAAACACTATATGTAAAGTTGTACATTGCTAGGCTTAGTATGTAGTTGCCATAAGATACATGGTTTTAAAGACATATTTCACATCATTTCTCAACAAATAAAAATTCTGAGCACCCGCTATGCTCCTTTAATTATTGAAAAAAATGACATATAAGACCCTAGGCTCATAATTTTCTTATTTTGAAAATATCCATACAATAACTCTAACCGTACAATCTTGGATCGCTAGCATTATTATGTATCCCTAATAGCTTGTTTGAACTTGCCACTTGGCACATTATAATTGGATAATTAATTTATAATACAACAAAGAATGTAAAAATCAATTTTGATAAAGAATGAAACATAAATGTGTGTATATTATTCTAATAATCTTCAAAACTATGTTTAGGATTTATTTCTTCTATTTTTTATTTTAATATATTTTTTTCTATGCTTGGTTTATTTATATGTTGTATAATATATTTCTTACTATGTTTATATTATTATAGGCTATAGATAATGAAAAATGTTTAGTTTTTAATTTTTAAACCATGGGAATATAAAAATAAAGGAATATTAATTCCCCACATTTTCAGAGATTTGAAATTTTAATAGCTTACCCTTTTGCTTTTAAAGGGGGAAAGTGAAAATTTCAAATTTTTGTATCCTGCTCCTTTTATGTTTTTGAATTTTCTTTCGTGAAATGTGATAAAAAATTATTAAATACCTTAGATAAATATTGAGTATAGTTTCATTTTTTATGAATTAGAAAAACATGTCTTCAAAATAAAATAAATATGTGTAAACCGTTGATTGCGGGGCTGAGTTTTCGAATCCAGGTTTTTTTGCATGCAATTATAATCTTGTTTGCAGAGAAAGGAACACAAAAGAAGTAAAGAGAGGATGAAATCATAGGACGTACATGAAGGATGATATAAACAGAGGTTGTGAAATGGATCACGATGATTGTTTGAATGAGATAAGAGATGGAGTTTTCACAAACAACATAAAACATGAAATCATTCCAGATATTACTAAACTAGGTATTTATAGTAAAGGTGTACATTTTTTTATTATGGGATCTATTAGTTTCTCTGTATTCAACTAGTCCTTGTGTTTCACACGACAGTCCAACCGTGATCCACACAAGCCTTGATTTTTCCTACTCAATCATGCTCCACAATCAAGCCTTTGCTTTTGATCTCCATGCCAAACTGCCTTATTCTTCATGAAAAATCACTTTTTTTGTGCATTAACGAAAGTAATTTCAATCACGTTTCTACTCTAGTATTTATCTCTGTTTAAATATTTCCCATTTCTTCCATTCTATGTCTCTGTTTGGCTATTTTCATTTTGATTTTTTATTTGTCATCCCTGCGATTTTTTTAGGATAATGATACCTTCTGACATAGTCATCTTATTTTTAATTTTATTTTGGTTAGGAGTACCCAAAATAGTTTAATATTATTCATCAAGATGATGTAAACAAACCTCGCTAATTAATGCATATTACATTGTTTACATGGTTTCCGCTTAGATATGTTCGGAATATATATGATGTTAAAAAATTAATTCAAAACTATAAAACTATATTAAGAATTCAATTGTACGATAATTATTTAAAACTATATACGTGTTTCCATGTAGAATTAACCAAATGTAATGTATTCATCATTTTTATGGAATGCACATTGGAAGTTAAACACATTATATATGCAATAATATTATTAAATCTAATTTTAATCAATATGCATTTTATAATTAATATATTATTCCTTTTGAGCCTGCTAATCTATGCCAAAAATTAACATAGCTTGGAGGCTACCAAAATATAATTGGTTGTTTCGATAACATATTGATAAAACCCTAATTCTATTTCAAATTACATATAGGATTTTACATGAATATTTATATATCCATTATATAAATTATGGATTTATTTTTTATCGTTTGTATCTTTTCAATATGATTTCTTTGCTATGATTTATTTTCTAGGAAAATTTGTCCACCCTAGTGTCTGCTAGGATATAATTCTAATTTGGAAAAAGTATTTGTTTTCCTTGGCACCTCATGGATTAGTTGTTGTTATATAGGCAACACAAAAAATTTTGGTCCTAGTTATCACTTTAGTTCTTTTTCAGCTGTTATATTCACAAGGATTAACAATTTAGATTTATAAAACAACTTTATTTTGAACATGATATATTTAGCTTTAGGAATAGCTTAGTGGCCACTAGGGTGTAATGAGTAGATCATTTTGTATTTTAAAACTTGTAGTATAACTTCTAGGTCACTACTCCAAATTTATTTTCTTGTCCTAAATGTAAAAATATTTTGCCAAAATATTATAGGAAATATAAAACTCTATACATATAGTTGTGTAAGTCATGGAAAACATGATATTAAACGTACACAACTTGATTGTGAACATGATATATTTACCTTTAAGTATATTTTAACGTCCTCTAGGGCACAACGAGTCCAAGTCTATATGTACACTATTATATAAATTCCATATTTATATGTTACCGTTTATATAAACTATGTTTTGAATACGATCTAAATGAAAAATGTTGGCTACTCTAGTGACTACTAGGTTGTATTTCTCATTTGGATGAAGTCTTCGTTTACCTTTGCGGCCTCAAGGATAGGTGGATTTTGATATAGGAAACACACTTTTTTGGGTCAAACGATTGCTTTGTTTTTCTTCTCCTCTTAAATACGCTTGGTTATTCTTTAAAAAGACACTTTTTTTGGGTCAAGCGATCACTTTGTTTATGACTAAGAATAGCTTAGCGTAAGATAAGATTCATCGAGGATATCACATTGTATAACAATAAGACCTTATGGTGTGTTGGATTAAAGAGATTAAATTAAAATATTTTTTGATAAACAGGCATTACTTGTACTTCCACACTATAATATTTCAAGCTTAGTGGGAGTTATAATCTATGCAATTACACAATTATATTTTGAGCTTAGCGTCTGCTATCTTATGAAACAACATAATATTTAGATCTTAGAAATCTCTAGGTTTCTGTAAAAGAAAGTAAGATATTATAAGCATAGCGGAAGGTAGGTTATGCCAAAACATAATAATATGATCTTAGTGACTACTGGTATTAAGAGCCTAGAGACAACTATTATTTAGGTATTCAATTTGCTAGGTTATGTATCGTAAACATGATATATTATTTTAAATTAAGATACCAAATAATCATTGGAACCTAGCGGTAGTTATGATTTAGAAACTAAATTTAGGTATTAAGAGATTAGCGTCCACTAGGTTATGCACACAAAATAATATTTGGGTATTCAATTCACAAGAATATGTATTGTAAACATTATATGTATCGTAAATAATACATATACATACATACATACATACATACATATTAGTTTAACTCATTATATGATTTTAGGATATTAAACTAGGATATTTCGATGATACGTCTTCAAAAAAAGTACATGAGGAACTAATCCATGATAAATGTTCCAATAGTGGACTCCCATGATGATTACAAGAAACTTATCTTACTAAATATATGCCAAATATGGGGAAGAGATGTAACCAACTTAATTTCACTCACAAATACTTCTTATATTGATAAAATTCACTATATATACAACCATTCTGGCCCTTAATCAAAAACAAAAGACAAATGCTTCCATGAATGATTAGTTCATTTAGCCTCTCGGATCCAACTCATAGATGATCTTGACATCTACATCCCCTTTAATCTGATCAGAGGAGGAGGAAGAATTGACACAACATTCTGACATTTTAACTTTCATGAAAGAAGGGAGTTCTATACCTTGATTTTCTGTAACTACCTATAGACTACGTGTAATTACCTGCATCCCTTGCATCAAGGCATGGACATGATACTGAAGGCCGACTAGACACTCTTCTAACTTCTCATTCTCTCTATGTAAGATAAACTGGCCCAAAGAGTTGGACAGTATGTTTACTGTGCTCAACCCTTGCGCCATGTCAAAAAATTTCTTCCGCCCCTTGGATCTATTCAAATAAAGCATTAGCTTGCACATGATCTCAAAAATATCACCATCATCTTCTTCTTTTAATCACTCCATAACCAACTAGACCTTCTTGAGCCAATTCTACATAGCTACATTCCAAATTTTCCCATCCATCTAAGAAGTAAACGATTCCCTAGTGTCCTTTCCTGTCATAGCTCTCTGCCTATTCCTTCTAGGAACACACTTCATATTACCCAAGAAACCACCAACACCCCTGCCAACATCACAGAGAGACAATAAGCACAACTTCCGAAGATGAAAAGATGAAAGGGGTAGTGAAATGTGCAACCAACTCGAAGATATAAATCCACCAATGCACAACACATGAAAGGGGGTAAGTGTGGCATGACAATACCAAAGATCATCAATTAGATATCCTTATCATAAATATCATGCTTTCCATTAAAACTCTTAACTTCTCAACACCATCTTATATGTTGCCTACTTATAACCCTTAATCAATGTCATAAATAACCATTAATGTCACAAATTCCATATCCTCTTGTCACTATAAAAAAATGTTACCCCTCAGAATAATGTAACCATTTTTATTAAAATCTTATAAGTCACTATGTTCTGACAAATAAAAGTAGGTTTTTTTGAGATTATAGACATCTAAGTTAATCAAATGCGTTAACTTTAGAGAAATGTATAACAATCAAGATTTGTATAAATTAGTTGACTTTATTGTTTGATTTTAAGATTTCAAATTGAGATATTTCAACCATAGCGCCTGCTAGTTTATGCCACCACGTAATATTTACAGCCTATTGGTGGTTAGGATTTGTTAAATTAAATGAAGATATTAGCGGTCTCTATGTTTCAACAAAAGAAAGTAAGAATTAAGAATATAAATATATTGAGCTAAAAAAAAATTATTTAACAAAGAAAAGAAAGACAATGAATTTGGATATATTTATAGAAATCAAGATGAGTATAAATTATTTTAATTATTTGTATGCATTTAAGATTTGGAATTAAGATATTTCAAGCTTAGTGCCCGCTAGGTTATGCTACCACATAATAATTGGATACTACCGGTGGTTTCAGATACTTTGAGCTTAACAACCGAAAGCCTTTGCCATAACATATTATTTGGAGATTGAAGTCGCTAGGGTTGAATAATTCATAGTTATGATATTTTATAGCAGTTAACAAATTACATGAAGATATTTATAACTTTGCCGATGCTAGTTTACACAATGACATAATATATGGAGGTTATGGTCGATAGGATTATAAAAATTAAATTAACATATTTTGAACTAAGTGGAGACAAGTACTTACACAATATATTATTTCAAGCATAATGGTTGCTATCATTTAACATGTTACTGAATGATATTTTGATCTTAGTGTTCGCTAGATTATGACAAAACATAATATTTGGTGCTTATCACTTGTTAGGTTTAAACAAAAGAAATAAGATATTATTAGCTTAGATGCTGGTGGCTTATGCCAAAACATAATTTTCGGATCTTAATGGTAACTGGGATTTAGCAAATTTGAATCAACATAGTTTGAGCTTAGTGGTCGTTAGCTACATAAAAATATATATTAATTTGATCTTCGCGGCCACTAGGTTTTTCCATAACATGTTATTTGGGGATGTCATCACTAGGGTTTAATAATTCATAATTAATATATTTTATAGCATCTAGCAAATTAGAGGAATATTTTAATAACTTTTCTAGTGCTAAACCCACAATATAATATTCTGAGTTTAGTTTTCGATACCACCTAACTAGTAATAAAATTATATTTTGATATTAGACAATGGTACGTTATGCCACACCATAAAATTTTAGAGCTTAGTGGTCACTAGGTTTTATCAAAATAAAGTAGGATACTCTCATCTTAGAAGCTGCTAGGTTATACCAAGACATTAAATTTGGAGCATAATTATCTTAAGGATGTAATAAAAATCATTAACATATTAGGATCGTATCCGCGACTATGATATGCCAAAACATAAAACTATTTAAAATTAGAGTAAAATGGGTTTTCCCAAATGACCCGCATACTTGCACAAAAAATTCCTTATGGCCAGGTATTATAGTGAAAAACGAAGAGAATAATCCCGTATGCAACAAAAAAAACCAAAAATTCCCAAACTAGACAAGACCAAATTACATTTTATGGATTATCATGAGAGTAGTTGCTACATCCTTAGCATTGATAGTAGTCCTTCCTTGAACCGACACATCCACTAACTTAATGTGTTCTAGGAAGTCTTCATTGATTTTCATGTAGGTTATGACCACGTGACTTTTCCATTCCTTGATAGCATATACTAAGTGAAACATAATCTTCGATGGCCTTGTGTGGATCAAGAGAGATCTTCTCTAAATTCTCCTTATATTCCAAAGCTACAGTGGGGGAGCCCATTTTCTATGATAGAGGAGAATCATGGTAAATTGAGGAGAGATCTTGCAACACATCTAGAATTTCCAAGTCCATGCTAACTTCCAAGAAAAAAGGAGGGAGGGTAGTTGCACATGCTTCCATGATCAGGTGAGTTGAGATGGTTGTAGTCCTTACAATGTCAATGGAGATGAGAGGAGAATCCAGAGAAGCCAAAGAAGCGTCGGTAAGAGGTGGAGAGGAACTAGATGCGAGGTCTGAAATTATCTTAGAGATGTTAGGAGAGTGCTCCAAGGTTTTTGGAGGGTTATGAGCCGTCAGAGAAGATGAGGGAGACCTAAGAACGACATAAAGGGGGCTAATGATCATGATGTCTGAATTAGAGTCAGAAGGGAAACTAAGGTAGTGAAGATGACGACAGATACATGGAGCTAGTTGTGGAAGAGGAGGGGGGACATGACGCTACTCACCTGGCTTAGAGGGGAAGCACAAGATTTATTTTTAGGAAACTTCCATTTTAAAGAGAAAATATGAAAGACCTTGGTGTAGGAAAGGACCATCATCTTCTATAGCCATTTTAAGGGACCTCTCAAGCATTTGAAACATAAAATCCAAAAATTTTACCTTTTGATCATGTCAAAGATGCACAAGAAGAAAAATATGAGTTCCATAATTCACTTTTTAGTGTCACTGAAGCATGAAGTACCTCCTCAATTTATCAACAACCCTATCTCAAGGTTGTGGAAGCAAGTCCCATTCATAACCTGAGTGATACATTTTCAGATTTTCACCAGGATGTAGGAAATCATCCATCTCCTCATGAATCAAGCGTTGAAAATAAATGTCTCCCTCCATGGGGAGCGTTGCTGCAGTTGCAGTGGAATATGTCAAAATAAGAAATTTAGTCTTTCCCACTTTGAATCTTACTTTATTTGAGGTTGCAAGAACATTGCACGTTACTTTGACAGAGTGACTAGACAGTCTTTCCATTAATGATGTAATGCCACCATCATACAAAATATTCCATACTACCGAGTTAGCCTTGACCTCCTCACAGGAAGAAGGCTAAATGCATTTTATGGTGCTACCCATAGTGAACAGGGATTTTTTGGCAGTGATTTCCAAAGGCCCGATATAGACGAAACTTAAATAGAGATGTCGAGCACCTTCATTCCAATCTTCAACTTGTGTCTCCAATATTTCTAATTGAATTCTTTCCTAATTAGTAATATTCATTAATTGATCCCGTCCTTCACATAAACACAATCTATGAATGTCATAAATTCCCAGAAAATCCACAAATGCCTTATCCTCTTACCGCCACTAAAAGAGATATTTCCTCAACATAAACTAAAGTTTTTTAATCTTAGTTAATGTTCAACCAACCTCAAAATTAATTAGTTAATGTTCTTGCAATTACTGCATTTAGTGGAGGTTGAAGGTTTGAATGTTAGAAATATTAGATGGATTTAGTTAATATATAATATAAAGGAAGAAGCTACAAACAAAATGAAGCAAGGTGAAATAACTAACATTGCTAGATATTATTTCATACATTATATATTATCAGACAACAAGTCATAAAGCAATATCTTATTATAATTTCTTTATTGACACTTCTATTTGTTACATTTAGATTCTTCAAGGTTGTTCATTCTACATATGGAAATGAATTGGGTAAGAACATAGATGTTACAAGGATCACAAGCATCACTTGTGATGGGAATTTATTTACAAGATTTGGTAAGGTGATTTCACAAAACACTTTTTGACTAGAATAAGATGGGGAAAATGTTTACTGGAAAAAATGCATCCCCGCGAGTCCTCTCCATCCCAGGGTATGCTTTTTTCAATGGAGAGCAGTGTCTTTAGTTTAGACCAAAATAAAATTAAAAGTAGATACAATTACATGTACATGGAAAAAATAATATCCTTATTGGGTTTGTGTTCTCTTATAGGTATAATTGCATTCACAATTACAGGTATAATTACAGGTACATGACAAGAATAATATACTTTTTCATTTTTTAACTAGCCTCGTGGATGTTAAAAGTTATTCTTATATCGAACCCTTATGTGACTTCAGACTGGTGTGGGTATATATAGTAAATTGAATCAATATTATTTTTTTACAGGTAAAATTCACATTTCGTTGTTTATATTACTTCAAGCATAGTGGTCACTTTCATTTAACAATTTATTGAATGATATTTTGAAATTAGCGTCCACTAGCTTATGACACAACATAATATTTGGATCTTTGTGGTCTCATGGTTTCAACAAAAGAAAGTGAGATATTATTATGATTTTAGTGGTCACCGTGATTCAACAAATTAAATAAACCTAGTTTGAGCTTAGTGGGAGAATGTATTTGAAGAATATAATATTTTGAGTAAAATAGTCATTACCATTTAAAAAGATAAAGAAAGACATATTGAGTTTAGTTTCCTCTAGTATCTCTAGTGTTAATCTCGTAATGAACTTCCTCCTGGTTGGAGTATTGAATTGATATAACAAAAAAGGTATAGTAGTTTGGTATTGAAGTGAAATTTGTACCCTATTTTTTAAATTTGTTACTACTCAAACATAAGTTCTATTAACATCGTGGATGTTAGAATTTGTTATTATTGAAAGCATTCAAAGATTTATTAATTATTACAAAATGCCTTTTATGTTGTACTTATAATATGTTGTTATTTGAATGAAAAAATATTCAACATGTTTCTAAAATAGTCTTGTGTGTTTTAAACATCCCAGATCAATTACTTTAGGGAAAATTTTAGTGGTGAATATTAGTTAATTCATGAATATTCTGGTTTTTGAAATTTGAAATTGGCGAATATTTAGGGTATAATCTAGGACTAGTTCACCAAAATATTCTGAGTACAAATTAATTTTAGGGATCAATTCGTCATTCCCGTGAAATAAAAATTCACAAAATTTGCCTAAATATAGTCAGTTGGTAGTATATTTTTATGCTATCAGCCGAAAACATATAGTATGATGTCATCCTGTAGCATAAACAATGTTATATGGTGTCAGCTGGTAGAATAAAAATGATGTCAGTCGGTAGCATTTTTTATGCTACCAGATGACAACATACTATATGTTAGTCGATATCAAAAAAATATGCCACTGACCGGTAGCATATAAAAAATCTGTTGTCTGGTATCATTTAATAGTGATGTCGTGATGTCTTGATATTCACCATTTATGCAAAAGATAATTTTCCTAGATTTGCCAAATCTTTTTTAAGGATTTTTTTGGAGGGACCCTTAAAATTTTCCTTGAATTTCTTTCACAAAAACACTTTGCTTATATACATTGATGGATATCAATGACTATAATGCTTAATTATAACACGTGACATATCAATTATTGGACCAAACATATTCATTGTCAAAACATATGTTGTCTTGCAAAGGATTTCTGGAGAAAAATTAGACTAAGGATTTAATCCCCAAGGTCAACAACATGAAGACTGTCTGCCTTAACTGGAATTGAATTGTAAAGATTGGAGGACAAAAATTCTATTTATTTGAAATTTTCGTTACTTACTAAAAATACCTTTTACGTTATACTTATAATATGTTATTGTTTGAATGAAAAACATTTAACGTATTTCTAAAATAATTCGATGTCTTTTAAACATCCTAGATCAATTGTTTTCACATAAATGCTTTTCCTACATACATTTATGGAGATCAATGACTATAATTCTTAAGTATAACACCTGACATATAAGTTCTTGGACCAACCATATTAATTTTCCAAACATATGTTGTCTTGTAAAGGATTTGTAGAGGAAAATTTTGATTAAGGATTTACTCACCAATGCCAACATGTTTTTCTGGTTAGCTGTTCAAAACAAGATTTTAACACTAGACAATGTGAGAAAGGATATAATTAATAATTAGACCATAAGAAATATCTTTAAAGATACTAAAGAAAATTTGTTGAAATATTTTGATAAATGTAATTAATTATTCACACCTTGAGAAAGGGTAATAAATGTGTAGATTATCTTGCCAAATTAGGGGCTAAAGGTAATAATTTTAAAGTGTGTGAGAGGGGAGATGATATCACCAATGTTATTAATATCATTAAGAAAATTAAGTACTAATGTTTTGGTGGCTATTTTCCATTGTTGGGATGTCATCCTTGTACTTATGGTTAATAGGACCCTTCCCACGTGTAGGATATATGGCAAGATTTGTATTAATTTTTCTCTAACAATTCATTTTGGCCATTGTTTCATCCTTTTTCAATCTCGATCGACTAAAACCATGGGAGGTGGTTGTTTGAGAATTGAGCCCACAAGATATGGTTCCCTGAAGGAAAACCCCTCCTTGTGGCGCATTCCAAAAATTGGAAGGTTTAGGAATTTCATCTAAAAAATCATGGGGTTTGATACTTATCTTGTGTTGGAGTTTGGTTGGGCATGGAACAATGGAAGCATGGTGATCCATGACATGTAAATTAAAGTTTCAGAGAATTTGATAGTGCAGGTGACCAAGATGGAGATGGAGAGCTTAAAGATATTCAAAGACCACACTAGACGCAAGCACAAAATTGAGACTTTCATCCATGGTAAAGAAATGGTTTACCTGCTGTTAGATGATATAACTAGATTTTGCATCCTTGATATTTGGAATATGGTCTGCCTCCACCTTATGAGGTACATTACTCTTGAGGTGAATCATAGAAAGATATTTACTCACCATCTTACTATGTTTAATATTTTTAGGCATAAGATTGCTATGATCCTTCCCTTTTTCTTATTTATGTCACTCTCTGCTTCGGTGCATGATTTTCAATAGGGAAATATTGATTCCTCGATACACCATGGACTAATTAATTTGGTTTTCCAGAATGGTAAACTAATGGTGGAAAATGAATTAGATCACGAATCCTAGGATTCAAATGAAAATTATACTCTTGCGGACCATATAAATAAACTAAGGAGAAAGAATAGAAAGACACCTTAGGGGAATGGAAATCTTGGTACTGGGTCTATAGGTTCTTTGATTGATATTAAAGGGGAGTCATATTAAGGGAAAGAGAGAGTGGATTTTTGTTGGAATGTGGCTTTTGATAAGATTTCTCTTAGGGTGAGTCAGGTGGAAATGGATATGGAGGCCTTAGGAAAAGTTAGACTAGATATGGGAAACAATGTTATGCATTTCATCGACGCCCCTAAGAAAATTTGCAACACCCAAAAATCTATCAGGGCCGATATGGTAGAGATAAAAATTTTGGTTTTGGAGTTTCAGGGGCATGTGGTCAAGTTGGAGAAGGAACACAAAGTTTGAAGGTACAATCTTCACCTCAGTAGTTCTAATGAGGAAAAGCAGGTTGAAGATGACATCCCTATCATGAGAAAGCATGATGATAATATGAAATGTTTAAAGACTAACTATTCCATTGGTTCTTAGATATTTTGTTTGATTGTTTGTGGAATGTATCATTTGGAATGTTTTCCCCTCCATGTTTTGTGATTTATCCTTGTATTGATCTATTGGACTATAGTTTGGGATAAGATCTTTTATCCCTTTTTTTCATGTTTCTTTTTTGTTCACTCTTAGTGATGCTCATGATGCATTATATTGTAAGGTTTATGTGTGCCTTAATCCCTATATAATGTAGCCAATCATTATGTTCACTTATATTTAATAAAACTTGTTAATAGTAATTGTGTATCAAGTCTGTAAGACATGAGCGATGGAGTAACAATTAGTGTTGTTTCTACTATTTTGGCTGCAGAATGTCTACTTTTTCACTTAGATATGAATGGGAAGGGGCTACATACTGACTTGAATCAGACAGTTGATAAACCGTAAGCACAGTCCATGCGGGAATTGACACCTCTAGCTTGGAAAATGATATTGCTACAGAGGAACCCTCTGATCAAGAATGTGGGTCCACAATCTCCAGTTAAGGGGTAGTTCACGTGGGAGAAGGAAAAGGAAGGTGTGGCCTACTAGAAGGTGCCAGATGGATCTCTTCATTGGGCTCTGGACAAAGTGAATCTTTCCCTTGTAGGTAAGTTTCTCGGATCTAGACCTAATATCGATGTCATTAGAAAATGGGCCTATATAAACTAGCAACCAAAAGGGGATTTGAGAATCACCACTATGTCAAGGGGTTTTTTCCTGGCCAAATTTAATCAGCAGGTTGATTTGGAATCGGTGTTTCTAGGAGGCCCTTGGTGGTTGGGTAATATGGGTCTCTTTTTGAAATGATGGTATCCTGGGTTTGATCCTAGCACTGAGAATATACATACCATTCCAATATGGTGTAGGCTTCTAGGGCTACTCCTGCAAATATGGGATGATGAGATTATTTTAAATATTGCCAAATCTCTTGGTTCTTTGATTGGGCTAGATGGACCTATGAGGAATAGATCTAGACTAGCTTTTGCTAGATTTTGTATCTCTTCTAAACTAGAGCAGGAGATACCGAATCTAATCATTCTAAATTCAAAGTATGGTAGTTGGTCTCAATATATTGAATACAAAACTTTTCATGTGAGATGTAACAAATGCCATAAAATAGGACATTTTACCAGTAGATGTCCCAATAAAGAGATATCTCAAGAGGAAAAAATAGGAAAACTTGATAAACCTAGTGGAGAGACTCTTAAGAAGTAGGAAACTTGGATGGATAACAAGGAGGAGAGAAATACTGAAGGCCAAGGGTAGGGAAAAGGGATACCCCTCCACCTTCTAGAGCTGAAATCTAAGAAAGGAAAAAAGAGTTTTAGAACTTTGATCAGGAAACCACTGATTTGTAGAAAGCTTTGGAATCCAAAAACCCTAGTAGTGGGTACTATAGTAGGCCTTCCAACCTCCTTAGAAGAATCAGATCCTCAAAATCTTGTGAAGGTATTTTTGGAGGTCGATGAACTTTCTGAAATAGTGACAGTAAATTTTATTTCCAAGGAGGTTGATTAAAAAGAGACTAGGGTTAAGGATATTACAACTATGCCAAGAGTATTAGCTGCGGATAATGTCTTTCTTGATCCTCTAAGTACCATTAAGGAAGTTCTAAATGAGGAAAAATAAATGAATATTTATGAATTTTCATTTAAGAGGGATTCTTCACTGCTAAAGAGTTTCTCTCCTAAAAAAGGAAATCCCCTTTGACTTTGTAACTCAACATCTTTACAACTCTTGGACAGTGAGAAGAGAGATAAAGAGGAGGAGGAAGTTATGCCACTCAATACAAAAAGGATGGAGAATGAAGATCCAGATCCTAATGGTTTTCTAGAAGTTAAATCTAGAAAAAAGAAAAGACTGAAGGGGTTTGAGAAAATCCCATATTCATTGTATAATGAGAATAAAAAGAAAATTTATGATTGGGGAGCTTCAACATCAAGAAATACAAGATCTTCTGCTAGAAGAGTAGTAGATTTTAAAAGTAGCTCTAAAAGAGGTAGACCTTCTAAGAAGACTCTAAGAACCAAAAGAATAGAAGAAGACATTGCTGATGGCACTCAGATCCAACTGAGACATTAAGTAATTACATTACCTCTATATTTTTGATGAAGATCATCTCTTGGAACATTCAAGGTCTAATTGGAAATTATAAATAAAGAATAATCAAAGAGTTAAGAGTTTCTAGTAGACCGGGCATTCTGATTCTGTAGGAAACAAAGATGAATTCTAAGATTCTTGCTAAATTGTAAAAGCAATTTTTGGGAAAATTCGGACATGGCTGTAGTGGACTCTCAGGGAGCTTTAGGTAGTATGGCTACCTTCTAGGACAAGAAGCATTTTACTGGTATGATTCTCTCTGAAACTAGTAATCATCCTGTTGTTAAATTCCATGCCATTGATAATAACAATACTTGGATCCTTTCCAATATCTATGCACCCAATACAGTTAGTGAAAGAAGGAAGCTTTGGAGAGACCTAAAGGTTTTTAGAATCCAGCATGGTAATGACAGTTGGCTCATCATGGAGGACTTCAATTCCCCTTTAAATCCGGGAGAAAAACAAGGGGGAAACTCTTCTTTCTCTAAGGGGAGGGATGATTTTGCTTACTTTGTGGCTGATCTAAACCTCATGGATGTGGACCTTCATGGCAATCAGATCACCTGAAAAAAATGGAGGTTGGGATGGGATACGATTCAAGTCAGATTGGATTGATCCCTTATCTCAGCTAGTTAGATCCTTCATCAATATTTTCATCTCACATCCTTGCCCAGAATCGGGTTTGATCACAACCCAATCATTTTAAATTTTGTAAACTGGGTTAAACCTACCATAAGCTCCTTTAAATTTGAAAAGATGTGGATGGAGCATGATGACATATTTAATAGGATCAAGGGTTGGTGGATTTGGAGGGGAGGAGGAACTTCTCAGTATAGGCTCATTCAAAAGCTTAAAAATGTTAAAAACAGGTTAAAATATTGAATAAAGAAGTCTTTAGGAATGCTTTTGTGAAAAAAAAGGAGCTAAAACAGAGACTCCAAGATCAAGAAAACAAAATAAACTTACAGGGGAGATTTGGGGAGGATCATTTGGTGGAGAAAAAAATCCTCTCCGAGTTGCATACGGTTTGTAGTAGGGAAGAATCCATATGGAGACTTAAATCTAGGGCTATATGGATGAAAGAGGTTGACAGAAACAAGAAATTCTTTCATATGACCACTTTGAAGCATAGAGCATATAATAGGATTATAGAATTATCCAAAGGCAATGGAAATATCATAAAATATCCATGGATCATCAAGGAAGAGGCTCTCAGATTCTATGAAAAATTACTGAATGAGAAGAGTGCTACTAATGATGTGGCTGACTCTTTTATGCTTAAAGCTATCCGGCATGATAAAATTGAGGAGAAGGGATTTACAGATATTACCAAAGCTGTTACTATGGAGGAGCTTTAGAAATCTATTTTTTCTCTGAAAGGAGATAAGACTCTAGGACTTGATAGCTTCTCTGTCAATTTTTTTCAAAAATTCTAGGAAATTTTCTCGGATGATCTCTTAAGGGCGGTAAATGAATTTCTTAGAACTGAAGATTTATTAAAAGAGATTAATAATACCCACATAGTCTTGGCTCCAAAAAAAAATGGATGCTAAATAATTCAAATATTTTAGACCCATTAGCTTGGTTAATGCCATATATAGAATTTTTACTGAGATTATTGCCATCAGGCTGCAAGTCATTTTGAATGATTTAATCTCAAAACAATAAAGTAGGTTCATCAAAGGGAGGATTATTCAAGATGGTGTGATCATGGTTCATGAGATTATTCACTCTATGGATAATAACAAAAAGGCTAGCATGGTCCTTAAACTTGACATGAATAAAGCCTTCGATAAAGTTTCCTGGGCCTTTCTTGACAAAGTTTTGGCCAAATTTGGATTTCTTGACAAATTTAGAAGAGTTATTAAAACCTTCATTTCAATAGCTAGATTCTCTATGGTGGTCAATGGGGAACCTGTGGGGTACTTCACCAGTAGTAGGGGACTAAGGTAGGGGGATCCTATTTCCCCTCGTCTCTTTATTTTATTGGCTGATAGCCTTAGCAGAATAATCACCAAAGCTGTTAAAGATGGTCTTCTAATAGGCACTAAACCTACATCTATGAATCAAACAGCTTCTCACCAAAAATTTGTAGATGACACTATCCTACTCTTAGTGGCATCTATTCTAGAAGTTATGGCAATCAAGTCCATTATGAAATTCTATGAGGCTTCTTCTGGAGAAGTTATCAATTTTGACAAAAGCTCCATCTTCTTTTTCAATAATCCTTTGGAAAGGCAAGATAAATTTGCTAAGGTGTTTGGTTGTAAAATCAATGTGCTTCCCATTACTTAACTGGGGCTTCCCATGGATACTAAAAAAGTTTCAAACAAAGTTTGGAATTAATTACAAGAAATATTCCAAAAGAAATTGGGAGGATGGAAAGGAGCCATTCTTTATAGTGCTAGGAAATGTCTACTTATGTAAAGTACTCTTCAAAATCTTTGTATCTACATTATGTCTCTGTACAACATTCCCTCTACCTTCAGAGAAAAAATTGAAAGGATTTAGAAACACTTCTTATGGTAGGGAATGGAGGAAAAATTTAAATATCACTTGGTTTCCTGGGATCAAGTGTGCACTCCTAAAAGGATTGGGGGCTTGGGTATAAAAGACATTAGAAAAATGAATATGGCCTTAATTGCAAAAATGGGTTGGAGATTGATTTCAGAGGAACAACCTTGGATAGATATCATTAAGGCTAAATATATAGAGAAGAAAACTACTTCCTCCTTCCTACATTTTGAACTGCTTCCCTATGGCTCCATTTTCTTGAACAACCTGACTCTTATGAGGAATTTTATTAAGCAAGGTTGTAGATGGAAAGTGGGAAATGGCAAAGACATCAGTTTTTGGAGTGATAATTATTCTAATCTTAGCCTCAATGATAGATTTGGTGCTGCTAAGGAGAGTCTAGAATAGAAATATAGTATTAAGGTCATAGATTACATAGAAATTGATAGAAATCAAAAGAGATGGAAATAGCTCTCTATAGATGACTTGGATTTGAACTCTGTGTTGTTCTCCCTTTAGGAGAAGTTGGACCTCATCCCCTTAAATCAAGTGGATATCAAAGATGAAATTGTCTGGCACAAATCTAGAGATGGGTACTATACGGTTAAATCTGGATGCAATTCTTACTTTGAGAATACCCAGAATGAATTTAATTGGAGAAAAATATGGATGATTGAGCTAGCCCCTAAAATTAACTTTTTCTTTTGGCTTGGGCTTAGAGGTAGAATTCTTACTAATGATAACCTGATAAAGAAAGGTTTCATTATGCCTAATAGGTTTCATATTTGCAAAAAAGATTCCGAAGATATTAAACACCTTTTTATCCACTGTGATTATGCTACCAAGATTTGGAGCTATGTCCTATCCAAGTTCAATGTTCTCTGGACGGTACCTAAGGAATTCATCCAATTTTGGACCCAACGGAATCCACATTTTAAATATTGTACTATGAGAAGGATTTGGAAACTGATCATGCTCCATATTATCTGGAGAATATGGAAAGATAGGAATGACATCATCTTCAAAAATAACAAGCAACACTGCAAGCTTAGCTTTGTTAAGATTGGGCATGCTGTTAAAGATGATATTGAGAGATTCAAACCCCCCAAAATAAGAAGTATCCTACTAATGAAGAAGACATTCTTTCCAATTGGAAGATTGGAGATGCTAGTTTACAGATTAGGAATTCCTCAAACATTGATAGGTCTTTGGTCCATTGGATTCCTCCTAAGAGAAAATGGTATAAAATCAACTTTGATGGCACTTCCAAGGGCAATCCTGGTCTTTTTGTTGGGGGAGGAGTTATCAAGGATCAAAAAGGTTGTTTAGTTGCTACTTTTGCTAGTAAAATAGGGATTCAGATGAATCATTATGTTGAAGCCCTTGCTGCTCTTTAAGGGCTAAGGATTGCAAAATATTTTGATATCCAGAACTTAATTTTGGAAGGGGACTCTCTTAATATCATTAATAATTTAAACCAAAATTCTCCTCCTAGCTGGACCATCAAGGAATTCATTATGGAAGCTATAAATATTTGTCAAAATATCAAGAGTATCATCATTAGACATACCTATATAGAGGGGAATAAGGTTATGGACACTTTGGCCAATATGGGCATCAATATTAATGTTACCATTTGGGATAATGCAAACAACATCCCTAAGGAGGTTCAAACTACTATTAATGTGGATAATAATGGAATGACACACATGGAGTAATTTTAATTATTACATGGAGCGGGTCTTAACAGAGGTAAAAGATTTCATTTGTGTGATGTATCCTCTGTTTTATGGCCACATTAAAGCCATTAAACCTTGCACAGGTGGGAGGTATTTCAAAAATCAAGACAACCATAAGAAAATTATAGACTCTTACGAGGGTTTTGAGTAGGTTATTTATAGAATTGGTAGGAAGAAAGATAAAATGGGAGGGGCATTGTGTTAATTGGAGCTGAGTTGCAACCCAACCTGGAAAAATAATGAGGTACTTTGGAATCTCCTACACAAATGAGGCATCTCAAATTTCATTGAACAAATTAAGGGTCATGACATGAACATTTTGGTTCACTTTGCTATAGATTGGAAGGATAGGAAGGTCAAGTATGGTGGGCACAAGTTTATCATCAACGAGGATCTGATTGTTGAGGCAACAAGCTTGGAACTGGAGGGATACCAGTTCTTCAGTAAGAGGATTGATAGGGTTGTTGAGGCCAAGAAATTATCCTACGAGGGTGAAGAATTGGAGTTTGTTGCTGTGGGAATAAGGGTAAGTTCTATTCCCATGCTGTATGATGAAGTGATGAATATGATGGTCAAATTTATTTCTCTAGAAGGACAATATAAAATGGTCCCTATTAAACACCCTTTTTTTCTAAACCAGTTTAGAAGGAATTTTATAGTTTGTTTCCCGCATTACCTTCTCAACTCCATGCAGTGCTCTGTTCTGGATTTTCAAAATCACTCTCATGCTATTCCTTTACATCAGGGCGTTATCTTTCTATTGCACAAGCTTTGTGTTACCAAGTTCCCTGGCTTCCCGATTGCTCCTAGTGAGCCACTCGCGACCACCTCCTCTGCTCCCACTCCCACTCTTGCCACCCCTTCCAAGTCCAATTACAATAACCCCTTGAAACCAGACACCCCTCTCACTGGAAGAATTCTTAGAAGCTCTAAAGAGATGGAGGTTTCTCAAAACTTACTTCATATCAGCAATGCCGGTATTGAAAAGGCCCTACATCAGGAGGAGACTCAAGGGGTTAATAGACTAGAAGCCCTGGAGAAAGAGATGAAATAGATGAAGAAGGGTATTCAACGTATGGAGAAGTAGACAAGGAAAAGAAATTTTGATGAAGATAATGAAAAAGATAAGGATAAGTTTACTGAGATATATAAGAAGTTGAACTCTTTAGATACCAGATTGGGGAGAGCTAAAGATAGACATGATCACAACATGGCTATCTTTAAAGCCATAAGTTACTTTCTTGAGTAGTAAGTTCAGAGCATTGCTATGCTAAGTGGGATCCCTACAACTATTTGGGGGAATGAGAAAGAGAGGAGTATGGCCTTTTCTTAGTTGGATGCTTCAGACTCAATGCACACAACCACTCTGACATTGTTTACCTCACTGCAGATGATCAAGTACAAAATTGAAAAAGCACTCAAGAAATAGACTCATTTGGGAAGGTGGGATTTGGTTTAGATGTTGTTCTTTTGGGATATTTTTTCTATGACGTTGCTACTTTTTTACGGTCTTGTTGCGGTCTGTGTCCTTTTTTTGCTTTTGGTTGTAGCTTGTTCTTGGTTACTTTGGGTAACAATGTTATATCTAGATTTCGATCCTTTTTTGCTGAATCTTCATAGTCATATCAGGCTGGTGAGCCCTTTATGTAACAAGGTATAGTCCCTTCAAAACTATTTAACAATAATTAAAAAAAAAACTAGTAATGACATTTTAAATTAAACAACACAGAGCAGAAAGTTCATGCCTCACGGAGGGGAGATGTGTTAGTTGTGTGATTGTTTTATTAGAATTATGATTTTTATTAAATAGAATAAATCAATGTTGCAAAAAGGCCTCATATTTTTCAAATCAATACTAAATAGAAAAATAAAAATATAAATAAGTTTCATAGTTTAAAAATTTATTTCAATAAATTACAAACGTTAAAAGTTGATAAATTATATATTTGTTTTACTTTGATTGGTGGATTGAGGAGAAAATTTAAGTAAGATGTTTTGAGCTTAATGCCAGCTAAGGTAACCTAATACTTCCACAACATAAAATTTTGAACTTATGGATCACTAGAATTTAACAAACCAAAGAATATTATTTTTATCTTAGCGTCTGCTAGCTCATGCGACACCATAGTAATTGGATATTATCGATAAAAAGGAATTAAAAAAATAAATTAAGATATTGTCATCATAGAGTTTGCTATGTTATGCCACAACAACATATTTTGATCTACAAAAATATGTCCATTTTTTCGTATAAGAGTTAATATGGGGGTTTTGAAAGTACCCACATCCTTTTACAAAAAATTCCTTAAGGCAGATTATGACATTGAAGCATAAAAGAGAGAAATCTTGTAGGTAGCAAAAGACAAAAAGCTACATAGCCATGACGCGAACATAGAAAATTTACATTTTGTGAAATGTTTTAAGAATAGATTATGCTTACATAGTAGCAACATCTTAGAGTTTCCTTGTTCTTCACATTCTTCTATCACAAATCTGTATTCGTTCTTTTGTTCTCCAAAATCTATTTGGTTCTCCCACTCTTGCATTACCATATTTTTTCACAAATAGGTCACTATAATCCCTCACCAACACATTCAATGGAAACTCATTGTTAACATGAATATCTTCTAAAATATTGTCATTGACAATTTAAACGATGTCGTAGCCATTGAATTTTACTGAGTATGTGCAACGGAGGACTATTTGCGGACAACAATAAGGCCAAAAAAGTAATATCAATTTTATAAAAAACATCTGCTCTTCTATTCCTTCACACCACCATGTCCATAAATTGATTCTAATATTCCCTTTTTGAATGTACAAATTGAGCCACCATCTATACCACCAGGATTCTTTTTCAAGACTCAACAAAACAAGTTCTTGAGAGGTGTTTTGGGTTTTTAAAAACTCTATAAGTCTTCCTCTCATGTTATTACGTATTAAGCTGCGCCATTTAACTATCGAGATGTGCTCCATTCTCTCCTCTTTCAATTCTCTAAAAAATTTTCAATATATTACGAAATTATTTATTTGATGAGAAAAACTACCTTCTACAAAATATTGAATAATTAACTTTCTTCCGTTTAATTATATACAAAATCCCTATATGGATATAAGCCCTAATCATATATGGAAAATTTACATGGATATAATCCCCAATCATCTATGGAAAATTTTACATTAATAGAATTTGGTAATTTTGGAGGGATTAAAGGTGAGAATGCATACCAATTTTTGACACAGAGAGGAAATCAAAATGTCTCCATAACTCGAGCATAGAATTTTGGCACTTGCACTGGTCATATTTTTCTATTAATGAATAAGCTCACTCATTGAAGAAGAGAATAGAAAGGAAAATGTTAAAAATATAAACTCAAAAATTGTCTACTTATAGTGATATGTAAAAAAATCCAACTGCCAATTTTGTTGGCATATGAATTTCAGAGGGCATGCGTATGATTTTACATTATTTTTCATTAAATGGTTGATTAATGGCTGACAATAGTTACATGCTACAAAAGACACACATATTTTGAAAGGTACATGTAATTTTAAATGGAAAATTTTACATAGCTCGAATTAATGGCTAATTAATGTTGAGGCAAATGCAACATTAATTAGCATTTTACCTTACAAAATGGTTATAATTAATATTGCAAATAATTACAAATATTTGTAATAAAATACTTGCAAATATTTGTAATAAAAGTCACACGTGAATTACATATTTAATATTTAACCGTCTATCATTAATAAAGATTTATATATAAATTATAAAAAAGTATGAAAATTTCTATCATTATATATATTAAAAATAAGGAAATTTATACAGAATAATTAGTATAAATAAACACTATTTTGTATTGTTAAAGGGCAGGTGAAAAATTACCATTACCCAAATATTATTTGATAGGTGAGTTATCACACTTAGCCATGTGAATCAAGACTCACACTTAGTGGTGCAAATTAAGAATCACACCTAGAAGTGTGATTCAAGACCGACACTTAAAAGTGTAAGTCGAGACTGGTACTTAAAAGTGTGAGTCGAGAATGACACTTATAAGTGCGAGTGGATACTTGTACTTAGAAGTGATAGTCGATACTCGCACTTAAAGTGCGAGTCGAGAGATGTGCGGCTCGAGTCTCGCACTTAGACTTGCGACCAATCACACTTGTAAGTACGATCACTCCCACTTATACACTACTTACCAAATTTATAAATGACAATTCTAGATTTTTTAACTATGCTTAATATATACAAATGAATTATTTATATAAATGTATATAAATATTGATGGTCACCTTTTAAACATGCGAGTCTCATGTGTGAGTTCTATAAAATGTCTGAAAGTATGTTACATCTAAAATCACGAAAAACGTCTAAATAACCATCAAATTTAACACCATTCAAGGAAGTGCATGGAAGGAATTTTCAACGTCAATGTTTATTGATTTGAATAAGGTATGCATGAATAGTTGTATATGTATGATGGTATTAAGACTGATATGTGGCATAAATGACAACAATAACTTACACATTATCTTGAAGTTAACAACTTCTTGGATTATATAAGTTAGTGGCCTCTTAGCTTATGTAAGTTAGTGGAAAATTGGCTTATATAAGTGGGTGGATGTCTGGTTTATGTGGAAAAAGGGGAATCTAATAATATCATTATTAGAATCTAGAAATAGAGAAATTGGAGTCCTATAATAGGGAAATTGGAATCCAATAATAGAGAAAAAGGAACTAAAATAAGTCCAATATTGACAATATTGGAATCCAATATTGCTATTAATGGAATCCGATATTGCTACTAATGGAATCTAGTATAGAAAAAAATGGAATCTAATATATGAAAAAATGGAGATGGATTTCTTCCAATATTTGAAATATTGGAGTCTTAATCCACTGGAATATGTCCCAATTTAGTGAAATAAGTGTTATTTATCCTTAATCATTCATACAATACACTTTGTCATCATTTATCTATTATACATAAAAATCATACTACATACATCATCTATGATCATATATACTATCTCATCATCATCGAAAACTACGCATTGCCAATCATATCAACAAAATAAACATTGTAATATCATTAATTGAAAATCACAATAATAATCAACACATCATCACATCGCACATCAATAAAATATCAAATTACAAAAACACAACACCAATAGTCCATATATATAAATATCGATCACCATCATAGTTACAAAAATTCCTCTACTGGGGGCAAGCCCTCATATATCTCTACATCATTACATACAGATCATATCTCATCTTCACTATCACTATCTATCACGATGGGAGATCTAGAGCTAGAAGCTTCGTCGTTCAATATATTCCACTAATCGTGGCCCCTATATTGTCATACCCTATTAAGTCTATCTTGGATGAATGAATACTTCCATAAAAAAATTATCCTAAGATGTCCCTTGATTTTCATTTATTATGCATGTCGTAATCAATAAGGAATTTGGTTGTGCTATGATGTGAAGGTTGTTTGTCCAGTTCAGTTTAGATACCTATGAAGGAAAATAGAGAGGAGTTTGTGGAGAAGATGGTATAATTTCATTTAAGGAATTTAATATACATCCCTAACCCTTGGGAGAAGAAATAATCTTATCGAGGAAGCTACCATCGAGCTAAGTGGTTGTTACATACATCTTTCTATCTACCTATGCAATAGTGTATTCTTCATCGATTACTCCACAAAATGTCCCTACAACTCCACAAACTGAATGAATAAGTCCTGAGCTAAGGGACCTCCACCCATGGCCTCTCTAGATCTCCATGTATCCTCTCATGCCTCATATTTATCACTCAGTAACATAGTACATATAGCTACCGCTAATACCACTGGATAGAAAAAGTGTGTATGCTCACCCATAATCAAATCCACATGCTCTAGCATACCAGCACCTGCAAGTACATTAGTGGGAAAATTTTGTGTCAATTTATGGATGGACATGTCCACAAGCAGTGACCAATATGCATATCCTACAAACATAGATCAACACATTAGAAAATGACGATAATGACATATCTAAATAACCAAGTAACAAAACATAAATATAGAAATACTCAAGCTCTATTATCGCTGCCACTATGCTATCGAGGGCATGTTCTTTCCCCTCTAATCTCCCTTTAGAGGTGCTCCCACCACATCTACAAATATTTGAAAAAAAACACCCATATATGTGATGCCCACCATGTATGGTAGGCCTCTATACACCCCACATCATCTACACCTATTAGCTCTATCAGTGCGTTTACCTCATTTGGCCCGGGAGGTACTGGCTGCACTACTATGGGTCCTGGTCTAGCTCTGATCCTCCTCGATGCCCTAATTTCCATTAACCATATATATGGCTCTGGGGCACATCATGGGCCATACCAACATGTCGTGAAATTTGATCTACCTAGAATAACTTGGTCACCCCTGGAAACCAATCCTCTAACCACATAGTCTGTCGTATATGCCCTAGCTCTACTACATCCTCTGGACATCCTCCATAGTCTTGGTATGGCATCCATGTCACAACCTCTGGTCCCATATGATCTATAATCACTCTGGAGGTGTTTGTATCCATCTTCCTACCATGAATACCTACCCATATCCTAGCAAATATGTCTGGCATTTACCACTCTCCTTGCGGACCACCCACCAACCTCAATATAGAAATATTCTCATAGGCCCATATATGTAGCAATGTCGTGGCTCTAATACCACCTCCATGCTCCTCCTATGTCAATCTATATAAATATTTATACAAATGGGGGGATACACAATGTTCCTATACATACCTCTTCCCATCCTCCTCTATATGAAGAAAAATATTGTGCATCTTATATAAGATGCCTACACCACCTCCCTCTACTGCAATCAACAAAACAATAAAAACAGGGATGAAATTCCACAATTGCGGAACCCCTGACCTAAAAATAAAGTCCAAGATAATATGGACCTATGTATGTACTCGGGAACCTATAAAATACTTCCTAGTGGCCCTCATCTGTCTATTTTCATCATACAAGACCATCACCCAAACCCTCACACCAACAATATGTATCCGCATTATGCAATGCACAAACTCTAGAGTCACTGTTATCTCCTTTGTAGGAAGCCAAAAGGTGCAGACATCTACACACCACCTCTCATAAAAATATGTGAGCATAGCAATATTGTGGGGCACATACCCCATCCTTGCTATTTTCTGATGGCTGAGATAGTCTAGAACATCCCACTCCTCATCTAACAACCCCAATCCTAGTAATGTACTCAAATGACGACCAATACGAAAATATCTCGAATGGATTTCCCTCTACACAACATAAAAAAATAAAAAAAATGTTATAAAATCATACATATATAAACACACCTACCTCTAACATCAACAAACATGAACTTTCACATCTATAATAATCTGGGCTTAACCCAAAATTTCTAGATGTCAGCGCCCATGAGTAGGACTGGGGCACCCAAAAGTAGGTCACCAATGCCCATGCCTGGGAACTTGTGTCCTAGGGGTCATTAGCACCCTCACTGCTATTTTCCATGTCTAAAATGCCAAGAAGTTAAAAAACATTAATTTTGCAAAAATTCATCAAAAATGACTAATTTCATCATAGTTTTTGAAAAACATTACACTTACTAGCTCAACTATTGTCTGTGATGCCATATCTACCGCTACCATCTCAAGACAACTCAATCATGGTGCTCTCACTTGAGGAATCTTCATAAACCTATAAATCACAATCACACTCATGTAATTTTTATAGTAAATCTTCATTACTTATAACACTATAGTCATTATTCACACTTATTCTTCACAATAATACAACTTGTGTGGTTTCTATCATATCTTGAGTATACTTACTTTGATTCTTCTCTCATTTTTTGTGTTCTCTTTAGAATTATACCTAATACCATATCATACACATCTCATACATGTTATAATTATTCTTGAGATTATTTTCATTTGATATACATATACTTTTGTGATACATACATTCACTATTACATCATTCCATGCTTCCTTTCAGCTCAACATTCGTTCTTATCATCACTCCCCATTTCTCTGAAAAGTGGGGGAATATACATGGGGTCATCCTATAATTCCCTTTACATCATTATGTGATCATTATTACATTTCTAATTCATCATTAACTCATATATCACATGATATTTGACACCATTCTCTAGCGATTCCCCCAAATGACCTAACCTAGGGGCAAAAAGCGTAGAATATCTCCATGAGTAACCAATCAATAAATCACACACACTTAACTCACAAGAATAAAAATTCAAAATTACATTCATGAATTGATACAACACAATGTATTTATCCTCCCAGATGACCTAACGTGGGAGTTACATCACCACATTCCTAGATGACCTAACATGTGAAATTAATTTTCATTTTACAACTTGTGACAGATGACCTAACATAGAAGTAATACATTTCAGTGACACCAGTGGATTTGGTGTAATGAGACATCATTGTCTTTCCTATACTGATCCTATATGGGTTATCACGTTTGAAAAAATCAAAATGGATCCAAATCAACAAAATTTGGTCTTTATCCATCTGGACCAGGTAGACCTTTTAGGGATGTAGTTAAAGTTGGAGGGTAACACTATACTTCTCTCTTGAAATTATTCCTCTAGTGGAAGGATGCCTAAATCCTTAGTTTTTCATACACATGAAATCAGGTTGCGAACTGATCACTCCCTACCCCATCACATATCCATCGACTAAAAAAATCAGAATCTCCAGTCATTCAACATTGCAATCATCAATCTCACTTAATTCTCCTCATAATGGTCCCACATCTCTTATTACACTACATAGATCAACTCGTTGATCCATAGTTTGTCACACTATGTGTTCTCACTTGAAACATACTTCTACCACATCTGCACATTCTTCTACGACATGGACTTCTAAGAAATTCTCTTAGGTATGTATCTCTTTCTACTTTATGTTACTATGATTTCACTCACAAATTTAAAGTGGGGGAAATTTAGAAACAAAATCATCCACTTAATACTATTTATTATACCGCTAATTATGTTGTTTTATATATGGATCTTATGTAAGAAAAGTATTCATTGATGAGCCATTCCATAATCCACCCACTTGTATTTTTGGTTACCATTTATTTTATATTTCACACTTGTCACTCACATACATAGTTTTGGTCAGGTAACAGGGATCCACGTCTACCATTATTCACTCATTTATCATCACTTGTCTCTAGACACTAGTGCCCAAGACTAGACATTAGCACCTGACACTCTTGTTCATCCTAGGTTCTCATGTCCTCTTTATGTTTGATGTTATTTTTTACATTTGAGGTTGGTATTTTAAGTTTTCCCTCTCATATCCCAAGGTACTAGTTGGCATTTCGAGTCATTAGTGTTTAAATTCGAACAAGAGATCCCTATATAAACACAACATACATACCATTATAGGGGTGGATAATTCTTATCAAGGGCTAGCTATCTACATAGAGAAAGGGACTGTATTTGGAAACATTAATCTCCATACACATTGTATAGGAAGGGGATTTCATTCTATTCCATCCACATATTTGCATTTTATCTAACTACCGCTCGCTATCTTGGTGTATTTAGCAAAAGGGAAAACTAGGAGCACTATTTCACACAAAAGCACACAGAACTACATTGGTTCTGAGATGTAGTGCATCACTTAGTTGTAAGTCCACCATTATTACATAACAGAGATTTGGAATCTCTTGAAAAATGTGGAGTTGCAGAGGTTCGAAGGTAGGAAAATGCATTGCTCTAAGGCAGAGTATGTAACTTCAACATAAAGGAAACTGTAAAACATGCATAAGCACTTAAATTCATACAATATGAGAATGTGAGAGAGAAATAGATGAAAATGAAAATTTGGACCTATCGTGATTGGAGAAAAATTTCTGTCCATGGATCCTATCACCATTAATCTCCCCAAAAGAATGCCATTTATTCTACAACACGCTATATGGTTTTTGTTTATAGGGTTCTTCATCAAATTTAGGATAAGTGGCGAACATAAGGATGAAGCCACCAAAGCCAACAAGTACCTGTGAAGGATAGAGGAAATCTATGAGATAAAGAATAAAACCACATGAAAAGGGAGAAGATGCAGTAAACCAAATAAATTTTTGATACACTAGAGGAAGCCGCAAAAGACTAGAAAGCTATGATATAAGAGAAAAATACATGTTACACTAGAAACAGCCACTGAAGACAACATCAAGCCAAAGATTAAAGACAAACCAAACCAGTACGAGAGAGAAGAAGATAGAGACATGCGTCAAAGGAAGTGACTTTTGGAATGTATTGAGTTTCGTATTTGTTGTAATTAACCTTTTGTATAAGGGCGTGTCACAAGAAATGTATGTGTGAATTCCATCTTGAGAGATTTTGTATAAGAATTGAGATACATAGGATAAAATGAGATAAATATAAATATATTTGAGAATGATGTAATCATTATTGATGAATAAATAAAGAATAGAGTTTTCAAGAAATCTATTGTATGATTTCCTTTATGTTTCTATTCTTAAAGTAGATGTGGTGTATTTCCCAAGTACATCCTTAACTAAGGTTGAATTTCCTAAGCCTCGCAATTCTGTTGGGGATTTAGGTCAAAAGTTTCATAGGAAAGGGAATCAGTGTTGTTTTAGATTTTACTCCAGATAGGTGAGGTGGTTAGGTGCTTCAAATGAGAAACTGTGTATTTATTTTGTTCCTCTCAAACTCTCATGATTTTCCAAAAAACTTCCTATGATCATGTTAGAAATCACAAACATTGAGAGGGGAGAAAATCAGTGTAAATTAATTTTTTTTCACTTCATGCAAATTTTAAACCCTTTAATAATGTGTAGATTTAAGCTATGAGAAGGTGATCAACCAAATGTTTTTCACAATAACATAGAACACATAAATTACCATGGGAAAACATTTTGGGAGAAAACCCACCAAGAACGTTGCTTATATTACACAAAGAAAGGACACATAAGAATATAACACATCTTACAAGATTTGTTTAGTTAGGCTCCAAGCCCATAAAGAGAACCAAACCCTAAACCACTACTGATATTACACACAAAAAAGGACTCAAGTTAATATTACGCATCACAAGAGATTTATTTTATAGGCACCCACCTATAAGGAAGCTAAAACTCCCTAGATGTGCTAAACTACAACTTAGACTTGATTTATATACATTTTGATCATGTAGTTTTAAAAATTTCTAATACAATGAATTATGATCACTTTCCTGGATCTGTCTATGTTCTTATTTCCACTCTCTCCTGATCATCTGATTCGATCCTACTTTTTCAATCAATCTTTCACTCTTGATGCTTCTCTCATATGATAAATCAATGCATCATCGATGTAATCTCCTATTTCCCCTCTCTTTTCATTTGCAAATCTTGTTCAGCTAGATTATATCATATTCAATATTGTGCCACTCTACTTTAGCTTGATGGTTTTCTTCTCTTTATCAAGCAACACTCAAAATAGTTCCAATTCAAAATATATCATAGTTGACCCATTCCTTCACTTCGAATTACGTGTTATGCGCCATCCTGTTTGGTCACATGAGAATTCGGCCCATTAAATGTATACAACTAACTCCGGATTCTATTCCTTTTGTATTTGGCTTGATTACAATTTTTTCCATGCACCTGCTAGAGCAACTTATTAACCATTGATAAAAATAGATTTTTCCTCTTTTTACAGTTTACATTGTGATAGAGATGAGCGAGCCATTTCCTTTTCCATATTTTATTTCCCCTTGAAACTTGGAATCATATAGAAAATTTCAATTACATTTCCACAAGGTATATGAACATTAAATGCTGGCAGCTAAAATAATGAATGTCTTCATTCTTCGTGGAGTTTAAGTTGTGCACTTGTGTGTAATTACCTGACAATCAAATCATCATTGAATTTGGAAAAGGAAAGTCTTACTTGTTCATGTTTAAATCAATTTGATTGTCTTCAACTCTTTTCAGTCCATGTTCTCTCATTTTGCGGCTTTCCTTAGCTCATCTAAATTTCTCCTTTGTATCGCAGCTCTTTTCTTTACTAGAAAACATATCCCCTTACTTGGCAGATTTTTAGTTATCCACAGCGCTTCTATTCTTCTCACAGCTTTCCCAATGTCACTTAACTATCCTCCTTGTCTTTTTCCTTTCCGCATCTTGTTCCACATCGACAACTCTATCTCTTCTTCTTGCGGATTTTACAATCTTCCCCGACTTCCATAGTTCTTTATGGCTTTTCTATTTGTCGACATCTTTTCTTCTAACTCCCTTATTCTTGCGGATTTTTGCATACTATGGTGAATACTACAAGTCTTCTGTTGTTATGTCTCGGATTTGGTGGATATATCCTTTTGTTAGCGGTGTGAAAAAATAATGAATAATTCCCTTAGCACTTATCCTTAGTCATTATGATCCTCTATGAGCTGAAACTACCAATCAACCTTCATCTTTTCAACTTTCTCACTTTACCAATTCACTCCTTTTGCCAAAAATGTAGGTTGACATCAACTGATTCATCTTGTCATCAATTATAACACATATAACCGATGACATAGGTCCAAAAATATCCCCCTTTGTCATTGATGGCAATATTCCAACCTTCAGAAACATTTTCATTGAAAAATATTTGCATTCCTAATTTATGTTTTTAGATTTACTCCTCTGTGTATATGACTTGGCTAGCTCCATCATCTCTCCATTTATACTCTCCCTTTGAATGTAACATGATGGTTTCTCATATCAATTTTTATCTCCTTGAGCTATGTTACTGTAACACTTCAATTTCTCTCACCCTTTTGACTTTATTTAGTTAGTTTTTGACTTTCAATCAGCTTCTTTCCCCTTTGAAAAAAATGAGAAAGGGCCAACTATGCAGCATAAAAATGAATATTCTTGTAAGCTAGATACAACATGTTCTTACCTTAAGAAGCTCCCCTTAGAATTATACTTCTTATACATCTATCGTGGCAAGTCCATGGAAATGATCCCCATGAGCTAATGCATACTTTGAGGCATAAATTTGAGCTAATAGGTTAGCTCCTCTTACTTTGAAACTGTTTAAGAGCTAATAATTCCTGAGAATGATCCCTTTCCTTTTCTGTACATCTTCTAGTTATTGGCGGGATTAGGAATGACTCCTAATGCATTCCTTAAGTACTCAAATGTTGCTTTTAGTAGTGTCTTGGTCATTATATCTATAATTTATTCTTTAGTGCTCACATATTCTAAATTTAACTTCCCGTCATTCACTTGTTACCTCAAGAAATGATATCTAATTGGAATGTGCTTGGTCTTCGAGTGGAACACAGGATTATTAGAGACACTAATTTCCCTTGTACTATCACACAATAGAGGAATTGGATTTTTTGATCTTACCTTATAATCCTCTAATGTCTACTTCATCCATAGAACTTGAGTGCAACAAATTGCGGTAGCTATATACTATGATTCACATGTTGAGAGAGCTATTGATGATTGTTTGTTGCTTAGACAAGATATTAAGCAATCTCCAACAAAGAATGCTCCTCTACTTGTACTCTTCCTATAATCAACATTGCCTACCCAATCAACATCTGTATATACTTTGATGTTGAAATCATTGCTCTTGGAGTACCATAATCCATACTCAGGTGTTCCCATGAGGTATCTCCAAATTTTCTTAACTACATTGAGGTGTGTTTCCCTTGGATCTTCTTGAAATCTTCCAAAAAGGCCTACTTCCTGCATGATATCTGGTCTTGATGTTTTGGATTAAAGTAGAATTCCTATCATGGATATGTATAGTGTTTTATCTACCTTAGGTGAGTCATCATCTCTTCTCATCTTTCATCTAACTTCCATTGGTGTTCCAATTGGTTTGCATTATTCCATTCTGAATGTTTTCAACATCTCCTTGATATACTTAGTATGGGATATGAATATACCTTGATCTATTTGATTGATTTGTAAACCTAGAAAGAATGAAAGATCTCCAAGCATTGAAATATCAAACTCTTCTTTCATTATTTCAAAAAACTCATATGTCATCTTATCATGGTCTCCACCAAATACGATATCATCTACATATACAATGAAAATCAGAAAGTGCTATCTTTCTTCTTTTATGTAGAGATTGTTGTCCGCAACACCTTTTCTGAATCCTTTCTCAATGAGGTACAAATCTAGTCTTATGTACCAACTTCTGGGAGATTTTTTTAATCCATACAAATCTTTCTTCAACTTGCACACATAATCCTTATATTTAGTCAGTGAAAATCCATGAGGATGTTCAATATATACCTCTTCATTTAGAAAACCATTGAGGAAAGCTGACTTCACGTCCATCTAGAATAATTTGATTTTATTGTATGCCATGTAAGCCAAGAACAATCTTATTGCTTCCATTATTTCCACTAGTGCAAATGCCTCATCAAAATCAATTCCTTCCATTTGCACATATCCTTTGCACACTAGCCTTGCCTTGTTTCTTGTCACTTCTCCTTTCTCATTCATTTTTTTTCTAAATACCCATTTGGTACCAATCAAATTCTTGTTCTGTGATCTAGGTACCATTTCCCATGTCTCATTCTTTTCAATCTGATCTAGCTCTTTGTTTATGGCATATACCCAATGTTGATCTTTCCTTGCTTTTGCAACATTCTTGGGTTCTATCATTGACAAGAGTGTTATACATTCATGGTTCTTCTGTTCTCTTTGCCTTCTTCTTGTGATAATTCCTCCATATTTGTTTCCAATGATATGATTGGAAGGATGGTTATTTTTGACTTACCTGGATGGTGCCTTAGCATATGGCCTTTATTTTTCATCCTCTCCTTCTTCACGCAGACTATCTAACTCTTCATTATCTTCTTTCTCTTCATGGCCGCCATTGTGCTGAGTGCTGGTTTTGGCATACTGTATCTCATCCACCTTTACATTTTTGATTTCAAAAATCATTTGTATTTGCTTATTATAGAAGTTGTAAGCTGTGATAACCATTGAGTAACCAAGGAATATCCCTTCATCACACCTAGATTCAAATTTTCCCAAGTTGTCTTCATCTCTTTTGATATAGCATTTGCTACAAAAGACTCTTATGTGCTTCACATTAGCTAGTATCTTCTTCCACAGTTCATAGGGATTTTTGTCAATGTTTATCCTCAGCTGAGCTCTATTCAAAAGATAAACTGTGGTGTAAACCTCTTCACTCCAATAACTATATGAGATTTTGGATTCATTCAGCATAGTTATTTTCATCTCATGCATAGTTCTGTTCTTCCTATCAATAAACCTATTTTGCTAAGGTTTCCTCACAAATGATAATTGTCTTCTAATTCCATTTTCTTCACAAAATTCATTAAACTCATTTGAATAGAATTCTCCACCTCTGTCAGATCTTAGGCATTTGATATTTTTTTTCTTCTCATTTTCAACCAGTGCCTTAAATTTCTTGAATCTACCTAAGGATTCTAATTTTTTTTTCAAACACGCCACCCATGTCATCCTAGTGTAATAATATATTAGAATCCTAAAATATGACTCATCATTTTTGCCTTCAGTTCTAGTGGGTCCGTAGAGGTCTGTATGGATCAGCTCTAGTGGCCTGATTGTAGAATACTATTTTGATTTTAACAATCTCCTTGTTTGTTTTCCATACAAACAAGCCTTGCATAAGGTTTCTGTGGGTTTCAAAATCTCTAAAATATGTCTGACACAACCATTTGCACTTAATTTTACTATATTTTCAAAGATCAGGTGCCCCAATCTTTTTTGCCATAGCCAACTGTAATCTATCTTACTAGTGAAGCATTTCTCTTTGTTTCTCTCATTAAAAACATACACGTTCTTTTTCTGCTTGGCCTTTGCAACTCTCTTTCCTATTTTGCAGTTTATAATGTCACATCCTTTATCATGGAATATCAAATTATATCCTCTTTTGTACATTTGACTCACACTCAGTAGATTATGTTTGAGACCTTCAACATATAAGACATTTTTAGCTATAGTCTTTCCATTATCTAGACTCAAGGTTACACTCCCAACTATGTTTGCTAAGTTGTTATCACCAGATCTCACAACACCAAATTCATTATTTGATAGATTAATAAACTTTATTTTATCACCTGTCATATGGATAGACCATCCACTATCCAAATACCATATTTTATGTTCATTTTGAACATGGAATGCAATATGTACTATTGAGCATGACTATTTTCTCTTGTTCTCATCCTTCTTTGCCACATATACCCACTTCTCTTGCATGGGAGGTTCTTATATATTTTTTGAAACTGTACTAATCTTCTTATGATAGTTGTGTCGGACACTATTATAGTTCAATTTGGTGTAATATGAGTAGAAGTTTCTTTTATATATTCTAGATAATTTTCTACACTTGGTGGCTTTATGTCTAAACTAATTACATGAATAACATTAACCATAGAAAGAGTGAGTGTACCTCATTACATATGTGATTATGGGAGAATAAGTTATTCTCTTTGCGGTATTGATAACCTTCTTGTTTGTGGTGGATGAGGTATAGGATGTTGATGCAGCCTTGTTTTATTCATTCTTTGTAGACTCCTTTACTTTACTTTCTTCTTTGAAACCAATTCTTGTCTTGTCATTTGTATCATGCTGGCTATTCAGTATATTAGTTAAAACACTTTAGCCCTTTTCAAAATTTTCATATATCTTTAGCTTACTGCTCATTTGTTCCATCTCATCCTTCAGTTTCTCCAGTTCTAAGTTCAACTTTGTGCACTCATCCTCCTTTGAATATAGGAGTTTGAAATATTTTCCAACAATGTCTACAAATCCTTGAGCTCATTAGCCTATTCTTCTTCTTTAAAACTATATCTTCTCTCAAAGACACATATTTTGTATTTATAGTACTTTTGTGTGCATCTTAGGTTTTGATTCTTTTTCCTACAAAGTTTTAATTCTTCAAGAGCACATACCAACTTTGCTTCTAGTTTCACTTAAACTTCTTCTTCATCTGAATCTTCATGCTCAAGTATGTTCTTCCCTCTAGGACTAAATTCTTCAACCACATCCATAGCCATGAACAAACAATCTGATTGATATTCATCATTTTTATTCTTAGAGTTACTTGAATTTGATCCACTTTATTCTTCCTTTGAATAGAAATTTATTTTGTTCTTAAAGAACTTATTTTTGTCACTTTTCTTCTTATATTTAGTTTCTCTTTTTCTATATTTATGATATCCTGTTCATGTTTAGACTGATTTTCTTTATTCTTGTTCGGACACCTACTAGCAAAGTGACCTACTTGTCCATAAGCAAAACATTCAAATGGAACTTTTCCTTTATATTTACCTGAGCTTCCTTTTAATCTTCTCATGAACATGGCTTCAATATTTTCATCATCCAACTCATCTCTTGAAGCTGATTCTTCTTCTTCTTCTTACATGGAATGAGTTTCTCTCTTAAACATGAATCATACCTATTTCTTGGTATATTTGGATCCAATAGTCCTCATTTCGTATGTTGATAGGGTGCTCTATAATTCATCCATTGTGAGAGTCTTCATGTCTTTGGATTCCTCTATGGCTGAAACATTTACATCATACTTGCTGGTCAGGGATCTCAGAACCTTTTGGATGATAAAAAATTCTTCCAACTTTTCTCCTAAGCCTATGATCATATTTATGACTTCATCAGTTCTTTACATGTAGGTGGTTATGCTCTCATCATCCTTCATCTTCAAATTCTCAAATTAAGCTCTATAGGTTTGTAATTTTGCTAGCTTGACATTTTCATCAGCTTCGTGGATACTCTACAGCTTGGTCCATATTTCCTTTGTGGATGTGCAGTGCATTACTTTAACAAGTTATGTTTCAGTTAGGTTGCATAGAATGGGATTCATAGATCTTGAGTTAAATTCATATCCTACCTTATCTGCGGAAGTAATAATTGGCGTGGATGGAGAAGTATAACCTTTCTCAATGAATTCCCAGATGTCAAAACCATGTGACATCAAATATTTCTTCATTCTTATTCTCCATAATTTAGAATTTGTACCAGTAAAGAGAGGTGATCTTGACAACGAAAAATTGCCTTGTGCTTGATTTGCTTCCATGCTTATGACAGGAGGATCTCCTTGAAGATGTTAAGCTTATACAATAAGGATGTTGCTCTGATACTACTTGTTACAGATCACAAGCACTGAGAGGGGGATTGAATCAATGTAAACTATTTTTTTTTTCACTTCATGCCAATTTTAAACCCTTTAATAATGTGTGACTTTAAACTATGAGCAGTTGAACAACCAAATGTCTTACACAATTACACATAATACATAAATTACCATGGGAAACCATTTTAGGAGAAAACCCACCAAAATCATTGCTTATATTACACAAAGCAAGGACTCATAAGAATATAACACATCTTACAAGATTTGTTTAATGAGGCACCAACTCCACAAGGAGCACCAACCCCTACACCTCTGTTGATATTACACATAACAAAGAAATCACGTGAATATTACACATCACAAGAGATTTATTTTTTAGGTACCCACATACAAGGAAACTATAACTCCCTAAATGTGCTAAGCTACACATTAGACTTGATTTATATACATTTTGATCATGTAGTTACAAAAATTGCACAATTAATTATGATCACTTTCCTGGCTCTATTAGTGTTATGTTTTTCACTCTCTCCTACTAATATAATTTAATCCTACTTGATCAATCAATCTACCACAAGATAAATTAATGATCTGCAACTCTTATTCAGCTAGATTGCATCGTATTCATTCTTGTGCTGATCTACTTTATCTCGAAGGTATTCCTTCTCTTGCTTAAGAAACCCAAAATATTTCCAAGTTTGAACTATATCCTAATTGACCCATTCCCTATTCACTTTGAATTGTGTTTCGTGCACCTTCCTGCTTGGTCACTTGATAATTTAGCCCATTTAATGCATACAACTAACTCTAGACATAACTATTTTCCATGCACCTACTAGAGAAATTTATTAGCTATTTCCAAAAATAGATTTTCCGTGAATATTACACATCACAAGAGATTTATTTTTTAGGTACCCACATACAAGGAAACTATAACTCCCTAAATGTGCTAAGCTACACATTAGACTTGATTTATATACATTTTGATCATGTAGTTACAAAAATTGCTAATACAATTAATTATGATCACTTTCCTGGCTCTATTAGTGTTATGTTTTTCACTCTCTCCTACTAATATAATTTAATCCTACTTGATCAATCAATCTACCACTCTTGATGCTTCTCTCATTTGATAAATTAATGAATCATCTATCTACTCTCCTATTTCCTCTCTCTTTTCATCTGCAACTCTTATTCAGCTAGATTGCATCGTATTCATTCTTGTGCTGATCTACTTTATCTCGAAGGATTCCTTCTCTTGCTTAAGAAACACTCAAAATATTTCCAAGTTTGAACTATATCCTAATTGACCCATTCCTTCACTTTGAATTGTGTTTCGTGCACCTTCCTGCTTGGTCACTTGATAATTTAGCCCATTTAATGCATACAACTAACTCTAGATCTTGTTCCTTATATATTCAGCTTGATTACACTATTTTCCATGCACCTACTAGAGAAATTTATTAGCTATTTCCAAAAATAGATTTTCCCTCTTTTTACAATTTGCATCATGAAAAAATGAGCAAGTTGTTTCCTTTTGAATATTTTATTTTTCCTTGAGACTCGGGATAATATAGAAAATTTTAGCTGTATTGCCACAAGGTCAATGAGCATTAAATGTTGGTAGCTGAAATAATGGATTTCTTCACTCATCATGGATTTCAAGTCATGCACTTGGTCGCAGTTACATGAAAACTAAATCATCATCAATTTTGGAAAACCAAAGTCTTACTTATTCATGTTTAAATCAATTTCATTTCCTTCGACCCTTTTCAGTCCATGTTCTCTCATTTTGTGGATTGCCTTACCTCATATAACTTTCTTCTTTATATCACAGATATTTTATTTACTCGGTGGCATTTCCCCTTACTTGGTAGATTTTGAGTTATCAATGGATCTTATATTCTTCTTATAGCTTTCCCAATTTCATGCGACTATCCTCATATTTTTCCTTTCCACAAATTGTTCTATGTCTGCAACTCTATCTCTTCTTCTTGTGGATTTTGCAGTCTTCTGCGGATTCCATAGTTCTTCTTTTCTTTTCTCTTTATCAACGTCTCTGTTTCTAACTCCCTTACTCTCGTGATTTTTCCTTCACCTTCACGGTTCTTCCTTTGCATTTGTGGCTTTAATTATCTCTTTCCCGACTTTGAATTTGACTCCATGTAGCTTCATGACTTTATCATTTTATGCACAGAAACCACTTATCTTCCACGGAGTTCTCTAGTGTTCCACGGATTTGTGAAGACTATGGTGGCTACTCCAAGTATTTGGTGGCTATGTCTCGTCTTCTGCGGATATATCCTTTTTTTTGCGGCATGAAAAAACAATGAATAAGTCCATTAAAACTTATCCTTGGTAATTATGAGCCTTTGTGAGCTGACACTACTAATCAACCTTCATCTTTTTAGCTTACTCACTTTACCAATTCACTCCTTTTTCCATCAATAGAGCTTGACATCAACTAATCCATCTTGTCATCAATGAAACCACATATGACTCATGACAAAGGTCCAAAAGATCCCACAACTCCATATTTGACCATGAAGGATTTGAAGAGATGAAGTGAATGCAATACATATTATATAATTCAGAGTAACTTACTAGAAGATATGATCAAAACATTTCTTCCCCCTTCTGCGGCCTTATGGATATGATTTTTTTGTCACATAAGGAATTTATTTGAAACATGACCCTTTGGACGTTCTCTAAATGCTCTAAGGTCTCTACAACATCCCATGACTTCTTGGATTTGAATGTCTCTATGGATTAAGAAATATGCGAGACACTAATCTCTAACCATCGATGGAAACCTTTCTCATGAAACACCATAGACTTATAATTTTATCTTACTTTTCCTTCACAATGATGCTTCAAGCTACGAAGGCTCTCCCTTTAACCTACTTCCTCTATCCTGTGGACTTAAACATACATGGAATAATCCATTGGGAAAATACATGGAATAATAAGGAGTGTTTGCATCTTTCTAGACTTATCTGATTTCAAATTATTCATTCCTTACCACGTGGTGCTTCAAACTTTCCTCCATGTACCAAGACTTGTAATTGGTAGAATTCATCCTCTATTGAATATCATTGTGATAAGTCCCTTGGATCACCAAATTTTTCCAAGTCCATGTAGCACTCTTTTCCTATGTTTTGAATTTCAAAGCTCCATTAGAATCTTCTTAAGTCATGAGCTCAAACTTGTTCGTTTTTTGGGCTAGGAGAACCCTTAAAAGAAGGTTCCTATAATCCACAAAATATTTGATTCTAGTATTTTGTGCCCTTTTAACAATTTTTTTCCTAGGTTCAAAATGAAATTTTCAGTTATCAAAATATCGTGAGGGTTATTTTTGAAAACAAATACTTTCTTATAATATTGATTGCTCACACTACACTACTTTCTTATATTATTCATTCTACACATTCCAATTCTTTCTTTCATAATTGATTACTTCCCAACATTGCTTGACTTTAGTCCTACATGCATTCACATATTTTATTCCTTATTTAATCTATGAAATTAGTTGACTTAACTACTCTATACACTTGTATGTTGTATACATTACTTATTGTATGACATTTATTGAATTGATTACTTCATACATTTGCATATTGTATTCCTTGATTTTTGTATGACATTGATTAACATTGATTTATCTATGTATTTATGTTATTACTATATGATTATTTATACCTTTCTTAAACTTGTTTGAGTTGTGATAATATCTTCTCTAATTTCTCTATGTAATTGCATGCTTTTTTTTTGTCTTATATTACTTTATGTTATATACCATGTTTGTTTTATACAAAAATATTATTTTTGGTATTTTTGGTACACTTGTATGATCTACACTCTATTTGATGATATACATGAATTCCTATGTATAATTTTATTTTCTTTGATTTTCTTTATTCTCAATCACTTTGGAGCATCCTATAACTCCTATTCTTTATGATACAACACTATCTATATCCTAACAATGAAACAAACATATTATAACATATTACCTTATTTAACATGATCAAACATCCTATGAAATATTGCCTACTTGTTTATGTTATTATTGTTGGAAACACATCATTACGGCATAAATAGCTTAGAACATATATTTATTTGAAACACACTACATAGTTGACATATTTATTGAAACACATGCATTATTCATATACCTACTTCACACACATTGTTTGATTACATTTCTAGTTACTAGCCCTAAAATTTATTTTTATTACAATTATGGATTAATGATATTACCTATTACACATTGGATTTTATCATATTGATTGATATATCATTAGTTATTACATATTTATCATGAAATTTTGGGTGGTTATATAATACAATTATGACATTTCTTGTTACACATTGCTCTATGTATATTGATTGCTATATTTCATGACTAGATCATTCCTTGTTACACTTTACCCCATGTAGATTGATTTCTATATTTCAGGAATAGATCATTTCTTGTTACAAATTACTCCATGAAAATTAGTTTTTACTTTCACTACTTACTACATAATGATTATCATTTCTATCACACACTTTCTTTATATTGTTTCTTGTTGTATGCTTGTTCTTGCACATATGAACTAATAACTAAACCTACTAATACTGGTAAATTTTTCTTTATGACAAGACTTGCACATAATGTTGTGTCTTAGGTCACTATGGTCCCATTAGGAATTGATTCTCATATTGTTAACATGCTACTCATCCTTTCATTACTATGATATCTTACTGACCCTTACTAGAACACTTTCATGGTATGTTTCACTCCTTTGAAGATACATACACATTACAGAGATAAAATTGATGTTATCTTACAAATTATACAAAATTATTCTACTTAAATTCTAAATCTATCAAAAAAATATATTGACATTTTTACTCTTATGTTCATACACATTGTTGGATATTACATTGATTTATCTTATAAATTCTATAAACGTACTTGTGTTAATAACTATTTCTATATTAATCCATATACACATTTACCATGTTAATTGATAAACTAATTTTTTTTTTAGCATTGATCATGTTTATACTATAGTTTTACATGACTAATTTTTTTTTTGAGCTAAGTTATCCTTTATAGAATCCCTTATCTAAAAAAGGGAACATTATGGATTTTTTTCTAAAAAATTAATGTATATATTAGATACAATGATTCAAAATGCACCATATGATGATATGCACGAATTTATTACATCATAACAATTACATAACTATTACATCATGAAATTTTCATGGACTCATTTAGTAGGGCCAATTTATGTAGATGGTTTTAGACATGGCTTCCCTTAACATGACCAATTTTTGTAGATGGGTTTACATGGATTAAATTAATAAGACCAATTATTTTGGAAGGTTTTACACAAGGATTCACATAACAAGCCCAATTACAATGATATGATTTATATTTTGTTTAATATTTTGTCACATACAACATCAAGGGAAAATATGTGTACACGATTATGTTTTTGACTTTTTAACTTTATGTTATTTAATGATTTTATATAAACACATTTATTATACTTTAATACATACTTTATTTTGTGGAAAACATGTTCACATGTATGACTATACACAGGAAGTATAAGGGAACAAACAAATTTCATTATTCCACATGCCTTGTCCTCATGAGAGGTTTGATTTTCATTTTAGTTTAATCAAGAAATTTTCAATTACTAGATGAAAAAGGTGGAAAATGTAGATACATAACTATATACCTAAGGAATTTGGTAATTAATCCTTGAAATTTATCGTAGCCCATAAATCATTGTGCACTTAAAATATATAAATTACTATACACCCCTTTCTTAATTTTTATTTTTTGAAAAAGGGTGAAATTAGGGGTTTTGAAAGGATCCCCATCCTTTTACAACCATTCCATAAAGAGGAACTTGAGAGAAAATATATCACCAAAATTGATCATTACAGTTTCCTAATCTCATTCAGAATATTGGCGGCCTCTTTTTCCGAATTAGAAGTCTATATATAGGGATACATTTTTTTTAACAAGGATTATCATTTAATAATAGTCATAGTAGAAGTTAGCACCAACATTATCAATGTAAAATTTCCAATCATTGATGACCTTGAACACTCTCATAATTTTAAGTAGAATATCATTGATGATTTCCATGTAGATGATGCACAGGTATCACTATAAATAGATTTATTTTGTATTTTCATAGTTAATTAGAGGTTTTGGGTTCCATTTGGGTGCGCATGGGTCACATCTAGTCCATTTGGACTCATATGTTTGTAATAATTGGTATTTTGAAGGTTTCCCTATAAAAACCACATTTAAATATTCAAATTAGTCTTATAATGAATCTTAGACCTATGTGTTAGTATAGGAATAATATTAATATAATAAGGTGTTCATGTGATGAACTCACCTACTTAACTCAACAAGGTGTAAAATCACTGTATTTTTTTTTATGATGGATGAGTTAGGTGGTTTAGAACATAACCACTTCTCCTTCTTCTTAATCATGATGAGGAATTCAAATGAGAAGTTAGTGAGGCTGGAATAGAGAGAGAGAGGAGTAAGACACCTATGTAAGAGAGCCTCAAGGCTCTTGAATCTTCTAAACATTCAATATTATATCTAATAAAAATCTTCTGAGTTTGAAAATTGTGATGAATGTTATAAACATGGTAAATGAATTATATTGTTATATCTTGAATGTTTTTTTTCATAATCCAATAATGTTGTTAAAGGTATTGAGTGAAACTATACAAATATAAGGAGTGCAAATGAGGGTATGAAGAGATGATGATGTAAAATGACACAATAATTTACAAGGAAGATCAAACTGTGTCCTCAGGTAAGGAAACTATGACATATTGAAACCCAAGAGTCATTTCATGAGAGTTTATGAAGGTTTAATGAATTATTTATCATCATTTATGAACGATTTTTTGTTTTAATAGATATATATTCTTGACATAGGATGGATATTAACATGAAAAATCAAAAAGGAAGAATGTTATAATAAATATGTGCACAGACCGTGTTTTATAAATTATAGGGATTTTGTGAAATAATAAAGATTGAGCCTAATTAAAGATGAGTTATAAATGGATCAAGGAATGCATAGGAGTATGTTGGAAGGATTTGAAACCCTAAGAAGTTTAAGGTCGTGATTGAAAACAAGGTAATGAATTTGTAAGTTAGAAATATGTAAAAAATTATGACTTTGACATTCAGTGGGTTGTTTGTTTGAATGCCATAAGTTATGTTGTGAAGTTAGTATGGTGATAAAATGATTGAAAGGACTAGGGATGGGTGTGTAGATATTAATAATTCCCTTAATGATCAAAAAGTGATATCAAATACAAAAATCTCTTGTATAGACCGTAACCACCCTGTTTTCAAGGTTACAGTGGAAAAAGTAAACTAGTGAGAGAAAAAACATTTTCTTTTTGCAAGTAAATGATTAAGAGGTTTAAAATGTGAATCAAGGCATGTGTTACATGATCATGAAGTTTTAGTGCATTAAAAAGAATACTTGAGGCAAAAAATAAGGAAAACATAGTCCTAGTTGTGTGTACATAATTTAAGAATTTAAAAAGGGAAATGCATATGTGTATTAGTTGAGTGCCTACTTGGAAGATATGTGAGTACATTGATAGGTTTAGAGTGTAATAAAAAAGGTAAAATATTTATAGAAATTATTGAATAAGGTAGGTTATTGAAATTTTTTGTGAAGAAGTGTATGTACAGTTTTAGGCAAGAAACTATGACAGTCCTATTAAATCCATAAAACAAGAACCTAGTGAGAAATATAATAGTAAGGTGTGGAAAGAATGTTAGTGGTGTGTGAAGGATGATTTATACCATCGAAGAGTGAGTGAATAAAGTCACTAGATTCAAGTCATAACAGAATCTCACTACCCTGTCCCAGTCCATCAGAGGAACCTAAAGAACATACAAGTAATGAAAGGAAGTTCCTTAAAGAGATAAGTAGGTAAGTGAGTGACAAAGTTGGAGAGAGGTATAGAGTGGATATAAGGATTGAATTGAAGTTATAAAGAGTCACTAAATAGGAAGGAAACCATAGTATGAAAATATTGTGGGTGTAAGAACAAGTAAATAAGGGTTTAGAGCCCAAAACATGTAAATGAAGGTAGATGAATAATTTGAAGTTCTTAAACATTATAAAATATCTTGAGAAAGGTTTTTGAAGGTGTTTAAAGATTATTCAAATGTGGGAAAATAGTAGACGTGTCAAAACCATAGAAAATATCATAAAACTCTAGCGTAGACCTAGTGGAGATAAGTAAAAGGAGGGTTTGGTGTTGGAGAAGTAGAGAATAAGTTGAGACTTGAAAATATGCACATATCATGATATCAATAATGGGTCCTAGGATATACAATTATTTTTTCTGGGTTGTTTTTGGTTTTCTCCAAACATGGAAGCTTTAAGGGTTAATAGGGCTAGAAAGACCTAGTCAAAATGCTAAAATGAGAATAAAAGTTGATGGTTAAAGATTTGTGATTTAAAACTTCATAGGAATCTAAATGAGTTTAATGGGTGTCTTAAAAGTGTAATAGTCAGTCTTGAAGGTGAGTATTTTGTGATTTTTATCAAAAAATCCATTTGGAAGGGCTACTAGCGAAATTGAAGGTCTATAAAGCAAATAGGTGTAAATGGTGTAGTGAGACTTATTGAATGGCTCAGTCATGTTAGATAGATGGTAATGATCATGTTTAATAGGTTTTAGCCTTTGGTGAAATCATTTGATGCATTTTTTTCTTTTGAGAAAGTTTGGCTATTTAAGCAAGTTGATGGATCTTGGAGTAAAAGTGACTAATCAAGTTGGTTTGTAAGCTTCTAATGAATTAATGGGTGTTGTATAAGTAATGTATGTAGGGATCTGAATCATTAGGTATCAGAGAAAGAAAATTAAGAAATATGAAGTTATCAATTTTAAGGTAAAGTTACTTTTTTACTAAGAAGCATTTGTATATAGATTTTTTGGTGAATGTGGATGAACTGATGTAAGTTGATTGAAGTTGTTAAAACTAATTGTTTCCTTCTTGTAAGAGTGTGTTTGTGGAGTGACATGTTTCTCATAGGAAAGAAATAAGAATAAAGAAAGAGAAAAGTGAAGAAAAGTGAAGAAATTAGAGAAGAGAAAGAGAATAAAATAAGAAGTCAAAAGACTAGGTGTGAAACAAAACCTAGGCGAGGATTGGAAACAAGGTGAAAAAAACTTGTTTGGGAAAGATGGATGAAGATAAATTTAATTTGGTGAAGAAGTTTCTTGAGGTTATAAGGAATGAGAGGAAAGAGAAAGATATGAGAGAGAAAAAAAGAAAAGAAGAGATGAAGAGAGAGTTAGAGGACAAGAGAAGAATGTGGATGGAGTAAGAGATTAGAGAGTTGAGAAAAGATATGAAGAAATTAGAAATGGTGATGAAGAGAGAAGAAGAAATGTAAAAACACGATATAGAAATAGTGATAAGAAATGTGGTTAACTGACCTCTAATGTCTTGTATTTTCCTCTTCAATTAAGATCTTATATGAGCAGACTTTAAAATGTTTTCCACCTCTTCTTCAATAATACATGCAAACACACATGAGACAAAAATATTAGAGAATAGGAAAGAAATATAAAGATGATGGATAATAACGAAAACAAGCAAAAGGAAGAATAAATCAGAAAAATGGTGATGGAAGAGTTCATTTATGAAGAATAACTTGAAGGAGAGAAAGTAAAAACTGATTTTTAGTTTGTGTATGTGAGTCAAGGATAGTTGGAAAATAAGTTAAAAGAAGTAGAAAGTTCTTTGCATGGTGAAGAAGTCAAGTATGATGAAGAGAAAATTCTAATGATGGAAGAGAAGACTAAAAGTGAAGAAGAAAAAAAAAAGGAAATAGGTGAAGAGACTTAAAATTCTCTTGGTTTTTCATCTAACATTTTGTGCTCATGTGTGTTTACAAGTATTATTGAAGAAGAGGTGGAAAACATTGAAAAGGAAACTCATATAAGATCTTAAATGAAGAGGAAAATACAAGACATCATACATTTTGAGGATCAAGACAAGAAGAATAGGGTAAAGAAAAATATTGAAGATCAAAAGAAACATGATGTTGATGAAGATGAGAATAATGTAGCAGTGAAGATAAAGATATTAAAATTGAAGAACAATTGGAAGATAAGAAATAAAGAGGCCTTATTTATATATAGTTCAATTCTCTCCACATGGGCAATATGATGCATGAGATTCATTGTAAATAGGTCAATTTAGTATTTTCATAGTTAATTAGGTGTTATGGGGTCCATTTGGTTTCTCATGGGTCATATATAGTCCATTTGGACTCCTATTTTTGTAATATGTGGTATTTGGGAGGTTTCCCTAAAAAAACCACATTTAAATATTCAAATTAGTCTTGTAATGTATCTTAAATAGAGGTGTTTGTATGTTAGTCATCTAGGTGGTTAGTATAGGCCTAATATTAATGTAATAAGGTGGTAATGTTATTAAATCGCCTACTTAACTCAAGATGGTGTAAAATCATTGTAGTTTGTTTGATCATGGATGAGTTAGGTGGTTGAAAACCTAACCACTTCTCCTTCTTCTTAATCATGACGAGAAACTTGAATGAGAAGTTAGTGAGGTTGAAATAGAGAGAGTGAGGAGGAGTACACCTCTGTAACAGATCCTCAAGGATATTTAATCTTGTAAACATTCATTTTTGTATCTAATAAAAATCTTCTTAGTTTGAAAACTGTGATGAATGTTATAAACATGCTGAATGAATAATATTGTTATCTCTTAAATATTTTTTTCATAATCTATTAATGTTGTTACATGTATTTTTTGGCATGAGTGAGTTATCATTAAGGACAAATATAATGATCTATGGATGCTATAAGATGCTTGAAATGATTTTGACATGGAAAAACAATGTGTGGCATGATGACAAGAGTGAAAACAACGAGAATGGTTTAGCCTAGAAGGCCTAATTTGGTGACCTAACTAGCCTAGGTGATAGAGCTTGAAGGTTTGAGTTGCATTGATGGACTTGAGGAGCATGGTAGAGGTATGGAAATAGAATGATGAGAGAGTATTTAGACAATCACATGATCTTCAGAGTGTAGATACTAATTTTTGGACTCATATTTGAAGGTGTTCATCTAGACCTAGTTTAGGTGCTTAAAGATCAAATAAAGCATGAGAGTAATTTACAGGGCCATGAAATCTCATGGAGACATGAAGTGGTGGTATGAATGTTGTCTCAAGTATGTCATGTCCTTTTGGAGAGCCTAAAAATATATTTATGATGCTTGTCTACTTGGTCTATGTCTGTACTAGACCTAATCCTAGTTTTTGGAGGCCTAATAAGGCATGATAGTCACTTGCATGTGTGTGTGATATTTTTGAAACACTAAGGAAGGTATGTAATATTTTTTTCATCATGTAGAGGTATTTTAAAGAGGTTTCATTCTTGTGTTTAGTGTTAGTTCACTTTTTTATGGGCTAGAACATACAAAACCCCAAGGACTAGTCATGCAGAGCCCTAGGGGTGGTGAATATGCAGACCTATTTATGGACAAATTGGTGATTATATATGATGTTAGAAGATGGGTGTTCTAGAGTGCTTAGAGAAAAATTTTAGGTTGTCATGATGAATATTTTGTAAAGATATGAGGTTTATACCAAAACAAGGTTCTTAAGATTTTGTTTTCCAGCTAGATATAGAAAATATTTTCTTGGTTGGCACATGTGATGTTTTCATGGGACCCTAAGCATATCGGTGATGTTTAAGTATAGAAATAATAATATCTTAGAGTTGTAATGAGATCAAATGATGCCCTAACATTTATGAACGATTGTTAAGGAGACAAGTTGCTTGTTATGACCCTCCAAAAACCCTAGGTTATGAATAGCGATGGAAGAATATATTCACTGGTATGAGCCCAGGATAATGCATTGGATCATCAAATTTTTTGATTTCCAGTTAAATAATACTCTCTCCATATTTCTATAAATGGCGTTGATTTGAGTTCATGATAGTTAGTGGAGCCCACTCAAATTTACTTGTTTCTAGGAAAGAAGTATTTTATCTCAAGTTTTCCATTAGAACCTAGTTCAAAATTATTTTTTTGAGGTTTTGGGGAGAGATAATACATTTTTGGAGTAGTTTTAGATCTTGGTGAAGTGATTTTATGACCTACATAGGTAAATCTTGGAAGATTGGTTTTTGGGCCAAAAATGGTAGTTTTAGCAGTCTTAGAAAATAAAAAGTGCTTAAGCATTTTTGGGATTTGTGATGAAGTATAATGGACTTGTAGGTGTTTCTAACATCTCATGTGACAAGTTTCATGTTTTATTGAGCTCTGAAAGTGTACTGAGGTGGCATGGTTGAGGTCACATGTTGATATAGTTTGATTGGTTCAAGATAGAGACGGTTTGGTGAGAAGATTAACGTAGAAGACCAATGTTTTTTCTTATTTGATTATGGATAATAATTTTAGAGTGAAGAGAGATGAATTATGTTCATATTTAATGCATTTATAGGTCTTAAATGGGTCAAAAAGGTGTAAATTAGTCGAGTTTTGAAAATTACTTCCTCAGTAGTTCAATTTACTGAAGAAGAGAATAAGTTTCATTTGCATTGTTGGATGTTTCATGAGGTATAGCATGCTTGGAGTTTTATATAGGTCATTGAATTTCCAATTAGTGGTTACGTGACATATTTGAGGTGTTTTGGTGTGATATTTAGCTTCATAGTTGAAGAATGGTTCCTCGAAGTGCCTTTTTTAAATAGGAAACAATCCTACTTGAGAGTGATATGAAGAAAATGAATGATGTAGACGTTATTGATAATCTTGATGATGTTTCTATGGTATTTTTGACATTTTAATACTTTGGAGGATTGAAAAAGTAGGGTGAATATCTTTAAGGTCTTGATGAGCTCGGTGGAGAAGGATTTAGTCTTCTTAGCCTAGTTGTGCAAGTTTAGTTATCATGGTGCATTATTGACCTACATGGGTCTTTATTATAAATTTATATGAGTATGTTGTTCTATTTTCATGTAGTTATGACTGAAAATAAGGGTCATGTTTGACCTATTCATGTTTATAATAAGATTCATGTATAAAAGTGACTGTAATGGTTCATTTTTGAACTAGTTGAGTGAGAGGGAAAAAGTGCAAGCTAGGTGAGAGAGTTAACGTGATTCGATAGAATTAATATAGAGATGAGAGTGCGTGTGAATTTATGAAGAGTTTTTAAGAACTTTTTTGTAAGGTTTTTTGTCCAAATAACTCCATGAAATATCAAGTTTGAGTGAGTTAGGAAAAGGTGCATTTGAAGGGGGTTTGAAGGTGTGTGACTTGAATTTGTGATCTCTATCAAATGTAGTAGAAATAATACATCATATGTATTCATATGAATTTTTTTGAGTTGGTTATTGATCACATTAGGGGGTTGTATCCTCTTTTTGGGGTTGGTGCCTCATTAAACTAGGGGTTGGTAATCCTTCTAGGGTTGGTTCTTTACTAAACTAGGGGTTGGTGCTCTATGTGAAGTTGGTGCTTATCTAAATTCATTTGATTTGAGTAATATAATCAAAATTTTGGTGGACTTTATTACACTTGAGGTTTTCCCACTTATATATTGTGTTATTTTATACTATTTCATGGTTATTCTCTTGTGGATGGTGGTTACATATTGTTAAGATCACATAAATGCATGGATGAATGTAAAATGGTGTATGCAAGTTAATTTTACTTGTTTAAGGGTTTTTAATGAATGATTCACCCTCTCCTCTCATTCCATTATGATTCCAAAAATTGGTATTAGAGAAGGTCCTTTTGGAGAAGTTTAATTACTTGAAAGGAGATCCTTTGAAGTAAAGAAATGGTAAGTCAATAGAGTGGCACTTCTTCCAGCAAGGCACCATTATTTGATGGGATAAACTATGACTTTTGGATTTTCAGGATGAATAATCACATCATGTCCTTATGGTTTGATGTTTGGAAATATGTTTTGGATGGATATATTATTCCTCAAATTTCTCCAACAACTGCTACAGACAAGAAGTTGAGTAGTGACAACTCCAGGGATATGACTGGAATCATGTGTGGTATATCTAATCCTGAAATTGTAAAGGTTATGTATTGCACATTAGCAAAGGAAATGTGGGAGAAAATTCAAGTCATTAATGAGAGTGATTCTAAGGTAAGAATAGATAAGCTTCAAACCTTGAAAAATCATTTTTAAGGGATACAGATGAGTGATGAAGAGCCTATTGATACATAATTACTTATAGTTGACAAGGTTGTCAATAACATGAAAGGATTAGGTGAATAAGTAAAGGAAGAAGTTTTGGCACAACAAGTATTAAGATATCAAACTCCTAGGTTTGGTCCTAAAGTATCTGCTACTAAGGAAGCCAAGGATTTGAAGGTATTGACAATGAATGAGTTATAAGGAACCTTCAAAACATATGAAATGAGTATTATTAACTCTAAACAAGCTAAGAAGGAGATTGTTTTCAAATCTACGGTGAAGACCAAGGGAAAAAAATTTAAGGATGCTGGTAATTCTCCTGAGATTGATGATGAATAACTCTTTGCAATGGTTTCCAGGAGATTGAAGGTTGTCTCTAGAAATTATAAAGGTAAGATTCTTTTTAAATGTTTCAATTATGGTGAAGTAGGTCACTTTTCTACTAAGTGTCCTTGAGGGAAGTAAAAATAAGATGATGAAGATCATGAAGATGATCATGACAAGAAAAATTACAAGTATAATAAAGGAAATAAGAAATTCAAGAAGTTTGACTGTAAGAATAAGGGAGGGAAGAGCTTATACACAAAGGAAGAGACTTTCTCATCTGAAGCAATAAGTTTTGATGGTGTGTAAGATTCTGAATCTGAATCAGAGCATAAATATATAGGTTATGATGTGTTGTTCATGACCAAGGATTGCATGAAGTCTACAAGTCATGGATCTATAATGTTTGGTGACTCCGTGCTATCTAAAGATGAGGAGGAAAAATATGTATATGAGATTGAATTGGTGTGTGTCCAATATGATTTGAAACTATTTTGAAAAGAATAACAAAAGGTTAAGAGATCTCAAGTCATAGGAGTATGAGGAAAATATTTAGGACCGAGAAGAGAAACATTGAGTTATAACAGAGAAACTAGAAGAGACAGTCAAAAGGCTAGAGATGCATATGAGCTCCATGACTCTAATATTTGTAATCCAAGGAAGAATAATTGGTCCTTCTTAAAGGATATTTATTTGATGCAGTTCGGAAAAGCTAGGACATTCCAGAAAGTTTAAAAAGATTACTAAAGGATCTTGACTGATAATTACTAAGCAGCCAAAGATCTGTCAGAGAGATAGAGTTAGGTTTTGGATTTCAAGGATGACACCAAAGGATCAAAGGAGTAAATGCAAGATAATAGTGTTTACAAGAAAGGAGGTTGAAGGATCAATGTACCAAAGATGAGAAAAAGGAGATAAATTTCAAAGACAATGTGAAGACAAAGTCCATAAGGCATCTTAATATTTCAAGGTATGAAAAATTATTTAATGGTTATTATTGGACATGCAATGGATTTGAACATAAGGATAATGAGTATAATATTTATCAAGGATAGTGAATCCATCATGTGGAGGGATAGTAGGACTGAGCGATCAAATAATATAATATGCTCCAACTGTCATGATGAAAGGGCATACTTCTAGGTATTACTTCTATGTGAACATTCAAGTCATAATTAGGAGTAATGAATGTTACTTAGGGGAAGGAGTGAAGTTATGTGCTTACAATTGAAATAGAATTTGGGCATGTTGTCTAGTTAATTTCATTATGGTTCATACAAGGAAAAACAGGATAGTTTTCAGGGTCCTAGAATGCATTATAGAAGACAAATCAGGATCATGGGAGCCTAAGAGTGAACAATAGTGTTCTACACCAAGAGTTCATATGAATGTAAGACCAAGAGTTATTCTTAGAATACATACCAGAAGAAATAATGGAAGAGGGTGAGTTTCAAGTGTATCTAAGAGGGCTTGGGAAATCTTCAAGTCCACTGTTCTATATTTATTATGATTACATATAATGTCTCTACTAGTATTCTTAGAGGCATTATCACTCCATATGAAGCATTGTGAGAAGGGGGAGCATGCAGGATTGGTAGTTTGAAACATGCTGGTCTAGGTGTGTATTGCAAGGTTTCAAGGTATGTCTATATCATTGTACTTAAGGTATATTAGTCTAGTCTTAAAGGATGTTTTGAGGTATGCTATCATGATTTGCAAGATGCTAAATTATATCAAGTTTTTGTGCAATCATGGATATATTATGAAAGTGTACCTGGGATCATGTAGAGACACAATGAGATTTTGTATGCTTGTCAGGTATGATCAGGAGATGTTTGAGTTGATTCTATATATTGTTATTATTTTTCTCTTGATTCATGCTTATAATGGTTCATCTAGAAGTTTTATTTGTCATTAAAATAAGGGGAAGTTCATTGAGTTTGAATCATGCAAATGAAGGATCTATATTTGCATGACAAGTCAAATTGGTATACTCTCTTATGATCTTGAGGGATAATCGTTTCAAGCCTATGCATGGTTGTTTGAGGTCTATCTCATGATTCAAGAGATGCTAGATCCATGGAATGCAAATACAATCATTTGATGTTATTGTATGAATTGAAGAAAGTAAGTGAAAAATAAAGGATATTTGATGCATTGTCATCCATGATCAGGATATGTTAAAGATATTAAGGGTGGTTTAAAACTGTATGTCTATTAATGCTATGGTTGAGGTTCAACTTAAGGAATGTTAGGCATTATGCAAGGTAATATCAAGAATTTTCTACAACATAAAGTAAGTCTAGGAAGGTGAAAAAGGTGAGTTCTACAAGAAGTTCCTTCAGACATGACTACAAATATGTAAGTGATGATCATGTGTTTCCAAATGGTGTCTTGGACAATGAACATAAGAATGTTAGACTCCTGTTACAAGTGTAAGTCAATTCATTGATATTGGGTCCAATGACGTTGTGCAGAGAAGCCAAAAGATGACAAGTGGCATGTATGATTGTTTCTATCAATTTGATAGAGTAAAATCTTTCATAGAGGATTGAAATGGGATGCTACAGGTATGAAGGATAGTTGACATGGTATGTAATGAATTTTTATCTGTTAAAGACATGCTAGAGATGTTATAATATTGTTTAGGCATCATATAATATTGTATGAAGAAATGGTAAATCATTATTAGGACTATCAATGGTTAGAGATTGATTTTTCTAAGAAGATATGGTACTATGGGTCAAGATCTGTGCATACCTACTATGATGTTTGTAATTATTACCTCTAAGGAAATAATAAAGGATGAAAAGAAGGTTTTATAGGCTATTCATGTCTAAGATGGAGAGTTGTACCTTGATGATAGTCTACAAGCTTGCACAAAGGTATGTTCTTAAGAATTCATAAACTCATTCCTTGAAGTAGAAATAGTGACTGCAAGACTATGAGTGGGTAATTGACTATTTGAGTTGTGTCTTACACAAGATTATGAAGTGATAAGGAAACTTTAAAGGACATGTTTTCAGATACATCAAGAATGTTATATTTCGAATCATGGTGAGAGAACTTTGAAGAAGAAAAAACATGATTTGTATTTTTCTATATGAATCATGGTTGTAAAGACTTGTGTATTGGTATGAAGTGTGGCAAGCCCATGCATAGAGGTTTTAGCTTTGTGATAGTGTCTCAAGCAAGAGTGAAGGGTGTTAAGAAGTCTTAGTAGGCTATTCTTGCACTAAAATTAAGTTTGACATCTTGATGAAGGGCCAAAATGGATAGTGTACAAGTTATACTATAGTCTAAGGTATGACCTTTTGAGTCTCATGACTATGTTACAATCATGCAAGTAAGTATATTGGGTCCATTAGATGTGGTGTTAGTCATCTAAATCATGATAAGAATGCAAGTATGTGCACATCTTGAAAGAAGTGTGGAATATCATAAGGGAAAAGTAAGGTTGTGAAGTACAGTGGATGAGTTCCCTTGAAATGTGATAGAGAGGTACATTAAATCTAGGATCTATAAATGGTTAGGATCTGTAGTGTTGTTTCAGTACATGTGTATCGCACCTTGTCAGAGGTACTATAGGTTTAGACTATACCACAATGAAGAGCTGACAGGATTATGAAGACCTATTGAAAATGTTCATAGGGGAGTCTGTCTATGAAGCTTCAAACGTGAGTTTTATATGACATTAAGACTTTATAAAAAATAATGGTCATAGGTGTGTGCAAGAGACTATTAAAAAATCTCTTGAGCAAGGATAGAAGGTATGCTTATTCATTGAAGTTTGATATAGTATGGCTTGGTCTATACATAAAGGACCATGATGTTTTTTGTATCCAGTACCATTGAGGATTAGAAGGATCTTGAATGCTTATGTTTCCTAAAAAGGTAAAATTAGGACTAGTTCTCATGCAGTTTGCAGAAGAATGTGCAAATTAAATGGTGAGAGAGTACTAGTAGAATGTCAAGCATCATAACAATAGTGGGCTCCACAGGTCTGGGATGACTTCTTAAGGAGTAGGGGGAGCATGGTCTTGACCCTCAAGATAAGTGAATACTAGGTGTCAAGAATGACTTAGTATGGTAGATATGATTAGAGATTAATTGCACATTATACTCATAGGGGGTCTTTTTATGAGCTTAATCAGTTGTGATAGTAAGGAAAGAGAGAAAACACTAAAATGTTGCTTCAAGGGTTGTGTATGAGATGCTCTAATTCATCTCCATATACATAATATGGAATGTATGGGTGCTTGAAATATGTGTTGTTTTTGGTTAGATATAGGTTGTATGAATACATTCATAGGGGGAGATATAAGGCAGTTGATTCATGATTTATGTGTATGCTATTATAGAGCAAGTGTGAAGTTTGGTTCAAATTTGCATCTGAAGGAGTTGGTTGAGGGAACTTTGTCCTCTAAAAGTTGCTTGTATCAGCTAGTATAAGGTGGAGTTAGGTCTATTTCGTTGATGTTCTCAGCTAAAGAATGGTATGAATAAATTCTAGAAATGATATTTCATGCTCAAAATTATTGTTGGTAGGAGTGGATGCTTTGTGTGCCTCTGTCTAAGGAATGCTACAATGATTTCAACCCATGAAGAAGACAAAAATATAGATTGATGAAGAAAGACAGATTTGTCTGCTTATATGAAGACTTTGGTGATGTTTCCATTCAAGGAATTCAAAAGATTTGAAAAAATATGAAGACCATTTTCTTAGGTATGCTTTGTCATTACTATAAAAAGGGGGAGAAGAACTAGGTGGGTTTCCATTAATGATAAAAGGGGATATTGTTGGAATGAGTGAGTTTGAGTGTCGTCATTGATGTAAAAGCTCATTAATGACAAAGAGGACGATCTATAGATTCTAGAATATGCTTGACATGGAAAAATAGCTTGTGGCATGATGACAAGAGTGGAAATAGTGAGAATGGCTTGACATTGTAGGCCTAACCAAGTGACCTAGCTAGCCTAGGTGATAGAGAATGGTGGATAGAATTGCATTATGGATTGAGGAGTATGGTATAGGAATGAAGAGAAATATTAGAGAATGTTGAGAAACTCACATGGTATTTAACAGGTTGTGGACATAGTTATAGGAGCTCATATACACCTAGTCTAGGTGCTTGAAGAACAAATGGAGCATGAGAGTGAGTTGTAGAGCTATGTTGTTTCAAGTGTTTTAGGTCCTTTTGAAGATCTTAGAAAAAGAGTTATGATGATTTTTTACTTGGTCTAGGTCTAAAATAGACCTAATCTTAGTGTTTGGAGGCCTAATAAGGCATGATAGTCTCTTTCATGTGTGTGTGAGATCTTAAATACACTCATGGAGGTATTTAAAATTATTTTCATCATGTAGAGGAAGTTTTTAGAGGTTTTATGTTTGGTTGTAGTTTTAGTTCATATTGTTATAGCCTAGAACATGCAAAACCCAAAGGCCTAGTCATGAGAGTCCTAATGGTGGTGAAGATGCATACCTATTTTTGGAAAATTTATGTTTTTACATGTTATATAAGAGGGTGTCATGGTGCTATGGGAAACATTTTATGTTTTTATGAAGAATATTTTGTAAGATATGAGGTTTATACCAAAACAGGGTTCTTAAGAGCATATTTTCTAGCTTGATATGGGAAATATTTTCTTGGATGAAACATGTAAAAATTTCATGGGAACTTGATCCTTTTAGGTATGTTGAATCATGGAAATAATAATATCTTAGATTTGGAATGAGATCAAATGAGACCCTATAGTTTATGAATGATCATTAAGAAGGTAAGAAGGTCAAAATCCTCTAAAAACCTTAGTTTTCTAGTGATGGAAGAAAAATTATTGGTTTGGGCCCTTAATGGATTGGATCATAAAATTTTATGATTGGATGATGGCAAGGACTCTTCCATATTTTATATGGTTGTGGTTAGAGTTCATGATAGTGAGTGGATCCCACTCATATTTTATTATTTCTAGGAAAGAATGATTTTAGCTAAATTTTTCCATTATAAAATAGGTATAAATTGGTTTTATAAGGTATTTGGGAGAAATTATACATGTTTGGAGTGATTTCAGAGCTTGGTGAATTGATTTGATGACCTACACAGGTCAATCTTGGAAGACTAGTTTTTTGGGTGAAAAGGGCCGTTTTAGAAGTCTTGGAAAATGGAAGTTCTTAAGCACTTGTGGGATTTTTGATGAAGTATAATCACATTGTATATGTTTCTGACATATCATGTGACAAATTTCATGTTTTTTTTGAGCTTTGAAAGTGTACTCAGGTGGCATGCTTGAAGTCACAAGTCGACCTTATTTGATTGGTTCAAAATAGAGATGGTTTGGTGAGAAGATTGATCAGAAGACCAATGTTTTAGCCTAGCTGATTATGGATATTCATTTTATATTGAATAGGGATGATTTTTTTTCCAATTTAATGCACTTATATGTCTTAAATGGGTCATAAAAGGTGCAAACTAGTTGAGTTTCCAAATTTGCTTCCTGGGTAGTATAATTTGCTGAAGAAGAGAATAATATTCATTTTCATTATTGCATGTTTCATGAGGTATAGAATGATTTTATTCATTATAAAATTCATTAAATTTCCAATGAGTGGTTACATGGAATAGTTGAGGTGTTTTGGTGCAATATTGAGCTTCATAGTTGAAGACTAGTTCCTGGAAGTGCCTATTTTTATTAGGAAATAGTCCTACTTGAGAGTGATATGAAGAAAATGAATGATGCAAAGGTTATTGATATATTTTATGATGTTGAAATGGTATGTTTTAAATGTTTTAATCCTTTTAAGTCTTTAAAAATTATATTTAAGTGATTAAAGGTATTTATGAACTTGGTGGAGAAGGATTTAGGTTTCTTGGCCTAGTTGTGCAAGTTTAGTTGTCTTGGTGCATTACTGACTTACACGGGTCCTTATTGTGAATTTATATGAGTGTGTTGTTATATTTTCATGATGTTATGACTGAACTTAAGGTTAATTTCTGACCTAGTCACGTTTAGAGTACAATTCATGTATAAAAGTGAGTGTAATGGTTCATTTTTGAACTAGTTGAGTGAGGGGGGAAAAGTGCAAGCTAGGTGAGAGAGTGAAAGTGATTCAAAGGAAACAAGAAAAATATGAGAGAGTGTGTGAATGTGTTAAGAGTGTTAAATAACTTGTTTTCAAGGGTTTATTTCCAAATCAATCCATGAAAGATCAAGTTTGAGAAAGTTAGGAGAAGGTACATTTGAAGGGGGTTTATAGGTATGTGAGATGAATTTTTGATCTCTATCAGTTGCAGAAAGAAAATACATGATAGGTCTTCATCTAAAGTTTTTTAAGTTTGTGTTTAATCACCTTAGGGGGTTTTATTCTCCTTGTGTGGTTAGTACCTCACTAAAATAGGAGTTTGTGCTCCTTGTAGGGTTAATGCTTTACTAAACTAGCGGTTTATGCTCCTTATAAAGTTGGTGCTTCACTAATTTTTTTATTTGAGTAATATAATAAAAATTTTAGTGGGTTTTGTTCCCCTTGAGGGTTTCCCACTCATATATTGTGCTCATTTGTACTCTTTTATGGTGATTCTCTTTTTTATGGTTAAATATTGTTAAGATCACATTAATACATGGTTGAATGTTAAATGTTGTATACAAGTTAATTTGAATAGTACAAGGGGTTTGAAATATTGATTCACCATCCTTATCTCAATCCATTTTTCTTCCAAAAATATTGAGTGAAAATATACTGATATAAGGAGTGCAAGTGAGTGTATGAAGAGATGATGTTGTCAAATGAAATAGTCATTTACAAGGAAGATAAAACTGTAGCCTGATGTAAGGAAACCTTTTCATATTGAAACCCAAGTGTCATTTCATGAGAGTTTATGAAGGGTTAAAGAAATATTTGTTATAATTTATGAATTAATGAGTATTTGAATATATTGGTATGCCTAACATAGGATGGATATTAGCATGAAAACTCAAAAAGGGAAGAATGTTATACCAAATCTATGCACCCAATGTGTTCTATATGTTGTAAGGATTTTTTTGGAATGATAAATATTGAGCCTAAATAAAAGGTAGTTTGAAATGGATCAATTAATTAATCATATCTAGTTGGAAGAATTTTAAAACCTAAGAATTTTAAGGTCATGAATGAAAATAGGGTAATGAACTTGCAAGTTAGAAGAATATAAAAAATATGAGTTTGAGAGTAAGTGGTTTGTTTGTTTGAATAACATAAGTTGTCTTGTGAAGTTAATATTGTGATAAAATTATTGAAAGGAATAGGGATGGGTGTGTATTTATTAATAATTCCCTTAATGATAAAAAAATGATATAAACTAAAGAAATCTCGTGCACATATAGTAAACACCTTGTTTTCAAGGTTATAGTGGCAAAAGTGAATTAGTGAGAGAGAAAACCATTTTATTGTTAAAAGTAAATGATTATGAGGTTTAAAATGTTAATTAAGGAATTTTTTAAATGGTCATGAATTTTTAGTGTATTAACAAGAAGACTCAGGGCTAAAAATAAGTAAAACACAGTCTTGGCTGTGTGTATACAATTTGAGAATTTTAAAAGGGAAATGCATATGTGTATTAGTCAAATGCCTACTTAGAATTGATAGGAGTACATTGATAGTTTGATAGTGTAATCAAAATTTTATATATTCATATAAATTATTGAATAAGGTAGGTTACTAAAATGTTTTATGAAGAAGTGCATGTACAATTTTAGGCCAAAAACTGTGAAAATCCTATTGGAGCCATAAATTAAGAACCTAGTGAACAAGAAAATAGTAAGTTGTGTAAATAATATCATTGGTGTGGGAAGGATGATTGATACCATTTAAGAGTGAGTGAACAAATTCACTAGAGTAAATTCATAAAATAATCTCACTACCTTGTGTCAGTCCATCAGAGGGACTTAAAGAACATACAAGTAATGAAAGGAAGTTACTTGAAGAGATAAGTGGGTAAGTGAGTGATGAAGTTTGAGAGAGGTATAAAGTGGTTATAAGGAGTGTAATGAAGTTTGAAAGAGCTAATAAATTTAAAGGAAAACATAGTATGAAAATAATGTGGGTGTAATAACAAGTAAAAAAGGGTTTAGATGCCAAAACATGTAAGTGAAGGTAGATGAATGATTTAAAGTTCTTGAACATTGTAAACTAGCTTGAGAAAGGTTTTTCAAGGTGTTTAAATATGATTCAAACGTGGGAAAATAATATATATTCCAAAAGCCTCTAAAATATCATAAAACCCTAGCATATACCTAATGGAGATAAGAAAAAGGATGGTTTGGTGTTGGGAGAAGTAGAGAAGGAGTTTAGACATAAAAATTTGCACATAACATGAACTCAAAAATATATCCTAGGACATCAAACTATTTTTTTTGGTTCTTTGTGGTTTTCTCCAAACATGGAATCTTGAAGGGTTGATAGTGTTAGAAATACCTAGTAACGCTTATTTCACTAAATTTGGACATATTTTAGTGAATCTAGACTCTAGTATTTCAAGTATTGGAAGAAATCCATCTCCATTTTTGCATATATTAGATTCTATTTTTTTCTATAATGGATTCCATTATTAATATTATTGGAATCCATTAGTAGTAATATTGGATTCCAATATTGTCATTATTGAAATTATTCTAGTTCTAATTTCACTATTATTAGATTCCAATATCACTATTACTGGATTCCAATTCGGGTATTATTGGATTCCAATTTCACCATTTTTTAGATTTTCAATGTTGACAGTATGTAAGGCTAGAAACATATAACTATTATAAGGCATGAGCCCGTTATATTAATAAAAAAAATTAACAATAACTTCCTACAAAAGCTAGTTCAAAGTCATGAGTGATTGCTACTTATTATTTGGTGATCTCGTTGTATTAATGTGAGTGGTCGCTAACTATTATAAGTCATGAGTATCGATGTAAGTTGAGTAGTCACTAACTATTATAAGTCACAAGCCTCAATCTAAGGTGATCAGTCGCTAACTATTATAAGTCATGAGCCCGTTATATTAAATGAAAGTGAAAAAACCTCGATGTAAGGTTATCTGCCACTAACTATTATAAGTCATGATCCCGTTGTATTAAATGAAAGTAAAAAATACTCGATGTAAGGTTATCAGCCATAACTATTATAAGTCATGATCCTATTGTATTAAATTAAAAATAAAAACTAATAATGAAATCCTACAATAGAAAGTTCAAAGTGCAAACCATAGACTTTTAAATGGAAAATAATATGATACTCACACTTAGAAAGTGTAAGGAACACATTTTTGAAGTTATGAGCCTCTTACTTAAAGTTTATTTATGAGGCCCACACTCTAAAAGTGTGGGGCTCACACTTTTAAAGTTCAAAATCCTCAAATTTTATAAGTGCTAGCCCCACACTCTAAAAAGTCCAAGCTTCTCACTTTTGAGTGATATCCCAGCACTCTGAATAATCTGAACCTTGCACTCTTAAAGTGCGAGCCTCATACTTTCAAAGCTTGAGATTCACACTCGCACTTTCAGAGTATGAATCTCAAAGTTTGAAACTGTGTGGCATACACTTTTAGAGGGAAAATATCAAACTTTAAAAGTACGAGGCACACACTTTCAACACATATCCATAAATTTGACACTGGCCTTAAATGTTAGTGGTGTTGTTTTGACTTTTAGTCAAAATCACAATAAAATAATGTTCTCACCCCGAAATATACCTTGTAAAAACTCAATTATTGTGTTTTAGATTGTACAAGTTCACTAGTGATTATTATATTAAACTATATCTTCTAGTAACCATTAAAAGAAAACAACATATTTGAGAGTTTATGTATATCAAAAATTCTATCACTCTAAAAGATAATATAATTTATGCTTGTAAATTGTTCCATTCTCCATAAAAACAATGAGTCACTTCTATGAACAAGAAAATGAAATAATCCTTAACAAAATGCAAGCAAAATGTTTGTGAGAAATGATTTCTTACACCCTCAAAGATACATTGAACCATTATTTTATATTTTACATCAATCAAAACACTCATTGTGCTATAATTATATTCTTTGTGAGTCAAGAAATGACAAAAATGCTATTTCATCATCTTTACATTGAAAGTTTATATCTGTACATTTCAAATTTGTTACAAATTCATACATATACAGTTGTAAATATTATATGAGGATTCGTCACCTTTTTTGGATAATTTTATTTTCTCAAAACATGAATACATTTGCTTACTCTAGAATGGGAATACTGGTTTAGATACAATTAGTGTTTAGTAGAATAATAGTGGAGGTGCTATCAAAGTAGAGACTAGTATTTACAAGCAAGAAGAAACATAATAATATACTAATACTAGTATTGGAGGTGGATTAATTTATCTATGATGAAAAATAATCCTATTCTGTAAGTGGAAAAGGAACAAATTTCCCAAAACTCAATTTTGCCCCTTCTAAAAGAAAATTGGGCACACTTTTATCTATTTTAAGGGTTTGGAGTGGTTTTAATTATTATGGATAAAAATATAGACTGTAACAAGTAAAACGGGTCATTGTTTACTTAAAAATCAACTTAGCCATTGAGGAAAATAGACCCTGGGAAAGAGAGGACTCCAGGGGTTAGTTTTTCTTTTTGCTATCAAAACATCATTGAACTCTCATTCAAGTTAAAAATTGTTTTATGAAATCACCGCACTAAATCTCACAAAAAAATTCCTTTCAGAATCACACCTTGTTCTCCCTGTAACATCGTTGTGCTTACCATATGCATATCCAACCAAATACCTCCTATAATTATTACTAAGGGTCATTTGGTTCATTCAAATACTAAGAAAGTATGTAGGAGTAGACACTGACATCGTCGAATTTAGAAATATGGAAATTTCATGCATGGTGGGTCGAACAGATGGTCATTTCTTGGTGCAATGCAAGGTCAAATGGAAGTTTTTTCTTACAATCCCAAGATCCCTGTAGGTTTCTAAAACTTATGTATCAATAGTTTCCATGAGTGTGCTGTAGTCTGATTTTTATAGAATCTAGGTTCACTTGCCAATGTCAAAGAAAATTCCATCCACATTTAATTTATCTAAAAAAAACCTTAAAAATACTTAAACAACATACAGTGTAAGCTCTGAATGAAATTAATAAACAAAAATATTACCAAATTTGGTATATTTGAGTTATTTTCCACAACTTCCTTCTCATCAGCAAATCTAGAAGACCAATCACATAACTGTATACATCAGATTTCTTATTTAGCCTTGATGTTCTTGCATATTCTGGGTCAATGTAATAAATGGTACCCATAACATAAGTAGAGTTGTGGTGTTTGACTGAGGAAATGCACTTGACAATGCCAAATTCTGACAAATTTGAGTTGAAATTATAATCCAAAATAATGTTAGAAGTCTTCACATCCCTGTAAACAATGCATGGGTTACAGTCATAATGAAAATGTGGCTATCCTTCTTCAACACCATTTGAAATATTTAGCCGGTTGTTCTAGTCTAGCTTAATCTTCTTTGATTATCCTATATGAAATTAAAAAATAATAAAACACTTGTTATATTTTCCAACAATCCATTTTAATATGAAAGTTAGAGGTTGATTGGACACTTTTATTTAAAAAATGAATCTACAATGTATAGATCCATTTTTCTTCATAACATAATGATTTTACTCACCATGTAGGATGTCCTATAGACTTCCATTTACCATGTAATCATAAAACATCAGGTTTCCAAGTGGAGAAAGAGAACATCCATGCATACTCTCAAGATTCTGATGCTTGACGTTTCTAACTATTTTCACATCAGTTTCAAATGCAAGCAAGATTAGTGGGTAACGAATGTACATTCTCTTCGTAGAAATTGTCTTAGAATTCTTTAGATTGCATTTATAAATATTTCTTGTAGCACCATAGCCAATTAAATATTTCTATTTAAGATTTTTTGTCATTATCATTATGTCATCATACATGTAAAGAGTCATGTTTATGTGCAGTATGACCAACCTTAGAGAACCTACTTGTAACATATATATGTATCAATAAAGAAATTGTAATATCATATTGCTTTCTAATTTTTCCTCTGATAATCTATACAATATGAAATCATGTCTTGACATGTTAGTTTTAACATATTAATCCATGTTGTTTTCCAAGCCTTTTGTAAATACCTTTGGATGATTTGAATGGTATAGAGCTATAATTATCTACAATAGTAGTATTGAACCCTAAAAAATGTAAACAATTTCTGGTTTTGAGATGGATGTTGTTCATAGCATTGGGACAAAATTTTGTTAGACAACATCATATATATCCAAGTTTGCCTAATTTTTGATAAGAGTAGAATAATTTCTTTAGAACCCAAGCTATTTAAAAGACAAATACTATTTCTTGCATCAGTTAATTGGTGATATCCAAAAACCATAAGAAACAAAATTGAATTGGTACGCAAAGAAAGTTTGTGTTTATATATACAAGTGTATGGAGGAAAAAATGAAAAGTTTTTAATGACAGGAATTTACCCAGACAAACTGTTGTAGGAGAGGTTTCTGTAAAAGAAATATAGCCATTTACAGTATCTTCTATTATTAGGGAAAGAGAATAAAATTTATTCATTTCTCAAATACCTTCATAGCTTTCGAAAGTGAATACCTCCAGGTTTCCACAATGATGTAGTGTAACTAATTTGTTTTAAAGTGATGGGAAGAAAGCCATCAATCCACTATTAGATCCTCTATCGTAAAGTTGTACATATTGTTTTTAACATTAATGGAAAGATATTCTATAATATATTGATGCTAACAACCACTAGTCTTCACTTCTAGAAACAAATTGACATCTTCAACCAAACCAAATTTAATAGCGATTAATTGTTGAAATTTCTTAGTGCAACGCACAACAAAAAATTTAATTAATGATTTCTTGATTTTCATAACTAAAGGAGGGTTGAAGGGTCCCTTTCCCTTTACATTAAAGATAAAATGAGAGGATCAGTCTAAAAAACCCGAATGATCTAGCAATAATTTGGTGAAAAAACACTTAAGGGCCTATGCCAAAAAAATCAAGTGGTTGGGAATACAAAAAAAACCCTAGACTAGTAAGAAAGACATGATGATTTGTTAACAATGGAACTGGAAAGGCTATATAACAACCAAAATTTTTTTACAGCCTAATGGATTTTAGAAGAAATTATTTATTTGAATCATATGATACCTCCATAACCTCCACTTAAATGAGGATGAAAAAAATTTCCGCAGGCGCTTCCAAAAAAATATGCTCTTTTCTTGAAGTAACCTGACTCTTTAACTAATCGTATGCCTCACAACCTTGTCAATGAATAATATCCCAATGTGTTGGTTCTTGCTGTAGCAAAGAAATAATATCATCTAGGTTAGGCAAGGGGAGTGAACTTGTTCCCTCCCTCAGTGTCTCACCCCATTTGGATACACCAAACACAGATCACATTAGGATGTCAAACCATTTGTAAAACTTTAAAAAAATGGCCATGTATACCAAACCTTCCTATTTATAACAAGTCTTAGATAGAAATGGCCATGACAAAATCATGGTTTTGTCAATTTCCACTTCCATGCCAATCCTATATGATGGCTTGATCCTGTGACAACCCATCTGCAAAGCGCTATCCTTCACCGGGTGTATGATAAGAAGATGAAAAACAAATGTCGAAGCAAATTCCTAATTTACCATCATACGAACCTCTAGAGAAGTATAATCATCTCTAAGAACTCCCTCAATAAAAACTAGGTATTTCTCTATTTCAATTTGAAAAATTAATTTCAAACGATGACATGAAATTTTGGTATAAAATTCCATTTCATGCATCTACGCGGAAAATTATATGAAAGGAAACATTAGAAAGGCCATGAAAGATGAAATGAAATCTAGTGAAATAAACCCAAAAGGTGTGAAAATAAGGAAGATACGATCAGTAAATATATGGAGTGACTATGCCATCACATGCTTGTAATTAATACAAGCTTGTTAGGGGATTTAATATCGACATTTATTGGAAAAGATGACGATTCTGGGTGATCAACATATTTATTTCCAATTTTATCACAAAACACTTTCACAAACCCACAATTTTCTATAAAATCTGCCTATTTAGTAGCCTCCCAATAAATAATATTTAAGGTCCAACCCGTAATTAATGAAAGTATACAAAAGGAGTTTTAATTACAAAATTTCTTTGATGGTGGCGTTAGCAATAGCAACGGACCAACAATGTTCTAAAACTTTAATTTATTGATTCATACATTTATTAATTTACATTGGGTTGGAACACGGTCTGTAATCTATACTCGGGGACAACCTCAGTAATAAATATCATGATACTGCACAATTTAATCTTAAAACTATTAATAATCATTGAAAAATAAAAAATCTATATTTGGTCCTTTGAGTAATCTCAATAATTTTTACATATACTTTTAATTTACTAATTTGGGATTGACGGTGTGTTTTATTTATGAATAACATATTATATTATATTAACAAGTAAAACGATATAAGAATATTCACTAAAAAATTGGGTGGTATGAAAGAACGCCCCAAAGCCACAAGTTCAAACTAGGAAGACAAAAATCCTAGGAGTACATCCGATTACAAAACATCACAAGACATAAAAGCAAAAACGTTAAGCCACCACTATGAATTACTGACCAGCAGGGCACAAATATTGATCATGCCATCAAGAGCTATATAAATCTAGAGGATAGAGAAATCTCTTTTGTTTCTTTCCTTTGAAATAAAAAATATCTGTGTGGTCTTGAAAAAAAAACTCAGTACTTAAAATTTAATGAAAATAGCCTAAAACTTCCATACTACATCTTGTTTCATGATACAAATCATATAGTTGGCCACTAATAACCACTATATTAGAAAAAAATTGATTGATACAATATTATATTGACATGGTTGGTTATCGACAATTGCTTCTACATAAATTATACACAACATGCTTTCCACTAACATTCTTTTCTCAATACCGTTTTCAATATTCTCTATAATAACATCTTCCGCATTTGCTAAATGACTTCTCAAAATTTACTACATATATGTAGAACCTAACCTCTCTTACATCAATCAACATTATCAACTTCTATCAATCCAATAAACACATTCCAACAAAAAATTCTAGTTGTTAGTCATGTTATTAATTATGTGATTAACATCTGGAAGAAGGTCACCTTTTTTTTCATGGCTATCTTGCCAAACTAGCTTTGAGGATAGGAGATAGGATGACACACACATATAACACTTAGACCCAGATTTTTGTTTTTCCTAGGCCAACAAAAGTTTGTTTATTTTATCAAACACACCATTGGGCATACTATATCAGAAATATTTGATCAATGCAATATAAGTCTTTCATTTAATACTAAGTGAGAATCTTGTTCACCTTTTCCCTATGTATGTGGTTGATTGTTTGGGTCTATTTTATTTGAAGGATGATTTTAAGAAAATATGTAAGGCCAAGACAGACAGAACATGTCTTCAGGTTTAAATGATGTACATCTGTTACGATGATCTAACATTTCCATACTACATGGTTATGTTAATTACAAGAAATTTTTTACCATAGAAATAACAAATCCTTCCCTTTCACTAACTAATGATGCTTATCAGTTGTAAAAATTCAAGTCATTAATCATGCTTCTCGAAGGTTTATAGTCAAGGAATTGTCTCTACCAAGGATATTCCATCAAATATAATATAATTACAAATAATGACTTCAAACCTATTGAGATTGTTTTTTTACATTGTTAAAATAGATTTGTCAACAATATAGAGGATAACGGCTAATATCCTTCTCATCAATGAATAATTGGTAAACATAAAACATACATTTATCTTTATGGACTCAGATCATTCATTCTTGAGCAAGACCCATGCTCATCTTTACCCTCCATTTTAGTAAAATGTTTAGGACTATTTTGTTTAACGGGTTATTTATAGAAATGTTCATGGACAAGATGATCAAGATACATCTTCAGGTTTAAAATATGTACTTATATTATTATTCTCTAAGTCTTATCTTTGTCGCTAAGAGAGATAATGATTTTTATTAGGTCAATATTTTTAAAAAACAAAAACAATAGAGCCTAATGAGCGCTACGAAACTCCTTTCAGTAAGTAATTTAGCTTAACATTCACTATTCATTTTCTTTGATACAAACTGACATGAAAAATAACTTTCCACAAAATTTCATCCATTCTTATGATCTGCTATCTAAGCGCTATGTTTTGTAAGTATCGTAGCATATCGGTTGCTAAGAATATTCTATAATACAAACTTTATTTTATCTCTATTTTCCTAATTAAGAAACATTTTAGCCTAGAAGCCTCTAATCTATTCCTTTCTCATTTAACAATAAAAAATAAACATAGATCACGATGATCTACAAGTATTCAAGCTTAGCGGCCACTAGGCATTTATTTTATATGAATTATTTTTTTATCTCTATTTTCAAAATTAATAAATAATTTAGCCTTAACGCCGCTAATCTATTAATTTCTCAAAGACCTCCATAGCTTTCGACAGTAATTTTTTTTATATCTCACATATTTTGAATCTAAAAATTTCACAAGAAATGCCTAGCACCTATTAGTGTCCGAATCAGTCTCACCCTTGAATCTGGTGTATGCCTTTGCAAATTTAACTCTGACTCATTTACCCTTGTTTTCAAATGTACGCTCAAAGATAGGACCATGTTGGAAACAAAATTAAGTCATGTGTTTAGGGCATGAATCCTATTTTTCAGTTGAGGAATGTAATAGTTATGTTGCCCTTATAAATCCTATGAAAAATGGCCTCTTTTATTCTCATGATATTCTTTTGTGTTTCGTGGGACTCAAAGTTACTTAAGGAGTAGAACAAAATGTGGAAGGTGTCCACATCTCCCTTTGGTGAATCATTGGAAAGGAGCAAAGAATTAAAGACTCTTAAGGAGATAGGATCTTCCACATGGATAATGGTGTGACAAGGTAGCCACGGCTAGCTGAGAATTCAAAATAAAAGAGGGAGGTCGCACGGGTATCCACGTGTCGCCCAAGCATAGTTTAAGAAAAGGAGAGAAGAAGAGAATAAGATAAGACCCAAGGATGCCCGATGCCTCCATGTGTCATACGAAGTAGCCACCACCGATGAGATAACCAAACGAATAGGTAGAGGACTTGGTGTTTGACAAAAATTAATGCGGTTTTAGGTCCCGAGGCATGAAAATTTAAGGTGTGGATAAAATTAGAGTTAATTCTCTTTAAATGGAGATAGAAAAGTGACGGGTTAAAAAAAATAATGGGTAACATTGATGAAAATTAAGGAATTACAAAGTTGTAATCAAATCCCCAGGAACACAAACAAAAGATGGGCCAGTGCAGGGTTATATGAAAATGCAGACTTCAAGTTTTCAAAAATCATGCAAACTCATATAATGAATATAAAGAAACAGTTTCATATATAAATAAAAAATGGGGTTCTATAGGTGCCCCTACCCATGATGAAGAAATTTGTATACATGTTTGTAAGTAAGGACATAAGAAGAGAAACAACGCTCAGATTTCCCTTACTCCTACTTTGAAATTTCCTCTGAACAAAGGAATCTTATTCAATAGCCTATTCTTTCTCAACATGAATTCATCTTATCCATGTGGCATTTGAAGAAACACAATGGACCCCACTAGATCTCGGGACATCCCCATATCCATCAATGACTCAAGGTTCATTCTGGGACTATCTATGATTTTCTCCATCTTGATCTTCTTTTGATAGGAAGACACCCAGTCTAGAAGATCTGAACCACATGTGAAGAATTCCTACTTCCCTTTCCCCTTGTGAGGAGTAGACTTATTGGGAGTGTACTAAGGGGGAACATTTGGAGTTCTTGGAAGAGCAAGAACTGCACCTAGGGACCGGGTGGAATAAGAGATCTTGAGATGGACTCACCCTTCCATCTCCTTGTGAAGGGTGGGCACTCTCTTCGAGAAGGAATTGGTTGAGGCCCTAAAAATTCCTGCTCCAGTGAAGGAGAATGATGCATTGAATAAGTAAAATATCAGACAGTGAACATGCCCCTATTGTCCTTGGTAGGGGAAATTTCTATCTTAGAGTGGCGTGAAGATAGAGACATTTCTTCTTCTCCATCCAAAATTATAATTGGGGGTTGGGAGATTGATTTTCCCCTCTTCTTTCCTGAAGATGGTGCTAGTGTGGTTGATGGTTGTAATGAAAAATTTCCTTCTTGACCTTTCTCTAGAGAAATGATTCTCCACTCCATTTTCATCCATTTTTTGATAAATGGTAGGTACTGTATCAATTGAAGACATTTCATACAACATGTAGGACTCCCTGGGAATATCTTTAAGCATAAATTCTTCATTGAATAAAAAGGGACACTAGTAATCAGTCCTTCCTAACATGAAAGACATCCTTTTGATCCATAATTTCTTCAAGTCTTTTGGAACTTTCTGATGTTCCCACTGAAAAAGATGGAAGTACATGGACTGGAAGGCTAAGAATACATGATTGATATTGATCAATGTCACAAGGAGTTTGAGCCAAACTTTCTGATAGTTTAGGGGCCCTCTAGTATCCCCTGGGACTGCGATATCAAACAAATCTCTGAAAAAGGGTTCATATGGACCATGCAGGTTGAAGATTTGGTTTAAATCTTATGAATAAATCTCTTTCAAACTGATTTCCATAACCACATTTTCCATTATGCTGATAAAATCAATGTAAAAATTATTCATTTTTAAGATAAGAAAATGAATGCATGTTGACCAGATAAAGTATGAAACTTAGCAGAAGGCACAAAGAAGGTTCACACGTGGGAACATGGCATGTTTAAAGGAACATAAGGATAGGGAAGGAAAAACACACGAAAGACAAGGACATATTCAGGGTTTAGTCATTTTTATGATTACAGGCTATTTTTAGAGATAATGTGCAGAGCACAAAACCAGATAAAGACTTGCACGACACACATAGGCTATTTTTAGAAGAGATTCTACTAAGTGATTTGCATGGGTTCAAGTTATTAATAGAATTAATACTTCTAGTTAACCAGAAGAGATATATTACTAGCACAATTTCATGTGTGTCTATTATTATAAAGGCGCATGGATATTTTCAACATGTAACCTATTTTAGGAATTATGTAAGTGGTGAAGGGAAAGTCCCCACACTTATAAATATGTAGTAATATACGTAGATTAGAGAGAGTGAGTAATGAGATATTATGGATTTATGCTTCTAGACTTGATGCGCACATAAGTTTATGATACTGAATATTATAAGAAGCTTTTGTGTATTTACTATGTTTAACATAATGGAGTGTAATGATTGATTCAAGGTGTTAAACATGATCGTTAGTAGTTCTTTAATGGTTGAATTCATTGTGGCTATTGTTTAAATCCATTACTCTTTAGATCTAGATCTGGAATATGCATCAACTCTTCATCTTTCTAATAGCCTGCACAATAAACCCTAAAGAGGGGCTTGGTACCTTTGCGTGATTTGGGTGAGTGCTCAGTATAGGCTGAGTGATGTGCCAACACACTTGGGTTATTATTGGTAATTTCTAGGCTGCATCATTGGTTCCATTGCTGGGACCTCTTTTTTAGTTGTTTTCAAGATGCTTTGCAATGAAGACATACTAATTGACCCCAGCAAGTGTTGAGGAGTGGATAAAATATCTATAAGAAGAGTATGCATGGAGGTTCAACACTAGATTTGAGTTTGATGCACGTGCGTGGGTGGAACATAAGTTGTATGATAGTTTGTATGAGAGATTATTTGCTATTTTTATGGTAGAAATATATGAGTGTCTAGTTTCTTATGCCTCTAAAAGGAATTAGGGGTACCATACAATTTTTTGGACATATGAAGAATTTCAAGTCCTGTATGATGCTGATCTGATTTGGACACGCACTGTGGATACTTGGTTTCATGGTGTTCTGACAAACTATATTCTAGAGTACTCAATTTCCACTTATTCTTTCCCAGAGGTAGGGGAATTCAATTTTTTATGGTATCCTAGGGGAAATTACTTTCAAGGAATTCCACTAGTGATAAACATATTGATGGTGACCCTGAACTTGGAAAGAAAATCGATTGCTAACTAAACCCCACCATGTGCAGGGGAAGGAGTAGGTTTGGTGAAAGATGGAGGACCTAGCGGCAGAGAGGAAGAGAGAAGAAAAGTGTATTAAGTACAATGAGGTACATTAGAGGGAGATAGAGAAGCAACGTGACATTTTAGAGTGGATGGTGTTGAGGAGAGAGATGGATCACAAAGGATTTGGAGATCATGAGGAAGGTATGGAGCCAGAGCATCAAGAACTCCCCCATTAGGAAAGCATGAAAGGGAACCCTCTTTGGACTCACACTGGAGTGTGCCAATAGAGAAAATCTAGGCCACAGGTGCACATCTGAATCTACCTGGTAACCTAACCATTGCATTTGGTTTTCTAGTACTTAATACATCTAATAGTCAGCAAGATAAATTGGGCAATAGGGGAGGAGGAGTAAGTCACATATCAAGTACATCGATGGGAGAGAAAATGTATTTTTTGTTGTTTGGAGGTACCTTTTTAGGTGCATTATCTACATATAATGTGAGCGCATAGAATTCAGGGCTCACTTCTGGGGGTAGTACCACCACGTAAACTACAGGAGTTCATTACAGTACTACTGTTGGGACATAAGGAAGTACATATTTTGGTCCACTTCCGGCTATAGGGGAAGGATCAAGAGGTATAGGTGGTTCTAATTTTGGGGGATATAGTGGTTCTATAGGTAGAGGAAACACAGGGGGTTCTGGGTTAGGTGGGCAAGGTCTGCACTAAGGATCACGACTTTTGAGTGAAAGGTAAGTCAATTTGTAACTACATTGTAGGGACATGAACACATTTGGTACAGGAAGTTTGAACCTAATCAAAATTGCATAGATTATGCAACGTTTAAAGATGCATTCCTTAAAGAGTTCTACATTATTGATTTTGAGCACAAGAGTATAAGCATGCTCAAGGATATTAAACAAGGTACTACTGAAAGTGTCGAGAGTATGATTCTCATTTCAAAAATATTTTATCTAAGATTTCTTATGATATTCATGCAAGCCAACACACATAATGGTTCGTTGAAGGTCTGATCACACCTTTTATCTAAGGGATTTGTCACATAAGACATACATTGATCTGCGCAAATCACTTGAAGAAGCTTTACGCGTTGAGGCAGTCAAGAGTATAGACATTGGGGTAATTCCATTCTTGGAGGCATAGATTGCAGCTATGCCGAAGTAGTTGGAGAAACTATCAGAAAATTCAGCACATGAGACACGTACAAGGATTTGGTGTATAGATTATGAAGTGAAAGGTCACACCAAGGATAATTGTCCCCGGATCAATACATTCATTGTTGATATACTTTGAGATATGTCATTTAAACCATGATGTTATCCACTACCCATTATTACAACTCACGATAAGGAAGAAAATATCTTGCTATTGTAATATTTATTAGTCCATGACTCACGATACAGAGGAATGTATATTAATTGGTCAAATCCATGATGCTATAGATATTGGTATGCGATAGACAAGAGTATCAGATAACTCTAAAGGCAAGAATGCACACTAGGATAGGGATCACAATCAAGAATGTTATGATCAGAATGAGGGGTGCTATGATGGAGGACATGGCAGAGGTTGAGCATACCATGGTGGATTCAAAAGATGAGGCTGTGGTGGAGGATGAGGAGAATTCCCTTGTGGAACATGCTTTACATGCAAATCACCTGACCACTATAGGTGTGAATGTCCTGAGAATATTACATGTTCTTTCTATGGAAAGAATCCTAGCTACGAGGAATGCCCGAACTTATATGACAATATTAGTAAGCAACATAAACAAGGAAAAAAGGTGCATGGATGGTTAGGATACAACGCGTTGTGGAAAATCAGTGGATTCCCAAGTTGGAACCGCAATCTAAGGTATTTCTTGTATAGACCACTACCTGCACTCAAGCTGCACATGCTAGAGAGGCATTACAATAGAAACCTACCATCACTAAAGAGGTGGTTTAACATGCTGGATACCTAGATCCTGCCCATCAGAAGGAGGTTTATCAAGATACCATGGAGGTCCTTAGAAATCTTCAGGGTGAAATACAATGTTACAGGAGCAATCACATAACTTGGAATTAAAGGAGGTAAAGACAGTCCAGTCAGATATTGATGAATTGAAGGAGGTATGCAGAATGCTACGTAAGGAGAATATTATTCCATTACTAGGGAGTTCACTAAAGGGAAACATTATGTGCACTAATAATGAGAATGAAAGACAGATCCTGCATGCAAATATTCCCCCCATAGCTTAGACTATGAAAAGGAAATTAATCTAAATGTTGTTGTGGATGGATGGTTATTGAGCAATATATTGATTGATACAAGCGCAGAAGTCAATGTGCTTACTTTAGATGCATGGGTACATATGGGGAGACCTACATTACAGCCATATTCTATTGTATTATTTATGGCTAATCAAACTAAGGCCACTCCTATCGGAGTTTTAAAAGATGCATCCATTACTATATAGGGGGCTAAGTTCAGTGGGGATTTTGATGTTTTAGAAATTACAGAAGGACACAATTTCCCAACTCTTCTTATATGCCCTTGGTGTAATGTGAATAATGTTGATCTTTGGTTCAAAAAGGGATATATCAGTTTTTAAAACAAGGAGGAAAGAGTTATTATCCCTTTAAAAAATGGAAAATTTGTGCCCTATGTTGAGCCTTTGAGTGAGGAATATCTGAATAGGATTTATGTATGTGTCATTCGAGACCCAGAAGTTCTTGAGACATCTAAAGAATGAATCCTTCAGTGGGAATATTCACAATATATTAGAAATAATATGATTATTGCTTTTGATAATTGGGTTCATGGTACTTATGAGTTTGTAGGGAATGAAGTAAGAATCACATTTGCGTGGAACATAAAACGTTGTTCCCTCAGGAGAATAGGTAATAACTCCAAACCTTGGTACACTGAGGAAGTGGACCCTACGGTATTTTTGTTCACCATGAAGGAACAATGGACATACCAAGTGGAGAGAATAAATATGTTGACATATGCCCTATGTAAGACAATAATGCACTGGTGGGTGGTTCATAGGGATAATCTTGTAGGATGGAATGAAGTCAAGGTTTCTCTTACAACTTAGTTTTCTAGGAACAATGCACCAACTTGAATATGCACATATCATGGTAATCAACTTATTCAACACCAAATCTAGCAGTGTGAGAAGATATAGATAGGGGGGTAGGAAGCTTTACCACCTTTTCTATGGGTGCATAAACTTTATTCCACTTTATAAGGCTGCACACATGCTTGGTATGTATATGCAGAGCTACATAGAGAAACTAGAAATTGGCAGGATTTGATTATAGGTATTGTCCATAATTTTGACTAATTCTCTACTAAACCTCTAGTAGAAGAGGCATTAAGGGTTATAAAGTGGTTAACTATAAGAGACAGTGCAAAGGTAGAAGAACTCATTCAGGAGTTATTTGATGCAAAACAACTTAGGAGTGCATTTTCTACATAAATAGAGATAGATGCCACACTACTTAAGCACACTTTCTTCGAGAAAGAAAAAGGGAAGATGGTATACATAGTGGATGATGAAGAAGTAGAAGAACTGGATATAGATCATTCAAAATGTGCACGTAAGGTATTAGATAGTGTAGATAACAACACACGATCCTATAATGAACCTATGAGGACCAAGACAGTGAATATTGGTATAGATGATGAGCCTAAAAAGGCAATAATTGGAGATTATTGGTCTGAATATGAAGTAGCAAAAATATTGGAGTTGCTATGTGATTTTCAATATTTATTTCCTAGGGGATACCATAAATTGAAAGGATTGCATGTATCATTAGGAGAAATGAAAATAAATCTTAAGGAAGGTGTGTACCCGGTCCAAAAGAGAATTTATAGGATGAACCCCAAATGTGTGAAAAGGTCAAGGAAGAAATTGAAAAAATGTTGAATTCTGGAATAATCAATCCCCTAGACAAGTCAGAATGGGTTTACCCAATGGTGATCAATATAAATAAATATGGTCATATTAGGATCTATGTAGACTATAGGTTGTTGAATGCTACATGTGTGGCTGATCCTTTCCCTATGCCATTCACAGAGGAAATGTTAGAAGGTGTTACAAGGCACGAGATCTATTCCTTTACAAATGGATTCTCTCGGTATCATTAGGTTAGGACTAAATAGGAGGATCAAGAAAATACTACTTTCACCACTGAATGGGGAAGTTTTAAATATAATGTGATGCCATTCGGACTGAAAAACATACCTCATGTATTTTTATGAATATTTGTTCAAGCATTCTAGGATTTTATTCATCTTTTCTTGCAAGTCTACTTGGATGATTGAATGGTGTATGGGCTTGTTAAGTATCATTATGATAATTTGCACTTAATGTTTGAAAGGTGTATATAGTTAAGCATCTCTTTGAACATCAAAAAGTGTTTGTTTGCTACACGTTTTAGTACTCTGTTGGGGCATATTATCTGCAAGGAAGGTTTCTTGGTAGATCCAACTAAAATTATAGTTATTGTCAGCCTAAAAGAACCTACCAGTTAGAGTGAGGTGTGAGTATTTTTGGGTCACACTGGGTATTATAGATCTATCAAATGATATGCTATGCCACACCCTTGGAGAAGTTACTAAAAGGAAAAGGGACATTCTATTAGGGGGAACCACATCAATGCACATTTGATACATTGAAGGAGAAACTTATCGCAATGCCTATTTATCGCTTTCCCTCATGGGACTAACCATTTCATGTACATATGGATGATTCTGGCACAAAAATTGGTGCAATGTTGGCTTAGCCTGGAGAAGGTATTATAGATCATCCTATCTATTTTGCTAGTAGAAAGTTGACTCATGTAGAGAAGAATTATACAACTATAGAGTGTGAAGCTTTATCAATGATTTATGCGCTACATAAATTCAGGTAGTACCTTCTAGCAACACCATTTATATTCTATATCAATCACATGTCATTGAAATACTTGGTAAATAAGATAGTCTTACAGGGGCGCATATGTGGATGGGTGATCTTATTCCAAGAATTTGATTTTATAGTTGTGTTAAAACTCAGGAAAAGTAATTGTAGCCCAGACCATTTATCAAGGATACAGTCAAGAGAAGATGTGCAAGTAATTAAATATATAATTATGGATACACAATTACACAGGCTACATCACATGCCTTCATACTTGGAGGATATTTTTGTTTTTCTATGCACAGGTGTGGTGCCGGAAGGACTAAAAGCCTTAGAGAAGAAGAAACTTGCAATTTGCGCAACACATTTTATGTTGATCAGTGGTGACCTATACAAGTTAGGATGAGATGAAGTACTACACTAATGTGTATTAGAGCATGAGCGCACAAATATCATGGAAAAATCTCATGGTGGTATTACAGGTGGGCACTATGTAGGTGATGCCACTATTTACAAAATTATACTAGCTGGATTATGGTGGGAGACCCTATATAAGGATTGTAAGGTGTATTGCAAGGCCTTTGATCACTATTGATTCCTTGGAAAACCAGTGACAGGGGCACACATTTTTTAAATCAGACAATCATGCTTCTATTGGATGAGTTCATGATTGTGCACCATAACACTACACCATATCGTCCTTAGGAAAATGGGACTGTTGAAGCTTTCAACAGTATTTTGAGCCAAAAATTGACAAAATTTTTTGATGTTGGAAGGAAATATTAGCATGATAAATTTTCTACCATGATTTGGGCGTATGGAACAACATACAAGTGGTTAAACAAGGACACATCCTTTTAATTGGTGTTTGGCGCAAAAGTAGCTCTTCTTATGGAATTCATGTTACCTTCTTTATGTATTGGGTGCATAGGAGGTCTAGCTGATGAGCAAGAATTAGTAGAACTAATTGAAAAGTTGATCAAGCTAGATGAGTGATGAGAAATAGCATGATGGAGTCAGAAGAAAGGAAAGGCCAGGAAGACAACATAGAATGATAGGCGCATCAGGGACAAAAAGTTTGAAATTAAATAGATGGTGCTTCTTTATGACTCTAAGTTTTTGCACCATCTAAAAAAACCTAAAGTGCATTGGTATGGACCGTATGTTATCATTCACATACTTGGAATAGGTTCTTTCCAATTAGAGAAACTTGATAGAATACGGTTATCCAGTTACATTAACGGGAGTAGGCTAAAGCCCTACTATAAATAGGTCTTATTGGTGTTTGTAATAAGGTAGTGTTGCCATTTAGATTAGGTTTTCATTTATGTATTCCCTTAATGTATTTCCTTCTTCGTCACTATGCTTTGTCAATTTAGTTGGTGTTTTGTATGAAAAAGCACGTTTATGTGCCAGAAGCTAATTACCATTTGCAGTATTTTTATGCGCAGAGGACTACACATACCATTGGTGTGGGGTGGATGTTTACAATTGGGTAAAAATCAAGGAGTAAATTGTTATAGGTGCTATTTGAGTTTCTAAAGGAGTTTGTTAGAAGAGAGATTGCTTTTAAATGATGACCATAGATGGGGATAAATGAAGGAACAATATAACACGAGGTAAGTAGCGGCCATGAAGACTACTAGGAGAAGGTGTAGTGGTGAGGTACTTAGGCACATGGAAGCGTGCTGAAGAGAATTATATAGTAGGAAATTAGGAAGGCGCACTAGAAGTTTATAGCTGAGGCACAAAGATATACCATGCAGAAATTATGAAAATGGTCAATTAATGAGAGAATTTTTGGTAGGTGAAGGAGCAATAAATGCACTAAAATTTTGAATATATATATAAGGATATGATGCGATTTCATTTTTACTAGTGTAATCGCAAGAATTTCAATGAGCTAAGTGTGACTGAGCTAAAAAAAGAGTATTGAGGTGCGAAAAGTGTGAAGCCAAATGTTGAGAGAAAATTTGTGTGCAGAAGAAGCTTGCATCCCCATTTGTGAAGGGTTTGAGAAAAGTAGAGTGTTTCCCAAGAGTTAGGGCATGTGATTTCAAATAGGGCACATAGATTCGAGCTAGGGTTTGGACCTACTCACAAAAAAGGGTAGAAGGAGAAGCATTTACGTTCTATAGGACAGAAAGGTGAGATTTTCAAATGGCACCAAAGAAAGTACGTATCGTAGGAGCCAAAGGACCCTGAATAAGAAGCATAGAGAGAAAGGTCCTTAGTAGTTAGAATTATTTCATCTTATGAAGCCTTGATCCATAATTTCTAGGAAGAGCTGAAGAAAGTAGACCAGGCATTGAACATTTGTGTAGCTCCAGAAGCAGTAATCAAAATTAGTATGATAGTAGAAGATAATGAAGTCTTGAAGGAAATGAAGGATGAAACTCTGGTGCACGTAGAGAGATTGGCACTAGTCAAGAAAAAGTGTGAGGCACTTGTAGCATCCCAAGACCCCCATAAGGAAAGGATGGATGAAATTGGGAAGATTATAGCACAGAAGATGGATCTTCTTGAAGGAATGGTAACTGCAATGTCCAACATTGTTATATTATTGTAAAATGAGAAGGAAGAGATTGTGTAAGAGGAGCTAGATTATATTTCTTTAGATATTCTAGATAAGGCATAAGCCACACTAAGTGACTAGAAAACCTTAGAGACTAAAATAAAAGAATAATATCTAGAGTTAATTATTCTAGTTGAAACTAAGGATGTTGTAGGGTGAAATTTCATTCTCTATACAATAATTATTTAATTTCCTTTCATTGCCATTCTTTATTCTATAAAGTATCAAGAGGAAACGATTGCCGGGGTGGCAATGAAATTTAGTGTGGGGTAATGTTGAGCAGAAAAATTATGACACTTAGCAGAAGGCACACAGACTATTTGCATGTGGGAAAAAGGTGTTTTTAAAGGCATGGAAGGGTAGGGAAGGAAACACGCATGAAAGAAAGGGACAAATTCGGGAAAAATTATGGGCTATTTTTTGAGATAATGTACATAACACACAAACCAAATAAATACTTGTGTAACACGCATATACTATTTTTGGAAGAGTGTCCACTAAGTGCTTTGCATGGGTTCAAGTTAATAATTAATTAGTACTTCCAGTTAACCAGAAGAGATCTATTATTAGTGCACTTACATGTATGTCTATTATTGTAAAAGCACGTGGTTATTTTTAGCATGCGACCTATTTTAAGAATTATGTAAGCAGTGAAGGGAAAGTCCCCACCCTTATAAATATGTAGTAATCTATGTAGATTAGAGAGAGAGAGAGAGTACTAAGATATTATGGAGTTATGATGCTAGACTTGATGTGTGCATAAGTTTATGATATTGAATATTGTAAGAAGCTTCTGTGTATTTACTATGTTTAACATAATGGAGTTTAATGATTGATTCAAGGTGTTAAACATGATCATAAGTAGTTCTTGCATGGTTGAATTCATTTGGATATTGTTTAAATAAATTACTCTTTAGATCTAGATCCGGAATATGTTTTGTATAATGTTTATACTATTTATGGATATGAATGCATCAACTCTTCATATTTATAATAACATGCATAATAAACCCTAAATAGGGGCCTGGTACCTTTGTGTGCTTCGGGTGAGTGCTCAGTATAGGTTGAGTGATGTGCCAGTGCACCTAGGTTATTATTGGTAAATTCTAGGCTGCATAAAAGATATGTAAAAATTCTTCATTTTCAAGATAGGAAAATGAATGCATATTGGTGAGAAAGTAGAATTGAGTTTATAATGGGGATGGTGCAGATATGTTGAGTTGAGTGAAATTGGTGCCATCAGATGAAATAAGATTTTTCTCATCTCACACGAGCAAAATAAATTTGAGAGAAATTGGTGCTCTGAAATAGAAGTGGCATTTGATTGATGTGATATAATCCATGTGAGGACACTCAATTTTTAGAGGCATTGAATCTAGGTATGCATTTCTCAAGGTAGATTTACAAAGATGAAAGGATTTCTTATCACATCAAACCATATGGAACTACCTAGGAATTATTAAAAAGGGGTTTCTTAGATGCCAAGAGGAATGAAATGATTAGGACAACGGTTAAAGGTAGCAACATGGTTCCCCCATAATCATATCTGATGAAAGTAAGAAATGTGAAATGGCTCATAAAATTTTCACTAGTAAAAATAGAAGAATAATATTCTCTTTAAAGATTCATGTTTTGGGGGGAAAACAGAGGATGAGTGAGTGGAGTGAAATTTTATAAATGCAATGAGAATACTCTTGTATAAAGGGGGGTTAAAATTTTCTAAATTTTTTAGAAGAGGAAGGTGAAAAATTAGAAAAACCATTTTTCCTAGAACTTGTCTGAGAATCTTATTTTCTTTAGCCTTTAAATAAAATCATGTCAAGATGGTTGTGAGTGTACACCATTGTCAAACATTGAGACTGTAAATAATACTTTCCCTTGCTAGTAAATTTGATGAGCCCTAAGTTAATTGTGTTAATCATGAACATTGTTGTGTCTACTTTAAGTTGCGGTGTTTTAAGGTAGCTATTCATTTTCTTGTTTAAATATTATGTTAATAATTCCTCTAAATCACACAAGATCTTATCCGTTTGGTATTAATGTGGTAATCACAATTGTTCTGTGAGAAGAGCTTTCATCTCATTTTGCAATAAATAATTTTAAATTCATTCTCTGCTTCCATTTTCATGATGCATATTGTTTGTTAGACCATGATTATATCTTAGGTGTGATAGATCGGGGATTCTTGATATTTAATTGAGTCTTTATCATGAGCTTTTATGTTTAAAATTCTCAAATAATGTGTGAAACCGTATATCTTTAGGCCTTCCATGGATGCACATATTCTAGTTGAAGGTTCATTATTGATTATTTGAAGTGTTTTCATCGTCTCGTTTGGTGTATCTTCTAACATTTGTTAAGAGTTCCCAAATATTTGGTATAATCAACTTATCCTGCTTAATTCCCCAACCAAATGCATCTAAAACAAACAAATCCCACCATAACTACCCATGCTTGCCTTGTTAAATCCAAAATATACATAAGAAAGTTGGTTCTAATGTTGTCTTTAGTAGTCTAAGCCTTGTTTTAAGAGACATTTGCATTGTTTAGAGTGACAAATCATGAGAGTTATTAGACTTTGTTGAACTGACCATGTCTTCCCAAGGTTATTTCTTATTTTCCTTATATAGGAGTGTTAAATACTGCTGATATATTCATTTCCCTTACAGATAAAGACTACAAAATGGGTCCTCTTCAACCCTGGCTAAAGGTAAAGCCTAAAGTAGGAGGGTAGTTCATACCCTCAAGATGATGTTATCTAACTCCTCAAATCTCGAGTGACGAAAAAAATGATGAGATCCTTCCCTGGCTACAAATGACTTAAATCTTGATCCATCATTCTCTAGCCATCCCGCTCACCCTGTTGATGGTGATTGAATACAAAGGGAGGAATTATTTGGGTACCAACACCACTTTGGCATTGTTTCTGGGGAAATTTGTGTAAAAAATGATAAATATCAACCTTAGGGTAACCTGTAAAGTATATTTGAATGAAAATCTATGATCTATCTTCAATCCTTTATCCAACTTGGTAAAAAATGAGCTAAATCAGAATTCAGTTGCTTAATATTTTCCTGGTTTGAGGAGGCTTTCCCACTAAATGTTGCTCATCTAGGAGTAAATGTTTATAAAGGATGATGAAAATTCCTAAGATTGTTGAAATAAGTGGTCAAATTCAATATGTAGTTGTTTCAAGTGGTTTATACCTCTAAGATACAAGATATTACTGGAAAATCCATTCATCCTAGGAGAAATAGGATAAATATTGGTACCTTAAGGTCTATATTTCTAAGAATTTGTTGAAACATTTGTAGAACTGGAAGGAAGAAGGTCTTTATTGAAGTTGGATCCAAATAGAAAATTATTTCCAGAATTGGGGAAAATAAGTCAAGTAAGAAGATATATTTGGAAACCATTACACGCTTAGGCAACAGAAAGAAATGAAATACCTACTCCTGATTTAGATGAGCCATTAGTTCAAGATTAATCTTAGCGTGTTTGATCATTCTGAAACGCATAGCCTTAGAGGTAACTTACATAATCCTGTTGGTGAGGGAATTTCCTATAAAAATCATCAAGGTATTTTTCAATCCCCTTTCTATTGTTTCAAGATAGTAACGTTCATTGTAAGAGGGATTATTATAGGGGGATTTATCCTGGGGAATCCTATTCCATTATCCCAAAATCTAGCAGCTAACACCAACATTGTGAACCCATTTTTGTTATATCCCCATCAATAACATGGATCAACCTCCACCTAGACCCCCCTTTTTTGTAAATATTTACAACCCATAAATTTTTAGGGGGATGGTGGGATATCCAATGCAGTACCAAATGATATGAAAAATAGGTTGCCAAAGTTTCAAGGACACATGCTATTAGTGGTGACCAACATCTCAGGATTTTTGTTGACATCATGGAAGATTTTGAGATCAAGAATGAGAATATATATGTGAAAATGTTATCCATACTTTAGAAGAAGATACCTAGGATTGGTATAATCTTTGTTGGATAATTATATTAATTCTTGGCTTGCATTGAAAAATGTTTTTAAGGCACAATATGGTGATAAATCTAATCCAAGGTTTCTTTTGTCTGAATTTGAGAAGATCTATAGCACAGAAGATGGATCTTCCTTGAAGGAATGGTAACTGCAAGTCCAACATTGTTATATTATTTAAAATGGAAGGAAGAGATTGTGTAAGAGGAGCTAGATTATCTTTCTTTAGATATTCTAGATAAGGCATAAGCCCACACTAGTGACTAGAAAACCTTAGAGACTAAATAAAGAATAATATCTAGAGTTAATTATTCTAGTTGAAACTAAGGATGTTGTAGGGTGAAATTTCATTACTCTATACAATAATTATTTAATTCCTTTCATTGCCATTCTTTATTCTATAAAGTATCAAGAGGAAACGATTGCCGGGGTGGCAATGAAATTTAGTGTGGGGTAATGTTGAGCAGAAAAATTATGACACTTAGCCAGAAGGCACACAGACTATTTGCATGTGGGAAAAGGTGTTTTTAAAGGCATGGAAGGGTAGGGAAGGAAACACGCATGAAAGAAAGGGGACAAATTCGGGAAAAATTATGGGCTATTTTTTGAGATAATGTACATAACACACAAACCAAATAAATACTTGTGTAACACGCATATACTATTTTTGGAAGAGTGTCCACTAAGTGCTTTGCATGGGTTCAAGTTAATAATATAATTAGTACTTCCAGTTAACCAGAAGAGATCTATTATTAGTGCACTTACATGTATGTCTATTATTGTAAAAGCACGTGGTTATTTTTAGCATGCGACCTATTTTAAGAATTATGTAAGCAGTGAAGGGAAAGTCCCCACCCTTATAAATATGTAGTAATCTATGTAGATTAGAGAGAGAGAGAGAGTACTAAGATATTATGGAGTTTATGATGCTAGACTTGATGTGTGCATAAGTTTATGATATTGAATATTGTAAGAAGCTTCTGTGTATTTACTATGTTTAACATAATGGAGTTTAATGATTGATTCAAGGTGTTAAACATGATCATAAGTAGTTCTTGCATGGTTGAATTCATTTTGGATATTGTTTAAATAAATTACTCTTTAGATCTAGATCCGGAATATGTTTTGTATAATGTTTATACTATTTATGGATATGAATGCATCAACTCTTCATATTTATAATAACATGCATAATAAACCCTAAATAGGGGCCTGGTACCTTTGTGTGCTTCGGGTGAGTGCTCAGTATAGGTTGAGTGATGTGCCAGTGCACCTAGGTTATTATTGGTAAATTCTAGGCTGCATAAAAGATATGTAAAAATTCTTCATTTTCAAGATAGGAAAATGAATGCATATTGGTGAGAAAGTAGAATTGAGTTTATAATGGGGATGGTGCAGATATGTTGAGTTGAGTGAAATTGGTGCCATCAGATGAAATAAGATTTTTCTCATCTCACACGAGCAAAATAAATTTGAGAGAAATTGGTGCTCTGAAATAGAAGGCATTTGATTGATGTGATATAATCCATGTGAGGACACTCAATTTTTAGAGGCATGAATCTAGGTATGCATTTCTCAAGGTAGATTTACAAAGATGAAAAGGATTTCTTATCACATCAAACCATATGGAACTACCTAGGAATTATTAAAAAGGGGTTTCTTAGATGCCAAGAGGAATGAAATGATTAGGACAACTGTTAAAAGGTAGCAACATGGTTCCCCAATCATATCTGATGAAAGTAAGAAATGTGAATGGCTCATAAAATTTTCACCTAGTAAAAATAGAAGAATAATATTCTCTTTAAAGATTCATGTTTTGGGGGGAAAACAGAGGATGAGTGAGTGAGTGAAATTTTATAAATGCAATGAGAATACTCTTGTATAAAGGGGGGTTAAAATTTTCTAAATTTTTTAGAAGAGGAAGGTGAAAAATTAGAAAAACCATTTTTCCTAGAACTTGTCTGAGAATCTTATTTTTCTTTAGCCTTTAAATAAAATCATGTCAAGATGGTTGTGAGTGTACAACCATTGTCAAACATTGAGACTGTAAATAATACTTTCCCTTGCTAATAAATTTGATGAGCCCTAAGTTAATTGTGTTAATCATGAACATTGTTGTGTCTACTTTAAGTTGCGGTGTTTTAAGTAGCTATTCATTTTCTTGTTATAATATTATGTTAATAATTCCTCTAAATCACACAAGATCTTATCCTTTTGGTATTAATGTGGTAATCACAATTGTGCTGTGAGAAGAGCTTTCATCTCATTTTGCAATAAATAATTTTAAATTCATTCTGCTTCCATTTTCATGATGCATATTGTTTGTTAGACCATGATTATATCTTAGGTGTGATAGATCGGGGATTCTTGATATTTAATTGAGTCTTTATCATGAGCTTTTATGTTTAAATTCTCAAATAATGTGTGAAACCGTATATCTTTAGGCTTCCATGGATGCACATATTCTAGTTGAAGGTTCATTATTGATTATTTGAAGTGTTTTCATCGTCTCGTTTGGTGTATCTTCTAACATTTGTTAAGAGTTCCCAAATATTTGGTATAATCAACTTTATCCTGCTTAATTCCCCAACCAAATGCATCTAAAACAAACAAATCCCACCATAACTACCCATGCTTGCCTTGTTAAATCCAAAATATACATAAGAAAGTTGGTTCTAATGTTGTCTTTAGTAGTCTAAGCCTTGTTTTAAAGAGACATTTGCATTGTTTAGAGTGACAAATCATGAGAGTTATTAGACTTTGTTGAACTGACCATGTCTTCCCAAGGTTATTTCTTATTTTCCTTATATAGGAGTGTTAAATACTGCTGATATATTCATTTCCCTTACAGATAAAGACTACAAAATGGGTCCTCTCACCCTGGCTAAAGGTAAAGCCTAAAGTAGGAGGGTAGTTCATACCCTCAAGATGATGTTATCTAACTCCTCAAATCTCGAGTGACGAAAAAAATGATGAGATCCTTCCCTGGCTACAAAATGACTTAAATCTTGATCCATCATTCTCTAGCCATCCCGCTCACCCTGTTGATGTTGATTGAATACAAAGGGAGGAATTATTTGGGTACCAACACCACTTTGGCATTGTTTCTGGGGAAATTTGTGTAAAAAATGATAAATATCAACCTTAGGGTAACCTGTAAAGTATATTTGAATGAAAATCTATGATCTATCTTCAATCCTTTATCCAACTTTGTAAAAAATGAGCTAAATCAGAATTCAGTTGCTTAATATTTTCCTGGTTTGAGGAGGCTTTCCACTAAATGTTGCTCATCTAGGAGTAAATGTTGATAAAGGATGATGAAATTCACTAAGATTTGTTGAAATAAGTGTTCAAATTCAATTATGTAGTTGTTTCAAGTGGTTTATACATATAAGATACAAGATATTACTGGAAAATCCATTCATCCTAGAGAAATATGATAAATATTGGTACCTTAAGTCTATATTTCTAAGAATTTGTTGAAACATTTGTAGAACTGGAAGGAAGAAGGTCTTTATTGAAGTTGGATCCAAATAGAAAATTATTTCCAGAATTGGGGAAAATAAGTCAAGTAAGAAGATATATTTGGAAACCATTACACGCTTAGGCAACAGAAAGAAATGAAATACCTACTCCTGATTTAGATGAGCCATTAGTTCAAGATTAATCTAGCGTGTTTGATCATTCTGAAACGCATAGCCTTAGAGGTAACTTACATAATCCTGTTGGTGAGGGAATTTCCTATAAAAATCATCAAGGTATTTTTCAATCCCCCTTTCTATTGTTTCAAGATAGTAACGTTCATTGTAAGAGGGATTTATTAGGGGATTTATCCTAGGGGAATCCTATTCCATTATCCCAAAATCTAGCAGCTAACACCAACATTGTGAACCCATTTTTGTTTATATCCCCATCAATAACATGGATCAACCTCCACCTAGACCCCCCTTTTTTGTAAATATTTATCAACCCATAAATTTTTAGGGGATGGTGGGATATCCAAATGCAGTACCAAATGATATGAAAAATAGGTTGCCAAAGTTTCAAGGAAACAATGCTATTAGTGGTGACCAACATCTCAGGATTTTTGTTGACATCATGGAAGATTTTGAGATCAAGAATGAGAATATATATGTGAAAATGTTTATCCATACTTTAGAAGAAGATACCTAGGATTGGTATAAATCTTTGTTGGATAATTATATTAATTCTTGGCTTGCATTGAAAAATGTTTTTAAGGCACAATATGGTGATAAATCTAATCCAAGGTTTCTTTTGTCTGAATTTGAGAATATTTAAAAAACCCTAATGAGCCGGTTCAATATTTTAACACTATATTCAAAAAAAAATTTGATAGACTTCCTGTAATATTGAGACCAAGTGATGAGTCTTTCTTGATTAAATATCTTGATGGCTTTGATAAGAAGGAAGCATATTATCTAAGGCACAATGACCCTACAAGTATGAGGCAATCATTCACAATGGTGTTTAAAATTGAGAATAATATCAATGTTGTAAGAAAGCCTCCTAAGAGGGAGGGTGTTGAATTGATCAATCCTAAGAAGCCTCAGAAAAGCAAGGAAGTGGATCTAGATGAATTTGTTAAAACCTTAGCAGGGGTTGTAAAAGAGATTTCATACAAAATTTCTAGGGTGGAGAAGGGAATAGGACAGAGTTCCCAAGGTCATAATCAACCTCAAGGGATGAATAGATTTGGTGGTCATCAAAGAGGTGATCTTAGAAATGAAGATATAGGAAAGTGACATATGGGGTCAGGAAGTAAACAAAAAGCTCAAAGAGAAAATAAAATATTCCCTAATCCATTAACTGCAAGAGTATTTATGGTTGAAGAAGAACATGTCATTGACTGGTGTGGAAAATGTTTCTTACCCTAACATCCATGTGATCTAAGTGAAGGAGATGAAGAGCCTGAGGATGACCCCACTTTTGGAGATGTATGTATGATGGAGTGTCCTGATGATTCATGGTGTGGGGTTCCTCCATTGAATTAATAAGTGCTTAGATTGTTGAAGATTTTTGGGACTTCATCCACCGGGTATATCCTCTTCCTTATGGTGATGATGTTGAGATTGATATGGTTTAGGGTTTTGAATTACATAGTCATGGCTTTGAGCAATTAAGTGATGATTAATAAGTATGATTGAGGAATTACTTTTGACTCTGATGAATTTGGTTGTATCTCAAGAAAATAAATACAATCTCAGAATTAGAATTTTCAAAGGAGGATTTCCACAACCCAAACCAAAAAATCCCCTTCTAACTAATATCCCAAAATATCCTCCCAAGAAGAATGCACCTAAAAAAGGTCTAACTATCCCTAATAAATCATGTACCCCTGACCATGCCCAAGTCATGAAGAGTCTCATACTACAAGAAGGGGAAGTTACCATCCCTCCCGATATAATATACCCTAAATATATCCCCTATGATATTACCTAGATTTTGAGTCAAATAAAAATCACTATACCTATTGTTGAATTTCTTAGATTCCTGAGCATAGGAATAGGGAATTTGAGTATTTAGGGTTCAAGGAGGAGGGAGTGACCTCAGGAAAGGATGTAAATAATGTGGATCTTCCCCCTATGATTATAGAGTTGGAAGTGCTAGAAACATTAGAATACTTGGGTGAGTCTCTTGCAGTATATTTGGGTACGTCCCATGTTGAATCTCAACTTTATGTTGACCCTTTTTATACCAATTTAATCATTAAGTATAGAATCATGCCAAATTTTATGTTTGACTCAAGGGATTCATGTTATGTGATGCCTCTTGAAGTAATGGATGAGTTAAGTATCAAGGTAATAACAACCTTTAGAAAATGAACCGTTATGGATTTAAGGGAAGTACCAGTGATAGGATATTTAAAGGGATTAGTGGTGAAATTGATAGCTCATCCTGGTAATTTTTAATGATGAATGTAGTCATTATGAATTCACCTACTAAATGGGGTATGTTACTGTCAAGAAAGTGGGCTGATAGTATGAGCAGAAGTGTGTAGATGGATATGCCATATGCCACCATACTAGTATAAGGGAACCTTTTCAAGTTGTATGGGGAGAAGAAGATGCTATACTTGACTGAAGATCCAAAAAATGTTTCTTATGAACTGTTGTATGTTGATGTAGATGTTAATAATATTGTGGGGTTTGTATATTCTAAGGATCATGTCATTAATAAGATTAGGTGCTTGTATCAAATTGGTACCCCTTGGACTTTATTGTTTGATGGTGCTTGCTCTAGTTGTGGAAATGGAGTTGGGATTATATTAATATCCCTGTTTCACATAGAATGTTTCCGTTCTTAGAATAGAGTTACTTCTATCCTTTCATTCTCTTGAGAAATAGATAAAGGTTAGGGCTAGGAGGAATACCTGTTGAGTGTTGGGAGGGTGTGCGCGTATCGTAGAGAGAGATCAGACCGATTGCAAAGAACTCCTTTTTGTCTGGGAAGGACTACCTAAGTAAGAATACAAGACCAATAGATTTTAGTTAGACAATAAATGAGGGAACTACCTTGGGCCCAGGAAATATTAGAATTCCTTTTGAAGGTGGTCAGTTCCCTTTTTAATACAAATTAACACAAATGATAACAAATAAGTTATTGCGAAACTACACTTTAGTTACCTCGTTAAAAAGTAATAGAGGAAAGGCTGGTTTTGGTTGGAGTCACAGTGACCAATGCTGGTCACTGTATAACCGACTGCGGTTATAAAACCGGTACCGGTTGCTGATAACTGATATCGGTAGGTGCAGTGATTTAGGGGCTTTCAATGAAGGTTGAATGTAAGGCGGTTATGGTGTTTATAAGGTTGGTAAATGATTAGGGGTAGGTAATAGGGTGATGGAGAAGACTCAGAGAGTATCGGAGCAGTTCTTGGGGAAATGTAAGGGTAGAGGAATGAAAGTTTGATGTAGGGTGCTATCGGGTGGTAGATCTAGGAGTGAGCTTATAATTACTATGAATCAGAAGTTCAAGAAATGGTATTTAAAAATGTACAAGACACTACTTACTAGTTCCTGATGGAGATACAGGTCCAAGGACTGTGATGACGAAGGAAAGGCTCAGTTGGGATGATCTGACAATCAAAAGTGAGCTATCTTCTCTCCCAATGCTTGGATGAGTGTCGCTGTACCCTGGTTACTTAGTTGCAGTCTTGGGCTCGATGTCCTTCTCTGTAAACTACTCTTTTTTCTTCACTTGTCTCTGTCTTGCCAAGTGAATTCCAGATCTTTCAAATGAATTCCAATCTCTTTTTTTTGGTTGGGGAAGGTCATTTACAGGGACTGATGGCGGTTACGTAACCGATGGCGGTCGAGTAGGAACCGATGTCGGTTAAGTCAAAGTGGGCTATTTTTAGTAAAATAGCCAACTTCCCCTCCTTTTCTCCTGAGGGATTAGTTGTGGGCTTGGTCAAGTCATTATTAGGTTGGTTTTGGTGCGCGTGAGGAGTAATTAGTCATGGGTGTGGATGTAGACCAAGTTATAGGTCTTAATTAGGTTAGTTTAGGGTTAAGGCTAGGTCATGATGAGGTGGCGAAATGAGGTGGCAGGTTTGGAGATGTGGATTTATTAATTATAAGGTAATTAATAGATAATTGTGTAAGGTTTAGGTGGTGAGGTTAGGTTGCGAAATGAGATGTGGGGCACAGGGTGTCGTAAGACATAAATTTGGTGTCTACATTAGCCCCTTATTGTCGTGTAGCTTGTCTTGTAAAGCTATACTGAAAATTAATAATAAGTGATTGCCCCAGTTAAGGGTATAGGTAATCCCCCTCAAATCTATCACAGATTGAGGTGATGTGAAATCAGGGATAGGGTTTATAAAGGGTAAATGGTGTTGAGATTATGTTAAGATGGTGGGGTAAGTTCAAGGAAGAAGACACACGTTGATATGCAGTAGTGTAACCAGGGTACATGATTTGAAGAGCAAGAAAGCAATTCATAGGCAAAGGTCGATAGTTTATCCAAACAAGGGTGATATAATCCTGGTATCCAAGGCATAGGAAGTAGCTCCAAGGGATATAACGGGTAAGATACAGGAACGTTTAGGCATGTTCGGCAGTACCAAATAGTTGGTTTGGTTGAGATAAATGTCACGCTATCGGTCTAGGCAAAGTTGGTCGGCTGATCAATTCAAGTATCCTAATCATGCTAGAACACGAACAGGTGAGCTTGATTAAACAAAAATCTACATGATGGGTGGATAAAATCGTAAGTTGTGGGTCTTGGTCAAGGTACTTAATTGGTGCGGCCTTGGGTCAGGCCAATTGATTAGTGCGGGCCTTGGGTCAGGCTTGATTGGTTGGGTGCGGCCTGGGGTTGGGCCTGATTGGTTGGGTGCGGCCTTAGGTCAAGCCAAATGGTTGGTTGCGGCATTGGGTCGGGCCTAATTGGGTGGTTACGGCCTTGGGTCGGGCCAAATGGTTGGTTGCGGCATTGGGTCAGGCCTAAGTGGTTGGTGGCGGTCTTGGGTCGGGCTAATTGGTTGGGTGCGGCCTTGGGTTGGGCCAATCGATTGGGTGCGGCCTTGGGTTGGGCCAATCGATTGGTTGCGGCCTTGGGTCGGGCCAATTGGTTGGGTGTGGCCTTGGGTTGGGCCGATTGGTTGGTTGCGGCTGTGAGTTGGGCCAATAAAGTCAAAATAAGACTATTTAGCAAAGGTGGGGGTAGGCGATGTGGTGAGAAAGGGAGATTGGTGGATAAGGGTAGAAATTTTGGTAAAGTAGGCATGCAACCGATATCGGTTAGTTATGTCCGGTATCAGTTAGATGACTGATATCGGTGTTTTAGGGCACGCTATAACCGATATCGGTTATAGGTCAAAACCTATAAAAAGAAAAATACGGCATGTCATTTTCAAATTGTCAATTTGAGTACCAATACGGCTTGTCTGATTTTTGAATTGATTTTTTTTGAGTTTGTGGGCTGAGTTGGCATTAGTTGAGTGGAGGAGTGAGTGTTTAGTAGACCCCAGTGATCAGGAAGTAGAGCTTGATTGGTTGAGGATCCTGTTGAGGAGATTTGGAGCCATGGCACAGCCCAGAGGAGCAGGAGGTGCTGGACGAGCTGGACCACCACCACCTATCCCACCATGACGACGTGTAGTCATACCAGTAGGATCTGAACCCCTACTTATGTGAAGTTAATGAATTAAACTAGAATGTGGGTTTTTGGGTAGGAATCTAGAATTTAATAAAATAATGAATAAATGAAGGTAAATTGTAAAATGGAGGGGATAGGTATGTTAGGTAGGCCAAAATGGTAGGGTGGGTAAGTTTTTAGGGTTTTATTGTGGGTAAATGGGGAGAAATAGGTAAAAAGAGGTTTTGGGGGCCGGTTTGGGTTCAGCTCCAAAATTTGACAGTGACCGATGTCGGTCACCAGGTGACCGGCATCGGTCACAAAACTGTCTGTACAAATTGTGGTGTTTATAGACTGGTGTTGGTCATATGTCGACCGGTGTTGGTACATACAATGTGATTGGGGGACCGATGGCGGTCGAGGGTGACCGGTACCGGTCATCATGGGTAGGAGTTAGGGTTGTGAAATTTGTGGTTTTTTTTTGTTGTTAGAGTTTTGTTTTTTTTGAGGGTGAAGGGGGAGGAGGTAGAGTTGATAGGAAAGGTGATGGGGGTGGGGGGGGAATGGGGTTGTTGGGGGCTATTTCGGGTAGGATAGATTATGTGTTGTGTATGAAGTAGGAGGTGTTAAATTGATGGGGTTATAGTTAGATGGCTAGAGTAGATCGGGGTGGTTGGTAGGGTGTGAGATAAGTAAAGGGGATATCGTAGATGTATTGGGTAAGATAGGTGGGTGTAGATGTGTGTTATAGAGTCAGCTTGTGGTTGGGTGGGTAAGTGGGTATAGAGGGTTAAGGTAGTTGTTTTTGTAAAAGGTAGGCCTGATGGAGTGGGTTGTGTTTGAAGGCACGCTAGTAGCTGACGATGCGGGATCGGATGCCACCTCTATTGGGGCAGATGCGGCCATATGTGACTGTAGCGTAGTGGGCCGTCATGTGAGAGGTTTGACTCAGTGGAGTCCAGAGATATAGGGTTGTGGATAGGGACCACAGCCTGATGGTTTCCCTCATCGAGAGATGGGATCTGGCAACCAATGTCTTCCATCTCCCTACTGGAGAGATGACTATTACATTAGAGGATGTGTATCGCATCCTGAGACTGCTGATCATAGGTGAGGAAGTGTTCCAGGTGGATGCAGAGACAGTGATGGAAAACATCCTGCAGGTATTTAGGGATGCAGCCCCATTGATTACATATCACAGCGCGAGTATTGCCTACGATGATATGTATTACGCACATCGACAGGAGACACGGCTTGCCGTGTTGATGATGATTGGTATCACCTGCTTCACCCTCCCTGACTCAGAGGGAGGCCACTTCCCACGGGATTTGATGGGAGTTTTGCATGAGATGGTGGAGGAGCATACATGTTATACCTGGGCACCAGTGTATCTGGTGCAGCTATACAGAGATCTCTAAGGTTATCACCGTATGAGGTGATTTGGTAAATGTTTGAAATTTTTGTTACACTGCTGGGCCTATGAGCATATCATCTATATACGATCAGTAGGGTTGCCGCAGTAGCCAGGGCCATAGGTAGTTTATAGATATAGAGTTTAGAGGTGGTTGGGGGTCGTGGGCCAGCCACCAACAGTGATCGAAGGATGAGATGTGGTATACTACCGTCATATGTTAGAGGGCTTAACCGCACTTGATATTATATGGAGGCCCTATAGAGGCCATTAGCCCCAAGGAGGAGCCCGAGCATAGCTGCGCTGGATCCAGTACATCTTCTAGATAGCTGGACGGAGACCCGAGGAGTATGAGCGGATACCCCTAAAGAGGGTACGACGTCAGTTGGGCTTACAACAGGATGAGCCACCTCCCTTCCCACAGTACCAGAGGGAGGATGTAGAGGCACCCCTTCCTGCTCCACAGCCATTGGACCCAGTCTGGGTCGCAGAGAGACTGGCGGATGATACAGTGGATGATGCCGGTGTGACAGGTGCCTTTTTGGTTTGGTGGGTAGAGCAGAGAGCAGCCATGAGAGCACATCCTGCACAACCAAATTTGGAAACTATGATAGTGGAGAGGGACCATCTCTTGGGCTAGGTGTAGTTATTATAGGGGTAGCTTGCTACTGCATAGGCACAGATTGGGGTGCTACAGGGGCAGTTAGCCCAGGCACAGGTATAGGTTCAGGCATAGCCACAGGCACCGACACAGCCATAGGCACCAGCATAGGCATAGGCATAGTAACAGGCACAGGGTGTACCGGCAGGGTAGGGGCCACTTCTATTAGGAGTCGGGGGACCAACCCCACCATCCATGGTGGCACGGGCTTGCTATATGGAGGTGAGAGTGGAGGCCCGATATTATTAGGATGTGCTAGATGGCACCAGGGTAGACTATCAGCCATATGCCACGCAAAGAGCTGAGACGTCCCAGAGTTAGAGATCATAGGGGGCCGTAGCCACAGCCGATGGGTCGGTTACAGGGAGGAGGTGAGAGCTAGCATAGAGACCAGCAGGGGGACGGGCCGAGGGTGGTGGAGTGAGCTAAGACATCCTAGGAGTGGATATGGGTTTTTTTAATTGGATATAGATACCAGTCTGCGAACCAAGTATGTATATAGAGGCCTACGTGCCCACATAGGATTTATTTATTCATGTTTGTTGTATATATTGGCCTGCGAGCCGAGTATATTTTTGACATGAGAGACCGGCCTGCGAGCCGAGTCGAGATTTTGACAGAGACAACGGCCTGCGTGCCAGCTTTGCATTTTTAGATCACAGAGGCCCCATATAGGGCGGTTTGTATATTTTGACATTGAGTTGCTGATGATATATATAGATGAGTTTGATCCACATGGTGTGTAAATTTTTTTGATTTGATGCATATATTAGAATGTCTCATGTGTTTTGTCAATGGTATTGAAATTTAATGTATATAGATGATGTTGATGAAATTTTGATGATATGTATATGTGTTGATGGAATTATGATGATAAATATTGATAACGATGTCATTATGCAGGGAAAAGAGGCGGGCACCACCAAAAATTTGTAAAAAATGAAGAAAAGGCCTAGGTTTAAGAAAAAGGAGACATGTGACCGATATCGGTTAGCTAACCGATGTCGGTAGCTATATGACCGATACCGGTTAGGTAACTGATATCGGTTATGCCAAAATGAGCTTTTCTAAAAATAGAAAAGCTTGGGAGGAAACTTAAGTTCTTATTTTTAGAGTCATGCAACAAGTTAAATACGAGAATGCGATGTTGTTGATGACTTATACAGGTAATTGCATGGTAGAATTGAGTGATAAGGAGGAAAGAGACAGGTAAAGTGATTGTGGGCTGAGATTAAGAAGGTAAAAAGACAAGTTATATTGCAGAGGGTGGTGAACATGGCTGAACAAAGAGAAGCATCCAACGGGTAGAGAGGAGAAAGAAGACAGGTTCCACCTCAAAGTCCTGGATCCCCAGAGGTATAATTTGTTTTTTTTTTGGTTAGAATTAGATTTTGCATGGTTAAAAATAGAATGTGGTAAGGTAAATGGGTAGAAAGGTGATTATGCAAGAGTTTGGGGTGGGGTGAGTGTTGTAGGATAGGCAATCAAGTGTTTGAGATATGTTCATAGGCACAGAGAGGATTAAGCGAGTGAAAAAGCTATCATATGTGGTGTTGTTGAGAAGGGTGGTTAGAAGTAACAGTGACCGGTATCAATTATAAGTAACTGGTATCGGTTAGTAACTGTTATCGGTTAGATATAACCGATATCAGTTATTGTGTAAAATTCTAGATTGTGTTAAAAAACACCTGGAGATGGTATTTATTGATTTGTTGTTTGTTGATTTGATGTATGCAGGCAGAGGTAGGATTATAGATGAATGATAGGGTGCCAACTTTGTTGTCACAAGTCCAAGCAGATGTAACACCAGCTGAGTGGGCATTGATAAACCGTGTGGGGTTAAGTGGAATATGCTATTATTCATGAATCACATGCAATCATGTTATGTTGCAGGCATTGATTGGGAGATGGAATCCAGAAAAGAATACCTTCTATCTACCAACAGGGGAGATGACAGTGACGCTAGAAGATGTGTTCTGAATTTTGAGACTCCTAATTACAAGAAGACCAGTGTATCAGGCAGGGCCTAGCACGGTACGGGGAGCGATAATAGCAGTATTTGGTCCAGCTACACGAGATTTGACAAAGTGAGGTTTGACATTCACTTATGGTATAATGTTTGCAGCACACCTTAAGGAAACAAGGTTGGCAGTGGTATTAATGATAGCGGTGGGGTATTATGCGATACCGAGGGCAGATGCGGGAAGATTTCCAAAAGCATTGATGTGTATTATTCGGGAAATGAAAGAAAGGAGCGTGACTTTTGCATGGGCACCCGCATATCTGGTGGAGCTATACAGGGGTTTATGGGCTTGCAGGAGAAATAACAGGACTACACTGGATTGTGCATACTTATTACATTGTTGGGCCTATGAGCACATTGTTTGTGTGCGACCAATAGGCCAACCCATCTAGTCAGGAGAGACAGGAGTGCAGAGGTTGGGATTCAGGTGATGGGTCCAGACAGAGCAAGAGGCGAGATCCCAGGCCGTGACAGATGATGTCGAGTATTATAGGCAGGTGTGGGAGATGGTGACAATTTTGGATATCCGTTGGAGGCCTTACGGGAACTATATGGTGACAGAGAACATAGCTGAGGATTTGAGGGGTGTAGAGCAAGTAAGGTGGATCGTGGGGCATAGGCCAGGTGAGTACAAGAGGATTCCTCTAGATCACGTGCAGCAAAAATTTGGATTTGTTCAGGATATACCCATGGCTTATAGACCATATATGAGGATCAACGCTGAGGCATCATTCTCACCTCCCCGACCGACACCTCCAGAAGGACCAGAAGAGATAGTAGCCGATCGTAGGGTAATGGATGCAGGAGTGACAGAGGCTTATAGATTGTGGTGGGTAGCAGACTTACGAGGTTCACGTGAGAGGGCTGATCATCTTGACATAGCTGCGATTATAGTGGAGAGAGATCACCTGTAGGGTTTAGTTCACTAGCTTCAAACGCAGGTGAATGAGACAACAAGATTGTTAGCAGTTACGCAGTCACGAGTGGAGAGACTAGAGGTGAGATTCCTCCACGCGAGAGGGCGTATTCATATGTTACAGGAGATATTTGTAGATCAGTGGGAGGAACCAATAGCAGTGGCACCTTTGAGGATGGAGAGGCCAGGTGAGCGGCGTTGACAATCATGATCATCACCTGGTTCAGGATGAGGCGCAAGGGTCTAGGTGAATTGCATAGGGGTAGAAGAATAAATAAGGATGCCGACCTACACGTCGATGATAGAGAAGATATATTTTTTTAACATCTAAATAAAACTAAAAATGTATGTTGATTTGAGTTATAATAATAAGAATGTTTGTGTTTTGAATGTTTGTTTTGAAAAAGGATAAAGATGAATGTTATCAAATAGAAATATACAAAAATATTTATATTTAAAACACATGATAGGTTATGGTAGGGGATGGTCGAGCTAACCTTCGGAGACCCCATGTCTCCTAAGTGCTGCCTACATAGCCCATTGCACAAAGCAAGGAGGGGCCTCAGACCGATTTAGTTCTCCCTTAGGACCAGGGAGAGGTGAATTCAGGTAATTTGGTTATGGTTAGGCAAGTTGTTGGTTGGTAAAAATATTGATATTGGTAGGGTAATGTTATTGGTGTTGGTAAGGTATTGGAGGTATTGCTGTAGGTATAGGTGAAGCGAAGGTTAGCTTACCCAAGTATTAGGGAAACGTGTCCTGATTAAGGTCAACACATAATCCTAGATTCGGGTAAAAGAGGAAAAAGTGTCCCATAGTTTGAAAGAGTTGAACAAACAACGTATTATCAGAGGATGAACTTGAATCACTAGGTACCTTGCATAGGCGAGAAGTCAATAGGTGAAAAGAGTTGTATAATCACAATATATCGGATATATGTCATGTCCCTTGAGTTTTGTTGTTTTGAAGAATGGTAAGATGAGGTAGATGGTATAGCTGGGGCGGGATTGAACTTGTTATAAGGTGATTATTCTGATGAAAGAGAACCAAACCTGAATAGACAAGTCCATGACTCAAAAGTGTTTTGGAAGACTACTTTTATTTTTTTCTGAATATAGACTAATCGATGTGGAAAGTCTATATGAGATATGCATTTTTTTGTTCTTGAGCTCTTCACGAAGTTGATCAATGTGAGAAGCTTATGATAGAGGCTGACTTTGTATAGCTATCCTTCAAGGGAGCAGTCTATTTATAGTAGCAGATACGGATTTTGTGTATAGTTGTCCTTCGGGGGAGCAGTATATTTATAATAGTAGATGTGTCTTTGCACATAGCTGTCCTTCAAGGGAGCAGTCTATGTATAACTTGGAGGTCTAGATGTCCGTTTGGCATGAAGCATCTAGTTTTGTAGGAAGTTTGACTCAAGAATATCCCATAATTGTATAATTGAGAACGTGTTATTTTGATACTTTTAAGTCATGGACCAGACTAAAAAGGGGAAGGAATCTTTAAGAGGAGATGATAACCAAACCATGTGAGCATGATTCTATTTTGAGATGCATGAAACAAGGTGTATGAGGTGGTAAATGAGATCAAGGGACGAGCGCAATGTAGATAAGAAGTGATATAACACTAAATTCAATAGTAGAATGGTCAAAGATGCAAGGAATTTAGGGGTTCAGGCTTAGGTTTACCATTGAGCGAAGCTAACTGGTAAGTGCTTGATCCGTAAGTGTGAGTGATACTGTAAGGTCCAATCAAATTTTGAGTAAATTTTCCACGTTTTCTCTTTTCTAGTTTGGTTACATGTTGATTCTGTTTGAGGACAAGATCACCAACCTTAAAGGTACGTGTTGTCAAAATTTCACCCCCCTGGGTAATTTTGATAACATGCATCAGAATATTCAAGTCCCAGTAAAATTGATTGATTCGGGGCCAAAAATCATGTTGCTAGAGTCCCCTCAAATATTTTCTAAGTTCCCTGTCTGAGAGGAAAAGAGCAAGCTCTGAGAAAATGTGAAAAAATGTTGCAGAAGGCAAGTAGGTTGATCCAGGAAAAAATCATAAAAGTGACTAAGTCCTAGTCCTAGGGGCAGTCGGGACATTTGGGACAAAAAGGCCCAAACCGGTCGGCTCAGCTGAAGTAAGCACAAACAGCCTGCAAAGCAACAGGGACATCTGGGACAAAAGTACATGGCGGGCGCGAAATGCCGGTTCGATCGAGAAAAAATTGGCTAACTGCTGAGAGGGACGCAAATGGGACAATCGGGCCAAAAAGGCGCGAACCGGCCGAACCGGCTGAAAAGAGTCAAGTCAGTCCGAAGCAAAGTGGGACAAATGGACGCGAAATGCCTGAACCGGCCGAAATGAGCACAAAGGGCCCAAAATCAAATGGGACATCCGGGACAAATGGAGGCGAAGTACGTGAAGGAGCCGAGGACCAATCAGAAACTGCCACGTGTCCTCACAGGAGAAAAAGTCAAAAGGTCAAAGTGGAAGGTTTGAAGCGCTGAACCGAACCAATGAAATGGCGACACGTGTCCAAGTTTAAGGGGCCCACAAGAAATTTCAAAAGGAAAGCCCACGAAAGATGGAGGAGAGAGAATTTCTCGTCCAATCAGCACGTGCCATGTGTCGTCCAGATGGCGAAGAGCGGGAAAACATTTTAAAATTCGTTTTGATCTGTTCCGTGCCCTAAATCTTCAGATCGCCATATCTTTTGATCCAGAGCTCGGATTTCCACGTTCTTTATATCAACGGAAAGCTGTTGAGATGCTCTACATGATTCTAGGATCAATCTCGAGTTTTGGTGTAGTATGAAGAGAGAAAATCGAGAAATGGCTCTGACGTGTGGTAATGGCCAGAAGCGACCTTTCAACAACCCGTTTTAATGCTAATGGGTCGCATTCTTCTTCTGCACAGCCAGAAGTGACATTTTAGCAGCCAAATTAATACAAATGGGTCGCATTCTCCTCCAAAATCACTCAAAGTGACAGGGTATGGGTTGGTAAGATCCTCCATGCTGATTTAATGCATCTGCAGTCAATGAGGAATGGGCTTGCATGTTTTCCCACGTATTCTGTCCCCTGGGCTCGACCCATGCAATGAAAAAGCTAGATTTGGCTCATTTAAAAAAAAAAGAGGTTGTTCATTTTTTCTGCTCTGCTCTCCCTTCTTTTCTTCTCTAGGGTTGAAAATGGAGTTCGAACCTCCTCCCTTGCTCTGTAATGGCGTTTTTGCCTTTTACTAATGGAATGATGTTCTGTACAAACTTCTGGAGCAACAAAACATGTTTTGTGATGCATCTGTCCATCCTCTCTTGTTTTTTCTTGTTCTCTCCTTGCCTCTCTTCATTTGCAGGTATCTGTGCATGTCTAAATGTTCATTGCAGGTTTGGAGCTGTGTTCATGGAGTTTTGGGACATTTTCTGTGTGAAATCTATCCTTGGGCCTGTGATGCATCTGTCCATCCTCCCATTGCTCACCTCTCTTTGTCCCATGGCAGTTTTGATAGATGTTCAACATCCTCCTTCTCTGGTGTATCACCGTTTTAGTGTAGGCTTTTGCTGTTTTTCCCTTCTCTCTCTCTCTCTGTCTCCTTGGCATGGTTAGATTAGGATTAGATTAGCTTGCCTACACTGGAATAGCTTGTGGCAGGTAGTTTAGGAGCAGGAACCAGCCTTCTCTGGAGATTCCTCTCTCGGTTTCACAAGTCCCCACGCTTAGAGAGAGGTTTCCATGTTGTGTAATCACACTGGATGCCTGAACATCAACCTAGAAGCCTGATGTACGTCCAGGGGTGCTGTGATTTTGCACTAACAGTTTTGGCACGCTCGGTGGGACCCTAGAGGTCTTTCACTTCATCTTTTGCAGGTTGGTGTGTTCCTGTGAAGATTTCAGCCTTTGGAGGCACTTGCAAACACATCTGGCGACTCCATCTGATCAACAACCCATTTCTCTGAGCTTGCAGACCCGTTTCCATACATTTTCATCCATCTTTCTTTCCATCCCTTTCATTCTTTTCCATTCCATGAAGTTGTGCAATCATGACTTCATTTCCATCATGGATTTCATATCAACAACAGCAATATATTCCACCTCCAACATGTTTTATAAATCCTCCAAATCAGCATTTTGAGCAGATTCAAGATCAGTATGCATACCCATATGAACAGCAGTGCCAAATTCAGTTTGGCTATGGAGCTTTCCAAGAGCCAGAGTGTGCATACAATGAAGACCATCAGATCCAAGATGCTGGTCTGTTGGAGAAAATCCAAAAGATGGAGGTGGGGATGGTGCAGTCCAGGGCTCAAGCACAAATGAAAGCTTTTGGAATCAGTTATGGAGCACCCTGTCCATGGGTGGGACCTTTTCCAAGGCATTACAGCCCTCAGGAGAAGCTTGAATTCATGATTGCAATGCTGCCTTTGCTTGCACAATGGACAGCAGAAATAGAGGCCTACAGACTTGTTGTTGAACAACCTTGTCAATGGGTAAGTTCTACACCATCATCTGGTTTTTCTCTTTCCATCACTCAAGCAGCACCATCTCATTTAAACTCCGCATCTACTATCCCATGTGTTGAATCCATCCCTCCATCCCCTAGTCTTCCACCCCATCTCGATTCTTCTTTCCTTTTCCCTTCCAAACAGTCATCTCCTCCACAAGAGCTAATAGAAATACCCCCTCCTCCAAAGAAACAAGAGGTTTCACCGCCTCCACCACCACACAAAATTGTCAAATCAGTTGAGTTTCAACCTATCCCTCCTCTTGCATCCCCAATTCCATGTGGGAAAGAAGAAATTGAAAAAATCAGTCATCAAGGACAACAAGAGGAAGAGCCAAAAAGAAAAGAAGTGACAGACAGTCTGAAGAGTTGGGCTCTTAGATTTGGGATGACAAAGATCCCCTTGATGGTTAAGCCTACAGAAGAGGCTGAGGTTGAACAAATGGTGGTGAGGACTGATTTTGTTGGAGAAGAAGATCTTGCAGTCCCAACTTGTCCTCTAGAGCAACAAATTGAAGAGTTTGACTTGACAAACTTCATGCTGGAGGAGGAGTTCAATCAAGAGCAAGATTCTCTTCAAACATTGGAGGAAGGAGAAGCTGCTCCAAATCCAAAAGAAGAGGAGCACATCCTAGCTGTGGAGGAGAAAAGTGCAGATCCAAGGGCTTCGAGCACAAAGCAGGCCACAGAAGAACCTTCAGTTCTTCTTTCCACTTCATCTCTCTCAAGTTCTATTACTGAAAAGGAGTTTGATCTCTCAAACTCAATATTGGAGAGTGAAGGAAACCATGGTGGTCAAGTTGCAGATCAAGAGGACACCATGGAGGAAGTTGAACATGAACAACGGGACAACAATGAGGTAGTTTACCTGTCAGATTTGCAGGACTGTTTTGATGGAGAGGAGCCGGTTGAGTTTTCACCATTCTCTCTTTCATCTTCCACATTCCAAACACCAGAGCCTACTGTCATGAAGGAGAACATTCATTTGCAGCAGCCTGCAACTTATAACAGCTCTTCGGAATCAAAATTGGAAGATTCTAATCTTCCCTGTTCTTCATTGGAGGAAGAGAAAGGACAGAAGAATTTCACCATTTCTTCCACATCATCCATTCAAGAGGGTCTACAAGAAGACTCCATTCTTGGAGTTGAAAATCACAGCAATGGGCATACTCAAAGGACCATACCTTGCCCAATCAGGTATTTGGCTTCATTGGAGCCAAAGGAGAAGCCACAACCAGTCATGCTTGCTTCTGAGCATGAGGATGAGCTACAAAGTACCAAGGATCAGCTGCCATACCTCTCCAATTCAAATGTAGAGCAACTAAAAGAGGCATTGGATTTTTCAGTTGATACCTTGATGATTTGGATAGAAGACCAGCTTCTTGTTGATTTTCCATCCATCCAAACAGCCATGATCAGTGCCAAATCAATTGCATGGCTACCAATTTTGAAGAAAGGAAGCTATTTCTCACAACCAGTTGTAGGGTTTGTTTAGCTTGCCTTTGCTTCCAGCTAGAGTAGAGTAGGTAGGTTTGCTTTCAGTAAAAGAAGTGCTTGTGCACACTCTGCATGTTCCATTTGGAGCATGTATGATTTTCAGTTCTGTACATAGTTTTTGGTGTTGCTGGTTTTGCTCTGGCACAGTTGTTTCAGTGGTTTTTGGTGAGAACAACTCCATGCCCGGTGGTTTCCAAGTGGCTCAGAGGGGAGATTTTCAAGTTCAGATCAGTTTTCAGGCTTGCTTATGACTCCATGCCCAATGGATTGCTTCAGGCTACTGATCATTCATCTAGCAGGCAGATGACCCCGCTGAGTCGCCAAAATGTTGTCAAAATTTCACCCCCCCTGGGTAATTTTGATAACATGCATCAGAATATTCAAGTCCCAGGAAAATTGATTGATTCGGGGCCAAAAATCATGTTGCTAGAGTCCCCTCAAATATTTTCTAAGTTCCCTGTCTGAGAGGAAAAGAGCAAGCTCTGAGAAAATGCGAAAAAAGGTTGCAGAAGGCAAGTAGGTTGATCCAGGAAAAAATCATAAAAGTGACTAAGTCCTAGTCCTAGGGGCAGTCGGGACATTTGGGACAAAAAGGCCCGAACCGGCCGGCTCGGCCGAAGTAAGCACAAACAGCCTGCAAAGCAACAGGGACATCTGTGACAAAAGTACTTGGCGGGCGCGAAATTCCGGTTCGACCGAGAAAAAATTGGCTAACTGCTGAGAGGGACACAAATGGGACAATCGGGCCTAAAAGGTGCGAACCGGCCGAAGTCAAGTCAGGCTGAAAAGAGTCAAGTCAGTCCGAAGCAAAGTGGGACAAATGGACGTGAAATGCCCGAACCGGCCGAAATGAGCACAAAGGGCCCAAAATCAAATGGGACATCCGGGACAAATGGAGGCGAAGTACGTGAAGGAACCGAAGGAGCCGAGGACGAATCAGAAACTGCCACGTGTCCTCACAGGAGAAAAAGTCAAAAGGTCAAAGTGGAAGGTTTGAAGCGTTGAACCAAACCAATGAAATGGCGCCACGTGTCCAAGTTTAAGGGGCCCACAAGCAATTTCAAAAGGAAAGCCCGCGAAAGATGGAGGAGAGAGAATTTCTCGTCCAATCAACACGTGCCATGTGTCGTCCAGATGGCGAAGAGTGGGAAAACATTTTAAAATTTGTTTTGATCTGTTCCATGCCCTAAATCTTCAGATCGCCATATCTTTTGCTCCAGAGCTCGGATTTCCACGTTCTTTATATCAACGGAAAGCTGTTGATATGTTCTACATGATTCTGGGATAAATCTTGATTTTTGGTGCAGTATGAAGAGAGAAAATTGAGAAACGGATCTAACGTGTGGTAATGGCCAGAAGCGACCTTTCAACAACCTGTTTTAATGCTAATGGGTCACATTCTTCTTCTGCACGGCCAGAAGTGACATTTTAGCAGCTAAATTAATACAAATGGGTCGCATTCTCCTCCAAAATCACTCAAAGTGACAGGGTATGGGTTGGTAAGATCCTCCATGCTGATTTAATACATCTGCAATCAATGAGGAATGGGCTTGCACGTTTTCCCACGTTTTCTATCCCCTGGGCTCGACCCATGTAATGAAAAAGCCAAATTTGGCTCATTTAAAAAAAAAAAGAGGTTGTTCATTCTTTCTGCTCTGGTCTCCCTTCTTTTCTTCTCTAGGGTTGAAAATGGAGTTCGAACCTCCTCCCTTGCTCTGTAATGGCATTTTTGCCTTTTACTAATGGAATGATGTTCTGTGCAAACTTCTGGAGCAACAAAACGTGTTTTGTGATGCATCTGTCCATCCTCTCTCGTTTTTGCTTGTTCTCTCCTTGCCTCTCTTCATTTGTAGGTATCTGTGCATGTCTAAATGTTCATTGCAGGTTTGGAGCTATGTTCATGGTGTTTTGGGACGTTTTCTGTGTGAAATCTATCCTTGGGCCTGTGATGCATCCGTCCATCCTCCCATTGCTCACCTCTCTTTGTCACATGGCAGTTTTGATAGATGTTCAACATCCTCCTTCTCTGGTGTATCACCGTTTTAGTGTAGGCTTTTGTTGTTTTTCCCTTCTCTCTCTCTCTCTCTGTCTCCTTGGCATGGTTAGATTAGGATTAGATTAGCTTGCCTGCACTGGAATAGCTTGTGGCAGGTAGTTTAGGAGCAGGAACCAGCCTTCTCTGGAGATTCCTCTCTCAGTTTCACAAGTCCCCACGCTTGGAGAGAGGTTTCCATGTTGTGCAATCACACTGGATGCCTGAACATCAACCTAGAAGCCTGATGTGCGTCCAGGGGTGCTGTGATTTTGCACTAACAGTACGCTCATGAAGTCGCTTAGCATAAGCATGCTTGATGCGATTTTGATAGATTTGAAGGTGGTCAAGAGCTGTAAGACGATGTTCATCAAGAAGCTCCAATTGGGCTAACCGCTCTTGGTGGAAATCATCATTGGTGAGAATATCCTGGAGAGATATTCTTAGGGAGGGTATTTTTATTTCGAGAGGCAAGACAACCTCGGTACCATATACCAAAGAAAATGGTGTGGCATTAGTGGAGGTATGAATACTGGTACGATAAGCCCAAAGGGCAAAGGGGATGTGATCAGGCCAATTTTTCCTAGAATCGTTAACGAATTTCATGAGAATTTTGGTCAGGGTTTTGTTAGAAGATTTGGCTTGACCATTTTCTTGTGGATAGTAAGGTGATGAGAAGCTAAGTTTGATACCAAAGTTGTCACAAAGGTCTTGTAACAACTTATTTTTGAAATATTTTCCATTATCTGTTATCAGGCGATGAGGAACACCAAAACGACAAATAATGTGATGGTTGATGAACTCTACGATTTTTTCCTTTTTGGTTGAAATGAGTGGAATGGCCTCCACCCATTTAGTGTAATATTCGGCTGCTGTGATTATCCAACGGTGACATTGCGAAGAGGGTGGGTGAATCTCACCAATAAGGTCTAAACCCCATTGTGAGAAAGGCCAAATATCTCATGCGACCTGTAGTGGATAGCTAGGAGTATGTTGAAGGTTGGCATGTTGTTGACACATAACACAACACTTAACATATTCGTAGTAGTCGTTATTAAGAGTAAGCAAATAATAGCCTAGGCGAAGGATCTGTTTAGCCATGGCAAGGCCACTAAAATGTCCACCACAAATTCCGTCATGGACTTGTTCGATGATATAGGTGACCTCTGCATCGGTTAGACATCGAAGGAGGATGCCATCAAAGCCACGTTTATAGAGGAGTCCCCCCATGATGACATAACACGAAACACTTTTAAGAAAAGCACGTTTACCGTTACCAGTAAGGCCAGGTGGGAGAACAGAGGTTGTAAGGTAGTCGTGAAATTGGTGATACCAGGTATCCTGTGAATTAGCAGATACATTATTTACCATACAAACATCTGGGACTGAATAAGATGGGGCAAAGAGTTGTTGGACCAAGACAAATATGTCAGATTCAGTTGGTGAGGTGGGAATTTGCGAGGCCAAGCAAGCCATAGTATCCACAAATTTATTAGTTGAGTGGGGAATGGTTTGGATAGAATAATGAGTAAATAAGGTCAAAAGTGAGTCCACGTAATGTTTTTACTTTTGAAGTTCCTCATTTTTACATTGGTAGATGCCTATAACTTGATTGACTACCAGTTGAGAGTCACCGAAAATGTTAATAGACTTTACACCTAAGTGTAATGCAACCTGGAGACCCAAAACAAGGGCCTCGTATTCCACTGTATTATTAGTGCAGGGGAAATCGAGCCAGAATGAAAGAGGCATAGGTTCAGCATCTAGAGGAATGAGAACAATGCCGGCCCCTCCACCACGCTAGAATTTGGATCCATCAAAGAAGAGGGTCATTGGATACGACTCCTCACTAAGTGAAAGAGTTGTGATGAGTTCATCAGGGAAAGTAAAATTGGTAAATTGTTCCATAGGTAAAGGGGCTTCTGTGAGTTGGTCTGCGATAGTTTGTCCTTTGACTGATTTCTAGTGTACAAACTCAAGGTCAAGATCGGTGAGGAGCATAAACCATCAGGCGATGCATTGGTTTAGATGAGGTTTGGCGTACATATAATGGATGGGGTCTGCGTTGGTGATGACAAAAGTTTTTTGATTTAGGAGGTAATGTCGGAGTTTGGTTGCCACGAACGATAGGGCTAGGCAAAACTTTTCTACATGTGTATACCTAGTCTCGTAATCCACAAGAGTATGGCTTATGTAATAAACGACTTGTTCTCGATGCTCGGAGTCACGATGTGTGAGCATGGCTCCTACAACATGGTTAGTGGTAGAAAGGTAAAGGTAGAAAGGGTGATCGTCCTGAGGTGGGATAAGCACGGGTGGCTGCAAGAGATAGGTTTTAAGAGCCTCAAAGGCATGGTGGCACTCGTCACTCCATTGAAAGACAATGTCCTTTTTAAGGAGATGATGAAAAGGTTGACATCGATATGAGAGTTGTGAAATGAAATGCTAGATAGATTGGATTTTTCCCTACAAACTACGTAATTGTTTGAGGTTAGTGGGTGGGGGCATTTCTAGGATAGCTTTGACTTTAGCTGGATCGACCTCGATGCCACGCAAAGAGACAATAAAACCAAGGAGTTTTTCCGAAAGGACACCAAAGACACATTTCTTTGGTTGAAGACAAACACAGTATTATAACAGGCGATCGAAAATAATGGTTAAAACATCGAGATGTTCATTGCGATGTTTAGATTTTCCAAGAAGATCATCGACATAATCCTCAAGGATAGTGTGCATAATGTTATGAAAAATGTAAGTCATAGCCCGCTGATAGGTTGCACCAGCATTCTTAAGGCCAAATGACATGACACGATAGTAGAAGGTTCCCCAAGGAGTTATGAAGGTGGTTTTATGTTGATCAGCCAGAGCTACCAAAATTTGATTGTATCCCAAGAAGCCATCCATGAGAGAAAGCATCTCATGGCCCGCAGTGAGATCAACAGTTGATCAATACTTGGTAGGGGAAATTCATCTTTTGGGCAAGTGAGGTTAAGGTCCCGGAAATCTGTACATAACCAAAGTCCCCCTGTCACTTTAGCAACAGGTACGATGTTAGAAATCCATTGAGGATAGTCAATAGGTAAGATGAAGGAAACGTAAAGGATTCGTTGAAGCTCTTCTTTGACCAAGAGGGCAATGCATGGATGCATTTTCTCAGTTTCTGTTTATCTAGTTTGGAGTCAGGTTTCAGAGTAATGTTATGGACATCGATGTCAGGATCAATTCCTGGCATGTTAGCATAGGACCAAGTGAAAGCTTGGTTGTGAGCATGGAGGAAGGTAGTGAACGCAGTTTGTTCTGATTCGTTAAGAGATTGTCTGATCTTCACAATGTGAGGATCATCCTCTGTGTGGATGTTGATTTCTATATTTGACTCATTCAACATGGTTTGAGTTTCAGATGGTAAGGAGCGATGAATATAAGATTCATCCACACCAAGATAAGTGCGGATGGAGTCGTCATCCTGGCACTCAACAACATTAATTGAAGGCGAGTCTTATTCAATCATGTCTGGATACAGAAGGGGAAAATAAGATGGGTCTTCATTATTGCATTGATAAGTGAGAGGACCCAGGAAGATAGCGTTTATGAAAAAAAAAGTTAGGAGGGATAGATTCTGGGTCTATTGACTCTGTGGGTGACGATGGCAAAATGGGTGATGATGGTTCAGAAAGGGTGACTTCATCGTCTTCCTGGATACAACGGATATGCGGTTTCTTTGGTGTAGGTGGTTTAGAGAATCCAAGACCACGATGATCTTTGTGTTTGTGTGTAGTCACGGGAATGATTGTATGTCGTCCTTGTTCATAAAGACCGAAACCGAAGCCCTTCCAAGCACAATGCATCAAGAAGGTGAGGGCGAAATGATGATTAGTTATATATTGAAAATTAGATTAGAAGGGAACCACACCAAGGGGAGGTTCATGGGTGACAGAGGATGTGTTGACACCCCCATATGTTAGGTTGGTACGGAAATTAGGTGGTCCATAAGAGATTACTTCCCCCACACGACGGTCATAGGTAGGACGCGCATGTAACTATTCATACTCTTGTGGGGTATGGAAAGTGCTAATGTTATATAGGCGATACTCCCCCAGTGTAAGGCATTGAAAAACATCTACCAAGGGATCTGAGGTTGGGATGTTGTCCACTAGGAAGGAAGTGGTATTTGTGGCGGTGGTTTCATTGGTTAAAGGTGTAGGTGCGGTTGAGGTGTGGTCGAAGTAGATGGTTGGGTTGGATGAATGGGTATCTTGACTGGTACAAGCACATCATTAAGGTGATATAACATATTGCAGGTTTTGAAGGGGGGAGTGTCAGCTTTTATGGTGTAGGACTTCCCCTCATACTCAAATTTTATGCATCTATGTAAGGTGGAGGGAACGCATCCCATAGCCCGGATCCAAGGGTGGCCTAATAACATGTTGTATTGGAATTCTCCCTCAAGGACATTGAAGATTTTGGGTAAGGTACGTGGCCCTACACAAATGTTAAGGATCACAGTGCCTAAAGTAGAAGTAATAGCATCATTAAATGAGCATAACATGGTGGGGTTGGCACACATGCAGCTAGAAGGGATATTCATTTGTTGGAAGGCTTTGGAAGAGATGATGTTTAGGCTAGTGCCCCTGTCAATCATAACATGACGTACTCGGATGTCCCAGATGTAAGCCGAGATGAAAAGAGTGGGGTCAGGATCTTCTGCACCAAAGTCGACAATTTCATCTTCGGAGAAACTGACAGCAACGGTTTGCTATACAGGGACAGAAGTGGTAGATTGTTTGGTGAGAGAAGCAACGTGGTTGGGTGTTAAGATGGAGGCAATGGGAAAGGTTTCGTTAGGTAGGACCTCTATCCCTTAGAGGATCTTAATGAGAGCTTTTCGATGAGATTCAGAGGTTTGAATGAGATCATACAGTGTCATTTTTACAGGTGATTGGTGAAGCTGTTTGATCATGGTATGGTGGAAAACTCCATCAGGGACGGGGTAGGTAGGTCCATGAATAACCAATTTATGTGGTGGTGTGATTGGGATGGCAGATGGAGAAAGAGAGGCCACAAGTGTGCTTTCTTTATCTTTCCCATTGTTTTTCTGCCCTCGAGTAGCAATACTAATCATGTTGATCTTGTGAACATGAGAGGAGGAAGATGGCAGGGATAAGTCATTGTTTTCGAGAGGTGGGGTTGCAATAATGATAGATCTTGGTGAGGTGGGGACAGGTGGTATAGGAGAGGGGATTGAAGCTAAAGGTTTCTCCCTTCGTAAGTTGTCCTTCTTAACCTTTCTATCTGAGAGAGGTGACTGACGAAGGATGGCTTTCAAAGCTTTGCATCCCTCTACATCATGTCCTAGTGTGTGGTGGTAAGCACAGATTTTAGACTCGTCATAACCCATAGGTCAAGGTTTAGATGAATTATAGGGTCTAAGTGGGGGTAGGGAAATGGTCGCATTCTCCACAAACATATCAAGGATCTTTGCGTAAGATCCTTTGAGTGGGTCTAATTCAGAGGAAGATGAGGCTATTTATTGGGTGGGTTTTGGTAACGGTTGGGTATGGTTGGTTTGTATGGGTGGTGGTTTATACAAGGGGTTTTGATAATTGGATTTAACTAAACATGGCTTCTTTGGTGCAGAAGTCATGTTTATCTAGTTAGATAAGGAGGCCACAGATGACGTGGTGGCAGGAAACACCACGGAGAAAGAGGAGTTCCAACAAAAAAATCCTTTGATGATGGAGTTTTTTTAGGGTTGATAGGTGGACAGGATACATGGGGTGACAGTGTTGATACACCCATGGATCTCTGTATGGGTGCAGAAGGTGCCGGTCATTTTAAAGAAAACACATGAGGTATGATGTATTGATGCAAGGTGGAGGGGTTAGGTCCCAATATAGAAGGTAGATGTGACCGTGAGGGTTTTAGTTGTGAAAGAGGCATAGATTGGACTTGAGGGGATTGGGTTTGTCTCCTAGGTGGATGGAAAACTTTATTTTTGGATAAATCTAACCATTTACGTGGGTGTGTTAGGCTAGGTATTGGTGAAGTCCCAAGAATAGGGGAAGGTTTGGTTAGGTTAATAGAGGTGGATGAGGTATTCGGTAGAGATGAGAGGGGTGAAGATGAGGACATAGGAATTTTGAGCTTTTGTAAACACTTCGGGTATATGATAGAGGTGTCTGGATCGGTCATCTGCATTTGAGTAGAGCATGGTGTACTCAAATGCTCCCATAGGACTTGTCTATCATCTAAGGGATGACAATCTTCACGTGTGAAGAAGAACTGTTGTATGGAAGAGAGGTGGGTTGTGATTTCGGTCCACTGTGGCTGTGATACAGGGGGTAAATGAGGCACTGTATCAATGGGTGTTAAGAGGTCAATCAGTCACTAAAAAGATTTAGGCAATGAAGAACTAATAGGTAGGAGAGCATGTTCAAAGGGATTCGTCATGATTAAAGATTTTGGTGATGTTGGTTCAAGGGGTTTCTCTTCTAAGGATGATAGAAAAAGTGGTGAGCCTTCTTCTTTTACAGCAAGAGTGACAGAAGGAGATGTTTTGGAAATAGATAAGTTAGATAACATCCGCTCACAATCTTACAGGGATGTGGTGTAAGAAGACTCATTCGTGAGAAGAGAACTCTGGGTGGTTAATTCCTTTATGGGTAAAGGAATGACAAGGTTATCATCTTGTCTTGATGGTGGTGAAGTGGGTGCAGATCCCTGCATTAGTGACGAGGCTTTATTCAGAATTTCCTTGGTAGAAGCTTTTGCTTGGAAGTCAAAAACTACATGGATTTCATGAACACTCTCCTTGGCTAAGATATCTTGGTTTATGTTACTATTAGATGAGTGGTTTGGGAATGGTTTGTTGAATATTTTCAAATTTCGGTTAGCAGGGGCATTAGGATTATCGAGGGTTATGTCCCCTGCATCAACCATTTCCTGCACTATGTTTTTCAACATCTTGCAGTTTTCATGACTATGTCCCTTCACGCGGTGGAAGTTACAGAAGTCATTTTCTTTGTACCAAGAAGGTATAGCACGGGTGGAATCAAACCCAGAATGAGGTTTAACAGGAGGCAAGGTGATAGCTTCTGTTTTGAGCAATTTTTCCAAGATCACACCATAAGTTTCTCCCAAGGGAGTGTAATTGATGGACTCAGCTTTATACTTATAGGTGGTTTTTGGCGGGGTACTAGACAGTGCTTGGGATTTGACCATCACTGCATGTACAACTCCTTTTGATTTCGAAGTATTCGATGGATGAGAATTGGTGGTGTTGGGTTTATTGGTGGAGTCTTGGGTTTGGAAATTGGGGTTTTTGTTGCACAACCTCAATTTCTCCTCCTCTAAGGCTCGAATTTCTAGTTTTCGAGCCATAGTAAAGGCCTCATCAAAGGTGCAGAAAGTTTGAATTTGGAGGGTGGGAGAAATGTGCTTAGCGCAGGCCTGCATAAAGAGTTCGATGAGTTTAGCTTGAGGTAAGGCATAAGTAAGTTGGTGGATGAGGCCCCACCATCGTCTAATGAAATCTATGATAAATTCATCTTTAAATTGTCGGATGGCATAGAGGTCGGTGATGGATACTTTCTTGGCAATATTGATGCAGAAATGATCCAAGAAAGATTGGGCTAATGGTTAAAGGAGAAGATTGAGTGCTGGGTTAAAGCAGTGTACCACTCCAAGGAGGGTCCTGATAAGGACATGGGGAAGGTACGGAGTAATAAGGCATCGTCGTGGGAAATCAGGTAGCAAGCATGTCTAAACGATTGCAAGTGTTGTTGAGGGTCCTCCTTACTATTAAAGCGAGTGAATTTCGGTAATTCCCATTAAGGAGGATATGAATGAAGGGGGACAGAAGGATGAATAGGCTCCCGACAAACTTGCTCGTATGTTAGGGTGTTACGGCTTCCTAAAACGGAAGCCTCAAGATTTTGCATCTTGTCCATCATCTGTTTGATTAGATCATTGGTTGGGTTAGATGATGGTGCCGTTGTTGTAAATGGAGGAGGATAAAAGCCACTACTAGACAAAGGTGGGGTTAAATATTGATAAGGTATTGATGACGAATGTGTTGAGGCGACCGAATAAGGGTGTCCTATATAAGATGTTGAGGTCACCAGATGAGTGTGTGGAAATGAAAAGGTGGGTGGAGCTTGAGAAGGAAAGCTCATGTGGATAGGTGGAAGAGAGCAAGTTATGAAAGGGGCAGTGGACGGTAGTGATATGTGGGGCCCTAGATTAACCAAAGGAAAGCCAATCGATGTAGTATGAACCCCCGAAGCCTCTAAGTTGGGAGATGGGGCTAAGGATGAAGATGGTAAGGCAGAGTTATTAGGTGGAGAAGGAGCTAAGTGAGCAGCTATACTAATGGGTATACCAACGAGAAGTTGACCGTCGGGTGTACAGTCAGAGGTATGAGAAAAATAGTACTGTACGGCACTAGGATTAGCATCCAAAAATTTGGCAAAGTCTTTATCTCCTACAGGGATCTTGGGAACATCACTATTGTCTGTAGGATTCCCCATAGGATGTGAAGGGGGTGATTCAGGCAAAGGCACGGAACAGGCATGTGAAACCATGGCTGTGGCTTGTTTTCGAGTGATAACAACCATGGAAAAGAGTACACATCAGTGATTCAATCAATCCAAACAACAACAAAATGTTAGAATTGGTAGGTTGCTGGTTTGTCGGGAACTATGAAAGATAGTAACCGATATCATTCTGATAATCGATGTTGGTCAGACTGTAGCCGGTGTCAGTCAGTTAACCAATGTCGGTAGAATAGGACTGGTATCGGTCACTGTGAAAGCAAAGAGAAGATGTAAGAAGCTGCTGATTTGGGGTTAACAATGCTTAGTATACCCACCAAATTGTTCTGAAGTGATCACTGAAACAATGTATGACAGAGAAACAGAACTAAAAACAAGCAAGATGCACAAGCAAATCAAGAGACTAACCCTAGGATTAGTTTTAATTATTGTGGGCTTATGCCTTAGATGCAAGATGATGTCAATCCTAAACAAAAGACCTAAGGGAGATGTCAAGTTTGTTTTGGCTTATAAGGTTACCTCAATCGGGCGGAGGAATACCGTGGAAAAGGGGGGATGTTTGAGCTGTTGTGTTGATTATGATGTGATTTGGTATGTGTTGTGCAGTGAAAGTAAGATTAATTTCTTGTCAATACCGTGGATATCACCCCCACATGTACGACCTGTTACTTAATCTACGTTCACTAGAATTAAAAATAGAAAGCAAGAATGTGATGCACGTGTTTTAAACCCAAATCGAAAATGATATTTGATGAAGCAAAGAAGATGACTTTCACTAATGCAAAGATGAGGAAGAAAGACAAATTCTTTTACCAAAATGACAAAATATCTTGTGAATATTTAGAAGAAGAAAATAGCAAGTATGCTCCCTATATGAAAGCAAGCAAGAAAGAAAGAAACCTGAAAAAGGGTCCCACCAGGCGTGCCAAAATGTTTCGCACAAAATGTTTCCGTTCTTAGAATAGAGTTGCTTCTATCCTTTCATTCTCTTGAGAAACATATAAAGGTTAGGGCTAGGAGGAATACCTATTGAGTGTTGGGAGGGTGTGTGCGTACCGTAGAGAGAGATCAGACCAATTGTGAAGAACTCTTTTTTTCTGGGAAGGACTACCTGCAAGTAAGAATACAAGATCACCAGATTTTAGTTAGACAATAAATGAGGGAACTGCCTTGGGCCCAGGAAATATTAGACTTCCTTTCGAAGGTGGTTAGTTCCCTTTTTAATACGAATTAACAAAAATAATAACAAAGAAGTTATTGTGAAATTACTCTTTAGTTACCTTGTTAAAAAGCAATAGAGAAAAGGTTGGTTTTGGTTGGAGTCATAGTGACCGATGCCGGTCACTATATAACCAACTGCGGTTATAACACCGATACCGGTTGCTGATAACTGATATCGGTAGGGGAAATGATTTAGGGGCTTTCAATGAAGGTTGGCTGTAAGGCGGTTATGGTGTTTATAAGGTTGGTAAACGATTAGGGGTAGGCAATAGGGTGATGGAGAAGAATCAGAGAGTATGGGAGCTATTCTTGGGGCAATGTAAGGGTAGAGGAATGAAAGTTAGATTTAGGGTGCTATTGGGTAGTAGATCTAGGAGTGAACTTATAATTACTATGAATCAGAAGTTCAAGAAATGGTATTTAAAAATGTACAAGACACTACTTACTAGTTCCTGATGGAGATACAGGTCTAAGGATTGTGATGACGAAGGCAAGGCTTAGGTGGGATGATCTGACAATAAAAAGTGAGCTCTCTTCTCTCCCAGTGCTTGGATGAGTGTCACTATGCTCTGGTTACTCAGTTGCAGTCTTGGGCTCGATGTCCTTCTCTGTAAACTCTTCTCTTTTCTTCACTTGTCTCTATCTTGCCAAGTGAATTCCAGATCTTTTAAATGAATTCTGATCTCTTGTTTTTTGTTGGGGAAGGTCATTTACAGGGACTGATGGCGGTTACATAACCGACGGTGGTCGAGTAAGAACCGATGTCGGTTAAGTCAAAGTGGGCTATTTTTAGTAAAATAGCCAACTTTCCCTCCTTTTCTCCTGAGGGATTAGTTGTGGGCTTGGTCAAGTCATTATTAGGTTGGTTTTGGTGCGGGTGAGGAGTAATTAGTCATGGGTGTGGATGTAGACCAAGTTATAGGTCTTAATTAGGTTAGTTTAGGGTTAGGGCTAGGTCATGATGAGGTGGTGAAATGAGGTGGCAGGTTTGGAGATGTGGATTTATTAATTATAAGGTAATTAATAGATAATTGTGTAAGGTTTAGGTGGTGAGGTTAGGTTATGAAATGAGATGTGGGGCACAGGGTGTCGTAAGACACAAATTTGGTGTCTACAATCCCTTAACCAAGAGACCCTTAATTTTTATTTCAAATTGATGTTTGAATGTATGAATAATATTGATGAGTATGAGGAATTGCTCTTGGGCCCAAGGATTTCTTGGAAGCATGGTGTAAAGGATATAATTCTTAAAGGAGACTCATAACTTGTGGTAAAGTGACTGAGAAAATGGTATGCTACGAAGAATAAGAGAATGAAACAATATAAACATACGGTGTGGTATTTTGTTGAGATGTTTGACTCATTTAATATACTATACCATGAAAGAACTCAAAATTTTCCAACAGATATGCTGGCAGTGATTGGCTCTAGATTTGAAAATTACACTATCTCTCCTTACTGTGATTACAATATTGAAGTGTTATCAAGACCATCTATACATGAAAATGTAGAGAACTAGAAAGTATTTGATAATGATGCCCAGGTTCAGTGGTTCTTTAAGAACGAAGGAGAATTTACTAATTAGTGCATTGAATGGGAACCAATGGTCACAGTGTGCGATGGGAAAGAGACCTTGTTTAGTAAGGACAATCAAATCAAAGAGAAACACGATCCCTAGAGGATTATTGGATTTAGAATCCAAATTTGATAATGCTGATAGGGTAGTTCATAGACATATATCTTCTTCAAGAGATGTGGAAGATCATAATTTGGGAACTAAGAAAAAACCTAAGAAAGTATGGCTAGATAGTAATTTGAGTAAGGATGAAAATTAGTCATACATTGAGTTGCTGAAAAAGTACCAATATTTCTTGGCATGGTCTTACTCAGAATTGAAATCATATAGGGAGGATATTTTTCAACATGAGATACCTTTGGAACCTAATGAAAAACCATTTAGGTAGAAATAGAGGACTATTAATCCACTCCTTTCACTCGAAATGTAAGAATAATTGAAAAATTTAAGGGATGGAGGGATCATGCAGCCAACATGATATTCCTCATGGGTGGCAAACTTGGTGCCTATTAGAAATAAAAATGAAGACATAAGGTCATGTGTAAATTTTAGTAATTTGAACAATGCCTCAATTAAAGATAATTATCCATTTCCTAATATGGATAACATGTAACTATTAGTCACTGGATCTGAATTGCTTTCCACACTAGATGGGTTTTTAGGATACAACTAGGTGGTTGTGAAGTAATCAGATAGAATCAATACTTCCTTTACCACTCCATGGGGTACTTATGTTTATGTGAGAATTATTTTTGGTTTAATGAACACTAGGGATGCTTTTTAGAGAGAAATGAATGTTGTGTTATCAGGTTACATCAATGATTTCATTGCAGTTTATCAGGATGATGTGACATTATTATCCAAAAATAGAAGTGACCACATGAGTCATGTAGAGAAGATGTTGATTTGATGCAGGGAATATGACATCTCATTGAATCCGAAAAATTTCCATTTCGGGGTTTAGAAGGAAAAATTGCTTGGGCATATTGTGTCAAAAGAAGGGGTAATGATTGACCCTGAAAAAGTGGAAGAAATAAGTAAAGTTCCTATCACAAAAACTAGGACAGGGATTTAGTATTTCTTTGGCCAGATAAATTTTATTAGGAGATTTAGTTCTAATTTTTCTGAAATGACTATCCCTATTATAAGCATGTTAAAGAAGAATTAGATTATCAAATGGGAGGAGGGATCTTTCCAAGCTTCCATTAGAATTAAAGAAGCATTGAAAGATGCTCCAGTCCTAACAACCCTTGATTACAAGAAGCCTTTTCAGATATTTTCCTTTACATTTGAGAAAACTGTTTCATATGTACTTTTACAAATGGATGAAGAAGGAAATGAAAGGCCCATTGCATTTTTTAGTAAATCCTTGTAGGGGTGAGTTGAAATATACAATCATGGAAAAGTAGGCCTTCGCTTTGGTAAGAGAAACTATGATTTTTAGGCTTAATATCTTGAGCTCTAGGATTGTTACCTATGTTCCCCACACTATGGTCAAGGAAATTTTATAATAAATGGAGGTCTCTAGTAAAATATACCACTGGGTGAACAAGTTACAAGAATATGATATGGACATATAGACCACCAAGTTGATTATAAGTATGGGCCTTGTAAGATTGATGGCAGAGATAAATTTGCAAGTAATATATGTTAATGTGATTGATGAAGGGAATATGGATGTCCATGAGAAGTTAAGTAATTCCCCATGGTATAACGACATAATATTAAACCTCATAAATTTGGAGTGTCTAGGAAATATAGATAAGAATCAAAGAAGAATGCTTAAATTATCCTCCCAGAAATATATCATCACTGATTATGGGTTGGATTGAAAGAACCCTGAAGGGATTATTTTGAGGTGTATCACTAAGGATGAAGCTCCAAAATTGATTGGCAAAATTTTATGGGGGATTGTGTGGAGGTCATTTTTCTAGAAGATTGACTGCCCATAAGATCTTAAGGGTAGGTTATTTGTTTCCTACAATTATCAAAGATGTAACCTTGTTGATTAGAAAATGTGAAAGTTTTCAGAGGTTCTCAAGAAGAATGAAATATTTAGGTGCTCTACCCCTATAACCAGTATTAATAGAGACTCGTTTTAAATAATTGGGTATGAATTTTATTGGAGAGATATCAAATCCCACCAGTTCAGGGAAAAAATGGATACTAATTATTTTACCAAATGGGTTGAGTCTATCCCTACTAAAAAAACAACTCATAACATTTTCATGGATTTTATCCTGAATCATATAATATGTAGGTTCAAATTACCTGCAAAGATAGTTGCTGATAATGCAATGAGTTTTAGAGCTAAGCCATTGGTAGATATATGCTAGGAATATGGGATAAATATGACATATGCATCAAACTACAATCCTTAAGGGAATGGTCAATTTAAATCTAGTAACAAAAACCTGGTCAAGATAATCAGAAGAACAGTGGAGGTTAACAAAAGGAAATGGGATGAGCAGTTGAAGTTTTCTTTATGGGTAGATAGAACCACTAACAAAAGATCCAATGGAAAGATCCCATTTGAATTGGTTTATGGAGTCCGGGCTATTCTTCCCTTACATATGTAACTATCCTATTATTAGTTCATACAGTAGCTTGAGGATAAATAACTGAGTCCCTATGAAGCTAGGATTAATCAAATAGTTAAGCTAGATGAAGAAACAAGGGAGTCTCACCAAAAAAACTTAAGGTTTAGAGAAAAACTAAAGAAACTATTTGATAAAAAAGTAAATCCTTAGACTTTCAATGTTGGATATCTTTTTTTACTATGGGATAACAGACATGAAGTTAAAGGGAAATATGGGAAATTTCATGATTTGTGGATGGGTCCTTATTCCATTGACATAAGAATTGGTGAGTATACATTATTCCTGAAGGATCTAGATGGGGATCTGCTTGAATTCAATTTTAATGACAGACACCTAAAACATGTCCTCAATTGATCTAGACAAGGTACACATTATTGTATAGTGTATAGTCTTTTTCTTTGATTTTTCATTTTGTGTTTTTTTATTTCCCTTTTTGTTTTCCTGGTCTACAGTGACCAGTTGCCTTGGTTTCTTAATTTTTTTTCTTATGGAAGGTTGTTTGTATTCAAAATTGTGCATGTTTTAATCTGAATCCATAGCCCAATGTATTTTAAGCACTTGGTCTATTTTATTTGGGTTTTTGTGGTTCTTGCGGAACCTGCAGGGGGTACCCATCCCCGAGTTAGAGCCTGTGTTTATGTTCGAATTGGTATCACCCTTGAATATAGTGTATGCCTTCAAAAATTTTACTTTGATTGGTTTACCTGTATATTAAAATGTACTCTCAAAGATATGACCATGTTGGAAACAAAATTCAGTAATGTGTTTAGGGCGTGAATCCTCTTTTTCAGTTGAGGAATGTACTAGTTATGTTTCCCTTGTAAATCCTATGAAAAATGGCCCCTTTTATACTCTTGATATTATTTTGTGCTTCATGAGACTAAAATTTAATTAAGGAGTGGAACTAAAGACATAAGGTTTTAATGTATCCCTTCGTTTCATCATTGGAAAGGAAAAAATAATTAAAGACTCTTAAGGAGCGAGGATCCTCCACGTGGCTAATGGCGTGGTAAGGTAGGATGAAAAGTTAAAAGAAAAGAGGGAGGGATCATGGGCTTCCACATGTCACCCAAGTGCAGATTCAGAAAATGAGAGAATGAGAGAAGACCCAAGGATGCGTGAGGTCTCCACGTGTCATGTAAAATGTCCACCACTAGTGAGAGAACCAAATGAATAGGTAGAGGACTTGATGGTTGACAAAATTTAATGTGGTTTTGGGTTCTGAAGCATGCAGATTAAAGGGTTAGCTAAAATTAGAGTCAAGTTTCTTTTAATGGAGATTGATAGGAGGTGGGTAGCAAAACCAATCATAGGTACCATTGATAAAACCTAAGGAATTTCAGAGTTACAATCAAATCCTCAGGAATGCAAACAAAAGATGGGCCAGTGCAGGGTGATCTAAACATGCAAACTTCAAGTTTTCAAACATCATGTAGAATGATATAATGAAGATAAAAAAACACTTTTAGATATAAATTAAAAAATGGGGTTTTATAAGGGTCCCATCCCATGATGAATAAAGTTGTATACATTTTTTGAAGTAAGGACACAAGAAGTGAAACAACATTTAGTCATCCCTTACTCCTAGTTTAAAATTTCCTTAGAATGGAGGAAGCTTGTTTAACATCCTGTTCTTCCTCAATATGAATTCATCTAAGCCATGTGTCATATGAACAAACAAAATGGACCCCACTAGATCCCGAGACATCCCCATATCTAACAATGACTCAAGGGTCATTCTGGGACTATCCATGATTTTCTCCAGCTTGATCTTCTTCTGATTAGAAGACACCCAATCTAGAATATCTGAATCACCCATGAAGAATGTCATCTTCCCTTTCCCCTTGTGAGGAGTAGACTTATTGGGAGTGGACTGAGGGGGAACATTTGGAGTGGGTGGAAGAGTAAGAATTGTACCCTTGAGACCAGTGGAACAAGAGATCTTGAGTTGGACTCACCCTTCCATATCCTTGTGAAGGGTGGGCTCTCTCTTAGAGAAGGAATTTTTTGGGGCCTTGAAAATTCATACTTCTTTGAATTGAGTATGATGTATTGAACGAATGGAATATCAAACAACAAACCTACCCTTGTTTTCCTTGATAGAGGAAATTGCCACCTTAGAGTGTTGAGAAGATAGAGATATTTATTATTCTCCATTTGAAATCATAATTGGGGGTTGGGATCTTGATTTCCCCCTCTTCTTTCCTGAAGATGGTGTTGGTGTTATGGATAGTTGTAATGACACAGGTTCTTATTTACCTTTCTCTAAAGAAATGTTAAAGAAATGATTCTCTAATCCAGTTTATCCATTTTGTGAGAAATGGAAGAAACTGTATCAATGGAAGACTTATCATACAAAACTTAGGACTCCTTGGGAATATTCATCAGAAAAAAAATTTCATTGCATAAAAAGGGACATTGGTAATAAGTCTTCCCTAACATAGAAGGCCTCCTTTCGATCCAACATTTTTTCAAGTCTTCTCAAACTTTCTGATGTTCCCACTGAAAAATATGGAAGTATATGGATTGGAAGGATGAGAAGAAATGATCAATCTTGATAAAATTCTATGAGTGTGAGCTAAAATTTCTGATAGGTCAATGACCCTCTAGTATCCTGTAGGAATGTAATATCAAACAAAGCTATGAAAAAGGCTTCATCTAGACCATGTAGGTTAAACATTTAGTTTAAATATTCTAAAGAAATATCTTGCAGACTGCTTTCCAAAACCACATTCGCTATTATGTTGATGAAAGATATGTAAAAATTCTTCATTTTTAAGATAGGAGAAGGAATGCATATTGGTGAGAAAGTAGATTTGATTTTATAATGAGGATGGTGTAAATAGGTTGATTCGAGTGAAATCATTTCCATCAGATGAAAGAAGATTTCACTCATCTCACATGAGAAGAATAAAATTGAGAGAAATTGGCATTGTGTGATAGAAGGAATTTTATTGATGTGATATAATCCACGTGAGGAAACACATCTATGAGAGGCACGAATGTAGGTATACATTGCTCGAGGTAGATTTTAAAAGATGAAAAGGATTGATTGTCACATCAAGCCATATGGAACCTCCTAACAATTATTAAAAAGGGGTTTCTCGGATGCCAAGAGGAAATAAATGATTAAGACAACTGTCAAAAGGCTGCAAGATGGTGCCCCAATCATATTTGATGAAAGTAAGAAATAGGAATGGATCACAACTTTTCCACTTGGAAAAAATAGAAAAGAATATTCTCTTTAAAGATTCATGTTTTTTTGGGGGAAAATAGAGGATGAGTGAGAAAGTGAAATTGTATAAATGTAATGAGAATACTCTTGCATAAAGGGAGGGTTAAAATTTTCTAAAATTTTTAGAAGAGAAAGGAAACAACAGAGAGAAACCATTTTTCCAAGAACTTGTCTGAGAAGCCTGTTAATTTCTTGAGCCTTCAAATAAAATTATGTCAAGATAATTACGAGTGTACAACCATTGAAAATCATTGAGACTATAAATGAGACTTTCCCTTACTGATAAATTTGATGATCCTTGAGTTAACTGTGTTAATCATGAGCATTTTTGTGTCTACTTTAAGTTGAGGTATTTCAAGTAGCTATTCATGTTCTAGTTGTAATATTATGTTAAGAATTCCTCTGAATCACACAAGATCTTATCCTTTTTGTAGCATTGTGGTAATCAAAATTGTGGTGTGAGAAGAACTTTCATCTCATGTTACAATAAACAATTTTAAATTGATTCTATTTCCATTTTATTGATACAGATTATTTTTTAGCCCATTAGTGTATCTTAGGCATGATAGATCAGGGATTCTTGTTGTTTAATTGAGTATTTATCATGAGATTTTACGTTTAAATTCTCAAATAATGTGTGAAACTGTATATCTTTGGGCTTTCATGGATGCACATATTTTGGTTGAAGGTTCATTATTTATTATTTGAAGTGTTTTCATCATCTCGTCTGACAATCTTCCAACATTTGTTAAGAGTTTCCAAAGATTTGGCATAATCAACTTTATTATGTTTAATTACCCAACCAAATATATCTAAAACAACCAAATCCCACCAGAACCACCAATGCTTTCCTTATTAAATAAAAAATATGCATAAACAATCAGGTTCCGTTGTTGTGTTTAGTAGTTTGAGCCTTGTTTTAGGAGGCATTTTCATTGTCTAAGGTGACAACTCATGAGAGTTAGAATTTATTGAAATGACCATGTCTTGCCAAGGTTATTTCACATTTTCCTTATAAAGGAGTGTCAAATATAGCTGATATATTCATTTCCCTTTCAAATAAATACTACAAAATGGGTCCTCTCACCCTGGCTAAAGGAAGAGCCTAAAGTAGGAGGGTAGGTCATACCCTCAGGACGATGCTATCCAACTCCTCAAATATCAGGTGACCAAGAAATGGTGAGATCCTTCCTTGGCTATAAAATGACTTAAATCTTGATATGTCATTCTCTAGCCATCTCACTCACCTTCTTGATGTTGCTCGAATACAATGGGAGGACCAATTTGGGTACCAACAATGCCCAATAATATTTATTACTATGATCTATATTAGAGTGCTATGTTTGAAATAAGATTTTGTTTAGCCTAGAATCTGCCAAATCATTCCTTCCTATAAGTATTCGAGCTTAGCAGTATGTAAGAATTTTCTTTAATACGAACTATTGTTTAATCTCTATATTAAAGATAAAAAATTAGTTGATCCTAGTAGCCACTAATCTACTCTTCCTAACAAGTACCAGAGCTTAACGGTCGTTAATCATTTTCACTAATTCACACCTATGTGTAAAAAAATAAAATATGCAAAAGTGTGTGCATAGTAGTACCTATGATGTTATATAAGCTCCCTGAAAACATTTTTAGTAATCATCTTTCTTCCTGACTATGCAAAGACCTCTATAGTTTTTTAGAATAATAATTGTCCATATTTGACATATTTGTCATCAAAATATATTATGGAAAATGCCTAGCGACTACTAATATCTATTACTATGATATGTTCATAAAGAATCTATGTTATCAAGAAATTATTTAGCCTATTTTCCGCATAATCATTCATTTCGGTAAGTATTTGAGCTTAGCAGTTGCTAAGCATTTTCTTTCAAACGCATGGTTTGATTGATCTTGTTCAAGTAATGGAGCTTAGCAGTCACTAAGGATTTTAATTGATATAAACTGATATAAATTATGTGTTAAACATAAAAAAAATTTATTAGTACTATAGAAGTTGAGATATCTTTCAATGGTATGAAGTTCCACACTTGGTTATGGAAGGAATGTATAGTCAATAAGATAAGATTATAGTTAATGAAAATACTCGTGATAAAAAACTGTAGAGATATTTATTTACATTACTAGAAATGAAACCCAGGAGTTTTAGAGGCTAGCAACCACTGGGATTCTACTCAACAAATAGATAGACAACATACAACATGAAAAGTTATGCATTAACATGTCTGAAGAGAATACCTTGATCCCCTATAAAATCCAAGTACTTATTATTTATAATTCAGTGTTGCAAAAATATCATTCTAATGGAGCTTAGTAGTCACTATTTTATTTCCTATCTAGAAGGTACTCTCAAATTCTGGTGAAGTATAAAATAATGTTTTAGTTTTTCTAGATTGAAGCATAAATAACTCCAAAATATACATGATGACAAGATATATTAGAAATTTCATGCCACATGTCAACATTCTAATGGATTACCGTTATAACTTAATAATGTGGATTTTTATAGGTAAAAAATATTTGTTAATTCTATCACTAATTAAAAATTTCTTAATAAATGTGTCAATTGTATAATTGTGTAATTAATTGGTTCAAACTTGCAAGATGCCACATTTTTTTGGATTTGTTTTTGAATTAACGTGGATGATAGCTAAAAAATATTGAATTTTAACTCGCTAAAAATTAATAATAAACAAGGCGTCTATCGCTCTCTTAAATTTTTTTTTTTTTTTATAATGATCACTTCTATTTGCTAAATGGTTTTTTATTATGCTTAAATTAATATTTTTTATTTTCCCACAAGTTCACAAATAAAATTTTGACGTTGTCCCACCAATTTCTAAAGTAGGTAGTATTAATAAATTTTATTTCCCCATATCCCATGCTATCCCCCAAATTAAGGAAAATTATATTTGTAAAATATAGAACTCAAACTAGATAAAACTTATTAATTAACGAGGCGTATATCGCTCTCTTAAAATTTAAATTTTTGTTTACTAATGTTCACTGTTGTTTTCTAAATGGTTTTTTATCATGCTGAAATTAATAATTATCATTTTCCTGTGAGTCCAAAAAGAAACTTTTGTCACTATCCCACTTGTTTCTAAAGTAGGTAAAATTAATAAATTTCATCCCACGCTATCCCCCAAATTAACGTGCATTATATTTAAAAAATATCGAAGTCACACTCGATAAAAATTAATAATTAATGAGGCGTATATCACTCTATTAAATTTAAAAAAATTGTTTCCTAATGTTTACTTCTATTTTCTAAATGGTTTTTATCAAGCTTAAATTAATATTTGTCATTTTTCTGAGTTTTCACAAAGAAACTTTTATCATTGTCCCACTTGTTTCTAAAGTAGGTAAAATTAATCAATTTTATTTCCTTGTATCCCATGATATGCCCTGAATTAAATGCAAATATTAATGACAAGTGAATTCAAAGTACGATATGTGAAATCCCCCACTTTAAATGTCAATATTTGAAATATCAAAATTCAAAATTTCCTATTCCCACTTTTTTTTCATTTTTCAAAATTTCTTTCGTTCAATGCATTTGGAAAAATTAAATAAACTAGAGAAATATATATTAGGTTTTTTTTAATTTTGTAATCGTAGAAAAGGAGCTCTTGAAATCATAATACAACATGCACATACACTAATTTACTAGTTTGAGTGCTTTTTTCCTGGACGTTTTTTTTTAAAAGTAAGCTGAGTCAATGATCGTAATTGTGTTTGGGGGCACACAAACAAGAAAAAAAATAATGATTGTGGATATATCATGTGTGCAAGTGCTGATCAGGAGGCCCAAAAAGAAAAGAATCAAAAGAGATAAGAAAAACATGTTATAGATAGAATATCGCTAATATTTTGTTTTAGAGATAATATAGAGCTTTAACAGACATTATCAAGCACTTAAAAATATTAGATACAACTAAAAAAAGTATTTATCAAAAGCATCTATGGTATTTTATGTGTACCATAGTTGATGGTGAGAATTTGCAACCACTCTATGTTTTACAATGCAATCCGTTTCTACCTTTCCCTTTGGTGCCTTTGCAGTTCCGTTTCATCTTCTTGTCAAAACACGTTTCTCTTTCTAAAACCACATTTTTGTCTACCCATGACCAATGATGTTGTAATCCCTTTTAAAATATTTATTCCTTCCGAAAACCTATTTTTTATGTTCAGTCATAGCTCAAGTATTCATGTCTGTTAAATGGGTTCCCTTTTTATCCCTTCTATCTATCTCTCTGGTTAATTTTTGTTGATTTTTTGTTCTTTTTTCGTCTATTTATTTTTTCCCATAAGCGCTGACATCTATCTCTAGTAGCAAAACATAAGTCACATATTCATTTTTTTATAAATCGTAATGGTTTGCTTTTGTATAGTTTAGGTAATCATTTTGAATTTCTTTAATGATTTATTTAATATGAAAGAAATACTTGTTACTAATTATTCAATATTCAATTCTCACTTGATTTCCACATTGATATATATATATATATATATATATATATATATATATATATATATATATAGTTTTTAATATTTTTTTCCCACGTAGAAATAATTAAATGCAATGTCTTTACAATTTTTTATTTTATGTTTGGTAAAAGTTAAACACATTATATGTACTTGTAAATATTATTAAATATAAATGTTAATCATTCTATTTACAAAAAAATATTTCATTTACAGTTAGTAAAGACTTACTTGATAAATGAGCCAATATAAAATAACAATTTTTAAATTGTAAAATAACATATTCCAAGACTAGAGGCTGCTAAACTGGATGTTTACGATAGTGCCTAACTATTACAAGGAAACACAAGGAAACAAATATTTAAAGACAAGAAAAATATTAAAGAGTTTCTTGAATAAAGTTTTCAAACAAGAACGGATACTAGCGACCACTAAAATTTTGGTTAACTCGCATATGATACAAGTAGGACGGATTTCTTGAAAACCAAGCTAAACACCATTATTATATTTATATTTCCATATTAATTTATTAGAATCCTACCATGATATTCAAAGCCTAGTGGACGCTAATGTTGAATATTATTGAATAACATTGGTGCAACATAAAAAAGACTTGTGATCAGCAGCCACTAGGATATTTATTTCCTTGCATACACGACAATTAGTAACAACCCAACTAAAACAATATCTAAACTAATTTATTATATTTGAATGTTACAATACTACCTTCTAAAACTAGAGACCACTAGGGTGGATTTTTACTTTCTTTTTTTGATGTTCCAAGATAACAAATATTCCAAGACACAATTAATTTAAATGATTTTCTAGAATACACATATTCAAAAATAAAAGTTTCTGCATTGCAGCCACAAAGTTCTGTTAGAGTAGGTATTTACCTTAGCTCATGTTCACCTAGGTACTTTATTTACCTTTATTGTATTTATCCTCACCCACTTATGTGTGTGGATATTTCTTTTATCTTATTTAGATATTAGGAGATATTATCTAGTTGTTAGGTATAGTTCTTTCATTGATCTATGGTATTGAATAGATCCTTGATGTCTAGTTCTCTCCTAAATATATGGTCTTGACTAGTTCTTTGATGACTAGTTATTTCCTTGATTTATGGCTTGATCTACGACCTTGACTAGTTCTTAGATTGTTATTTCTTGCTTATATAAGCAAGGCCCATTCTCAATGTATTACATTGAGTTCCATAATAATATATGATATTGCCGCTTATTTATTTGCAACGGTTTTATGTAAACTTATTTTAACGAATTACTTTCATCTTATAGATCATGCTGTTTGATTAGCATCTGTGTTCTTGGATTGGTACGATCTGGTTATCGTTTCTTTTATGGTATTAGAGCAGGAGATTGCTATTAACATCTGTCTGTAAGTTTTATTTTGCAAATAAATTATTTGTGTATTCATATATTTGAGGATTAGTGGCCACTAGGATTTGTTTTCTTTCATATAGGACAATTAGTATTGAATTGATGCAGAAAATGCACACAGCTCCATCAATATTTAGAATTTAGAAAACAATGTTAAAAAGACAAGCAACTGCTAGGGTGGAGCTTGTATGTATTTCTTGGATATTCGAATACACGACTAAACAAAAAACATTTGAAGACTAAGACAGATATTAATAATAGCCTTCGGTCATATGCGTAGGTCATATGAGGGCTTAAAGCTTGTGATTCCTACTAGTAGGTGCTTAACTTCAGCCCCCTTTAATTTTATTTGTGTGGTGGAAGCAACAACATTTTATTTAGTTTTAGTGACACCTAAAATAAATAACAGAGAAAAATATTAAAAAGCTTGTAACTTTTGATCAGTAACTCAGTTTTGAGTGCCGTTTTTTGAAAAAGTGCTTATTTTTTCATGCTCTTTCCATTAGAAATATTTATTTTGAGACTAGCACTATAATTATAGAGTGCCAGATATGGAGAAGTGTTGTAATCAATTTTGGATGAAATTTCGGTTGAGCCTGATGTCCTAAATTTTTGGGAGTTACAGTTTGTGCCTATCATGGATTCTAAGAATGATATGCTTTTCTCTGAAGTATGTGGACTTCAAGAGGAAATTGTAAAATTTTTGGAAGAAAATAGATTGTCAAGAAGTGAAATTCTCTTCTATAATTACTCATTCATGATAAGGATATAATAATACACTCCCTGTAGAAAAAACTTGCTAGCCTACATCATCACCATCATATTGTGGACAACCATATCCATGCTCCTAGTCCACTTGTAGTTGTTGCTCTTGTACCCACTGACATTGATCTATCAGTCTTTGAGCCTAAACCTAATTTTGATGCTTCTAAACCTGTGAGGCTTGTTACTGCATGCTTTTCCACATCTATGCCTATTACAGTACCACATGTTATGTATCCTACTTCTGCTCAGCTGCATGGCTTCTTTAAGAAGCATACAACTGCATTTAGTTCTCGCATGCTTCATTCTATGGGTCTCACTAGAGGAGTCATTGGTAAACATTCACAGAGTATTGTTTCTTCTATTTCACATGTTAAGTGGAATTATCGTCATGACATTGGTTTTTGAGTAGATTCTTCATTGGGATCACACATTGATAGAGTTCCTTTTTTTGTTCACTCAACTCTTTCTGAGGATCATGAGCAACACATGAGTTCTATACCTTCTCTCAGGATTGAGAAACCTGAGATTTCAGCTGTCATACATAATCAACCTGACACACATTCTGATGTTATTTTGCATGCACCCATTGTGAATTTTACACCAAGTCATATGCAGACATCTTCTTCATCCATTTGTGTTGATTTGGGGTGGATATCTGATCACTCATGGAGGCAACATAGGAATTTGTTGAGAGAAATCTACATGCATGGGTCCTCCACCATTCAGCCTCTTGCTCCACTTTCTATACCTTATGCATTGTGATGCTTCTTGTTTTGAGCATTTTTATTTAGCTGGTGTAGTGTATCTCTCTTATTTATTGAGAGATTTCGTATCTGTATTTTTGAAACTTTTGTCATGTTGACAGTCTCTCTTGTGGGGGAGCTATTCTGGTGGATCCCAATGTTATTTTTTCAATGTTCGAGTAGTTATTTTGATAAATCATATAGATTTGTAGTGCCACTCCACCCATTCAGCAGTATGGGAGGGTGTGGTGTTGATCTTACTTCTTCAGGTTTTGTGTCCTTGCCTTGTTTCTTTAGTTATTGTTCCTAGATCATGGCACACCTATTTGTAGCACTTGATCGAATTATGTTTCGTGTTTTTGTTTACACTTTCGACATCACTCCATTGACATTCTCCTTGTATGGAGCTATTCTGGTGGAGCCCAATGTCAGTTACTTTTGAGTTTTGTGATTGAGAAGTGGATTCAACCATAGTGCACACCAAACTTCTTCAGCATTGTATGACTTTTTTGAGCCGAGCTTCTTAGGATGCCTTAGAGCGGGTCTTTACTCTCTTTACTTTGTTGTTACTAGTTTTGGGTACCTTGTGGTGTCCCATTTTTCCCAGTTATTGTACATGAGTACCTCATCATGCCTAGTTACTAGGAACCATACTGTGGACATTCCACATCTATTTAAGCACACCAACCCCAGAGTAGTGTGGCGATGGGTGACCTCCTGGGAAATTCCCAGTGTCACTACCTCCTAATGCTGTTGGGCCTGATTGGGTGTATACTTGGATCCATTGTGTGGGAGGGTATTGGCATAGTAACTGATTAACATGATGAGATCCCTCTCCACCATCATTTCAAGCTTTTGGTGTGATGGAAAGTCATGTAACTCTGATACCATAAAAGGAATGATAACTAGATCATACTAAGCCAAGAACACATATGCTAATCAAACACCACGATCTATAAGATGAAAGCAATTCGTCAGAATAACTTTACATAAAACCTTTGATAAAAATGAGAAGAAATATCATATATTATTATGGAACTCAATGCAATACATTGATAATGGGCCTATCTTAAATAGGCAAGGAATAATAATCTAAGAACCAATCAAGGTCATAGATCAAGCCATAAATCAAGGAAATAACTAGTCATAAAAGAACTAGTCAAGACCATAGATTTAGGAGAGAACTAGACATCAAAGATCTAGTCAATACCATAGATCAAGGAAAGAACTATACCTAACAACTAGATAATATCTCTTAATATCTAAATAAGATAAAATAAATATCCACACACATAAGTGGGTGAGGATAAATACAATAAAGGTAAATAAAGTACCTAGGTGAACATGAGCTAAGCTAAATACCTAATCTAACAAGTTCAATATGTTATTTAAAGTCTATCACATGATATTTGAATCCTAACAGACACTAAGGTTGTAGATTATTCCATTGCATTGGTGTAACATAATAAAGACTTAAGATTAGCAAATGTTAGGATAATTATTTTCTTGCATTTAAGATATTGATTAATGACCTAACTAAAAACTTAAAACTAAACTCAGCTCCAAAACTAATTTTTTAGCCAGGCGGCCTCTGAGTACAACATACTATTTGAATTTTATTACATAATATTCCTAGCATCCTCTACGGTTGAAGATATTTACATAGCGCTGCAGGAAAATCACAAAGATTTGAGGTTAGCAACCGCTAGGATATTTTCTAGGTTAGCGATGCTAGAGGAAAATCACAAAGACTATTTTAAATGAATGGTAACCACTAAGGTGGTTTCTCACTACATTTATTTCCTGAATACTCGTGATTCCAAAAAAAAATTTAAGCCTAGCGGCCGTTGAGCTCAATAGGATATTCAAAGTATATCGCATGAATTCCAAATGAAATTTTAAGCCTAGTGGGCACTGGGTTCAATATTTTATTTGAATTATCATTTTTGCAACATAATAGACACTTGAGGTTAGCAACCACTAGGATAGTTATTCTATTTCATATAGGACAATCAATAATGACTTAAAGGAAAAATTCACCAAGTTCCATTATTATATTTAGAATTTAGAAAATGATGTTCCAAGACTAGAGACCACTAGGGTGGAAGTTTAAGTCATTTCTTGGATATTCAAATAAATTAATAGAAAACAAATATTTGAAGACAAGACATATAGTAACAATTTTCTAGAGTACACATAGCCCCTAAGATCGAAGCTTATTATACTCACCTTGTGTAACATAATTTTTTTAACAAATTTTGTGATTACACATATTCTAAAAAGAAAATGTCAACCTAGCTTCTGCTGAGTTTAATATGATATTCAAATTCCACCATATAATAATCGAAGGATAGTGGGTGCTAAGGTCATAGATTATTTTGTGGCATTGGTGTTATGCAACAAAGTCTTGAGAATAGTGGTTTCTAGGATAATTCTTGTCTTTCATTCGATCACCTCTAACCTAAAGCTATAAATATTGTTTTTTACATTGACAGAAAGATATCCTAGAATATATAAATTCTAGCAGCCTCTAGCCTTCACTTCTACAAATAAATTGATAACTTGAAATAAACCAAATTTTATAGCTATTAATTGTTTAAATTTCTTAGTGCAACACATAACATAAACTTATACTAATGATATCTTGTATTTTATAATTAAAGGAGGGTTGAAGGGTCCCTTTCCCTTTACATTACAGATACAATGAGAGGATCAGTCTAAAAAATAGAATGATCCAACAATACTTTGGTGAAAAATGTAAGGGAAAATGTTAAAAAACACAAGTGGTTGGGAGTACAAAAAACCCCAGAACAGTAACCTAGATAGTATGAATTGATAACAATGGAAATGATAATGTTATATAAAAACCAAAAAAAATATACAACATGGAAGATTTTGGAACCACTTATTTCTCTGAATCAGATGACATCTCCATAACCTCCACCTTAACAGGAATGAAAATGGTTTCTGTTGGTGGAAGATGTTCTTTTCCAGCAGCAACCCAAATATCTAACCAATCATATGCCTCATGAACTTTCTGGAAAATAACATCCCAATGTGTCAGTTCCTGTTACACTAGAGTAGACATAACATCCAGACCAGGAAAGTGGAGTGGCCTACCTCCCATTCACGATGTCTCACCCAATTTTTCGAATTCATACAAGAAATGATTTAGGACATGAAACTGTTTGTGGAACTTTGAATTAACATCCACATCCACAAAACTTTCCTATTTATAACGAGCATCAGAAAGCAAGGGCCATGATGCGCTCAAGGTTTTGTCCATTTATTATTCCATCCCAACTCTATATGCTAGCTTGATCCAGTGACAACCCATATCCAAATCTCAATCCTTCATAGAATGTATGATAAGAATATGATAAATGAACGTTGAATAAAATTCTGCATTTACCCTCAGATGTCCCTCCAAAGAAAGATAATCATCTCCAATAAATCCTTCAATTGTAAGTAGGTAACTCTCTGATTCAATCCAAAAAATGGATTTCAACGACAACGTAAAATTTTGGTATAAAATCCCATTTCACGCACATCTGCGGAAACTTTCATGAAAGAAAACATTGGTCTAGCCATGAAAGAATAAAGGAAGTCTCATAAAAGAAACCTAAAACATGTGAAAATAAGGGGGAGTTGGTTACATAAATATATGGAGTAAATATGCCATCGAATGCTTGAAATTAATACAAGATTTCCAACAAATTTAGTATCAACCTTTATTGGAAAAGGTGATGATTCTAGCCAAGCAACATCTTTATTGAAAATATTATCACAAAATTCTTGGTGAGTCCCTCGATTTATAAAAAATAATTCCTATTTAGTAGCTATATTAATAGATAAGATTTAAGGTCTAATCTGGAATTAATGAGAACATACAAAGGGAATTTTAATCACACAAGATTGATTTTCCCAGACAAGGTCTGTTATTAATGACGACATCAGAAATAGTATGGGATTCACCTCCAATAATTAATTCATTACTATTTTAGTCATTAGCGAGGGATAAATAACGTTCCAATGCTTAAAATTACTTATTTATACATTTAATACTTTACTAAATTTCTAGTCATTAGCCACCCATTATTTTTTCGTGGTTATCACGCCATACAATCTTCAAGGATGCTTATTATACTATTATCTAATTGTGATACTATGATCTAACCTTTCCTAACTATGTGTCTATCTTTACTACCGACCTTAAATAACAACATTTACCTTTCATTAACTAATAACGCTAACTAGTTCCAAAGCATTTTTGTTTATATGAAAATATATGGATTACGTTTTATGTAAAAAATATCAAATGAGAACTTTATAAGGCGTCAACCTTATTGAAGGTATGTATTGAAGGACTTGACTCTACCAAGGATAGTTAAATTAATATAAGATTATTACGAACAATGACAAAAAATATGTTGAGATTGGTTTTTTACATTGTTAAAATGGATTCCCCGACATTATAGAGGGTAGCCTTCTCATAAATGAATAATTGGTAAACATAAAACAAACATTATTCTTCATGGCCTATGTTCCTTTATTCCTGAGAAAGGTTCATGTTCATCTTCGTCTTCAATTTTTAGTAAAATAGTTTAGACTATTTTGTTTGACTGGTAATTTTTGAAAATATGCAAGGCCAAGATGACCAGGGCATGTCTTTAGGTTTAAAATATGTACTTCTATTATTATGCTCTAACACTTATATTTTTCGATAATGTAGATGGTGAATTTTTCATTGATGTAGCTTAGCGGTCACTAACTTTTTTCATTGATACAAACTAGTAATAATCATTTATCCTAATGGAAGTCAGTGTAGAGGAAACTACCCAAGGGAAGTCAAGAAAAATAGCAGTCACCGAGAATTTTCCTTTCTTTGATGTTCCAAGACAAGATAAGACAAAAAATATTCAAAGACAAGAAAAATATTTACCGCTTTCTTGAATACACATAATTAAAAATATTTACCACATTTTTGAATACACGTAACTAATAAAAGAATATTCAAATTCTATTACATGTTATTTTAGACACCAAATTTGGGTCACACTCCCCCCAGTCCCCTTCAACTAATTAACGTAATATATTTAATTAATCATGACCCCTTTATCCCATATTAATATTCATCCTTACATTATTGATTAATTTAATTAAGTTATTTTCATCCTCATACCTCCACCTCATCATTACACCTCACCCTGGACCCATTCCAGGGGCATTTAACTCACAATGACCAAGTTATCACTCTCAACATAGATTCATCACTCCTAGTGTTTAGTAATCACTTGACCTAACTAACTAAGACTTCTTCCTAAACCTAATTAGACCTTTTCTAAGTTCTTCCTTCCTTTTCTCACATGAACTCCACTATCCTAAGCAGACTCAAGGAGAAAGCATGCCAAATATAGGAAGATCTACCTATTTTTGGTAAACCTAGACTTTCCCACCTTAACCGATGTTGGTTATTCCTTGACCAACATCAATCACCTAACCGTGTTTGGTTACTTTATATACAATTTTGTAACCTATTACCCGGGTTGGTAATTTTTTCAGTTTTGGGAGAACTATTTCATTTAAGCATGAATCCAAGCCTATCAGCATCCATATGACAAAAAATACTCAACCACATGCCCAAGAAAGCATTTGGCTCTCATCCCAAGGCATTAAAATATTCACGGGGACACTCTGGGAGTATTTCCACGACACTAAACACATAATCTCTTCATGGAACAACTACCGTCTCCTTCATCTACTAGTTTTACAAATTCAAGTAAGTATATGTGATTTTAATCATTTTGTGATTTCTTAAAGTTTAGATCCATTAACTCTTTAATTATACATTAATTCTCCCTGTATTCCTTTATCTCCACCTTCTCACCAATCCATCAACCCAACCAAGTACAAACTATTGGCTCTCCGTACTTGCCCTCTATGTATTCCTAAGTCTTCTTGGTAATATTACAAACCCAAAAAATCTCCCTCCATTCTCCGTGCAATCATAGAGAAGTTCAAAAGCTACTTTTATTTAATTACTACCAAATTTCCCCTACCGACGTCAGTCACCTTAACTGTCGTTGGTCTCACCTCTGTAATGACATCGGTCACTAGACCGTCAATGATCAATGTGTCTTTTTCTAAACCTCTAGAAAAAACCCATAACTCAACCAAACTCCATACAGACCTTACCAGATACCCAAGTGACCTTTCCTAACTAGAAGCATACCATGCCTGATGCTAGATTAGTTTTTATTTCAATATTCTGCTTAATCTAGTGTTATGATAATGTTTTGAGATACCTAAATAAAAGTGGTAACAATAGGACCTTTATTTCTCGTATTTACTTTAATTAGTTTAATAAAAACAATGGATTGGCAGTCATCTAAGAAGTATCACATTTCCCAAAACTAGGAATCGCTAGGTAGTCCACTGTCATTTGTTATTTAATATCATTTGGTGGTCTTGTTTTTTTCTTATACAACTTGTTCCTCCTAGCCAAAGGGAAGCTATCACATTCAGTATGATCAAATTCTACAATGTGTTTATACCATCTACATAATCACATGCAATCCTCCTTGATTGTTACCTTATCTATTTTATCACATAATTTGAGGTGAAACATTTTGGCATGCTCGGTGGGACCCATTAGGGGTTCTTTGGCATTGTTCATTCCTAGGTGAATCATTGTGTGTCTATTTCCTTTTGAAGGAGTTCAAATTAAAGTTTCTCCCTTGAACCATTATTTTTCTACTACTGGTGTCATTGACACTCGTATTTTGAACTAAAAAGAACACTTATTTTTATTTTGTATTGCATTAGTGAAAGACATAATCTTTCCTATTCATCATTTCTCTCATCGAATTTCATTGTGGATTTGGGTCTAAAATATTTTCATATCATTTATGTGTGTTGCATCTATAGCTCATTTAAAAATTATGGGAAACCTATATATTGGAAGTCATGACCAGCTGATGGTTGAAAAATTAAACCGTAGCTCACACTTTGCACACTTCTTTCTCTATACCAAACCACTAAAAATAAATTACTCATTTTATTAAAAAACATCTTTCTTGGAAGAAGTTGTCAATGATCACATGATCAGAGGATTGAAAATGGGCTCCAAACTAGTTTCTTTGTCCATTCATCATCTCAGAGAAGGATCCCACACACCAAAATATATCTGAAACTATCCATAGTTTTTGAATTTTGTAGGGCACCTTTATCAAACCAAAAACTCACTATATTCAAAATTCCATCCAAATGGCATAAGCCAGAACATAAAATCTACCACAATATTTTCGTGTTTGCTAGCTTTCTCCTTGATCTATGTTTTGAGGTATGAGTTCATTTTGTCCATTCTTATTTCCCTTCACACCCCATAATCATAGTTAGTGTATTCCAATTCTTTCTAAGTGTGTTAGGGTAAATCATTACCATACGTAGTTTCTGGGTTGGTCTTTTACATGATTTAAATCACCAAAATCATTTTTTATCTTTTCAAAAATTTCACAATAACTAGCATTGGTCCAACGACTACCACTAGTTCCCTCATCTAACCATTATTGGTTTACTGACTTGTTGTCCTCTATAAATTCCCCCTCTTTCGAAAGTAAAAATTTGAAAATTTTGAGCTGACACCTTCAGTGATGTTCTAGTGAAGTGAAAATTCAAGGAGATGATAAAAATTCACGTTTTTTGGAGTCATTTTGGTGATTTGCGGGTCTGTCAGACATTTTTGTCCTTCATGTCCTAAGTCCGCCGGGCCTTTTGTTCCCCGATCAACCACATTCCCTGAAAATATGTTAACTTTTGGTTCTGTTGAAACTTTTCAGTCCGTATGTTCCAAGTTCGTTTGGGCCTTTTGTTCCCCGATCACCCACATTGGCTGGATCGGGTCCTTCGTGTACTTTTGTCCCATCTATCCCAAAAGTGTCTGTGCCTTCTATCCCTAATTTTCCTGCATCACACGCATCGGTCAAATCACATCCTTGCATCCCTCTCATCCCTCACATTTCCAAGTTTATGGACCACTTGTGCTCATTTGGCCTGCTTTACACACATCCCGTGTCGGCTGGATCGCATCTTCACGTTCCTTGTGTCCCAAATGTACCAAAGACCATCCGAGCTAGTTTTTTTTTCACTTTTCCCGATTCTTTCCTTTTTGAGTTAGTGCATATGAATTTAATGCACATTTATAACCTTCTCTCTCCTAAAATGGCTATTTAATGGGACTACCCTCTAAGCATTTTTCACACTATTTACTCGCTACCATTCACTCAAATCCTTGTAATTAAGACCATCTTCTTGTGCTCCCATTCCCTTTGCATTTTTCACTGCAGATTCGATCTATGAAGGCTATTTTTCTGTACATTGCAAATATGAAGATTAAGTTCTAGGGTCAAGAGCATGTTTCACCACTTGATTCCTCTATTCATGATATTGGAGATAGTGAGGTTTGACACTTGGATTTTGGTGATTTCTGGAACAGATTAATTATCCCTAATCCTTCCTCCATGGCATAGATGATCAATGACATTGGCCTTACGTATGCTACGGGTTTCCTAATCTCAGTACAATGTGCTCACCTGTGGGGCTCACTTTAACCCTGACACAAAGGAATTGTCTAATATGCACGAGGAGTTGATTACTAAATTAGATGTTTTGTTGCTGCTCTATGAATTCCAAAAGTTAAAGACTCCATTATTATCACTTAGGCTCAAGATCAGACTCTATTCGAGCAATACAGTGATAAATACAAAGTGAGGATAACAAATTCATGGTTGAAGAACCCTAAAAAGGGAGCATCTTGACTTTCCAAGGCATTATTTAGGGCTGATTTCAATGAAGAACTGTCTGATTTTATTATCTTTCTAGCTCACGTAATGGGGTTACCCTCTACCAATGAATTTCACTTTTGGATGTGCCCGCTCATCAACATCATCTGCAAAGGTAGCCAGAGCATAAATTGGGCAGAAATCATTTGCATGAATTTTACAGAATAGTTGTACAATGTGCAATAGACCAAGAAGTTCTATATGACTTCTTATCTCATGTATACCCTAGCAGCATCTTGGCAATGGTTTGGATTCACATATATAGAGGGTCAAAAGGATGAACCCATTTATGCATACTTCCCTCAATTCACTCTTAAAACTAGCAACCACAACTTCAGGAGGGTGAGTGATTCCTTTACCATGTATATTGTGAGGCTTTTAGAAAGTGATACTGCAAGGATATTTTCTGATGAAGCCATGAACGTGATAGAAAAGTATGGGGCTTTCTTCATTCAGTTCAGGAAGTTTTCATATATCAGGTTGGCTAGTTATGAGAACACACCTCTCAAGCTCCCCATGTTCTATAATGAAAAAATGGCTTTGATTGAGGTATGCAGGCAATTGGATAAATTGCATAGAACCTGCAGGGACAAGAAGATATTGGGTTTACATTTCCCTATTTCCTTGGGCAACTATACATGTAAAACAACCTTGGATGCTCAAATTATAGAAAGGGCCCTTACTCCCATCACTGTTCACTTCTTCAGGCCTAGGACCTATTTTGATTTGAAGAATTTCATTGAGCTAAATCTCAAAATTAATTATCATCACAGATAAGATACTGAGGACTACTGGGCCGATTGTGCAGATGACTTTGAAGCAAGGAAGAGACATTATGGAAAATTCTCCCTACATGATGCGCCCGAATTAGCAGGAACTTGACAAGGTCATAACTTGAGCTCCGGGTGTCCGTTTGAGTCCGTTTTTTTTTTGAAACCACGTGTTTTGATGAGACGAACGCAGCGGCAACCTGCCCTACCAGTTGGGGCAAGTTTTCAACATGTTTTCGGGCCCTAAATCCGCCATCTTGAGGCCGAAAATTAGGATTTAAGTTATAGTTTGGTTTTTTCCTATTTTTGAGCATTAGTTAATTTTAGTCTATTAATTGCATTTTGAGTTAGAAAGTTGGCAATTCCTCTAATTTAGGGATGTAGAAGATGCGTGGCAATTTCTGTGCCCGTAGGAATAAGCATGCGAACTTACTAAGAATAGCAGGTTCTAGTAAACTGCTAAAAATAGTAATTTCCGCCACCTAGAGTAGATTTAGTCAGAGTTAGCTAGAGTTTACTTGGAAACTCGAGTTGGGAGTTATTTTTCCTATTTAGGAAACATTGTAATTCATTATTGGTTAACGAAGAAGGAGATCTATTTTCTTTTTGAGTTCATTTTATTGCAGTCTATCTGGTTGTTCTTAATTTGGCTGCATTACTACAAGTGATAAAGGAGCTCAATCTCTACCAAGTTCCTGAAGGGTTCCAGGATGATACTAAAGACTTGTTGTCTTATGAATATGAGACATTGATCAAGTGTACTCCCTTAGAATATTTGGACTGGTATAAGAGGGAGAAGGATGACTTGGATGAGATTTTGGCTCATGTCCTTGTAAGAACTAAGGTCTGGTTTGACAAAAAAGTTCGTGAGCTTAGGAAGAATCGAAGCGGATCTTCCTCCAAATATACTTCAACACCTAGGAAGGAATCACATACACCTATCTCAGAGGTACTTGCACAAACCCCTCCTCCTTCCTCAAATAAAGAACCTGAATCATCTACTCCTTGTTCCTTTACTCAAGTGTACCAAAATAAGGTAAAAGAGGTTAAACAAGAGCCAATTGAGGAAGAACCCCTTCTAGGGCACTCAAAACTACCTTCCGGGCCATAAAATGTTATTGTTCTTAATGAAAGTGATGATGATGAGGTACTAGTCCCTACAGGAACTTCAGAGGTTACAATAGATAAAGAGAAAGAAGTGCCTAGCACTGAACCCCCAAGTACCACTGATTCCTCTGCTCAAGAAACTCCTGATGCCTCGCTCATATCTCTACTGGAAGCAACAATGGTGAATAATTTGAGTGTCATGATCTCACTTGCTCTTGGAGCTCTTGTCCCTTCTTCTTCTTCCTCCACTTTTGCATGGGTGCAACCCTTGGTTGATAGTAGGAAGAGGAAACCTTCTTCTCGATTGACAAGGCCAAATTTTGATGCCGTGGCAGCCTTGTTGGGCACTAATCCTTCTGCTCCAACAAAGACGGCTAAAAAAACTTCAAGGATAGTGACAGATGCTCAAGGCCAACAATTTCTAGAGGTTGCAAAACCTAAGGTTGATAAGGCAGAGTAGGATCTATTAGGCTCTGATCTAGAGCTTTCTAGGATTCCGATGGGAGAATATACCCCTGAGAGTGAAGTGCATAACCTCCAAGAGATGGTAACCAAGGTTATTGAGAGAGTAGAAAGGGGTAAACAAACTATAAAATAGTTGGAAGAGAAAAATCAAGTTTTTTCTAGCTTAATCAAGTCGTTATTGGCTAAGGACAAGGTTTTGGATCCTACTCCACTGGTTTCCCTTCCACCTCCTATGATTCTTAGTCAAGATGAAGTTCAAAGAATCAAAGATATACACAGGTATTCTACTTACGGAAGGGCTATGGAAGCCACGGTGGATGACATGATCATTACAAGCTTGAATTTCATTGTAGAGGCCTTCAAACTCAACGAGAAGGTGGCTAGCCTGCCAAAAAAACTCTCCTCCTTAATTGGAACCATGGATAAAGAACTGAAGCTTTGGAGTAGCTGCATAGTGGATCTTCGCCTGATGGGACAGGTTGATGAAAATATATTAAAGGCCAATAAGGTTTTTTATGATGCCAAAGACAACTTGTCAAGGTCATGGGTTTTTAGCATGGAATGGAAAATAAAAGTTCTAGAGGAAGCTTTGGGAGAGTTGAGGAGCAGTTGGCAGAAAGGAGAAACCTTCAAAACTTGTGTTGTGTCTGCTTTCAAAGATATTCACTATCATCTTCACGATGAAACTTCAGGTGTTCCTTTATCTCTCCAAGAAATTAAAACTCAGTTCAAGGCATTTGTTAAAGAAAAATTCTTCAAGGAAGAATCAATTACCAAAGAGAAGATAAAGGAGATTTTCTCTCTTCAATCTACTATTGAAGAGGCTAATAAAGAATATCATGCACATAATGAGTTTGATAAGGACATGGAGAAATGTTTAGGTACTTGGTCTCAAGACATTGCCAACACATCAATCCCACGAGGCAGAGAAATAGCTGAAGCATTGAAAAATTTTAGGTAACTAATTCTCAAATTGGTGGGCCCTCCTTAGCAATAAGCAAATGTTTTCCCTTCTAGCTTCTCTCCCTCCTTCTTTTTCTCAAATCAGGCTTATTGTAATTAATTAAGGGTCTTGTGTCAAGCACCTCCTTAATTAACATTTTAGTTAAAATAAACAGTTACCAAGTGTAACTAATTTGTAAGTTTTATAATGGGCTCTCTACGCCATTCTTTGGGGCTAGAACTCAGTTTATTTTTGAAAGTGTAAAGGAGTAAAAAGATATCAATACAAGAAGATCTCTCTTTCTATTTCCATCTAATCTTGTTCTTTCATTGCTATCTATTAAAATTTATTGAGTCATTACAAGAAGAGCCAACCTTACAACATTGGCTGAGGATCAGAGATTAGCTATTAGCGTTGAAGATGACTTGATCATGTCTGGTAAGTTGAAAAGAGATCCTTCCAAATATATAGCTTATTCTTCCTCATCTTCTACCCTTGGAGCTAATACAGATCCATTAGTACAAAAGCTTACTAATGACCTCATTGCCATCAAGAAAAATTTGGCCCAGCATGGTCCTTATGCAGATTTTCTAAGGAGGAATTTTCAGCCTAGAAATAATTTGCCTTCCTCTTAGGCAAGGCTAGAAATTGAGGGGCCACCCATCAAGGTCCCTATTAATGCAACTTGTGAGGTTGAAGAGCCTAAAGATGAAGAGATTAATGAAGATTTTGAAGAACCTGAAGAATAAGTTGATGAAGAACTTGAGGAACTTGAGAGATCTCGAGTTAATTTCTTCACCACTAAAGGTGTTGATGAAGAGGATGATTATGATGAAGTAGTAGCAGATAAGAATAGTGAATCATACACTGTCATGACTTGGGAACAAAAAAATAAGGAGAAAGTGACGTAACCTGCTAAGAGATCCAAGGAGCATCCCATGATTATCCCCGTTGTTACAAAAAGAGGATCTCCTATTCCCACTACATCCACATAGAAGGTGAGTTCTACTAATTCTACTTTTCCTAATACTACTGCTAAAGCTTTTTCTTCTCCAGATCCTAAACCTGATAAGCCTAAGATTCATAGTGATGATAGCCCATCCACCTCTAGATATTTTGATATCATTGATCACCTTAAGAAGACAAAGGTTCAAATTTCAGAGGCTGAGTATTATCAAACCCACCCTAAAGACTTTTCCAAAATGGTCCACTTTGTCAATTCCCATTCCAAAAATACATCTAAAGTCCTTTTTCCTACTCTATCCTCTACACCCCAACCCAACCTTGTAGCTACAGTCACCTCACGTAATGATAAAATCAAACTATTTTATGTGACTCTTCTTATAACAGGCCATAAAGTTAGTAACTGTGTCATAGATTTAGGAGCATCAGATAATGTAATGCTTGCCAAAGTGGTTCATGATTTGGTTCTTACTCTCACACACACTTATGGGTCTTGTTATTCTATATAGAGTAAGGAGGTGCCCCTGGTTGGATGGATTAAAGATGCACAAGTAGCTTTTGCCACTTTACTAGAGAAGAATATTTTGGCTACTATTCTGGTAGCTGATACCCCCCCTTCATATGGTATGCTCTTAAGTAGGAATTTTTGTAAAGATGTGGGAGGAGAGATTTAAATGGATTGGTCACATACCCTCATACCTGTCAAATGAAAGATGAAGAAGTTGTTGCCTGAGAATAAATATGAGTATTATGTGTAAAAAGCAGATGATCCCAAAGCACAAATAATCTATGAGGATATTGGGCATGGTAATTATATGATTATGTCTCTAGAGGAAACTAAACTTCCCAAAGAAGAACTTCATGATCCTAATGGTATTTAGAATCTAGAATTTGATGGAAGCTGCTCCTCAGTAGGTTCTGGAGTAGGTGTGGTGATGATATCTCCTGAACGAAAGGTTCATCCTTTCTCATTCAAGCTACAGTTTGAAAATACCAATAATACAACAGAGTATAAATCCATCATTCTTGGACTTAATGTAGCAAAAGAAAAAGGTGTGAATTTTTTTTTAGCTCATGGAGATGCAGAACTAGTTGTTAAAAAAATCAGAGACCTTTTTCGAGTAAATAATAGAAGGTTGAAGCATTACCAGAATCAAGTTTGGGATTCTATTGAATTTCTTGATGCCTTCTCCATTGAAGTTGTGCCGAGAGAGAAGAACACCAGGGCTGATTGGCTAGCTGTCTCAGGATTGTTGTTGATACCTCACCCTGATTTCTCTCAGGAAAAATTCACCTTCGAAATGATCCATAGGCTGAGTGTTCCTCATAATTGAAGTACTTGGTAAATTTTCAATGATGATCAACATTTTCTTTCTTTCTTGGAGCTCAAGGATAAATTTTAACAATCGTACTTCAAAGGCAGTGACAATTTGCCTCGTGAAAGTGTATCTTCTAATGAGGAGGGTGTTTAAGAGGAGACAGACCAAGATGGGTGCATCAAATTCAAAGGTAACAAGATTCCTAAAGGGTTGGTGAGTTTGGAGGAATTGTTTGATAAACATTACAGGTATTTTAAGTCTAAATCTTCTACGAGAGTGTGGTAATTTGCTGAGTATGAAAAGATTAACATTGAGATCTTTGCTAATCCCAAAATGGTGAACGTTGGAACATGTTGTACACAATAAGAAAAGAAGAAGGTGGTGAAACTCTTAAAAAAGTATAGGGATGTTCTTGCATATTCATATGAGGATCTAAAAGCTTTCCAACCAAAGGAAATGTAGAATTTCATGCCTCTCCAACTTGGGATTAAAACTTTCAAGAAAAAGAAAAGGTAGTACAATCCAAAGATTGCTGACACCATTTTTTAGGAAATAAAAAAATAATTGAAATCTAAAATTATCTTCCCCTTTCACCATTCGACATGGATTGCCAACAATGTACCTTTCAGGAAGAAAAATGGCAAGATTCATATCTGTGTTGACTTCATGAACTTGAATTAGGAGTTTTTGAAGGACAACTACCCTCTACCCATGATGGATCAAGTTTTGTAAGTGGTTATAGGATCTGGAATGTTGTCCATACTTGATGGCTTCTTAGGGTATAATTAAGTGGAAGTTAATACCACAGATCAGAACAAGACTGCCTTCACCACCCCCTAGGGTACTTTTTCCTACAAGAGGATTCCTTTTGGACTTATTAGTGCCAGTGCCACTTTTCAAAGGGCTATAGACTTGGCTTTTGGAAGTTTGAAAGGGAAATGTATTGTTGTGTATCTAGATGACCTGACTATGTTTTCCAAAACTATTGCAGATCATTTTCAGCATTTGGAAACAATTCTCTTGAAATGCAAAGAACATAGGGTTTCTTTGAATCCCAATAAATCCATATTTTGTGTCACAGAGGGAAAATTTTTGGGGCATGTTGTCTCTAAATATGGAATCAAAATTGGTCCTGAATGAGTTCAAGCTATTCGGCAGATTCCTCTTCCCATAAGTAAGAAGGGAGTGCATTCTTTCTTCAGTAAGATCAACTTCCAGAGAAGATTCATTCCTGATTTTGAAGAGATAACTTTGAATATCTCTCAAATGATGAAAGGAATACAAATGTATGGCTGGTCCTTTGAAGGGAAATAAGCTTTTGAAGGTGTTAAAAAGGCTATCGCTAGGGCTCCTATCTTAGCATGTCCAAATTTTAGTAAGGATTTTATTATTTATTGCTATGCCAAAGAAACCACCATGGCTACTGTATTGACCCAAAGGAATTTTGATGATCATGAGCTCCCAATTGCATTCATGAGCTACATTCTTAAAAATCATGAGTTTAAATACACCATGATGGAGAAGCATGATTTTGCAGTCATTAAAGCCGTCAAGTAGTTTTGATTTTACATTCTTATCTCTCACTTTGTGGTGCTTGTGCCTGATAGTACCATCAAGTGTATTCTTATGCAACAAGAATTTGGAACTAAGAGAGGAAACTAGGTAGCAAAGGTTCAAGAATATGAAATTGAGATTAGACCAACCAAACTAGTTCGGGTAAAGGCTTGTGTGAGCTCATCACTGAAGGAGCTGGTCATGAATTACCTAAGGAGGAGGTTGATGTTCCTATTATTCTATTTCTCAGCTTGAAAGATGAATGGTATGCTAATATTTCTCATTTTCTCACCTATAGGGAGTGCCCCTCTAACTTGATTTCCAAGGATAAGAGAGCTATCAAGGTAAGATCAGCCCAGTACGTGTTGTGGGAGAATGCTTTGTTCAAATGTGGAATGGATGGGATATTTCTGAAATGTGTTGACAAAGAACAATAGAAGAAGCTTTTCTTAGCTTTCCATGATCAAACATGTGGAGTTCATTACTCATCTATTGTTACTGCCCATAAGATTCTTCATGTTAGATAATATTGGCCTACCTTGTTTAAAGATGCATAAAAATGGGTTGATAAATGTGAAGCTTGTCAGAATTTTTTGGGAAGACCCAAATTGGCTGCCTTGCCACTTAAACCAGTTGTGATTGAAGAGCCCTTTTAATAGTGGGGTTTAGATTTCATTAGAACACTCAACCCATCTTAAAGTGCATGACATACTCATGTGTTGACTTCCACAGATTACTTCACTAAGAGGGTAGAATCCATTCTAGTAAAGAGTACTACTTTTGAAGTAGTATGTAATTTTATCAAAGAAAACATCTTGGTAAGATTTGGAGTGCCAAAAAAGATTGTGATTGATAATGCTTCAAACTTTTCTTGTACTGAGATGATGGATTTTTGTTATGGATATGGCATTTCGCTTGCTCACTCTTCATATTATTATCCTCAAGGGAATGGATAGGAAGAATCAACAAACAAGAATATGGTGGCTATAGTAAGGAAACTGGTTAATTAGGAGAAATCATTTGTATGAATTTGACCGAGCAATTGTCTAATGTGTAATAGACTAAGAAGTTCTATATGACTTCTTATCTCATGTATGCCCTAGCAACTTTTTAGTAGTGGTTTGGATTCACATATATAGAGGGTAAGAAGGATGAACCCATTTATGCATACTTCCCTCAATTCACCCTCGAAAATAGTAACCACAACTTCAGGAGTGTTAATGATGCCTTTACCATGTATATTGTGAGGGTCTTAGAAGGTGATACTACCAAGAGATTTTCTGATGAGACCATGAACCTGATAACAAAGTACAGAGATTTCTTCATTTAGTATAGGAGGTTTTCATGTATCAATTTGGCTGGTTATGATAACACACCTCTCAAGCTCCCCATGTTTTGTAATGACAACATCGCTTTGATTGAAGTGTGCAAGCAATTGGATAAATTACATAGAACCTATAGGGACAAGAAAATATCTAGTCTGCATTTCCCTATTTCCTTGGGTAATTATACATGCAAAATAGCCTTGGATGCTCAAAATATAGAAAGGGCCCTTACTCCCATCACTATAAACTTTTTAAAGCCTAGGACCTATTTTGATTTGAATAAGTTCATTGAGCAGAAACTTAGAATTAATTATCATCAGAAGTTAGATACTGAGGACTACTAGGCTGATTTTGTAGATGAATTTGAACCAAGGTGGAGGCACTATGGCAGATTCTCTCTGTAGATGATAAAGGAGCTAAATCTCTACCAAATTCTTGAAGGGTTATAATATGATAATGAATACTGGCTATCCTATGAATATGAGACATTAATCAAACATACTCCTTTAGAAGATCTGAAATGGTACAAGAAGGAGAAGGACAACTTGGTTGAGATTTTGGCCACTGTCCTTGTAAGAACCAAGGTTTGGTTTTGACAAAAAGGTTCAAGAGCTTAGGAAGAATCAAAGTGGATCTTCTTCCAAAGATACTTCAACACCTAGGAAGTAATCACATAAACCCAACACGGAGGTGCCTACACAAACCCCTCCTCCTTCCTCAAATATAGAACCTGAATCATCTACTTCATCTTCTTCCATTCAAGTGTATCAAAAGAAGGTAAAAGAGGTTAAAAAAGAGCCAATTGAGGAAGTACCTCTTTCAGGGCATTCAGAACTACCTTCAGGGCTAGAGAACATTATTGTTCTTAGTGAAAGTGATGATGGTAAGATACCAGAATGTGCAGGAACTTCAGAAGTTACAATAGAAAAAGAGAAGGAAGTGCCTAGCACTAAACCTCTAAGTGCCACTGATTCCTCTACTCAAGAACCTCCAAATGCCTCACTCACATCTCTACTGGAAGAAAAAATGGTGAATAATTTAAGTGCCATGATCTCACTTGTTCTTGGACCTCTTGTTCCTTCTTCTTCTCCCTCTACTTTTTCATCGGTGCAACCCCTAGTTGACAGTAAGAAGAGGAAACCTTCTTCCCATTTTTTAGGACCAAACTTTGATGTTGTGGCAGCCTTGTTAGGCACTACTCCTCCTCATCCATCAAAGAGAGCTAAAGAAACTTCAAGGATAGTGACAGATGCTCAGGGCCAACAATTTCTATAGGTTGTAAAGGCTAAATTTGATAAGGCATAGCAAGATCTATTAGCCTCTGACTAAGAGCTTTTTAGGATTCCAATGGGAGAATCCACTCCTGAGAGTGAGGTGCATAACCTCCAGGAAACAATAACCAAGGTTATTGAGAGAGTGGAGAAAGTTAAATAGACTATAGAAAAGTTGGAAGAACAAAATCAAGTTCTTTCTAGCTTCATCAAATCATTGTTGAGTAAAGATAAAGTTTTGGATCCTGCTCCACTAACTGCCCTTCCACCTCCTATGATTATCATCCAGGATGAGGTTTAGAGTATCAAGGATATACACAGGGTTTCCACTTATGGAAGGGATATGGAAGCCATGGTTGATGACATGATTATTATAGGCTTGAATGTCATTTTAGAAGCCTTCAAACTCAATGAGAAGGTGGCCAACCTACAACAAAAAATATCCTCCTCTATTGGAACCATGGACAAAGAATTGAAGCTTTGGAGTAGTTGCATCATAGATCTTTTCCTGATGGAACAGGCTGATGAAAATATATTGATGACAAATAAAGTTTTTTATGATGTTAAAGACAACTTGTCAAGGTCATGGGTTTTCGATGCTGAATGGAAAATAAAAGTTCTGGAAGAAGCCTTGGGAGAATTGAGGAACAGTTGTCAGAAGGGAGAAGCCTTCAAAACTTGTGTTGTGTCTACCTTCAAATATATTCACTGTCATCTTCATGATGAAACTTCAGGTGTTCCTTTCTCTCTCCAAGAGATTAAAACTTAGTTTAGGGCATTTGTTTAAGAAAACCTGTTTAAAGAGGAATTGATTACCAAAGAGAAGATAAAGGAGATTTTCTCTCTTCAATATGATATTGAAGAGGCTAATAAAGAATACCTTGAGCATACCGAGTTTTATAAGGACATGGACAAATGACTAGGCACTTGGTGTCAAGCCACTACCAACACATCAGTCCCATGAGGTAGAGAGATAGCTGAAGCATTGAAAAGATTCAGGTAATGGATTCTCAATTCGATGGGCTGTTCCCAGCAATAAGAAAATGTTTTCTCTTCTAGCTTCTCCTCTCCTCCTTTTTCTGAAATCAAGCTCATTGTAAACTAATTAAGGATCTTGTGTCAAGCACTTACTTAATTAACATTTTAGTTAAAAGAAATGGTTATCAAGTGTAACCAATTTGTAAGCTATATAATGGGCCCTTTGCACCATTTTCAGGGGCTGGAACTCTGTTGATTTTTGAAAGTGTAAAGGAGTAAAAAGCTATCAATACAAGAAGATCTCTATTTCTATTTCCATATGCTCTTTTTATTTCATTACTATCTGTTAAAAGTTATTGAATCATTAGTCTATTTTACTTCAGTAAGTTCTATATTATTTTAGATGTCACCTCTGGAACTTTGTGTCTATGAAATAACATCTTCTGGTTTTAAATGCAAATTATTGTGTTCTATATGATTCCCTTATGACATGAGTAAGGAATTATTTTGCTACCTATATTTCCTAAGAGTGCTTTTTTGCCCCCTCTCATTCCTTAATTATTCTATCGGTTTGTATTGATGATCTGTTATATCAAACACTTTAATAATATCAAAGTTCCTCATTAAAGCTAAACATTGTACATTTGTAAATAGATTCTTGCCTTTAAATAAGGGAACCTTTCCCATTAAAGAGGAGGAAATTTTTGTCCCTTGACTGTTGCTTTCAATACAGTCCTTATTTGACAACCAACACGAATGCTATCATTTTCCTATTGTTTTGGTCATTTTAACCAAACTAACATTCACCACATTTATGTTCTTTCTGGGATTTCCTCAATTACCTCACCATATCTCTATGTCTCTAAAATCAATGTAAAATTCTAGATCTACTCCATTTTCATATTTTGTTTCCAAATTTTCAAGTAATTTTATTTTCCATGGTGACTAGTATTAGTCCTCTTATCATAATTAGTTACTCTCTGTGATCGACACCGGTTACTCAACCACCATTGGTCTCTATGTTTTAATTTTTCAATTAAAACATCGATCAGTTATCACCTTCTGGGACCATTTTTTCCATTCCTTCTATACTCCTGTGCCATCTACAGATATAAAATTACCACTTATTCTATTATTCACATGGTTTTGAAGCGTAAACAAGCTAATGCTCTCATGTTTCATGCTAGTCACCAGCCTCTCCTACCTAGCCCATTGCTACCTTCCATTCTATCACCTATGGATTCCAATCAACCTATTACCATCAATACCGATGATGAGGAATTCACGAGAATCCTTAATCAAAACCCTATTACTTTACAATATTATCTATCCCATTCATCCACTAGAGATTCATCAAGTACTATTATATATGACATGCATGTGTCCATTCCTCCTACCCTCACACCCACTTATGTATTAGCTACTACTAGCTCGGCCTTACCCTCTTCTACCTTACCACCTATGGTGTCCTAGATTAACCCTACATCATCAATATATTTTGCACATATGACATTTGTCATGAATTTGACGTCAGTCACTCCTATGATTTAAACCATACCTTTATCAACCACCTTGAGTGTAGGTCTATCTGCATTGCCACCTCTCATATACCTATTACATCTCAACCACCCATGGTGTCAACAACCCATACTCCCTTCCAAAACATTATCCGCTCCATTCTGTAGTATCTTCCTCTGATTGCTATCAGGGTCATTAAATCCACTCCACCTACCTACACTTATCATCAACAAACCCCTATTTCATCTATTGCTTATTTAGGATACTTTCCACCTACATCTATTCCATCCTACATACCTCCCTCACAATTTTTGTACTTGACACTACCACATACTAGGATGTCACCCACATTATACCCGCCTCATCTACTCCCTTATACTACAGGGGGTACCCAATCATCACAACCTATCAATTATCTTATCAAAATGATGATGGAAAATATGAAGACATTAGAATCATTTGTCTCTAACTCATGTAACTCTCTGACATATGATGATATTTGCAATGATCCTATTCACCCATCCATTCCAATTCTTCCATACCCTACGCATTGGGAAATTCCTAAATTCAACTGATTTAACAGCAAATAAGACCCACAACAATAATTGCGGTCTTTTCAACATAGGTGTTATCTGATCACTCATGATGACTCTTTTCTCTTACAAACATTCCCAGTGTCCTTGACAAGACCTGATTTCTACCTAGGCACTCCATTTTATCATTAAACCAAGTAGCTGAAGCTTTCCTAGACCAATTTTCTATCACCATTTTCAAGAAGGTCACCATGACTAACTTGTATGTGATACATCAATATAAAGACGGATCTATCACAAATTTTGTCACTTGTTGGCAGAGCTTGATTAACTAGCTCACATTCTAACGACCTCAAACCAATTTAATATAGTTGTTCACCAAGGCTTGTGCTAGACACATCTCACCAACTCTCTAAGTTCAAAACTTTTGTACGTTTGACGAGGTGTTCACCATGGCCTGAAAAATTGAAATTCATATCATAGAAGAGAAGAAGATATAATTATGTAGCAAGAATGCTGAGTTTAAATCAAATGATACCTCTTATTATTTTAAACCACAAAACAATTACTCTAAAGAAAAAGGATCTACCAACGCAGTAGTTTTGAAATCCATCCCATCTCACCCATACAACTAATCTAATCCTTCTTCCAATCTTTCTTTTGTTTAGGATTTTCAGTTTAAGTGGGAGAAACAAAAATATACTCCCATAGGAGAACCCTACTCTTCAGTTTTAGAAAAACTTCTAAAATATGGAATAATCACTCTTCCACCTGTCAAACCACATACTTTTTTTTACCCCTCTCATCTTATGCCTTCATGATACAAATAAAATTATTATTGTAAATATCATCACGTTAAAGGTCATAATGACGGTAATTGTATAACTTTCAAAAATATCATCCAAGAAATGTTAGATAATGAAGATCTCATTTTGGATAACCCTAACACACCGGCTACTTAGAACCTTCACATCTTCAAGAAGCCATTCCAAAATCACACCTTTTCATTTAACCAAATTGGTGATACCTCGACCAATGACAGTAACGTTTATGAGGTTCATGTTGTTTTCAACATCATACCATCTCTTCCTCAATTTCCTCCTAATTCATATATCACGGAGATTCTTGTACGATCTCCTTCATCCACAAAGGGAATTATTTCATCTACTCCTTTACACATAAAGGAGTCTCCCTTATCTCCCCCTTCACCCACAAAGGAGTTTTCCATATCCACCGATGCAGTTTCCCCACTCACCTCTCAACCTGACAAATAACCCGTAGTACTTACTCTTCTACCCACATGAGAGTCATGCTTACCTTCTTCTTCACCAAAAGATGAGCCTACCTCATCTGAACTGTCATCTCCTGTACCCATAGGGGATCCATTATCTGCATCCCTTCTTATTTGTGGTAATTCTTCATTCAATTTCAAGGATCTTGTTGATTTGCTCTCAACTATTTTACCCACATAGTCTAAATCCAACCAATTCCCTGTCTCACATACATTCTTTACAGGTATTACTACCAAATTAACATCATCCCCCCTACAACAATGCCATTTTCACGTTTAGCTGACTGCTTGGATTATGTTGACAATTCCATGCTTTGGGGATGCCTTCGGCTACCTTTATCCACTCAGATGCAAATGTTTTCTACTGATAATTCCATAATATATCCAAAAGTGTTTCAGAAAACCAAACCCATCATGCCCATGTTAGTTGTAGCAAACAATTATTCAACGCCGTCACCCACACCTTAACCTTTACCATAAAATCAACTTTTTTTTATGCCTAAAACCTTACCTACACCTATATCTTCCTCTATGTCAAGACCCATTACCAAATTGGGAGTCATACCGACATCAAGCCTAGTCCATCCTCCTGTCAAACTAGATTTAGACACGTCCTCACAAGATATTGCAAAGACTATTCCCCCACCTAAGAGGAAGACCCAACCTCCTAGGCCACACACACCGGCTTCTCCCAATACCCCTCTATCACCTTCACCACTTCTATCTATCCTAAGATGTGTTTGTGGCAAATCACAACACCCCTGAATGTCTACAACTCAATGGGTTGAGACTCTCAGTGTGATTGCATAACATGGAGCTTTTCCCAAGTGTGGGACCTTGCGAAATCAGAAAAGCTCTCCGGATGAAGGCCGGTTCCTATTCCTCTATTCAGATGCACACGTAGAAAATGTAGAGGGTTTACTAAAAACCTAATATAACTTTCCAAGGAGACAGGGTAAAAAAATGCATAAAATAAAACTTAAACTACAAAGGTGATGCACCGAGGAATGAATAACACATGTCTTGTCAATAAACACAGACCATTAAAATGTAATGCAAGATCATGCACAGATAGCCGGATTCATAGTGAAAGATCAGGAGGATGCAAATGAACACAGAGAGGGTTGAGAATCATCCACAGAAATGCATTAATTTACTCCAAAGATGATACAACACACTGCAAAATGCTAAGAGGCAAGGTTACATTACAGTTTCAAATGGGAGGTTTTAACTCCACAAGTTCACCTACCAAAGAGAAGAAGGGAGGGGCAAAAAATAAATGTCCAACCTTTAGAAAGAATCCCCTCCTTATAATTTATAGGAAGAATGAGAGAGGAAAGAGAGAGGAATTCCAAATCTACCCCAACCACCTCTAGGTTACATTTAATTCATCTCATTATGACGGTAGGTGAGAACCCTAGCAAACTTAAAAAGTGGCTAACTATATTTTGCATTTTTAAGAACTATTTCCCACCCAATTAAAGATATCTAGTCATAGTTGGACAGAGGACCTCGTAAGATTTCCAAAAAGTCCAACCTTGCGTTAATCCGAGCTCGCTGTGAAAAGTTATGGCCGTCTGAATATTTGGGTCAGGGTCTGCTTCCTGTCAGTGCTCAGGATGTTGTGCCTCATGAAGGTGCGCCATAGGCACATCCATATTCATGTCGACATACCCTTACATGTGCCAAGGTGTGAATTCTGTCATGTCAACATTTTGTGTCATACGCCCTTTACCTGCGCCTTGGCGCATCTATTTATGTGTCGACATCCATTTTCATGCACCCTTTTCCTATTCCTTGACACATCTATTTTCATGTTGACATCCATTTCCATGTGCCCTTTTCCTATGCCTTGGCGCATCTATTTTCATGTCGACATCCATTTCCATGCTCCCTTTTCCTGTGCCTTGGCGTATCTATTTGTGTGTCGACATCAATTTTCATGCACCCTTTTCTTATGCCTTGGCGCATCTATTTATGTGTCGACATCCATTTTCATGCGCCCTTTACCTGCGCCTTGGCGCATCTATTTTCATGTCGACATCCATTTTCATGCGCCCTTTTCCTGCGCCTTGGCGCATCTATTTATGTGTCGACATCCATTTCCATGCACCCTTTTCCTGTTCTTTGGCGCATCTATTTTCATGTCGACATCCATTTTCATGCGCCCTTTTCCTACACCTTGGCACATCTATTTGCGTGTCGACATCCATTTTCATGTGCCCTTTACCTGCGCCTTGGTGCATCTATTTTGATGTCGACATCCATTTTCATGTGCCCTTTTCCTACACCTTGGTGCATCTATTTGCGTGTTGACATCCATTTTCATGCACCCTCTTCCTGTGCCTTGGCGCATCTATTTACATGTCAACATCCATTTTCATGTGCCCTTTTCCTATTCTTTGGTGCATCTATTTTCATGTTGACATCCATTTTCATGCACCCTTTACCTGCGCCTTGGCACATCTATTTTTAGGGATTTGAGCTTCTTTGATTTCTATATTCTTCTTTTTGTCTATATCTACCCAGGGGGAGATATTTACAACAGGATGCCACCCATCAACCTTGGTCAAGCATCTTCCTACCTAAGGTAAACAAAAATAACAACATCCCTCCTCCTCATCGCGATTCTCTGCTATACCCAAATTAACTACAAAAATTATACCTTTTTCATTACCTACATCCTTTTTACCTCATATACCTACACCAATTCTAGTATCCTCATCATTACCTATGCCACTCCCTTCTCTTCAACAAGTATCTTCCATTTGGCCTCTTACTACAACCTTCACCACACCTCCATTATCACCTTGGCTAATCCATCCCCTTCTGCCATCTACCTTCCCTTCTACATCACACACTTCCTCTTCACATTTACCCAAGAAGGTGCAACCAAATCCTAAGAACCCACTACCCTCCAAATAAGTAGCTAAACCTACAACACCTTCAACAACTAGTTCACCTACTACATATTTACCCAAGACAATGCAATCTAAACCTAAAACTATATTATCTACCAAATAGGTAGTCAAACTTACCCAACCTCTGATTCCACCTCCATTGGCACCTCTCCCACCAAATTTACCTACACTTCCATCCATACCCACACTTACTTTACATTGTAATCCATTGGCTAGGTCCTACGCAAACATCCTAGCTAAGCTTTTGGAAACCTCTATCATCACATTGCCACCACTTAGACCTTATGACCCACTCAAACCTAAACTAGAAGGGTTTGATGTTAAAAAAATATGTGCTTACCATCATGTGTCAAGGAATAATGTGGAAAAATGTAAGGATCTTAATACTATTATTCTCCAACTATGTCCTCCCAAAGAAATCTTTGATGATTATGATATTTTAAATGAGGACCCTATCCCATCTACACCTTTCACCGCACATCCTTGTCCTATACCTATTCAGTGACCTTTATATCGCCCTCCAAAAACCTTTTATCATCCTCTAACATTTGAGATCAATATGGTCCAAATAAGAGAGATAGCCAAACCTCTGCCAAAATGCCAATGTGCTGCATTATTTTCACAAAACCAGTATATGCCCTTACCATATTTTTTCCCATCCTGTCTATACACCTATCACGAATCACTTACTCCTTCACCACAAATTAATTTGGTTCAAATTGCCACTCAATCCCAGAAGGAAAAAGGAAAGGAGAAAACAACCAACTCATCCACCACTCTTTTACCCAATATTCCATCTACACCTTCACCAAAAATCACCATCTATGGACCCACATACCCTATTTCTAATGGGGGTTCCCATCATATAATGATCAAACAATTAGACCACTATCCTCTCAAAATGTCTTTGTACGACCTTGTCCAAACCTATGAGTCTCATCAACAAGCCCTCATTTAGGTTCTACAATCTATTGAGGTTTTACCTAATGAATCTACTCTTGTTGCATTCATTATCAGTCCTCACCATGTGGCCTCTCTCAACACTTTATCCCCTTCCTCTACACCTGGTACCACTCATCAAGTATATGTACTCAGTTTTTCTGACGAATAGATTGTACCTCTCCAATCAGTTGATCTTGATCTCACCCTATTTATTTCCTTATACATTGATAACATATGCATTCGACATGTTATGATCGATGGTTATGCTAGTATCAACATAATTTCCTCCCATGTGTACAACCAAATGAGTATCCCTGATAATTACATGCATAATAAACTAATTATGTTACATTTATTTAACAATTCCATGACTTCCACCCTTGGAACCATCATTGTCCACATTCGTGTCAGCCCCCATACTATTCCTGAATTATTCTATGTATTAGAGGGGGAATTCCAGTATAAAATTCTTCTTAGCCAACCTTGGATATGTGCCGTTAGTTGTGTTCCTTCAACCTTACACCACTATTTAAAATTTGAACATGAAGGAAAAAACTATACCATTCCACCAGACCCTTCACCATTCAAGACATGTGATATGTTTTATCGACCCAATTATGTCCTTATACTAGTTAAGGAATCTACCACTGCTACCACTTATTCTTCCTCTGTTGCCTTATCCACCACTTCTTCCACTAAATCTTCCACAACTAACTCCTCTATTCCAGCTGCTACCACAACTTCTATATTTGAACCATCACCCAACCCATCTTTTTCTCAAAAAACTAATGCTTCTTATTCCACACTGACCAATAAGTCATCCATTCTCGCTACCCACATACCCACTACTGATCCTTTAAAAGGTTTTTTTTAATGCCTCACTCTGGGGGAGTACCGCCTTTATAATATTGATATATTCCTTACCCCTCAAGAGTATGGTAACCTTCACCAACATCCCCGCTATGATCACCACATAGGCAAGGTTTTCCCCTATGGTCCTCCCCACCTACACACCAAATTAACGTATGGGGGACTTGAAGATTCTACCTTCTCACCCGAGCCACCTTCCCAAACTCAAACATTTTCATCTGACATTTAATCTGTCGCTAACCACCACTTTTGCCACACCTTCCTCCATTGTTGTTCTTGGAAAGGCTTTGGCTTTGGTTTCTATGAACTAGGCCACCATACTATCATTGCTTACACCACTCTTGAGCATAAATACCACAATGGTATTGGATTTACCGAGCCACCTCCCAAGAAGGCCTGAGTTGAACTCATTAAGGATAATAAACATTACCCACCTGATTCACTAACTTCACCACCTTCACCTATAGAGTCTATGGATCTAGAATCCATTCCTCCTAACTTTGTTTTTTCATAAACACTATTTTCCTAGGACCTCTGACTTATCAGTGAGATGGTGAGGATCCCTCTTCTCTTCCCTTCCTGTATCTTGACATGATCGATAATAATACACCTTATATTAACCTCATTCAATTTTAGAATGATGAGTCTAGTCTCACCTACCTTGGTGTGGAATATTCTTATATTCATCAGTCATTACCTTCTGAGATGTAAACCATGTTGAATTAATCGACCATCGAAATCAACATTCACACACAGGATGACCCACACATTCTAAAAATAGGACAATCTTTAGATGCTGCTAAACATGAAGCTTTCATTTCTTTCCTTTGGGATCATAACAACACACTTGCTTGGTCCTACACTGATATGCTTGATACTGACCAAAAAAATTTGGTCCACAATATCATAACAATTCCTGATGCCAAACCCATGAAATAGAAGCTGCGAAAAATGCACCCCCGTATTTCCCTTCTTATCAAAGAAGAACTCCAGTTCCTTATTTTGGTTTCCTTCATCCTACCCATTGATTATCCCCAATGGATCTCTAACATCGTTCCTATCAAAAAAGTGACAAGGGGACTCCACATTTACATGGATTTCCATGACCTTAACTTACCTTTCCCCAAAGATGAATTTACTCTACCTAGTATTGAGTAACTAATTGATCTCACAGCTAGGCATGAGATGCTATCACTCATGGATGGTTTCTCAGGTTATAACCAAATATTACTCACCCTGAAATATCAACATAAGACCACCTTCATCACCCCTTGGAGCACCTTCTATTATCGTGTCATGCCCTTTGGCCTTAAAAATGTTTGTGCTACATATCAGTGGGCTATGAATTATATATGTCATGATATTATACATCGCATATTGGAAGATTATGTTGACAATATCCTTTCCAGATCCAAACATCAAGTTGAACACCATACATTTCTTAAGATTATCTTTGACTACCTCATCAAATAATGTGTTCTCCTTCAACCTAAGAAGTGTGTCTTCACTATTCTCTCTAGAAAGCTCCTTGGTTTTATTGTTTCTTTGCATGGCATTGAATTTGATCCTACTAAAATAAAGGTTTTTCTCGAGATGTCTCTACCTACTAACCTTCGTCAACTTCGTATTTTGTAAGGAAAGTTGAAATCTATTCATCGCTTTATTTCTCAGTTTTTTGACCACTACCATTGATTTCATCATCTTATCAAAAAGGATGTCTCCTTCAAATGGGATGAAAAATGCCACAAAGCCTTTGAAGCCTTAAAAAAATACCTCCTCCAACCACCTATGCTCATTCCCCCTAAGGATGACCAACCATTTTACCTTTACATTTCTACTACTGATCATTCCTCAGGTGCCATGCTCTCTCATCGTGACGAGCAACCTAGGGAGAAAGATTTTTTTTATAGAAGACGTATGCTTTTAGACTACGAAACTAGATATACTTACGCCGAAAAACTCTTTCTAGCATTAGTTTTTTGTCTCAACTAAACTTTTCCATTACCTACTCAACCATAAAACCTTTGTTATCACCAATATTGATCCTTTACATTACATGTACGCTAAGCCCTACAAACATCAACGTGCTGCATGTTCACCCATTCTTCTTACAAACCTAGATCTCAAATTCATCCATCAAAAAAATTTCAAAGGAAAAACAATTGTTGACCAACTCGCAGACACACCTCTCTCCAAAAACTAATCCTCTAACTTCTATTTCCCTAATGAAGCCATCACTACCCTCTCCCTAGATGATATCATTTACCAGATGACCATTTTCTTCGATCGTTCCAAATTCTAGCGTGTGGGTGGTGCCATAGTTATCCTCATTCCTCTTGATGGTGAGCCTATACCATTATCTTTCAAACTAGATTTTTATTGCACTAACAATATCTCTGCATATGAAGCACTCGTGTTAGGTATTCAAACCTCCATAGCCTTAAAATTTAAATCAATTAATATCTTTGGCAAATCTCAAATGGTTGTGAAAAGTTAATGGTATATACCAATATCGTAACGAGATACTTCAAAAGTATAAGCATCATGTTGATATACTTTTGACTACCTTTGACCATTATGAATTTCAAACCACCCCGCGTTCCACCAATAAATTTATAGATACCATGGCATGCTTGCTTCTCAAATTTCCTCTTCGTTCTCCAAATCAAAAATTTGTGTCATAGTACAAAGGTTGAAATCAACTTCTTATCTATTTTGAGATGTCAACCTTGTAGGAAACATTGAAACTAACTCACATGATCTTTGGTATAATCAATTTGTTGACTACATTTCCCTGTCAATTATGCCACTAGATCTTACTCAAACTGGACAACGAGCCTTTCTCAAAAGTTTCTTTCTATATGTCATCATGGGTGGTATTCTCTATAAACATGGTTTTGATGCTATCCTCTTACAATGCCTTACAAAATCTAAAATTCCATACACCATCAAGGAAGTTCATGATGGGATTTGTGGGTATCAATTCAGTGGCTTAGTTGTCACTAAGTACATCCTCTGCTTGGGCTATTACTGGCCAAACCTAAACCATGAGTGTTGTGATTATGTCAATCATTATGTGATGTGTTAGCAACATGTTAATCATAATCACACCCCTAGTCATTCCTTACAGGTCACATGAGACCTTTGTCCTTTCTCTTAATGGGGTTTTGTATCAAGAGATCAACCCTCATTCTTCCCAACATTATCAATGGATTATTACCACTACCAAATATTACACTAAATGGGTAGAAGACGTACCTCTTATTTCTAAAAAAGCTAAGAAAATATATGAATTCATCAACCATAAAATCATTTGTCACTTTGGTGTCCCTCACCGCCTCATCACTGATAATGGAAAACAATTCAAAAACAAAACCCTATGAAAACTCTGTGATTCCTTCGAAATTCAACTAAGTTTTTCTTCACCTTATTATCCTTAAGAAAATGGCCAAGCTGAATCAACCAATAAAACCTTAAACAAAATTCTTATGAAATTGGTTGACGATATTGGTAATTATTGGCACATACATATTCCATTTTCCTTATGGGCTTATCACACTAGTTTTCATACCTCAACTATTGCCACACCTTTTTCTTTAGTCTACGGTACAAAAAAATTCTTTCTGCTAGAAGTCCAAATTCGATTTCTTCATATCTCAATCAAAGATATTCTCAATGATGATGATTTTTTCCAGGGCCTTTTGGCACAACTCGATTTATTAGATGAATGATGTCTAAATTATCTTGATCACTTCCAAATCTACCAAAAACGTATCAAATGTGCCTACGATAAACATTTCAACAAATGAACCTTCCAGGTTGGTGACCTCATCTTGAATTAAAATCAAGATGTAACAAAAGTAGTGAAAAGTAAATGGTGAAAGTTTTCTCCAAATTGGCTTGGACCCTCTATCGTTACTCATGCATATGGATCAGGTGCTTATCTTTTTTCTTCACTCAAATGTAAACCTGAACCTAAGCCCCTTAATGTCTTGCATCTTTGACCATTCTATTGTTGAATCAAGTCTTATATAATTTTCTATCTATTAAAAGCTCGTTTCTTGAGAATTTTTCACCTTCCACTTATCTATTTTAAGGATCAATGACTAAACAATAATCATGTGATTACCCATCACCTTTCATCTGTATCTTCAATATGAGTACCATGGCTATACTCATGGAAGGATTCTCATGGATAATTTTCATCCTTTTCAAGATGGAATCCCATGGTCGTTTGTCACTTAAAAACTCTATTTCATATCCAACCTTTGTGTGCTATGGTTTTGTCTTCATAAAAGAATCCTATACTTCTCTATAGTCTTGTCCATGACCTAAAAATCCAAAAAACAATTCAAAATTAATATACGGGATTTTTCAAATTCAAATTCCTTGAGTTCAATTTCTAGTAGAAAGATGAATCCCTCAAAAAGGACATCTATCTTTATATCTTGCTACTATAAATAGACTTATCCCTTGAAGGAAAAATATACAAAGAGAGCCATAGTGTACATAGTCTATCATAAAAAGAAGACTATTCCTATAAAAATAAAATTAAAATATTCTTAAGTTTCCCACATTGATCAACTTCAAGAATACCTCAAAGAGATATTCTATTCATCCCACATCAATTAATCTATAAAATAAAAGAAAAAATAAAAACATAACTTTTTTTTGTCATGGAATCACTTATTTTGATCTTGGGTATCTTGCCAAAGAGGCATGCAGTCTCAAACCAGGTTATGCTAAACATAACCTATTTCACGTCACTACCTTTCCCTTCTAATTTTCTACCTACTCAAGAGATGTTACACACATGTGAAATTTTTTGATCATGTGACCATCTTCATCCTTAGAATAGTCAATCATGTAATTCCTTTAGGGTTTTATGTTCATCAAACAATATTTGGTATGATAGAATCGTACTGGTTCTTACTAATTAGGAGGATTTTTGTCTCCTCTTACCATTCACCTCTTTTATTATTTTTTTATCCTCCTTCATGTGACTATACCTTTAACACCTACATTCTAGTAATTCCTCTTCCAACAAAATTACCCATATTTGTTCACCATAGACAACAACCATGTCTATTTGACCTAAACTCAACCATGCCTAAATGAACTAATATCAACCATACCTATATGACCTAAAATAAATCATTCCTAAATGACATAGACTCAATCATGCCAACAACATACCAACTGATTCCTCTATCCGCCTCTTATTCTTCCCTTTCTTATGGGAGAAATATATTGGTCTGAGGTCCCTTTTTTCTTGGGCTATATAGGCAGCACTCCAAGGACATGGGGCCCTAAGAGGTTAGCTTGGCCACTCTTTCCCCTAACCAATTTTCCTCCTTTTATATTCACATTCTACCTTAGTTAGTTTCCATTTTACACAAAACTGGGAAATTAAACATTCATAAAAACATACATACCTACCATTTTATAACATCAACTGTATCATACATCAATCATTTCACATTTCCATGATATGAAATATTTGGAAATTTACACCACAACCTACATATACATCATCATTTATTTTCCATACTACTAATAACTTGGAAATTAAATCAAACACAAAAACATGAATCCATCATACCAACATGACCTCAACTCATACACTTGACTCCATCATGTCTAAATCACCTAAACTCCACTATGCCTATACCTGACTCCATCATTCCTAAATGACCTCAAATCCATCATGTCTACATGACCTTGAATCAATCATGCCTAACTCAACTAGTTTCCATAATACCCAATAATAATGGAAATTACAATGAGTACATCATCCATCGAGTCAACATCATCAAATATATAATGGGAGTGTATGTGTATCAACACATAAATATACATAGATATAAATACATATTAGTATCTCAAAAATCTCATGTAAAATCTCATGCCTTCGGCACACAGGCTGGTATATATATCAAAAAATCAAAATAATGGTACACTATCCTATAAAGTGACTTATCTCTCCCACCTAATTCCCTCTAAAGTCTCACCTATCTCCTCCTCCCGGCTCTCTACTAGACTCGGTCTTTGAGAGCTCGTAACCTCATCATGTTCCTATCTCAGGGGCCAATGAACCCCTGTGCTATCAGAACTATGAGTCTTGGATCTAGTCTGATTACAGGATGCTTGCTAGGCTTGGTACTTGGCATATGAAGGTACATCAATCCCCTCAGTGTCTAGATGGTCATGATAATAGTGAATCTCATTTAGGGCATCCCTAAACCTCACCATGGATATGGTCTAGGGTGGTGCCATTAGTCTAACTACCCCCTATGAACTCTTCTTGACCAAGAGTGTACCCTGTCCTAGTGTAGGTTCTTGTACTATGGGACCATGTCCTTGTGCATGTGATGGTACCTGTGTAACTACCTAGGCATCTAGGGCCATAACCTATACTTATGTTGTGGCCAAATTTCCTTGTAATCCAACCACCTGTGCCTGTAAGGAAGCTACCTGCCCTCCATCCCCATCTCCGCCATGTGCAAGAGCCTATGATTATGCTACCTAGGCTTGTAGGTTAGTCACTTGTGCCTGCAAGGTGGTCACCTATGCCTCTCACCTTGTCCTATGTCCCTGTAACCTTGTAATTTGTACCTAGAGGGTGGCCACATGATCATGTAATGTATCCCTCTAAACTTTGATTATCGCTAAATCAGGTTATTGTGGCCTTTGGAGTGCCTCCCTTAGCTGTGCCACCCACCACTTCCTGTATCCACCAGTGATGCCTGCATCATCAATCTATCTAGCACATGCTCCTCTTGCCCTATGAGAACACTCGGACATGGTGGAGACATAGGTCTCTTGACGTCATCTCTACGATACTAAGGGAAAGGTGGGGGCACATTCTTCTGCAGTCCAAACTTCTGTTTGACCCTATCCACATGTTTCATCTCGTGCTCCCTAACATGCCACCCTAATACCCATCTCAGTAGCTGAATTTCCTCTAACTTATCATCCATGCATCTATATGATAGATAATAAACATATGGCCACCACAAAATATCTGTCGTTGATAGGCCCTCCAATAACCGTATGTAGTATATAACATCATATGTGGCCCTAGCCACTCTCAACTCTACCCCGACTAGTACCTATCTCCTATATCCTAAAATTTACAAACCACCCTCAAACCAATCCTATCATGGTAACCCAAGTAGATGCACAAAAAAAACTTGCTTATACGCCCAACAGTGTAATAAGAATGTGTAACACATATAAAATCTCATAAACCTACCATAGGCCCATAGCTCCCTATACAACTAGACTAGAAAAGATGGTGCCCAAGATAAGTATACCCACTCCTTGATCATGTCCTATAGCACCCCCATCAGTGCTCATGGGAATCTCCCACCCTCATAATCTAGAATAAGAAAACATCCCACTACCACCATCATCAGCATAGATAGTCTGGTCTCCTGTGGGTAGGCCACATACATGTCCCTATAGCTCAGACTTGCACTGTAGCTCAACAGGCCCATCTCCTCACCGAATACCACCACTATTGGCTCTAATGATGCCTCAGATGAAATAAAATACATTGGATCCCCCTGTTATCCAAAATTCACCCCCAGGGTAAATTTTGATAACATGCATTAAATTCTCAAGTCCCAGGGAAATAGATTGATTTAGGGCAAAAATCATGTTTCTAGGGTCCCCTCATATTTTTTCTAACTCCCCTGTCCAAGAAGAAAAGAGCAAGTTCTGAGAAAAGGTGAAAAGGTTGTAGAAAACAAGCTTAGGCCAGGAAAAATCATGAAAAATGGCTAATTCCTAGTCCTCACAACAGTTGGGACATGAGGGACATCTGGGCGCGAATCAGCCGAAAGGCCGCTAGGCAGTCTACAGAGCAAAGGGACATCTAGGCCGTGAGGATGTGCGGGACGTGGAAAGGTGAACCAACCAAAGGTCAGTGGAAAATTGACTAACTAATAAGCATAATAGTCTGGGACATCTGGGCTTCGAGGAGGTGAAGGACGCGAACCTCCCGGATCAGCCAGCGCAGAGAACTTCAGTTCGAGACATCTGGGACAGAGGGACGCGGAAGACACGGATAGCCGAAGGAGTCGAGAGCCAATCACATTACGCCACGTGTCATCGGAAAAAAAGGGACAAGGAAGCCCATTTCAGGTGGATCGGAGGAATTTGTCCCAAGAAGTTTGGGACATCCAGGCCGTGAGGATGCGAGGGACGCGAAAAGCCAGCTGACCCGGAGACCAATCAAATCATGACATGTGTCACAAGAGGGAAATGTCCAAAAGTTCAAAGGGTGAGGTTTCAAGTGTTGGCCTAAGCCAATAGGAATTGGACACGTGTCCAATGAAACAGGGAAGTGGGGAGCTTGGGGAGGAGTTAGAGAATTTGGCAAAAGTTTTGGCCAAAAAGCTAAAAGTAAAGGAAGACCCCGCGCCCCTGTCCTCCAATCAATGCATGCCATGTGTCCTCAGTGGCGGGGGTGCGGGGGAAAAGTGAAAAATGTTCCAAAATCATCAAAAGTCAAAATTTTCAAGGAAACCCTGTGGGTGAGTAGAGGAGAGAGAATTACGCATCCAATCAGCACTTGCCATGTGTCATTCAGGTGGCAGAGCGTGGGAAAAATTTTCAAAACTCATTTTCGCCTGTTTTGTGCCCTAAATCTTCAGATCACCATATCTTTCGATCCAGAGCCCAGATTTGCACGTTCTTTATATCAACGGAAATCTTATGAAATTCTCTACATGATTCCATGGGTAATTTTGAATTTTGGTGTAGTCTAGAGAGAGAAAGTTAAGAAACAGCTCTGACTCGTGTTTATGGCCAGAAGTGACATTTCAGCGACCATATTTAACGCAGAATGGGTCGCATTCTCCTGTAATCCGGTCAAAAATGATAGGGTGTGGGTTTGTAAGGTCCCCTATGCCATTTTAATGCATCTGTAGTCAAGGAGGAATGGGCTCTCACGTTTTTGTACGTTTCTGTCTCCTGGGCTCGACCCATGCAGTGTAAAAGCCAGTTTTGTCTCATTTTCAAAGAGGGGGAACATTTTTTGGACATAGCAACTTCTTCCTTCACCTCTAGCAAGTGATTGTTTTGAAGAATCATACCTCTCTAAAGACTATAACAGTTTTTTATCTCTCTGAGGTTGTAATGCAGTGATTTTGACACTAGAAATGATAATGCAAGATTTATGAATGAGTTTCAGTCCTTTGTATTGTTTGCTTCATTTCAGATCCTAAATTATATCTTATCAGCCTGTGTATGTTTTATGCTGCAATCTCTGGTTTGTGTCTATTTTCATGACAAAAATGTTTCACCACTCCTTTTGGTGCATCACCACCTTTAGTTAGTTTCAATTTTTTCATTTCTATCCCTGTCTCCTTGCAGTCTAGAGTAGGATTAGGATCTGAACCTCTGTAGTTGTGTAAGCATTAGATCTAATCAGAGGAGTTTGAGGAACCAGCCTCTAATCTAGATATTCCTCTCTCAATTTCACAAGTCCCACACTTAGAGAGAGGTTTCCATGTTGTGCAATCACACTGGATGCTAGAGTGATCAACCTAGAAGCTTGATCTGCATCCAGGGGTGCTGTGAGTCTGCTACAACAGTTTTGGCATGCCCGGTGGGACCAGGGGTCTCATTTTTATTGCAGCAAAGTTGATTTACATCTGCTGTAGTTTTCTTGTTTGAAAAGAGCTATTATTTGCATATCTGGCAACTCCAAGGGGAAGAATCAACTGGTTTCACCAGTGCAGGCCTGAAAAATCATTAGATGAATCACCACAAGGTCAAGAGTTGGAGAAGAAGAAGTGTTGTTTGAATACCTACAATTATCTCCAAGAAGAAGGCAAAGAGAAAGAAGGATTCAAAGGTATCCATCTCTACCAAATAGAACTCTCTCAAATCCTCCACCTGGTAGGCCTTTCATTCAGTCAACAAGGGTTTTAAGACCAATTAGAATGGCACAGAACAACCCCTACGTCAACTTCACAAGCAGCAGCCCACTTGCCCTCAATTCACAACATCCAATTCCTATTGCAGCCTTGAAGAACATTCCCTACTTTACTGGAGAAAACCAGACTACTCCAGGTGTTCATGTTAAAGATATTGCTAACCTTTGTGCAGTCCATGAAATCAATGAGATGCAAGTGGCTGTCAAGTTGCTGGAATCTTCATTCAAGGGTAAAGCATTGCAATGGTTTAGAAGCCTTGGAGCTGGTTCTATCACAAACTGGAATCAGCTGTGTATAGCACTTCATGAGCAATTTGGAGAAAAGGGAGACAATTTGGAGCAGCTGACAACTATCAAGAGAGCTCCCAATGAGCAGCTGACCGATTTCAACTTCAGATTTCAAAGGACTTGGGAGAGAATTCCAGTAGCAGTTAGGAAAATAGCAGAAGGTGCTTTTCTCTACTATCTCAAAGCTTTAAATTCTGATATTTCTATGTTGATTTAGTCCATGGGAGGCATAATTATCCCTATGGCTTATAACATTTCCATTAAGGCTGAAAATTGTTTGATCCAAGCTGGCAAACTTGCCCCTAGACCTCCCATGCCACTATTTCCAAGTTTAGAGAGTCCAAACACCAATCAGGCACCTAATTTGACTCCTTCTCCCACTCCTAGAAATCAGAGTTCAAACGAAGCATCCACTTCATCTCTAGGTGCCCCAAATGAGCTTCAAGAAGTCATGAAGCAATTACAAAACCTAGGCAATGAGCTGGTTACTCTCAAGAGGCAGCAAGCCCAAGGTTTCAGACCTTCTTATCAACCCCAGGCTCAGCCTAATAGGTAGCCATACCAACCACAAAGGCCCCCTAATCCAAATGTAAATATGAATCAACACAAGGCCCTTCCTGCCATAAATGCATCTGTAGTCAGGGAATGGCTCCTCAGTTTTTGTTACGTTCTGTCCCTGGGCTCGACCCATGCAGGGTAAAACCAGTTTTGTCTCATTTTCAAGAGGCGGGAACATTTGTTTTGGACTAGCAACTTCTCCTTCACCTCTAGCAAGTGATTGTTTTTAAAGAATATACCTCTCTAAAGACTATAACAGTTTTTTATCTCTCGAGGTTGTTGTAATGCAGGATTTGTTGAAACAGAAAGATTAATGAAGATTTATGAATGAGTTTTCGGTCCTGTATGGTTTGCTTCATTCAGATCCTAAATTATATCTTATCAGCCTGTGTATGTTTTATGCGGCAATCTATGGTTTGTGTGCTATTTCATACAAAAATGTTTCACCACTCCTTTTGGTGCATCACCCCTTTAGTAGTTTCAAAAAAATTTTTTCATTCTATCCCATGTCTATTGCAGTCTAGAGTAGATTAGGATCTGGAACCTCTGTAGTTGTGTGTTGGTAAGCATTAGATCTAATCCGGAGGGAGTTTGAGGAACCAGCTCTAATCTCGAGATTCCGCTCTCAATTGCACAAGTCCCACACTTAGAGAGAGGTTTCCATGTTGTTGCAATCACACTGGAGCTAGAGTGACAACCTAGAAGCTGATCTGCATCCGGTGGTGCCTGTGAGTATGCCTACACATTGTTTGGCATGCCGGTGGGACCAGGGGTGCATTTTTATTGCAGCCCAAAGTTGATTGACCATCTTGCTGTAGTTTCTTGTAGAAAAGGCTAGTATTTGCACTATTGCAAATCCAAGGGGACGAATCAACGGGGTTCAACAGTGCAGCCTGAAAAATCATTAGATGAATCACCACAAGGTCAAGAGTTGGAGACGAAGAAGTGTTTTTGCATACCTACAATTCTTCTCCAAGAAGAAGGCAAAGAGAAGGAGGATTAAAGGGATCCATCTATACCAAATAGAACTCTCTCCAATCATCCTACCCGGGTGGCTTTCATTCAGTCAACAAGGGTGTTAAGACCAATTAGACTGGCACCAGAACAACCCCTACGTCAAATTCACGCAGGAGAACACTGCCCAAGAAAGGAAGAAAAAAACAGGGGGGGGGGGAGAGGGGGAGATTAGTGGGGAGGGGGGAAAATATGGTGGGGGGTGGTGGGATGGTTGGTTTTTTTTGTGGGGCCCCTTCTGCATTCCAAATTCCTATTGCAGCCTTGAAGGGGAACATTCCCTACTTTACTGGAGAGAAAACCAGACCCGCATGTGTTCATGTTAAAGATATTGCTAACCTTTGTGGCCATTGAATCAATGAGATGCAAGTGGCTTGTCAAGTAGAGTTGCTGGAATTCATTCCAAGGGTATTAAAGCATTGCAATGGGTTGTTTAGAAGGCCTGGAGCTGGTTCTATCACAAACTGGAATCAGTGTTGTATAGCACTTGCATGAGCAATTTGGAGAAAAGGGAGACCAATTTGGACAGCTGACAACTATCACGAGAGCCCCATATGAGCAGTGACCGATTTCAACTTCAAGATTTCAAAGGACTTGGGACCGAGAATTCCAGTAGCGTTAGGAAAATAGCAAGAAGGTGCTTTTATCTACTATTCTCAAAAGACTTTTTAAATCTGATTATTTCTATGTTGATTTAGTCCATGGGAGGCATAATTATCCCTATGGCTTCTAAACATTTCCATAAGGACTGAAAAATTGGTTTGATCCAAGTGGGCAAAATTGAACCCCTAGACCTCCCATGCCACTATGTCCAGTTTAGAGAGTCCAAACACCAATCAGGAACCCAATTGACTCCTTCTACCACTCCTAGAAATAGAGTTAACGAAGCATCCACTTCATATTTGTCTAGGTGCCCAAATGAGCTCAAGAAGTCATGAAAGCAATTACAAACCCTAGGAATGAAGCTGGTTACTCTCAAGCGGCAGCAAGCCAAGGTTTCAGACTCTTTCAACCCCAGGCTCAGCCTAATAGGTAGCCATACCAACCACAAAGGCCCCCTAATCCAAAATGTAAATATGAATCAAACAAGGGCCTACGCACAATAACCAGTCTAGCCCTATAATCCACATGCCATTCTGCCTCTAAGGCACTGGTGCACCAAAAATAACATTACTCAGGAGTAGACTGGGTTTTCCATGCAATGAGCCTCATAACCAATCTATGTGTCAATGGTTCTTTGAATCAAGCATTAATGGTGACAACTATTGGTGTGGAGGGTGAGGAGTCAAGGAAACAATCAACAACAAGAAAATTCAAACAGCAATCAAGAACACAAAGGACCCAACACATTGGTAAACATGGAAAGCACGAGGATTTTGTGGAATTGAACCAGGCAGGATCTAAAGGGTATGCAAGCCAACACAAAGTAAAAAAGGGGACTTTGCGGTGAAGAAACAGCCATTAGCCCCAACCAAGCACAAAACTCCCTGGCTCCAAAAATGATTTGGTAAGCAAAATAAGTGTAAAGGCACAAGGGCAGCCCAGAACGCTCCCTAGATCAACTCAAATACAGTTGGTGTACCCATGTGCAAGGAGTGAATGTGCAAAACCAAAGGACATCAAAGCGATCCTTCAATCACCATCAGTATCATTGATCAGATGAAGAAGACAAACGTCAATATATCAATGTGGGAATCATATCTATCCTAGGCCAAAGACGATTTACTGCAGCTGCCATGAAGGACTGGCCAAATTCAAACAGAAAGTTCAAAGGCAAGACAAGAGTACTTACAAATGTTGCCAGCCTGAGGAAAATCATGGAGGATAACAAGGTAAAAATTTTGAAGCCCCCCTCTTTCTATGTTTATTATCTTGGAATCAGCTAGTGCAATTACATGATAGACTCCGGGGCAAGTAGCCTCCAGTAAATGCCTTAAAAAGATAGCTGATCAGCTAGGGCTCTAGTATGAACCAAATTCCAAATGGGTAGTGCAGCTGGATGGGACAGCTAGGTAAACAACAGTTGGAATGATTAGAACATTGAGGTCTTACCTCACATGCAGTCCAAATGTTGTTGTTTTACAAGGATGTATCAGTCATAGATTTCCACCACTCTTTGCCCTATGTTGTAAAGCCTTCAGCCCAAGATTGGGGGGATATTTGTCTGTGAGGGTCACCACATGTTGTTCAGAAATGAGGTATGGGAATAAGGACTACTAATCAGGTCGGAACCCTATTGCAAAAAGTCACATTGATCCTTACCCTCCAGTAGATTAATGCTAATTACTCAGCATTTGATCAAGAATATCACCCAAGCTGATGAGGTTATTGACAATAAGGTGGAAGCATCCCGGACTAACTCTTGATGAATGGGCGGGCAAGAAAGATACATGCATTCGAATTCTTATCAAGAAGTGGAAGAATCTGAGCTAGGGGTCTATTGTATACACGAAAGAAATCAAGCCTATTCTAGCATCACAAGCCAAGACCACAGAGAGACAATGAGGCATGCCAACTATTTTTTTATGGAGCAAGGAAGTAGACAAGGTGCAGGAGTGGAGCAGCGTGTTTACCTCAAGGAGTAAAGTATATTCAGCTTTTAGATTTCGTTTGATGCCTCCAATAAAATTGCTGAACTAAATCCTTGGGTAAGGTGATGCATTGGGAAATTAAAAGAAAATAAAGGAACGTGCAAGTCTTTGGGGACAGTGACTTCATTGGAACTCAGGTCAAGGGACAAACATTCTGTCTAATGAATGATATACTCAGGTGCTACAAGCATAGGGTATGGGGACTAATGGAAGATTTATTTGTGAGGGTTTTTGGAATCAAATCCATTCCCAGGAAAGGAAATCTTTTTTTTTTTTTTTTTTTTTAAGCTGCTGACCAGGCGTGAAGCAGTAGGGTAGTATTAAGAGTAGGGGGCAGCCGTTGAACTTGTGGGGGCAAGCATTCAACAAGACAATGGTAAGCAAACCGCCATTGTGATTGTTGAGGCCTTCAGTGGCAGAGAAACAAATGTTAGTGGCAAAGTATTTGAGAATGACTAGAAAATCATCCATTGCTTGTAATGAAGAAGGAAGCTGAGTTCTTAGCCAGAATCAAGAAAAAGTTGGTGAAAAAGCAGTATGTGACAAGTGGTATAGCTGCGAACTCACAGACTGCCCACAGACTATCACTTTGGAAGTACATTTTTCCTCCAATGACCGTATAGAAAGGAGAGGAGAAAAGCAGCATTCAGGCAAGACGAGAGGATTCAGTATCCATCTTGGTTCGAAGAGAACAAACCGTTGCAAAAAATGGAGGGCTGACAACAAACAAGAAAGGCATTTTGGAATTAATACAGCTGTGTCAAGAGTCCTCTGACATGTTGTTGGAGCTTGGAGCTATGAAGACGTGAAAGGTTTCAATCCCCACTAGTCAGCATACATCGAGTTGGATTTCAAAATACAAGCCTGTCAGGCATTATTCCCATTTACATCCATCTCAGTTACCAGCCATCATGGCAATGGGGTTTTTGGCCTTCATTGGAGTCATTAATCCAATTCAGCCAAGGGCCACAATGGATTTTTGACAAGGAGCCCAGACTCTTCACACCAAATTACATAAGCAGTAGCACCAAATAGGCCAAATGATCTAGAATCTAGACTTTTATAGGGGATAACAACTAAGTTGGTGACCTGCCACAATAATATCCACGGTATTTACCTAAGCACTTCATCAATCTATTACCCCCAAGGTAATGGCCAGGCTGAGTCTACAAACAAGAACTTATTGAGGATCATTAGGAGGACTCTTGATGAGAATCAGAGGTCTTGGCATACCAAACTGAAATCAGCCTTATGGGCTGATAGGATAGCTCCTAAAAGATCCACAGGCAAATATCCATTCAGACTTGTCTATGGAAGAGAGGTAATCTTGCCCATGTCACTTGAGTTGCCAACATTGGAACTCATGAAGTAGCTGGAGTTGCTAGAGTTTGAGCCCATGGAGGTGAGATATGCAGAGTTGATGGAGCTGCAAGAGATCAGAAATCAGGCATCCTAAGTAATGGAAAAGGATCAAGCTTTGATCAAGAAGACCTTTGATAGAAAGGTCAAAGATAGATCTTTTCAAGTTGGAGATCTAGTGTTGAAATGGGATGTGGATAGAGAAAAACCGGGAAGGCATTCAAAATTTGATGCCATTTGGAGTGGCCCATACATGGTCATGAAGTGCAAGAACAACAATGCTTTTCAATTGGCCTCATTGGATGGTGAAGAATTGCAGATTCCAGTCAATGGAATCTATCTCAAGCGTTGCTTCTAGAGGGAAGTTCACTACTTTGTAAATATTATATTAGATTTTCATTTCTCCAAGTGCTTGTGCACATTGTTTTGTTGTCGGTTAGTTTTATTTTCCCTAAGTGCTTTGGCACAGCTTGCTGTCCATGGAGATGTTTTGCAATCTTCGCTCCCATCAAGTGATATTCCATCTTCCTCCTTACACATTCTAAGTCAGTTGGGGTTCTAAACTGAATATTTGATGACTCCATGCCCAAGGGACTGCTTCAGGCAACTGGTATCTTCTACCTAGCAGGCAGGTAACGCCACTGAGTCGCCAAATTGTTATCCAAAATTCACCCCTAGGGTAAATTTTGATAACATGCATTAAATTCTCAAGTCCCAGGCAAATAGATTGATTCAGGGCAAAAATCATGTTTCTAGGGTCCCCTCAGATTTTTTCTAACTCCCCTGTCCAAGAAGAAAAGAGAAAGTTCTGAGAAAAGGTGAAAAGGTTGTAGAAAACAAGCTTGGGCCAGGAAAAATCATGAAAAATGGCTAAGTCCTAGTCCTCACAACAGTCAGGACATGAGGGACATCTGGACGTGAATCAGCCAAAAGGCCGCCAGGTAGTCTGTAGAGAAAAGGGACATCCGGGCCGTGAGGATGCGCGGGATACGGAAAGGTGAACCGGCCGAAGGTCAGAGGAAAATCGACTAACTACTAAGCATAACAATCTGGGACATCTAGGCCATGAGGATGCGAAGGACGTGAACCACCTAGATCAGCCGGTGCAGAGAACTTCAGTTCAGGACATCTGGGATAGAGGGATGCAGAAGATGCGGATAGCTGAAGGAGTCGAGAGCCAATCACATTACGCCACGTGTCATCGGCAGAAAAGGGAAAAGGAAGCCCATTTTGGGCAGATTGGAGGAATTTGTCCCAAGTAGTTTGGGACAGCCAGGCCGTGAGGATGCGAGTGACGCGAAAAGCCGGCTGACCCAGAGACCAATCAAATCATGACACGTGTCATAAGAGGGAAACGTCCAAAAATTCAAAGGGCGAGGTTTCAAGCGTTGGCCCAAGCCAATAGGAATTGGACACGTGTCCAATGAAATAGGGAAGCATGGAGCTCAGGGAGGAGTTAGAGAATTTGGCAAAAGTTTTGGCCAAAAAGCTAAAAGTAAAGGAAGACCCCATGCCCCTGTCCTCCAATCAATGCATGCCACCTGTCCTCAGTGGCGGGGGCGCGGGGGAAAAGTGAAAAATGTTCCAAAATCATCAAAAGTCAAAATTTTCAAGGAAAACCCGTGTGTGAGCAGAGGAGAGAGAATTACGCATCTAATCAGTGCTTGCCACGTGTCATCCAGGTGGCAGAGCGCGGGAAAAATTTTCAAAACTCATTTTCACCTGTTTTGAGCCCTAAATCTTCAGATCACCATATCTTTCGATCCAAAGCCCGGATTTGTATGTTCTTTATATCAACGGAAAGATTATGAAATTATCTACATGATTCCAGGGTTAATCTTGAATTTTGGTGTAGTCTAGAGAGAGAACGTTAAGAAACAGCTCTGACGCGTGTTCATGGCCAGAAGTGACATTTCAGCGACCATATTTAATGCAGAATGGGTCGCATTCTCCTGCAATCCGGTCAAAAATGATAGGGTATGGGTTTGTAAGGTCACCCATGCCATTTTAATGCATCTGTAGTCAAGGAAGAATGGGCTCTCACGTTTTTGTACGTTTCTGTCTCCTGGGCTCAACCCATGCAGTGTAAAAGCCAGTTTTGGCTCATTTTCAAAGAGGGGGAACATTTTTTGGACATAACAACTTCTTCCTTCACCTCCAGCAAGTGATTTTTTTGAAGAATCAGACCTCTCCAAAGACTGTAATAGTTTTTTACCTCTCTGAGGTTGTAATGCAGTGATTTTGACACTGGAAATGATAATGCAAGCTTTGTGAATGAGTTTCAGTCCTTTGTTTGTATTGTTTGCTTCATTTCAGATCCTAAATTATATCTTATCATCTTGTGTATGTTTTATGCTGTAATCTCTAGTTTGTGTCTATTTGCATGATAGAAATGTTTCACCACTCCTTTTGGTGCATCACCACCTTTAGTTAGTTTCAATTTTTTCATTTCTATACCTGTCTCCTTGCAGTTTAGAGTAGGATTAGGATCTGAACCTCTATAGTTGTGCAAGCATTAGATCTAATTAGAGGAGTTTGAGGAACCAACCTCTAATCTGTAGATTCCTCTCTCAGTTTCACAAGTCCCACACTTGGAGAAAGGTTTCCATGTTGTGCAATCACACTGGATGCTAGAGTGATCAACCTAGAAGCCTGATCTGCATCCAGGGGTGCTGTGAGTCTGCTACAACACCCCCATAATAGGAAGACGTATGATTATATACATGTCCTCTAATGTCACGGTCATCTCACCCATCGGTAAATGATAGGTAATGGTCACTGAGTCCCATCTATTGATGAGACCGACCATCAAGATATGATCTTAGGATATACATCTATAATGACTAATAGAACTGAGTCCCACATATGTTATGTTCTTCCACTCCTCAATTGTAATGCTAGTCTACATCTGTACTTGTAGGGGTGGTACTTTGTCTCTCATCCTCAACTGATCTCTCACCTGCATCATCTAAACCAACAGTGTCAAGTCATGACCTTCTCAAATTAACTATTCCTTAAAACCCCAACTGACCTCATACTTAGCCATTTTTTCCCAAATCATACCTAAATCCATCACTCATACCTACCCCTCACCTGGTTTCCAATACCTACCCCTTTACCTAATTAACCTAAAAACATATGGTCTCCATTTTATTAATTACCCAATTCCCTAGACCATTTCACCTACATACCTATCACACACCTACAACATGGTGCCTTAAACTCTTCCACCTAAACTAACATTCACCATACCCTTGCCTCGCATATTTAAATTTCCCAATTACCTTTGCATTACCCTAGTCACTTTATATAGTGACTGACATCAGTCGCCTCGACTAATGCCGATCACTTTGACCGGTGTTGGTCACCCTTTATCTGATCGATGCCGACAAAACATAACTGACATTGACCAAACCTTTATCAATGTTGGTCATTATTGTGGCTACAAAAACCAAAATCCCTATCCCCCATTATTAAAAAGAACTCAAAAAAAACCTAAAACTCTACCCCAACCCACCCAAACCTATCCTACCTTCATTACCAACCCTACTTAAGCTACATTTGACCTTCCCATTGCCACGTTTCATTCATTTTAACCACATTTTCAACATTAATTTTCTACCCAAACTTAACCCATAATAAATAAAACAAGTTCAACCTTTTCTACTCTACTAAAAGATTTAGATAGTCTCCTACCTCTACTTAGTGTCATCTCTACGGTGGCACTTCTGGTCTTTGTGTCGGTGGTCCTCCCGTTCCCTCTCCCACCCTGACATGTAAAACTCCAACCAATCACCTCCCAACCAATCTAATAGCTCAAATCGATCTCATGGGCTCACCTACTAAATTCCAATCACCTGCTAGTCACTCTCCATCTTAGATAGAGACATCATACTATTGTGTTTCCATTTTCCACTTCTTCTTAGTCATTTTCCACAAATGGCAAAGAAATAAATGAATTTATAAAACATAGATTTTTCCTTTTTTAGCCCCAAATCGACATGACCGAGGTTAGTCATGTATTTCCCTAGCCAACTGATGTCGGTTATATCTTAACCAACATCGGTCACCTGACATAATAATTTGACCTACCCTATGCCCATTTATCCTGAAACAATGTTCCTCATACAACTATTACCCTTACCAACAACACTTACACCTTACCCACATTCCTAAATTACATATAAATTTCCTTAATTGCATTTAGGGACATGTTATTTACCTATACCTTGGCCCTATCTCAGCCTTAACCTACATACCCTGACCTGAACTACTTTTTGTGACATTTTAATTTGTGTACTCGCTATACCTTGTGATGTTTTTACCCATTTTGTTTAGCCTAATGACATTACCTTTCCTAATGACATGATGTTTATCCTGACTATACCTTTAGTGCCATGGAAAAATACCTATTACCCATTCCTACACATGACCTCGATGTGTTTAATGACCATATCCTATACCTTGGAAACTTGGATCACTTTAACCTCGTTTGGGTAAACCTATCGACCTTTCACAATGTAGAGTTTGCAAGATCTTCCACCTGGTGCCATATCACAATCTATGCATATGCGTGCATTTGATTGCTACTACCTATTATCTAACCTAACCATTACCCTTACCTATACCCCATCCACCCTTGTTTTTTTATTAAAAACATATTTATTAAACCACTCACCGTTGTTGCCTCCAACTTCAATAGTTCCTGGTTTGAGGTGGGATCACCTTCACTCCTACCTGGGCCAACCCTAATCTCCCCTATATTTGGGGTAACCACTTTTTTATTTTTTCAACATCGCTTACCAAATACAAGCTACATAAAAAAAGGGGTAAATGTAGACACCAAATTTGGGTCACACTCCCCTTGGTCCCCTTCATTTAATTAACGTAATATATTTAATTAATCATGACCCCTTCATCCCATATTAATATTCATCCTCACATTATTAATTAATTTAATTAACTTAATTAAGTTATTTTAATCCTCACACATCCACCTCATCATTACACCTCACCCTGGACCCATTCCAGGGGAATTTAACTCAAAATGACCAAGTCATCACTCTCAGCACTGAGTCATCATTCCTAGTGTTGAGTCACCACTTGAACTAACTAACTAGGATTTCTTCCTAAACCTAACTGGACCTTTTATAAGTTCTTCCTACCTTTTCTCACATGAAATCCACTTTCCTAAGAGGACTCAAGGAGAAAGCATGCCGAATCTGAGAAGATATGCTTATTTTTGGTAAACCTAGACTTTCCCACCTTAACAGACGCTGGTTATTCCTCAACCGACACTGGTCACCTAACTGTCATCAGTTACTTTATATAAAAATTTTCAACCTATTACCCGGATTGGTCATTTTTCAGATTTGGGAGAACTATTGCATTCAAGGACGAATCCAAGCCTCTCAGCATCTAGATGACACAAAATACTCAACCACATGCCCAAGAAAGCATATGGATCTAATCCCAAGGCATTAGAATATTCACGAGGACACTCTAGGAGTATTGCCATAGAAGTGAACATAGAATCTCTTCACAGATCAAATATCATCCTCTTTCACCTACCAGATATGCAAATGCAAGTAAGTATATGTGATTTTAATCATTTTGTGTTTGCTTAAAGTTTAGATCCATTACCTCTTTCATTATACTTTACTTCTCCCTGTATTCCTTTATCTCCACCTTCTCACTAATCCATCAACCCAACCACCTACAAACTTTTGGCTCTATGTAGATTTCCACTATGTATTCCTAAGTCTTCTTGGTAATATTACAAACCCAACCACTCTCCCTCCATTCTCTGTGCAATCTAAGAGGAGTTCAAAAACTACTTTTATTTAATTAGTACCAAATTTCCCCTAATAACGTCAGTCACCTTAACCATCGTCATTCTAACTATCCAGACCTTACAAGATACCTAAGTGACCTTACCTAACACCTATGTGACATTTTGTAACTAGAAACATACCTTTCTCGATGCTAGATTAGTTTGTATTTTAATATTCTTCTTAGTCTAGTGTGTTGATAACATTTTGAGATACCTAAATCAAATTGTTAGCAATAGGACCTTTATTTCTCATATTTACTTTCATTAATTTAATAAAAATAGTGGATTGAAAACCATCTAGGAAGTATCACACTTACCAGAACTAGCAATCGCTAGGTGTTCTAGTGTCATTTGTTATTTAATATCATTTGGTGCTCTTGTTTTGTTTGTTATATAGGTTGTTCCTCCTAGCCAATGAGAATCTCTCACATTCAGTTTGATCAAATTCTACAACGTGCACATACCATCTACATAATCATAGGTATTACTCCTTGATTGTTACCTTATCTATTTTATCGCATACTTTGAGTTGAAACAATTGTTCCTAGCCTAACATACTATCTTGGTGTTGGTGGCCGATAGGATATTTGTTGTCTTTTATACGGGAAAATTAGTAACGACTCCACTGAAAAATAACTAAGCTCCATTATTGTATTTAAATTTTACAAGACTAGAGACCACAAGGGAGGATGATTACTACATTTATTTGATGTTCCAAGACAAGAAACATATTTACGATTTTTTCTGAATAGAAGTAATTTAAAACGTAATTTCAAGAGAATATAATACACATAGTCAAACATGTAATTTTAAGCCTAGCACCCGCTAGGTAGATTCTTCGCCATCAGGATCCTAGTAGATGTCAAATATTTTGATGATTTATTTGTCATTTGATCAATAATTTCAAAATAAGAAACTATTAAGGCTTGATACTGGGAAACCATTTATTTCAATTACTAATTGAACCTAAAGGCTACTAGGAATTTCCTTTATACTAGATGATTTCGATTATGTGATATACACAATATATCTTATGAGAACTATAAAATGAACCTAATTACAACACCCAAATACATCAGGACATGTAATATTTTTTATTATTAAATATTCAATTCTCAACCATTATCACCCATGTTGGATTCTAGGCTTCCACAATGACATAGTGTAACTCAAATATGTTTTTTAGAGTGATGAGAGTATATAGATGCTAGTAGCCACTAGTCTTCACTTCTAGTAACAAATTCACTACTTGAAACAAACCAAATTTCATAGTGATTAATTGTTTAAATTGCTTAGTGCAATGCATAACAATTTTTTTATTAATGATTTCTTATTTTTATAAGTAAATAAGGGTTTGAAGTATGCCTGACAACCACTATGCTATAATTATTTATTCCTATTGAATTTTAATCTATAAAAATAATGACATAGAGGTATAATATCTCATTACTATTACACAATTAACAAAAAAAACATTTGTCCTTTCCAATTACTTACAAAATATTAATTAATTTAATTTATTTTGTTAGCTAATATGTCTTCCATTGGTTACACTGTATTCATGAAAATTCCTTTGATTGAAGGAGAAGAGGATATGAAAAAGATAGATGATGAATGGTTTGTAGAAATGCATTCCCTGAAAAATTTACCAGAGTGATATGTGGTTTTTTTATGAGGACATTGTTAGTGAAGATAGTATGGTACTAACTTCAAAAGTTATTGATGAAAAACATTGTGTATTCAGGTTGAACACATTGACATCGTAATGAATAAGTACCTTATTCTTGACATGGAGTTAGATGTTTCATTTTTCAAGAAACTGGAAATGAAGGCTTCTAGAGAAAATAAGGTGTTTTCTTGTCTTAAATATGGTTGGAATTTGGGGAAGTTCACATAGTAAGACAAAACAAGATGTGAAAATGCCCTTGAATTTTAGAAAAACATGCATTTGGTATTTAAAACATTGTTTATAAGTGACAATACCTCATCTATTTGTCGTTATTTGAATAGAAAAAAAATATCTCTCCACCGAAACATGCAAATCTATTTACAATGTTGAGGCAATCTTTTTTGTCTAAATTGGAGATAGATTCATCTAAATCAAAGTTGCAAGGGCTTAAAAATAATAACAAATTGGTTGTGTTGTTGAAGATAGTGACCAATATATTTGAGAAAATAGATTCTTCAAACGTTGAATAATTAAAATTGTTTTTATTCAATGGTGATGTTTTTTCAGTTGAAGTTTCTAGGTGTCATTTAGCAGCTCCAAAATATCAATTTTGTCATGTGTGTGAAGAGAATGTTGACCTTATTTTCCATTCAATGTTGATTTATAATATTCCTATACTGAGGGATGCAATTCCTCTTCCCTTTTTACCTTCTACAAAGGAACTTGTGTAACTCGAGGATCCAAATGACCTGAAAAGGGATGAAGTGCAATTCTACGTTTTTTAAGGCCAACATATCATTTGTGCCCAAAATTGTTTTTGGCTGAAATAAAATACAAGTTACTACATACGAAGATGGAGTTTAGAAATGCACGCATTATGTCTTCACATGCACTTGGTGAAGTCATTGTTAATATTTGGAGGAAGTAAAATGATGTAAACAAAAATTGGATTGATACCAATTTTATTTATGTACTCTACAAGGATCAACCAATTTGGATATCCAAGTGGGAAACTCAAAGTCAGATGATTTGAAGGTAAAAAAACTTAATTTTAAAGCATTTGTTCTTAAAAATTAATTTTGTAATATGCAGAAAGTAAATATACTATTTCCTCTTTTAATGCAGTGTTTCAAGAAGAAATGTTTTTCTATTTTCAAAATGGCTAAGGCTAAGAGCCTTTATGAAAAAATGAAATTTCTATATTTACCTGAGGATATATGGAAAAAAATGACAACAACCATTGAGTTATTTAAATCAGGTGGGCTGAATTGTTCTCCTTTAAAGGATAACCAACCTAACTTTCAGCCAAATTAATTGGTAAGGTTCATAGTGAATTACTTTAGGCCTGTAAGAGGATTTTCCAATGAGGAGATATCAATTCTACTAGATAAAGTGCGCGTACAAAAAATATGGCTAATTTTCTCTATTGAAGAAGTCATTATAGTGGAGAATTTAGATTCCTACTGCCAAAGAGTAAAAGATGACAGAAGGATGAGAGAAAAATTTCTAAAATATATGAAAAGTAAATATCCAGGTAATATTGTATTGATAGAATGCATTGAAAAAAATATTGTTGAAAATTTTGGTTTACATGATTCTCACTACCGCTAGTTGTGTGTAATCTTTGGAGAAGAGAATAAAGGAAAAAGAAAATATGATTCTGGAGGAAGTGAAAAATAGGCAAAAATAAAAATTGATGTTGAAGTGGCAGAGGTTCTCCCAATGACAACTCTAACAATTATAGGTAACTACGTGATTTTAATGGAAGAAAATATTCTAGCAAGGATGGAAGACAATGAATACTTTACCTATCAATGTGCATATCCCTTCCAGATCCAATCAACAATATCTTCTATTCTATCAACTAATCCATTTAATGTAGAATGTGTGATTACAAATTTCTACAATTTATCTAGTGTACTCACTTCTAATGCAAAAATGGACCTACTTATAGTTGTCGGATATAGTTTGCTAAATTGTGTAATTATTGTTCTCTTACCTATTGCTTCTTCAAAAATGTTAACAGAGATAGTAAAAGAATACATGCAAAAATTCAAAGACAAAGGGGAATCATTTTTGGAAGGTTGTTATATATTTTATGATAGTAGTGGAAAATTTAAGATCTTGTGTCTTATGTACACAATAATTGATGTGCACAATTGTGATGCTAATGATGGGGATATAGAAAAAATTGCCATGGATTAGATGGATCAAATTCTATAGAAAATTGTGACTGCAAGTTAAATCGGCCTACAAGGAAAGACACATCCTTTTCTTTACTAGAAATCTTATGGGTTTTGGTCTTATATGTTCACTCAAATCACTTCCGATAATTCTCCAGTTATAGTGTTGTTCGGAGGTAGTGTTGCAGTGCATGCTTGGTTGACTTAGGTCTATCTGTGGTTTTTATTATTGAATCACATGATCAATAAATTTTTTTACAACATCACTATTGTCATTTGAACAAAGGTATGTTGATTAAAATCACTTTAAATAATTCTAGTAGTTTAATGCATTTGAACTAATACATACAATATTTATGCAAACAACCAAACAATAGAGGAAGACACCATCTTTTCCTCTCCACATACAAACAAAGGATACCATTTCATTCTTAGTACATATTGTAACCAATTCAACTTGTTTCCCCAAATTTTTCTAATCATCCATCCAATGAATCGATAAAAGGTGAGTGGGAAATACTCGTTTTTATAAATTTATCACTATATGAAGTTTTTGATTGTCATTATTTACATATTTTTAATAAAACTTCAAAATTGTTTAGATTCGATGAAAAATGGGGAGGTTTTAGAAGGTCATGCATGAACGAGTAGACGAAACATGGTATGATAGTCATATACAATTATAAAGAAAACCATTTATAAGCCTCTCATAATTAAAGGAACCTATAGAAAAGTAATTTTTTTGTTATATACATTACCCTAGCAATCAGTAACATACATAATTTAATTAGATTTATTTTGAATTGAGTAAAATTTTGGTTTATTGGTTAATATTAAATTACAAAAAATTGAAAAAAAACTACTTCTACACATTTGGCTATTTGCGGCTGCTAAGCTAATCAATGAATGTCTTACCAACGATAGTCCATACAATAATGGGTTAGCCTAAAGATCCATAAAAAGTGTTTTCATTGAATAGAAGCAAGTTATATCATGAATTCAATTACATCACCACATTATTTACTTCTAATTGATTAATGTTTTTCTAATTGGTTAACATTAAGCTGCCAAAAATTGAAAAAACAAATACGTTGTTGTAGTTGGCCATTAGCGATTGTTAAGCCCATCATATACTATCAACCCAAATATAGTCCAGGAATTAATGGCTTACACCTACTAGTCACTAATATAAAACTACATTTATGCAATATTGTAAATAAGTGAGTTGTATCAAGTATTTTTTTACACGACTTAAAATTTATTTTGAATTGATTATTATTTTTAAATAGAATGAACATCACAAGAACTTGCAGAGGGGGAGTGCGAGGGAAACCAAGATATAGTCTCAATCATTAAGTGTTAACATACTAACTTTTTGATTATTTGAATTGGTTAATATCAAATTGTGGACAATTGAAAAAAAATTACTTATGTGTGGTTGGCAAAAAGGATTATTTAATTATTTTAGATTTCGAGGGTTTTCTCTATGAGAAAAATCAATCCAATAAAGAGTTGGAAATCAAGTTTGGTAAAGATACTCTCAACTTGTGAGGTGGGCTCAAGGAAATTTGAAAGATACAAGAAAACAAATGTGAAGTGGGATTTTGGTCTAGCTATCTCTCTTACACCGAAGTTGAAAAGTTGATTAAGGATTTGAAAAAAATAGCATTTGAATTCAAACCAGTTATTTTTTTGGGTAAAGAACATTGTTGTGTAGAAGACGAAATTTTAGTAATATCCCCAAAGGATTTGTAGTAGAGATGGTATTGTTTTTGGTCTTAAAGACACATTGTGTATTACAATGGGTCTAAAGGGAAACCCTTTGGAAAATTTATGGTGGGGAGGAAATCCAATGAATAAAATTGTTTCAAAGATAATTGGTTAGTGACCGATTTGTACACAAACATGTCACAGATATTGTGTTAGGTTTTGAGTGTTGCAGAGGGCATCCAAAAATTGCAGCAAATAGAAAATATATAACTATTAATTATTTCAAAATGTTTTTTACAATGATATTCATTCATACAGTCATATATCACTCTTTATTTTATATGTTGAGATTACAAATTTAAAAGTTGGTAGTATTTATATCTTCACTGTGATTGAGTTGATATTATAGTGTTATAAGTTGTTTTATAAGTTTTTTTTGAGTTGTGATTAAATAATTTGATTCCTTGTTTTTAATCACTTTTAGAAGCTTACATTAATTCTGAGTTGTTTATATAGATCCTATTGGGAAGCCTCAGAAATTACTAGTTTTGGAAATTGATGGTTTGTTGTTTGGAGTTTCTCGTATTGGCAATAAAATACCTCGTAATATGGTTCCAGATTTTACATCTGGGAATACTAAATACTGTGAATAAGAGTTTAGTGCTAAATAGATAAGTTTTGCATTAAAATATTTTGACAATGACTTATGATCTTCATTTATGGATTCAACAATGGTGAAGTACATATTCATCAACAAAATTAGTTGGCTGCGAGAAACCCACTTCAGGTTCATTTGGGGATGCCAATAGTGTAAGTTTGAAACAAATACAAGCTAGTAGATAGTAGACATTTATGGTAATTTCTATGGTGAAAATAATATACTTTTGATTGATGATGTGAGATTCTTTTCACACAAGGTAAAATAAGATACAACTCTCAAAACCCCAATATACTGGAGATTTGATGGAAACTATAATACTAATTCGAAAATTTACACTAAATTGAGTACATGGTTGAAAAATGCAGGAGAACACAAGAACATGTGTAGATCATTGAAAACGTTCAAACACACCATTGACGTTTGAATTATATATTTTTCTTCCAAATCTGACAATGTGTTGTGCATTTTTATGGAATAAAATAACTACCTTAAGGTTCTTAAAGATTCACAGTGCGTAATCATATTTTTTCAATTCTTTTTTGGGAAAGAAAAACATATTTTTCTAACTTGGGTGAAGATAAAATCATGGATCATGGACTAATAAAAGAATGGATTTTCCAAGACCTACATAGTTTAAACTTAAACAAATTGGTAAGACCATTATTCCTAATCCAAAATTAATCCTAGTGGCAGCTAGCACGTAAAAAATGGAAACATATAATATTTATCATTTCACACATTGATGTTAGATTCTATGAAATAAATAAAAAAATTTCCCCAGTTATGTATGGTTTAATCTTAAATACATTTTTAAATTGATAGGAACCTTATTCGCAAGAAAAAATTAATCCTAGCAACCGCTAGACCATATAAAAAAGAAACATGTTATGCTTATTGATTTACAAATCCATTAAGGCTTCCTTGAAATCATAAAATGATTTTTTACCAGATATTCATATGTTAATCTTACTAACATTTTGGAAATGATAAAACCTTGTTCCAAATATAAAATAAATCCTAGTAGCCATAAGCACGTATATAACTGAAAAAATTTTTGTAGATCATTATTTTAAAGATTTTTTGGTTTTTGTTGTGTGGAAGATTGCATCATGATCATACAGGAATATTGCATCGTGACCACACAAACCATTTATCGATGATACAATAATCAAAATGGATTTCTCAAAAATATTATCAAGGTTTAGAGCAAGTGTAATGCATATAACAATTGTAAAAATACACCTATTGCAATATGAATTGTGGCCTATAATGGATATTAGAATTCTACTTGATAGATGAATTGTGGCCTATATTGCAAATATTGAAGGATGTGGAAGACGATGTGGAGACATATGTAATGTTATTAAATCAATAACCCAATTACAATTATGTAATTTGTACCTAAATTTAATTGATAACACGTTTCTGTATAATGTGTGTGACTATCTTAAGTAAAGATATTTTCTATAATATGTGTTTATCAATCAACAAAATGCTTTATTCATAATCTATCCAATGCATGGGAAAACATTGATGATGCCATCCATTTTTTATTCTTCCAACCACCCTCACATGAGTCGAGGGACTACTTAATTGGGTTGTTCTTTCACCTTCCCTCACTCATTTTCTCATGTTTCTCTCTGTTGTTTTCCCCTTCCCTCTCATGTAATCTACCTATGTTCCTTTCATTCTCTTGCGCAGCAAGAAGATAGAAATGGATTTCCTCTCTCATGTGTCTTCCACTCATCTTCATAATGTATTTTTTATAGGCTCCACACCTATTTTGAATGTGATTGAGAATTTCCTGGGTATCGATTATCTCAAGAGCACTAGGAGAGCTTGTGTCAATTCCAATATTACAGGTGTCTTTGTGTTCAATTTATTGGTGTTATGTGTAGATAAATAATTAGTCATGGTGGTTGTGTCCCATTTCATTTACCCACATCATCGTGTGGGTTTAACTAAATATCTAGAAGAAGTATGCCTTATTATCCTCTTTTCCAATCTATATCCTTATCTGTATCCTTTCTAGGTTGACAACAGGATTTGGGATACCCTGGAATTAAAAATTTGGGCCCTCCTTCAATTTTTTGAATATGTTCAAAGAATCCATTAGTTTGATGAGGCGTCTATCTCCAAAGTTTCATCCCTGGACTTGGTTGCACTCACAAAACTTGCCTCACCCCTTCTTGATTATGTGGTGCAGTTGAAGACTGTTGTTGGGTATCCCTTTTCCTTTCTCAAGAATATTGTAATGCTTGGATCGGTGGACCAGTTAGAGGTGGAACCCTAGGATTTATCTATCATTTATGTTACATTTTGGCCTTGGTATTTAAAATATTTCCTATTGGTTTTTGGTTTTTCTATGCATCCTTTCATTGATCAAATCTTTTGATACTTGTAGGGTGGGGACCCATCAACCCTCTGGTTCATAGCTCTTTTAAAAAGCGTTTAACTATCTAAAATAGAAAATTATGTAATTTATCCCTAACTTTATTTGAGAAAAAGTTTCTGTATAATGTGTGAGTATCTTAATAATGTTAATATGTATAAAATGTGTGACTATATTTAGTAATTTTATAATACAACAAAGTATTTAAATGATAATATATATGTTAATATATATAAATAATGTACATAACATTTTTCATTTCTGGTGAATTCTTATTTGATTAATATTAATTTAACTAGATAAGCTACACTGGAATTACCTAGTGAGCGTTAAGTTTTAACTCTCTTGTATTTTTTAAAGTCATATCATCCTCTTGACTTCAAACTATCTGCTAAAAAAATTGTTCACATTGGTTTAAGGAATAAAGAAATTGAAAAATTCTAAGCCACTTCAATAATCAGTGTGTTCATAGATATCGTGATTTTTTTAATTTGCTATGATTTATTCCATGAATATGGGATTCTAGCATCACAAATAGTTTTAAAATTAAATTCAAATAATTCTTAAAATTATTTACCATAATTCTACCTGTACAAAATACAAAAGGAGTTTTAATTAATTTTATATCTATATTTAATTACAGAAATATATCCTCCTAACAAAGGGAGTAAGGATAATTTTAATTTTCATGAATGGGTGGAAAATTTCCATAGTGATTTCATGTCCCTTCTTTCGAGGCAAGTAAGGATGGAGGAAGATGATGTGGGGGATTGATGATGAATTTTGTCACACATTTACAACTATTAAGGGGATGTTAATTTTTTTTAATCCGGGTTTATTCCTCTCTTGGAAACTGGGTTTATTCCTCTATTGGAATACGGGTTTATAACTATTAATGGGATGTTAATGCATATTTATTCTTCTCTTTGAATCAGAGTTTTAGCTCGTGCCTTTATAAGTGCAATCTTGAGCTCCACAAGTGGCAAAATTTTGGCTTTGTTTCTAATAAGGAACCCTACTAGAGCGACCCCACTCGCTGGGATCCAAAGGAGATGATACTAATTCTAGAGGAGATGCATTTTTTGACATTTATTTCTCCAAGGGTAGCGTTGTGCTCATAGTTTTTTGTATCTGCAGTACGAAGGGTGATCAATACACATCAAAATTCTAATACAAATATCTTTCCCCAGCATGTTCCACAGACACCTTAATAAGATGTAAGGCCTTTGAGGGCTTCACATCGAGAAAAAGCATCGCTAGTGGGGATACCGCTAACTCCTATACTGGGAACCTCCTTTTCTTAGGGGTGGCATGGACCACTCTAACAAAAACATGTGCCACATAAATAATGAAAATTCTATTTGAGTTACTAGTTTGTATGAGGACCATGAGGGTTGTTAATGTGTATGAGATTATCAAATCAACTAGACACATCCCACGTATCTACGTGGCCATGGATCAGAAGATGGATTAGAAGGGGATTTTGTTTTGTTAATTTTGTCAATAGGGAGGATGCTCAGAGAGCTATCAACTAACATTTTCTTCTAATGATTCAAGTGTATGCCGTGAACCAATATATTACATAGAAAAAGTGAAAAGAGGAGAAATAAACACTCATGGAGAGCACACCTAACTCCCAGAAAACCCATAAAATTTAGACTGATCTCCATAAAAATTCAATGAGCAGGGCTAGAAGTTAGTTCACACCACTACTATATGCATCTGAAGACATATTACATTTTATTATATTATCATAGTCTAGATTGTCACCCTCTACTAGTTTCTTCAAATTATATTCATAAATTTTCTAGTTACATAGAGGTTCAATCACATCATAGTAAATTGAATCTGTAAGTGTCTCACATCCCTTAAAATTCATTAGCCTAGTGACCACTAGCCCTTATAAAATAGAAAAAATTTATGTGTATTGTATTGCAGATCAATGTTGGATTCCCTGAAATCATTAAACAATATTTCCAATGATTTCATAGATTAACCTTAAGGACATTGTAAAATTGATAAGAAACTTATTCCCAAACAAAAATTAAGCATAATGTTTTCTAGCCCATATAAAAATGAAACATGATTAGTTTATTAATTTACAGACAAATGTAGGCCTCCATGAAATCATTAGATTATTTTCCCATGATCTGCATGGTTTAATGTTAATGACATTTTAAAACTGTCAAAATCATTATTCCAAAGAAACAAATAAATCCTAGCAGCTGCTAGCCAGTATAAAATAGAAATAGTGATAGCATCTGACAAAGCGAGATGGGGGGAGCTTAAAGAGGAGGATAACACAAACCTATATTTTCTTCTACCACCGTCAAATATCATTGGGCTAGAAAAAAATGGCATGATGAAGATCGTGGAATAAAATTTTAATGAATAGGGCCAGAAGGTGGTTCACACCACTACCACGTGCATCCACAAATTGGCCAAAGAGCACCTTAACAAGTGTGATCTCGAGTGCCACGAGTGACGTAATTTTAGTGATGCTACCAACCAAGAACCCTCAACAAACTTTACAGGCATCTCCTTAGAATAAATCCTACTAGAGCACCCCCACCCACTGGGATCCAAGGCCGATGATTCAAAATCTAGTGGAGATTCATTATCCAACCTAGCTAGATCCAAGGATGGTACAGTGCTCATGGTTTTCTGTATTTGTGGTAAGAAGGGCGATCATTGGACATAAAAATGCACTTCCAAGGATCTCACCCCCATTGGTGCCATAAACACCTTAACAATGGATAAGGCCATTGAGGGCATAATGGAAGGTGGAAGTAGCATTGGAGATATTACCACTTCTTCCACTGCTGGTCGATTAACCTATGTCCCTCTGAGTTTTAGGGGTGGTGTGGACTGCTCCAGTGACACCATGTGCCAAAAAAATGATGAAAATTCTGATTGAGTTACCAATATATTCAAGGAAACAAGGGATGTTGATCTCCACGAGCTTTTGAAGCCATTTGGACACATCACGTGTCTACATGGCCATGGATCAGAAGAAGAGGGATTAGTAAGGGGTTTGGTTTTATTAATTTTGGCAACATGAAGGATGTAAAAAGAGCTATCAATAATATCTATGGTTATGGTTATGATAATATTATTCTCAAGTTCAAATGAGCCACTCTAAGGTAGACTTGAAATCATATATCTTTCCTTCTTTTAATGGAGTCTTTTGCTTATTCCCACTTTGGGTTTTTAGTGTTGATAGGATCAATTATGTTTCACTTGAACACTTGTCATTATCTTTTTATTTGACTTGCCTCATTTAATATAATTCTTAGTTGGTTTTTTCAAAAAAAAAAATCTATCAAATCTTAATTTTTAAAATCATTTTGACATTGTTCTTATGGTATATTTTGGAAAATTCAAAGTTAAAATTTTAATTTTACATTTTACTATTGAGAAATAATTTTTGTACTTATAACAAATCTTTGTTTGAACTTATTTTTCTCATATTTGAATCCTTGTAGGTGATATCACTTTCCTTTTTGGAGATTTTTCTTGTTAAGGAAATTGGGTCATTTTATTTGCTTGATTAATTTGCTATCTAAGAAGATAATTTAACTACTGTGGTATTTTTCTAGATGATTTTTATTCTACTTTTTTACCCCTTAAGACAATGCAAGATGTTGAAGTTATGTACTACGTGACGTCTTCCACCGAATTTAATGTAAATTATGATACAAAGGATTTGAGTTGGTTTCTTTGTTCTTCTAAGAAACATGTTCTCATAAGAGAGTGTCTTGTGTTATCTAGTGTTATTCTATGTTGTTTGGTACTTGATGATTTGGTAGATCTGTGGGGATTAAACCAAATTAAAAAACATTTATTTGAATGACACTCTTCAAATATACATGAACACTAGGATACAATTTACAGTTTTACATGATACACACACATGTTGGATTATGATTAAGGAGAATGAGAAAAGCGTTACATATTGCACTCTTTACAGGAATGGGTTATACATTTTTATGCACACACATTATTGTAAACCAACCTTCTAAAATTAAGAGGTCTTGGTTTCAAGACCATACAATTAAACAACATGAGAACAACAAGAGGTAGCTAATGAACAATCATGAGATACAACTTCCATCAATGCAGTAACGATGATTATATATTTACCTAATTACATGAATAGTCCATTTAGCAAAGTAGGGTAAATGTTTTTACCATATTTTTCTAGTAGGTCCACAATCATTGTAAATTTTGTGGAGATGCATTTTCCACCATTGAAAATAAGTTTACGCGAGCACAAGTATTCCTATTTTTATTTGTAGGGTTTTAATATGATAACCGATAATTTGAGTGTCTCCAAACTAGTGATAAATTTGCTCCAGATGCATGAGGATTTCACTGATTTTCCCTTTTCTTGATCTAGGGATGAAAATGATGGCATCTAATAGAGTGAGATCTAGGGAGCTTGAATAAGAGGATAATGGAAATCTAGAATTTCTTCAGCCACCTCTGAATATCATCGGGCTAGATGAAGAAGATCATCAAATATCTTTTTATGGAGTCTTTCACTTATTGTCAGCTAAGGTTTTATATGGTTTTTAGTGTTGATACGATAAGTTATGTTGCAAATGAAGGCAATGATTCTCATTTTATTTTGACTTTCCTCCTTTAATATAATGATTTATTTGTTTTCTCTAAAGAAAACCTATCAAATCTTAATATCTTAAATTTATTTTGACATTTTTCTCAGGGAAATGTTTGTTTATTTTTATTTGTAGAGTGATTTGAGTGTCTGCAAGCCCTTAATATTTACTTCGGATGTATGAGGATTTCCTGACTTTTCTCATTTCTTGAGTTAGGGATGACAATGATGGCATCTGATAGAGTGAGATACATGGAGCTTGAATAAGAGGATAATAAAGATCTGTAATTTCTTTTTCCACTAACGTATATCATCGAGATGGATGAATAATATCGTCAAATAAAAGTTCAATTAGAAGGGGTGGAAAGTGATTCATACCACTACCATGTGCATCGATAAAGTGGTCAAAGAACTCCTTAACAATTGTGCTCTCAAGCATTGTAAGTGGTGCAAGTTCGGTGTCACTACCAATAAGTAACCCTATTAGAGTGACCCCTCCCGGTGGGATCCAAGGCCAATGATTCCAAGTATGGCGGAGATACATTTTCCATCCTCTCTCACTCCAAGGGTATTGTGGTGCTCATAGTTTGTCGTATCTGTAGTGAGAAGGGATATTAGTGCACATTAAATTTACCTTGCAAGGATATTTTCCCTGCCAGTTCCACATACACCTTACTAAGGGATAAGGCTGTTCAGGGCCATACCTCTGGTGGAAGCATCGTTGGCAGGGCTGGCGCTACCTACACTGCTAGGAATCTCCCAGTGTCAAGAGCAATGTGGACCACTCTAGAAATATCATGTGTTGTTAAAATTATGAAAACTCTATTCGAGTTACCAGTCTATTTGAGGACCATAAGGGATGTCAATCTACATGATCTATTCAAGTTGTTTGGACACATCATGCATGTATACATGGCCATAGATAAGAAGATGGATTATAAGGGGATTTTGTATTATTAATTTTTTCAACAAGGAGGACAATCAGAGAGCTATCAATAAGCTTAATGCCTATGGTTATGATAATATTATTTTCAGAGTCGAATGGGTCACTCTTAAGGAATATTTTTTTAAAAATTAAAGCAAGATAGACTTAAAAGTAGGCATATTTCCTTCTTTCTATAGAGTCATTTTCTTATTTCTACTTTAGGTTTGGTAGGTTTTTTAGTGTTGATACTTAAACACAACGATTCTCCTTTTATTTTGACTTTCCTCATTTATTATAATGATTTATTTATTTTCACTAAAGAAAACCTATCAAATCTTAATGTTTAAAATTCATTTTGACATTTTATCTCATGGAGATGTTTTTTTATTTTTATTTTATGGTGATCTGAGTGTCTACAAACCCTTAAGATTTTTTGTGGATGCGTGAGGATTTCCTAAATTTTCCCATTTTTGTAAGTGTCTCACATCTCTTGAAAGTCATTAGCCTAGTGACCGCTAGCCTGTATATAAAAGAAACATGATCGGTTTATTATTTTTCAGAGAAATGTCAGTTTCCATGAATTCATTCAAATATTTTCCCAAGATCTGCATGGATTTCATGAAATCATTAAAATTTTTCCCAACAACTGCATATTTTAATCTTAAATAAATTGTAAAAATGATAAGATGTTTTATTCTAAAGGAAGAATTTAAGCTGCACAGCCGCTAGCCCATTTAGAACAGAGACATGTTCTATTTATTATTTTGCAAATCAATTTTAGATTCCAATATTTTGATTTTCAGATTCTAGTATATGGGACTTAAGAGTGTATTAAATTCCAATATATGTGATGTTGGATTCCAATATATGTGATTTTGGATTCCAATATATGTGATTTTAGATTCCAATATATGTGATTTTGGATTCCAATATATGTGATATTGAAATCCAATATGTGAGATTTTGGAGTCCAGATAATTCCAATATTTAACATTTTTGAATCCAAAACTAGTAATTTCAAATTCCAATATTGGAGGTTTTTTATAGCTCAGACTAGAATAAGTCTTGATCTAGTGAAATAAACGTTTAGTTAAAAATGCTAAAACGAGAATAAAATTTGATGGGTAAATATTTTTTATTTGAAACTTCCTTGGAATGTAAATGAGTTTAATGGGTGTCTTAAAAACTTAACAACCAGTCTTAAAGGTCAGTATTTTGTGAATTTTGTTAGAAAAATCCACTTGGAAGGGATACTAGCCAAATTGAAGGTTTATAAAGAAAATAGGTGTAAATGGTGTGCTGAAACTTGTTGTAACCACAATAGAATGTGTGCGGGGGGGGCGTGAATCAATCATTAAATTTTTTTAATCAATTTTAGATTTGAATACTTAAACCATAAACCATTCATTAATGTGTACATACCATTCAATCAATTCAACACAACCATGAAAGAAACTCCATAACACAAGATATAAGTGAGAAATCCTCAATGGGAAGAAAAAACACTAAAAATTCTGATTATATTACAAAAAATGAAAGTATTTAGTGATGCAACAACTTCACAAGGAGAACTAACCCCTACTTTAGTAGAATAATAACCTTACAAGGGAAAACAACCCCTATTTTAGTGAAGCACCAACTCCACAAGGAGGCTAAAACCCCCTAAGATGATAAGAAGCCAACTCAACCACATTTAGATAAAAATATATGATGTTTTTTTTTCTATAACAACTGATGGAGATCACAACTTCAGCTCACAACCTTTAAACCTTGTTCAAACCCTCATTCATATAGTTTGTTATATATCTCACTTTCTTAATTTGTCTTAGATTTAAAACCTTACAAAAAATCTCTCAAAAATTCCTCATCCTCTTGCACACTTCCTCATATTTGAAACAATGCCTTCATACTTGTTACACTCTCTCTCTTGTGTCACACTTTTTCCTCTCACACAACTAGTGCAAATTTGAATTCAAACTTCACTTTTATATACACTCCAACTCATAAAAATAAAGGAGGTCAGATGTAAATCATAATTTTGACCAATGAAACTTAAAAAATCCCAATACATTCATAAAATTATTCATAGTGGGCCTATATAGGTCGACCAGGCCCAAATGCACCAAACAAACACAAAACTAGCTCAAAACCCTATCACCGAGATGAGCTAAAACCAAAAACACCCTATCCATGAATATTCAAGCTCCCTAATTCATCACACATGTCAAATATGAAGTAAAAACATCATCCATGGTTGTTAATTATCTTACACAAATCAAATTATTTATATCACACTCAAGAAGGATCATATCCTTCTCAAAACAATTGTTTCTAGGAACCAATCTTCACCTTTGAACCTCAATACCACCCAAGAATAAATAAAATATCAAATTTACCCACTCATTAGAATACCCTAGACCTGTAGATAACATCCATGGTTTCTATAGCTCATGAAACATCCATATGTATGAACCAAAATCACTTCCCTCTTCAGGGTAATAATTCATTAAAAAAGTTTAATCAATTTTAGATTTGATTACTTAAACCATAAACCATTCAACCATTCATTAATGTGTGCATACCAGTAAATAAATTAAATAAAACCATGAAATAAACACCATAACACAAGATATAATTGGGAAACCCTTAAGGGGAAGAAAAATGACTAATTGTTTTGATTATATTACAAAACACCAATGAATTTTTTCTTACCTAGGTTGTAAGTGATTTCCATATCAAACTTAGCCATAAGTTGTAACTTATAGCCATGACATAGAGTCCAATTCTATGCATATTGAGAGTTTAGTTCATCATGCAAAGGTGATGGTGGATCAATTGAAAGAAGGGCTAATCCAGGATCCCCAGGTAGCAGAGTTAGTTCAACAAATCTGAGAGGGTAAAACACAAAAGTTCTCGATCCATTAAGGACTATTAGTCTTCACTCAGGGTCGAATCTATGTTACCAAATGGGGAAAGTTGAGAAGGGTGTTGTTGTAAGAGTGCCACAAATTCGTATGGGCAAGACACCCAGGGAAAAAGAGAACCTAAGCACTCATGGAAAGAGGGTTTTATTGGCTGAAAATGAGAGAGGATGTTGATGATTTTGTTCATTCTTGTCTCATTTGTTAGCAATGAAAACTAGTTTACAAGGATCCAACATGGACCCTACAACCATTTCCGATTCCTATCAGATTGTGGGTAAGCATGAGCTTAGACTTTATCATTCAGTTACCTAATTCAAATGGAAATACTAGCATTCTGGTAGTTGTAGACTGGTTTTCAAAGTATGTCATCTTCATCACATGTGAAGCATCATGCAGAGCAGAAGATGTTTCTGCATATTTCTTTAGTCATGTTGTGAAATATTGGGGTGTTTCGTTGAGCATTGTCTCAGACAGAGATGCTTGCTTTACTAGTAACTTCTAGGTAGAATTTTTCAAATTGATGGGAACCAAGTTGTTAATAAGTTATATCCATCACCCAAATACTGATGGCCAAACAGAGATAATAAAAGAAGTATTGGAGGATTACTTGAGGCAATATGTGTGATCCAATCAATTAAATTGGCCAAAGATGCTTGATGTGGCTCAGTTTAGTTACAATCTTCAAAAGACTTTGATGAGTGGATACTCGATATTTCAATTGGCAATGGGCCAACAATAATTATCACCGTAAAATGTGATGAGTGGCTATCTTGGTGACTACCCATCAGTCGTTGAGTACTTAACAGAATAGCAAGATAGAGTGGACTTAGCCAGGCACAACCTGATGAAGGCTGCGGAAAGGATGAAATCATACGTGGACCAAATTCGCAGGGAAGTGGAATACAATGTGGATGATAAGGTGTTATTGAGGATGAGTCCGGAATAGTTCAAACCTCCAAAGGGTCTAAGTAGATCCCTCACACATTGATGGGATGGACCATTTATAATAATCGGTCACATTGGAAAAGTTGCTTGTAGAGTTTAGCTACCCATCATATGTATGTGCATCCTGTCTTCCATGTGAGTCAGCTCTGCCCTTACTTTAAGCATAAGGAAGATCCATCCTAGAACCAATCAACTAGATCTCCTACCAAATTTGTTGACAAACCTGAGATAGTGGTCGAGAAGGTACTGGAAATGCATAGAAGAGGAATGGGAAATCAGCTCAAAACAAAGTTCTTGGTACATTGGAAGGATTAATCTTCTTATGCAGATACATGGGAGCTCATAGAATTTCTATGGAGCGTGGAAGAGAAGATCTGGGAGTTCTTGAAAAAGAACCCCCATATAAAATACTAACTCCAAAATGGTATGGAGTACTCCTGTGTCAAGTCAAATGATTTGCGTTGGCGCCAATGGAATTTCTGAAAGAGGTGGGGGAGCGTATAGGGGGTTGATGAATCAAATCTCCCCCGCCAAGCAATGAGCTATCTAAGCCCCTTTTGAGCAAGCTGAGCTAAGTTACTGTAGGTGAATGTTAGTGAATGAAAGTTAGTTAATGTCATGTAATGAGAGTAATGTAATGTAAGTGATCTAGTAATAAGCCCGGGAGGAGGTGATATGTCCAATGTGTTAAATCTCTGTAGGAAGACGTTTTAAAGTGGTGGAATTGAGTTAGGCTTGGTTTCAGATCTCTGCTAGTGAGTTGTAGAACTAAGGTAGTGGGTCATTAGGCTCAAGGAGAATTATGTGCTTTGAGTCGAATTGGTGGTATAGAGAGAGACAACACAGTGATTAGTATCAAATGATTGGAAGTATTCTGGTGGTGGTACCTAGGTGTTTTCAAGTTAGTATCAATGCAAGATCCAGTGATTGTGAGTCAGGATAGTGAAAGGTCCTTCTTTGTAGTGACCTGGGCAATATCACCTGAGTCTAACCCAGTGTTTGTATATATTGTTTGGAGGCTTGTGAATCCTTTTGTAAGGTAGCTCAAGGATCATTTTGGAGAAATATAAGCTCTGTTCTCGCATATATTTTATTACCATAATTTTTTGTGGTGCATGCATGATTTGACTTATCACTCTTATATTAAATGTGTATATTACTAGTGTGTATTTGTGCTAACTCATAGAGGTCTTCATTATTCCATCATAGGCATAGTTTGGGACTCCCAAGAGATTTGTAGTGCCGCATGGATTATCAAAGTGAAACCCTAACCCCGTGACAGTATTTAGTGAAGCAACAACTTCACAAGGAGCACCAACCCCTAGTTTAGTAGAGAACTAACCATACAAGGAGCAAAAAACCCTAGTTTACTAAAGCACCAACTCCAAAAGGAGGCTAAAACTTGCTAATATGATAAAACACCAACTCAACCACCTTTATATGAATATCTATGATGTTTTTTTTGTAACAATTGATGGAGATCACAAATTCATCTCATAACCTTCAAACGTTCTTCAAACCCTTGTTCATATAGTTTATTATATATCTCACTTTCTTGAATTGTCTTGGATTTAAAACCTTGCAAAAAATCCCTAAAAATTTATTCATCCTTTTGCATGCTTCCTCATCTTTAAAACAATTACTTCATACTTGTTTTAATCTCTCTCTTGTGTCACACTTTTTCCCTCTCACAAAACTAGTGCAAATTTGAATTCAAAATTCACTTTTATATGCACTTCAGCTCATAAAAATAAAGGAGGTAGGTCATCCATCATAATTTTTACCAACACAACTTAAAAATCCCCAATACATTCATAAAAATATTCATAGTGGACCCCATATAAGTCTGTCATGCCCAGATACACAAAAGAAGCACAAAAATATCTTAGATCCCTATTACCTAGATGAGCTAAAACCAAAAACACCATAACCATGAATATTCAAGATCCCTAATTCATCACACATGTCAAATATGAAATAAAAATATCATCCATGGTTTTTAATTATCTTGCACCAATCAATTTCTTTATATCACACTCAAGAAGGATCATATTCTTCTGAAAACAATTGTTTCAAGGAACCAACATTCACCTTTGAACCTTAAGACCACCCAAGAACAAATAAAATATAAAATGTATCCACTCATTGGAATACCCTATAATTTTAGATAACATCCATGGTTTTTATAGCTCATGAAACATCCATATGTGTAAACCAAACTCACTTTCCTCTTTTCCAAGCTGAGTTGCCCAAAAAAACATTTTAGGAACTTAATAGTTTTCACTCTTTCTACTACTTTACACACCTCAAAAATCCTAAAATAGGAAAAATTTTAATCCTTATTTAATCTCCAATTTATAGAAATAATCAACTTATCCATCTCATGCAATGTTTACCTCCATCTTCTAGCAAAATCAATCACATCTTGAAAAATAAGAAACCTTCTTCTTCACAAAATGAGCTAGATAACCTATCAAATATCATCATCATGAGATAAAAAATACACCATTAGAAATACCTATGAATATAATTTCTATGACATCCTAAATTTCCTTCAAAATCCAAGTGGAAGGCCTCCAACTAATTCCATGTTTGAAAGCTACTCTAAGCTGCCCAAAACTAGTCTTCATAAATTGGGTAGAATTTTCCATTTAGAAGCACAACCATGATCTGAAATCATCATGGACATAAAGAAAAAGTACAATAATAAAAACAATGTAAATTTAGTTTTCAACTCCTTTGGAAAACCTTGTCCCAAATTGGACTTTTTCATAAACTTGTATTTTCAAGTGGGGTCCACTCATTACCACATGCTATATATTACCTCTCTAGAAATTTGGAGGAGAACTATAAAAAATTCAATCATCATACTATCATAGAAATACATTATGGGAACTTATCATTATTATCTCTCTTATAGCTTTTGACCTAGGGTCTCAAGAACACAAAAAGTTTTTTACCTTCTTAACATTTGTTCATACAACCGGATAATGAAATGACCTATTTATTTTTGTGAAACCTTATTAACTTAATGAAAAATAGTCCCTAGAAGCCACAAGGTCCCATACAAAGTACAAAATTCATGGTGAGCATCATAATGTGCAATTCAAGTTAGAAAATGCTCTTTTTTAGACCCCATTTCACACAAAACAACATAACTTGAAAAATATTCTTCAGAATGAGTCTAAATTTTTCTCACACCTCTAGGAAACCCCTATGCACCATCTCTAATCATTATCATGGATCAAATAGGTCTCCATATTCTCAACCCATATCATTTACATGACTAGCCCTTGGGGTTTTACATGGTTTAGGCTAGGGTTAGTTGAATCAACACTGTAACTAATCATGAAACCTTTCAAAAATGCCAAAATAAACCTACAACACTTTGTATGACATCTATGCATGCATCTTGTATTTCTCATGTATTTGTAACTCATCCTCATGCCTCCAAGCACCTAGACTAGGTCTATATGAACACCTACAATTGAGTCTTCCACCTATACCTATACTGTGAAACCCATGTGAGTCCCTAAACACTCTCCAAAAATGATCTCTATTCTACTACCATTCTTCTCAAGCCACCAAGCCGCTCAAACCATCACCTAAGAAAGCTAGGTCACCCGACTAGGCTTGGTAGACCAAACCAATCTCTCTAGATCAATTCATTCCATAATGAAACCACCTAATACTACATATTATCAACCTTGCTATCATGATATGACACATATTCATCATCCTCTTTTTTATTAATGATATTTTACATCAATAAAAACATCTAAAACTCAACATGTCAACAATTTCCCCCTTTGTCATTGATGGAAAACAACCTAATATTATCCTCATTTTTACATTAATGAAAAATCATAACTTTAATTAAATAATATTCATATTTCATGGCTTTATATATCACCTCTTGGTTGGGAACATCAACCAAAGTCATCGAATTTGGCTCACAAAATTTTTTTCTCACTAAACTCTATTTTTGACTTTCTTTCTTACCAAGGTAACATTATAGAAGACCTTATATTTATGCATGATACTTATGAACATACCAAAAATGATGACCAAGAGCCAAAAATAATATTTTTACCTTCATTATTACTTATCTCATCTTGATATAAATTTAAACTTTCTTATTTCTTATATACTATGTAGGAGGCTCTTTCTATGATTCTATGCAATGTGAACAATGAGTACCTTCTACACATTGGTAATATTAAACCGTTTCACCTGATTCTTAGACGTTTCTTCAAAACATTAATAAAAAATATAGGGTAATGGGCATAGGAGTAATACCTGTTCAAATGTTGGTTGATGGGTTGTTACGTGCGTATGACTTTTGAATCCACAGCTGATCATGAGAGCTTCCTTTTGGCTAGGAGGAACTACCTGTAATGGAAAACAAGACCACCAAAAAGAGTTAAAAAATATGTGCAGTGAACTACATAACATGTGCTAGATCTGGGAAGTGTGATACTCCCTAGAAGGCTATCAGTCCATTGTTTAAAATAATTTAATGCAGGTAGTAAACTAAATCCTATTGGAATTTGAAATGATTTAGGTATCTCACTTAAAACACAATAGGAAAGATCTAATCTAACAGGATAACTTAAAATAAGATCTGAAAGTCAAGCAATTGGTTCTGGGTCTCTACAAGTCTGACAGAGGTCTCGGGTAGATCACAGATGAAGAAGGGTGATGTGGAATTAGGTGGATTGGTCACTGTTTTGGGTTGTATGGGAAAATACAGAGACTGATGTTGGTTAAATGTGATTGATGGCAGTTGGGTGTAATAGGTGCCGGTTACTATGCAAAACTAGGTGTTTCACACAGAAATGCTTCCGTTCCTGGAATAGAGTTGCTTCTATCCTTTCATTCCTTTGAGAAACAGATAAGGGTTAGGGCGAGGAGGAATACCTATTGAATGTTGAGAGGGTGTGCGCGTACCGTAGAGAGAGATCAGATCGATTGCAAAGAAATCCTTTTTGTCTGGGAATGAATACCTACAAGTAATAATACAAGACCACTAGATTCTAATTAGACAATAAATGAGGGAACTACCTTAGGCCCAGGAAGTATTAAACTTCCTTTCAAAGGTGGTCAGTTCCCCTGCTAATATGAATTAACACAAATTCTAACAAAGAATCTATTTCCAAATTACAATTTAATTGCCTTGTTAAAACAATAGAGGAAAGGGCTAGTTTTGGTTTTGAATCACAGTGACCGATGCCAGTCACTATCACCAGTACCGGTTTCTGCTAACCGATATCGGTAGGGGCAGTGGTTTTAGGGGCTTTTAGTGAAGGTTGGCAATAAGGTGGCTATGGTGTTTATAAGGCTGGTAAATGATTGGGGATAGGTAATGGGGTGATGGAGAAGACTCAGAGAGTATGGGGGCTGTTCTTGGGGGAAATGTAGGGGTAGGGGAATGGCAGTTAGATGGAGGGTGTTACCGGGTAGTAGATCTAAGAATAGACTTGTAATTGCTGTGATTCAAAAATCCAAGAAATGTTATTAAAAGAATGTGTAAGACACTACTTACTAGTTCCTGATGAAGATACAGGTCCAAGGACTGTGATAATGAAGGCAGGGCTTAGGTAAGATGATCGGACAATCAAAGATGAGCTATCTTCTCTCCCAATGTTGAGATGAGTGTCACTGGGCTCTGGTTACTCAGTTGCAGTCTTGGGCTTGATGTCCTCCTCTGCAAACTCTTCTCTTTCCTTCACTTGTCTCTGCTCGGCCAAGTGAATTCCTGATCCTTCCAGTCAATTCCCCTGGTTCCAATCAATGAAAATCCAACCCTTTGTTTTTGGTTGGGGGAGGTCATTTACAGGGAACCGATGGCGGTTACGTAACTGACAACGGTCGAGTAGGAACTGATATCGGTTAAGTCAAAGTAGGCTATTTTTAGTAAAATAGCCAACTTTCCCTCCTTTTCTCTCGAGGAATTAGTTGTGGGCTTGGTCAAGTCATTATTAGGTTGATTTTGGTGTGGGTGAGGAGTAATTAGTCATGAGTGTGGATGTAGACCAAGTTATAGGTCTTAATTAGGTTAGTTTAGGAATAGGACTAGGTCATGATGAGGTGGCGAAATGAGGTGGCAGGTTTGGAGATGTGGATTTATTAATTATAAGGTAATTAATAAATAATTGTGTAAGGTTTAGGTGACGAGGCTAGGTTGCGAAATATGATGCGGGGCACGGGGGGTTGTAAGACACAAATTTGGTGTCTACATTAGCCCCTTGTTGTCATGTAGCTTGTCTTGTAAAGCTACACTGACAATAATAAGAAGTGGTTACTCCTGTTAAGGGTATAGGTAATCCCCCTCAAATCTATCACAGATTGAGGTAGCGTGAAATCAGGGATAGGGTTGATAAAGGGTAAATGGTGTTGAGATGATGGTAAGATGGTGGGGTAGGTCCAAGGAAGTAGACACACGTTGAAATGTAGTAGTGTGACCAGGGTACATGATTTGAAGAGCAAACAAGCAATTCATAGGCAAAGGTCGATAGTTTATCCAAACAAGGGTGATATAATCCTGGTATCCAAGGCATAGGAAGTAGCTCCAGGGGATATAATGGGTAAGGTACAGGAACGTTTAGGTATGTTCGGCAGTACCAAATGGTTGGTTTGGTCGAGATAAACATCATTGTCTCGGTCTAGGAAAAGTTGGTGGGCTGATCAAGTAAAGTACCCTAATCATGCTAAAACATGAATAGGTGAGCTCGATTGAACAAAAAGCTACATGATGGGTGGATAAAATTGTAATTTTTTGGTTTTGGGCGAGGTATTTAAGTGGTGCGGCCTTAGGTCGGGCCTGATTGGTTAGTTGCGGCCTTGGGCCGAGCCAAATGGTTGGTTGTGGCCTTAGGTCGGGCCAAATGGTTGGTTGTGGCCTTGGGTCAGGCCTGATTGGTTGGTTGCGGCCTTGGGTTGGGCCAAATGGTTGGTTGCGGCCTTGGGTCGGGCCTGATTGGTTGGTTGCGGCCTTGGGTCGAGCCAATGGTTGGTTGTGGCCTTGGGTCGGGCCTGATTGGTTGGTTGCGGCCTTGGGTCGGGCCAAATGGTTGGTTGCGGCCTTGGGTTGGGCCTGATTGGTTGGTTGCGGCCTTGGGTCAGGCCAAATGGTTGGTTGCGGCCTTAGGTTGGGCTTGGTTGGTTGGGTGCGGCCATGAATGTGGCCAATGAAGTCACAAAAGGCTATGTAGCAAAGGAGGGTTTAGGCGATGTGGTGAGAAAGGGAGATTGGTGAATAAGGGTAGAAATTGTGGTGAAAAAGGTATTAAACCGATATCGGTTAGCTATGACCGGTATCGGTTAGATGAACGATACCAGTGGTTTAGGGCACAATATAACCGATATCAGTTATAGGTCAAAAACCTATAAAAAAGAAAAATACAGCCTGTCATTGTCACATTGTCAATTTGAAAACCAAATTTAGTTTTCTGAGGTGTTTTAGTGATATTGGTGAGTTTTTCGGCTGAGGTGGCATTATTTGAGTGGAGAAGTGAGTGATTGGTAGACCCCAGCGAGTAGGAGGCAAAATTTGATTGGTGGAGAACCCAGCTGAGGAGATTTGGAGCCATGGCACAGCCAGGAGGAGCAGGAGGTGCTGGACCAGCTAGACCACCACCACCTATCCCACCATGATGACGTGTCATCGTACCAGTAGGCTCTAAACCTCTAATTATGTGATTTTAATGTTTTAAAGCTAGATTTGGGTTTTGGCTAGGAATCTAAGTTTTTAATAAAATAATGAATAAATGGAAGTTGTTTGTAAAATGGAGAGGGTAGGTGGGTTAGTTATGCTAAAACGGTAGGGTGGGTAGGTTTGTAGGGTTTTCCAGTGGGTATAAAGGTAGAAATAGTCAAAAATGGGTTTGGGGGGACCACGTCGGGTTCGGCTCTAGACCTGGACAGTGACCGATGTCGGTCACTAGGCGACCGACATCGGTCACCAAATATTTGCAAAATTTGGATTTTTGGGTAGACCTGCATCGGTTGTATGTCGACCGGCGCCGGTGTATAGGATGTGCTGAGGAGGGGAGCGATGGCGGTCAAGGGTGACTGGTACCGGTCATTAGTTAGGATTATTTATATATATATATATATATATTGTTTGGTTTTGTTGTTGTTTTAGGTTTTTGGTTGTTGTGTGTGTTTTTTGTGTTGTGTGTTGTGTTTTTTTGTTGTTGTTTGGGTTTTTGGTTGTTGTTTTTGTTTGTTGTGTTTGTTAGTTGTTTTGTTGTTTTTTTATTGTTGTTTGGGGTGAAGAAGGAGGGGGTAGAGTTGATAGGAAAGGGGATATTGTAGATGTTTTAGGGTAAGATAGGTGGGTGTTATAGAGTCGGGGTGTGGTTGGGTGGGTAAAAAGGGGGTATAGAGGGTTAAGGTAGTTGTTGTGGTAAAGGGTAGGTCTAATGAAGTGGGCTGTTTTTCCAGGCACATCAGCAGCTTACGATGCAGGATAGGATGCCCCCGCTATTGAGACGGATGCAGCCACATGTGTCCGCAACACAGTGGGCCATTATGCATGAGGTGGGAATCGGTGGAGTCTAGCGGTATAGGGCTGTGGATAGGGACCACAGCCTTATGGTTGCCCTCATCGAGAGATGGGATCCGGTGACTAATGTTTTCCATCTCCCAATCAGAGAGATGACTATTACCCTGGAGGATGTATATCGTATCTTGAGACTGCCGATCGTAGGGGAGGTAGTATTCCAGGTAGATGCGGAGACGGCTATGGACAGTATCCTTCAGGTATTTGGGGATGCACCCACATTATTGACTTATCACAGTGTGAGCATTACCTATGGGGACATGTATCGCGCCCACAGACATGAGACACAGCTTGCCATGTTGATGATGATAGGCATCACATACTTCTCCCTCCTGGACTCAGAGGGAGGCCACTTCCCATGGGATTTGATGGGGGTGCTACACAAGATGGTGGAGGAGCATACGTGCTATGCCTGGGCACCAGTATATCTGGTGCAGCTATACAGAGAGCTGTGGGGTTATCGCCGGATGAGGCGATTTGGGATTTGCTCCATATTTTTGTTACACTGCTAGGCATATGAGCACATCATATGTATACAACCAGTAGGGCTGCCCCAGCAACCAAGGCCACAAGTTATATACAGGTATGGCTTTCAGAGGTGGTTGGGGGTCGTGGGCTAGCCATGAGCAGTGCTCGCAGGACAGGACGTAGCCTACTACCGACATATGTTAGAGGGCTTGACTGCGCTAGACATTGTATGAAGGTCTTATAGAGGCCATCAGCCCCGAGGAGGAGCCTGAGCACAGATGCGCTGGATCCAGTATACGTTCTGGATAGCTAGACGGATGCCTAGAGAGTATGAGCAGATACCCCTAGAGAGGGTATGACGACAGTTGGGGCTGCGACAGGATGAGCCACCTCCCTTCCCACAGTACCAGAGGGATGATGTAGAGGCCCTACTGCCTGCTCCACAGCCCGTTGACCTAGATTGGGTAGCAGAGAGGCTAGCAGATGATACAGTGGATGACGTCGGGTGTATAGGTTCATTTTTGGTTTGGTGGGAAGGTCAGAGAGTAGCCAGGATAACACAGCCCACATAGCCAGATTTGGTGGCTGTTACAGTAGAGAGGGACCACCTCATAGGACAGGTTCAGTTATTACAGGGGCAGCTTACTGCTGCACAGGCACAGATCAAGGTATTATAGGGGCAGTTAGCCCAGGCACAGGCTCAGGCATATCCCCAGGCACCAATACAGCTATAGGCACCAGCACAGCCACAGGTACCGGCACAGGCACGTACACAGCCATAGGCACAGGTGTAGGTATAGGCACCACCACAGGCACAGGGTGTACCGGCAGGGCAGGGGCCACTGCTATTAGGAGTCGAGGGACTAGCCCCAGCAGCCATGGTGGCACGGGCCCCATTATATGGAGGTGAGAGCGGAGACCCGGTATTATCAGGATGTCCTTGATAGTACCGGGGCTGACTATCAGCCATATGTGGTGCACTGAGCCGAGACCTCTCGGAGCTAGAGATCCCAGGGTTGCGCAGCCACAGCTGGTGGGTCGGTGACAGGGAGGAGGTGAGAGCTAGCATAGGGACCAGTAGGGAGAGGGGCTGAGGGTGGTGGGGAGAGCTGAGATATCCCTGGAGCAAAGAGGGGTTTTTGGATTTTGGATATAGACACCGGTCTGCTAACCGGGTATGTATATAGAGGCCTGTGTGCCCACCTATGATTCATTTAGTCATTCTTGTTGTATATACCGGCCTGTGAGCCGAGTACAGGTTGTATAGTTGATACCAGCCTGCGAGCCGAGTATATTTTTGACATGAGAGACTGGCCTGTGAGCCAAGTCGAGATTTTGACAGTGATTGCGGCCTGTGTGCTGGCTTTGTATTATTTTGAGATCACAGAGGCCCCCATGCAGGGCAAGTTGTATATTTGAAATATTGATATATATAGAGATGATGATTTTGATCCACATGCTGTGTATAAAATGTTTTATGTGTTTTGTCGATGGTTTTTGAAATTTAATGTGTATAGATGATGAGTTAGATCCACATGGTGTATATACTGATGGGTTTGATATAGTTATTGCAATGTCGTATGCATTTTGTTGATGTTTTTTTATTGTAGATAGATAATGTTGATGAAATTGTGATGATATATTGATGTAATTTTGATGACAAATATTGATAATGCTGTCCTTTTCTAGGAAAAAGAGGTGGGCGCCACAAAAATTTGCAAAAAATAAAGAAAAGGCCCAGGTTTAAGAAAAAAAGAGGCATGTGACCGATATCGGTTAGCTAACCGACGTCGGTAGATTGTGGACTGATATCGGTTAGGTAATCGATACCGGTTATGCCAAAATGAGATTTTCTAAAAATAGAAAAGCTTGGGTGGCAACTTAAGGTCTTATTTTTAGAGCCATGCAACAATTTAAATACAGGAATGCGACGCTGTTTGACGACTGATACAGGTAATTACATGAAATAATTGAGTTATAAGGAGGAAAGAGACAGGTAAAGTGAGTGTGGGCTAAGATTAAGAAGGTAGAAATGTAAGTTATATTTGAAGAGGGTGATGAACATGGCTAGACAAGGAGAAACTTCCAATAGAAAAGGACGAGAGGGAAGACAAGTTCCACCCCAAGCTACTGCATCCCGAGAGGTAAACTGTTTGGTTGTATTATAATTCTTGCATGGTTTGATGAATAGGCTAAGAGAAGGTAAGAGGGTAGAGATGAGAAAGAAAAGGTGATAGGCAAGGGTTTGGGATAGAGTGAATGTTATGGGGTAGGTAAGCAGGGTGTTCATTTATGTTTATTGGTATAGAGAGGAGTAACAACCAAAAATATTATCGTAGGTGGTGGTTTTAAGCAGGCTGTATAGGATTGATAGTGACCGATATCGTTTAGAGATAACTGTTATCGGTTAGTAAACCGGTATCGGTTATCTATAACCGATACCGGTTACTGTAGGATTTTCCAGAATGTGAGAAAAAACACTTGGGGATTTAATTTATTGAATGGTTGTGTGTCATTTTGATGTACGCAGGCAGAGGCAGGGTTGAGGATGAATGATAGTGTGCCAGCTTTGTTGTCATGAATCCGAGCAGATGTAACACCAGCTGAATGGCATTGATAAACTGTGTGGGGTTAAGTGGGATCCGCTATTATTCATGAATCACATGCAATCATGATATGTTGCAGGTGTTGATTGAGAGGTGGAATCTAGAAAATAATACCTTCTATCTGCCAACAGGGGAGATGACAGTGACGTTGGAAGATGTGTTTAGAATTTTGAGGCTCCCAATTATAGGAAGACCAGTGTATCAGGAATTGCCTAGTGCGGGGCGGGGAGCGATAACAACAGTATTTGGTTTAGCTACACAAGATTTGAAATAGCGAGGTTTGACATTCACTTAAGGTACAATGTATGCAACACACCCTGAGGAAACAAGGTTGGCAGTGGTATTAATGATAGCGGTGGGGTATTATGCATTACCGAGGGCGGAGGGGGGAAGATTTCCAAAATCATTGATGAGTGTTATTTGGGAAATGATAGAAAGGAGTGTGACTTTCGCATGGGCACCCGCATATCTGGCAGAGTTATACAGGGGTTTATGGGCTTGCAGGTGAAAACACAGGACGACACTGGATTGTTCATACTTATTACATTGTTGGGCCTATGAGCACATTGTTTGTGTGTGACCGATAGGCCGACCCATCCAGTCGGGAGAGACAGGAGTGCAGAGGTTGGGATTCAGACGATGGGTCTAGACAGAACAAGAGGCGAGATCCCAGGCCGTGATCGATGACATCGAGTATTATAGGTAGCTATGGGAGATGGTGACGATTGCAGATATTTTTTGGAGACCTGACGGGAACTATATGGTGACGGAGCACATAGCTGAGGAGTTGAGGGGTGTAGAGCGATTGAGGTGGATCGCATGGCATAGGCTAGGTGAGTACGAGAGGATTCCTCTAGATCACGTGCGGTGATAATTTGGATTTGTTCAGGATATACCTATGGCTTATAGACCATACATGAGGATCAACGCCGAGGCAGCATTCTCACCTCCCCAGCCAACACCTCCAGAAGGGCTAGAGGAGATAGTAGTTGATCGTAGGGTAATGGATGCAGGAGTGACAGAGGCCTATAGATTATGGTGGGTAGTAGAGTTGTGAGGTGTACGTGCTCGTCCTGACATAGCTGTGATTACAACGGAGAGAGATCGTTTGCAGGTTTAGTTCATCAGCTCCAAACGCAGGTGAATGAGACAATGGGATTGTTAACGGTTGCAAAGTCATGAGTGGAGAGACTAAAGGCAAGATTCCTCCATGCAAGAGGATGTATTCATATGTTACAGGAGATGTTGGCGGATCAGTGGGAGGAACCAATAGCAGTGGCACCTTTAAGGATGGAGAGGCCAAGTGAGTGGCATCAATGACACGATCACCACTTGATTCAGGAGGAGGCACAAGGGTCTAAGTGAATTTCATAAGAGTATAAGAATAAATAAAGATGTTGACCTGTGCGGCGATGATAGAGAAGATGTATTTGTTTAACATCTAAATAAAACTAAATATGTATGTTGATTTGGGTTATGATAATAATAAGAATGGTTGTGTTTTGAATGTTTTATGTTGTTTTGAAAAAAAAGATAAAGATGAATGTTGTCAAAATAGAAATACACAAAAATATTTATATTTACAACACACGATAGGTTATGGTAGGGGATGGTCGAGCTAACCTTGGGAGACCCCATGTCTCCAAAGTGCTGCCTACATAGCCCATTGCACAAAGCAAGGAGGGGCCTCAGACCGATGTAGTTCTCCCTTAGGACCAGGGAGAGGTGAATTCAGGCAATTTGGTTATAGTTAGGCAATTTGTTGGCTTGTAAAAATATTGATATTGGTAGGGTAACGTTATTGGCGTTGGTAAGGGACGGGTGATGTTGGTGTAGGTATAGGTGAAATGAAAGTTAGCTTACCCAAGTAGTAGGGAATCGTGTCCTAATTAAGGTCAACACACAATCCTAGAGTTGAGTAAAAGAGTCAAAATTGTCCTGTAGTTGAGAAGAGCTAAACAAACCACATATTAACATAGGATGGTCTTGAATCCCTAGGTGCCTTGCATAGGAAAGAATTCGATAGGTGAAAAGAGTCATATAATCACAATATATCGGATATACGTCACGTCCCTTGAGTTTTGTTGCATAGACAAATGGTGAGGCAAGGTGGCTGGTATAGCTGGGGTGCAGAGAGCTTATTATAAGGTGATTATTCTGATGAAAGAAAACCAAACCTAAATAGACAAGTCCATGACTCAAAAGTGCTTTGGAATACTGATTTTATTTTTCTGGATATAGACTGATCGATGCGAGAAGTCCATAGGGGATATGCATTTTGTTGTACTTGAGGTCTTCACAAAGCTGATCAATGCGAGAAGCTTCTAATAAAGGCTGACTTTGTATAGTTGTCCTTCAAGGGAGCAGTCTATTTATAGTAGCAGATGCGGGTTTTGTGTATAGCTATCCTTTGAGGGAGCAGTTTATTTATAATAGTAGAAGTGGCTTTTCACATAGTTGTCCTTCGAGGGAGCAGTCTATTTATAACTTTAGAGGTCTAGATGTCCGTTTGGCATGAAGCATCTAGTTTTGTAGGAAGTTTGACTCAAGAATATCCCATAAGTGTACAATTGAGAACATGTTATTCTGATACTTTTAAGTCATAGACCAGACTAAAAAGGGGAAGGCATTTTAAGAGGAGGTAATGACCAAACCGCGTGAGCTTGATTCTATTTCAAGATGCATGGAACAAAAATGTATGAGGTGGTAAATGAGCTTAAGGGACGAGCGCAAGGTAGATAAAAAGTGATGTAACACTAAATTCAATAGTAGAATGGTTGGATATGCAAGGCATTAAGGGGTTCAAGATCAGGTTTACCATTAAGTGAAGCTAAACGGTAAGTCCCTGATCTGTAAGTATGAATGATAATGTATGGCCCAATCCAATTAGGAGCAAATTTTCCAAGTTTGCTCTTTTCTAGTTTGGTTACATGCTAATTCTCTTTGAGGACAAGATCACCAACCTTAAAGGTACGCTCATGAAGTCATTTACCATAAGCACGCTTGATGCATTTTTTATAGATTTGAAGGTGGTCAAGAGCTGTAAGACGACGCTCGTCAAGAAGCTCTAATTGGGCTAACCACTCTTGGCGGAAATCATCATTGGTGAGAATATCCTGAAGAGATATTCTTAGGGAGGGTATTTGTATTTTGAGAGGCAAGACAGCCTCGGTACCATATACCAAAGAGAATGGGGTGGCATTAGTGGAGGTGCGAATGCTAGTCCGATAAGCCCAAAGGGAAAAGGGGATGTGATCAGGCCAATTTCTTCCAGAATTGTTAACAACTTTCATGAGGATTTTGGTTAGGGTTTTATTAGAAGATTTGGCTTGACCATTTGCTTGTGGATAGTAAGGTGATGAGAAGCTAATTTTGATACCAAAGTTGTCACAAAGGTCTTGTAACAACTTATTTTTGAAAGATTTGCCATTATCTGTTATCAGGTGATGAGGAATGCCAAAATGACAAATAATGTGATGGTTAATGAATTCGACGATTTTTTCTTTTTTTGTTGAAATAAGTGGAATGGCTTCCACCCATTTAGTGTAATATTCGGTTGCTGTGATTATCCAATGGTGACGTTGCGAAGAGGGCGGGTGAATCTCACCAATAAGGTCTAAACCCCATTGTGAGAAAGGCCAAAGATCTCGTGCGACCTGTAGCGGATGCCTAGGAGTATGTTGAAGGTTGGCATATTGTTAACACATAACACAACGCTTAACATATTTGTAGCAGTCATTATTAAGAGTAGGCCAATAATAGCCTAGGTGAAGGATTCGTTTGGCCACGGCCAGGCCACTAAAATGTCCACCACAAATACCGTCGTGGACTTGTTGGATGGTATAGGTGACCTCTGCGCCAGTTAGATCGAAGGAGGATGCCATCAAAGCCACGTTTATAGAGGAGTCCCCCCATTATTGACATAATGAGAAAAACTTCTAATAAAGGCTGACTTTGTATAGTTGTCCTTCAAGGGAGCAGTCTATTTATAGTAGCAGATGCGGGTTTTGTGTATAGCTATCCTTTGAGGGAGCAGTTTATTTATAATAGTAGAAGTGGCTTTTCACATAGTTGTCCTTCGAGGGAGCAGTCTATTTATAACTTTAGAGGTCTAGATGTCCGTTTGGCATGAAGCATCTAGTTTTGTAGGAAGTTTGACTCAAGAATATCCCATAAGTGTACAATTGAGAAACATGTATTCTGATACTTTTTAAGTCATAGACCAGACTAAAAAGGGAAGGCATTTTAAGAGGAGGTAATGACCAAACCGCGTGAGCTTGATTCTATTTCAAGATGCATGGAACAAAAATGTATGAGGTGGTAAATGAGCTTAAGGGACGGAGCGCAAGGTAGATAAAAAGTGATTGTAACACCTAAATTCAATAGTAGAATGGTTGGATATGCAAGGATTAAGGGGTTCAAGATCAGGTTTACCATTAAGTGAAGCTAAACGGTTAAGTCCCTGATCTGTAAGTATGAATGATAATGTATGGCCCCACTCCAATTAGGAGCAAATTTTCCAAGTTTGCTCTTTTCTAGTTTGGTTACATGCTAATTCTCTTTGAGGACAAGATCACCAACCTTAAAGGTACGCTCATGAAGTCATTTACCATAAGCCGCTTGATGCATTTTTTATAGATTTGAAGGTGGTCAAGAGCTGTAAGACGACGCTCGTCAAGAAGCTCTAATTGGGCTAACCACTCTTGGCGGAAATCATCATTGGTGAGAATATCCTGAAGAGATATTCTTAGGGAGGGTATTTGTATTTTGAGAGGCAAGACAGCCTCGGTACCATATACCAAAGAGAATGGGGTGGCATTAGTGGAGGTGCGAATGCTAGTCCGATAAGCCCAAAGGGAAAAGGGGATGTGATCAGGCCAATTTCTTCCAGAATTGTTAACAACTTTCATGAGGATTTTGGTTAGGGTTTTATTAGAAGATTTGGCTTGACCATTTGCTTGTGGATAGTAAGGTGATGAGAAGCTAATTTTGATACCAAAGTTGTCACAAAGGTCTTGTAACAACTTATTTTTGAAAGATTTGCCATTATCTGTTATCAGGTGATGAGGAATGCCAAAATGACAAATAATGTGATGGTTAATGAATTCGACGATTTTTTCTTTTTTTGTTGAAATAAGTGGAATGGCTTCCACCCATTTAGTGTAATATTCGGTTGCTGTGATTATCCAATGGTGACGTTGCGAAGAGGGCGGGTGAATCTCACCAATAAGGTCTAAACCCCATTGTGAGAAAGGCCAAAGATCTCGTGCGACCTGTAGCGGATGCCTAGGAGTATGTTGAAGGTTGGCATATTGTTAACACATAACACAACGCTTAACATATTTGTAGCAGTCATTATTAAGAGTAGGCCAATAATAGCCTAGGTGAAGGATTCGTTTGGCCACGGCCAGGCCACTAAAATGTCCACCACAAATACCGTCGTGGACTTGTTGGATGGTATAGGTGACCTCTGCGCCAGTTAGATCGAAGGAGGATGCCATCAAAGCCACGTTTATAGAGGAGTCCCCCCATGATGACATAATGAGAAAAACTTTTAAGAAAAGCATGTTTGCCGTTACTAGTAAGGTCAAGTGGGAGAACAGAGGTCGTAAGATAGTCATGAAATTGGTGATACCAAGCATCCTGCGAATTAGCAGACACATTATTTATCATACAAACATCTGGGGCTGAGTAAGATGGGGAAAAGAGTTGTTGGACCAAGATGAATATGTTAGAGTTAGTTGGTGAGGCAGGAATTTGTGAGGCTAAGCAAGCCATAGTATCCGTAAATTTGTTAGTGGAGCGGGGAATGGTTTGGATAGAATAATGAGTAAATAAGGTCAAAAGTGAATACACGTAATGTTTGTATTTTTGAAGTTCCTCATTTTTACATTGGTAGATGCCCAGAACTTGATTGACTACTAATTGAGAATCGCCGAAAATATTGATAGATTTGACACCTAAGTGTAATGCAACCTGGAGACCCAAAACAAAGGCCTCGTATTCCACTGTATTATTAGTGCAAGGGAAATTGAGCCGGAATGAAAGAGGCATAGGCTCAACATTAAGAGGAATGAGAACAATGCCGGCTCCTCTGTCGCGCTAACATTTGGATCCATCGAAGAAGAGGGTCATTGGATATGACTCCTCACTGAGTGAAAGAGTGGTGATGAGTTCGTCGGGGAAATTAAAATTGGTAAATTGTTCCCTAGGTAACGGGGCTTCCGCGAGTTGGTCTGCAATAGTTTGTCTCAGCTCCATCTCCATTGCAAAGTACTTCAAAGTTGGTGAGAAGTTCCTTATTGCAAAGTACTTCTCCATTTCGCTGAGCCAGTTCTCAGCTCCATCTCCTAGTGTGGTGCCATCATACTTGGGTGGACTTATCCTTTTTATATCATTAGTGAGTTCTGCTGCCAATCTGGCCTTTTTGTTTTCTGGTTGGACAGGTGCATTTCCAGCATTAACATCAACACCCATTTCGGGGTTATCCTCAGGAGGTTGTTGATTATTATTATCAGCTTCTTCATCCTCCTCATTTCCCATCACCTGCTGTTCAAGCACAGCTAAGCGATCTCTTGTGTCCAACAGGGCAGCAAGGATCTCATCCAGTATCTGGGTTGTTGCCGCTCCTCCTTCAGGTGGAGCATTACTCGCAACGTTCCCCCTTGTTCTAACCATTTTCCATCCTCATTTTATACTTTTAGAACAAGTGAATTTTTTTTTTTTTTGATAATTGCATACTGGTTCTAAATACATAATTTAGAACTCACAATTCAATAACCATTCATATAACAGACAACCATATGCAGCTGTAATGACTCGGAGTACCTCCGATCTATTCATTCCATGACTCGGTAATCTACCGATCTATTCATGAGTAATAAGAGTCGGTGTTTTTATTTAACACATTACTCTTGCGGTTCTCTTCCCTAATCTGGGATTCAGAATGCTCTGTCCAAGGAATCTAACTGAATAATTGTTACTATTATTCATCGGCATCTCATCCCTTAGACTAGGTGAATTAGGACAACGCAATCAGCAGCTTGCGATACTTTGGCCAAAGATTTGAAACATACTGTTCATGTCTCGTATTCCTTAACGGCATACTCGTCAATCTGGAATACGTCCTTCACCCCATTCATATGTTATATAGAATGTCTTACACTGACTACTGTCAGTCCTTCCTTTCACAACTGAATCACTCGGAGGCAGATTAACAAGGTGATAATGTTATATGGATGCCCACGAAGATTAGGGATATGATGACATACTGGTTCAACCTTGCAGTTCAACCAGTGTGTCATGATACCCCGAATCTCCTAGGCAGCCTTATAACATGACCACGTTCTTAATCGGTCCCAGGGTAACTCGTGCGAAATCAAGTGTAAATCTTAGCGATCAATGCAAAGGGTGTCGCCATAAGTCATCTGCATTGTTGTAACTTCGAGAAGATCCTAATCTTCTCGGAGGTACAGCCCTGCAGTCGACTTATGTCGTCAACCTTTAAATCCGCCTCGAAAAGATCTACCCAATAACAAGCGTTACGCACTTGAGTTTAAATTACTTTAAAGACCTTTCCCTAAGGTTAGCCTTTCCGATCCCTGGATTCTTCGTCTTAAGACGACCCTCCTCTATAAAACCCATTACATGGTAGAGGTATTACGGTCAAGTTCTCATCAAGGAGTCATTAGAATACACCTGATTCTAAAGCAACAGAATCGGACAATATCTCATAACCTTTGCTTGAGATTGCCATCTGAACTCCATTTGATTGTATATCAGTTCTCTTAACTGAATTTATATCATACTTTTTAGTATAAAGATATAAATGATTAAGAATCCAATTTAATATTGTCCTGTCATGCTTAGGACTAGGGATTAGTAATTTAATCCAGCTTGTTTAGCGTTCTCCTTAGGCTCATTTTTAACCTATCTTCTAGAAAGACAATTATTTAAATCCAATATTGCTTTTGCTAGAACAAATTAGAACTACTAAACACTCATAAGAATTCAATCTCATTTTCTTGCAAGCTTTCATTGTCAATCACAAAAGCATCCATATTATACAATGATAACAATGCCCCTTCGTTACATAAACCGAAGAAGGTCAACTACCAGAAATAGAATACAACACATAAGTATCAAACACTTATTTCCATTCCTTTCAAAACTATACAATTACATTTTATGCAACAGCATACTTGATACAATGCTCAACGGAAAAGGAACATCTTTTCACATTTAATACATCTATAAAATCAAGCTGTAATTCATTATAAATCAAATAAACAATCTGATCAGCCTGTCAGATCTGCATTGCTTTTACCTCTTACGGCAACCATCTGCAAAAATAGTCAACATGAGTCAGTTCAATGAACTGAGCATGATAAGCACTAACTTTTAAAACAATTGCAATCCATCAATTGTTTTCATTAAACACCCTGTTTAAATGAGGTCAATAACCACAGAAGTAAACATATTCAGACTATGCCCTTGTAATACAAATGATTACAATATGTAACTCTATCATTGTTACAAAATAGTCTTAATCATTTTCTAATATTTCATCAAATATTAAAGGAATCAAGGAACGAATGTACACAAACAATCATTGAATCCAAAATCATAATATTGGTCAGATTGTTTCATTCTTCCAAAAAAAGAATATAACATAACAATTCGGGATTCCACCAATATGTTACAAAACAATTTCCCACTGTTAGACAAATATCAACAAATATTAAATAAAGGAAGAGAAAGAACCAATCCATTCATACTTCCTTTCACATAAGTTCATCACTGTACCGTCTTCACATATGAAAACATTCAACCAGTAAATAAATGAACAAGTTAGACAAGCCGCAAGCAAGATCGCTGTTCTAAATCAAGAAATAGAAACACAGCAAAACTCCTGTACAGCAACTAACACATCAACTATTCATAAATCAACCTGAAGCCCAATACTAGTTTCTTTTACACAGTAAGGCTTTGACACAAGTTGAAAACAAGAAACTTCAAGCGTATCGCTGTAAACAACAACCATATTGCATCAAGCAATTTGAGGTTTCCTAAAGACTATGCTATGATGACCACACAGTATTTCCAAATCATGCTCAGTCAAATCGGACTGAATAAACGGAAAGGAACTTAGCATACTTTGCTTAGTCAAAATCGGACTGAAGTAAACAGAAAGGAATACAACCAATCGATCCTTACCTTGGCGCATGCAAATTTTTAGTGTGGTATTCGCGACTCACCCTAACAGGGCCAGAGCACGAAACAGTCATCCAAACTCAAGGATCTCAAACAGGGACAAAGACAGTGCCCAAATGTCCAGTTCAGAAAGAGACAGAAGTACCAGTTACCTTTCCAGAATTCGAATGATTCAAACGGAGGTAACAATTCAAGCAATTGCATATGAATTCATACTGATATTCATCAACGACGCATAATAAGAATCAGACAAACAATTAATCTCTGATTTCAAACCAAGAACCCGACTGAACTCTGTCAATCTTTTTACACAAATTAGTACAGGTTGAAGACGTAAATGTTCACCTAAAGAATCTGTACCACAAAATCCATGCAACACAAAAGTATTTCAAGAAAATAACAGAGGTCTTTAGTACATGTTATTCCTTCAAGTCACTGGTTCATCACTCATCATCTATTAAACATATTCAACTTGAACAGCGGCTCAAATGTAAATATAAATCATTCAATCGACTCCTCAGAGTCGATCAGATTACAACAATTGTAAATCTATATATACACACTGTGTTCTGTCCACGATTTTAATACCCATAACCGCTGAACCTAACAACATCGTAGTATGAAATTGGTGATGAATCCTTCTATGCCAGCTATGGCAATCATTCAGAATAAAAACAAGTGTAAGCAATCGAATACCCATTTCAAGCAAGGAAATCAACTGAACCGCTTCGAAATTTTCGAACAGCTTACACAAAAGAAATGCAAATGCATACCCAGGAAATCTATACTCATTATTTATTACAAATAACAGTGGCCAAAAGACCTGTTTTCTCTACAAGACTTCCACGAAATTCAAACAACAAAACTCAGGGATGAATCCACATTCTCAGCAGTAGATAGCATTATATGATTCAATCAAGGACTCCACTGAGTCGTTAAAATAAGGTATAGATGTAACAATATTATACACAGTCAACAAATAATCCCATTACCACAATAACAAGGAAGAACAACTTCCACTGGGTCGTTTAGACTAAGGTAACACAACAGTTACCTGCTCTCAAGCAAAAATTAGAAGACAAATGAAACCCAAAAAGTATCATTAGTCACTGTCAACAAAAACCACGACAGAGCTTCCAAAATTTCCAAAACACTGAACAATCAAACAGGTACACCAGCATCCTTCCCAACTGTCTCACAACAGCAGTGACGATCAAAAATCGACAGCCAAAACAGTGGTCTATACCCTACACAGTATATTCGACGGGTTCACGCCAAACAGGCCGAGCATTCATACCTTAATAAATATAAATATCTCATATATTTAAACCAGAAAGAATATACAAGGGAATAGAGCCACAATTCGAATTTAACAAACACCCATCTAGAGGAAATTGCGAAATCGAATCAGAAGAGATACAGTACCAAAAATCAAACAAGATCTCCATAGAAAATCATCTATTTTCTAAAAACATTGAAACAGAGTTGTTCTAATGAAATCACTTGAAAGACAGCAAGATATTTAAAGGTTAGGGCCTAACATGCCTGGATTTTTGATCAAATTTCCGAAGCAGACCACAGGAAGAGCTCAAACTTCCTTTTCTTTTTCCAAGATAAAGCGACCAACAAAATTTTGCTATCTCCATCACATATATATCCTCCAAGACAGAGAAAAGAGCTAGAGCAGATCATACTTGCCATGCAACTCAAAGAGAACTGGTGCGAAAAACCAGTAAACAAGCAGAGTGAAAACCGAAAATTGCGACAAGCCAAACAAACCCTCAAACTTCCCGTTTGCATGCCTTCTCGCGAGTTCCGGGCTCGTTTACCGAGAAAATTGAATGCCATTAAACCAACTTTCCCGCTTAAACTCATCTTCCACCGACCGCCAGAATTGGCGACAGTCCAATGAAACCTCATGTTCATTTCCAAATTTAGCGACCTGCCACGTCAGAACAAGTTAGCTGCTGCTAAACCTTCCGCCATGACCTGTCCCTCATCCTTATCCCAAGCATTAATTGCCATAGAAAACGCCGCCCATGGTTCGCACCCCTCCATAGGCCCCTTCACAATCTCCTCATTAGTTAGGTTAGTATCTTAGGTTAGAATTTAGGGTAATACCCATACTAACCAATTTACACATAGATACTAACTTAGGATACTAACACATAGCCTAGGTCTAGGTTAGCTTAACAATAATCTAACCCCTAGGTTAGGTTTTAGTTTTAGGTTACTAACCCTTAATAATTCCAGTTAGGTATAACATTTTTATGCCAAGAAAAGACCTAAAATCATGCATCTCCGCACAGGATTCACTCCTATACAGCCGTTAGGCTACAGGAATATACATGACAGAATTATTACTTGGTCCACGTCCGAGACCTTCCAGATATACTTCGATATCGGGAACCAATTCATTTCACAAGATCAGCCCGAGTCATACTCCTGACCAGCTTAATCAATGCTTCCATACCTTGCAACCTGTTCAAGGTCTGTGATCTAATTCATCACGAACAAATTTAAAGCATTACTTGGATCAATTCCACTGATCCAAGACTAGATATTATAGATGAATAATTCTATAATTCATTCCGAGATCAGATTAATACTCAGATACAAAATGAAATAAATAAAAGAGTCTAATCATATTCTGACTCAGTCAAGATCTGCAATCTGCAAGGAAATTACAATACATATCAAGCATGATTTCTAAATCGAGGAACACATCCTTATACAAGAAATCACATATCAACACTTGTATGTCCAGGAGAAAGTAACAACAGTTCAGGGTGTTACATGCTTCCCTCCTAAAAAGATTCATCGTCCCGATGAATTACATATTAAATTAACCTTCAGGTCAATCAATTTATTAGTACACAAACAATGTGACTACTTCCATATTAAATAGTTCCAGAAATCAATGTCACAACACATTTATTCAACCTGAATAAAGTCTGCCTTAATCTGGCTTTAATAAATACTTAGAAACAATCAGTTCATAAAAGTATATTTTTGTCAACAGTTTTCATTCTGTTGCAAAAAGAGAAGGAAAAGCAATTTTCATCTCTTCCAGATTTTCCCAAGTTGCACTTTCTTCGCTAAACTGGTCCCACTGGACCTTACATTGCTGTATATCACGATTTCTTAAATGCAATTGGCGAGTTTCCAGCACTCGTGTGGGTTTAACCACGATTATTCCTGGGTCTTGGACCTGCAAGGAATTCCAATTTAAAACATGTGACAGATCTGAAACGTATTTCTTAAGCAAAGAAATATGGAAAACATCATGCATGCGAGATAAAGCAGGTGGCAATGCTAAACGATAAGCTACAGGATTGATTATTTCGACAATTTCGAAAGGTCCCACAAATCGTGGTGACAACTTGGCAGCCTTGCCAAAAGTTATAGAACTCTTTCTGGGTTTAACACGCAGAAAAACCTTATCACCAAGCTCAAACTTTCTATCAACCCGCTTAAGGTCAGCATAGCTCTTCTGTCTATCCGCTGCTTCCTTTAATCGTTCACGAATCAGCTTAACTTGCTGTTCCATTTCTGTGAGAATCTCTGGTCCAATTACCACTCTATCCTCAACACTGTCCCAACTAACAGGGGTTCTGCACTTTCTTCCATAAAGTGCTTCAAATGGTGCCATCTTAAGAGATGAGTGATAAGTGTTGTTGTATGCGAACTCAACTAATGGAAGATACTCTTCCCATTTATACTGTTGATCCATGCAATACATTCGCAACATGTCCTCCAACACTTGATTTACCCTCTCAGTTTGCCCATCCGTTTCTGGATGATATGCAGAACTGAAGTTTAGTTTCGTTCCTAGGGCTGCGTTAAGCGTTTGCCAAAACCTTGACGTCATTCTAGGATCCCTGTCAGATATAATCAATTCTGGTACACCATGCAATCTGAAAATTTCGTGTACGAACCTCTTGGCCAGCACTGGTGAATCATCCTTTAGATTTCCAGCGATGAAATGAGCTACCTTAGTCAGTTTATCTACAACTACCAGGATAACATCATGTTTATTCCTGGACATAGGTAGTCCTTGTACAAAATCCATGGTTATTACTTGCCATTTGTACTGCGGTATGCTATGAGGATATAACAGTCCAGCAGGGTGCATATGTTCTGCCTTCACCCGCTGACATTCCAGACAATGAGTCACAAAATTTATCACATCCTTTTTCATACCTTTCCAGAAGTATTGCTGTTTCATATCGGCAAGCATTTTTGTGATACCGGGGTGTCCAGAGAAAGGTGAATTATGAAATTCAACTAACAACTTCTTTCTCAAATCATTCAGCACAGGTACATATACCCTATTTTCATAACGCAAGATTCCTTCATTATCAAAATGAAAACCTTCATACCTTTTATCCTTAGGTTCTGCAGCAAGCGCTGCTTTTACTTGCTGAAAATATGCATCTGATTCTGAGGCACTTTTTACCTCGTCTTTAAACTGAGTTCTTAATGTTATAAGAGCAGAAATGTGCCTCCTACGACTTAGAGCATCAGCTACTCTATTCTCCTTCCCTTTGATATAGCTAATATCAAAGTCATATTGTGATAAAAATTCTAACCACCTTCTTTGTCTGGCATTCAGATTGGGCTGAGTAAAAATATATTTCAGTCCTAAGTGATCAGTTTTCAACTCAAAAGGTTTCCCAAGTAAATAGTGTCTCCAGACTTGAAGCGCATGAACAATGGCAGCAAGTTCCAAATCATGAGGGGCATAATTCAGCTCATGTAACTTAAGTTTTCTACTTTCATAAGCTATAACCTGATCATTTTGTAACAAAACACCTCCAAGGCCTTCCCCAGAAGCATCTGTTACAACAGTAAAATTCCCATTAGGGTCTGGTACAGCCAATATAGGTGCAGAAGTCAACTGGTCTTTCAGACTTTTGAAAGCCGCTTCGCACTTGTCATTCCACATGAATTTCTTATCCTTCTTCTGCAATGAAGTTATTGGTGCAGCTACCTTAGAAAAATCCTTTACAAATTTCCTATAGTAACCAGCAAGACCCATGAAGCTTCTTACTTCTTGCACATTCTTTGGTGCAGGCCACTCAGTTATTGCCACTATTTTTGAAGGATCTACAGCGATTCCTTCTTTACTTATGACATGACCCAAATAGTGAACTTTTGAATCAAAGAAAGAACATTTGGATAACTTACCATACAACTTTCTCTTTCTCAAAATTCCCAAAACTATCTTCAGATGCTCATTGTGCTCCTCAACACTTTTAGAATAAATGAGAATATCGTCCAAGAATACAAGTACAAACTTGTCCAGGTATTCTTGAAAAATATTGTTCATTAAATTCATAAAGGCTGCGGGTGCATTAGTTAACCCAAAGGGTAGAACTGTAAATTCATAATGTCCGTACCTTGTTCGGAAAGCTGTTTTATGAATATCTTCCTCTTTAATCCTTAACTGATGATAACCAGATCGAAGGTCTATCTTAGAATAAACCGCTGCTCCACGCATTTGATCAAACAGATCATCGATCCTAGGAAGTGGATATCGGTTCTTGACTGTTGCTTTGTTCAACATCCGATAATCAATACACAGTCTTAGTGTTCCATCCTTCTTTTTCACAAATATCACAGGTGCTCCCCAAGGTGAAACACTTGGTCTAATCAATCCTTTAGACAAAAGTTCTTGTAACTGTGCCTTAAGCTCGACTAACTCAGTAGTAGTCATCCGATAAGGCGCCTTGGAAATAGGTTCCGTCCCAGGCTTGATTTCAATGGAAAAATCAAATTCTCTCTTGGGTGGTAACCCTGGTAATTCCTCAGGAAAAACATCCCTGAAACCTTGTAGCAGAGGGAATTGTTCCATGAATCCATCATCTTCTTCAGGAGATTCAGATATCTTTACCGCATAAAGGGTACATCCTTTATTTTTAGCCTTTTTAAGCTGCATAGCTGACAGTTTTCTAACTGAAATTTCTCGTTTCACACCTTGAATCTCTGCTGATTCCAGCTGATCATCTAAACATTTTATGTTCTTTTCGTAGCAATCTACCTTTGCCTTATGGTCAGCTAACCAATTGACACCGATGACAATGTCATACGATCCCAAAGGTGCAACATAGAGATCAACTTCCGTGGAAAAGTTAGGTAAGTCAAGGACTGCCCCAAAAAGACACATACTCACTGTATGAACAGAATTATTACCATACTGTACAGTCCAAGATTTATCCATTTTTCCAGCTTTTCTTTTAAGTTTAGAAGCTAGTTTATTAGATATAAAACATTCAGTAGCTCCTGTATCAAAAAGAATAGTGACAGGTATGCCGAATAACTTACCCGGAACTTCTATAGGTGTCACTTGCTTTTCAGCTTGCTTGTCTGCTACTGCAGCATGTATCTTATGCTGCTGATTACGATCATCCTTCTTCAAGGGACACTGATTTGCATAATGATCTTTACCACAAGTGTAGCAGCCTCCTACAGGTCCCTTTTTAGGCTCAAAGTTGCCTCCAGTTTTATAATTGTCACGCTGTCCTCCATAGGACTTCTGTCCATTATTATAATTTTTAGCAAAATTATCCTTTACGTTTCCAGCAGGCTTATTTACTGCTGCTTTCTTATTGTTATCTCCTGGAAACTTACTCTTGTTTCCAAACTTTTTCCATGGTCCTTTTCTGGGTGCAAGAGAGGTTGAAGAAGGGTTTGCAGTCTTCTTCCGCACTTCCTCCTTATGAGCAGAAATAGCCTTTAATTTCTGTTCTTGCCTTATGGCCTTTTCAACAACTCCTTCCATAGTGGTTGGACTGTGAACATCGACCTCTCCCCCTATCACCGGATTCAATCCCATGATGAATTTCCGTATCCTGAACTTTTCGTCAGTTTGATACTGTGGTACATACTTGAGAAGTTTTGTAAACCGCTCCCAGTATTCAGTTACCGTTAGCTTCCCTTGAGCTAAGTTCTGAAATTCTGTCATTTTCTGATCATAGAAAAGTTGTGGCAGCCAACGTTGCCTAAAATAGCCTTTAAATTGATCCCAAGTAATATTGGTCTCATCAATGTTTAGCTCAGCTTTTCGGCTATCCCACCACGAAGACGCTTCGTGAGAAAGCTGATAGGCTCCCCAAATAGCTTTGGTTTCCTCTGAGAAGTTCCTTATTGCAAAGTACTTCTCCATTTCGCTGAGCCAGTTCTCAGCTCCATCTCCTAGTGTGGTGCCATCATACTTGGGTGGACTTATCCTTTTTATATCATTAGTGAGTTCTGCTGCCAATCTGGCCTTTTTGTTTTCTGGTTGGACAGGTGCATTTCCAGCATTAACATCAACACCCATTTCGGGGTTGTCCTCAGGAGGTTGCTGATTATTATTATCAGCTTCTTCATCCTCCTCATTTCCCGTCACCTGCTGTTCAAGCACAGCTAAGCGATCTCTTGTGTCCAACAGGGCAGCAAGGATCTCATCCAGTTTCTGGGTTGTTGCCGCTCCTCCTTCAGGTGGAGCATTACTCGCAACGTTCCCCCTTGTTCTAACCATTTTCTGTTACAAGAAAATTCAGGTTTTTATCAGATTATGGACTCAATAGGTCCAAGAGCTGCAACCTTCAGCTCTGATACCAAGATGTAACATCCTCATTTTATACTTTTAGAACAAGTGAATTTTTTTTTTTTTGATAATTGCATACTGGTTCTAAATACATAATTTAGAACTCACAATTCAATAACCATTCATATAACAGACAACCATATGCAGCTGTAATGACTCGGAGTACCTCCGATCTATTCATTCCATGACTCGGTAATCTACCGATCTATTCATGAGTAATAAGAGTCGGTGTTTTTATTTAACACATTACTCTTGCGGTTCTCTTCCCTAATCTGGGATTCAGAATGCTCTGTCCAAGGAATCTAACTGAATAATTGTTACTATTATTCATCGGCATCTCATCCCTTAGACTAGGTGAATTAGGACAACGCAATCAGCAGCTTGCGATACTTTGGCCAAAGATTTGAAACATACTGTTCATGTCTCGTATTCCTTAACGGCATACTCGTCAATCTGGAATACGTCCTTCACCCCATTCATATGTTATATAGAATGTCTTACACTGACTACTGTCAGTCCTTCCTTTCACAACTGAATCACTCGGAGGCAGATTAACAAGGTGATAATGTTATATGGATGCCCACGAAGATTAGGGATATGATGACATACTGGTTCAACCTTGCAGTTCAACCAGTGTGTCATGATACCCCGAATCTCCTAGGCAGCCTTATAACATGACCACGTTCTTAATCGGTCCCAGGGTAACTCGTGCGAAATCAAGTGTAAATCTTAGCGATCAATGCAAAGGGTGTCGCCATAAGTCATCTGCATTGTTGTAACTTCGAGAAGATCCTAATCTTCTCGGAGGTACAGCCCTGCAGTCGACTTATGTCGTCAACCTTTAAATCCGCCTCGAAAAGATCTACCCAATAACAAGCGTTACGCACTTGAGTTTAAATTACTTTAAAGACCTTTCCCTAAGGTTAGCCTTTCCGATCCCTGGATTCTTCGTCTTAAGACGACCCTCCTCTATAAAACCCATTACATGGTAGAGGTATTACGGTCAAGTTCTCATCAAGGAGTCATTAGAATACACCTGATTCTAAAGCAACAGAATCGGACAATATCTCATAACCTTTGCTTGAGATTGCCATCTGAACTCCATTTGATTGTATATCAGTTCTCTTAACTGAATTTATATCATACTTTTTAGTATAAAGATATAAATGATTAAGAATCCAATTTAATATTGTCCTGTCATGCTTAGGACTAGGGATTAGTAATTTAATCCAGCTTGTTTAGCGTTCTCCTTAGGCTCATTTTTAACCTATCTTCTAGAAAGACAATTATTTAAATCCAATATTGCTTTTGCTAGAACAAATTAGAACTACTAAACACTCATAAGAATTCAATCTCATTTTCTTGCAAGCTTTCATTGTCAATCACAAAAGCATCCATATTATACAATGATAACAATGCCCCTTCGTTACATAAACCGAAGAAGGTCAACTACCAGAAATAGAATACAACACATAAGTATCAAACACTTATTTCCATTCCTTTCAAAACTATACAATTACATTTTATGCAACAACATACTTGATACAATGCTCAACGGAAAAGGAACATCTTTTCACATTTAATACATCTATAAAATCAAGCTGTAATTCATTATAAATCAAATAAACAATCTGATCAGCCTGTCAGATCTGCATTGCTTTTACCTCTTACGGCAACCATCTGCAAAAATAGTCAACATGAGTCAGTTCAATGAACTGAGCATGATAAGCACTAACTTTTAAAACAATTGCAATCCATCAATTGTTTTCATTAAACACCCTGTTTAAATGAGGTCAATAACCACAGAAGTAAACATATTCAGACTATGCCCTTGTAATACAAATGATTACAATATGTAACTCTATCATTGTTACAAAATAGTCTTAATCATTTTCTAATATTTCATCAAATATTAAAGGAATCAAGGAACGAATGTACACAAACAATCATTGAATCCAAAATCATAATATTGGTCAGATTGTTTCATTCTTCCAAAAAAAGAATATAACATAACAATTCGGGATTCCACCAATATGTTACAAAACAATTTCCCACTGTTAGACAAATATCAACAAATATTAAATAAAGGAAGAGAAAGAACCAATCCATTCATACTTCCTTTCACATAAGTTCATCACTGTACCGTCTTCACATATGAAAACATTCAACCAGTAAATAAATGAACAAGTTAGACAAGCCGCAAGCAAGATCGCTGTTCTAAATCAAGAAATAGAAACACAGCAAAACTCCTGTACAGCAACTAACACATCAACTATTCATAAATCAACCTGAAGCCCAATACTAGTTTCTTTTACACAGTAAGGCTTTGACACAAGTTGAAAACAAGAAACTTCAAGCGTATCGCTGTAAACAACAACCATATTGCATCAAGCAATTTGAGGTTTCCTAAAGACTATGCTATGATGACCACACAGTATTTCCAAATCATGCTCAGTCAAATCGGACTGAATAAACGGAAAGGAACTTAGCATACTTTGCTTAGTCAAAATCGGACTGAAGTAAACAGAAAGGAATACAACCAATCGATCCTTACCTTGGCGCATGCAAATTTTTAGTGTGGTATTCGCGACTCACCCTAACAGGGCCAGAGCACGAAACAGTCATCCAAACTCAAGGATCTCAAACAGGGACAAAGACAGTGCCCAAATGTCCAGTTCAGAAAGAGACAGAAGTACCAGTTACCTTTCCAGAATTCGAATGATTCAAACGGAGGTAACAATTCAAGCAATTGCATATGAATTCATACTGATATTCATCAACGACGCATAATAAGAATCAGACAAACAATTAATCTCTGATTTCAAACCAAGAACCCGACTGAACTCTGTCAATCTTTTTACACAAATTAGTACAGGTTGAAGACGTAAATGTTCACCTAAAGAATCTGTACCACAAAATCCATGCAACACAAAAGTATTTCAAGAAAATAACAGAGGTCTTTAGTACATGTTATTCCTTCAAGTCACTGGTTCATCACTCATCATCTATTAAACATATTCAACTTGAACAGCGGCTCAAATGTAAATATAAATCATTCAATCGACTCCTCAGAGTCGATCAGATTACAACAATTGTAAATCTATATATACACACTGTGTTCTGTCCACGATTTTAATACCCATAACCGCTGAACCTAACAACATCGTAGTATGAAATTGGTGATGAATCCTTCTATGCCAGCTATGGCAATCATTCAGAATAAAAACAAGTGTAAGCAATCGAATACCCATTTCAAGCAAGGAAATCAACTGAACCGCTTCGAAATTTTCGAACAGCTTACACAAAAGAAATGCAAATGCATACCCAGGAAATCTATACTCATTATTTATTACAAATAACAGTGGCCAAAAGACCTGTTTTCTCTACAAGACTTCCACGAAATTCAAACAACAAAACTCAGGGATGAATCCACATTCTCAGCAGTAGATAGCATTATATGATTCAATCAAGGACTCCACTGAGTCGTTAAAATAAGGTATAGATGTAACAATATTATACACAGTCAACAAATAATCCCATTACCACAATAACAAGGAAGAACAACTTCCACTGGGTCGTTTAGACTAAGGTAACACAACAGTTACCTGCTCTCAAGCAAAAATTAGAAGACAAATGAAACCCAAAAAGTATCATTAGTCACTGTCAACAAAAACCACGACAGAGCTTCCAAAATTTCCAAAACACTGAACAATCAAACAGGTACACCAGCATCCTTCCCAACTGTCTCACAACAGCAGTGACGATCAAAAATCGACAGCCAAAACAGTGGTCTATACCCTACACAGTATATTCGACGGGTTCACGCCAAACAGGCCGAGCATTCATACCTTAATAAATATAAATATCTCATATATTTAAACCAGAAAGAATATACAAGGGAATAGAGCCACAATTCGAATTTAACAAACACCCATCTAGAGGAAATTGCGAAATCGAATCAGAAGAGATACAGTACCAAAAATCAAACAAGATCTCCATAGAAAATCATCTATTTTCTAAAAACATTGAAACAGAGTTGTTCTAATGAAATCACTTGAAAGACAGCAAGATATTTAAAGGTTAGGGCCTAACATGCCTGGATTTTTGATCAAATTTCCGAAGCAGACCACAGGAAGAGCTCAAACTTCCTTTTCTTTTTCCAAGATAAAGCGACCAACAAAATTTTGCTATCTCCATCACATATATATCCTCCAAGACAGAGAAAAGAGCTAGAGCAGATCATACTTGCCATGCAACTCAAAGAGAACTGGTGCGAAAAACCAGTAAACAAGCAGAGTGAAAACCGAAAATTGCGACAAGCCAAACAAACCCTCAAACTTCCCGTTTGCATGCCTTCTCGCGAGTTCCGGGCTCGTTTACCGAGAAAATTGAATGCCATTAAACCAACTTTCCCGCTTAAACTCATCTTCCACCGACCGCCAGAATTGGCGACAGTCCAATGAAACCTCATGTTCATTTCCAAATTTAGCGACCTGCCACGTCAGAACAAGTTAGCTGCTGCTAAACCTTCCGCCATGACCTGTCCCTCATCCTTATCCCAAGCATTAATTGCCATAGAAAACGCCGCCCATGGTTCGCACCCCTCCATAGGCCCCTTCACAATCTCCTCATTAGTTAGGTTAGTATCTTAGGTTAGAATTTAGGGTAATACCCATACTAACCAATTTACACATAGATACTAACTTAGGATACTAACACATAGCCTAGGTCTAGGTTAGCTTAACAATAATCTAACCCCTAGGTTAGGTTTTAGTTTTAGGTTACTAACCCTTAATAATTCCAGTTAGGTATAACATTTTTATGCCAAGAAAAGACCTAAAATCATGCATCTCCGCACAGGATTCACTCCTATACAGCCGTTAGGCTACAGGAATATACATGACAGAATTATTACTTGGTCCACGTCCGAGACCTTCCAGATATACTTCGATATCGGGAACCAATTCATTTCACAAGATCAGCCCGAGTCATACTCCTGACCAGCTTAATCAATGCTTCCATACCTTGCAACCTGTTCAAGGTCTGTGATCTAATTCATCACGAACAAATTTAAAGCATTACTTGGATCAATTCCACTGATCCAAGACTAGATATTATAGATGAATAATTCTATAATTCATTCCGAGATCAGATTAATACTCAGATACAAAATGAAATAAATAAAAGAGTCTAATCATATTCTGACTCAGTCAAGATCTGCAATCTGCAAGGAAATTACAATACATATCAAGCATGATTTCTAAATCGAGGAACACATCCTTATACAAGAAATCACATATCAACACTTGTATGTCCAGGAGAAAGTAACAACAGTTCAGGGTGTTACAGAATCAATTCCCCTGGTTCCGATCAATGAAAATCCAACCCTTTGTTTTTGGTTGGGGGAGGTCATTTACAGGGAACCAATGGCAGTTACATAACCGACGCCAGTCGAATAGGAACCGATATCGGTTAAGTCAAAGTGGGCTATTTTTAGTAAAATAGCCAACTTTCCCTCCTTTTCTCCCGAGGAATTAGTTGTGGGCTTGGTCAAGTCATTATTAGGTTGATTTTGGTGTGGGTAAGGAGTAATTAGTCATGAGTGTGGATGTAGACCAAGTTATAGGTCTTAATTAGGTTAGTTTAGGAATAGGACTAGGTCATGATGAGGTGGCGAAATGAGGTGGCAGGTTTGGAGATGTGGATTTATTAATTATAAGGTAATTAATAAATAATTGTGTAAGGTTTAGGTGATGAGGCTAGGTTGCGAAATATGATATGGGGCACGGGGGGTCATAAGACACAAATTTGGTGTCTACACTGGGAATGCCACATAATGGGTTTTGGGTCTCCTTTGTGATTGCACAAAGGACCTTGGTTGGTTAGAATGAGGTATTAGGTGGTTTGGGAGGGATTTGGTGAGGTTTTAATGGGTATATGGAGGGGAGAGTTTAGATGGAGGTCTACGGATGACGAAGAGAACAAAATGGTGACAATACAATGACAAAATGAAATGAACCAGAGGAGTACAATGTTCTATTTACTTGGATTCTAGTCCTGGATGCCTGTGAGTGATAAGTGAATGTGTTGGTAAGTGTTTAAATGCTGCTGAGGATCACCAAACATTGGAAAGATCCTGCATGGGCTATATGTGCTCTCCTTCTTGCCTGATTGGATTAACTCCTTGTTGGGGTGATTTTTGGATGGCTAGGTAGGAGAAAATGCTTGATCTCCTTCCTTGCATGCGTGTTCTCGCTGTAATTTATTCTCAAAAGATGTGATATCTCTCAAGAATGTGCCAATGTTTTCCAACCTTCTGCCAACCTTGAAAATATGGTTATTTTGGGGGTTAAAAGGTGACCGATGATGGTTCTGGCTTAATCGGTGATGGTTAGTGGTAACTGGCATCGGTCAAGGCAAGATTTCCTAGGTTTACTAAACTAGGGAGATCCTCTTGATTTTCTCATATCTCGTGTTGTTAACCCATGGATTAGACTTGAAGTGTCTTGTGGTTAGATAGAATGTAGGCATTGATTTTTATGGTTTGGGTAAGTCTTAGTTAGTTATGGCAACTTACTAAGAATAGGTATTAGGGTGAGTTGGCTTGATGAGGTGTTTAGGTGAGGTGTATGTGTGGATATTATCTAAATTAAGATATTTAAATAATAAATATGGTGAGGATAATGAATTAATTTAATTAAATTAATATTAGTGGGGTGAAGGGGGCCATGGCTAGGTGAATGTGATGAAGGTGTTTATTTGTTGAGGGACCAAAGGGGAGTGTGACCTAATTTTAGTGTCTACATTTTCCCCCTTTTTGTTGCGTAGCTTGTATTGGTAAGTGACGCTAACAAAAATAAGATGTGGTTGCCCCATGTGTGGGTGAAGGTGATCCCCCTCAAACCAAGAATTGATGATGCACAAGGAAAAAGTGGTGAGTGGTTTGATAAAAGGGAAATAAGATGAAGAGGAAGGTGAATAATGGGGAAAAAGAAAAAGGAAAAAGGTCTACTTGGGTAATCTAGGTATTGGGTTAGGGTCAAAGGTAGTAACAGTCAAACTCACGCACATGTATAAACTGCAGCACACTACCGGGTTGAAGAGAAGACACACTCTACATTTTTTAAGGTTGATAGGTTTATCCAAACAAGGTTGAAGTGATTCTTGTATCCAAGGTATAGGATATGGTCAGGAAACACGACATAGGTTAGGTGCAGGAACATTTAGGTATGTTCCGGTACACCAAAGGTAGGGTCAGGGTAGACGGTCATGACAATAGGCTAGGTAAGGTCCTTATGTCAACAACATAGATAACAATACCGTAAGGTATAGTGAACAGATGAGGTCAAAGGTCACTAGCAATGGTCCAGGTCCAAATATCTAGGTCACAACAAAGGTAAGGCCAAGGTAGGGGTAAAATAAGGAGTCCCCAAAGGAGGAAAAGGGTATGCAGTCAATGATGAGGTCCAGAGGGTGAGATAAATAGTCAAGGTAAAGGGTATGTGAGGTAACTAAAAGAGTTATGGACAGGGTAACAAGGTAAAATCTTGGATTGGGGCAAGAGAGGGTGACCGATGTCAGTCAATGGTAATCAATGCCAGTATAAGGCAACCGACCATGGTAAGGTAGGGCATGCGAACGATGGTGGTGAAGGTTAAACCAGTGTCAGTTACGTTGGGTTGGTTATAAAAACAAAAAATCCATGTTTTTTGTTATTCATTTATTATTTAATGAATTGAGAAAATGAAAAAAGAGAGAGAAAAGAGAGAAAAGTGTCTGGCTAGAAAGGAACAGTGAGTTGGTCATGTGAACAACGGGTGATTGGTTGGTGAGAGGTGGGTCCATAGGATCAGTGCATGGGATAGAGATGGAGAGGGGGATGATGGTCAGGTGGTATCCTTATAGGCATAGGTGGTAGGTTTTCAGGGCCAATTGGCCACAACCCAAGCACAAATTGGGGTCTTACAGGCACAAATATAAGCATAGGGGTAGGGCTCACCACCACAGGCATCGAGACCAGGTCCAAGTTCACAGGTAGGAGTGGGATAGGGTCTTTCAGGATAGGTACAGAGGCCAAGGGCTATGGGACCACCATAGAACATGCCTATATCTAGGTTACGGTATCCCTTAGGTGAGGCCAGATACTACTAGGACCAGCTGATGGTGACCAAGATAGACTTTCTATCCTATGGAGAGTACTAGGCATAGTAGGTGTCAAGTGAGAGGATGATATCCCGTACTCATAGTGTAGAGAGCACAGGGGGTTAGCGAGCTCTGAGGCCAAATCAGGGAGAGACCACCATCTTATGGAGACTAGCTCGATGTGAGATACCAGTGGGGACCCAGGAGGTAAAGGGTATAGGCGATACAGAGATGGAGGATATCTGTCGAGATGCCTGATATGGGGCTTTTGACATTTGATGTATGATAGTTATTTTTGTGATATATACCGGCTTGCGTGTTGAGAGATAGTTATATTTTTTATCACACACTGGCCTGCATCCTGAAGATAGCGAGGATGTATGAGAGATTATGTATATTTTGAGCATATACCAGCCTGCATGTGCCGAAGAGATTTTATATTGTTTCATTATTTTATTGTATATGAGACTAACTTGCATGCCGATGACATGTTGTATTGAGTATCGGTCTACGCGTCATTGATTTTGAGATGATGGACATGATGAGATAGCCATGTATATTGTATTGAGATACACACTTATTTATATGATAAGATACATGAGATTTGTGATTTGTTGATTTTTTGATGAGACTTTTGATTTTTTGTTGTGATATGGATGGAAATTAGGTGAGTTACGCATGATGGATTCAGGTTGGGCATGGAGTCATGGTGAGTTAGGTTGGATTAGGTATGGATCGAGTAGGTCATAGGCATTTGAGTCAGTTAGTCATAGGCATGGTTAAGTTCAAAGTAGGTGAAGTTGTGAGTTATTATTTTGTGCAATAAATGATAATATGGGTCACATGTGAGATGTGGTATAATCTATGCATAATGATTATAGAGAAAAGGTAGGCGTAATAAATGTATGTTGTGATCAGGATTAAAATGTTAAGTAACTTGTTGTCTATTTGGTTTGATTTCTAATTACAGGTATAAATGGGAAACTAAGTGAGATATGATGTAATGTGAGGAAGATAAAAGATGAATTATTTAGGGTAGAGAGTGGCCAAGCTAACCTCCAAGGGCCCCAAGCCCTCGAATTTCTACCTACATAGTCCCGGTGAAAAGGGACCTTAGGCCAATGTAGTTCTCCCATGAGCTAGGGAAGAATATGATGAGGTATGAAAATGAGTTAGTAGGTTTTAGGCATGGTCTGGGTTTTAGGTCTATTAGGTATGGGTGGGTTATAGGTAAAGTGTTGTAGGTGAGGTTGATTGTGGAAAAAGAAGAAGGAGATTACCCCAAAGGTAAGCATTGAGAACCAAGTCTTGTATAAGGGAATCAAAACATAAGCAAAGATGGCTAAAATATAAGAGGGGGAAATAAAGCCACCTAATTGGGTATGATCATACTGAGTAAATCACACCATGGAGGAGGTACTGAACATAAGACCCTAAAAGACATTGCATGGTTGATTGTTCTATGGTAAAAACTAGTCACATGATCACCAAATGTCAAAGTTTCCAAGAAGTCCCTTGAGGAAATAGGAAATGGGAGTGGGAATGGTGAAGAAGGATGAAAGGTGGTTAATTTTTTTTATATGATATTAGGTAGCATGGTATTTGGGCAAGAGATCTGAGGTCACAATGGGTAAGTCCATGACTAAATTTTTTTCTATTTTGACTTGTATTTGAGATAGACTGATTGATGCGGGGAAGCCTATATGGGATGAGGAATTGAACTCCTTGAGGTCTTCGTGAAGCTGATCGATGCGAGAAGCTTTGGTTGCTCTCATTTTTTTTTTTGAAAGGGCCTTTACATAGCTATCCTTCGAGGGAGCAGTCTATTTATAGCAGCAATTGTCGAGAGGCAAGATGTCCTTTTGAGGGAGCCATCATTTTGATTTAGAAGTTTGACTCAAGGAGTTGTGTCCCATGTGAGGGTTTTGAAGTCATGGACAAGACCAAGGTGGAGAATAGGACTTCTTGTTCAAAAGATAGGGTGAAATGACCATGGGATCTCATCTAAAGGTAGACGAAAATTATCCATGAGAATCATGCTATGTGTAGTGTCGTGGTACACATATTTAAGAGAAGATAAAAAGTGACGGGTACCCACATGATTCTTGTTTAATCATTAGTGAGGTGTATGAAGTGGATAACACTCAAGGGATGAGCATGGAAAGAAGAAAAAGGTGAGGTAGGACTAAAAGTCAACAATAGAATGGTCGAAGATGCAAGGCATTAAGGGGCTCAGGTTTAGGTTTACCATCGAGTGAAGATAAATGATAAGCACTTGATATGTAGGTATGGGTCATGATGTATGGTCCAAGCCAATTAGGAGAAAACTTGCCCCATTTAAGTTTTTCTTCTTTGGTTATATGTTGATTTTATTTTAGGACGATGTTGCCAAATTGGAAGGTTCATTCATGGAACATGTTTGTCGTAGGCATGTTTGATACATTTTTTGAGTAAACTTGAAGGTGATCAAGAGCATTAAGATGGCATTCGTATAATAACTCTAGTTGTGATAAATGGTCCTGACGAAAGTCATCATCATTGAGCATGTCATGGAGAGATATGTGTAGTGAGGGAATTTGGACTTTGAGCGGTAAAACCACCTTAGTATTATAGACCAGAGAAAATGGTGTGGCAAGTAGTGGAAATGTAAATACTAGTTCGGTATGCCCATAGGGAAAAAGGAATGTGCATATGACAATCCTTCCCAATATCATTAACCACTTTCATGAGAATTTTGTTTAAGGTTTTGTTAGTAGATTCAGCTTGGCCATTGGTCTGTGGGTAATAAGTTGATGAGAAACTTAACTAAATGCCGAAGGTGTCACAAAGTTTTTGCAATGTTTTGTTTTTGAATTGTCTTCCATTATCAGTGATGAGGTGATGTAGGAACACAAAAGTGAAAAATGATGTGAAAATTTATGAACTTCACATATTTTCTTAGCTTTCATGGAGACGAGTGGTATGGCTTCCACCCATTTTGTATAGTATTCAGTACCAGTGATGATCCATTGATGGCACTGGGAAGAATGGGGATTGATTTCTCTGACAAGATCCAAATCCCATTGAGAGAATGGCTAAAGGTAATGGGTGACCTGTAAGGCGTGACTGGCTGTATGATGAAGATTGGAATGTTGTTGGTATTTTACACAATGTTTGACCTAGTCATAACAATCATAGTTAAGGGTTGGGTAGTAATAGGCTAGGTGAAGGATACATTTAGCAACAACAAGGCCACTGAAGTGACCTCCACATATGCCATCATGAATCTCCTTAATGGTATAAGGAATTTCAGAACTTGTGAGGCATCGTAAGAGAATACCATCAAATCCACACTTATAGAGGAGCCCCCCCCCCCATGATGACGTAATGAGAGAAATTTTTAAGGAAGCATGTTGTCCATTATGGGTAAGATCAGGAGGTAAGATGGAGAGAGAAAGATAGTTGGAGTTTATACCAAAGGTCACTCGGGTCAAAGGGTTCTGATGGAGTAAACATCATGAGGTAGATAAAAAGGTGGAGTTGTACGGTGACATTTTGTGAGGGTGAAGTGGGTATTTGGGAAGCCAAGAGGCCATGGTATCTGCAAATTGTTGAAGTGGGATGGTTTGAAGGGGTAGTCAAAGGTGTCAAAAGTATGTCCACTTGATGTTTATACTTTTGAATATCTAGACATTGGGACTTGTTTGACCAATTAAGAATCAACCAAAGATGTTGATTGATTTGACATCTAGAGCATTGGGCTTGGAGACCTAATATAGTTGCTTCATATTCAGTGATATTGTTTGTGCATTCAAAATTTAGTTTTAAAGAAAAAGGTATGGGCTCACCATCAAGTGGAATGAGGATAACACCAGCCCCACCCCCACGCTGAAATTGTGAACCATCACAGAAGAGTGTCATTTGGTAAGGGGATTTGTCCAAGGAAAGGGTAGCAATTGACTCATCTGGAAAGTCAACATTAGAGGGTTTCTCCCCGTAAATAGGTGCATCAGCCAATTAGTCAGTGATAGCTTGACCCTTGATGGAATTTTTATGAATGAATTCGAGGTTGAGGTCCACTATAAGCATAAGCCATCGTGTAGCACACTAATTTTGATAAGGTTTGGCATACATGAAGTGTAAGGGGTCAGTGTTGGTCACAACATAGGTTTTGTGGTTAAGTAGGTAATGACGAAGTTTGGTGGTAATGAAAAATAAGGCTAAGCAAAGTTTCTCAGGATGGGTGTATTAGGATTTGTAGTCCAAAAGAGTACAACTTATATAATAAACCACCTGCTCCCTATGTTGTTCATCGTGATAAGCGAGCATGGATCCCAAGGAGTGATTAGTAGCTGATATGTAAAGGTAAAAAGTTTGATCGTCTTTAGGTGGAATGAGTACGGGTGGTTGGAGAAGGTATTGTTTTAGGGCCTCAAATAGCTTTATGGTAGTCATCATCCCATTTAAAGGAGACATCCTTCTTGAGAAGATGATGAAATGGTTGGCACTGATCAAATAATTATGAAATGAAATGACGAATAGACTGCAACTTACCTTGCAAGCTACGGAGTTGTTTAAGGTTAGTGGGTGGAGGCATTTCTAGAATGGCCTTGAATTTAGCAGGGTCAACTTCTATACCACGTAGGGAAACAATAAATCCTAGGAGCTTTCCCGAGAGGACTGCAAAGACACACTTCTTAAGCTGAAGGAGAACGCAATATTTAATGAGACAGTCAAAAATGGTTTTGAGGATGGCAAGGTGTTCGGAGCGGCATTTAGATTTGGCCAAGAGATCATCCCATGTAATCTTCCAATATACGATGTATGATATCATGGAAGATGTAATTCATAGCCGACTGATATGTGGCACCATCATTTTTAAGGCCAAAAGGCATGACTTGATAGCAGGAGGTCCCCCAAGGGGTAATGAATGAGGTCTTGTGCTGATCTTCTGGGGCATAGAAATATTTGGTTATAACTTGAGAATCCATCCATGAGTGATAGCATCTTGTCACCAGTGGTAAGGTTAACCAATTGATCAATGCTGGGTAAGGGAAAGTCCTCCTTCGGGGAAGGCTAGGTTGAGGTCACAGAAATCCATCCAAATTTGCAGAGTCCCTCTTGTCACTTTAGTGATAGGGGACAATGTTAGAAATCCAACAAGGATAATCAATGTGTAAAATGAAGGAAATGAAAATGAAGGCGCTGAAGTTCTTCTTTGATGAGAAGGGAAATGCTGAGGGGTGCATTTTCCTCATCTTTTGTTTAATGGGTTTGGCATCAGGAAAGGTTATGATATTATGGACCACTATGGTGGGGTCAATATCTGGCCATGTCTGCGTAAGACCAAGTGAAAGCATGGTTATGATCCTTGAGAAAATAAGTTATGGATTCCTATTCGGTAGCATCTAAAGATTGGCCGATCTTTAGGATGTGTGGGTTGTCCTGAGTATGAATGTTGATCTCGATAGTCTGATTCATTCAACATGATTTACATCTCAAAGGGTAATGACTGATGAATATATGAGTCTTCTACACCAAGGTAGGTGAGTATAGATTCATCATCCTGACATTGAACGACGTTAATTAAAGGTGTATCATCATCGATCATTTCAAGATACAGGAAGGGAAGAGTGGAAGGGGCCTCGCCATCACGTTGATAAGTCAAAGGCCCCAAAGAAATGGTGTTTATGAAAAAAATAAGTTATGAGGGATAGATTCTACATCCATCGACTCCATCGGTGATGGCGGTGATGAAGGCAGAGCGGGTGAAGAAGGTGGAGAAGGGTTGATGTCCTTGATGAGTTCAATGCAAGCCCATTTGGTAGGTGGTTCAGGAAAACTGATACCACTACGGCCATTATGTTTGCAGGTGGTGCATGGAATGACATGATATGGCATGGCCTTTCTCATAAAATCCAAAACAAAAACCCTTCCATGCATACATCAGTGCAGTACAGGTGTGGGAAAAATGGCGATTGGTGAGGAGATTGGAAGTCTAGCAGAAAATGGGTGGGTTTGTGATAGTGGTAGTTTGGGTGTGTAAGTGGTAGTATCAAGTCCCCTATAGGTGAGACTAGTACGAAGGTGAGGAGGACCATAAAGGAGGTGTTATCTTATGTGGTGATCATAGCAAGGGGTGTTGGTGAAGACTTTTGTTACTCTTATGGAGTAAGAAATGTGTTGACACTATATAGGTGAGTATTCCCCCAGAGTGAGGTGTTTAAAAACACCTTCGAAGGGATTGGTGGTTGGTATGTAGGTAGCTAGAATGGATGAGGTGTCAGAAGTCGATGAGGAGGTGGAGTTAATGGATTGGGAGGTTGATGGGTCATCCGTGGAGGTTGTGGCAGCGGTAGGAATGGAGGAGGTATGTGTGGTTGAGGTAGCGACTGTATTAGTAAGAAGATGTGTAGGTGAAGCAGTGGTGGTCACGGAGGTAGGTGCCTTAATGGGTATGAGCACATCATTGGGTTGGTAAAGCATGTTGCATATTTTAAAAGGTGATGGGTCAGCTAGGATAGTGTAGGGATGTTCCTTCATTCTCAAAACTTTACACAAGGATGCAAAGTGGAAGGAACACACTCCATGACATGAATCTCCAGGGTCTACCAAGCAACAAGTTATATTGAAAAATCCCCCTCCAAAATGTAAAATAATTATGGAATAGTGCAGGGGCCCACGCAAACATGGAGGATGATGGTGCCTAGGGTAGAGGTGATAGCGTTGTTGAATGAGTGCAACATGATGGGATGTTTATACATGAAATTGTCGGTTATGCACATTTGAGCAAATTCATGGGATGAAATGATGTTAATGCTAGTGCCCCCATCAATCATCACATGTCATACCCGTATGTCATCAATGTGGAAAAAGATGAAGAGGGCTGGTTTGGGTCATCATTTTGGTGTGGCGCGATCTCTTCCTCTGAAAATCTAAGGGAGGCTACTTGGTGAGTAGGTGGAGGTGTGGATAAAGGTGGTAATTTGGTGAGAAAGGCTACATGATGGGGTGTGATGATGGAGGTGACGGGTGTAGGGTCATTGGGAAAAACCTCAATAGATTGAATAACCTCCATGAGAGCTTAACGATGGGATTCTGAGGTTTGGATGAGGTCATACAGAGACATTTTGAGGGGAAATTGGTGTAATTGTTTGAGCATGGTACAATGCGTGACTCCATTAGAAATGGGGTATGTGGGGCCACAAATAGTGATTTTAGGAATGAGTGAAGATGGTATGTTGGGTATAGGATTGGTCAGTGGGTTAGTTGCCTTTTCTTTACCTTTGTCTTTCTGAGCACGTGTTGTGACGTGTATCATGTTGATTTGTGGGGAGTCATTAAGTGGAGGTGGTTTAGGATGAGTGGTATAACAAAACGTTTGGGTGGAGTTTTGGCATGTTCTCTAATGTGAACCATGTTAATTTCAAATCTTGGAGGTGGCTCTAGGAGCTGTGGAGGTAGAGGTCATAGTTGTTGAGTGGGTAATGTGGGAAGGGGTGTTGGTGAAGCAGGTTCCTCATCGAGAAGGTCGTCATTGTCAAAATTGGCTTCTGGAGGACACAACTAGATAAGGATAGTTTTCAAGGCCTTGCAGTTCTCCACATCGTGACTTGGTAAATGATGATAGGCATAAATTTTAGTGTCATCAAACCCTTTTGGATTGGGTTTGAGGGGGTCATAAGGTATGAGTGGCGGTAATGCAATAACAGAAGTCTCAAGGAGGTTGGTTAAGATTTTTGCATTGGACCCTACTAGTGGGTTGCAATGTGAAGTGAACGTGGGTTTGGGTATAGGTGCGGTGGATTATTGAGGAACAATCCTCGCAGGAGGGGGAATAGGTCGAGCTATGGTTTTGGGTGCTAGCATGGTCTTGGGTGTCAGTCGTGTTTGTCTGGGTAGGGGTATGGTAGATGAATGAGTAGGAAGGTGTGTGGTTGTTTTGACTATCTTATTAGAGGGTAACGGAGTTTTATTTTTGGGTTGCACCTTCTTGGGTAAAGGTGATATGGGTGTACAAGGTACAGAAGGAAAAGTATATGGGGGAAGAGGGCGAGTTACCCAGGGGGATAATGGCAGTGCTTTGAAGGTAGATGATGCGGGTCATGCGGGTGGTGTGAGAGACAAATACTGAAGTGTAGTGGGTAGTGAAGAAGTTACAAAGAGTATTGGTTGTTTGGGTGGTAAAGATGCTGTAGGTATGGGTGTAAGTCCTGTTGGGTGCCTAGGTAGGTTAGAGGTTTGTGAGGAAGGGATGGGCTGTTTTGTTTTCTGGTTTACTAATGGGTGGAGGTTTCTCGACCATGCTAGGAGGTTGAGGTCCTAAGATGGATGGAAGGAGTTAAGGTGTGATTGAAAAAGCTATAGTACGAGTTCTATGGGCTTGGTTCTTTAGTTTAGGTGTCAGAGTAGGTGTGGTGTTGAATTTGGAGGATGTAGCTAAATCTAGTTTAATAGGTGGATGAGTAAGGCTGGGGGTTGGGGTGACCCCTAAGGTGGTAATAGGTTTAGTCGAGGCAGATGTTGTAGGTGTGGGTTTGGGTTTAGATGTAGTTTGGGTTATGGGTAAGGGTGTATGTTGAGTTATGATGGGTGTCATGGAAGGAATGGTGATAGATGTGGTTATATTCATTTCGATTGGTTGAAATAGTTTTGGGTAGATAGTGGAGGTATCAGCAAGTGACATCTGCATCTACGTCAAGATAGGAAGTAAAAGGTGCCCCTAAAGTAAGGCCCTATCCACATGATCTAAGCGATTGGCCAAACATGAGAATGACATGTTTCTAGGTGGAATTGATGAGGACCTGATGGAAATTACTATAAAATGTGTCTTAGAGATAGGGAATTGGGTAGCTTCAACTTCTATGGGTAAGAGATCTGAAAGTAGGTCTGCAGGATCTTTGGTAGCTGATGGAGAATGCTCACCAAGAGGGAAAGGTATATCAACAGGGTCTATGATAGGGGGAGGAGATGATAGGAGTTCCTCTGTGGATGAAGGAGGTAAATAAGTATCCTCTGTGGACTGAAGGAGTACTATGGGTATTGGTTCTCTAGGTGGAGAAGCCAAAGGTGAAATGGTCTTGATGTTAGCAGAAGACTCCTCCATAGGTGAGGAAGAAGGTTAATGGTGTTCCTCTGTGGGTGAAGGAATAGGGGAGGTTGGTTCCAATGTGGAAGGAGCATTTCGAGCTAGAATATCCTCTATGGATGGAATATTGGGTAATTGGGAAATAATAGGCGTGTCACTAAAAATAGCATGGACCTCGCAGGTATGAGTATCATGAGTTGAGGCCTCACCTATTTGATCAGACGAAGGGGCATGATTAGGAAATGGTTTCTTGAAGATGTGTAGGTTTTGGTTAGTAGGTTTGTTAGGATTATCCATGGTTAACTCTCCTTTCTTGAGCATCTCTTGGAAAATATTTTTGAAAGTGATGCAATTTTTGTTATTATGACCCTTTACTCGATGATAGTTACAGAATTCGTGTTCTTTATACCATGCGAGCATGGGGCAAGCAGGGTCAAAACTAGTGTGTTTTTTTATAGGTGGAAGGATAATGGCTCTGGATTTGATAAGATTTTCTAAGACAGAAGAGTAAGGTTCCCTAATTGGGGTGTATTTCCATTATTCTCATCTGAATTGAAAAGTTTGGATGGGTGAGAGATTAGATGAGGGGGTAGCCTGATTTGACGGATGAGTTGGGTTGGCCTTGAGTTCCACTTTGTTAGCGGTGCCTTTAGCTTTTGAATATTTTTTTGTGTTTTGGAATAAGAAGAGGTATCATTCGAATTCAATGTAAAATTCTTATTACATAATTGGATTTTCTTCCCTTCAATGGCCTGAATATCTAGCTTTTGTGTCATGGTGAATGATTCGTCAAATATTTGGAAGGTTTAAAACTATAGGGTCAGTGAGATATGTCTAACACAAGCCCACATGAAGAGCTTGATGAGTTCTATTTGTGGTATTTAGAAGGTGAGATGATTAATCAGGCTATGCCAGCAAGCGACAAAATCTTTGATAGATTCGACTTCATACTGGCATGTGGAGTATAGGTCGGTCATGGTAACCTTCTTGATGATGTTGATGGATAAATTATCCAAGAAGGCTTTGCCTACCTGATTTAATGAGAATATAGAGTGTATAGGTAACCCACTATACCAATCTAATGCAGGTCCAGTCAGAGACATGGGAAAGGTTCTTAGGAGTAAAGCATCATCGGGAGCAATCAGGTAGCACCTATGTCTGAATGACCAAAAATGTTGTTGTGGGTCTTCCTTACTATTCAAGTGATTGAATTTAGGTATCTCCCAATGCAAATGGTATAGATGAATAGGAATGGATGGGTGGATGGGTTCATTACAAATCTCATCATAGGTGAGAGTGTTACGGGAGCTGGAAACCGATACCTCCAATGTCTGCATCTTGTCCATCATCGATTTGATTAGGTCATTGGTAGGTTGCGATGGCTAGGTGCCTCCTGTTGCATGAGAGGGTTAGTTTTGGGCATATAATGGGGGTGCACTCAAGTATATGGTGCTACCATATAGGATGATTGAGAATAAGGTAGTGAAACAAGGGGTACATATCCAGAGTGAATAATAGATGAAACAGGATGTTGTTGATAGTACGTATATGGGGGTGGAAGGGTCATGGTAACCCTAGTGGTAATGGGGGCTAACGATTGTGGAATGGAAAGGACCATGCTCTAAAAAGGGGTAGGGGTCACCGACACTGGAGGTGGTAGTGTAACTATGGATATGTGTGAGACATTAGGGGTGGATGAGGTTATGTTTTGGGTAGTTGTTGAAGGTATGGTGGATGTGAAGAGTGCAATGGGGGTAGCAGATGTGAAAATCATAGTGGGTATAGGACCTAGCTATGAAATTATTAGAGGTAAGGTGGAGGTAGGTAGCACGAAACCAGATGGGGCTAACATGGAAATGGAAATGAGAGTCAGGGGATTGATACAGGCATGCCATATATCAACTAACCTGAGGCATCTCGATTGGACAAGTGCGAAAGGTAAAACTATAAGGTGACAAGGTTTTGGTCAAGGAGTCATGTGAAATCCTCATCTCTGGTGGTGATAGTGATAAGCTGGATGGGATCCATGGCTGGTGATAAAATGGAAGGTGGGAGTGGTTAACAACTAGCATGGAATACAAGTGTGCTTTCTTGTCTTTGGGTCAACACCATGTGAACTAGTACTGATTGAGTTGGGTCACTTATCTATAAATGACATAGATTAATAGTAGGGACATGCGAAATAGGTGGTAAAAAGTGGATTAGGTACCAAATATTAGCTGGAAAGTGACATAGGCTAACTGATACGAGTTATGGTAAACTAACGCTGGTTAGGGGTAACCGCTACCGATCACTTTAGAAAATGGACAGTGAGTCAAAAACAAGATTATAAGGCCAAATTTGGCAGGTATGGCCAATTTGATGAGTTTTATAATACCAATGGGAATGATAGCAGTGACAGGGACTGTGAAAAATGGAAGAAGATGAATAAATGTACCTTTTTGGTAGGTTAACAAAAGGACTTGGAACCGACGTCGGTTGGGTATAACCAACGACGATCACTGAACCGACACCAGTCACTATGGAATTGAAATAGTGATGAAAGAAAAGTGGTTGTGAATTAAAATTTGACGAGGAATCAAACCTAGAATTCTGAGAATGATGAAAATATGGTCCAGGCACACTCAGGTGAAGCCAGAATACACCAACTATGATGAGTAGCATGCAAGGATGAGCAAGAAAAATTAAGAACGTGACCTTTCACCTCAAAATGCAAGCTAAGCAGAAACACTAAGAAAAATGTGATCCTAGGAGTGCCTTTTCTATTATGTTTGTTTAGCTTATGCTATTTAAGGACTTACTCATGAACTGTAAAATAGAATTTTTTGGTGAGGATGGATTCCTACAAAGAAGGAGATCTAAAAGGTGAGGTTTTAGGTATGTTATGGTAGGGGCGGGATTTTCTCTAAAGTATGACTCAGTAGAGCAGTGAGCTGGGGATTACCTGCCAATCCTCATATCAGTGCGATCATTGATAGGTGTTCCCAGGAAAGATGTTTTTTAAGAATATGTATTTATTTTGAATTTGTGTAATGTGGCAAGACTTAGAGAGAGAGAGATGTGATTTCTATGATTCATTTGTCAAAAATCAGCTGGGAATGACTTCCAGCGTATAGGTTGCCCATAATTAATGTGAGATAATGTGATAAATCAGAATGCAATGCACTTATTTTAAGCCCAAATCGAAATGTGAAGTTAGATGACACAAATAGATGAAGAGGAAGAGAGATGCTCTTTCACTAAAATATAGAAAAATGTGAAGAAATGGTTCTTTTTAAGTACACCAAAAGAAAGATTTATTTTAGAGAAAATAGAAAGAAAAGGTGGGTTACTAAGGAAGAAAATTAATGTGTATATTTTTCAAAAGGGAAACAAACACACAAATTTTCCTAGGAATGAATAAAATGCAAGGAACCCCGAATGGGTCCCACTGGGCGTACCAAAATCTTTCACTTGATTCTTAGACATTTCTTTGAAATATTGACAAAACAGATAGGGTAATGGGCGCAGGAGGAATACTTGTTCAAATGTTGGTTGATAGGTTGTTGTGCGCGTATGAATTCTGAATCCACAGCTGATCATGAGAGCTTCCTTTTGGCTGGGAGGAACTACCTATAATGGAAAACAAGACCACCAAAAAGAGTTAAACAATATGTGTAGTGAACTGCCTAGCGTGTACTAGATCCGGGAAGTGTGATACTCCCTAGAAAACTATCATTCCACTGTTTAAAACAATTTAATGTGGGTAGTAAAATAAAACCTATTGTAATTTGAAATGATTTAGGTATCTCACTTAAAACACAATAAGAAATATCTAATCTAACAGGCTAAATTAAAATAAGTTCCGAAGGTCAAGTAACTAGTTCTGGGTCTCTATAGGTTTGAAAGAGGTCTCAGATAGATCACATGTGAATAAGGGTGATGTGGAATTCAGTGGATAGGTCACTGTTATGCGTTGTATGGGAAAATATAGAGACTGATGCCGATTAAGGGTGACCGATGGTGGTTGGGTGTAACCGGTGCCGGTTATTGTGGAAAACTGGGAATGCCATAAAATGGGTTTTGGGTCTCCTTTCTTATTGCACAAAGGAATTTGGTCGGTCGGAATGAGGTATTAAGTGGTTTAGGAGGGATTTGGAAAGGTTTTAATGGGTATATGGAAGGGTGAGTAATAACAGAGGTCTATGGATGGCCAAGAGAACAAAGGGTGATAATATAATGATGAAATGAAATGAACCAGAGGAGTACAACATTCCACGTACTTAGATTATGGTCCTAGGTGCCTATGAGTGATAAGTGAAGGTGCTGGTAAGGGTTTAAATGTTTTCGAGGATCACCAAATGTTGGAAAGATCCTTCATGGGCTGCATGTGCTCTCTTTCTTACTTGATCTAGGGTGATTACTGGATGGCTTGGCAGGAGAAAATGCTTGATCTCCTTCCTTGCATGTGTGTTCTCACTGAAATTCATTCTTAGAAGATGTAATATCTCTCACGAATATGCTAATGTTTTTCCTACCTTCTGTCAAACTCAAAAATAAGATTCTTTTTGGGTTTAAAAGGTGACCGTTGGTGATTCTGGCTTAACCAGCGATAGTTAAGGGTAACTGTACGATGGAAAAGTGACAAGCGAGTGTGGGAATCTACAAGTAACTCTTTCTCGCACCCAACCTCCTGAGGTCGTGCCGAGACAGCCGGTGGGTATGAAATATGTGTGAGATGTAGACAAACTAGTTAGGTAATCTAATGTCTTCAATACGCACTAGCGGAATTTGTGAGTCTAAGGAAAAGAAGGCCCTCCTAACTTGAACTGGTGTGATAGATCGGTCAGCAAGGATCACTACTCGAAGGATCCAATCAATATTGAGCTCTGGCGTGATTCGATCTATAGGTTGTGGAATACGTGGAAAATTACCTAGGATAGTTTCGTGTATTCCTCTAGACAGGGTCATATGGTGGATGGTAAATGTAATTAGATCTATGGATGATTCTCTGGCCTAGTCCAGAATTCCCTAGCTTTGTTAGCTGCTGTGTCTAGCAAGGATAATTGTTTGATGATGATAGGTGGAAGTGGGGTAGACCGGAATACTAGTGTGCGTAGGCCAGTGTCTATGTCTAATTCTCCTATGGATTCGTTGGGCTGTGGGATTTTTGGGTCACAACCGTAGATTCTTAGTTGTTGTGGACCTGTTATGGTCATGCGTGAAATCAATTCCTAAACCCTAATATCCAGTAATCGTATGCTTTCTCAGCTTCTATATTTAGGATCAATAAATGTGTGATTTTCTCAGAATACCCTATAGGCATTTGTGCAACCTAGATTCTTAGGCTGGTATCTACATCTAGAAGAGTGTCTCCTGCATCTGGCTATGGGTGATTTGACCAAAACGTGTGTGCTTGGTCGTCTTCTACGTTTAACCCACTCAATTGGGAATTGATTTTTTTCAAGCTTACCATTGTTCGGAAGACTTGAATCCTAATATTTTGATCTATATCAGTTATCGGTGTGATGAGATTGGGCTAAGGCATGATTGGCTTGAATACATATTCTCTGGGCTCTCTAGGTCCCGTGATTGTCATACAAAAGCAACAATTTAAAATGAACTACAGTAAAATGAAATTTAATTACACCGAATATATATATGATTTCTTTATTTTTTTGTGTTTTCTGATGAACTTTACGAATTTAAGAAAGCATTTATTTAAAATATCTAGAATGACAACTAAAATAATAATTTAAAACAAACAAAATAACCGAGTGTAGCTATTTGTCTGTGTAATTTGTAGATCTATTCTAAACAATAAAATAGCTTATCTAATCTATTTGCAAGATTCTTGATCCTACCTCAGAAGTGACGAGTGAATCATAGTTTCTCAGAAACTATCAATCCCCACAACTTCCCTGGCAATATCGAGAATAGAATTTACTGAAATAAAGCAATTAACTACTCTATTTGATATGATTCTAACTATAACTTTGAAAGCTAGAACCTGGATTCTACAGAACAGTGGCGAATCTGATAGTGTGTGTGATCTTGTCCCCTCAGTGTGATCTCCATGTTCCTTCATGTTCACGTGGATCCAGAAAAGTATGTAATGCTAGCATCAACAGAAGTAGACATTGGGCTAAAGGCAGCTCAGAACACTGACTAAATACAATGCGAGTAGGAGAGGGATAGCGCAAGAGTATAGAGCTTGGCTTATGTAATTGCTAGCGGGATCTATTGCGAGTCATGCAACATAAAGCGTCCAGAACCTGAAACTATCCTGTTTGAGGAGAAAAACTTGCAACTTTAATGGCTTCCTAAGCTATTCTACTCCAATGGATTGGATGAAATAAAAACACTGCTTGCACAAGATGGATATGTGGCTTACCAACAGTAAAACAAAGCTAACTAATCATGCAATGAAAGAAACTAAGAATTCTAAGCAGAAGGAAAACTAAATCTATTGCAAAGAGAAATCAGAGGAAAATTTTGAGGGGCCTAAAGTAACGACAACACTTGCACAAGATGGATATGTAGCTTTCTAACTACAAAACAATGCTAACTGAGCATGTAATGAACTAAACTATGAATCCTAAGCAAAATAAAAGACTGAACTACTGAAATGAGAGGAAAATTGAGGGGCCATTTGCTTGAGCACAAGCCAACTATTTATAGCATTTGCATTTACCCAAGGTAAAAGCCAAATAGAACTCTTAAACTATAAACAATGGCAAAACACTATTCCAGGGAACCAGAATCATAAATGCAAGCTTATGGTGGTGAAAGAAAGTTGGTAAAACGTTGAATTTACGTGATTTGTGTTAAAAGAGATTTTTGGAAAACATGTAAAGGACTGCCTCCCTAAGCAAGGCGGTGGTTATAGGACCGCCACCTTGTTCAGAGCAGCAGTCACGAGACCACCACCCAGGCAGGGCGGTGGTTTCGTCACTGAAGAGAAAAAGGCTAAGAAAAGAGGGGAAAAGGAAAAATAAAGCACGTGGGGGCTAAGCGGGGCATGCGGGATGTTAACTCACATTCAGAGAGCTTTTCTAGATCCCGAACACCTTGCGAGGAGACCTGTATCATCATTGGGGCTCGTGTCACGTTGTTCTGGGAGTACAATACCTTACAAGTTTTGGTACATACATATTACCCCCTCAGAGAATTATTTTAGGCATGAAGAGGCGTAAAATGGTGGGTCCGAGTATGGCGGTCCTGAAATGGGAAGTTAGAAGTTATACATGATACATCCATGTGTCGAAATGATGCCGTCCAAGATTCCCACTACCTACAAAACAAAAAGAGAATTCAAGTGCAGATAGACATAATAGTTTGAAAAATAAACGCTAAAATAATAGGGAATGAGAACGTACCATTTGTGCAGGGATAGGAACTTACCTCCGTCGTTGCTCCAAACCTATGAAAAAGTCATTTGAAATGAATCTGGATGCTACATATATGAAAGTGGGCCCATTTTCCTATTCATTTGTGTGAGTTGATTTGATTGATTTTGAGCTCTGGGAACCACGGTGACGGTTTCTTGCGTGAGTAGAGTCAAAATGTCTGTGACGAGATAGCGATCATGCCTCCACGTGCGGAACATCGACCCGTGAGATCACAAGTTATTTTTCTTCAGTTTATCCTTTTTACCCCCTTAAATTTGAAATGCTAAATACTTTGTCATGGGGGGGGGTAATTTTTGAAAATGTTAGTGTTAAAAGGTCCACCTAGGGGGGGCGCCTACTAGGTAGGCTTTGTTTTTTAGCTAAAATAGTCATTTTTTGCACTTTTTAGGCCTTTTAAACTTAAAAACCCCCATGGGTTTTTAGACCACGACTACCGCCCTTGAGGCGGTAGTTACAAAACCGCCTCCCTGCTCAGGGCGGAGGTTTTGCACAGAATGCAAAAGGAATATCTATTTGAGATTGTGTTTGTATTTTTAGCATTTCTACGTGCTTTCATGATTTTTCCAGTATTACTTGGATGCTAACTTGCTCTGTTTTGTGTGTTTTTGGGTGTATGCAGGCGAGAGAGGGAGTGTGATTGGCTCCTAGGGTTACTAGATGCCCTCTCACAGGATGAGGAGGACACTCTTCAATAGGCTGGGATACTACGCATTTCACGCGTGCCCCATGTTACACCATCTAGTCACATCCTTTGTGACTTGTTCTCATATTGGGATGCAAATCGGAATACCTTCTGATTTCCAAGGGTCCGTGGTGAGTGGACTATTACATTGGAGGATGTCTATCATATTCTGGGGGTCCCGATCATTGGGAGATGACTTACCCTAGAGACAACAGGCTCACGGGCACAGATTGCACAGTGGGCCACATATATGGGAGATGCAGTCATCTCTATGGGGTCGAAGAGGGGGGTTAGAGTTTGATCCATTCCTTCTTTGCCCATCCCCCTACTTCGCCAAGCCATCATGGGGATCCTTGCCTCGAGACTGATCGAGGACAAGGGAGGAGATACATTACTATACTGCTAGTCCCCCATTATTGCACAGATAGAGGGGCACTGTCGGATATATGCCTGGGGAGAAGATATTCTTGGGACCACCTATCATGACTTATACATGGTGGTCCATTTATAGGGACAGTCCTTGAGCCACCCGACCCTAGTCATGAGTTGGGTCTATGAGCATTTCATCCCTTATGGCAGGGGTGTGGAGGTGGCAGATCTTAGAGCTGTGAGGGCAACTAGATGGACAGACATATTGGTGCTTAGAGCACCTCATCAGCTAGTTGCCTCCCTGACTACTGCTGACATGGAGGCCACACCATACTAGAATATGGCAGGCATATGGGGCGAGGAGGCTCTCACCTTGATATCTTGCTCCATGACAGGGCAGCTTATTGATAGACTGGGGCGAGTGGAGATGCACCCCTTTGGCCGAGTTCCTCAGCAGTTTGTCCTACCATACATGGGTATGCTTCCCCCAGTGGTGCCAGTATACAGATCAATTTGAGAGGCCAGAGGGGTGCCTAGAGGCTGGGGTTGGATAGTGGTTATTCCTAGCATTCCTATTATAGTCAGGAGGATAGTTCGTGCCAAAGGGAGAGCCAGTGCACCTCAAGAACCTTTACTTCAGATAGCCGCGGGTCCTGCCCATAGTAACGATGACCCCATTGAGGTAGACTCTGAGTATGAGGAGTTTACAGGGGGATAGATAGAGGAGGAGACCAAGGACAGTGATCCTGAGTGGCACGATACCTAGGATATCATGTGGGCAGAGAGGGCTGAGCAGAGTGCAGAGAGGGTGACTCTAGTTTCAAAGGAGCCACTCTCCCAGGGCCATGGGGAGGATGAGTCTGTTGCGGGGCATTACGTTGCTCTAGCAAAAGGAGCAGCCCCTCAGTCAGTAGCGGCATCCATGGTGGGTGCTGATCCCATCGACCCATCTTGGAGGCCTGGTGATCCGAGTAAGTTACCCTCTCTCCCTTCTAGTGTTTGTTTAATTTAAGATCATTTTAGTTGCTATCTCTCCTTGTGTTTTATCTTATATTTCTAATCTCCTATTTGGTTTCTAATTTTTCTCCTTGGTTTGTAGAGACCGCCGATGAGTGGTAGGACTTGATTCGCAGGGTATGCACTGATACCCTAATGATCCCCATGGAGAGGACCCGCGCAGAGCTGTCCGTCGATGCTGGGGAGCCTTCAGCAGCTGGTAGACATACTGACGTCTTCGCTCTAGTCTGGCATGTGGCAAGGATGGTATCAACCCTTCGCACCAAGTTAGCGGGGTACAGGACGACTGAGTGCTTGATGAGGAGCCATTCTCGTGGTGAGACTGTGGCTGCCCCTCGAGATCCTGAGCCCTCTGTGCATTCAGAGCACCGGCGTAGCCGGAGTCCTAGGCGTGGGTGTGCACCTTCAGAGGGGTCTCGTAGGGATTGAGAAGCCACTTGGCTCTCGTATATTTTGTACTATATATTATTTTGTATATCTCAGGCTCTTTAAGCATTTTGACCATGCTTAGTGCATGATGGCATTGTATATAAATGTAGATTATTTATATATATGTATTTTTGTTCTAGATCAAACTCTTGGTATTCATGGCTCACCTTCTATTTCTAGTTTCCTATACTATGATGTATGTTTATATGTTTCTTTTAGAATATATGCAATGGTGAACAAATGATGCAAGTGTTTTACTTTCCTTTTGTGTTTCATGATGCTGATATATGATAATGTAGATATAATGTGATTTTGAATCTTAGTTTCTGTAAGAAATTTTGGATACTTCATTTTTGTTTTGGAAAAGTGATGAAAATAAACCAGTATGATGAACAAATAAACCTGCCCCTACCCCCAACTCCACGCAACTAGTAAGATGCGAGGGCTTATTACGAAGAGTTGGGAAGGGCGCAAGTTATGAGGTGTAGTGAAATGATAGTGATGAAAGACAGAAAAAGCTTTGGCGGAACCAAATTAGGACACCACAAGTCTACTCCACTCGAGTGACTTCATAGTTTTGGATGTAACTTGCTTTGCGGTTTATCCAGACTTAGACCCATAGATGGCCACATAGTAGACAAAATTAAGGTTTTTAGGATTTTAACTCTCTTGGGATTTTGAACATCTGATTCATTTCATTTTGACTCAAAGTTTCAGAGTTTGAATTGTTTGTGTATGACCTTTTGCATTTATTTGTCAAGAGGACCCCCTACACTTTGCCCCATGCTACTAGTAAGAAGCGTGGGTTTATCACCATGGGCAAAGCATAGGCGAGTAAGGGCACTTCCATCCTTTCCCAACCCTACGTTACTAGTAAGAGATGCAAGCTCATCACCAAAGGTTGGTGGGGTAAGGAAATGTGTAAAATTAAAATTTTCTGTTTGATCAATGTTTGACTTGTTTATTTGAGTAAAATGTCAGTATGTGTTTATTTCCAAAGAGATATACATATGGGATAGATGTGACACCATGAAGCTTTTAGAACAGACCATAGGTAAGACACCTACCCTAAGAAGAAACCAACAGTGAGAATAAACTTGCAGATCTTGGTATGGTTACCATTAAGACTTCATCATGTCTAGATTTATTTGATAAAATGATTCTGAGATAATTTGATGATATCATGAAAATGGAGAAGTATGATTAAAGTGTTTATGCCAACAACATCATGAATTTGTAATGAATTACTTTGAGAATAGACTCCTTGATCAAAATTTGTGTATGAAACAAGCGGACAATATGATCCTAATCTATATGAAGATGCAATGTAGATATATATAAGTAGTGCTAGCTGCTTATGCATAGAACCGCTTGAGGTGTAGGGAATTGACCGTTTCACCAAATTCCTCACCTTCCGGTGTACATAAGAGGTATGCACCATTTCCATAGTCCTTCATGACTCGGTATGGGCCCAACCATTTAGACCAGAATTTCCTTCCTTCGCCGGTCTTCTTGTCGATCCGGCTGTCTAGCCTTAGTTTTAGATCACCTTCATATATGTCGAGTTCATAGACTTTCTTGTTATATTGCCGGCACATCCGGTCAGCATAGACTCTATGTCGCTGTTCAGCATCTAACCTAGTTTCATCTAGGCTTTCTAGTTGGGAAAGACATGCTTCTCTATAAGTGTCTTCATCCAGAATCCCTTGTAATGAAGTTGCTATTGAATCGGTGAGAATATTTTTCTCTCACGGGATTGCTTCAATTTATATGAAGTCAAACTCCTTGCTTAAATCTAATACAACTTTTTTATAAAGTTGTAAGTGCTCGGCTTTGGTTTCATATATCTCAGAGACTTGGTTTGCTAATAATTATGAGTCTCCTAAGACTCTGATGTTATCAACACCAATTCTCTTAGCTAAGATGAGGCCAAGGAGGAGGGCTTCGTACTCAGCGCCATTGTTTGTGCACTCAAAATTTAGTTTAAAGGAAAAAGGTAAGACTTTTCCTTCAGGGGAAGTAAAGATTACACCTGCCCCCACTCCGTAACGGAATTTAGCTCCATCAAAATGGAGTGTACAATATTTGACTGGGAATATGGACAGTGGGATATCTGTTGTATTTGCATATTCTACTTCTACCATACAGAGATCCTCTGCTGGAAGAGAGTCAATGCCTAGGAAATATCCTATGCCTACTGAATCGAATGGTAAGAATATTGGTAGATCATTTTCTAGCAATTCAACGATTTTTGCAGTAGTTCCTAATGATACTGTTTCTATAGTGTTAGCCTCATCTTTGGGGGTTAGGGTTACTTTGGCTAGGCTCATAGTTTCAAGATCTGTCGTCAGTACCAACTTTTCTTTTGTTTTTGCGTCGGTAGGCTTATTAAGTTGGTTTTTTGGGAGTTCAAACTCCAAGTGTATGCTTGGTATTTTCTTTAAGTCAGCTAGGTGTACATCAAATGGTTTTGGATCACCTTTGGCCACGAATACCTTTCCTAAATGTAAAAACCTTACTTCTTGAAATAGTGTAGAAGGGATTTCCTTCATGCGGTGTATCCATGGTAGGCCGAGGATCATATTATAGTTAGTTACCCGATCTATAATATAAAACTCAGTCAAGATGGTTTTGGGTCCTAAGGTGACCGGTAATATTATAGTTCCAACCGAGGTGGCTTTAAGACTATCATATCCCCTTAGTGTATTTCGAGTTGTGGAACAATTGGTTTCTCCATACCCTAGGTTTTGGAGGAAAGAGAAGGGGACTATGTTAACTGCCGCCGCATCCTCAACCATTACACGCTTTACATAGTTTTTATAAACCCATACTTGAAAATGTAAGGCTGGATCACCTTAGTGTGCGATCTCAACATCTGTTGGCATTTTGTTTATCTTGAATATGAATTCAACATCCCTATATGCCTGCCTTGGAGGATGAACATCAAATTCCACATGATTTACCTACATTTCAGGTAGTGGAGTGATGTTAATTAGATGTCCTAAACCTAATGCTTCTAAAAGAGTAGCCCTGTGGGTAGGAGAGTTCTTTAGTAAGTCTAAGAATGAAATGTGCGAGAAGGTTTTTGTTAGGTCATTAATCAAATCATAGGCTCCCACAAGTTTTACTATGGTTTGTTGGATGTCATCTGCCTCTGGCAAGTGGCTTGGACTTAGCTGAGAGAAATACTCTTGCATCTTGTTATAGCTTCGATGGGTAACTCAGCGTCTAACTCCACTAAACTGACTACCTTGGGTCATGGGTGACTTCCTAGTTGTGGTGTAACTAATGGATTTAACGAGGTCAAGGCTTCATGATCATTGTTTCCTGTCATTACACCCTTGTTCGTCCTAGTTAGATTTAGCTTGTTGTTATCTTGATTTGGGAGTGGATCATTAAACATCTTCAGGGGTGCATTTTGAGGGGAAACTGCCCCTGAAAAGGTATTTGACGTTGGTGGCGTAGGATCTGCTAAGAACATATCCATGAAAAGTTGTTTTTGTTCATCTGGAAAGCGTTGCATGAATTTATTGTAGTCACGACATGTTCTAGTGTCATGGCCTCGAATTTTGTGGAAACCACAATATGAATTAGGATTGTAATTCCTAGTTTGTTGGTTTGATGTGTATTGTGGCCCAAAATTTTGATCAAACCGCTGTCTATTAAAATTTTGCATTTTTTGTTTTTGGTTTGAATTCTAGTTTTGGTACCTAGTTGAATTTTGGCTTGGACCCTATATAGGATTTTTCCGTTGTTGTTGTTGAGGATGGTTAAAATCCACTGTATTGATTATCGGGGTAAAGTTGTTATTTCATTGGTTGTTTATTTGTGATGGAGTATTGACAACATTTACCTTCTTAGGCTGGTCGGTTACTCCATCTGTTGTTACACCCCAATTTTTGTTAAGGATTTTAGGTCCTTGATTGATGTTCATGGTAGTAGGATAAGTTGTAGTGTTCTAGTTGGGGGCAATTAACCTCCCGTTTGCTCCATATGTTTTGTGACCACTGTCAATTTCTGCTTGATCTATTCGAAGAGCACTCTCAAGTACTTCATCATAAGTTCTTAATGGGAACTTCTGGACTTCTTCCTTCACTTCTCTGCTAAGAGAATGAAGGAATAAATTGCATAGTTCCATTTGATCCATGTTTGGAGCACTTGCCAAAGAATAAAGAACTGTACGCCACCTTTGGATGAAATGGGTGACATATTCGTTGTGTTCTTGTTTGATGTGTAAGAACTCCCTGATTCCTATTCTTAATAATTTTTTCATGTCGAAGGCCTTGATGAACTCTGACACAAGTTGTTTGAATGAATGTATGGAAGACTCAGGTATTCTAAAATACCAATCGAGAGCGATACCTTCCAAGGTTTTTGGGAATATTTTAACAACAACCCCATCCCATGGGAGTAGTTCTCAAATGGCTATAGCGTAAGCTTTGATATGCGCATTTGGATCTCCCTCTCCTTTGTATTTGGGTAAATCGGGAAGAGGTCTTGGAAGCATGACGCTTCGTATGGTGAAATCCAAGGGCTCTTTCAAATATTCTGAGTAAGTCCCTATCGCATATGTTTCGACCATAGAAGGTGCCTGTTGAGGGAGCGGCGGTGGGATGGGTTGTTGATATGGCGCAGTGTATGCATTGGAAGGGGCATAAGGAAGCCCCTGTGTTTGAGAAAACATGCTGGGAGAGGAGAACATATCCCCTTTTGGTGATTTGGAGTATATGTTTAAGTATGATGGGGTACTGTCCAGGAATGGATTATTTTGTACTAGACCGGGAGGAACAGTGTTAGAGATGGTGGGTCTAGTTGGTGTTTGTTGTGAATACTGCGGAGTCATGCCTAACGTGCCTACTCCTGTGAGAAGATCTACTTGGCTAGGATGGTGTGGAGGATTGGAACTCCCTGCTTGCATGAATTGTGAATTTTGACTTGCTTGGGCAAGTTCTAACCCTCTAACCTTTTCTATTAGAGTTGAAATGACTTCATTTGGTGAATTCACGGTGTTTTTCCATAGTGGCATTTGTTGTATACCATGGTGTTGTATAGGCATGTGATATCCTGCTATGAACTGATCACTATCTTACCAAGTTTCTCCGAGTGTATTTCCTATATGGAGTGGTATTGAGGTATTTTCTTGAAAAGAGACCTCGGGTTGTGTTTGTAAACCTCCTTCAGGTGGATACATACCTCGAGAACGTTGGTCGTTCTTGGCATAATGTACCGAATATTCATCATCTAAACCTCGATATGAGTTTGATTGTCTACTATTTTTTTGTCTAAGCAGCATCTGAGGAGATGAACCAGATTCTCTTGTGAACGTCATATTGTTCGAGCCTGAAGGCTCTGTTTGTTGTGTTTGAGTGAGCTGATCTAACTCCTCAGTTTGAAATGATGATTTATATCTGATTCTCAAAGTTTGTGTTGACAACTGATTAGTTGAGTAGTTTTCACCCCATACTGAGAGTGAGGGTGATGATTTTCTATTTTGCTGGGCGTAGTATGCCTCAAGACCCAAAAGAGGTCTGCCATATGCATCGAATCCTGACATATTTGGGGGGCATATGAATACCCGCAGAACAATGGGAAGGAGCGAAGGTGATGGTGAAAGCCAATGAGGTGGAAAAGATGAAAAGTATACTAACTTGGAAGAACATGTAATAATATGACTCCAAACTAGAAAGTAGGAAGTTCACGTCGGGTTCACCAATTTTGTTGGTGAAGCTAATGTGAAGGCCGATGAGGTATAGAAGGTGAAACAGTTATAAGTTTCACGTCGGGTTCACCAATTTTGTATGATGGAAAAGTGACAAGAGAGCGTGGGAATCTACAAGTAGCTCTTCCTCACACCCGACCTCTCGAGGTCGTGCCAAGACAGCCGGTGGGTATGGAATATGTGTGAGATGCAGACAAACTAGTTAGGCAATATAATGTCTTCAATACGCACTAGCGTAATTTGTGAGTCTAAGGCAAAGAAGGCCCTCCTAGCTTGAACTGGTGTGATAGATCAGTCAGCAAGGATGACTGCTCGAAGGCTCCAATCAATATCGAGCTCTGGCGTGATTCGATCTATAGGTTGTGGAATACGTGGAAAATGACCTGGGATAGTTTCGTGTATTCCTTCGAACAGGGTCATATGGTGGATGGTAAATGTATTCAATTCTATGGACGATTCTCTGGCCTAGTCTAGAATTCCCTAGCTCTGTTAGCTATTGTGTCTAGCAAGGATAATTGTTCAATGATGATAGGTGGAAGTGGGGTAGACCGGAATACTAGTGTGCGTAGGCTAGTGTTTATGTCTAATTATCCTATGGATTCGTTGGGCTGTGGGATTTGTGGGTCATAACCGTAGATTCTTAGTTGTTGTGGACCTGTTATGGTCATGTGTGAAATCAAGTCCTAATCCCTAATATCCAGTAATCGTATGCTTTCTCAGCTTCTATATTTAGGATCAATAAATGTGTGATTTTCTTAGAATACCCTACAGGCGTTCGTGCAACCTGGATTCTTAGGCTGGTATCTATATCTAGAAGAGTGTCTCCTGTATCTGGCTGTGGGACCAAAGGATCACAACCAAAGGTTTTTTCTCTTTCTAACCCTTCTAAAGTCATATGAATGTTGCCTAGGGTAATTTGTAGTTTGGTTGATTTGACCAAAACGTGTGTGCTTGGTCGTCTTCTACGTTTAACCCACTCAATTGGGAATTGATTTGTTACAAGCTTACAATTGTTGGGAAGACTTGAATCCTAAGATTTTGATCTATATCAGTTATCGCTATGATGAGATTGGGTTGAGGCATTATTGGCTCGAATATGTATTCTCTGGGCTCTCTAGGTCCCATGATTGTCATATAAAATCAACAATGTAAAACGAACTACAGTAAAATGAAATTTAATTACGTCAAATATATCTATATATGATTTCTTATTTTTTTGTGTTTTCTGATGAAATTTACAAATTTAAGAAAACAACTATTTAAAATATCTAGAATGAAAACTAAAATAATAATTTAAAAAAAAAAAAAAATAACCGAGTGTAGCTATTTGTCTGTGTAATTTGTAGATCTATTCTAAACAATAAAATAGCTTATCTAATCTATTTGCAAGATTCTCAATCCTACCTCAGAAGTGACGAGTGAATCATAGTTTCTTAGAAACTATCAATCCCCACAGCTTCCCTGGCAATATTGAGAATAGAATTTACTGAAATAAAGCAATTAACTACTCTATTTGATATGATTCTAACTATAACTTTGAAAGCTAGAACCTGGATTCTACAGAACAGTGGTGAATATGATAGTGTGTGTGATCTTGTCCCCTCAGTGTGATCTCCTTGTTCCTTCATGTTCACGTGGATCCAGAAAAGCATGTAATGCTAGCATCAATAGAAGTAGATATTGGGATAAAGGAAGCTTAGAATATTGCTTGAATACAATGCGAGTAGGAGAGGGATAGCGCAAGAGTACAAAGCTTGGCTTATGTAATTCCTAGCGGGATCTATTGCGAGTCATGTAACATAAAGTGTCCAGAACCTAAAACTATCCTATTTGAGGAGAAAAACCTACAACTTTAATGGCTTCCTAAGCTATTCTACTCCAATGGATTGGATGAAATAACAACACTGCTTGCACAAGATGGATATGTGGCTTACCAACAGTAAAACAAAGCTAACTAAGCATGCAATGAAAAAAACTAAGAATTCTAAGCAGAAGGAAAACTAAATCTATTGCAAAGAGAAATCAGAGGGAAATTTTGAGGGGCCTAAAGTAATGACAACACTTGCACAAGATGGATATGTGGCTTTCTAACTGCAAAACAATGCTAACTGAGCATGTAATGAACTAAACTATGAATCCTAAGCAAAATAAAAGACTGAACTACTGAAATGAGAGGAAAATTGAGGGGCCATTTGCTTGAGCACAAGCCAACTATTTATAGCATTTGCATTTACCCAAGGTAAAAGCCAAATAGAACTCTTAAACTATAAACAATAGCAAAACACTATTCCAAGGAACCAGAATCATAAATGCAAGCCTATGGCGGTGAAAGAATGCTGGTAAAATGTTGAATTTACGTGAGTCGTGTTAAAAGAGATTTCTAGAAAATGCGTAAAGGACCACCACCCTGAGCAGGGTGGCGGTTACAGGACTGCCACCCTATTCAGAGTGGCAGTCATAAGACCGCCTCCCAGGCAGGGTGGCGGTTTTGTCACTGAAGAGAAAAAGGCTAAGAAAAGAGGGGAAAAGGAAAAATAAAGCACGTGGGGGCTAAGCGGGGCATGCGGGATGTTAACGCACACTCGGAGAGCTTTTCTGGATCCCGAACACCTTGCGAGGAGATCTGTATCATCATTGGGGCACGTGTCATGTTGTTCTGACAGTACAGTACCTTACAATTTTGGGTACGTACAGTAACCGGTGTCGGTCAAGGTGAGATTTCCTAGGTTTACTAAACTAGGGAGATCCTATTGATTTTATTGGATCTCATGTTGTTAACTCATGGATTAGACTGGAATCTTCTTGTAAGCATTCAGGAATGTGGTTAGAGGGAATGTAGGCATTGATTTTTAGGGTTTGGATATGTCTTAGTTAGTTATGGCAACTTACTAAGGATAGGTCTTAGGGTGAGTTGGCTTGATGAGGTGTCTAGGTGAGGTATATGTGTGGATATTATATAAATTAAGATATTTAAATAATAAATATGGTGAGGATAATGAATTAATTTAATTAGATTAATTAAATTAATATTAGTGGGGTGAAGGGGGCCATGGCTAGGTGAATGTGATGAAGGTGTTTATTTGTCGAGGGACGAAAGGGGAGTGTGACCTAATTTTAGTGTGTACATGAACATCTGAAAGAGGTATGGACACGACTAGAATCCATGCATGAAGGATACTTGGTATATCAAGGATGGTAATGAGATTATAATAGTTAAAGGAATTCAAAGAAATGGTCTGTATATTTTTGATGATTTCTCTTCTGCATCTTTTTTATATCTCAAAATTTGAATAATTCAAAACTATGACATGAGAGGTTAGGACATGTTAATTATCAAATCTTATATGAAATGTATAGATATAATATAGTGAAAGGTTTACATGTGTTGTCTTCTTCTCTTGAAGTTACTTCGTTAAATGCTTATAAATGATGGTTTTGATTCTAATTTAGTAAATGGTCAAGATGATGTTTTGATGTTATAGATGTTTTTGGAACTCTTATATTCCTAGATAAGAAATTAAGTTGGGCTCAATCTATGTTAGAAAGTTCAAATCCTATTAACCTTAGGAAAATGACCAAAAGCCATCATATGTACCATGCATTAATTACCTTGTATGAACCTGATCCGTGAAGTATTATAGGTTCTAGGTGTATATACAAAGTAAAATATAATGGTGATGGTAGTATTAACAGACATAAATCTAGACTTGTTGCTAGAGGTTTCACTCAGAAACCTGGTATTGATTATGTTGAGACATTTCGTGTAGCTAAAATGAGTACTATTAGGGACTTATTTGCAATTGAAACTCAATTTGGGTGGGAAATCCACCAAATGGATAAGAAAAATGTTTTCTTGAATTACAATTTAAAAGAAGAACTTTACATGTTTCAACCTAAAGTATTTGAAGAAACTGGTAAAGAAAACTATGTTTGTAAGTTGAGAAATCCTTGTATGGTTTAAAACAAGCTCTTAGAGCTTGGTATGTGAAAATTGTTTCCTTCTTTAAACTGTTAGGTTTTGTTAATTGTTCTTCTAACAATGATATATTCATTAAGCAATAAGGCTTGCATATTATCATTATATGTATATATGTTGATGATTTATTATGTATGGTGACAATTTTGAATTAATTCATAGGATTAAAGAGAAATTAAAGCATTACTTTGAAATGAATGAGTTAGGTCTCTCACATCATGTTATTTGTATGATTGTATTTCATTCTATTATTATTTTTCAAAATACAATATACAACCATTGTATTGAAAAAGTTTCATATGATTGATTGTAAACCATTTTCTACTTCAATGGAAGTTGGAATAAATATTGATCTTGAATATTTATATGAAAAATGTTGATCCTATTTTATATACGTTGTTAGTTGATAGTTTGGTTTATCTAACTATAACTAGATCAGATATTTCCTATATAGTATGAATTACTTCAAGGTTTATGTAGAAACCTTTTTTAGAGATCATTGAAATCTTGCAAAAAGAATATTTAGATATTTGAAAGGAACAATCAATTATGAGTTTCATTATAATAAGAATGAAAATACTATATTATAAGGATTTTTTGATTCTAACCATACTGATGTTGTGTTATAAAATATAATGGATATGTGTTCAATTTTTTTGGTGTAGGAACCATTATTTGGAACAAAAAATACAATCAATAGTCTCCATTTTGTCTGCTAAGGTAGGGAAGTACAATGGAAGAAGTAAATAAGCCATGTGGCTGCAACGGCTATTGGTAGAGATACACATGGAAGATAAAGGAAGTATTTATCTTCTATGTACTAGTCATAGTTGTATTAATCTTGATTAAAAATCTAGTTCAACATAAGAGGATGAAGAACATTGAGATACATATACACTTAACCCATGAGAAGGTGAAAAGTGATGAGATAAATCTCAAGTTCATGTTGACTGAAGAGTAGGTTGCTGACATTTTCACAAAGTCTCTAAGTGTTGCAAAGTTTTGTCACTTTCATGAAAATCTTGGATTTTCAGATTTTCCATCGAGGGGGAGTGTGCATGATAATATCACCTCCTAATGGAACTTATTTTTTATAAAAATATCTTCGAGAAAGTGTAAAAAAAGACCTTTGGGAAAGTGTAAAAAGACAATCGGGCATGTATACCTCCTTGGCTTCTTTTTTAGAAATAAGTGTAGAAAGATCTTAAAGGCATTCTTCAACAAACTATTTAGTGTTATTGAGTTTAATAGTAAAAATCCAGTGCAATCATATTGTTAAGGAGGTTCTTGGTTGTAAAAGGATCTTATATGCTTGGTTTCAATAACCTTTTATGAGAACCTGTGAGAACATGTAAAACTCACAAATAATACTTAGCCATTGATCATGGGATGATCTTTGGGATTACAAATCCTTTTTTACCAAAAGGTAAATTGAGTATGATGAAGGTGTTATAATTCCTTGAATCGATATGCTAGCCTAAAAACTTTATGGTTTAAGGATTGTAAATCCTGTAGTGTACCATGGGCATGTAATCTATTGGCATAAGTTATATTATCCCACTTAACATTAAGGAGGAGTGTTAGAACATAATGATTAGGTGGTCTGGCCAACCCTTAATGTATATGGGTCCATCACTAATATATAGGTTAATATTTAATAGTATGAAATATTTATATTTCTATTATTAAATATGCTAACCCAGGTATATACTTTAAGTTAAATATTTAATATCATGAAATGATTATATTTATAATATTAAATATTATAAACCTATCTATATATGTCAAGCATTTTAGGTTGAAGAGGTGGGTCGGGAGACATACCCGATCACCTTATATAGAAAGGACTTTAGGTCCTCATTTGATATATTTGGGAAATATATCAAAGGTGTGAAAATCAAGTGATTTGGTTTTACCCTTAGTAAATAGGGTTTTAAAGCAGGATGTGATCTTACTGAATGTAAAATAAGTTCTTTGAAGTAAAAGGTTATTTTCAAAGTGGTTTTTACCCTCTTGGGGTTTTCCACTATAAATACTATGTCACATGTGTTGTTTATTTCCTATAATTATTTTTTTATTTACTTATGTTATGATGTAATCTTTATTTAAATATTTATTGTAACATTATATAATATGTAAGTTGATTAAATCTGAATTTATTATAATCCTCAAATTCTAATAGTACCAAACCCTAGTTTAGTGAAACACAAAATCCATAAGGAGGATACAACTCCCTAAGATGATCAAGCACCCCCTAAACTACCTTTTGATGAAGAAATATAATTTTGGTTTTTGTAAAAAAACTAAAGGAGATCACAACTTCAACTCACAACCTTGAAACCCTTGTTCAAACCCTCAATCATCTAGCTCGTTATATCTCTCACCTTTTTTACTATTCTTGGCTTCAAAACCTTGAAAAAAATATCTACAACATTCCTTAACCTATTTCACACTTCCTAATGTCTAAAAAAAAGTCTTCATTCCTATTAGACTCTCTCTCTTGGGTATCACTTTTTCCCTCTCACACAACTAGTGAAAATTTGAATTCAAACTTCACTTTTATATGGACTCCAACTCATAAACATAAAGGATGTTGGTTATAAATCATAATTTTAACCAAAAAAACTTTTAAAAATACCAATATATTCATAAAATATTCATAGTGGACCAATATATACCGACCATGCCCAAATGCACCAAACAAGCACAAAACTAGCTCAAAACCCCATCACCTAGATGGGCTAAAACCAAAAATACAATAACCATGATTAATAAATATCCCTAATTCATCAAAAAATTTAAATATGAAATAAAAAAATCATCAATAGTATTTAATTATATCTCACCAATATAATTCTTCATAACAAACTCAAGAAGGCTCATATCCTTTTCAAAATAGATGTTTCTAAGAACAAGTCTTCACCTTTGGGCCTCAATATCACCAATGAAAAACTAAACTATGGCATGTAGCCACTCATTGGAATCAAATACACCTTTATATCACATCCATTCTTTCTAGATATCATGAAAAATACAAATGTGCAAACCATACTAACTTTCCTCTTGAACAAACCGAGCTGCCCAAAAAGTAGTTTAGGAACTCAATTGGTTTTCACTCTTTATGCCACTTGAAATACCTCCAAAGGAATTAAATAGGAAAAAAATTCCTCCTTGTTCACTATCAAAATTGTATAAATCATCAAATAATTCATATCATGCATATTATATGTCCATTTTCTAGTGAAAGTAATCAGGTCTTAAAAAAAAACCTTCTTCTTCACAAACTTAGCCTGATGACCTATAAAATATCATCAAGATGAGAAAAAAAATACAAAATTGGAAATAAATCTGAATATAATTTTCATAATATATTACATTTCCTTCCAAATCCAAGTGGTTGGCCTCCAACCAAGTCCATCTCTAAAAATTACTCTAGGCTTCCCCAAAATCACCTCAAGACTACTATTCATAAATAGGGCACAATTTTCCATTTATAAGCACAACCATGATTTTAAATAATCATGGACATAAATTAAAAGTACCATACTAAAAAAAATCAATTTATTTTTCAAGTCCTTTGGAGAACCTTGTCCTAAACTAGATTTCTTCATAAACTTTCATTTTTAAGTAGGGTCCACTCATCACCACATGCTCTATCTTACCTTTCTGGAAATATGGAGTAGTATTATACAACATAAAATCATCATAATATAACAAATAATCAATTATGGGAACTTATCATCATTATCTCTTGTATTGCTTTTGAGTTAGGGTTTCAAGCACACAAATTTTTTTTTACCTTCTTAATATTCATTCATAAAAATATAATGATGAAATGACCTCATTATTTTATTGAAACCTTCTTAACTCAATGAAAAATAATAATTAAAAGACACAATTTCCCATGCAAAGCACATTAATCATGGTGTGCATCAGAAGGTGTAATTCAAGTGAGAAAATGCTCTTTCTTGGACCTTGTTTTACATAAAACAACATAACTTGGAAAATATTATTCAAAATGACCTTAAAGGTTTCTAACACCTCTAGGAATCTCCTATGCACCATCTCAAATAATATTTATGGCTCAAATATGTCTCCATATTCACAACCCATCTCATTTGCATGACTATCCCTTGGGGTTTTACATAGTTTAGGATAGGGTCTACTAAATCAACAATGTAACTCATCATAAAACCTATCCAAAAGGACCAAACAAATATAGAACAAAATTTATGACATCCATTCATGCCTCCATGATCTCTCATGGATATGTAAATCATCCTCATGCCTCCAAGCATCTAGAACAGGTCTCGATGAAAACCTTCAATTGAGTCTTTCACCTATACCTGTAACTTGAAACCCATGTGAGTGCATAAACACTCTATAAACATGTTTTTCATGTTGATACCTTTATTCTCAAGACACCAAGCTACTCAAACCATCATGCACCATCACCTAGGCAAGCTAGATCACCTAACTAGGATTGTTAGACCAAGCCAATCTCACTGAATCACTTAATGGCATCATGAAACCACCTAATACTCCATGTCATCAACCTTCATATCATGATCTAACATATCTCCGTCATCCTCTTTGTAATTAATGATATTTTACATCAATGAAAAAACCTAAAACTAAATATGATAACAAAACTTGTTAAATGTCTCAGTCATGTTAGATAAATGGTAATGGTTATGTTTAAGAGGTTTTAGCCTTTGGTGAAATCATTTGATGCATTTTTTTCCTTTTGAGAAAGTTTTTCTATCTAAGAAATGTGATGGATCTTGGAGTAAAATTGACTAATCAATTTGGTTTTTAATCTTCTAATTAATTTGTGGTTGTTGTAAAAGTAATGTATGTAAGGCTCTACATCAGTATATATCTTTGTGCACCTATGGCGAAGAAACAAGGGCTAGAATAAAATCCATAGTTATGGGGGAAGATCCACTTAGATCCTTACACACATCTGTTTATAGATACTGCATCTCTTCAATATGTTCCTCATCATAATGCTCAACCAAGATGGCTAAATAAGTATGATGCTTGATAGGTGGGGAATGAAATATTGGAGAGAGGGGATCCTCTTAGTGCATTTCAAGGATGGAGGAAGGGGGAGGAGGAGAACGAGGAAGAAAATTTTTCACATTATCATCAGATTCATAACATGAGAGTTTGAGATGTTGAGGATTCTTATGAGCAGCGAAAAATAGTGGAAGGGGTATCAATAGGGTTGGAATAGTGATCTATGGATCTAGAAGATGGAAAGGAAGAGGGGTAAGAACCCAAAGCATTGATAGAGAGGGTGCCACATGCAGTAGTAGTTGATGGTTAAGAATAATATAGAGAAAGGGTTATGTGTTTCCCATGAAAGACATATATAGTGTAGTGGGGAATAACCTCTAATGGGGTAACCAAGGAGAAAAGAAGATTAAAAAAATCCTTTGTGGAGGACCAGATCGACCTCATTACGAGCAATAGTTATAGAAATAAATACCAAATTAAACAATTTTTTGAAATATTTACCTTTATTTTGTGATAGAAATGGGAGAGTAGGTAGAAATTCACCCCATGAAGCACCTTAAAACACCCATCCACTATGAAGTAACACATGATTTCTTTCACAAATATTTCCTAGGGAGGATGAAGAGAGAGTCTCTCAAATTCTGATTGGTATCTAGATAAATTATCATCTATACCCATGTATTCTCACATAAAATCTGCAATTCAACATCTAGAGGTTTCTTGATGAAATCTACACCGAATTTATGTCTACTAGTGACCTTTGCTACAGAGTTAACGAAATGGTAATCTAATATCACCCATTATAACTTTGCCAATGTTCCAAGAAGACAAAATGTAGCTAGTCACCATGGTCTATTGCCCTTTCAGATGTTCAAGTATGATTGTGATGTTATATTCATTGAGAATTCTCTACACTTCAACGTCCATCAAGGCTTTTACAAGTATTAGGTTCAAATATTTTAGTATCACTTCCCATGGTAGATAAATAAGGAATGAAAATGAAAATGTAAGTGTTCTTGGAAAAGTTGGCACACCAAATATTTAAGTAGGGTGATATCACTATTGAATACATGCCAAGAAATAAATAGAAATGATAACTCATGGAAGAAATCCCTCCAAAAACAGTGTTAATTAAGATCTAGAGGAATGTGAGAACTCTGCACATTGGACAAGATCAATCGTAATAATGACTAGCAATGGGGCCACTAATCCTTATGTAGATATCAAAATTAGTACATTAAGTATGCTAGGAGTAATTGAATCCTTCAAGCAGGATATGAGATGAAGGGGAGATGTAGTCCATGAATAAGATGAAACCAAAAAAAAGGATGAAGCCATAATAGAGAATGCATCCTTGAGAAATGATTTAACAAAAGGAAAGGGTGTAGATGTACATGGAAATGTAGTTAGAGATAATCCGAAGCTAAGTCACCAAACTGAGTTATTTTTTCTTTGAGATAAGTAACATTGGAAAGGGAATTCTTAAGTAGATCTTCAAGAAAAATTTCAAGCCATAATCTAGGACTCGTGTTATTTTCTCCCATATTATCTAGAAGGTCATCCATATTGTTACCTTCTCAAAATATATGTTGAAATTTGACCTCCTCGAAGACATTAATTAGGGACCAAATATCATTGATGATGTCTTTTATAGTCTAGGAATGTAACATTCCCAATTTTAAGACTTTAGGAACAAGGAATTTTTTTTTTTTCATGATTAATGTTCCGTGTTCTAAATACATAATTTAGAACACAAATTTCATAATAACCATTCATATAACAAATAACCATATGCATCTGCAATGAATCGGTGAACAATCAATCTATTCATTTCATGACTCGGTAAACTACCGATCTATTCATGTGTAACATTGAGTTTTTGAGTATTATTCTAAATACCTTGTGTACTTGGTTCTCTTACCCTGTTATGGATTTTGAGTGATCTGTCTAAGGAACCTAACTAAATATTGTTACCATTATGTAACTCTTCCTCACACCCGACCTCCCGAGGTCGTGCCGAGACAGCCGGTGGGGATGGAATATGCATGGGATATAGACAAACTAGTTAGGCAATCTAATGTCTTCAACATGCACTAGTGGAAATTGTGAATCTAAGGCAAAGAAGGCCCTCCTAACTTGAACTGGTGTGATAGATCGATCAGCAAGGATGACTGCTCGAAGGCTCCAATCAATATCGAGCTCTGGCATGATTCGGTCTATAGGTTGTGGAATACGTGGAAAATGTCCTGGGATAGTTTCGTGTATATCTCCAGATAAGGTCATAGGGAAGATGGTATAATTGACTCTATGGGTGATTCTCTGGCCTAGTCCAGAACTCCTTAGCTTTGTTAGCTGCTATGTCTAACCAGGATAATTGTTCGATAATGATAGGTGGAAGTGGAGTAGATCTAAATACTAGTGTACGTAGGCCAACATCTATGTCTGATTCACCTATGGATTCGTTGGGCTGTGGGATTTGTGGGTCACAACCGTAGATTCATGGTTGTTGCGGTCCTGCTATGGTCATGTATGGAATCAGTCCCTAATCCCTAGTATCTAGTAATCGTATGCTTTCTCAGCTTCTATATTCAGAATCAATAACTGTGTGATCTTCTCAGAATATCTTACAGGCGTTCGTGCAACCTGGATTCTTAGGCTGGTATCTATATCTGTGAGAGTGTCTCCTGTGTCTGGCTGTGGAACCAAAGGATCACAATCAAATGTCTGCTCTCTTTCAAACCCTTCTACAGTCATGTAGATATAAATCTAAGGTAATCTGTAGTTTGGTTGATTTGACCAAAATGTGTGTGCTCGGTCGTCTTCTATGTTTAACCCGTGCAGTTGGAAACTAATTTGTTGCAAGTTTACCATTGTTCGGAAGACTTGGATCTTGAGATTCTGATCTATATCAGTTATGGATGTGACGAGATTGGGTTGGGGCATGATAGGCTCGAATATGTATTCCCTGGGTTCTCTAGGTCCCGTGATTGTCATACAAAAGCAACAATGAAAATTAACTGCAGCAAAGTGAAATTTAACTACGTTAAGTATATCTATAGCATATATGATTTCTCTATTTTTGTATTTTCTGATGAACTATTCGAATGAATTTAAAGAGTAACTATTTAATATATCTAGAAATTGATGATTTAGAATAACAAATTAAAACAAACAAGATAACCGAGTATAGCTATTTGTCTGTGCAACTGTGAATCTATTCTAAATAATGAAATACTTGATCTAGTCTATTTGCAAGACTCTCGATCCTACCTCAGAAGTGAGGAATGAATCATAGTCTCTCAGAAACTATCAATCCCCACAGCTTCCCCGGCAATACTGAAAGTAAAATTGACTGAAATAAAGTGATTAACTACTCTATTTGATATGTTTCTAATTTAGAACTTTGAAAGCTAGAACCTGGATTCTGCAGAACAGTGGCGAATCTGATGGTGTGTGTGATCTTGTCCCCTCAGTGTGATCTCCTCATTCTTTCGTGTTCACGTGGATCCAGAAAAGCGTGTAATGCTAGCATCAACAGAAGTAGATATTGGGACAAAGGCAGCTCAAGATACAGACTGAATACAATGCGAGTAGGAGAGGGATAGCGCAAGAGTACAGAGCTTGGCTTATGTAATTCCTAGCGGGATTTATTGTGAGTCATGCAATATAAAACGTCCAGAACCTGAAACTATCCTGTTTGAAGAGAAAAACCTGCAACTTTAATGGCTTCCTATTGAAAACACCTACAATTTTACTCCAATGGATTGGATAAAATGTCAATAGCATTTGCACAAGATGGATATGTGGCTTACTAACAGCAAAACGACACTAACTAAGCATGCAATGAAAGAAACTAGGAATTCTAAGCAAAATGAAAGACTAATCTATTGTAATGAGAAATTCAGAGGAAAATTTGAGGGGCCATTTGCTTGAGCACAAGCCAACTATTTATAGCATTTGCATTTACCCAAGGTAAAAACCAAATAGAACTCTTAAACTATAAACAATGGCAAAACACTATTCCAGGGAACCAGAATCATTAATGCAAGCTTATGGCGGTGAAAAAAAGCTGGTGAATCATTGATTTTTATGTGAGTCGTGTTAAAAGAGCTTTCTGGAAAATGCGTAAAGGACCGCCACCCTGAGCAGGGCGGCGGTTACAGGACCGCCGCCCTGTTCAGGGTGGCGGTCACGAGACCGCCACCCAGGCAGGGCGGCGGTTTCGTCACTGAAGAGCAGAAGGCCAAGAAAAGAGGGGAAAAGGGAAAAACAAAGCACGTGGGGGCTAAGCAGGGCATGCGGGATGTTAACGCATTCTTGGAGAGATTTTCCAGATCCTGAACACCTTGCGAGGAGACCTGTATCATCATTGGGGAGCGTGTTACGTTGTTCTGGCAGCACAGTACCCTACAATTTTGGGTACGTACATATTGCCCCCTCAGAGAAGTGTTTTAGCCATGAAGAGGCATAAAACGGTGGGTCTGAGTATGGCGGTCCTGAAATGGGAAGTTTGAAAGTTATACCTGATACGTCCGTGTGTTGAAATGACGTTGTCCAAAATTCCTGCCACCTGTAAAACGAAAAGAGAACTCAAGTGCAGATAGACACAATAATTTGGAAAATAAATGCTAAAATAATAGGAAATGAGAACGTACCATTCGTGCGGGGATAAAAAATTACCTCCGTCGGCGCTCCAAACCTGCAAAAAAAACATTTTAAAACAAGTCAGGTTTGCTATATATATGAAAGTGGGTCCATTTTCCTATTCATTTACGTGAGTTGATTTGATTGATTCTGAGCTCTGGATTCCACGGTGATGGTTTCTTGCACGAGTAGAGTCGAAACGTTCATGATGGGATAGTAATCATGCCTCCGAGAGCGGAACACCGACCAACGAGATCACATGTTAGTTTTCTTCAATTTATCCTTTTTACCCCCTTAACTTTAAAATGCTAAAATCTTTGTTGTGGGGGGGTAATTTTTGAAAATGCTAGTTTTAAAAGGTCCATCTAGGGGGGGCGCCTACTAGGTAGGCTTTGTTTTTAGCCAAAACGGTCCTTTTTTAGCGTTTTTAGGCTTTTTAAATTATAAAACCCGCGTGGGTTTTCGGCACACGACCGCCGCCCTGCCCAGGGCGGCGGTTACATGACCGCTGCCTTGTTCAGGGCGGTGGTTACATGACTGCTGCCCTTAAGACTACAAAAGCCTCCCTACTCAAGGCGGTTTTTGCACAGAATGCCAAAAGTACATCTGTTTGAGATTGTTTTTGCATTTTTAGCATTTCTACGTGTTTTCATGATTTTTCTAATATCACTCGGATGCTAACTTGCTTTGTTTTGTGTGTTTTGGGTGTATGCAGGTGAGAGAGGAGTATATCCAGTGGAGCCGAGAGAGGGAGTGTGACTGGCTTCCAGGAGTACTGGATGCACTTTCACAGGATGAGGAGGACACTCTTCAGAGGGCCGGGATACTACGTATCTCACGCGTTCCTCATGTTGCACCCTCCAGTCACATTCTTTGTGACCTATTCTCCTATTGGGATGCTGATCGAAACACCTTCTAATTACCAGGGGTCCGCGGTGAGTGGACCATCACTTTGGAGGATGTTTATCGCATTCTGGGGGTCCCGATCATTGGGAGATGTCTGACCCTTGAGATAGCAGGTTCGCGGGCCCAGATAGCACAGTGGGCCACTTATATGGGAGATGCAGTCATCTCCATGGGTTCGAAGAAGGGGGTCAAAGTTCGATCCATTCCTAGCTTGCCCATCCCCTTGCTTCGCCAGGCCATTATGGGGATCCTTGCCTCGAGACTGATCGGGGACAAGGGAGGAGACACATTGTTATACTGCTGGTCCCCCATCATTGCACAGATAGAGGGACACAGCTGGATATATGCCTAGGGAGAAGATATTCTTGGGACTACCTACCACGATTTATACAGGGTATTCTGTTTACAGGGGCATTCCTTGAGCCACCCGACCCTGGTCATGAGTTTGGTTTACGAGCACTTCATTCCTTATGGTAGAGGTGTAGAGGTGACAGATCTCAGAGCTATGAGGGCAGCTAGATGGACAGATATGTCAGTGCTCCGAGCACCTCATCAGCCAGTTGCTTCTCTGACCACTACTGACATGGAGGCCACACCGTATCAGACTATGGCAGGTATATGGGGTGAGGAGGCTCTTACTTTGATCTCCTGCTCCACTACAGGGTAGCTTATTGACAGAGTGGGACGAGTGGAGATACACCCCTTTGGCCGAGTTCCTCAGCAGTTTGGCCTACCCTACATGGGCATGCTTCCCCCAGTAGCGCCAGTATACAGGTCAGTTCGAGAGGCCAGAGGGGGTCCTAGAGGCCGGGGTTGGACAGTGGTTACTCCCGGAATTCCTATTGCGGCCAGGAGGGTAGTACGTGCCAGAGGGAGAGCTGGTGCACCTCAGGCACCCTTGCTTCAGATTGCCGCGGGCCCTGCCCATAGTAGCGATGACCCCATTGACATAGACTCTGAGTTCGAGGAGTTTACAGGGGGAGAGACAGAGGAGGACAATGATCCTGAGTGGCATGACACTCAGGATATTATGCAGGCAGTGAGGGCCGAGAAGAGTACAGAGAGAGTTACTCTAGTTTCAGAGGAGCCACTCTCCCATGGCCATGGCGGGGAGGATGAGTCCGTTGCGGGATGCTAGATTGTTCCAGTCACAGGATTAGCACCCCAGTCAGCGGCGGCATCCGTGGCAGGTGCTGACCCTAGCGATCCATCCTGGAGGCCTGGTGATCTGAGTAAGTTACCATCCTTCCTTTTAATGTTTGTTTTTAGTTAGGATTTCCTTAATTGCTATCTCTCTTTTTGTTTTATCTTGTATTTCTAATCTCTTGTTTTGTTTCTAATTTGTTTTCTCCTTTGTTTGCAGAGACCGCCGATGAGTGGCGGGACTTGATTCGTAGGGTATGCACCGATACCCTAATGATCCCCATGGAGAGGACCCATGCAGAGTTGTCTGTGGATGTTGGGGAGCCCTCAGCAGCTGGTAGACATACTGATGTCTTTGCCCCAGTCTGGCATGTGGCCAGGATGGTATCGACTCTCCGCACGGAGCTAGCGGGGTATAGGACAGCCGAGCGCTTGATGAGGAGTCATTCTCATGGTGAGACTGCGGCTGCCCCTCGGGATCCTGAGCCCTCCGTGCACTCAGAGCGCCGGCATAGCCGGAGTCCTAGGCGTGGGCGTGCACCTTCAGAGGGGTCTTGTAGGGATTGAGAAGCCACTTGGCTCTCCTAGATTTTGTATGATATATTCTTTTGTATATCCCGGGCTCTTTGAGCATTTTGACCATGCTTAGCGCATGATGGCATTGTATAGAAACTTTGATCATTTATATATATATTCTTTTTTGGATCAAAACCCTTGGTATTTATGGCTTTGTTTCCTTTCCAGTTTCTTCATGTGAGTTATGATGTTATGCATGTATGCTCCTTAGAATGTATGCAATGGAGAACAAATGATGCAAGTGTTTACTTTCCTTTTGTATTTCATGATGCTGATATATGATAATGTAGATACAATGTGATTTTGAATCTTAGTTTCTGTAAGCAATTTTGGATACTTCATATTTGTTTTGGCAAAGTGGTGAAGATAAGCTGATATGATGAGCAGATAAACCTGCCCCTACTCCTAACTCCACGCAACTAGTAAGATGCGAGGGCTCATCACCGAGAGTTGGGAAGGGCGCAAGTTATGAAATGTGTTGAAATGATAGTGATGAAAGATAGACAAAGCTTTGGCGGAACCAAATTAGGATGCCACAAGCCTACTCCACTCGAGTGACTTCATAGTTTTGGGATGCAACTTGCTTTACGGTTTATCTAGACTTAGATCCGTAGATGGCCACATGGTAGACAAAATCTAGGATTTAGGATTTTGAACTCTCTTGGAATTTCAGACATCCAATTCATTTGTTTTTGACTCAATACTTCAAGATTTGAATTGTTTGTTTATGACCTTTTGCATTTGTTTGTCAAGAGGACCCCCTACACTTTGCCCCATGCTACTAGTAAGAAGCGTGGGTTTATCACCGTGGGCATAGGCATAGGTTAGTAAGGGTATTTCCATCCTTTCCCAACCCTACGTCACTAGTAAGAGATGCAAGCTCATCACCAAAGGTTGGTGGGGCAAGGAAATGTGTAAAATTAAATTTTTTTATTTGATCAATATTTGACTTGTTTACTTGAATAAAATGTCAGTATGTGATTATTTCCAAAGAGATATACATATGGGATAGATGTGACACCATGAAGCTTCTAGAACAGACCATAGGCAAGACACCTATCCTAAGAAGAAACCAAAAGTGAGAATAAACCCACAGATCTTGGCATGGTTACCGTTAAGACCTTGTCATATCTAGCTTTATTTGATGAAATGATTCCGAGATAGTTTGATGATATCATGGAAATGGAGAAGTATGATTAGAGTGTTTATGCCAACAACATCATGAGTTTGTAATGAATTTCTTTGAGAACAAATTCCTTGATCACACATTTTTTTGGTACGAAACAAGCGGACAAAATGATCTTAATCTATATGAAGATGCAATGTAGATGTAATTATAAATAGTGCTAGTTGCTTACGCATAGAATCGTTTGAGGTGTAGGGAATTGACTGTTTCACCAAATTCCTCACCTTCTAGCGTACATAAGAGGTATGCCCCATTTCCATAGTCCTTCATGACTCGGTACGGGCCCAACCATTTGGGCCAGAACTTCCTTCCTTCGCCGGTCTTTTTGTCGATCCGGCTGTCTAGCCTTAGAACTAGATCACCTTCATATATGTCACGTTCATAGACTTTCTTGTTATACTGCCGGCACATCCGGTCAGCATAGACTCTGTGCTGCTGTTCAGCATCTAACCTAGCTTCATCTAGGATTTCTAGTTGGGAAAGACGTGCTTCTCTATAAGCGTCTTCATCCAGGATCCCTTGTAATGAAATGCGGAGACTGGGTATTTCAACCTCAAGCGGGAGAACTACTTCTGCCCCGAATACTAGCGAGAAAGGAGTCACTCCTGTTGGTGTTCTTATTGAGGTTCGGTGGGCCCATAAGGCCGGATATAACTTCAAATGCCAATCTCATTTGTTTTCTTTCACCGTTTTAAGGAGAATGGCTTTTAATGTTTTGTTTGTCGCCTCAGCCTGTCCATTGGCTTGAGGGTAATATAACGAAGCCGTATGATGGCTTATTTTAAATTTATTGCACAATTCGTGAACTTCGTCATTCTTAAAAGAAGTTCCATTATCTGAGATAATGATTTGCGGGACACCGTACCTGCAAATGATTTGGTTCAAAATGAACTTGGCGATTACAGAACCTGGTACAGTAGTAAGAGGCATAGCCTCTACCCACTTGGTAAAATATTCGGTGGCCGTGATTATAAAATTATGGCCATCTGTGGACGAGGGAGAGAATTTCCCTATCAAATCTAGGCCCCATGTGGAAAAGGGCCACGGAGTAGCGATCGGTTGTAGAGCTTGTGCTGGCATGTGAATCTCGTGGGAGAATTCTTGACACTTATGACATCTACGTACAAACTCTACTGCGTCGTGTTCTAGAGTGGGCCAGAAATAGCCCATTCGATGTATTTTACGAGTGGTGGCATGGCCACCGAAGTGACCCCCACACATTCCACTGTGAGATTCATGGAGAATCTTCTTGGATTCTTCTGTGTCGACACATCTTAGAAGCATTCCATCAAATGCTTTTCGATAGAGCACTTGCTCTATAATGACGTATTTTGCTACGATAATGCGTAACCGCCTTCTTTGTTGTGGAGTAGCACTTTCTGGATATGTATGGTCCATGATATAATTAATGATATCAGTGTACCAAGGACACTCAGAGATAGGAGGTCTGGTTTCAATGTAGTATACGCACTCATCTGGAAAATCCAGATCTACTAGATCGCCTCCATCTAATGGGTTATCAGCTAACCAATCCACGATGATTTGTCCCTTAACGGACTTCTGATTTACAAATGTTAATTCGAATTCTCCCATTAAGGTTATAAAACGTCCAGCCTTCTTAGACAAGGACCCTTGTGTGAGGAAAGTTTGTAAATGGTCTGTTTTTACCATGACCCTTGTTTCTTGATTTAGCATATAATGTCTTAAGCATTTGGTTGCAAAGACTATAGCGAGGCATTCTCGTTCTGCTTGTGTATAACGTGTTTCATAGTCGAGCAACGTTTGGCTAATGAAATAGATCGTGCGTTCTCTCTTGTCATCATCTTCTTGAGCCAGCATACAGGCTAGCGAGACATTGGTAGCTCGTGAATATAAAATTAATGGGTGATCTGGTTTAGGTGGCATTAGCGTAGGTGGTGACAACAAGAAACACTTAACTGTGTTGAAAGCTTCATTGCAGTCTTCGGTCCAATCAATGCTATAGTCTTTCTTGAGTAGATTGTTGATTGGATGAATGGTGAAACTTAAGTCTGGGATGAATCTCTGGATTGCACCAAGCTTTCCGAGAAATGACCTGATTCCAGATTCATCCGAGGGTGGGACCATTTCGAGGACAGCCTGAATTTTGGTTGGGTCAACATCGATCCCGCGTGATGATATAATGTAACCTAGGAGCTTCCCTCCTGTTACACCAAAGATGCATTTTTCTGGATTTAGCGTGACTCTGTATTCTATCAGACGTGAAAGAATGACGCGAAGTACTTCCGGATGGTCACAACACTTCTTGGCCTTAGCCAACAAGTCATCTACATAGGATTCCACAATTTTATGAATAAGATCGTGAAATATATATGTCATAGCTCGCTGGTATGTAGCACCAACGTTCTTGAGACCAAATGGCATAACAACATAGCAATAGGTTCCCCAAGGAGTTATGAACGTGGTTTTAGCTTGATCTTGTTCAGATATTTTGATTTGATTGTATCCTGAGAATCCATCCATGAGAGACAAAAGTTCAAATCCAGCTGTTGCATCAACAATGACATCAATGGATGGCAACGGGAAGTCATCTTTAGGACACGCTTTGTTAATGTCTCAGAAATCTATGCAGATGCGTATCTTCCCATTTTTTTTGAGAACGGGAACGATATTAGATACCCATTGAGAGTAATCGACTGGTTTGATGAATCCTACTTGGAGGAGCTTTATCACCTCCTCTTTCACCATGAGAGCTACCTTAGGTTTCATTGGTCTCGATTTTTGTTTAATTGGCTTTGCATCTGATTTAGTGACGAGGTTATGTACCTGCAATGTGTGGTGCAACTCCTGTCATTTCTTTATAACTAAATGCGAAAGCCTTCTGATGTTCTTTGAGGATTCGAGTGTGTATTTCTACTTCTGATGGAGTTAACGAGGATCCTAGTTTTAAGATCCTTGGTTCATCCTCTGTTCCGATGTTAATATCAATTGTTTCTTTGATTAAAGAAGCGTTACCTTCTTCAAACTCAGGTGGGGCTAGAGGTAAATCTAAATCGTCTCCATTCTCGACTGAGTATATGCTAAGCTTCTTTTGTGGGGGAAGCTCCATCATAGGATTTCTGAAGTAGGAAGACGAATGCGGGATTAAGGACACATCTATCACGTGATGGGAGAGATGTAATGCCGTGTAGGTGTTTAAGTAATTCAAAGTGGTTGTATCACTATCAATGTGTTTTAGGATAGTAGATTTGTCCTCATCTTTGTTCATTAAAAGAGGGCTTGACATTGCTTTTACCAATGGTTTGGTACGAAGCGACACCATGAAACAGGTATTTTGGAATTCATTGTTTGGAGTGAAGCATGATGCCGAGGTTGCTGTTGAATCAGCGAGAAGATTTTTCTCTTGTGAGATTGCTTCAATTGATATGAAGTCAAACTCCTTGCTTAAATCTAATACAGCTGTTTTGTAAAGTTGTAAGTGCTCGGCTCTGGTTTCATATACTTTAGAGACTTGGTTTGCTACCAATTGTGAGTCTCTTAACACTTTGATGTTATCTACACTGATTCTCTTAGCTAAGATGAGGCCAAGGAGGAGGGCTTCGTACTCAGTGCCATTGTTTGTGCATTCGAAATTTAGTTTGAAGGCGAATGGTAGAACTCTTCCCTCGGGAGAAGTAAGGATTATACCTGCCCCAGCTCCATAACGACATCTAGCTCCATCAAAATGGAGAGTCCAATATTTAGCTGGGAGTATAGATGTTGGGATATTTGTTGTGTTAACATCTTCTACCTCTACCATGCAGAGATCTACCGCTGGGAGAGAACCGACACCTAGGGAATATCCCACGCCTACAGAATCAAATGGTAGGAACATTGGTAGATCCTGTTCTAATAATTCAACAATTTTTGCAGTAGTTCCTAATGATACTATTTCTACAGTGTTAGCCTCATTTTTGGGGGCTGGGGTTGCCTTGGCTAGGCTCATAGTTTCAAGATCTGTCGTAGGTACCAAATTTTCTTCTGGTTTTGCGTTGGTAGGTTTATTAAGTTGGTTTGTTGGGAGTTCAAACTCCGAGTGCATGCCTGGTCTTTTCTTTAAGTCAGCTAGGTGTACATCGAATGGATTTGGATCACCTTTGGCTATGAACACTTTTCCTAAATGCAAGAACCTTACTTCTTGAAATAGCGTAGAAGGGATTGCCTTCATACGGTGTATCCATGGTCGGCTGAGGATCATATTATAGTTGGTTTCCCGATCTATAATATAAAACTCAGTCAGGATGGTTTTGGGTCCTAAGGTGACCGGTAATATTATAGTTCTAATCGAGGTGGCTTTAAGGCTATCATAGCCTCTTAGTGTGTTTCGAGTTGTGGAACAATTTGTTTCTCCATACCCTAGCTTTTGAAGGAAAGAGAAGGGGACTATGTTGACCGCTGCCCCATCGTCTACCATTGCACGCTTTACATAGTTGTTATAAATCCATACTTGCAAATGTAAGGCTGGATCGCCTCGGCGTGCGATCTCAGCATCCGTCGACATTTTGTTTATTTCGAATATGAATTCGACATCTTTATCCACCTACCCTCGGAGGATGAACATCAAAGTCTATGTGATTTACCTGTGTTTCAGGAGGTGGGGTGATGTTAATTAAATGACCTAAACCTAATGCCTCTAAAAGAGCGGCCCTGTGAGTAGGAGAGTTCTTTAGTAAGTCTAAAAATGAAATGTGCGAGAAGGTTTTTGTTAGGTCATTAATTAAATCATAGGCACCCACAGGTTTTGCTACTATTTGTTGGATGTTATCTGTCCCTGGCAGGTGGCTTGGACTTGGCTGAGAGGAATACTCTCGTGTCCTTGTTACAGCCTCTACGGGTAATTCGACATCTAACTCCACTAAGATGACTATCTTAGGTCGTGGCTGACTTCCTAATTGTGGTGCAACTAATGGATTTAGCGAAGTTGAAGCTTCATGATCATTGTTTCCTGTCATTACACTCTTGTTTGTCCCAGTTAGATTTAGCCTATTGTTATCGTGATTTGGGAGCGGATCATTGAAGATCTTGAGGGGTGCGTTTTGAGGGGAAACCGCCCCTGCAAAAGTATTTGATGCTGGCGACATAGGATCTGCCAAAAACATATCTATGAAAAGTTTTCTTTATTCTTGTGGCAAGCGTTGCATGAATTTATTGTAGTCATGGCACGTTCTAGTGTCGTGGCCCTGAATTTTATGGAAACCACAATACGAATTAGGATTGTAATTCCTAGTTTGTTGGTTTGGTGCGTATTGTGGCCCAAAACTTTGACCAAACCGTTGCCTATTAAGGTTTTGCATTTGCTGTTTTTGATTTTGATTCTGGTTTTGATAACCAGTTGAGCTTTGGCTTGAACCCTGTGTAAGGTTTTGCCATCGTTGTTGTTGTTGCTGTGGATGATTAAAATCTACTGCATTGATTGTTGGGGTAAGGTTGTTGTTTCGTTGATTGTTTATTTGTGGTGGAGTATTCACAACGTTTGTCTTTCTAGCCTGATCAGTTACTCCATCCGTTGTTATGCCATGATTTTTATTAAGGACTTTAGGTCCTTGATTGACATTCGTGGTAGTAGGATAAGTTGTAGTGTTCTGGTTGGAGGTGAATAACCTCCCATTTTCTCCATATGTTTTACGGCCACTATTAATTGCAACTTGATCTATTCGGAGAGCGCTTTCAAGTACTTCATCGTAAGTTCTTAGTGGGAACTTCTGGACTTCTTCCTTCACTTCTCTGCTAAGAGAATGAAGGAATAAATCACATAGTTCCATCTGATCCATGTTTGGAGCACTTGCCGAAGAATAAAGAACTGTATGCCACCTCTGGATGAAATGGGTGACAGATTCATTGTGTTCTTGCTTGATGTGTAAAAATTCCCTGATTCCCGTTCTTAATAGTTTGTTCATGTCAAATGCCTTGATGAACTCTGAAATGAGTTGCTTGAATGAATGGATGGAAGCCTCAGGTATTCTATAATACCAGTCGAGAGTGATGCCTTCCAAGGTTTTTGGGAATATTTTAGCAACAACCCCATCCCAAGGGAGTAATTCTCGAATGGCTGTAGCGTAAGCCTTGATATGTGCATTCTGATCTCCCTCACCTTTGTACTTGGGTAAATCAAATTGGGAAGAGGTCTTGGAAGCATGACGCTTCGTACGGTGAAATCTAAAGGCTCTTTCAAGTATTCTGAATATGTCCCTATCACATAGGTTTCGACCATTGATGGTGCCTATTGAGGGACCAACGGTGGAATGGGTTGTTGACATGGCATAGCGTACATGTTAGCGGGGGCGTAAGGAAACCCCTGTGTTTGAGGAACCATGCCGGGAGAGGAGAACATATCCCCTTGTGGTGATTTGGAGTACATGTTTAAGTATGAAGGGGTATTGTCCAAAAATGGATTACTTTGTATTAGACCGGGAGGAGCGGTGTTAGAAATGGTAGCTCTTGTTGGGGTTTGTTGTGAATACTGAGGAGTCATGCCTAACGTACCTACTCCTATGAGGAGGTCTATCTGGCTAGGATGGTGTGGAGGATTAGGACTTCCTGCCTGCATGAATTGAGAATTTTGACTTGCTTGGGCAAGTTCTAACCCCCTAACCTTTTCTACTAGAGTTGAAATGACTTCATTTGGTGAAGTCCCGATACTTTGCCTTGGCAGCGTTTGTTGTATATCATGGTGTTGTATAGGCATGTGATATCCTGCTATGAACTGATCGCTGCCCTGCCAAGTTTCTCCGAGGGTATTTTCTGTATGCAGTGGCATAGAGGTATTTTCTCAAAAAAAAAACCTCGGATTGTGTTTGTAAACCTCCTATAGGTGGGTACATACCTTGAGAGTGTTGTTCATTCCTGGCATAACGTACCGAATGTTCATCATCTAAACCCAGGTATGAGTTTGATTGTCTACTAATTTGTGGTCTAAGTAGTACCTGAGGAGACGAACTTGATTCTCCTGTGAGCGTCATATTGTTTGAGCCTGAAGGCTCTGTTTGCCGTGTTTGAGCGACCTGATCCAACTCCTCTATTCGGAGGGATGAGGTATATCTAATCTTCAGAGTTTGTGTTGACAACTGGTTAGTTGAGTAGTTATCACCCCATATTGAGAGTGAGGGTGATGATTGTCTATTCTGTTGGGCGTAGTATGCCTCAAGACCCAAGAGGGGTCTGCCATATGCATCGAATCCTGACATATTCGGGGGGTATATGAATACCCGCAGAATAATGGGAAGGAGTGAAGGTGATGGTGAAAGCTGATGAGGTAATAAAGATGAAAGAGTCGCTTTTAATTTGAAAGAACCAGTAGAAATATGACTCCAGACCAGAAAGTAGAAAGCTTCACATCGGGTTCACCAATTTTGTACGATGGAAAAGTGACAAGTGAGCTTGGGAATCTACAAGTAACTCTTCCTCGCACCTGACCTCCCGAGGTTGTGCCAAGACAACTGGTGGGGATGGAATATGTGTGGGCTACAGACAAACTAGTTAGGTAATCTAATGTCTTCGACACATACTAGTGGAAATTGTGAATCTAAGGCAAAGAAGGCCCTCCTAACTTGAACTGGTGTGATAGATTGATCAGCAAGGATGACTGCTCGAAGGCTCCAATCAATATCGAGCTCTAGCATGATTCGGTCTATAGGTTGTGGAATACGTGGAAAATGTCCTGGGATAGTTTCATGTATATCTCCAGATAAGGTCATAGGACAGATGGTATAATTGACTCTATGGGTGATTCTCTAGCCTAGTCCAGAACTCCTTAGCTTTGTTAGCTGCTATGTCTAAACAAGATAACTATTCGATAATGATAGGTGGAAGTGGAGTAGATCTAAATACTAGTTTACGTAGGCCAACATCTATGTTTGATTCACCTATGGATTAATTGGGTTGTAGGATTTGTGGGTCATAACTGTAGATTCATGGTTGTGTGCGGTCCTACTATGGTCATGTATGGAATTAGTCCCTAATCCCTAGTATCCAGTAATCGTATGCTTTCTCAGCTTCTATATTCAGAATCAATAACTGTGTGATCTTCTCAGAATATCTTACAGGCATTCGTGCAACCTGGATTCTTAGGCTGGTATCTATATCTGTGAGAGTGTCTCCTGCATCTGGCTGTGGAACCAAAGGATCACAATCAAATGTCTACTCTCTTTCAAACCCTTCTACAGTCATGTAGATATAAATCTAAGGTAATATGTAGTTTGGTTGATTTGACCAAAATGTGTGTGCTCAGTCGTCTTCTATGTTTAACCCGTGCAGTTGGAAACTGATTTGTTGCAAGTTTACCATTGTTTGGAAGACTTGGATCCTGAGATTCTGATCTATATCAGTTATGGCTGTGACGAGATTGGGTTGGGGCACGATTGGCTCGAATATGTATTCCCTGGGTTCTCTAGGTCCCGTGATTGTCATACAAAAGCAACAATGAAAATTAACTGCAACAAAGTGAAATTTAACTACATTAAGTATATCTATAGCATATATGATTTCTCTATTTTTGTATTTTCTGATGAACTATTCAAATGAATTTAAAGAGTAACTATTTAATATATCTAGAAATTGATGATTTAGAATAACAAATTAAAACAAACAAGATAACCGAGTATAGCTATTTGTCTGTGTAACTGTGAATCTATTCTAAATAATGAAATACTTGATCTAGTCTATTTGCAAAGACTCTCGATCCTACCTCAGAAGTGAGGAATGAATCATAGTCTCTCAGAAACTATCAATCCCCATAGCTTCCCCGACAATACCGAAAGTAAAATTGACTGAAATAAAGTGATTAACTACTCTATTTGATATGTTTCTAATTTAGAACTTTGAAAGCTAGAACCTGGATTCTGTAGAATAGTGGCGAATTCAATGATGTGTGTGATCTTTTCCCCTTAGTGTGATATCCTCATTATTTTGTGTTCACGTGGATCCAGAAAAGCATGTAATGCTAGCATCAACAGAAGTAGATATTGGGACAAAGGCAGCTCAAGATACAGACTGAATACAATGCGAGTAGGAGAGGGATAGTGCAAGAGTATAGAGCTTGGCTTATGTAATTCCTAGTGGGATTTATTGCGAGTCATGCAATATAAAACATCCAGAACCTGAAACTATCCTATTTGAAAACCTACAACTTTAATGGCTTCCTATTGAAAACACCTACAATTTTACTCCAATGGATTGGATAAAATGTCAATAGCATTTTCACAAGATGGATATGTGGCTTACTAACAGCAAAACGACACTAACTAAGCATGCAATAAAAGAAACTAGGAATTCTAAGCAAAATGAAAGACTAATCTATTGTAATGAGAAATTCAGAGGAAAATTTGAGGGGCCATTTGCTTGAGCACAAGCCAACTATTTATAGCATTTGCATTTACCCAAGGTAAAAACCAAATAGAACTCTTAAACTATAAACAATGGAAAAACACTATTCCAGGGAACCAGAATCATTAATGCAAGCTTATGGCGGTGAAAAAAAGCTGGTGAATCGTTGATTTTTACGTGAGTCATGTTAAAAGAGCTTTCTGGAAAATGCGTAAAGGACCGCCGCCCTGAGCAGGGTGGCGGTTATAGGACCGCCGCCCTATTCAGGGCGGTGATCACGAGACCGCTGCCCAGGCAGGGTCGCGGTTTCGTCACTGAAGAGCAAAAGGCCAAGAAAAGAGTGGGAAAGGGAAAAACAAAGCACATGGGGGCTAAGCAGGGCATGCAGGATGTTAACGCATTCTTGGAGAGCTTTTCTAGATCTTGAACACCTTGTGAGGAGACCTGTATCATCATTGGGGAGTGTGTTACATTGTTCTAGAAGCGTAGTACCCTACAGTTTTTGGTACATACAGTACCCTAAGTCCTAGAGGTATACTTCATATCCTAACTATGAGGCTAACCAGTCCTGGAGGGAAATCTTGATCAAGTTCAAAAGTGTGTAGATCTTGACGATCAATGCAGAAGGGTGTTGCCACATGTTAACTACACTATTGTATCCTCGAGAAGATCCTAATCTTCTCAAAGGTATAACCTTGTAGTTGACGTGTGTCAACATCCTATGGAATAGCCTCATAAAGATGTACATACCTCCAAGAGTTTACAAAGGTTAAGTTAAATCTATGTTATCAGACGACATATTTTTCCAGCCCAACAAACCCCGAGTCCAACACTCTTTAAGTTATTTTTACATTTCAGATTTATATAATCCTAAGAAATTTAATTAACTTAAGATTGCTTCCTGATTTGATAGATTTGACCTAACATCTCGTTATCCAAAAACAAGACAACAACAACTTATGTTCCTTTATTTTGAATAACTTAACCAATTAAGGAAGTGCAATAGTCTTCAAGGTTGAACCATGTCTGACTTATTAAAATTAGGTCTTAATGATTTACAATCATATCTTCCTCTTTTATTTAGTTCATTACCAGAGAGGAAGGGTCTTCCTCCTCATAGTTACATTCTATGGCTTAGCCCACCCTATAATGTCCTTTATAATCACAATAATTTTTATTATAGTTTTAATTCACATCACATGATATAATGAATTACTTAGATGAGAATGTTGTATTCTACAACTTATTTAATCTACAGCTTACTTAGGAAATTTATCTAAATTTATTTTTATAATACTCTTCATGAACACACATTCAAACATACAGATAATAAGAAGAGTATCCTCCAAAGAGGATAATTTACTCAATCTATGCAGGTAAATTCTCATCTTTCGACTCATTTTCAAACTTTTATGTTACAAACATACTGTAAGATAGCGGTCTTTATTAAAAAGAAGGTAACTTTTATTTTTCAATACAACTTAAGAATAAATTAGAATTCTTCTCAAGTATCAACATAGATCAGCCAATGCATCATATAAGTTTTTTCCTTCTCTTATCACTTACGAATTCCATCTGCAAAAATTACTAGCACGGGTCAGTTTAATGAATTGAGCATGATAAGCACTAAGCCTTAAAATGAAGTACATTCCACTAATTGTTTCAATAAAAAAAAAACCTTCTTTAATGAACAACAAGTAATTCATACCCACAAGCGTAAGTAATACCAATAAAAAGAAGAGCAATGCAAAACAGATTTTAACACAAGGAGGAACGAGATATAAACTATATTACATGTCCTATAAATTAAAGTATAATCGATTTCATCAACTATCTTTACCCAACAACAAAACATAGTATATCATTGTTTCCAAGTTTTCCCAATAAAGTACAACACATAGCTTTACTATAAGATACATAAATGTTTACAGCATAATATTTCAAGTAAAGAAGAAAAAATGTATTCCATTGCCAAAGTACAATCATCAGCAAAGTTGAAAACAGAGTATGAAATGATTTAAATTGTTCCTTTAAAGTAATTCTACTTTATAACATAACAATATAATATATTTATCATCAGATCTAAATGAAATAAATCCAAGGAGAAGTGATGGATTGGAAATCATCTATAAGTTACAATTTCATTTTCCATTCTCACTTTAATCCCATTCCAATTCACTTCAATCAAATGAAAAGTATACAAGATTAATAAATGTTGTTTTCTCTTTTCAATAAGAATATAAATCAGGAGGTTCCAATCAATGTACTTAACTCAACTGCAATGTAGAAGTAGTCTTACCAAAATATGATCCCAAATTCAAATCATTTCCTTTAACATAATAGAACAATTTTACCTTTTCACATTCATACAGTTTAAGTTCATTCAAGAGTTCCAAGAAAGGAGAACAATGACCATTCCAAAGAAAGAGAGTACTAAAACTAACTTCCTTTCTAAACCGTTCTATTCTAAGGCATAAATTTCTACTTTATGTTAGAAATAATATGAAAGTCAAGCTCATTTAAAGTCCACAAATTAGTGAGCTTCACAGAATATTTCTTTAAAAACCTAACATTCTCCCATTGGTCCAGAACAGCCACTGGTAAGAAGAAATCATGCTAACATTGCCTATTTATAGAACCTTATAAAATCAAAAGTGCAGTTCGACACATTCAAAACAAGTTTAGATCACAATCAGTCTTTCAATACATAACATACCCTTATTAGACCCAACAAGAGATAAGAGTCTGAGTAATTGCTAACACTTATGATTGCCCAATAGTTTGGCAAAGTAGAACCATCTCAATGGTATGCCAACGCATCACTACTAGAACTTTAAATTGGGTTTCCAACAAAATATAATATCAACATCAAGAGAATAATATGTACAGTCCATGAATGTTTTACAATTCCAGCACAATGCCAAGTATAAGCATCATTGAAGAATCAAGACCATTCAAATATATGTACCAAGTTAGGGTAACTACATGTTCCCTTAATGGTTTACTAAATAATCAAAAGACCATATTACCTATACCAACACAATGTTCAGGTTTCTTTTTCTATTAAGAACATCAAGTAAATAACGGTGTGTATAGTGAAGGAAATCAATATCACAACCAAAATTTCATAATCCGCCAGCACTAGAAGACTAGACTGGGAACAGTGAAATTGTTAATATACTATTCGAAATAAGAAGTGATTCCATTCTTCATTAACATTCTATCAAGCTTATTTCTAAACAAAATGAAATGTAATATACTTAAGAAAAGCTCAGAAAGGACAACTCACAGGTCGGATTGATAAAGAATCTCCCAATACCATTAATGTGGTCAAAGGAACAAGATTCCATAAGCACCATGCCCATGCGACATGAGTTACAACCAAATTATACAAAATAATAACAAACACAAGTTCCAAAATCAATCCAGTTAATAGAATGAAATACAACTAAATCCTATACTACTCTTCCTATTAATACAAGTTTCATTACAGTCTGTGTTTTCATAAGGTAAAAGCAAAAACAACAAGACATAAACAGGTTCATCTATAGTACAAGCGAAACTTGTTAACAGTCCACGATTTTTCAAGAATAATGTAACCCCAAATCATATACGGGTTTTTTATATATTCCATCTAACTATGGATCAAAACACATGCTAAACAACCCTAACAATCTTAGTTACAATCCTCTTTACTAAACAAATTTCCTGACTGAAGTTAGTACTTGCATGCGAGTTTATTTAAGATTGAAGTTCTTACCAATTCAAATTCATTAGACACAACCATTTCACCCAAAAAACATTTCAAACCACTGAAGAAGCAATAGTGTTATCATTTTTGTTTAGGTATTCGTGGTTCCTTTATGAAAAGACAGTGTAAAGAAAACCTTCCATAGAATCTTGAACACACAGACTCCAAAACACAAAATACAAGTTTTTCTTACAAACCCATCCATGAATTTACCATCTAATAATGAATGCACAGAACTAAATAGAGAAAAAAAAAATTTAATGAAAAAACTTAGAAGAAATCAAGAGATTTTAACAGTTAGGGCCTATCATGCCTGATAGTGTTGTCGAAAAATTGAAGAAGACTTCTAGCTGCTTGCTTCTTCCCTTCTTCTCCACGAAAGACCAAAACAACAAAATAATTTCTCCACATTGCCTCATATACTCTCCCTGAAACAAAAATAGATTTGAAATCTCAAAAATTGCCATGGAATATAGTTTAACTACTGGTTCAAAAAACCAGAGTGCAAGTAGAACAAAAATAAGAAAGCATGCAAATGAAATAGCTCAACCAAAAATCCACTTGGCATGCCTACAAAAGTGGTTCGGGCTCATCAAACAAGATAATTAATTGCATTAATTTCCTAATCTCCCACCCAATCTTCCTTGCCATCGCCAGCCAAACTAGCGAGTTCCAGATCACATAAAACATGAATTACCATTTCTAGTGATATTGCCACCTAGGTCTCCGCCATCCAAATTAGCCCTTGCCAAAGTCGGCAGTCCGTAGGAAATAAATAAACCTTATCACCTTCATAAATTTTTAGAAACCGTCGCCAATGTACATGTGACCCTTTTAGTTCCCAATTCGCATCCATTAGTTTAGGATAGGTTAGATCTTAGGTAGGATTTACATTAGTACCTTAGGATGTGACACTAACCACTAACCTCTAACATAAATCTTTAGCAAATAGGTTAGATAACCCCATAAATGAGTGAACCAAAAATACTATAGTTTGAAGAAACTAGGTTATATCACCAAATAACCTTGTAGTGTTAGGTTATAGTTTTAATACCTAGCAACCCTTCTAACCCTTTGTATCAAGTTTAGGTTAGAAACAAAATTATATCAAGTAACATATCTTAGGTAGGAATTATTTTACCTAGCTTAGGATTCCAGAGGTAAATCCTTAATAGGTTCCCAGATATCTTTCTCTTATGCTATGAACAGCTTCATTCCTATCAATATCAACAATGACCTGTCATGGTCAATCTTTAAGAACCCAATCCAACTACCTACTAAATGGGAGTGCGTTCACACAGAAGTCAAAGAACTTGCAACAAAAAATTTTAGTCCAGTCTATAGATTAACTCATGGAATGTTGATTTTACCATTCAGTTCATCAAGGCATTATTAAAACAATTCCTTGGATCATTGAAATTGATCCAAGGATGAGTCAGGCAAAAGACAAGTTTACAACTCTTAAACCAAATTGTAAATTACCTACCATAACTGAAAAATGGATTCAAAGAAGTCATACCAGTTCGATCACAGGATCTTAAGAGCAGAAAAGACTTATCCATATCAAGCATGATTTCTAAAAATCAAAAGAACATATCCTTATAAGGAAAATCACATATCAACACTTGAATGTAAAGGAGGAAAATAACAACAGTCAAGGGTGTTACAAGGAAGGAACACTAAGGCCCAATAAAATGTTGATGATATTCATATAGCTACATTTAATGATGATAGGAAAAATATGAAAGTTCCTCGACATATCCATACCTTTTGTAATTTCTAGAGCTTAAGCCTCATGAATGTTTCCATGGCCCATGTTGGAGGCACTGACTACGAAACTTTTTCTAAAGAAATTTTTATTTCTCAAACATGCACCTGCATCTCAAATCTCGGAAGGGCTAAGGTGTTTGAGACTAAAATGGAACCATCCCTAAGTTGTGGGACCTTGCACACTTGGGAAGGATCTCTAGAGAAGGCCAGCTCCTCTATCTATTTCTACTGCTACTTCTACTCCTAGTGCTGGAAGGTAAAATGAAGATAATGATGCCAAGGGACCAGGGATAGAAGGAAAACATGAAATTAAACTACACTAAAAGGTGATAGCACCAAAAAAAGAGGTGTGAACACTATCTGTTTTGAGCAAGAATGAAAGGAACTGTGTGAAAGGAGGCTAGGCATGAGTAACATAGTTGAACACGTATTCACTAGATCATTCTCATGGAACACAACTAAATAAATAACTGCAAGGGACATGAAATGGCACAACTAGCATGTAACATAAAAGAAGAGGCAAGAATAAGGAAATAAAAACATGTTAGGACAAATAATATTCACAAAATGATGTTTCTATTACTTCCAGAAATGCACAGAACTGTTACAATGATAAAGGAGGCCGATATCCACATGCAAGAACCAGATCTAGAGGTTTTCAACTCAAAATACATAAAGTATGGAGTACTTAGAAAAATTCGTAAGGATCCAAAGTTTTCAACATTAAAAATGAGTATATCTCTTACCTTTATAGATGAATCCATGGAGGAAGAAGGGAAGGAGGGAAAACCTAAATTTTAAACACAAACACCAACAAGAAGCATTCAATACCTACAAATCCACATGGATATCTATGAAATATTCTTCCCCAATCCTATTTAGCGTGTTGAAGAAGAAAGGAGGGTGAATCATATCAAATCGACTAGTTGGAGCATTCATATTTTCTCATTAATGCTCAGAGAGATGTTTTCCCATTTCTTACCTACCAGATCCACCAAGAATTCAAATTTGAATTTCTAGCACTATAGCTGATGTTAGCATATTTATAACAAGTCCAGATGTGCTATAATAAAAGATATGGCTGTCAGAAGATGTTAGATTCGTTGGTGCATGAAAAACATGTGGCACACACGGATTGGATGAAATGATGGCCAACTGTGAAAATATTTGTCATTTCTGCCATGTGTCACTTGCTTATTTATTGTAAGGAATCGACACCTTGTTGGCATGCTTTGACTGGTTATGCATGGCATATTTAATCATGTTATAAGAAGACCTATCATAAAAAAGCATAAAGGAGGGTGTGAGGGAAGAAGACAAGGAAGGCATGTAAGGGTGTTTGCAGAGGAAAATGAATAAAACTGGTGTGCAAAGAACACATGGTCAAGGTGTAACCAGTAAAAGGTAATGGGTGTGGCACACGAGAGGGCTAAGCAATGAACCAATTGAAGAAAGTGTGAGGTATGTGGGAAGGGAAGAAGATGATTAAGAAGAAGGAGAATGCGCAGAAGGTAGGTGCAAGGGGAAAGTGGAAGGAGAGGAAGGAAAAGGGTGTGCAGGGAAACTGCGACCAAGGTAATGTGTAAAGTGATCTTGAGTAGAGCCAAAATTTGTATGCAAGTTATCCAAATCACTAGGAGAGATATTTAGTTAATATTTTTGGTGACTTTCGAGGCCATCTTCCTTCTAGATAAAGGATATCAGTAGCTTAAAGAATCCATTGGGCATGGGGTCTGCTATGTAATCACGAAACTTCCCCTGTAGTTACTTGAAGATCATTTCTTAACTCTTTTCTAAATCTTGTAACTACCAAAGGAAGTTATACATTCTGGAAGAAACTAAAGAGTGCACGTAAGAAACATGTGAGAAGAAAGAGCTATGTACAAACAAATAATCGACACGTAACACACTTAAAGGAATCAAAACTACTCTAATATATACATAATGATGCAACATACTAAATGGAAGGGTTTGAGATAGATCCCATTCACTAGGATTTACAAGGTGCCTCCATCAAGATGAGTTAACTCAAAAAATTTATCCTCCTTATAGGAATTTATGATGTATGAGCCATTCTAAAGTGTATCAAAATTTTAATGGCATCCTGGTTTAGCTCTATCAGCATCCCATTTTAGAACCAAGTCCCCAATTTTGAAAGATTGAGGCCTATCCTTTCTATCAAACCATTTCTTTGTTGATTTTTGATGTTGTTCTAGGTTGATCATGGTAGAGTTCCTTGATTCTTCAATATTAACCAACTCTACCATTCTGATTTCTCTTTGGTTTGCACCTTCAAATTCTAGTTATTGGGAAAGTGATAACGAACTTAGATATATTGTCAAAGGAAGGGTAGCCTCCTTATCATAAATAAGATTATAAGGTGAAGTTTGTATTTCCTTTTTTACTATGATTCTATCTACCTAGAGCATACGTGAGACCTTTGTATGCCACTGTCTTTGGTTGATGTTCATTTTGCGCTTCATAATTCTGATCAGGTTCTTGTTTGTTGATTCTTCCAGACCGTTTGCCTGAGGGTAATAGTTGGAAGAAGTCTTCAAGTAAATTCTCATAATTAGAGCCCAATCAGTGATTTTAGTACCAAATAAGGATTTTACATTATCAGAGATAATGGTTTGAGGGACACCAAACCTTATGACTATACCTTCGAGAAAGTCAAGGATGACTAACTCGGTTGATTCTTTAAGCATGACAAATTCTATCCATCTGGTGAAGTAATTTGTAGTTGTCAACACCCACTTATGTTTAGCACTTTAATGTGGATTAATCATGCTTATAAAGTCGAGACCCTATTGCACAAAAGGTTGATCCAATTGGATTGGTCGAAGGGGAAGCACTGCCAATCTTTTCTTTCCTACAAAGAAAGCACATTCCTTGCATTTTTTGACCTACTTGTGTGCATCTACAAATAGGGTAGGCCAAAAGATACCAGCCATTATGATTTTCATCACTGTAGTTTTGGTAGAGAAGTTTCCACTAGAGAATCCATCATGAAATTACGCTAACACTTTTTCAGTCTACGTGTCGGGGATACATCTTAGCATCACACCATCAAGATTATTATTGAAGAGAATTCCATCAATAAAAACATAAGGAATGGATTGTAATCTTAGATGTATTCTTTTTTCTTTATTTAGACCAGGAGGGTATGCACCTTCAAAAAATAATGTGATCACATCCTTCATCTAATCTTGTGCATTGGGGTTCGTATTCTACTCAAGATCTACGCGCGAAAGGCCTTCATGCATAAATAATGAAGCCTCAGGTTCACTATTCACATCCTCAACAATCTTCCTACAAAGCGCGCTATCTCTTACCAGATTTGTGGCCTTGATAGTCACATCATACTCTATGATTTTAGTCACCCATTGTGCTCTTTTCTCACTAATTTCTGCTCCTATGATGAATTCTCTGAAAAAAGAGTGGGAGACTAACACCCTGATATGATTGATGGCAAGCATACTCTTGAATTTATTTAGTGTGCGCATGATGGCAAAGACTTGCTTATCCATGTGACTATATCTTAATTCATAATCCTTCAATAATTGGCTAAAGAAATCCACTAGTTGTTCTAGCCCTTGTTCATTTTCTTGTGTTAGGACAACAGGGACACTTGCATCAACGCCATAAGCATAAAAGATGAAATCCTTCGAATAATTTGGATTTATGAGTGTTGGCATGCAAGAAATTTCTTGCTTGATCCTATTAAATCTTTCTCTTCCTCATGTTGTCCATATGAAGGTTATGTCCCTTTTGAGCATCAAGGTGATGGCCCGAACCAGTCTCGCAAAGTTAGGGATAAAACACCTAATAAAATTTATCTTTCCAAGGAAGGACTATAGGGCCCTTTTGTGCACTGGTAGGGAAAGAGCTAGGATGGCTGAAACGTGCTTAGGATCAATTGCGATGCCATCCTTTGAAACCACGTGGCCAAAAATATTACGCTGTGCCACTACAAAATTACACTTCTTGGGGTTAAGAGATACCCCAAACTCTCTGCATCTCTCGAAAACTTGTTCCAGGTGTGTCATATGATCTGTGCTCTGCTTTGAGAAGACTGTTATGCCATCAAGGTAAACCAAGATGAATTAAATGATGTAACCTTTGAAGGCAATATCCATGGCACACTGAAATGTGGCACCCACATTTGATAGACCAAAGGGAATTTTATGATATGCATATGTTCCCCACTTGGTTGTAAATGTTGTTTTGAATTGGTCCTCTTCCTTGATCAGGATCTGATTGAAACCTAAATATCCATCTAGCATGAATAATCTCTGCGCACCAGCCAGAGTCTACAAAATTTTCTCCATGGAAGGTAAAGGATAATGATCCTTTAGAGATGCTTTATTCAAATCTCTAAAATCAACACAAAGTTTGATTTCACCATTCTTATTATGCACTAGAATCAGATTTTCCACCCAAGTAGAGTATTTGATAGGAAAAATAATCTTTTCCTCAATGAGTTTTGATAATTACTTTCTCATGAGGGGCTTTATCTTTGGATTAACTGGTCATTGGTTCTATCTGACAAGCTGTATACTAGGATCAAGGTCAATGTAGTGTTGATCAAAACCTTTGAGGTCTTCATACTCCCATGAGAAAATATCACTGTATTTTTGATAGAGAGAGATGAAGGCCTACTTTTCATCATACACACAAGATTTACTGAGAAACAACTCTTTTTCATGCATAATAATGATTGGGAAGTAGTCTTCTTATACGACACACATGTACTTTTTTTCAGCCTTGAACTCATTATCAGGGCTGAACATTTTATCTAAGGTGACAAACCCTTTAGGAAACTTGTTTTTCTTCAATTGTATCACTGGGTCACCATAGTTGTCATGCAAGTTAACTTGCATGCTTGATGAGAACTTGACTTCATTTTGGATAAACTAGATGATTTTCATGTCACTTTCACACACTTTCTAGCTAGTTTTTTTGTCTAGAATGGATGGTTTGATCACCATCTTGATGTGTTGATTTTTTCCTTTGACAAAGTCCTCAGTTGGAGAAAACTGTGAACTGAGCGTGGCCATCTAGTTAGATTCCTTTTTCAATCTACGTGGCACCACCTATAGATTTAGAGCATCAAATATCTTAAGGAGGTCCCACACTCTATGTTTATAAGCTTTGAGAAGCTTATTCTTTGTAAGGAATTTTTTGGTAACTTGGTGGATGACCAATTCTGTGTCCCTAAAGATTTGTAGTGCCTTAATTTTCTTCTTCTCAACAATGAGAAATTCCTGCCCCAATGCTTCATACTCTACCACATTATTGGAGCATGTAAACTACATCCTGTGCATGAAGAATAATTTATCATCCTTAGGGAAAATGAGAACCACTCCTACTCCCATGCTGTTTCTGCTTCTAGTTCCATCAAAGTACAAATTCCATAGATGCAAATCAACTTTGTCTTTCTTGAGTGTGTGTAGTAGCATAGATTCTTCTTCTAGAATGCAATTAGCACCAAGCCTAGTTTCATATGCTTCTAGTTATTTAACATAGGGATCAAATTTATGGTGTCTTTCCTTCCATTCATCAAGTAATAGGTCAGGAATAGAGGGTGGAAGAGACTGCTCTTTAGGGAATGAATCTTGTTCTTATTAGATTAAATCGTTGGCTTAGAGAGGGGATGGGACATATGACTCTACATGATAGGGAAATATAGGCTCATCTTTTATGGTAAACCAGGTACCATACCTTGTCATGAGTAACATATGAGACCAATTAGAAGACAACTACCCACTTTAGTAGTAAAGTCCCTTGACAAGCATAGGGAAAAGAAAGGAGGTAGATCATTGATTGACACATCTTGAGAAATTTTTAGGCTTGTACATACATGGAGGGTTAACTCAAGATCCTTGATGACTCCTAAGGTGGTGAAAATTAAACCATCAAGATTCTGGAATCCTTTAGACAAAGGGCTATATTTAAGACCCAAGACACCAGCTATTTTATTAGGCATAAAAGAAGTACTAGCACCTGAGTTAATCATGTAACTATGCACTAAGTGTTTACCTATGATCAAGAACATATAGAAGGGTGGGGTTTTAACAACTTTACTTACTTATTTCTCCTCTTCTTGGTAGATGTTTATAGAAGCGTGTGGCTTCTATATAGCTGGATCATCATGTGGGAGTTACACATGATCTTCATGTAATAGATCCCATTGAGATGGAATGGTTAGGGAAGCCCACATTGTGAAACTTATGTTTGTTTTCTTCATCTACCCAAAAATGCTAAATGGAAGGCCCCCTATCTTATAAATTTGGGGAACAACATCCCTTATTGAATATTCAAGCACAAAATCCTAGATCTTAGCTATAGAAGAGGATTGACCTTCCAAAGGAGAAACGTGTTCTTCTTCAGAAGGAGCTTTGTGTGGGACCTCCTACGTAGGAACTCGAGAAATTTTAGTATTGGATGCCTTGTATACATCCTTCTTATTATGAGGATACTCTTACATTATTGGGAGTGAGACCTGTGCACCTAATTCTAACAATTCTTTCTTGTATCTTGTGATGTCCACAACTTGTGTGCATGGTCTGTTTGTATCTTCTGTGGCTTGGTTGATTTAATTTGTTTACAGCATTAAATTGTTTAAAATAGTAGACTAACATCCATCTAGGAAGTATCATACTTCCTGGATTTAGCATACGCTAGGCAGTTCACTGCCCATATTGTTTATTCCTTCTGGTGGTCTTGTTTTCATTATAGGTAGTTCCTCCTAGCCAAAAGGAAGCTCTCACGATCAGCTGTGGATTCGAAAGTCATGTGCGCACAACAACCCATCAACCGACATTTGAATAGGTATTCTTCTTATGCCCATTACCCTATCTATTTTGTCAACACTTTAAAGAAATGATCTAAGAAAAAGGTTAAACATTTTGGCATGCCCAATGGGACCCATCCGGGTTTCCTTGCATTTCATTCATTCCTAGGAAAAAATTGTTTGTTTGTTTCCCTTCTAAAAAGCATACACACTAATTTTCTTCCCTGGTAACCCACCTCTTCTTCCTATTTTCTCTAAAGGAAAATTTTCTTTTGGTGTAATTAAAAAGAACCATTTCTTGATGTTTTCTACATTATAGTGAAAGAGCCTCCCTCTTCCTCTTCATATTATTGTGTCATCCAATTTCACCTTTCAATTTGGGTTTAAAAATAAGTGCATTCCATTCTGATTTATTACATTAGCTCACATTAATTGAGGGCAACCTATAGGGTGGAAGTCATGACCATCTGATGGTTGAAAAATGAATCATAGAAAAACACTTCTATCCTTTTCTCTTTCTCTGAGTCTTACCAAACCACACAAAAATTCAAAATACATACATTCTTCAACAACATCCTACCTGGAAGAAGCTATAGGTGATCACATGATCATGACATAGTGGGCACCCAGCTCGTTGCTCTGTTGAAGCATACTTTAGAGCGAAGCCCTTACCGACCATAACATACCTAAAACCTCACCTTTTAGATCTCCTTCTTTGTAGGAAGCCATCCTCACCAAAAAATCTATTTCACAATTCATGTGTCAGTCCCTAAATAGCATAAGCTACACAAACATAATAAAAAGGGCACTCCTAGGATCACAATTTCTTAGTGTTTCTACTTGGCTTGCATTTTGAGGTGAGAGATCATGTTCATCACCTTTTTTTTCATCCTTGCATGCTCCTCATCACAGCTGGTGTATTCCAACTTCACCTGAGTGTGCTTAGGCCATATCATCATCATTCTCAAAATTATGGGTCTGATTCTACATCAAATTTTAATTCACAACCACTTTCTTTTATCAATGTTTCAATTTCATAGTAACCATCATAAGTTACATCTGACCACCATCGATTATACCCAACCGACATCAGTTCCAGGTCCTTTTGCTAACCTAATCAAAAGGACATTTTACTTCACTTTCTTCCACTTTTCACAGTCTCCGTCACTATCATTATTCCCACTGACATTATAAACATCATCAGATTTGGCATATCTGTTAGATTTCACCTTCTACCTTCTTTTTCACTCACTGTCATTTTCTACAGAGACCGGCAACGGTTACCCCTGACCAGTGTCGATTTTCCCTAACCGGCATCGGTTAGCCTATTTCACATTCTAGCCACCATTTTCTACTTCATCCACTTTTTATCACCAGATTCACCTGTTCCTAATGTTCTTTGTGTCATTTACAAAGAAGCAACCTTACCTGATCAGTACTGGTTCACATGGTATGACCTGAAGACAAGCAAGTGGACTTGTATTTCATGTCAGTTATCAACCACACCCACCTAGTCCTTCACCAACTTCTATTTTATCACTAGTCAAGGATCCCATCCTGCCTACTACTATCACCACCAGAGATGAGGAGTTCACATGACTCCTTGACTAGAACCCTACAACCTTGTAATTTTACCTTTCCCACTCATCCACTCGAGACACCTTAGGTCATTTGATATACGGTATGCCCATATATATCCCCCCAAATCTCACACCCACTCCCGCATCAGCCCCATTTGGCTTCGTTCTACCCGCATCCACCTTACCCCCAACCATTTCGTAGTTAGGTTCTATACCCACTATGAATGCCATGTCTTCTACCTCTATGGTGCCCATTACATTCACTATACCCTCAACAAATACCCCAAACACAATCTCATCCACCCTTGATGTCTCATACATACCTGTAGCTACATTCCCACCTCTAGTGTCGGTGACCCCTATCCTTTTTCAAAATGTGGTTCTTTCCATTCCACAATCATTATCCCCTATTGCATCTAGGGTTACTACGACCCTTCCACCCCCATATACATACTACCAACAACCTCCTGTTTCATCCACTATTCATTTCGAGTACGTAACCCCTATTTCACTACCTTCTTCTCCACCACCCTACATGGCAGCCCCATACACTGGAGTGCCACCCCTGTTATATGCCCAAAAGCAACCTCCTCATGATACAGGAGGCATCCAATCATCACAACCCACCAATGACCTAATTAAATTGATGTTGGACAAGATGCAGATGTTGAAGGCATTGGTTTTCAGCTCCCACAACACTCTCACCTATGACGAGATTTACAACAAGCCTATTCATCCATCCATTCCTATCTGTTCATACCCTGTGCATTGGGAAATGCCTAAATTCAATCATTTCAATAGCAAAGAAGACCCACAACAACATTTTTGGTCTTTCAAACATGGGTGTTATCTGATCGCTCATGATGATGCCTTACTTTTGAGAACCTTCCCCATGTCCCTCACCAAACCTAGATTAGATTGGTATAGTGGGTTACCTAAACACTCTATATTATCATTCAATCAGGTAGCCCAAGCCTTCTTGGATTATTTCTCTATCAATATCATCAAGAAGGTTACCATGACCGATCCATATTCCACACGTTAGTATGAGGATGAATCTATCGCAGATTTTGTCACTCAATGGTGTAACCTAATTAATCAACTTACCTTCTAACTACCAAAAACTAAACTCATCGAGCTCTTCACATGGGATTGTGCTAAACATATGTCCCTGACCATGTAGTTCCAAACCTTCTGAACATTTGATGAGGAATTCACTATGGCACGAAAGTTAGAGATTCAGGCCATCGAAGAGAAGAAAATCCAATTACACAATAAGAATTAAACATTCAAGTCAAATGATACCTCTTCTTCTTCCAAACCAAAAACCAATTATTTAAAATATAAGGGCACCGCTAATGCAGTGGTACTCAAGGCTGGCCTAGCTCATCTGTCAAATCAGGCTACACCCGTATCTAATCTCTCACATGTCTAGATGAGAGCAGCAAAAATATAACCCAATTGGAGATCTTCTTTCTTAAAAAATCTTATCAAAGATGGAGCCATCACCCTTCCACCTATAAAACCACACACTAGTTTTGACCCTATTCGCTCCATGCCTGCATGGTATAAAGAAAATGATTTCTATAACTATCATCATGTAAAGGGTCATAGTGACAGTAATTTCATCACTTCCAAGAATATTGTCCAATAGATTCTCAAGAAAGGAGAGTTAACTTAGGATAATCGCAACACCACCCCCAACCAAAATCTACAAATCTTCAAAAAATTGTTTCCCAACCATGCCCCTTCATAAAATCAAATTGGTGAGACATCAACTCACGATACCCAGACCCGTGAGGTTCACGCTATCTTTAACGAGGTACATGTCACCTCTAAATTACCGCATATTCCTTCCATAGAGGAGATCCTAGCCCAAAATCCTCCTTCTATATTGGAACCAACCTCCCCTGTTCCTTCACCCACAGAGGAACACCTTTCATCTCCTTCATCACCAATGAAGTGGTGTTCCGCTAACAATGAGACCATCTCACCCCTAGCTTCACCACTTAGAGAACCTTTACCTACAATACCTCCTCCACCCATAGAGGAGCTCCCATTATCTCCTCCACCCACAGAGGAGCACCCATTACCTCCTCCACCCATAGAGGCACGCCCATATATTCCTCCACTTATAGAGGAGTTTCCATCATCTCCTCCACCCATCATAAACCTAGTTGAGATACCTTTTCCTCTTGGTGGTCATTATCCATCAGCTACCCAAAATCGAATAGACCTACTTTAGGATCTCTTACCCATGGAAGCTGAAGCTAGCCAATTCCCTGTCTCTAATACACATTTTACAGGAATTCCCATTAGGTCCTCACCAACTCCACCCATAAACATGTCGTTCTCAAGTTTGTTTGATCACCTAGATTATGTGGATAGGGATTTACTATGGGGGCACCTCTTACTCCCCATCTCAACACAGATGCAAATATCCCTCGTTGATACCTCCACTATCTACCTAAACACATCTCAACCAATCACACTAAATACAACCACTTCTGTCACAACACCTTCCACGATACCTATTAGTGCTCACACCACACCCTTACCCATAACCCGACCTACCTCTAAACCCAAACCCACACCTACAACATTTTCCTCAACTAAACCTATTACCACTTTAGGGGTAACCCTAACCACCATACTTACTCATCCACATATTAAATTGGATTTAGCTACATCCTCCAACATCAAAACCACAACTACTCTGACACCCAAACTAAAGAAACAAACTCGTCGACCTCATACCTCGACTACACCAATCACACCCGCACTTGTCCCATCTATCATAAGACCTTAGCTACCCAACATGGTCAAGTAACCTTCACCCATCAATAAACCAATAACACAACAACCCATTCCTTCCTCACAAACCTCTAACCTACCTAGGCACACAACATAACTTACACCCACACCTACAGTCTTTTTACCACCAATATCTCCAATACCTTCAGCTATTGTTTCAATACCAACTATACTTCAGTCATTATCCCTCACACCCCAAGTACGTCCCACGTCATCTACCTTCACATCACCCCCATTATCCCCATGGGTAACTCACCCTCTTCCTCCATCTTCTTTTCCTTCTAGACCTCATACACCCACATCACCTTTACCCAAGAAGGTGCAACCCAAAAAAAAACCCCCACTACCCCACAACAAGGTAGCCAAAACAACCCCACACCCTCCTACCCGTCCATCTATTGTACCCCTACCCAAAACAAACATGACCGATACCTAAAACCACACCGGAACCTAAAACTGTAACTCGACCCATTCCTACTCTTCCAAAAACAATTCCTCAATAATTAACCACACCTACACCCAAACCCATGTTCACTTCCCATTGTGATCCACCAGCAGGGTCCTATGAAAAAAATTTAACCAACCTCCTCGAGACTTCTGTTATCACATTACCATCACTCTGACCTTACGACCCCCTCAAACCCAAGCCAAAAGCATTTGATGATACTAAAATTTGTGCATACCATCATGTGCCAGGGCATGATATGGAGAACTACAAGGCCTTGAAAACCATCCTTATCTAATTATGTCCACCAGAAACCAACTTTGATGATGATGACCTTCTTGATGAGGATCCTTCTTCACCAACACCCATTCCCACACTTCCCACTCAATAACCACAACCTCCACCCTCACCTCTCCTAGAGCCATCCCCAAGATTTGAAATTAACATGATTCACATCCGAGAACTTACCACACCACCACCCAAATGTCATTGTACCCAACTCACCTCATAAGGCTTTTCTCCTCCAGTAGGTTTTTGCCTTTCATGTTGTTATACCACTCATCCTACACCACCTCCATTTTCCAACTCCCCTCAAATCAACATGATACACATCATTACACATGCAAAGAAGGGAAAATAAAAGGCAAGTGACCCACTAACCAATCCTATACCCAGTATACCATCTACACCCATACCTAAAATCACTATCCGCGGCCCCACATACCCCATTTCTAATGGCATCACAAATCACACCATACTCAAACAACTACACCAATATCCCCTCAAAATGTCCTTATATGACCTCATTCAAACCTTGGAATCCCATCGTCAAGCCCTCATGGAGGTTCTTCAATCTATTACCACCTTCATCCTCACCTCACCTTGTTCACCAAGTGGCCTCCCTTAGCTTCTCAGAGGAGGAGATTGCACCACATGAAAATGATGACTTGGACCTAACCCTCTTCATCTCTGTCCACATTAATGACATACAGGTACGCCATGTGATGATTGATGGAGGTGCTAGCATTAACATCATTTCATCCCATGCATTTGTTTAAATGTGCATACTTGACAATTGCATGCATAAAAATTTGGTCATGTTGCGTTCATTCAATGACACTATCACCTTCACACTAGGCACTATCATCCTTCATGCTCGTGTGGGCCCCTGCAGTATTCTAGAATTTTTTTATGTTTTGGAGGGGGAATTCCAAGATAACTTGTTACTTGGTAGACCCTAGATCCACATCGTTGTTTAAATTTTGAAAATGAAGGAAACACTTATACCATTCCAGCTGACTCATCACCTTTCAAAACATGCAACATGCTTTACCAACCCAATGATGTGCTCATACCTATCATGCCATCTACCTCCGTAACTAATACCACTTCACCTACACCTCCACTTACCAGTACAGTAGCTACTTTCACCACACATACCTCCTCCATTCCTAATGTTGTTATAACTTCCACGGCTAACTCATTAGCTTCCCAATCCATTAACTCCACCTCTGAATCTACCTTTGACACATCATCCATTTCAGCTTCCTACATACCAACCACTGACCCCTTGGAAGGTGTTTTTCAATGCCTCACTCTAGGGGAGTACTACCTATATAGTGTCAACACATTCCTTACTCCACACGAGTATGGAATCCTTCAACAACACCCTTGCTATGATCACCACATAGAAGAACACATCCTTTATGGTCCTCCTCATCTTCGTACTAGTCAGTCCTATGGGGGGCTTGATACTACCACTTACACACCTGAACCACCATCATAACCCCACCCATTTTCTGCTAACTTCCAATCACTTACCAATCACTGTTTCACCCATACCTTCCTCCACTACTGTGTGTGGAAGGGTTTTGGTTTTGGATTTTACGAGTAAGGCCACCATACTGTTATTCCATGTACTACCCACAAACATAATGACTGTAGTGGTATCGGCTTCCCCGAACCTCCTACCAAACAAGCCTGCATTGAACTCATTGAAGATCCTAGCCATCCTCCACCTTCATCTTCATCACCACCTTCACCCGCTCCACCTTTATCACCACCCTCACCAACGGAGTTGATGGATCCTAAATCCATCCCCCCTAACTTTTTTTTTCATAAACACCATTTCTTTGGGGCCTTTGACCTATCAACATGAAGGAAAGGCCCCTTCCACTCTTCCATTCCTATATCCTGAAATGATCGATGACGACACACCTATAATTAACATCATTCAATGTTAGGATGATGAATCCATACTCACCTACCTTGGTGCAGAAGACTCACATATTCATCAGTTGTTACCCTTTGAGACGTAAACCATGTTGAATGAATCAACTATCAAGATCAACATTCATACTCAGGATGACCCACATATCCTAAAGATTAGACAATCTGTAAATGCTACTGAACAAGAATCCATAACTTCTTTTCTCTAAGATTATAACCATGCTTTCACTTGGTCTTACGTAGACATGCCCGGTATTGACCCCACTATAGTGGTCAACAATATCGTAACCATTCTTGATGCCATACCTATCAAACAAAATATGAGGAAAATACACCCTTGCATTACTCTTCTTGTCAAAAAATAACTTCAACACCTTCTTTCCATTTCCTTCATCTTACCCATTTATTATCCTCATTCAGTTTCTAACATTGTCCCTATTACTAAAGTAATACGGGGACTCCACATTTTTATGGACTTCCGTGACCTCAACCTAGCATGCCCAAAAGATGACTTTCCCTTGCCCGGTATTGATCAACTGGTTGACCTCACCACTGGTCATGAGATTCTCTCACTCATGGATGGATTCTCAAGTTATAACCAAATTTTTCTTGCCCCAGAAGATCAACACAAGACTGCATTCATCACCCCTTGGGGAACCTTTTGATGAGTCATGCCTTTTGGCCTTAAAAATGCTAGTGCTACATATTAGCGTATTATGACTTACATCTTCCATGATATCATGCATAGCATATTGGATGATTATGTGGATGATCTCTTAGCCAAATATAAACATTGCTTCGAGCACCTCACCATCCTCAAAACCATCTTTGACCACCTCATTAAATATTGCGTCCACCTTCAGCCTAAAAAGTTCATCTTTATGGTTCTCTCATGGAAGCTCCTGGTATTTATCATCTCCCTCTGTGGTATAGAAGTTGACCCTACTAAAATCAAGGCCATTCAAGAAATGCCTCTGCCCACTAGCCTTAAAGAACTTCATAGCATGTAAGGTATATTGCAGTCCATTCACCGTTTCATTTCACAATTATCTAATCAGTGTCAACCATTTCATCATCTACTTAGGAAGGATGTCTCCTTTAAATGGGATGATGACTGTCACAAGGATTTTAAGGCCCTAAAAAAATACCTTCTCCAACCACCCATACTCATTCCGCCTAAATACGACTAACCTTTTTACCTCTACATATCAGTTACCGATCATTCCTTGGGAGCCATGCTCACTCATCACGATGAAAAACATAGGGAGCAGGAATTTTATTACATAATCCATACTATTTTGGACTATGAAACCCAATACAACCATCCAAAAAAACTTCTCTTGGCTTTAGTTTTGTTGCCACCAAACTCCATCATTACCTACTTAACCAAAAAACCTATGTTGTGACTAACACCGACCCCTTACACTTCATGTACAACAAACCTTATCAAAACCAGCGTGTCACACAATGGCTTATGCTTTTAGCTATTCTTGACCTCAAATTCATTCATCAAAATTCCATCAAGGGCCAAGATATTTCCGACCAACTGGTGCACCTATTTCCGGAGATCAACCCTCTAATTTTGAATTTCTCAATGAGTCAATTGCTACTCTTTCCCTGGACAAACCCCCTTACCAAATGACATTGTTCTTCGATGGTTCCAAGTGTCAGCATGGGGGTGGGGCTGGTTTTATCCTCATTCCTCTAGATGGAGAACCCATGCCTTTGTCTTTCAAACTATACTTTGAATGCACCAATAATATTGCTGAATAAAAAGCACTCATACTAGGTCTCCAAGCCGCATATGCTCTAGATGTCAAATCAATCCACATCTTTGGTGACTCACAATTGATCATCAACCAAGTCAATGGTATGTACCAATGTTGTAATGAGATACTTCAAAAGTATAAACATCATGTAGACATACTTTTGACCTCCTTTGATCATTACACCCTTCAGACCATCTCACGTTCAACCAACAAATTTTTTGATACCATGGCCTACTTAGCTTCCCAAATACCCACTTCCCCTATCGATTCTAAAATATTTGTCACCGTAAAATTCCTCCATTCACCTTCTTATTTACCTCATGATATTTACTCAATTAGAACCAACACCCTTGACCTAAGTGACCTTTGGTACAAACAATACTCTGACTATCTTTCTCTCTCCATCTTACCTCCTGATCTCACCTGTAACAGACAATGTGCCTTAAAAAAGTATCTCATTATGTCATTTTGGGGGGACTCCTCTATAAATGCATATTTGATGGTCTTCTCTTACAATGCCTCGTAAGTTCTAAAATTCCTTATACCATTAAGGAGGTTCATGATGGTGTATGTGGAGGTCACTTTAGTGGCCTTGTTGTTGCTAAGCATATTCTTCGCCTAGGATTTTACTAGCCAACCCTTAACCATGATTGTTGTGACTATGTCAAACATTGTGTGAAATTTCAACAACATTCCAACCTTCATCATACACCCAGTCATGTCTTACAGGTCACTCGTGACCTTTGGCCCTTCTCTCAATGGGGTTTGGATCTTGTCAAAGAAATCAATCCTCATTCTTCCCAATACCATTAATGGATCATAAATACTACTAAATTCTACACAAAAATGGGTGGAAGCCATACCACTCATCTTCACGAAAGCTGAGAAGATATGTGAGTTCATTAACCATCACATAATTTATCACTTTGGTGTTCCTCATCACCTCATCACTGACAATGGAAAACAATTCAAAAACAAGACATTGCAAAAAATTTGTGACGCCTTCAGCATTTATCTTAGTTTCTCATCCCCATATTACCCACAAACCAATGGCCAAACTAAATCCAATAACAAAACCCTCAACAAAATTCTCATGAAATTAGTTGACGATACTGGGAAGGATTGACATATGCACAATCTTTTTTCCCTATGGGCATACCACACTAGCATTCACACTTCCATTGTAGCCACACCCTTTTCACTGGTCTATGGTACAGAGGTTGTTCTACCTCTCGAATTCTAGATCCCCTCACTCTGCATTTCTCTCCACGACATGCTTAGTGATGATGAATTTTGTCAGGACTACTTGGAACAACTAGAGTTATTAGATGAATGTCATCTTAACGCTCTAGATCACCTTCAAGTTTACCAACAACATATCAAATGTGCTTATGAAAAATGTGTTCATGAACAAATATTCCAAGTCAGTTACCTTGTCTTGAAAGAAAATCAACATGTAACCAAAGTAGAATAAAGTAAATGGGGAAAATTTTCTCCTAATTGGCTTAGACCATACATCATAACTCATACCTATAGATCAAGTGCCTATCATTTATCCTCACTTGATGGTAAACCCGAACCTGATCCCCTTTATGCATTTCATCTTTGACCATTATATTGTTGAATTTTTGTCCTACCTCACCCTTTGTCTCTTTACAAGCTCGTCCCTTGAGCGCTATCCACTCCATACACCTCCTTAACGATTAAATAAGAATCATGTGAGTACCTGTCACTTGTTATCTTCTCTTGAATATGTGTACCACGGCACTGCACATAGCATGATCCTCATAGATACTTTCTGTGTAATTTTAGATGAGATCCCATGGTCATTCCACCTTTCCTTTTGAACAAGAGTCCTATCCTCCACCTTGGTCTTGTCCATGACTTCAACGACCTCACATGGGACCAACTCCTTGAGTCAAAATTCTAATTAAAGATGACTCCCTCAAAAGGACATCTTCCTCTCAACAAAATTTCTTCTATAAATAGATTTCTCCCTCGAAGGACAATTATGTAAAGCTTTAAAAAAAATGAGAGAAACTGACACTTTCCACATCAATCAGCATCACGAAGACCTCAAGGAGTACCATATTATTTATCCCATAAAGATTTCCTGCATCGATCAGTCTCTCAAAAAAAAAAATTATTCGTGGACTTGTCCATTGTGACCTAGGACCTCTTGCCCAAAAGCCTTATCTCTCAAAACATATAAAATTTAGCTACCTTTAAACCTCCTTACAACTCCACTCATTGTTTCAATAGCCTCAAGGGAAATCTTGGAATTTAGACATTTGGTGATCCTGTGACTACATTCATCATAGAAACCTTAATCATGCAATGCCTTTTGGGTCTTATGTTCATCACCCCCTCCATAATATGATCTACTCGGTATGATCCTACCCAATCAGGTAGGTTTATTGCCCCCTTCTTATCTTTTAACCATCTTTGTTTACATTTTGATTACCTTATACATGAATTGGTCCTCAATGCTTAACTTTGAGGTAATCCTCCCCTTTTCATCATATTTTCCTTCACTTGCATCCTTTTACCTATAATATACCCACACCTATTAAACCTAAACCCACAACATGCCCAAAAACCTACCAAATCATTTTCATATTCTTCCCAAGCTCATGGGAGAACTACATCGGCCTGAGGTCCCTTTTCTTTGGGACTATGTAGGAAGAACTCCAAGGGCATGGGGCCCTTGGAGGCTAGCTTGGCCATTCTCTACCCTAAAAAAATTCATCAAGCATGCCTAACTCACCATTTACATCACATTTCACTTAGTTCCCATTTTATAACAAAATTGGAAATTAAGCCACATACATAACAAGTTGCTTACCACAATGAACATTTATTACACCTACCATCCCTCTATCATCACTATGCATAGATTATACAACATTTCACATATGACCAATAGTATCATTCATTGAAAACACTAATGAATCATAACCATAACCTGACTCGATCCATGCCTATGACCTAACTCGATCCATGCCTATAACCTGACTCGATCCATGCCAAAACCGACCTAAATCCATCAAGCCTGACTCACCTATTTTCAAACCACATTCAAGTAACAAATCCATATCTCATCTAATACAAGCCATAAACTAATATCCCATAAACACATTAACACATCACAAAATACCATGAATCTCATCATATAAATTAATAAATGTTTATTTTAATATACATGCCTATCTCATCATGACCGTCATCTCAAAATGTCAGCACGCAGGCCAATATACAATACAAAATGCCATTGGCATGCAGGCCAGTCTAATATATACCAAAAATAATGAATGAATCAATAAAAAATATCTTCGGTATGCAGGCCGGTATATGCTCAAAATATACAACAATCACTCATACATCCTCACTATCTTTGGCACGCAAGCCGGTATGTGATAAAAAATAAAACTATCTTTGGCACACAGGCCAACATATATATCAAAAAAATCACTAGTATACATGAACAATCGGGTGGTTGCATATCAGACATCTCACTGGACGTCCTCCATCTCTTTGTCACTTATACCCTTGGCCTCCTATGTCCCTGCTAGCACATCACCTAGCTCTGGTCTCCATGCATTGGTGGCCTCTACCTGATTGGGCCTCGAAGCTTGCTAACCTCCTATGCTCTCCACACTATGTGTGTGGGATCTTGTCCTCTCACTAAACACTTGTTGTTCCCTGTACCCTCCATAGGATAGGAAGTCTATCATGGTTGACATGAGCTAATCCTGATAATATCTCGCCTCACCTAGAGCATCCTGTAACCTAGATATAGGCATGGTCTGTGGTGGTCCCATAGGTCTTGACCACTGTGTCTGCCCTGCAGCGACCTACCCTATGCTAGCCTATGAACTGGGACCAGCTCCTTGTACCTGTGGTGGTACCCCCTGGCCTTATGCCTATATCTGGGCCTGTAAGGCCCTAATATATGCCTGGGTTATGGCTAACTAGCCCTATAAACCTACCACCTAAGTCTGTAAGGCTTCCAATTGACCATCTTTGTCTCCATCTCCTCCATCTCCTCCATCTCCTCCCTCTTCCATCTGGGCCTGCAGACTGGCCTCCTGTACTCGTATCTCTACTACCTCTATCTCTGACCCCTCCAGTTCTGTCTATAGTATACCTATCTATGTGATCAATTTCGCTACCTGCCCCTATAGGGCATCTCTCTGCACTGTAATGGTAGCTAAGTCAGGTTTCCCTAGTCTAGGTGGTATGGCTCGTAACTGAGCCACCCACCAATGCCTCCACCTATTAGTACATTTGGTGTCATCAATCCACTCATCCATTGGCTTCTCTTCCTCCCCTGTAGGTACTATAGACTGTGGTAGAGGTAGAGTCCTCTCCACATCATCTCTCTAATATTATGGAAAGGATAGAGGAATATCCTGTACAAGCTTGAACTGCTGTCAGACCATGTCTACCAAGATCATCTTATCCTCCCGGCATGAAAAACCTATATCCACCTCTCTAGCTAGAGCTCATCTATCTCCTCATGCATCTACCTATATGAGGGGAATCTCACATATGGCCTCAAAATAATGTCCACTCTGAACAACCCCTCTAACAACTACCAAAAATGGGCCACATCATATGTCGGAATATCTGATCTTCACTCTCTTGCAACTGGAACCCATCTCCTATATCTCACACACACACATCTCATGGGAAATGCATCTACTTGGGGCATCCCTATCAGTCAAACACAGACTATGTGCTTGTAGGCCCAGTAATGCAGTATAAAGGTACATCACAGGCTAACCCTGCGCAACCACCCATACACCCACATCTCTCTGTATAGCTACACCAAGAATGTTGGTGGCTAGATGAAAGCATGTATCATGCACCATCATATCATGGAGAACCCCCATCAGTGATCAGGGAAAGTGTCCACCCTCTGCATATGACAGTGCATAGTAGCACACTACCTCTATCAATAACACCACTAGCCTCGTCTCATCTCGATGGGATAGGTACATCTCGCCATAGCTCAAACTAGTGCTATGGAATCTCATCTCCAATGCCCCCTCACCAAAAACTATCCTGATTAGATCCTCTGAGGCCTCGGAGGAGATAGAGTAAACCTGGGAACCCAATATGGGTAACTGAAAAATTTGGAACATGTCCTCCAGGGTGATAGTCATCTCACCCGTTGGAAGGTGGAATGTGTTAGTCATGGAGTCCCATCTATCGATGAGCATGACCATCAAATTAGGCCACCGAACAACATGTCGGTAGCACCGAATCCCACTCAAGGCCACTGCCTCCACATGTTATAGCTCCATAGGGGTCGCTAGGTTATGCAATGTCACTAGTAGCAATAGAACCCTGTCCCACATATGTAATTACGATCTCCCCTACATCCATTCCAAGCACAACATTAATCTACATTTACCATGACCATATTCACCAATTATCATTATGCACCACCCTATTTTTACCTTATCCATCTCAACCACCTAACCTACATCACTTTTGGACCCTTGTGCCTAAAATCCCAATCGGTTCCGATTCATCCTAACCAATTTTGGTCACCCTTAAACCGGCATTGGTCACCTGTTTGGTGACCGATACTGTTCATATTTACCAATACCAGTTCTACCCAATTGATGTCGGTCAATCTTGACAAACACCGGTCACTGTTGTGAAAAATCCATGACTTCCCAAACCCCCCTTTCTTTAAAACTCTCCTACTTGTCCCTTTTACGCCACCTACAATGACCTAAACTACCCCTGGACCTCTAACAAACCCACCTATACACTTTGCTACCCTCCCCCCCTCTTTTTTTCCCATTATTCCCCCTATACCCACATTTAAATTTTTCCCACCTAAAAAAAATAAAACACCCACAAAACCCTACACATCACAAATACCAAATCTTCTAATCTATTTAATCAAAAATATAGCATTTGGTTCTTACCTCGTCTTGCCACCACCGTCTCAGTGGCATGTCTGGCTGTTGTGCTGGTGGTCTGCCTAATCCATCTCCCACCTCTTTCATTAACGAATATCTACTCACATCCTCCGACCAATCAACTTTCTCACCCTGATCCCGTGGACCCGCTATTCACCAACCCAACCCTCGTCAAATCACACTGTCAGCTCACCATCCCATTTTATCCAGACACTTTTCTCTCTTTTCTCTCTTTTTTGTCATTTATTCACTTCGCAAATAACAAATGAATAATAAAAATGTGGATTTTTTGTTTTTATAGAAAACCCAACCTAGCCGACATCGGTTCCCCTTGATCGACATCGGTTGTGTGCCCTACCTAACCTTTGTCAGTTTTCCTAAACCAACATTGGTTATCCATGCCCACCATTGGTCACTCTTACCTACACATTGCCCTTACTTTTCCATTTTACCCCACCCTTTACCTTACTCCTTTACCCCATCCAACCTTTACCAAACCCATTACCTTACCTTTCCTAACCTCGTCACTTCCTACCTCCATTTCTCCTCCTTTGGGGACTCATTATTTTACCCCTACCTTGGCCTTACCCATGATACAACCTAGATATTTATACCTGGACCATCGATCTTGACCTTTGACCTCGTGTGTTCACTATACCTTATGGCATTGTTACCTATGTTGATTTACCTAATGACCTTACCTAGCCTATTACCGTGACTGTTTATCCTGACCCTACCTTTGGTGTACCAGAACATACCTAAATATTCCTACACCTAACCTACATTCTATTTCCTAACCATATCATATACCTTGGATACTGGATTCACTTCAACCTTGTTCGGATATACCTATCGACATTAGATGATGTAGAGTTTGCCTACTCTTCAACTCGGTAGCGTGCTATAGTTTATATGTGTGCATGTGTTTGACTATTGCTACCTGTGACCCTGACCCATTACCTAGATTTCCTAAGTAGACCTTTAACCCTTTTCCCCTATACCCACTTGCCTTTTCCTCACATTTACCTTTTATCAAACCACTCACTACTTCATCCTGCTACCTCGTTAGTTCCTAGTTTGAGGGGGATCACCTTCACCCACACATGGGGCAACCACATCTTATTTTTGTTACCATTGCTTACCAACACAAGCTACGCAACAAAAATGGGAAAAATGTAGACACTAAAATTAGGTCACACTCCCCTTTTGTCCCTCGACATATAAGCACCCTTTATTACATTTACCAAGTCACGACTCCCCTTCACCCCGCTAATATTAATTTAATTAATTTAATTAAATTAATTCCTTATCCTCACTATATTTATTATTTAAATATCTTATTTAAATAATATCCACACATACAGTTCACTTAGACACTCACCAAGCCAACTCAACCTAAGACCTATTCTTAGTAAGTTGCCATAGCTAACTAAGACTTACCCAAACCCTAAAAATCAATGCCTACATTCCCTCTAACCACATTCTTGCATGCTTACAAGAGGCTCCCAGTATAATCCGTGGGATAACAACACGAGATCTAAGGAAATTAAGAGGATCTCCCTAGTTTAGTAAACCTAGGAAATCTCACTTGACCGACGTCAGTAACCCCTAACTGTCGTCGGTTAATCCAAACCACCATCGGTTATCCTTTTAACCCTAAAAAAGCCTTATTCTTAAGGTTGGAAGTTGGAAGTTGGAAAAAATTGGGAGAAACTTGATGAGAAAGAACGCATCTCGGATAGCTAACACATCTTCAGAGAGAAAATTCCAGCGAAAACTCGTATCCAAGGAAGGAGATTGAGCATCTTCTCCTGCACAGCCATCCCGACCATGATCTGATCTATCCAAGTAAAGAAGAGTGTACATACAACCCATGCAGAAGCTTTTCTTCAGTTGGTGATCACTTGCAACCTTCAAACCCATCATTAGCACCTCCATCCCTCACACAAAGGCTTTTAGAAATGGAATCCAAGTAAGTATAACATCATACTTTCCTAGTTTATTTCATTTCATCATCATTTTTATCATCCATTGTTTATATTTCCCCCTATTGACATTCTCAAACATTTTCACCTCCATATAACCATTAAAAACTCACAAAATCCTACTCCAGTAACCCAATATTTCACCCCGACTTACCAAAGTCCTTTTTATAATCACAAAGGAGACCCTAGCTTGTTCTGTGACATTTCTAGATCTCACAGTAACTGGCACTGGTTACACCTAACCACCATCGGTCACCCCTGAACGACACCTATCTCTTTATTTTCCCACACATCCTAGAACAGAGACCTACCCACCTAATTTCATCTTACCCTCATTAACATGTGATCTACCTGAGACCTTTATCAGACCTGCAGAGATCTAGAACCAATCATTTGACCTTTAGATTCTATTCTAGCTTATCCTATTAGATTAGATCTATTTCTCATTGTGTTTTTAAGTGAGATACCTAAATCATTTTAAATAAGAATAGGATTTACTTTGTTTACAACATTAAATTGTTTAAAATAGTGGACTAAAAACCATCTCATAAGTATCATACTTCCTGGATCTAGCATACGCTAGGCAGTTCACTGCCCATATTGTTTAATTCCTTTTGGTGGTCTTGTTTTCATTACAGGTAGTTCCTCCTAGCCAAAAGGAATCTCTCATGATCAGCTATGGATTCATAAGTCATACATGTGTAACAACCCATCAATCGAAATTTGAACAGGTATTCCTCCTATGCCCATTACCCTATTTGTTTCATCAACACTTCAATGAAACGATCTAAGAAAGAGATGAAACACTATCATTATGTTGGTTGGGTATGTATCTTTGATTTCTATACTGATTTTACCAAGGCTGATTCCTTTAGACATGTACCTCATTTGAATTACCTCTGTAGGCTTACACTTGTTGTTTTTCTAATGATATGACTTGTTTTGATACATTTCTAATTAGGACCTTCAACTCTTCATCCTCCTTATGGTGCATTGGAAAGTAGGATGTTAAGGAAACCAGTTGCACACTTTTTTCAGGAATAAGAATAGGGTCCATAGAAGGCTGGAGTGCTTGTGACATTTATGGGAACAAGGGCATAAGTGGCCTAGGAGATAACTTTCCAACTTGAATAAGACTATTCTCTACCCTTACTGCAATACTATAAGAAGTGAATAGAGTCCTACCTCCCATGAATTAGATCAGAACTAAAATATTATTGTTGAGCACCTTCAGAGAATACAAGAAAGCATTTTAGGATGTAGTTCTTACCACAAGAGGGATTCTGCCCCAAGTCTTCTGAAAATTGATGTTGAAATTAGTCATCTACTCACTGGGTGCCCTCCTTGTTGTCATCATTTGCTCCACCAAAGATAAGTGATCTGACTTATGTTTGAAGTAATTTCGAAGAACTGTTCCTAGCTCATCCTAGGTGGTGATAGATCCAAGTCTCAAGCCTCGGTACCATTGAAGTAATTTACCTCTGAAAGATTCAACAAGAACCCTGATTTCCACATCATCATGTGTGATCAGATAGAGTGAACACATGTTTGCTATATCCTGGATATGCTCTTGAGGGGTGACTTTATTTTCACCTGTAAACTATGTAATACTCTTAAGCATGCCATTTGGCATATCATGTTACACATCCAGTAGGAAGGGACTTCCTCCAGTAAATTTTACAAAGTTCCTAAGTGGAGGACATGGCTGATGTGCCATTGTAGGGTGTGCAGGATGTCTATTTTGAGGAATATTTGAGTTTGTGTAACACAATGGAGATGGAGATGTGTGCGTGGGATTTCTAAAACGAATTCTTCTTGGGGATAACTGGAGGCACTCAAAATAATCTTTAGCTACTACACTTCTTCTTGTGTGTACTCTTCTCATGAAAGGTGCTCAGGATTATTGAAATAGAGATATTAAAATGTTCAGAGTCATCCGATGTGTTGAAATGAGCCTCTAAATGCTGAAACACTAATTACACACACCAAAACTTAGAGATATGAAATTTGAACTTTCAATGTTGGTCCCACCGAGCATACCAGAAACTGTTGGTTTCTCAAATGTGCACCTGTGTCTCAGATCTCGGAAGGGTCAAGGTGTTTGAGATCACAATGGAACTATCCCCAAGTTATGGGACCTTGCACACTTGGGACAGATCTCTGGAGAAGGCCAACTCCTCTATCTATTTCTACTGCGACTACTACTCCTAGTGCTGAAAGGGAAAAATAAGATAATGATGCCAAAGGACCATGTATAGAAGGAAAACATGAAAGTAAACTATAGTAAAAGGTGATAACACCAGAAAAAGAGGGGTGAACACTATCTATTTTGAGTGAGAAAAAAAGGAACTACATGAAAGGAGGATTCGAATGAGTAGCACAGCTGAACACATATTCACTAGATCATTCTCATGGAACACAACTAAATAAAGAACTGTAAGGGACTTGAAATAGCACAACCATCGTGCAACGTAAAAGAAGAGGCAAGAAGAAGGAAATGAAAACACGTTAGGACAAATAATAGTCACAAAAGTATGCTTCTATTACTTCTAGAAGTGCACATAACTATTACAATGATGAAGAATGCTAATATCCACATGCAAGATCCAAATATAGAGGTTTGTAACTCAAAATACAGAAAGTATGGGGTCCTTAGAAAAATACGCAAGGATCCAAAGTGTCCAACATAACAAATAAGTCTATCTCTTACATTTATAGATGAATATATGGAGGAATAAGGGAAGAAAGAAGGAAAACTTGAATTTGAAACACAACCAATAACAAGAAGCATTCAATTCCTGCAAATCTACCTGGACATCTATGAAATATGCTTCCCCTAACATGTCTAGCATGTTAAAGAAGAAAGGAGGGTAGATCATATCAAATCGGGTGGTTGGAGAAATCAGATTTTCTCATTAATGCTCAAAGAGATGTTTTCTCATTTCTTACCTACTATATCTGCCAAGAATTTTAATTTGAATTTCTAGCATTGTAGGTGATGTCAGTAGATTTCTGACTAGTCTAGACACTCACCGATCTAAGCTCTATAGAAAAAGATATGACCATCAGAATATTTCAGAGTCTTCAGTGCATGTAAAACATGTGGCACGCATGGAGTGGCTAAAATGATGGCCAACTGTGTAAATATTTATCATTTCTACCATGTGTAACTTGTTGATTTGTTGCAAGGATTCAGCTCTTTGTTGGTGTGCTTTGAATGGTTGTACATCTCACATTAAAGCATGTCAAAAGAAGACCTATCACAGAAAGGTGCAAAGGAGGGTGCGAGGGAAGAAGAAAAAATTAAGGTGCACAGGGGTGAGTGTGGAGGAAAATGAAGAAAACTAGTGTGCAGAGAACGCATGGTCAAGGCACAACCATTACAAGGTAATGGGTGTAGCATGTGAGATGGCCAAGGAATTCGATGATTGAAGAAAGTGTGAGGCACATGGGAAGGGAAGAAGATGATTAGGAAGAAGGTGAATGTGCAGAAGGTGGGCACAAGGGGATAGTGGGAGGAAAGGAAGGAAAAGTGCTCACAGGGAAACTGCGACCAAGGGAATGTGCCAAGTGATCTTGATTAGAGCCATAATGTGTATGCAAGTGATCCCAATCACTAGGAGAGATATTTTGATAATAGGAATCTCTAAGGGAGCCTCAGCCCACACCCCCCCCCACCCCCCCCCCCCCCCCCCCCCCCCCACCCCCCCCCCCCCCCCCACCCCCCCCCCCCCCCCCCCCCCCCCCCCCCCCCCCCCCCCCCCCCCACCCCCCCCCCCCCCCCCCCCCCCCCCACCCCCCCCCCCCCCCCCCCCCCCCCCCCCCCCCCCCCCCCCCCCCCCACCCCCCCCCCCCCCCCCCCCCCCCCCCCCCACCCCCCCCCCCCCCCCCCCCCCACCCCCCCCCCCCCCCCCCCACCCACCCCACCCCCCCCCCCCCCCCCCCCCCCCCCCCCCCCCCCCCCCCCCCCACCCCCATCCCCCCCCCCCCCCCCCCCCCCCCCCCCCCCCCCCCCCCACCCCCCCCCCCCCCCCCCCCCCCCCCCCCCCCCCCCCCCCCCCCCACCCCCCCCCCCCCCCCCCCCCCCCCCCCCCCCCCCCACCCCCCCCCCCCCCCCCCCCCCCCCCCCCACCCCCCCCCAACCCCCCCCCCCCCCCCCCCCCCCCCCCCCCCCCCCCCCCCCCCCCCCCCCCCCCCCCCCCCCCCCTCCATGAAGGCCTCGAGTTACCTTTAAATCCCTCATCGACATTAAGCTTTAACCAGTCTATGCGAGGGGTATTCCATCTAGTGGAGGATTTAGCAAAGGGAAAGAGGTAGATAATAGTCATGGAGAAGAGTTCTAATATCTAATTAGTTCCTTCATCCATAGAAATCTTCTTCTTAAACCTGGTCAAAAATGAGTTATTGATATTCTCTTACAAACTAGTGGTAATGAATCTAAAACCCTCTAAAGTTTTGATATATTAATTGTTTAATATCCTTCTTTTTTATTCCTTCCAAATACCCTGTAGAGCATGAGGGAGTAATTATTTCTAGGAAAGGGGGAGACGTCAATTCATAAAAGGAGAGTGACATTGGATAAGGGCATCTTGGATTGAACCCATAAATGTTCAACATACCTCAAATTTCCCCTAAAGAATATCCCATACTTGGATGGAAAGGGGGCATAAAATTAATATGTGAAAAGTACCTTTAGTGGATTTTCAGCAAAGGATGTAGCTGCTAGGAAAGGTGAATCCCCATCATTGGATAATTTCCCTTTACAAGATGGAATATCTCCAAGCTAGCCAAACAAACATGCCAATTATAGGAATGAGATGAACCATCCATATCATATTGAAAGATGGACCCACCATAAGAAGAGAGAAATATGTAACTAGAACTAACTAAGAACTTACTCAAGGAGGTGCTAGACCAAATGATGTCATCACTTCTCAAGGAATCACTTAAGAAATAACTTAAAAGGATGTACTTTAAGGATTTCAAAAGAAGTATTTGAGAATCATTGAAATACTACCAATTCTATAGAATCCACCTGGGAGGAGAGGAAGATCTGTTGATGTAGTCTCTCACAAGAATTCCTTACAGATTGATCAAATTATGCATGATAGGGTCCCAAGAAGGGTCTCTAACTAGGGGATGGTGCAAGATCTAGAAATATTTCTAGAAATTAATAGAGGTTGTGTTTCTAAGAGACCATTTCGAACCCATGGCTAGAAGTTCCTTATAAATGGTTATGGAATTCTAAATCATTGAGTCTTAGGGGAGAGGAACATCAGAAATGGAGGAGTTTTTTTATGTAGATATTTATTACAAAATGGTATATACCTAGGAATTCTAAGATCTTGAGTTACCAACCCATCTAATCTGAGCAATAAATTCCATGTTCATGTATTTTATACTCCTTAAGCCTAGACAATATATTATAGTAGGTTTGAAAAATTTATCCCAAGAAATCAAATGAGTATGGGTTTTTTCTTTTGAACTTGACCAGAGGAATATATTTTGAATCTATTCAATCTTTGTAATAATGGAGTCCAAAATATTTAGAAGAGAAATGAAAAATATGGGGATATTTTATTTAGTGGATTTGAGAAGCTATAACTTCCCATCTTGGTTGATGAGATATCCTTTCCAATAAAAAAGTCTCTTATGAAATTTTTATATCACTGAGTTCCATAATCCATTAATTTTTCTACCTTTGAACAACATGAAACTAGATAAGAGGATGTGAATTCAACAATGCAACATTTGAATATATCATCCATCTTGTCTTTCCCTTTTAACAGAGGTGTGGATAAACAAGATGTAATTTTTGGGGAAATTTATCAATTGACCCAATGCAGCTTCATAGGATTCCAAGATACTCATTGTATTTTTGGCTTCCATAACTGTTGAAGCTCCCAATAAAATGGTATCATCAACAAATTGATTATGATTAGAGGTAGGAATCATGGCCATAGTGACGAGGCTCGAAATTTAAAAATAATGACTATTAACACTAACATATTTGCTAAGAGAATTAACCATAAGAATTAAGAGGAAGGGAGAGAGAGGATCACCTTGTCTAAGACCACGAAGAATTGGAAAGTATATTTTAGGGAATACATTAACAAAGATAGAAAAGTGATGAGTAGAGATATAATTATTAACCCATTTTATCCACTTCTCACTAAAAAAAAATTTAATTAGCACCTTTAGAAGGAAAGACTGGATAAATTTGTCAAAAGTTTTATGTATATCTAATTTAAATACAAAGCCAACTTTATTGGTAATTTTAGTTGAGTGAATTACTTCATCAAGATTTATGATTCCTCCTTGAATCATTCTTCCCTTGATGAAACTACTTTATTTGATAGAGACCAATGATGGAAGAAAAGTATTCATCATGTTTACCAATAACTTAGAAATGATTTTGTAAGAAGTGGTGTAGAGGCTAATCATCCTAAAATTTTGTTAGTCTCTTCACATCCAGGGATTTAAGAGAAAGAGTAAAAAAAGTGGAATTCCATTTCTTAAGAAAAACATTATTTTTTTGGAACTCATTGATCACATTCAGAAGGTCCTAACTGATGATGTCCCAATAAGTCTAAGAAAATATTTCCGAGAAATCATCCAGCCTTGGGGATTTCTCTCCATTCATTTCAAAGATTTCAATTTTGATTGCATTACTGAGGAATAGGAAATATGGAGGCAACCTACGATTATTTTATTAATGTAAAACAACATATTACATGAGCAAATTACAAAGTGATTACAATGGAAATAAAGTGTTGCAATATTTATAGGTATTACACATCAAAAGACTAATAAACATGGTTACAGTGGCTTCCAAAATACATCCAAGAGTCATAAAAAATGTAATACAAACATTATTTTATTATTGGTAAATGGTTTTAAACTGAACCATACACTAATGTATAAAATAGGATCAATAACAAGATGAGACAATGTAAGATCATTTTTTTTAATAGTGGGGACCAAACCCTAAAAAAATCCTAAGAGAGATAGATATTACAATGAAGAATAAGGTAGGGACAAAATACCAACAAGGAACCAAGACACAGTAACAAATAACCCAAAAATTGAAAAACAAAAACTATAACACTGCAATAAAATAACACCGAGACAAAATAGAGCCAATCCTAAAATTGAACTTGAAACACCTACTTAAGAAATCTATTGAAGACCTTTTGGACCTCCTCTATAGACCTGAAGAGATTGATAGTTGTTTTTAGTGCAGGATGTTGATTGATCGATGCCAAGGTTTTCTTATTAGCATTTCCATCCTTCCAAAATTATTTAGAGATGCCACTGATGTCACAAGTTTGATTAATCTACAGTTGAATGAAGTTTAACATGGCTTTATACATGGAGAATTGATCAATCTGCTTGTTGATAATTTGTTGCATTTTGGCCTTTATGACCTACTACTTCTTGAATAGATCCTTAAATTTTTCCTCCAGCTTAGAGACGGTCACAGAATCCAAATCTTCTTTGTAGCCTTCATTGAGAAGGAATTCAACTTCCTCACCAAGCCCCTTAATAATATTAGCCTACAACTTGAACTGATCCCTCAAATCATTGTTGACTTGGGGTTCCTTAATTATTTGTCTAATGTTGAGAAGGATTTTAACAATAACAACATCTTTCACCTTTTTAGTAATGTGAAGAAACCATTTAGCTGGAGGCATTAGAGTGGGAGAGTAGAATCTCAGGTTCTTGGTCTTAACCCTTTATTTTTGAGGTGGAGGAGGGATTGAAGGATGAGAAGGGGGAATAAAGACCATATCATGGAAATAGTGTTTTAAAAGGAATATGACCCCTTGGTGAAGAGGGAGGCCTCTAAGGTGAGCCTGAACATCAACAATAGATTTTTCCATGGGATGTAGGATGTAATAGAAGAGGATTACCCTAGGATTATGGTGGAAGTGATTTAAAAGGACCAGATGGTGGTGAAGAAAATTATAAAAGTTTCCCTCTAAAGTAATGTACCTAACTACCATATTTGAAACTTCATTAAAGGGTGAGGGAATGGAAGAACAAACCAAACCCGTTTTCCCAATCTTGAGTTTTTCCTCCCCTTCAACAAAATTCTTCTCTTTTGTTCCCTTATTAAATTTATTTCTATAAAAATTAATCCCATTCATGCACAATCCAGTTATAAATGAAATAAGGTCCTTGGTGATAGATAATTATTTACCTTTATAAAAGATAACCCTGTCTTTCCACTGCTGGGAAAAAGTGATGGAAATGTGCCTATCGTGACCTTTTATCCTCTCCATGAAGGTTGTAAAAAATTTATATCGAGGTCCCTCCGTAGGTTTTCATTTTGACGCCACTGGGGATCAAATATAGTTTCTACATGATAGGGAGGTCCACCTATGATGAAAAGAGATCTAAAAAATAGCTCACACATAGTCTTCACACCACTAAAGTTAGGATTTCCAACAGCTCCATTTCAAAATATAAAATGAAATATATGAAAATAAATGGACCATTTTAGAGTACTTCTACTCCTTCGGGTGAGTTACTTAGAATAATGATTTATTCAATTGACATGTGGTATGGACAATTATCTTTAATACCTTGTAAAATTATTTTCCTTGTGGCTTGTGATATTTCATTAGAGTCCTACCATAAAGTGAGATGATTAGTGATAAACATGTCATTAGATAAGGTGTCAACATCATTATTCTCCTCCCGGTATGTGTGACTAATGTTTACATTATTAATATCTTTATAAATATATAAGGGATCATTGATGAAATATTTTATGGTCCAACTTAGGGTATGGGTGCCTTTAAGATTTTTAATAATATACAGGGAATCCCATTCAATAATTAAGTTATTAACCTTGAGATATCTAACATCCTTGATACCCTAAAGAGTAGTGAGATATTTGGCATAATGATTAGATTGGATGCCCATGGGTCCAACATAAGCAATAAGGACATGGCCAGGGTGGTTTTTGATTAAGCCTCCTCCTCCTACAACTCCAGGGTTCCCCTTAGAGGCCCCATACAAAAAAATATTTTATTAAATAATATAACTATATAACAATATCAAACCACTAATTACCATAGTAAAAGACACATTTACCTAAGGTAAAATAACTAAGGTAATAACACTAATAAAAATTATAAATTACCTATATAATTAGTCTTACCTAACATTATCCCCCTTAATTTTACACTTCCTTTAGGGCTAAGGTGAGGAACTGTCTAAAAAAATCGATATGGTCTAACTTCCATTTTGTACATACCTCTTTACCACTAGTCTCGATTTGTACATGTATATAGTCACATATGATTTGTACTTTGTTTTGAATATCCATATGCAACCAATGTGTTTCTTCCCTGGTGGAAGATTGACAAACTTCCAAGTGTTATTTTTCATCACTGACTAATACTCAACATCCATGACATATTTCCAAACTTTCAACTATATGTTTTGCTAGGTAGTAGAGGGCTCAAAAGTTTCTACAACTCTACTCATCAAAGGAAATTTTACCTCTTCTCAAGATTTACTGCGACTGTGTGGTCTAGTGGTGGATGTATCTAGTGTAGCATCTAATTTTTCATCTAAAATCATGTTTATATACCACTTGGGTATATGTTGTATTGTTCCCATGGGTCATGGTCCTATCTGATCATCACCATCATCCCCATCATCATTGTCATCATCAATGGGAAAATATGCTTCCATTTTTACAATAGGTGAGCCATCTACATTAGGTGAGTCTAAAGAAGGATTCTAGGATTCTTTCTTCTTAAAGAACTCAAAACCTCTACTGGTATAGACTTTATTAGTCTTTGGATCCATCAATTTGTATGCAAGAACCTCTTCAATGTAGCCAATGAAGATGAGTTTCTGTGATTTCATTTCCAACTTATTTTTGTTCTACTTGGGTATGTGCATGCTGGATTTTCACATGAATAATCCGAGGTGTGCAACGGATGGATTTAAATTCAAACAACTATGGACATTTTGTTAAGTAGATATACTAATTTATTCATTACTTTGGCCCAAAATGTCCTCATTATCCTAGAATTATCGATCATGCAACACACAATCTCTAGGATAATAGGGCTCCTTCTCTCAAAAATACCATTCTGTTGTTGTGTGTGTGGAGGAATTTGTTGATAAATACCATGACCTTGTAGGTAAGCTTTAACCTCAGTATTGGTAAATTCCCCCTCAACTTGAATGGAGAGATCTTATATGATGACTAGTCTCATTCTCTACATCCACTCTAAACTTCTTGAAGTTATCAAAAGCTTTAAATTTCTTACGAAGAAAAAAATAAATTTTTTTTTTGAATAATCATCAACACATAGCATGAAATACAGATATCCAAAATAGATAGGTTACATTGGACTACAAATATAGATATGAACCGATTTAATGTAAATAGAATTAAATCTTAATTTCAGACTAACTACTGTAACAAATGATGTACAAATGCTAATATATAGTAAGCCACAAACAAAAAAGCATGTGTAATATAAAACCATAAGAAAAGAGGAGAGATATGGGGACTTACCTGATTTTCAAGTGAACAGGAGGTGATTTGGGAAAGTGAATAGATGGAATCAACTGTAAACAATTTCTTCACTATAAACTGGAGATTCTAAGATCTGGAATTGTGCTAGATAGGAGTGCCCATGGGAGGAAAACAACACCCATGTGATAGTGTCCATTATGGGTGCTATTTTATGTGTAGGTGCTATAGATCTGATCTTTTCTATGTAGGATAAACTTCATTGTTTGTCTCTATTTTTCACTCTAGATTTTCTATCTGATATGTGAACGTACCTATAACCTATAAGAAATAAGTTCACCTACACATTCCCATAAGCCACATCAAACGTAAAAAGGAAACTAAAAAATGAGGAGTCATATTGACCTCGAAGGTTACTAAAAGAGTGAAATTATGGCTGAGCACTACACTACATCTCAGAATCCATGTAGTTCTTGTGTGTGTGTAGAAATGATTCCCTAGGAAAACCTTGTGCAATTTTCACAGTGATAGTGTGATAGATCTAAAAATGTAGCAAATGTATAGAATGTGTGGAATGGAATAGAATAGAAATCCCCTCCTATGTTATGTATATAGAAGTAATGTAACCCTTGTTCCTTGTATGAGTGATAGATAAATACATTTGATGTTGTTCTGCCTTTGAATGAAAGATGAGGTGATGATAGGTAATGATTAGTTAATATCTTACTAGGGAAGACTTTGTCTGTAAAGAGTGGAAAGGGAGTTAGAAATGACAAGAGGGAGAACTAATGTTACAGGTAGAAAATAAGATTCCTACACACACTAGTCAGAAATTTCAACACATGCATTCATGAGAAGAAACAACTCTACAAATAACAACAAGACCAAATAGAATTTATTGATCACAAAGTATCAAGAAACCCCTTAGTCAAATAAAGCTAGAAACTCCTTCTTTTATTTATTGCTTAAACAAAAGTTGTACATAGTGTGGGAATGGAAGAAATTTGAGAGTGGAGGAAAGTAGAAGAAAATGGCTATCTCCTTTTCTTTCTCTAAGTACAATGCACTTCTTGAGTTTACAAGATCAATTTCCAACCATTTTAGAAGAGAATGGATTTAAAATTTATAGAATAAGAGATGACTCATCATCTACCCCCAATGGATTTTCATATGTCCTCACGCAACTTAAAACTTTTCAACTTCCTAGGAGAATATTAAGTCCCTTTTTATAACATAAAGGGTGACTTATTACATTAGAAGCATAAATTTATTTTTTAAATTCATTAAAGGACATATAAAAAGTGCATCCCCCCAATGAAGAATTAGAACATCTAGGAGAGAGAAATTAGGGGGAGAGAAGAGAGGAGAGAAAGAAGGTAGAAGAAGAAGGAAGAAATAATAAAGATAAATAATCTGCCTTCGATGAAGTCTACATTTCCTTCTAGATGATCCAATGAGGTGTTCCAATGAAGTGAACTCTACATCTCCAAACTCTTTATACCCATAAAAATTCCTTCATCTTCACTCACATACACTTGTTGAGTTGAATAAACTTTTCTTCTGATGACCGCAATTTTGACCCTACGTATGATATACCTGTGACCCGAACTATATAGTGAGTGTCAAAAAACATTGTCCAGTTCCTTGAGATGGACCTCAAATTTCCTATTTTCAATGTCCATGGATGATCCAAAATGATGGTATTGACCTGAATAATCATCCCTCTATGTCCCATTGTGCCAAACTTTCCCTTTGAGAATAACCTGCTATTTTTAGAATATGAGCCCATGCTCTGCTATTCTGTGACATATCACTTGTCTTGCTCCAGTTTCACCTTCTGAACCTTATACCATATTCTAACCTCCTTTTTTCCAGAGATATTTCTACTTTTAGCAATTTTTTATTTTTAATAGGTAGCTATTTGGGGACCTGCTATTTTGGGAAGAAGTCATTTTTTGTCTTACTTTTTATTTTACCCCTTTTCTGATAGTCCTGAGTGATAGAACTTGTAATTCAATGGGACTCATAATTTATAGCATGTGAGGAAATATAACATATGTTATTTTTATTAAGTGGTGAAAATGACCTCTGTTTGCGATGGGAACAATTTTTTTGGATTTGACTCTTCGTCACAAACTCGTGCTCCAATTTTCATCATGATTCACTTTCCAGAAAGCTTAGAAATGAAAAATGAAAATTTATGTCTCATAAGAGCTTTGGGTATGGAGCTACCAGGGTAGAATACTATATAAAAAATCATTCCTTCATATCTTGAGAAACTGGCAACTTCATCGTGCAAAAAATAGTTTGAGAGAAACTAGATTTTTTGGAGACCCTTCCCTCTAAATTTCGGATGATTTCACCTGCCGGATCTTAGGGAATTTGAAATTTTCTTTGAAGAGGGAAGAATTCTGATAAAAAAATAGCCCTCCATATCCCTAAAAAATAGGGACTTCATGGCATGAAAACTAGTTCACACGAAACTAGATTTTTCAATGATCATTCCCTCCAATTTTCGTGTGATTTCACCCACTGGAACCCTGAGAAGTGGAGAGGTAGCTCACTGATTTTTTCCACTACTGTGTCATGGCAGCCATTAATGGAGCTTGAAATTTTTAGGTCTAGTTTTTTTCTCCATTTGTGATGAAATAAACTCCATTGCGATAGGTTTTTTCTTCTTGTCTCACTGGTGAAATTTCTCTTCAATCCGGTTGTCGGTTTGACGGGAAATTGAACTTTGTTCTTCGTGGAGCCGGAAGTGAAATTTATTCACTGTGAGAATTCCTTTCTATAATCAGGAGGTTTGAATATGATTTTTTAATGGCCTTCAAGAGATAATAACTTATCAAAATATGCTTTGTCAATCCATGCACTGGTTTGGAAGATTTCTTCAAATTTTAATTTCATGGCAATGGGGATTTCCACTATTCTTCTTCTCTGTTCTTCGTTTCTTCTTCTTATCTTGATGAAATATTCTTCTAAGACCTATGTATCACCATGGGGTAGAGGATTTCATTTCTTTGGTGAATCTGGTTTGAGCTTTGGCAATGATGGAGTGGTGGACTAAGGTGTTCTCTGCAACTTTCTTTGGCAATGGAAAAGCAGTTAGAAACAGCCAGGAGTTAGAAAATTTTCAAATTTTGGAGTTGGAGGTGGGCACATTTTTTCCCCTGATTTCCCTCACCTCAAAGGGATGTGAGGGACATCAATTTCCATGGTAAACAAGAAGATGACATGTGGCATCAATCCGACGACAGGGAGTGAGTGCTCCAAAATAAGCTTTAAAGCACTAAGGGGCTGGAAGCGGGTCACATGGGTGACCAAAAATCTCTCCTAGAGGGATGGGATCATTTTTCAAGGTTTTATGTCCCTGACTAATGAGGGATGTGGTGGACATCAAATTCCATGGTGGTCCTGGAGCTGACACGTGGCAGAGATCTGACGGTAGGGGATTTGAGCTCCAAATTGCACCTGGGGGCTAAACTGGCAATCCTGATGGTTGCATGGGGTTCCAGAGGTCACATGGGGGCTAGGTGAATTTTTCCAAGGTTTGATTTCCCTAACCCTCAGGGATTTGGGGACACAAAATCCTACCAGGCTCCTGGAGCTGACATGTGTCCTCCCAAAATTTGGCTAACTCCCGAACTCGCTCCAAGAGGACAACTTGTGACAATGATAACTTGAGCTCCCGATGGAATTTTTTGGAAAAATTTTATATGATCCTGACTGGAAATGGCCTTTTGAATCCAATGGTGGGGTATCATGTCTTGATTCTTCCATTTGATCCCTAAAAAGAGGATTTTTTATTTGGTACTCCACCTGTGGCTGAGAAAAACTACCTGCAGACCTAATGCGCCAAAGTTTTGTGAAAAATATGATTTCACCATCATGTAGGTATTGGAATTATATTTTTGGTGATGTTTTTTTCTCCTAACTCCATCCTTAGCTCCTGAAATCACCTTTCAAAGCTCAATGGTTGTTTTGGCATGTGTACTGACTAGGCCTGTGAACCCTAATTTTGGTGAAATTGCCCCAACTTCTCTAAGCCCTTCCAGAATTTTCCTAAATCATCTCCATGATTTCCTAAGACCTTTGAATCACCTCCACATTTTTTTGGCTCTTCTTCTCCACTCCATGGGGTTTCTCCAGTCCTAGGAAGGCCAGTGATAGCCCTTCCCACAATTGCCTGAAGTTTGCAACTTTTAATGAACTCCTAAAATCACCTAGGGGGAATGAATGGAATTTCCTAAATCACCTAGGGGATGAGATAACATTAATTCAGGAGGTCACTTGGATTAATGGATAGACCCTGGAGTGTCTTGGAATGATAGGACTTGAAAAAATTAACACAGGGGTATAGTTTTTCATGCTCAGAAATTGTATTTTCCTTATTACACATTCACATGACAACAACTGGCTCTAGCTTGGGGACATGACATGGAACTGAGTGCAGTGAAGACATGACATGGGGAATCCTAGAATCTCAATTTTAGACCATATGATCCATTGACCAGTGCCTTCTCCATTGGGCCTTGTAGAGTCATGTACAATTTACAAAAGAGAAAGATAGAAAAGAAGGAAATACACACACACAGAAAGGAAACAACAAAAAAAAAAGGGGAAACACACCTAGAAATCACCTATGGTACAAGGTGGGGGACAACCCACTTTCACTGAATCATTTTTTATTCCTCAAAAGTTACCCCTAAAGAGGCAACACCGAATGATGATGTTCTATGAAGTCATTGACTGGTTCCAGAAAGTAGCCTCCTCTCCTCAACTGCTTATGAAATCTAGCATTTTTATGTACACTTTGTAGGAGTGAGCCTACATGATATTTTTGATGCTCATGCCTTTCCTTAGAAATTCCATTGCCTTCATGTTCTTTGAAATTGGTTTCATAGTGCCAATTGCCTTCCGTATTTATCCACATAGATGATTCTTCATTGAGCATGCTATCACTGCCCTAGGGCTGCTTTTCATTCAAATTACTTGAACATTCTAGATTCTTTTCTTTCCCAGGTCTATGCTCATTGACCTCTTTTCCATGAGAAACCTCAGACTTATCCTTTTTCTCTACTCCATTGTGAGGTGCTTGAGTACTGACGGAAGGATTGGAAGTGACCTCATAATTTTCTTGTATGGCCATGGCATGAGTTAAGAGATCAAGAATCAGCTTGGGGTCTTCTGCAACTTCCACTGCATCCAATATTCCTTGCACAAATATCTCCTTTGTTACTTCCTGCATCTCATCTTTGTATGCCTTCAAAGAATCTTTATTTTTCAGCTCAAGGAAACTATCTAGAGGGATTACTTCATTATCTTGGGAATCATTTACATTCTATCAATCCTTCATCAAGAGGATCTTCAGCTTCAAAGGCCTCAAAACTCCTTGTTTCAATTTCTTCATCATGGAAAGAGTCTTCTTCTTCAAATGGGAAAGAAAATATCTCCATTTCATTGTTGCATCCATCAATCATTGGCTCAGGGGGGCATCATATTTCTCATCTTGCTTTGTTTCAACATGGCCAACCTTCACATTGATTGAAGCTTTCAAATCAGATTTGTGCTTATCTTGTAGGTTCATGGATTGCATCAAGAGTTTGAGACTGAGCTCAGGATCTTCAGTTTCTTCTATGGCTCTAAGCAGTTCTTGTACAGGTAGTTTTGTTAAACCTTTCATGGGTTCATCACAAGATGGTCTTGTCTCTCCATAGATGGCCTGGCTAAATTCATCCCCAAATGGGAATGAGAATAACTCTTCATCATGGATAAACACATAAGATGATTTTTCTATTGAAAATCATCAAGAACCATTTCCTCTTCTTCATGGTTTGCATCATCTGGCAATTTGGGGCTGCCCTCTTGTAACTCAAATATCCTCAATGCTTCTTCAAGGTCCATGCCTCTCCAAGAAGGCATGTCTAGCCCTATCAAGATGGGAATATCCTCTTCCTCCTCAGTTTTCACAAAGTGATTCATCCTCCTACTATCTTGGTACAAAATGTTAGCTTCTGGGCTTCCATACTTTCGTACCATGTACCTCATCTTCTTCTTGGGAAGAAATTTCTCCATGTCTCCCTTCAATGGTATGGTTGTGGATGACCAATTCATCTGAATTTTCCCTCCCAAGTCTTAGTAGAAACTTCTACTCAGCAACATTCCGAATGAGGTTGGGACATCTGCTACCAAAATCATCACTGAAACTTTCTTGTCTAGAAATCTGGCAAGAGCCACCTGTGCATCTTTGACCTTCCCTACAAGTGGGACCTCTTTTGACTCCAAAGAGTAACAAGAGCCATTGGGTGGAGTCATGGTAAGTTTGAGAGCCTTGGTGACCTTCAAAGGCATCACATTGTCTGAGGCACCAGAATCTATTATGCAATTGTTCAGTACATATTCTCCAACAAGAAGGGAGATGTAGAAAGGATCGACCTTGTCAGTCTTGGATGTGCTTAAGGAAAGCATGTTCTGTGAGGGAGGTGTAGGTGGGTTTGGAAACATGCCTTTGGAACTAGAAGTTACAGCATTGGGTGTTAGACTACCACTCCTGATATATCAGATGAACCTCTCAAATTGTTCAGGATGAGTCTGCAAATATTCAGTTTCAGTAATTTGGACTTTGGATTTGTTTGCATATTCTATGAAATCAAAAGGAGAAGATGTGGGCAAAGGTGATGAAGGGACTACTTTTGGATTTAGGACAAGTTTGGAAGTAGGAGTAGATTTTTGGGGAATGGAGGGTATTTTGAAAGGTACACTAGGAGCTTTCAAAGTACTAGATTTTACAGGGGAAGATTTAGATTTAGACTTGGAAGAGGCATTGGAAGACTTACTTGGGATTGCGGGAGCCTTCTTACTTGCTACAGGATCAGGCTTCAACAATGCAGACTCCATGGAGGGTGGGAGTGGAGATCCTTGACTGATTATTTTGTTTTTTGGAGTCACCACAGGAGGATCTTCAATATTCTTTTTCTTTATAACAGTGGAGGGAGATGTTCCTTTATTAGAATGAGAATGAGTGAATACCACACATGAGAAACTGGGTGCATCTTCTTCATCTTCTTCATCACCTCCAGAATACTCACAGAATCTGATTTGTGTATCATTCTCAAACTCATCACTTTCTAGGAAATCACCACCTTCACTTTCTGGTTCAAGCTCCTCTTCATTTTCCTTACTCCTAAAATTTTCATTGATAGGTGGGGCCTCCAAGGAAATCCTTTGGGGTGCTCCTGCAATCTGATTTCTGTTGCTTCTTTGAGAAGAAACTCATTCAAATATTTCCCTCTTCAATGACATCATCTCATTCACCAATTTTTGCAGTAATGGATTTGTTCTCTCATCTCTAGGATGTTGTGTCTTTCCCTTTGATGGATTCTTGATCTTTCCAGAGAGGATGAGATCATCATCAAGTTCAATGGCCATCCTTTGTGCTTCTACAATGTTCCTTGGTTGAAATCTTCATAGGAGAAATCCTACCTCTGGTGATTGAGAATTGATGAAGAATCTCTTGACATTGTTTTCAGATGGTGAATCCTCTTCAGGTATCCTATAAAGCAACCAGTCAAAATGAGTCATGAAGTCTCTCATAGTTTCATTTTCTCCTTTATTTGTGCCAATTGAACAAGGAGGTCTTGATAATCCTCAGTAAATCTAAATCTTTCCTTGAACTTCCTTTTGATGTCATTCCAGCAAGTGATGGATCAGGAAGGTAGGAGGTAGAACCATTCCACTACTTTTTCTTGGAGAGACTCCACGAACAATCTTACAACAACATCTTCATGTTGGACACCAAGAATCCCACATGATGTGGTGAAGGCGATATGTGTTTCTTCAGGGAGTTGTGTGCCATCACATTTGAACTTTCGAAATTTATTGTGGGAACTTGTTGGTAGATCATGAAGAGGAGGTTCAAGAGCAAGCGGACCTGTATTTATTCCCCATGGAACAATGGGTTGGGGTCTTTCTACTTCATCTTCCATTTTCATTTCTACTTCTTCTTCATCTCTTGCTTCTACAAATTCTTCTTCAAATTTTTCTTCTTTTGGGAACTCAATGCTCAAAGGTGATTGAAAAATGAGAGAATTTAAAGGGGGAGTATCAACAGAAGTTTGATAGGATTTCCAGGTGAACTTCTTGAAGATCTAGATGAATAGGAGGCTTGAGATAAGAAGTATGAATTATCTCTAATTCACTCTTACTGATTTTGAAAAGCCTCAAAATTGGAATCAACACCACCTCTCGACCTGTTCAACCTGGTGTATCTTCCTTCAGCTAGCTTTTGGAAATTCTTGAAGTGGGAATATAAAAAGACACTATGGAATATGAAAGTTCATGTACAAGAATTGATAGTGTATCTTTCATCAATAGCTTTTCATGAACTTTTTTTTTTGTTTTTTCAATTTTTATTTTTATTTTTGGACATTGCGGTCATATTTTGGGTGTAGATGCTGCCAAATCTGCCCCACGATGGGTGCCAAAAAATGTTGGTGAGAAAAAATTTCGGGTGGAAATTTTTTTGGATTTCTTGCCAATGCTCTGGGAATCTAAGTCCCTCTACTTAACTGGTGCAACTGTTGTATATGCATGCATGAGTAAAGGTGGATTTTCCCGGTGGCCTTATGGTCAAGGATCCAACAGGGGCACTCCACTGACCCTGTGGAAAAGCTATCAATATCTTACTAGGGAAGAATTTATCTATAAAGAGTGGGAAAGGGGAGTGAGAAATGAGATAGGAGAACTAATGTTGCAGGTAGAAAATCAGATTCCTACACACACTAGTGAGAAATTTCAACACATGCATTCATGAGAAGAAACAACTCTACAAATAACAACAAGACCAAATAGATTTTATTTATCATAAAGTATCAAGAAACCCCTTAGTCAAAGAAAAGGCTAGAAACTCCTTCTTCTTGTATTGATTCTTAAACCAAAGTTGTACATAGTGCGGGAATGGAAGAAATTTGAGAGTGGAGGAAAGTAGAAGAAAATGGCTATCTCCTTTGCTTTCTCTAAGTACAATGCACTCTTGAGTTTACAAGATCAATTGCTAACCTTTTGAAAAGAGAATGGCTTTACAATTTATAGAATGAGAGATGACTCATCATCTACCCCCAATGGTTTTTCATATGTCCTCACACAACTTAAAACTTTTCAACTTCCTAGGAGAATATTAAGTCCCTTTTTATAACATAAAGGTGACTTTTACATTAGAATCATAAAGTTTCTTTTTTAATTTCATTAAGGACATATAAAAAGTGTACCCACCCAATAAATAATTAGAATGGAGGAGAGAGAAAGGAGGGGGAGAGAAGAGAGGAGAGAAAGAAGAGAAGAAGAAGAAGGACTGATGTAATTCCTTCGATGAAGTCCGAATATCCTTCTAAATGATCTAATGAGGTATTCAACTATAGTGAAACTTTGAATCTTTAAAATATTTGCACCCTGAGAAATTTCCTTCAAATCAGCTCATGAACTTGCCAAGTTGAATGAATTGTTCTACTGATGACCACAATTCCCAACCTTGCGTATGATATACATGTGACCGACAATGTAGTGAGTGTCAAAAAATATAGTCCAGTTCCCTAAGATGGAACTCAAATTCCCCATGATCAATACCCATGGATGATCTAGAGATATGGTATTGACCTAAATGATTATCCGTCTATGTCCCATTGTGCCAAACTTTCCCTTTGAAAATAACCTTCTATTTTAAGAATATGAGCCCATGCTCTACTACTTTGGGACATATCACCTGTCTTGCTCCAGTTTCACCTTCTGAACCTTCTACCATATTCCAACCTCCTATGTTCCTGAGATATTTCTATTTTTAGCACATTTCTATTTTTAGCAGGTTGTTATTTGGGGACCTACTATTTTGGGAAGAAGTCATTTTCTGTCTTACTTTCCATTTTACCCCTTTCCTGATTGTCTTGAGTGATCAGAACTTTCAATTAATGGGGCTCATCATTTATAGCATGTGAGGAAGTATAACATATGATATTTTTAGTAAGTGGTGAAAAAACCTCTATTTGTGATGGGAACAACTTTTTTGGATTCGACTCTTCGTCACGAAATCGTGCTCCAATATTCATCATGATTCGCTTTCCAGAATGCTCATAAATGAAAAAAAGAAAATTTATGTCTTGTAAGAGCTTCAGGTATGGAGCTACCATTTTAGAATACTGATAAAAAATCAGTCCTTCATATCTCGAGAAACTGGCAACTTCATCATGCAAAAACTAGTTTGAGAGAAACTAGATTTTTTGGAGACCCTTCCCTCTAAATTTTGGATGATTTCACCTGCCAGATCTTTGGGAATTTGAAAATTTCTTCAAAGAGGGAAAAATGCTAATAAAAAACACATCCCTCCATATCCCTAAAAAAATAGGGACTTCATGGCATGAAAACTAGTTCACACGAAACTAGATTTTTCAATGATCATTCCCTCCAATTTTCATGTGATTTTTCCCACTGGAACCCTGAGAAGTGGAGAGGTAGCTTGCTGATTTTTTCCACTACTATGTCATGGCAGCCATTAATGGAGCTTGAAATTTATAGGTCTTGTTTTTTTTCCCTTTTCAATATGAAATCAACACCATTTCGATAGGTTTGTGCTTCTTGTCTTACTGGTGAATTTTTTCTTCAATTTGGTTGCGAGTTTGATGGAAAATTGAACTTTGTTCTTCGTGGAGTCGGAAGTGAAATTTCTTTACTATGAGAATTCCTTGCAGAAAAATGGAGGTTTGAATATGATTTTTTAATGGGCTTCAATAGAGATGAACTTAACAAAATATAGTTTGTCAATTTATGCACTGGTTTGGAAGATTTATTCAAATTTTGATTTCATGGCAATGAGGATTTCCACTGTTCTTCTTCTTTGTTCTTCATTTATTCTTCTTATCATGATGAAATATTCTTTCGATCTCGATGAAATATTATTTTTAGACCTATGTATCACCACGGGGTAGAGGATTTCATTACTTTGGTGAAGCTAGTTTGATATTTTTCAATGATGGAGTGGTGGACTGAGGTGTTCTCTATAGCTTTCTTCTGGCAATGGAGAAGCAATTCAAAGTAGTAAGAAACACCCAAGAGTTACAAAATTTTCAAATTTTGGAGTTAGATTTGGGTAAATTTTTCCCCTGACGTCCCTTATCCCAAAGGGATGTGAGGGACATCAATTTCCATAGTAAGAAAGAAGATGACACGTGGCATCAATCTGACGATAGGGAGTGAGTACTCCAAAATCAACTTTAAAGCACTGAGGGACTGCAAACAGGTCACATGTGTGACTGAAAATATCTCCTAGAGGGATGTGTGCATTTTTCAAGGTTATATTTCCCTAACCTATGAGGGACATGAGGGACATCAAACTCCACGATGGTCCTAGAGCTGACATGTGGCGGAGATCTGACGACGGGGGATTTGAGCTTTAAATTACACTAGCAGGATGAACAAGCAATCCTAATGTTCGTATGGGGTTCCAAAGGTCACATGGGGGCTAGGCACATTTTTCAAAAGTTGATGTCCCTGAACCTCATGGACACCAGGGATACAAAATCTCAGTAAGCTCTTAGAGCTAACACATGTCCTCCAAAAATTTGGCTAACTCCTGAACTTGCTCTAAGAGGACAACTTGTGATGATAATAACTTGATCTCCCGAAACAATTTTATATCAACCTAACTAAAAATGTAATTTTTAATCCAATGGTGTGGGTATCATGTCTTTATTCTTTCATTTGATCCCTAAAAAAGTGGATTTTTTATTTGGTACTCCACATGTGCCTGAGAAAAACTACCTGCAGACCTAATATGCCAAAGTGTAGTGAAAAATCTGATTTTACCATCATGTAAGGAATGTAATTATCTTTTTGGGTATATTTTTTTATCCTAACTCCATTTGGAGCTCCCAGAATCACCTTCTGAAGCTCAGCGGCTATTTTGGCTTGTGTTCTGACCAGGCTTGTGAACCCCAATTTTGGTGAAACTCCCCCAACTTCTCTGAGCCCTTCCAAAATCTTCCAGAATCATTTCCATGATGTCCCAAGACCTTTGAATCACCTCCACATCTACTTAGGATCTTATGCTTTGCTCCATGGGGTTTCTCCAGCCCTAGGAAGGCCAATGATAACCCTTCCCACAACTTCCTGTAGCTTGCAACTTTTAATGAAATCCTAAAATCACCTAAGGGGGATGAATGGAATTTCCTAAGTCACCTAGGGGGATGAGATAACATTATTTGAGAGGTCACTTGGAATGACTGGACAAACTCGGGGTGTTTTGGAATGATAAGAATTGAAAATAATAACACATGGGGTATAATTGTCATGTTCGAAAATTCTTGATTTCCTTTTTGCACATTTGCATGAAAACAGGCATCCAAAAGATAAATAACAAGGTAAATATGGACATGAGCACCTAGGAGGATTGATTTGTAAACTCTTTAATTTGGAATTGTCTAAAAAATCACATATATGTTGTTATTCTACATACTATTTTAAAATGACAGTTGGGAGATAGTGAATAGATTACTCGTGCTTTAGAACCAATTATTGAAGAGAAAGAAATAAAATAAAATAAGATGAACACAAAAATATTTATCCTTGAAACCTCAAGAGGAGGAAAACAAATCAAGAAGGGAAAAATGCTCTTTCTTCCCAGTTTTATTGGCCAATTTAAAATAAAAAGTTATAGAATTACAATAAGTATGAAAGTTAAGTAGATAATATCTCACACTTCCTCCAAATTAATTGCTTTCTCTACCTTCAATCTCCTTTCTTCTACTAACTCAGTTCCAAAACAAATAACTCTTGCTCACTTACTCTCATATTTTCGATAATCCATTCCTTTTTATCCTCCCAGGTATTCATATCCTCGCCCATGTCCTCCCATTTAATGAAGAATTGGAAAGGTTGTGGAAGGGAAGGGACAAAGTCATATGCTTCAAATACATGCTTATTCGATATTCCATTTTATTTTTCTATTTAAAGTGACATGACCACCACCCTACGGAAACTGGTGATCATAGGACTGCAGCCTTTGCTAGGTGGCGGTTATAGAATCACCGCCCAAGTTGGGCAGCGTTTTTATAACCTCCACTTTGTAAAGAGTGGCGATTCTATTAAAAAGTAAATAGAAAATAATTTTCTATATTTTATCCTTTTACTGTTGGCTAATCTGATGAAGTAGAGTCATCTTGGATCCTAATGGATCGTGTTAGTGCAAATCAGCAACAACCTCTGGATGCTCTATCAGATTTCTAGTTTGACATTTTAGCATCCAGTGTGATTGCACAACATTGAATATTTTCCCCCAAGTGTGGGACTTGTAAAAGTGGGAAAATAATCTCCAAATTAGAGGCTGGTTCCTCAGCTCCCATTTTCAAGTGTGCATGACATTCTGCAAAGGGTTTACCTATAACTTAATCAAACTTTACCAGGGAGACAAGGTTGAGAAAATGTAAAAATAAACCTAGTCTAAATAGGGTGATGCACTAAAGGATTAGTAGACACCTACTACTACAAAACATACACAATCCACAAGAAAATATAGTACAAAACATGTAAAAATTGCTAAAATGTAATGAAAGATCAGGAAACAATGATAAACATATGAAAGGATTGAGAAAATTTTAATCACAGAACATACATTATCATTCCATGTCCAATACAGTACATTACAATAGCCAAGAGGAAAAAAGAGATGTTTTATTTGCATGAAATGGTAAAAATTTCCACAAATCTGCCAAAGGAGGAAGATAAGAGAAGTTGCAGAGCCAGAAAAATGCCTAACTTTTTTTTAAAAATGAGCCCATGCTGGATTTTACAATGCCAATTCGAGCTCAAGAGAGAGAAAAGTAGGAAAACATGAAAGATGCTTTAACCACCAACCAAATGGTATTAAAAAATCATGGGCACCCTTAAAAGTCCATTCCTTGACATTTTTAACCATGCTGGAAGAGAATGCAAGCAATACTTTATTAAAAATGATGGTTGAAATATCAGTTTTGTTGATTTCCATGTGCCAGAGGAATTTTCCAATTTTATCCCTCTAAACTCCACCAAAACAAAACATTGAGCCCATATTCATTTAGATAATTTCACCAGCTTTCCATTGATATAAAGAACACAAGAAACTGAGCTCTGGATCGAAATTTATGCTCCTTTGAAAATTTAGGGAAAAACAGGGCCAAAATGGGTTGGCGGGCCGAAAATTTGAAATTTTCCCACTTTTTGCATTTTGGAAAATTTCCTAAAAAATATCCATACCCTGCCACTCTGGTGACACATGGCATGATTTGATTGGTTGCGTTCCCTTCCTGATTCATTTTCTGTCATTTCAGCCTTTGGAAAATTTTCCAAAAATTCTCTGCCAGCTGGATGACCCGAGGACACATGGCACAATGTGATTCACCACAGGCATTTGCTCTCAACTCTTCCATCATTGTTAACCATCTTCCTTGGTCCAGACATGTGGCAAAACCCTATTGGACGTGGGCCTTTCATGTTCATTTTTCCCTGCGGGCTTGCCTTGTGTTTTTTGCCGCCACATGGACACGTGGCATGATCCTATTGGCTGGTGCTTTGGGGGCGGGCTTTTCCTTCAATATTTTTCCTTTGATTTTGATTTTGGGAAAAAATCCCAACTTTTCTCGGCACTCCGCTGGTGTGAGGACACGTGGTAGATCTCCATTTGTCAGCAGGCCTGAAGGGCCGAAATGTTTTTTTACGCCGACCTTTGGAAAATTTTCCTAACTCCTTCTCGTTGGTTCGACCCACAATGCCTCATGGGACACATGGCCTCCTCATATTGGCTCAGGTTTTGGGGGGTGGGCCTTCCTTTTCAAATTTTCCAAACTTGGGTGAAAAGGAAAAATTCCTTTTGCACTTCTGACCCCCACCACCCTAGTGACACATGGCGCCATGCCATTGGATGCGGGCCTTGGGGACAAAAATTTACTTATGCCAACCCTTGGAAAAATTTCCCAACTTCTCTTTGCTTTGACACATTTCTGCATCTTATTTTTCGGCGGGCCCTCGAGCTGAAAATTTCCTCTCTAAACCCTACTAAATACTTGGTAAAAAATTCAAGTTTACCTCCGCCTCCACCCTTCCGAGGACATGTGGCCTCATCTTATTGGCTCAGGATTTCCATGGGAAAATTTCCCATTGTGCCAACACTTGGTAAAAAATCCAAAAAAATTCTCCCACATCCCGATTGCTCTGATGCCGATGTGGTAGTGTCTAATTGGCCAATGGGACTTTCTAGGGAAAATTTCCCACAAAAACTCCGCTGAGCCATAACTTCAAAAATACATGGAGTTAGGAAGAAAACTTTACCTTTCTAGAAAGTTGAGAAAGAGCTCTATCTAATGGTGCCATTTCTAGAAATTTTTGGGTGCCTGAAAGATAAAACATATATGATTGAGGCATAAGAGAGGAAGGAATGAAGGGAGTTATCCAAAAATGAGCAAAGGGATCATTTTTTATAACAATTTGGTGACTCAGAAGGGTCATCCACCTGCTGGATGAAGTTACCAGTTGCCTGAAGCAATCCATTAGGCATGGAGTCATCAAATTATCTGCTTGGTACCCCAACTGATTATAATAATGCAAGGAGGAAGATGGAGGGCATAACACCATTTGATTGGAGCAAAGCCTACAAAACACATTCTTGGAACAACAAGCCTATGGCAAAGCACTTAGGGAAAGAAAAGCTAAACTACAACAAAACAATGTGCATAAGCACTTGGAGGAATGAAAACCTAAACTAATATGTACAAGGTGGAGAATTTCCTTGAGTTAAAATGCTTCAGATGGATTCCATTGACTAGAATCTATAATTCTTCACCATCCAATGTGGACAATTGGAAGGCATTGTTGTCCTTACACTTTGTGACCATGTAGGGGCCACTCCAAATGGCATCAAATTTTGAATGCCTCCCCGGTTTTGCTCTACTTTCATCCCATTTTAACACTAGATCTCCAACTTGGAAAGATCTATCCTTGGCCTTTCTATACAAGGGCTTCTCGATCAAAGCTTGATCCTTCTCCATTACTTAGGATGCCTAATTTTTGATCTCTTAGAGCTCCATCAGTTCTACATACCTAACCTCCACGGGCCCAAACTGCAACAACTCCAACTGTTTCATGAGTTCCAATGTTGGCAACTCAAGTGACATGGGAAAAATTACCTCTCTTCCATAAACAAGCTTGAATGGGGAGTTACCTGTAGATCTCTTGGGGGTTATCTTATCAGCCCACAAGGCTGATTTCAATTTAGCATGCCAAGACCTCTGATTTTCATGAAGAGTCCTCTTGATGATCCTTAACAAGTTCTTGTTTGTAGACTTATCTTGGCCATTACCCTTAGGATAATAATTTGATGAAGTGCTTAGGTAAATCCCATTCTTGACAACCCATTCAGTTACCTTGGACCCAATGAATGCCAATGCATTATCTGATATTATTGTAGCAGGTATGCCAAATCTGGTTGTTATCCCTTCATAGAAGTCTAGGATGTTAGATTCATTTGCTTCCTTGAGTACCACCACCTCAATCCACTTGGTGAAGTAATCTGTTGCTGTTAGAATCCACTTGTGTCCTTGGCTTGAATTTGGGTTAATGAATCTAATGATGTCCAAACCCCATTGCATAAATGGCTGGTTGACTGAAATTAGATGCAATGGGAGAGAGGCTAGTCTCTCCTTACCTGTGAAGAATGTACAATTCTTGCACCTCTTGATCCATGCATAACAGTCACTGAAAATCTTGGGCCAATAATAGCCAGCCCTCATGATCTTGAGATTTGTCACTCTTGGTGTAAAATGACCCCCATCTGATCCACCATGGAACTCTTCTGACACTCTGTGAATCTAATTAGTACCAATGCATCTCAGTAGCACTCCATTCACATCCCTTTTGAATAAAACACCATCAACAAGGGCATATGGGAGAGCCTGCAACCTAAAGTGTCTTCTTTTGGTTTTATTCATCTTTGGAGGGCATAGGCCTATGTGTAGAAAGTGCATTATGTCTTGGGTCCAGAAGGGACTGAGGACACCATCATTTTCTTCTTAAATGCTTCCTTGTTCATGGTTGTCTTGCAATGCCAAAACAACCTCTTTCTCATTGCATGCCTTCATTTGCTTACTCGAGACCAGCGGCTTACACAATCCTTTTCCCCTAACCAACTTGGTGACTTTGATCTCAATGTCATACTCCATGACACGAGTAATCCACCCTGCTCTTTTTTCATTTAGGTATTTATTGAGGAGGAAGTCTTTAACTCCCACATGAGAAACCAACAGTTGAACCTTGTTGTTTGAAACTAGATGCTTAAATTTCTTCAAGCTCTTAATCACTGCAAAAACATGCTTATCAATGAAGGAATATCTCACCTCATAGTCCTCCAAGCTTTGGCTGAAAAAAGCAATTGGCTACTCATCATTATCTTTGTTTTGCCGTACCAAAATTGCAGAAATAGTATCATCACCTCCAAATGCATAGAGGATGAAATCCTTGGCAAAATCTGGGTTAATGAGAGTTGGAGCTTGTGAGATGGCCTCTTTGATTGCTTCAAAACTTGTCTTGCCTTCTGCTATCCATTTGAAAGCTATGCTTTTCTTTAGCATCTTGGTGATAGGCTTGACTAGGGCTGCAAAGTTTGGGACAAACCTCCGAACAAAATTTATCCTTCCCAAGAAACTTTGGAGGGCTTTCTTGTGGCTTGGCAATGGTAGTGCTCTTATGGCTTCAACTCTTTCTGGATCAATTACTAATCCTTCTTTAGAGACAATGTGGCCAAGGAGCTTTCCTTCATGAGCTAGAAAAGTACACTTTTTGGGATTCAATGATACCCCAAATATTTTACACCTTTGGAACACTTGTCTCAAATGAAAGAGATGGTTTGCTGCATTTTTTGAAAAAACTGTGATATCATGTAAATATATCAGCACCCTTTTGTTAATCAAATCCTTGAACGCCATGTCCATTGCCCTTTAGAATGTATCTCTAGCATTGGACAACCAAAATGACATTTTTCTATATGCATAAGTCCCCCATTTGGTTGTGAAGGCTATCTTGAACTGATCCTCTTCCTTCACCATGATCTGATTGTACCCTGAATAGCCATTAAGCAATGGAAACCTTTTCAGAGCCAGCAACAACTTGTAAAATCTGCTCCATAGAAGGGAGTGGGTAATGATCCTTAAGAGATGCTCTATTCAAATCTCTAAAGTCAACACACAATATGATTTCTCCACTCTTCTTTCTAACTAGAACTAAGTTGGCTACCCAACTAGAATGCTTGATAGGGAATATGATACTTGACTCTATCAACTTATTCAATTATTTTCTCATGAGAGGATCCATGTGTGGATTGACTGGCCTTTGTTTTTTCCTGATGGGTTTAGCACTTGGGGCTAGTTTAATGGTGTGTTGAGCTAACTTGGGATTGAAACCTTTCAAATCCTCATAGCTCCAAGAAAACATGTCGGGGAATTCTTGACAAAGCTGTATGAACTCATTTGTCACTTTACCAACTTGGAGTGACCTACCTTCTTCCACCAAGATGGGCACTGAATCTTCTCCCTTAACTTGGATGTTTGTTTTCTCCTTCCTAAACTAATCATTAGGATTGAAAATGGACTCCAAAGTGATAATTCCCTTTGGTAGTTTTTTGGTTCTCAGCTATACCACTTGGTCACCATACTATTGTTCCAACTTTTCCTGATTTTTAGCTGAGAACTCAACCTCTTCTTGTAAGATATGGATGATTTGTTGATCATTTTAAAACACTTGCCAACTTACATTGTTGTCTAGCACTGAAGGCCTTACAATCACATGAATGTTTGGTTGTACTTTGTCCTTCTTGATGCTTTCAACAACATCAAAGGCTTCTCCAACTGCTGCAAGCCTGTTAGCAGCTTGGTTCTCTTTTCTAGGGATGGATTTGATGATAAAACCCTCAAAATATTCAATGAGGTCCCACACCCTACTTTTGTAGCACTTGAGCAGATCATTCTTGGTAGCATTATACCCTTTAACTTGGTTGACAATCAGCTCTCTGTCACCAAAGACTTGCAAGTTATTTATTCCTCACTTGATTGACCAATGCAATCCTTGTATCCAAGTTTCATATTTAGTAGTGTTATTAGAACACGCAAACTAAATTCTAAAATTTGAATAGTACTTAACTCCTTGAGTTGAAACAATCATATCTCCCCCTCCTACACCTTTTCTACTTCTTGATCCATCAAAGAACAACTGCCACACCTCATTGTCATCCTTGTGGTTTGGCTTGGTGATGCTAGGAATAGGCTAATTTTCTTCATGCATGCAATAGACTCCTAGCTTAGATTCTTCTATTTCTTGATAAGGATCAAAATCATGCACCTTGCTTTCCCATTCATCAAGAGTAAAATATGGGATGCTTTTAACCTTGGTGTCAGCTTCATCAGTGCTTGGATAATCTTCTTGATCAAATGCTGAACAGTTGGTATTGATTTGTCTTGGAGTGTGAGGGTCAATGTGAAAGTTTGCAATAGGCTCAGATCTGATTGTGGCTTTGGTTCTATATCTCATTCTGAAAAACATGTGTGACCAATCAATAGATAAGTAACCTCCAATCTTAGCTGTGAAATCCCTTGAAAAATATAGGGGAAAGAGTGGCAGAATATCTATCACTGAGACATCTTGCAAAACAATAACGTTGGGGCATGCATGCAAGGTAAGAATTAAGTTTTTAATCACTCCTATTGTTTTCACTTCTATCCCATCCAATTGCACTACCCCTTTGGATATGACTTCATATTGAAGCCCCAATTGATCAGCTATTTACTTAGGCATTACTGAACTACTTGCCCTGGAATCAATCATGTAATTGTGTACTAATTGGTTTCTAATGATCAATGAAACATAGAATGGAGGGGGCTTCAACATTTTACCTTGTTTTCCTCCATGATCCTCTTTAGGTTGGGTAGAATTTGTGAGCACCTTCTCTTACATTTGGACCTATTGATTTGAAGTTGACTAGTCTTTCATGGCAGCTTGTAGCAAATCTCTTTGGCCTGGGATGGATAGTGATTCCCACATTGATATGTTTACATTTGTATTCTTCATCTGATAAATGATGTTGAATGGAGATAAAGCATCTCTCTACTGCCCTTTGGCGTACACATTCATTCCTTGCACATGGGCAGCAACAACTGGCATCTGAGTTGGTTTAGGAGCTAGTTTGGGCGGTCCTTGCATGTTTGAAACTGCATTTTGTTTGCCAATAGTTTGTGGAGTGATAGAAGGTTGTGGATTACTTGGAGCCAATGGTTGTCCTTCACCCAAATTTCTTCTTTTTTACCTTGTGTTGGTTGTAACACTTTGAGAGATTATTTGATTCATACCACAAAATTCTTCTTCCTGCCAGTTTACAAGTGTGGTATCATTTGGAGCTGATTGTTGCTGGGATGTTTCTTACTATTGGTTATTTCCCTGACTCCCTTCACCCTCCATACCAGTTTTTATTACCATTAAGGATTGATTTAGAGAACCATTGAAGCACATAGACTAGTTGTGAGATTCATTTCATGGGAAACACCAGTCATACTCTTGAGCTATGTTGTTTTGTACTGGCACTAGTGCTTTAGAGGTAGATGTAGCATTGGGATTATAGGGCCAAAATGGTCTGTTAGTAGGAGGATTTGTTTGATTTTGATTTGTAGCTGGATTGGGTGGTCTTTGAGGCTGATATGGCTCCCTGTTAGGCTAAGCTTGAGGTTGATAAGAAGGTCTAAAACTTTGGGCTTGCTGCCTCTTGAGTGTAACCAACTCATTACCTAAATTTTGTAATTGCTTCATGACTTCTTAAAGTATAATGTAGGTGCTAGAAGATGAAGTAGAAGCTTCACTTGAATTTTGATTCCTAGGAGTGGGAATAGGAGCTAAAATAGGCACTTGACTAGTGCTTGGATTTTCTAAATTTGGATATAATGGCATTGGAGGCCTAGGAGCTAGCTTGCCAGCTTGAATTAGACAGTTTTTAGCCCTAATGGAAATGTTATAAGCAGCAGGGATAGTTGTGCCTCCCATGGATTGAATTAACATAGAAATATCAGAATTTAAAGCTTTAAGGTAATGTAGAAAAGAACCTTCTACTGTTGGCCTTACTTCCATTGGAATTCTCTCCCAAGTCCTTTGAAATTTGAAGTTGAAGTTAGTCATTTGCTCGTTGGGAGCTCTCTTGATAGTTGTCAATTGTTCCAAAAGGGACAAGTTATCCCCCTTTTCTCCAAACTGCTCATGGAGGGCTATACATAGTTGGTTCCAATTTTGGATAGAGCCTGAAGCAAGGCTCCTGAACCATTGCAAAGCCTTCCCTTTGAATGAATATGTCAATAGTTTGACAGCAACTTGCATTTCATCAATCTCATGGATTACACAAATATTAGCAATATCCTTGACATGATCACTACGAGTGGTTTGATTCTCTCCAATAAAGTATGGAATTTTCTTCAATGCTGCAACTGGGATTGGATTTTGTGCATTGAGAGCAAGTGGGCTGCTATCAGTGAAGTTGACATATGGGTTGTGTTGTGCCATTCTAATTGGCCTTAGAACCCTTGTTGATTGGATGAAAGGTCTACTAGGTGGAGGAGTTGATAGAATTATGTTTGGTGGAGATGGAGACCTTTGAATTCTCCTCCCTCTTTATCTTCTTCTTGGAGATAATTTCATATGCTCAAACAACACTTCTTCTTCTCTAACTCTTGACCTTGTGGAGATTCTTCTCATGATTTTTTCATGTTTGGACTGCTAAAACCAATTGATTCTTCTTCCTTGGAGTCGCCAGATGTGCAATTCAGGGCTCTCTTAAGCAAGAAAATTGAAACAAATGCACATAAATTTTTCTGAAATGAAGAAGAATACCTCTAAGGTCCCATCAGGTGTGCCAAAACTATTAGTGTAAATTAGCAGCACCCTCTGAATGCTCTATCAAATTTCTAGTTTGACATTTTAGCATCTAGTGTGATTGCACAACATTGAATCTTTTCCCCCAAGTGTGGGACTTTTAAAAGTGGGAAAAAAATCTCTTGATTAGAGGTTGGTTCCTCAACCCCCCTGTTCAAGTGTGCATGACATTCTACAGAGGGTTTACCTATAACTTAATCAAACTTTTCCAGGGAGACAGGGTTGAGAAAATGCAAAAATAAACTAAGTCTAAATAGGGTGAAGCACCAAAGGAGTAGTAGATACATGCTACTACAAAACATACACAATCCATAAGAAAATACAACACAAAACGTGCTAAAATTGCCAAAATGTAATGAAAGATCAAGAAACAATGATAAACATATGAAAGGATTGAGAAAATTTTAATCACAGAACATACATTATCATTCGAAGTCCAATACAGTAAATTACAATGGCCAAGAGGCAAAAAGAGATGTTTTATTTGCATGAAAAGGTAAAAATTTCCACAAATCTGCCAAAGGAGGAAGAAAAGAGAAGTTGCAGAGCCAGAAAAATGCCTAACTTTTTTTTAAAAATGAGCCCATGTTGGATTTTACAATGCCAATTCGAGCTCAAGAGAGAGAAACACGGGAAAACATGAAAGATGCTTCAACCACTAACCAAATGGTATTAAAACAGCATGGGAACCCTTAAAATTCCATTCCCTGACGTTTTTAACCATGCTGGAAGAGAATATGAGCCATACTTTATTAAAAATGGTGGTTAAAATATTAGTTTTGTTGATTTCCATGTGCCAGAGGCATTTTCCAATTTTCTCCCTCCAAACTCCACCAAAACACAAAATTGAGCACATAATCATGTAGATAATTTCACCAGCTTTCCATTGATATAAATAACGCAAGAAACCAATCTCTGGATCGAAAGTTATGCTCCTATGAAAATTTAGGGCAAAACATGGCCAAAATGGGTTGGCAGGCCAAAAATTTGAAATTTTCCCACTTTTTGCATTTTGGAAAATTTCCTCAAAAATCTCCACACCCCACCACTCTTGTGACACATGGTATGATTTGATTGGTCACAGGCCCTTCTTGACTCATTTCCCGTCATTTCGGCCTTTGGAAAATTTTCTAAAAATTCTCCGATGACCCGAGGACACGTGGCACAATGTGATTCACCACGGGCATTTACTATCAACTCTTTCATCACTGTTAACCATCTTCCCTAGGTTGGACATGTGGCACAACCCTATTGGACGTGGGCCTTTCATGTTCATTTTTCCCCGCGGGCTTTCCTTGTGTTTTTTGCCGCCACGTGGACACATGGCACGATCCTATTGGCTAGGGATTTGGGGGTGGGATTTTCCTTTGATTTTTCTTTTGGGAAAAAATCCCAACTTTCCCCCACACTCCACTAGTGCGAGGACATGTGGCAGATCTCCATTGGTCGGTGTGCGTGAAGGGCTGAAATTTTTTTTTGCACCAACCTTTGGAAAAATTTCGCAACTCCTTCTCGCAAGTTCGACCTGCAACGCCTCATGGGACACATGGCCTCTTCTTATTGGCTTGGGTTTTGGGAGGCGGGCCTTCCTTTTCAAATTTTCCAAACTTGGGCGAAAAGGAAAAATTCCTTTCACACCTCCAACCCCCGCCGCCTTGGTGACACACGGTGCCATGCCATTGGATGCAGGCGTTGGGGACGAAAATTTACTTATGCCAACCCTTGGGAAATTTTCCCAACTTCTCCTTGCTTGGACATGTGTCTGCATCTCCTTTTTCGGCATGCCCTCGGGCTGAAAATTTCCTCTCTGAACCCTGCCAAACACTTGGTAAAAAATTCAAGTTTACCTCCACCTCTGCCCTTCCGAGGACACATGGCCTCATCTTATTTGCTCAAGATTTCCACGGGAAAATTTCCCATTGTGCCAACACTTGGTAAACAATCCAAAAAAATTTCCCACCTCCCGATTGCTTTGATGCTGACGTGGTGGCATCTGATTGGCCGACGGGACTATCTAGGGAAAATTTCCCACAAAAACTCCACCGAGCCATAACTTCAAAAATACATGGAGTTAGGAAGAAAACTTTACCTTTCTAGAAAGCTAAGAAAGAGATCTATCCAATCATGCCATTTCCAAAATGTTTTGGGTGCCTAAAAGATAAAAAAATATATGACTGAGGCACAAGAGAGGAAGGAATGAAGGGAGTTAGCCAAAAAATGAGCAAGGGGCTCATTTTGGATAACAGATCACACCTCCTCTTCTTAGAAGGATTTTCGTCCCACAAAATATTAGTGGGGGAGTAGATGAGGAAATAATTCCCTCACTTACACCTTAGAGTACCACCAATCCTCCCTTGGTGTCTTCCCTTTTAGTCCAACCTACCAAGACTCCTATAGACCTCTCCTTGTCTCTCTAGCCTTCTACTATAGGACTACATCCTCCTTCGATTCACCTCGTGAGTCCAAGATGAAAACCTTAATGGAAGGTAGTAGATGTAATCCTTCATCTTCATCAAGCATGGATGGCTCATGTAGGTGCAATTTCTCATAGTTTACTATTGAGTACATCCTCATAAATGGTTCTAAATAAAGCCAAAAATATTTTCTCCAACCTACTCCAATATGGTAAATGGTCCATATCGTAGTGTCTTGAGCTTCTGTGCTTGACCTTGTAGTCTCTCCTTTCTCAAGTAAATCCAAACTCTTTCTCCAACATGAAGCTTATGATCTCCTCTATATTGATCGTGTCTACCCTTGTACTTGGATTTGGATTTAGCCAACTATTCTTTGACCTTGAGATGGATTTTCCATATCCTCTCAATGAATTTGTTTTCTCTAGTCACCTCTGTGTGTCATGTCTCCTCCTCATCCTACTTCCCAACTGCTATGTCCAACGTATTTGTAGGTAGATATCCTAATAATTCTTCAAAAGGTTACTTCATGGTGGATGTGTGTACTTTCTAGTTGTAGGAATGTTGAATGTGAGCTAAGGACTAATCCCAAGTCCTTGGGTATTTATTGTTATACCCTTTGATCAATTATACCAAAGTCCTCTTCACCACCTCTGTCTGTCCATCTGTCTATGGATGGAAAATAGTGCTCCTATATAACCTGGTTTACATATTGTCCCACAAAGTAGTCCAAAACTTCCCCGAGAACCTAGAATCCCTTTCAGAAATAATATACTTTGGCAAGCCAAAACACACCCATACATTAGCAAAGAAAAGATCTGGTCCCTCATATGCTTTTACTATCTTTTTACATGCCATAAAAATACACATCTTACTGAATCTATCAACAACAACATAATGATAGTCATGGATATGTTTAGACATAGGTAATCCTCCTAAAAAATCCATAGAAATGTCAAACCATGGACAAGTAGGTACTGTAAAAGGCATATACAAACCCTCCTTCCTAGTCCTAGGCTTATTGGTATAACAAAGTTTACATTCATGTATAAATTTTGATACATCTTCTTGCATATTGGGCCAATACACGTATTTTTGCAAATGGGATAGGGTCTTACCAACACCGAAATGTCCCACTACTTTTGAGGTATGTGCTTCCCTCATTAATAGACATCTTTCTTATTTTGGCACACAAATCTTCCCCCATGAGTAGAGAAACCCGTCTTGGAGAAAACAATCTTCAATCCCCATCCTTTCAGCCCTTTAGGACTACAACTGCTGAAATGTCACCCCAAAATCTCTATCTTGGGCATATGACTCCCTGTAATCTTCCTTTGTGAAGGGCTTGATCTGAGAGATAGTGGCCAAGTAGGATATTTTCTCCTATGTAGGCAGCCTAGACAATATTTCTGCCACTAAGTTTATACTAACCTTCTTATATTTTACCACCAGATGGAACTCCTAAAGGAACCCCATCCACTTGTAGTGCCTTGCCTGCTGTTGAAATTTAGAATGTGCTTACAAGTACTCGACATGTTTGTGGTCAATGTGCAGAATATTTTCTTTACCTAACAAATAATTCTTCCATTTCTTAATTTCCTGAACTAGTGCATACATTTCCTTATCATATACTAAATATCCTCTAACTATTGAAGGAAAGGTATCAGAATGATAACAAACTGGCTTATCTCACTGTAGAAACACTACACCCATAACATAATCATTGGCATATGTCTCTACTTCAAAGGGTTGCTATGAGTTAGGAAGAGAAAGTATAGGAGCATGACTAATCTTTTACTTCAATAACTCAAAGGATTTATCTTGTTCCTTAGCCCAGTCAAAACCCTTACTCTTTTTGGCCACTGTGTTTAGAGGTACTGCAATCGCGAAGAATATTGGAATGAAATTCCACATGTACTATACTACTCCCACAAAAATCCTAGTTTTTACGGCCCCCATTGGTGTTGGAAAGTTGGTGATGGCTTCCACCTTCTTCAGATCCACTCGTATCTCTCCTCCTCCAACAATGTGCCCAAGATGGACAAGTGACTATTTGGAAAATTCACATTTCTTCATATTGGATAGTAGTTTCTCCCTAAAAACTTGCAAGACTTGCTGCAAATGAGTTAGATGCTCCTCCCATGTGGCACTAAAAATCAAGATATCATCCAAATAAATAATGACACATAAATCTATAAAATCTTGTAATACATCATTCATCAATCTCACAAATGTAGCAGGTGCATTACATAATCCGAATGGAACTACTAACCACTCATACAAACCTTGTTTCATCTTGAAGGTAGTCTTCCATATATTTTCCTCCTTCATTCTAACTTGGTGATAACCGGACTTGAGATCCAACTGCTTGAATAATTTGGCATGCTGAAGCTGGTCTAAGAGATCATCTAAGTAGGGAAGTGGATATTTGTTCTTTATGGTGATCTTATCAACACATGGTAGTTGATGCACATTCTCCAAAAACCATCCTTCTTTGGTACTATCATAATAAGAGAACCATATGGTGAGGTTCTCAGATGTAGCACACCCTATTCTAGAAATTCTTGGATTTGTTTCTTTACTTCAATACTCTCAGCAAGGATTTACTATACAACCCAATGTTTGGTAGAGGAGATTTTGGTAACTACTAAATCTCATGTTCTACCTCCTATTTTGTTGGTAACCACTGAAATCCTGAAAAACATCATGAAAAGATTGAATAATACTATCCAAATCATGTTTTCCTAGGTTAGAAATATTTTAAACTTCTACCCCATCTTTTTTATCCTTTAAAAAAAGTGAAAAAAACTTATTATGATTTTCTTGAATAAGTCATTTTTCTTGATTAGCACTCACCATAGTAACCCGTGTCTTATGATGGTATGCACAAATGTTGTATCTGATCCCATCCTTGACCCATTTGTACTGGTTCTCCCTTCTCATGAATATAGCATCCCTGATATATAAGTAAGGACTTCTAAAAACAACATCAAATGCATCAAGTGGAATAACAACAACCTCCAATAAATCAATATAATGGGAATTGATCCCAAACTTGACCTTACATCTTTTTGTTACCTGAATTTAAACACCCTTCTTCACCCAACCCAAGGGATATGGGTGTGGATACTCGTAAGTCCCAAGACCAAGCTTCTTTACAAATGCTTCTAAAATCAAGTTAGACTAAGAACTATTATCAACCAAAGCATTTACGTTAGTTCTCTTGATCTGGATTTTGATTTAGAATAGTCTACTCATCTCCTCTTCCTAGATGCCATGTTGGTGGCCATGTATCCAAGCCTCTCATCTACATCAGGGTCCTCTTCTATTTCCACCTCCCATTCTATCTTCATAGTTGTCATGGAATTCCTTGAGTCCTTGGTTTAGTTATTTGGATGTAACTCCAGATGCAACTTCCAATAGGTAGCATCAATATGACCATTCGATATCACAATTATTAAAAAAATTATTGGGATTTGTACGTACAAGTATTTAAAGTAGTGGAAACTTATTTGAATTTCCCTTTCCACTTACTTTTGTTACTTATTTTCCCATGTTCTTTCTTCTGTTGATTTGTCAACTTCTTTTTCTTTGGCTCTTCTTCTCCTTGCTTCTTCTCATCATCTATAAAGTATCCCTACACACACACACCTCATTGAGATATTTTGGCTTCATGGAGATGAATTTTATTCAAAGGTGAGTGGCAAGTCCTCCCAAGTACTTGGTCAGAATGTCCTCATCCTCAAATTCCATATTCAGCAACATGGCATGCCTCTAAAACTTCATAGTATAATCCTGCACACTTTGATCACTTTTGTATTTAAAATATTTCCATTTGATCGTCTGGTCAGTTTTATGGCCAATAGGATAAAAATTAGCTCTAAGTAATTCCTTAAATCCCTCCTAAGTACTAAAAATTAGAAGTTTATTCATTTCACTAGTGGCTATGTGGGTTTCTTACCAAACCAGTGCATGACCCTGCATTTTGAGATGTGAAAAGGTAATCCTTTGTGCCTCAATAGCATTATGGACGCTAAAATAGACTTCTAACTATATTAACCATTTATCAAGAAATTATGCATCTACTTGTCCTTTGAAGCTCTTAATTTCCACTTTGGTTTCAACTTTAAAGGGAGAATGATCATATTTTACCTTCTCTCTTGTAGTTGAAGTCTCTTCTTCACATTCTTCTTCTTCATCTTCTTCATCGTGTATCTTCCCTATGCCAAACTTCTTGGCCAATGCTCGATCCATTGAGTCCATGGAGTATTGTTTCATTAAATCTATCTTCTATAGATATTAGAGGTCTTGTTGATGCCTATACATCTTATCCATCATGGTCTCTAGCATCTCGATTCTATGGACCAAGTTCTCTTCTTCCATTTTTCCCTGAATTCTATGTTTCCACTTCTTCGCAGAAATGTTTAGATCACAAGGTAAAGCCTTTTCACCTTTAGTTGTAATCACTGTCATACAAACCTAAGAATGAATACCATAGTCCTGGATACTTGTTAGATCTGATACCAAAATGATCTGTAAACTCTCTACTTTGGAATTGTCTAAAAAATCCCGATTATGTTGTTATTCTACTTTCTATTTGAAAATGACAGTTAGGAGATAGTGAATAGAGTGCTCATGCTTTAGAACAAATTATTGCAAAGAAAGAAAACAATTAAAATCTCATGAACACCAATAATTTTATCCTAGACACATCAAGAGGAGGAAAAACTTTCATGGAGGGAAAAACTCTCTTTCTTCCCACTTTTATTGGAAAATTTAACATAAGAAGTTACAAAATTATAATAAGTGTGAAAGTGAAGTAGATAATATCTCACAATTCCTCCTAATTACTTGTTTGATACAACTTCAAGCTCCTTTCTTCTACTAACTCATTTCCAGCAGTAAGAACTCTTGCTCAATTACTCTCATATTTTTGATAATCCATTCCTTTACCCCTCCCAGGTATTTAAAGCCTCTTCCATGTCCTCTCATTCACTGGATATGGGAAAGGTTGTGGCAGGGAAGGTACAAAGTTGGATGCTTCAAATATGCATTCATTTTAGTTTCCATTTTATTTTTCCGTCAAAAGTGACAAGTTCACCTCCCTGCATAGACTGGCAATCACAAGACTACCACTCTAGCTGGGTGGCGGTTAAAGTATTTCCACCCAAGTTGAGTGGCAGTTCTATAATGGCCACTTTACACATAGCAACAGTTATGTTAAAAAGAAAATAGAACCTCCTTTTCTCCATTTTATCCTTTTGGTGTTAGCTGATCTAATGAAGTAGAGTAATCTTGGATCCCTATGGATCAAGGTGTTGAGCGGTTAGTGTTAGTGTCCCAATTGGGTGAAAGTTTCCAAGGCCATAGAAAGATAAAACAATAAAATTCTGTAAAGAGTACAAGATGTATGAAGCCAATACAAGTGCAGAAGATAAAGAAAAATCCTAAAGGGAGTTGTCAATTATTAGTTTTCTTTCTTAGGAATCATGTAAATGGTAACATACTTTTAAGAACTAGAAATGTACCCAAGTGCATAGATTTTCTGTCTGCGTAAACCAAATAAATCTTACCTAGATCTTGATAAGTAATTTTATAGAATAAATCTCTGATTAGTTTTCTTGCTAGACAGTTAAGACAATTTTATGTATCCTTTTTGAGAGATGGAAATCCTCTCACCATATTGTACTGATGAATTGTATCAAGATATATAAAATTGATTGGACCAAGTCTTTGATGCCATGACTATGAAGAGGAATAATTCTTAGCCACTAGTGCCTGATCATCCCCATAAGAATTTAAGTTGGAACATACGTCCCACATTTGAGGATTTTACAACCATTTTCAACCCTCTAGATTTATCTCGAATCAAACACAAATTTTCACCAAAATGAATATCAAAATCAATATTCACATTATGATCTAGAAGTTTATTAACTAATAATAAGTTCTTTGTTAAGCTAGGGAAATAATACATATGATAATCTATAATTCTATGAACCAAGAGGTAGAGAAATATTCCCAATACCTTGTACCGTTTAAGAAGAATCATCACCTAATGAAACATGGTTTTTCAAAGGTATGTTCCTCATTGTGGTAAACCAATATTTATGCCAAATCATGTGTCGAGTGGATCTGAATCAAATTAATAAACAATATTAGATGACATGGATGGTTCAATGGAATGGGTAGTGCATAATAAGTCCTCATCATCTAAATGATCTTCTAGATGAGATACATTTCCTTACTGATGGGGTTTATTTCACCACTTCCTCTTCTTATACTATTACTTGTAGTATGACTATCCCTGTTGTGATTTCTAATTTTGAATTTTGTAATTTCTTGATGAGAATTTCTTATATGTATTATACTAGCAATATTTCACCTCATCTCCTAGTTTGCATATAGTAATTTTTTTTTCCGCTTGTCCCCTTGATGCTATTTTAGGGGCTTTAGGGAATATTATCATGTGCACTTACCTTTATTATGAGAGGATAGTGTCTTATTTTATTCTTCATATTTATTATAAAGTGCTTCTTCTTGCTGCAACAAATTCACCATCTTTTCATAATTGATGGTCTAATCTTAAAAATTGTGTGTCATCACAAAAATGCTATAAGAGAAAGGAAGTGCTCTCAGACCAATGGGAACAAAATATGTATAAGTAACATCCTTTCCTAGGGATAGAAGTGAAGCCTTCAATACTGTAACTCTCTACAAGAAAGCCTCCACTTTCTCATTTATCTTGAATTTGAGTCTATGCAATTAAATTTGTAAGTTCAATATAGTGTTCTTGTTTTTGGACTCATGCATGATGCTTAACTTGTCCCACACTTATTTGGGTGTTTTGGAATCTTTAATTTAGGTTTTTACATAATCATACACTTTGAACAAGATTATCAATTTGGCCTTCTGATTTTACTTGTCAAAATTTATCTACCAAGTTGCATCATCAATTGATTTGATTTAGGAACCATTAAAAACTAGTGAAATTTCTTCAAACTTGAGTTGATTTTAAATTTTTATCTTCCATGTGGCATAGTTTTTTCCATGGAGCACTTATAAGTCAAGCAAAAATAATTTTAGAGCATTGTTTTCCATAGTGGGTGGTTAGATTGTTCCTAATTAGATGGATTGTTGGCATAAAACAATGCAAGAATACATTGAAAATACTTATTTACAGTCGATTATGTAGAAAAATTGAATGGAATGAAAACATGTTTTGTTTTATGAGGCCCTGGTAGCCTCTAAAGCTCAAAATGGATCACAATGTGTAAATAAATGTAAAAAAAACTCCAAAATGCTGAAAAACTAAACTTTCAGGTAATCCTCCTTTGGATTTTTTTTCTCAAAATATGTTATAAAGAAAAGTGGGAGAATTGTGTTTGTCCAAAAGTAGTATTTTCCTTGCTAAATTTAGCAACGGGTTTAGTCATAGTTATCTCCCTTTAGTGGTGGTTTTATGCCACTATAAATGGTGGTGCTACCAAATTATGCACGAAAAAAGGACTTGGGGGGTGTGGGTCGAACCCATGACTTCCCTCTCCCACAAATTCCTACTATCCAATAAAGTACTTATACCAAATGTTGAGGACCGGGAAATAGGGAGGAAACGTGTGTATGATCTTATTGATATGAAATAACATATTACATAGGAACATGGGTTGTAATTTATACATGGATTGGAATATCATGTGAAAAAAAGTAGGAGGTTACACAGGAGCAAAAATACTCCTCATAATAAACCAAAAACTATACAGGAGTACAAATATTGTTATAAAACAATATATCAATATAACCAAATAATAAACCACTATTTAGCTATGTAAAACAACTAGTTACCATAATAACATGATAATAAACTATGATCTATGATAAACATTAAATACAATAAAAAAATACTAAGTAAATTATGTTTACCATAACACTCAAAAATATCAAAAGGCATCTTGAGGGCTGATTTTATATATAAAGTCACTAGGTTAGAGATGAAGAAAAGCATTTCTTCCATCAAGTCAAGGGAACTATCCTCAATAGTTATAAGTAGCATGTTGTAAAAGGACAAAAATTCAAAAGAAAAGACATCAAAGTTACTGGTCGAGGTTTCATATTCATTTATAAGTTCTCTAATATTATTTTGACTCTTATGCTTTTGAGTTGTGATGTGAAAGAATTTAGTATAACAGTAACCACCCTTGATTTAAAGTGCTTTAGATTTTGTGCTCTAGTAAATATCATCTTCTTAGAGAATGTTGTGGTACTCTATAGTAATCTATAGCTCTTTGGAATGGAGAGGGGGATTATACTCATTTCAACAATGGCCTTGGATATTTACTCAAGCTCATAAGTATTTTTTTAATCAATATCAAATGTTCCCAAAAGAGTTAATCTTCCAGTTCTTGAGTTGTATTTTAACCCAAACAATATTATTTATAAACTTGAACATATCTGAGCCCTTTAAATCCATATCCCACCAACAATAAATGAGGTCATGAAGATTATTGTTGCACAACCAAAGAAATTGAAATCGAAAAGGAGGTTTTTTTATTTCCATTACATTTGAAGCCATGAGAAGGAGAGTAGAGTGATGAGAGGAAAATTTAGGGAGGGATTGTAATAAAAAACCCTAAAGTGACCAACACATTTGGGTAAACCCATCATTCTATCTAGTCTGAACTAAATTTGATTATTCCCCAGTCTTCTATTGGACCAAGTGAATCAATTCCCATTAAGGTCTATGTTAATAAGATCACCTATGTTTACCAAATTTAGGAATTACTCCATACAATTGAAACTATCAATAGAACCACCTGGTTTTAATAAATGGAAAAGTGGGGTGTTGAAGTCTCCCACAATGAACTAAGGAATATTAGAACTATTTAACATGAGCTTTTTGAGTTTAGACCAAACCATATCATTGAGTACTTTAAAATTACGGGCATATAGGTTGATGGTCATCCAACAAAAGTTGGAGCCAATATCTTAGAAGAATACATCAACATAGGAGGGTGATTTAAATATGCATTCACCAAACATGACCGAGGGATGCCAAAGAGTGCATAAATTTCCCAAGTTTCTAGTAAAGGAATGTTCTATAAAAGTGGCTTTTGGCCATAATTAGGGGACCATGGACTCATATTTTAGTTTGGTTTCTTGTATCATAATGATGTCATACTTAAGGTTCAATCTCATCCCCTTAATTTCTCTTAATTTATGGTGACCATTTTCACCCCTGATGTTCTAAGTGAGGATCTTCATTTATGAATTTTTGATTTAGAATTCCCTAAAATGGATAAGGTACATTGAGTATCTTCAACAACACCTTAGAAAGCCTCAAACAACATCTTAGTATAATTTGGTATTATACCTTTATAATTCTTCCATCCCAATTCCAATTTTTTGGAATTAATCCTTAGGATGTAAGCTAGGTTCAGTTCCTCTAAGAGAAATCAAAAGTTTTAGAAGAATGTAACACAACAGGAGTAACAACCATAACCGTGATCAAGGAGGGAGATAGGAAAGGATGAACATAAATAATATATATAAAAAAATTAGTATACCATTTGAAATTATAACATTTGAAGTTTTTGTAAATGATGATTCTATATTTAGATCTGATGAAGCAAGCTAGAGGGGGGAGGGAGCACCCAAGGTAACAGTACCAAATGCAATAATATGTGGAATAGATAGAGAATTAGAATAAGGGGTGGACAAGGGTAGTTATCTATCCTAAAGTAGGCTATAAGATGGGTCAATAATTACAAAAGGGTTTGAAGTAATAATATCATAAACAACCTTAGAATAATTTTTCCCTTTGGAGGAAGTAGGAGAAAGATTGAGCTTTGTTTTGTTAGATGATATTTGGATAAATTTGGGAGTAGGTTTGTATGGGAAATTATATGCCCTATGATCCATGATTTTGGTATAAATAAAGACATTAAGAGGGAGGTGAATCAGTTTAAATTTAACCTTTGAGGGATAATTCAAATTGGTTACTTTTTATGAAGAAATAACACTATCAGCTATGAGCAATAAATAATATAACGCATAAGAAGACAATATTTAAAGTGGGAAACCCATGATGGGAGAAAAAACATTATGAAACCAATGCACTAAGCTAGAAAATATGTTAAATAAAATATTAAAAAGGTATCAAGCTTCTTAAGAACCCAATCAATATGAAGCACTAATTTCAAGATTTGATCAAGCACCTACTTGACTCCTTGCAAGATAACTTGCATGAAAAACACCAAATTTTAATTTTTTATAAGATTAAACTTAGACTTCATAATAATTTTGATCTCTCACTTTACATAGTTTCTTTGACAACAAATAGTGATCCTAAAATTTCTCAAACATTTTCCTGCACCTTTTTCATACACCTTCACTAGTCTCAATGCATTATAATATTTCCCACTTTTTCGACAAAAAATTCATCCATAAAAAATATACATATATAATAGAATGAAATTATCACACGAATCTAACATTTCCAATTCGCACCTATACAACTTCTATCACTTTTCATCTTGTACAAGGAAGACTAACTAACATCACAAAGCTATCAACTAACATTGATTACATTTTTAGGAGATCAAATGAAAAATCCTTCATTTCATGAACTATCGTAACTCTTCATGTAATTATGGAGAAAAATAAAACATGTCTTAGAACTCTGAAATTTAGTTACACTTAAAAATATTCCAAAATGAACCTTTGCAACACCCATTTGTAATGGTCATTTTGATTTGTCTTCTAGCATAATGAGCTCTTATTTGTCTTCTAGAAATTTCTAAACATGAACCAAGTGGAAAAATTATGTGATCACATTACATAATCCTTATTTTATCTCTTTAACTACTTTATATCCTTCATTCCTCACCATTGTGCCTTCCAACTTCATTAGAGAACCTATGAGAGCACTAGGTACTAATACTAGTAAGCATAATCTTGAACATGATGAAAGAGAATACTTATGAGATCACATAAATCCATGAATTCATGAGAATTAGGTCACAAGATGTCTACATCAACAAAAATATCTTTGAGATTATCAAAAAAGAGCATGGATCATTTGTTCAACTCTTCTTCACAGCCTTCAACAAGCAGTCATGGAGGACTATATACTAGTCATTGAGGAGCTTGAATAGAAACTAAGAATGAGCTCTTAAGAAATTATCATAGATTTTGCATGATTTTTATGGTTTGTAGGCACCATTTAACTACTAAGAGGATGCAACATACCCTCATTCCCTTCATGAATCATGCATTTGAGAAAATTATTCACTGATTTGTATGTACAAAGGTCATCTTCAAAGAATTAGAAAGATCACACACTTTCTGATTTTATCATGACTTCAAAGGAACCCTAAGAGGATGATATGTATGTCATGTAACTCTCAAAGTCCATATTTTATTTCATTCCATAGAAAAATAGCTCAAGGTTGCATGATTTCCAAGACATGCACATGAAAGGTTTTGAGATTCATGAATTAGTCTTGAAAAGTGAGTTGATCTACTTATGTAAACCTCTGTCCATTACATATAAGTCACTTTTATGAAAATATCCTATCATTATACAACCTCCCACACAAATTTAAATCATCAAATCAAGAGATATGGTCATGATATTCATGCATTTATGGGACCGTGTTTACTAGTTCTTAAGGCACCAAAGACAGGTCTTGACTTGAGGAATCCTTATTTAAATTTACTTTCAGGACCAATTAATACCAAAAATAATTCAAATGGGATCCCCATTCCATCTTCAAAATATTATGTGCATGGGTTGTGAAGAGAAAACCACAAGAGCATCTTAGTTTCTCAACCTTCTTGACTACACATATAGTGTAGTTGTAGACCAAAGGGTTTTAGAACCCAAACCACTTTACCAAAGAAAATAATGAGCTCCACCATATCACCTTAGACCTTTAGAAGGTGTTCATATTCATTTTCACCTTGTAAACAAAAAATCACACACTTTGGGTATATATCTAGTCTTGATCATAAACTGCTATTCATATGACTCCTAAGTAAGAAGAGTACAAATTAACCCATGGATTTAGCTATCTTTCTTTACTTTTTGTTTCCTATTTTGTTCTTACACACCTTATTTCTCAGTTTGACCTCCAACCCTTCATTTTATCTGAGTCTGGACATTAGTGTCCAGCCATGATGCTAGCGCCAGACACCCTCGTCCCCTATGAGTACCTCTAACCTATTTGTACTTTACTCTCATCATTTGGGTTCTTTCTAGCCGTTTGGGCATATTATATTTTTGGTAGCCATAATTTCTGGGGTAATTACAAAATATGAGCAAGGGAATCATTTAAGTATAAAGGTATGTGACCATAATAAAGGACCAAGCACTAATCATTAGCTATCACAACCTGAGGTTACATCTAAAGGATATTAAAGATCAGTCAAACATCCATTCAATAGAAAGGGACTGCATTATTTTGTATACACTTCATAGGAGGGGAAGTTCATTCTATTCCATGTAAACATCTATTACATTTATTTTCATCTAGATACTTGCTCGCTATCAAGTACGACATGCACAAGATCCACTTAGGGCACGATTTCACACACACACACACACACCTAGAACTACATTGGGTAATAAATGTAGTGAAACAATAAGTCATAAGTTAACTCATTTGAAAAATGAGGATAGTCTGACCCATCATTTGTATTATTTTCTTTTTAGGATTTGATGCACTCTTAAGGGTATTGCAGGTGAATTATTTATTGTAGGTTATCATCGACCTTGAAAATCATTGTGTGACATATTAGTGACCAAAGGTGAAGGACAACGAACACCTTGTGACCATGTGGAGGAGGTTTTATGATGGTTTTAGTAGTCAAAGGAACCCAAAAATAGGTCTAGGGTGCCTGCAAGTGCCCCTTCCCCTTTCTAAACACCCCATTCTAAGAAAATTGTTAAATCACACATTTTTCTAAGGATTTGTGAGAAACATATCCCTCTCTATTCACTTGGTTATCACTTTGGCACAATCTAGGAATAATTATGAAATAAATAAGTCATCTTATCTCTTCTTTGAAACTAGGATTTCAATACTTAATTGCTTAATTTTCTTGGGTCTATTTTGTACTTAATTGTTTATTTATTTACTACTACATAACAATCAGACTTAGGAATTTATTTCCATATTTTCTTAATAATTTTGGTGAACCCGACCATTTTAAACCCTTCCTTCTGAATATGTATTCACCTTATTGAGTCATGAATCAATCATCTTATCCTACTTTCACTCCCACTAGGGTTTCTGACATGATTACTACTGTTGTTGATTTCATGCAAGTTTGTACTCAATATTCTCCTCTCTTTGTTATTCCTATGGCTAATCCTTCTATCAATGTAGTAACTACTCACCACACTCATCCTCCTACAACTCCACCTATTTTTATCCTGCCACCTATTACTTATACAACTCCTCCTGCTACTTCTAGAGGCTATGATATCATTGAGAAACTTAAGAATACGCCAACTAAAATATATCTCTATGAATTATTTCACAATGCACTCGATTTTCGGCATACATTAGAAGAATTCCTTCATTCTATTTACATTGGAAGTGATAATTATTTGGTGTCATTCACACACCTCATTCATTCTCTCAAAAACAAATTCCATGTGCTATCTCATTTACTAATGAGGACATATCATCATTTTCTCTTGACAATCCATGTGCACCTTTGATCATCATTGATATTATTGGCACCATTTGTATTAAGAATGTACTCATTGAAAATATCTCTATCGTTAATTTATGTGCTCATTCTCTTCTAAAACAACTTGGTGTTATAAACAATCTAATTTTGAACAATTCTACTCTTATTCGTGGCTACGATTCAACTACCCACACTTGGTTAGAAACCATCACATTACATATAAAATTTGGGCCTAAGACTATCCCTACGGAATTATTTGTTATCAATACTTAATTTAAATTCAATATTTTACCTGGAAGATCTTGGATTCATGCAATGCAAGCAGTTCCATCCATTGTTCATCAATGTGTTAAATTCCTACATGATGGATATGAGCATACCATTATTGTGGACCCTGATCCATTAAAATTTTGTTGCATATAACCTATTATTGCTATACATATTCCTCCATAGCAACATATTCTATATAATACTATTGATACATATGACATTGGTCAATCTAGTGATCCATAGTCTTCTTCCTCCACTCCAAGCACTCCAGTTATTGATACTCATACTACTAACATCATTTCACCCATAGTGTCTGCTCTTATAAACACTACTGCTCCGCTCATTTAGGATCCTCTTTCTCCTACATCTAGTTCACATCCTACCAATATCCTTGACTTGGATATAAAACATAACAATGCCAATACCGATGACTTTGACGAATTTGATGATGAAATCGATACCGTTGAAATTACTAATGACAAATTGTGCAATCTTAATTTCACTCCTATCGATTAAGTTACAATTTAGGCTAACCCCTATTTTTCACATGTTAATTAACTTGAATTTATTGACATATTTTGTTAACTATGCATGTTTTGAGCCTTCTTTGTAGGAGCAGTACTTAAAAGAAATGGGTTGTTGCCAAATTTGGATCAAGATGGAATTTTTTTGACATTTTCCTTGTCAAAATCACATGTTTATTTGATTTGACTTGTACTCTTATCTCTCTGGTTGTGCTAGTGTGACACTACTCTCAGTCATTTTGTGTTTTTGGCTTATACCCACACAATATCAATTTGTGAGTATAATTGTCAAAATTCTTGTGCTAGTGTCAATCTATGTGCATTATTGTCAAAATACCCACACTAGTGTCAATATGTGCGCGTTACTGTCAAAATTCCTACTATAGCATAAAAATTCCCTCTCTAGTGTCAATATACCCATGCCAGTGTCGATATACATGAGCTACCATTAAACCAAGCACACTACTATTGAACCTTGTGCATAACCTATCTTCCGGAGGCCATACATTTTGCTCGCGAACTCGAAACAAATCCATTTTTTGTGTTGGAAATTTATTGAATCAAACTACACAATAGAAACATAAATTTAGGATTTTGACTTGCAGAAAATGTATGGTTTCCTTTATTAGAAAGCTAGTCATTTTCTAACATGTCTAAATGCTTTGATAAATGTTATATTTCCATGTTTTACTTTATTTAGACTAAATATTTTTTATGCTCGTCTCTTGTACCTTTTGGTGATCTCGAGAATAAAAAAACTTTGATCTCTATCTTTTTAACATTTGAATTAATTTGGAAACTTAATATTTCATTTTTGCTTAAGGGAATGAAAATTTTGTTAAAGCAATCTTTATAGTCCTTTGATTTATAAGTTTTTCCATTCTTAATTAGTTGGGTTACTTGTTTTGTATGCTCTTCTCTTGTGTCTTAAGATGATCTTGAGAATATAAAATAACATTTAATCGTCTTTCATTATATTTTAGATATTTTGGAAAACTATTAATATTTTGCATGCATGAACAATACTCACTTGTCAAATAAAAAGGATCTATACCAATACTAATAAAAAATTTTACAGGTTGCAAATAGTGTGCAATACCATATTAAGATCAAAATATAAAAAACACACCACTATTCAAAACATTGTATTTGTAGGTTCACATAAGAGCTACAACTCGTCCGCTTTAAACTGTGGGAATTATTTTGGCATAGGCCATAAAACTCATTATGAGGATTACCATAAGAACCCCAAATTATTCCACACCTTAAGGGAAATGGTGGATGAAATAGGAAGTGCCCCACTACTCACTTATCTAGTAAAACCCTTGTAAGAAAATCTTCACGTTACCTGTATGAGGCCTCGTTCATTAATTTTATTATGGGGTAATGTTCCACCTCTTTAGGAGAAATCCTATAAGTGTGTACCTCCCTTAGGTAAGAATTGGTGAGTTTTGTGAACAAAATCCATAGGGAACCATTTGCAATTGGGGCTAACTATACCTTAACCAACCATGTTTCAAAGATCTCTCACAAAGTGATTTTTTTTTTAGTCAAAACCTTGTTAGTCAAACAAGGGGAGAGTCCATCAAAGTTGGAACCGAGTGTTATTAATCATGAAACTTACTACACGTTACTTTTTATTAGTTTCTACCTTATACTTTACACAAGGTGAAACTCTATCAAAGTGAAGCTAGGTTTTTTTCATCACCACTTAGTGTAATCATTTTTTTTCTTGTTTCCATTTTAGGAAAAAATAAAACATACATACAAAGTGTTACTCAAGATTATGTCCACCAATTTTACACCTGCTTACATCCTTCCTTATTGTGACTGTGATAGCAAGTGTTGAAAGTGTGTTGGTATGTCCTCAAATCTTGAGTATCCTTGTCTTGATACCCACGTCAATCCATTTCATTATAGTTAGGATTTATTTATCATCGATATTACTTTGAGGCTTTATGCTTCTTGCATCATCTCAATACAATTTTGATGCTTACATCTTGTTTCTCGTAAACTTGATTTAAGTTTCTAGATTTTACTGTTATGCTACCCCCATCTTAACAACTCCTTGGTATACTTTGACATTTTTTCCTTCCAAACATTTCCTTAACCTTGAAAATTGTTGTTGTTACGTTGTTCGCTCCATATCAATATTATTTTGATACTAATATCATGATTTTTTGCAAAGATGTATTAACATATCTAAGTGGTATTGTTACGTTGCTTTGATTTGTAACTTCCACTTTTTGGGATATAGGCCTTGTTTGTATCTAGACTATTTATAATATACTTTGAATCAGAAGTCACTTCAACCCTTTGTTAAGACTTACTTCTTTCATATTTAAAACTTGACTCAAGTGTTGATATTTGGTTTTATCATCTTGTGTCAACCAATCATTAGGACACATTTTACATACAAAGTAGTTTCTTGTAGATTCTATTTCTATGCCAAACTTGTGTGATTGTTCCTTGTGATCCTCCATCTTATAGAATTTTTTTCCTAGGAAAATCCTTTCAATCCTTTAGTTCTTTATTGTTTTCCATTGGACATTCTTTGGCCATTATTTGACATTCATAGAAACCTTCGCAGACTATTACTCTAATTTTTTTTTACTTAGGTTTTTTTTATCCTTGTACACATTTTTCAAACCTTACAAAAAATTTCCTGTCAATAAAATTTTGAGGCAATTTGAACATTGGAAAAGTTTACTTTTTAGCCATTATGTTGCTAAATTTTGATCAACCATTTTGAAATTTACACTTGTAACTTGTTATCCAAATCTTGTTGGATTGTCAAAATTGTGTCATCAATATGTTTGCTTTCCTTAGGCCTCATTTGGAAAAATAACATGAGCATCCCTATATTTGTAAAATGTCTATTCGGTTGTCATTACACTACTCAAATTGACATGGAACTTCCTTTTCCATGAAGGATTTAAATCATACTATCTAGGTCTAAGAATTTGGACCCAACTATGCCAACCATGACTGACTATCGCATGGTTCCTCACTCTCACAAAAATAAAGAGCTTGGGTTAGGAATTCACATCAAAATATGCCTATCATGACTAAACCTTGATTGGTTCTTCACGATAGAGAAACCATTAAGTTACCCCTTTCCCCACCTTCATCTCATAATCAATGGTATGACTCTGATGATTCTAATCCAAAATATTCTTCTGATTCCCCAAAACCTTTTGATGATTCTAATCCAAACTATTCTTCTAATTCCATTCAGTCTCCTAATAATTCTGATCTAAACTATTATTTGGATTTCCCTTAGTTTCATGAGCCTTATCTAATCAAGTTTCTTCTAAGAAATAACCAGTCTTCTAAAAAAAGTTTCCCTTCTCCAAGGGTTTCTGTCACCAAAACTTCTCCCCATCAAACATATAATTTAAATATTAAGTCATGGTCCTCCCTTTCTTCACTGGACCCCCTTTATCAATAGCATCAACAACGTCTTCCTCATTTGAATATATGTGTGATTCCTAGATTGTCCAATCAAAAATATAATTCAATTCCTAAGTGGCAGTCCTCCCTTTATTTGTAGGACCCTCTTTATCATTCTCCTTAATGACATCTTCCTCCATTAAATATCTATGCAACTCAAAATTATTCTAAAAAATCATCTAATTTGACCCCTATGTCATAATCTACTAACTTTATACGTGATCCTCTTTGTCTACTTGCACTATGTCATCTTATAGGAAACCAACTACCAAGATTTTTCAAATCCACATCTTTTTTAACTAACGAGACATCCAAATCCACATCTAATTCATATCTTGAGTCATATTCTTCTATAAATTAAAATCCAATTCCTCTTTGTCCCATGGGTCATTTCGATCATTCCTTATTATATATTCATCAATCTTATAAATATTGATGTTTGCGTCTACGTGGAACCATTCATAATAAATTATGTGTTGGGATATCTTTTCAAAGCACCATCCCTTTCATTTGTGGACACAATAAGGTCAATCCTTCCCATCCTATACATCATTAAACATCTTCTAAATCTTTTGTACTTGTTATTCCTCTTTCTTCCAATCAACTTTATATCATTGACCAACAATGACCCATATTGATTGATTTCTTTCAAAATGGATAAGAAATTGGAGAATTTTTGGGAATACATGATTAAATTCCTCTAGAGGATCATGAGCAAGGATTCAATTTTGACCTCGATGCATTTTTGTATTATAGGGAAGAAGTTGATTCCTTTTGTTAGAAAATAGAGGAAGATCCTAAGATCATCTAACTTGATCCTTATTTTATTATTCCAACTTCACATTCCTCATTGTATGATAAAATTCCTGGTTATGACATTGATGCATGGCCTATATTCTCATCACTTAATCATTCTTTACAAATCATGAGTTCCCAATCATAATCTCACCTTGGGTCACCTCCTAGTAGCCCATCATATTCTTTTATATGTGGGCCATCTTTTAGTAGCCCTTCATCTTCTATTTGTGGTTCACCTCTAGGTATCCCATTATCTTCTATTCTTAGGCTGCCTCTTCATAGACCTTCATCTTCTATTTGTGGGTCACCTCCAAGTAGCTCATTATCCTCTATTCTTATGCCATATCCTAGTATCCCTCCATATTCTATTCATGGGTCACCTCTGGGTATCCATATATCCTCCATTTTGAGCCATGTCCTAGTAGCCCTTTGTCCTCATCTATCTATGGGACACCTCTAATTATCCCCTTATCTTCTATACTCAGGCCACACCCTAGTAGAATTTCATCTTCTATCTGTTGCTGACCTCTCGGTAGCTATTCTGATTTAATTCTTAGACCATATCCTATTTTCCCATCATATTATTCTTTTATCAATGACTGGGGAAATCCCACCATCATTCCTCACATTCCTCTCATCAATCATGAACTTACACTTTCTTCTCCCATTTCTCGGGATTAGGAAAATCACACATTAGCTTAAATGAAACCCAAATGGTTTCTTCATCAAGCTATGATAAAAAATTCAAAGAGCTCGAAAGTTCCCAAAAATTAAAACAACCATAAACTTAAAAATTAGATGTGATTCAAGAATACACACCAACACAACCATTAAATATTGCGCAAAGTGCATAAAACTATAGATAGGGAAGTCAAGCTCCCACATACAAAATCAATATTCAAAGATAAGTCGTAGTCACTTATCGAATATGATCTCACCACAGTCATAGATATTGGAGATAATATAACTCTTGATAAGAAAAAACACATAGTCTCCCTTATAAAATAAATCGCAAACATCATTATTGGATCCTATCATGCAGAGTGACATTATTTTTTCTAGTTTCAAAAATAATCAAAAATTAAAAAAGTACAAAAAAAAGAGAAAACATTAAAACTTTACATAAAAATCAAAGGAAAAAAGATCAAAAATTGCAATCAAGTATTGCATACACATGGATGTTCTTTCTTCCCTTTTTTTCCATTAATCTACAATTCATCCACCATGTTCATCCCTTCGATGATATTTTGGTTTGTCTATTTGCACTTATTTTGTGACATTTATCTCTATAATATCTGTTTGACCTTGGTCTTTGATCACTTTGGAAAATTAAATAACAACTGACCTCTTATAGATCCTATCACTATCTACATCTAATAAATTTGTTGCAACAAACTTTTGGGAATATTTGTTGACACTATCCAATTTCATCATCGTAATCACTTTCACATCCTTCCATCAAGCCATTGGTGGTTCTTAACCTCTTATCAAAAAATTGAGAGAGCTGAAATTTGTTTTTAGAAAGAAAAAAAAATCAAAAAAGAAAAAAGAAAATCAATATTTAACTCTCTCTTAGGGTATTTCCAATATTTGTACCAGGGCTATGGATGCCTAGCTGGTAGTAGAGAAATGTTGTGACTAGAATCAAATACATCTTTGTCAAGGATATGGACACCTGGATGGAAGCAGAGAAATGTACGACTCTCCTTTTATCGTTCATTCACAAATCAACATTCAAAATTAATCATTCCTACACATTTATAGTTTTTCCTCACTTACTACCCATTAAATCTTAACTTCAAGATATAATTCATTTCCAAATGCAAACATTGGATCTATATGAGCAAATAGGATTAGTATGTTACCAAGTGTTGTTTGGACCTTGTTCACACTTTTTCTTTATTCATCATCTTGTCTCAATATGTGTGCCTTTGGCTAATCACTTTTTCATCATGATTCTTCTAGCTAGATTTTCCATATCCTTTCATAACATTTTCTATTCTTCTACTTCATTCAGAACATCCATGTGTATAAGATTTTCTTTTTACCATGTTTGAGGTAAAAATTTTCCCTTCTTTCAATAAACAATCATTTCCTTTTATCTATCATATGTTTTTTAGCCAAATTGCACTAAAGGCACACTTTTTCCTTCTTAGAACTTCATTGGTTTGAGTTCATCATTATGTTGAACTTATCTATCTTTACCTTGATTTAGATTATCTTCTTCTTATATATGTGTGTGATATTTTCCATTGTACATTATCACCTCTTTCTGGGGGCATCTGTGCATCTTCATTTCCCTTTATATAGCTTCGGAAAAATTTTAGAAAACCCTACAAAAACACAAAATATCAAAAAATCCAAAAAAATTGGTAAAAAATCATAAGTTTCAAAACATTGGTAAAACACAAAAACCCTAAAAAAACATAGTCAAAAATCATTAAAAGTCCAAAAAATTGGTAAAAAATTCAAAAAATTGGTAAAAATGTCAAAACTCCTAAAAATTCAAAAAAATCACAAAATTAGTAAACACAACATTTAGTCAATTGATTTTTTTGAAAAAAAGGTCCTCAAACATCGAAAAGTGTCCTACAAAACATCTTTTTGGGTTCTCTCCTATTATTGCACATGATTTACTTATTGTTTTGGTCTACCTCCATTAGCAAAAGTTGGTTTTACTACTATGTCTATACTTCCTTGCACAAACGAATTGCATGGTACTGTTTCATAGGGCAAATCTTATTTTTCATGGGACTTCCTTGTCCTCCATTTATTCACCTTACAATGTATTCTTGCTTTGGGTGTCATCTTTAACCCTTATCATACAACTCGAACAAGTCGAATCTAAAGCTAGATAATAAAAATATTAGTACAACTATCTTAAATGTTGTTTGTTTGAGCATATTTTTCTGTACTTGTTTGGTTTCTTGTTTTCTTGTTTAATTTCTCATAGAGCATTGTGTTCTGTATGTTACTTTGAGTAATTCCTTGCATGTATATATATATAATAATTGAATGATGTAGATCACAAAGAAAAATGATGAAATAACGTTGTTTTTAACATCAACGAGATGATTATTATTTCCATTCTCTTCATCTTTATTTTTCTTCCTTATCATTTTATTTTATCACACATTTTCTTCAAAAACACCTGGGGCAATAGGGATCAGCTTCTATCCCCCCTCCTTAATTTCTTCTATTTGTTTCCTTCATCTTTTTCGATCGGCGATCAACCTCTTTCATCACCCCATCAACACTTGAGGGGGAATCCTTCATTCTACTAAATTTTCTTCAACTCCAAAATTTATTTTTCTATACTTGTCTAGTATCTTTGAAGTGTCGTATCTTACGCCACCCCAAAGAGGGGAAAATATAGATACCTAAAATTATCTTAGGTAATTTTAATAATAAAATTGCACTTATTTTCCTCTTTCCCATCATTTCCGTAATAATTAGTGCTTTTCTGATAATTAGCTAACATTCCCCTTCTTATTCGTTAATTATTAACTAAAAATGAACTAAACTAGGATAAGTATAATGATATTTAATCTAATCTAGGAGGACATAAATTCTATAAATAAATGCACTAAAACAATATAAAGTAATTTAAATAATTAAACTATTAGAAATGAAACCCTAATATGCAAGGAGAAGTTAAGGAAATAACTCATCTAGTTGTAGATGACCATTACAGAGTGTTATAGGTCTGATTGGAAATTCCAAAAGTAGGAATGACTAGACAGAGGTCCCAAAAAGGGTGGATTTGGAAGATCTGAGAAGACTGGAGCACCTAAGAGGGTATTGGGTCACCCTGGGGCATCCTCGTATAGTAGAAAAGGCACCTTGGTCTCTCAAAAAACTCAGAACTTGATTCCTTCAGGGTTAGAAGATGACGTGTTACCTTTCTTTTCTATCGCATTAGATTTTATGAACCGTGTCAAATGTATCAAATAATGGAAGATGAAATGATGACCTATAAAAGGAAAAGGAAGTATCAAAAATCCTAAAAATAAAGATGCAGAATGAATGGGCTGGACTGACCTCGGCTGCCACAACAGTGGGCTTACTAAAATGAGTGTTGCACTACATTTCAGACCCAAATGTAATTCTGGTGTGTGTGTGTGTGTGTGTGTGTGTGTGTGTGTGTGTGTGTGTGTGTGTGTGTGTGTGTGTGTGTGTGTGTGTGTTTGTGTGTGTTTGTGCATGTCATGCCCTAGGTTCTCTTGTGTCAGTAGCACTATGTGAAGTAGCGAGAAATAACTAGATGTAAAAAATATAATAGCATGTGTACATGGAATAGAATAGAATCCCTCCCCCTATGAAGTGTGTGTTGATGCAGATATCCTAGCCTTGATGCATGGGACTATGTAGATGTAAGTGATGCAATGGATGCAACTCAAGATGGAGTGATAGTAGTAGATGCAACTAAGACCCTCATTATGGTCTCATAACTTTATATATATATCATTCTCTTGGTCTAATTTCATAATTAACCCCGATATGGCCGACTAGGAAAAAGATAAGGATGAAAAAGGCTAGAAAGAGCCCAAAAAGTGGTGGGAAAGTAGAAAAAGGATCAGGGTACCCCAGGTGAGACCAGGGCACCCTGGGGTGCCCCAATACAACATTGGGCACCTTGGTTTAGGATAAAATGATGGGAAAGTTCCGAAACAGACTGGGCATGTACATAAAAATGTGTGGGAATAATGAAATAAAATGTAAAATAAGATGGCAAAAATATGGGATTAATTAGTACTTTCTTCACTCAATAACCTCCCAAATAGTAGTATGGGACCAAGATAAATAATGTCTAAAGTGCATGATTTTATGACTACAGTTAATTAACAACCTTTCATTAATTAATTAACTCTTCCCCCATTCTGGATGCCAGTTAACAACCTTTCGTTAGTTATAATCCACTTCTAAGTGATTAATTTAACATTATTAGTTAATTATGCCTTCTATTTTAATCAATAAACCCCTTTTATTGGTTAAAATCCCCTCCTACACCCCTTGAATCATGCTAATTTTCATCTTAATCCCCTCTAAATAGATTTTATAAGCTTATCCCTACCTATTACTTAATCAAATTTTATTAATTAAACCCCTCTCAACTCCCATAAAGTGCACATCCTTTATTAAATATGCACATCCTTTACATTTCTTCTTTGGGCTTTATCCCACATCCACCAAATTACTAGCCTTGCCCAAACATGAAAGCTATATAAGGAACCCTCCTCCCAATTTTTCACACACCAAACTTTGATTAGTGAAAACTATAGGCATTTTGATTTGATCCATTCTCCATTATTTTGGAATAGCTTTTCCATCTTTTGCATCCATTCTATAAAATTGAGAAGTATAGGAAAATCCAAAAATGGCCTTGTAGCCATTTCTTGGTGAGATCTCATTCTCATTCTTGAAGCAAAAAACACCAATTTGATTGCTAAATGATCTAATAGGTTCATACTTTAAGTATCAATCACACAAGAGTAGGAATGGCTTAGAATTTAGTTTATTATCTTGGATGTATCCTCCATGCACATAGGATAAGGGGGAGATTGAGATATATTTTAACATAAAATATATCTATATATAGTTTTTAATAAAAATCTCTGTATTATATATATATATATATATATATATATAAACCTAAACTATATAAAATCTAAAACTATGGTTTATATAAGCCGAAACCATATATATTTCCCAAACTATATGCTATGTCACATATATATAAAATCATACATTAAAAAATTAGGGTTTATATTTGGGGGAAGCCCCCTCCAAACCCCCCCCTTCTATTTTTTTGCCACATGGAACTCCTACACAAACTAGTACTTCCACATGGGGATGATTGGGTAGTTTGTTAGGCTTTATAAAACTAAGTGCACAAGATGATGGTGTGACTATGGTAACACCACCCTATTTTTCTTAGAGCCCTTATGAGTATAGCTCAGTGAATGACTTTCTTTGTGGCCCTGTGAAGCGGCTCAGCCACAAGTGCATGATTTGGTTCGATTTGTTGTGTATATGCAGCTCGGCTGTGGTAACGTTGTGGCTCGGTTGGTTTGTAAGGCATGCATAATTTGGTATATATGTGGATCATGTGGTCAATATAGTTTGGTTTACATTGCAATATGATACATATCTTAGTAACTCAGTGAATAATTTGATGAGTTAGTTAGCCAACTCGGTCAAGTTGATAGAAAATCTTACTTAATAAGGAGCAACAGCTCCAAAAAAAATTTATATAAATAAAAAAATTTCTTTTCGAAAAATATATCTAAATTATTTGGTTATTTTTTCTCAAAAATATACACAAATTATAAAATTACTTTTGTGAAAAATAGTAAAATATTATCATTTTATTTTTAAAAATGATATATTCTTGAGATATGATGACAATTTTATCATTTTCATATTGTTAGAAAAATAAAAAAATCACTTACATTTCAGTTTATTTATTGATATCATTTTAATGTATTTGTGTATAGACTATTCAATTAACATGACCTCTTTTTTTCCATAAACTAATCATTGTTCAATTGCAAGGATTAAAATACGATAGGGGGACTTATATTAAACTCTTATTTTAATCTTTGTTTATTAATTATTTCTATTTTACAAAAAAATGGGGTTTAATCAATTTTTAATTGATAAATCTCAGATTTTGAATGTATATTTCAACTCCTTTGGAAAATTGGTCAAATAAAAAACCAAGTGTGCCTCATTTGATAATATTTGGTAGCCTAACTTCCCTCTTCATTCTGAATTCAAAATGGAAGAATCTTGATCAAACCTATTTTCCTTGTATCTTCGTAGGATACAGTGTAAATAATAAAGGCCTTAGGATCTTTGATCTATAAAAAAGAGAAGTTATAGAAAACAGGAATGTTGAAATTTTAGAAAAATATTTTTGTTCTTATTCTTGACCTTTTATTTCTATTATTCATGATTATTCTAATGAAAATGAAATTGAAAATTGTGTAAATGATTTATGTGATGAACAAACTAGTATTGAACTTATATTTGAAAAATAGATTATTCCTAGTTCCTTTGTAACTAAAATATCTAGATGGGCCGAGTCTATTCTTGAAGACTCTAATCCAAGAAACATTAATAAAATGACTAGAAGTCATCATACATATCATGTTTTTATGACTTTGTATGAGCCTAAGCCCCAATATTTCAAAGAAGCTTCTTCTCACGAAAGATGGATATATGTTATGAAATATGAATATACTTCCTTGATTAAAAATCAAACTTGGAAGTTAGTCCCTCCTCCTTAAAAATGAAGTATTATCAAATCTAGATGGCTATACAATATTAAATATAAAGAATATGGAAGTGTAGATAAATTCAAATAAAAATTATTCTCTCGAGGGTTTACTCAAAAACCTGGTATCGACTAAGTTGAAACCTTTTAACCTGTTGCAAAAATGAGCACGATAAGGATTTTAATTACCTTGCTTGGTATGGTTGGAAAATCCATTAGATGGATGTTAAATATGCTTTTTTGAATGTTAATTTAAAATAATAAATTTATATGACCCAACCTAAAGTCTTTAAAGAACTAGGTAAAGAAATGTATGTTTGTAAATCACAAAAAAAATTATATGGTTTATGTAAAAACAAATATTGCACATTAGACAAAATTTAGCCCAGTATTATACTACTATTTAGAAGTTTCTCAAGTGTACAAAGTACCAATTAATCCCCTCTTTTTTCCATCTTTGTTTTATAGTTTACATCATCTTTCCTGATACCTATCCACCCATTTCACAACTTCCCCAAGATTCTAGCCTAGACTCCACATGCCCTAACCTATACTAGGGCACCCCAGGGTGCTCTGGTCCCACCTTGGGCACCCCTCTCTATGTTAAACCTATTTCACTCTTCCTTGGGTTAGTTTTAGCTGTTGGTCTCCCTTATCTTTTCCTTAGTCAACATTTTCATGATTAATTACAATATAAAACTTGAGAGCCCTATAAATATAAATCTTATAAGATAATAATGGGTGTCCTAGGTCATTACATCCTATCACTACTATCACTCCATCTAGGGTTGCATCCATTACACCATCTCCATCCACATAGCTCCATGCATCATAGCTACAAAAGTATGCATCACATCCATTCACACATTCTTAGAGGAGGGATTCTATCTATTCTATTCTACATTCTACATCTTCTATAGCTATCATAGCTCGCTACTATAAAAAGTGTGACTGACACAAGAGCACCTTAGGCATGGCATACACACACTCACTATAACTACATCAGGGTCTATAATGTAGTGCATCGCTCAGTGATAATTCCAACAATTTGGCAGTTGAGGTTAGTCTAAGCCCTTCTTCATGTGCAAGGCATCATCCAGTTCATCCAGCGAAGTCAGTGTGATAGATAGGAAGGGTTTTAGACCTAGTTACTACACTTCCAAACATAGTTCCAGAGTCCCTACATAGTTCAAATTACCCATATTCTAGACCAGGGCACCTTGGGGTGCCTTAGTACACTCCCAATTTCTTGTTTCACTTCAGATAATCCAGATATACCCTTTGCATGGCCCTCAAGTGTTCTTCTACACTATCAAGTTTGAGTTCCAGAACTATGACAACCTATGATAGTATCATGTTATCAGTTGAGTCTATTCCTTACTCTTCTCTTGCACATTAGGGTTTTATTTCATCTAGAAAACTTTATTTATATTTATCTCATATTTCTTTAGTTCATTCACAAGAATTTTAGTCCTCCTATTTAGATTAACACTAGAACCCTAAATCCCACTTTAGGTCTTTTAGGTAGTCATTTTTGTTAATCATTTTGGTGAAACTGACTGTAATTTCTACCACCTTCGCATTATCTTTCATTCCATTATCATGAATATCTCTATCGTTGAGTACCTACTTACCTATCCTTATTTTCTTCATCGATTCCAAACCCTTTTTCCTACTACCGATGTTTCTCCTGACATGCACCCAGACTCCTTGTATGACACATTTACAAAGGCATATTCCCAAAACATAGCATTACAATAAAATCCTACTACTGACATTCACCTTTTTGAAAATGACCCACTACTTAACATCATGTCCCGCATCTACAATATTGTTGTCAAGTGTACTCTTATGGATAATGGCTCTGAGCTTAATCTGTGCCCATGTCCTTTATCCAAGCCTTAGGTTTGTCTACCCATGACATTAACCCTTCTTCCATTTCCCTTCATGCTTATGATGGTTCCATTCATCCATGTCTAGGCCATGTTACTTTTCCCTTAACTTTCGGTCCTAAAACTCTCCCCACCATCTTCTTTGTTATTGATTTCCCTATCTCATATAATTACTTCTTAGGTAGACCATGGCTCCATGCCATGCAAGCCATTCCCTGTACCGTCCATCATCGTATCAAATTATTGGATGAGCATGTTGAGTATACCATCTTCTGAGACCATGATCCAATCTAATATTGTGTCCGTGACCCTCATACTAGTATCCTTATTCCTTGCATTAGCACCACTAATGAATCTCAACATTTGGATGATTAGCCATATTTACCACCACTCAAGGGAGCTATATGTTTATTAGATGCAATACCCTCTCCATTACCCATTCCCACCACCCTGTCCCTCCATGAACACTATCATCCCATCTCCACCAGTATCGGCCCCGCACCCACCCTTCACATGTACCCTCTTTATATGTGACTCATTATGGGACCATGTTCCCATCAATCCCACATGTGATGAAACCATCTATTCTCCTGCTAGTCTAGCTCACCTTTGCTTTACCATTGATTACCTTCAACATTTTATTCATGCCTCTCCTCTCTATTACGGTTTTTTCACCATCACTATCACTTATGGTTTACGTGTCTTTGATCTCCTCATTTATCTACCCCGTACCCCTTGTTCTACACCACTCACATTAGGGGACTCCTGGCTTACTTACATTGGAAGTAAGTTTGACCCTCATCACACTGAAATCTCATTCCCCATGCCCTTTGGCCATATTTTCATTTGCAATATTTCCTTTATTGGCCATTCCCCCAACCTCACTCAATGGTATGTACATGGTTGTCCACATGCTTCCTTTACTGATGAAGAATACGCTATGGGCATGTACCATTTATCTCTCACTAGCTCATTACATGATCAACCTCATACCATATATTTCCAAGTTACTAATTCCAATCCATTTGACTTTGACCTCAAGGATGACTACCTTCTTGATGAGTTCACACAACATCTTCTCGCATTATTATTAGCGGGCATCTCACCTGACATACACCCCCCTCCCCTTCTCCTACACTTTCAAATTTCTACCCCTCACACCCATACATGTTTCCTTTTCTTGCATCTCAACATTTCCATCATATGTTATCATGAACTCGTTACCCGATGATGCACCCTACTACTTTGGTTCACACTGGATTGTTGAGGGATCATTCTTACACTGAACCCCACACACTGTACTACCAGACCTATACATATACATCTTACATCATCATATAAATACCTCCTCTATTATTCATTTCAACATCATCTCTCTCCTACACACTACACTAGTCATCATCCTATATGAGCCTAGTTTCCTATGTCATCCATACATCCTATACATTATACATGTTACACTAGATTCCCTTATACTTGGGTCTAGTTTTATCTATTATCTGCATTCTATCCTATCTACACACTTCATTACACACTTCCCACACCACATTCATGCACCCTACCTACTACACCCTGCTATAGTTATACTTGGGTCTATTTTCATCTCTATCCATACACATTCTATTTCTACCTACCTACACATGGTACATTACCTAACACACATTCACCTACCTTGTCATCTACATTCTGTACTCATCATCCTATGATGCACTTTAGTTCCTTGGTCCATACTCGACTTCTGAGGGTTTACCAATAAAATGGACCCTACCTACATGTGACATATATTCATACCACAACCATTAGACTAATGAATAATGCTCTAGGATCTATCATCACTCACACCCATCATCACATAGTGGTATACACCTTAGGTTCTATTACCACATTTTATCATCTCCTATCATATCATCCTATACTCTTCGCAATCCCAAACTGTTCTATTACATCCTCACACCTTCAAATATCACGTAGTGGTATACACTTTAGGCTAAATAACCATCCTCATCTTATTCATCACATAGTGGTCTATGCTTAGTGTTACCACCACTACCTTTTTTATTCACCACCTACTTATCTACGCTTCATGCAACCTCTTCACCTATCTCGTAGTGACATATGCTATAGGCTAAATCATCACCTTCTTCCACCACCATGTAGTGATATACGCTTAGGGATAAATCATCACTCCTCTATTCAACCAAGTCGTGGTATACGCTTAGGCTATAAGGCCCACACACATATTTTTCATATGTCACATTCTCATCCATTCATCTTATAGTGATATACACTTAGGGATAAATCATCACTCACCCATTCAACAAGTCATGGTATATGCTTAGGATATAGGGTCCACACACATCTTTCTATACATCTTATCATCATCCTCTCATCTTCTATCATGATATACGCTTAGGGATTAATCATCACTCCTATGATCAACAAATTTGTGATATAATCTTCATCTATAGGGTTCACACACATCATTTCTTCTCATGTCGCATTACATCACCACTACACATACACACTTATCACAGTGCGCCAGACATAATCAATACTACTCAACCATTTCCTGATGACGCACTCTCATTTTTGGTTCATTCTTGACTGCTGAGGGGGAAAACAAAATAAACCTCACTGTATACACTTCCATACACTAAGGGGAAATTTTGATCCTAAAATTCCATTTTGCATTCCATTCTATCCATCCACAACATACTTCATTGTCTTGGTAGCATTTTCTTTTTCTTACTAGTGTTTGTAATTCTTAGTCTATTAAACATGTTATCTTTCTTTCATATATGTCATTATCATACACACATGCACGTTCATGTCTTTATTTAGTGTAACCACAGATACATGACTCTACACGTGGCATGGATGCTTGCTTTCTACCCTTACTAAACTAGTCGCTAGGGGAATCCACATTCAACTTATACAGGTGTTATTGTTTCATTTTATACTTAGAATATTTTATTACTTACTCATATACACTTTGACATATTGGTTTTCACTCTAACATGCTAACGGATGTTCCATGTGCAACACTTATTTTGCATGACTGCATGTTCCCATGACTACTTGTATTTTTACTTGTACGCTTTTTTATCATTATATGTGGGATTTTCCCTTTTATTGTGTGCACACTTGTCTATTATTTGTGTCCATGATGGAATTTACATGTCTTGTGACATCATGAGTGATGTCCCATGTTTGAAACCCACCTTGTCCAGTCTCCTTGTTTTATTACATGTTTGCACTACCGTCTTTAGTAGTTTTTCTAACTTATCTGCATCTGTTTACACTTATTTGCATGCATGTGTTCAAACTAACACTTGTATTGGATAGTCATCCCCTTCTGTGCATGCCTTGGTATCTACCAAATGTTTTCCCTTTCACTCCTATAGGGATGAGTTGGTTACAAGGTCAAAGTGTGGTTGGTCCTCTTTTGGGGATGCATTATCCTTCTAGGGTCGTTACATGCACCCCCAAAGACGGGGGGCATCATTATGGGTTTTAGACTAACACAACATATCTACATTGGTTCAGATACAGTGAGTGAGTTTAAATCAAACTAAACTACATACATAGTGAGTGAGTTCAAATCAGATCGAAATCCATACACAGTGGCCTCAACAAGACATGGTGTCCTTTGACAATTTTGTAGAGCAGTCAAAGACTCAGGGGTTATAGTGGGTGGCCTCTCAACACTTCTCCATCTAGTGGCGTAGGATCACCAAAAAACCTAACGTATTAATGATATCTCTTCAAAAAAAATGCAGCAGAAGTGGTTAGAGATGGAGGACATCAAGCATTTCCTCCCTACACTTCTTTAACCAGGGTGGTGTGAGATCACCCAAAAAACTTGTGACATCAAATAATATCCTTCTACACCCTTTCTCTTAACATGGATTAGGTGCACATGTTTCATTTTTCTATTTACATTTTCTATTCTAGCATGCTTCACATTTGCATACTTTACACAAAGTTTTTACATACATACATATTTTACTACTTGAGTTTTTTATCCTTGTAGATCCTTCATATGAGAGACAAGTAGTCAAATTTAGGGAAACAACAAAAAACAAAAATAGTGACAATGATAACACACTGTGACACTACTTTCTATACTAACCATGCAAGTAAACCACACACATGCAACAACTACACACGTGTTCTACCATAGGTTCACTCTCATCACTTTTACTTACATTTTTCATCTTTAGAATCCTTACTCCTCCATGTTCGAGTCTAGTACATTGAAATGTTTTCTTCGGCACTTTGCATTGATTTTAGGTATGCTTCTATGACTAATTTATGTTACCGAGTTGTTTTCTCTCCAACATAAAGTGGGGGAAAATGTAGACACAAATATTACACATTATACAATATTTACCTCGATCTTATAATAATATGTATAAGTATTGCAAGTGTACAAAGTACCAATTAATCCCCCTTTTTTCCATATTTGTTTTATATTTTACTTCTTCTTTCCCGCGTATTACCTAATACCTATCCACCCATTTCACAACTTCCCCAAGATTCTAGCCCTAATTCCAGGCACTCTAACCTATACTGGGGTGCCCCAGGGTGCCTTGGTCTCACCCTAGGAACCCCTCTCTATGTTTAACCCCTTTCACTATTATTTAAGTCACTTATAACCATTGGTCTCCCTTATATTTTCCTCAATCATAATTGTTAGGATTAATTGTGAAATCAAACTTGAGAGCCCTATAAACATAACGATTATAAGACCATAATGGGGGTCTTAGGTCATTGAATCCTATCACTACTATCACTCCATCTAGGGTTGCATCCATTGCACCATCTGCATACACATCTATCAAACTCTACATCACATCCATTCACACATTCTTATAGGAGGGATTCTATCTATTTTATTCTAAATTTTACATCTTCTATAGCTATCATAGCTCACTACTACACAAAGTGTGACTGATATGAGATAACCTAGGGCACCACATACACACACTCACCAAAACTACATCAGGTTCTATAATTTAGTGTCACCATTAGCAATAAGTCCACCAGTTTGGAATTTGAGGTCATTTTGACCCCTTCTTCTTCATGTGCAGGGCGTCATATAGTTCATCCAGTGAAGATAGTGTGACACACAAGAAGGGTTTCACACCTAGTTACGACATTTTCAAACATATTTCTTGAGTCCTTGCATAGTTCACAACAACTAGAATCAAGACCAAGGCACCCTGGGGTGCCCCAATACACTCTTAAGCACCTGTGTCACTTCAGATAATCTAGATCTGACCTTTGTAGGGCCCTTGAGTGTTTGTATGCACTGTTGTGTCCTAGTTCCAAAACTGTGACAACCTGTGACAGTATCCTGCTACCAGCTGAGTCTATTACTTACTCTTCTCTTACACATTAGGGTTTTATTTCATCTAGAATACTTTATTTATATTTATCTCATATTGATTTAGTTCATTCAGAAGTGTTTTATTCCTCCTATTTAGATTAACACTAGAACCCTAAATCCCCCTTTAGGTCTTTTAGGTAGTTATTTTTGTTAATCTATTTAAAAAAATATCTTAGAGCTTCGAATTCTAAGATTAATTTTTTTTTCAATGATGTTGGCTTTTCTGATTTTTCATCTGACAATTATTTATTTGTTAAAATTGAAGATAATGCTATAATTCTCATTGTATTCTATGTTGATGATTTACTTATCACTAGTAATTCTAACAGTTTAATTATGAAAATTAAATAAAATTTAATGAAATATTTTGAGATGATCGACTTAGGATTATTACATCATTTTTTGGGCATGGATATGTTTCAGGATAAAAATTCTATTATAGTATCTCAATCAAAATATGTAACTAATTTTCTTATCAGGCTTAATATGCTTGATTATAAACCAAATGTTATTCCTATAGAAGTTGGATGTAAACTTGATCCTAAACCTGCATGTGAAAAAGGTAATCCAACTTTGTACATGCAACTTGTAGGTAGTTTGATTTATCTAACTATTAATAGACCTGACATTGCTTATACAGTAGGGATTGATTAAATATTTATCCAGGAACCTTATCAAGATCACTGGAAATTAGCAAAAATAAATTTTTTTATATTAAGGGCACAATTAATTATGGTTTACATTATATTTCTTCTAACAATGCATATTTATATGGATATTGTTATTCTAACCATGCTAGAGATGTGATAGATCACAAATCTACAACTGGATATGTATTCAAGTTTGGTGCAGGTGCCATTACTTAGAGCAATAAAAAGCAGCCAATAGTTTCCATTTCTTCTACTAAGGCATGATATAGAAGTGAAATGGAAGCAATGAAAGAAGCCATGTGGCTGAAGTGGATGTTTGAAGAAATGCACATTAAAGCTAAAGGAAGTAATCCTCTTCTATGTGATAGCCAGAGTTGCATTTCTCTTGCTAAAAATCAAGTTCAATATCAAAGAATGAAGCATATTGAGATACATATGAACCTTATTCAAGAGAAGGTCTTATACAATTATATGGATCTCTAGTACTACCTAACTAAAGATCAAGTTGCAGACTTGTTTATGAAGCCATTGTGTGTTGCAAATTTCTAAAAGTTGCGTGTAATTCTTGGCCTTTCAGAGTTTCCATTGAGGGGGAGTGTGCATGGAAATACCACATCCTTATGGTTTTCCAGTTGTTGAATCCTCCTCTATACTTATATTATGGTTTAAAATCATTGTAAAAAATATCTTGTATGATCTATGTAAACTTATATATTTTATAGGTAAAATGTATTATTTTATGGAAAATACAGTCCAATATGCATCTATTTTTAAAGGAGGTCCTTGTGTTATAAAAGGGTCGTAAAGATGAAGTATAAGAATTTTTCCATGATAAATGGTGGGATTTAGTCTCACAAATACATATCCTAGCCTAAACATTTAGAGTTTATGGATTTGTAAATCCTATGTATAAACATGTAATGTTAACATATGGATCCCCACCTAATATTAAGGGAGAAAGTTATAACTATAATGTTAAGTGTATCATAATATTTAGTTTATGTTTAAATATTATAGAATAAGTTATCTTCTTATTATTTAAATATAAACTTTATATTAGGTGGTTGGTTAATTTAATTAACTAACAAATTAAATCAGGGTATTCCCTGTCACTTAAGAAGGTCATAACCCTTCAATTTATTTAAATATGACCATAGGTCATATTCAAGATATCAAATCAAATAATAATATTTGAATATCAAATATGAAGGTAAATTCTAGTAAAAATAGAGAATAAAAGTGATGAGGGAGTTATTGGACTGGTTGTGTCAAAAGTTTCTCAAATGGTGGATTAATTCTCTGTGGATTTTACCCATTTAGGGGTTTTCCAATTTATATGTTGTGTCATTGTGTATTTTTTAATATTTTTATTTTATTTTATTACGATGTGCACATTAAACTTCTATATATTAATTTATGTTAACCTAACATTTAATAAAGTTAATTAATGTCTATTCCACCCCTTGTCCTAACATGTTACTAGAGCGGGATTAATAATTTAATTTAATTGTAATGTCCTAAGGTTGTAAAAATTTGGAAGTTAGGTGGTTAGTTGTTTGAAATTATATTTAACCCCCCGTTCTCTCTCTGTATGGTTAGATTGGATGGTATATGCATAGGTGGAAATTCATTTGAGAATTCAACCGCATGTGAAAATTTCAAATTCAAGAATTACCCAAGCCCTGGAAAGTAATGTAAGGGTGTATAAATTTTGTTAAACATTTTATATAGTTTATAAATGTGTGCAGTAAATTCAAGATATCAATAAAAAAAATTCAAGTGAAATTCAATTTTATATGGGGAGATAAGAATGGAGAAAATAGGTCTTTTGAATTTTTTTATTGGTTAAATAAAAATTCTTGTCCCCTGGTAATATAAAAAAATTATTTCGCTGTAAATTTCAAACCCTATTTCATGTCATGGATGGACCCCCATAAATTTTTTTCACATATAGTTTATAATCAATATAAACTAGATCTTTATATAGTTATTATAAAATCCTTTGTGTTTTATTATATATATATAAACCTAAACTATATAAAATCTAAACCTATGGTTTATATAAGCTGAAACCATATATATTACTCAAAATATATTATTCTTGAGGACAATATTATAGTAATGAATACTTTATAGGGTGAAAACAAGGAAAAATGATTAGTACTGTGAAGTGCTATAATACACCTAAAGGATGGCTACATGGATGAACTTGATCAGTTCATCAAGTGCATGAATATTATTTGTAAGGACCAGCTATGCTTTTTTGTGGTGCAATGATCTAAAAATTGTGATGATATGATAAAAAATGTCTCATAATAAGGCATCTTGATGATGTCAAACGTAGGATTAAATGTTTCAAGTTATATAAAGGTATACATGTTGATGTATCATAAGTTTTAGGAATTTATGAATAATCTTAAGGCCCAATATATCTGTGAAGGTACATCATCCAAAGGGATTTTGTTCAAGGATGAATATTGTAGTGATAAGGTGTTCTTAGAAGAAGTATGGTAGCTTGAAAAGTCAAAGAGTGAAGGTCGGGCTTGAGAATCATGGAAATAGAGTTTCAAGATAGTATGAAGGTGGTTCTATGGTAAACTAGTTTGACCTTGTGGGATAAAAATGAATAAAACTATATTTTAGGTCTCCATGAGTAGAAGAGCATGATTCAAGGGGTAGTTTTCATCATGAGAAATATCAAAGGTTGTAAAAAGTGTATGGTCTTGTGAAAAAGTGTCTAGTAAGAGGGAGATGTGCTAAGGTATGTATATAATATTTCTTGAGTTAAGAAAAGTATTGGGTAACCTCATTTAGGTCTGTCATGAGAAGTTAAAATCAAGTCTGGGATGAATGCTCTTAAAATTTGGGTGTGAAGTTACAATCGAATCAGGATAGTGGTGTCCATGATATCAATTTGATGTGCAAATGATTTTGCTTAAAATTAGATAGATTTCATTATTTAGTAATGATGTATAGTTTGTGGCTCATGAAGATAAATTTGTTAAAGGTATGTTAAAATGAGGATAAGAATGATAAGTTTCTTGAAATGAAGGTATGTTTTTTTTTGTTAACATGAAGAAGTTTTTTATGTTGAGTTAGAGAAATAAGGAATGACAAAGTAAAAGGACTATGTTTCATGAAAGGATATAGAATAGAAAAGTCAGAGATGTCTATTTTGCACAAGGAACAAGTAAATGCTTTAAGGATATTTGTAAGGTATGAGGTGGAGAAATAATATTGAAAACATAAGTTCAACAAAATATGTCTCTATTTTGATGAGTATAGTATTGATATAAAAGGATGAACTCATCAGGGTGCCTGAGTTAAGTCAAAAGTACGCATTTTGCAAGAGGGATATATTTGTCTATAAGAGAATCAAAGTTGCATGGTTTATTGTTCTTAAAAGAAGGATGTATCATCCCACGGGGAGATGTGTTTGGTCTTCAAGGCATCCTAAATAATGAGCAGGTATGATTTTTTGTCTATTATTTCTGTGAGTCATATTTATGTGTTCCAAGGTGGGAGTGGATGTTTTAAGGTCTAAAATGGAGTTAAGAAAGCATATGAGTAAGGAGGAGTTAATTTTTTTGCTCTTTTTATGGTTCATGATGAAATGATTCTATTATATACAAAGATGAGGGAACTATTTAAAGATTGGTTTGGAATCATGTAGTGCTCAAAATGAAATTTATGACTCATGAATCAAGTCCATGAATATTTTGCATTAGTTGAAGTTTAGAATGAGTTCAAACCAAGTGGGAGTTTTTAAAGAAAGTAGTTTTACATTGTTTTTATTTATTTCATGCCAAGATGTCATAGTAGCCTTTTTCATTAGATGTAAAATGGGGAATTGTACTTAGAAACATGAAAGGATAATCTTGTAGGTGTTTGCATGTTTTTTTGCCATCAATGTTTCTGACGATGGTTTCTATCAATGATAAAGGGGGATATTTTTGGGAATTTTGTAAATATTGTTGTTATTACTATCTAGTCACATTGATTTCAAAGTGATTAGTTAGTGAATGATGATGTAATGCATGTTCATTATGTTAGCATGAAGTGTTGACGTTGTTATAGTGTCTTGGTACAGTTGCATGGTGTAGGGAATGATTAAAACAAGTATGGTATTATGTGTGTGATCCTAAGGTTAGTATGATGTCTAACATGGTATAACATCATTAGTGATTTATGTCATAGGTGTCAATGTTATCACAAGGTGAAGAACAGGTTTGGTATAATGAAGCAGGTGTTGATATAAGCCTAACTAGGCCTAATCCTAGAACTAGAGTATGCAGGTGATGTGATAAAATGAAGTATGGAGTAGAAAAGTATTATGTAATCCTATGAAGTATGTTTTGAGGTTTCAAAGAAAGATGTAGGAGGTTTACCAAGTCACAATTTAGTTGTTAGGTGCATATATAAGGGCATTTTGAAGCAAGACTATGAAGACAAGACAAGTTTGTATAGGCAAGTAATGGTAGTTGGAGAATTTTATAAGTGAGAATAAATAAATGGGAATTGTAAATAATCAAGAAGTTTATCCCAGTGGTGTATGTCAAGTTTTAGGTCAGGATGACCTAGATAAAGATAGGAAAATTGTTTTTATCCATATCGAGCTTTTAGTACTACAATTTCTAGTTCAAAGGTCATCTTAAGATTCTCACCCACATGTGTGAGGTATGGTTGGGAGTCTATGACCTTGGAGGATTTTAAGTAATAAATTTAAGAATTTTTATCAAGAATAATGAGCTCATTTGGATTTCATACTTGTATGAACAATCATTAACACCAAAACTTCTCTTTTATTTCTTCAAAACCCTAGGTTGAGAATGAATTGAGAAATTTTTAGTGTACATGCCTAGAATGAAGTTTTTGATAAAAAAGTGATGACTAAAGGTTGTAGAGGAATATTCCATCTTTCTCATATTGGTGATTTTGTTTCCTGAATGTGATTGGACCTCGCTCAAATTTACAATTTTTGAGCATTTTTCAGTTTGTGGCAAAGTTTTCCATTGAACCTAAAGATTAATTTATCGTTTATGGAAGAATGTGATTTTTAATAAATGAAAATGATACTTCTAGATCATGGTTGAGGTCCTAGGATAAAAAGTGTTCCCTATCTTTAAAGACTGGTGTTTGGAGATGAAATGGTAGTTTTAGAGTAGTCTACTTGAAGAGGTGTTTTGAGAAATATAGTTTTTTATTTATGGAATTATGAGTACTTTATGATATTTATGAAATCATTATATTTCCAATTATATATAATACTTGCATGTTTGAGGTCATATGATGTGGTATTGAGCTACATGTTTTAGGTGTAGGGTTTGGTGCACAAGAACACACATGTTCTTGAGATGGTTTTATGACATGAGGTGATGATGTAGACCCTTCTAGGTATAGTATAATCATGATGTGTTATTAAATGATGTTCCTGAAGTATTTCACATTTTGGTGATGGGAATGGAGACTCAAAGTGGTTTAGTTTTTGTGAGATGGATTTTCGGTGTAATTAGGCATACTAGTGACCTAATAGAGAAATTTGGGTAGGTGGTGTCCCCAATATTTCACTTGGAATATTTAGGGTACCCCTTTAAAATTTTGGTCTTATTTCATTGTTGTTGGGATTAGAATAAGCTTGTATGGATAATATATCAGATCTAACCATACATGCAATAAAAGCAGATATTCTACCAGAAGAAATATACAAAACAAGAGCTATAAATCAACACAAAATTTAACGTGGTTCACATAAAGTGGGATAAATCCACCAAAAAACAAGACAATATATTATCCAAAGCTTTCGGAAGATATATAATGAAGATTTACAATCTTCCGCACCTCTCACGATGTATAGTACTTTCGTTCTCTCAAGCTTCTCCTTCTTCTCCAATAATTCTCTCTCTCAAAAATTATTTTCATAATAATCATTAATAATTACTTATAACCCTACCTTTCTAGCTTATAAATACCTTATACAAACTTAGGGCACTTAGCCATGTAGTTACAATAAATAGATATGCTTTAATACTAAAATTAGATCTAATTCCTGTGAGTTAAATAAAAAACCTCATGCATAGGTAACCAAAGCTAGTTATTCATAATCGATGTCGGTTCCTACTTTCTTGAGTGATGTGACGAATAGGTGACCGATGTTAGTCCCTTCATAACTGATTTCAGTTACTTTGTTTTCCTATAAGTTGATATAACATGCTAAACTGAAGTAATTGACCTCCACAACTCAATAATCTCCCACTTGGAGATAATTTACTACACTATAGATGTACATTGTCATTCTTGGATTATTTCCTTAGCTTTGTTTCTTCCTCTTCAATTCTCAAACTCAAAGACCAACAAAAGTGGAGTGTAGCTCTAACTTCTCTTTTTCCAATGGCTTCATTATCATATCCACAGGTTTTCCACTTGTATGAATCTTCTCCAGTTTCACCTTCCCATCCTCCAATACTTGCCATATGAAGTGATACCTCAAATGAATGTGTTTCATTCTAGAATGAAACATTGAGTTCTTTTCCAAATGAATTGCACTCTGAATGTCACTATCTTTCTCCTTTACCAACTCTTCCATGAACTTTCTCATCCATATCATCTCTTTTCTAGCCTATGTAGCTGCAACATACTATGCCTCTGTAGTAGATTGCATCCTCTCTGTTATAAAAGGTGTCTATAATTTTATGGAACAACACATGAGAAGTGTGTGTAGCCTTAGTGGCATTCCTGATAACATCTAGGATTCTAATGCGACCCGTGACCTTGCACTTTCTCAAGCGGACATGAATGATCCTTCTCATGCCACGGCCATTGCGCTCTTCACCTCTCTCTAGAAAATTAAGGTCAAGATTGAAAGGGAAATCAAATGATGTGGTGCTTTGTTGCTATGAAGTTGTTGTTTTTCAGTGGTTTTGATGTTGTTCTCTTGCTAGGATACCCTGTTTTGGATCCCTCTTTGCTATTTTTTGGCCCTTTTGTTCTTCTTCGGACCATTGTCTAGATTGATCTTTTTGTACTCTCTTTACTGATATATCTAGCTTTTGAGCCTTCATGTTTAAGGCATTTAGCCTTTCTTTGATGGGTTTTATCCTTCTAGTATCTAGATTTTTGAGCCTTTTTGTACACAAGGTATAGTCCCTTCAAAACTATTTATCCATAGTATAAATATATATCCAACTAACTATCATCCCACCTATTGCGAAAATGTACCTAGTAGTTCTCCTTCTACCATCCAGATCTTTAGCCATATTTGAATCAACATAGCCACATAAATAAATATCCAAACCTCCATAGCATAACTGCATGCTAGATGTCCCTCTCAAATTCTTGAGTATCCATTGGATTGCTTTCTAATGCTCTTTACATGGATTGGCCATAAATATACTCACAAATCCCACTTCCTATGTAATGTCTGGTCTGGTACAACCCATAGCATACATAAGACTCCCAAATGCTTAAGCATATGGTACTCATGTCATGTATTTCACCTCCTCATCTGATGAAGGACACTGATATTTTCTCAATTTGAAGTTTTGATCCATAGGTTTAGTTATAGGTTTTGAGTTCTACATTTTAAACCTTTCTAACAACTTGTACATATAATCCTTCTGAGACATACAATTTCTTGTTTTTCCTGTCTCTTTGTATTTGCATACTAAGGATTATTTTTTCATCTCCTAAATATTTCATATAAAATGTGTGAGCTAGCTTTCCTTTAAGCTCACCAATGTCTTGCATACTAGATCCTACAATAAGCATATCATCCACATACAATAACAAAATAATATAGATCCCATTTTCAAGCTTCTTGAAATAAACACAATGGTCAAATTCACATCTCAAGTAACCATGCTCATGAATGAAACTATTAAACATTATGTACCATTGTTTTAGAGTTTGATTAAGCCCATATAGGATCTTTTTCAACCTGCACACTAATTTCTCCTTACCCTTAACTTCATGCCCAAGAGACTACTGCATATAAATATCTTCATCCAAATCACCATGAAGGAAATTCATCTTCACATTTAGTTGCTTTAAATTCAAAGCATCTACTACAACTATACTTAATACAATACGTATGGAATTCATTTTAATAGTAAGAAAATATATTTCACCGAAGACAATACCTACTTTATGTGTGAATCCTTTTAATACAAGCCTTGCCTCATACCTTTTCCATCCACCCTCTTCTTCCTTGATCCTGTAAACCCATTTCTTTTGTAATGTCCTCTTACCTGCTAGAAACTTAACCAAATCCCAAGTTTGGTTTTGTTCCAAGCAGTCCATCTCCTCATCAATGCCATGCTCCCAATGAACGTGGGTCTCATCCTGCATTGATTCTTCAAAAATGTTTGTTTCACCATTATCAGTCAATAATAACTAATATAGAGAAGGTGTAAATATTTCTAGAGGTTTGATTGCCCTTTGTGACTTTCTCATATGAGTTTGGAGTATCGGAGGCTCATTTTGGACCTCCTAGACATTTGTTTCCAACTCTGACAGTGACCAACGTCGGTCACCTATAGCCAACGTCGGTTATACTAACCGATATTGGTTCAAATGACTGATGTCGGTCAGGGATCAACTAACACCAGTTATTGTGTAACCCTATAGGTATGATTTTTAAATCCAAGAGTTCATTTTCATTCACAAACTTCTCAACTGGTTTGTCCTTGGGTATCAAAATTTGATCCCTGTACATTCTCTTTTCATTCCATTCAATTTCACAACTCCTAATAATTTTAGAATTCTCTAAATCCCAAAAATAGAATATGAAATCACCAGATCCATAACGAATGAAAGTGCATCTCTTGGATTTTTCATCCAAATTTTTTCTATTTTCCTTATCAATATGCACAAAAAATTTTGAACCAAAAAATTTTAAGAAAAGAAAGATCTACCTTTTTCCTGTCCAAGATTCCTATGGTATTCCTCCATCTAGTGAACTTGAAGTCCCACGGTTAATCAAATAAACCATTGTATCAACTGCATCTTCCCAAAACTGCAAGGGCAATCCATCATATATCCTCATACTTCTAGCACATTCCAAGATTTTCATGTTCATTCTTTCAACAACACCATTCTCTTGTGATGTTCTTGGAACTGTCCTTTCTCTAAGTATTTCATTCATTGAACAATAATCATTGAAATAATTGCTATACTATTCACCACTTTTTAGATCTAAGGAACTTTAACTTTGAATTTGATTCATAATAAATAAAGGGCTTTCCATATTTTAAAAGTATTAAAAACATCATATTTATGTTTAATACAATAAACTCATACCTTTCTTGTAGCATCAGCAATTAAAGTGACAGAATATTAGGATCCTTCATGAGAAGCTACTTGGGATGGTCCCCACACATCTGAGTGTACAAGCTCCAATTTCTACTCCTTATTTTCTCCAACTTTGAGAAATATCACTCTCTTTTACTTTCCAAAGACACAATGCTCACAGAAATCAAGATCTAAATCTTTCAAATATGATAACTTACCCTTAGCCTTTAAGATCTGTATTCCTTTTTTACTTAAATGGCCAAATCGATTATGCCACATGCGTGCATCTAAATATGAAGTAGATAACATAGAAAATGAATCAGTAACACATGTAGATAAATATAATATTCCTATCTTCTTTCCTCTTGCCACAACAAAAGCACCCTTGGTGACTTTCCAAGAGTCAGTTATGAATGTGACCATGCAACCAGATTCACCTAGTTTCCCTGTAGAAATAATATTCCTCTTAAGGCTTGGCACATGCCTCACATATTTCAATACCCATGTATTTCCATTTTGTAATTTTAGATGAACTTCCCCTTTACCAGTAATACTGCAAGGTTCAACATCACCCAAATAAACATGCCCAAAATTTCCTTGGACATAATTTCTGAAATAACCCTTACTAGGGGTTGCATGGAAAGAAGCTCTTGAATCTAAAACCCATGATTCAACTTTACTATACAAAGAAAGAATAAGACATCTTTCATTACCTTTTATATAATATTTTCCTCTTTATTTGCCTATTTACCTTTGTCTATGTGTTAGTTCTCTTTATCCTTTGACCAATAATATTTCTTTGTATATCCTTTCTTTCTACAATTCCAACAAGTAATTCCCTTACCTTTGGATTTAGATCTGCCATTTCTTGAATTTGATATCCCATTATTCTTACTCTTGGATCTTTCCTTTTTCCTTCCTTTTCTTTCTACATTCAAAGCATTCCTAGATGATGATTCCTTTGTACTTTTCCTATGAATTTATTCATTCAATATTATACTAACCAAATCATCAAACTTCAAAATATTATTAGCAGATGTTGTATTACTAACAGCCATTACCAAGTTATCCCAACTATAAGGAAAAAACATAAGAATGAGAGTGGTTTCACTTCAACATCAAACAAAATATCAACCAATTTTAATTGATTTACAATACATCAGAAATCATTTAAATGACTAGATGTAGATCCACTTTCATGCATATTAGAACTAAATAGTTTCTTCATCAAATAAAATTTATTTGAAGCACTAGGTTTTTCATATAAAATATTAAGATATTTCCTTAACTCTACCATAGATGTCGCTTCTGTAATATTAGAATCCACAGATGCTGTCAAGCTCAATATTATAGATCCCAAATCCTTTCTATCAAGAATATTCCATTCTTCATCAGTCATCTTTGTAGATCTAGAATTTTCATCCAATGGTAAGTAGAAATATCTTTGATATAGATAATCTTCAATCTACATCTTCCATAATTTATAATTTCAGTCATCAAACTTTTATACCTTGTATTTGTTTTCTTCTACCATTTTTGTAGCTCCCACTCAATCAAAAACCTTCTGTGAGTAAATATTTCAACACATAAAACCGTCAAACAAATATATGATACCAGTTTTTGGGGTTAGCAAAAGGTTGTATAGATAATATATCAGATCTAATTATACATGCAATAAAAGTAGATATTCTACTAGAAGAAATATATAAAACAAGAGATATAAGTCAACACCAAATTTAACGTCCAAAGAAACATCCACCAAGAAACAAGACAATCTATTATCCAAAGCTTTCAGAAGATATACAATGAATATTTACAATCTTCCACACCTCTCATGATGTACAATACTTTATTTCTCTCAAGCTTCTCCTTCTTCTCCAAGAATTATCTCTCTCACAATTATTTTCACAATAATCATTAATAATTACTTCTAACCCTAGATTTCTAGCTTATAAATACCTTATACAAACTTAGGGAACTTATCCATGAAATTACAATAAATATATCTACTTTAATACTAAAATTAGATCTAATTCCCATGAGTTAAATAAAACACTCATGCACAGGTAACTAACACCGGTTATCCTTAACTGATGTCAGTTCCTACTTTCCTGACCGATGTCTGTCCCTTCATAACTAATGTCGGTTACTGTTTTTTCCTGGAAGTTGATATAACATGCTAAAATGAAGTAATTGAGCTCCACAACTCAACATTGTGAAGATTTGTGGTTGTGTTACTTTTTTCCCCTTGAATAAGACATAGTTGTTTAGATTGTTGCTTTAACCCATTTAGATTGTAGGATTTCTCTATATTTATTTAGAAGGTTGTAAGAGGTTTCTTATAAGAAGTTGGAAAAATAACCATTTTCCCAAATTTTATCAAAGTCATATAAGCTAAGTATTCAGCTTATTAAGCATTCAGGTTTCTTAAGTTACTTTATTTCATGATTTGCAGTAAGCTGCAATCCTAAACCTGATTTTCACTACCTATGTTTTGTGGGTTTATATATTTACTTTACTTCTTAAAAGAACTAAGAAAAGGAACCTCACAAACCTGATTTATACCCATGACTTCTTTGTGTTAACGTGATAAGAATTTATTCCTAAAAAACCAAGTAATGTCATCCTGCAAACCCAATTTTCATCATTATCTTCTTTGCGCTAAAATGATATTACTTTACTTATGAAAGTTACTAAGAAATGCAGTTGAAAAACCCAATAAAACTGAGTCACTTAGTTTATCAGTATTTACAACCTACTTTATTTTATTCATAATGATAAGTAGGTAAGTAAAGCTAAAGCAAAATATTGAAGACAAAGACCTCATGTATGCAAGTTTTTCAAAATACTTTAATCCTTAAAGAAAAGTTAAGTAGTTAAGTAAAGTTAAAGCAAAAACCCACAAAACTTGACCCTATTGGGTTTGTGATGACTCATTACTTCATAAAAAAAAGAAATAAAATTCATTTGTTAAACCTGCCCCAAAGCACATGATGTAATTGCATTTGTATGATACATATTTAATTAGGTGGACTATATAAAAAAAGGAGTAATTCCACGTCATTTTTATGCATCCTCATTACTCAGGTGAAATAATCATCTATGATAATCCTGAAACCTCGACCTAGCCAATTGAAGATAATTCTGATAAATTTGACCTTGACCCAATTGGAATTCCTTCTTTTCAATTTTTTTTCCATTCATTTTTTTGTTGGTTTGCTGATTTTTCTTGGTAGTTGTATGAGAAATTTCATGTATTTTGTATGATTTGTTTTTCATTAAATCATTTGAATTTAGGTCAAAATTTTTGAAAAAGGGTTTATGGTTTGAATGACTTAGTTGTGTTCATGGTTCTTTTGTGCCAAAATATTTGAAATTTAATCACTGAAATAAACCCTTTCTTTGACCTAGCTTATCCAAATAACTAAAAAATTTTTTATTCCCATGTACTGTGGGAAATTGATTCATGTTACTTCCCCCCAATGCCTTGTAGGTTTCCTAACTAATTTTAATTATATGTGATTTACGGGGATTCACCCTTACACAACTCAAACCTAATCTGTGTGGAGTTTTGAGCTATCATTTCTTACCTATGTTTGGCTAGTTTACAACCCCTTACTACTTCCCCATACTTTGCGCACTTTTGATATGTTGTTACTTCCACTATTGTTTGCATGGAATTGACCCTATATTAATCAATACTTATATTTATTGGGTTTTCAAAGAACTATTAATATTTCCTATTCATTGCACAGAACCAATCACCTATTACTTGAAAAGTCTTTGTTAAGCAGGTTTTCAAGGAAATCTTACTTTCCAGTGTTTTGCATTAAATCAAACTCCTTATAATAAATTGTTTTAAAAATTGTAAAAAAGATGCCTCCTCTAAACCCACACCTCATTGATAAAACAAGGCTACATGCTTAAAACTTAGAACTTCACTTATAAAGGACTTTTGTGTACTTTCATGTTAAGATAAGAATTGGATATGCTCTTAGACTTGAAGTTACATGTAAGAGATCAATAATATGACTTGAAATATGCATCGTAAGTAGGGATAATTGATAACATATCAGAAGGTGGAATACATGATTACTTAAAGTAAACACTGCAAATGTATGAGGTAGGGGGAAAATCATCAGAAGTAGAAGAGGTTTCCATTATCCAGGAGGATTGTAATATTGTAGTTGAAGAAACCTCAAAGGCTAGAAAAAGGAAAGGATAATCTAAAGATAGATCAGTCAGTAAAACACAAGGAGAAAAGATGAATTATGAATATAAGTGTTATCCTGTTGAATATTGAGTTGTATTCAAGATTTTTAAGGTCAGTGACATAGACATGGGGCATGTATCTATAGCTAAACTTATATAAATATCCAAAGTAGTGAGGTAGACACCTCTAATGTAAGCCCTGACCAATAGTGGGTTACTACAAGCAACTACATTTCTTATTGTTTCCCAGTCACCTGAGTTTTTTTTGGAATGTGTCAAGTTTTGTGATACTCTAACAAGGTCAGTAAAAGATACATCAAGAAATCTAGTGGTGAGACTTGATTCTCAGTTTTTCAATTATTTATTAAAGATCCCTATGAAGGAAAATGTGTTAGATGTGAATATGGAAAAGGCCATTAAGAAATGGTAGGATAACCCTAGTGACTGTATTAGAATAATTAATTTGATCTACTTGAAGGGAAAAAAGTAGCCATCCAGGTTTCCAAAAACCATTGTAAGGTGAGATTTTATATAGGAAGCAGATGACATAACTCAGTTGTTATGGAGGATCAATGGAGAGAAAATTTCTAATAATTTCTTCACATGGATGTATTATTTCATCATAACAATTGAGGCCAATAAGCTTAATGCATTGATCAACTGGGCTAAGATCATAAGCAAACAACATTGATCATTAGCTAAAGGTGGTTAGATAGTCTTTCAATTTTATGATGACCTCTTATATGGTATATGTTGCAGTATCTAATCAAAAATTTTCCAGATTGTACAATAAATGGATCTTAATTGTAGACCCTATCTATGAATATTATCCACAGTTGGTATTACCTGAGTATTTTAAATCATACAGTAAGGTGAATTCTTAATTCTTCTATGAAATCATTTGCAAGATTAATACTGAGATGAAGTAAAAGAAGGTGACCAATGTAGTATGGGACATAGTTTCTCAATATGGATGTATCTTTATTTACTTTTCCAATTTCACATATATCAGGGTTTGTGATTTCTCAGGAACACCACTTAAGCTCTCAAGATACCCTAATGATAACTAGATTTTGATATAATTGTGTAGGAAACTTGTGGAAATTACATGACCTACAATCAAGGATTCACAGAGCAGTTGTTAGTTTCCCAATCATCATTGGAAATTATCATTGTTCTAGCATTCATAAGGCTAGGAATATTTTGAAAGAGATGTTCCATCATTATGAAAAAGATTACTATGAAGCCATGACAAATTTTGACTTTAGGAATCTGGCACAAAAGACAATCTCCCTAGACTATATGCACCTCTCGGCACTTGAATATTTTTGGATAGATTGCAAGGACAAATTTAAAGTTAGAATAAGAGACTACAATAGGATGAATGTTCAAAATATTATTATCTTTGGCTTATAAAAAATTACTAAGGACCTCCTTGATGATGGAAATGTAATTTTTGATTCTTACAATCAAATGGGAGGAGATAATGCTACACTCCTATCCATGAGGAATAACGTTAAGAAAAATGAAGAAAGAACATCAAGGGTCTTGGTATATACTTCAAATTGGCTCCTTGAAATAGTTTATTGTATGGAGGAATTTTTAATGAAGAAGATGATTGAAAAGACCACCAAAAATAAGGACTAGGTGAGAGTAGAAAATGACCAAAGAGGTCATCAACAACCAATAATCCTAGAATAATGAAGGATGTTCAAAACACCCATCATCCACACAATCATCACCTCTTGAAGTCATTACAAGTGAATTTTTTCAATCATCAACACAATTTTTCTCTTCATCCTTTGTTGTTCCTTCCATAAAAATTCATAATACACAAGTGGAAGTTTTCATATCACCCTTAAATCCTACTACATTCATTATTTCCTTGATAAGGGTAGACACTCCACCATCCTCATCCCCCTCCTTTCTCTCCACCAATACAATCCTCCTCCTCCACCATCATATGATCATTCTAGCACTCAACATGAAGGAGGGACATGATGTTACCTTAGATAACCCTTCACCTCATGAAGTTTCACAAACACAAGAGAAGGGAGAAGCTAAAGTAGTTGCTACTAGAAATGGAGGGTATGGATGAAGGGGAAATTGGGAAAGAAAAGTGAAGAAAAAACTCATGTAGAGGTTAAACTAGAATCCAAATGCATAATGAAGTAGATATAAGAGAAAGAATATGAACTTGATTTGAGCAGCAAAGACTACTAAGGAAAATAAATTGAAAATCAGCTAGATAACTCAAAAAATGGATGAATTAGAGAAAGTGTTGTTACAAGGTACTACAACTGAAACAAAACAAGAAATAGTTGTACATCCTACTACAATTGTCACTAGTTAGGATATGGTAGTTCATTTGAGTAGTCTTTTTCCTTCAAGGTAATACTTGTCATCATGGTTAGCATTACAAACAATTCCAAACACCAAGGAGATAATAAATCTATGGAAGAAATTGATCTACATTACTTATAAGTCTTGATAAAAAAGGAATAAATTCAAATCTTCTAAATTAATTCTAAGAGTAATAATTGAGATCCTTGGGACAATTTTTTTGTGAAGTATCTAATCTAGCATCATAAAATAATAAAGGTGAATTAACCAAAGGGGATATAATTGTGACAAGAGTGCCTCTAGGAGAAGTTGCTATCGGAGGGTTAAAACAAGATACTCAAACCTTAATTGACATACTCTTTCTCAGGTTCAAGGATAAGATGAATCAATGATTTACTTTCCAAATTGTATGAAATTATTAAAAAAAATTCCAAGTATCGTTCTCAACCTATGTTATCAAGGGAAAAACTTAGTCTTCAAATCATCATAGAAGTGGAAGAAACATGAGATATAACTAAATTTTTGGATGAGTGGATTAAACTAATTAGTGATAAGGAAAAATAAAAATATTCATAAGTTCTAGTTAGATTGAGATATTTTCAGGGCATGTTTGAGCATTTAAAGAGTTTGAAATTAGAAATAGACAATGAATTTGGGATTGTTGAACTGTAGTTGGAGAGTCTTGAGAAAATAAATTCATTTTAAGAGAAGGTATTGTCTGAAGAGAAGATTGTGCCAAAGGGATCAGTAAAAAAGGGTAAGAAAAAAGAGATGAATCTTTATTTTCGCACCAAGATAATCAGAAGAATGATGGAAGAAATGAAGGTAGAAGAGGTTGAATAAATTCTAGATAATCTGGATGATTGTATCTATTTAATCACAAGATACACAATTTGTAAGCCATCAAGTACTATGGAATAATTTCTTCAACTCTTCAAGAAAGAAATGGATAAAGCCACCACTCCTTTCACTTATAATTCAATAGAGAAAATGGAAAATATTCACCAATATGTTAAGAATATTGGGGCACACCTAATTAAAGTAAGAGTTTTTAATAAAATTTTAGCAAAGTAACTACTCATATATGAAACAAAAATGCACGCCATTACTAAAGCTTATGTAAAACCAATATAATATATTTTGGATCAGCATGCTATATACCAGAAGAAAAACAAGGAGAAGATTGAGGAGAAAAGTGATGATGATGATGAGGAGAAAATTGATGATGGTGCTGAGGAGGAAAGTGATGATGAGGCTGAAGAGACAAGCATGAATGAGATTGAGATTCTTTAATTGGAATAACTTCTTCTTCTTGTACTTCTTCTCTTTTATTTTCCTCATTCTTTTTAATTTATGTAATCAAGCAAGATTGTAAGACTTAAGTAAATTGGTTAAAATATGTTACTTCAAGTCATTTTGAAAGATAAAAATTACTTAGAAATCGCTGACAAGGTAGTTAGTATTGTAGAACATTCGAATTTTATGCATGCTAAGAAAAGATAAATTCAGGGAGGGAAATTCTCAACTTCTTACATTTTTTTAGCTAGGCACGTGAGGAAATATAATTAATGTCTCTTATTTTTATTACATCTCTAGACTCTATAAATAGAGAGAGTATCCTATGGGACAAATAATCAAGATTGTTTTTGGCAATCAACTGTCATAATTTATGTATTGATGTTTCAAACTTTACGTTGGAATGTTTGCATGTTCATTTTGTAAACTAGTTGGACTTGAATAGGAAGAAGGAATATTTCTATGGAACTTTGTTTCTAAATAAATCTTGATGTGAATTCTTGAATATTTATGGTAAATTGTGTGTTATCTTTAATTTAAATTTGAATGTATTTATTTTCATCTACTGAAAAATGTGGATCTTACTAAATGTTTATTTATTCTGTACTATTGTAATAAGCTCTATGATCTACTTGTTATGAATTACATTTTTTTTCCTTTTCCACTTCTATAATTCTATACTTTCCTTTCTCTTCTATTTCGTTACAACTTTCCCAAACACAGTTGTTTATTTTCTATAGAATTTCTAAGCTATGGTTCAGGAGCTTTGTAATTAATGTAATACCCCTAGAAATTAGTTATAATAAATAAATATTTTGCACCAGGAGTTTCACCGTTAAATGAAGGGGATTTATCACATGACTTCCTATGTTTGTGTGTGTATCTAAGCATAAAATATAGCCAACATTTTTTGGTGACTCCGATAGGGACCGAACGAGTATAGCCAACTTGTTCCTTTCTCGTGAGTTTATTAAAAAAAAAAAAACTTGAGTTATCATTTAATCAAATTGCAGTCTTTCTAATTATAAAAATACGTTAAAACCAAAAAGAGCTTGCATGAAAACTAAATAATGAGTATACTTCTCTCTCTAATTTTCTAATTTGACCACTAGAATCTGCATGATATCTCTTAGAAAAATTTTAAAATTAGCTGCATAATTAGGATGCTGCACTATTTTTATTTGATTATTTCATCTATAAAACCATAGTCTATTTAAACCAACTCCCATCCTTTACTAATCATTCATTCTAGAAAATCATCCATTTACATAGGTGAGTAGAGCTCAAGTAAGAACTGATCACTTGTTCTGATTACAAGAGAAATTCAATTTTAGTCTTCTGCCTCAAGTAAGGACATGTAGATAAAGTAATTCACCTATGGGAAGAGATCATACCCCTCCTGTAAGTCAACTGTAGCACACCCGAGCAGCTGGTATTATCCAACCAATCAATCCTCAACTTCTTATTCTCCTCAGAATGGCTTAGCAACTTCCTATCCCATGGGGCATGGCCTTTGGTCCTATGAATTTAACACCCCCTCTCCATGAGTTTCCTCAAGGATCCAAGAAAAAATTCCCTGATTTTTATGGAGATGGAAAATAAAATCCTGATGACCAATTGGTTGCTTTCTTTATATCTTATGTAGTACTTGCTCTAGAACATGAAGATGTATCTATAAGGCTCTTCATAGAGACTTTGCATAACTTAGCTAGAGAATGGTTCTACCAATTGGGTATGGGTACCTTAACAAGTTGGAATACTATACATGATAAAAAATTTAAAATATTTAAACCTATTGAAGACTCAAGCATGTTGATTACTCAGCTAGCTCAACTGTAAAAAGAACCTCATGAACACATGAGGGATTTTATTACTAAATTCCAAATAATACTGTATAAAATTCATCCTGCTACTTCCCTTAGTGATGAAAATAAAAATTTGTTTTTCATTAATACATTGTTGCTAGAATTTGGCTCTCATTTGCGCAGAGCACGTCCTTCTAGCTTTTTGGAAGCCCAGAACATCATCATTTAAGTATAAGATGGTCAACTCTTAAGGTTGATCATCATGGAAAGTAAAATAAAACATTCAACTCTTAAGGTTGATGGTTCTACTTCAGCTAGTACGTATGATCTGCTTCTGTAAAGATTTTATAATGACATGTTGTAGATACATAAACAAATGGCTCAAGGAAACATCATTAATCCTACTAGGAATGCAACCACATGAAGTTTCAACAATCAGAATCAGAACCAAATCCACATTGTTGTTGCTCCTCATAGACTGACAATTGAAGATTCCCTAAGGAACAATGTAGAAATGAATGAAGAATATCAAGCTATTTTTTACTATGATCCACTTGAGGATGAATATTTTTTATAACCTAATGATGACTCCAACATTGGATACTTAGACTATGAATCAAACAATCACTATTATGAAACTTTTGAAGATAATGATGGTCAAACTTTCATAGTGTTTACAATATCTCAGACGTAGCAAGATAGTAAAATTTTTTATAATCGACAGAGAAGAGGAAGAGATGAACCAAGGTCAAATGTTACCATACTTAAAAGAGGTAGCCCTCTACCTACTTCTCTAGCTCCTAAAGATAAGTATGCAAGCTCCTTTTTTTATTCTACCCCTCAAGCACAAAGATCAATTTTCCCTGAAACCAATAATAATGCATCTACCTCTTCTTTTGATATCATATACCACATTAAAAGAAAACCAAAATCCAAATTTCAGAAGTTAAATACCTGAGATCTTTCCCTAATCATTTGGATAGGCTAGTCAAGTATGTTTAGAGAAACAAATCAAGTAGTTCACCCAATAATACAAAAAAGGAATTTTCCCTAATACGAGGAATACTCCTCAGAATAATGCTACAACTACTTATCCCACATATTCTGAAAGAATCAAACTATTCTATGTATCTTTGCTTATTAATGGCTTCAAGTTAAGCAATTAGATCCTAGATTTAGGAGCTTATGATAATATCATGCTAGCTAAAGTTGTTGATTCTCTTGGGATCACATTGACCAAAAAAATTGGGAGATTTTATTCGATGGAGAGATAATTTACTTTGATTGGATAAATTAAAGATGCACAAGTATTTTTGGTAGTATTTCCTTACAAAAAATTGAGTATGACCTTTCAGGTAGTTGATATTCATGTCTCTTATGGGATGCTACTAAGTAGAAATTTATGCAAAGATATGGGCAGAGAAGTAAATATGGATTGGTCATGTGCTCACATTCCAGTCAAAGGAGTGAATTAGAGGCTAGAAACTGAGAAGAAGTAAAATTACACAGTTACAAAATTTAAGGATCCTAGATCCTATATTCTCTTCCAAGAATCAGATCACAAATTTTATTACTTAGAAATGGATGAAGAAGTTACAAAGCCACAAGTTCTAGACATATCTGTAGAAGGAGAAAAGATATGGAATCTAGAATTTTATGGAAGTTATTGTTCTATTTGAGTAGGAGCCGATGTTTTTTTGATATCTGTTGAAGGAAAGGTAAATCCATAATCTTATAAGTTAATGTTTGAAAACACTAAAAATATGACAAAGTATGAATCTTTACTGTTAGGAATGGAAAAAACCAAAAATATGGGAGTGAAATTGCTCAAAGCAGAAGAGACACTTAGCTCATTGTGAAAAAAAGAGAGGCAAGTACGAGGTAAAGAATGAAAAGATGAAACACTACAGGGACCATGTGTTTTCTACCAATCTTGATTTCTCAGCCTTATCCATCAAATATATTCCTAGAGATCAAAACTACAAAGAAAATTCTTTAGTAGTAACTGTTACGTTACTAAACCCAGACCAGCCTCCTATAATGTTCAAACAAGGAGACTATAAAGTAGAAATGGTTTATCACACAGAAGTCCCTGACAATGTCGAGAAATGGAAATTTTTCAGTGACGACAATTAGATAGTTTCATTCCTAAAACATTGACACAATTTTGAGGAATTATATTTTGAAGGTAGACATTCACCTCCACACTAGAAGACTCTTGGCGAGACTGAATGGGAACATGATGATAGTAAAGGGATAATTCAACTGAAAGGTAACAAAATCCTAAAAGGTTTAGTATCCTTAGAAGAAATATTTGATAAACATGGTCATTTTTTGAAGAAAAATAAATAATATGGTGAGATTTATTCTTTAGAGGTGTAACCATAGAATTTTGGTGTAAAATATGAGCCCAAGATGGTGAATATTGAAAAGTGTTGTTCTAATACAGAAAAGGAAGAGTATATAGGGATTCTCAGGAAATATAGTGATTTCTTTGCATGGTCTGACAAATACTTGAAGACATATCAACCAGATGAAGTGCAACACTACATTCCATTATAGCTAGGGAAAAAGCCTTTAAAAAATCTCCACAAGAACAATCCAACCATTTCAAGTACAATATACACTAAATTTCAAAAGCTTCTTGATGTGAAAATAATTTACCCAATTCATCATTCTGAATATCTGGCCAACATTATACCTATAAGGAAAAATAACGATGAGATACAATTGTGTGTGGATTTTTTCAATATAAACCAAGCCTCATTAAAGGATAACTACCCCATTCCCATAATGGACCATACACTACAAGTAGTTACTAGTTAAGAAGTTTTATCTATGTTAGATGGTTTTTCAGGTTATTGTCAAATACATGTAGCAAAAGAAGACAAATACAAGACTACACTCACAATACCATGGAGAACATTTCTTATCAAAAGATGCCTTTTAGGATAATCAATGTCAGAGTGAATTTACAAATAGTGATGGATCTGTAATGTTCTCACCTACATGATAAAATAATAGTGGTTTACCTTAATGATTTGATAGTATTCTCCAAAGTAAAAGGTAATCAAGATTAATCCTGAGAGAGTGTAATCAATTCAGAACCTACCTCTACTACCTTCTAAAAAGGGAGTCCACTCATTCTTTGGTAAGGTTAACTTTCTCAGAATATTTGTTCCTAATTTTGTTGAACTCACCCATCATATTTTAGACATGATGAAGAAGAAGAAAGAATTCAAATGTAATGAGGAAGGGAGGAAGGCCTTTAAAATAATAAAATAATTTCTAGCTAAAGTACCAATAATTGTGTCACCCAATTTTAGTAAATAATTCATCATCTACTATTATTCTTTTAAGCATACCATGTCAGCCATTTTGATTATGAAGAATGAGGAAAACATTGAAGCCCCATAACATTCATGAGTATACCATTGAAATCATATGAATTAAAATACACACCCATGGAGAAGCACACATATGTAGTCGTCAAAGCATGCAAAGCATTCAAGTACTACATTATGTCCTCACATATAATTGTATATGTACATGAAACTGCAGTCAAAATTATCTTGACACAACAACAGTTGGGGCTGCTGAGAGGTACGTTGGTGACAAAGGTGCAATAATATGACTTGGATATAAAATCAAATAAGCTAGTAAGAGGTAGAGGTATTTTTCTATTGATGACAAAAAGAAAGCAAGTTAATTCAGATGCAGTAACATCTCCACTTCAACAAGAACTTGATGAGGATCTTCCCACTGTTCTCTTTGTGAATCTATCTAATTAATGGTATAGTAATATTTCATACTTTATAACATATGGAGAATGACCAAATAATCTAACATGCAAGAAAAAATGCACTATCAAACTAAAATCAAAGAAATTTGTTCCTTAGGGAAATAGTTTATCCAAAAAGGGAATTGATGGTGTCTTTCTATGGTGTGTGGATAATGCTCAACAAGAAATGCTACTAGAGAAGTTTCATGACAAAGCACGTGGAGACCATTTCTCAGCTAGAGTGACTACACACAAAATTATTTAGGAAAGGTACTACTAGCCAACTCTTTTCTAAGATACTGTAGAATGGGTTTCAAAGTGTCAAGCATGTCAGGAATTCATTGGACGTGTGAATCTTCCAGCATTACAATTAAAACTAGTTGTGATAACTGAACCATTCCACCGGTGGGGAATTGATTTTAATGGTATGCTAACCCTCCCTCAAGTGTTGGTCATCACTACATTCTCATAGCTACCAACTACTTCAATAAATGAGTAAAGGCTATTCCTATCAAACATGTTACTTCTGAAGAATTATGTAATTTTGTCAAGGAGAACATAATTGTGAGGTTTGGTGTACCACATTTAATAGGCACTGGTAATGTTGAAAATTTATCCTCAAAGGAGATAATTTATTTATATTACACATATGGTGTTCAATTATTGCATTCATATAATTATTATCCTCAGGGAAATGGACAAGATGAATCAAGTAACAAGATCTTGATAACAATTGTTGAAAATTTTATCAATGATAATCAAAAGACATGGAACAAGAGGATTTTTTATGCTCTCTAGGCTGATAGGATCACAACCAAAAGGGCCATAGGTATATCTCCTTTTCAATTGTTTTACAATATGGATACTGAGATACCCATCACCATTACAATTATCACTCCCCAATTAATAAAATACATTGAGGATGCTACCTACCAAGATACACTTGAAAAAAGGATTGTGCACTTGGCTAAGTTGTAAGAAACACGCACTCAGGTGGATGATAGATTGAATGAGCATCAACTAAAGATCAATAAATTGTTTGACAAAAAGGATAAAGATATAAAGTTTGAGATTAGAGATTGGGTCCTCTTATGGGGAAAGAAAAATGAGCCAAAGGGCATGCATGGAAAGTACCATTCATGATCAAGATGGCTGCCGGAGAGTATAGTTTTGTCCTTTCCTACAAGGATGGAGTTGAGTTTCTGCTACCATACAATGGGAAGCATTTGAAGTTTTTCAATAACTGATGATTTAGGGTAAAACCTATATGTATATAGATAAATTCTTAGTGTTTTGTGTTGTGCTTTTTTAGTTTTGTGTTTGTTTAGTTTTTTGTTTCCCTTTTTGTTACTCTGAACCCAATGAACAAGACTCAAAACTAGATATGTTAGGATCTCATCTTCATGTCTTCCATTTTGATAAGAAATAAAGATATCCATAGATAGAGCCAACATGTGTCGCCAATATTTCACTTGAAAATTTTGGGGTACCCTATTAAATTTTTGATCTTCTCGTCTTGTGAATATTTGTGGTTATGTTGTTTGGGTCCCCTTTTATAATACTTAGTTGTTTAGATTGTTTCCTTAAGTCATTTAGATTGTAGGATTTCTCTAGATTTCTTTATAAGGTTGTAAGAGGTTACTTGAAAGCAGTTGGAAAAATACCTATTTGCCAAAAATTGCTCTAAGTCATATAAACAAAGTATTCAATGTATTAAGCATTTGGGTTTTCAAGTTACTCTACTTTATAATTCGTATTAAGTTTCCATCCTAAACCCGATTTACACTACCTATTTTTCATGATTTTACATAGTTATTTTACTTCTTAAAATAACTAATGAAAGGAACCTCATAAAACTGATTTATACCCATGCCTTCTTTGTGTTAACCCGATGTGGATTTACTCCTAAAAATAATGAAGTAAAATCACCCCTCAAACCTGATTGGCATCATTGTCTTCTTTGTGCTAAAATGAGATTAGTGTACTCATGAACATGACTAAGTAGAGTAGTTAACAAACCCCGTAAACCTGAGGCACTTAGCTTATTGGTATTTCTAACCTACTTTAATTTCTTCACAATGATAAGTAGGTTAGTAAAGATAAAGAAAAAATCCACAGAAAAAGACCTCATTTACATGGATTTTTCAAACTCCTTTACTCCTTAAATAAAAGTTAAGTATTTAAGTAAAGTTAAAGTGAAAACCCACAAAAATTGACCCAATTAGGTATGAGATGACTCATTACTTCATCAATGAAAAGAAAGAAAATTCATTCGTTAAACCATCCCTAAAGCCCATGATGACGTTGCATTTGTACGATACATATTTAATGATCATTTTTAGGCATCCTCATTTCTCAAGCAAATTAATCACCTCTGTAAATCCTGAGCAACCTTGAGTTGGATGATTGAAGAGAATTTTGAGAAATTCAACCTTGACCCATTTGCGAATAAGGTATGTCCTTCATTGTTCTATTTTTTGTTTTTTTTTTCTTTGTATGAGAAATTTATTCTCTTCTGATTTTCATAGAACCATTTGGAGCTAGGTGAATTTTTTTGCAAAAGGTTTTAGGGTTTTAATGAATTAGTTCTATTCATGTTTATTTTGTGCCAAAATATTTGAAATCTCATTTTTGAAACAAATCTTTGTTTTTCCCTAGCTTATCCAAAAAAATAAACCACTTTTTCTTCCCACATATTTCAAGAAATCGATCCCTGGTTACTTCCCCTAATGCCTTACGGGTTTCCTAACTACTTGTATTTCTATATGTTTTTTAAGGGATTCACCCTTACAAAAATCAAACCTAATTTGTATGAGGTTTCTAGATATCATGTCTTACCTATGTTTGGTGGGTCTACGACCCCTTACTACTTCCCCATGCTTTGCACACTTTTGAATTGTTATTACTTCCACTATGTTTTATGTGTAATTGACCCTCTATTTCTTAAGAATTATGTTTATCAGGTTTTCTAAGTGCTATTATTGTTTTCTATTCATTTCTGAGAACCAATCACCTATTACTTGAGAAGTCTTTGTTAAGAAGGTTTTCAATAGAATCTTACTTTCCAATGCTTTTCATTAAATCAATCTCCTTCTACTAACTTTCTTTACAAATATCAAGTAGATGCCTCGTGTAAACCCTCACCTCACTGTGAAAACAATATTGTATTAAATAATTAAAGGAGTTTGTAAAATCCATTTAAATATCAAGTAGATGCCTCCTCTAAACCCTTACCTCATTCAGAAAACAATCCTACATGCTTAAAACTTAGAACTTCACTTACAAAGGAAGTTTGTATACTTTCATGTTAAGATAAGAATTGAGTATTCTCTTAGACTTGAAGTTACTTGTAAGAGATAAAAAATATGACTTGAAATATGTATCTTAAGAAGGAGTAATTGCTAACATCTCAATAGGTGGAATACATTGTTACTTTATGGAAACATTGCAAATGTTTGAGGCAAGGGAAAAATCATCATAAGTAGAAGAGGTTGTCATTATCCAGGAGGATCCCAATATTGTAGTTGAAGAAACCTCAAAGGATAGAAAAATGAAAGGTAAATCTAAAGATAGATCAGATAGTGAAACACAGGGAGAAAAAATGAACTATGAATAAAAGGGTTATCATGTTGAATCTTGTGTTGTATCTAATCTTGGTGAGATTAGTGACATAGACATGGGGCATGTATCTACATCCAAACTTATAGAAATATCTAAAGCAGTGAGGTAGACACATTTGATGCATGCCCTGATCAATAGTGGATGAATACAAACAACTACATTTCCTATAGTTTCACAGTCACTTGAGTTTGTTTTGGAATGTGTCATGTTTTAGCATCCTATAACTAGGTCAGTAAAAGATACATAAAAAATTCTAGTGGTGAGACTTGATACTCATTTTTTCAATTATTTCTTAAATATCCCCACAAAGGAAAAGGTTTTGGATGTGAATATGGAAAAGGCCATTAAACAATGGGAGGATAAACCTGGTGACTATATTAGAATTATTAATTTGAGCTACTTGAAGGAAAAAAAAAATTCATCTAAGTTTCCAAAAACCATTGTAAGGTCAGATATTATCCAGGAAGTAGATGACATAACTCATTTGTTATATAGGATCAATGGAGAGAAAAATTATAAGAATTTATGTTAGGAAATTAGTATTTACTATGTCATAATTATGTTAGGTTTTTATACATTTTTATAACAATATATATGACATGTTTATTGTTAAGCATATTTTTATTATTATTGATAAATAGTTTTGAAGGGACTATACCCTGTTACATAAAGGGCTCACCAGCTTGATTGTTAGGCATATTGTTAGTGTGGTTAGAGGGAGTTCATATATTTTAGGAACTGTAATCTCCTATAAATTTATATATCTGTAATGTAGTTTTTTTAACAAGCTTATTGAATATCATTCATATTTTTATGTGTTATCTCTACAAATATTCTTGTACCATTTCATCTAATATCAGATAAAATAAGATCTTTTAGCACTGTAGGGTCTTATACTGGTGGGGTAGTATTTTTTTCTCTTTCTAATGGACGGTATGGGTAGATGGCTCTAGTAAAAATACAACCTATGGGTGTTGCATGTTGAGTAAAGTTATTCATATATGTTAGAATGTTCACATTTGACTCTTATCACTTGTCGATTTTCCATCTATGTTCAAATTTTTTGGGAAGAATTATATCATTATCATGATGCAAATTTGTATTTGTGACTGCTTTGTAGATTTTGGCATTTATATCTACCATGAATCTATAATTTTATAACCTCTATCCAGAACTTTGCATGGGAAATCACTTCAGAATGTCCACCTATATACACATAGTTATGCTTTTGATTAGACTTAGAATGTGCTTCATGTACATGCATATACTTTTCTGTTGAATTCATTCCATCTTTCTCCAATCTTTTGAAACATTTAGTGCTTTTCTAATGATTTCGTGTCTAAGATCGCTGCTACTTTTTAGTATCAAATGAAGGAAGTAGCATATTTATTCTCCACTAGAAGTCAGCCATTTGTGTTTCAAGTTCCACATGTTAGAATTGTGATGAATGCTCTATGTGTTAATTTGCATCTAGCTATTGACATCTTCCTCTCACTCTGAGATCCAACCAACTAGTTTTGGCATGCAGAGTTTGAATACAAAGGTGTAGTTTGTTTAATGTATTGCATGGTCATCAGTTTGGTATAGTCAAGGATGTTTAAATTACATCATAAGTATTTTTTATTTTATAGTTTATAAAGTTTAGTGTTCAATTTGTAATAATTATATATTATAAATCTATTTTTTTAATTTAGAGTGTCATATCGGTCTTTCGGTATTCTATTGTCTTCAAATAAGCCAATAGTTTTATTTTTTTAGTTTTGAATATGTCATTTAACACACTTTCTGTAAGAGTCTCAAATAAGTTTTTTATTTAATGTCAAAAAATTTAGTTAAAAATTGTTTTGTTGTCATTGTAAGACATCAATGTTAATTCCACCATCTATGTCTAGGTGAATATTATAAAATGTTATTTCAAGGAGTTATTCAAAGTAAAGTTTTGTCTTATCAAATTTGAGTTATTATCACCTTGTCTATTGTCTTGTTTCAAATAGTATGTTTAGATTAATAATAGTATATTGAGTCCATTTTTTGTGTTGTTATAAAAAGTCAAAAATTGAGTCATAGTAAAAGCCCAAAAAATAAAATTTTCTTACCTCACTTTTCAATAATTGGACGTATTTTTTCTTGTACGCGATGTCCATCTTATTGGGGTGAATTTTTCAAAGAACCTCAAATCCAAATCAAGCTAAGTTATCATCCTTTCACTAGATTTTAGAGGTAACGGAGGATGGAGGATGATCGACACCTCTCGTTAGTCACCAATGATGGGGTCACATACAACATTGATGAAACCTCTTTATATATTATTCCGGTTGTATGGTGTGTGCAGAATAAAATGGTTGGTGGTTCCCTTCCCCTGTTATAAAATAGACAAGAATTGACTGAGTATATGGATAACTACCCTATTATCTAAACCAAGCCTCATTAAAGGATAACAAACCCATTCCCATAATGGATCATACTCTGCAAGTATTTACTGGTTTAGAAGTGTTATCTATATTAGATGGTTTTTCAGGTTACAGTCAAATACATATGGAAAAATAATACCAATACAAGACTACGCTCACAATACCATGGAGAACATTTTCTTATCAAAATATGCCTCTTAGGATAATCAATGTCGGAGTGACTTTCAAAATATCAATGCGTCTGGCATGTTCTCACCTACACGATGGTTTACCTTGATGATTTTATAGTATTCTCCAAAGTCAGAGGTAATCACATTGTTGATTTAGAAGATGTCTTCATTTAGTGCAGGGAACATGGGATGTCTTTGAATACCACAAAATCAATATTTTCTATTACTGAGGTAAATCTTCTAGGATATATTGTCTCAAAGGAAAGATCCAATATCGACCCTGAGAGAGTGTAATTTATTCATAACCTACCTCTACCAACTTCTAAAAATGGAGTCCACTCATTCTTCGGTAAGGTTAAGTTTCTCATAATATTTATTCCTGATTTTTCTAAACTTTCCCATCATATTTTAAACATTATGAAGAAGAAACAAGACTTCAAATGGAATGAGGAAGGTAGTAATGCCTTCAAAATAATAAAATAAGCTCTAGTTGAAGTACCAGTAATTGTGTCACCTAATTTTAGTAAGTAATTCATCCTCTACTACTATTCTTCTTAGCATACTATGTTAACCATTTTGATGCAAAAGAATGAGGAAAACATTAAAGCCACCATAGCATTCATGAGTATACCATTGAAATCATATGAATTAAAATATACACCCATGGATAAGCACACATATGTAGTCGTTAAAGGATACAAATAATTTAGGTATTACATTATGTCCTCAAATATTAGTGTATATGTACCTGACACTGCTATCAAAATTATCTTAACACAACAAGAATTGGGGATACTGAGAAGTAATTGGGTGATAAAGGTGTAAGAATACAACTTGGATATAAAACCAAATAATCTAATAGGAGGTAGAGGCATTTTTTTGTTGATGATAGAAAGAAAGCAACTTGATTCAAATGTAGCAATGTCTCCACTTCAACAAGAACTTGATGAGGATATTCCCACTTTTCTCTTTATGAATCTAGTTGATTAATGATACAGTAAGATTTATTACTTTGTAACATATGGAGAATTCCTAGATCATCTAACATGCAATGAAAACCGTACTATCAAACTAAAATCAAATATTTTTTTTCCTTGGGGAAATATTTTATAAAAAAATGGAATTGATGGTGTCTTTCTAAGGTGTGTGGATAATGCTCAACAAGAAAATATACTAGAGAAGTTTCATGACAAAGCATGTGGAGGCCACTTCTCAGTTAGAGTGACTACATAAAAATTCTTCAGGAAAGGTACTGCTAGCCAAATCTTTTTCAAGATACTGCAGAATGGGTTTCAAAGTGTAAAGCATGTCAAGAATTCATTGGACATGTGAAGCTTCCAACATTACAATTAAAAATAGTTGTGATAAATAAACCATTCCACCAGTGGGGAATTGATTTCAATGGTATGTTGAGCCCTCCCTCAAGTGTTGTTCATCACTACATTCTCATAGCTACTGACTACTTCAGTAAATGAGTAGATCTTATTCTTGTCAAACATTCTACTTCTAAACAAGTATGTAATTTCATCAAGGAGAACATAATTGTGAGGTTTTGAGTACCACATGTAATAGTCACTGACAATGTTGCAAATCTATCCTCAGAGGAGATAATTCATTTCTATTACACATAGGGTGTTCAATTACTGCATTCATCTAACTATTATCCTTAGGGAAATGGACAAGCTAAATCAAGTAAAAAGAACTTGATAACAATTGTAAAAAAATGTATCGAGGATAATCAAAGTACATGGAACAAGAGGATTTTTTATGCACTCTTAGTTAACAGGATCACACCCAAAAGGGCCATAGGTATATCTCCTTTTCAATTATTGTATAAGATGGATATTGAGATACCCATCACCATTGAAATTCCCGATCCCCAATTAACAAAAGAAATTGAGGATGCTACCTACTAGGATACACTTGACAAAAGGATTGTTCACTTGGCTAAGTTAAAACAAACATGCATTCAAGTGGTTGATAGATTGACTGAGCATCAACTAAATATCAAGAATTTTTTTGAAAAAAAGGATAGAGACATAAAGTTTGAGATTAGAGATTGGGTCCTCTTGTGGGACAAGAAAAATGAGCCAAAGGGCATGCATGGAAAGCTTTATTTACTATGAAAAGGACCATTCATGATCAAAATGGCTCATTGAGAGGATAGTTTTGTTCTTTCCTATAAGGGAGGAGTTGAGTTGCTGCTACCATAAAATGGGAAGAAATTGAAGCATTTCAAGAACTGATGATTTAGGGTAAAACCTATAAGTATATAAATAAATTATCAATGTTTTGTGTTGTGTTTTTTTAGTTTTGTGTTTGTTTAGTTTTTTGTTTCCCTTTTTGTTACCCTGAACCCATGAACAAGAATCAAAACTAGAGATGTTGGGATCTCTTCTTCATGTCTTCCATCCTGACAAGAAATAAAGATGTCCACAAATGGAGCCAACATGTGTCCCCAAGATTTCACTTGGACATTTTGGGGTACCCCTTTAAAAGTTTGATCTACTTGCCTTTTGAAGATTTGTGGTTATGTTGTTTAGGTCCCCTTGTATAAGACTCAGTTGTTTGTATCATTTCTTTGATTCATTTGGATGCAATATTTCTCTATATTTATTTATAAGGTTGCAAAAAGTTACTTGGAAGCAGTTGGAAATATACCCATTTGTGAAAAATTGCTCAAAGTCATATAAGCTAAGTATTCAACCTATTAAGCATTCAGGGTTTTCAAGTTACTCTACTTCATGATTCAGAGTAAGTTGTCATCTTAAACCCAATTTACACTACCCATTTTTATGGGTTTAGATAGTTACTTTACTTCTTAAAAGAAATAATGAAAGGAACCTCGTAAACCTGATTTATACCCATGCCTTATTTACGTTAACCTGATGCGGCTTTACTCCTAAAAAGAACCAAGTAAATTCACCCTGTAAACCCGATTTTCATCATTATCTTCTTTGTGCTAAAACAAGATTAGTTTACTTATGAATGTGACTAAACAGAGTAGTTGAAAAACCCCAAAATCTCGATGCACTTAGCTTATTGGTCTTCATAACCTACTTTACTTGCTTCACAATGATAATTACGTAAGTAAAGCTAAAGAAAAACTTTGTAGACAAAGACCTCATGTACGTGCATTTTTCAAACTCCTTTACTCCTTAAAGAAAAGTTAAGTATTTAAGTAAATTTAAAGTGAAAACCTACAAAACTTGACCCAATTGGGTATGCGATGACTCATTACTTCATCAATGAAAAGAAAGAAAATTCATTCGTTAAACCATCCCCAAAGCACATGATGACGATGCATTTGTACGATACATATTTAATGATGTGGACTTTATAAAAAAAAAAGTAATTCCACGTCATTTTTAGTCATCCTCATTACTCAAGAGAAGTAATCACCTATGCAAATCCTGAGCACCCTTGAGTTGGATGATTAAAGAGAATTTTGAGTAATTCCACCTCGAACCATTTGAGAATAAGGTATGTACTTTGCTTTACGTCCTTTTCAATTTTTTTCCATTCATTTTCGCTGTTGTTTTTTTATTTTTTTGCCTTTGTATGAGAAATTTATTCTTTTCTGATTTTCATAGAACCATTTGGAGCTAGGTGAATTTTTTTGCAAAATTTTTTAGGGTTTGAATGAATTAGTTATCTTCATAGTTCTTTTGTTCCAAAATATTCAAAATCTCATTTGTGAAATAAACCCTAGTTTTTCCCTAGCTTATTCAGAAAACTAAACTAGTTTTTCTTCCCACACATTTCAAGAAATTGATCCTTGATTACTTCCCCAATGCCTTACGGGTTTCATAACTACTTGTATTTCTATGTTTTTTTTAATGGATTCACCCTTACACAACTCAAACCTACTCTGTGCAGAGGTTTGACATATCATTTCTTACCTATGTTTGGTGGGTCTACGACCCCTCACTACTTCCCCATGCTTTGCACACTTTTGAGTTGCTATTACTTCCACTATGTTTTACATGTAATTTAACCTCTATTTCTTAAGAATTATGTTTATCAGGTTTTTGAAGTGTTATTATTGTTGCCTATTCATTGTGGAGAATCAATCACCTATTACTTGAGAAGTATTTGTTAAGAAGGTATTCAATAGAATCTTGCTTTCCAATACTTTGCATCAGGGATATTTTTAGTGGTGAATATTCGTAATTTGGTTAATATTCCATTTTTGGAAAATTTGAAAAGGCCAATTTTTTAGAGTAGGTTAGTGTACTGGTCGCCTAAAATTTCTAGTATAATTTTTTTTAGGGGTTGGCTTTGCCTACCATTGAAAACTACTCCTATATAAACCTAGGTAATTCACCTAGTAGTATACTAGTAACTTACTAAGGTACCATCTGAATCACTTGTAAATTACAAGAAGACAAAGTGTATATCAGAGTCTCAGACTAGTTGTTGTAGACTTACATTAGGAAAGTGTCACTAACGCGTCAGAAGGAAGATTTTCATTTCCAGAAGAGTGATAATATAGTGTTACTGACACACGACAAGATAAGGTGTTGACGCACGACCAGAGAGTTGTTGACGTGTGACTAGAGGGTTGTTGATGTGTGACCAAAGGATTGTTGATGCATGACCAGAGGGTTATTGATGTGCGACCAGAGGGTTGTTGATGAGTGACAAGAGGGTTGTTCACATGTGACCAGAGGGTTGTTCACGTGCAATCAAAGGGTTATTGACGTGCGACTAGAGGGTTGTTGACACGTGAACAAAGGGTTGTTGATGCATGACTAGAGGTTTTTTTATGTGTGACCAGAGGGTTATTAATGCACGACCAAAGTGGTGTTGATGCTCGACCAGGGGGTTGTAGATGATAAAAAAAATGAAGCATTTTTTTGGTTTCGGGTGACAACAAGGTTTTCTGTCGCACGATAACAAGCCTTGTTGTCTCCCCAAAACAAGGATTTTTGTCGTACGACAACAAACCTTGTTGTCACCCAACACCAAAAAAATGTTGAGTTCTTCCCCTTAAGAAAATAACAGGTGAAAATTTGAATCTAAAATCCTAGAAAATTCACCTTTTGACGAAAGTGGTTGGAGATATATTCGCCGAGGATTTTCCACCTCCAATTTACTAGAGGATTTTTAAAATGAACCCTGCTTTGCATTAAATAAATCTCCTTCTACTAGCTTTCTTTAAAAATTGCAAGTATATGCCTCCTGTAAACCCTCACCTCATTTAGAAAACAATCCTACATTCTTACAACTTAGAACTTCACTTATAAAGGACTTTTTCATACTTACATATTAAGATAAGCATTGGGTATGTTCTTATAATTTAAGTGACTTATAAGAGATAAATAGTATGACTTGAAATATGTATCTTAAGAAGGGTTAATTTCTAACATGTCAGTAGGTGGAATATATTGTTACTTGAAGGAAACACTAAAAATTTCAGAGGCAACGGAAAAATTATCAGAAGTAGAAGAGGTTGCCATTATCTAGGAGAATCCCAATATTTTAGTTGAAGAAACCTCAAAGGATAGAAAAAGGTAAGGTAAATCTAAAGATAGATCAGTTAATGAAACATAGGGAGAAAAAATGAAGTGCATGTATGATGGTTATCCTGTTGAATCTTGTGTTGTATCTAAGCTTGTTGAGATTAATGACATAGATATGGGGCATGTATCTACACCTGGACTTAGAGAAAGATCTAGAGAAGTGAGGTAGACATATTTGATGCACACCCTAACCAATAGTGGATTAATACAAGCAACTACATTTCCTAGAGTTGTACAGTGACCTAAGTTTATTTTGGAATGTGACAAGTTTTATGATCCTCTAACTAGGTCGGTAAAAGATACATCAAAAAATATAGTGGTGATACTTGATACTCATGTTTTCAATTATTTATTAAATATCCCCACAAAGGAAAAGGTGTTGGATGTGAATATGGAAAATTCCATTAAACAATGGGAGGATAACCCTGGTGACTGTATTAGAATTATGAATTTGAGCTACTTCAAGGAAAAAAGCAATCATCTAGGTTTCCAAAAACCATTGTAAGGTTGGATCTTATCCAATAAGTAGACGACCTAACTCAATTGTTATATAGGATCAATGGAAGGAAAAATTATAAGAATTTATATAAGGAAATTAGTATTACTATGTCGTAATTATGCTAGGTTGTTATACATTATTATAGAAAATATAAACGACATGTTTATTGTTAGGCATATTGTTAGTGTGGTTAGAGGGAGTTCCTATATTTTAGGAACTGTAATCTCCTATAAGTTTATATATCTGTAATGTAGATTTTTAATGATCTTATTGAATATCATTATTCTCTCTGGAAATCTAGTTGTATCATTTCATCTGGTATCTGAGAAAATAAGATTGTTTATCACTGTAGGGTCTTTTACTTGTAGGGGTAGTATTTTTTATTTTTATAATGGATGGTATGGGTAGATGGCTCCAATTAAAATACAAACTATGGGAACTACATGTTGAGTCAAGTTATTCGTATATGTTAGACTATTCACATTTGACTCTTATCACTTGTTGATTTTCCATCTATGTTCAAAGTTTTTTTAGAAGCATTATATCCTGATCACGATGCAAATTTGTATTTGTCACTTCTTTCTAGATTTTTGCGTTTAGATCTACCACAAATCTATAATTTTATAGCCTCTATCTAGATCTATGCATGGGAAATATCTTTAGCACGTCCACCTATATATGCATAGTCATGCTTCTGATTAGACTTAGAACATGCTTCATGTACATGCATGTACTTGTCTATTGAATTTGTTCCATCTTTCAATGATATTTTGAAACATTTGGTCCTTTTCTCATGCTTTCACGTCTGAGATATATGCTACCTTTTAGTATCAAATGAAGGAAGTAGTGTATTTATTCTCCACTGACGGTCGACCATTTGTGGTTCAAATTTTAATGCATGCTCTATGTGTTCATTTTCCTCTAGTTGTTTACATCTTCCTCCCAATTAGTTTAGGCATGCAGATTTTGAATACAAATGTGTAGTTTGATTCATGTATTGCATGGCCATCGGTTTGGTATAGTCAAGGATGTTTAAATTACATCGTAAGTAAGGATTTTTTATTTTATAGTTTTTAAAGTTTAGTGTTCGATTTGTAATAATTATATATTATAAATCTATTTTTTAAAGTTAGAGTGTCATATCAGTCTTTCAATATTCTATTGTCTTCAATTAAGTCAATAGTTTTATTTTTGTTATTTTGAATATGTTATTTAACACACTTTCCGTAAGAGTATCAAATAGGTTTTTATTTTATGTCAAACATTTTAGTCTAGAATTGTTCTGTTGTCATTGTAAGACATAAATGTGCATGTCAATGTTAATTCCACCATCTATATCTAGCTGAATATCATAAAATGGTGGTTCACGAAGTTATTCAAAGTCAAGTTTCGTCTTATCAAGTTTGATTTATTATCACCTTGTCTATTGTCTCATTTCAAATAATATGTTTAGGTGAATAATATGTTATTGATTCCATTTGTAGTGTCGTTATAAAAATTCATAATTTGAGTCATAGTAAAATCCCAAAAAATAAAAATCTTTTACATCACTTTTCAATAATTGGACACATTTTTACTTGTATGCAACATCCATCTTATGGGCATGAATTGTTCAAAGAACCTCAAATCCAAATCAATCTATCTTAGCAACCTTTCACTGGAGGTTAGAGGTAATAGAGGATTGAGGATGATCAACACCTCTCACCAGTCACCAATGACGAGGTCACATACAACACTGATGACACATCTTTATATATTATTTAAATTGTATGGTGTGTGTAGAATAAAATGGTTTGTGGTTTCCTTCACCTATTATGATTGAAATAAGGATAATGTTAATTTTGTATTTTGAGAATAGTTTTATAGGAGGGCAGATAAAATGGAGTGATCCTATGACTGTTGATATTCTTTGATTGTCGTACTTCTAACATCAATCCACCGGTGAAAGAGCGTTCCTTAGAGGTGAAAGTGGGAACTTTTTAGTTCACGTATGTCAGTGAATCGGTGGAATTGTGATCATATGGTATGGTATTCACTATGGTGAAGTGAATAGGTGATGTGTAACAAGATCTAGATATCAAGATTCAAGCCAACAGTATGCAGATCTAAAAGTGCGCGTAAGCATACGATTTTGTTTCCAATTTTTTAGATGTGTTTTCTACCCATGTAAGCACTAGGGGGGGGAATGTTAAGAAATTAGTGTTTACTATGTCATAATTATTATAGGTTGTTATACATTGTTGTAACAATACATATGACACGTTTATTGTTAGGCATATTATTAGTGTGGTTAGAGGGAGTTCTTATATTTTATGAACTATAATCTCTTATAAATTTGTATATCTGTAATGTAGTTTTTTTAATGATAATATTGAATAGAATTCATGTTTTTCTATGTTCTCTATGAAAATATACTTCTACCATTTCAATTTCTTCACATGGATGTATTATTTCATCAAAACAATTGAGGACAACAAGCCCAATGCATTGATCAACTGGGATGAAATCATAAGCGACAACATTGATTATCAATTAAATGTGGTTAAATAGTCATTAAATTTTAAAATGATCTCTTATCTAGTACATGTTACAGAATCTAATGGAACTATTTCTAAATTATACAATAAAGGTATCTTATCTGTAAACCCTATCTCTGAATATTATCCACAGTTGGTATTGCCTGAGTATTTCAAAGCATATAAGAAGGTGAATGATTGCTTCTTCTATGAAATCATTTGCAAGCTCAATACAACAATGAAGGAAAAGAGGGTGACCAATAAAACATGGGACATAGTTTCTGAGTATGGGAATATCTTTATTCAGTTTTCCAATTTCACATATCTCAAGGTTTGTGGTTTCTCAGGCACACCACTTAAGCTCCCAAGATACCTTAATGATAAGTGGATACTTATGGAAATATGTTGACAACTTATGGAATTTCACAATCTATAATCAAGGATTCAAAGAGAATTATTTAGCTTCCCAATAATCATTGGAAATTATCATTGTACTAGCATTCATAAGGATGAGAATGTTTAGAAATATATGTTCCATCATTATGAACAAGAGAACTATGAAGCCAACACAAATTTTGACTTCAGGAATCTGGTAGAAAGACAACTGAGGAGAAATAAGATGAGTTGGATTCAAGCAGAAAGACAACTGAGGAGAAATAAATTTAAAATCAATTGATAAATCAGAAAATGGAAGAGTTAGAAAAAGTGTTATCAAAGGGTACCGCAGCTGAAACATAACATGAAATAGTTATACATCCTATTGCAATTGTGGCTAGTCAGGAGATGGTAGTTCATTCAAGTACTCTTATTTCTTCAGGATAGGACTTCTTGTCAATTTTAGCATTGCAGACAAGCCCAAGTACTAAGGGATAATAAATCTAGAAGACATGGACCTGCAGTTGCTCAGAAGATTTCATAAGAGAGGGAAGAGATCCAAATCTACCAAGGTAACTTCTAAGATAATAATTGAATCATCAGGATAGAAATTTCCTGATGTATCTACTCCAACAGCAAGAAAGTCGAAAGTTTCATTAATCGAAGGGGACATAACTACGACAAGATTGCCTCTAGGAGATGTTACTACCGAAGGGTTAAAACAAGATACATAGACCTTAATTGATACACTTTTCCTTAAAGTTGACAAAGAGAAGGATGAGAAATCTAGACTAAATGATCAAATTTCCAAATTGTGTGAAATTATTGAAATAATTTCCAAGTCTTCTTCTCAGCCTATGTTATTAAGGGAATAACTTAATCCTCAAATCATTATAGATGTGGAAGAAATATGAGATAAAATTAAAGCTTTCGATGAGTAAAATCATCAATGACAAGGAAAAATAAAAATATTTAGAAGTTCTAGTTGGATTGAGGTAGTGTCAGGGAAGGTTTGATCAGTTGAAGAGTTTGAAATTATAAATAGACAATAACTGTGGGATTGATGAACTACACTTAGAGAGTCTTGATAAACTAAATTCATTATCAGAGAAGGTGTTGATTGAAGAGAAGATTTCTCCAAAGGGGTCAGTAAAAAAGGGTAAGAAAAAAGATCCGACTCTTTCGTTTCGTACCAAGCTACTCAAAAGAATGATGGAATAAATTAAGGTACTAGAATAAGAGGTAGAATAAATTTTAGATAATTTGGATGATTGTATTTATTTCATCACAAGATACACAATTTCTAAGCCACCAAGTACTATGGAATAATTTCTTCAACTCCTCAAGCAAGAAATGGATAAATCCACCACTCCTTTCACTTCTAACTTAACAGAGTAAATGACAAATATTCACCAATATATTAATAATATTGGGGAATACCTAATAAAAGTAAGGGGATAGAAAAGGAACTACTTAGATATGAAACAAAAATGCACACCATTATTGAAGCTTATGTAAAATCAATATAATATATGTTTGATCAGCATGTTATATACCAAAAGAAAAACACGGAGAAGGTTGAGGAGAAAATTGATGATGATGTTGAGGAGGAAAGTGATGATGAGACTGAAGAGACAATCAGGAATGAGACTGAGGCTCTTCAATTCGAATAAATTCTTCTTGTAATTCTTCTCTTTCTTCTTCTTCTCTTTTATTTTCCTCATACTTTGTAATTTAAGTAATCAAGCAAGATTGTAAGAATTAATTAATTTGGTTACAAGACGTTATTTCAAGTCATTTTCAAAATTCCAAATTACTTAGAAATAGCTAGAAAGGTAGTTGGTATTGTAGAACATTCAAATTTTATGCATTCTAAGCAAAGAGAAATTCAGGGATAGAAATTCTCAACTTATTGTAATTTTTTAGATAGGTAAGTGAGGAAATATAATTAATGTATCCTATTTTTATTGCATCTCTAGACTCTATAAATAGAGAGAGAATCCTACGGAAAGAATCATAATTGTCTTTGGAAATCAATTGATGTACTTTGTGTATTGAGATTTCAAACTTTTCTTTGGAATGCTTGCATTATCATTTTGTAAACTGGCTAGACTTGAAGAATGAATATTTCTGTGGAAATTTGTGTCTAACAAATTCTTATTGTGTGTTCTTGAAGATTTATGGTAAACTTTGTGTTATCTTGAATTTAAATCTGAATGCATTTATTTTCATTTACTGGAAATTTTAGATCTTACTCAATGTTTATTTATTTATTTCTATTGCAGTAAGCTATGTGACCTACTTATTGCTATGTAAATATATTTTCCTTCACCGCTGCTATAATTCTATAATTTTCTTTCTCTTCTATTTCGCCATAACTTTCCCAACAACAACTTTTTACTTACTGCAGAATTTCTAAGCTATGGTTCATGAGCTTTGTAATTAAAGTAATACCCCTAGAAAGTAGTTAGAATAAATAAATATTTTCAATGGGAGATTCACCATTAAATGAAGGGGATTTATCCCATGACTTTGTAGGTTTATGTGTGTATCCAAGAATAAAATCTAGTCAACAATATGTTGGTGATAAGATCAACATATATGGTCTTGTGTATGATGTACTCAATATTTTTTAAGATTTTTTTGTGATATATGCTCTATGAAGGCTGACCTACATGATTTCAGTGAATAATTTAGGTACATAAGTAAGTTTAGAGGATAATTTTGTTGTGTTAGAGACGTGTTTGTAGCAAATTTTTGAAGGTTATATGAGTAAGTTATGATGGTAGAAATGAAGATAATGAGACCTTGAAAATGATGGAGATATATTTAATGAAGTAGACTTGAGAAATGGAGAGTAGGAAGAAGGTCATCCATACCTGACCTAATTGGAGAAGAAAACATAATTGGTTTGCATGAGAATGAGTGATCTAGAGGAGAGTGTGAGAGTTTTATGAGGGGTAAAAAACAAATCAAGGAAGAGGCATGATAAGTTGAGAAGGGAAGATATGAAGGAGTGTTGGCCCCTAGAATATTGGATAAGTATAAGAAGGTGCATGGGTGCATGAAACCTAGTTAAAGAAGGGTGCGTGGGGTTGAAGGCATGCAGGGAATGGTTCTAGTAGGGTTTTGTAAAACACACGGCATGTGCTTACAAGGAAAGACAAGTTTTTAAATTAGCCATATTCAATGTCCTAGGAAGCACATGAGAAAATTGTGGCCCTTCTAGCATGTAGAGTGGATAAGGTGCCAGCTTGGTGACTGAAGGATCAAAAAGGGGATATTCCATTCATGCGATGGAAGGTTTGAAAAGAAAATCATTACACAGAGTGGAGAGCTTGGATCAAAGGAGGTATGCTCCATTGAAGGACCACTTGGACACTTGACAGTCGATCTGCTACTTTAGAAGGCATGGCGGTAAATTCAGGAAAGCTATATATTGAGGTACGTGAATGGGTAAATAGGGGAAGAGAAGATAGAGATATGGAGTCATCCTGAGAGAGAGTAGTGCACTAGAAAAGAGGTGAAGCTCTACATAAACACCATGGAGGATTATATGGGTTGGTATTAGGAAGAATATAGGAGTGATGACACATTTAAAGGGATGGGTTTGTACTCATCTTTGTAATATGAGGGACATAATGTAGCTCTAATGTATGACTTGGCTCTGTATTGTCATATAATGGTTTGTTATGACCTTACAGGAATGTAATGTGTTTATTGAACATGTTAATATGAATTTAAGGCTTTATTCTAAATCATATATGTGTTCATGTGTATAATCCTTATGAATTTCCTTTATGTATGAACCATTTCCATATGTTGTTGGTTATTTCTCTTCTATGGATGCATTAATGTAATAACTCATCCTAGGTTCTCAGAATGATGCATGGTTCTTTTATATTCATTTCCATTTGAATATATGTCATAAGATGATGAATTATCACAAGAATCACCTAAAGGATAGGTTTTGCACCTGCGCATGCCTCGAGAGAGAACCCAACACCCATTGGGTGATAGGTTGACACTCATGGGATTAGACTATTGGTCTAAGGGTATAAAAATGACTACATCTTGGTTCCGTTTCTGGGACATCTTTTTTAAGTTTTTGCGATAAATGACATACATATTTTTCCCTGTGATGTGTGATGAAATAACGTCTAACCTTGGAAAGTGTTGAAACATGGTTCAAAATCACGAAGGATGAGTTTTCTCAAAGATTTGGCACTGGACCTAAGTTCGATGCATGTAGATGGGTAGAAGAGAACATATACCATGAGTTATATGAGACATTATTCTATTGTTTACTAGTAGAACTATATGAATGGATTTCAGCATATGCATCTAGATCAAGCTGGTACTATAAATTACGCATATGGACCCAAGATGACTATCAGAGGCTGTAGGATGTAAATATGAATTAGACGCATGTTGTCGATCATTGGTGGAAGAGATTACTGACCAGTTATACTTTTGAATACTCCATTTCTACGTATTCTTTCCAAAAAAAATTGAGTTTGAGTTTCTAAGGGAGCCTAGAGGATCATTTTTGTGTGTTATTCCTTTGGCTATGAAGATCTTGGTCATTCCCTTGAGTTTAGAGGCATTTCCCATGGCTGGTTAAGCTTCTCTGAGTGTTGGGAGAGGAATCTAGGGTGGAGGAAGATGGTGGACATTGCAGATGAAAAGAAAATGGAAGAGAGATGACTCAAGTATAATGAATCTCATGAAAGGAAGATGACTATAAAACGTGAGGTTACAAGTGTGATGGATCTATGGAGGCAAACATTGCAGGAAGGAGTTGAGGTTCACATAGAGGATGTGGAACTTGAGCATTTTGTGCTACCCCATCTTGGAAAGTGCAGGAGAGAAGCCCCTTCATATTCTAGTGAGATATCGTCACATGGAGAAAGGAGAGCCATTGGTGCACATCTAAACCCACCTGGTGACCAACCCCTAGCACTTGGTTTTCTAGATCAAGGGAGAAGTCCTGTTAACCCAGTTGGTATCGGTAGGAGTAATCAATCAACACCTAGGATATATAATTTCTCCTTTGGAACATCCATGGCTGCACAATCCATTCCGGTACTTGGTGGAATTTTTGGACAAGGTGAAAGTACACAAGGTTTGGGTATCACTTTTGGGAGTGGCACGGGACACACAACTGGTAGTGGGACAATATCACAAACCATCTCTGTGTAATTTAGTGGGGTGTTGGAAACACTTATCACAACCACTTCAGGTCATTTTCTGACTATAGGAGGTAGATCTAGTGGTGTAGGGGCTATAGGACATGGTGGACCTAGTGGATCTAAAGCATCTGGTGGGTTAGGGGGAACAAGACCTAGTGGATCCAGTGGATCTGGTGGAGGATGAAACACTGGAGGGAACCAAGGCTCTGGATCAGGAGGAAAAGGGTCTTAGCCACCTCCACAAGTATTTTTTGAGATTTCTTTGCACTTACCAAACTATAGGGGTATTGAAGATACTGCATATCATGTGTACAAGTGTGAATTATTATGGCATGCAAAAGAGATCACTACCTTGGAGTAGAAGGAAAGCTATTTTGTAATAATAGTGTAAGGGTATGCACATAGTTTGTATATAAAGTATGACCCCCATCAAACAGTGGTAGACTACACCGCATTGAAGAACACCTTCCTAGCAGAGTTCCATATCCCTGAGTTTGAGTAGAAGAGCATCAGTGATCTGAAAGAGATCTAATAGGGAATGGTAGAGAGTGTGCAGGAGTAGGATGCACGTTTAAAAAATATATTGTCTAAACTATCCTATGAAATTCATCCCTCTCAACATTCTCAATGGTTTTTCATAGGATTGATAACACCAATTAGGAGAGCTCTGTTACACAAAACTTTCACAGACTTGTGCAAGGCATTAGAAGCTTCCCTGCATGTTGAAGCTGTTAGGAGTGTTGATACTGGTGTTAGTCCTTTTTTAGAGGCTCAAATTGATGTAATGGCCAAACAGTTGGAGAAATTATCTATAAAATTGGTGCATGAGTTTTGTAGTGGGATTTGGTGTACATACTATCAAGTGGAGGGGCATGCAAAGGATAGTTTCCCTCAAATTTCGGTACATGCTTTGGTGATAGATTGTGAGATTTTCCATGGGGATAATGATGCAAGTAGATTACCTCTACTACAATGTGCAATCGACAAGAATGTTTCTTGCTATTGTAATATTTGTACCTGTACGACCCATGATACCAAGGATTGCAGATTGATTGATTAGATCCATGATGTTATTGATCTTGGTGTGCACCAGACTAGTCTTACAAGCAATTCCAAGGATGATGATCGACGCTATGAAGGGTGCACCAATGGAGGGGCATGTGGAATATGTGTTCATGGAGGATTTTGTGGTCATAGTAACCATCGTGTAGGATGAGGTGAGTTCCCACAAGGAACCTATTATAATTGTGGATCTACACAACATTACAAACATGAGTGCCCTAATCTGTTACAATTCTCATGGTGCGGAAAGAAACATAAGTACAAGGAGTGTCCAAATATTTATGAGCATATGAACTAGAAACACTGGAAGGATAATGGCTCTGGGATGGTAAGCATTAAGAACGAAGATTCATAGTGGTTGCTAAGAGTGGCACATGATTCAGGGCTAGAACATGTACTGGTGAAGACGCGAGCAGAGGTTGGGAGAATTAGGGAGATGCCAAGACAAAGGACATTAGTTTCAAGAGAGGAGATAGTACATGGAAATTATCTGGACCCTTCTCATCAAAAGGAGGTATATCAAGAGACTATGGACGTGATTCAAAGTTTTCAAGGGGAGATCCAATGTCTAACGAAGCAATGAAAGTAGTTGGAGAAAAGGAAGAATGTCGAGGCTCCAAAGGATGACCTGGATGAGATCAAGGAAGTATGTAGGATGTTAAGGAAATATAATATTATTCCCTTACTAGGAGAATGTATGAGAGAGAAGGTACCATGAGCCGGAGTAGAGTGCGAAAGGAAGGTTTTGCATATAAACCTTCCTCCTCATGGCCTTGACTATGATAAGGAGATTACTTTGAATGTGGTTGTTGATGGTTGGATTCTGAGTAATATCCTCATCGACATGGGAGTAGAGGTCAATGTTATTACCTTATATTCCTGGCATCAAATGGGAAGGCCCGCATTACAACCATCTTAAAATTTGTTGTATATGGAAAACAAGACTAAGGCAATTCCCATTGGAGTCTTGAAGGATGCAGTTATCACCATTTAAGGGGCTGATTTAACTGGATATTTTGAAGTCTTGGATCTCACCAAGGTAGAAAACTTTCTAGCATTTCTTGGGCACCCATGGTGTTATAAGAACAATGCAGACCTATGATTTAACAAGGGGTATATCATCCTTGATAACAAGGAAGAAAGGGTGATTATCCCTTTGATAGATGGGAAGTCAGTGCCCTATACTAATCCCTTAGGAGAAGAATTCCTTGACAAAATCTATGTGTGCTTCATCAAAGATCCTGATATAATTCATCCCACTGAGGGATTTATCCAGTTTGAAGATGCTCAATCCTTGAGTGATACCTCTAGCATGGCATGCGAAAATTGGGTGCATCAGACTTATGATTTTTTTGGGAGATAGTTGAGAGGATATTTAACAAGGGTAATGAAGGAATGCTCAACCAATCACCTAGGATGGAAGATTTTTCCAAGTTACTCTAGAGGAGCATACGCTGAAATTTTCTTATAAGAAATGGAGGCTCAATGGAATAATGAGTACGAAAGAAGAGGAATGCTCAATTCTAACCTGATCAAAACTATAGTGCGTTGGTGCATTACACATCGGGAGAGCCTCTTGGAATGGTGCTAGGTAATAATCCCATTCTCTATAAGGTTCTCCAGAAGCAACATGCCCACTGTCATAAAATATTACCATGGTAAATAGACCACATAATTTCATATCCAAACGTGTGAGAAGGCCTGGATGGTAAGTGTAGAAGCTTTACCACCTTTTCTATAGGTGCATAAGTTTTATTCCACATTACAATGTTGTGTGCATGTATGGTATATTCATTCAAATATGCATCATAAAATAGGTGATTAGCAGGAGTTGGCAGTTGATCTCATTCAATCTTTCGAGTATAGGAGTACAAATCCATCAGTGGATAAGGCATTACAAGTAATCAAGTTCCTTACAATGGGAGATAGTGCTATGGAAGAGGATAGGCTATTGGATTTACTGGGTGAGCCTTATTTGGAGACGTGCCTTAGTGAATAAGAATTAGAGGAAGTACAGCTTGAGCACACGTGCATGGAAAAATAAAAAGGAAAGATGGTCTATGTACTAGATGACGAGGAGATGGAAACTTTGGATGTTAACCATTTTTAAGGTCCATGTGAAGTCATAGATAGTGTTGATGAGTGATCACATGCCTACCATGAGATCTTGAAAAAAAATAAGGTTAACATTAGGATAGAAACATAACCTAAAGAAGTTATCATTGAGGACTATTGGTCAGAAAAATAAGTTTCAAAGGTCATTGATCTGTTACGCGAGTTCTAGGATTTGTTCCCTTGTGGGTACCATGAACTCAAAGGTTTTCACCATTCCTTAGGGGAGATGAAGATCAAATTGAAGGAAGGTGTACGTCTGATTCATAAGAGGCCTAATCTGATGAATCCAAATTTATGTGTATGGGTCAAGGAAGAGATAGACAAAATGATAACATCTAGTATCATTGAGGCAATGGAAGAATCATAATGGATCATCCCAATGGTTATCAATATTAAGAAGGATGGAACAATAAGGATCTGAATATGGTATGTGTCATTGATCCTTTTCTAACCCCATTTACTAAAGAAATTTTTGACGGAGTAGTCGGACGTGAAGTATACTCTTTCACGGATGGGTTCTCAAGGTATCACCAAGTCAGAATTGTAAAGGAAGACCAAAGAAAGACAAATTTCACCACTAAATGGGGTATTTTTTCCTACATGGTTATGATTTTTGGATTAAATAATGCACCTATTATGTTCTCCTGCATCATGGTATAAGCATTTCAGGACTTCATCCATAAGTTTCTTCAAGTTTACCTGGATGACTAGAGTGTGTATGGTTTGGTAAAAGACCATTATGAAAATTTGAAGCTAATGTTTGAGAGATGTCAGCAATTAAGGATATCCCTCAACATTAAGAAATGTGTCTTTGCTACTCCGTTTTAAACCATGTTAGGACATATTATATGCAAAGGAGGCTTACTAGTAGATCCTGCCAAAGTTGTAGTTATTGTGGGACTAGGGGATCCTACTACTCAAATTGCAGTGTGAGGATTCCTTGGGCATATGGGGTACTACGGGAAATTCATCAAGGGGCATACCAAGATAGTCATGCCCTTGGAGGAATTTTTAAAACAAAAGAGTGCCTTTCATTGGGGAGAGGTGCAATAGAAGGCATTTGACACTTTGAACGATAGGCTTGTCACGGCACCCATACTACATTTTCCTTCTTAGGATAAGACTTTCCACGTGCATGTTGATGCCTCAGGAAAAATTATGGGAGTAGTACTAGCACAACCTGGTGAGGGAATTGTTGATCATACCCTATACTTTGCAAGTAGAAAGTTGACACCAACATAACATAATTACACAACCAATGAGTGCAAAGCATTGTCTATGATCTATGCACTGCACAAGTTCAGGAAGTATCTATTAACAACACCATTTATATTCTACACGAACCACATGGAATTGAAATACTTAGTTAAAAATCCCATGGTACAAGGGTGCATATGTTGTTGGGTTCTATTATTTCAAGAGTTTGACTTCACTGTGGTTGTAAAACAAGGAAAAAGCAATTCTGGACATGACCACTTATCAACAATTAACTCAGGGGATGATGCACAAAGCATTGAGGATACCATGTCAGACGTGCAACTATTTAGGTTATGACATGTTCCCTTAGACTTAGAAGATATTGCAATGTTCTTAAAAATAGTTGTGGTGCCAGAAGGAATGAAAGATCTGGAGATAAATTAGTTAGCAATACGCACCACACCCTACATGTTGATTAGTGGATACCTATATAAGTTAGGTCGTGATGAGGTTCTGCGTCACTGTGTATTGGAACATGAGTGTGTGGAAATTATGAAGGAAGCACATGGTGGGATTGCAAGAGGACACTATGTAGAAAATTCTACCACGCGGAAGATTTTACTAACAGGGATTTGGTGGGAAACCATCTACCAGGATTGTATTGAGTTTTGTAAGATGTGTGACCATTGCCAGCACCTTGGAAAACCTGGGAAGAGGGATGAAATTCCCTTATGACCAATAGCTAGCGTTGAACCATTTGAAAAATGGGAAATCGACTTTTTAGGACCGATTTCTTCAACCACATGAAGGACTGGTTTGGGGTATATCATTACTTGTACTGACTACTTGAAATGTTGGGTAGAGGTAACACCTACAAAGGATTGCACCATAACAACAACTCTTATATTTTTATGGGATAACATTATCAACAGGTATGGTTGTCCTTTAAGTTTAAAAGGTGATAGAGGTACACACTTTTTCAATGAAATGGTCAGGATTATGTTAGTAAAATTTATTGTGGCCCATCACAAGACTACCCCTTATCACCCTTAAGAAAATGGAACTGTTGAGGCATTTAACAAGATACTAAGTCACACGTTGACTAAGACCTTTTACTTTGGAATACAAGATTAGGATGAAAGTATCAGTCATTCTATGGGCATACAAGACAACCTAAAAGAGGTTGAACAAGGAAACACCATTTTTTTTTGGTGCAGAGACTATTTTTCCAGTTGAATTCATGTTACCATCACTGTGTATAGCGCATGCAGTAGGGTTAGCTGATGAACAAGCACTAGAAGAGAGGATTGATAAGTTGATGCAGTTAGACAAAAGGTGATCACTAGCTAGATGGAGTCAGAAGATAGAAAAATCAAGACAAAAGGCATGGCATGATCGTCATATCAAGAACAAGAAGTTTGAGGTTAGGTAGATGGTATTGTTGTATGATTCTAAGTATCTGTGCCATCTTGGGAAGTTGAAAGTACATTGGTTGGGACCCTATATCATCTCGTAAATTCTTGATTTAGGCACTTGTTAGTTACAAGTGATAGATGGGATGTGATTACCAGGTCATTTTAATGGGAGTAGGCTGAACCCCTACTATAAATAAGTCTTCTTGGTGTTTGTAATAAGGAAGTGTTGCCAATTAGCTTAGAATTTCCCTTTATGCTTTTCTTTTCTTGTGTTTCCATTTCTCATTGTTTGTCCCTTTATTTTTGTTTCATTTTGTGCTTTGTGTGCTAGTAACCACATTATTTTTACAAGGTTGTGTATGCACAGAGGACCGTGCATTTGTTTTAGTGTGGGGTGGAGTAATACAAAACAAAGAACAAGATTTAAATTCAAATTGAGTGACCAATTAGAAGAAAGTGCATAAGGGTGAGAAAGCATGTGAGGAAATGGTGGATAATGAATCATGGTGTCAAGGACGTTGTAACAAAGACCACATACAAAGTATGAAGAGCACAATAATAACATGAGGTAGGAAAGGGAAAAAATTGGGTAAATGATATAAGAAGTGCCTTTGGTGCTATAGACGCACACATAAGAGTCTTCGGTTAGATTGGATTTTTGCATGCCAGAAGGTTGTAAACGATTATTTGTGTAGGATTAGGCACGTGGGTAAGGGCACTTAACATCGGCTTTGTGGAAAATTCCACATTTAATGTTAAATTACATTGGTAGGTGGCATAGCATTTATTTTTGAAGGGAAGGAAAAACAATAAATATAAGGTCGGACAAGTCATTTTCTACCTTGCTATCATGAAGTTAAAGTGCTCTTGAGAACTAGGGCATCCAGAGATAAATTTGTGTGAAGGAAGAACAATCCTAAGAATTTAAGTGTTTGACTAGAGTGGATCTGCAAACAAGAAGGAAGGAGTAAAAAGGCGTGAGGAAAGGTTGTTTGTGGTGTGCCATCTTGTGGAAGGTTTTCCTAGTTAGGGTTTGGTAGCTAGGGCAAAGAGACAGAAGGATTTATTCCAAGAGTTGAGCTTTGGAGTTGAGTTTGGAGTTTAGCAAAGTAGTAGAGTAGAGTAAGGAGTTCGTAGTTGGTCCCGACAGAAAGCATGTCACCCAAAAAAGAAACCATTTCACCAAAGAAACCAAAGGGTAAAGGAAAAGGAAATAAAAATGCTGCCATCATGAGATCCAACGAAGAATTGTACGCATAAATGCAATACTCAGATGGAGTATTACTAGGAAATGAATGGGTGTCGCATCTAAGACAAATGACTATGAGTGATTATAACCATCACATGAGCATAACTAAGAAGGATATGGTGTTAGAGTTGGTTCACCCAGCTAACAAAATAACACTATATGGGATGCCCATATACAGTGACGATGTGAAGGTTAAATTGGAGAAGGAGGGATTATTACATATGTATGAGTTTCCTTACTTTGGCAAGCTTGCGCACCTTTATCAATGGTTGATGTCACACGTGTATGAGGATCAATTTTATTTTACAGGGCGTAATATGTGCATAACACTACAGCTGATATCTAAGTTCACATGTCTTATTTGTGAAGGAGAAAGTATAGATGATGATCTGAGCAACAAGGAGGCTATCAAAGAGACTATAGCAGCATATGACTACAAGAAGGGTTCATGATACTTTGACATCGCAGAGATTCCATGCCCTGTTATGAGTATGGCCACACACTTGGTGACCAAGATCAATGATCAAGAACAATGAACACAAGTGAAGAAGGCATGGCTAAATGTATGTCAGAAGATATAAGAGGGAACCATCTATAACTTGTCTGCTTTCATCACGGATGAGATCATAAGTGGTGCGCAGGAGGAAGAAAAGATATTATTTGGTAACGTCCTCCTCACCATTGTATTTTTAGATATTGGGGTGCCAGATGGGCCAGAAATTTTTTTTTGGGAGTATCTAGATGAGGATCCCTCACCTGTAAAGAGGTTTTAAAAATACACTTGTGAAACCATGACGGCCGCTGACAAGGCATGCCTGGAGAAATGGTATAAACAAATGCACAACATTTTTAGGGTAGAGTGGAGGATCCTAGAGTAGTTTCCCATGCTCATGGATGGAGAGGTAGAATTTGTAGTATACCAACATTTATGCATTCGAATATTTACTTTAACATTTGGGACTAAGGGTCCATGGTACAAGCTTCCCTTCTCCTTTACCATGCAATACTTCTAGGCAGGGGTCAATAGGTTCAAAGAAGCCAAAAGACTAAGGTTCAACCTTAGTGAGGTGGACCATGACCACCGCGAGCTGTGTCAAAATATTTTGTACACTAAAAATCACATGTATGTGGAGAAGTATGTATCCCACAAGGGTTGTAGCAAGGATATACCTTCGAATAAGATGAAATTTAGAGAAAGGTACATATCTAGAGAATGATGTCTCCATTCCAAAAGAACCCAAGGGAAGAAATAAGTTCGTGCTAAATAAGAGAGAAAGAGAAGAGGGGTAGGAGAAGAAAGCACCAAGTTTTCAGACGACACAATTGGTGGGAACACCTGAAGCAGTCGCGAAGCCTATCACTTATGCATGGAGAAAGAAGTCTCCTATCAAGGTAAATACCCCACAAGAAGAGGAACCGGGGCATGAAGAGCACCTCACCCATGAAGAATAATCAATGAAGATCTCACCTAGGGAAGAAAAATAAAAATAAGAATCTCCTATATTTAAATCCCTAGTAAAGAAGAAGTAGAAGGTGACAAATGAGGCAGACTCAGAAGACATAGAGAGCTTAGATGCCTACATCGGTGATAAGGATGATAACAAGACTAAAGGAGGTAAATACCATCTAGTATATGATGTGCATGATTCTGATGAAGGAGATTAAGAGTATTATAATGAGGAATCTAAAGAGAATAATGACGAGAAATAAGCTGAGGCTCAAGGCAAGGGGGTGAGTGAAGAATTAAGCACCAAGAACTAAAGAACCCCAAGCCTCGCCAAGGAGGAAATAGAGAAATCCGTGGAGAGAGAAGTGGCAAGAATCATGAAGAATTTGGTATAACATGATTTGGAATAGAGAATGGGTGAGATTATAAAGGAGATAGAAGAAGAGAGTGTTGGGAAGGAGTATGGCAGTATGGGTGGAGATCCTAAATTGACAGTGATCTTCCCAAAATTTGTGCAGATAGGTGGGAAAGATGTAGTAGTGACACAAGGGTAGGGAATGGGATGCATTGATGATCCTAGAAAGGTTCTATGTGTGTGTTTCCATAGCATCATACAAATAGATAAACTCCTAGCTATGTCCTCATTTAATGAAGAAGGCGCATACCCATGGACAAGAAAGATGTTATCTTGGGCATTTGATTCCCACGTGGATGAGCCAAAATTTGAGGTAAGTCAGAGAGCAATAATGAAGGTGCCAGAAACCAAAGGAATAAATTCATTGGTGAACGCTTATAAACTATTAGATGAACATGTTTTTAATGCACTTAACAATGATTTAGTAGAAATTGAGGCCAGACTATTTGGGATAAATGATAGAGTGAGATTCCTAGAGGAGAATTGGGGAAGAAAAAGAAGGAGTTCGTGAAGAAGAGAAAAGACCTAAAGCAAGAGGAGATGATCAACACTTAGCTGAGACATGAGCTGAAGGAAAAAAAATAAAAGGTGTGTGAGGTCTCCAAGAAGGTGGAGATGATTACATATGTAATTTTCTTGAAGCACTCTAACTTAGCGTCACCCGATAAGAAGTATGAATCAACCTTGCAATGTCTGGAAGATCTAACTTGCATTCTCACAATGGAGAGGTGATAACTTTCTTTATAATCTGCAAAAGAGGTGAAGGCATGCCAGGAGAAAGAAAACAAGATGAAGGTTGTCAAGATTGTGGCTTGATACACCAAAATTATAGTAGAGGTAAAGGCCACCACGTAATTCGCTAAAGCTGCATATGAAAACTGTGTGGATAGGGATAGATTAGAAATCATCTTGGTTTCCACCCAAGAAATGGAACTCAAGGAGTTCCAAGAGAAAAATAAGGGGAATAGAGCGAAGAGAGATAAAATTTTGGCCAAGGTGGAGAAAAAATCAAAAGCAATTGAGACCCTGTGAGGCTTGATCAAAAGCTGGTTGAAGGAACTATAAGCCCAGATCACCTAGAGGATGGATTTACTTGAAGACTTGGGGAAGAAATTGGAGAGTATTATTGACACCATGAGCACCAAAGGGGAGAAGATGAGTTTTGAGGAAGTGAGCGCCCTAGTGGGTGACCTCTATTAGCAAGCTTAGAATGAGGTTGACACCTGGGGGAAGTTAGAGGTAGAACTAGGGAAGGATTTCCCTCTCCTCCTCCATAAATAAGTAAGTTCCCCATTCTTTCATTATTCTCCCAATTCTTGATTCCCTTATTCTTTCTTTCCAACCATTATAAGATCCCATCATTCTTTATTCTTTGAATATTTTTTCTAAGGATAGAGAATAGGCGTAGTGTGGGGTGATGTTGGGCCCCTAAATATTGGATAAGTATAAGAAGGTGAGTGGGTGCCTGGGACCTAGTTGAAGAAGTGCACGCAGGGTTGAAGACGCATAGGGAAGGGTTCTAGCAGGGTTTTATAGAACACATAATGCACACGCACAAGGCTATATAGTTGTTGGTCTTATCCATATTCAGCGTCCTAGGTAACACATGAGAAAAGCGTGACCCTTCTAGCATGAATAGTGTGTAAGGTTCCATCCTAGCGACTGAAGGATCAAAAAGTGGATATTCCATGCATGAGATGTAAGGTTCTAGAAGAGCATCATTGTACCGAGTGGAGAGCTCAGATAAAAGGAGGCATTGCTCCATTGAAGGACCACTTGGACACTTGGCAACTGATCTTCTACTTCATAAGGCATGGAGGTAAAGATAGGAAAGCTATATATTGAGGTGCGTGAATGGGTAAAGAGGGTAAGAGAAGATAGAGACATGGAGTCATCCTGAGAGAGATTAGTGCGATGGAATAGTGGTGAAGCTCTACAGAAACACCATGAAGGATTCTATGGGTTGGGATTAGGAAGAATATAGGATTGCTGGCACATTTAGAGGGATGGGTCTATACTCATCTTTGTAATATGAGGGACACAATGTACCTCTAATGCATGACTTGGCTCTACATTTTCATATAAGGGTCTGTTATGATCTCAAGGGAAGGTAATGTGGTTATTGAACCTATTAATATGAATGCAAGGCTCTATTCTGAATCATATATGTTTTCATGAGTATAATCTTTATGCATTTCCTTTATGTATGAACCATTTCCATATGATGTTAGTTATTTCTCTTCTATGGATGCATTAATGTAATAACTCATCCTAGGTTCTTAAAATGATGCATGGTTCTTTCTATTTATTTCCATTTGAATATATGTCATAATATGATGCCTTCTCACAAGACTCACATAAAGGAGAGGCTCAACGCCCACACGTTCCTCGATTGAGCGCCCAACTCCCATTGGGGGATAGTTCGGTGTGCATGGGATTAGACTATTGGTTTAAGTGTATAAAATTTACTACAAGGAACTTAGAAACTATGATGAATATTTTAGAAAAGAAGAAAAAGGTGTGTTTGAGAGGGATTTTGAGTGAGAGAATTTGAAAAAGTGATCATAATAAGTTTTGGAGGTGATCTTTATATCAAATGGATTAGTTAGTGATTTTTCATCTTGGAGGGTTGTAGCCTCCTTGTAGGATTTGTGGCCTACTAAACTAGGGGTTGGTGATCCTTGTAGGGTTAATTCCCTACTAAGCTATGGGTTGGTTCTCCTTATGGGGTTTGTGTCTCATTAAAAAAATCTCATGTGATGTGTAATATTTACTTGATTCCTTTTTGTTTTGTAATATATGTAGAGATTCAACGGGTTTTCTTCCCCTTAATGGTTTCCCACATTATATGGTGTGTTCATGTGTTCTCTCTTACATTTTGTTCTTATCAATGATTGTTTAATGATTAATAAGCTAACATATGGTTAATGAATGATTGAATGGTTAAGTTTGATGGATCTCAAAATTATAAGAAATTGAAGTAAAATTTTAATAATATTTATTCACTCCCCTCTTAGTCATTGTGCTTCCAGCATACACTAGTTTCCAAAAATCTATATAAGGATTTATTAATTAAGACTAAATCTACTAGTTAGAGCCTATTGGACACTAAGATCTCATTAAAGGTAATTACATCATGTTTGTAATGATTCTTTTCCATCATATATATCTTATGAGAACTACATAATGATTGATCACTCTCGAGGGTATGTAATGTAGCACTTGGCTCTACCAGGTATAATCCAACCAATACGATATAATTATAAACAATGAAAACTAGATAAATTAATCTATTATTTTAAGTTATTTAAATTTTCAATGTGATTTAGAAAGATATTTTTTTTTACTTTCATGACATTTTAAGAAACTTGGAATATCTTCCGAAAAGCTAGAAATTTTTGTTTTTATTAATGATGAGATCTACTTATTATAGCTTAGTGACCACTAAGATATGCTTAAAGGTAATTATATCAAGTTTATAATGAAGTGGTGTTATAAATATAAATTGTAAATTTTTGCATATAAAACAAGTGAAAATTAAACTAGTGATCATTAGGCCCAAATAACATTTTGTTACCTATTGTTTTCACCAATAAGTTTTACATTTTCTAGGATGAAACGGATAGAAGGTAAATGGTTAAGGAGGAATACCTATGAGGAAAAGGTGGAAGGTAGAATGTGTGCATTGTTGATGTTATCCAAGCTGATCGTAGAGACCTCCTTTTTGTCTGGGAAGGAATACCTATAGATGTAAAGAAAAACCACAAACAGATATTAAATAGCATATGAAAATGGACTACCTAGCATATACTAGATCCAATAAACATTGTGCTTCTTAAAGAGGTTGTCAATCCACTGTTTAATAACAATTCAGTGTGAATAATAAACTGAAATAAATAGGTCATATTGCAATGTAATAATTTAGGTTTCTCATACACACAATACACTAGATTTTATGCTAGATATAAAAATAACACTAAATATAATTAGAACCTGGGTTTGTTCAGGTCATACAGGTCTATGAAAGGTCTGTTAAGGGTATGGGGCTGATTAGTTGAGGTATGGGTTGGTTTTGGTTTAGTGGCAAGCTTGTTGGTTTGAGAATATAAAATACACAAAGACCGATATTGATCATGTGACTGATGTTGGTGTTGGGATGAAACCGATGGCAGTAGGGTGAATTAACGTTAGTAGGGGAAATTGACAATAACTTAATAAAAATGGTTTTTGGGATTCTTTATGATTGCACATATAGTGAGGAGGGTGTGGTTAGGATCATAATATAACTAAGAAGAATCAAGAATATAGAGGAAGAGGTCATAAAGGGTGAAATAACTTGAACTAGTTGGGTTGGTGGATTGGTGAGAAGATGGATATATCTAGATAATAATAGAAACAAAAAATAATGAAGGAAGAAAGAGATCTGCAATAAACAAAGCACAAATGATTAAGACCACATCACTTACTTCTAGGAAGATATCATGGCTAGATGGAGGCTGATGATTTATTGGTGAGGTGGTAGCTGGTTCAGCGCCACGCCAACATGACCTGTTCTTTTTTGTGAATGCTCCAATGATCTAGAAGGGAAATCCTAACATGTTCTACTCTCTGGTGGTGTAGACATCATTTTGATGAAGCAATGGCTCTAAAATATTCACTTGATTGCAATAGAACTCTCAAAACTCCAAATGACCAACCAAGGTAAAGGGTTATAAAATTCTATATAAAGGAACCAATGGCAATTTAGGTGACCGATTTAGGCCAAAGATAAACTGGCATCAGTTAGGGTGAAATAGTCTTATTTACAAAAAATAGGAAGATCTTCCCAGATTTGGCATGATTTCCTTGTTGGGTACTCTTAGAGAAGTAAATTTCATGTGATGGAAGGAAAAAAGATCTTAGAAGAAGTCCAATTAGGTTGAGGAACAATTCTTAGTTAGTTGGGTCAAGTAGTGACTTAGCATTGGGAGTGATGAATCAGTGCTGAGAGTGGTGAATTTGTCAGTGTGAGTTAAATACCCCTAGAATGGGTACAGGGTGAGGTGTTATGATGAGGTGGAAGTGTGAAGATGAAATTTACTTAATTAAAATAATTAAAATAATTAATAATGTGAGGATGAATATTAAAATGGGGTAAAGGGGTCATGATTAGTTAGATGCATTATGTTAATTAATTGAAGGGGGCCAAGGGGAGTGTGACCCAAATTTTTTGTCTACATTTTCCCATTTTTGTCACGTAGCTTGTCTTGATAAGCGATGCTAATAAAAACAATAATTTGGTGCTCCAGGTATGAGTGAAGGTCAGGTTGCCCCAAGTGTGGGTGAAGGTGATATCCTTCAAACCAGTAACTAATGAGGTGTTAAACGAAGTCAGTGAGTGGTTTGATAAATGGGTAAGTGATAGAAACAAGAGTAGGTTGGTTATAGGTAAGGGTAATTTTGGTTTAGGTAATAGGTAGTGGTAGTCTAATGTACGCACACATATAGAATGTGATAAGGTACTGGGGTTAAGAGTTTGCAAGCTCTACATTGTCAAAGGTCGATAGGTTTATCTAAACAAGGTTGAAGTGGTTTAGGTATCCAAGGTATAGGATATGGTCCTAAAACACCACTAGGCTAGGTGTAGGAATGGGAAATAGGTTTTTATCTATGGAACCAAAGGTATGGTTGGGATAAACAACACAACATTAGGCAAGGTAAGGTCATTAGCCTAAATAACACAAGTATCACATCAAAAGGTATAAAGAGTACACAAATTTAAGTGTCACAAAAGCACGTGTTGGTTGGGTGATTTAGGAAATGCCATAGGTAAGGCCATGGTAGGGGGAAAAACATGCACCAATATATTCTGAGGTTGGGTTGTAGGTAATAAGGTCATTAGGTTGAGTGGTAAGCCTGGGGTAAAACATGGGTAAGGCGAAAAGGGTTTCATAAAAGAACATGTGGTGAGAAATGGTGCAATGGTTCCAAACATGCTAGCTGATACTGGTTATGGAAAACCGATGGCAGTCAAATGAAATTGACTGTGGTATACTAGGGCACATGCCCTTAGAGTGCTACCTACATAGCCCTGGTGAAAAGGGGCCTCAAACCAATTTAGTTCTCCCATAAGCTAGGGAATAATATGATAAGGGAGATGAATGGGTCAGTGGGTGTTAGGCATGGTTGAGTTGAGGTAATTTAGTCATGGTTGAGTTTAGGTCAAGTAGGAATGGTTGAACTTAGGTTAAATATGCATGGGTGATTATGGATTGAATACGCGTGTTGAGTTTAGGTTGAATAGGCGTGGGTGATTTTGGTGGGAGAGGAATTCCCAGAATGTAGGTGTCAAAGTTTTGGTACTGTGTAGCAGAATCAATAAGTAAGAAAAGAGGTGAATGGTAAGAGGAGAAAAAAAAGCTACCTAATTGGTAAGAACCATTATGAGACTATCATACCAAATATTTGATTATGAATGTAAGACCCTAAAGGTGTTACATGATTGTATGTTTTAAGGGTGAAGAAAGTCACATGATCACGAAATGTCACATTTGTGGCATGTCCCTTGAGTATGTAGAAGATTAGAAATGAAATACGCTGTGTGAAATGGGTTGTTTTAGCATTCCCTTGGTGGGAGACAACATTCCTCTTCTGTAAGATACCCAAGACCAAAATAGGCAAGTCCATGATGAAAAATTTATCTTTTTCCTTTTGCTTCTTTTTATAGACTGATCAATGCCAAATTTCTATGTGGGATGAATAGAATATATCCTTGAGGTATTCGTGAAGATGATCGATGTGGGAAGCTTGAAAATATTTTTATTTTTTATTTTTGTAGAAATAGTCTTTTTTTGTGATAGACTATGTACAATAGGGCTAGATATGTATAGTTTTCATTCAAGGGAGCATTCTATTTATAGCAGAAAGATGGAAATATAGATGTCCTTTTAGAGGGATTCATCTATTTACAATAAGTTTTATTCAAGGAGTTTGAATTTGAAAATCCTGTATATTACTTTTGATTTTTTTTGTTTTTTTGTTTTATTTTTTTTAATTTTTAGGTCATGGACAAGACTATATATGAGCATAGGATTATTTTATGAAGAAAAAATTATAACACAGAGAGGTAAGCTATGAAAGATATGTTTTAAGTGATGAATGACCATGGGATTCCATCCTGAAAAGGATAAAAAATATCTATGAGAATCATGCCATGAGTAGAGTCGTGGTACTCATATTTAAGATAATTTTGAAAGGTGATGAATAATCATGAAATTAAGGTGTATTCATTGGTCCTTAAATTAGGTACATGGAAGGTGAATGTTTCTCAAGGGAGGAGAATTTAATAGATAGAAGGTTATATAGGACTTGATTCAACAATAGAATGATTGAAGATTCAAGGAATTGAGGGGATCATGTTCAGGTATACCTTCAAATAAATATAAATGATAAGCATCTGACCCATAGGCATGAGTAATGATATAGGTTCCAATCCAATTAGGAGTGAAATTACCCCTTTTAATTTTCTCTGCTTTTGTTACATGTTGATTTTCCTTCAGGATGAGGTCACCGACATTGAAGGTTTGTTCTTGGACACGTTTATCGTAGGCACGTTTGATACGTTTCTGGTAGATTTGAAGTTTCTCGATAGAATTTAGATGACATTCATATGATAAATTAAGTTGTGCCAAACGGTCCTAGAAAAAATCATCATCGTTAAGCATATCTTTGAGCGATATCTGAAGAGATGGAATTCAGAATTTGAGAGGCAAGACAACCTCTGTACCATAGACCAAAGAGAAATGTGTGACAGTATTTAAGGTGTGAATACTAGTGCAATAAGGCAATAATTCAAAATGAATGTACGTATGCTAATCCTTACTAGTATCGTCAACCACTTTCATAAGAATTTTGTTTAGGGTTTTGTTAGTTGATTGAAATTGGCAATTTGTTTATGGATAATGAGGTGAAGAAACATTAAGTTGAATACCAAAATCATCACAAATTTTCTGTAGGTTTTTGTTTTTTTTTATCAATGATGAGGTGGTTTTGTGTTAATCTTCCATGGTGAGTAATATTTGGTTATAAACTGAGAAACCTTCTATGAGTGATAGCATCTCATGGCCGGCAGTGAGATCAACTAGTTGGTCAGTACTAGGGAGAGGAAAATCATCTTTGGGGTAAGCTAAAGTCATGGAAATCCATGCAAATGTAGAGGTCCCCTGTTACCTTTGTGATAGGGATGATGTTAGAGATACATTGGGGATAATCAATGGGTAGAATGAAGGAAAATGAAATGGAGGCACTGAACTTCTTCTTTAACAAGGAGGGAAATGTGAGGATGAATTATTCCCAGCTTCTGTTTCATGAGTTTTGCATCAGGAATGGTTACGATATTGTGGACCAAAATATTTGGGTCAATACCAAGAATATCAGTGTATGACCAAGAAAAATTGTTGCTATGATATTAGAGAAAATAAGTGAAATCTTCCTGTTCAATAGCATATAAACATTCACCTATTTTTAGAATGTAAAGGTTGTCCTGAGTTTGAATGTTTATTTCGATGGTCGATTAATTCAACATGGTTTACATCTTAGAAAGTAACGACCAATGAATATAAGAATCTTCTGCACCAAGCTAGGTAAGAATAGACTCATCATCCTAAGATTAAACAACATTAATAGAAGGCATATCATCATCTATCATGTTAGGATACATGAAGGGAAGAGAAGAGGGAGCCTCACCATCACGTTTATAAGTCAGAGGTCCCAGGAAAATGGTCTTCAGAAAAACATAATTAGAGGAATGTATTCTGAATCCATAGACTCTGGAGGTGAAGGTGGTGAATGGGGTGGGTAATGTTTATTATCCTCAATGAGTTCGACACGGGCCTTCTTAGAAGGTGGTTATAAAAATCCAATGACATTGTAGTCTTTATGCTTACAAGTGGTGCAAGGAATAACAGTATGGTGGCCTTATTCATAGAAACCAAATCCAAAGCCTTTCCAAGCACATCGATGGAGGAAGGTGTGGGAAAAGTGGTGGTTGGTGAGATATTGAAGGTCAGAGGAAAATGATCAAGTTTGGGAAAGTGGCATGGGTGAGTAGGTAGAAGCATCAACGCCCCCATAGATTAAGTTGGTGCAAAGGTGGGGAGGACCATTGGGGAAAAATCCACCTACGTGGTGATAATAGTAGGGATATTAGTGAAGGTTACTATACTCTTAAGGAGTAAGGAATGTGTCAATGTTATAAATGCGGTACTCCCCCAGAGTGAGGCATTGAAAAAAATCTTCTAAGGGGTCAGTATTCAGTATGTGGGTAACAGGAATGGATGAATCATTGGAAAGTTGGGGAGAATAAACATTGGATGTTTGAGAAGTAGATGGGTTGGTTAATGGGTCAGATGTAAAATCTATGAAAACAATAGGAATATAGGAATTAGTTTTGGAATATGTAGTGGCAGAAGTGGTGGATGAGGCAACAATTGAAGAAGAAGTGGTAGCCATAGTAGATGCCTTAACTGGTATAAGGACAAAATTGGGCTGATACAACATGTTATAGGTCTTGAAAGGTGAAGTGTCAGATGGAATGGTATAGTTGTGCCCTTCATGTTTGAATTTTAAACAACAGTGGAAGGTTGAAGGAACACAACCCATGGCACAAATCCAGGGTAGGACAAGCAGCATGTTGTACTGGAATTCCCCTTCTAAGACATAGAATAATTTAATAATTTTACGGGGGCCAACATGAATGTGGATAATTATGGTTTTGAGGGTCAAATTCATGGCATCGTTAAATAAACACAACATAACTAGGTTATTATGCATGTAATTGGCAAAGATACACATTTGGTTATATGCATGGGAGGAAATGATGTTGATACTGGCACCTCCATCGATCATAATGCATCGGATTCATATATCATCAATGTAGATGGAAATAAATAGGGTGGGGTCAGGATCATCTAACTAGAAGAGTAAAATCTAGTCATCGGAGAAACTGAGAGAAGCTACTTGATGAGTGGTAGCAGGAGCAAATGAAGGGGGAAAGTGGTGAGAGAGGAAATATGATGAGGAATGATAATGGATGTAATAGGCATAGGGTCATTAGGTAGAACCTCAATATATTACAGGACCTCAATGATAGCCTAATGATGAGAATCAGAGGTTTGAAAAAGGTCATACAAAGACATTTTGAGAGGATACTGGTGTAATTTTTTAGCATTATATGATGGGAAACCCTGTCAAAAATAGGGTATGCAGGTCCACGGATGGTGATTGTGGGTGCAAGTGCAGATGGAATATTGAGTAAAAGAGTAACAAATTAGCTTGTTATTTTCTCATTTCCTTTTTCCTTCTGAGCTCGAGTTGTAATTTTAACCATATTGATTTGCAGTAAAGGAGAAAGTGATTCATGATAGGTGTAGTGACAATATGGGAAAAAATATGGTGAGGGAATATATTAGTTTTGTGAAAAAAATGCAACACATTGGCATTTTGGTGGAGATTTGGCTAACTCTCTTATGTGGACCATATTTATCTCAAATGTTGGAGGAGGATAAAAGGATTGTGGAGGTGGAGATGAAGGCCACTGAATAGGTAAGGAATGAGGATGTGTGGTAATAGGTGCAGGTGGAATAAGGTCCTCATCTAAAAGATCATTATTGTTAAAGTTTTCTTCGAGAGGACATAGTTGAAGAAGCATAGTCTTAATATCCTTACAATTTTCCACATCATTCCCTAACACATGATGATAAGCAAAAATTTTGGTATCATCAAACCCTTCTAGTTTAGGTTTGAGTTGGTTGTAAGGTTTAAGCAGTGGCAATGTGATGACAAAGGTTTCCAAAAAGGTTAGATAGTATGTTGGCGTAAGACCCTGCCTATGGATCACAATGTGAAGTGTGGGTCTAGACAGAAGTGTAGGTGACTTTGGTGCGATATGTGTCATAGGAGTTAGAATCGGCGGTTGAGTACGTTTGACCACTTGTTTGGTAGATAGTACAGTTTTAGGTTTAGATTGCACCTTCTTGGGTAAAGGTGTAGCATGTGAACTAGTTGTTGAAGGTGGTGTAGGTTTAACTACCTCTTTTGAAGGTAGTGGGTTTTTGGGCTTTGGTTGCACCTTCTTTGGTAAAGGTGAAGAATAATTGCATGATGTAGAAGGGAAGGAAGATGGCAAAAGGGGATGGGTTAGCCAAGGTGATAATGGAGGTGCGGTGAAGGTTTTGGTAAGATGCAATGTTGAAGGGACTTGTTGAGGAGAAGGGAATGACATGAGTAATGATGAGGATACTGGAAGTGATGTAGGTATAAGAGGTAGAAAGGATGCTGGTGATGGTGAAGGTGTAAGTTGTGTAGGTAATTTGGGTGTAGCAGAGGATCATGATGAGGTGGGATGCTATGTTTTTTGTTTACTCTGAGTAGGAGGCTGTTTGGCCAAGGTTGATGGGTGAGGACCTAGGATAGATGGAAGTGGTGAAGGTGAAAGAGGGGTAGTGGATGAAGTCGGTGTATGCAGCATAAGGGGTTGGATCTTCCTCTTAGGTGGGGGAATAGTCTTTGTGATGGCTTGTGAGGACATGGATAAATCTATTTTGAATGGAGGATGGGCTAGAATTGATGTTGACATGACTCCTAATGTGGTAATGGGTCTGGACCCAAAGGAAGGTATAAGTACAAGTAAGGTTTTAGGAATAGGAAAAAGTGTGTTTGTTGGTAAAAGGTTTAGGTGTGGGCAAGGATGATGAATAAGAGGCTGCTACAAATGGCATGGGCATGATAGGTTTGGTTGTCTGAAACACCTTTGGATAGATCGTGGGAGTGTCAGCAGACAAAATATATATTTGAGTTGATACATGTAGTCAAAGACATCCTCAAAGCATGGAATTTTCAACATAATCCAAGCAGTCAGCCAAACATGAGAATGGAACCGATGTAGGAGGGATGATGTTTATTTGGTAGTAATCCCTATAAATAATGTCTGTGAGGCACGGAAATGGTTGGATTTAGACTTTGTGGGTAGAAGAGACTAGATAAGATCAACAGGATCCTTGAAAGCTAATGGATAATTGTCACCAATAGGAAGGGATGTTGCTAATGATCCCCTGTGGATAAGGGAGATGGAAATTTATATGAGGTGAGTTCATATTTTTGTAAAGAAGAAGGTAAGCAAGACTCTCATGTGGGTAGAAGATTAATTACTATGCGTTTTTTGTTAGGTTGGGAGGTAAGTGGGGAAAATACATTTACATATATGGTGGTATCCTACGTGGGTGAAGGATAAGATAAGGGAGACTCCTCTATGGGTAAAGGATCAAATTAAACAGGTCCCTCTGTGGATGAAGGAACTCATGTAAGAATATCCTTGATAGGTGGAGTAGGAGTAAATTGAGCAGGAAGAGTTGGTATGATCTCGAAAACAACATGAATCTCATGAATGCTATTGTCATTAGTTGAGGTTTCACTAGTCTGGTTAGACAACGGGGTGTGACTAGGGAATGAATTCTTGAAGATGTGAAGTTTCTGATTACCTGGTTCATTAGGATTATCTAAGATTATATCTCCAATATCTAACATTTCTTGGACAATGTTTTTGAAATTTATACAATTACCACCACTATGATCTCTAACATGATGATAGTTATAGTAATCATTTTCTTTGTACCATGTAAGCACAAGACAAGAGGGGTCAAAACTAGTATGTGGTTTGATAGGTGAAAGAGTGACTACTTCAGCTTTTAAAAGTTTCTCTAAAACTGAAGAGTAGGGTTATCATATGGGAGTATATTTACGTTACTCCTGCTTGAACTAAAAATCATGAATAGGAGAAATATTGGAAGAAGGATTTGATTGGTTGGATGGATGAGATGGGATGAATTTCAAAACTACTACATTGGCAGATCCTTTTACTTTAGAATAATCATTTTTTGGTTTGGAATAAGAAGAGGTATCATTTGATTTAAACATAGCATTCTTGTTATGAAATTGTATCTTCTTCTCTTAAATGGCATGAATTCAAGTTTCTAGGCCATGGTGAACACCTCGGAAAATGTGCAGAAGGTTTGAACTTGGAGATTTGGTGAGATGTGTCTATCATAATCTCTGGTGAATAACTCTATTAACTTGGTTTGAATTAGTTAGAATGTGATTTGGTTGATTAGGCTCCTCCAAAAAGTGACAAAATCTGTGATAGATTCATTTTCATATTGGTGTGTCATATACAAGTCAATCATGGAAACCTTCTTAACAATGTTGATAGAAAAGTGGTATAAAAAATTCTGAGCTACCTGACCAAATGAAAATATGGAATGCTTGGGTAGAGAACTATACTAATCTAAATTCAGTTCTGTCAAGGACATTGGCAATGTCCGTAAGAGCAAAGCCTCATCGCCAACAATCAAATAACACACATGTTTAAAAGACCAAAAGTGTTGTTGCAGGCCTTCTTTGCTATTGAATCAGTTAAATTTAGGAATTTCCCAATGGGGAGGGTATTGATGAATTGAAATGGATGGGTGAATGGGATCATTACAAATCTCATTGTATGTCAGAGAGTTATGTGAGCCAAAGACAGATGCTTCTAATGTTTGCATCTTGTCCATCATCATTTTGATAAGATCATTGGTAGGATGTGATGAATGGACACCCCTTACAGTATAAGGGGGTAGATAAGGTGGTTATTTCGTGGGATGCATCCTAGTATCTAGTGGTTCCGAGTACAAAAATTTTGAGGAAGGAACATAGGCCAAAATAGATGTAGTGGAAAAGTATCATGAATAAGCAGGAGATGAAATAGGGTTTATTGGTGATAAGTGTAGGTAGGTGGAGTGGATGTAAAGAATCTCATAGTAATCGGAGGAAGAGACTTCGGTATGGATAGGATGATTTTTTGGAAGGGAGTGTGGGCTATCAACACCAATTGTGGCTAAGATGCAATAGGTATATGAGAGGTGGTGGGTACAGATAGACCTACACTCAAGGCGGTTGATAAAGGTATGGTTAACATCATAGGAGTGACAAACATCAAAGGTGCGACATATACCATACGTGTAATAGATATCCATGATGTAGGGTAAAGTTGGGAAACCATAGGTGGTAAGGTGGAAGAGGCTAAGGCCAAGATAGTAGTAGATGATACAAAAGTGGGTGCGAGGGTTGGAGGAATGGATATAGGCATGCCATATACAAGTTTCCCTAATGAATCGCGGGTAGATGAATGAGCAAGATAGTACTACAGAGTGGTGAGGTTGTGATTAAGGAGTCTCGTGAACTCCTCATCACCAATGGGTATGAAAAGAGTCTGATTGGGGTCCATAGGTGATGAGATGGAAGGGGGCGATGAGGTAGGTGGGAACAACTGGTGGCTAGTGTTAAACACGAGAGTGTTGGCTTGTCTATGAGTCAAAAACATGTGACTCATAATAGAATAGGTATTTAGATTCTCACTAATAATGCGGAAACACATAAGGAATGGATAAAAATGGGTCTAAAATGTGTTATTTGATTGAAAAATCATAACACAAAGACCGATGTTAGTTGGGGTAACTGATTCCAATATGAGGGGGTAATTGCCACCGGTCGGATAGACTGATGTCGATGACTATGGGAAAATGTCAGATTTGTAACTCTAGCAATAATTAGTGAAAACGAGATAGAACTAGACTTTAAAGGTAATATCAAAGACTCAAAGACTAGTAAGATGACCAAGGGAGTCACAAAAAGAAAAGAAATGAAGATTTGATGCTAATTTCACAAAAAATGACCAAAACAACCTAAAACCTATGCTATTCAGTGAACTGACAATGGTAAGATGATGAAAATGATGGCGGTCGCTGGACAGACACCAGTTACTATGAAATATGAGAAATATGGAAAAAGTGAATTTTTGGTTATTTAGGTCAAATAACAAGACCAACTCAGAGACTGAGTATGGAAATGATTAGACCTAACACACTCAGAAATACTCAGAAGACACCAACAATAATGGTGGAGTGTATAGGGAGATAAAATTTAAAAGAATGAACTCGCACCTCAAAACACAAATCAAGCAAAAGCTAGCAAAAAATAAAATCCTATGATGTAGATTTTTTGTTATGGCTTATACCATTTAGGAGTGACTTGTGAATAAAGTAGAGTTTTTGGTTACCAAAGGTGCGCTACAAAAACTAACAACTATGGCTAGTTTCAGGTAAGTTTTGGTATGGGGGATCCTTCTCTAATATGATAACTGGCCAAAAAACCAGCTGGAGCCCACTATCAATCCTCTGATCATGTGATTGTCGAAAACTTCTTCTGGGAAAGATGTTGTTTAAGAAATGTGTAGTTTGTTTTCAGTGATTTGGTATAAAGAGGGTGTAAAATTTGAACTACAGTTCATTTTGTAAAGCATCAGCTAGGCATGATTTCTAGCATATAGGTTTCCCACAATTTAGATGAGCTAGAATGCAACATATAGAAATGAGATGTAAATATTTTAAACCCAAATCCACAATGAAATTCAATGAGAGCAATAACGAATAGGAAAGAGTATGTTTTTCACTAATACAATACAAAATAAAAAGAAGTGTTGTTTTTAATCCAAAATATAAGTTTCAATGAGATCACTAGGAGAAGAAGAATGTTTCCAAGGGAGAAGATTTTAATGTTAAATTTATTTTAAAAAGAAATAAAACACACAATGACTACCTAAGAATGAATAATATAAAGAACCCCAAATGGGTCCCACCGGGTGTGCCAAAATGTTTCACCAATATGTTTTACACTTTCTGGGATGAAACAGATTGAAGGTAAATGGTTAAGGAGGATTATAAGTGAGGCAAAAGTGGAAGGTAGAATGTGCACATTGTTGACGTTATCCAAGCTGATCATAGAGAACTCCTTTTTTTCTGGGAAGGACTACCTGTAGATGTAAAGTAAGACCACAAAAGAGTATTAAATAACATATGAAAGTGGACTACCTAGTGTATGCTAGATCCAGGAAGCGTGGTGTTTCCTAAATAGGCTATCAATCCATTGTTTAATAACATTTCAATGAAAATAAGAAACTGAAATAAATAGGTCTTATTTCAATGTAATGATTTAGGGTTTTCAGACACACAATTAATTAGATTTTATGCTAGATATCAAAATAACACTTAATCTAATTAGAACTGGGGTTTGTTCAGGTCTGTCAAAGGTTTGGTAAGATTATGGGGCTGATTGGTTGAGGTGTGGGTTGGTTTTGGGTGAGTGGGAAGCTTGCTAGTATGAGAATATAAAATGACACAAAGACCGATATCGTTCTTTTGATCGATGTTGGTTCAAGGATGAAATAGATGGCAATAGGTTAAACCGACAATGGTAGGGGAAGTTGGCAATAACTTAATAAAAATGGTTTTGGGGATTCACTTTGATTTCACATAGATTGAGGGTGTGGTTAGGTTTGTAATATTATTGAGAAGACTCAGGAATATAAAGGAAGAGGTCACAAAGGTTGAAATAGCTTGACCTGGTTGGGTTGGTGGATTGGTGAGAAGATGGAGATAACCAGATAATAGTAGAAACTGAAAAATAATAAAGGAAGAAAGATGTCTAAAATAAACAAAGCACAAATGTTTAATATCACATTACTTACTTACTTCTATGAAGATCTCATGGCTAGATGGAGGATGATGATATATTGGTGAGGTTGTATCTAGTTCAGTGCCATAGCAGCATGACCTATGTTTTTTGTGAATGCTCTAATGATCTAGAAGGGAATTATTGACCTGTGCTACTCTCTGGTGGTGTGTAGACATCATGTTTGGATGAAGCAATGGTTCTTAAATCTTTGGTTGATTGCAATAGAACCCTCAAAACTCAAAATTATCCAACCTTGGTAAAGGGTTGTAAAATTCTATATAAAAGAAGCTGATGGTGGTTTAGGTGACCGATGTTGGCCTAGGATAAAACTATGGCATTGGTTAGGGTGAAATAGTCTTATTTACCAAAAATAGGTAGATCTTCCCAGATTTGGAATTCTTTCCTTGTTTGGTACTCTTAGGGAAGTATATTTCATGTGATAGAAGGTAGAAAGATCTTAGAAGAAGTCCAGTTAGATTGAAGAAGAATTATTAATTAGCTGGGTCAAGTAGTGACTCAGCACTGAGAGTGATGAATCAGTGCTGAGAGTGATGAATTTGTCAGTGTGAGTTAAATGCCCCTAGAATGGGTCAAGGGTGAGGTGTCATGATGAGGTGGAGGTGTGAGGATGAAATTCACTTAATTAAAATAATTTAATTAATTAATAATGTGAGGATGAATATTAATATGGCTTAAAGGGGTCATGATTAGTTAAATGTGTTACGTATATTAATTGAAGGGGACAAAGGGGAGTGTGACCCAAATTTGGTGTCTACACCTATAGGGAAAAAAATTAATTGAGCCACGCAACCACTAAGCTACATAGACGTTTTTGCTAAAGAAGAATTGTAGCATAGTAGCCGCTAGGCAAGACACCATTTTTCATGATTGAATGTATTTTGATAGGAGTAATCAAATTGAAAAGCTATAAATGATAATGAATAAATATTGAGTTTACAGATAGATACATACATATACATGTGTAATCATGTATTAATATATTCAACAAAAATCTATCTCTCACCAATAATATGTAACATATTAAAAATTATGTTTTACATAAAATCTATTATTATCTTATTTCACATTTAACTCAAAATAAATCTCTAATTTCGTAAAGTGGTGGTTGAAATAAAGAATTATATCATGGTGGCTGCAAAGCTATGTTATTTTTTGGCATATCCTAGAAGGCATGAAAGGAAATATATATTTAAAAATATAGTGATTAAAATTTATATTTAATAATATTTATGTGTATATATAATATGTTTGTGTTTCATTGTACAAATATAAACTTGCTGAAGACATTAAATTTGACTATTTCTAAATGGGAAAATGTATATAATTAAAAGTATGTATCATACAATTGAATACTAAACATGGTTCTATAGTTTTACAAAAATTATTTAACCTCAAATAACTTTCTCGAATGCCAATGCAGAAACCATATAAACAATGTACAATGAAATAATTAGCCACGTTTATTCGTATCATATTATTAAAAAACATTAAAGGTAGTCAAAAGGAATACCTAAATAATACTTTAGGTCTCTCATACCATTAAGATTTTTTAAAAGTGTGAATATGCAACATGTGTTTTGCAATTGGGGAGACATAACATCATTATCAGGAAAAAATAATCAAAACAAATTATCTAGTGCGATACATATAAGGGCTAAAAAGGAAACATGTTTAACAGAGAAAAATAAAATATTTGAAATGGGATTACATTTTCTTTCGTTAGGGAAGCACAAAAATTATGTTTTGAGAAAGAACAAAGTGGTTTGACAAGGTGATAAAAATAAAATGCAAAGGTAGCGAAGTGCGATTCGATAGGTAAGGTAGGGCTGGAATGTCATGCAAAACACAATAGTCAAAGACAGAGTGACTAAAATTTCCCACTATAAAAAAAGGTACACAAATAATATAATAGATGTATTTAATAAAAACCTGATTTAGTCATATCTAAAATTATTTTGTGCTTGATGATGTCTGTAAAAGCTCAGTCTGTTATCTCAAACAAACTATCTGCGCAATTTTATCTACAACCTTTTTTGCTTGCCTCCTTTGTGTAAATCCTTTGTGTTCCTGCTCTACAAACAATATTATAATAACTTCCTCATTGTTCCCTTACAAAAAAATGATCAGGATTTGTGCACTCAGACCTTAAATATAGTGTATGTGTGTATTGCATTATAATTTAAATATATAATTTTCAACGTGGCTATGAAAATAGAAACCCTAGTCAATATTTTTATGGGGTATTTAATCACTTTTTCGAAACATTCCATGAAAGAAAATTTGAAAATAGAAAAAATGTGGGATATGAAAATATGAAAATTATAATTTCCCCCTCATGAAGAAAAGGTGCGGGATAATGAAATTTCAAATATTCACAAATTCGAGGGAATTCGTAATCTAAAATTTGAGTTTTTACCTCATTAAGAAAAGGTGTGGGATAGGGGGAAAACTATTTTAGAATTTTTTCTTTTGAAACAAGTGGGACATCAAAAAATAACATAAATTCAAAACAATGCAATTTTTTATCGTTTATACCATATATTAATATAAGCATAATACAAAATATTTTATAAGAAAACATAATTAATAAATTATAAACATAGTTTTAAAGTTTAATAGAATATTATACGTACATTTATTTTTAATTTTTATCAAAATAGATATCAAGATTGTTAGATATATTGCATGCTTTTTTAATATAATTATCCAATTAAAATGTGCCACGTGGAAATTTTGAGCCATATAATTAGGCAACAATATAATTGATACATTTATTAAGAAATTTATATTTTAAAAAATGCCTATAAATAATTTTAAACCTATATAAGTCTACAATATTATTATGTAAATATTACCTAATAAAATGATGACACGTGTTATGAAATTTCTAATATATCTTTTGTTTGTCAATATTTTGGTGTTATTTACATTTTACATTAGTAACCCTTAAACATAATTTTATGCTTCACACATGTTTCACATTAGCTTATATATAGAAAAAACTTAGCAACTGCTAAGCTCCATTTCTATAATTTGTTATTAAAATGTGGTATTTAAAATAATAAAGCATTATGCCTTTGTGGTCTCTAAGATATTCCTTTTAATAGGTGTTAATGTAAAACTATGCATGTTTTATGTTGTCCATTTATTTTTCGTCAAGAATCCTAATGGCCGCTAGCCACTATATTTTCTAGGATTCCTTTCCAGCAATGTAGAAACTATCTATACATCTTTATATTTCTAGTGTTTTTCATTTTTTATAATTATATCATATTGACTGAACTATCCCTGATGAAACTAAGTGTTGCAGTGTATACCCTCGAGAGGTTATGTAATTTTTATTAGACATATTGTGTATACCACATAATTTATATCGGTTTGTATCAAGGAAAATGCTTAAAACGTGAAAATTTCCATTACTTATTGAAAGAAATGGCTTGGAGGCTACTAGGGTCAACAATTTATTATTTTTAAAATAGTGATCGAATAAAAAATTATGGTCTAGATTATCAACCACTAGGCTCCTACCATTATATATATTCATTTTAAAAATTATATGTACAACTTTGGATCACTAGCTTTTTTCATTGTTTATAGTTGTATCATATTGGTTAGACTATCTCTGGCGGAGCCAAGTTTTGTAATACATAACCTTGAGAGGGATCAAGCCTTATGTAGTTCTCATAAGATATATTGTTTATAACACATAATTTATATTGGTTCATATTCAGGAATATGCTTAGTGATCACTTATCTCAATTAATTATTGAAACGAATGGATATGCAAAAGCTAGGCTCAATAATTTCTTATTTTCAAAATAAAGATCAAGTAACAAATCATGGTCTAGCTTAGCGGTCACTAGGCTCCTACCATTTGATCAAGCAATTGTAAAAATTATTTGTAGGGTAAGTGCAGCAAGTTGGTGGACAAAAAAGGGGTCATAAGTGGACGTCATATTGCAAAAAAAGTGAAATCTCAACTTGTAGGGATTATTAGCAATATGCACACTCAAGATTAGAAAAATTTATATAAATATGAATCGTAGCATATGGAATCTAGTTTCTAAACTACTATTTTTTTTAAAAAAGAACAAGTTTAGCTATATTAAACACTTAGAATTATATGACTTGGTTTTTTTTTTTGAAAAAACCTACAAGATTATAGTCCATTTTCTCGTGATTTGGATGACCAAATCTTTTTTTTTTCATTTAGTGAAAAGCTAGATGTAGTTGTCTATCTTGGGATGGATTTTATGTTGTATTTTTTCAAGCAATATTTTTTTAATGATTTTTTCTGTGCAAGTGGTCTAAAAATATTTAGAAAATGGAGCGCTTTCCATTTTTCCACCATAACTATATCAAAAAATATTGAAATCAATTTATTTTTTTAATGTGTATAGAATTTCTCCATGCTTGGGATGGTATAAGTTTTATCACATTTTGATAAGTGAAACAAAAGTTGCAGTCTTAAACATAGACATGAAAATTCACGAGAAAAATGTCTTATAGACCTATAGTCAGTAAAAAATTATAAAATGGTATTTATCTTATTCTATTCACTATAAAAATCAATATTTCTACGAAACTCACAGTCTCCCCTATGTGATGACACCATTTTTGTGAAATGTTTTCAGTTTTTCAACATGGTTCAAGTCTGTGGAAGAGAAAATTTGAATTTTTTTGACCTTTTACACTTCATAATGACCTTCCATAGCTTTGGTTGGGGAAAAAAAGATTTCCCAAGCCTTAGGGTCAGATTTGATGATACAGGTAGAACCATGATTGTGGTTTATAAACCATGATCTGATTTTTATAACAAGAACTGCAATCATACTTTATAAACCACGAGCACAGTTTGTAAATTTTGATTGTGGTTCTTAAATCATATTTACACACATCCCAATGTTCTAATTACCATATGATTTAAACTGTTTGACTTTACCATACAAACTACTGTGAAATTATGTCATTTTCTACACATTTTTCTTATCACCAAAAGAAAAACATCATGGGAGACAAGAAACGAACTCAAAAAATGAAGTCATTAAGTAAAAAAACACCAAATGAATTAGAGGCAAACATATTTCAAAATGCTGAGTGAATGTGGAATCTTCGTGAATCAAGAAGAGATTTATCTTCAACCCCTACTATTGTAAGCAATGAGGAACCAAGTAATGTTTCTACTGTCAATGTTGAATTTTAATTAAATATTCGTGATGAATATGTTTTTATCGTCAATGTTGAAGAATAATTAAATACTCGTAATGTAGTAAATGTTAAAATTGAAGGAGACAATGAAAATGTGAATAATGAAATTCAGGTTGAAATTGTAGACAATTTTTTTTTGATAAAAACACCTCCTAGGATTTTCTGTAAGAAACCTAATTATTTTATTGAAATTGTTGAAAACATTTTGAAAAATGTCTGACAAAATTTCTGAACGAAAAATCAGAAGAAAAGCCACTAAAATTTGGGATCATCATTTTGAAATTTTAAATGATTCCCAAAGATATCAGTTGTTGGTTAGTTTGATGAAATTGATTAAAATGATACCTACATTAAACACCTTAGGATTGAAAACATCTAATATACTTGGTCAAACCTCTACAATTGTTAAAAACCTTCATGATCCATATCACATTGTTGGTGTCAAGAGATGCACTAGGGATAGTAATAGTGTGTGTCATGTACTTGTTACTAGTGTTGTAAGTGAATCAATAAAAAAACAACATTTGATTATGCAAACAAGTTGAATGTTGTAAGTTAATCTAAAAACTCTAATGAAAGAAATTGAAAGATGTAATAACCTTCAATCACTCAATAACATCAATTTTTGGGCATTTTCTACTAGAGCACCACGTAAGGATAAATATAATTCTGATGTTATAAGAGAAGTTATTTAATTTTGGCATGATAACACTAGAGTTTCACCTAATACAAGAGATGTTGTAGAACGGAGAGTTGGTTCTACTAATCGCGAACCACATCCATATCATTTCTTAGATATGATTCAAACTTAATTTTTCGTAAGTTTGAACAAGAGCATCTAGAAATTAAAATTAGTCAATATTTTTTTGAAATGTTGAAACCATTCTATGTGAAAATTAACCACGCTCGCACCACTTGTTGTAGGAAACATGTTGAATTTGCAATGCATTATGCTAAATTTTTAGGTATTCCTTCTAATTTTCATTCTGAAACTATGTTATCAGAATGTGGTGTTCAAGTTCCACCAATATTTTCCAGGGATTTCATTCCTATGATATTTTGTGAAAAATAATTTGGACAATTTTTTTATATTTAGGATTGTTTAGATGGAAGTTGTGGTACATGCGGCAGATTACCTAAACTAGAAAGTTGCATCCATGAGCAAATTGAAGGTGTAATAGGACATAATTTAGTTGATTTTGATAAATATAAATCAGTTACATACTAGTTGAAAGATGGAAAAGAGTCTAAACGGTGTGAGATAATTACATAACATATGCCTATTTTTCAATTTATGAGAAAATTTAAGGATGAAATTGTTTATGAGTATGTTAGGCATACACACAGAGCTCGATGGTTGGATGAACAGTTCAAGATATGCAAGGACACATTTCATATTGGTACTATTATTTCAGTGGTCAATTTTATAGATAATTACACATTGTAACCACAAATGGAGGTTCAATCACAATATTACAACTTAGTACAAGTTGTCATTTTTATGCATATAGCATTTATACATTCTCCTGACAGTACAGAGAATGATTGAAATTTTTTAAGAGATTACCACTTTTATATCAATGATGATCATACTCATTCTACTGAATTTATGCAAGGGTGTTTCCAGTTATTTTATGTAAACTTGTCTGATATGGACATCCACTTCAAACAACATTATATATGGTCAGATAATTACACGTCTCAGTTTAAGAATGCATGAATGTTTTATTAGATGAACAAGATGCACGTCAAGATGGGTGTGCAACATATTTAGAGTTTCATTGAGGCTGGACATGGAAAAGAAGAGCATGATGGTGTAGGGGCATGTGTGAAAGAGCTCTTGCAAGAGAAGAGTTAAAGTATAAAGATGGTGCTAAATTGAAAGATGTAAAGAGCATAGTGGAATGGTGTATCGACAACATGGCCCGAGGTTCGCAAGAAAATTTCACACTTCATAGATATTTTTGGTTAATAGAGGAACAAAAAATTGCTAACTACGATGATTATATGACACTCAATGGGTCCAGTGACATGCACTCATTTTGTAGCTCAGACGCTAATTTGTGGGCCACATGGACAAGAAAGTTGACATGTTTTTTTGCATCTTGTATCAAATTTGTCAATGCTAAGTGTGATTCACAAGAATGAGTGGATGGATAGATTTGTAGGCCTCTAACTCTTCTTCCTAGTTATCAACCTCCACAAGCATTATGACTTGTTTCTACAGATGAAGTTGCAACATCCAATGACTTTGACAAAAAAATATTTTGGTGTGATAAGGTATTTATGGTTATTTACAATTTTTATATTGAGTTATGTCCATTGAAATTTTAATATGTGCAATTTAAATTTGAGTTGAAACCTTTTTTTTTTGTAGGACATGTGTTTTTAGTTATTGCGACAGAAGAAAATGAAGAAGGAACAAACTATTTCTTATGTCGTTTCATCAAGGAAAGAAAGAAGTTGACTTCTCTTATTATAGATGGAAAAGATATTAAGTACCCTACAGGGTTTGGGGTAGTTACTGGAACTTGGCTTCGACGGTATCCATTAAAAAACTCCTATGTTTGGGTGTTTGAATACTTTGATACACATAGGAAAATACTCTTATATTCGCATCTAATTGTAGCGACAAATATTCAGTTGTATAGATATCGAGAAGGCCTAATAACAAGATTATTTAGAAGGTTCGAGAGTTAGATCATGAAGCAATCATGTATGCTATTCAGAGTAGATATGATCCTGATGGTTCATTGGAATGAATTTACAATGCTCATGTTTGGTATATATAATTTCTTTGGTATATATAAATTTGTTAGTTAGATAAATTTAAGTTCATATATTTTATTATATTTTTGTATTTTGTATATATCTAGTATGGTTTTGATTTAAAACTTAAATTTCTTTGACTAAAACTTTTATGTATAGGTTAGTGGTGCCATAAAAGCTTCCACCTTCAAGTGGTTGGCACTGTTAGTAGATAATTGTAAATTCTCGAAGCTAAGAGAGGCTTTCAGTATTTTACAAGAAAAGAGAAGCAATTAACAATGATTTGTGTGCCTGTGAAGGGGGTTCTTGGCTCCGGAGGAGGTAGCTCATAAGAACCTGGAGCTTAGAAAACCAAAATGACACCTCCACAAGTGTTTACAAGACCATCCCTACATGTGTGCATAGTCGGTTCAGTGCCACGACCCACCGTTTGCAAAATATATCATTTGACAGCCTTACATTGGCTCAAACTGCACTATTTCACACGTTTGTAAATAATAGGGAAGCGAGATCACCGATTGGAGAAGGAAAAAACTAAGAAAATATATTGTATAGGGTCCCTACTCTAAGGTGTAGGATTAACCGAGACATCTCTAGATGCCATGAAGTGCACGTAGTCACCCATTGAAGTTGAATAATTTTTTGGTCTTAGGGCTCTTAAGGGACTACACCCAAACGAGGAAGGTCGGAAGCAACGACATTGTCATGCATCAAAACGATGCCTCCTCTAGCATTCACTTGGCCACCCAGACATTTCGGCACAATCGGTTTGGTGCAATGATCCACTGTTAGCAAAATATATCATTTAACAACCTTACACTATCAGAAACTGCACTATTTAACATGTTTGCAAACAATAGGGTAGTGAGATCACCGATTGGAGAAGGAAAAAGAGACAGGATATTATAGAGGGTCCCTACACTGAGGTGAAGGATTGGAAGAGATGTCTCTAGGTGCCACAGAGTGTGTAGTCACACGTTGAAGTTGAATGATTTTTTGGTCTTAGGACTCTTAAGGGACTACGCCCAAACGAGGTATCCCAGAAGAAAAGACATTTTTGTGCATAAAAATGATACCTCCTCTAGCATTCACCTAGCCACTCAGATGTGTCGGTGCAGTCGGTTCGGTGCCAAAATCCACCATTTGTAAAATATCGCATTTGACAGCCTTACATTGTCTCAAACTGCACTATTTCGTGCTTTTGCAAACAATAGGGCAGTGAGAGCACCAATTAGAGAAGGAGAAAGCTGAGACAATATATTGTAGAGGGTCCCTACACTGAGGCATAGGATCAGAAGAGACATCTCTAGGTATCATGGAGTGCACGTAGTCACCCATCAAAGTTGAACAATTTTTTGGTCTCATGGCTCTTAAGGGACTACACCCGAACGAGGTAGCCTGGAAGCAACGACATTGTCATGCACCAAAATTATGCCTCCTCTAGCATTTAGCTAGCCACCTAGATGTGTCGGCGTAGTTGGTTTGGTACCACAACTCACCGTTTGCAAAATATAGCATTTTATAGCCTTATATTGTCTCAAACTGCACTATTTTGCATGTTTGCAAACAATAGGGCAGCAAGAGCACCGATTCGAGAAGGAAAAAACCATGATAGGTTGTTGTAGAGGGTCCCTACATCGAGGTGTAGGATTAGATGAGACATCTCTAGATGCCATGGAGTGCGCGTAGTCACCCATTGAAGTTGAACAATGTTTTGGTCTCAGGGATCTTAAGGGACTACACCCCAAACGAGGTAGCCCGGAAGCAACGACATTGTCACGTACCAAAAATACACCTCCTCTAGTGTTCACCTGGCCACCTAGACATTTTAGCACAGTCAGTTTAGTGCCATGACCCACCGTTTACAAAATATAGCATTTGACAACCTTACACTATCTCAAAATGCACTATTTCACACATTTGCAAACAATAGGGTAGCGAGAGCACCGATTGGAGAAGGAAAAAATTGAGAGAGGCTATTATATAGGGTCCCTACACTAAGGTGTAGGATTAGATGATACATCTCTAGGTACAATGGAGTGCGTGTAGTCACCCGTCGAAGTTGAATGATTTTTTGGTCTCAGGGATCTTAAGGGACTACTCTCGAACAAGGTAGCCCGAAAGAAATGAACTTGTCACCCTCCAAAATGATATCTCCTCTAGCATTAACCTAGCCACCTGGATGTGTTGGCATATTTGGTTTAGTGCCACGACCCACCATTTGCAAAATATATTATTTGACAACCTTACACTAGCTCAAACTGCATTATTTCATGTGTTTACAAACAATAGGGTAGTGAGAGCACCGATTAGAGAAGGAAAAAACTAAGACATGATATTATAGATGGTTCCTACACTAAGGTGTAGGATTAGACAAGATTTCTCTAGGTTCCACAGAGTGTGCGTAGTCACCCGTCTAAGTTGAACGATATTTTGGTCTCAGGGCTCTTAAGGGACTACGCCCAAACGAGGTAGCCAGGAAGCAACGACGTTGTTGCGCACCAAAATGACACCTCCTCTAGCATTCACCTGGCCATGTAGAATTTTTGGCGTATTTTTTTTGGTTCCACGACCCACCCTTTGCAAAATATAGCATTTGACAGTCTTACAGTGTGTCAAACTGCACTATTTTGCATGTTTGCAAACAATAAGGTAGCGAGAGCGCCGATTGGAGAAGGAAAAAACTGAAACAAGGCTATTGTAGAGGGTCCCTACATAAAGGTGTAGGATTGGATGAGATGTCTCTAGGTTCCACGGAGTGTGTGTAGTCATCCTTTAAAGTTGAACAATTTTTCAGTCTCAGGCCTCTTAACGGACTACGCCCGAATGAAGTAGCCCAGAAGAAATGACGTTTTTGCACACCAAAATGATGTCTCCTCTAGCATTCACCTGGCCACCAAGATGTGTTGGTGTAGTATTTATGGTGCGATGACCCACCCTTTGCAAAATATAGCGTTTGACAGCCTTATACTGTCTCAAACTGCACGATTTTACACATTTGCAAACAATAGGAAAATGAGAACACCGATTGGAAAAGGAAAAAACTGAGACATGCTATTGTAGAGTATCCCTACGCCAAGGTGTAGGATTAAATGAGACATCTCTAGGTTCCACGAAGTGTGTGTAGTCACCCGTCGAAGTTGAACAATTTTTTGGTCTTAGGACTCTTAAGGGACTGCGCCCGAACAAGGTAGCCCGGAAGAAACGATGTTGTCGTGTACCAAAATAATTCCTCCTCTAACATTCACCTAGCCACCTAGATGTGTCGATGTAGTCAATTCGGTGCCATGACCCACCATTTGAAAAATATACCATTTGACAACCTAACACTGGCTGAAACTACACTATTTCAAGTGTTTGCAAACAATAGGGCAACAAGAGTACCGATTGGAGAAGGAAAAAATTGAGATAGGTTATTGTAAAGGGTTCCTATGCCGAGGTGTAGGATTAAACAAGATGTCTCTATGTTCCATGGAGTGTGCGTAGTCACCCATCTAAGTTGAACTATGTTTTGGTCTCAAGGATCTTAAGGGACTACGCCCCAAACGAGGTATCCTGGAAGAAACGAATTTGTTACACACCAAAATGAAACCTCCTCTACAATTCACCTGGCCACCTAGACATTTCAGAACAGTCAGTTTGGTGCCATGACCCACCGTTTGCAAAATATAGCGTTTGACAACCTGACACTTTCTCAAACTACACTATTTCACGCATTTACAAACAATAGGGAAACGAGAGCACCGATTGGAGAAGAAAAAAACTGAGATATGATATTGTATAGGGTCCTTACACTGAGGTGTAGGATCAGATGAGACATCTCTAGATGCCACTGAGTGCACGTAGTCACCCATTGAAGTTGAATGATTTTTCGATCTCGGGGCTCTTAAGGGACTACGCCCGAACGAAGTATCTCAGAACAAATGATGTTATCATGCACCAAAATGACACCTCCTCTAGTGTTCACCTAGCCACCTGAAAGTTTCGACATAGTCAGTTCAGTGCCATGACCCACTGTCTACAAAATATACCATTTGGCAGCCTTACACTAGCTCAAACTGCACTATTTCGTGCGTTTACAAACAATAGGGCAACGAGAGCACCGACTGGGGAAGGAAAAAACCGAGACAGGATATTGTAGAGGGTCCCTATGCCATGGTTTAGGATCAAACGAGACATCTCTAGGTGCCACGAAGTACCACGAAGTGCACGTAGCATGGTTATCATAGGTTTTGCTTAATGGAATAGGTTTTCTTAAAAACTGTACCATGTAGTGCTCTAGGGCATGGTTTTTTAATTTTAAATCAAACATACATATAGAAATAATATACATAGAGCATACATACATAGAAGGATATCATGTGTAATGAAATTGAATCAAACATAAAAGTAATATCGTTATGAAAACCAACACAATGTGTTGGACGCACGTCTCTAAACATATAAGTTTATAACATGTGTACATCTCGAACTAAGTTTTTCATACATATAGGACCACATGTAGTCATATAAGGCTATATATACAATGGACTACATGAAGAATCATAAACTAGGACCAGATGTCCCATATATATCTATGTACATCCAGGTCCTATGAATCTAATCATGAAACATCTTCCCTCTCTTTGCCCTACTAGAAGTAGCATGTCCATGACCTGGGGATGTAGTAGAGGGAGATGCCACTATGGATTTCATTTGTGTGGTCATAGGAATCTCTAAGAAGGCCTTCAACCTAACCTGCACATTCATAAACAACAAGTTTTTAACACCTAGATTTTAAAAATACATTCAAAATTTAGAAAGTTAGAATTTAGTTAAAATGCATGTGAAATCTTATTGCAATGTCATGATCCCTATCAATTTGTCATTGGCGCATTGAAGGGATAATAATAGACTCACAAGAGGTAAGATACATATAAACAATTAAATTTAAAATTAAATATTTTATGTACAAAATTTGATATTGTAGATTTAAGTAACAAGAAATAATTTCTCCAAAATTTAACAAATTTGAAAAATTGTACCTCAGTTATTAGATCTACAGATGTTATGGCAGTATCTACAGTATCCTCCACAGTCTGTATAAATGTAGGAGTCTCTCTGGCAGTCATAAGATATACAAAAAACATATACAAATCAATATTAATCTACATGATTGGCATGTAATAGACCCAAAGCATAATCCATGTGAACTTCCACAATTAGAAACAAAGTGTAAAGAGAAACTAACTTGCGTAAAAGTCATGTGAGGCATGCTAGTAGCCTCAGTTCCCATAGTAGATAATGATCCACCATGCTCCTGCGTATAAAAGACAAACATATATTAATATGCACATGTACAGGTGAAATATTATAATAATAAAAGTGCATAGTAAAATGAAATTTTAAATTTAAGTACAACTTGAAACTTATGTTTGTAACACGCCCAGCTGTAGTAGCTAGCATGTCGACATCAGATGTTTCCTTCACCGAATCTTGCTATTTAAAATAAAATAAAAAATTAGTTTTTACATGTATGTACATGACGTACAATCAAATACATATATTTTAAAATATCAAACATGAATTAAACTATTATATATATATATATATATATATATATATATTAAATATTTATTTGACATTTACCTATGAAAGACCAAGATCTTTTGCACCGGTTCCAAAAAAATCTGCCATCGTCTCATCTAGAGAAAATAAATTATGTGATCCAACAAATGATGTCTCACCCGTAGTGCATACAACACCACATGATCCATAGTGGTGTGGTGCGCTAGAACTGACACCGCCACTAACATCACCAGATGCAATCTTGTCACTATGCTGGTTCAGAGTGTCAGTGAGCTCCCTCAATGCATGTAGTGTGTCAATATCCACAACCTCCTTCACTGTAGGAGGGATAATTGAAGGCAGTGTGGGTTTTGGGGCATGGGAGATCCTTGGTTGAACTACACATGCACCAGGTCTACTCTATGCAGAGCCACCTCCTCACCCATAAAACTCAGAAAATTCAAAATAATTTGGGACCTCACTAAGCACGAACTCGCAGTATAATTTCTTTAAAAAATAGAGAGGAACCTCATTGTTGTTACATGGTGGATAATCAAAAACCATCCACCATCGGTCCCAAAAAAATTTCTTGATTCAGGGATCATGGCACCAATGGATTGGGAATCGTTTGTAAGTAGCTTTGGGGGGTATTGGTTCTTCGATCAGGTAAATAATGCACAAATGTGGTCTTTTCTAATTTTTTATCTTTTACGGCCACATGGGATAATTTATTTGCATACCACCACCTACAATCACCTCTAAAGGTATTCCATCTGTCTATTTGGTTGGTTGCGGAGTCGACTTCACCAACCAATGTTTGCAATGTGTTTGTTAAAGTCATGCAAGATGGATTTGTTGCATGATTTTGTCTTATATTCTGAATAAGGTTCTCAATGACAATTTTATTTTGTTAGATTCTTCCAACAATATCAGCTTGTGTTCCTGCTGGTTCCGTGGGGACAGAAGGAGCCATAAGAGGTGGATCTATGTTTGGAGGATGGTTTTGAGGAATGTTTGGAGGGTTTTAAAGATTGTTTGGAGGGTTTTGAGGAATATTTCGATGCTTTGTGGGATTATGAACTTGCCGAGAAAATGACAAAAAAAAATTGTATACATAAACAAAAAATTGAAAAACCCATGAAAATCACAAAAAAAAAACCTAAAATGCAAAAAAAAAATGATCATAATCAAGGGCTTGCCTCTTTTTCTTAGTGGTATGGTTGAAACTATCACGATCCAGAATTTTGAAGAGAAATTTTTAGGGGGTATTAAAAGCGCGAGTGCCAAAAGTCTAGGAGAAATCACAGTTGGAAAGGAAAAATGGGGGGAAATGACGAGTCGCTGGTCTGTTTTTTGTCTCAGAGGACCATGATCATGGTTTTAGGTTTAGAAATCACCAAACCTATAAAAAAAAATTGTGAAAGTGTGGTTTAGAAACTGTGATTGTAGTTTAGAAACCGCGATCATGGTACCTAAATTTCAGGTTTTTATGTCCACTTAATTGTCCACCAACTTGCTGCACTTACCCTGTACAAATTTGAATCGCTAGTGTTTTTCATTGTTTATAATTGTATCATATTGACTAGACTATCCTTGGTGGAGCCAAGTGTTACACTACATACCATTGAGAAGGATTAACCCTTATGTATTTCTCATAAGATATATTGTGTATAACACATAATTAATATTGGTTCGTATCAAGAAAATTGCTTAGAGACCGCTAAGCTCCATTTCTTATTAAAAGGAATGGTTTGGCATTCATTAGCCTCAACAATTTCTATCTTTCAAAATAATTATCGAATAAAAAATCATGGTTTAGCTTAACGACCACTAGGATCCTACCATTATATGTATTCATAGTAAAAACTATTTGTATAGCTTTGGATCACTAGTGTTTTTCATTGTTTATAACTATATCATTTTATCTAGACTATCCCTGACACCACCAAGTGTTGCACTACATACCCTTGAGATGGATCAAGCCTTGTGTAATTCTCATAAGATATATTGTGTATTACATGAAATTAAATTCAATTTGTATCAAGGAAAATTCTTAGCGACCGCTAAGACATGGAAAATTTTAGTGGCAAATTTTCATAAACTCACAAAGATTAGGGGTTTTCAAAATTGTAAATGGATAATTTTTGGTAGTCAGCTACCACCTAGTTTGCCTAAACTTTTGGCCAACAGGTCATTTGTATGGGTCATTTTTCCTGCTATTTACACTAAAAATGAACTTATGCATATATTTATCCAACATTTTAAATCAAACTACATTGATATTCTTCGAGGTATAATACATATCGTCGAGGTTAATATATACGTCAACCATCCAATATATCAACAGAAATATGTGCATCTCCTTTTTCATCACATAGATGACCATCCAAGCCTACCGTCCTACACCTTTATTGCCCCAATTTTGTCTATTTTGAAATATATCATCTAACATAGTTGTCCTCCTATCCCATGATTGTTCAACACGTTTTTTTCCTACTTCCCTACTTTTTCTTCACAAATACTAACATCCAACCCCTCATCCATCATGTACCTCTCCTTCTTAATCCTCTTCCTTTACCGTTTAACCAATTCCTTTACCGTCTAACCTATCTTTACCGTCCAACCACTACTGCCACCGTCCAACATGTGTCTTTATCATATAATCATTTCCATCTAACCCTATACTATCCATCCCCCCACTCATCATACCTCCGTATGTGTACCTATTTATCATCCAACCCTCTACCGTGAAGGCATGTATTGTCCAACCCTATAGTTTTCTATCAATAGTCAATACCTATGGCATATCCATGAATTCTAAAAAATAGGGTAAGAAGGATACTGTCAGTTCAAAAAAGAGTAAGACAACATTATTTGGCTATTTGGGCCAGTCACAAAAAATTAAATTGGTGTTTGGATCTACATAAAATATAGGTATGTACTATCTAGTAAGTTATATAATTTTAATCATATATTTTCCATATTATTTTTCCTTTTACTCTTGTTTAATAAATTGCACTCATGTTTATGAAATTGAATGTTTACTTTTTGTAATCTTGTTTATTTAGTTGTAATAATCATATAAATAATTAATACTATATTTCTACAACACTTATTTATGTAGACATTTCTCAAACACATAAAAAAAATGTATTTCTAGGTGATCATTTTAATGAAAACATTCGCTCCCTTGATGAAATTGAACTATCAATAAACTACAATTTTGATAACTATATCGAACTAGGAGAAGACACATAAAATTATCATCCAACACTAACATCAATCAAGGATTCTGATCTAATATCTATTTCCACAAAAAATAGACATGATGATCAAGTTATTCTTGATGACAACACACTTACAGAAGACCTAGAGGCACAAGTTGCAGAAATTAATAAAAAATATGTGAGAAGAAAGAGGAGTGATTGGACAATAGGAAGTACTTTCAAGTGCAACTGGGCAGCCAAATATTGTTTTATTGAACCTATGAAGCCAAAAAATGAAACGATATTCCAACTCAATTTAGATGTAAAGTATGTAGTTGGAAATAAGGGAAAGATCACACAATGCAACTCAAATTAAAAATTATTAAAAAACACTGCAAGAAAATATATATTTCATAAAATCGGAAGGATGGCCACATAGTAAGGAATTATAAATGTAAAAATGATAAATACTTCTTACATGTAAGGTACGTATAATAATATGAAAAAGAACAAAAAAAAATTCAAAAATATAAATGAAAAAGGCATCTTAATTACAATGAAATTAGGAAAAGTTATGCAGACTCAAATTCTTGTCAAAAGTTATGCAGACTCAAATTCTTGTCAAAAGTATTCAATTTTCTATGCTATTCCATATATTGAAAAAGGGAAGAACAATTTCAGATTTCTTAGATAATAAATTTTGTATGAGGTGATTGAATTATAGAATGTTTCATAATCACATTAATCATATAAGAGTGGCTGGGAAATAGGAAAATGTCTTTTTGTGGTGGAAAAGGAGGATTTGAAATAATCTATTAAAAATGCAAAGTTTATTTCAATTTCAATTGATGAGTTCATAGTGGTGGACATCACTTCATGGGTTTGCATTCATGTCTACACTTTTTTGAATGAAGTAAGAAAACCCCATCTCTTAGCTATTCATAAATGGTGGAAAATTACAATTCTGAAATCCTTTATAAATTAGTGGTGTCAAGTTTAAAGGATATAACAGGGATAGCTGATTTTACCATTTCCTTAAATTTATTTTGTGTTATAATTGATGGTGTAACAATAATGCAGGGGGGAATTTTTCTCTGCATAAGACTAGAAACAATATTTGCACCATATATGATTATAATTCATTGTATAGCTCATAAAATGAATCTGACATATAAAATTATGAACACATTCCAAAGTGGTGCTAGAGTGGAAGAGCTCATTTGTGACTTTTATGCATAATATTAAAGTATTCCAAACATATTTTTGTAATTTAAATTTTTTCAATTGGATTGACATATGGAACAAATCTTCTTAGATGTGTATATATAAGATGGATTTCCATGTATAATCCTACTTGTATAATATTTGAAGAATATCCTTCATTAACAGGTTTTATGTATAAATACCACAAAGAAGTAGATAAAGATAATTTTTTGGTGTACCATCTAACATATATTGAAACTTTACTTACATTATGTGGTATTTTTCCAATGTTAAATGAGATCAATGTTTTGACGAAGCATGCCCAAGAGCGTTCCATATACATTAATGACTTCATGCGAATGATAAAACATGCATGCATGACTCTAGATAATTTATATCTTTCAAATGGAATTTTTCAAGGAATTTTTCAAGGAATTTGGAATACTTTAACTAGAATTAATAATCAAAGATGTTAGTTAAAATTTAATATAAATGATCATCTTTTTATAACAGCTCATGGGAAAGAGATAACACTTCACACTTTTTAGAGAAGAATTGATTTAGTTGGATCATAGTTGGAAGAAGTATGAGTGACACATAATGTATATGAAACACTATTATGTGATACACAAAATAACTTAAAAAATATTTATCCATATTTATCTACAAATATCCTGAATGATTTAAAAATGATAAATTACTTAACGCAATTGGAGTTGTGAATCCATTATTTTGGAATAAAGCTTGTGGAGTTACTAAAAAGTCCATTAGTAATTTATTTTAAAAATACATTAATATTCTTATGGAACATTTCTGTAAGCGTGAAGAGATAAACAATGTTGTAGTTAAAGGTATTTTACAAAATGAGTTATTGAGTTCTCATTCACATCATTTTCTCTTACTATGATAAAACAATTTTGTTTTCTAGAAGAGAGAATAGAAAACTGGTTCCATTAAAAAGGATTTAGAAGAAGATTTATTCAATAAGTATTTTGTGAGGTGATTTGATCAAGTATTTTTGACTATATGAATTGTGCCAAACTATGATCTTGGGATCTGTTCAAGATGAAAGAGTATTTAGTGTATTATCCTTCATAAAATCAAAAGTTCGTAACATATTGGATAGAAATTTAGAAAGTTTTTTGAGATTGTATGTTTCGATTTATTCCATGGAAATGTTTCCTTATTAAATAACACTTGTATTATGGAATTCACTATTTAAAATAATAGGAGTTGGTAATATTGTGACTGATGTAGAGGATCCGAACATATCCACTAAATATGTTTCCAATTCAGTAGAATTTGAGGACATTTCTAAAGAACATGTTTCTTCATATTTGTTTCAATTGATACAGTCCTAATTTATTATCTACATTCTAGAAATATTAACAAAATGATTTTATTATTTATATATTTCATATCGAATAAGTATTAATTGGTCTTACTAGACTATATATGTTTTTTTACTTGTAACAAATTCATTTTTTATATTTTGTTTTATTATTTTAATAAGGATAGTGATTTATTTAGATCCATATTTGTGTGATTAATATTTTATCTCTCCATGAAACAAGATTTTTTTTCTACTCAAACAAATGCACACCAAACATCTAAAGCCATGCAAAACATCTCTAAATAGTAACATAAAAACATTCATAAGAAAGAAGAAATCTGAATACACGTGTGCATATTAATTTTTTTAGAACTATCCAAAAATGTGTCACAACTGCAAATAGAGTTTCCAATTCAAAATTAAACTTGTATACATACTAAAAGGTGGTAGATTACTTTATGAAGACATACATTATTTCATAAATCATTTTAGGCCAATACAATTACAAAATTATGGGTTTTCATCATTTTCTTTTTCAAATTTTCTGGGAAATTTTTGTTTTATAAGAACATGTTACGAGGGAATCCTATTTACTTCCTATGATTCTAAGTCATATTTTTCCTTACATCTACCAAATAAAAAAGGAAAACTTAGTTGGCCACTATTTCTTAATTCCTGTGCCAGTGTCAGAATTGTGACAACACACTTGTCACATGGTGAAAATTACCTTTTTTCAATTTTTTGTTGCAGGGGAAGCTTGAGCTTCTTCTTACAATGGAGGCAAAGCTTTCTTAGTTTTTATAATTATTTATGCTAAAACTATTTATTTATATAAATCTTGTGTTGTGGTATTGATATTGGAAAGAATATGTTTCTCCTCCCTCACCACATCTCCTGAAAACAATAGTGATGGATCAACATCTGTCTTTTCCTCTAGTAAGATTTCTAGATCCATCTCATACTCCTTGATTATCTTTCTAAATGTATTTTTTTATTTAATAATAGAAGTCTTTATCTTAATTGTATAAATGCATTCAAGATTATTTGAGCGTTCTTAAACTGCACATAAAATACAGCTACATCTTTCTTTAAATTTTCATAGTTTTCCTACAAAATAGAAATGTATTAGATACGTTATAAATAATTTATTACAATACTCATAATTTCACAATTTTTATAGTATAAAAAATGACCTACCACAAATTTTTAGTTTTCTACATTTGCAATTAAAAAATTATTTTTTTCTCTAGCCCATTTTGTAGTATGCCTAGGATTCAACAGTAATATTTTCCAATATGTTTAACATTACATCTAAAATTCCATCATCATATTCATTAATATACAAAATAGTACAAGAATGAGATTTATATAGTAAAATGCCAATCCTTACAGGTTGGCTATCTACGAAAGTGAACAATGATTCCTTAAATAATGATTATGGTAATGAGTATTTATTTCTTTGATTAAAACTTTGGCTTTGTACTCCCAAATGTGCACTAATTCCACATCTTCCATAAACAATTCCTGAATTATGGCCCCTATATTGTCTGATATTATATTTTTGAAGGAAAAATATATCTTTTGATCATACTTTAGAGGAATTTGACTTGGTTGAGGAGGGGAATATATTATTTCAAGGATCATTTTTTTGCTTATGGTTGAGCATGTGGAGTATAAATTTGTATCATATCATGGGTGTCAAAATAATTACCTGTCTTGGCATAAACACTATTAAAATAAAAAAACTCATCATTGAGATTGATTTGGTTCAAAAAATGAGTATTATTTACAATTTGAACACCACCTAGTGAAATACCTACAAATTCAGAGGTTTTAGGGTGAAATATTCTTGCGGAGTCAACAAGAAATGTAACATTATTCCCTGAAAACTTTCCTTTTGTTTTTACCACCCGTGGCGACAGGACCAGAGGAGGCCTTTTTTTAATCTATGGTTTTTTGTTGGTATCCAAATCATTCTTCCCTTTTTATCCAAATAAATCAACCAAATGAGAAGGATGCATAAAGGATGATAGATCTATATTTGTGTCAATTTATAGCCGGGGAATGATCTCATCATCTCTTTATCACTCAATCTCAGAGGAGTCGGGTAGCATCATGCAAAGGGTATGACCTACCCTCCTACTTTAGGATCTTCCTTCATCCAGGGTGAGAGGACCCATTATGTAGTATGTAATTAGGAGAGGGGTGGATGTATCAACAATATTTGGCACTCTTTTGTAGAGTAATTGAAAAATATCTTTGAAAATACATGGTTAAGTCAGCAAAGGCTAACTCTCATGAGTTGTCACTTCTAGATAGTGTAGATGTCTTCTAAACCAAGCTTAGAATACTAAAGATAGTAAGGAACCAACTTTCTTTAGCATGTTGTTGGCTTTATTGAGGAAAGCATGGGTAATTATGGTAGGACTAATTGGTTTTGGATGCATCTAAATTGGGGAATTAAACAGGATAAAGTTGATTATACTAGATTTCATATAAAATTCAACAAATGTTAGGATATCTACTAAGTGCAAGACAAACATACCTCAAATAGCTCACAATGATCCTTCAACCAAAATATGTACACTCATTATAAACCTAAGAGTGCATGGTTTCACACAATATTTAAGGATTTAAACATAAAAAATCATGTTAAATACTTAATAAAACATCAAAGATTCACAATTTATCACACCTAAGATACACTCAAAGACTTACAAGCAACATTTAACAAAGTGGCGACATAATGATTTTAAAATTATTTATTACAAAAATGAAATGAAAGCTCTTCTCAACATTACAATTACAATTTCCAAAATGCTACCAGAATGATAAAGTTTTGTGTGACTTGAAGGATCTCTAAAATAAGATTGCAAGGGGAGGATGCATAACTATGTTATAGTATATCATCTTGACAACAGATACTAAAATTCTCATGATTAACACAATTAGTTCAATGCTCATCAAATTTATTAGCAAGGGAAAGTATATCTACAGTCTCAAGTGATTTTCAATGGATGTACACTTACAACCATCTTGACATGACTAAATTTGAAGGCTCCAAGAAAGTAACAGGTTTCTCTGATGATTTCTTAGGAAAATGGTTTTTCTTTCAGCTCTCTCTTTTTCTTCAAGCAATTTTCAAAAAAATTTAACCCCCTTTTTTTGGTGGGTTATTTTCTTAACCTTTATACCCTTCTATCCACTCATTAACTTTCTAAATTTCCTCCCAAAAGCATGAATATTGTAGAGAATATTCCCCTTTACAACATATATTTTAAACCATGTTATTCTTTTGAAACTTCTTTTTTTAGTGTTTCCCGGTGTAATAATTACGATCCTTTTTCAATTGGCTTTGTTTTTGTATGACTGGGATACCAAGTCATCACTTTTGGGAAATCATTTAATCATCCTTTTCACTTAGTGATTGGATAATCACTTCTTATGATCTTTGAGCACTTCCAAGTGATTTTGATATGACATATACTCTTATCTACTTTCCAAGAACCCGTCTTAGGTGCTGACCAATTCGTTTCATGTCTTTTTCGCTTAATTATCACACATGGTTCTTGTTAAATCAAATTAATTCATCAGTTCTTCTCACTCCCAATTCACTTCAACTCTTAATTTTTCTTTGTGTGAGCTTAGAAAAATATTCCTTCATCTAATGGGAAATATTTCTATCAACTAAATCAATATTCACCATTCTTACTATACAACTCAACTCTACCCTTTCACCACTATGCATTTCTTTCCCTATCCTGAAGGTAAAGAAATTTTTTATAGATCTTATCAGCAAAATGGTAAAGGTGCTTCTGGAAAAGATTCTGATAGAGATTTCTTCAGAATATTAAAACCAAATATTTGACTTACATGGTCTGGATGAAGCCTTTGTCAGAGCTTTGTTTGATATAGCATATCTAGGGGATACTACAGGGGATTTGACTTATCAATAAGCTCATCTTGCACTCCTCCTGAGGTTAATCAAAATCAATCATGTCTTCTCATCCTTTCAATCCATGTATTTTCATATTTTTCAGTGGGAACATCAAAGTCTCCTAAAGACTTGAAGATATTCTGGATTGAAAGGAGGCCTTAAGTGTCCAGGAACACCGATTTTCAATGTCCCTTTTTATGTAATGAAGAATTTTTGTTGAAGGAGATCCCCGAGGAATCTTATGTGTTGTATGAAAAGTATTCTATTGATACGGTGCCAGCCATTTCTCATAAAATAGACGAACTAGAGCAGAGGATTATTTCTCTAGAAAAAGGTCAAGAATGACATGTACAATCGCAATCATTCACAATACCAGTGCTGTATTAGGGTAAGAGAAGGGGTGAGTCAATCCCCTAACCCCCAATTAGCATTTATGATGGAGAAGAGGAAATGTCTTTAACTTCTCACTGCTCTTGATTCATTGATGGATATGGGGATGTCTCAGGATCTAGCAGGGTTTGTTGTATTTTTCAAGACAACATAAAGCTCAAATGAATTCATATTGAGGAAGAACAAACTGTTGAACAAATTCCTTCCAGTTGGGGGAAATTTCAAAGAAGGAATAAAGGACATCTGAACATTGTCTTTCCTTTGGTGTATTTACTTTCAAACATGTACACCACCTTCTTCGTCATGGGCTGGGGCCCCTATAGATTCCTATTTTGTTCCTTTTTTACAATGCAGAAAGTACAAGCATCTCAATAGTTTATATGATTTTACAAATGGACATAAAATTTCATCCAAAAAATATAAAAACTAATGCATTATATCAAATTACAATTTATATTAGAGAATAATAAATTTTAAAGTAATATTCATCCTTCATGAAACAAAAATATCAAATAAAACACCACTCAGAAATGAAATATGGAAAGAAAATACAGTTTTAAGAACAAGCCTAATATTTTTCATCATCTTTTATGTCTTCACCCTTTTCTTCTCCAGTTTCCTCTCCTGCTTCTTCTTCTTCTGGAAGCATTGCCACATATGCATCATATCTTTGAAAAAGCTCATTGATTTCATCTTTTTCTAGTCCTCTATGGTGTTATAAGATCAATGTTTGTCTTGTTATTGCATGCATATAGTGGCCCATTTTTTTCTTGTATTCCAGTGGCTTGGATTTTAGCTATGTGATTCTATTCTCAAATTTTCTCATTTTTTTAATGACTTCATAAGAGAAATTGTCTTTCTTGATATTTTTCTCAAAATATTTGAACAAGAAATATATTTTTTGATCACCATAGCTCTTTTTTAATTTTTCAAAGACCATATCTTCAAGTTTTAAATCAATGACATCTAAAGTATCATCGCCCCAATTCCTTTTAACTTCTATTTTTTCTTGGATCCCATTCAAAATATCCACTCTAGTATTTGGTAATTCCTCCATAGCATGTTGAGTTCCTTTGAATTCCTTTGGCACAATTCCTTCTTTTTCAACCAATTCATCACTGAGATGAGTTATGCGGTCCATCTTGGGAAAAATTCCCTTAGAGTAGAATATTTCATTATCACATTGCTCAAATATTTCATCAATTTCATTAAGCCTATTCTTGATTTCTTCATACTTTGTCCTGGCTTCTTTGATTGCTTATTTTCCCTTCTTTGTAAATTTTTCAACCCATGTTTCCATAGCTTTAACCTTCTAAACAACCTTATTAATTTTTTCTATTCCTTCATGGGTATTGATAGAGGTACTTACTTGAGTTTGAATAGACTTCCCAATTAATTATTACAAGCTAAAACTCAAATTTTTGGCCTATTCTTTCAATTGATTTTTCGTTATCTTGTCTTCATCAACCTTTTATAAAAAGTCACTTACTGCCTCTGATACTCTCTATTTTAATTGATCTCTCAAAGAATTTCCTAAATAAATAATTTGGACACTATAGTCACTGGTTGTTATATTATCTTTGGTTTTTCCTTCATGAGGGATTGCCACTTCTAAATTTTTGGACCCTAGTGGATCAGTATAATTCTTGGTAAAAACCGTAGCTTTTTTGGTGGTTCTCATCGGTTACGGAAAAGATAGAGCCTTGAGATCTATGGCCTCAATAGGGAGATTTTTTTTTCTTATTTTAGAATCAACTCCCTAATCCATCTGCTTGCAAGACTTGTCCCAAATTTTATTTCTTGTAATTATTGTTGGGATTTCTTTGAGACAACCACCAACTACTTGAACATATCTTATTCACCCTCGATTAATGATTCTACCTACTTTTCACAATATTCTTCAGTAGTTATTTCTTTTCTCTCACCATGTACTAGCATTTCCCCTAATTTTCTTCCTCCTTGGTCTTGAGCTTGGGATTGACCAGTCTCTTTCTAACTTAAACCATTAATTAGGATATGTTCTTTCCTTATTTCTTCAACTAATGTAATGTTGAACTCAACTTCTTCCCTAGGAGTTTCTTAAACAAATATATTACTTGCAGGATCTCCTCTCCCTTCCAATATTTACACTTCTTTGGATACTATTGGGTTAACACATCATCATCCTTTTTCACTATTGATATCTCAGGTTGGGTCATGGTGGATTTTTTTCCCAATGTTGGTTCCTTGTTCTCACCCAAAATCTGTAAATCCATACCAACAATAATTTCATCCCTAGCAATTACATCTAGTGAAATGTTTGTTGTCTTTTCAACTACATATTTACTTGTTTCATATGGCTCACTATCCTTAGTGGCCTTGACATCATGGGAAGAATATTATTTCACTAATATCTCAGTACTTAAAGCCTTTTCACTAAGTATCTCTGGCTTATTTTACTCTGAAACAACTTGATCTGCTGAAGAAAATTATGACGCTTGAATTCTGATTTTAGTGGTTGGCACATGAGTAATCTTTTCCATTTCTTCCCTTATTTGAAGATTACTTAGGTTTTTTTCTATTCATTCATCAATAGATATTTCAAATGCAACCAATGTGGAAAAATCCTTACCAGTATTAACATCTATTATATTTTCATGCACCTTTGATGACTCCTACAATTGTTTAAACAAAGGTATATTCACATTTTCACTTGACATGGTTTCATATGTTTTGATACCTTGATCCAAGATGTCACTATCTAATGGATTAAATAAGACATTGCCTTGAGTCACTTGCTCCTGAGTGTTCCCAATGTCACTCCTTCCGAAGAAAAAGTTGAAAACAAAGGCACTAGCTGCCCCACCTATGGAATTGATGCTATATTCGTACATGGAAAACATAAATTCTTTAATGTTCTGGGGGATTAATCACTACATCCTTACGCTGATGTTTCTTGGGTGTATGAGCACCTTCTCTCAACAAAATTTTCTTGTAAACAATTTTGTGTCTCTTATGTTCCCTTTCAAAAATTTTAAGGTCCGTTGCTGCTCTTCTTTCTTCTTTATGTGGCTTAGATTGTGAATGGCCACTTTTTATGACCCCAATCATCAATTTTTCAGCATTGTGGTGTTTTGGAAAAACATCTAAAGAATTCCTATGATTATTCATACCCTTCCCTTTTACTTGAAGTGCTAATGTAAAGGTGATAGAAGCATTATCCATAGGTTTCAAAAGTATTTCCTCAGTATTATGTCTTAGAGTAGACATAGAAGTACCAATCCCACTGGTAGCAGAATTCCATTCATCTATAAGCTCTGAAGTAGGAATTTTTGAAGGAAATTTAGGATTTTTTCCTCCCAAGGGATCCATAATGTTAGTTCTTTCTTTTAGGGGTAGAAGGCCATCTTTAAAATTCCCTAAATCCCTGAAGTTATTGATAACTCTTGTGGTTTGAACTGATAAATCAATGTTGTTCTAGGCTAACCAATTCATTATTCTCCTCATTACATCAGTTATTCGGGCATATGAATCATCTTATTCCTACTCATTCTAGTTTAAAGGGGATATAGGTTGTCCCTCCACCTTTTGATCAACATAGTATTTACTCATAGTATGTGGATCATTTATAATTCCCTCAAGGATAACAACAATCTTGAAATCTATAATTTGGGTAAGGGTCATTCTAGAGAAGTATCTTAACATGACCTCTTCCTCATCTCTAAAATTCATCCAATAGTCATAAAATTGAGGCTCATGTTCAAAATTGTTTGCAAGATTTTTGAACACCCACCTGATGTCATAGTTGGCCCTTGCCTCAAACTTTTCCATCCCAAACCTTTTCATCTTATCTTGAATCAACTTGGCTTTTTTAATTGAAGGGAAAGACTACCTTCCAACCTTGATGGGAAACTTAATGTTTGTCTTGTGTTTCCCAAAAAATAATTTGTGAATTGGTGTCAATTACCTTGCAAATTCACACAAGGACACTTTATCATCTAAGTACTTAGGTATTTTACATGGTTGACCTTCAAATCCGCTAGCCCTCATTTATGTAAACTTCTTGTAGTGAATGAAATAGTATCCATATTCCATTATTACTTGTATAGCCTCCTCATAAATCTTGTATTGTTCCCATTCTATCCTAAATAAACATATGATTGGTGTAAATAAGGAATCATTAACCAATCTCACATTTCCCTTCTAATTAACAACCTGTAATTGGGAGAAAATATCATGCATTTTGCATTCTTTAAATTTAGCACGTGGCAAGAGGCCAGGGAAACACATGTGTCCTGTAATATATTAAATCAAATAATTCATCATGTAAAATTCCAATTCTATAGTATTACCCATCTCTATATTTTCTTCCAATGCAACCATGTGGTCATGAAGTGCTTCTACAATGAAGGTATCCCAACAAATTCTCCCCTTCTTCTCCAAAACTATCCACATGTAAGTGCACATCCATTCCTTGAACTCATTTGTGGTCTCCAACCCATCCATTTGACTTAAAAATACATTATCATTGTCTGATTCTTTAACAAATTGTGCCTTAACCAATCTTTTAGGGATTCGAGTGGTTTCCTTTTTCTCTACTAAGAGCCATTTAGTATTTATGAGCCTGGCATAGTCCTTTTTCTTACTCTCATAATCTCGTAAGGATAAACCAATACCCAAGGTTATTGGACATCTTATTACAGGAAATTTGAGCATCATTCTGATAGCATCAAGCATCAAAGTCAATAATGCATCATCACTTCCATCCGGTACTTCCCTCTTTTCTGGGTCATAATTCATAGCGCAACACCATACTAATTATGGGAAATGTACTGAAGGTGGAATAGCAACAGCTAAAGGAATATGGATATCTTTAATTTATTTCATGGATTGGCTCTTGACAGGGCTATTCAATATTTGAAGAAACTCTTTTAAGTCGGCATTCATTGAGTTCGTGTCTGTGATTTTATCCATATCACTAATGATTTTGGACACAACTGAAAACCTAGACAGCATGGTTTTCATCTTTAATGCCCTATTTTTATTTCAAATTTTTGTACCAATGAAAAAAGAGTACGAGAGTACCTTAGTTATTACCAATTTTCCCATGAATACCTATGTAGTTAAACTTTGATTCGAAATATTTTCAATCTCTAGTCCTCAATCTGAGCTACGTGATCAATTTCACGTTGTTCCTTTATCAAAACTACTAACAATGGCATCCAGATCTCAAAAAATGATAGAAAAAATATAAATGTGTTTGGAGACTTCAAAAATCGTCCTTGATTTTTGCAAAAATACATTCATGGTGGCAGACATTAATGTGTTGCATCATGGTCATCCATTTTTCTTTCCCCAATTTTAAATATGAGTTTTCCACGTGGAATAATCTTGTGTAATGCGGGCTCGGGGAAACTATTTGCACTTTTATTTCGTGTCATAAAAAAATACACATTTAACTATTTGACTTGACTGCCCAATTTTGAATTTCATCTTGAGCTTGACATAGGGTTACATCCTAATGGTGGCGGAGCTACGAGCCATTCCTGAAATTTTGTTCTCTTTTTCATTTGAGCCCAAAATTACCAATTTTCTTTGATAATCACTTCCCCACTCTTTGCATGAGAAAGAGTCATGTGTCATTGGTGGGCCTTGGGAGCTTCTTTGAACTTTTATACTTTATTACCTTAGTGTGTGGAAATACAACGATGCCCCGATTCCCCACATCCAACCTATTTGTGACAAGTGTATTTCCTCGAAGGTAGAGTAAATTTATGTTTTTACATCTTTTGACTACGAATATTCAGAGCAATATTCATCAAGCCTTAGGGCCTAATTTACACATTGTGAATATTATAAAATGTTACAAGTTTACAACTTAAACCCGCTAGACTACGATCAACTAGAACACACCACGTATCATTGAGAGGCGGAGCCAAATATGAAATTTCCAATATGATCAAGGAATAGTGTACATAGTTAATTTTCCTCATTTTAAACCAATTCAGGATCATTTTTTGCAGGGATTTTCAAGAACAACATGTATAACATGATCCTTAGCCAAAAACAAGGAATAAAAATTTACACACTAGATTTTCAAATGAATTTAACATGAGTGTAACTTTTAAAATCACACTTCTCATGGGAAAACAAAAAATGTAACAATTTTTTAAGGCATTTTCCAAACAAAAAGAGGTGAGATTATTTCAAAAAAATACATCGGCTCTGACTTGGGGATGGGCACCTCCTGTGGGTGCCACAAGAACCAATCACAACATAGACATAGCAAACCAAGTGGAAAAATACATTGGGTTATGAAGTCAAGTAACATATGCACTAGGTCAAGTGATAATAACGCATCTCTTAAAAAAGTACTGAGAAACCAAGGAAATTGGTCACTACAGACCAAGAAAACAAAAAGGGAAAAAAAATAGCATGAAATTAAAAAAATACCATACACTGTACATTGATGCATACCTTGATTTGGAAATTAGTCAATAAAATGTTTTAGGTGCATGTCATTAACATGCAACTCAAGTAATTCTCCATCTAGATCCTTTAAGAAGAAAGTGTGTTTACACATTTTGATATCAATGGAATAAGGTCCCATCCATAATGCATCAAATTTTCCATGCTTTCATTTTTATTCATGTTTATTATCCCATAATAACACAATATCTCCCACACTGAAAGTTCTAGGAGTTACCTTTTTGTCAAATAATCTTTCAAGATTTTCCCTAAACTTTAAATGTCTCTGGTGGGATTCTATTCTTTCTTCATATAACTCAACAATCCGATTAACTCTTGCATCATAAGGCCTGAATTATTCATCCTCAAGCTTCCAAATGAATTGGTAAGAAGATAATTGCATGTGTAGGGGGAGAAGAGCCTAGACTCCATTGACTAGTTCGAATGGGATCTTTCTAGTGGCTCTTTTAGTAGTGATTTTATCTACCCAAATAGAAAACTTGAATTTCTCACCTTATCTTATTTTATTAACCTCTAGTGTCTATATAATTATCTTCAACAAATTTTTGTTGCTTGATTCAGCCTGTCCATTTCGTTGAGGTTATGTAGTTAGATGCATATGTTAGGTTTATCCCATACTCTTGACACATGGCCACTAATGGTTTGGCTCAAAATCTCATGGTGTTGTCAACAAATATTTTGGAAGCTAATCCAAACCTAAAAATTATATGATTTAGTATAAAATACATAGCAATTTGATGATTTTCTTTCTTAGTAGGGATAGCCTTGATCCACTTGGTGAATTAATCAATATCCACCAATATCCATTTGTGGTATGCACTTGAAGGATCTAATATCTCCCCAACAAAATCCATACCCCATTGTTTAAAAGGGGCTTTAATTGATACTGGTTATAAAGGGAGAGCACTTGAATCTTTCATTATTCCTAAAAAAAATTGACAACTTTCACATTTTCTCACTAACAAGGTTGTATCTTTAAAGAGTGTGGGCCACCAATAACCATCCCTCAAGATCTTTTGGGAAATTACTCTTCTAGAAAAATTCCCCCCGCAAACTCCCCCATGGAAGTATGAAATTAATTTGGGAGCTTCTTCTTCAACAATACATATTAGGAGAACCCCCTCAAGATTCTTCCATGCCAATCCATAATCAATGATGATTTACTTTTGGGAGACTAACTTGAGTGTCCTCTTTTTATTTTTATATAAATGTCCAAGACACTCCAAATTTCTAAGGTAAAATATGATGTCCTTGTATCATGTAGAATTGACTAATTTCTCATGAAAATTCGTATTTCCTTCTTCAATTTAATTTACCTCCATCACTTGTAGAGTGCTCTCTGACATTATCTTTGCCAAGCCTAGACCTCTAACTAAATTAGTAGTTTGAATATCCATTTCATATTCTTGTAATTTGTTCACCCATCGACATCTTTTAATTGAGATTTTTCATTTCTGAAAATATTTCCCTGACCATGGTATGGGGTACATAGGCTATAATTTTAGAACTTAAGATATATGGCCTGAAATTTTATGTTTCTTTAAACAAGGAAAAGGCTTGCTTCTCAATGATGGTGTATTTCAACTCAGCCCCTACATTTCTTTACTAAAGAAATCAATTGACCTTTCACTTCCCTCCTCATCCTTCTTTAATAATACATATGCAATGGTATTTTTAGAGGTAAAAGAAAACATTTGAAAAGCTTATTTGTAGTCAAGAGCTACTAATACAGGAGCATTTTTAGTCCTTCTTTTATTCCAGTAAAATCTTGGATAGATTCCTCCTCCAATTTGATAATATGATCCTTCTTTAGCATAATTTTGATGTGGATGGTCATCTTGGATAAATTACAAATGAATCTCCTGATGAAGTTTGTATGACCAAAGAAGGATTGAATTCATTTCTTAGTATGGGGAATAGTAACTTTTCCAATAGGTTCCACTCTTTTAGGATCAATCATGACCCCTTCCTTAGATATAGTGTTCCCTAATAGCTTTTCTTTTTGAACCCCAAAGTGAAACTCCTTAGGGTTCAATGAGATGTCATACTCTCTACATCTTAGCAACATCTTCTCCAAATGTTGCAAGTGATCACTCCTCTTTCTTGAGAAAATTGTTACATCATCCCAATATACATTAATAAAATCATTTATGTAACCTGAGAATGCTACATCCATAGCTCTTTGAAATTTATCTCTGTCATTCATTAGGCAAAATGGAATTCTCACATACACATAGGTACCCCATGGAGTGGTGAAAGCATTTTTGATTCTTTATGATTGTTTTACTACCACTTGGTTATATCCCAAGAATCCATCTAGAATAGACAGCAACATAGAGACAGTAACCAATACCCCTTCCTTAGATATAGTGTGCCCCAATAGCTTTTCTTTTTTAACCTCAAAATGACACTCCTTAGGGTTCAATGATATGTCATACTCTCTACATCTTAGCAACATCTTCTCCAAATGTTGCAAGTGATCACTCCTTTTTCTTGAGAACACTGTTACATCATCCTGATATACATCAATAAAATCATTTATGTAACCTAAGAATGCTACATCCATAGCTCTTTGAAATTTATCTCCATCATTCATCAAGACAAATGGAATTCTCACATACACATAGGTACCCCATGGAGTGGTGAAAGTAGTTTTGATTCTTTATTATTGTTTTACTACCACTTGGTTATATCCCAAGAATCCATCTAGAGTAGACAACAACTTAGAGCCAGTAACCAAATAAAACATGTTATCCATATTAGGAAAGGGATATTTGTCTTTGATTGAGGCCTTATTCAAATTCCTAAAGTCCACACACAATCTTATATCTCTATTTTTATTTCAAACTGGCACTAGGTTTTCCACCCATGAAGAATATCTTATTGGTTGTATGATGCCTCCATCCCTTTTTTTAATTATTCTTACATTTTGAGGGAAAGGAGTGGATTGATTGGCCTTTACTTTTTCCTAAATTTCTTTGAATTATGTTCTAAAGGTATCTCATGTTGGAAAATATCCTCCCTATATGCCTTAAATTTTGAATATGACCATGCCAAGAAATCCTGGTACCTTTTTAACAACTGGACATAGGACTACTTTTCTTCTTTTCAGGTCACTACCTAGCCATATTTTTCTAGGATTACCATTAGTCCCCAATTTTTTCTCCACCACATATTTTGAGGCTAACATATGTCTATTAGCAATCTAGTCAACATTATCAAAATTTGACTCTAATGCAACCTGTTATCACGTAAAATTGACAAGGGAAATTTTACGGATAACCATACCGAAATTTTTTTCCGATCCCTCATTAGGGATCCCTTGCGTTCGAAACATTTTTTTTAATAATGGAAAATAGTTTTTTGAAAGGGACTATACCCTTGAATACAAAATAAGGCCTTTAAGCCGGAATAAGAGTGAGAAACATAGCAGGACTAACCAAGTCTAGGTGATACAATGAAATTCCACTTAGCCCAGAAACAGCTACACAATCGAGACTTAACAGCAAAACAACAGCAAAAAAATAGTAACCTGATAGTCAAGAAATAGTAAGAATAACAAAAGAGAGCAGTAGAAGCATGCAGGACTACTTCTTGGCTGCTTGATCAACACTGATCTTGAATTTTTTCTAAGCATGAAACATACCCAAAGCAGTCATGTGGGCAGCATCCGTCTTATCGAGCTCCTCGATGGTTCTTTTTCTGTCTTTTTCATTGCCCCAAAGTGCAGCCGGGACACCGCTGAGGTTGGAAACACTTTTGGCATGCCCCACGATGAATTCCTCAATGGCCCTAAAGGTGGAAATGTTGTAATCATGCCTAGTCTTAGCCTTCCCAAGGCGGGAGTCCAAGGAGGTCAGCTTTTTGTATATTTCTTCAATCTGACTATTGTCAATGCTCCCTTCCCCCTCCATGCTTTTCTTACCTTTTTGCTTAGCTAGGTTTTTGACCTCATCCTTCAGCATTTTTAACTCAGCCTCTAAGGCCTCCAGTCTCTTGGAAGGGTTATCCATCTGTGCTTCCCAGGGACTGGCACTACTTATGTTTAGCAGGTCACGTGCAATGTCAAGATCAAGAGGCTCTTTCCCTGCTGCAAGAGTTTCAAGGTTGAGTCTCCTAGAAGCCCTGGTGAGTGGACGTTTAGAGGTAGAGGCGAGGTGGGTGGCAGGAGGAGAAGTAGGAGGAATAGAAGGAGAAACATGTGCAGCCGGCATGGGGGTAGCAGCACCGGTGGCAGGGGGAGCAGCAGGGGTAGCAAGGGCAGCAGGAGAAGCAGGACTGGCAGCAGCGGAGCCCAGTGGAGCTAGGCTAGGAGAGGAAGGAAGACCGGGGTACTTGAGAAGGCAGTATTTATGAATTAGCAAAATAAGCCCTTGATGCGAGGGAACCGCCCGGGTATGCTTCTGGAACTCCAAAATGGAGCGCTCAAGAGAGTTTAAAAGATAATGAGGGAAGCAAACCAATCTATTCCTACGGAAGTGGTTTAAAAAGATGAGATGCTTAGCTGGGACAGTAACAAACCTACCTTCCAAGGAGATGAAACGAATCATCATGCGAGTGACTTCATCAAACGGTGATGGAATTGAGCTTACAAGTAGACCCGCTGTGCTAAAAATAAGCTTCTCATCTTCCTCCACAAATCTTCTTTCTTCAGTTTATTTGATAACCCTTTTGTTGAAGAAGCAGTACCCATCCAGGCTGAGACCGGTCGCTTCAGCAATGAGCTCTTCATTGACAAGAATTTTCTGTCCCCCATAGTCGACAGTCCTTTCTTTCCACTCCTTAGCAAAGCGTACTGAAATACTTTGATCATGTCCTTGCACCCTTTCAACAAAGATGGTGAAGCCGCCTATGCTGAGAATGTTCCAAAGCTCGGTGTTTTCCTTCCAATTAGGGTCCGCGCATGACTCAATTTGACAGGGAGGTCCTCCCATCTTCTCAGTGGTGTGCAGGTTACAACAAATTCCAGAATGCCGCTGAGCGTGAAGAACAATTCGTTTCTTACTGTTGAAGATCGCATAAGACTGGGAACTGTAGCCATTGGTCTTCTCACGAACGGCTGTGTAATTGCTGTACTGAGCCTGCAGGAAGTCGCGTGTGAAAACCCTTTCCCTGTCAACAATCACTTTGTAATTATCATCGGTTTTCGTGGAGTTTGGCATCCGGATATCAACAGCTGTTGTACCTCCCGCGTGCGTGATTTTCAAATCTGGATGACTCCACTTGAAGTTTCTTAAATAGATCTTGCTATTATTTGAAAAAGATATAATTTGCCTCACCATATAGAATAAAGCAGCATGTGTGAAAGAATTTATGATTTTGATTTTCCTCCAAAGATTAAAGCTTATCTCTAGAGATTGCTTGCTTGTGAAGATCCGCATGGATGTTGTTGTGAAGCTGATTAGGGATACTATCATTATCCCAGATAGTTAAATTTATATTAATGCCATAATTGGCCAGTGCATCCGCCAGATTGTTGCCTTCCCTGTAAGTATGTATGATTCTGATACTATTGAAGGTGTGGCAAAATCCCTTCCCGGGAAATTTGGTTTTCCGAACTTAGTCATTTTTGGTCTTTTTGGCCGGGCGCATAGAATGACTATGCAACACCAACTTTTGATGCACTCCCTTTAAACCCTTTAGCGCATGTTTTCTCGTGTCAGTAGGTGTTTTGATGTGCCTCTCTATGTTGAGGCTTCCCTGCGTGTGCAAAGGCACATGTGCCTTCTTGTTGACGAGTCTTTCAGTGCGCCAAAGGGTGCATGTTTTCTCATGTCAACATATCACTTGGTGTGCCCCTTTAAAAAGTTGGTGGCGCATTTATTGCTGCCTCACCTATATATAGGCGCGTCTGTGCTGTCATTGACACTCTTGCAAAACACGTGACTATTTTCATTATTTTCTCTGACCCTGTTAGCGCACCTACCTTGTCGTTTTCGATTGCGTTGTGGACTCGTTCTCACACTTTTTCATCGTTTATATCCGGGTAAGTGGCCTTCTGCCCTTCGTGTGTTTTGTTTTGTGGTTTTTGGCCGTTTGTGGGTGTGTTTTAGATTGAAAAGAAAGATAAAATTCATGAATTTTCTTCCTTCCCCCCTTGCTGTCTTTCCACATTTCCTCCTCCTCTTTCCAGATCTACTGGTGGAGGAAGCTCTGTCCTAAAAAATAATAGCTTGGAACCCATTTTCGTATAGCACCTCTTCATATCCCACAATGAAACTTGCAAAGAGAGCTTAGCCATATGTGGAAACCCCTCTGAGAAAAATCTAAACCTAACAGAAAAGGGAAAACTATATTTTCCTTTGGCGCATTGGCATTCCATGCTTCATCATAAGAAGGGTGCGCCCTCATGGCGCACTTCCCTCGCATGCTGCAAATACTTCCCATGCGCCCCTTGGCGCATCAAACATGGATGCAACATAAATAATTCCTGCACCCTTTTGGTGCACCCAGCATCCATGTGACATCACTTTCATATGCGCCAAGTGCTAAGCTATAGAGGCGCAGGCACGTTCCTCATCGCAGCAACATCCTGTTGTGCAAACCCTTCATGTGCCGCGCCAAGTTCCCTTAAGTGCGCAAAAAGCACATGTTACACAAACCCTATATGTGCCTTTAGCACACCGATGTCCCATGCAACACAAATTTTTCATGTGCCTTTTACAAAATACATCCATATGGCGCAGGCGCACTTGTCCTTACAGCAACACAAAATGCATCCTGTAGTGTCTACACGCCATGCGCCCTGAGGCCTTTAAATTGCTAACTCTTTCTTTTGTCAGCATTTCAATGGAAAATCAAACAGCTGACATGGCTTTCTTCAATTGGGTTTCACGTCTTATTCTTGCAGATCAGCAATTAAGCTCAGAAGAACATATGTCAACATCAAGCAAGAGACCCACCAAATCCAAAGGCAAGGCCAAGCTTACAGAGGAAGAAATGAAATATAAGTATCAGAGTGTCAGAATTCCCGACTCTTAGGCTGAGTGTGACCTGGACATCAGAGACTCAGAGTTGGGTCATATTGATTTGGAGGATTTCTGGGTCAGGACTCAGAAAGTTACAAGAAGTCCATGGATGGACAAGTTGATAGGCAGTGCCCTGCACTTCGCTGGAGGAATCCCAGTCAGCGCCGTTAACAATGAATTCATGATGGTGGCTTCTTCTTCTTCTCTCTCTTCTTCGGCTTTCTTTCTGTGAATATCTGAAGTATGTTGGCACAAATGATGACATCACCCATGTTGCACCATGGGATGATGTCATCCATCAAGTTGTCAAAAGTCAACGTGACTTTGAGATATTTTGTATATTTTGTAAATATCTTTGTAAATAGGTGGTTGGATCCTTTTTGCCTTCTTTTCTCTCCTTCTTCTATAAATACCTCAATACTTGTTGTATTGTAAAAATGAGTGAATATATTTTAGATGAAAGATAGAAGTGAGGAGAAAAGACTTTGAGCTTTTTGTAACAGAAATAATTATTAATACAATATTTAGACTTTGTGCTGAATACATGTGTTATTTGCATCAGATCTTTCTTATGTCAGATCTCTGTGTTTATTCTGTTAAATCTGCTTCTATTTTATTGTCATTTATTCATCAGTATTGCTTTGCTCGTTTATGCAAGTAGGTTTGGCTCTGTTTACTACCAATCCCAAAACATAAACCTTCTGACCTTTCTACTTTGGAATTCATTTCTTTTCTTCCTTCGGACTTGTTCTTTCTTCATCCTCTCTTCCTTTCCTTTCTTTTCGCAGTTGGAAACACCCCTACTGGGATGAGATCCCAAACCCCCAAAGGTAGAATTTGTGAGACTTGCATAGATTCCTGCTGGTAGAATAGCAATAAACCAGTTTCTCTTTGCTAACTCAAAGAGGGGCTATGCCCTGCACACTGTTGGCTCATTTATCCATAGATCTGCCCAAGTGACAGATTTTCAGACCAACAGTTTTTGGCGACTCCGCTGGGGAACAAATAGATCTATCAGATCTATGATAGTGGAAGGAAAGAAAATCTGGAAAAATCAGAAAAATCGCTGCCTATTTGCAAATCTGCACTTTTTGTTAAAAAACCAAAAATTTTGCAAAAGTGATCCAAATCAAAAAATTTCTTCTGAGATCCATAGATCTGGCCTAGTTGGAGATCTTTAGTTCGCTGATTTTTTATAAAAGTCCGTATTTTGCCGTAGATCTGAGTTTTTGACAGTTTACCAAAAATTTCAAACTCTTTGAAAAAGTCAGATTTAGATCTGAAAATCAGCTTGCTAATCTTCACTATCCTTTTATCCTCGTTGTTATTTGTCATTAACCGCAATCAGTTTTTAGAAGAGGATAGTTTTTAAATATTTAGAAAAGTACATGCTGCTGGTTTTTGTCAGAAAAGCCAAAAAATCAGCAAGTACAACCAAAAATAAATTTTAAATCTACACCATAGCATTCCAGATTTGGAAGGTACGCTGGCAGGTGAGCCACTTACGCGTGGCAGGTGAGCTCGTGGAGAAGTTGATCCTACTTTCGATCGGCTTCAAAGGCACAATTTCAGTGTAGCACCGACGCACTTTTCACCACTAAATTCAGCTGATCGGTCAACCAAAAGCGCCTCACCCCCACGGAAGATTTGGTTTTCACAAGGAGCCTCTACATCCCTTTGCAGTGATTTATTGCTCAGTGGAACCGCACTCCTAGCCCGCGTTCTTTTTCCAGCTGTCCAGATGGCGGTGCCATGGGGAAATGTTATGGGTCCTCTCGCACTACCACATCCTGTTCACGTGCTCCCTCACAGAAAATGAAAGAATTTTCCCAAATTCGACGGGAGTGGAAACCAAAGCACGGATTCGCATATATCTGCATTCATCATGTTGTGTAGTATCTTATATGTAACTCATGAGGATGTGTCGGTTCGCCTTTTTCTGGAAACTCTACAAGGACCTGCAGCTGAATGGTTTCAGCATTTGCCGGCCGGATCTATTACCAGTTGGGCCACCTTGCGGGATGCTTTTGAAGACAGGTACAAGCCTTCAGAAGATGCATTTGCATTATTATCATAGATCACTCACCTGAAGAAGGAGGCCAATGAGACCATGTGTGATTTTATCACCAGGTTCAATGCATTAATCAACCGTGTCCCTGTTACCATGCTTCCAACACCAGAAAATCAGAAGTGTTCCTTCGTGAACGCTATGAGCTCGAAAGTAAGTTTCTTGCTCCTGCAAGAACAAGTGGCTACCCTGATTCTCACACAGGCTGCTGCCATTTGAATTGAAGATAATTTGATAATATCTCGTGAATTAAAAAGGGAATCATCTAAGCCTAAACCTTCGGGCCCTTCACCCAATACTTCGTCTGATCTGGCCTTTCAAAAGATGGCGAACGACTTGCTTGCATTAAAGAAGTAGTTGGCCCAAGCTTCTCCCAGTCCCTCATACCGGGATATTCCATGGAGGAACTTCATTTCCAACAATGTTCCTCAAAGGCCGCGCTTACCTGCAACTGCTCCGCGGTTGGCACTTGAGGCTCCTCCGGTCAATGCTCTAGCCGAAATTGAAGAAGAAGAGCAGGATTATGAAGAACCTTCATCTCAAGGCGAAGATGATCAAGATGTTAGTGAACCGACTGGTGACTCTACTATCGGATATATGGAATTTGATGAGGAAGAATCTAATGAAGAAGAGGGGACCCAGGGCTATGTGAGCGGACAATCATATGCTGTTTTTACCTGCTCGCAAGGAAAAGAAGCAGAGGTCGCTGCCCATGTGTAGAAGGAGAAGGTCATGTCAAACGCACCTCCAACCATTGCTAAAAGAGGTAATCCTCTTCCTACTCAGCTCCCTGTTAAGTCTTTTAAAAGGAAATATTTTCCCCCCATCTCTCCTCCAAATCAGCCCTCTCATATTCCTATCAAGACCAGTAATCCTACTCCACCATCACGAAGTGAGGGACTCATTCCTTCACCAATGCAACCCTTGGCCGCATTTGATATCATAGATCACGCTAAAAAGACCAAGATCCAAATGTCTGAAGCTGAGTACCTTCAGTCAAATCCCGAACAGCTTGTAAGATTGACCAAGTATATTCAAAGTCAAGCTGCCATATCTAATCAGGTTTCCCCAAAAGGAATCCTTTCCACTCCTCCTAAATCCCACATAAATGTTGCTTCAACATCTACATCAGGAAAGATAGAACCTTTCTATCTCTCCCTCCTAATCAATGGTCACAAGTTGAGTATCTGCATAATTTATTCCAGAGCTTCTGATAACGTCATGCCGGTAAAAGTTGCCCATGCTTTGGGCCTCACCCTTACCAAGCCTTTTGGCAGATGTTATTCCTTAGAAACTAAGTAGGTTTCGTTAATTGGTCAAATCAAAGACAAGCAATTTACATTTGCGACGTTCCTAGAGAAAAGAGTAAAGATGACCGTCCTCGTTGCCAACATTCCAGCAGCCTACGGAATTTCGCTGGGGAGAAGCTTTTGCAGCGAAGTTGGTGGAGAGATTCATATGGACTGGTTTAAGGCTAGAATCCCCGTCAAAGGTGTAATGCAGACCTTGGAGCTAGAATCACATAAGAAGTACTCGGTCACTAACTCTGAGGACCCCAAAGCTCAAATTATTTTCGAATCATCAGGGATGGGGAACTATTTCTTGTCTACCAAGTCTGACAAAATGGTTGTTCTCGTTCAAGAAGAAGATCTTAATAAGATCTGGAATTTGCAGTTTAATGGTAGCTGCGCAACCAGTGGATGTGGCGCTGGAGCCATGCTAATATCTCCCGAAGAGGAGATTATTCCTTTCTCTTTCAAGTTGCAGTTTTTTAATACGAATAACACCGCTGAGTATGAATCTTTGTTACTCGGCATGCAGACAGCAAGAGAGAGAGGGATCAAAAATCTGAAAGTGCAAGGTGATGCAGAGCTAGTTGTGAATCAAGTTAAAAGGATTTACCAAGTGAAGAATGAAAGGCTCAGGCATTACCGTAATGTAGTATGGGACAACATTGAAGAGTTTGATGCTTTTTCAATTGAATCCATTCCAAGAACTCAAAATGACATGGCCGATTCATTGGCCGTTTCAGCATCCCTCATGCTCCCTCACCCAGGGTTCAAAACAGACAAATACACCATTGAGGTGGTTTTGCACCCAAGCGTGCCAGACAATTCTCAGCATTGGCAAGTATTCAACGATGAAAATCAACTCATTGCCTTTCTGGAGAAGGCGGAAAATTTCAAAGAATTGCATTTTGAAGGATCCACTTCTATGTGCCACGAATTAGTCACCGATTAAGAGGATGAATCCGGAGGGAACGACAGCATATGTCAGCTCAAAGGAAATAAAATTCCAAAGGGCCTGGTTTCTCTGGAACGGTTGTTCGACAGGCATGATCATTTTGTGAAAAAGAAGAGGCGAGATGATCCTGACTCATCCCCAGAAACTGAACCGGTCAATTTAGGTTCGGTAGAGCATCCGCAATTTGTGAACATTGGAAAATGTTACACGCCAGAAGATAAGCAGAAGTTTTTCAAACTGCTAAAGAAATACATGGATGTATTGGCATGGTCCTATGCCGATCTAAAGTCTTTTAAGCCAAAGGACGTCCAACATGACATCCCGTTGAAAGAAGATGTCAAAGCCTTTCGCCAGAAGTAGAGGCATTATAATCCTAAGATCTCAAGCACCATCTAGGCCAAAATTTAGAAAATGCTGGATGTGAGAATCATCTTTCCTATCCATCACAGTACTTGGGTAGCAAACATTGTGCCAATACGCAAGAAGAACGGGGAAATACGCATATGCGTAGATTTTCAAATTTTGAATCAGGCTTCCTTGAAAGACAACTACCCACTTCCTATAATGGATCAAGTTCTGCAAGCAGTAACTGGATCAGAGATGTTGTCCATACTTGATGGTTTTTCAGGCTACAATCAGATTGAAGTTTCACCTGAAGATCAATTTAAAACAGCATTCACTACTCCCTGGGGTACATTTGCCTACAGCAGGATGCCTTTTGGCCTAACCAATGCTGGCGCCACTTTTCAACGGGCCATGGACCTGGCATTCAAAGGTATGATGGGGAAGGTCATTGTCATTTATCTGGATGATTTGACTGTGTTCTCTAAACAATGAAGTAATCATTGTGATCACCTAGAGAAAGTATTGGCCAGATGCCGAGAACATGGGATTTCCCTGAACCCGAAAAAGTCCGTTTTTGGAGTCACGGAAGGAAAGTTATTAGGACATGTTGTTAGCAAAGAAGGAACAAAGATAGATATCGAAAGAGTCAAGGATATTCAGAGCCTTACACTGCCTACAAGTAAGACTAGCGTTCATTCTTTCTTCGGAAAGGTGAATTTTCTTAGGTGTTTTGTTCCCAACTTTGCTGAAAAAACTCGTCATATATTGGACATGATGAAAGGGTCACCAACTTTCTGGTGGAGTGAGGAGGGGAAAAGGTCATTTGCGGAGATAAAATCTTCCGTTGCTCACGCACCAGTCCCGGTATGTCCCGATTTCTCCAAGGACTTTATCATGTATAGTTATGCATCTGAGCATACTGTGTCTACCATCTTGATGTAAAAGAATTCGGAGGATGTTGAATCTCTGATTGCGTTCATGAGCTCTCCCCTCAAGTATCACGAACTAAAAATGTCTCAACTAGAAAAACATGCCTTCACCGTTGTCAAAGCAGTCAAGAACTTCAGGTATTACATTTTAAACTCTCATACAGTGGTGTTGGTTCCTGACATGGAAGTCAAATCAATTCTAACTCAACAGGAGTTAGGAAGCTTGTGAGGAAATTGGATTGCAAAGGTCCAGCAGTATGACCTGGATATAAAACCAACCAAGCTGGTAAGAGGCAAGGGCCTATGTCAGCTTATGGCTGAAAACAAAGATTCAGAAAGTCCTAAGGAAAAGGATGATTGTACCAACAAAACACAAAGCCATCTGGAGATAGTCCATTCTCTGCCTCTGGTCCTATTTGTTGCGACTAGTGATGAATGGTATTCTGATATTGCTTTCTTCCTCACCTACGGCGAATGTCCATCTCACCTAACAGTAAAGGAGAAGCACACTATAAAGCTCAGAGCAGCTAAGTATGTCATCTGGGATGACGGTTTATACAAATGTGGGATAGATGGTGTCTTCTTGTGATGTGTCGACAAGCCACAGCAGGTGAAGTTACTTGAAAGTTTTCATAATTCAGCCTGTGGAGGCCACTTCTCCTCCTCCATGACGGCACACAAGATCATCCGAGCTAGGTACTATTGGCCGACACTTTTCCAAGATACAGCTACCTGGGTAGCAAAATGTGAACCTTGCCAGCAGTTCATCGGCAAGCCCACGTTGGCTGCTTTTCCCCTCAGGCCGGTTGTTGTCAACGAACCATTCAGGTACTGGGGAATTGATTTTATCGGTGCACTCAATCCCCAATCGAGTGCCGGACATAGTTATGTCCTTACAACAATGGATTACTTCACCAAGTGGGTGGAAGCCATACCTGTCAAACACGCCACTTCTGAGGTTGTTTACAGTTTCATCAAAGAAAACATCATTGTCAGGTTTGGCGTCCCAAACAAAATTGTTGCTGATAATGCTTCTAACTTCTCCTCACGAGAATTTATTAGTTTTTGCTATGAATATGGGATAACTTTGGATCATGCCTTAGATTATTACCCTCAGGGAAATGGTCAGGCAGAATCCAGTAACAAGACCTTGGTAACCATCATACGAAAACTAGTGGAGGAAAATCAGTGAATGTGGCACAAGTCTTTATACGACGCTTTGTGGGTGGATTGCATTACTCCCAAGATGTCCCTCGGTATGTCACCTTTTCAAGTGTTATACGGCACTGATGTCGAGCTTCCCATTTCTGCTAAACTCCCTGCTTTGCGCTTGGCACGAGCAATTGAAGATGAAACTTTCCAAAATTCTCTTGAAAAGAGGATCATGTATCTGACAGAGCTTGAAGAAAAGAGAGTAAGAGTGATCGACAGGATCACCGAACATCATAATCAAGTCAAGAGACTGTTTGATAAAAAAGCTAAGCAAAGAATTTTCCAGGTGGGAGACCTCGTCCTTCTGTGGGACAAGTGAAGAGAGCCAAAGGGCATGCACGGGAAGTTTGATTCCCTGTGGAGAGGACCTTTCAAGATCAATCAGCTCAACGGAGAGAATAGTTTCTATCTCTCATATCTGGATGGAACCAAACTCCCACTTCCCTTCAGCGAGCAGCATCTGAAAATTTTCAGGAAGTAGAGCTTGCTCTCTTCTTTGTACAGTTTGCTTTAAGTTGTGTGTTTGTTTTCATCATCTGTTTGCTTTCTGTTTGTTGTGTTTCCTTTGTTCTCCCTTCGGTCGCCGTTGTTTTTGACTCTGTTACCCAATGGATAGGCACATGAGATCTGGGATTCTCTACCCCCGAGTTTGCTCAGGGATAGTCCCCAAAAAGAGCCAGCTATTATCCCGTAAAATTGACAAGGGAAATTTTACGGATAACCATACCGAAATTTTGTTCCGATCCCTCATTAGGGATCCCTTGCGTTCGGAACGTTGCAAAATCCCTTCCCGGGAAATTTGGTTTTCCGAACTTAGTCGTTTTTTGTCTTTTTGGCTGGGCGCATAGAATGACTATGCAACACCAAATTTTGATGCGCCCCCTTTAAACCCTTTGGCGCATGTTTTCTCATGTCAGCAGGCATGTTGATGCGCCTCTCTATGCTGAGGCTTCCCTACGTTCGCCAAGGCGCATGCGCCTTCCTGTTGACAAGTTTTTCGGTGCACCAAAGGGCGCATGTTTTCTCATGTCGACATATCACTTGGTGCGCCCCTTTAAAAATTTGGTGGCGCATTTATTGCTGCCTCGCCTATATATAGGTGCGTATGTGCTGTCATTGTCACTCTTGCAAAACACATGACTATTTTCATTATTTTCTCTGACCCTGTCAGCGCACCTTCCTTGTCGCTTTCGATTGCTTTGTGGGCCCATTCGCACTCTTTTTCATCGTTTATATCCGGGTAAGTGGCCTTCTGCTCTTCGTGCGTTTTGTTTTGTGGTTTTTGGCTATTTGTGGGTGTGTTTTGGATTGAAAAGAAAGATAAAATTCATGAATTTTCTTCCTTCCCCCCTTGCTGTCTTTCCACATTTCCTCCTCCTCTTTTCAGATCTGCTGGTAGAGGAAGCTATGTCCTAAAAAATAATAGCTTGGAACCCCTTTTGGTATAGCACCTCTTCATATCCCATAATGAAACTTGCAAAGAGAGCTTAGCCATATGTGGAAACCCCTCTGAGAAAAATCTGAACCTAACAGAAAAAGGAAAACTATATTTTCCCTTAGCGCATTGGCATTCCATGCTTCATCATAAAAAGGGTGCGCCCTCATGGCGCACTTCCCTTGCATGCTGCAAATACTTCCCATGCGCCCCTTGGCGCATCAAACTTGGATGTAACATAAATAATTCCTCCACCCTTTTGGCACACCCAGCATCCATGTGACAGCCCTTTCATATGCGCCAAGTGCTAAGCTATAGAGGCGCAGGCACGTTCCTCATCGCAGCAACATCCTGTTGTGCAAACCCTTCATGCGCCGCACCAAGTTCGCTTAAGCACACCAAAAGCACATGTTACACAAACCTTATATGTGCCTTTAGCACACTGATGTCCCGTGCAACAAAAAATTTTCATGCACCTTTTACAAAATACATCCATATGGCGCAGGCGCACTTGTCCTTACAGTAACACAAAATACATCCTGCAGTGTCTACGCGCCATGCGCCCTGAGGCCTTTAAATTGCTAACTCTTTCTTCTGTCAGCATTTCAATGGAAAATCAAACAGCTGACATGGCTTTCTTCAATTGGGTTTCACGTCTTATTCTTGCAGATCAGCAATTAAGCTCAGAAGAACATATGTCAACATCAAGCAAGAGACCCACCAAATCCAAAGGCAAGGCCAAGCTTACAGAGGAAGAAATGAAATATAAGTATCAGAGGGTCAGAATTCTCGACTCTCAGGCTGAGTGTGACCTGGACATCAGAGACTCAGAGTTGGGTCATATTGATTTGGAGGATTTCTGGGTCAGGACTCAGAAAGTTACAAGAAGTCCATGGATGGACAAGTTGATAGGCAGTGCCCTGCACTTCACTGGAGGAATCCCAGTCAGTGCCGTTAACAATGAATTCATGATGGTGGCTTCTTCTTCTTCTCTCTCTTCTTCAAATTTCTTTCTGTGAATATCTGAAGTATGTTGGCACAAATGATGACATCACCCATGTTGCACCATGGGATGATGTCATCCATCAAGTTGTCAAAAGTCAACGTGACTTTGAGATATTTTGTATATTTTGTAAATAGGTGGTTGGCTCCTTTTTGCCTTCTTTTCTCTCCTTCTTCTGTAAATACCTCAATACTTTTTGTATTGTAAAAATGAGTGAATATCTTTCAGATGAAAGATAGAAGTGAGGAGAAAAGACTTTGAGCTTTTTGTAACAGAAATAATTATTAATACAATATTTAGACTTTGTGCTGAATACATGTGTTATTTGCATCAGATTTTTCTTATGTCAGATCTCTGTGTTTATTCTGTTAAATCTGCTTTTGTTTTATTGTCATTTATTCATCAGTATTACTTTTCTCGTTTATGCAAGTAGGTTTGGCTTTGTTTACTACCAATCCCAAAACATAAACCTTCCGACCTTTCTACTTTGGAATTCATTTCTTTTCTTCCTTCGGACCTGTTCTTTCTTCATCCTCTCTTCCTTTCCTTTCTTTTCGCAGTTGGAAACACCCCTACTGGGATGAGATCCCAAACCCCTGAAGGTAGAATTTGTGAGACTTGCACAGATTCCTACTGGTAGAATAGCAATAAACCAGTTTCGCTTTGTTGACTCAAAGAGGGGCTATGCCCTGCACACTGTTGGCTCATTTATCCATAGATCTACCCAATCGACAGATTTTCGGACCAACACAGCCAAACCTCTTAGAATGGTATTGGTCTTTAATTGAATAATGTATTTTCCAAATAGAGTATCTTTACCATCATAAATACAAACCATTGGTTCTCAGTCCACATTTTGGTTTGTAAAATCTCCTTCATTTTGTAAGAACCTTTAAACCTAGGCATCATCTTCAAAAACCTACCAATGTTTGACATTGTCAGGGACAAATGGTCTTGACAACACTTCTATATCAAACTCACAGTAAGTAGACATTGTACAATTTTCCAATCTGGATCCCAATACTGCCAACCTATCTATAGTAGGATTCTACTTTTTTTCATGGTATATTATGTTGAAAGAATCAAACTTTTCAATAAAATCCCAAACTGCATTCTTATATTGTTTCATTCTTTGATTCTTGGTTGCATACAATTTCCTAACTTGTTTAACTACCAATTCTGAATCTCTTTTAACAATAATTTCCCTAATACCATACCTTTAAGAAATCCTTAAACCCAAAATTAGTGCTTCATATTCTACAATATTGTTAGTGAACTCAAATATGAGTTTAAAGGAAAAACTGAACGCCTCCCAATTTGGATATAAAAGGACAACACCAATACCGTTCCCAAATTTAGAAAAATCTCCATCAAACATAAAAATCCAGGGAGAACCAATTTACTCAAGACATTTACACTTATCAATGTTATTCTCTTTAAAATTTGCATAGCCCACAAAATAACCAACATATACATCTGTATATATTACTTCATATGAGGCATTGTTAGGGTCTTCAATCAGATGTAGCATATTTTTCTCACCATATAATTTTACAAGGATTCCTTCTACTCATATTGTTACATATGACATATCCATCTGTACACTTCCTCCCACACTAGAAACCCAATTTCTTGACAATAACATTCCCCACATGGTCGGACAATCCACAATAACTACATTCATAGTTAAGTAGTTTCCCAGGTAAGCTAGCAATTGCATTATCAACCCTTTAACATATACAATCACTAGCACCTCCCTTGAATCTATAGCAGTGCATTTTCCAAAAGATGATGTCACTTTGATATTCAATTCATTCATTACCTCAAGAGGCAACACATTACATGAGGCCCCTGAATCAAACATGTAGTCGTGTACTAACATGTATTTGATGATTAAAGTATTATATAAAGGATTAAAATCAAGCTGAGATTCAACAAGAAAACTACCTAGATATACCTTAGGTGATTCTCTCAACTCTTCCAATGCTTTTAGTACTTCCAGATTTATAATGATAGGTTGAATATCCACATTATCCACATTCTTGTTTTGGATTATTACCTCCTCTTTAAATCCCAAATGTTCAAATGTCCTTTTTCTATGCTCAGGGATCCTAAGTAATTCAACAATAGGCACAGTGAATTTGATTTGACTCAAAATTTGGGCTATATCACAGGAGATGTATTTGGGTAAGACTGTATTGGGAGGGAGAGTTACTGCCCATTCTTGTGGTATAAGAGTCTTTATAGCTTGGGCATGAGCTAGAGTACAAGTTTTATTTGGAGTGACCATGCCCTTACTAAGTGTATCCTTTTTAGGGGGATCCTTTGGGATATTAGTGAGAAGTGGAGTATTTGGCTTAGCTTGTGGCCCTCCCCCTTTGACAAATCTACTTTTGAGATTGTATTCCTTTTCCTGAGCAACCATTACATTCATCAAAAAATTCCTCTCTTCCTTAGAAGGAGTTCCCCCATCATATTTCTTAATCATTAAAGATATCAAATATTCAAAATCATGATTAGGTAAATCAAAATATTGCACCATATCAACTTCAATATCATCATTAGGAAGAAGAGGTGATACCCGATGAATACAATCCCAAAAACTTTCTATAGTCCTGGCACTTATCAACTCAGTTGAAGTGGAACCTTGTTATGGATTATAAGGGCACTCTATCATGCATACATCACCATAAGTTTCATCCTCATCTACCTCTTCAATTTCGTTAATAGGGGGATGTGGTAAGAAACACTTGTCACACCAATCAATAATATGGTCTTGTTCTACCATGACAACCCTAACAATCAAAGGATCGTGGATTGGGTTATTTTATCTAGGTTGTGGTTGTTTATTTATTGATCCTGTGGGCCCTTTTCCTCTTTCATCTAATTTTTGATCACCTCTAGGATGATTTCTTGTCCCTGTGGTTTGTGTTGGCCCATAGAAATTTGTCATATTCCCTTTTCTGTTATAGAAAGCTTATGAGATATTTCTTTAACTACTCTAGCTTAAGTCTTCACAATCTCTTCTAGATCCATTACCTGACTTGACTGAGGTTTATCAGGATTAATCAATTTGACACCCTCCCTCTTAGGAGGTTTTCCAACTGCCTTAATATTTTTTTCAATTTGTAAGGCCATTGCGAAAGTATTCCTTAAATTTCCAGGCTTATTATTCCTCAAATAATAAGTAGCTTTCTTGTCAAAAGCATCAACATATTTAATTAGGCAGGACTCATCACTAGGCTTCAAATTATGGGTAATTTAGTTAAAGTATTATTAAATCTGATATTGATGTCTTGAATAGAATCATTAGGATTCTTTTTTATATTCTCAAACTCAAATAAGATGAACCTTGGGTCTGTCTTATCCCTCTATTGTAATCTGAAAGAATTATTCATCTCAGTCTATGAATCTATTGAGTTATCTGGCAAATATTTATACCGGTCACATGCATCTTCTTCAAGAGTGTGAATGAACAAATTTACATATACATCATCATATTCTAATTTGAAATCCTCCATCATATTAACAAAGAGTCTCAGGTGTTGATCACTAGTGATGACATTATTTCCTTGAAATTTGGGTAACCTATTTCTTTCATCTTGTGGTACAGTATTAGGATGCCCAACCATGCCTCTAAAATCTATAGGTCTAAACATATTGACAAAAAAAATAAGTCTAGGAGGAGGATGAGCCATGTTATTTTTAGGAGGATATTCTCTAGGAGCATTAAAACGGAATAGGACAAGAGGTATTTGGGAAACAACTATATGATCTTCAACTAAGTATCCTCTAATGACTCAATTTCACAAAAAAAACCTATTATTTTTGAGTGATAAAGGAATGATGGGAGGGATACCTATTTTAGTTACAAATGATGGCCCTTCACTAGTTGGAGTATTCAGATTTACATGAGGACTACCTGATTTTAAAATATTTGAAGATGTAGGATAATCCTCAATTACAGGTTGATCACCTTCAATGACTGGTACTACCTTCTCTCTTGACTCTTGATCCCCCAATGCTTTCCAAACTTGTCTCTTATTTGGGTTTATTTTCCCAAGCTCTGGAAATAACCTTCTAGTAGAATCTTTGTTAAAGAAAGACCTTCTTCCTTCCATATTTGTAAATATCAACAATAAATATCAATTCTCAAAGCTTAAGACACTGGTATTTACCAAAAATTTCAAACAAAAATAGAATCACCACCAAGGGTTTGCACCTTAGATGTGTAAAAAATTATAAATTACTTTCTAAGTGCCTATCAATACTCAATTTCTATAAATCTTGATAGACTCGATTATCATATGTCAATATTTGCATTTAAACATGTAAGAAATGTTACCAGATGTCGGTATTTATATGTATTTGCATAAATTTTCCCCGGCAACGGTGCCAGAGCAATGTTGGTACCCAAATCAGTCCTTCCTTTGTAGCTAAGAAGCATCAACCAAATGAGAAGGATGCATAGAGGATGATAGATCTACATTTGTGTCATTTTGTAGCCAGGTAATTATCTCATCATCTCTTTGTCACTCAAGCTCAGATGAGTCAGGTAGCATCGTGTTGATGGTACGATACCCTCCTACTATAGGATTTTCCTTTAGTCAGGGTGAGAGGCCCCATTCTGTAGTCTATAATTGTGAGAGGGGTGGATGTATCAACAATATTTTCCATTCTTTTGTATAGTAATTTAAAAACATATTTGGGAAGATATGATCAATTCAGAAAAGGCTAACTCTCACAATTTTTCACTTCTAGATAGTGAAAACGTCTTCTAAAATAAACTCAAACTACTAAAGACAGTAAGGAACCATCTTACTTTAGCATGTTTTTGGCTTTAAAGAGGAAAACATGGGTAATTATAGTAGGACTAGTTGGTTTTGGATGCTTTTGATTTGGGGAATTAAATAGGATAAAGTTGATTATACTAGATTTCATAGAAACTTAAACAAATGTTGGTTGATTTACCAAGTGCAAGACAAACATACCTCAAATAGCTGACAATGATCCTTCAACCAGAAGATGTACACTCATGGAAACCCAAGAGTGCACGATTTCACACAATATTTAAGGATTCAAACACAAAACTCATGTTGAAGACTTAAAAAAACATCATAGATTCACAATTTATCACGCCTCAGATACACTCAAAGACTTACAAGAAACATTTAAAAAATTGGTGACATAATGATTTTAAAATTGTTTATTACACAAATGAAATGAAATTTCTTCTCAAAAGTGCAATTGTAATTTCCAAAATGCTAACAAAATGAAAAAAAATTGTGTGACTTAAAGGATCTCTAAAATAAGATTCCAAGGGGAGTATGGATAACTATTTTACAGTATATCATCTTGATGATAGATACAACAATGCTCATGATTTACACAATTAGTTCAAGTCTCATCAAATTTATCAGCAAGGTAAAGTAGATCTATAGTCTCATTGTTTGTCAATGGTTGTACACTTGTAACCATCCTGACATGACAAAATTTTAAGGCTCCAAGAAAGTAACAAGTTTCTCCGATGAGTTCTTGGGAAAAAGTAATTGGTACTACCTTCTCTCTTGACTCTGGATCCCCTAACACTTTCCATACTTGTCTCTTATTTGGGTTTGTTTTCCAAATCTTTGGAAACAACCTTCTAGTAGAATCTTTGTTAAAGAAATACCTTCTTCCTTCCATATTTATAAATATCAACAACAAATCTCAATTGTCAAGGCTTAAGACACTGGTATTTACCAGAAATTTCAAACAAAAAATGGAGTCACCACCACAGATTTGCATCTTAGATGTTTAAAACATTTTAAATGACTTGCCAAGTTCCTATCAATACTCAATTTCTATAAATCTTGATAGATCCGATCATCCTATGTCAATATTTACCACTAGCCAAGAAAATCTACTGCAACATTTGCTTAAACTAGGAAATATTATGTAATTAACTTATGATGTTATTGAATTTTCACAAAATTTAACAAAGGATGTTGTGTAAACAATGTATTTGCATCTAAACGTTTAATAAATGTTAGCAGAGGTTGGTATTTATATGTATTTACATAAATTTTCCCCGGAAACAGCACTCGAGAAGTGTTGGTGCCCAAATCGGTTCTCCCTTTGCAGCTGAGAAGCATTAACCAAATGAGAAGGATGCATAGAGGGTGATAGATCTAGATTTGTGTATTTTTGTAGCTAGGGAATGATCTCATCATCTCTTTGTCACTCAAGCTCGGATGAGTCAAGTAGCATCATGCTGAGGGTATGACCTACCCTCCTACTTTAGGCTTTTCCTTTAGCTAGGGTGAGAGGACCCATTCTGTAGTATATAATGGTGAGAGGGGTGGATGTATCAACAATATTTTCCACTCTTTTATATAGTAATTGAAAAACATCTTTAGGAAGATATGATCAATTCAGCAAAGGCTAACTCTCATGAGTTTTCATGTCTAGACAATACAGGTGTCTTCTAAAAAAAGATCAGACTAGTAAAGATAGTATGGAACCATCTTAATTTAGCATGGTTTTGGATTTAATGAGGCAAGCATGGGTTATTCTGGTAGGACTAGTTGGTTTTGGATGCTTCTAATTTGGGGAATAAAATAGGATAAAGTTGATTATGCCAGATTTCATACAAACTTCAACAAATGTTGGTTGATTTACCAAGTGCAAGACAAACATACCTCAAATAGCTCACAATGATCCTTCAACAAGAAGATGCACACTCATGGAAACCCAAGAGTGCACAATTTCACACAATCTTTAAGGATTCAAACACAAAAAGTCATGTTGAAGACTTAATAAAACATCAGAGATTCAAAATTTATCACGCCTAAGATACACTCAAAGACTTACAAGAAACATTTAAGAAAGTGGAGACATAATGATTTTAAAATTATTTATTACACAAATGGAATGAAATCTCTTCTCAACGTTGCAATTACACTTTCCAAAATGCTACCAGAATGATAAATTTTTGTGTGACTTAAAGGATCTAAAATAAGATTACAAGGGGAGGATGCATAACTATGTTACAGTATATCATCTTGACAACAGATACTAAAATGCTCATGATTAACACAATTAGTTCAAAGCTCATCAAATTTATTTGCAAGGGAAAATAGATCTACAGTCTTAGTGATTTTCAATGTATGTACACTTGCAACCATCCTGACATGACTAAATTTGAAGGCTCCAAGAAAGTAACAGGTTTCTCCAATGAGTTCTTGGGAAAATTGTTTTTCTTTCAGCTCTCTTTTTTCTTCAAACAATTTTGAGAAAATTTTAAGCCCCCTTTTTACATGGTTAGTTTCTTCATTTTTATACAATTCTATCCACTCATTAAATTTATAAATTTCCCCTCCAAAGCATGAATACTCTAGGGAATATTTCCCTTTACAACATATATTTTAAACTAGGCTATTCTTTTTAAAATGCTTTGTTTAGTGTTGTCAGGTGTAAGAATTACGAGCCTTTTTCAATTTTCTTTGTTTGTGTATGACTGGGATACCAAGTCACCACTTTTGGAAAATTATTTAATCATTATTTTCACTTAGTGATATTATAATCACTTTTCATGATATTTGAAAACTTCCAGGTGATTCTGATATGACAGATACTCTTATCTACTTTCTAAGAATCTGTCTTGGGTGTTGCGTACTTAGTTTCACGTCTTTTTGGTTTAATCATCACACATGGTTCTTGTCAAATCATATTAATTCATCAATTATTCTCAATCCTAATTCACTTCAAATCTTAATTTTTCTTCGTGTGAGCCAAGAAAAATCTTCCTTCATCTAATGGGAAATATTTCTCTCAACTAAATCAATATGCACCATTCTTACTATAAAACTCAGCTCTACACTTTCACCACTATGCATTTCTTTACCTATCCTGAAGGTAAAGAAATTTTTCATAGTTCTTATCAAAAAAATGGTGAAGGTGCTTCTAGAAAAGAGTCTGATAGAGATTTATTCATAATATTTAAACCAAATCTTTGACTTACATGATCTGGATGAAGCCTTTATCAAATCTTTGTTTGATATAGCACATCCAGGGGATACTAGAGGGGATTTGAATTATCGATAAGTTCAGTTTACACTCCTCCCAAGGTTAATCAGAATAAGTAATGTCTTCTCATCCTTTCAATCCATGTATTTTCATATTTTTTGGTGGGAACATCAAAAGGCTTGTGAAGACTTTAAGAGATTTTGGATTGAAAGGATGCCTCAATTGTCTAGTAAGACTGATTTTTAGTGTCCCTTTTTATGTAATGGATATTTTTTGTTAAAGGATATCCCCAATAAATCTTATGTCTTGTATGAAAAGTCGTCTATTGATACAATGCCAACCATTTATCATAAATAGACGAACTGGAGCGGAGGATTATTTCTATGGAAAAATCTCAAGAAGGACCCATACAATCGCAACCATTCACAATACTAGTACCATATTTGGGTAAGAGAAGGGGTGAGTCAATCCCCCAACACCAAATTATCATTTATGATGGAGAAGAGGAAATTTATTTATGTTCTCACCACTCTAGAGCAACAATTTCTTCTGCTAGAGACAAGAGGGGAAGATTTGTTTTTTGGTCTTCCACTCATTCAGCACATTGTTATCCTTTATTAGAGCATGAATTCTCAGGACCTCATCTGGTTCCTTCTCCAAGAGAACACCCACCCCTCAAAAGGAAATGGAAATTTTAATCTATCTCAATATCTCTTGTTTTGCACAGTCCCCAAGGTGCATTCCTTGCTCTTCCATCCACTCAATACATTCCTTCTCAGTCTATTCCTAGTAATTCTACCCTTCACAAGGGAAAAGGGAAGAAAAAATTTGTTCACAGGTGGTTTGGATATTCTATACTTGGTTTCTTCCTATCAGAAAAAAATTGAGCTATAAAATATCATGAACAGTCCTAGAATGACTCTTGAGTTATTGATGGATATGGGGATGTCTTGGGATCTAGTGGGGTCCATTGTATTTATTCAAATAGCACATGGCTCAAATGAATTCACATTGAGGAAGAAAAAACTATTAAACAAAGTCCCTCCACTAGGGGGAAATTTCAAATAAGGAATAAAGGACATTTGAACATTGTCTTTCATTCGGTGTCTTTACTTTCAAACATGGTTACCACCTTCTTTGTCATGGGTTGGGGCCCCTATAGAACCCTATTTTATTCCCTTTTTAACATGTAGAAAGTACAAGCATGTCAATAGTTTATATGATTTTACAAATGGACATAAGAAATATAAAAAACTAATGCATTGTATCAAATTACAATTGATATTAGAGAACAATGAATTTCAAAGTAATATTCATCCTTCATGAAATAAAAATATCAAATAAAACACTAGTCAAAAATGAAATATGGAAAGGGACTGCATTTTTAAGAACAACAAGTCTACTATTGTTCATCATCTTGTATGTCTACACCCTTTTCTTCTTCATTTTCCTTTCTTGCTTATTCTTCTTCTTCTGGAAACTTTACCACATATGCATCATATATTTGAAAAATATCATTGATTACATCTTCATCAGGTCATGTATGGTGTTGGAAGATCAATGTTTGTCTTACTGTTGTTGTTAGAAATATTTTCATTGATGTCAAAGGATTAATCATTGATGTATTTGGTTAATGGAGATGTGTAACGGAAGTTGATGGAAATATTGACGGATGTTGACGAGGGAATTTGACGGAACTATTGATGGATGTTGACGGAAATATTGACAAATGTTAACAATAGAAGTTGATGGAACTATTGACGGATGTTGATGGAAATGGTAGAAAGTAACGGAAATAACCAGCAGTATAGAAAGGCTGAAAATGAATGTTTAACTACATGAAAAGTATTGTTGCATGGTATAAGAAAGATATACATGGTTGTACATATGAGAAAGATATCAGCATTTTAATGCGTTCATATGCCATGTTTCATGGTGAAAAATAAGATTTAATGATGGCTGGCAGCGATTTAATGATGAAAAAAAATTTATTAAAGAAAGGGCCTACGCATTTAATGGATTATATTGCATTGTTTAATGTGCATTTAATAATTTTTAAGGGCTGCATTAATTACTTTTGGTTTTAAGTCGACTAATGCAATTAATTAAGTTGTGTTAATTAAATAATGGAAAGGTTGTGTATGTTAGAATGATGTGTCTTTTCGAAAGGATGTGAGAAGGATATATAAGGAGATAGAATCATTTGATTTTAAAAATCACACATATTGAATATTTTGTGTGAAGAGAGAAAAGGAAGAGCAGACTATGAAATAAAAAGGAGTGAAGGGAAGATTTAGTTTTGATGAAAAGTTGTAGCGATTTATTTATGTGAAGGGACTGAAATAAATAAAAAAGGATATTTTAAGCAGCAGTTTTGTTCTATCACTTGTTGAAGCAACAACAACATAAAAGATAGAAAATAGTTTGTTTTTTGTGAGGAAGGTTGGTGCCTTCATATTTGAAGAGATAGGTGTGTTTTGCTGATTTTGTGCTCCTATAGGTTGGTGCCTTCAAAAATTGTAATTTGGGGATTGGTGTCTCCCATAGTTTGGTGCCTACAAACATTTGAGAAATATAATAAAGAATATTTTCTCCGTGGTTTTCTCCTGAAAGGGTTTCCACGTAAATTTGTGTCTATTTACAGTGTGTTGGTTTTCTTTGCATTCATTGATTGCTTTGATATATTCTCTATGAAACTAATTAATTGTGATTATGGATCTGAGATTAAGTGTTAAATTTAAAAGAATATCATAATGCTGATTCACCCCCCTCTCAATATTATCTTCTGCTTAACAATTGGTATCAAAGTGGGTCCCTTCAGGAACAATCTAACAATTGGAAGGTAGATCTCAAAAGCACATATGACTACTCATCAAGTACAAGAAGGTTTTTCGTCAAACAAGGCTCCATTGTTTGATGGAACAAACTATGCATTTTGGAGCATAAGAATTAAAACATATCTAATGGCACTAGGGTTTGATATTTGGCAATCAGTAAGAGTTCGATATACAACATCATCAATTCCACCCATAGATCAAGCTGGAAAGAAGGCTTTTGAAAACAATGCCAAGGTGCTGAATGCTATCCTATGTGGCCTTTCAGGATCTGAGTTTGTTAAAGTAATGCAATGTGGCACGGTGAAGGAAATATGGGACAAACTTTGAACTATCTATGAAGGTGATGACAAGGTTAAAAGGACTAAGCTTCAAACTCATAGGAGACAATTTGAGAGCCTAAAAATGAAGGACGAGGAGAATGTTGCAACCTATATTCTTTGTGTGGATGCGGTTTTCAATGCCCTAAGAGGTTTAGGAAAAAATATTGAATAATCCATAATCGTTCAAAAGATTCTAAGATCTCAACCATTAAGATTTGATGCTAAGGTGTCTACCATTGAAGAAATGAAGGATCTTGATAAGTTGAGAATGTACGAACTACATAGAATACTGATCACGTATGAAATGAGGACTAAGTCAAATATACCATCAAAGAAGGAAGTTGCATTCAAATTCTCAAAGAAAGAGAAAATCAAAGAACCTAAGTCGAATGAGAACTCAAGCAGCGAAGAAGATAATAAAGAAGCCTTGTTCATTCGAAAGTTAAAGAAAGGATCTAGAAAGTACAAAGGTAAGTTACCATTTAAATGTTTTAACTGTGGTAAAATTGATCATTTTGTGGCTAAGTGTCCAGAGAAAGAAGATAGTGATGATGAGGAAAGAAAACCTAAATTCAAAAGGGAATTCAAGCAAAAAAAAGGCAATAAAAGATTTGGAAAGAAAAATAAAAGCCTATATGCAAAAGGAAGAAGTAGATCATCCAAAGAAAGTGAGATAAGTGACTCAAATAGTGATAATGAATAAATATTATTCATGGCTATAAAAGATGACTTAGAAAGAGATGAATACATGGAAGAAAAAGGTGAAGTGAATATTGAAGTGGAACTTATCTGTGCCTTGGGAGAGTTGAAATCTCTTAAAAAGAAAAATCAGAAACAAAAGGTACAGATCCTAATGTATGAAGAAGAAGATCGTAAATTTTTCCCATGACATTTTTCCCAAACCTCAAAATATTTATCAGCCAAGCTAGCAGAAACTTGATTCCTAGCTCTTTTAATGTGGGAAATTTAAATCTTAGGGAAAAAAGAAAGAACAATCTTAATCCTTTGAAAATTTGGTTTCAACAAACATGCCTTGGGATGCCTCCCCTTAGCAACTCTGATAATGATTTTAGAATCTCCCTCTATCCACAACCATTGGAAATTCTAATATTTTGCCTCCAGTAAATCAAAAAGGAGGGCCATGCCTTCTGCCACATTATTGGAGGAGATTTCGTAATCTTCCACTAAGGCCAACACTAGTTGACACCTAGAGACTCTAAATATGCATCCACATCCCGCTCTACCCATATTTCCTCTTGAAGTGCCATTAAAATTTAATTTGATCCAACCAACCTCAGAAGGCCACAATATACTTTTCTATTCATCCTTACTCCAATTATCAGGAGGTATAAATTATTATCATTACTGCATTTAAAAATAATTAATTGTTATATTGTTAAAATTTATTTTTACATGTTGTTCTTCAACTGAAAGACCTATTGATAGCAATTTTTTATTTGTTGCATTCATAATTTTTCCATTCTTTAATTGGTAGAAAGCTTCTTGATAGAAAGTAAGAAGATAATTGTTATAAGAAAATACAATCTTCGATTTATCAGATGCATTGATATTGGAAATGACATTGATGACATCTACTTTAATTTTATTTGAAAAATAGGTGCACCAATAAAATTGTTTCCCTGTCAGGGTATGCAATAAATATTTAAATACCCAATGTGGATTGTTAGTGGATCTATCCTACAACACAATCCTACATAGAAAGAGTGATATCATTGCAAGAAAGAAATTATGTGTATCATCTTGTATAACAAAGCCTCTTTTCAATCGATTAACTACAACTATAACAACACATAAGAGTATTTATATGTAGGGATAGTCAACTGATATTATTAAAGCAAATAATTGAAAAATAAAATTGAATTTACCATCAACCACATATTTTTTATCTGTATTAGTTAAGATAGTCCTTGTATTCATGACCATCTAGTGTTGATATGGTAAACCAATTAATCGATAGATATCTATGGGATCTATACCGAATGAAAATATACGATTCGTTAGAATGACGTTAAACCTTACGTCTGCCAGGTTATAAGCATTAATCAAGTAATCAAGGAAAGGAGTGTCTATTTCAAATTGGGCCATGTTGACAAGCCCTATGAATTCTATTTTTTGTATCCATTCTTTAGGTGTTTCTTTGAGTTTCATTAGTATAGTAATTTGAGGGCACATGAGATTTTTTTACTATAACTTGGGGGATGTTATAGGAGTGAGTGTGGAACTATCCATTATTGAAAGCTTTATTGAAAATTTACACAAGAGGGAGGTGCCGAAGGGCGGGTCAACTGCATATTTAGGCACATTGGTTGTTGTGGGTGTTGTGATTGTTTTGTAAAAAAATTGAGTCATAAGAGCGTTGTGGATTCGTAGAAGTTTTTTCAAAAAGTAAAGAAATGAACCTCGTAGTGATATATATATATAGGATGAGGGTTCTCGATCAAAACACATGGTGGAAAATGATAGTTGGAGATATTTAAGGTGACATGTGTCTAAAGACAATTTTTCAACATAGAATTGTCATGATTAAACAAAGGGACGGTCAAGGATATGCAACACCTCCAATCATGTAGAGACGACCAAGATAATGACATATATATGAATAACAATGTGTGAGACGAGTGTCTAACCATAGTAACAATGGTTGTCCAAGATTGGAAGAAATGGTTATGGAAGAGACATTCGTATGTTCTAGGGAGAGATGACTAAGTAGGAGACGTTTGTTGAATCCAGTGTCGTCTAATGTTAAATTGATAGTTGTTTGCCCAACAACCATCTAATATTTCCTTATTGGGCGTTCACCTAAATCAAGAACAATAAGTGTGCAAAACCTTGGAAATCTATGGAATATTGAATATCCTTCGCCATGAAACATATTTTTGAATATTTGCCATTTTTTCAAAAGTCAATTTAAAAAATTCTCCACAATATTCTAAGTTTTTTGGAGGGGGTCTCAAAATAAACCCTGCACTAAGATCCATTACTTATAGAAAGGAAAGGTTTAGCGGTTGCTAGGATCAGTAGTTTCTTATTTTCAAAATACCAATCAAATAACAAATAATGGTATAGTTTAGTGGTAACTAGGATATTACCATTAGATCTAGACATTGTAGAAACTATCTGTAAAACTTTGGATCACTAGTGTTTTTCATTATTTAAAATTATATCATATTAGTTTGTCTATTCATGATGGAGCCAAGTGCTACACTACATACCCTCAACAAGGATCAAGCCTTATATATTTCTCATAGGATATAATGTGTATAACACATAATTCACTTCATTTCGTATCAAGGAAAGTTCTTAGCAACCGCTAAGATCTATTTCTTATTGAAAGGAAAGGTTTGGCGGCCGCTAGGCTCAATAGTTTATTATTTTCAAAATAGTGATTGAATAACAAAGCATGGTCTAGTTTAGAGTCCGCTAGGTTACTACCATTAGATCTAGGCATTGTAAAAATTATACGTACAACTTAGGATCACTAGTCTTTTTCATTCTTTATAATTGTATCATATTGGCTGGACTATCCCTGTTGGAGCCAATTTATAAAATATATACCCTCGAGAGGGATCAATAATTATACAGTTCACATAAGATATATTGTGCATAACACTTGATTCACATTCTTTCGTATCAAGGAAAAGACTTAGCTACCACTAATCTACATTACTTATTGAAAGGAATGACTTGGCTGCTGTTAGGCTCAACAATTTCTTATTTTTAAAATAGCGATCAAATAAAAAATCATAGTAATATAGCTTATCTGTCGCTGGGCATTTTCCTTTATAAAATTCGATGAAAAGTATGTCTATAATTGATATTTCATACTCTTAAAGGATATGGAGGGATTTGCCTAGTTATGAAAAATATTTGTTGAGAAATTTAGGTTGTCCCTTCTGCACGATGCAGATCGGTTCATATCGAACAAATTTTTTAATGACCGCTAAGATCCATTACTTATTGAACGAAATGGCTTGGCTACCAATAGGCTCAACAATTTCTTATTTTTAAAATAACGATTGAATATCAAATCATACTAATATAGCTTAGCGGTTGCTAGGAATTTTACTTTATACAATTTGATGAGAAGTATGTGTGTAACTGAGATATTGTACTCTCCAAGTCTATGGAGGTATTTTCCTAGTTAGGATGCGGATGAGTAAGACACATAATTCACATCGGTTTATATCAGAGAAAATACTTACTAATGACTGAGATTTGTAGACACCCCAAAAATGCATGCTTCGATCATTCCACTGTTGCATTTGATCCTCATAGTGATGAAGATTCCAAGCTTCCTTAAGCTCCCTAAAACTTTCAATATATTTTGAAGATGATACATCCCATTGAGTCATGTTAGGGTGTTACTTAAGGAGGCTATGACATGATTTACATTGATCTTGATATTGCGGTGTAACATAAAATTAAAAATAAGTGACATAAACACACAATGAAGGTACAATGTCACTCCCACATTATTATTACTTTGTTGTAAAAGAGATTTGTGATATGTCACTGCCATTACAACAAATATTTTCAAAATCATTCCCGCTTCATCCCATGACTTGTGAGGTGGTGTGAAACAAATTTTGTTGCTGGAAAGCATGAGCTACATCCCATGACTTGAATATCTTATCTCTAAACATATACCATTTTGATTCATTACCACATAAGAAGGCACCACTAGAGTCATATCTTCAAATTCAAGAAATTAAAGAAGTAGTGGATCTTCTTTTGACTCAGGAACTTGGAAAAATCTTCTCACGAAGGCCATGAGAAAATTTAATTCAAAATTATTTAATCGTGTTATTAGAGATGGTCAAAATCTACTAAAGAGGTATTGGCTAAAGGCATAAAGGATGTGGATGAAGCTTCCCTTGATCACTAATGAAGCCTGTCATAAGGAGAATGAAGAAGTCCATAATCACAAGTATAGTCCTATTCAAGAGAAAAACTGGGTAAACAATGTTAAGAAGAAAGTCATCTATATTAGATATAATTATGATTTAAAGAAGTCCTATGATAATAGACTCCATGTCAATCAGATATGGAATTTAACTTCCCACGCTTGGGGGATTGCTGGGCTTCTTATGATCATTTCATCCGTTCCAACCGAGAAGACATATTTTTGGTTTAATAGGGTTGAAAGGATTTTCATTTCATCCATTCTAACGCAACTGCTGATATGGGTGGAGATCTTGTTCGGACAGAGCCGGTTGGTATGAAGGATATTAAGCCTCAATCTTGGACTTCGTTTGACAGAGATGGGATGACTTCCTTCTTTTAAAATATTCAAAGCACTTGGTTATTGATTTTTCAAATTCTTGGAAACCCACAAGTTCTTGGAAAAGAAGCAAGGTCTCCATGCAGGGAGTTTCTCTCCAATTTTCATTTCCTACATCACAAGACTCAAAAAGGAATGGAGGGAGATAAATTCCTTCTTGAAAGGTAAGGAGAAAATTATTCCGCACTTCACTGGATATATCAGGGAATCGCTTCCCCAACATTTTATTGAAATAACTCTGAATCTCATCCAATATATCACTCTGGAAGGTAGACACAAAACAATATTTGCTTTCCATTTTCCTATGATGAATGGGAATGTTTTATTTTTTCCCTATTTCATTTTGAGATCCCTATGTGCCACGATGAATCAGTTTAAGAAAGGGAATGTTAAGGTACCTCATTACCAATATATTATTATGGCTATGTACAGGAGGGGTTCTACGGATATAACCAAATCAACCGAGTTTAGTGGACCTTTATTTGAGGAACCTCCCTCTCAAGAAGATCAGTCTGGGTGTGAAGAAGACAGTTGAGAGTATGGTGAGTTTATTTCCTCTGTCGCAGAGCAACAAGGGGTGGATCCTCAGTCCTTGGCAGGGGCTATCCTAGGTTTCCATTTGCTTGAGGGCCAAGGTAAGACGGTTACCTCGCTGCTTCCCAAGTATAATACAAAGCAAGGACAATGATACAAAGAGACTAATGTTATTGCTTCTCAAGATTTGGAACAGATTAGAACTTGTATGAATCTAAACAAAAGTATGCTTAAATTCATTCTCAAAGATTGACATGTAATGAGGGAAAAAGTATAAATCATGCATGTCATTATAAACTCTGACAACCTAGATTTTGTTACAAATAGGTGCTTGGATCTTGAAAAAGAGGTCGACGGGCTATAAGAAATATTGATTTAAATTAGTAAATGGACCCCCATTCATATTAAATCCACCATTGAACATCTTCATGTAATTGCACAACTTCTAAAAATCTAGAAATAGGGTGGGAATGTGGAGTGTTCCAAGAAAAGGGAAAGGGATGAGAATGAACTAGAATTTGATAGGATTGGAGTCACCATTAACAATCGTGCTAAATAATGGGCTATTTTACTCAAATATTTGGAGAAAAAAGGAAGTGACTCTGGAAGTTAATGAAGATCTAGAAGAATCTTCTTTCTCTTGCTGTTGGTTTCAATTTATAATGTTGTTAGTTTGGTTGCTGGATTGTTGTTGGTTTCATTTGGCTATCCTGACGATTTGGATGTTGCAGTATTACAAGTGATTTTTGGACTTGTTGGGTTGTTTTAGGGGGTTCTTTTGATTACCCCTCTTTTAGAGTTAATAAAAAAATAACTCTTTAAAAGTGATTTATTTGAAATATATGGCCATAATGGTTGAAGATGCACAATGTGGAGTACTTTTTTCAACTGAAAATAATCATAATTAAACATACTTTAAATAAAAAATATCAAACATAAGGAAAAAATATTAATCATACTTTAAATAAAAATATTAATCATTAGGAAAAAATAGCTCTATAATAAGTAAAATGTAATTAATAATGGACTAGTTGCACAATAACAATGGGCTAGTTGCACAATAACGAGGATACGAGGTTATGGAAATTAGAAATTACCAACCACTAATCCAGAGTGAAAAAATAAAGTTAGATATGAGGTTATGGGAATTAACAATGGATATCTTCTAGACATCTCCATGTTCTCCAAAATGAAAATGGTTAAAACCTCTAATCATAATTAATTCTTCTTATTATTAACTAGTAATCACCGTACACACTAAAATTAGGTCACACTCCCCTTTGGTCCCTTGACGAATAAGCACCCTTCATCACATTCACCTGGCCACGGCCCCCTTCACCCCACTAATATTAATTTAATTAAAATTAATGTATTATTCTCACTATATTTATTATTTAAATATCTTATTTTAAATAATATCCACACATACAGTTCACTTAGACACCTCACCAAGCCAACTCAACCTAAGACATGTTTTTAGTAAGTTTCCATAACTAACTAAGACTTACCCAAACCCTAAAAATCAATGCCTACATTCCCTCTAACCACATTCTCACATGCTCACAAGAAGCTTCCAGTCTAATCCATGGGTTAACGACACGAGATCTGAGAAAATCAAGAGGATCTCCCTAGTTTAGTAAACCTAGAAAATCCTGCCTTGACTGATGCTCGCTACCCTATTTGTTTCGTCAACACTTCAAAGAAACAGGTGAAACATTTTGGCACGCCCAGTGGGACCCATCCGGGGTTCCTTGCATTTCATTCATTCCTAGGAAAAATTGTGTGTTTGTTTCCCTTCTAAAAAGTGTACACACTAATTTTCTTCCTTGGTAACCCACCTCTTCTTTCTATTTGCTTTGAAGGAATATTTTCTTTTGGTGTAGTTAAAAAGAACCATTTCTTCATGTTTTTTGCATTGTAGTGAAGAGCATCCCTCTTCCTCTTCATCTTATTATGTCATCCAATTTCACATCTCGATTTGGGCTTAAAAATAAGTGCATTGCATTCTGATTTATCGCATTAGCTCACATTAATTGAAGGCAACCTATATGCTGGAAGTCATGCCCAGCTAATGGTTGACAAATGAATCGTAGAAAATCACTTCTTTCCTTTTCTCTTTCTCTGAGTCCTACCAAACCTCACAAAATTTCAAAATACACACATTCTTAAACAACATCTTACCTGGAAGAAGCTATAGGTGATCACACGATCATGACACATTAGGCACCTAACTTGCTGCTCTGTCGAGTCATACTTCAGAGCGAAGCCTGCCCCCACCATAACATGCCTGAAACCTCGCCTTTTAGATCTCCTTCTTTGTAGGAAGCCATCCTCACCAAAAAACTATATTTTACAATTCATGTGTCAATCCCTAAATAGCATAAGCTAAAAAAACATAATAGAAAAGGGCACTCCTAGGATCACATTTTTCTTAGTGTTTCTGCTTGGCTTGCGTTTTGAGGTGAGAGATCACGTTCTTCACTTTTTTGTTCATCCTTGCACGCTCCTCATCACAGCTGGTGCATTCTGGCTTCACCTGAGTGTTCCTGGGCCATATCACCATCATTCTCAAAATTTTGGGTCTGATTCCACACCATATTTTAATTCACAACCACTTTTCTTTCATCACTGTTTCAATTTCACATTAACTATCATTGATTAGATTTGACCGCCATTTTATACTAAACCGATGTCAGTTCCAGGTCGTTTTGCTAGCCTACTCAAAAGGACATTTTTATTCATTTTCTTCCACTTTTCACAGTCCCTGTCACTACCATTATACCCATTGATGTTGTGAACATCATCAGATTTGGCATACCTGTCAGATTTTACCTTCTGCCTGGGTTTTCACTCACTCTCCATTTTCTATAGTGACCGGCAGTGGTTACCCCTGACTGGCATTAGTTTTCCATAACCAACATTAGTTAGCCTGTTTCACATTCCAACCACCATTTGGTACCTAATCCACTTATTGCCGTAAGATTCACCTGTTCCTGTTGTTCTCTGTGTCATTTACAGAGAAGCAACCCTACCTGATAAGTACTATTTCACATGGTGCTGACCCGAAGACATGCAAGCGCACTTATATTTCACACCAGTTGTCAACAACTCTCACCTAGTCCTTCACCACCTTCCATTTTATCACCAGCCATGGAGCCCATCCATCCTATTACTATCACTACTGGAGATGAGGATTTTACACGACTCCTTGACCAAAACCCTTCTGCCTTGCAGTTCTATCTTTCCCACTCGTCCACTCTATATGCCTCGGGTTAGTTGATATACGACATGCCTGTATCTATCCCCTCGACTCTCACTCTCACTCCTGCATCGGCCCCATCTGGCTTTGTGCTGCCCACATCTACCTTACCCTCATTTGTTTCGCAACTAGGTCTTATACCCGTTATAAGTGTCATGTCTGCTACCTCCGTGGCACCTGCTACATCTACCATACCCATGAAAACTACCCCAAACACAACCTCATCCGCCCCTAATGCCTCACACATACCCGTAGCTACATTACCACCTCCAGTTTCTGTGACCCCTACCCCATTTCAAAATGTGGTCCTTTCCATTCCACAATCATTAGCCCCTATTCCCACTAGGATTACCATAACCCTTCAACCCCCATATACATACTACAAACAACCTCCCATTTCGTCCATTATACATCTCGGGTACGTACCCCCTATTTCACTACCTTCTTCTCAATCAACCTACATGGTAGCCCCATACACTGGAGTGCCACCCCTGTTTTATGCCCAAAACCAACCCTCTCACGCTACAGGAGGCACCCAATCATCGCAACCCACCAATGACCTAATTAAATTGATGTTGGACAAGATGTAGACATTGGAGGCATTGGTTTGTGGCTCCCGCAACACTCTCACCTATGAAGAGATTTGCAACAATCCCATTCACCCATCCATTCCTATCCGTTCTCATACCCCGTGCATTGGGAAATGCCTAAATTCAATTGTTTCAATAGCAAACAAGACCCACAACAACATTTACGGTAATTCAAACATGAGTGTTATCTGATCGCTCATGATGATGCCTTGCTCTTGAGGACCTTTCCCATGTCCCTCACTAGACTTGCATTAGATTGGTATATTGGGTTACCAAGACACTCTATATTCTCATTCAATTAGGTAGCTCAAGCCTTCTTGGATCATTTCTCTATCAATATTGTCAAGAAGGTTACCATGACCGATCTATACTCCACACGTCAGTATGAGGACGAATCTATCACAGATTTTTTCACTCGCTAGAGTAGTCTAATCAACCAACTTACCTTCCAACTGCCACAAATAAAACTCATCGAGATCTTCAACCGGGCTTGTGCTAGACATATCTCACCAACCTTATAGGTCCAAACCTTCCGAACATTCAACGAAGCATTCACTATGGCACTAGAGATTCAGGCCATCGAAGAGAATAAAATCCAATTACGCAATAAGAATTCAGAATTCAAGTCGAATGATACGTCTTCTTCTTCCAAACCACCGACCAATTATTCAAAAGCTAAGGGCACAGCTAATGCAGTGGTACTCAAGGCCGACCCAACTCATCCGTCAAATAAGGCTACCCCTTCATCTAATCTCTCACCTGTCTAGACTTTTCAATTCAGATGAGAGAAACGGAAATATACCCCAATCAGGGAGCCTTACTCTCCTATCTTAGAAAATCTTATCAAAGCCGGATCCATCACTCTTCCACCCATAAAACCACACACTAGTTTTGACCCTGCTCGCCCCATGCCCGCATGATATAAAGAACGTGATTTATGTAATTATCATCAAATAAAGGGTCATAGTGACGAAAACTACATCACTTTCAAAAATATTGTCCAAGAAATTCTCGAGAAAGGTGAGTTAACCATGGATAATCCTAATGCACCTACCAACCAAAAGCTACACATCTTCAAGAAACCATTTCCCAACCATGCCCCTTTGTCTAATCAAACTGGTGAGACCTAAACTCATGATACCCATACCCACAAGGTCCACACTATCTTTAATGACGTACTTGTCACCTCCCAATTACCCCATATTCCTTCCATAGAGGAGATTCTATCCTGAAATCCTCCTTCCGCGTCGGAACCAACCTCCCTTGTTCCTTCACCAACAAAGGAACACCTTTCATCTCCTTCATCACCTACGGAGGAATCTTTCGCTAACATTGAGACCATCTCACCCCTGGTTTCACCACTTAGAGAGCCTTTAGCTACTTTACCTCCTCCACCCATAGAGGAGCACCCATCATCTCCACCACCTATCATAGACCCAGTTGAGATACCTTTTCCTCTTGGCGAGCATTCTCCATCAACTACCCAAAATCCTACAGACCTACTTTCGGCTCTCTTACCCACGGAAGCTGAAGCCAGCCAATTCCCTGTCTCTAAGACACATTTTACGGGAATTTCCATTAGGTCCTCACCAATTCCACCTACAGACGTTCCATTCTCACGTTTGGTTGGTCATTTAGATTAATGGATAGGGATCTACTATGGGGGCACCTTTTACTTCCCGTCTCAACATAGATGCAGAGATCCCTTGTTGATACCTCCACTATCTACCCAAAATTAGTTCGACCAATCAAACCAAACCCAACCACCTCTATCACAACTCCTTTCACAACACCTGTTATAGCTCAAATTTCACCCTTACCCATAACTCAACCTACATCTAAACCCAAATCCACACATACAACATCTTCCTCAACTAAACCTATTACCACTTTAGGGGTCACCCCAACCACCAACCTTACTCATCCACCTATCAAACTGGATTTAGCTACATCCTCCAAAGACAACACCACACCTACTCTGACACCCAAATAGAATCACCAAACCCATATAACTCATACCTCAGCTGCACCAATCACACCTGTACTTTTCCCATCCATCTTAGGATCTCAGCTTCCCCACATGGTCAAGAAACCTCCATCCATCAATAACCAAAAACACAACAGCCCATTCCTTCCTTACAAACCTCTGACCTACCTAGATGCCCAACCTGACTTACACCTACACCTGTAGCCTCTTTACAACACATACCTCCAATACCTCAGCTATTTCTTCACTACCCACTACACTTCAATCGTTGTCTCGCACACCTCAAGCATGACCCGCGTCATCTACCTTCACAGCAACCCTGTTATCCCTGTCGGTAAATCACCCTCTTCCTCCATCTATTGTTTCTTCTAGACCTCATACACCCACATCACCTTTATGCAAGAAGGTGCAACCCATAAATAACACTCCACTACCCCACAAAAAGGTAGTCAAAACAACCACACACCCTCCTACCCGTCCATCTACTATACCCATACCTAAACAAACACGACTAACACCTAAAACCACACCAGCACCCAAACCCATGGGTCGACCCCCTCCTCTTCTAAAGACCGTTCCTAAACAATCACCTACACCTACACCCAAACTCACGTTCACTTCCCATTGTGATCCACTAGTAGGGTCTTATGCCAAAATTCTAACCAACCTTCTTGAGACCTCTGTCATCACATTACCACCACTCATACCTTACGACCCCCTCAAACCCAAGCCAAAAGGGTTTGATGATACTAAAATTTGCACATACCATCATGTGTCAGGACATGATGTGGAGAACTGTAAGGCCTTGAAAACCGTCCTTATCCAATTGTGTCCACCAGAAACCAACATTGACGATGAGGGCCTTCTTGAAAAGGATCCTACTACACCAATACCAATTCCCATACTGCCCACTCAACAACCACAACCTCCACCCTCATAGCTCCTAGAGCCACACCCAAGATTTGATATTAACATGGTTTTCATCAGAGAACTTGCCACACCACCACCCAAATGTCATTGTGCCCAACTCACCTCACAGGGTTTATCTCCTCCAGTAGGTTTTTGCCCATCATGTCATTATACCACTCACCATACACCTTCTCCATTTGCCAACTCCCCTTAAATCAACATGATACACATCACTACATGTATGAAGAAGGGTAAAGAAAAGGCAACTGAACCACCAATCAATTCTATACGCAACATACCATCTGCACCCATACCTAAAATCACTATCTACGGTCCCATGTACCGCATTTATAATAGCGTCACACATCGCACCATGCTGAAACAATTAAACCAATCTCCCCTCAATATGTTCGTATATGACCTCATTCAAACCTCAGAATCCCATCATCAAGCTCTCATGGAGGTTCTTCAATCTATTGAGGTTTTACCCAATGACCCTACACTTGTAGCCTCTATTATCACACCCCATCATGTAGCCTCTCTCACCAAATTACCACCTTCATCTTCACCCTACCTTGTTCACCAAGTAGTCTCCCTTAGCTTCTCAAAAGAAGAGATCGCGCCACACCAAAACGATGACCCAAACCCAACCCTCTTCATCTTTTTCCACATCGATGACATATGGGTATGCCATGTGATGATTGATGGGGGCGCTAGCATTAACATTATTTCATCCCATACATTCTCTCAAATGTGCATACCTAACAATTGCATGCATAAACACCCGGTCATGTTGCGTTCATTCAATTAAACTATCACCTCTACACCAGGCACTGTCATCCCCCACATTCATGTGGGCCCCCACACTATTCCAGAATTGTTTTACATTTTGGAGAGGGAATTCCAATATAACTTGTTGCTTGGTAGACCTTGGATCCGTATCATGGGTTACGTTCCTTCCACTTTGCATCGTTGTGTAGATTTTGAACATGAAGGACACACCTATACCATTCTAGCTGACTCGTCACCTTTTAAAACATGCAACATGCTTTACCGACCCAATGATGTGCTCATACCTATCAAGCCGTCTACCTCCGCAACCACTACCGCTTCACCTACACCTCCACCTATCAGTACAAACGGTGCTTCTACCGCACATACGTCCTCCATTCCTACCACTCCCATTACCTCCACGGCTGACCCATCAGCTTCCCAATCCGTTAACTCCACCTTTGCATCGACCTCTGACACATTATCCATACCGGCTACCTACATACCAACCACTGATCCCTTGGAAGGTGTTTTTCAACACCCCACTCTGGGGGAGTATCGCCTATATAGTGTCAACACATTTCTTACTCCACAAGAGTATAAAAGCCTTCACCAACACCCTCACTATGATCACCATATAGGAGAATGTCTCCTTTATGGTCCTCCCCACCTTTGTACTAGTATCACCTATAGGGGACTTGATACAACCACTTACACACCTGAACCACCATCACAAACCCATCCTTTTTCTGTTAACTTCCAATCACTTACCAATTGCCATTTTTCCCATACCTTCTTGCACCGATGTGTGAGGAATGGTTTTGGTTTTAGATTTTACAAGCAAGGCTGCCATACCGTTATTCCATGTACCACTTGCAAACGTAACGACCATAGTGGTATCAGCTTTCCTGAACCACCTACCAAACTGGCCCGCATTGAACTCATTAAGGACACTAACTCTTCTCCACCTTCACCTGCTCCACCTTCATCACCATCCTCACCAACAGAGTCGATGGATCCTGAATCTATCCCTCCTAACTATTTTTTTCATAAAAACCATTTCCTTGGGGCCTTTGACTTATCAACGTGAGGGTGAGGCCCCTTCCACTATTTCCTTCCTGTATCCTGAAATGATCGATTACGACACACCTATAATTAACGTCATTCAATGTCAGGTTGATGAATCCATACTCACCTACCTTGGTGCAAAAGACTCATATATTCATTGGTCGTTACCCTCTGAGATGCAAACCATGTTGAATGAATCGACTATCGAGATCAACATTCATACTCAGGACGACCCGCACATCCTAAAGATCAGACAATCTTTAGATGCTACTAAACATGAATCCATCACTTCTTTTCTCAGAGATCATAACCATGATTTTTCTTGGTCTTACGCAAACATGCCTGGTATTGACCCCACCATAGTGGTCCACAATATCGTAACCGTTCCGGATGCCAAACCCATCAAACAAAAGATGAGGAAAATGCACCCTTGCATTGCTCTTCTCATCAAAGAAGAACTCCAATGCCTTCATTCATTTTCCTTCATTTTACCCATTGATTATCCTCATTGGATTTATAACATTATCCCAAACTAAAGTGACAGGGGGACTCCGCATTTACACAAACTTCTGTGACCTCAACCTAGCCTGCTCAAAAGATGACTTTCCCTTATCTGCTATTGACCAGCTGTTTGACCTCACCACTAATCATGAGATGCTATGACTCATGGATGGCTTCTCGGGTTATAACCAAATTTTTCTTGCCCCAAAGGATCAACACAAAACCTAATTAATCACCCCTTGGGGGACCTTCTGCTATCGAGTCATGCCTTTTGGCCTTAAAAATGCTGGTGCCACATATCAGTGGGCTATGACTTACATCTTCTATGATATCATGCATCACATATTGGAAGATTACGTGGATGATCTCTTGGCCAAATCTAAATGCTGCTCTGATCACCTTTCCGTAATCAAAACCATCTTTGATCGCCTCATTAAATATTATGTCCACCTTCAGCCTAAGAAGTGCGTCTTCACAGTTCTCTCAGGAAAGCTCCTGGGATTTATCGTTTCCCTCCATGGTATAAAATTTGACCCTACTAAATTCAAGGACATTCTAGAAATGCCTTCACCTAATAACCTTAAACAACTCCGTAGCATGCAAGGTAAGTTGCAGTCTATTCACCATTTCATTTCACAATTATCGGATTGGTGCCAACTGTTTAATCATCTACTCAGGAAGGATGTCTCCTTTAAATGGGATGATGACTATCACAAAGCTTTTGAGGCCTTAAAACAATACCTTCTCGAACCACCCATACTTATCCCACCTAAAGATGATCAACCTTTTTATCTATACATATCTGCTACCGATAACTCCTTGGGAGCCATGCTCGCTCATCGCGATGAACAACATAGGGAGCAGGAAATTTCTTACATCAGCTATACTCTTTTGGACTATGAAACCTAATACACCCATCCCAAAAAACTTTGCTTAGCCTTAATTTTCATTGCCACAAAAATCTGTCATTACCTACTCAACCACAAAACCTATGTTGTGACCAACACTGACCCCTTACACTTCATGTATGCCAAACCTTATCAAAATCAGTGTGTTCTATAATGGCTTATGCTTTTAGCTGATCTTGACCTCGAATTCATTCATCAAAATTCCATGAAGGGCCAAGATATCACCGATAAATTGGCTAACACACCTATTTCCAGAGATCAACCCTTTAATTTTGACTTTCCAAATGAGTTGATTGCTACCCTTTCCCTAGACGAACCTCCTTATTAAATGACACTATTTTTTTATGGTTCCAAGTGCAGCATGGGGGTGGGGCTGGTATTATCCTCATTCCTCTTGATGGAGAACCCATGCCTTTGTATTTCAAACTAGATTTTGAATGCACCAACAATATTTCTGAATACAAAGCACTCGTACTAGGTCTCCAAGCCGCCTATTCCCTAGATGTCAAATCAATCAACATCTTTGGTGATTCTCAATTGGTCGTAAACCAAGTCAATGGTATGTACCAATTTCATAACGAGATACTTAAAAAGTTTAAACATTATGTAGACATACTTTTTACCACCTTTGATCGTTACACCCTTCAAACCATCCCACATTCAACCAACAAATTTGTAGATACCATGGCCTGCTTAGCTTCCCAAATACCTGCTTCACCCAATAATTCTAAAATCTTTGTCACCATACAATGACTCTAATCACCCTCTTATTTACCTCATGATTTTTACTCAATTAGAACCACTACCCCTGACCTGACTGACCTTTGGTATAAACAATACTCTGACTACCTCTCTCTCTCCATCTTACCTCCTAATCTCACCCGTAGTGGACAACACACCTTCCTTAAAAAGGTCTCTCATTACGTTATCCTGGGGGGAATCCTCTATAAACTTGGTTTTGATGGTACTATCTTACGATGCCTCACAAGTTCTGAAATTCCTTATACCATTAAGGAGGTTCATGATGGCATATGTGGAGGTCACTTTAGTTGCCTTGTTGTTGCTAAGCATATTCTTCACCTAGGCTATTACTGGCCAACCCTTAACCATGATTGTTGCGACTATGTCAAACGTTGTGTAAAATTCAAACAACATTCCAATCTTCATCATAAACCCAGTCATGCCTTACAGGTCACTCACAACCTTTGGTCCTTCTCTCAATGGGGTTTGGATCTTGTCAGAGAAATCAATCCTCATTCTTCCCAACACCATCAATGGATCATTACTGCTACCAAATACTACACAAAATGGGTGGAATCCATACCACTCATCTCCATGAAAGCTAAGAAAATATGTGATTTCATTAATCACCACATCATTTTTCACTTTGGTGTTCCTCATCTCCTCATCACTGACAATGGAAAACAATTCAAAAACAAAACATTACAAAAAATTTGCGACGCCTTCGGCATTCAGCTTAGTTTCTAATCACCTTATTACCCATAAACCAATGGCCAAGTTGAATCCACTAACAAAACCCTCAACAAAATTCTCATGAAAGTGGTTGACGATACTGGGAAGGATTGGCATACGCACATTCCTTTTTCCCTATGGGCATACCGTACTAGTATTCGCACTTCCACTGCGGCCACACCGTTTTCTTTGGTCTACGGTACAGAGGCTGTTCTTCCTCTCAAAGTCTAGATCTCCTCACTCCATATTTCTCTCCATGACATGCTCACTGATGATGACTTTTGTCAAGACCGTTTAGCATAGCTCGAGTTATTAGACAAATGTCGTCTTAACACTCTGGATCACCTTCAAGTTTACCAACAACGTATCAAATGTGCCTATGAAAAACGTGTTCATGAATGAACCTTCCAAGTTGATGACCTTGTCCTGAAAGAAAATCAACATGTAACAAAAGTAGAAAAAAGTAAACGGGGAAAATTTTCTCCTAATTGGCTTGGACCATACATTGTGACTCATACCCATAGATCAGGTGCTTATTGTTTTTCTTCTCTTGAGGGTAAACCCAAACCTGAGCCTCTTAATGCCTTACATCTTTGACCATTCTATTGGTAACTCATCATCCTACCTCACCCTTTGTCTCTTCCCATGCTCATCCCTTGAGCACCATTCACTCCATACACCTCCTTAACGATTAAATACGAATCATGTGAGTACCTGTCCCTCGTTATCTTCTCTTAAATATGTGTACCATGGCATTGCACATTACATGACTCTCATGGATACTTTTGTCTACCTTTAGATGAGATCCCATGGTCATTTCACCTTGTCCTTTTGAACAAGAGTCCTTTCTTTCACCTTGGTCTTGTCCATGACTGCAAAGACCTCACAATGGGACCAAACTCCTTGAGTCAAAATTCTAATAAAAAAGATGACTCCCTCAAAAGGAAATCTTCCTCTCGACCAATTGTTGCTATAAATAGACTACTCCCATAAAGGATAGCTATGTAAAGCTCTTAAAAGAGAGAGAGAGAGAGAGAGAGAGAGAGAGAGAGAGAGAGAGAGAGAGAGAGAGAGAGAGAGAGAGAGAGAGAGAGAGAGAGAGAAACCAAAGCTTCCCGCATCAATAAGCTTCACGAAGACTTCAAGGAGTTCAATTTTTCCCATATAGAATTCCCGCATCGATCAGTCTATCTCAACTATAAGTCAAAACACTCAACCTTCTTTTCATGGACTTTCCCATTGTGACCTCAGATCTCTTGCCCGAAGAGCATGCTACCTCATACCATATACAAATTACCTACTCTTTACCCTGTGAACCATGCCCACTCTCATTTCCTACTTCCTCAAGGGACTTCTTAGAACTTAGACATTTGGTGATCATGTGACTAATTTTCACCATAGAATAGTCCATCGTGCAATGTCTTTAGGGTCTTATGTTCATCACCTCCTCCAAGGTATTATCTACTTAGTATGATTCTACCCAATCAGGTGGCTTTATTGCCCCCTTTTATCTTTTAACCATCTTTGTTTATGTTTTGATTATCTTATATAGGACTTGGTCCTCGATGCTTACTTTTGGGGTAATCTCCTTCTTTCACCATAATCACCCCCACCTACATCATTTTGCCTATAATCCACCCACACCTAATAAACCTAAACCCACAACATGCCCAAACCCCGACCAACTCATTTTCACACCTCCTCATTTTCTTCCCTAGCTTATGGGAGAAATACATCGGCCCGAGGTCCCTTTTCCCCGGGACTATGTAGGTAGCACTCCAAGGGCATGGGGCCCTTGGAGGTTAGCTCAGCCATCCTCTACCCGAAACAATTCATCTGCCATGTTCCCCACCATTTACACTATATCTAACTTAGTCTCCCTTTTATATACAGCATTGGAAATTAAGCCACATACATAATAAGTTGCTTCATATTTTATACATTTATTACACCTACCATTTCTCTATCATCAATATGCATAGATTATACCACATCTCACATATGACCTATAGTATAATTTATTGCAAAAAATAATTAATCACAACTTCACCTACTTTCAACACAACCATGCCTATAACTTGACTCAACCATGCCTAACAAACCTGTCTCAACCATGCCTAAACCGACCTGACTCAACCATGCCTATAACCTGACTCAATCCATGCCTACAACCTAAATTGATCCATGCCTAACCAACCTAACTCAACCATGCCTAACCAACCCGACTCAATCCATGCCTAACTCACTTAATTTCCATCCATATCAAAACAAAAAATCCATATCTCATTTACCACAAGCCATAAACTAATATCTCATAAACACATCAACAAATCACAAAATACCATGTATCTCATCATATAAATCAATAAATGTGTGGCTCAATATACATGCCTATCTCATCATGTCCATCATCTCAAAATGTCACCACACAGGCCGATATACAATATAAAATGTCATCGGCACGCAGGCTGGTCTCATATATACAAAAAAAGGAATGAATTGATACAAAATCTCTTCGGCACGTAGGTCAGTATATGCTCAAAATATACAAATAACTCATACATCCTCACTGTCTTTAGCACACAAGCCGGTATATGTATCAAAAAAATAACTCGTATACATCAAAAACCAGGTGATCGCATATCATACATTTCACTGGATGTCCTCCATCTCTGTGTCACCTCTACCCTCGGCCTCCTGTGTCCCTGCTGGAATCTCACCTAGAGTTGGTCACCATGCGCTGGTGCCCTCTACCTGATCGGGCCTCGGAGCTTGTTGACCTCCTATGCTCTCCACACTATGAGTGTGGGATCTCTTCCTCTCACTAGATGTCTATTGTGCCATGTACTCGGCATAGGATATGAAATCTATCCCGGCCACCATAAGATGCTCCTGATAATATCTCGCCTCACCTAGGGCATCCTATAACCTAGATATAGGCACAGTCTGTGGTGGTCCTAAAGGTCTCGGCCCCTGTACTTTCCATGTGCCTGTCTGTGAACTAGGACCTTCTCCCAGTGCCTGTGGTGGTGCCCCCTACCCCTGTGCCTGTATCTGGGCTTGTAAGGCCCCAATCTATGCCTGGGCTATGGCCAATTCACCCTGTAAACCTGCCACCTGAGCTTATAAGGCTGCCACTTGACCATACCCCCACTAACCACCTCCATCTCTACCTTCAGACTCTGTCTATCGAGATCATCTCATCCTCCTCGACACGACGACCCTGTATTAACCTCTCTAGCTAGAGCTCATCTAGCTCCTCATGCATATGCCTATATGAGGGGAATCCCACATATGACCTCCATATAATGTCCACTCTGGACAATCCCTCCAGTAACTACCAAAAATGGGCCACATCATGTGTCAGCCTATTCGATCTCCACTCTCCTATCACTGGCACCCATCTCCTGTATCCCACCCACACAAATTTAGTTAGGAATGCATCTACTCGGGGCATCCTTATTGGTCACACGCACACTTTGTGTTCATACGCCCAATAGTGTAGTATAAATGTACAACACAGGCTAAACTTACGCAACCGCCCATATGCCCATAGCTCTCTGTATAGCTACACTAAGAATGCTGGTGCCCAAGGAAAAGTGTGTCTCATGCACCATCATATCATGGAGTACCCCCATCAATGATCAGGGAAAGCGTCCACCCTCTACATCTAGCAGTGCATAGCAGTACACTGTGTCTATCAACATAACCACTAGCCTCCTCTCATCTGGACGGACTAAGTACATCTCTCTATAGCTCAATCTGGCACTATGGAATCTCAGATCAGCCGCTTCCTTGCCAAAAATAGTCCCAATCAACTCCTCTGATGCCTCAGAGGAGATAGAGTACACCTGGGCACCCAATATGGGTAACCATAAAATCCAGAACATGTCCTCCAGGGTAGAGTTCACCCTTACCGACCACAAATACGCCTTAACCGGCATCGGTCACCCATTTGGTGACCGATACTAGTTCCACCTAACCAATGCCAACCACACTTGACTGACGCCGGTCACTGTTGCGAAAAAACCCGTGACTTTCCAAAACCCCCCTTTTCCAAACACCTCCCTCCTGCCCCTTTTACCCCACCTACAATGACCTAAACTACACCTTGACCTCTACCCACCCCACCTATACAATTTACTACCCTCCTCCTTCCTCTTTTTACCCACCCACACAAACCAAAAAAACTTTAAAAAATCTACAAATAACAATAATCTATTCCTCTACTCTATAAAATCAACAATGTAGAGTAGGGCGGTTACCTCATCACGATGCTGCCATCTCGGTGGCACGTTTGGCCACTGTATCGATGGCCCGCTCGATCCCTCTCTGGCCTCTACCATCACCGAATAGCTACCCATAACCTCCAACCAATTAAATCTCTCACCCTGATCCCGTGGACCCGTTGCTTACCAACCAAACCCTCGTTTAATCACACTGCCAGCTCACTATCTCATTTCCTCCAGACACTTTTCTCTCTTTTTTCTCTTTTTTTTTTCATTTTCTCACTTCGCAAATAACAAATGAATAACAAAGCATGTGTATTTTTTATTTTTATAACCAACTCGACCTAACCGACATCAGTTACCATTAATCGGCATCGGTTGCATGCCCTACCTTACGGTCGTCGGTTAACCTATACCATCATCGGTTATCGTTGACTAGCATCAGTCACCCTTACCTACACATTGCCTTCCCTTTTTCCCTTTTACCCCACCCTTCACCCTGATCCTTTCCCCAACCCCACCTTTACCAAACCCATTTACCTTACCTTTCCTGGCCTCATCATTTACTACCTCCCTTTGTCCTCCTTTTGGGACTCCTTATTTTACCCCTACCTTGGCCTTAACCACGCTATGACCTCGATATTTGGACCTGGACCATCGCTAGTGAACTTTGACCTCATGTGTTCACTATACCTTGTGACACTATTACTTGTGTCGTTGACCTAATGACCTTACCTAGCCTATTGTCATGGACATTTATCCTAACCCTACCTTTGGTGTACTGGAACATACCTAAACATTCTTGCACCTAACCTGTTATCTAAATTCACCCCCAGGGTTAATTTGATAACATGCATCAGAATTCTCAAGTCCCAGACAAATGGATTGATTCGGGGAAAAAATCATGTTTCTAAGGTTCCCTCAGATATTTTTCTAACTCCCCTGGCCGAAGAAGGAAGGAGCAAGCTCTGAGAAAATGTGAAAAGTTGCAGAAAATAAGCTTGAGCCAGAAAAAATTGTGAAAATTGGCTAAGTCCTAGTCCTAGGGACAGTCAGGACATTTGGGACACCTAGGCGTGGATCGGACGAAAAGCCTCCAGGCGGCTCATGAAGCAACTGGGACATCTAGGCTGCAGGTACGCGCAGGACGCGAAATGCCCGAATTTGCCGAAAGAAAGAAAAAATTTGCCAAGTATTTGACCGGGACAAGCGGGACAGTATGGGACATCTGGGCCAAAAGTATGCGAAGTACGTGAACCAGCCGGATCGGCTGAAATGGAGAACTTCAGTCCGAAACAATGTGGGACAAGTGGGACAAAAAGATGCGAATCGGCCGGATCGGGCGAACCGGAAGAATTTGTCCCACGAAGCACTGGGACATTTGGGACAAAAGGACGCGAATCGGCCGGTTCGGCCGAAACAGGGAAATACAACACTGGGACATCCGGGACAAAAGGGTGCGAAGGAGCCGAAAGGGATGAGAACCAACCAGATCATGACACGTGTCACATGGAGAAAGGTCCAAAGGTCAAAGGGCATTTTTTAAAGCTCTGACCCGAACCAATGAAATAGTGCCACGTGTCCAAATTTAAGGGGCCCACAAGGAAATTTCAAAAGGAAGGCCCGCAAAAGGTAGAGGAGAGAGAATTTCTCGTCTAATCAGCACGTGCCACATGTCATCCAGGTGGCAGAACGTGGGAAAGATTTCAAAACATGTTTTCACCTGTTTTGTGCCCTAAATCTTCAGATCGCCATAACTTTTGATCCAGAACTCAGATTTGCACGTTCTTTATATCAACGGAAATCTGGTGAAATTCTCTACATGATTCCAGGGTCAATCTTGCATTTTGGTGTAGTCTGGAGTGAGAAAATTGAGAAACAGATCTGACACATGTTCATGGCCAAAAATGACATTCCAATGACCAGATTTAATGCAGAATGGGTCGCATTCTCCTGTAATCCGGTCAAAGTGATAGGGTATGGGTTTGTAATGTCCCCCATGCCGTTTTAATGCACCTGCAGTCAAGAAAGAATGGGCTCCCATGCCTTTCTACGTTTCCTATCCCCTGGGCTCGACCCTTGCACTGTAAAAGCCAGTTTTGGGCTCATTTCAAAGGGGGGAACATTTTTGGGCATAGCAGACTTCTTATTTCACCTCCAACAAGTGATTGATGCAAGGATCAGACCTCTCCAAGGATTGTAATAGTTTTCTTTTACCTCTCTGAGGGTGTAATGCGTGTTTTGACATTAAAATGATAATGCAAGCTCTATGAATGGGTTCCAATCCTCTATTTGTATTATTTGCTTGATTTCAGATACTAAATTATACATTATCAGTCTTTGTATGTTTTATGTTGTGAACTTTGGTCTGTGTCTATTTGCATGACAAATATGTTTCACCACTCCTTTTGGTGCATCACCATCTTTAGTTAGTTTCAATTTTTGCACTTCTACCCCTGTCTCCTTGCAAGTTAGAGTAGGGTTAGGATCTAAACCTCTGAGTTTTGCAAAATATAGATCTAAATCAAAGGAGTTTGAGGAACCAGCCTCTAATCTGGAGATTCCTCTCTCAGTTTCACAAGTCCCACACTTGGAGAGAGGTTTCCATGTTGTGCAATCACACTGGATGCCTGAGTGATCAACCTAGAAGCCTGATCTGCATCCAGGGGTGATGTGATTTTGCATCAACAGTTTTGGCACGCCCGGTGGGAGTAGAGGTCTCATTTTTATTGCAGCAAAGTTGATATGCATCTGCTGTAATTTTTTTTGCTTAAAAAAAGCTATTATTCACATATCTGGCGACTCCAAGAGGAAGATCAACTGGTTTCAGCAGTGCAGGCCTGAAAGCTTATGAGAAGAAGTGTTGTTTGAATACCTGCAATTATCTCCAAGAAGAAGGAAAAGAGGAAGAAGGATTCAAAGGTCTCCTTCTCCACCAAACAAAACTCTCTCAACTCCTCCACCTGCTCAGCCTTTCATTCAGTATTCAAGAGTCCTTCGACCAATCAGAATGGCGCAACTAGCAAATCCCTTTGTCAATTTCACTGGCAGCAACCCACTTTCCCTCAATGCACAGAATCCAGTTCCAATTGCAGCGTTGAAGAACATTCCATTTTTCACTGGAGAAAATCATACCACTCCTGGTGATCATGTCAAAGACATTGCTAATGTCTGTGCAATCCATGAGATAAATGAAATGGATGTGGCTGTCAAATTGCTGGCATCATCATTCAAAGGGAAGGCATTGCAATGGTTGAGGAGCCTTACAGTTGGTTCTATCACAAATTGGAATCAGTTATGCATAGTTCTCCATGAGCAATTTGGGGAAAAGGGAGACAATTTGTCTCTACTGGAACAATTAACAACTATCAAGAGAGTTCCCAATGAGCAGCTGACTGAATTCAAATTCAGATTTCAAAAGTCTTGGGATAGGATTCCAGTGGCAGTCAGGCCAATAGCAGAAGGTGCTTTTCTATACTATCTTAAAGCTTTGAATTCTGATATTTCTATGTTAATTCAATCAATGGGAGGCACAACCTTACCTGCTACTTATAACATTGCCATTAGAGCCGAAAACTATCTTATTCAAGCTGGTAAATTGGCTCCTAGGCCTCCAATGCCATTATATCCAAGTTTAGAGAGCCCAAGTACTAGTCAAACACCTGTCTTAGCTCCTATTCCCACTCCTAGAAATCAGAATTCAAGTGAAGCTTCTACTTCATCTTCTAGTGCCTCAAATGAATTTCAAGAAGTCATGAAGCAACTGCAAAATTTAGGTAATGAGTTGGTTACACTCAAAAGACAGCAAGCTCAAGGTTTTAGATCTTCGTATCAGCCTCAAGCTCAACCTAATAGGTAGCCATATCAGCCTTAAAGGCCACCCAATCCAGCTGTAAATCAGAATCAAGCAAGGCCTCCTGCCAACAGACCATTTCAGCCCTATAATCCCAATGTTGCATCCAAATCTAGAGCTTTGGTACCGGTGCAAAATAACATGGCCCAGGAATATGATTGGTGTTTCCCGTGTAGTCAGCCACATAACCAATCAATGTGCTTTAATGGTGCATTAAATCAGGCCCTGATGGTGCAAACTGTCGGTGGGTCGCAAGAGCCCAGCCACGAAGGAGATCAGCAGCATGAAGCACCTCAGCAAGAAACATTCCAACAGCAATCAGCCCCAAATGACACCACATTGGTAAATTGGCAAGAAGAGGATTTCTGTGGCATGAATCAGGCAGTTTCTCAAGGTGTTGTAGCCAACACAAGGTCAAAAAGGAGAAATTTGGGTGAAGAACAGCCATTAGCCCCAGCCAATCCACAACCTTCCACAGCTCCTCAAGTGATTGGCAAGAAAAACCCAGTTTCAAATGCACAAGGGCAGCCAAGAACAGCCTCTAGGCCAACTCAAATGCCAGCTATTGCTGCCCACGTACAAGAGGTGAATGTGCAAACCAAGGGACAAAAAAATGGTACTTCATCTCCATTCAGTATCATTGATCAGATGAAGAAAACAAACGTCAATATATCTATGTGGGAATCCCTATCTATCCCAGGCCAAAGAGATCTGCTGCAAGCTACCATGAAGGACTGGCCAGCTTCAAATCAGCAGATGCAAGACAAAGTGCTTACAAATGCTGCCCAATCTGAAGGAAATCATGGAGGACAACAAGGTAAGATGTTGAAACCACCTCCTTTCTATGTTTCATTAATAATTTGAAATCAGCTAGTGCATAATTACATGATTGATTCTGGAGCAAGTAGCTCTGTCATGCCCAAACAAATAGCTGATTAGCTAGGGCTTCAGTATGAAACAACATCCAAAAGGGTAGTGTAGTTGGATGGGACAGCAATAGCAACAATTGGAGTGATTAGAAATTTGAGTCTTACCTTGCACGCATGTCCAAATGTTGTTGTTTTACAAGATGTGTCAGTCATAGACCTTCCACCACTCTTTGCCCTATGTTTGTCAAGGGACTTCACTGCCAAGATTGGGGGATATTTGTCTGCTGATTGGTCTCACATGCTATTCAAGACAAGATATGGAACTAAGACCACAATCAGATCTGAACCTATTGCAAACTTCCATATTGAGCCCTACACTCCAAGTCAGATTAATGCCAATTGCTTGGCATTTGATCAAGAAGATCACCCTAGCACTGATGAAGCTGACACTAAAGTTGGAAACATCCCGGATCTAACTCTTGATGAATGGGCAAGCAAGGTGTATGCTTTTGATCCTTATCAAGGAATAGAAGAATCTGAGCTAGGAGTCTATTGTATACACGAAGAAAGTCAACCTATTCCTAGCATCACCAAGCCAAACCACAAGGATGACAATGAGGTATGACAGCTATTTTTTGATGGATCAAGGAGTAGATAAGGTGCAGGAGGTGGAGCCGTGCTTGCTTCACCTCAAGGAGTAAAGTACTATTCATCTTTTAGATTTCAATTTGCATGCTCCAATAACACTGCTGAATATGAAGCCTTGGTGCAAGGGATGCATTGGGCAATCAACAAAAAAATAAAGAACTTGCAAGTCTTTGGGGATAGTGAATTGATTGTAAATCAGGTCAAGGGACAGCATGCTACCAAAAATGATCTACTCAGGTGCTACAAGAACAGGGTGTGGGACCTCATGGAAGATTTTAAGGGTTTTGGCATCAAAGCCATTCCTAGGGAAGAGAATCAAGCTGCTGACAGGCTTGCAGTAGTAGGGGCAGCCTTTGACATTGTAGAAAACATTCAACAAGATAAGGTACAACCAAACATCCACGTGATTATGAGGCCTTCAGTTCTGGATAATGATGTCAGTTGGCAAGTATTTGAGAATGACCAGCAAATCATCCATTTCTTGCAAGAAGAAGCTGAGTTCTCAACTAAGAATCAAGAAAAGTTGGAACAACAATATGGTGACCAAGTGATACAACTGAGAACTGACAAGCTGCCCAAGGGACTTATCACTTTGGAGTCCATTTTTAACCCCAATGATCAGTTTAGAAAGGAGAAAGGAAACATTCAGGTCAAGAGAGAAGATTCGGTATCCATCTTGGTAGAAGAGAACAAGCCATTGCAAATTGGAAAGATGACAACTGAGCAAGAAAGATGTGAGCTCATACAGCTATGTCAAGAGTTCCCTTACGTGTTTGCTTGGAGATATAAAGACTTGAAAGGTTTCAATCCCAACTTAGCTCAGCATACCATCGAATTGGATCCAAATACTAAGCCTGTCAGGTAGAAACAGAGACCAGTCAATCCACACATGGAACCTCTCATGAGGAAAGAATTGGACAAGCTGATTGAGTCAAGAATCATATTCCCAATCAAGCATTCTAGTTGGGTTGCCAACTTAGTTCCAGTCAGAAAGAAGAGTGGAGAGATCAGGCTGTGTGTTGACTTCAGAGATTTGAATAGAGCCTCTCTCAAGGACCATTATCCACTCCCTTCCATGGAGCAAATATTACAGGTCGTAGCTGGTTCAGAAAGGTTTTCACTACTTGATGGTTACTCAGGATTCAATCAGATTATGGTAAAGGAGGAAGACCAGTTCAAGACAGGCCTTCACAACCAAATGGGGCACATATGCTTACAAGAAGATGCCATTTGGACTGTCGAACACCGGAGCAACATTCCAGCGAGCTATGGATATGGCATTCAAAGGCTTGATCAACAAGATAGTGCTGGTATACCTAGATGATATCACTGTCTTCTCAAAGAATGCTGCAGACCATCTCTTTCACCTCAGGCAAGTGTTTCAGAGGTGTAGAAAGTTTGGAGTGTCTTTGAATCCTAAGAAGTGCATCTTTCTTGCACATGAAGGGAAGCTCCTTGGCCATATTGTCTCCAAGGAAGGATTAGCAATTGATCCAGAGAGGGTTGCAGCCATAAGAGCACTACCATTGCCAAGCCACAAGAAAGCCCTTCAGAGTTTCCTGGGAAGGATAAACTTTGTTCGGAGGTTTGTCCCAGATTTTGCAGCCCTTGTCAAGCCCATCACCAAAATGTTAAGGAAAAGCATGGCTTTCAAATGGACGGCAGAAGGCAAGGAGAGTTTTGAAGCAATCAAAGAAGCCATCTCCCAAGCACCCACTCTCATCAACCCAGACTTTTCCAAGGATTTCATCCTCTATGCATTTGGAGGTGATGACACTATTTCTGCCATTCTGATACAGCAGAACAAAGATAATGATGAACAACCGATTGCCTTCTTCAGCCAGAGCCTAGATGACTGCGAAGTGAGGTACTCTTTTATTGAAAAGCATGTGCTTGCAGTAATCAGAAGCTTGAAGAAATTCAAGCATTTAGTCTCAAACAACAAGGTCCAGTTGCTGGTCTCACATGCTGGGGTTAAGGACTTCCTCCTCAACAAGGATTTGAATGAGAAAAGGGCAGGTTGGATCACCTGTGTCATGGAGTATGACATTGAGATCAAGATCACCAAGCTGGTAAGAGGGAAAGGATTGTGTGAGCAGCTGGTTTTGGGAAAGCAAAAAGAAGTAGGCAATGAAGAAGAGGCTATTTTGATAGTTCAAGACAGCCATGAGCCGAGTGGCAGGCAAGAAGAAGACAATGCTGCCCCGAATCCTTGCTGGACCCAAGGCATTATGCACTTCCTACAAACAGGCCTATGCCCTCCGGAGATGAGCAAGACCCAAAGGAGACATTTCAGATTGCAGGCTGTCCCGTACGCCATCGTTGAGGGAGTTTTGTTCAAGAAAGATGTGAATGGAGTGCTGCTGAGATGCATTAGCACAGGTCAGATCCAAAGGGTATTAGAAGAGTTTCATAATGGACCAGCTGGTGGCCATTTTGCACCAAGAGTGACAGCTCTAAAAATCATGAAGGCTGGTTATTATTGGCCTAGAATCTTTAGTGATTCCTATGCATGGATCAAGAGGTGTAAGAATTGTGCATTCTTCACAGGAAAAGAGAGACTCGCTGCCCTTCCATTACATCCAATTTCAGTAGATCAGCCATTCATGTAATGGGGACTGGACTTCATTGGATCCATCAATCCCAATTCGAGCCAAGGGCACAAATGGATTTTGACAGCCACAGACTACTTCACCAAATGGATAGAAGCGAAGTAGCACTCAAAGAGGCAAATGAGTCTAACATCTTAGACTTTTATGAGGAGATAACAACCAGATTTGGTGTACCTGCCACAATAATCTCTGATAATGCATTGGCATTCATTGGATCCAGGGTGACTGAGTGGGCTGTCAAGAACAGTATTTACCTAAGCACTTCATCAAACTATTACCCTCAAGGTAATGGCCAGGCCGAGTCTACAAACAAGAACTTGTTGAAGATCATTAGGAGGACTCTTGATGAGAATCAGAGGTCTTGGCATACCAAGCTGAAATCAGCCTTATGGGCTGATAGGATAACTCCCAAAAGATCCACAGGTAACTCTCCATTTAGGCTTGTCTATGGAAGAGAGGAAATCTTGCCCATGTCACTTGAGTTGCCAACGTTGGAACTCATGAAGCAGCTGGAGTTGCTTGAATTTGAGCCTATGGAGGTGAGATATGCAGAATTGATGGAGCTGTAAGAGATTAGAAATTAGGCATCCCAAGCAATGGAAAAGGATCAAGCTTTGATCAAGAAGACCTTTGATAGGAAGGCCAAAGATAGATCTTTTCAAGTTGGAGATCTAGTGTTGAAATGGGATGTGGACAGAGCTAAACCAGGAGGGCATTCAAATTTTGATGCCATTTGGAGTGGCCCGTACATGGTCACAAAGTGCAGGAACATCAATGCTTTCCAATTGGCCTCATTGGATGGTGAAGAACTGCAGATTCCAGTTAATGGAATCTATCTCAAGCGTTGCTTCTAGAGGGAAGTTCACTACCTCTGTAAATATTAGATTAGATTTTCTTTCCTCCAAGTGCTTGTGCACATTGTTTTTCCATAGGTTAGTTTTGTTTTCCCTAAGTGCCTTGGCACAGCTTGCTATCCATGGAGATGTTTAGCATGTCCTTGCTTTCATCAGGTAACATTCCATCTTCCTCCTTGCACATTCTGAGTCAGTTAGGGTTCTAAATAGAATATTTGATGACTCCATGCCCAATGGACTGCTTCAGGCAACTGGTCTTTTCATCTAGCAGGCAGATGCCCCGCTGAGTCACCAAATTGTTATCTAAATTCACCCCCAGGGTTAATTTGATAACATGCATCAGAATTCTCAAGTCCCAGGAAAATGGATTGATTCGGGGAAAAAATCATGTTTCTAAGGTTCCCTCAGATATTTTTCTAACTCCCCTGGCCGAAGAAGGAAGGAGCAAGCTCTGAGAAAATGTGAAAAGTTACAGAAAATAAGCTTGGGCCAGAAAAAATTGTGAAAATTGGCTAAGTCCTGGTCCTAGGGGCAGTCGGGACATTTGGGACATCTAGGCGCGGATCGGCCGAAAAGCCTCCAGGCGGCCCGTGAAGCAACTGGGACATCTGGGCCGCAGGTACGCGCGGGACGCGAAATGCCCAAATTGGCCGAAAGAAAGAAAAAATTTGCCAAGTCTTTGACCGGGACAAGCGGGACAATATAGGACATCTGGGCCGGAAGTACGTGAAGTACGCGAACCGGCCGGATCGGCCGAAATGGAGAACTTCAGTCCGAAACAATGTGGGACAAGTGGGACAAAAAGACGCGAATCGGCCGGATCGGGCGAACCGGAAGAATTTGTCCCACGAAGCACTGGGACATTTGGGACAAAAGGATGTTCAGCCAAAACAGGGATATTCAGCACTGGGGCAAATGGGACAAAGGGATGCGCGGGACACGCGGGACACAGATCGCCGAAGGAGCCAAAAGCCAATCAAACAACGCCACGTGTCATCGGCCAAATGAGGGACAAGGAAGCCCATTTCAGGCAGATCGGAGGTTTTTGTCCCAGACAGCATGGGACATCTGGGACAAAAGGGCACGAAGGAGCCGAAAGGGCCGAGAACCAACCAGATCATGACACGTGTCACATGGAGAAAGGTCCAAAGGTCAAAGGGCGTTTTTTTAAGCTCTGACCCGAACCAATGAAATAGCGCCACGTGTCCAAATTTAAGGGGCCCACAAGGAAATTTCAAAAGGAAGGCCCGCGAAAGGCAGAGGAGAGAGAATTGCTCGTCCAATCAGCACGTGCCACGTGTCATCCAGGTGGCAGAACGCGGGAAAGATTTCAAAACACGTTTTCACCTGTTTTGTGCCCTAAATCTTCAGATCGCCATAACTTTCGATCCAGAACTCGGATTTACACGTTCTTTATATCAACGGAAAGCTGGTGAAATTATCTACATGATTCCAGGGTCAATCTTGTGTTTTGGTGCAGTCTGGAGGGAGAAAATTGAGAAACAGATCTGACACGTGTTCATGGCCAAAAATGACATTCCAACGACCAGATTTAATGCAGAATGGGTCGCATTCTCCTGTAATCCAGTCAAAGTGATAGGGTATGGGTTTGTAATGTCCCCCATGCTGTTTTAATGCACCTGCAGTCAAGAAAGAATGGGTTCCCATGCCTTTGTATGTTTCCTATCCCCTGGGCTCGACCCTTGCACTGTAAAAGCCAGTTTTTGGCTCATTTCAAAGGGGGGAACATTTTTGGGCATAGCAGACTTCTTCTTTCACCTCCAGCAAGTGATTGATGTAAGGATCAGACCTCTCCAAGGATTGTAATAGTTTTCTTTTACCTCTCTGAGGGTGTAATGCGTGTTTTGACATTAAAATGATAATGCAAGCTCTGTGAATGGGTTCCAATCCTCTGTTTGTATTATTTGCTTGATTTCAAATACTAAATTATACATTATCAGTCTATGTATGTTTTATGTTGTGAACTTTGGTCTGTGTCTATTTACATGACAAATATGTTTCACCACTCCTTTTGGTGCATCACCATCTTTATTTAGTTTCAATTTTTGCACTTCTACCCCTGTCTCCTTGCAAGTTAGAGTAGGGTTAGGATCTAAACCTCTGTAGTTTTACAAAATATAGATCTAAATCAGAGGAGTTTGAGGAACCAGCCTCTAATCTAGAGATTTCTCTCTCATTTTCACAAGTCCCACGCTTGGAGAGAGGTTTCCATGTTGTGCAATCACACTGGATGCCTGAGTGATCAACCTAGAAGCCTGATCTGCATCCAGGGGTGTTGTGATTTTGCATCAACATAACCTACATTGTGTTTCTTGACCATATCCTATACCTTGGATACCAGAATCACTTCAACCTTGTTTGGATAAACCGATTGACCTTAGATGATGTAGAGTTTTCCTTCTCTTCAACCTGGTAGCATGCTGTAGTTTATATGTGTGCGTGTGATTGACTGTTGCTACCTTTGACCCCGATCCATTACCTAGAATGGCCCGAAAAGACATTTTTCCCTTTTTCCCTGTGCCCACCTACCTTTTCCTCACATTCACCTTTTTATCAAACCACTCACTGATTCTACCTTTGGCCTCATCAATTCCTAGTTTGAGGGGGATCACCTTCACCAAAACATGGGGCAACCACATCTTATTTTTATTAGCGTCTCTTACCAATACAAGCTATGCAACAAAAAGGGGAAAATGTAGACACTAAAATTAGGTCACACTCCCCTTTGGTCCCTCGAAGAATAAGAACCCTTCATCACATTCACCTAGCCATGGCCCCCTTCACCCCACTAATATTAATTTAATTAAATTAATTCATTATCCTCACTATATTTATTATTTAAATATCTTATTTTAAATAATATCCACACATACAGTTCACTTAGACACCTCACCAAGCCAACTCAACCTAAGACCCATTCTTAGTAAGTTTCCATAACTAACTAAGACTTACCCAAACCCTAAAAATCAATGCCTACATTCCCTCTAACCACATTCCCGCATGCTCACATGAAGCTCCCAGTCTAATCCTCAGGTTAATGACACGAGATCTAAGGAAATCAAGAGGATCTCCCTAGTTTAGTAAACCTTGGAAATTCCACCTTGATCGATGCTCATTACCCTATTTGTTTCATCAACACTTCAAAGAAACGATATAAGAAACAGGTGAAAGAATCACAAATAAATTGTGATGTTATTTAAGAGATATGTAGGAATGGGTGAGTCCATTGTTATAAATAGATTAGCCCAACGATTTTTTTGGAGTAACAATTAAATTTCCACGTAAATTATACATATTTTTGTATCTATATATTTTTGGATCATATTTTCAAAATTGATATGTTATGTTACTGTTTTGATAAGTTGTGACATGGTGGCAAGATCAATGGTAGAACAATCACCTGCATAATCCAAAATATTCTTGCCCACCACCATTGAAATAAATGCGTACCCACATGGCCATAAGAGAAGATAAAATAGATCAACAAGAAATAAATACCTGAGAATTATGGGAATTACACACTTGTCAAAAAGAGGTTTATGAAAGGTGTGTGAAAAAATTTACTTAAGACCAATGCAAAATCAATGGAAGGAGTGAGAAAAAATTTACTTTAAAATTGGTACACAATTATACATTGGGGGTTCCCTTACCAGGTTACTTAAAAATCCTATTTTATACACATTATAACATCAAACTTGGGATAGCTTCTTTGGCAAATAGTCATGTTATCCAAAATGTTCCCCCTTGCTCATTTTGTGGCTAACCCCCTTCATTCTTCCCTCTCTTGTGCCTTAGTCATAATTTTTTTCTTTTCAAGCACTTAAGACCTTCTAGAAATGGCACCGTTGGATATAGCTTTTTCTCATCTTTCTAGAAAGGTAAAGTTTTCCTCCTAGCTGCATGTATTTTTGAAGTTATGGCTCGGCAAAGATTTTGTGGGAAAATTTCCCTTGAAAGGCCCACATCGAATCATATGGTGCCACATGTCCTTAGGAGTGGCGAAGGGTGGAGGTAAACTTGGAATTTTTACTAAGTGATTCGGCAAGTTTTCAAAAGGAATATTTCACCCCGAAGGCCCGTCGACGAATGAGATACTGCCATGTGTCCAAGGGGAAGAAATTGAATTTTTTTTCTAAGGGTTGATCCAAGCAAAATTTTTTATGCTAGGCCCGCATCGAATCATATTGTGCCACATGTCTCTATAGGAAAGGGGACAATAGAGGGTGGAGTAAAAATAGAAAATTTTACTAAGTGATTGTGCCATGGAAAAATCTCAAGGAAAGGCCCGCGCCTAATCACGTTATGCCACATGTCCTAAAGCATCGGACTAGTGGAGAGCAGAGATAAGATTGGAAATTTTGCAAAGGAGATCGGTGAGGGTGAAATGTTAAATTTTTGCCCCAAGATCCGCAGCTAATGAGGACAGGCCACATGTCACCGGGGGGTCGGAGCTTCAGAATGCGGGGGGAGATTGGGATTTTTTCCAAAGGTTAAATCAAAAGAAAAAATGTTTTCCCCCAAGGCCAACTCAAATGCCAGTTGCTACTACCCATGTGTAAGGAATGAATGTGCAGGCCAAGGGACAGTAGAGAGATGCTTCATCTCCATTCAACATCATTGATCAGATGAAGAAGACAAATGTAAACATATCAATGTGGGAATCACTATCCATCCCAGGCCAAAGAGATTTGCTACAAGATACCATGAAGGATTGGTCAACTTCAAATCAGAAAGTCCAAATGCAAGAGAAGGTACTCACAAATGCTGCCCAGCCTGAGGGGAATCATGGAGGATAGCAAGGTAAAATGTTAAAGCCCCCTCCATTTTATGTTTCATTGATCATTGGAAACCAATTAGTACACAACTGCATGATTGATTCCATGGTAAGTAGTTCAGTAATGCCCAAGAAAATAGCTGATCAGTTGGGAATTCAATATGAAGTCATATCCAAAGGGGTAGTGCAATTAGATGGGACATCAGTAACAACAGTTGGAGTTATCAAAAAATTGATTCTTACTTTACATGCATGCCCCAACGTTGTTGTTTTACAAGATGTCTCAGTAATAGATCTTCCACCACTCTTTGCCCTATGTCTGTCAAGGGATTTCATAGCCAAGATTGGAGGTTACTTATCTGCTGATTGGTCACACATGTTGTTTAGAACAAGATATGGAACTAAAGCCACAATCAGATATGAGCCTATTGCAACCTTTCACATTGAGCCTTACACTCCAAGCCAAATCAATACCAATTGTTCAGCGTTTGATCAAGAATATTATCCAAGCACTGATGAAGCTGACACCAAGGTTAGAAGTATCCCAAATTTAACTCTTGATGAATGGGAAAACAAGGTGCATGATTTTGATCCTTATCAAGAAATAGAAGAATATGAGTTAGGAGTCTATTGCATGCATGAAGAAAATCAGCTCATCCCTAGCATCACCAAGCCAAACCACAAGGATGAAAATGAGGTATGGCAATTGTTATTTGATGGATCAAGGAGTAGACAAGGTGCAGGAGGGGGAGCTATGCTTGTTTCACCTCAAGGAGTTAAGTATTATTTAACTTTTAGATTTCAGTTTGCATGCTCTTATAACACTGCTGAATATGAAGCTTTTATACAAGGATTGCATTGGTCAATCAAGAGAGGAATCAAGAACTTGCAAGTCTTTGGTGACAGTGAGTTGATTGTCAACCAAGTTAAGGGGCAGCATGCTGTCAAGAATGATCTGCTCAAGTGTTACAAAAATAGGGTGTGGGACCTCATTGAAGATTTTGAGGGATTTGGCATCAAATCCATTCCTAGAAAAGAGAACCAAACTGCTGACAGGCTTGCAGCAGTTGGGGCAGCCTTTGACGTTGTTGAAAGCATTTAAAAAGACAAGGTACAACCAAACATCCATGTGATTGTAAGGCCTTCAGTGCCAGACAACAATGTGAGTTGACAAGTGTTTGAAAGTGATCAACAAATCATCCATTTCTTGGAAGAAGAGGCTGAGTTCTCAGCTAAAAATCAGGAAAAGTTGGAACAGCAGTATGGTGACCAAGTGGTACAACTGAGAACCAACAAACTACCAAAGGGACTTATTACTTTAGAGTCCATTTTCAATCCTAATGATCAGTTTAGGAAGGAGAAAGCAAACATCCAAGTCAAGGGAGGAGATTCAGTGTCCATCTTGGTGGAAGAAAGCAAACCACTCCAAGTTGGTAAAGTGACAACTGAGCAAGAAAGGTATGAGTTCATACAAATTTGTCAAGAATTCCTTGATGCGTTTGCTTGGATCTATGAATATTTGAAAGGTTTCAACCCCGAGCTAGCTCAACACACAATTGAATTGGATCCAAGTACTAAACCCATCAGGTAAAAAAAATGCCAATCAATCCACACACGGAGCCTCTCATGAGGAAAGAATTGAATAAGTTGATAGAGTCAAGAATCATATTCCCTATCAAGCATTCTAGTTGGGTGGCCAACTTGGTTCTAGTTAGAAAGAAGAGTGGGGAAATCAGATTGTGTGTTAACTTCAAAGATTTGAATAGAGCATCTCTCAAGGATCATTATCCACTTCCTTCTATGGAGAAGATTTTACAAGTTGTTGCCGGCTCTGAGAGGTTTTCATTACTTGATGGCTATTCAGGGTACAATCAGATCATGGTGAAAGAAGAGGATCAATTCAAGACAACCTTTACAACCAAATGGGGAACTTATGCATACAGGAAAATTCCATTTGGGCTATCTAATGTTGGAGATACTTTCCAAATGGCAATGGACATGGTGCTCAAGGATTTGATTAACAACGTGGTGCTGGTATATCTTGATGATATCACTGTTTTTTCAAAAAATGTAGTAGACCATCTCTTTCATTTGAGAAAAGTGTTCTAAAAGTGTAGAAGATTTGGAGTATCCTTGAATCCTAAAAAGTGTATTTTTCTAGCCCATGAAGGAAAGCTCCTTGCCCACATTGTCTCCAAAGAAGGGTTAGCAATTGATCCAGAAAGAGTTGAAGCCATAAGAGCACTACCATTTCCAAGCCATAAGAAGGCCCTTCAAAGTTTCTTGGGGAGAATAAATTTTTTTCGGAGGTTTGTCCCAAATTTTGCAGCCCTAGTCAAGCCTATCACCAAGATGTTAAAGAAAAGCATAGCTTTCAAATGGATAGCAGAAGGGAAGGAAAGTTTTGAAGCAATCAAAGAAGCCATCTCTCAAGCCCCAACTCTCATTAACCCAGATTTCTCTAAGGACTTCATCCTTTATGCATTTGGGGGTGGTGATACTATTTCTACAATTTTGGTAAAGTAGAAAAAAAAATAATGATGAGAAGCCAATTGCTTTCTTCAACCAAATCTTGGAGGAATATGAGGTGAGATATTCTTTCATTGTGAAGCATGTTCTTGTAGTAATCAGGAGCTTGAAGAAATTCAAGCATCTAGTCTCAAACAACAAGGTTCAATTGCTATTTTCTCATGTGGGAGTTAAAGACTTCCTCCTCAACAAAGACCTGAATGAAAAGAGAGCAGGTTGGATTACTCGTGTCATGGAGTATGACATTGAGATCAAAGTCACCAAGTTGGTTAGAGGAAAAGGGTTGTGTGAGCATCTGGTCCTGAAAAAACACAAAGAAGCATGCAATGAGAAGGAGGTTTTTTTGGCGTTGCAAGACAACCATGAGAAAGGAAGCACTCAAAAGGAAAATGATGGTGTCCTCACCCCCTGCTGGACCCAAGACATAATGCAATTCCTAAGCACAGGCCTCTGGCCTCCAAAGATGAACAAGACCAAAAGAAGACACTTCAAATTGCAAGTTGTCCCATATGCCCTTATTGATGGTGTTTTGTTCAAGAGGGATGTGAATGGAGTGCTACTGAGATGCATTGGTACAAATCAGATTCACAGGGTGTTGGAAGAGTTCCATGGTGGATCAGCTGGTGGTCATTTTGCACCAAGAGTGACAGCTCTAAAGATCATGAGGGCTGGCTATTATTGGCCCAAGATTTTCAGTGATTGTTATGCACGGATCAAGAGGTGCAAGAATTGTGCATTCTTCATGGGTAAAGAGAGGCTGGCTGCCCTTCCATTGCATCCAATTTCAGTTGACCAGCCATTCATGAAATGGGGTTTGGACTTCATTGGAGTCATTAATCCAAATTCAAGCAAAGGGCACAAATGGATTCTAACAACAAAATATTACTTCACCAAGTGGACTAAAGCAGTAACACTCAAGGAAGCAAATGAATCCAACATCCTGGACTTCTATGAGGGAATAGCAACCAGATTTGACATACCTACTACAATAATATTGGATAATGCATTGGTATTCATTGGATCCAAGGTAACTGAATGGGCTGCCAAGAATGGGATCTACCTAAGCACTTCATCAAATTATTACCCTTAGGGTAATGGCCAGGATGAATCTACAAACAAGAACTTGTTAAGGATCATTAGGAGGAATCTTGATGAAAATCAAAGATCTTGGCATACTAAGTTGAAATCAGACTTATGGGATGATAGGATAACTCCTAAAAGATCTACAGGTAACTCCCCATTCAAGCTTGTTTATGGAAGAGAGGCAATTTTTCCCATGTCACTTGAGTTGCCAACATTGGAACTCATGAAACAGTTGGAGCTGTTGGAGTTTGAGCCCATGGAGGTTAGATATGCAGAATTGATGGAGCTCTAAGAAATCAGAAATTAGGCATCCCAAGCAATGGAGAAGGATCAAGCTTTGATAAATAAGACCTTTGATAGAAAGGCCAAGAATAGATCTTTCCAATTTGGAGATCTAATGTTAAAATGGGATGCAAACATAGCAAAACTGGGAAGGTATTTAAAATTTGATGCCATTTGGAGTGACCCATACATGGTCACAAAGTGTAACGACAATAATGCCTTCCAATTATTTTCATTGGATGGTGAATAATTACAGATTCCAGTCAATGGAATCCATCTAAAGCATTGCTACTGAAGGAAGTTCTCCACCTTGTACATATTAGCCTAGGTTTTCATTCCTTCAAGTGCTTGTATACATTATTTTTTTGTGGATTAGCTTTCCTTTCCCTAAGTGCTTTGGCACAAGCTTGTTGTTCCAGGAAATGTGTTTTGTAGGCCTTTCTCCAATCAGATGGTATTCTACCTTCCATCTTCCTCCTCGCAGTGTTCTAATAAGTGGAGGTACCAAGCAGAGAATTTGATGACTCCATGCCTAATGGATTGTTTCAAGCAACTGGTAACTTCATCCAGCATGCAGATGACCCCTCTGAGTCACCAAAATTGTTATCCAAAATGTGCCCCCTTGCTCATTTTGTGGCTAACCCCCTTCATTCTTCCCTCTCTTGTGCCTCAGTCTTAATTTTTTTCTTTTCGGGCACTCAAGACCTTCTGGAAATGACACCATTGGATAGAGATTTTTCTCAGCTTTCCAGAAAGGTAAAGTTTTCCTCCTAACTCCATGTATTTTTGAAGTTATGGCTCGGCCGATATTTTGTGGGAAATTTTCCCCTGAAAGGCCCGCATCGAATCATATGGTGCCACGTGTCCTCGGGAGTGGTGGAGGGTGGGGGTAAACTTGGAATTTGTACTAAGTGATTTAGCAAGTTTTCAAAAGGAATATTTAACCACGAAGGCCCACCGACGAATGAGATGCTGCCATGGGGAAGAAATTGAATTTTTTTTCTAAGGTTGATCCAAGAAAATTTTTTGATGCTAGGCCCACATCGAATCATATTGTGCCATGTGTATCTATAGGAAAGGGGATGGTGGAGGGTGGAGTAAAAAAAGAAAATTTTACTAAGTGATTGGCACCATGGAAAAATCTCAAGGAAAGGCCTGCACCCAATCACGTTATGCCACGTGTCCTAACGCATCGGACCAGTGGAGGGAAGAGATAAGATTGGAAATTTTTCAAAGGAGATCGGTGAGGGTGCAATGTTAAATTTTTCCCCCAAGATCCGCAGCTAATGAGGACAGGCAACGTGTCATCGGGGGGTCGGAGCTTCGGAATGCGGGGGGAGATTGGGATTTTTTCCAAAGGTTAAATGAAAAGAAAGAATGTTTTCCCCCAAGGCCCACATCCAATGGGAGCTCGCCACATGTCCTAGGAAGGTGGAAGGTGGGGGGAATTTGGGAAATTTTCCCAAAGCAAAATTGAAGAAATTTCAAAGGACAAGTCCGCCCCCAAAATGCGAGCCAATGGGATCGTGCCACGTGTCCATGTGGCGGAAAAAAATGCAAGATAGGCCCGCAGGGAAAAAGAAAGGGAAAGGTCCACATCTAATGGGGTTTTACCACGTGTCCAAGTCAGAAAATGGTCAAACAACGATGAAAAATTTAAGAGGAAATTCCCGCAGTGAATCACCTCTTGCCACATGTCCTCAGGCCATTAGCCCGATGGAGAATTTTCAGAAAATTTCCCAATGACCAAACTGGTGGAAAATGAAGCACAGAAGGCCCGCATCCAATCAGAATGTGCCATTTGGCACCGGAGCTTCGGGGTACAGAGATTTTTTGGGAAATTTTTCCAAATGCAAAAAGTGGGAAAATTTCAAATTTTTGGCCCGCCAACCCGTTTTGGCCCTTTTTTGTCCTAAATTTTTAAACGGCCATAACTTTCGATCCAGAGCTTGGTTTTTCATGTTCTTTATATGAACAGGAAGCTGGTGAAATTCTCTACAAGATTCGAGGCTCAATTTTGTATTTTGATGGAGTTTGGAGAGATAAAATCTAAAAACACCTCTGGCATGTAGTAGTGAGTAGAAATGACGTTTCAACCACCATTTTTAATGAAGAATGGCTGGCATTCTCTCCCAGCATGGTAAAAAATGTTAGGGAATGGACCTGTAAGGATGCCTATGCTGTTTTATTACATTTTTGGTTGGTGGTTGAAGCTCTCCCACGTTTTCCGACGTTTCTCTCTCCTGGGCTCATTTTTTGCCTGGTAAAAGCTAGATTGGCTCATTTTTGGAAGGTTGAACATTTTTCATGTATTGCAGGCTCCCTCTTTCACCTTGAAAGTGATTTTGTTGAAAAATAAAACCTCTTCCAAGGTTGTAACCTGTTTTCTACCTCTCAGATGTTGTAATGCATGTGTTTTGATAGTGGGAATGACAATGTAGGCTCTGTGAATGAGTTTTGATCCTCTATTTGTGTTGTTTGATTCATTTCTGACATTTCATTACAGTTTATCAGTTTGTGCATGAAATTTTTTTACATTTCTATGATTTGTGTCAATCTACAGAAATAAAAAATGCTCACCACTCCTTTGGTGCATCACCTTATTAGCATTAGTTTCAGTTTTTACATTCTCTATCCCTATCCCCTTTGGAATTTAGAGTAGGATCTTGAATTCAAACCCTCTATAACTTGCAAGTAACCCCCCTTATCAGAGGTGTTGAGGAACTATCCTCTAACCTGGAGTTTATTTTCCCATTTTTACAAGTCCCACACTTGGGGAAAAGATTCAATGTTGTGCAATCACACTGGATGTCCAAAGTGTCAAACTAGAAATCTGATCAACATCCAGGGGTGCTGTTAATTTTCACCAACAAGTCCCATCCACAAATCTTAGCTCTGTGTACTACATAAGGAACTTGAAACCCTTTTAACTTAGTTGGAAAAAATTCCAATGAACTTATATAATAATCTTATGTTTTTAAACAAATGAATAAAGCTCAAAATTTTTAATTCATATTTTTATGAAATAACTTTACAAAAAGAAATAATATAAAAGTATTTATTTTCACTTTATGAGCAATAAACAACTTTTAACTAATATAAAAGTATTCATTTTTTAATTTTTGAAAAAAATTTGATTTCATTAATAAATATTTCATCATAGAGTGATTCATACTAATTAATTTCCTATGAAACTTATTAGTTATTAGTCTTCATAAAATAAATATATTGTCCTTCCCAATTATAGTTGTATACTATGAGTAGAAACAACAAATCCTTGTGCAAACATTGTTGTACTATGTTAATCACACCTCTAGCATAAATAAATATGAGAAATTTGGTTCCCAAATCATAGAAATAAAATATTACAAATCAGTTGAACATACCCTAAACAACCGCTATTCACATTAAAAATAGTTAATGATGTAATGCATATGAAATAGATATGAAAAGATGTTGTAGATCTAGTAATATATGTAAAATTAATTCATTTTGGCATAGAATATTTGATGTATAGAGAAAATAAAATAAAGCATATATATACTTTTCAATAGTTTTCAAACAATAACTCTACTTGGTCTCTGCATATGAGGATCCTTCCCAAGCCCAAAATGGCTTGTTTCTTGCAAAAAATCAGTCTGAAGAGATTTTATTAAAATGTTGTACAAAAGTATAAAATCAAATAAATATTAAAAACCCACTTGTAAAGTTATCCTATTATTATGATCTCAAAATTTCAGCCACTAATTATTTAAAACAAATGATTTATGCTCACTTTCCTATACATACATTTTGTCAAACAATTTGAATGCAATCTCAGACCAATCAGGAAAACATGTTAGAAATCAATAAATATTGATCATCAAGAAAAAAAATTCAAAAACCATCTGAAAAATAATATTATCCTCGTACGGTCTTAATTTAAACTTATTTGGATAAAAATTAGAAAATTTATTCTAACTAGTTTGGGACAGACCATTAATTTACATATTTCCCACACAAAAAAATTCTTCATTCCAAGATGTAATTTCATAGAAACTTACATGTTATTTTTCCTCCTTCCACGTGGATTCCATGCAAAAAATCCCTCTCTTTCTTCCTAAACTCTAAATATTTATGCATGCACCTACTACAAGTAATGTAACTTCCAATTACTTTGTGACTCTTCAACTTCCATCACCTCTACATGTGTAACTGCCCATTTTAAACATCATTTGAAGCATATTAATGATGCACACACATAATAACACTCAACACACAACCTACAATCATAAAATGACACTAATATGACCTTTGAAAAGCATTTATCAACCCTAAACACCCTTTGAACAACCTTACAAGTTCATATGCCTCATTACAACATTTGAATTTTCAAAAATCCCATTTTGGAGGGAAAACACCAATGAAAACAAATTCAAATTTCCTAAATCCAATTAATTCTTGAACTATTTCACATAAAATATATTGGCCTCTACATCTCTCTCACATCTCAAATAGACTCAAAGGAGCATGAATGTTTTTAATAAAGGTCTCTTCATGGATGCTCTTGCATCATACTCCCAAGGTGGAGAAAAATCATGCATACTCTTTGTATTCTTTTTGATGTCTTCATCTTCATATCTTGTCTGTAGCCTTCTCTTCTTTCTCTCATTGTCCCTGCATTACTCACATCCACTAGGGTTCCATGTAGCTGGTTTTGGTCTTCCATTTGCTTTGACTCTACTCCATTTCTATTTGTTCTTCATCTTTTCTCCTATCACCTTCAAGTAGTAATGCTTCATACCTGCACATACAAAGATTAAAACAAAATATATATATTTTCCCTCATGTTTCATGGTGCCTTTCATCACTATATACTTCATGTCTAACTTGTATTCATCACTTGTTATGTCAAAATCTTCATTTTCCTACTCACTCACTTGCTCATCCAGCATACCAATCTTCTCCATGATTGCACTTCCTTCATTTTTGTTTCCATTTTTCTCATCTTGTTCCCAAGAAATATTTGTTTTCTCATCTACATCTTCCCTTCTCTCTTTTCCATCCAAATAATCTAACAAACATTTTAATATATCATCAACACCATTCATTTTTTTTTTCTTAACCATGATTATTATCTTCAAATGCACAACGAGAGTCTTCTTGAAAAATTTCAGCCAATTCATCCAAAAAATCATCAATATCAATTAACAAGTTATCCATTTTTCTTACCTTAACCTCATCCTTTACATGCTTCTCTTATTAAATCTATGAAATCTGCATGTTCTTCATGAATTCATCCTCTTTTTTCTTCACTCCATATTCATTTATTTTTTTAGCTTATCTTGTTTCTATTCTTCTTGTCTCATATTTTCCTCTTCTTATTTGATCATCTTCTTTAACTAAAATATTTGGTTTCTTCTCATGATTTGCATTATAGGCCACGTGGATTTCTTCTTCATGAAAAAATCAAGTACATACCTTCGGTGTTCCTTCATCATCTCTTTTATCTAATCTATATATTCTCTTAGTTTATTTACCTCTGCTTTCATCCAATCTTCGTGCTTTCTCTGCCTCTATTTCTTTACTTCTTCTCTCTTCTTCTTCTCCGACTCTTCTTGTTTTCTCTTATGTCTAGGAAGCTTCCACAACTTCACTATTTCTTCCTCTTGATCCATTTCTCACTATGACAAGTCTTTTTCACCATGCATATTCCTTCAAACCTCACTAAGGATTGAAACTTGGTATTTTTGTGTTTCCAATATCTCTTCTCAACTTCTCACACTTCTCCTCACCTGACACTTCATTCACCACACAAACTTGCACATTGTTAGCCACAAAAGTACATATATTCAAAACTCAAATCAAATCACCACACAAATCCATACTCTGATACCAAAAAATTCAGAGAGAGTAAAATAATGCATATATATACTTTTCAATAGGTTACAAACAATAACTCCACTCAGTCTCTGCATATGAGGATCCTTCCCAAGCCCAAAATGGTTTGTTTCTTGTAAAAACAAGTCTGAAGATATTTTATTAAAACTTTTTACAAAAGTCTGAAACAAAAAAACTATTGAAAAACCACTTGTAAAATTATCTTATTATTATTATCTCAAAATTTTAGCCACTAATTATTTTTAAAATAGTGATTTATGCTCATTTTCCTACACAGACATTTTTTCAAACAATTTCTATGTAATCTCAGACCAGTTAGGAAAACACATCGTAACTCAGTAGGTATTGATCATCAAGACAAACCATATATAACCCATCTGAAAAATCATATTCTCCTCTTACTTGCCAAATTTAAGATTATTTGGATAAAATATCAATACGTTATGCTAACTGGTTTGGGACAGACCATTAATTTATAGATTTCCTACACAAACAAACTTCTTCATTCCAAGATGCAATTTCATACAAACTTACATGTTATTTTTCCTCATTCCACAAGCATTCCCTGAAAAAAAATCCCTCTCTCTCTCTCATCCTAAACTTGAAATATTTATGCATGCACCTACTACAAGTAATGTAACTTCCACTTACTTTTTGACTCTTCAACTTCCATCACCTCTACATGTGTAACTGCCCATTTTTAACATCATTTGAAGCATATTAATGATGCACACACATAATAACACTCAACACACAACCTAGAATAATAAAATGACACTAATGTGACCTTTGAAAAGAATTTATCAACCCTAAAGACCCTTAGAACAACCTTACATGTCCATATGCTTCATTACAACATTTGAATTTTTAAAAATCCCATTTTGGAGGGAAAACACTGATGAAGAGAAATTCAAATTTCCTAACTCCACTGAATGCTTTAAATGTTTCACATGAACTATAACGACTTGTATATCTCTCTCACAGCTCAAATAGACTCAAAGGAGCATGAAAGTTGCTAATAAAGGTCTTTTTGTGGATTCTCTTGCATAACTATTATTTGCAACTTACAAAAACACTTTCATCAATTGATATAATCTTATTTAAATTTATTTAAACCATGAATTTTATAATGAAATAAATTTTAACTATTGTTAGTAAGAGTATAAAATGAATGAGCCTTAGAAGTAATTCTATGATTTGCTGAAGAGGCATTTCTGACTTGGGTACTGAGACATGTATTTATAGAATGTAATGACATTGGTCAGATCATCATTCCTTAAATATTTATTTTAGTCTAACTTTTGTCTCATATTTTTCCTTCATTCAATCTAGTTTAGTGCACTTTATCTTTCATTCCATCTATTTTTTTTATAAGTGGTAAAAGAGGGTTAAGGGGTCCCTTCCCTATAGATTATCAAAATGCCACTAGAGGACTAGCACCCGAGAATACCAAAAATAACATGACAAAAACTACATAAATCAATTAACCACAAAAATACCAAAGTCATTCCAACAACATTTCCCAAACTAACTAACAACACACCTAAAACAACCTTATTAATAGGAAAAAGAAAAACCTCCATAAGCATAATTATGGACCAAGAACCATAATTTGGATTCATCTTTATATTCAATATCTTTAAGTAAAGTGGTCCACTCCTAGGCCATTTTTTCAATGGATACTCCCAAGCTGTAAAGATCCAAATCCCTCAATCCTTTTTTCCATTTTTTGGAAGACTCGTCACTCTCACTTTGTTTCTGGGAATGTAAAAGCTAAGCCATGACCTCCAAATGTTGGATAATTAGTGTAATGTGTAACATGCTCCAAGCAATAATTGATTTCATAATATATTTTAAACAATGCACATCCTTCTCAAGAAACTGTCACCTGTCAAGAATCATTTCCATACTTCCAACATTCACAATGGCTACCATACTATCAATCTTATCTCTCATCGTATTTCCGTCTTTGAGCATGAACTGGACAATAATTTTATTCAATTTGATGTCAGTTTTGAATTGCTCCAAATCAATGGGCTCCTTATTCGGCTTAACTTGGGAACACTTACACAGTACGGTCCCAATAAAAATGATGAAGGGCTCTTATTCTAGTCGTTATTCCTAAAATTTATGAAGGAGTTACACATCCTCTTCTAATTTTTTATGGTTTGAACCCCAATTTCTGAAGAAGGGGAATCATCCTTTCTTTGCTCTTCAATTCCATGAGACTTTGACTTCACAGAAGAGCCAGAAACCTCCATTAAATGGTCTTGATACTTAACATACTTGGTGAGGTTAGTGTTCCATCCTATACATTATCAAAATGCCACTAGAGGACTAGCACCTAAGAATACCAAAAATAACATGACAAAAATTACATAAATCAATTAACCACAAAAAATACCAAAGTCATACTAACAACATTTCCCAAACTAACTAACAACACACCTAAAACAACCTTATCAATAGCCAAAAGAAAAACCTCCATCAGCATAATTATGGACCACAAACCATCATTTGGATTCATCTTTATATTCAATATATTTAAGTAAAGTGGTCCACTCCTAGGCCAATTTGTCAATGGATACTCCCAAGCTGTAAAGATCCAAATCCCTCGATCCTCTTTTCCATTTTTTGGAAGAATCGTCACTCTCACTTTGTTTCTGGGAATGTACAAGTTGAGCCATGACCTCCAAATGTTGGATAATTAGTGTAATGTGTAACATGCTCCAAACAATAATGATTTCATAATATCTTTTAAACAATACACCTCCTTCTCAAGAAACTGTCACCTGTCAAGATCCATTTCCATACTTCCAACATTCACAATGGCTACCATACTGTCAATCTTATCTCTCATCGTATTTCCGTCCTTGAGCATGAATTGGACCATACTTTTATTCAACTTGATGTTAGTTTTGAATTGCTCCAAATCAATGGGATCCTTAGTCAGCTTAACTTGGGAACACTTACACAGTACGGTCCCTATAACAATGATGAAGGGCTCTTATTCTAGTCTTTATTCCTAAAATTTATGAAGGAGTTGCACATCCTCTTCTAATTTTTTAGGGTTTGAACCCTGATTTTCTGAAGAAGGGGAATCATCCTTGCTTTTCTCTTCAATTCCATGAGACTTTGACTTCGCAGAAGAGCCAAAAACCTCCATTAAAGGGTCCCGATACTTAACATACTTGGTGAGGTTAGTGTTCCATTTTTTTAACCAAATCCAAAATAAAACCATGATGGATGGGGACCTGGGCCTTACCCTTTTTGAACTGATCAACAGAGACACAAAATGACCTCAGGATGAAATAAGGGAAAGTGAAAATATTTGCATGTTGTATTAAATTTAGCATAGGGATGTGATGCACATGGATTTTTATGTGTCTTCCCTCCAGGACAATAAAATGAATAATATTAGGGGAAAAATCCTTGTATAACTTAGAGAGAGAGAGAGAGTCACAAAGAAACCCAAAAAAATGTGGAAAAATAATTTCCGTACCTTTAAGAAACATGTTTACCTCCTCTGATAAATCCTTTTTGGGCTTGTAAAGTTCCCTCTAGACCTTCTTCAAGCATGATATGGATGCAATTATGTCAATGGAGATCTGTAACTTAACATACCTGATAGCCACTAAACCCCCTTTAAAATTCTTTACTAAATTTCATGCTTGTCCAAATTGAATACTTAGAGATTCCTTGAAGCCTTCAAATATCTTGAAAAACAAACACATTCCCACCTTCTCAAATACCTCCCAAGCTTGGGGCTTGATATATATAAAACCAACCGGTTCCATGTGTAAAATATCACCCCCCATATTCACATCACTGAAATAATATCACCAATGCAAGAGATAACTGCCAGTTTCACTACTCCAATTGATCTCTTCCCCTTTCAAGCTTTAAAATATTAAAGTATTCCTCAAAGCATGAGTAATTAAATCCCTTCTATGAATAGTTACCTTCAAGACTTGATTATGCATGAGTGAAGATACCATCACCTTTACTTGATTAGACTCCTTACATTCTTGGATTGATCCACCCATTAGCCTATCATAATTTATGTTAGCATTTATATACCTATAATGATACCAGAGAGGACACCAAATCAAAATCAAAATCATTAAGGGAAATAAAGAGAAATTAGGACTTAGTAAGGGAACCACCCTTATTATTCTTCATACAATTTATTTCCTTGTTAATAAAATCCCTCAAAGGAGGTTCAAGCACTAAAACATTCTCCAAAAGCATTAAGCCATCCCTAGTGACCCCTATATTGATTTCAATCTAATTTATTTTCAAAACTTTACCTTCTTTTATCAACTTCTATTGCATTTTATGTTAATTATTGTAAACAAAAAATTTATCTTGGAGGAGGATAAGGTAGATATATTTTAGCAATAAGTTTAATGGTTTGCATTTAGTTGACATTATATAAGTACACATGGTTCTATTTATTTTTCACCCATAATTCAAATGTATTATGAATCATGGGAAAAGAAATAAGGTGCAACAAAGACATACCTGCAATGATAAAATTCTAGGGACCATTTTTTATTTATAGTTTCTTAAATTAAAATTTCAAAATATAGACCCTGATGTTAACTTTTAACTACTTTTAGGAAAATTCTACATATCTAGGATGCTAAGTCGGGGTAGTAGGAGAAAAGGAAAAACAAAAAGGTGTAATATCCTTGAATGAGATGGAAAGATTACAATCAATCCAATTTTTAAAGATTCTAGAGAGATAAAACTTGGTGTTTATATGGGATTGAATTACACATACAAAATTATGCATGGATATCCCTTCTGGTGTAGTTTGCAACTCATGTATAATGGTTAGTTTAGATATAATAAGTAACCCATATTGGGATAAATATATCATGGAAATGGATTATGCCTATAACATGTATTTTATTGGTCGAATTGTGAATGCATTTTATGTTTTTAAAGTTAAATTTTTATCTTAAAGAAAGGGGTGAAGAATTATCAATTTGATTGTCATGAAATACACAAGGTAATTGTTGATTGGAATTTGGTATTTTTCGCCATATAGTCATCCTTTATTTATCTATTATTCCATATCTCTTAAATTAATGTTATGATCACTTGACTAAATTACTATTTAAACTACTCAAGATCTAGAAACATGACCTATAAAGATCATTATTTGAGTTAAGATTATAAGAATGCATAAGAGTTTATATATTGATCACCAAATTTAGAAAATGTATCTATTTTTTGGAGGTATTATTTATAGTGTGAAAGGATTATTTTTTAAATTTTGTATGATGATGATTTTTATTATTAAATTATATTGGTTATAGATATTTATATAATACTTATTTTTTATCTTTATAAAAAATTATGATGGAATTAAATTATATTTCAATATATTATTGTTATGATTTTTCAAATCATTATTGCATTTGGATTTACAAGAATTATAATACGCTTCTTAAACCATAAAAGAGATGCAAAGGAGACAAAAAAACCTTAAAAGGAATTGTTATAAAGGCTTATAAGAAAAACCACGAATTAGTGATTAAATAAAATTAAACAAAATAATATAAGTTTATAACAAGAGAATAATACTGAACAAAATCAAATCATTTAAAGATATTGACATACCACATGAAACAAATTTATGAGTATGGCTACATCAAGATTAAAAAATATAAAGGTAAATAGAAGTGAACATTGTAAACATGAATATTTTTGTTTAATATTCACAACCCACATATTTGGGATTCCCTTGTGTTGATTTCAGAAGCGAGAGATAATGTTTATATCATGGGGAGAAATGTGATGCTAGTCAGTTTCCTTATGAGAATCTACACATTATTATATTACCACTCACTATTATCCACTCAATGTTATCCTCTAATGAAACACATTATTATATTCCCAATCATTGTTATCCACTCAATGTAAATGTCATGTGTCTTGCATTGTACATTTAGATTAAAAAGCTATATAATAATTAAACGTGTATTTTAAGAGGTAAAATATATATAGAGATATTCATCGTAAGTGACCATTTAGTAGTATAGGGATAAAAGTACGATACTTTTGTTATGATTTAATATTATTTCCATGTTTCTTATAGATGAATATGGTTCTTAATGATTCCATAAGGCTGTATCTAATAGCTAGGTAAATATACAACTCAAATAATTGAAGATTCCCAAAGGATTGTCTATGTTGATAAATATAGTGGGAATGAATGAAGATACATATATTTAGGGAGGAGAGGATGAAATTAAATTCAATTTGGGGAACTTTTCAAGTGGAGGTGTTACTAAGAAAAATGGTGGATTCATTCCATTTGGATTTGGAGGAATTATTTGTGTGGGTGAAAGGATAGGGGCCGCTAATGTTGGACCCTAAAGTATTGGCTAAGTACTAAGAAATGCGCACGTGCAGGAACAATAGATAGAAGGACACTTGAGAAAAAATGCACAGGAAAAAAGGGCTTTAAGAAGGGTTTAAGTTAAACTAGGGTGCGTGTGGGAGGCATAACAAGGGTTTAAATGACTTAGCCATATTTGGCAACATGGAGTTAGTTGAGGAAAAATGTGAGGACCCGAATAGGCATGATAAGTGGATAAGGTGCCAGCATGGAACCTTGGAGTTCAAGAAAAGGATATTCCAAATAGGGAATATTCATAGAGGAATCATTACATTTAGTGGAAGGTTTGAAAAAAGGATAAGCATTTGCTATTGGAGGACCACATCAACACTTAACACGTGATCTTCTCAGAAGAGAAGTCATGGTAGTGGTCGATGATTCTATTTAAAGAGGTGCTTAGGACAGGAAAAAAGAAACAGAGAGAATGCATAGAGAATGTAAAGGAAGAGAAGGAGAGTAAATAAGTGCTACAAAAATGCTAAGGGTTTGGAGTTCATGGTGCTAGGATTTAGAGTACTTAGTACTATAGGGTTGTAAGGGATACCATTAATCATATGTATGGGTACTGGGATTTGTATCAAGGGATATAAAGGGGAAAAGTATAGTTAGGATCTCTATTAATATTAGTTTGCAGGGGTTGGATCTTTGTCATTTAATGTATATGGTTTGAGCTGACCTTTTTAAATGTAGTATGTCTACTAGAGACTCTGTTAAATCAATATACATGGATCTATTCTATACATATTGTTTATGGGTGTAAAACCTCATGTTATTTGGCTTATCATGATTTAGATTTGGTTTCTTGTGCTCCATACAATGTTTATTTACCTTTTGTGATGCATTGATGTGTAGATTTTTTAGTTACATCTTCTTCCTTTTAAAGTAAGTGAATGTAATTCTATTTCTACAAATAAATTCTCAATTAATGGAATAATTCTCTTGCAAAGTTCACATAAAGAAGGGGCTCAGTGCTCATGCATGCCTTGGGTGAGCCCCCAGTGTATGTTGGATGATAGGCTGACACGCTTGGGGTTAGAAAGAAGTATTGAGGGTAAAATAATGACTACATCTTGGTTTCGTTGCCGGGACCCTCTTTTGAAGCTATTGTGAGAGAAATGTGTGTTGACAGAGTGCTTGACCTTGGATAGTGTCGAAGCATGGCTCAAAAAAATAGAGGATGAGTTTTCTCAGAGGTTTAACACTGGATCTGAGTTTGATGCATGAAAATTGGTGGAGGAGAACTGGTATCACAAAATCTATGAGAAATTATTATGTTGTTTCCCAATAGAGTTGTATGAATGTTTATTAGCATATGCATCAAGTACTATTTGGTACTATAGACATCATGTTTGGACCTAGGAGGAATATAAGCAATTACATGATGCCGATCTAATATGGACATGTGTTGTTGATCACCGATGGAGTAGAGTGCTGACTAATTATACCTTAGAATTCACTATTTTTACATAATCTTACCCATAGATTTGCTAAGTTCAAGTTATTAAGGGATATTAAAGGATAATTATTACGTGTTATCCCACTAGCTATCAATATCCTGGTCATTAATTTGATTTTGGAAGCCTTTCCCATGACTGGGTAAACTCTTGCTCAGCGCAGGGCGTGAAAGCCAACGTGGTAGAAGGATTACAAACATTGCTGCAGAAATGGAGAGAGAGGAGAGGTGACTCTTATATAATGAATATCGTGAGATGGGGTTGACAAGACAACACAAAGCTATAAGATTCATGGATTTATGGAGGTAGACATTACAGGAACGATTTAAGGCTCACATAGAGGATGTGGAACCTCAGCAGTTTAAGCTACCCCATCTTGGTAATTACAGAAGAGAAACCCACTTGGCTTCTAGAGATATCTCGTCATATGAATAAAGGAGAATATTTAAATTAACATATTTATTCTATCACCCTCATCCATCCACCAAGATTCCATGGTGCGTAGAAATACGTCGGGGTTTCCTTCACCAGTGTACTGAGGTACCTAGTTAGGACTCAAACTCTGAACAATACGTGGCATGATCATACACATAATTGTGTTCTTTATATCTCTCTCCTGACCATTTATTACATCTCATAGGCCTAGTTATCATAGGAAACACTGGTTGTCTCACTCATGGAATGAGAATCATCCCAATGAATAATACCTTCTTTAGATGGCTTAGTAACTTCAGGATCTTTGATGGTGTGTACATAAATTCTGTTAATATCCTTTCTTAATGGCTCTACATAATGTGTTTCTTTCCCATATATCAAAGGAATAATTACGTGCTCTTCCTTATTCTCAAAACTGATATAAACTTTATTAAAGTCTACATAAGCATTATTTATGTAACATAATGGGTGCCAAAAAAATGTTGGGAAACTATCTCCTTCTGCAAATGGTAAGACCTCAAAGTCCTTACTAAACATGGCCCCTTGAATAGTAATAGTCGCATCTTTTAGTACTCTAATAGGCATGGCTCTAGTCCTTTTTAACATATACAGCACATTCAAATTTGTCTATAATGGTGGTCTCCCCATCTGATTCCACACATTCAAAGTGAACACATTCACTTCTACACCTGTATCAATCAGTATGTTACTCAACAACAACCCATTAAAAACTACATTCAAAGTGATCTCTTTATCATATTCAAGACTATGAGGAGGTAAGTTCACATGAAATATATGTCTTTCGCACTCAGATCCAACATGTTGTACCTTCTCCCTCATCCATTCCCCCAACAAAGGGATGATATTTTCTTGGCGCATCATCTTACACACCTCCTTCAAGTCATCAAAATATTTATGAAGTAGCTGAACTTCCTTCGCTTGATCCATCTTCCGTGAATTATCCTTCAAGAATTGTATCTCACCCTGTAAGTGTCTAATAACCTATATAGTCTCATGATATACCTCTTTTTGATGAGTAAGATCTTGATACTTCACATTTATCACCTCCTATTTTGAAATAATGGGTTTCTACTTCAAAAATTCCCTGGAACATGCCACCTCATCATGTGTAGTGACTAACACATGCAACATCTCAAGATCAGGTGCTATATTTTTCATCCACTAATCTTCCACAACATGTTATAATCTAACCATTCCTGCGCCCTTATCCTACTTGTGCTGTTTGCTCATATGCTTATACAAATACGTGCATTTCTCAAACTCGTGGTTCTTTTTGCACCATGAAAAAATAATTTTCTAAGGGAATTCATGCCTATAATGGTCAGGGGATCCACGTGTAAAAAATGTTCCTTGAGGGAATTCACCTCTCCCATTGTCATGACCTTGGTATCGTAATCCTCCACGGTAACATCTACCTTTGCCACCTCCATTAGAGTTCCCTTCATTATGATTATGATTATGATGTTCACATTGCTCCTTAAAATTGTTTGCAACACTGGTATGACATACACCAGTCTTAATAACCTCATGAATATGATAAATAAACCTACAATTCTCCATATCATGAGTGTGGGACTTGCAAATCTTATAGTAACAATACACATTCTTCATGATTGCATGATGTAGAAAGGGGAATTGACTTGAATCATGATCTAAGTGACATATCTCACAATCCAAAAACATGGCGTGCACCAATTTACGGGGGAATCTATCCTTAGTATGTCCTTCCACCTTGTAATTTATACACCAAATACCACTATGCGTCTCATGAGCTAAATTAGCTGGCAACTTTTCCAAATTTTTGGCCATAGATATAATTTGCGCCTCCAAAAAAGGGATAACTCTAATGTCTATGCTTCAAACTACTTCAACACACAGAGCTTCCTCTAATGCCTCATGTGGATGTGTACAAGTCTTATGATAGATTACCCTTCTAAAATGTGTTATCAGTCTTCCAACAAACCATTGAGAATGTTGGCTAGGGTGTATGTTAGAAAAAAAAATTGATAACAAAGTTTTAAAATGGGCATCATACTCCCTGACACTCTCATCCATTCCTTTCTTAATGTCCTTTAGCATGTTGATGTTTTTATATTCAAAATCAAGTATATGAAACTTAGCTAAGAAAGTGACACATAGTGTATTGTAGTCTACAATAGTCTGGTTTGAATCATGCTTCCTATACCAACTATACATGTGCCCTTGCAAAGTAGTACCAAAATGACTTGTATTACACTGAGGAGACATGATTCCCTTTACACGCTATAGTATTTCACATATATGCATATGTTCAGTGGCATCCTCAATACCTCTGTGCTTTGTTAGGTGAAGATACATCTTGTAATAAACTTACTGGGGTTAGTGCGGACCGTGCCCACAAGAGCTAGAACCTATATTAGTTCCATTCCCCCCACCTCTAGAACCAAAAAATCCACTAGATATTAAGCCTCTTAATCCTCCTCCTGATCCAATAGTTTTACTAAATTGAAATCCCAAAGTTTGTGAGGTTTTTCTACTTCCATATGTATTACCAATGTTTTACGCACCTACACTTTGTGTAGATGACGTGACAGAGAATATACCACCAATAGGACCACCAAACAAGGAAGACTACGTGACCATATTAGAAAATTTTGTATTCGAAGGAAAATTAAAGTTACTTGTCACTACTAAAGCACCTATACTAGCTTAATTATCAATAATTATTTCAGGAACTGGAACACCAAGCATAAGGGCTAGGTCTACAGGTGTAATCAAATGTGCAGATGCCGCTATTAATCGATCTTCCTCAGACACGGTATCATCAAAATCCAAGGGTGACCTTCTAATGTGCTTGCCTAAGGATGGGAGAAACAGATGCTCTAGCTCCATGTCTTCCATGTGAGCTCTAAATCCTTCATGATCCATATCTCTCCTCAACTCCAAAGACTCCTCAATGTCACGTATCTTCATCAATTCCCTCTCGTTTACTTCATTATACTCAAGAAACCTTTCTTCTCTATTCCTTTCTACCATCAAGTCTGCCATCTTTCACCACACCTACTCATACCCCAATGTGTGGTGGATATTTAGCCAGCCATAGGTCATTCTTCCAAATCTAGAGTTATAATCAGGATCTTAATTTCTAAATGGATAATGCATAAATAAGATCCTCTAGGTTCACATAAGAACCTTAACTAAACAAACTCTAGAAAAGAATAGGTAGAAACAACATACTCTAATGTATAACTATGCAAAATACCACTCCACCAATTATCTACAGTGCATGTTCAAGTCAAATAAGCATTATGCAAATTTTGGTAATCTGCCTATGTCCATATAATTATAATATATCTATAATTTCTCTTTGATGTGTATGCTACCATACACTCATACAACTCAATAATAAAACCTTAAAATAATGTATCATAGAGGTCATGATATAGATGTTCTTCAACCCAGGCATGAGCATCAAAATCAAGTCTAATGTTATATCTACGAGAAAAATCTTCCTCTAAATTTTCTCCCCAAATCTCAATACTAGCCAAAGTTAGCTGATAGGTCTCCATCATGCAACATCCTTGAAACTGCTTGAAAAGAGGTCCCAAAAATGGAACCAAAATGTAGTCGGTTTTCTTGCCCAAAACCCTATATGCATTGGACCTTCAATAAGACAGTTTTGAGTGCTCACCCAAAATGCGCAAAGGTACCAGGTCCCTCTTTTGATATGAGATTTGTCAAGGTGTTAGTATGATGATAAAAATATTCCATTTATATAGAAAGTAATCAAAGGTAAAGCATAACAAGAATCAAAACACACCTATATTGCATAATTAATCAAACAAGGATCAATGTCATATTTACCATACAATAACTAGTAACAGAGATGTCAAAAATCAATATCCATCCACAAAGATCCATTTTATTAATCCATATCAAAACCAATAACTAAATACATTATAATATCCATCACTAAGTCAAGCACATAAGTACACCAGCAACATAACCTTGTTACTTCCAATCATACATGATCCCTTTAATCCATGCAAATCAACATATATATATATATGTGTGTGTGTGTGTGTGTGTGTGTGTGTGTGTGTGTGTGTGTGTGTGTGTGTGTGTGTGTGTGTGTAGTGGGGACATGCCCTTCACTACTCATGCAGTTTCAAAAATAGGTTGCATTCTCATAATAGCCATACATATCTACAATATCAAATAGTAAGCATGTCAGCTTCGCCTAATAATAGATTACCCATAAATAAATCTAGTTTTAATCCTATTATTATCTCAAACTTTGCATGACTCTTGATCTCCTTCTTATTCTCAAAATAGCTTGGTGTGTCTTCCAAGTCTTCTATCAGAGTGTGTTCAGTACTTAATTCATCCTTATCCCGTGTATGAAAAATGGCTAAGTCTCGAACTCCAACTTTCCCCTGGGTGCGCTATGTATCCACTGATCTTTTGCACGTACCTACATGTCCAATCCCTATGCAACCTTATCTCACACACCTCTAGTAATTAGGCATAAATATGTCCAACCAAAATGATTTCTACTTTAGGATTAGTTGTAGAAGTAGGATTAAATACAGGATTCAGCCTTCTCTAGAGGTTTATCTCAAGCAACAAGGCCCCACAACTTGGAGACTGTCCCATGTTACCTCAAAATCCCTGAGTTGTCCATGTCTTGGGGAAGGGTGCAATGTTACACTTTAACAATATTATCACACCAAGTGGGATCACTTTGATCCCTTTTGTACATGGTGTTCCATTACACCATCCTGGTTTAATCTTCTTTTCATCAAGTTGATGTGTTCTTGGTGAGATATTAGACTTTGGAGGAATTTTCAAGTATATCTAGTGACTCCAGTATTCCAAAAAACCCATTATCTCAGTTGCAGACCATATTTTTCATTCTTTCATCTTTTCCATTCCTTCTATTCATTTCCATTCATTATCTCCCTTCCATTCTTTCCATGTTCTTCATTCATGAAGTTGTGTAATCATGAATTCATTTCCTTCATTGGATTCTTATTTTTAGTAGTAAAACCAATCCTCTCCATCCCCATAGTTTCAAAATAATCCTCTTAATTAGTTTTATAAGCCTCATCATGAAGAACATGCATATAACCCACCCCTGACTGACCCATTTGGTTATTCATCTAACCAAAATGTTTATGAAGAACAAGGTTATGTAGGTGATGGTGCCAAATTCATGGAAGATCCTGATTTCGAGAGGTACATTCAAGAAATGGAGTTGAGCATGTTACATCTCAAAATCAAATGTTCAATAAAGGAATCCATGAGTACTGTTAGGTTCCCTTTTCCATTGGTTGGCCCTAAACCAAGCAGGTTCAGCCCTCAACAGAAGTTGCACTTTATAGTTGAGATGATGCCAAAAATTGCAAATTGGGCTGAAGAATTAGAGGCTTACCAACCTATTGTTAGGAATATTTGTCAATGGAGGAACCCTACACTACAATCTTATAGCCCTCCCATTCCTCCTCCCCAACCTATGCCATCTCATCCTATTTTCCATGTTCCTAACTTTTTTCTTCCTTCTCCCATTGAGGACCCCCCTTCTCTATCTTCTTCCCTTCCATCCCACCTTCAATTATTTTCCATATTTCCTTCCAAATCCCCATATCCTTCACAAGAAGATCCTACACCTTCCATTCCACCTCAACCCTTGCAAAAATCAGTTGAGACCTAGCCCACCCCTCCTCTTTCATTCCCAAATCCATTTTTGAAAGAACCTAGTATGAAAATTATTCAGGAAGGGAATCAAGTTGAAGAACCTGACAGAGAATAATTCATTAAAAACTTGAAGGATCATACTTTAAATTTTATTTTCAATCAGATGAAACTGTTGGTTAAGCCGTAAAAAAGGTTGGGACTAAAGAAAAAATTTTGGGGGTTGGTTTTGTCGAAGATCAAGAATAACAGGAAGATGATCAATAATCTCTCTACTTTGAATGTAATGTGCACGATGGCACTATATTTACAGAGGTTTCTCATTCATACCATCTTGAAAAATTAGAAGAGGAGGAGGAATCAACTTCAAATGAAGAGGAGTACAAGGAGGATGACATACAAGTAGAGTGCCCAACATAGTTTGATCACGAAGAAATTTATTTCTTATCAAACTTGGAAGATTTCATTGGTGAGGAGGAGCCCATTGAAATCACCACTTTTTTTGTTCCACCATTTTTTTTCCAAAAAAAGGGCCTCTTACTATAGAAAAATCCCAAGAGTCATTCATGGAGGAGAGAAACGATGATGAAACCATTGCTAAATCATTAATCATGGAAGAGGAAGAGTATTTTGTTGAGTTGCTTTTAAAGGGAAAACAAAACAAAAATCATCTTGTAAGAAACTCCTTTCAAGAAGGTTTGCAAGATGACTCCATTCATTCAGTTGAGGTTCAAAATATTGAGCAAATCATAAGGATTATCCCATTGGTTCCAAAATCCCCTTACTTAATCAGGTATTTGGCTAGCTTGGAGAAAAAAATAGAGTTAAAACTAGTCATGCTCATTTTAGAGCATGGAGAAGAGCTTCAAAGTACCAAAGGTTAGATCTAACACATCCAACTGAATGTAATTCCACTTGAGGAGGTATTTATCATTTTTTTATTTGATACTTTGAAGAAACATGAAGTGTGGATAATGTTTGCACTTTTACCATGTCATTTTTGTTCCAAACAGATCTCATGGCCACATTTTCTAAGGAAAGGTAGCTATTTCTCACAACCTGTTACAGGTTTTTTTTAGATCCCTTTGTCTCTAGTTAGAGTAGGTTAGGTAGGTTTCCTTTCAGTAAAATAAGTGCAATGTGCAAAATCTGCATGTTTCCATTTGGAGCATGTATGATTTTCTCTATTTTGTACATAGTTTTTGTGTGTTGCATAGTTCATAGTAGTTTGTGTAGTCTTTCTTGTCCAAATCAAGTATGGGGAAGTTTTTAAAAGCTCAATCATTCAGCCCATGAGATCATTTCACAGTTAGAGACTGTGGTTCCTTCTCCTCAGTAAAAAACTTTCAGTTTTTCCTAGAAAGTTTACAAATATGTAAAAATATCTAGAAAATTAGGTTATAGATAAGACCAAGGTAACTCCAGATCATCCCGATTAGGTTTAACATTGAAATAAAATAGTTGGGAAGCTTTAAAGCTTCATTCAAATCCTACAGATTGATTTTAGAAAATTCTAGTTTATGCTAAGTTCATAACGGCTTTGGGGTGAGAACTTCAATTAAAAAAACTAGTTTTTAAAACTTATTGGGCTTAACTCCATGCCCAATGGACACATAAGGCTACTAGTCAAATTTAATAGGAAAATTTCCCCTAGAGGTTTCCCAAAATGTTATCCCAAATTAATCCCTTGAGTGGATAACACATCAAAAATGCACTTAGCCATTTTTAGTAGGTCTGAGATGTCTAAACAACTATTAAATTTAAGTTCCCAAAATCATTTGTCATTGGCTTTCAAAAACCACAAAAGACTATTTCATTTTACCGTGGGTTTGCATGAAACTTAGTATTCCATGGGTTCTCCTAACCCACGAAACAAAGGATCTCGGTCAAAGACTTAGGTGGGTTTAACTTAAATATGCAGGACATTTAAAATCCAAAAAACAAAGAATATACGTGGTAGAATCAAAGGCTGACAAGTGATAGAAGATTAACAGTCCAAAGCAAGACAAGTTTCAGCATTCCAAAAATTTCAAAGGTGATGAGCTTATCCGGAATCCAAGCTCCAGATTAAGCCTAAGTTCATATTCTGTCAGGTTTGTGTAGGTTAGAAAAGTCAAAAGGATAGGTGATGGCAAACTTCAAAGCCAAAAAGTTTCTAAGTCCCCCATAATTAGAAATTATGATGAAAAGAGCTACGTGGTGCCACCCTATTGGTTTGCCTTTCACATACTGAGAAATGCAAAGGCCCATCAAATCAGATACAAACACGAGGAAGGTAATATGTTAGGTCTTGACACAAGGGAGACATGTAGATTCCTTCTTATCTCACACTTCGCAATTATCACTTGAGGGTTTACAAAGGTCTGACATGTTTCAAATGTGGAGCTACCTTATTGGTCATAATTTTACAAATGTCATAGGAGCGCAAAGAAAATACTAAAAACGTGAAGTATGTAGAGTTTTCTCATTCTCTCACACTTCATAAATATCAGAAGAGACTATAAAAGAGTCTGACAACTCAGGGTCATGGAAATATCTCATTGTCTCTCTTTTCTAAAGGGGAATAAGGAGGTTTAAGGATAGTTTGACATACCGAAGGAATGTGGCATGGTCTTATTGGCCCATGTTTTCATAATGGCAAACCTACTCGTTTAAAGGTAAGGATAAATCATAGGAAGGGAAGTAAAAGCCTAACTTGTGACCCAATAAGATACTGACACATGGAAAAATATAAAAGAAAGCATACATTGGAAAATGAAATCTCTAAACCAATCATAGGCTTCCACGTGTCAAATTCATGTGCCTCTCAACTGGTAAACCTTCAAAGGGCCATATCTTTCGATTCTGAGCTCCAAATCAGAAAAAAATTCATATCGTTGGAAATATATCTTCAAGAAATTAAACTTGACATCATAAAAATAATTTTTTTGTTGATTTTGGAGTGTCAAAATGGAAAAACATGGCTTATAAGAAAAAAAAAGTAGTTTGCCACACAATCAATCAAATCAGGTAGCTCAACAGCCATAATTGATAAAGCACGGCTTCATTTTATTTTACAAGACATAATAGACTAAATGATGGATATTTAAGGTGCCCATGTCATTATAAGAATATTTTAATATAGACTATTTATGGTTGATGTCCAAAAAATCCATGCCCCTTCTCTCTTTCTCTGAGCTATATATTGTAAAACCTTTGATTTTGAAAGGGATGGCCATTATTATCTATAAAGTAACCATGTTAAAATGGTCTCCTAAGTAGATATGAACTTTAAGCCTTCATTTCTACCTTTGTAAATTCTTCTTTCCCTTTGTTTCAGCTATAATGGATTGTCCATATCTTAAGAAAAAAAAATCTATTTTGTGGCATGTTTTGTCTGCCCTAACTCATTTTTATTTGCAGTATTTCCTTCCTTTTAATCTTGCAATGGTTTATGCATATTTATTTCATTTACAAGATCCATTCTGATTGTTTTCAATCTCTATTACCTTTTTTTATTACTATCACTTCCCCTTTTATCTTAGGATTTCCCTTTTGACATCTCCTTCTAACACTGGTCCCATGGTATGTTTAGTTTAGGATTTTATTTGAGAATTAAGAGTAGTTGTAGCATTAGGAATAGGTAGAGGAACTAGCATTCTCTAGAGTTCTGCCACAAGAAACAAGGTTTCACAACTTGGAGGTAGTCCTATTTTTCCTCAAAATCCTTGAGTTGTCTATGAATCGGGATAGGGTGCAATTTTGAGCTCCAACAGACACCTCAAAAAACCATGCCACCTCATCAACAAACTCATCATTATCAAGAAACACAACATGACATCAATTATAGAAACCACCAATAAACCTTCATGATTCTTACTCCTTTTGACATCAATGAAACCTATTGACATCAATGACAACACTAATTTCAACCAATCTGCCCCTTTTTCATTGATGACAAACCCATTGATGGCAAACACATGAATCCATTCTCTCAAGACATCAGCTCATTCCCCCCTTTGACATAAATGAAAAAGTTTCATACTTGTGTAAAAACTTATTCTTCTTCTTATAACATCACATTATATCTCACCATTTTGTTGGAAACATCAAACAAATAAGACAAATTCCATTTAACCTCTTTCACCTTTAGTTTGAATCATCATATCTCCCCCTTGGAAAATGCATACCTTCCAAATATTACTCATACCTTTACCATGAAAGTTTTAACACATAATGGATACCAGTAGGTCAATGCAAAACTATCAGTAGCTTATAAAGAATGAACAACTACTTAACTTACAATGACAATCCTCATGCTCTTTCAACATCTACAAACTAAGCTTCATGTATAAAAAACTCAGAACTCCCCTTTACTCAATGAATATCTTAATTTTATTGTTAGATACCAATCATACAAAGATCACTTTTCTTACCATTAAACCAAATGAAACATACCTTGAGCATCTGATTCATGCATCTTATGACTGTCTTGAATTCATACATTCCTTCACAAAAATTGTGTACCTACTTTCTCATACTTGATTGACCCCCCTGAGTCCTTCACCTAATGGTAACTCACATTATCAAACCTGAATTGATTATTTACCTTAATTAAAACCACATACTATTACAACAAGATATCAATCATGGAACATAATACCCCTTACACAAAGCATACTACAAATCAATATCATTCACCATACTTGCACCATTTAATCAGTCAAGCTTGAAAGCATAAACAAACTTGATAGGTCCCCCTCTCAACATACATTCTCTCTAAATAAACTCACCTTACATTGAAGAATCAGGAATCAAACCAATGAAAATCATCATCATATGTTTGATATCAATGGATCTAACTCTACCAATTGTTAAAATATTAGACATAAAGAAAAACCTTTTTTCTTTCCTTTCATGATGTCAACAACACTTAAAAACTCTCTCAGCATGCTTCAACCTATTTTCATGACTCATCATACCTTCTTAGATCATATATCCTACTTATGGTGCTCAAAACATACCTTCTCAGCTTAATTGACTCATATCCAAAGTAAAAACTAGACTGCAACAAAATATTATCCAAACCACAGCGAAACCATAGCCAAAACATAAAAAATACATAGAAAAAACACAACAAGAACCTAATAGATGCACAACAAGATTCAAACACATGATTTTACACATCAAAATCACTCTAATTATTAATTTAGGTCTTCATACCCCTCTAGGTCCTTACACAAATATATCATTCAAATTCTAGGTCTTGAAGCATCTGTAAGTCCTCTTAACTATCCTTCATACGTATATCCCTCTTATAAACTTCTTGAAACTCCTATCTTAGCAACATGGCTCCATGAATCAGATTAAGACAACAATCACATACCTCAATCATCTTTAAAAAATTTTCAAACACATTCTTGAATCTCAATATGACTCCATAACATAGACTAAACTATATCAAATCAATAAAATATAAAACCATACCTTATAATTCTATGAGTCAAGCCGAAACACAATTTAGTGGTACTAGGTCTTCAATATAGTTTTGATACACCAAATTGACTCCACATTTATCCATCTACCTACCAATTATTCATATAAATTTCATAAAAAAACTCATATATCATCACTCTTATCTCACATCTATCCAATTCTCCATAAACCTATTAGATGCCCATCATGAATGTAGCTAGACTTAACTATCCTTCTCATAGATAACACTTCCTTTATATCATGTACCTCCTCTAGAAACTGAGATTGGTTACCTCTCTCTCATTATTTCCAGCTTAGTCCAAAGTATTCACCATGCCTTCTTGTGATTATACACTAATTATAGGAACCTAATAGGATCCCCTAACACCATGAATACATCCCTTGATTGAAAATAGTTCTAAGAATTGTGTGACTAAAACTAATTCTACTTTCCAACAAACTTATCTCATCAAGTTCACACACTCTTTGAATGATGTACTTGATACAAAGGGGTGGATCATGACACCCTATTATATGAAATCCATACCATTTCTCTTCATGGAATTATCAATGCTCACCTCTACATGAACTATCACATATGATTGAGACCCAAACATCTTCACTTTCCCTTATTTCATAGCTTCATAATGACAAACATACCTCAAAATCATCTTTGCAAAAACTAGGAAACACTACACACTTGAATGCTTCAAAATAACACACCACTAACTATCAATCTTGCAAAAACTTCTTGAAGCACAATAAAAAAGATCATACCTCATATAAATCTCCAAAGATCTTCTTGATGAAAAATAACTCCATGATTGTATCAGATGAAACCATCTCACACTTACCTAGTAACTCAACTTGATATTATACCAATAACACATCTTCATTGCTTCTACAAGAATGAAGTTTTCCTCTATGAAGCATAATAGAGACATCCCATTTACTAGGGTATTAGACTAGTACTAATTTAGGATATTCCAAAACCACCATGCAACCAAAAGAATGAAAATAATTCTTTAGAATCCATTTTTGATTGATTGACATATTTATCCTTTGTATACCATAGTAAATAGTCTACTTGAGTTCACATTTGGGCTCCATACACTAATATGTCCTTTCTTCTATATTATGTAGGTTATAGGATTCTTGTCTCGACTTGAGAGTTTTATAACCCTAAGAGGAAAAAATTATGCAATGTATCCTACATCATAGCAAATGTAGGAAACCATATTGTTGTTATTATCTCTTGACTTATCCTTCCTTTTGCTATTATCAAACTCATCCCTTGATACAAATCTAGAACCACTTATTTCATGACCAAATATATGACAAGAAATATAATCACAGAAAGAAATGAAATACCTCACTTCACTTGGATGACTTATTTCTCTCTTCATGCTTCTGCTCTCAACTTGTACTGACTCCTTCTAAATCTTAACTAAACCAAACCCGATCTCCAACTGGTTACACGAAACTTATAGTTTGGCTTGTACATCCTCTAGCTGATTCCTGATGTTTTTTATATCCTTCTTAGCTCATTTGAATGTGATGGTTGTAATATTTATCCATGGGGATTGATGACTGTAGTGCACAACTCTATGACCAAACCCACTAGATGAAAGGAAATATCCATTAAATTAACTTACATTCCTTTCACTACTTCAAAGTGTTGGAGCCTGTAATAGTTATGTTATATTTTAGTGACATATCATTGGATTTTATCCTATTTTTGGTTTGGTTTTAGTGATTGGTATATGTTTTTCGAATTTTATCTTCAAATTCTATTATTTGATGGAGAAATATAGTGCTTGTTTTATTTTTGTGCATGTTCAAAGTACCAATGTTTTCGAGGGTTATGAAATAAAAGAGGTAGTAAGCACTTTGGCGTGCTATCAGAAAAATCAGTTGCTTGTGAAAAATATGAGTATTGGGAATGAAATGTTAATTCTCCCTAGTACTCGAGGTAGGGAAATGTGTTGGAAAGTGTGAAATCACTGTGAGATGTATTCCTCTTTTCTTTGGTATTCGTGTAAAATGCAAGTTAGGTTCTCAAACCTATGATGTGAAAGAAAACATAAGTAAATGTCTAGATGAAATAGTAGTAATTTAAAAGTGTACATTATTCCTGAGAATATTTAATTCGATGATTTTAACAAGAGGCTCAAGGAGTTATGTGTGACTAGCTTATAACATAGCCGTCTTTTTAGAGCTCAAAATTAAGTCTACATTTTTCCTTACCTGGGAATGTTTTAAGTTCCCACTATGGGATTGGGCATCTGGTTGTGTGATGGGTGAATGTTTGGTATGTATTTATGGTTACTCCGGTGTGTATCAAAAGGAAGGAAAAGTAATTAGTCTTTTCCATTTGAAAAACACAAGAGTAATTAAGTAGTGAGCAGTTGGATTCTTCGTGTAAGATAATTTTAAGTTATGTGAAATGAATGATTCCAGTAGTGGAAATTGTATGAAGGTATTAATTGTGTGGATTTTTTTTATGGTTTAGTGCAAGTAAATATGAAATAAATGATATCTCTCAGTAATTATAAAATAGAAGAAAGAAAATACATGTCATACAATAACAACAAAAATGGAAAATTTATATTGAAAAGGTTCAACAACATATCAGTACATCACTCTACCATTAACATCCTACCATTCCCATGGCTCTGATCTAGAAAACCTATATTACCCCCTTAGAACCATTACATAATCCATTCCTGTAGAAATAAACCACTCATATGGATACCCCATATGCACCCACACTCGACCTCTAATCTATGACACCCAATACCCTATATCCTTTTCTATATCTAAATGTTTCCTTAAATAGGATAGGAGATCACCTAAAAATCATTCCAAAAGCAACCCCACATGCCAAATGTCATCATATCCTATTATAATCAATTTTCCAAGCCATGCTGATGCCAGCTAGCCATAAAAACCTCCCCTTTACAACCCATAACCATAATTATTCCCTAGAATATTTTGTTCTTGAGCTCCACGTATCCATGTAACAACCTTTTCATCATTACACTTATCCACAAATTCACGTGTTTTCAATGTGATACCCTTTAACTGAAATTTGGATAAGTCCTTAAAACCTTAAAACCTTAAATTCTCTTGCATGCAAACCTATCTCTCCTCGCATTCATTCACTTATGTGATTTTCTCCATAGTGCCTTCCATGCACACTCATCTTCTACTTTAGGACTTAGTCATTTTTTGGGCTCAACATCACCCCACACTAAATGTGTTTTCTATCTTTGGAAACTAATCTAATCTCCAACAAATAATAAAGAATGGAGGGAAATAATAACCTATACCCAGCTTGTGCCAAAGAACAAAAGAATTTTTCTACTGCTATACAAGGATTGGGAAGTTTTTGTTGAAGGATGCTTAAATTTTATTCCAGGAATCCACCTCACTCTATGCTTGTTGAAATAAATCCCCTATCAATGCACTGACTTCATCAAATGATAATTTATCACCTTTAGCCTTCAGTGTATCAACAATTTTTTTCCATCTGATTGCTAAGGTCACTCGGCATGTCCATCCTTCATGTAACTTGGGGATATAATTCCTTCACTTTATTTTTAATCAATAACCTTAAGTCTTCGATCACCTTGGAATTCTTCTTGACCTAAGCTATGATCTTGTCCCATTCTACCCTATTATTCTTGTTCTTTTCATGGAACTCCTTTAGGTCCACCTCATGGGTAGAAACCAATACACCTGCCACCCTATCCCTGTCTCCATAGTTATCATAGACAACTTAGGCCATGTTCACCATAGCTTTTACAGAGACAAGGAGATCAAAGTACTGAGTTATGATATTTTAAATTTTCAACTTCTCCTATTCTCTTTGTCATGCAAAAACCTCTTTTACCGACTCTAGCGCAAGTGGTTATTTCTCCATTGTGATCAAGCACATCAAATCCTCTAGGAAGTGGAAGGATGACTTATAATTTTGTTTAGGGGGGCTAAGTTTGGGTGCACTAAAATAATGGAGTCTGAGATAGTCTCTTATTTCTTGTAGGCTTCGTGCACCCTCACCTTTTCCTCTCTCAATTCATCCTTTAACTACGCAATTAAAAAATCCTTCCCTTTTATTTCCTTATATCTCTCTATTATCTCCTTATTCTTTTCCTCCAATTCCTCCTCCAAGGCTATGATTTTTTTATTCCTTCTTAATAACCTTTCCTCCACTTATACTAATACCTTGTTGAGAGTGTTACAATCTTGCTCATCCATTAGCCACTGGGTATCCACAATAGGATTCACCTCATTGGGGTTCTATGTTTCTATTACTGCATCTACACCAACTTTGAATTCAGGATCATAAACATGGGATTCAAGGTCTATGATAGTATCTTCCTCATTCCTGTGTACACACTATCCTTCTTAAATGATGACCAGTAGAAGATTTATTTTATAGGTACCATTCTTTGGAAACACACATGCAGGACCATGTTTGTATCATTGACATAAGTCATTGTGTGTCCTTGTGTTTCCACCATGCCCTTGCCACATGTGTGCAGTCCAGTTGGGAAGTTGACTACTAAACTCTTCTCCCTGTCTACACTCTCTTCCATTTCTCTCAATATTTATTCATTATTGTGCTCCACCTCGTGCTCTACCAAATATGTAACACCTCTAACATGGCTGATATCTATGATGAATTCTAGTTGGAAGGTGCAAACATTGACATGTGATTCTTGTCTTAAGACGGTGTACTCTTATGATCTATAAAATCATGTTTGTAGTAGGTAATATGTTATATTTGGAAATAGGTACAATTATGCCATGTTTATTCTTAATATAAAATGAAGCAACTCATCTCTTTTTATACAGAATAATTCACTTCTTGGGAATGAGAAATTGAGTTTTAGTTTTCATAATTCATGAGGATTTAGAACAACATTACCTTGGATCAATTACATTGATCTAAGGTATGCTTCTAATTTATAAAACTTGTGGTCATAATTACCAAGTCAGACAGATTAAAGGGTTTCTAGAATTTGACTGTAGTAAGGTCATGAATGATCTGATCTCCATGGATTTCTGCTTCGTATTTGAATTTGGGTATTAATTTGGTTCATCTTTTTGTTAAAGTGAAATGTAATTTTTACTAAGAACATGGAACCTAATAAAACTATGTTCCTTAAATTAGGAACTTTATCCTAAAAATGTAACCTGACCTCAGTTACTAAGTTATTTTGTTAATATGGGATGTTAAAAAGGGAATTACACTAAAAATTTAGACCTAAGAACCTATGTTAGCTCCTAAACTAATGTTGAACCTAACCTAATGTTTGGCTAACCTAAAAGGGGCCTATGAGATGACATAGAGAGGGGGAGCTCAGTGGCATCAACTCCTAGAAATTTATGAGGAAATTAATATGGTCTTATCTCTTTTTAAACTACCAAATTTGGCAAAAGTGTGAGGAAAGTTGGGGGAATGTGTTCGCATCTCCACCGAGTTTTAGTTGCATGCAATTTTGAACTTAGTCATTTCCAAACATAAAGGTGGCAGTGAGAGGAGAAGTGAAAGGACTGATAATCCTATTTTTCATTTAATATTTTGAAAATGGGAAAAACCACCTAGGAAGAAGAAAGAGGAGTTTTGGTTTTGTTTTGATCATTTGGTCTTCTCGAGCTTGAGCTTTGCATGTGGTTTTCGCTCTTCCAACCTCCAGTATGATTATTACATGAATGTTTATCATTACATGGTATGAGAAGATTAAATTGGCACTGTGTGAGCCATAAAAAGAAGAAGAAGAAGGTGTACAATAGTTTTTGGCATTTCAAAGGAAATAATTGAAGCTCTTCTTGGAGATTTTCTATGAAAAAATAGAAGACTGGAGCTCTATCAGGAATGATCAGCCATATCTGTTAAGTTTAATGATTTTACTTAAATGTTCATAAAAACAACTTTGATCTTTAAGGAAACCTTCTGGTTCTATTTTTGTGACTGCTTATACTATGCTTCATTGGTGTTTTGTTTGGTTTTCTTGGTTGTATTACCGATTTTGGTATGGTTTTTGGAAAATGTGTTCTAGGAGTATCATTTTCATACTTCTGGGTAACCTTTCTTTTGCATGAGTTCATAGAGAAGTGACTCAAAACTAGTTTTGATCAATTAAGAAATCTTTTAACTACCTGGTTACCTTGTTATCGTTGTTGGAAGATTTATATATATGAATCTTGTTGATAGATTTAGAACATGTTTTCTGGATATCTTTTTGTTCTAGTTGTTTCATTGATTTACTTTTTATTGCAGAATTTGAAGACCACCATTTGTTTCTGTTTGAGGAAAAAATTATGTTATGAGTTACATGTTTGAACATTACTTCGACTAAGTATAGATCCTCATATTTTGACTTGCATGTCTTCTTTCTAATGTGGTTAAATGAAATTTTGAAGGACCCTTTGTGTAGACAATAGGCCATTGTATTTTAAGTATACAATATTTTATGAATGAGTCTGGTTTCTTGATAATGTAAGTGGAAACATTATTTTTTTAACTTACTATGAAACTATAAGTTATCAGAGGAATACCCACTTCGTGTTTTGCTATGAAATTTCATTTTGGGTATCAATTGTTGTAATAGTTCATTCATCAAAAGTCTATAATATTTCATATCTGTTAAGGTCAATTTTCCTTGTTGTATACTTCCCATGTTCTCTTAAACCACTTTGAGATTTTGATCTTGGTAACAAATATTTTTGGATCTGAGTTAACGTTTTTATTATTGCTGAATATTAACTCTTGTTGGGAGATTCTTGAATGCTTATCTTCCTTATTGTTAAAGGGTAGAAACCATTGTAGGACTATTTCATTTTGGACCTATTGTTCTATTATTTTCTTTCCTCCCTTCACTGAGATTTTTAGGAACTGAATCGATTTTGTTATCCTTTTGATGAAATCATTCTTTTTGAACTTTTCTTTATTGAAATGACAAAAGGTAAAGGTTTGATGTTTGTTTTACGTTCCTTTTTCTTGTTTCTTTTTTACTCATCCTATTCGGGACTTGGGTGAATCTCTGTTTAGATATTGATTTGGTCCGTATGTGAACTATTCTTAACTATTTCAGCACCTGATGTGAGTTTTTCAAATGAAATTTGTTCTATGTATTTTCATTATTCTTTGCATATGAAATGTTTACTCTTCTTCAGAAGAGTTTAGACAAATGAGGAGACTAAAATCTCACTCATTCCCTCTTCAATCTTATGATGGGGAATATTGTTCACTGATGTATCATTGTTGTTCCTTCTCTGGTCTATTTTAGCTTATATCACTTTTTACCTTATGATAGGACTTAGTGTATTAATGTCCTTAGGGAAAAAAAATAGAAGTTTATGTTATTATTAAAGGGAGTATCAATCCTTGTATAAGTTCCAAACTTAAACTAATCTTCTCCTTTCTGGAATATTAATGATTGTGTATGTTGTATGGGGCTTGAATGTTAACTTGTTTACTTTATAGAAGAAACCTTATACTGAATGATGTTATCTTTGAATTCTAACTTGAATTGAATACTAATTTGAGCCTAGGACTTTTAGGATGCTTCAATCAGGATTAGTTTAATTTTTTATGATGATTTAGCTACCCTTACTTGTTTGTATGATCTTATTTATGATTAATGCCATCTTAGACTTTAAGATGAATCTGAGATAGTGGGAAAATTAAATGGAAGGAAATATTCATTACTTTTCAAACGGTAGAATTAAATCTGAAAGATAGTTTTATGTATCTTATATTCTTCTTGTTAAATAGATTTAAGTTATTAAAGGAACTTAAATTGGTTAAATTAAAGTGAAGGTAAGGTTCAGATGAAATGATAATTCTTCTTTAACTATGTAGGTTAAATTTTGTATGATGAAATGGGTTTTATGATGGAAAGTTAGGGTTGATAGGTTGATTGACCAAATTTTACTTTTGATTAGAAACTTTAAAACATCTCTCTCTCTCTCTCTTGTTCTTGTATTGTATTATTTATGGTTAATTCTTTCTGTTAGTTTCAGTTGTGTTTTCTAGACTATTTCATAAAAAATAGAGTTATTTTTATGAAACAGTTAGTTAAAAGCACATCGTTTAATGATATAGTGCTTATCATGCTCAATTTAATGAACTGACCCTTGCCAACAATTTTGTAGATGGATTTCATAAAATATGAAAGGAGAAAGACATATAGGAAGTTACATCTGTTTTACTAAAGAAATTGTTTCTTTATTTTGATGATATGTGGCTTCATTATTTTGAGATGTACTTGATGGAAAAGAAAGTTGTGATAAGATTTAGTTTTGTATTGATGTATTAATACTTTGTAATCTTTGAAACACTTATGGATTCATTAAATGTATCACTCCTTCTTGATGAATAAAAGATGTGATGATTTCTAAGTAATACTTATTTGTAATACTTTCTTGACATGAATTGGGTTGAATTGATATGTATTATCCTAATGAAGGAGGGAAGTTAATATACTTAAATTATATGAAATGTTTGGGGTAGGGATCTGAGTTTTTAGTTGTATATTTTCTCAAGTAGAGATGCAACTTATAAAGTTGAAATTTTTAAGCAGATACTCAACCATTACAAAAAGGATTGTATTTGAATTATATGGATGTATGTGTATTAAACCTTGATAATAATTAATAATGTGCAATTTGTTTATAAATGGACATTAGCCCATAATATAGGGGAGAAAGATACTTTCCATAAAATGAATCATAGACATAACTAAAGATCTTGTTAAAAGTATCATGATTATTGTAATTAAATAATTAAAAGTGTTATTCCTTAATCATACTTCCTTAATAAAAGTTAGGAATGGTTGGAAGGAAACTGAAATGGTAATTTAGAATTCATTCCCATGAAGTCTAAAATAAAAGGTTTACATTGAACTTATTTAAGCTAGGGCTGAAATAAGTAAGAAATTAATTAACACTTTCACAAATGCAAGATCTATTATGTAAAAACATGATTCAATTTATTCCTTGTGTAATAAACCTAAATATGTAATTAATTGGTTAGAAAGTAGATTTTATCTACATCTACCTCAATGTAGTTCAAATTGTAACCTTATAGGTTAAAGGACCTAATTGAATAAGTATGGTGTAGATGTAATTGAATAAGTATGTTTGTCCAGATGAGAGAAATCAGTTGGATTTTGACACACACCAACTGCAACATAGTACCTTTGTAATGACTAGAGTCATTACGAGTATACTATGATGCAGTTGATATGTCTTAACACCCTACATAGTTTGTTTAAGTTGACCAACATAAGTGCATGACTGGATCACGGGTCTTCCCTATGCGAAGATATGGACATGATCTAGTGTCAGGGTCAACTCACGTTGAATTAGGATAACTAGACACACCCAATCAATGTAAGTTGATTGAGTATGTCTATGTACCCTTAGTCACCACAAGAATTCCTCCACACTAGGGCATGTTACTAACCATGTCTAGGGTTAAAATTTGAATCAAGTGGGACTAACAGAAGTCAGTGAAGACCACTCTAGATAAAAAAAAAAGTGTGGTGAAGGACTTATTCCATTTGATGAGTATGTCATCTAGGAATGTAAACATGATAAACATGTTTAAAATATTTGGCCAAAGTATCAGAAGATTTTGGTTTCATTTTCCTATGTCACCTAGTTTAAGAAGAGGGATTTTAGATGAATATTGGTAACAGATATTCAGATAGGCCTCTTAAGCAGAACACTTGGGTAGCCTAAAAAGGTAAAGGAACCAAGTATACATTGTATACACATTACTGAGTAACATGAGAGATCGGTTTAATACCGAGTCATGAAATGAGAGATTGGTGTTTCACTGAGTCATTACAGTTGCATATGGTTTTTTGTTATGAGATAGTTTGGCATTGGAATGTGTGTTCTAAATTATGTAATTTAGAATAGAGAACATTATGTAAAAAAAATTCCTTGTTTCTAAAGTCTTAAAATGGGAATGTTACATCTTGGTATCAGAGTTGAAAGTTGCATCTCTTAGACCTATTATGTCCATAATCTAATAAAAACTTAATTTTCTTGTTAACAAAAATGGTTAGAATAATGGGAAATGCTACAAACAACCAACCCCCAGGTGGAGAGGCAGCTACCACCAAAAACATGATGAGATCCTTGCTTCCCTGTTGGACAAAAGAGATCATCTAGTTGTACTTGAATAACAAGTTATGGGTAATGAGGAGGAGGAAGAAGATGCTGGTAATAACAATCAGCCACCTCCTGTGGACAACGCCAATGTTGGGAATTTGGACGTTGATAATAATAATGTTGCAAATGCTAATGTAAATGTACCCAATTATCCTGACAATAAAAAGGCAAGGTTAGCAATTGAACTCATAAATGATATAAAAAGGATAAGTCCACCTAAGTTTGATGGCACAACACTGGGGGATGGAGTTGAGACCTAGCTCAGTGAAATGGAGAAGTACTTTGCAATAAGAAACTTCTCAGAGGAAACAAAAGTTGTATGGGGAGCTTATCATCTTTCCCATGAGGCATCTTCCTGGTGGGACAACTATAAGGTTGAATTGAATATTGATGAATCAAACATCATTTGGGATCAATTTAAAAACTGCTTGAGGAAAATATGGTTACCACAACTTTACTATGATCAGAAGATGTCTGAATTTCAGAACTTATCTCAAGGGAAGTTAACTATAACAGAGTACTGGGAGAGGTTCACTAAACTTCTTAAGTACGTACCTCAATATAAAACTGATGAGAAGTTAAGAATATGAAAGTTCATTATGGGATTAAACCCTATTATAGGGGGTGAAGTAGATGTTCACAGCCCAACCACCATGGAAGGGGTTATAGAAAAATCCATTCGGTAGGAACATACATTAAAAGCAATCTTTTCCCATAAGGAAGAAAAAAAAGAAAATTACTAAATCTTTTTCATCTTTTGCACCCAAAAAGGGGGCATGGAAGAAGTTTGGTACCAAAAATAATTTTTTTGCTGATAACAGTAAGAAAACAACAACAAATAAACCTGTTGCAAATGTTCAAAACAATTTCATTAAGAACAGTAATAATGGACAGAATTCCTATGGAGGACAGAACAACAATTTCAAGGCTAGAAATAAATTTGAGCCTAAAAGAGGACCTGTAGGAGGCTTCTAAAACTATGGAAAGGATCATTATGCAAATCAATTCCCTCTAAGGAAATATGACAATAATCTGTAACATAAAATACATGCTGCAGTAGCTGATAAACAAGCTAAAAAGAAAGTTATGCCTATAGAAGTGGCAGGTAAGCTATTTGGTATGCCTGTTACTATAATTTTTGATACTGGAGCTACTAAATGCTTTATTTCTAGTAAATTAGCTTCAAAACTAAAAAGAAAAGCTAGAAAAATGGAAAAATCTTGGGTTGTACATTATGGAAATAATTTTGTCCACACAGCCAGTCTGTGTTTTTTGGACCAGTCCTAGACTTGCCTAGTTTTTCCACTAAATTTGATCTTTATGTTTCTCTTTTGGCATTGTATGATGTCATAATAGGTGTTAAATGGATTTCTGAACATAAGGCTAAAGTATACCATTTTGAAAAACACAATAAATTTCTTGATGACCTGTAGAAAATAACAAATATCCAAGGGATAAAATGTGAGATTTCAGTTAGAAAATTGTCAGCTATGCAGCTTAAAAAGGCCAAAAACAAAGGTTGCACCTTGTATGCAGTAAAAATTTCTGAAACAACTGAAGGGGATAGTGATTTCTTGGAAAAATATCCATTGTTAAGGGATTTCAACAATGTGTTTCTGGAAGAACTACTTGGTCTTCCACCCAAAAGTGAGTTTGATTTCACAATTGAGATCAAACCGAGAACTGAGCCTATTTCTAAGGCACCATATCAAATGACTACCATTGAAATAGTAGAGCTTAAGGCACAATTACAAGAACTGTTGTCTAAAGGTTTGATAAGACCAAGTGTTTCACCTTGGGGAGCAACGGTAATTTTTGTGAAAAATAAAGATGGAACACTTAGGTTGTGTATTGATTATAGGATGTTAAAAAAAGAAACAAATAAAAAATAGATATCCACTTCCTAGAATCAATGATCTATTTAATAAGATGCGTGGTACATCAGTATATTCTAAGATATATCTTCCCTCTGGGTATCATCAGTTAAGAATTAAAGATGAAGATATTCATAAAAAAACCTTTAGGAAAAGGTATGGGCATTATGAATTTACAGTTTTACCTTTCAGTTTAACAAATGCACCTATAACGTTTATGAATTTAATGAACAATATCTTTCAAGAATACCCAAACAAGTTTGTACTTGTATTCTTGGATGATATTCTCATATATTCTAAAAGCATTGATGAGCATCATGAGAATTTGAAAATAGTACTTGAAATCTTAAGAAAAATAAGATTGTATGGTAAGTTGTCCAAATTTTCTTTCTATGAGACAGAAGTGCACTATCTAGGACATGTCATAAGTAAAGATGGAATATCAGTAGATCCATCAAATATTGTTGCAATAAATGAATGGCCTGCACCTAAGAATGTATATGAATTCAGAAGATCCATGGGTCTTGCTGGTTACTATAGAATTTTTTTAAAGGACTTTTCAAAATTCATTGCACTAATAACTTCATTACAAAAGAAATATAAGAAATTTTTTTGGAGCGAAAAATGTGAATCAACATTTAAAAATCTTAAGGATCAATTAACATTTGCACCTATTTTGGTTGTACGTGATCCAAATGGAAATTTTATGGTAGTTACAAATGCTTCTAGAGAAGGACTCAGAGGTATTTTGTTACAAAATGAACATGTTATAACATATGAGAGAGAAAACTCAAGTTAAATGAGTTGAATTATGCTCCCCATGACCTAGAGCTTGCTTCCATAGTACATGCACTTCAAGTATGGAGACATTATCTTTTAGGAAGACCTTTTAAGCTAAAGACTGATCATCTTGGGCTGAAGTATATTTTCACTCAGCCAAATCTGAATGCAAGACAATGAAGGTGGTTAGATTTTTTGTCACAATATGATTTTGACATAAGTTACATAAAAGGAAAAGAAAATAGAGTGGCAGATGCACTAAGTCATAGGAAACATATTTTTGCACTTATAACTTTGAGAACTTAGTTTAAGGATGAGGTAAAAAGTATCATGGAATCTGATTCATACTTTCAGCAAGTAAAAACAACACTTGTTGTAGATCCAAATGACACAAGATATAAAGGTTTTCACTTCGATAATGAAGGAATCTTGAGATATGATAAACGGGTGTATATACCTATGGGAAACGAGTTAAGGAAAAATTTAATGGAGGAATTTCATAATTCACCTTACTCAGGACATCCTGGTATTACAAAAATTCTTAATGATATAAAACAACAATATTTTTGGAAAGGGGTGAAGAGATACATAACTAATTTAATGACACATTGTTTGGAATGCCAGCGTGTTAAGGCTGAGCATATGCACCAAGCTTGGTTTATTGTATCCTCATAGCATACCATATGTATAAGTGGCAGTAATTATCATGGATTTTGTTCAAGGGATGCCAATGTCAAGAAATAAACATGATGTTATTTTAGTTGTTGTTGATAAACTGACAAAAGTAGCACATTTTATTGTTGGTAATCTTAAGGATGATTCACCTGTTTTAGCAAAAATATTTGTGCATGAAATTTTCAGATTGCATGGAGTACCTGAATTGATCATATCAGATAGAGACCCTAGAATGACATCTCAATTTTGGAAAACGCTTAATGCAGCCTTAGTGACTAAACTAAATTTTAGTTCAGCATACCATCCAGAAATAGATGGTCAAACTGAGAGAGTTAATCAGGTTTTGGAAGATATGTTACGAATGTACTACATGGATCAGCAGTACAAATGGGAAGAATACCTTCCTTTAGTTGAATTTTCTTATAATAATACATATCATGCCTCTTTGAAAATGGCACCTTTTGAAGCGTTGTATGGAAGGAAATGTAGAACTCCAGTTAGCTGGGATAACATAGAAGACAGAGAGGTAATTGGACCTAAAATCCTTACTGAAATGGAACAACAAGTTAAAATGATTCGTGAACATTTAAAAGAAGAAACAGATAGGAAAAAAGTTATGTAGATCTAAAAAGGGTTGATAAGAAATTTGAATTGGATGAAAAGGTCTTTTTACAGGTTAAGCCGAAAAAGAGTTCTATAACCTTTAGCAAGGAAGCCAAGTTATCACCTCATTATGTGGGACCCTTTGAAATTGTTGAAGTAATCAATCTTGTAGCTTATCGTTTAGCATTACCACCTGCTTTATCATGAATGCATGATGTTTTCCATATTTCTTTGCTTAAGAAATACATTTCAGATTTATCACATGTGTTAAATTGGGATTCCTTGCAGGTCCAAGACCAGGAATAATCATGTTTGAACCCATTAGAGTGTTGGAAAATCACTAGTTGCACTTGAGAGATCGTGAAATTAGTCAATACAAGGATCTAGTGGGACCAATTTAATGAAGAAAGTGCAACATGGGAAAACCTAGAGGACATGAAAACTGTTTTTCCTGATTTATTTGAACAAAATTAATTATGTTGATTGATAATAAATGAAGACCTTATTTTGAACTTATCAATAATTCTTCCATTTTTGGGTAGGTACTATATTCTTTAGTACTGAAACAACTATTTTGATGTTGTAATAAATTGTGGAAATTTGAAATTCTCAATTCTAGTTTCTATTTATGAACTTAAGGATGAAAGAACTATAATTAGGATTATTTTTCTTGTCTGAGAATTGGGACTAAGTTAATCATCGGGATGATGATGATTTTTAGGAGGGAGGTATGTAACACCTCTAACATGGCTGATATCTATGATGAATTCTGTTTGGAAGGTGCAAATGTTGACATGTGATTCTTTTCTTAAGATAGTGTACTCTTATGATCTATGAAATCATGTTTACAGTAGGTAATATGTAATCTACTGAAATAGGTACAATTCTGCCATGTTTATGCTTAATATAAAATGAAGCAATTCATCTCTTTTTATACAGAATAATTCACTGCTTGGGAATGAGAAATTGAGTTTTAGTTTTCATAATTCATGAGGATCCAGAACAACATTACCTTGGATCAATTTCATTGATCCAAGGTATGCTTCTAATTTATAAACCTTGTGGTCATAATGACCAAGCCAGATAGATTGAAGGGTTCCTAGAATTTGACTGTACTAAGGTCATGAATGATCTGATCTCCATGGCTCTCTACTTCGTATTTGAATTTGGGTATTAATCTGGTTGTTATTTTTGTTAAAGTGAGATGAAATTTTTACTATGAACATGGAACCTAATTAAACTATGTTCCTTAAATTAGGAACTTTATCCTAAAAGTGTAACCTAACCTAAGTTACTAAGTTCTTTTGTTAATATGGGATGTTAAAAAGGGACCTAAGACTAAAGACTTAGACCTAAGGACCTATGTTAGTTCCTAAACTAATGTTGAACCTAACCTAATGTTTGGCTAACCTAAAAGGGGCCTATGGGATGACATAGAGAGGGGGAGGTTGGTGGCATCAACTCCTAGAAATTTATGAGGAAATTAATATGGTCTTATCTCTTTTAACTGCCAAATTTAGCGAAGGCATGAGGAAATTTGGGGGAATGAGTTGGCATCTCCACCAAGTTTTAGTTGCATGCAAATTTTGAACTTAGTCATTTCCAAACTAAAAGGAGGTTGCAGTGATGGGAGAAGTGGAAGGACTGAAAGTCCTATTTTGCATTTAATATTTTGAAAATGGTGAAAACTACCTAGGAAGAAGAAAGAGGGGTTTTGGTTTTGTTTTGATCATTTGGTCTTCTTGAGCTTGAGCTCTGCATGTGGTTTTTCTCTTAGAACCTCCAGTTCAAATTCTTGCATGAAGTTTTATCCTTGCATGGCATGAGAAGATCGAATTGGCACTATGAAACTATAAGAAAGAGAAGAAGAAGGTGTAGAGGAGTTGTTGGCATTTTGAGGGAAGAATTGAAGCTATGCTTGGAGATTTTCTATGAAAAAGAGAAGACCAGAGCTCTATTAGGCATGATAGGCCCTATCCATTAAGTTTTATGATTTTACTTAAATGTTCATAAAAATAACTCTTCTCTTTAAGGAAACCTTCTGGTTCTGTTTCTGTGATTGCATTTTATGCTTCATTGGTGTTTTGTTTGGTTTTCTTGGTTACATTATCGATTTTGGTATGGTTGTTGGAAAAAGGTGTTCTGGGAGTATCATTTCATACTTCTGGGTAACCTTTCTTTTGCATGAGTTTGTAGAGCAGTGACTCGAAACTAGTTTTGCTTAGTTAAGAAATCTTTTGACTACTGGGTATTATTGCATTGTATGTGTTTGGGTTTGTTAAAATCTGAAGATTCTTACTTGCATGGTTACCTTGTTATCGATGTTGGAAGATTTAGATATATGAAACTTGTTGATATCAAAATATTATCTCAGATGTTGTTGTTGTGGTTGTTGCATTGATTTACTTGTTGTTGCAGACTTTGAAGACCACCATTTGTTCTATTTGAGGAAAAAATTAGGTTATGAGTTGCATGTTTGAACATTACTTTGACTAAGTATAGATCCTCAGATTTTAACTTACATGTCTTCTTTCTGATGTTGTTAAATGAAATTTTGAAGGACCCCTTGTGTAGACAATACACCATTATATTGGAAGTATAACATGTTTTATGAATGAGTCTGGTTTCTTGATAATGTTAGTGGAAACGTTATTCTATTTCAAATTACTCTGAAACTGTAAGTTATCAGAGGAATACCCACTTCATGTTTTGGTATGAAATTCCATTTTGGGTATCAATTGTTGTAATATCTCATTTTTCGAAAGTGTACATGATTTCATATTTGTTAAGGTCGATTTCCCTTGTTACATACTTCCCATGTTCTCTTAAACCACTTTTGTATTTTGAGCTTGGTAACAGATCTTTTTGGATATGAGTTAATGTTTTTTTACTGTTGAATATTAACTCTTATTGGGGATGCTTGAATGCTTATCTTCCTTATTGTTAAAGGGTAGAAACCATTGTAGGTTGTTTTGGTTTGGACATGTTGTTCTATTGTTTTATTTCCTCCCTTCACTGGGCTTATTAGGAACTGAATATATTCTTTTATCCTTTTGATGGAATTGTGCTTTTTGAACTTGTCTTTCTTGAAATGATGAAAGGTAAAGGTTGGATGTTTTTTTTACATTCCTTTTTCTTGGTTCTTTTGTACTCATCCAATTTTGGACTTGGGTGAATATTTGTTTAGATATTGATTTGGTTGTATGTGAACTATTCTTAACTGTTTCAGCACCTGACGTGAGTTGTTCAAATGGAAATTTGTTCTATGTCTTTTCAGTATTCTTTGCATATGAAATGTTTACTCTTGTTCATAAGAGTTTGGATAGATGAGGAGACTACAATCTCACTCATTCCCTCTTCAATCTTATGATGGGGATATTGTTCAATGAGGTATCGTTGTTGTTCCTTTTCTGGTCTATTTTAGCTTATATCACTTTTTGACCTTGTGATAGGACTTAGTGTATTAATGTTCTTAGGGAAACAAAACATAAGTTTATGTTATTATTAGAGGGAGTATCGAGCCTTGTATAAGTTTCAAACTTAAACCAATCTGCTCCTTTCTAGAATATTAATGATTGTGTATCTTGTATGAGGCATGAATGTTATCTTGTTTACTTGATAGAATAAACCTTATACTTTTGATAAGGTCTGAATGATGTTATCTTTTTCTTCTAACTTGAATTGAATACTAATATGAGCCTAGGAATTTTAGGATGCTTCAATCGGGGTTACTTTAATTGTTTATGATGATTTAGTTACCCTTACTTGTCCGTATGATCTTATTTATGATTAATGTCATCTTAGACTTTAGGATGAATCTGAGATAGTGGGAAAATTAGATGGAAGGTAATATTCATTACTACACAAATAGTAGAATTAAATTTGAAAGATAGTTTTATGTATCTTATATTCTTCTTGTTAAATAGATTTAGCTGATTGAAGGAACTTAAATTGGTTACATGAAAGTGAAGGTAAGGTTCAGATGAAATGATAATTCTTCTTTAACTCTGTTGTTTAAAATTATGTATGATGAAAGGGGTTTTATGATGGAAATTTAGGGTTGATAGGTTGATTGACCAAACCTTACTTTTGATTAGAAACTTTAAAACATCTCTCTCTCTCTTCTTCTCTCTCTTCACTTCTTCTTAGATTGTATTCTTTTTGGTTAAATCTTTCTGTTAGTTTTGGTTGTGTTTTCTGGATTGTTTCATAAACAATAGAGTTCTTTTTATGAAACAGTTAGTTAAAAGCACATCATTTTAATGATATAGTGCTTATCATGCTCAGTTCAATGAACTGACCCGTGCTAACAATTTTGTAGATGGATTTCGTAAAAGATGAAAGGAGAAAGACATATAGGAAGTTACATCTATTTTACTAAAGAAATTGCTTCATTATTTTGAGATGTACTTGATGGAAAAGAAATTTGTGATAAGATTTAGTTCTGTATTGATGTATTAATACTTTGTAATCTCTGAAACACTTCTGGATTCAATAAATGTATCACTCCTTGATGAATAAAAGATGTGATGATTTCTAAGTAATAATTTCTTGACATGAATTGGGATGAATTTATATGTATTATGCTAATGAAGGAGGGAAATTAATATACTTAAATGATATGGAATGGTTGGGTAGGGATATGAGTTGCTAGTTGTATTATTTTACTCAAGTAGAGATGCAACTTATAAAGTTAAGATTATTAAGTAGATACTCAACCATTACAAAAAGGACTGTATTTGAATTATATTGATGTATGTGTATTAAACCTTGATAATAATTAATAATGTGCAATTTGTTTATAAATGGACATTAGCCCATAATATAGGGGAGAAAGATACTTTCCATAAAATGAATCATAGACATAACTAAAGATCTTGTTAAAAGTATCATGATTATTGTAATTAAATAATTGAAAGTGTTCTTCCTTAAGAAGACTTCCTTAATCAAAGTTAGGAATGCTTGGAAGGGAAATAAAATGGGAATTTAGACTTCATTCCCATGAAGTCTAAAATAAAAGGTTTACATGGAACTTATTTAAGCTAGGGCTGAAATAAGTAAGAAATTAATTAACACTTTCATAAATGCAAGATCTATTATGTAAAAACATGATTCAAGTTGTTCCTTGTATAATAAACATAAATATGTAATTAATTGGTTAGGAAGTAGATTTTATCTGCATACCTACCTCACACAGTTCAACTTGTAACCTTATAGGTTAAAAGACCTAATTGAATCAGTATGGTGTAGCTATAATTAATCTGTAATGAAGTGATTAATGAGATATTAAACTTTCAATAAAAGGTATGTTCATCTAGATGAGGGAACTCAGTTGGATGTTGAAACACACCAACTGTAGCATAGTACATTTATAATGAGAGGAGTCATCACGAGGATACTATGATGCAGTTGATATGTCTCAACACCCCACATAGTTTGTTCAACTTGACCAACATAAGTGCATGATTGGATCATGGTTCTTCCCTATGCGGAGATAGGGACATGATCTAGTTTTGGGGTCAACTCACATTGACTTAGGATAACTAGACACACCCAATCGATGTAAGTCAATTGAGTATGTCTATGTACCCTTATTCACCATGAGTAGTCCTCCACACTAGGGCATGTTTCTAACCTTGTCTAGGGTTAAACTTTTAATCAAGTGGGACTAACAAAAGTCAGTGAAGACCACTCTAGATAACAGAAAAATTTGGGTGAAGGACTTATTTCGTTGACGATTATGTTGTCTAGGAATGTATACATGATAAACATATTTAACATCTTTGGCCAAAGTATCTCAAGTTGTTGGTTGTGTTGTCCTATGTCACCTAGTTGAAGAAGCAAGATTTCAAATGAATATCGGTAATAGATATTCAAATAGGCCACTTAAGCAAAACACTTGGGTACCCTAAAAAGGTAAAGGAACCAAGTATACATTGTATACACATTACTGAGTAACATGAGAGATTGGTTTAATACCGAGTCATGAAATGAGAGATCAGTGTTTCACTGAGTCATTACAGCTGCATATGGTTTTCTGTTATGAGATAGTTTGGAGAGAACATTATGTAAATTTTTTTTATTGTTTCTAAAGTCTTAAAATGGGAATGTTACAAAATACTTGATGATACCCGCTACTTCCCTCTCCACTGTGTCATCTAACTATTCATTAGACATGTATGGGGTCCTATGCACATTCTTCCCCACTTCCTCTTCACTTATTTCTTTCTCTCAAGCGCCATCCAAAAATTCATCTTGCTCTTCATCAGATCCATGTACATCAAAAACTAAGGGATTACCACCTTCCTCACACTCCTCATTCTCCTCCTCTGACTTGTCACCTTTCATGCTCTTTATCTCCTCAGAGTCTGAACTCTATGTCATATTTTAATTCTCATGTTACTAGTGCATCTGCATGTATCACAAGGGACATTTCACTTCACACATGTGCACATTATCACGTACACAGGGTATTTCTTCACACATGTGCACACACACTTGTACACACACGTCTGACTGCATACACACACATGCGGTATGAACTATATACGAACGCAGTGCACTTCATGCATACAGTTTACTTTCTTTCATGCACTTCTTTGCACACTATCACATTTCTTTTGCAGGGGTCTTCTGGGACGCACACATCATCCACATCACACACATCAAGTGCAAGCATAAGCACACACACGTATGCACACACTTGTTTGCACGCATGCACACAATAAGCATTGACAAGCATTTCACACATGCACATGGGCACGCATGCACACACACACTTCACACACACATGAATGCATTCTTACACACACAATGACGTGCACACACACACACACACATGATCTTGACCCACATCACACTCGCATAAAATCTAAGTTTATAGCCCCATGCACGTGCACACATGTTACACACACGTTTTGCACAGTATTCCACTGTGACAGGCACACACAGGTAGTTTACATGCATGTAGCACGTTTGTGCACATCTATCACAGTGCACACATGCACATACGCATACACGTGTTGGTATAAAGTGAACTCCACCTCACACATGCAGACATAGGTTGGTATGTGTACATGCATTCTACATGTGCTACACGCATACAAATGCATCACAAACATTCACTTGTACACACTTCACAAAGTGTGCTTTACACGCAATAGTCATTGCATTAGAAGTGTATGCATGTGCATGAGCTTAGTGCGGGAATGGTCCACTTCAGGGTACACATAATCACATAGCATATACACATTCACATAGCGCACTGCATACCACACACATAAAAATACACACACGCACACAAGGACCCATTACTCACGCACATACGCATTGATCACCCATCACACATGACACACATGATCACACACTACACATGACAGGATGACAGGTTGTACATCATTCACTTCTGACACACATGCACAGTACATGTGCACTTACACACATCACATGCACACACATGTGCACTTACACATTTCACATGTCACATGTACAGTTGGGTGACACAGGTGCGTGGCACATCTTCATGGTATGCACATGTAATTTTGGCGATATCACACACACAGCGTGATCACACTTCGTATATTCATATTTCACAGCTATTTTCTTAACAACGTCCTTCTTATCAAATTCATCATGTATTGATTCTCCTGAGCACACACAGCACACACATACACATGAAGATCAACTACGCACTTAAGCACAAGCATACTCCATGCGAAGCACACACACATGAATCATGCACGTATGTAAGCAATCAAGCCACCAATATAACCTCATGGGTTTTCCAAGAACTAAGTCAATACTCATAGAGTTCAAGAGTCCAGAACTATACCTAACGAACTAGATAATATCTCACTAGAGTCATCTAAATACAATGGTTTGGCATCCTATGCCACTTTCACATAAGTAGGGTGAGGATAAATACAATAAAGGTAAATAATGTACTTAGCTGGTGATCATGAGATAAGGTAAATACCTACTCTATAGCACATCTTTCACATGTGAGACACACACATTCACATCACCTATTAAAATGCACATCACACAAACTACACACACATACATGCACACACACACGTACATTACACACAGTGGTTGATATAGATGGTTTTCACTTTGCACACTTCCCTTGCACATACTTTTGTGACACATGCACTCCATACACTGGTGTCCACTATAAACATCAATTCCTTATAATTTCTTAAAAATGTCTTGATTTAACAATGAGGCAATCATATCCTTTGATTCCAAAAATATGAAATTTAGTCAAAGTGCAGTTGCCCTAGCTCTATAAATTCTAAAATAATGAATAAATTTGGGTGAACAATTTTGGCTAATACATAGCCCTTACTTGATGTGCAAGTCTGACTCTAAGGTGCATGCAACTTCTATCTTGTAGCTCACCTGATGTAATACATGTTCCACTATGGCTCAAACATTTGTCTTCTTGCTATGGGGACCACTTGTGCATGTAATGTGTAAAATAATAATTCCTCGCTTTTGTGATTCACTAAATCACAGGTAATATCTTGCAATAAGGATAAGGTTTTGATTAGTCATGGAATATTCTTACCCTATCATGGTATCTCTACAGCTTGGCATATTTTTCTGATATTAACACTTTGGCTCCACCTACCACCATACTTTTACATCAAAGTCATATTTTTCCAATGCTTTTCATCCCATGGCACTTGTGTCTTGCATTAATAATCATTCATTTACCATTACTTATCATGGTCTTCCTTTTGACTAATCAATGCAGCATACTATATTTCAATGTCAAAATAGACTTCCTAATCATTTGATTAATAATGCCAACGTATGACTTCGACCCAATGAGCATTTACCAAGTGGAAATTTTGCTAAGCCTACCTCAGTGGTTAGGGTTCTACGCTTCTATGAGGTTCCATGTACATGATTTTTATAAGGCTTTTGAAACCAATATCTACCCATAGTTACTTTTGATACACACACTCCTCTGACCCCACTTGTATTTGAATTCCTCATTCGGGTCACCAATAAACATCATTCCCAACATTTTCTTCATACCACACCATTCAATGAAACTCTTCTTTACACTCTCTACCCCATACTAAAAAGATGTGCGGTCCTCTTCAAATGAAACCCCTTTAGGTAGTAATAGGCTATAGGCACGCAAGCGCTACCACAAAAAATGAAATAAAAATACAAAGCATAGTAATGATGAAATAAAACACATATAAAGGAAAATGCATTAAGGGAAATCCTAAGCTAAATGGATTCAACCTAATCTTGTTAAAATAACATGGAAAATGTGTCCCATCTAGTTCTTGTAACTTGAAAGCACCTGAATCAAGTATATAATATATAAAATACAGTCCCAACCAATGAACTTTGAGTTTCCTAGGATGGCAGAGAAACTTTTAATCGTATAGAAGAACCATCTGACAAATCTCAAACTCCTTGTTCCTAATATGTAGACCACACCATGCCTTTTGCCTAGCTTTCTCTATCTTATGAATCCACCTAGCAATGGCTCACAATTCATATAGCATCATAAGTTTGTTAATGCACTCTTCTTATGCTTTCTCATCAATCAATCCTCATGTGTGTGCAATACGTAGGGATGGTAACATAAATACAATGTGCATAATAGCTCCACACAAAACACCAATTGAAAGGGTGTTGCCTTTTTCAAATGTTTATCAATCATGTAATATGCCCATAGGACTACAAAGACCTTTTTGTCCTAGTCCCTCCTTTAAACATCACAAATATTAGTTAATATGTGGCTCAATATTTTGTTAAAGGCCTCAACAATCCCGTTATCCTAAGGGTGATAGGGCATAGTTTTTCTATGGGCCACCATAAACTCTATCAATAAGATTATAACAGTTTCATTTAAAAACTGAGTACCTCAATCAATTTTTAACAACTGACATCCATACCTATTGATTATATTATCCTATAAGAACCTAGCTATTGTAGTTGTCGTATAATCCTTCATAGGCACTACTTCAACCCATATTGTAATATAGTTTGTGCATGTGATAATATAGCATGAACCTATCCTACGCACAACTAGGGAAATAGGGCCCACAAATTTAATTACCAATTTTTCAAATGGATGTGCACTAGAAATAGGTCTTAATGGAATTTCATCTCTCTACCCTAGCTTACTAAGGCATTGGTAATTGTCACAGGCTTTGCAACACTCTATACAATCCTTATAAATTGTCTCCCACCAAAGGCATGCCAATAGGATCTTATGCACGGTTGTATTCCTTGCATAGTGTCCTCATGCAATGCCACCATTAACTTCTTCCATGATTTCAGTACATTCATGCTCTAGTACACATCAGCACAAGATCTCATCCCAGCCTAGTTTTTACAAGTATCCACTAATCAACATATAGGGTGTGATGTGTATGGCCAACTGCTTCTTCTCCAAGGCCTTCATTCCTTCTTGTACCACACCCATTTGTAATAAAATAGAAATATCGTCCAAATTAGAGGGAATGCATTGTAATCTAAACAAACATGTATCTGACATTGTGTCCTCAATGTTATGCGTGTCCTCTCTTGAGTTAATCAGTGATAGATGATCAAGTCTCAAATTGCTCTTTCCTAGTTTCATGAAGACCAAAAAAGTCAAATTATTGAAAAAATAAGATCCACCAACATATGCACCCTTGTAGAACATGCTTATTCACCAATTACTTGAGCATCATATTATCTATATAAAAGGTAAATGGATTATCCAACAACTATTTCATGAATTTATGCAGTTCATAGATCATGGACAATGCTTCGCACTCTGTTGTTGTATAATTCCAATCTTCTAGTGTTAAATTTATACTTACAAAACACAAGGGATGATAAACAATCCCCTCTCTAGGATATAATAACATTGATCCTATGGCCATACCTGATGCATCGACATGTATGTGAAATGGCTTGTCCTAAGAGGGAAAGTGCAAAATGGGTGTAGTAGTAAGTTTCTCCTTCAAGGTGTTAAAATTCACCTACTGTGCCTCAACCCAATTGAAATTACTTTTATGTTTTAATAAATATTCTAATGAAATGGAAATCTTGGCATAGCCCTTTATGAATTTCCTGTAATATCCCATGTTACCTAAGAATCCGTGCACCATGCTTTGACTGGTAGGATCCTCCAACCCTAAAATAACAACTTTAGTAGGGTTTACCAATAAGCCTTCCTTACATATAATGTGACCTAGTAATGTGCCAAATGGAGTAGCAAAGAAATATTTCTTAATGTTCAGGGAGATACTTAACTGCCTGTATCTCTTAAACATGAGCCTCAAATTGTCACAATGATCCCTTACTAACCCATACACCTTCCATTCATTTAGGTATACTTACATAAATTTGTGGATGAAGTCTTAAAAGGCATGTACCACGATGCGTGAAAACATAGTAGGAGCATTCTTAAGCCCAAAGGGCATAACTGTGTAAGAAAAAAATCCCCACTTAGTTGTGATAGTAGTCTTCTCCTGGTCTTCCTTCAAAATTATTACTTGATGATATCTGTAGAATCCATCTATGAAAGAGTAGATCTATCACCCTGAGAAACCTTCACAAATATCCTTACTAAACTGGGTTAAAAAAGGATCTATCACACATGAATAATTTAAATCTCTGTAATCAACACAAATCCTTATCCTCCCATCCTTCTTGATACTAATTACCATCAGGCTCACTCTCTCAGATTATTCAATTGCCTCAATGATATTGGATTCTATCATCTTATCAATTTCCTCCTTAACCTTTATGCATAAAATCAGATTCATCCTATAAGGTCTCTTCCAAACTAAGCACAAACCCTCCTTTAAATTAATTTTCAGTTCCCCTAGAGAGTGGTGAAATCCCTTCAATTCATGGTATATGCAGGGGAATAATTCTTAGAATTCATGCAACATATCAACTATTTTTCAAACCTTCTAGTCTAACTAGTAATATCCAATGAAAACTTCCTTTGGCTTTGCATCTATACCAATGTTAACCTTCTTTGTTTTCAAGGTCTCATTATAGGCACGTGCCTTCTCATATGATTTTTCCAATACTTTATAAGTACCCTTTGTATGAGTAACATTTAGATTTTCTACTTCCTTTCCATCTATTAAGTAGACTAAATTTCCTTTTTCGTTCTCTAGTTAGGGGCACTCACACTATATCTCCTCCTCCTCTCCTTCCTTCGGTTATTCTTCTACGATGTGTGCCCCCAAATCAGGTTTCCCTAACAAATTTAGGATTCATTCCTCAACCATGGAACTATTTCCCAAGGTAAGGTGTTTGACTATGTGCAACACCTCATTCAATGATGGCTTAGGAGATTGGTACTCAAAATTATGGATAATATCTATCATTAATTCTTTCCAATTACCCATCTAACGATGTAACTTTGAATGGATATACCATGTGCATGCATATCCCTACAAGGTGGAATAACATTTATGCACACATAGTGAGGGAGGTGAGGCTTTCGGGCCTACTATCTAGGCTCTCTCATAATCTTGGACATGGAGTGAGGTTGATTCCTTCCAATGATAGTTGTGCATTGTAGAAGGTGCATTGCTCTAGAGAAACCTTACATAGAACACAGTTCTTACTTCACGCCATTCTAGAAGATTGTCTCGATGGGTCACCCACAAATGTGTTGTTGTCATGTGTAAGGTATAAGTAAGAATATTCCTTGTTTTTGTCTGATATGTCCATTATACCTCCATCACATGGAGAAAGATAGCAAGGTTTCCCTCTCCAGTATAACTAGGTAACTACTTCTGTAATGGTGGGCACATAGATTCTATCTAAGTCCTCTTATCCCAAAGGCTCTACATAGGGCACAAAATTCCCATCTGTCAGTGGAGTAACGGCATGTTCCTCTTTGTTCTTGAATCTTACGTACCCTTTGTTAAATCGCAAGTCAACATTATTCTTATAGCACCAGGGGTGTCCAAGTAAGGATGGAAATTTATCTTCCTCAGAAAGCACTAAGACTTCAAAATATCCAGTGAAATTTTCCCCTTGGATGGTTATGGATGCATCCTTCAACACTCTGATGGGAATATCCTTTATCCTATTCACCATAAACAACACATTTGAAGATGGCTATGATTAGGGCCTCCCCATTTGATTCCATGCTTCTAAAGTGAGAACATTGACCTCAACACCTGTGTCAGTCAGAATGTTTCTCAAGATCCATCCATCCATAACTGCATTCAATATTATTTCTTTATCATAATCAATATTGTGAGGAGGCAGATTAACATGTAAGACCTTCCTCTCATGCTCACCTCCAGTGCATGACACTGTTTTTATTTTAGACAATCTCCTAAAAGAGGGATAATATTCTCCTAGCGCAACATCTTACACATTTCTTTGACCTCATCTATGTCCTTCTGAGGGACCTCCACATTCTTCTTCTACTCCAACTTTTGTAATTACTACTTCAGACACTGAAACTCCCCTTGCAGGTTTCTAATTACCTCCATTTATTCTTGGTAGACCTCCTTCTGATGAGTTGGATCAGGATATTTCCCATGTAATACCTCTTCTCTTGTAATGAGATGCCTTTGCTTCAGTATTTAACTGGCATGCGTGGATTCCACCTATGTAGTTACTAAGACACAACTCAGGGTTATGCATCACCCTAGGCATCCACTTTGAATCAACTCGATTTACACTCACCATCTCCACACCCTTGTCCTTCCTATGGTTCTAGATCATGTGCTCATATAACTCAGTGCACTCCTCATACTTATGCTTCTTCCTACACCATGAGCATTGTAGAAAATCTGAAAACTCATGCTTGTAGTGTTTAGTAGACCCACAAGTGTAACAAGTTCCAAGAGGAAATTCACTCCTACCTCATTGATTGCCACGGCCTCTAAATCCTCCATGAAAACCTCTTCCTTGACCACCTCCATCTATGTGCCCTTCAAAATGATGACCTTCATTCTTAGAATTGTTCCCAATGCTGGTCTGGTGCACACCAATATCAATGACATCATGGATCTTGTATATCAACCAGACCGTCCTATTTGTATCATGAGTCATAGATGAGAAAATCTTACAATAATAGGACACATTTTCTTGTGGAGCATGCGTGCTGCAACAATGGGCATCTACTTAGATCATGATCTCTATGACAGGTTTCACAATCCATACTAACATGGTGTACACCCTCTTTTATGGGTAAACTATCCTTTGTGTGTCCTTCTACCTCACAATCCATGCACTATAGTCCACTATGATTCTCATGAGCTGAGTTTGTAGAAAAATTCTCAAGATACTTCATCCATGGTAGCGAGTATGTGCTTCTAAAAATGAACTTTAATCTAGTGTTAATGCTTCTGATGGCAATCTCAGTGTGCAAAACAAACTCTAAGGCCTCACACGTATCCATGTAAAAGTCTTGTGGGAAAGCACTCATATGAAAGGCATGTTATCAATCCACTCAACTAACCACTTACGAATTCTGAGAGGGATGGATATCATAAGAAAAATTTGACAGAAGACTTTTAAAGTGCGTATCATACTCCTGCACACTCTCTGCCATCCCTTGTTGAATCTCCCTCAATGCGTTGATGTGATTTTTCTCAAAATGAGGAATGTGGAATTATTCCAAGAATTCATCACATAATGTAATATAATCCACCACCTGTTTGATGTGGGTCATACTTTTGGTATTAGCTATGCATGTGTGCCTTTGCAATGTAGTTGTAAAATGAATTTCTTTCTGCTACCACAACATTGATTCCCTTAGTGTTCCATAGACAATTCATCATTTGTGTACATGCTCAATGTAGCATCCTCAACACCCTTTGTAATCAGGTAAGTGAAGAGACATCTCATAAAACACCTATTGATGGTGTTGTGGTCCTTGTTTTCAGATCCAAAACCTTCATTCCCTCCTGGTGTTACCTCCACCACTAGATCCACTAGATCCACTAGCTCATTATTCATTCGGATCCACCAGATCCTCCTCCCATAGTAGGTAAGGGGACTTGATGCAGATGCACCTTGTACGTACCCACCGTCGTGCTAAACTATGTGCTGACAATCTGTGATGTCAGGACCACTCCCAGATGTGATATCCAAAGCTTTGTGTAGCTCACACTGCCTTGCCTAAATTATGTGCCAGAAAAAATACCTTCAAACACTGAGGAAATGTTCTGTGCGGCCATAGATGAACTGTAATGTAAAACGATATCTACTTGATGCGTCAATTGACTACCAATACTAACACTAATTGAACTAGACAATAATTGTCTTAGGATACTGGAAAACTAAGTGCACTAGGGTTTGGTCACTGGGTTGGCTAAGATGCATGCATATGAATCTCCTTTCTTCATAGGATGAGCTCTCACTAGAATCTCAAGGGGGTTTCTCTCTCGCATGATTGCCAAGATGGGGTAACACAGATTGCCCAGGTTCCACATGCCCTACGACATCAAACCTCAAATCATTCCTGTAATATCTACCTTCATAAATCCATCACTCCAGTAGCTTCATGATGTCTCACTAAATCCCTTTCTCGCACTTCACTATACTTAAGCCACCTCTATTCTTTCCCTTCTTCCACCGTAGGATCCACCATCTCTCATCACACCAACTTCCACACCCTGCACCTAGTGGGAAGTTAGTTATCCATAAGGAATGTCTCCATACTCAAAGTGATGATTAGGATCTTAATGGATAATGGCATAACACACAAGAACAATCCTCTTGGTTCCCACAAGAACTCATCCTCTTGGCAATCTCTGGGAATGAATACATAGAAATTACGTATTCCAAGGTATAACTAGTCAACACAGCCCTCCACCAATGATCAACAACAGGACTCTAGGTCAGATTAGCATCATGCAACCTCTCATACTCTACTTGGGTCCAAACATGAGGTCTATAATACCAGCTCTTTTTTGATGCATATGCTGATAGCCATTCATAAAACTCTATTGGGAAACAACAAAAGAATGTCTCATAGAGATCATGATATAAATGCTCCTATACCCATTTACATGCATCAAACTCAGGTCTAGTTTTAAATAAATGAGAAAACTCATCCTCCATATTTTTAAGCCAAGTATTGATGTTATCCAAGGTTAAGCATTATGTCATCACTCACCATTCTCATAACAACTTCAAAAGAGGTCTTGGAAATGGAACCAAAATGTAGTCACATTTCCCTATTTCCTTTAAAACCCAAGTGTTCTAGCCTATCATCCAATATTAGTTGGGTGCTCACCGGAGGAGTGTATAGGTTCCCAAGCCCTCCTTTATGTGAGCTCTATAATATGGAGGAATGGTTGCAGAAATAGGAAATGCATGTGTCCATTCTAGAAAGTAAGTAAAAACACTATATCTAAGCATAGATGCATCATAACCTAGAAGTAAACACTACAACATCACAAAGAGATCATATTTAAACTATGAGAAAAATGAGAGTACTAGGGTTTGAACCCATAAACAAAGATCTCTAGATCAATCCTTTATATATTGATTAATAACCACTTATAGTAGTCATATTACATCAAAAAGGTTTAACAACATATCAATACATCACTCTACCATTAACATCCTACCCATCCCATGGATCTGATGTAGAAACCCTATATTATCCCCTTATAGCCATTACATAATCTCTTCCTATAGAAATACACCACTCATATGCACATCCCATATGCACCCACACTCAACCTCTAATCTCGAACACCCAATACCCCATATGCTTTTCTAGATCCAAATGCTTCCTTAAATAGGATAGGAGCTCCCCTAAACATCATTCCAAAAGCAAGCCCACATGCCAAATGTCATCATATCCTATTATACTTGAGTTTCCAAGACATGAAGATGCTAGCTAGCCATAACAACCTCCACTTTACAACCTGTAACCATAAGGATTCCCTCGAATATTCTTTTCTTGAGCTCCAAGTCTCCATGTAACAACCTTTTCATCATTATGCTTATCCACAAATTCACGTGTTTTACATTTGATACCATTCAACCAAAATGTGACTAATTCCTTAAATCCTTTCCTAGTCTTACGCGTAAACCTATCTCTACTCACGTGCATTCACTTATGAACTTTTCTCCATAGTGCCTTCCACTTGTGCTCATCTTCATCTTTAGGACTTAGTCATTTTTTGGGGCTCAACACCAATCTATTAGAGAAGGTAATTTATTTATGCATCTTGGGGTCCCTTATTTTTAGAATTATCAATGTAATCCACACATTGCTGTTTCAGTTTTAGGGGTCCTGAGCTAGATCATTAGGGATTTGGGTTATTTATCTTCTTGAAGGTTCCTTGTGACATATCTCCCTTTGGAAAACTTTCCTTATCTTGATATGATGTCATAAAATGATGGATGTATCATGGTATGATGGCCAACACATCTCTTAATTGCCTTATCCCATTTGTTATTTTAGCCTTTATCCTCTGCAAATCCATCCCCACCTCACAATTTCCTAAACAATTGTTATGTGTACCATTTCGAAAATATAAAAAAAAAGTATCAAAGCAATATCTCGCAAGAAACATATGGGTGGAACAAACAATAATTTTCTACATCCTAAGTGTGTTCAGGTCTATCTTTAGCAACCCATGTTAGAGTTCCTAGGTGTGTGCAATGCTTTGTCACCACTCTTTCCAGTGAGTGTTGCATCTGGTGGCTGCGCCTGGCCTTCGATTCACTTTCTCTATTGAGTTGATGAATTTTCCCCAATTCATTATTATTTTCATCACCCCTTGTGATACACATCGGATTCTCTCACCCTAGCATAGGAAGATCCAGAAGTAGCAAGTAAGTTAGGAATGACCTTTGTTAAGGTGCCTCCCCATCACTCCCTATGAGAGAGTGGGAGGGAGAGTAGAGGGATACCCCGTCCCTTATAAAAAATAAAAACTCACCCATATCCCTCCTCTTACATCACCCCATTTCCTACTCTCCCATGCATGTTCCCCCTCTCTACTCTAATTGGGGTTGTGTCTGGGAGCCAACACCTGAGTGGCGTTGTTGCCAAGGATAGTGTAATATTTGCTAGGAATCCTAGTTTTTCCTAAGTTTCATACTTTAGTGATCCTGGGGTTGGGATGTTAAGATTTTTTTCATTTGATGTTTGAAATATTATTCACTTTTCCATAGTTTAGAATCTGGTGGTGACTCCGTTGTTATATTATTGGAACATGATAGTGTTATTCAGGAATGTATTTTATCGATGATTCATAGGTGTGGGATTATAACCATCTACAATAGTTTGTCATATTTATCATGAGGAATGTAACCTTGATTAATTATGGTTCAATCTCATAAAAAATATAATCCCTAAACTTACAATGATAATATGACATCCATTATCCATAGGATTCCTTTTAGATCAAGTGAATTTAGGTCTATGAGTTTTAGGCAAATTTAAGGGTACACAAATAAGATCCTTGATTGAGTCAGGCTTAGGATAACTACTTTTATTGGATATGGTAATGTGCATGTAGAGTAACATAATGGTTTATTTGAGGAAGTTATGTAGGAATATGGGATAACATTAGAAGATGTATTCATGAAATTATTTGTGCATACATTGAAGGAATATGCTCGAGACTAGTTTAATTCCTTACCTCAAAGTTTTTTGCACTCTTAGGATGAATTGATGGTGGTATTTATAAATTATTTTGGTGATAGTAATTATCTCTTTTCTCATAATTATAATGGTAATACAGGAAATATGTTTAATAAATGAAAATATTTGGTATTTAGGGATGAGGTAGCTGAAATTAGGGGGTAACACTTTGTTAGGAACAAGATATTTAAGAGTGATGTCGAAATATTTGGTAAAGTTGAAGAATCATGTGATAAACCCTTGGTGTATGATAGGAGTAAGTGGGGTGTGAAATTATAAAACTTGGGGCAGGTTTCCATTGATTGTAGTTTTATAAGTGATATTGTACTAGAAGTTCAATGAAATTCCCATGCCAATCTATGGTGTGATAAATGTTTTATGCTACATACCACTTATGGCCAGAGTGGCTCTGTTGATATTAAAAATACTAGTCTAAGTGCTGAAAGAGACTCTATATTAGATGATAAAATGGTTTGTGGGAAAAGGGTGTCTTCGACTAATATTTTGTGTTCCAAAAATGTAGGTGAATTTTTGGAAACCCTTTTCAAATTATGTTGTTTTCCTATGGGGGGAATCATGCAATTGCATCAGGATCATGACGCTCTTGGCCATAATTTTATTTAAATGATAAATGGAATGATTACCAAGTATAAAGGATAGGTTCCTTCATCAGAAGATAGATGTTTATTACTTGATGCATTGGTTGATCAAGAAAATAAGTTTTGGTTATGGCGCAAATCATTAAGCAATCTTGCATTGAGTTATTCAAAGACAAAGAAAGATAATTTCATTGAGTTAGAAATGAATGAATCATCCCCACAATCTGACCCCAGTTCTAGCAAGATAGTTCCTTATATTAAAGGTATTGGTCTAGATTTTGTTGTGGATAACAATAGTGTTTAGGAATTTGCATCCACCTCTGGGGGTCAAGTTTATAGTGTTGTGTCTTTTTATTTTGATAAATTATGTGTGTATTCACCAAAATAATTAGGTATAAATATTTTCACTCCCTTGATTTTTATGAGTTACTTGAGCATGAGTCTTTACCAGAGTTTCCAAGGTCAAAACTAAGGAATCCGTGTTTAAATGGAGATATTTTATGGAAAATAAACCTTGTCCATTTACTTCAAGATGAGGAGTTGTGCTTGGAGACAGATGCCTACTTTTTTTTTGTTAAGAAAGTTTTATGTAAAAAATAACATCTCTCTTTCCCAAAGGAATGTAGTGGATATCATTGTGACAAATATGAAAGGTGATGAGTGTGTTGACTATTATCTCAATGATTTCTTTGAAATTAAGATAATTTGGTTGAATGAAGACTTAGTTGAAAATGAATAACATAATTATATTAAGCATCTTGAGATGTGTATGAGTTTTTTTATAGTTTTCATATTCTAATACAAGTAAGGAAGTTAAAGGCATTGACTAGAGTATTATACGTGTTGAATGTAATTTGTGTGTTATGTTGGTTAGTGATCAATTTTAGGGAAATTTTTTAAGGAAACATTCTAAAAAATGTTATTGAAATCTGACAGATATGGTCGAAACCAAATTCTCTAGGTTGGCAAATTACCTAAAATCAACCTTCATGACATTGGTGAAATATAATATTTTTGAAGGAAATTGTATATGGAGTGGTGAATGAAGGATAGTTCATTAACATGAAGGATATTTCATGCACAAAACACATTTTAATTCCAAATGGAGGTCTGCCACATGTTCCCTTGACTGTCACTCTACCTCGCCTAACCGCATACCTGAAACTTTATTGAATTGGTTCATTCTATGGGATTATAGTCCACATAATGTCTTTTCCTTGAGGATTCTTGAAATCCCACCACATGTCCACCCGATATTCAATTCGGGGTATTGGGGCTTCTTTTGCATACCTTTACACTCAGCATGCTCACAATGGGTGACACTTAGCCACTCCTCATGTGTTAAGGCTTATCAAAAGTTTTAGCGGCTTCCTAGGCAGTTAGTGGAGTGTTTTATATTTGGAGGGTATTCTAAAGGTTTAATATCTTCCAATCTAGATATTTATGTGTGTGTGGTTGTTATATATATATTGTGAATTTAATTAAATTTAAAAGAAAATCCTAAACATGTCGGTGAATGAGACCAAATGAATACGAAGGTTCCATAGATTTCTTGGTGATCCAATAATGTTTTAAAACCCCAACACATCTATCACGAGGTGATTCAATAAAAAATATATGTTGGGATTGGAGATCCATTGGCTATTCAAATGAGAAAAATTATTGTTTGTGGATTTTTTGGGTGAAACATGGTCACTGACATGGTTGTAAAAATAACCAAATTCATATTCCATAATTCCTAATTTTAAGAAAATTCAAATATTAGCCACGTAAATTTTCCCTAATTGTTTCATTTAAGCTCTGAGTAAGTTATGCAGTGGTGTATATGGGCAGTTCTTAAGTTTTGTTGTGTTAGGGATTATGGATTGTTCTGCTGAAAAAATATGGCTTGGGTTCTCATGTTTCTTGATTAGGGATGTGCACATTATGTGGGATATGGATGGTCCTTGATAGAAATTTTTGAGTCCTTTGGGCCTTAGTGATTCATCTGTATAGTGTATAATTTTTACTTTTTGTTTCTGGTTATTATTTTTTGGTCCTTTTGGTGCTTTTGGTTGTTGGTTTTGTTATCTCTCTTTGTGGTGTGATGCAGTTTTGATCATTTTCTCAAATCCATTTCCCAATGTATAGGCATGCATCCTTCTTATATCGGGGTTACTTATGGTGTTCATTGAACACTCGCTGGGGGATTCCATCCCAGAGTTGGAGCCAGTTTTGGTGCCCATAATCATCGTGCTAAATGTCAATTCTGTATCATTGGTTGTGCTCTTGTTTTTGGTTCAGTTTTAGCACTTGGTATCTATTTTTCTAATTTTCCCTTCAAATTATTTTATTCGATGCAAAAATCAAGTGCTCATTTGATTTTTGTTCCTGTTCAAAGCATAATTTTTTTCGAGGGTTTTGAAATAAAAGAGGCAATTGGTAATTTGATGTGTTTTCAGAACAATCTATTGCTTGTGTGAAATATGAGTATTGGGTATGAAATGTTAATTCTCCCTAGTACCTGAGATAGGGAAATTTTGTAGAAATCATGAAAGCACTGTGAGGTGTATTTCAATTTTCTTTGGCATTCGTGTGAAACGTGGGTTAGGTTCTCAAACTCGTGATGTATAAGAAAACATAAGTAAATACCTAAAGGAAATAATAACAATGTCAAATTATGCATTATGACCAAGAATATGCAATTTTATGGTTAGAACATGAATCCCAAGGAGATATGTGTGACTAGCTTGCAACATAGCCAAATTTTTAGAGCTCGGAATTAAGTTTACATTTCACCTTACTTGGAAATGTTTTAAGTTCTTATCACGGGATTGAGTACTTAATTACGTGATGGGTGAATGTTTGTTACGTATTTATGGTTAATCTAATGTGTATTAAAAGGAATGAAAAGTACTTAGTCTTTTCCATTTAAAAAACCCAAGAGCAATTAAGTAGTGAGCGGATAGATTCTTCTCATGGGATAGTTCAAAGTTATGTGAAATGTATGAATGCACTAGTGGACATTGTGCGAAGGGATTAATTATGTGAATTTGTTTATGGTACATTGCAAGTAAACATGAAATAAATGACATGTCTAAGTAATGTTAAAAAATAAAAAATAAAATACATGTCATACAATAAAAAATAAAAATGGACAATTTAGAATGATATGCGTTGTAAACAAATTGAGGGTTCTATTATACGGGACCCTTCCCTAAAAAATATATATACGCACATAATGGTGAAAATAAAAAGGATTGTATTGCAAATAGAGAGGTTAATTTTCAACAGTCACTACTATTCCTATGAGGGTTGGCATATGCTTTAGTAGTTGGTCCCTACGATGTATGAAATCTTCATGGGCCACAATACTTAAAAAATTGGACATCCACAGCCAAGCCCTGTGACATTCCATTTTTTAGCAATTCAAGGATTCCTGCTTGTATTTTGATATGAAATTAAGTACTTAACTAATATAAATAAGAAACAATTACATTATAGAATTGTACAAAGAAAGAATACAATAAGAGAAATTGTTGCAAAATGAAAATAATATTACAGAGGAAAAAAATAAAATAAACACACTATATTATTGATTGAATAAATTTGTATCTAATTACATTGTGAGATAACTTAAAATATATATGAAAATGATATCCTTAACACAATGATTCAACTCCAATATTTAATCTCATATTATACCCTCTTATCTCTCCTAGAATCACTCCCAAACCCATCAATCTATTACACAACTCTCAAATAGATATGTGAGTTGTTTATTCAATGAACTCACAACTAATATACTTTATCCTTTATTACTTATAATAATAACTCCCTAACTTACTAATGTAATATATGAATATTACATTTAACTATTATAAAAAATAATGTGATCACTAATCTAAGGATTATTCCTAACATTCCCCCCTTATTGCGAACATGGATAAGTTATTTCTAGTACCTTCTCATGTTCGACAAAACGATGTTTTTCAAAGATCACCATTAACTCTAACAGGTTTTATAGTGGAACCATTAACCACTCTATATGTTATTTTTGAAGAGATTCACAAGCTCTCAAATTAGTTATCTAGTGAACCACCAACCACTCCATAGCAGCGTACATGTTTCCCCACTCACATTTTTACATTTAAGGGAAAATACAAGAAATTTCTTACACACTACAATACTTGAAAAATTATGATCCATTTGTTCTTATTTGCATAAATCATATATTAAGCACACTGAACATGACTGAAAAACATGGAAACCAAAGAAATATTGTGGCCTTGTCAATGGTTCCTGATGAGAGGTCACTAAAATGCTTTCTTTCTTCATTTCCTCCATCCTCCATCTGATGTTTCTTTAGTTACTAAAAATATTTAAAAGTGGAGCTTAGTTTAAAAATACCCCCCTCAATGTAGAATAGAAATCTTGAAAAAATTAATGAAAATATAGAAAATCACTTGCTTTCAAGTTTACCATAGTGATCAATGACGACTAGAGTGAATCGCTAGTGACTGGAAACAAAGTCGTTGTCTATTAACAAAGTCTCTAGTAACTAGAGTAAATCATTTGTGACCAGAAACAAGATTGCAGGTAATTCACAATCTATCAATCCGTAGGAAGAGTCATCAGTTGTCAGAAAAATTGATGATGATTGGATCTGAATTGATGAAGATCCTTGTGTTACAAACCCAAAATTTAAAATACAGAGACAAAAGATTAAAAATTATCAGATTTACATCGTAGAGGCCAATGTTTTTTCCTACAATGAATCTCATAGCTAAAGGATGACCTGCTCTTATAACAGATGAAATTAAATTGAGTGCTTAACTAATCTAAATAAGCAACAATTATATTATAGAATTGTACATAAAAGGAATGCAATAAGAGACAATGTTGCAAAATGAAGATAATACTGCAGAGGACAAAAATATAATAAACACACTATATTATTAGTTGAATAAATTTGGAGCTAATTACATGGTGAGAGAGCTTACAATATATATGAGAATGATCTCCTTAATATAAGGATTTGACTCCAATATTCAATCCCACAATATACTCTCTTATCTCTCCTAGAATCACTCTCAAACCCATCAACCTCTCACACAACTCTCAAATAGATACTGAGTTGTTTATTCAACAAACTCACAACTAGTATACTTTATCCTATATTATTAATCATGATTTTATTCATAACTCATATTAATAATATTATAATATTTTAATTTTCCTCACACAAATATGATGTTAATATAAAAATATTAATATCTTAATAACTCACTATCTTACTAATGTAATATATAAATATTACATTTAACTATTACAAACAATAATATGAGCACTAGTCGAATGATTATTCCTAATAGAATCCATTTAGGATTTTGGTAAACTCCCTTTTCTTTTCGAGTGTCTTCACCGAACGAATCATCCGGGACAACTCTCCACTTATTTAGAGGAGAAGCATGGGTACCTAATGCAATCTAGATTTTGGTGAGGGTAGTTTCGAGGGATGAAAGATGCCTCTCTATCTCATCTACATGTGAGACGAGAAGCATTTATTCTTCCTTTAATACACATAGTGGTCCTAACACAAGAAGATCTGTATTTAGTAGAGAAGGATCATATTAAGATTTGTACATGTACCAATGATCATCATGGACATGAGGCCAGTGATGAGGCTAATTATTTTTCATGCACACCATACTCAGATAATTCTTACGGAAGATTAGATGAAAGTGAATGGTTTGGAAGATGGGAAAGGAGGAACAAATTTCAGCCAACTGATTCAAGAAGGAAATAATAAGGGCATCCAGGGAGGAGTTATCTTGGGGATTATCTCGGGCATTGGGCACACTAAAAACATATTGGAAAAAGGCCTCATTGGGGCTTATAAGCTGGAATAATTCACCCAAATTGGTGATTTCTTCCCCGATGGGATTCACTCCTAAAGATGAAAAGACCATGATAGAAGGGTTATTGATGGAATAAAATTGCAAGCAACTCTATGAAATTAAAATAGTAAATTTTTAACTCATTAAGCCATGTTTAAATATAGGCATGTATCTTTGGATGATGTGTATTGAGAAATCATATCACCATAAATTTCATATCTTTCCCATATCGTCAGGCATGTGTGGAATTTAAATCAAGATTAAGTATTCATATGAAGTGTGTCACCAAAGGGTGAATAAATGTTTGTGCTGTTAAACAAAAGTCTTGTCAATTTAATATTTTTTCCTTGTCACAGTTAGTCTCATGTGGAAAATCTTATCTTAAATTAATGTGACATGGAAAATATCTTTCCTCGTCATGTTGGCATGTTGGTGACAAGTTGGTAGTGAGAAAAGTTAAATGTCATCTTAGGGGAAAATTCCCTATTAATCCTTGGAAAACCCCAAAGGATGACATATCCATGAATGAATGGAGAATATGGAGGGGATATTCCCTAAAACCATTAAGTAGATAAGGTTGTATAATAAGGAAGAGAGGGGTTTCAGGGAAGAGAGATAGATATTTTGAGGGGCGAGCCCTTTGAAGGAGATGAGAAGCTTACTGGAAGTGCTCTGCAAGGAGTTGGAAATATGTCTGTGTTGTAGGGATTTGCACCCCTTTTGTGTAAGAATTGGTTGGATTTATGTTTATTTTTTGAGGTTCGTGCCAAGGTGGTTACATATGTACAACCATTAACAAGATTTAAGATCATGTATATATGCCTCCCTTGTTTCTTTCTCTAAAATAAGTGGATTTACCTCATATAATGTACAAAAATTAAAGCCACGCTCCATTATATAGTGATTTAGAAGTAAAATGATGTGTTTTTTACTTTTGAATCTCATAAGGATTATAATTGAAGATTATAGGTTAACACTTTGCAATGGTATGATAGTTTGAAAGGTAAAAGAATGAAACCCTAAAGGGGTACTTCGGGGTATTTTTTTTTAGCTTGTAAAATTCCAACTGATATACTAGAGAAGATGATTTATTTAAGTTTCTTGGGGGTCCCCTACTTTTTATAATTATTGGTGTAATCCTCACATTGGTGTTTCAGTATTAGGGGTCATGAACTGGATCATTAGGGATTTGAGTTATTTATCTTCTCTGAGGTTCTTTGTGACTGATCTCTCTTTGGAAAAATCTCCTTATCTTTCTACGATGTCATGAAAAGATGAAAGTATCATGGTATGATGTCCAACACATCTCTTAAATCCCTTATCCCATTTTATATCTGATCTTTTTTCCTTTGCAAAACCATCCCCACCTCACAATTTCCTGAATTTTTGTTTTGTGTATCATTTTGAAAAATATCACTGAATTTTTATCAAAGAAATATCTCGCAAGAAACATGTAGGTGGAACGAAAAATCATTTTATAAATCCTGATTTTTTTTAGATCTATCTTCTGCAGCCCATGTCGGAGCTCCCAAGTGCATGCAGTGCTTTGTGACCACTCTTTTGAGTGAGTTATTCATTCAGTGGCTACACATGGCCTTCAATTATCCCTGATTCCTAATTATTTTTATCACCCCTCAAGCTGCACATTGGGTTCTCCCCCTAGTGTAGGCATAGTCAGAAGCATTAGGAAAGTTAGCCATGCCCTTGGTTAAGGTGTCTTCTTGTCTCTCACAAGGAGAGATTGGGAGGGTGAGTAGAGGGAGACCCCACCCCACTAGTAAAATGAAAACCTCACCTGGGTCCCTCCTCTTACATCACCCCCTTTCCTACCAACTTGCACATGCTCCCCCTCTCTCCCCCAGTGGGTGTGCGTCTGGGAGCTAACACCTAAGTATTAAATTCATTTCCTTCTGAGACCTGATTTTCCTTATCAATATTTTGATCTTATTTGTTCATATCACTCTTTGAGATACCTATTTTCTCCTTTAAAAAATTTAACACAAAACTCCATATCTTACTCATTTTTTTCTTCTTATGATCACCTAAATCTTGTTAATCTTTCTTTAAAGGTCTTACTCTGATACCAATTTTTGGAAGAAAAATCATGGGGGGTGTATTAGTGTGCCATTATAAATTTATTTCACTTATCACTTTGTATTCATTAATCATTCCTTTCAAATTAATTGTATAGGTCTCCAGAATCCCCAAACATCCATTTTTTACTTTGGCCAATGCAAAACTTGATAAATACAAAAAAAATTCGTAAAACATTCATTTACCTATGAATTTTCCATCTCAAATAAAAAATAACACCACCTGGAGATAAATGGGAGAGTATTCTACATGATCCAATCATAAAAATTAGAAAAAAAATCAATTATGATCCTATTTGAGAAATATCCCTCCTATCCACTTCAGTCTAGAGTTTTAGAAGAGTTTTTTAGTTTTTTTGGTGTTAATGATTGTTCAAAAAAGACCGGACCTTAAAACCAAAAATAATTCTAGGATTTCTTAGCTAGTAAACTGATATATTCCTCCCAAATATATTAGGTTTTGTTGCAAATGTTTCACATTCCAATGATCAACTTAAAGTTCACCTCAAGGTGGGATTATCCATTTTTAGCACTCGGTAGGAACAAAAATGCAATATCTTACAAAATTCTCCAAACTAAGACCTAAACTTTTTCCAACATACCTATATCATTATGCCAAAACTCTTTCCATGCTCATATTTTCATAAATGCTCTAAAAAATTAACCTCATGACTCATTAGACCATGACTAGGCTTCTCAAGCATCTGAACACACTTCAACAATGACTAACACTCCTAAACTGAACTTGACAACTCAATTTTTCTTAAAATAATCTCTCTATCCTCAAGATGACATTTAAAATATTTGACTTGAACCTTAAATTTGACCATGACATCAATCAACCATGCATAACATGGTACATATCTTTCACATCAGCATTAGGCATCATTTTACATCATTATAATACTTCAACAATCAACACTCCCCCCCTAAACTTAATTCCATAAACCATTACATCAACCATCAATCTTGACATAAATGAAAAATTGTAACACTCTCTTGAATCCATGGCATAACATCATCCATATATAGTATTTGTCTTTATACCATTTTCATTCATGAGCACCAATTGCATGATATTACAAGAAGCACCTGAGTTAAACATGCAATTATACATGATCCAAATATTATCAATTAGTATGATGTAGAAAGGATCAAAATTAAATTTTCTCTCAACTAGGGAAGTACCCAAATATACTTAATGGGATGGGTCACTGGTCACTTGAGATTCTATAATATCATTCTTGGTAATAAGTGGAGAGATATCCTTGTTTGTAACAACATCCTCATATAATCCTAAATACTCAAATCTCATGTTTTCATGCTCAATAATCCTAAAATACTATACTAAAGGGAAACGTACCCTAATTTTCCTTACCATTTGGGTCATTTAACAAACATTTTACTTGGTAATGAGGGTGTTGGGTGGAAGGGTGATTAATTTTTTAGACAATTAATTATTTTTTGAAGTAGACACATAATAAGGAACACTTAGATTTGGCTCAAAAACAAAGGATTTTCATGAAATATTCTTCTTGGGGAAAATTTATGAAAATTATTTAAGATCAACATATTAGTATTTAAGGATTGGTCATGGATCTTCACTTTCTTACTTCTCATATTTTACTTCTCATGGGGAAAAACTGCATTGATCAACAATTCAATTTCCTCTTTGGAAGGGATTTCTCCACCATACTTCTTAATCATTAGAGATATTATGTACTAAACATCATGATGGGGATATTCAAATGCTTGAGCCATACCATGTTCAGCATCAACTTCCATAAAAAGATAGCCTATCTTGTTTGCACTTGCCCAAAAATATTCAACAGTTCTAGCACATAGAATATTAGTATAGGTTTACCCTTATTCAAATTTTACTTGATGATCAAGCACACATGCATCATCAAATTTTGAACTAGAATCATTTTCATTAAAGGTATATTATTCATAAGGAACATGTGGTAGTATGAATTTATCTCACCAATCGATAATGTGTACTTTTTCAAAAGTTTTAATTCATGCACCCAATGGATCAAGAACTACCTTATTGTTTGTAAGAGGATGTTTCCTATCATTTTGCAGTATCATCTTCTCAAGGATATCCTATAAATATAATTTTATTTTCATTATGATTTTAATTTGAGGGACAAATACAACCCTTTATCATATCTTTATATGTTGTAGGATATTTATTTATCTACCACTACCAAGGTCTTAAAAAAATCTACCATATCATTAGACTTTCAAGCTTGTTGTTTTTCAAGGTTGAAATTTTTTACCCCATCCCTTTTGGTGGATTTCCAAAATCCTCAACATTGTTTTCAATTTTATCATGTTGAATGCTTGTCTTATATTCATGAGGTTCTTATGTATTAACTAATAAGATACTTTCGTGAAAAATGTATCACCATACTTGATCAAATAAGATTCATAACTCAACCTCAAATTAGCTGGCTATCTCATCAAAGTCTTATAGAACCTTGTGTTGAAATCTTGTACACATTCATTTAGATTTTTCTTTATGTTTTCAAATTCAAATAGGAGGAACCTGGGGTCTTTCCTATCACCATATTGAATTATAAAGGAATTCATCATTTAATCCTAATAGTCAATTGAACCAAAAGACAAGGAAACGAACCAATCTCTTACATTTTTTTAAGATTATGCACAAATAAATTTAGAAAAACATCTTATTGTTTTATTTCATAATCATCAATAGTATTTTGTAATAACTTAAGTTGTTTATCACCACTAATAGAATTATTTCCTTGAAATTTAGGCAACTTATTCCTAATTTCATTAGGATCCTTATTTGGATATCCAAGTATATCCCCAAAATTGATGGGTATGAATACTTGAAATGTGAAAGGGGAACATGGAGGAGGATGATGCATGTTGTTATTTACAAGATTATTAATAATATGATCAATAATATTGATAGTAGTAGGCCTATGAACCAAAGGAAAAGGGATGTTATTTTGAAACTTTCTCAAAAGAGAAAATTTAAAAATTGTAGGCCTAGAAGCTTGTTAAAACAAATTATGGAATTGTGAAATAGAGATGATAGGATATGACCTATCAAGAGAACTAAAATATTCTTATATCAAAGGATAACTAGCTAGATACATCAACAACAACAATAATTAGGTAAATCTTAGGGATGAGGGTATCTCTAATGATAGAATGATTGCTGAGGTTCAAAATATTATCAACAATCAATGCATTCCTAGAAATGAAAAGCAATATTAAATTATTTGGAACAACTCATTTTATGGGCTCTACTCATTTAAATCGGCCTATATGTTCATGTCTGAAGTACAGATTCCAAAATTTGAGTGGGAGAAGGATTGGTTGAAATTTCTTACTCCCAAGATAAACCACTTTATTTGGACTACTCTCCATAACAAAATATTAACCATTGACAATTGGGTGAAACCCAAGCCAACATTTTCTGAACAGGGTCACTCTCTGCAAAAGTTTGAGAAAATGATAAATTGTATTTTCTTACATTGTGACTTTGTTAGATCTTGTTGGGAGTATTATCTAAAGTTTTGGAACACCAATTAGAATTTTCCTATGTCTATAGTTGATGCTTGGGAACAATGGGGCTTCAACTCTATAAAATCCATTATTAGAATGCTATGGAGGATTTATTTTCCTCAAATTATTTGGAAAATCTAGAAATCTTGTAACGTTTCAATATTTTAAGACAAAAAACCCTCTATTCTAAGGTCTATTAATGGTTTGGTTGATGATAGAAAATAGTATATCTTTAATTTTAGACCTCCTAACAAGAAAAAAAAGAGTAGAGGAGATAGAATAATCCTTGATCTATGGGGATTAATTTTTTTCTCCAATAGGGGGATGATTTTGATATTTCTAGAGAACACATTAAATGGCATCCTCCTATCCTTGGTTGGCTCAAGCTCAATTATTATGGTGCTTCAAAGGGGAACCCGAGAAGAGTGGGGGGATGAGGGTCCATAAGAAATGATATTGGTCAAGTCATTAGATTGTATGCTTGCCCCATGGGTAATAATTCAAATCATCACGTGGAGGCTCTAGCTTCCCTCTAGGGTCTTAGTGTTGTGCGAGATATTAACACTACTAAAATCATTATTGAAGGGGATTCTCTGAACATCACAATTTTTTAAAAGGGAGAAATCAACCTAGCTAGAAAATTAAAAATATGATGTAAGAAGCTACTCAAATCATCAACACTTTCCAAGAGTGCATAATATAACATATTTATCAAAAGGGAAATAAATGAGAGGATATCATGGCTAACGTGGGAGTCAAAATTAATAATTTCCAAGTTTGGAATAGGGATGAACCCCACCACTTTTTCTATTAATGTGATCAATATTGAAAAGGTCATTTTTGATGACACATTGACATAGAAACATGTAGAGGCCTTGGCCTTTTTATTTATACCTTTGTTCTTAGCATTTCATATGTTGCACTATCAAATCTATCTACCTCTGGCTGCTGGAGATTCGGGCCTAGTTTTTAAGAATGGGAGGTGATCAATTGATCCAAAAAATGGATCAGGAATAGCCCAATTTTATGTTTTCTCTATATTTGATAGTTTCTCTTCAGGATCTCAGCTCATTACATCTTCACAAGATGGTCTAGTCAGGATGAAGGTGATCTCAACACCTTCGAATGAAGTTTTGGGCCATTGATGTTTTTTAGGGGATTTTTCATTTATCACTCATGTCACCACCCCATTGGTTACATAAAATCCACTCTATACAAAGTGGCGGTTACGTAACCACCACTCTATATAGAGTTGCAGTTACATAATCTCTGCGGCGGTTACGTAACCACCGGTTTGTATTCAATGGCAGTCTTGTTAGTTACAATTCCAGAACACGGGATCTTGAGAGTTGAAATTGTTTGAGCTTCCCAATTAGTTTGTTTCACCTTTCCATGCCTCCTTGAGCTGAGAATATATAAATAAAATCATTCCCAAGGATTCAAACAAGTGTTTGGGTGAAATTAAAGTGTGAGAAAAGTTGGAGGGTTTGTTTCTTTTCTTTTTTATTTATGGTGAAGATTTCTTATTGTTTTGATATATAAAAAGAAAGTTGATATAATTAGAAGGAGTTTCATCTTTATTAAATGCCAAATTTGTAGTAAGTTGTATCATTTTGAGATTACATTGTGAAGGAGAGGTAATTTTTTCACCCACTGAAGTTTTTCCCATATTTGGTTTCTCTAGGATAAATCTTGTCTCATTCTTGTCTCTTCTCCTTTTAATCTATAGCTTAATTATGGTTGATATTACACACTTAACTGGTTTAGATAAGAAATCATAAATTTCATTCATATTCATGAGCATAGTGATCTATTTATTGTTAAGTTAGGAAGTTTACAGATCAGATTGGTATCATAGTAGTTAATATTTCAATATTTTATATGGTTAACTTGTGTTGATATTATAGTTAGATGCCCATTACCTGAAAGGGAAAAGAAAGTGGTGAAGGTAGCTTTATTCCTTTTGAATAATTGATTTCTACAAGGAAGTGGAAGTAAGTAATCCAAGAGATGGCTTGAAGAGATGATGCAGAGGACAACAGTGAAAAATATTTCTACAAGTTTGAGGCTAATGTGACAATTTTGTCCAAAGATATGGGCATTATCTCCTTGTTTATCGGGAAATTGGAGTCCATCATGGGACTACTCATGGAAAATATTGGTGTTACAAACAAGACATCGAAAGAATGTGAAGAAGAGGTTTATGAAGAAGAACCCTCCCATGCCATTTCTATACCTTCTCCATTCAAAGTGGAGGCTGAGATCGAAATTGATCCTTATAATGGAGACGTGAATTATGAGAAGTTAGACCATTGGATAGCTCAATTGGAGGTATATTTCAGTTTGCATCAAATTAATGAAAGTCAGAAGATTTATTTTGCTTAGTTAAAATTAACCAAACATGATTTAACTTGGTTTTAAATTTACACTCATATATTGGTTGTTAAGAAACTTCCTCTAATTACTAAATGGGATGTTTTTAAGAAGATAATCCGAAATAAATTTTATCCTATTTGTTATGAGGAAGAGAGGTCCATGTAATTGCAATATTCAAGGCAAAACCAAGGCTAGACTATGCAGGAGTATACCAGGGAGTTCCGAAAGAAATATATTCATATGGGAAAGGATGTAGAAGATCAATATATATTGATGAATTATACTAGCGGACTCCAAAGCCATTTGAGGAGACCTGTCCTATTACCCAAGCCTATGGATGTAGATGAATCTTGTACGCAAGATCACTATTTAAATATGGACAAGAAAAAGAGTTCACCTACCTATCAACATGCTTCAAATAATAAAGGTGACACTAAGAAGAAGGATAAAGGAAAAGGAAAGGGTAAGAAAAATTCTACTTCTATTTCTAAAAAGGATACTAAAATTCATTGTGGGCAATGTGATGTTGACACTCATTCTGAGGAGAAATGTTGGAAGATCCACCCACAATTACATCCCTTCAAGAACAAGAAAGATAAGAAAAAATCTATGTCTGCCCTCTAGAGTGAGGAAGTATTTTGAAGTGAAGAGGTGGATGAGACTATGTTCTGTTCCTCCATCCATAGAGAGGTATGTTTGGGTAGTAACATTTCTGTTCATGAAAATGAACTAACAAAGATCTTTCATTTAAATATTCAAGTGAAGAAAACTAAGGTGGATGTTATTTTTGATACATGTTCTCAAGATAATTTGATTATTAAAGATTTGGTGGATAATTTGAAGTTGGAAACTTATAGTCACCCAAGCCCAAATTCTTTGGGTTGGGTAAAGAAAGGTATAAACATCAAGGTAATAAACCATTGTAAGATCACTTTTGGTATTGAATTTTTTTTATTGATGAACTTACTATGGATGTTATTCCCCTTGATGTGTGTGGTCTAGTTTTTGGCAGCCCATATTTGTACGTTAGGGATTCCATCTTTATAAGGAGATCCAATCGGTACCACTTGGTAAATAATGGTAAGAACTACGTCATTTCAGCATATTTAGGAGATTCAAATATATATTTGGTAAGTGTCAACAAATACCAGAATCTCATTAATGATAGTGGTAAATTTTCATTACTTATGTTGAGGGATATGCCCTATGATGATTTTTTTACATCTAAAACCACTGGTAGCATGTCCTATAATAAAGAGAAAACACAAATAGAAGATTTTGTTCAGTAGTTCAGAGAGGTATTTTAGAAACCTAGAGGTCTCCCCCAAATCAGGGAAATTGAGCACAAGATCAACTTGCTGCCCGATAGTCTGCTTCAAAAGTTGGGATTGTATAGGAAATATTTAAAATATGCTAATGAGGTAAAACAATAGTTACAGTGAACAAGGTATAATCCATCCTAACAATTCTCCATGTGGTTCTCTGATTATGTTAGTACCTAAGAAATATGGTTCATGGAGAATTTGTGTTGATTATATGGATTTAAACAAAATAGCCATTAAGTATTGGTTCACTCTTCCTTGCATTGATTATTTGTTAGATCAATTACAACATGCTAAATATTTTACTAAGCTTCATTTGAAGTCTAGGTATCCTCAACTGTAGATCAAGGAAGAGGACATCTGGAAAATAATGTTCAAAACCACACAAGGGTTATATGAATGATTGGTATTACCATTCGGGCTATGTAATGCATCAGCTACCTTCATGAGGTTGATGAATGAGGTAATCATGAAATTTATTGATTCCTTTGTTACTGTGTACTTGGATTATATTCTGGTTTTTATCAGAACTTATGAAGAGCATATTTATCATTTGCTTCAAGTTTTGGAAGTGCTTAAGGAGAACCGATTTGTGTTGAATGAAAATAAATGCGAGTTTATAAAAAATTCACTTGTCTTTTAGGACATGTGATTGGATATGGGGAGTTAAGGATTGATTCATCCATTCAAAATTGGCCTACACCATCAAGTTTGACGGAGACCAAGAGTTTTGTTTGAGTAGTTCAATATTTATGAAAGCTCATTAATAACTTCTCTTCCGTAGCATATCACTACATTCCGTGAAAGAAGGGGGTAAGAAATTTGATTAGGGTAAGAAAAAGAATATTAATTTTGATTCATTTAAATATAAAATTATTTATGCTCCATTTTTGGCTTTACCTAACCTACAGTTTCCCTTCGAAGTGGAAACTGATGCCAGTGACTATGTTATGGAGGATTTCCTACTTCAGGGAGGTTTAGGTTGGTATGTTATCACTCTGAATTGTTTCATGGTGCAATTATGAATTATTGTACTTATGAAAAACAAGTGTATGCTCTTGTTAAAACAGTCAAGAAATGGAAACTTTATTTGATGGGTAAGGAAAATATCATTCATATGGATCATCAACCTCTACAATATCTGCGGGCTCAAAGTAAACTTCAGAAAGATAGGAACTATAAATGGATGGGTTTCTTAAAACAGTTTCATTTTGTTATTAAATATAAAAAGGGTTTGAATAAAAAATTAGATGATATGTTATATAGACCTCCTTTGATTTCATATGTGGGAATGTTAACTCTTCTTGAGCATTTTTTATGTGAAGCATATCAAGAAGGCTATGAGTAGGATCCATATTTTGTAGATATTTTTCAGTAGAAACCTCCGAGAGAGGAATTTTCACCTAGAGGAGAATACTACTTCCAGGATGGTTTTCTGTATACTAAAGAGAAACTTTGTGCACATAGGAGGGAAAGAGTACAATTGATGAGAGAATCACACACTTCCATGGTAGCTAATCACTTTAGTGTGAAAAATACTGTATCACACTTAGAGAGGTATGAGTATTGGCCAAACATGCAAGATAAAGTTTCTAAATTCATCAGGGGTTTTATTTTATGTATTACAAGTAAGAATAATAATAGGAAGTTGGGGTTATATATTCCATTGCTAGTTCCTTCCTGACCATGGGAAAGTATCTCCATGGATTTTGTGGGTGGTTTTCCTACCATGAAAAAGGGTCATGGTTATATATTTGTGATTGTAGATCAATTTAGAGAAATGTGTATTCTTATTCCTTACAAAAAGACCATTAAGGTCAGTGATGCAATTGAGTTATATTTTTCTAATGTGTGGGCTCAATTTGGTTTGCCTAGTTCTATTGTGTCATAGAGGGACTGATGGTTTGTAGGGAATTTTTGGTCTAATTTGTGGGAAAAGATGGATAAGAAGCTAAAGAAGTCTACGGCATGTCATTGACAGACAGATGGGAAAACATAGATGGTGAATTATACCTCGGTCTATATCTTGAGAGGGAATAATAGGAAACATATGAGGACCTAGGATGATAACTTGGTATATATACAAAATTCATATAATAGGGCAATTCATGCTTCCACTAATAAAAATCCTTTTGAAACATGTTTTTGTTATTTTCCTAAGAGTGATTTTGATGTTATTTTAATATTAACATGTAGAGACAATGGGAAAGTGGAACTGGAGGTCCAAAAATATGAGAAGTTTATTGAAAAGATTTAGAAAATACACCTACAAGTATAGAAGAGGTTGAAAAAATCACATGCTAAGCACAAAGCATGACATGGTCAACATAGGACTATGAATTCCTTGTTGGGGACAAGGTATGGTTATATTTGAGCCAGGATAGGCTATAGAGAAAAGATAAGAAGCTCAAACCTCTTCGTTATGGCCCATTTGAAATTCTAGAACAAGTGGGTAAGAATGCATTTTGCTTAGATTTGAATCCTTATATGAAGATTTATTCAATTGTGAATGTTGAAAACTTACATCTTTTTTATCCCTCCATGTTGGATGATGAAGAAGGGGTATTAATTCCGTATATTGAGGATTTTTCTCCAGGTGGTCAGCTGGAATTGATGGATGGTGTGGTTTTACAATGGAAGGAAAGGACAAAAAGAGAGTAGTGTAGGACAAGTGGTTGAATGAATTGAAAGGATAGTTACCTACCAAAGCCAAGTGGTGTTCTAGAGAAGATGTGGGGAAGAAATTTCTTCACCTCATTAGTCCTTAAAGATTTTAGGGACTTAAAATCCTCAAATTGGGGGGGGCATGATCTAAAAAATGGATCAGAAATAGCCCAATTCATTATATTCTCTATATTTGATATTTTCTCTTTAGGATATCATCTCATTACGTCTTCATATGATGGTCTAGTCAGATTGAGGGTGTTCCAGACACCTTCGAATGACATTCTGGGCTATTGATGTTCTATTTAGGGGGTTTTTTTTTTTGGTCATGTAACTACCCCGACGGTTACATAACCACTTCTCTGTATAGAGAAGTGGTTGTGCAACCTCTGCGGTAGTTACATAACCACCCCAATGGTTACGTAACCTTTGGTCTGCATTTAATGGAATTCCTATCACTTACAATTCCATATTGCGGGATCTCCATAGTTATAAATATTTGAGCTTCTCAATTAGTTTGTTTCACCTTTCTATGCCTCCCTAAGCTGAGCCTATATAAATACAAGAATTTCCAAGGATTCAAGAAAGTGATTTGGGTGAAATAAAAGTGTGAGAAAAGTTGGAGACTTTGTTTCTTTTCTTGTTTGTTCATGGTGAAGAGTTCTTATTATTTTGAGAGATTGAGAGCAAGTAGATACAATAAGGAGGAGTTTCATCTTTATTGAATGCCAAATTAGTTGTAAGTTGTTTCATTTTGAGATTACATATTGAAGGGGAGATAAATTTCTCACCCATTGGAGTTTTTCCCGCATAAAATTTCTCCAAGATAAATCTTGTCTCATTCTTGTCTCTTCTCCTTTCAATCTGTAACTTAATTATGGTTGATACTACACACTTAACTCATTTAGCAAATATTTCTTGAATTTCAATCATATTCACAAGCATAGTGATCTATTTACTGTTAATTTAGGTAGTTTATAGATCATTGATGCAGGGTAGAGATGGTCCAAATTAATGAATGGAGGAAAAATGATGAACTATGGGAAATATTGCATAGGGGGGATTCTCCAGGTTCATGGAAAGAGTTTTTGGGGTGTAATTTCATCTATCTCAAGAATTTTTAAAAAACCTGGAATGACAAGAAGGTGATTTATAAAGGTAACTCCTTCAAAATAAATGACGAAATGTTCTCTAAAGTGATGGGCTTCAAGAGGAAGGGTTTGAGATATTTTAAGAACAACATTGACCTAGAAGAGGAGGAATGGAAATTTATTGGTGATGGTGAATCCTTGGTGCACAAGAATGGAGGTTTTTATTGAGATTCACTTTTTCCACTGTTCAATTTTTTTGGGATCATGGTCATGAAGTGTAAACTCTAGAGGGTAGATTCTCAGTAATTCCCACTTTTCATCTAATTTTTCTCAACTACTTTAGAAGGAATTGTGTCATTATTTTCCCATTCTACATTCTCCATTATATGGAATATTCTATCAATTTGGAAAATTGGGGTAAACGGGTGAATCCTTTACATCATTAGGTGATTTTACTCCTATACAATTATTTTGATTTCATCATTCTCCACCCTCCCCCAGCTAGTCTCTCTTCCCTTGTTTCCCACTTGTCACCTTCTTCTCCCTCCTCCACTTCCTTGGCCCCATCTCCCCCCCAACATCTCATTATCCACCTCCTTTATCCATCCCAAATTCTCTCCCACACACCCTTTCGCTCCCCTATCCCTTCCCCACTCTTCTGTTCCTCTTTCCCCCTTTAGCCTTTTGTTCCTTCTTATTCCATTCCCACGCTTTCCATTCATATCCCCTTTCCCACTCTAGCTTCTCTTCCTCCTATAATTCCTCTTTCCCTCTCCCCCTAACAAATGCCTTACTGGACCTACCCTCATAATATATTTTTGGAGTAAAAGGGATAACCTTTCCTACTGGCATCTTTCCTTATCATCTTCTTACACTATTGGGATGAGGAGGCTATATTAGGCCTGCTTTCAATGGGTGGAAATGTTTTTGTATGATCCTACAAGGTGGACACTATCATCATTGAAAAACTAGAGGACCAGATGATGAAGATTAGAGATATCAAAGGAAAAATTGAAGCCAACAGTTCTTTCAGCACTAATGATAGGACTGAAAAAAGGATGGTTGCTAAGTTATATAATATAGTCCTAAAAATGGAAAAGGAGGTGGAAGATATCAAAGTAAAATAATGTGACATTATTTCCATGCAAAAGAACACTCTGAAATTCCTCTATGTCTTCTTTTATCAATTTGAAGTTCACAACAACAAAGAAAATTCCAACAACGGCACCACCTTCAAAGACATCAAGAAAGGTCTGGAAAATGTTAATAAGAGCTTCAATAATCTCATGAAATGTTGACCATTTCTTGATGCCTTGTCAAATTTTTCAATTTTGTTGATTTTTTGCTGACATAATGTTGACATTGTGTTGAATTTGGGTTGTTATTGTGCTGACATTGATCTTACATCTAATTGTATATGTGTTTTTTGTTGGCTACACTCCTATCTATTATTGTTTTGTTTCTTGTTATGTAATAACATATCTGGGCTCTAGGACTCTCTTGTAACTGGGTAGGGTCCCAACCAAAAAACCTTCACCATTAATAAAAACGAATAACTAGATAGATCAGATGTTTGTATGTTCTTACTTTGTGAATTCAGATTAGAAATTTCTTTTGAAACTTCTATACTACTACATAGTGTACCTAACTCTAAAAATAGTTCTTTAGTGGAGTCTGATCCAAACGAATATCTCACTTCCCCCATCTTTGTAAATGTGGAGTCACTAATAAAATATAGAAAACAATATAACACTGGTCAAACCCAAAACTCATAATGGAGTCACCACTAGATATTGCACTCTATAAATGCAAGATCAACCTTAAAAACTCTAAATAATACTCTAAAAATAACAATCATATGATGAATTAATAAACCCTGAAAAAATCAAATAAGGGTATACATACTTAACCCCTTTATAAACATCAACAAAATCATACTTCAATTCGAAAACACTGATGTCAGTAAATATTTTGGATCTAAATATAACACCCCACTAAAAATTGAAGAGAAATATACATGAAACAAGGAGAATGGAAGAATGGTGGATCTATTAATTTATTTTTTTTATTTGGGGGTGGATCCATATTCCTTTAATGACATTGTTTATTAATATGACAAGGAATTACCTAACTAAGGGTATGGTTGTTAACCTGCTACTTATTGGCTGTCTGAACCAAAGTGAGAGGATGTTAGAGTTGCCTTGAAATGGGGATGGAGATATTGTGTTTCAAACCATAATACTTGTTTGAATATCAATATGATATCAAATTCAACCACAAAATATAATGCTCATTTGATAGAATGGTCAACACAAGAATTGAAAACACTTTATACATCAGACATAAGCAATTAAAGATACAATTAGGGTGATCATGAGCATCATTTTAAAGGAATATGTTGAGAACATAGAAATAAATGATACTTGAGATTTCAAGATTCAGAAATAAGTACCAAATCACTCAAAATATGTAGAAGTTATGAAGTTGGCAAGCATATATCATGTTGGGTGTGCATAAGAAAATAAAATATGTACATGTATGATAGAGAATGGTTATGGAATGAAGGTGGGGATGGAAGAAAATGGGAATGGGATACTAATGGGAGGAAGGGGCTGCACTAACTATCTTTAACTTGATAATTCATCGTGCGTTCAAACCTAAAACTAAAGAACACCAACCCTCCAAAGGTTATATACCTTCATGGATACATAAACAAGGCAAACAATTCAAAATAACCCTTAACACTTTAGCAAAAACACTTGAGAATAAAATTTCTTGCTCTAATCATATAAAATCCCTAAAAAATAAAAATACACTCTAAGATAACAAATATTCACTCCCATTTATTCTAGAGAGAAATTTATAATTAAAGAAAATGATGTTGTGTAACATTATACAAACATTATTCCCTCAATATTCAATCAAACAAACAACTGAAGAATACTTACCTATAGTTATTTGACATGACAAGGCATGTGATTAAAAAGGTAGGTTTATATTTATTCATTTCATATATGATATTACACCAAGAAACATCAAGCATGTACATGTCAGAATGGTCTTGTGTATTCATTTTCAAAGGAGAAAAGGGAAACATATAAAATGGATCTCAAATCATGTTAATGGTAATGCAAATGTGACTACCTTAGAATGAACCTGAAATGGATCCAATAGAAACTAATATTTGATGAGAAACACATCTCTATAATAAAAACCCCTATGTAATTATTTATAAAAATTATCTTGGAATTTTAAATGAAGGGGAACCTTTACCTTTATATAATAATGCTTAATCCCCTAAATAATATCCCACACAAATGATAAATCAAGATCTGAGAGTAAAAAAAATGTTAATCCACATGACTTCATCTCCAAGGAATAATAAATCAGTTTCTTTCCATGCAATCAGGGAAATGAGTGAAGAAAACATTATCAAATGTCCACTCTGTGTTGCTCTGATTAACACACCTCAAATTGGCATGTTTGGGAAATGCATATTATTCCTCTAGAAGAATACATGGGTGAAGGATAATACAAATAAACAATCTTTAATTATTTTGGCATTATTCATCCCATGAAAGTGACTAGTAACGCCAAATATTTCTTTAATTAAAATCTCCCAAGAGACTACACTACTTATTTATAAAATTAATCTCTTTGTAAATCCTTATCCAATATGTTCCAAAAGAACTTAGTTTGAGGTGAAATGGATTCCTGAGTCAAAAGTTATGGGAAAAATGCAAACCTGACCATTCCATAAAAAAATCCCTTGTTCTATAGATTTAAGGATAATCTGCCTTTTATTTGTGGCTTTCTGAGTTTCATTTCATGCCATGGCTTTGGTTTGATTTTTTAGGTATATCATGACTTTTTATTATTTCAAGGGGATATCAAAACATTATTTGTATTGTGTGGTTCATGTTTTTTATGTGTGGATTTTATTTTTTTATGTGAATTTATCAATTCCACAAAACACTAAGTGTTTGATGTCCATAGGACACCAAATTTCATCATTCCATGGGTTTTCCATTTTTCAACACTCAGTCATTTGATACTCCTACACTTAGTATTCTTATGTCATTATGTTGCGAGTGCTCATACACCCTCTTGATGCTAAAAATATCTAATGTATTTTCTATGTGGCATCCTTTCCCCATGACTATATTTCTTTGTTTCATAGATTTTGTAACTCTACAAAATACTACACCTTTAGAAACCCATGGAAGATTAAGTTATTTATTTTGAGAAATCCATACTTGGTCACATTCTAACTTCCTTTTTTCTACTTCACAGTTTCTCATGGAAATTTTTCTTAGAATCATATCTTGTATTGAGAAGACTACACTTTTTATTTTATGGAAATAAAAAATTCTATGGAACACTATAATCAAAAGTTCGCGAAGCACTAATTTTCTTCTTTTTTTGTTTCGAGGCTTTTTATTTTTTCTAAAAACCTACCCAATACTACATTATCTTCAATTTTATGGGATATTACTATTCAAATATGTGAAACACTCACGAATCATTACAGAATTTTACAAATATTATGTCAAAGATACAACAAGATCAAAATGGAAACCAACAAAGCCTCCCCAAAGAGGGAACAACATGCCAAAATTTTACATGTTTTCTTCTTTCCAAAAATCAATTTTCAAACTCCATCTGTTAGCTCCAATATTTACAAGAAATATGCACATGGCTTGGTTTCCCCCATTTTAAGGCATATTTATATGCTCATCTTAATGTTTTTACTATGATATCCTCCCTCCTATCCCATTAGAGAGAGGATACTATTCTAAAATTGGTACAAGGATTCACACACAAAGACAAAATGAAAACAACAAGAACCCCACCCAAAAAATATTTCAATACAACCAAATGAGTACCATTCTCAACATTTGTGTCATACAGATAGGGTAGTAATCTGTACATTTCCATAGGTATTTCAATATATTTTATTTTTTTGTAGTAGATAGAATAAGTATTTGTGCCTCCAACTCCTTAAGTCTCCATGAAACTTATAGATTCCAATATCCTCCTTGTAAGGTTTTTTAAACCCTTCCCCTACATGGTTTCCTTAAAAAATACATGATAAAATATTTCCACCATAACAAGGAGGGATCTCAATTCACCATAGGATGGAGGATTTACCCATGTATAATGGATCCTTAAATCCCTCACTTGTCCATAATACCTATCAAAATTTGTGAGCATGGGCTAGAAAAACTTTCAAAACAATAATTATTTTTCAAATAACTTAAAAACACATGCATTCATAAAAAAATTAACTGCTCTATATTAAGAAGCCTCCCATGTAAAAATCAAGCCAATAAGTCAAATATTACAAGATATCCAAACCAAATTCAAGTGAAAATCCAACAATACTTCAAACAAGCACAAACTCCCTAAAATTTTATAACATCCACAAGGATAAGAAAAAGAGGAACCTAAATTCCCCCAAATTTGGAGGATAAATAGAGAACCCACAAAATAGGAACCAATGGATAGAGATCCATTTGACATCTAGTCATCATCCAAATAGGTGTCATGTCACTACTCTTCCCCAAAACCAAGACAAATAAAAAATACATAAAATATAATTTCCCAAACAAAAGAAAAATTATTGATGAACTTGAGATTAATTAAACTCGCCTCAAGTGGTCTTGGCAAGACAAAGAGACATTAAGAAATTGGATGAGTCAGTTCACATGAGAAGGTGGAAAGGTCCCATTTGCATTAAAAAGGGCCTTACCTAGCCATAGGTATGGCTTTGGGGAGTCCTTTTAAGGAAAATGTATAATCCCTCTATAATATTTTCACACTTATAAAAAATACCACTATTCCCAAATCTGAATTTGGGTGAAGGGGTGCCTTGGGAAGAGTGCATCATGTAGTGAAAAAGGTAATAAGGTCATTAGTAAGGTTAAAATAATATTAGGCATAATCCACTCAAATTAATTTTAAGGAAAATATACGAAGAAACATGAAATTGATAAACTATAATCATAATGAAATTTAAATAATTTAAATAAGTCAAAGCTAAGAAGTGAAAATGAAAACAAGATAAAATATTCATACAAAATTATTCAATTACGATATATAATAATCGAATGATCACTAACCCAAAAGGCTCCCAAACCAATATCATAAGCCACATGAAAATAATGCATAACGAGGGGGTATAATTTGGAAAATGGCATATTGTTCCAACATGAGAGAAATATCCTGAAACACAGGTTCACCAACACCAGTAATGTACACACTAAATTCACATGCATAATACCTTCTTGATAAAATATATTTGGTGAACTTAAAATCTATGTGTATTAACAACCAACATTCCATCAATAATATCGATCATATACAAAATTTGTGTACATACCAGAACATGATAGACAACCAAATAACACATATGCTATCATAAGAATCAATAAATATTAAAGAACATATATAGCTAATCATCATGAAAATAAATCAATCATATAGTCTCCATAAGGCTCAAATCTACAACAAAAATTCAAACATCTTTCCAAAAAGTTATTATAATCACAATATACATTATATATCCATCAAAACCATAATGTCATGTACTTGAATCATAATAAAAAAATATAGTAGTATTAATATCATACTAAAATATAGTAGTAAAAATATAGTTATTCACTTCTCCCGCTCCGCGACTGCTCCGCGATTGCTCCGTATCTTCTCTGCGACTGCTCCGCGGCTGCTCCGTGACTGTTCCGCGGCTGTTCCGCGACTATTCCATGGCTGTTCCGCGGTTGTTCCGCGACTATTCCGTGACTATTCCGGGACTATGCCATGGTCGCTACCAGACGTACCTCTAACCCTAATCGCGTCCATGGTGGTGGCTCTGCTCCTGGACAGGAAAGCAATGCGTCTCCTTGGTCATGGATCGACCTCGCCTTTCCCAATGCCAACGGTTCTGCAAACCCTAGCCACATTCATTCATCATCTGGGGGTGTTCCTGGGAAAGATGAGGTTCGTGGTGAGCTGGAAAAGGGTGATCTACCTGTTATTCCAATGCTGGATAAAGGGTTTAGGCGCGAGTCTCTTGAAACCTCCTTCAAAGACGTCTTAAAAGGCAAGGAATCCTCCATGAAACCTGCAGACATCACCCCATGTATCACATTTGGGGAAGATGTCATTTCATCTGAGGTTTACTACAAAGAGCATGCTCTGATTTGTAGATTTGGGGGTTTATGGCCCAGCCTTCCTGCTCTTCACGTGTGGATCTCCAAGCATTGGACTCCATCTTTAACTGGTAAGATAGATTTATATCCATGTGCTAAAGGCATTTTCATTATAGTTTTCTCTTCAATAGCTGATAAAGACATCATTGCTTCCAAGCTCTGGATCTGCGAGTCAAAATATTTGATCATAAAACCTTGGTTCCCATCCTTTAACCCACACACAGAGTCATTCTCATGGAAACCTGTTTGGATCAGGCTGCCCCATTTACCTCTTCAATTCTGGAGTCATGATTGTCTGACAACCATTGGCAATACCTTGGGTACTACACTCCACATAGATTCTCAAAAAACTAATTACACCCATACTACCTATGCCCGGATCCTAGTGGAACTTGACACTGATAAAAATCTTCCTGCTATCATTGACCTTAGAGTGCAAAATAGAACTTGGTCACAAACTCTTGATTATGAAGGTCTGCCTTTTCGATGTAGAAGATGTTTTGGATTAGGACACACCTCTACTGCTTGTGGGATGGAAAAACGTCAACATGAGAAGTGCAGCTGGTGGAAAGACGCACTCTCGGAGCACTTGATCTTTGTGGATAGAAAGGATCTTGATTCTAAAGAAGTAGTTGAACCAGAGTCAACTAAAACCCCTTTATCCGAAACTCAGATTGTTAGAAACATGAAAAATACACAAGCTACTGAGGGCAGCATGGAAAATGAAAAATTTATCTCTCAGGAGAACAACATGGCTGTTCCAAATGGGACATATGCAACTAAGGAAAATACTCCTCCTTTGTCTTCTTCTCCAACTGCGAAGACTCCATCAGGGTGGGTAACGGCCAACAAAAAGAAAAAATCTACCACTCTGAAGGGTAACGCTTCTGCTGGGTAACGCTTTTGTTGTTTCTCAGTGGTTGGTTTACTGTTTTTCTGCTGTTGTTTTGTTGTTATGTCTCGTTTGTGTAGCTGTTTCTGAGCTACGTTGAGCTTCACTGTAATACTTGGATTTTGATCCATTAAATCTGTTTCTCACTCCTATTCCGGCTCTCAGACCTCTTTTTAATTCAAGGGTATAGTCCCTTTCAAAAAACTATTTGCCAATATTAAAAAAAATATCATACAATGAAAAAAAAAAGAGACAATATAATCTTGGAGAGAGTTTCAAAAATAGGTGTTACTACATCCCCCTGTCCTATAATTAGACTTACTCCCATAAGTCACTGAAAAATATAAGGGTATTACACTTTCAATTGCCATACATCCATATAAGTAGTAGTTGTTTTATTATACCTATACCATTATAGTGTTTGGGCCTACCTCTTGTGCTCTAGTATGTGTATTGGCTCCAAACTCCACTTTCTATTTTCCTCTACCTATTAAACTAACCAATACAATGCATGAGATCTATCTGTTATATATCTTTATTACAAAGAAACATTAAACATGTCATGGAATCAGAATAGTTATGGAAAAAAAAATAGATGGTAAGTAACTAGACCAATGATCTCCATGATCTCAAAGGGTCTAACAAAGAAAGTGGAGAGCTTAGATAATTTTATAATTTAGATAAGACTCTTATACATATTCACTCCCAGAAATAATTTTTCACCAAATGAGTAGTGATGTTCCACCTTCTTTGAATCAAATTACACCTTCTTCCATGAACGATCCTTATCTAGACATTATATAGTCAAATAAACATACTACTCCAAATCATGTAAGTGGGTTGGTACTAAAACTATCATGTCCTCAAGTCTCTCCCAACTCAAAAGTGTCCTATAGGGTCTACCATATACATCCTAATATGTTTCAATGTCAATCAAACCATGAAAACTATTATTGTATGTGAACTCAACCAGATAAAGATAGACCTCCCATTTAATCTCATAGTCCATTACATACATCCTTAACATATCCTCTAAAACATGATTCATCCTCTATGGTTGACCATCTATTTGTGGGTGATTAGTAGAAATGAAGTTGAGATAAGTTCCTAATACTATCTGAAAAGTAGTATAGATGTATGATATATATATATATATATATATATATATAACGTGTATTGATCATAAATAATATTTCTCAAAATACCATGTAGTCACATAATGTCATAAAGGTACACTCTAGTTATCACGACTATATTATACATCATCTTTGTGGGAGAGAAGTGGACAAGTTTGGTCAAATTTTCCAGTATCACCATGATGGTAGGATGACATATGGATAACAAGAATAAAATCACTTGAAACCACATCCCACTTCCACTCCCAAATGGCGTGGGTATAAATATGATCAGTATGAAAGGAATTTTTAGATTTTAGTCATTTTTATTCCAAGAAACAAGTGAAAACGTGTCTCTATCCTTGCATAAACCATGCCAAAAGAAAAAAGTGGTGAATATTTTCATTGATTTAACAATTTTTTTTATTAAACCCTATTACAGAGTAACTAATGTAAACTATGATATGTATCTACTAAGTATAATATGACACAAGAAAATAACCAAGTATGAAACCATATGTAAGAGATATAGAAACAATGACTTAGCTGATTTACGATTGATCTAGAAGTGATCTAGAATGGGAAAGCTATTGAACAAGAAGTGAACAATTTTGTAATTTCTCAAGAGAAATTTTGGACTACAAGAATAAAGTTGGACATGGGAACCCACAACTAGATAAGGGCACTTGGGCATTGAAGACCTCTTATGGGTGCATGTGACTATGAAAATGTTTAGAATTTAATTTTTACTATTTTAAACAAGTTTCGAAAATATTCCATTTTTAATATATGTGTATCACTCTTTGATCATCAAGGGTACATCTAACCTCCAAAAAATATATCACTTGCAAAAGTGCACAAACTGCATCAAATCTAAAAAAACAATGATGTAGAAGAGGGAGTAAGACTGACCCTTATAGTCAGCCTGAGATTGGTATTAAAAATAAGCACTACAATACATCTTAGAATCCATGTATTTCTTGTGAGTGTGTGTAAAAATAATTCCCTAGGATGCCCTTATGCAAGTGCACATGATAGCGGGGTAAGTGCACCAAGTTGGGGGACAATTAAGTGGACATCAAATCCTGAATTTTACATTAAAAACAGCAAAACATCAAATTTAGTCTTCCGCGGACTTGAACCATGGCGAAAAGAAAAACTATGTCATAAAAATGGTACCATTGCAGTAGGGGAGACTATTAGCTTTGTACTCAAATACTAATTTTAAAGTGAATAGAAGAGGATAAATATCATTTTATAATTTTTTACTAATAGTAGGTCTTTAAGACACTTTTTCCTGTGAATGTTTATGTCTACGTTTAAGACTGCAAAATTTGTTTCACTTATCAAAATGTGATAAAACTTATACCATCCCAACCGTGGTGAAATTATATACATGTTAAAAAAAAAAGGTATTTGATTTCAATATTTTTTGATGAAGTTATGGTGGGCAAACGGAAAGTGCTCTGTTTTCTTTATGTTTTCATACCACTTTCACGGAAAAAATCATAAAAAATAAAATATTACTCAAAAAAATACAAAATAAAATCCATCCCAAGATAGATAGTGGCATATAACCTCTCACCAAAGGAAAAATATATATATCAATTTTTGGTCATCCAAATTGTGGGCAAACGGACTATAATCTTATCGGCGTTTTTAAAAAAAAAATACCAAGTCATTGAATTTTGAGTGTTTAATATAGCTAATCTTGTCCATTTTTTACAAAAATTAGTATTTTAGAAACTAGATTCCAGATGCTACAATTCATATTAATATAATTTTATCTAATTTTGAGTGTATGTATTGCTAATAATCCCTACAAGTCGATTTTATGTTGTTATTTGCAATATGATGTCCACGGATGACCCTATATTTGTCCATCAACTTCCTGCACTTACCCAGCGGGATATAACTAGATGTAGCAATGCAATAGCATATATGGATGGAAAAATGAACTTCCCCTTCCTATATTGTGTAGGAAAAGTTGCAACCCTTTTCCCTTGAATGGATGCTATATGGATTCCTTTGGAGTGATTTAGATTAATTTTTGATGCAGTCTTAGGTGATGTTAGTAATGCTTAGTTCTTGGTCCTTAATTTTAAACACATAGCTATGTATTTATATGATTCCCTTGTTTGAATTCCATAATTAACAATTGGAAGGCCAAACCATAAGTGAAAATATTCCCAAAAGATAAAATATACCCTAAAGAAATGAGTAAGGTGAAAAGGTTTGGGGCACCCAGAGGGGAAATGGGTGCCTGAGTGCTCTTGTCCTCACTAGGCATTGGTGTCTGGAGCCATAAAAGATAAATAAGTAAAATAATGACTAGGCTGTAGAGTGTGTAATACCAAATAGAAAAAAAAAACAAAGACAAGCATCCAAATATAGTTTTCAATAACTTTTTTTCTTTCTTAGGAATCCTATGAATGCTAATATGTGTTTAGGATCTATAAATGTACCCAATTCCATGATTTTTTGTCTACCTTTTCCTCCACTTTATGTTATTAAATGAATCCTTGATAACATAAAGTAGATAATAGATGCATACCTAATAACCATGTAGAGCATGTGGAAAAAAGGTGTCGAGTGGATAAGTTAAGCGTGGAATGATGTATAAAAATGAATTATGGATAGGAAGAGAAAGTACATGTAGGGATGAATTGTATGTGTTATACCATGTTGTACATATTGTTTTCCTTGTTGTTGCTACTTTTTGTAAGGATGGGAATGTAAAAAGAAGATAAATAATGTATCAAAATTCTCGTATATTATACATAATTGAAAATCATGTGTTTTTTTATTAAGGGAAAATAGTTTTGAAGGGACTATACCCTGTATACAAAAGGGCTCAAAACCAGATAACAAAGGTGAGAGAAACAACCCAGAGAAGGGCAAATTGGCCAACCTAAGAGGGCTCAACAGCCAAATATGACAACACATGTGAAGAAAGGATCCAAACGAACAATGATCCAAAAAGAAGTAGAAAAGATCAAAAGGCAACCAAAAGAGATACAACATATAAAACTCCGCCAAAAAGAAGCTCCAGAACCACCAGATAACAACAACTTCGCAACCAAAAAATAACAACATATCAACTCGTTATTTGATAGCCCTGTCAATCTTGGTCTTGATAGCCTGTAGCGACATGAAGAAGGCAATGGTAGTGGCCTGAGAGGAGTCTTTCATATCCACCTGAGTAATTGCAATATCCCTTTTCTCTTTAGGGCCCCAAATGTCTTCATTAATCCCACGTAAACTACAGACACTATGAACATGTTGTTCAATGAAATTATAAATGCTTTTAAAGGCAGATAATATGAAGTCATTGTGACTTTTTGCATTCCCCATTCTGTCATCCAAATATTGTAACTTCTTGAAAACTTCAGCAATAACCCCCTCTTCATCATCACTTTGAAGAATTCCTTTTCCCTTAGCTCTTTCCATATTTTTTATAGTCCCTTTGAGCTCTTGTATCTCCTTTTCTAATCTGTCCACTCTTTCCATCAAATCCTCCTCCTTGGGCTCCTCCATCGGTTTACTGATATGAAGGAGGTTCTCAGCAAGTTCCAGGTCTTTGTGGCTCCTAAGGACCCGTTGAGAAGAAGGGATTTTAGCTTTTATGCTCTTGCTTTTCTTTCTGGAAGCAACAACTTCAATCTTCCTTTTCAGCAGGGGGAGTGGAAGCGGTGTGAGCAGGTGGAGGTTTGGAGGAAGAAGGTGGGGTGTGAGAAGGTGAGTGGATTGAAAATCATGTGTTATTATGTGTTGTTATGAGATTTTGCAAGAGAAAAATTCAATGTTGAAACATGATAACCATACCCCAGTGTCAAATTTTTTGACCAAAGACACTCCTGAGTCATAATCCAAGCTAGTTTACCTTTTGTGTCATACCCTTCCCATCACTAAGGTACCTCATAATGTGATAAACAACCTACCCAAGTATGTGAAATATTTTCATAAGGTCACCCAATTCATATAGTGAAGCTTCATCAAGAGGTGACATCTTTGCTAGGTCTAGAAAGACTATTCCCTAGCCTTTCTAGACCAGGTACACATCTTTTGGAGTAGATCAAGATCCATGAAGTCATCCAAGGATGTTATTTAAGATCATAAAGTGCAATGAAATAGGTTTAGTGAAGTTTTGGACAGTTTTAGAGGTTTTGGGATCAAAATAGTGAAAGTGAGTCTTGGAGGCTTGAGGAGCTTCAAGTCCAAAAAAACACCTGACCTTCACATGAAGATTTTGTGAGCTACATGATGAGTAAAGAGGGAAAAAATATACCATTATAAATATAAGAGTATCCTCTGTATGAATAATTTTTCACAACTTTCACAAAACCTAAGCACTCCTTTGTGTAGATAAATCTTGATAGACTCACCTAGTGGTCCCGAATGAAAAAGAAGAATTTTTGGGGGAACAAGGTAGAATAAAGTATTAAAAAAATCCAATTATTTTTAAAATTTTCTTTTCAATCACATTGATATTAAATTTCTCCTATAATGACCTCCTAAAACTCTAAGAAAGTTCATTTCAAGATTCTCGGAGTTAGTCAAATTTGCTATTAGTTTCCAGACGCATTTTGGTGTTCGAAATATCCCGACTGTCCTAATTGTTTGGGATAGTTTGGATAGTGGAGAAAATAAGAATAAAAAAATATACCCTATCCCCTTTTTGAATCCCTTAGACCTCTATGTGATCCAGAACCTTCCTGACAAATGCTAAAGGATTAAATTTGCAATTTTGGCTAAGTTTTTGACCTTCTTGGACTTGAGCACATTTTTATGGCCCTACTATCCTAGCTGTCTATGAAATTTGGGATGATTAAAATAAAATGTAAATATGCTACCTGAATATGATGTTATAGGAGTAATAAATAGCTGAATAAATGAAATAATAAAGTATAAAAACACTACCCAAACAAGCTAAACAATAAAATGTATGAAACCTAATGTGTAAAGAGAGTTGGAAGAGCCTTAGATGATTCAAAGATTTCACAAGATTATGTCACCGTGGAGACCAGATGAACAAGAGGAGGAAATTTTCACACAGGAACCTGAGAAAATGCAAATCTTGAGGATTTTTATTGACTGGGGTGCCTGGGAAAGGATAGGGTCACCCATGGGTACCCTAGTCTAAATTTAGGGTGCCATGGTCTACACAGATGGTTAGAAACTCAATTTTTCATGGTTTTAAGATATATGTAATCCTTCACTTCTTGTCACATGTATTCTGTTGAACTTCTTCATATGTCACCATAAAATTGCAATGGAAGAATCACCTGCAAGACCACAAACCAAGCATCAAAACCCTAAAAAAATAAAGATGCATATGAAGGGGTCGAACTTTTCTTAGCTACCAAATTGATGGAATTATCAGTGAGTTCTGCACTACATCTCAAAACCAATGTTTTTCTAGGTGTATGTCTATAATTTTTCCCTTGGTTGCCCTTGTGGCAATTGCACTTTATGAAGTAGCGATCAAGTAACTAGATGTAGAATGTAATAAATGTGTGTATAGAAACAATAGAATCCCCTCCTATGAAGTGTGATGTAAATGAACTATCCTTATGTTCTTTGTGATGGAGCTAGATGGATGTAAATATAGTTATAGATGCCTTTGATGGATGCAACCTTAGGTGTTGACAGCTAGTGCTTAGTGCTTGGTCACTTATTATGATCACATAACTTTATATTTATATGATTCCCTTCCTTGAATTTTGTAATTAACCCTGAAAATACTAAATAAAAAAATATAAGTTGCTCATATGGCTAGAAAAGACCCAAAAAGTGAGAGAAAGGTGTAAAGAGGACAAGGGCTCCCAGAGGGGATGAGGGTTCCTGGTGTTGGCATCCCGAATGGGCACTACAATCTAGAAAAGGTAAAACTAAAGTATGAAAAGACATACTAGGTCAATATAGGTGAAAGACTGAAATTAACAGATATAAAGAAATGAAATATGGCCAAAGACATGGGTTAATCAATACTCTTCTTTCTTAAAAAACATGCAAATAGTAGTATGTGATCAAGACTAATCAATGACTCAAAGAACATGATTTTGTGTCTACATTTGCACCCATTTTATGTTGGTGAGTAGAATGCATGGTAACATACAGTAGATAGATACAAGTACTTGATATTCATGTATATTGATGTAGAATCTCATGTAGAGGGACTAGAAAAAGTGTGGAGTGATAAAAAAATTGAGAGTGGAGACTAAAGATGTAAAAAGTGTAAAAAAGGTGATGAGAGTGAACCTAGGGTGGAAGCACATATGTAGATCTTGATGTGTGTGGTGTACTTGCATGGTTATTATCATGTGTGGCATTGATTGCTTCTTTCCCATATGGATGGACCTGCAAAAGAGAATATGATCAAGTAGTAAAATACACATGTATATGTGTAAAAAAGTGTGTAATGATGCATGTATGTATGTAAAATAAAATTTTGAAAATGTGAAAAAGGAACATGTGCACTTGAATCATGATGAGAAAAAGGGTGTAGAAAGGATCGTGTAGATGTCGATGAAGTGCAAGTTTTTTGGGTGATCTCATGCCAATAGCTGAAGAAGTGTAGGGAGGAAAGTCTAATTTATCCTCCAACTTGTAACTACTTCCTAAAACAGAAGAGATATTTGTACTACCTAGATTTTTGGGTGATCTTACACCAATGTAATGGAATAAGTGTAGGGATAAACTTCCCAGTGTTTCCCTCCAACCTTTAATTGCTTCCCACTATATAAAACACCACTGCAGGTGGTGTGTACCCACACATATGCTAAGGGTAATTTGCCTTGTAAAAGCCACTGTGTATGGATTTATGTAGACTGTGTTGAACCCACTCGCTATGTATCCCACTATTTCATGGACAAAAAATAAAAAATTGAATTGTATTGCTAGTGTGTGTAAACCCAAATGATGCCCCCCCCTCTTTGGGGGTGCATGCGACGTCACTATAGGAGGATGTGGCCCCAAAAGAGGACCAACCACTGTAACTATGCCATACACAGGGAAGGAAATATGCTTGGTAAAAACCAAGGAACACGCAAAGAAGTGGCTAGGAAACAAATTTTAGTATGAATAAGCATGCATGTAGAAGACAAGTGTAAACTACGTAGACAATGTGTAAGCTAATATTTAAGCAAACAATGTAAACACCCAAGAAGACAATGTATACTGCACAAAGTGGGTTACAAAGATGGAACACCACTCATGATGTCACAAGACACTCAAGGCCAAAATGGCCACAAACAACCAAGTGTTCACACAAGACAAAGGGAAGGCCCAAAAACAATAGCAATGAATGAAAACCAAGTACACGAAATATAACAGTTAACCATGGTGGAAAATAATCTTGTAAAAAAAATACTACACATGAAACACCCGTTAGCATGTTTATAAGGATAAAATGTATGTCATAGTGTGTGTAAACCAATAAATTATTGTGTTATGAAAATAAATGAAACAAGAGCACCTATAGTGTATGAATGTGGATGCCCCAAAGAACTGTTTTGGGACTAGTGCTAAGCATCTATGTTGAGTGTAAAATACCTATATAAGCTTTGATCACAGCTAGAAATCAATTGAACATGCATGTGTGTATGATAAAGATGATGACATGCAAGATATTTATCTAGCATGTGTAATTAAGTGAACATATATGCGTAAATTAAAGTAAGAGTAAATGCAACAAAGATATGCAATACGTTGTGGATGGATGGAATGTATGTAGAGTGAATGATAGGAGTTGCATGACCACTGAGTGAATGGAATTTTATAGAGTGAGGTTCATTTTTCCCCCTCAACAATCAAGAATGAACCATAAAAAAGAGTACGTCATTGGGAAATTGTCGAACTATGTGCTGTATGTAGTGTGATGTGATGAGTATGTAGTGATGATGTGTGACAAAGAGATGAAGTATGTGTGACGTTGTATCCTAAGTGTATATAATGATAAGATGATCTATGGAGTGATGATTTATCCTAAAGTGCATATCACTAAATGATGATCAGAATAGGTGATGATGATGCTAAAGTAAGTGATGATGTAGCCCATAACATATATCACTAACCTAGGAATGTTGCATGAGATAACAGATTGAATGATGAGCATGTGAGTGTGGTGAGGTCCATTTGATTTTTATACCCTCAATAGTCAAGTATGGACCATGTGACTAGAGTGTTTCATCAAGTAATGAGTGCAACGTGTACATAAGTAGGATGTGGATTATGTGTAGTAGATGTGGTGATGATAAATCATCATGTGATGTGTAATGTGTGATGTGTCATATGTAATACCACATGCATAGATGAGATAAGATGTATAGTAAGGTGTATGATATAATATGTAGGATGTAGGATGTATGTACACAATATGTGTCAATATGTGTTGTATGTAGTGTCTATTGTGTAGTGTGTAAGGTTAATGTGTATAGTATGCCCTCAACAGTCAAGTGTAAACTAAAGCACAACAGATTGTCACAGGGTGGTGGTAATGTATATGTGTATCAAGATGTATGATTAAGGTGAATGTAATATACATGTCGAATGTATGTGTATAGATGTAACTACCCCCAACTGTTTAATGGTGAGTGAACTATCCTATGAAAGAAAAGGTTAACAATACACTACTTGATGATTCTTATGATGAAATCATGTGATCATGCTCTAAGAGTGATTGTATAAGAGGTAAACATCACGTAGGTGGGTGAATCCTATGTGCATTTTAGGGATGATTATAAAATGTACACTATGGTGTAACAAAATGTGTAGGGGATGGAAACCTATGCACAACTAAACATGATGGTGATGGATATTTGTGTGGAATCAAATGAGGTGGTGGTTTGTTCTAACATGCATTAATTGTCCTAAGAATGGGTCTATACTACTTTTTTGGACTAGAAAAATGATGAGAGCATGTTGTTTGTATGCGAGTAGGTGAACTAGGAGAAGATGGTTGTTTAGGCTATTTGAGTCGTGGTGTACTAGATGAAGCAAAGGATGCATTTACAAACACGGGAGGAGAACATGACCATGTGGTAGATGGAGGGACACCATCAATAGAAATGACCTAAATTTTGTGAATGAATTTGAGATGCAAGTGATTCATGGAGATGATTGATTGACACCTACAAATCCAATTAAGACCTAAGAACATGTCACACCCGTCGACTGCCTATCCCATAAGGAAGGTAACTAACATAGTAAGTGTTGAGGTTAAGCACACACCATTTTTGTATAAATATAAATCATATCTAAGCATACAAGTTGTAAACATGAAAATTAAACCATAAGAAAAATACACAAGATATAACGTGGTTCACCCAATGTGGGATATGTCCACCAAGAAAAAGTCAATATATTATTCACATATTTACAAAGGATATACAATAAAGATATGCAATCTTCCACACCTCCTAGATATACAATACTTTCTTCCTCAAAAGCTTCTCTTTTCCTCTCTCTAATAATTACTTCTTACAATTATGATCAGCCTTTTCACAATCTAACCTTTCTAACCCTAACTTTCAAGCCTATATAAGTATATACATACTCAAATAAACTTAGCTATGAAATTACAACCATTAGATCATCTTTTAATCAAACGTTAGATCTAATTCACGTGACTTAAATAAAAGGAATCACACACAGGTAACGGATGCCAGTTACCCTAACATATATCAGTTCCTACTTGCTAGACCAATGTTAGTCCCCAGGTGACTGACAATGGTCACCCAACTGATGTTGCTTACTTTGTGTTTCAGAAAGTTCGTAAAGCATAAAATTTGTGAAGCAATTAAGCTCGATAACTCAAAAATATCCCACTTGGAGATAAATTACTACATTATACCATATAGCTCCATCCTTGGATCCTTTCTTGGCATGTTTCTTCCTCTTCAAGTCTCAAACTTGAAGACCAAAAAAAGTGGAGTGTAGCTCTAACTTATCTTTTTCCAATGGCTTCATTAGAATATCTGCAAGGTTATTATTTGTATGAATTTTCTATAGTTTCATCTTCCCATCCTCCAAAACCTACTATATGAAGTGATATCTTGATTGGATATGTTTCATTCTTGAATGAAACACTGAGTTCTTTACCAGATGAATCACACTTTGAATATCACTGTACAATATGTAATCATCTTGCTTCTTTCCCAAATCTTCCATGAACCTTCTCATCCATATCATTTCCTTTATAGCCTCTGTAGTTGTTACATATTCATCCTATATAGTAGACAAGGCCACAAAATTCTATAATTTCAAAATCCAGCTAATTGCCATCCCACTTACTATGAATACAAATGCATTGGTGTTCCTCCTACTATCCAAATCTCTAGCCATATCTGAATCAACATAGCCGCATAAAGAAGTAATTGACCCTCCATAGCATGACTGTATGTTGTATGTCCCTCTCAAATACCTTATAATCTATTGGACTCCTTTCCAATGCTATTTACCTAGATTTTCCATAAATCTACTCATAGCTCCCACTTCCTGTGTAATGTTTGGTCTGGTATAAACCATAACATACATAAATACTTCCAACTACTAAGCATATGAAACATGTACCATGTACTCGACCTCCTCATGTGATATAGGACATTTATCTTTGCTAAATTTGAAGTTTCCAACCATATGTGTACTTAGGTTTTGAATTCTACTTATTAAACCTTTCTAACACCTTATTGATATAATGTTCTTGAGACAAATACAACTTCCTATCTCTGTGAATTTGCATGCCAAGAGTTTTCTTTGCAACTCCTAAATCCTTCATTACAAATGTATGAGCTAACTTTTTGTTAAGCTCAAAAATGTCCAACATAATAGATCCTACAACAAGCATATCATCCATATAAAGTAACAGAATAATATATCTTCCATATTCAAGCTTCATGAAATAAACACAATGGTCAGATTCACATCTCATATAACCATGCTCATCATAAAACTATCAAACCTCATATATAATTTCCTTGGGGATTGTTTGATCCCATAAAAGATCTTTTTCAACCTACACACAAGTTTATCCTTACCCTTGAATTCATAACCAAACATCTACTGCATATAAATATCTTCCTCCAAATAACTGTGAAGGAAATCCTTCTTGACATCAAGTTTCTCTAAATGAAAATATTCTACTGCAACTAAACTCATGAATAGAATTCATTTTTACTATAGGATAAAATATCAAACCAAAGTAAATACATGCTTTCTATGAAAATCCTTTCACTACAAGCCTTGCCTTGTATATTTATTTCCACCCTCTTCTTCCTTGATCTTGTAAACCCATTTGTTCTGTAATGATCTTTTACCTGCTAACAACTTAACCAAATATCATATCTAGTTCTAATCCAAGGATTCCATCTCCTCATCCATACCATGCTTTCAATTTAGGTTAACTGACATTGATACCTATAAATGTCTTTTCTAAATATGAGAATGAGTTTTCTTCAACAAAATTTCCAACTGGTTCATCTTTTGGTACCAAAACTTGATCCCTATACATTCTCTTTTCATTCCATTTAATGTCATGACTCTTAACAATCTTATATTCTTCTAAATCCCCAAAATGAAATCTAAAATCACTAGATCCATAACCAATAAAAGTAAATATCTTTGATTTAACATTCAACTTCCTTCTATTTTCTGTATGAACACGTACAAAAGCTTATGAGCCAAATACTCTAAGAAAAGAAATATATACCTTTTTTCCAGTCCAAGCTTGTTCTGGTATTCCACCATCTAGTGCCCTTGAATGCCCATGGTTAATTAAATAAATTTTGATTTCTACTAATTCTACCCAAAAAATGTAAGGGTAATCCAACATGTATCCTTGTGATTCTTATGTGTTCCATGTTTTTCTTGTTCATTCTTTCAGCAACACCATTCTCCTATGGTGTTCTAGGAACCATTCTTTCTTTGTGTATTCCATTCACCGAACAATAATCATTGAAAGCCTTATTACATTACTCACCACCATTGTCATATCTAAGACATTTTAATTTTAAATTTGATTCATTTTCCACAAGGGCTTTTCATCTTTTAAAATTCTCAAAAACATCATATTTACGTTTTATATACTAAACCCATACCTTTCTTGTGGCATCATCAATGAAATTTATATAATATTGGGATCCTCCATGATAAGCTACCTAGGATTTTCTCCACACATATGAGTGCAAAAGATCTAATTTTGTATCCTTCTTTATTGCCAAAACTTTGAGAAATATCACTCTATTTTGCTTTCCAAATATACAATGCTCACATAAATCAATATGTACATTTTTCAAATATGATAACTTACCCTTTCCTTTTAAGATCTACATTCCTTTTTGACTCATATGGCTTAACCGATTATGCCACATGCTTACATCTGAATCTGAAGTATATAGCACAAAAAATGATTCAGTAATACAGGTAGACAAATACAATGTTCCTACCTTTTTTCCTTTTGCTACAACAAGAGATCCCTTGGTATATTTCCAAGAGTTGGCTGTGAATGTAACCATACAACCAGAATCACCTAGTTGTCCTACATAAATTAGATTTCTCTTGAGGCTTGGCATATGTCTCACATCTTTCAATATCCATGTATTTCAATTCTACAATTTTAGATGAACTTTCCCTATACTAGTAATATTGCATGGTACATCATCTCCTAAATAAACATGCCCAAAATTACCATGAACATAATTTTCGAAATAACCCTTATAAGGGGAAGCATGGAAAGAAGCTCCTGAATCTAAAAACCTAAGATTCAATTTTATTATCCAAGGAGAGAATAAGGGCATCTTGCATTACCTCAGAAGATGTAAAATGTGCCTCTTTCATTTCTTTGGTACATTCTTATCGTCATTTTTGTGCCCTTAGAACAAAATTATAATCCCATGCACGTCATCCTATCACCCAGTGGGCACTCAATGCTCACGTGAGGCATGCATAGGTGTCAAACCCCTTATTTATGTGAGATTTGTGAGAATAAATTTCTTAGTGACAAAAACTTAGATGCAAAAAGGTAAAGGACCATGCATTCATTTCGAGATCCTAGAATGAGTTACTATATCAATACACTCATTCTGAATCAAAAGAAACATCATATAGATAACATATATGATCCATGATATAAATAAATGGAACTAGGGTTTACATCCATGAATATTATATTCTTAGAACAGAACCATATATTCATAATGACCATAGTTCAATAACCATATTACATTCACTAAGGATAAACAAGCCAATGCATCAACGCATATAAGACTTATGCATAATAAGCTCTAGCTATGCTTTCCATATTAAAAAAATTATCGCACAGCCATCCCCTCAGTATGTTATCAGTCCTACAGTCCTCTTAATGAGAACCCCAGCCCTCTGGAACCTCTCATTATTCCTATAAAGCTTTTCAGTTCATTCCCTCTATACAGATCCATTTTATATCCCTTGATAGCGTCACCTTTTCTTCTACATGAGCACCTCTATATATAGCTTTAGCACCCATTACCATGCCTTCTTTCAAGATGATATCACTTGTCAAGTTCCCATGTGGTCCTTTAATGGACCATGCTTACTATGATTCGAGATATCCACTTTCTGCAATGATGTCTTTCTAGATTCCTCCATCATGTGGAATATTCCTTTCTTGTTCACCAAGTCACCAAGATGGAACCTTATCCACTCTGCATGCTTAGTCAGTTCATTCGTTTCTCATGTGCTTCCTAGAACGCCGAAAATGGCTAAGTCCTGAAACCCTTTTCTTTTCCTTACACGCATGTCATGGTTTCTACTAAAACCTTCTAAAAACCTTGTCCTACGTGCTTTGCCCCACATTCCCTTCTTCATATTTTTCCCATGTATGGATGCACCCTTGAGGACTTAGTCAATATTCTGAGGCCTAATATCACCCCACACTAAGCTTGTTCTCCATCCTCAAAAACATCCTTCCTTCAAATAATAAAGGAATGGTGGGACTCTGAATATTTGGAACAAAGAATGAAGGAATGAAGAATGGAAGAATTAAATAATGGGGGAAACTAGAAGAATATTTTTATTGCTGAAGGAGGAGTGGGAAATCCTTCCTTATATCTTCCTCAATCTTCTCCTAGACATCTACTTCATTTTGTGCTTCCTTAAGTAGGTCGTTCACTAGAGTGATTACCTCATAAAAACTCATTTCATTCCCCTTGGCACACATTGTATCAATGATCCCTTCTAGTTTTTTTCCAAGGTTTTCCAATGTATCCATCCTATGGGTGAATTGGGGATATAACTCCCTCAGCTAGTTTTTGATCAAGCCTCTCAGGGTCTAGAATCGCTTCAGACTTATTCTCCACCTCGTCTAGGATCTTATCCCATTCTGTTATATTCCCCTTATTATTCTCCTGAAACTCCTTGAGATCTACCTCATGGGTGGAAAATAAAATTCTTTCCACTCTATCTTTGTCCACATAATTTTCATAAGCAACTTCAGCTATCTATGCGGTGGCCTTCACATTGGCAAGGATTTTAATGTACCGAGTGACTATCTCCATAACCTTCAACTTCTCCCCCTTCTCTTGGTGTGACAATACATCTTATACTGACTCTAAGGTGAGTGACTACCTTTCCATTGTAAGGATGTGAGTTAAATCTTCTAAGAACTGTAAGGTCAATTCGTATTTTTACTTGGGAAGTGCTAGGTTTGGATGATTTAAGATAATAACATATGTAATCATTTCTACCCTCTTGTAGACCTCTCACACTTTTGTATTTTCCTCCCATATCTCTTTCCTTAGCTATGCACTAATAATATCTTCTTTCTTTAGGTCCTTGTTATTTTCAACTAGATCCTCCTTTTTTTTCTCCAATTCCCCTTTTAGGAATCTCACCTGGTCATTCCTTTCAAAAAGTTTTGCCTCAACTTTTACTGAAACCTTGTTGAGCACATTACATACTTGTTCATGATATTATTGTTGAGCATTTATGAGTGGGTTTATCCCTTTTTCCTCTAGCATATTAATCAGCTCCCCTTGGCTTACTTCAAATTTAGGCTCATTAATGTGGGACTCAAATGCCCAAGATAACATCTTCTTGGTTCACAGGTACATGCCTTCCTCATCAAATGAAGACATCACTAGGAGTTGTTCTGTTGGCATAGTGCTTTGGAAGTGCATGTGTAGCACTTTTTTTAGATCATTGATATAACCCATTCCCTACCCGTGTGCTAAAACCATACTCTTCCCTCCTATGTACCCATCCTTTGGAAAACTCACTGCTAGGTTGGGATCCCATCCCATGCTTCTGTACTCCTTTCCAATGCTCTCATCTTCTATTTATTTAAGTATCTCGTGTGTGCTCCGCTCCACCTCTTACTCCACTAACTTCTTGATTATGCCCACTACTTCTATCTCTGAAACCTCTTCTACCTACTCGTTGGTGAGGTTAGGGGTCCTTTGATCCTATGTGTTCACCTCCTCTCTAACCCCCTTGCCTTGAGCACTTTAATCATCTCCATTCTTCTCTTCACTTACCTCTTCTGAATTGTGTATATCATACACGAGATTATTGTTAAATTATTCATCCTCATCGTCATCCTTCTCACCTCTGTAGGCCTCCAAGCTCTCTGTCTCCTCTGAGTATGCCTTCCCCACTACGTTTTGTTTCTTACTAGCTTGGTATTCTATCTCTTCCTCAATAGGTGATTCCCTTCTGGGTGAATCTTCTTGTTTTGGAACCTCTTTCTTAGGTCTCTTCTCCTTCTCCTTGATGGGAGACTTCTTCTTGTGCTCGTAGGTGCTTGGCTTGGTACCTGACTCTGGTGCACACACAGATTGTGTTGTCTCCACACTGGGTGCTTTCTTTTCCCACACTTCCTTCTTTAGGGTCTCCTCCCTTTCTCTTTTCTTTGGTGTGGCCTTCTTCCTACCAGTGGGATCCTCAGTGATGGAGACATCATTCTCAAAGTAGGCACCCTTCTCAAACTTAGGCCCGATGAGCATATATACCCTTGTTGAGGTCCTCCTGACAATTGGTAGTGTTAAGGGTTTCATCATCTGTACTTTTTGGGAGATATACTTCTCCACATACACACACTTATTTTTGTATACGATCTTCCTACACATCTCATAGTGGAACTTGTCCACTTTGTTAAGGTTGAACCTTAGCCTTTTAGCTTCCTTGAAGTGGTTAACCCCTACTTGGAAATATTGTGCAGTGAAAGAGAAATGTAGTTTGCACCATGGAGTTTTTGTCCCATCTGTCAGAGTGAATCTTCCAATGCAAAAGTTCTTGTATATAGAAAATAGAGACTCTCCACCTACTAGCATGGGTAAATTTTTAGGTATTCTCTATTCTACCCTAAATGCATCATGTATTTGCTTGTACCATTTTTCTAGGTGCACCTTGTGGGTGGCCATCATGGTATCGCAAGTATAATTTTAAAATATTATTTTGGGTGAGGGATCTTCATTTGGATACTCCCATACAAAATTTTCTAGCCCATCGGGCACTCCAATATCTAAGAAGATAATGGTGAGAAATAAATTGCTAAACATTATCTTATCCCCTTCCTGTGCACTGATAATGATCTCATCTGTAATATAAGAGGACATGTTGTATATGGCTCCTTTTGAAATCTTTTGGCATGCATTCAACCATGCCTTTTTTACCTTCATCCACCTCTTTTGACCATTTAGCTTGGTAATTGTACGATAGGAAATCAACATGTGACCTTCTTCACACTCGACCTTCCGAGGTTATGTCAAGATAGCCTGTGTGGAATTGAAATGGAAGTGAAATTGATGGTGGTGATCAAGATAATTAGGAAAACTTATGTCTTTAACACGCAATACTACAATCTTTGAATCCAAGGAAAAGAATTATCTCCTAACATAAAGGGGTGTGATGTTACATTCTGATATGATAGCTACTCAGAGACTCCAATCAATGTCTAGTTATACCGAGATTATATTAATTGGTTGTGGAATACATGGAAAGTAACCTCCAAATGCCTCGTATGGGTTTCTAGACAAGGTCATGGAAGTGAAGACAAGAGGTGTAGTGGAGCTATAGGGACTATGGGTGATTTTTTGGTCTTTTCCATAAATTATTAGGCTAATTGGCTGCTATGTTCAACAATGAAATCTGTGTAATAATATCAGGTGGGAGCAGTGAAGATATGAATGCCAATGTGCGTAAACTAGTGTCAATATCTAGCTGACTAGCAGGTCCATTGGGTTGCGGGACCTATGGATCATGAACAAATATTTTTTGAGGCTGAACCCCTCATACGGTCATGCATGCAATGAAACCCTATTTCTAGGAGTAGTCCAAAATTCATAGGCTTGATTAGCAGCGATATTCAATGTATCTAACTGTCCTATTTTCTTAGCGTATGTTATAGGTGTGCATAATATTGTTAAACACAGACTTGTGTCAATTTTAGTTATTAGCTTTGGCCCATTGGGTTGTGGGATGAGGGGATCATAACTATAATTCTTTTCATGTTGTGGACTGTTAATGGTCATGCAAGATGAATTGATTTTCTTTGAGTAAACTATCTATCAAAGTAAATCTAACCTATGTTTTTGGTGTTTTCTCAAAATATTGCAACAAAGTAGTAAAATAAGATAATCTATGGAAAGTAAATGTTTTTTCTCTTTTCTAACTTTTCAAACAATGCATATCATCTAATAAACAAATTAAATACAAAAAAATAGCCAGATGTAGCTAACTATTTGTGTAGATGTGTGAATCTAAATCTAAAAATCTATTCTAATTTAATTAAAATCCGGCCAACCCTACCATAGACATGAAGAACAAATTATAACCCTAACAGGGTTATTGTTTCCCATAGCTTCCCTTGTAATGTTGAAGAGAAAAAATCCTATTGATTTGATCTACTTGAGATTATGTAGCTAATTGGAATGAACTATTTATCTAATCTATTTGATATGTAATTGAAATTAACAATTGGTAATTGACAATTTGATAAACAAAACAAACAAATACACAAATTCAACCTAGAAGAGCAAGAACCTTGGTAAATCCATTAGTATCAGTATATGTACCCTCAGTTCTTTCCTTTCTTTTGTTGAGTGTTCATGTGAGTCCAAGGGCTTGGGAATTCAAAGAACATCAGAAAGAGGATGGTGCTTGAGCAATGTCATCTTGGAAGCAATTTGGATGCAATACAAGTAGAAGAGAAATAACACAAGAGATCTATGCTTAGCTATGTAATTCCTAGTGAGATTATGACAGCAAAACAATACAAGATACACAAAATTCTCAGGCCTTTTGCTTGAATACAAGCATGAAATATATAGGAATAAAGGCTAGGTGGCTACTTCATGCACAAGGAAAGAAGAGGTAGTTCCAACAAATTAAATCTTATTTAAAATAGAAGGAGCAAGGAGAACCAAGCAAACAAATCTATTTTTAGCCAATTTGGCTCATGGATGCATTCTAAAAGAAAAATTAAGTGAATCATTACATGTCGAAACACGCATGAAGAATATGGAAAAAGAAAACATGGCTGCCGCCCTATGTAAGGCGGCAGTTTCAGGACCTCCACCTTGCCTCGGCAGCAGTTTGAGAACCGCCACCCAGGTAGGACAACATTCATGTCAATGAAGGCCAAAACAAGCACATAAAGAGGCGGGGAGATTGAAAAATGCATGGAAAAGTTAAGTAAGTCCATCTAGGCTACAAATATACACTACAAATGGGTTTTGGATCTCAAATGCCTTCTTGAAAGGATTTTGAATCATCATTGGGGATTCTTGTAGTCGTTTCTTGAAAATGTAGCATGTGCAATTTTTGAGTGCATACATATTTCCCCCTTGGAGAAGCATCTTAGCCATGAAAAGGTGTAAAATGTAGAGTCTGAGTATGGAATTCCCAAAATGGGGAGTTAGAAGCTATACCTGACATGCCCATGTGTCGAAACATCACCGTTTAAGCTCCCACTTCCTGTAAGAAGAAGAAGAGAATCAAGTGCGGATAGATAAAATATTGAAAAATAAACACTAAACCAATTATGACAAGAGGACCTACCATTTGTGCGGGGATGTAGAAATATACCTGCACTAATTCTCCAGCCTTGTAAACATATACACTCAAACTGAATTTAAAATTATATATATATATATATATATATATATATATATATATATATAAACTCATTTTTTAATTCATTTGCGCATTATTGATTTGGTGAATTTGGAGCTCTAGACCCATGTTGACCATTTTCAATGTGAATATAGACAAAAATACCATGGTGAGATCATGACCATGCCTCCACATACGGGAGATTGACCAGTGGGGTCAAAGGTTGGTTATTTTCAATTCTATCTTTTTATCCCCTAAATGTTAAAAATGTTGAAAAGTTCACCTTAGGGGATCATTTTCAAAATTTTTTGTCTTAAATGAGTCTCTAGGGGGGGCGCCCATAGGGCATGTTTTTATTTAATTGAAAAACATCAATTTTATCATTTTTGAGAATTTTTAGGGTTAAGGGCACGTTTTAGGAAATTGGGTCAGGACCCCGCCCAAGACAGGGCGATGGTCATGGGACTGCCGCCCTACAGTGGGCGGTGGTTCTAAACAGAATGTCTAAAATGCACCTTAACTTGATTTTTTTTTGTTTTCAATATTTTGCTATGTTTTTTATGATCTTATCATGTGATGTACATTACTAACTTCCTCTTTTCTCATGTTTTGGTGAATGCAAAAGGAGTACATACAATAGAGTAGAGAGAGTGTGTGATTGGATCCCTATGATTCTGGATTAGCTGACCAAGGATGATATGGATGTACTACAGTGAGTGGGCATTTGGCAGATAGCACGGGTTCCTCGTGTTACTCCTACCAGTCACATTCTGTGTGACTTACTCTCTTACTAGGATGCATAACAAAACATTTTCTGGTTTCTAGGTGTTAGGGGGGAGTGGACCATTACTCTGGAAGATGTATTTTGCATCCTTGGGCTCTCAGTTCTTGGGAGGTGATTGAAATTGGAGACAATAGGTCCAAGGCCTTGATGAAATAGTGGGCCACATATATGGGAGATGTCATTGTCTCATCTGGATCAAAGAAGGGAACGAAGGTTTGGTCCATTGCTACTTCTCCTATTCCTATCCTTCGGAGAGCCATCATGGGTATCATGTCCTTGAGACTGATCAGGGACAAGGGAGGAGAACCACTCTTATACTATTTTTCCCCTATCATTACACATATTGAAGATCAGGGACGTAAGTATACATGGGGGGAAGATATTCTGGGGACTACGTACTATGTCTTATACAGGGTGTTCCAACTACAGGGGTAGTCATTGAGCCACCCTACTATCATCATGAGCTAGGTATACGAGCACATTACCCCATATGGTAGGGGAATACTAGTATCAGAACCTTAGACCCAGGGGCTATTCGGGTGGCTAGATGGATAGGTATGTTAGTGCTCTGAACACCACTCTAGTTAGTGGCCTCTGTTACCACTGTAGACATGATCGCTACACCCTACCAGGACATGACAGGGTTATGGGGTGAGGAGGTCGTGCCAGTGGTGGATTTCTCTTCCATGATTTAGTTAGTTGATAGAATTAGGAGATTAGAGACTCACCCATTTGATTGGGTACCTCAGTAGTTTAGCCTTCCATACATTGATGTTCTCCCTCCCATTGTTCTAGTTTATAGAACCATTTAGGAGGCCCAGAAGGGTCCTAGAGGGGATCCTAAATGGACATCAGTCGTTCCAAGCATGCCTATTGTAGTTAGGTGTGTGGTATGGGCTTGGTAAGTAGCTGGTGTCCCTCAAGCACCTATACTTAGCATTATATCTGCTCCTTCTCATAGTCGGGAGGAGGATGAGCCGATTGATTTGAACTACGACTCTAAGGAGGATACGGGAGATGATACAGAGAGGGATTTTTTTGGAGAGGAGACCGAGAAGGAGGATGAGGGGATAGGACCTTTGGAGGGAGAGGAGAGTGACCCTGAGTGGCAGGACACTTAGGATATCCTAAGATAAGTGCATGAGGAGGTGAGCGCACAAAGAGAGACACTGGTCTCGGAGGAGACACTTAGAGAGAACGATGAGTCTGTGATTGGATAACATCACACCTTTGGATTCAGTGAGCTTCCACAGCCACCAGTAACACGTACAGTAGTAGCCACTAATCCCACATGGATGCCCAGAGACCTGAGTATGTTTGATACTCCTTTCTCAAAATTTTCTATTGATTTTTGTATGTTATCTTAGTATTCTCCATTTTACTTGTGTTCTATGATTTTCTAGCTCATTATATATCTCTCTTTTTTCTTATTTTCTGTAGTGTCTGCACATGAGTGGTGAGAAATCATTCATCAGGTGTGCATAGAAACCCTATTGATCCCCTCAGAGAAGACCCTGGCTGAGTTGACTATAGATTCGAGACAGCCCTTAGCCACTGGTCGACATACTGACATGTTCACTCATGTCTAGGGGGTGGCAGAGATAGTGACCTCCCTTCATACCCAGGTAGCTGGATATGAGACTATTGAGCACCTGATAAGGTGGAGCCACTCTGAAAATGAGGCTATGGGCAATGGGCACCACCATGAACACTCACATCATTCAGTCCATTCTCAGTGCCATCGTAGCCACAACAGAAGCCCTAGACGTGGTTGTGCACCATTTGAGGGATTGACAAGCCGTTGGGCCTTTATTATTTTGAGACCATTTTTTCTCATACTATTATGTTTTTGTATCTTTTGGGCTCATTGTAAGAATTTTTACCATGCCTAATATATGATGACATTGTATACAAACTTGATCTACTATGACATACATAGACTCTATTTTTGGTTCGGTATTCCATTGCATCTGAGTTGAATATCTTTTGGCTTATCTCTCATGTGTAAGCTAAATGTTTAGAATTTTGTCTTTTCAATTATTTTAGAATGTATGTAATGGATATGAATGATAATAGAATGATTTATTTTCTTTGTATTTTATCATGCTGATAAATGATGATGCAACCACAATGTGATCTTAAACTTAGTTTCTTTTGCAATCTTCAGTACTTCATATGGTCTTGAAAAAATGCATGACAAAATGATATGATAAATAAATTTACTTTTCCCACTCCTGACTCCACAAAACTAGTAAGATGCAAGGGCTCAACACCAAGAGTTAGAAAGGGAACAAGTTATGAATTATTTTTTAATGGTAGTGATGAGAGAAAGAAAGAGGTTTGGCAGAACCAAATTGGGACACTACAACCTTACCCTACTCAAGCTAATTCATAGTTTAGAATGCATATTAATTTTCATTTTATCTATATTTGGATCCGTAGATGGCCACTTGGTTGACAATATTTGGTTTTTGGGTTTTAAACTCTCTTGGAATTTTGGACATCTAACTCACTTTGTTTTTGACTTATGATTTCACAACATTTGGATGAATTATTTGCAACTTTCAAGTTTACCAATGAAACCCTCTACTCCTTGCCCCATGCTACCAGGAGGAAGCATGGGCTCATCACCAAGGAAAAGGACTAGGTGAGTAAGGGCATTTCTCTCCTTTCCTAACCCCTACATCACTAGTAAGAGACGTAGGCTCAACACCGAGGGTAGGTAGGGAAAATAAATGTGTAAAATAATTTTTTTTTGTGGATTTTCATTTGACTTACTAATCTAGACAAAATTTTTAGTATGTTTTTATTTCCAAAAATATTTTCATGGGATAGATGTGACACCATGAAGCTTCTATAACAGACTATAGGAAAAGACACCTAACCTAGAAAGAAACTATAAGTAGAACCACATATGTAGGCCTTGGTATGGTCACCCTCAACACTTTGTCTTATCTTTTTTTAATTGATAAATGATTCAAAAATAGTTGATGATACTATAAAGGTTTGAAGAGACATGATTTTACATGTTTTTTCAATGTTTTCATAAATTTTTATGAATTGCTATAAGAATAAGCTTCTTGATCACAAATTTTACAAAATGAACAGAAAAATGAAAATGCAATGCAGATGCAATAATGTACATATGAAAATGCTAATGGATCATGTGTAGTATCTCTTTAGGTGAAGATATTTTATGGATTCACTAAACTCCTCACATTCTAGTGTACATAACTGAAACTCCCTATTTTTGTAGTCTTCTACTACTCGACATGGACCTAACCACTTGGGTCTAAATTTTCTTCCCTCATCGGTCTTCTTGTCTATCCGGCTATCAAATCTTAAGACCAAGTCTCCCTCATATATTTTTCATTCATAAACCTTCTTGTTATATTTCTAAGCCATCCAGTCAGTGTAAACATCATGTTATTGTGCATCGTTGAGTCTAGCCTCATCGATAATTTCTAGCTATGAGAGTTGTGCTTCTTGAGAACCCTCTTCTCCCAGGATCCCTTATAATGAAATAGGGAGACTTGGTATCTCAACCTCAAGTGGTAAAACCACTTCAACCATAAACACCAAAGAAAATGGGGTTTCCCCTGTTGGTGTTCTAACTGATGTTCGATAGGCCCATAAGGCTAGAAAAATCTTTAAATGCCAATCTTGTTTGTTTTCCTTAACGGTTTTGAGAAGGATGGCCTTTAACATCTTATTGGTAGCCTCAGCTTTTCCATTAGCCCAAGGATAGTAAATAGAAGTCATGCAATGACTTATCTTGACATTTTTACATAACTCATGCACCTTGTCATTTTTGAAAGATGATCCATTATAAGAAATAATGACTTGTGGCACCCCATACCTACAAATGATCTGGTTCAAGATGAACTTAGTGATTACAGAGCCAGGTATGATGGTAAGGGTCATGAATTCTACCCATTTGGTAAAGTATTATATGGCATTGATTATGAAGTTATGGCCATCTATTGATGAGGGATAGAATTTCCCTCTCAAATCCAATCCCCACGTGGAAAATGGGCATGGGGTTGCGATTGGTTGCAAAGCTTGTGCCAATATGTGGATCTCGTGGGAGAACTCTTGACATTTGCACACAAAATCTACTAGATCATGCTCTAGAGTGGGCCAGAAGTATCCCATCCGATGTATTTTCCAAGCAATGGCATGGCTGCCGAAGTGACCTCCACATACTCTGCTATGTGACTCATAAAAAATCCTTTCAGATTATTCTACATCAACACATCTCAACAATATTCCATCAAAGGATCTACAGTAGAGCACTTATTTCAAAATAATGTACTTAGTGGTGATGATGCGTAACCACCTTATTTGTTGCAATGTTTCCCCCTCTGGGTATGTATGATCCATAATGAAGTTGACAATGTCGGTGTACTAAGGACATGCAGAGATTGGGGGCCTGATTTCGACAAAGTACACACACTCATCAGGAAATTTCAGATCTACCAAATCACCCTCATCCAATGGATTTTCAGCCAACCATTCCATAATGATTTGTCCCTTGAAAGACTTCTGATTTACAAATGTTAGTTTAAACTCACCCAATAATGTTATGAAAAGCTCGATATTTTTAGATAAGGATCCTTACATGAGGAATGTCCGTAGGTGATCATATCTGACAATAACCCTTGTTTCTTGATTTAACATATAATTCCTTAAGCATTTTATTGCAAAGACTATGCAAAGGCACTCTTTCTCTTCCTGTGTGTAATGTGTCTCATAATCAAGTAATGTCTGACTAATGAAATAAATCACATGTTCATGCTTATCATTATCCTCTTGAGCCAACATGGAAGCCAATGAGACATCAGTAGCTCACAAATATAGGATCAAGGGATGATCTGACTTAGGTGGCATTAGAGTGGGAGGGGACAACAATAACTTTTTAACTACCTCAAAGGCCTCATTGAATTCTTACATCCAAACAATGTTATAATCTTTTTTCAACAAATTGTTGATTGGATGAATAACAAAGGTCAAGTTAGGGATGAACCTTTGGATTGCACCAAGTTTCCCAAGAAAAGATCTAATACTAGACTCATCTGATGGTGGAACCATTTCTAATACAACCTAGATTTTGTTCAGGTCAATATCAATCCATCATGAATATATAATGTAACCCACAAGCTTGCCTTCTGTTACGCCAAAAAACACATTTCTTTGGATTTAATGTGACACCGTACTCAATTAAATGTGAAAGGATGATTTGAAGTACCTATGGGTGATTGTAGCACTTCTTGTCCTTGGCCAACATGTCATCTACGTAGGGTTCCACAATCTTATGAATAAGATCATGGAATATGTATGTCATTACTCGTTGTTATGTAGTGCCAGCATTCTTAAGACCAAATGACATGACAACATAACAGTAAGTCCCTAAAGGAGTTATGAACGTGATTTTAGCTTAATCTTCCTCAGAGATTCTAATTTGATTATACCCAAATAACCCATCCATGAGAGACAACAACTCAAACCTAGCTATTGTGTCAACAATAACATCATGGATGGTAATGAGAAATCGTCTTTGGGATAATCCTTTTTAATTTCCCGGAAGTCTATTTAGATATGGATATTTCCATTATTTTTTAGAATGGGGATAATATTAGATACCCATTTTGAATAATAAATTTGCTTAATGAATCCTACCTTGAGAAGTTTCATTACTTCTTATTTTACCATAAGGGCCACTTTTGGCTTCATGGGCCTTGACTTCTACTTAATTGGTTTAGCATCCGGATTAGTGATGAGATTGTGAATTGCGATGTGTGGTGTGATTCCTATCATTTCCTTATAGCTAAACATGAAGGATTTTTGATGTTCCTTGAGGATTTGGGTATGTATTTCCACTTTCTCTGGAGTTAAAGAGGATCCCAATTTTAAGATCTTTGGTTCCTCCTCCATTCTGATTTTTATATAAATTGTTCCTTCCATTAAGGAGGCATTTCCTTCCTTGAATTCTAGCGGGTCTGGAGGAAACTCCAAGTACCCTTCTTATTCTAACTCTTAAATCTCAAGATCCTTTCCCAGATATGACTCAATCATGGGATTCCCAAAATAAGAAGAAGAATGTGGGATTAGGGAGAGGTCTATCTCATGGTACTTAAGATGTAGTTCTTCTAAAGCATTTAAATAAATTAAAGTTGATTCATCACTATTAACATGCTCTAAACTATTGGTCTGAATCTCAGTTTCTATGTATGTCAACATTGGTGCCATTGGCACTTTATGAATCAAGGGTTCAACGTGAATTGAAACTGTGAAGTTGGTGTCATCTAGGTCACTAGTTTTGGTGAAGCATGCAGTAAAATTTGCTATAGAGTCTATCAGAAGGTTCTGTTCACATGGAGATGTTTCAATTGAGATGAAATTGAATCCTTTTGTCAGACCTAGCACTGTTGTATTGTAAAGTTGTAGATTCTCAGCTCTAGTATTATATACATCGGATATATGATTTTAAACTAGTTGTGAGTCACCCAACACCCTAATATTGAGGATGCCCATTCTCTTAGCTACAATGAGACCTAATAGTAGAGCCTTATATTCAGCCCAATTATTTGTGTGTTAAAAATTCAACTTGAAAGAAAAAGGTAGAATCCTTCCTTTAGGATAAGTAAGGATCATGCCTTCCCTAGTGCCAAAGTGACACTTGGCTCCATAAAAATGGAGATTCCAACAACTACTCAGAAAGATGGAAGTTGATTCATCCTTTGTACCTTCCCCCTTTACCTCAGTTACCTCAACCATGTAAACCTCATCTACTGAAAGGGAACCAAGTACCAAGGCATGTCCCATACCCATAGAATCAAAGCGGAGGAGAATAGGAAAATCCTTCTCTAATATCTTGAAAATATTTTCTGTGGTTGTTAGTGACACTGTCTCTACAAAAATATTTTCATCCTTGATCATCAGAATGCCTTTGATCAAACCCGTAACTTTTAACTCCATTGTAAGAACTAGTTTTTCTTCTAGTACTGTGCTTGCAGGTTTGTTTAATTGATTCATGGGAAGATTAAATTTAGAGTGGACCCCTATCCTTTTATTTAAGTTATCCAAATGTATATCAAAGGGTTTTGGATCACCTTGTGCCATAAAGACTTTCCCAAAATGCAAGAATATGACCTCTTGGAATAGAGTGGAGGGGATTTCCTTCATGCGGTGGATCCAAGGATGACAAAGGGTCATATTATAGTTGGTTTCCCGGTCTATAATATAAAACTTAGTGATTACCATCTTAGGCCTGAGATTAATCAGTAATACTATGGTTTCAATTGAGGTTACCTTGAGGCTATCATAGTCTCTCAGTGTATTTTACATCAAGGAGCAATTGGTCTCCCCATACCCTAACTTCTGAAGAAAAGAGAAGGGTACTATGTTAACTATTTCCCCATCATCGATCATTACATGTTTCACGTAGTTTTTGTAGATCCAAACTTGTAAAAACAAGGCCGGATCACCCCTATGAGTTATTTCAGCATCCATAGGCATCTTACTTATGTCAAACACGAACCCAATATCTCTCTCAGGATACCCTAGAGGACTACTGTCAAATTCTATGTGATTTATTTGTGCCTCTGGAAAAGGGGTAACATTAATCAAATGGCCGAGACCTAGCACTTATAACAGAGTAGCTCAATGAGAAGGGGAATTCTTTAGTATATCCAAGAAGGAAATGTGTGAAAATTTCTTGGTTAGGTCATTAATTAGATCATAAGCCCCTTCTAGCTTCCTTAGTGCATCATGAGCATTTTTTGACATAACCAGATAAATCAAGATTGGCTGTAAAGAATAATCCTTGGTTCTTGTATCAGCATTAATTTGGGGTTCGACGTCTAACTCTACCAATCCTGCGATCTTCATTTGCTAGAGACCATCTAAAGGAGGTGCCACCTGTGGGTTTGATGAAGTTGAGGACTCACAATAATGAATCCCTATTACAATCCCTTTATTTGATCCATTGGGATCTAACCTACCATCCTTTGGGTACATGGGGAGAGGATCATTGAAGATCCCCAGCAGTGTGTTCTACAAGGATACTAGTCCCATGTAGGCATTTTGAGTGGGCACAATTGGATTTGTAAAAACATGTCAACAAATAACTACCTTTGATCTTCTAGAAAATGTAGTAAAAACTTGTTACAATCATGGCATGTTCTTGCATCATGCCTGCGAACCCTATGGAAACCACAATATAGATCAGGATCATAATCTATTGGCCTTGTATTTTTTCCTTGTTGTGGCCCAAAATTATAGTTACTGTTTGATTGTTGATTGTTATAATTAAAATTTTTGAACCCTTGCCTTTGGTTCTGGAATTGGTTAGGGTATTTCCTAGGGCTTGGGGTCAGAATTTTCCTCTATTGCTGAGGTTGTTGTTGTTGTTGGGGACAATTAAAATACATAGCACTTACCGAGGGTAATAAATTGTTGTTTCTCTTATTATTTCCATTATTATTTTTTTATTTCTAACACATGTGTTAGTAGGATTAACCACATTAGGATTTTTGGGCTGGTCAGTCACACCGTTGGTCGTGACTCCACGATTCTTATTAAGGATCTTTGGTATCAAGATGTATGATTAAGGTGAATATAAGATACATGTTGAATATATGGGTATAGATGAAATTCCCCCCAACTATTTAATGGTGAGTGAAATATCCTATGAAAGAAAAGGTTAACAATCCACTGTTTGATGATTCTTGTGATAAAATCATGTGATCATTCTCTAAGAGTGATTGTATACCAGATAAACATTATGTAGGTGGGTAAATCATATGTGCATGTGAGGGATGAGTATATAATGTACATTTTGGTGTAAAAAAATGTGTATGGGATGGAGACCTATGTGTGAAAAAACATGATGGTGATGGATATCTATGTGGAATAAAATGAGGTGGTGATTTGCACTGACATGTATTAATTGTTCTACGAATGGGCCTATACTAATTTTTTGGACTAGAAAAATGATGAGAGCATGTTGTTTGTATGCAAGTAGGTGAACTAGGAAAAGATGGTGCTTTAGGATATATGAGTCGTGGTGTACTAGATGAAGTAGAGGATGCATTGACAAACATGGGAGGAGAACATGACCATGTGATAGATGGAGGGACACCATCAATAGAAATGAACTTAATCTTGTGAATGAATTTGAGATGTAAATGATTCATGAAGATGATTGATTGAGACCTAAAATTCCAATTGAGACCTAATAACATGTCACACCCATCAACTACCTATCCCATAAGGAAGGGAACCAACATAGTAAGTGTTGAGGTTAATGACACACCATTGTTGTATAAATATAAATTAAATCTAAGCATACAAGATGTAAACATGGAAATTAAACCAAAATAAAAATACACAAGATATAACGTGGTTCACCTGGTGTGGGCTATATCCAATAAGAAAAAGTCAATATATTATTCAAAGCTTTACAGAGGATATACAGTGAAGATCAACAATCTTCCACACCTCTTATATGTACAATAATTTCTTCCTCACAAGCTTCTCTTTTCCTCTCTCCAATAATTGCTTCTTACAATTATGATCAACCTTTTCACAATCTAACCTTTTTAACCCTAAATTTCAAGCTTATATAAGAATATACATACTTAGGGAAACTTAGGTATGCAATTACAACCATTAGATCACCTTTTAATAAAATGTTAGATCTAATTCACGTGACTTAAATAAAATAAATCACACACATGTAACTAATGCTTGTTACCCTAACTGATATCGGTTCCCACAATCTAGACTGATGTTAGTCCCTAGGTGACTGAAAAAATTCACCCAACTGATGTCACTTACTCTGTATTCTAGAAAGTTCATAAAGCATGAAATTTTTGAAGCAATTTAGCTCCACAACTCAACAATCTCCCACTTAGAGATAAATTACCAGATTATACCATATAGCTCCATCCTTGGATCCTTTCCTTGGCATGTTTCTTCCTCTTCAAGTCTCAAACTCAAAGACCAAAAAATTGGAGTGTCTCTCCAACTTCTCCTTTTCGAATGGCTTCATTAGCATATCCATAGGGTTCTTATTTGTATGAATTTTCTCTAGTTTCAACTTCCTATCCTTCAACACCTACCGTATGAAGTGATATCTCAATCGAATATGTTTCATTCTTGAATGAAACAATGAGTTATTTTCCAGATGAATTACACTTTGAATATCATTGTATAATATGTAATCCTCTTGCTCCTTTCCCAACTCTTCCATGAACCTGCTCATATATATCATCTCTTTTTGAGCCTCTGTAGTTGTAACATATTCATCCTATATAGTATACAATGCCACAACCTTCTAAAATCTGGAAATCTAGCTAACTGCCATCCCACCTACTGTGATTAAAAATCCATTGGTGTTCCTCCTACTATCTAAATCTCCATCCATATCTAAATTAACATATCCATATAAAGAAATATCTGACCCTCCATAGCATAATTGTATGCTAGATGTCCCTCTCAAATACTTGAGCATCTATTGGACTTCTTTTCAATGCTATTTACCTATATTGTCCATAAATCTACTCACAGCTCTCACTTCTTGTGCAATGTCTGTTCTAGTATAAACCATAACATACATAAGAATTCCAATTGCTGAAGGATATGGAACTCGTACCATGTACGCAACCTCCTAATATGATATAGGAAATTGATCTTTTCTCAATTTGAAGTTTTTAACCACAGGTGTACTTACAGGTTTTGAATTCTACTTATTAAACTTTTCCAACACCTTATTGATATAATGTTCCTAAGATAAATACAACTTCATGTTCTTCTTATCTCTGTGAATTTTCATGCCAAGGATTTTCTTTGTAGCTTGTAAATCCTTCATTGAAAATGTATGACCTAACATTTTTTTAAGCTCAACAATGTCCAACATACTAGATCCTACAATAAGTATATCATCCACATAAAGTAACAAAATAATATATTTTCTATTTTCAATATTCTTGAAATAAACACAATGGTTAGATTTAAATCTCATATAACCATGCTCATGCATAAAACTGTCAAACCTCATATACAATTGCTTTAGCGATTGTTTGAGCTCATACAAGCTCTTTTTCAACCTACAAACAAGTTTATCCTTACCCTTGACTTCATAACCAAGCAGCTACTGCATATAAATATATTCCTCCTAATAACCATGAAGGAAAGCCTTCTTGACATCAAATTTCTCTAAATGAAAATATTCTAATGCAACTAAACTCAATATAGTATGAATAGAATTCATTTTTACTACAGGATAAAATATCTCTCTAAAGTCAATACATTATTTTTGTGAAAATCCTTTCACTACAAGCCTTACCTCGTATCTTTTTTGTCCACCTTCTTCTTCCTTGATCTTGTAAATCCATTTGTTTTGTAATGTTCTTTTACCTGCTTACAACTTAACCAAACCCCATGTCTAGTTATTTTCCAAGGATTCCATCTCCTTATCCATACCATGTTCCCACTTCTTGTGGGTCATTTTTTTGCCCTTAGAACAACAATCTAATCCCATGTGCACCAACCTATTACCCAACAGGAACCCAGAACTCACCTGAGGCATGCGTGAGTGCCGAAACCCTTCTTTATGTGAGTTTTTTGAGAATACATTACTTAGTGACATAAATTTAGATGTAAAAAGGTAAAGGACCATGCATTCATTTTGAGATCCTAGGATGAGTTACTATATCAATACACTCATTCTGAATCAAGAGAAACATCATACAAATAACATATCAGATCCATAATATAAATAAATGGCACTAGGATTTACATCCATGAACATTATATTCTTAGAACATAACCATATATTGATGTTGATTATAGTTTAGTAGCCACATTACATTCACTAAGGCCATAACAGGACAATGCATCAATGTAGATAAGACTCATGCATCAAGAATCCCTAGCTATGCTTTCCATATTACAGAAATTATCACAGATCCTTCCCCCTAGGTATGTTATCACTCCTATAGTCCTCTTAATGAGAACCCTAACCCTCTGGAACCTTGTATTATTTCTGTAGATCTTTTCCCTTCATTCCCTCTATGCTGACCCCTCTTCTCTCCCTTGATAGTGTGCTTTTTCTTTAGCACAAGCATATCTATATATAGCTTTAGTATCCACTGCCATGCCTTCCTCCAGGAGTAGACTACTTTCCAAGTGTCCATGTGGTCATATAATAGAGCATGCTTACTCTGATCCAATCTCTTTACTTCTTGTAATGATGTCTTTTTGGATCCTTCCATCGCATGGAATATTCCTTTCTTAGTCACCAAGTCATTAGGCTGGCACCTTATCCACTCTACATGCTTAGTCAGGTCATGCTTTCCTCATGTGCTTTCTGGAATGATAAATATGGCTAAGTCCTAAAACCCTTTTCTTTGTCTTGTGCGTGTGTCATGGTTTCTATAAAACCTTGTCTTACGTGCTCTTCCCTACACACCCTTATTCATATTGGTCTCGTATGCACATGCTCCCTTTAGGACTTAGTCAATATTATGAGGCCCAACATCAGCCCACATTAAGCTTGTTCTCCATCCTCAGAAACATCCTTCCTTTAAAGAAATAAATAATGATGGGAATATGAATAGTTAGAACAAAGAATGAAGGAATGAAGAATGGAAAAATTAAAGAATGGAGGAAAAAATAAGAATATGTTTATTTTTGAAGCAAGAGCAGGAAATCCTTCCTTAAATCTGTCACAATCTTCTCCCAGGCATCGATTTCATTCTGTACTTCTTGGAATAGGTCACCCACCAGAGTGCTTACCTCATCGAAACTCAACTCATCCCCCCCTTGGCATCAATTACATCAATGCTCCCTTCAAGATGTTTGCTAAGGTCATCCAATGAATTCATCTTGCGGGTGATCTGGGGATATAACTCCTTCAGCTAGTTTTTGATCGAGCATCTCAGGGTATCGATGGATTCATATTTTTTCTCCACCTCAGCTAGGATCTTATCCCATTCTTCTATATTCCCCTTATTCTTTTCTTGAAACTATTTGAGATTTGCTTCATGGGTGGCAACTAAAATCCTTTCCAGTCAAACTTTATCCGCACAATTTTCATAAGAAGTTTCAACTATCTACATAGCAGAAATTACAGTGCTGAGGAGTTTGGTGTACTAGGAGACTACTTCAACAACCTTCAGCTTATCCTCCTTCTCTTGGCATGCTAGTGCCTCTTTTGTTGACTCTATGGTGAGTGGTCACCTTTCCATTATAAGGATGTAAGTTAAATCTTCCAAGCACTGAAAGGTCTATTCATATTTCTTCTTGGCAGTGCTAGGTCTGGATGCTTTAAGATAATAGCATATGTAATAATTTCTACCATCTTGTATACCTCTCACACCTTTTTCTTCTCCTCCCATAGCTCGTGCCTCAATTGTGTACTGATCATCTCTTTTTCTGTAGGTCCTTGTTATTTTCAATGAGATCCTCCTTTTTCTTCTCCAATTCCCCTTCTAGGAATCTCACCAGGTCATTTATTCAAAAATGTCTTGTGTCTACTTCTATTAAAACCTTATGCTATAACCAAACTCTTCCCTTCTATACGTGTTCCTTTCAGAAATATCACCACTCTTCGGGTATTCTCCCTTCTTCCCTGAACTATGTCATGCATTTGCTTGTACCATTTTTCCAAGCATGCCATATGAGCAACCGTCATGGTATCATAAGTATACTTTTCAAATATTTTTTCAAGTGAGGAATATTCATCTAGATACTTCCATACGGAATTTTCTGGCCCATCGGGCACTCCAATATTTGAGAATACAATGGTGAGAAATACATTTTCGAACATTATCTTATCGCCTTCCTACATGCTGCTGATGATCTCGTCTGCAATATAGGTGGATAGGTTATAAATAGTTCCTTCTAAAATATTCCAACATACATTCAACCATTCTTTGTTTACCTATTTCCACCTCTCTTGACCATTTATCTTGGTAACTAAGCATGTGGCCATCCGCATTACAGGGTTGTGGATATCTATGATATCAAAGTAGCACGAACCTGTTTTGTCATCATAGGCCTCTATAGTCTCCTTGATGGCATCCTTATCCTCCAAGTCATCCTCTATGGAGTCCCCTTCATAAACTGGGCTAGTAAAATTTAATATGATTTGAGGAGTTATGTGTATTTTATGACCTAAAAAATAGAATTGGTCCTCATGCACGCCCAACATCAACTACTGGTATAACCGCTCAGGCTTTCCAAAATATGGCAGCTTATACAGTTGCAAAAATATAGCCTATACCAATTTCACCTTCACCTCATCACTGAAGATTGACATTCCCTCTGGTGTCTTCTTGTCTATCAGACAGACCAGTTCCAATGCCATCTATTTCTCTGTGATGTTTATGTGATGATTATAGTTGCTCATGGCCAACGTCCTCACATGGGATACCCATTATTTTCCCAGCAACACTCTACCTAGGTACTGCATCTCTACAAACCACTCATTGAAAATTGTGGCAGTAGTTATTTTTCTATTTTCCTTTTCCCTTTCAGTTTATTGGTGAAAAAATTTCCTTCTTTAGTGCCATTTTACTTGTTTGGTTAAAACCTAAAATCTTATTGTTTCTCTTCATTTCTTTGCTCAATACTATGTCTCAACTATGTGAAACAATCCTTCTACTTCTGTGCCCTAGCTACAGAACCCTAACTTGGAAAAATTCTTCCACAGATGGTGTAATCCTCTCAAAATTTCTTCCCTACACCCGTGTACTCCTATTCTGGTTCGCAGATCAGCTTAGTCATGTACTCAAATTTCTATTATTCTCCCTTCGCATAAATCTTTCTTCATGGATTCCCTAGTTTGCAAGATCTTCAATCTCATAATGGCAAGGTAAAATGATAATGTTCCTGAATTCATACTTATAGCTTTTTGTTCTTCTCTGGAAATAAATGCAATGCCACCCACTAATCTACTTAGCATTAAATGCAGTTTTTTCCACTAAAACCTTCCTTAAGTTCCCTTACCAATGTGTCTAATCCTACACGAAACCTTCTACAAGCTTCTGGTCACAAAAATCCTTACAGATTGAAGAATATTATGTGTACGTCTACAGTGCCAAAGGCACTTCTTTTATCCTTGAACTAATTTTTTACCTCACCTACCTCATGTTGTTCTTGCATTTTTTATCCTTTGTACGTGGTATTTTTTAAGCTATTTTAACACCAAAAATTCTTTCCCACCATTTCAACACACATTCTTCTATCTTTTGCACCTATGATCCTTCAATCCAGGCCATACAACTTTCACTACTAGCTTGTTCCTCACTTCGCACTACTCCACCTCACACTAAATCATATGCGCAATCCTCTGCGCGTACACAAGATTTTGAAAGTAATGTGGTTACTGGCTCACAAGGAATAAAACAACATAAACAAAAAGGAACAAGCAACAAGAAACAAAAACACAAGGAAAGGAAAATGCATAAATGGAAATCCTAAGATAATTGGGAATACCTACCTTATTTACAAACACAAGGAAGGTTTATTTATAGTAGGTGCTTCATCCTACTCCCATTGAAATGTGCCAGGTAGTTTCTTCCCATCCAATGCTTATAACTGGATATGTTCACTTGACTCAAGGATGTACGAGATGATTTATAAGCCACAACCAAGGGACTGTTCAACTTCCCTGGATGGCACAAAAACTTGGAATCATACAAAAAAACCATATGCCTAACTTCAAATTGCTTATTCTTGATATGAATGATCATGTCCATGCCTTTTTTCTGGCCCTTTCTGATCTTTTGACTCCATATAACAAGTTATCGCCTCCCATCTAACTACATTAACTTATCAATCCTTTCCTTCAATCTCTTTCTCATCCATCAATACTCATGTGCGTGCTATACACAACAAATGGTAATATGAATTTGACCGAAAAAATAGTCCTCCACACCAAACACCAATTGAAACATGGTGTGGCCTTGTTCAACCTCTTGTAGGTTGTCCTATATGCCCATAGAATGGTTGATACTTTATCATTCTAAGTCCTGTCTTCCAACATCACAAATTTTGGTCAATGTGTGACTTAGTATCTTGTTAAATGCCTCATTTGTTCCATTCTCTTGAGGGTGATAAGGGGTTGTCTTGTGATGGACCACCATAAACTCTGCCAATAAGATCCTGACCATTTCCTTTAGAAAATGTGTTCCCCTATCACTAGTTAAGCTCAATCAGATCATCCATATATGTTGATTATGTTTTCCCATAATAATCTCATTGTTTTTGTTATTGTTGTGCAATCCTTTGTTGGTGCTTCCTCTATCCCATATTGTCATGTAATCAGTGCAAGCTGATGATGTAATGTGAGCTAGTCCTTCACATGAGTAGGTGAAATTGGTTTTACAAATTAAATTTCCCATTTCTCAAATGGTTCAGCACTGGCTATTGATCGTCAAAGGCATTTCATCCATCTTTTCCCTAGGTTTGCTCAAGGTCGTTGGAAATGGTCATAGGCCTCGCAAAATTTCAATACAATCCTGGTAGATACTTTCCCACCAAAACCCTACCATTAGAATCTTCTGTGCGTGGCATTTCCTACATAGTTTCGTCCTACAATCCCACCATGTGCTTCGTCTATAATTGACATGCACTCATGTTCTAACACGCATTGATGTAGCCTAGAATATACTAATAAAATCCTAGGCACATTGGCACATCACTCAACCAAGAATGAGTACTCACCCAAAGCATGTAAAGGTACCAGGCCCCTATTTAGGGTTGTTGTAGGATGTTAGCATGACGGAGACTTAATGCATTCAGATCCACATTTATTATATCATTCTATAGTGCATGTTTAAATATAGATCTATAGAGTAACAAATTTAAATTATAACCATAATGAAATCAGGCATGTAAGAACCAATTAAACTTAGGATTAATACTCTGATTCAGCCAATACACTCCATTATATTAAACATGATAAGTACACAGAAGATTACTACAATAGGTACTACCATAGCTTATACATGCATCATATCTGATATCATAACTTCACAGTAATTAGTTCTCACATTGTCCCTATACTATGTAGATCATTACATATTTATAAGGGTGGGGTCCTACCCTTCACCGATTGTATAACTCCAAAAATAGGTCACATGCTGAAAATATCCATGTGCCTTTACAATCACAATCACACATGCAAGTGTGCTAACAATATACCTCTTCTAGTTAATTGGTATTAGTAAATCTATTCTTAGCCCACACCCATGTAAAGCGCTTAGTAGCCACTCTTCCAAAAATAGCCGATGTGTTTCACGTAAGTATTTTCCTGATTTATGTTCTCTCTAAGCTATCTCCAAAAATATCTCGCTCATGTGAAAATGGCTAAGTCCCAAATCTGCCCTTATCTTTCGCGCGCGTGTTCTCCCATATCATTTTGCACCTTTGAATGAACCATGTTCCCTCATACGAACCTTCTATGTGCCTTCTGCTAAGTATTTCAAATTCATCCATTCAACATTACCCCACACTAAACTACATTTTTTCCCTGACAATGGCTACTCCTTGAATAATAAAGAATAAAGTAATGGAAATAATGTATAAGAATTTCTATATAAAGAATAAGTGTTTACTCTGCATCACCCTTTGCTTCAACTAGAAGAATGATTTCTGGATATTCTTCCTTTATTTCTAGTTCTAATGTCTTCCACTCACTCAGCGCGACCACTACATTTTCTGGAATATTCACTGTAATAGACTATAATTCATCTTGTTCAATTTATCCCTTCTCATTTTGTAATACTAACATAATGTTATCCATTGCAGAGATTCTCCCTTCCAGAAGATCCATCTTCTGCTCTATGATTTTTCCCATTTTGTGCAACCTATTCTTATGGGGCTCCTGAGCCACTGCAAGGGCCTTGTACTTTTTATTTACCACTGTCAGTCTCTCTGCATGCCCCAATGTCTCATCCTTCATATATTTTAGGACTTCATTTTCCTATACCATTGTCCTTATTTGGATGAATACTTATGGACCTATAAAAATATCCAATGCTTGATATGATTTCTTCATCTCCTCTCGCAAAGTTTGAAGCAACCCCTCGTATGATGAAATATTTCTAATCACTACATCATTTTCCCTCTGTGCCTCTTATTCAGGTTCTTTTAGCACTAGCATCCTAATTGGTCCCTCTCTATGTATGTAGTCTTCCCTAGATACACATAGGTCTTGCGCAGTGTGTTGTATTCGTATTCTACCTTGTCTGTAATAAATTTCAGGCATCATGCATTGTTGAACTGATGGATCGCTTCCTAGAAGTAGTGCATTGTGAAGGCATATAGAAGGTTACACCAAGGGATCTAAGTACTATCCTTCATCACAAATTATACGATGAAAAAATGTTGGTATACTACAAATTAGACTACCTTTCCCACCACCGAAGTTAAATCATTAGGGATGTGCCACTCCTCTACAATCACCACGTGGAGCCTATCATACCACATCTCAACCCTCTTCTTGAATGTCCCAGTCATTGACCCTTTACATTAGTATTTCTCAAATCTTTTCGCTAGGGATTTATTTTACATAGGGTACTCCCAGATCTTTTTCTTCAGCCCATCACGGACTCCGATCTCAAAAAATACTAAGGAAAATAGAAAAACATCAAAACTAATCTTCTCAACTGTTCACACTTCCTTGATGATTGTGTCCGCAATGTAGCCTGCTGTGTTGTATATTGTTGTCTGTGACATTTTCCTTGCAATGTGTAGCCACATGGTGTTCACCTGGGACCATCTTTCTTGATCATTTAATTTGGTGATCAAATGTGCAACTACCTGTACCACCAGATACTTCTTCAGTTTATCTATAAGCATTTCGTGTGGACCTTTTGTGTATCCTAACTCATTTTGCATCACCAATACGACTGCTTTATCTATTAAGTCATTTTTCAAGTCCACCCTTGTGCCCCTCAGTCCTGTTATAGTTGAAATCAGAGTGGCTATAATCCTTACCCTGTGTCAGGTGAAATAGAAGAAATATTCATGTACCCTACTCATCAACCACTGGTACAAAGGTTTGTACTTGCTGAATTATGGGAGATTTTACAATTGATAAACTCCAATATGCTTTAGCAGCTTCTTTCCCACATCATTATACACCGACATATCCTTGGTTGTGCACTTGTTTGTCTTTGTATTCAATAATGCGTCTAATTCCTTTTTGTTCTCTGATGTTTGGTGGTTGTAGTCACTGATCTTGCATTTTTGGATGTGAGAGTTCCATTCTTGTACCACTATTACGCCTTATGGGTATTGCATTTTCTGAAAAAATTGCTCTCGGGAGAAATTTCAACATCCACTTCCACCTTCTTTGTAACATTCCCATTTTAAGACTTTACAAACAAGGGAATTTTTTTTCCATAATGTCTCTATTCTAAATTAACTTAATTTAGAACAAAATTTTTGAAGGCAATCAATAGCTTAACAAAAAACAATATGCAATTGTAATGACTCAGTGGAAGACTGATCTCTCTTTTCATGACTCGGTATCATACCAATCTCTCATGTAAAATTAATAGTTTGTATACCATGTTTACTTGGTTCCTTTACCTTTATGGGGTATTAAGTGTTCTAGTTAAGAGGCCTATCTAAACATTTTTTACCGATATTCATCTAAAATCCCACTTCTTAAACTAGGTGACATAGGAAAATGCAACCAATATCTTGCGATACTTTGGAAAATATTTTAAATATACTATTCATGTTTATATTCCTAGATGACATACTCGTCAAAATAAATACGTCCTTCACCCAACTTCATCTGTTACCTAGAATGGTCTTCACTGACTCGTGTTAGTCCACTTGTTCAAGGTTTAACCCTAGCCAAGGTTAGCAACATAGTCTAGTGTGGAGGACTTCTCATGGTGACTAAGGGTACATAGACATACTCAATCGACTTAAGTTGATTAAGTGTGTCTAGTTATCCTAAGTCATTGTGAGTTAACCCGACACTAGATCATGCCCCTAACTCTACCTAGGTTAGAACTATGATCAAGTCAAAATTTATGTAGATCTAGATGATTAAACTCTGAAGGGTGTTGTAACATGTCAACTGCAACACAATATCCTCATGAAGACCCAAGTCTTCACGAAGGTACTGCACTGCAGTTAGCATGTGCCAACATTTGACTGAGTTCTCCTCAAGTTGATGAACATACCTTAGAAATAAGTTAATGACTTATTAATTTTCCTTATTAAGGGTTAATTGTAGTAGCCCTACTGAAAAACTAGGTTCATTAACCATTAGGGTTACAAGTTAAAACTACAATTGGAGTGGGTGTGCAGATACATCTAGCTCCTAACCATTTCATAAGTTCTATTTTTAATTCCATTAACATTCTTATTTATAATTTTCACATAACATATTCAACATACAAAGAAGTATTGTTACTTACTCACCTACTCAAGCCTTAGCTTACATAAGTTCAGAGCAAGTTATTTTTATATTAGACTTCAATGGAATGAAGTCTAATCCCATTTAATTTCCTTTCTCTACATTCCTATTCTAGTTAAGGAACTCATCATGAGAAATCCCACCTTCAACTATCCAAAGTTACATTTGGATTTATTTCCAAGAGGTCTTAAAATAGTCTATTAATCATTACAGGGAAGTTGTCTTCCCTTTTTCTTATAAAGGATTAATTTTCATTTATAACCCCACAATATATTACAAGTTATCATCATAGTTTTATTCACCCAAAAATTGTTGTTTTAATATATCCATAGTGATCTAGTTGAATATCCATACACGAATGTCAACTTTAATAAGTTGCATTTCATTAAAGAGGGTAGTACAACTAGCACCCTTGACCTCTATTCAATTTAATCCAACCCAAGAGGGTATATTACTGATAGAAAAAAATTAGAGAAACACTTATCATTTCCATTCATAGAACACACCAAAAGGAAATACATACCAAGTTTAAACAAGTTTTCAAATATTTCATTCATCAAGATGATTCATACAATATAAGTCCAACCACTTCAGACATTTCCAATGTCAAACAACAATAACAAGACCAATACAATTACAACTTTTTTTTTCATCAAATACATTTCAATAATGAACATATGACATCATAAAAGATCCAGTCTCTTTATTAAAAAAAAGTAACTTCTTATAAATATTTTCTCCTTTCATCACTTACGAAGTCCATCTGCAAAATTGCTAGCATGGGTCAGTTCATTGAATTGAGCATGATAAGCACTAAACATTATAATGATGTGCTTTTAGCTAATTGTTTCATAAAGATAACTCTTCTATTAAGAAACATTCACGATAAATTAAAAATGACATAACAAAAGGAAGTTACAAAACTCAAAAAAAGGAGATAGAGAGAGAGAAAGATATATACCCAAGAAAAAGTAAGATTAAGTCATGAAATATACAACTTCAACCTTCCATGCTATTACTTATTAACAAAATAATTACAACAATAATTCAGATAAGTAACATTTCATCATAGCCTTACTAACTTTGTGATACATTACCTTACATGTTTCCCTTCTCAGTTAATCCTATTTAACAGAAGGAGATAACTATCCTACTATCTTCTAGGCATAGTTCAAATGAAGTTAAAACAACAATAATTCCACCTCAATATTTCATTCCCTTAAAATCATCCAAAAATATGAGATGACAGTAATCAGATCTAAAAACATAATAATAAAATTCAGGTTGATTCAAACATCATAACCTAACATGTGCCTCTGATTTGAGTGTCCTGCTACTCAAACTCAGAATACATCTCAAATATAAGTTAGAGTCTAACAAACTAAAAACAAACCTCATCAGAGGTTAAGATTAAATCATCATGTAATAGGACTACACTCAATCCCCCCCAAAAAATACAACATTACTATCATTAAGTCAAGTGAGTAGAATGGTAATATTTATCATCCAACTTCAACTCTAACAACCATTCAAATATTTATGGTAAAAAAAAAGGCTTGTAAATAATATTTCCAACCAAAGACAACCATCTAACCAACTAACCTCTACTTCAGCTATACTGCCCTAGCACAACCTGAACTTAATTCTACCATACAAGACTGGAAGATTGCATAACTAAACAGACCAAAAAGGACAACACCTTCTCCAAGGTTGAAACAAAAAGAAGATTATAGAAGTGAGGGAGAGATTACTTCCTCTTAGTTCTAGCATGATTAGAAAAAGAGAAGAGATAACAAGAACATATAAAGACAAGCTCAGTCTCAACTGTCCCATACCAAAATCCCAAACTGAGAATGAATCAGAGATCGAATTGAGTGAACAAAAACCAAAAGAAAGGAAAGAACAAAGAGCAACATAATCCAATACCTTCCTTCATTCCAGGAGATGGTACAGATAACCAAGATTACCCCAAGATAACAATAAAACCATCTCCTTCAAGATACAATGATGCAAAGGAAAATTCCACAGAATATCAAGTCTGAACCAACCTTCCAACTTAGACCCATAATAGGTAAGGAATGAATCAATAAGATAAAACAAAAACATGAGTAATCGATTCCTCTTTTCACAAGAACATTGTTTAACATCTACAGAACTGAAACCTGGTTTAATGACACAAGGACCAAGGAACAAGCTAACACCATACAACATTACAATGTCAAAGGAACCACCAAGAGGTTAAAGTTGGCACTAAAACAAAAGAATAATAGCAAAAACCCAAGGGTGTTTTACCTTCTTCATAGCACTAGATGTCATCCTTCCAAGGTTATACAAGACCCCACATAAATGGAAGAAAAACAAAGTAATATATATTCCTTACATGCTTCCAAAAAGAAATTAGGTCTTGAAAATGACCGTAAATTTGTAGCAAAGCAAAATAAGTATACATCTATAGGCTTAAACACACAACCAAATGACTTAACAAGTCCATGGAGTGATAAACTATTTGCCAAGATAACTCCAAATAATTATTCCCCTAAATCCCAAAATTCAGAGGTTTGTAACTAAAAGTAACACAATAAAAATCAGATTTGCAAGTATTGTAAAGATCCTTTCTCCTAAAAAATCAAGAAAGGTTCAACCAAAGCCAAGATATTAAAAAATAGTTTATTACCTATAGTTTTCCAACATACAGGAAAAAAATGTTATGTTAAGACAAGTTCCACAGTTTTAATGCAACCCAAGCTTCCTACTCAATTTAAGCAGACCAAACAAGGTTGCATATAGTTCAAACAATATCTCTTACATTTTTTACTTCATCTCAAGCTTGTGATGAAAGATTAAAGTATAATACAATAGACCAAATCAAGAAAAATGAAACCTAGATCATTATTTCAACAGGGTCGACAAGCCTACATAAAAAAATCATAAAATCACAAGCAGAGAGATCATATCAACTAAGAAAATCCAAAATGTTTCCAAGAGAAGAGTTCTTTTAATGAAATCAATTAAGTAAAATAAAAACAACTTAATGGGTAGAGCCTATCATGCCTGATAGAGCTTCTCCTTCACCGATTGTAGAAGATTTCCAAGAAGAACTTCAACAACCTCTTCTTCTCCATGCAATGTCAACCAACTTCCAATACTCTATCTTCTTTTATAGATTTTATAGAGTCCAATAATAGCTCAATGTAATGCAAAAATAACCAGTCAAGCAAATGTCGAACTGGAGATTCGACGAATGAAAAACATCATGCAGAGCTCGAGCTTGAAAATGAACCGAAATATAAAAAAACCATGCAAAAATATCATGCATTTTCCTAGGAAGTTTTACCAAGTTCAAAATCATTAAATGCCAAGGAATTCCAGTTCCCTCTAATTCCCATGCCATTTCCATCTCCACATTTAGCAGTGTCTAATTTTAAATTTTACATGCAACTAAACTTGATGGGGGGTGCCAACTTAGCTTTCCCCACCCTTTTCCAATTCCCATGCCAAAGTTGGTGGTATGAAGATATAAGAATGAATTAAATCCCATTTAATATTTAGAAACTGATTCCATCGACCACCCATAGTCCATGTCGTTCCACAGGCCCCCTTTAGGTTGGCCATACTTTAAGTTAGGTTAACATTAGTTTAGGAAAACAACATAGGTCCATAGGTATGTATATAGTCTAGGTCCCTCCTAATCACTTTTTCCTTCCCAATTATCATAAGTCATAAAAGCTTAGGTTAGGTTTAACCCCTAGGATAAAGTCATTAGTTTTAAAACTTAGTTATATTAGGTCCAAATCCCTCTCAATGACATATCATCCTAAAAATAATAGAAAAGAGGAACCAAAATCGTTATTTGGGTCCAATGTCAAAGCAGAGACCTATGAAGAGGGTCATTTTACACTGCTCACATACTCAGACCAGAAATTATACCATTTTTCCAAATTGGACATCATGTCAACAAGACATGCGAATTAGAAGCATACCTTGGATCAATGGAATTGATCCAAGGTAATTATGTTTGATTCCTCTTAAATTATGAAAATGAAACTCAAATTCATAATCCTGTGAAGTGAATTTATCTTGCATAACAGAGATGAATTGCTTTCATTTTTAATTAAGAAAAAATATGATAGAATGTACATGTTTAATAGATGAATCATTTTCTACTTCAAACATGATTTCAAAAGTCATAAGAGTACACCGTCTTAAGAAAAAATCACCTGTCAACGTTTATACCTTCTAAAGTAGAAATCATCGTAGGTACTAGTCATGTTTGGAGGCATTACATACCTCCCTCCTAAAAAGCATCATCATCCTGATGATTAAATTAGTCAAAAATAAATCCAATCAAGAATATAACAAAAATATAATTCTTTCCTTCGTAATTTCATAACAGAACCATATTTGAGAAATTCAAATTTTCATAATTATTCAGCATTAAAATAGTTGTTTCAGTACTAAAGAATTTAGTTTCTGCCCAAAACTGGTAGATTTATTGTTATACTAAGAATAAAATCTTAAAGTTTTATCAATCCAAAGAATCAATTCTGTTCAAACAAATATGGAAAAATAATTTTCATATCTTCAAGGTTTTCCCAGGTTGCACTTTCTTTGTTAAACTGGTCCCACTAGACCTTACATTGACTTATTTCACAATTTCTTAAGTGCAACTAGTGATTTTCCAGCACTCGAATGGGTTTAACCATGATTATTCCTGGGTCTTGGACCTGCAAGGAATTTCAATTTAACACTTGCGATAAATCTGAAACATATTTCTTAAGAAAAGAAATATGGATAACATCATCCATTCGTGATAAAGCAGGAGGTAAAGCTAAACAATAAGCTATAGGGTTGATTATTTCAAAAATTTCAAAGGGTCCCACATAATGAGGTGATAATTTGGCAGCCTTGCCAAAAGTTATAGAACTCTTTTTTGGTTTAACCCATAAAAATACCTTCTCACCAAGTTCAAATTTCTTGTCAACCCTTTTTAAGTCTACATAACTCTTTTGACTATATGTTGCTTCCTTCAAATGTTCATGAATCATTTTAACTTGTTGTTCCATTTTAGTAAGGATTTCAGGTCCAATTACCTCTTTGTCCTCAATGTTATCCCAACTAACTGGAGTTCTACATTTCCTTCCATATAATGTTTCAAAAGGTGCCATTCTCAGATAAGCATGATACATGTTTTTATAAGAAAATTCAACTAATGGGAGGTAATCTTCCCATTTATACTATTGGTCCATGCAATACATTCGTAATGTATCTTCCAAAACTTGGTTAACTCATTCAATCTACCCATCTATTTCCGGATGGTATGTAGAACTAAAATTCATTTTAGTCCCCTAAGGATGCATTGAGTGTTTGCCAAAATCTAGATGTCATTCTTGGATATCTATCTAACATGGTCAATTCTATGTACTCTATGCAATCAAAAAAAATTCATGCACAAATATTTTTGAAAAAACAGGTGAATCATCCTTAAGATTACCAAAAATGAAAATGTGTTACCTTTGTTAGTTTATCAACAAAAACTAGAATAACATCATGTTTATTTCTTGACATTGGCAACTCCTTAAACAAAGTCCATGCTAATTACTTGTCCATTTATACTATGGTATGCTATGAGGGTACAATAAACTAGACTGAGATGCATATGTTCATCCTTAACATGCTGACATTCTAACTAGCGTATCATAAAATCAATCACGTCCTTTCTCATCTCTTTTCCAGAAATATTGTTGTTTTATATCAGCAAGAATTTTCATAATGTCAGGATGTCCAGAAAAATGTGAATTATGAAATTCAATAACCAATTTCCTTCTTAATTCATTTAACAAAGGTATATATACTCTATTTATAAATATCAAGATTCCTTCATCATCAAAGTGAAAAATTTTATATCTCACATTATTTGGATCTGCAGTAAGTGATGTTTTTACTTGCTAAAAATAAGAATATAATTCCATAACACTTTTTACTTTATCCTTAAATTGAGTTCTCAACATTAAAAGATAAAAAATATGCTTCCTACGACTTAGTGCATCTGCCACTCTGTTTTCCTTTCCTTTTCTATAATTTATGTTGAATTCATACTGAGATAGAAATTCTAACCATCTTCGTTGTCTTGCATTCAAATTTGGCTGATTGAAAATATAATTTAGCCCCAGATTGTCAATGTTTAGCTCAAAAATTCTACCTAGAAGAAAATGCCTCCATACTTGAAGTGCATGAACAATGGAAGCAAGCTTTAGGTAATGGGGAGCATAGTTCAGTTCATGTAACTTGAGTTTTTAACTTTCATAAGCTATAATGTGTTCATTTTGCAACAAAATACCTCCAAGACCTTCCCTAGAAGCATATGTTACTACAGTAAAGCCTCAATTACGATAAGGTACAACCAAAATAGGTGCAGATGTTAACTAATCCTTTAAAGTCTTAAATGCATATTCACATTTTTTATTCCACAAAAAATTCTTATCTTTCTTTTGTAACAAAGTTATTGGTGTAATGACCATTGAAAAGTATTTAAAAAACTTCTTATAGTAACCAAAAAGACCCAGAAGCTTTTAAGTTCATGTACATTCTTAGGTGTAGGACACTCAGTTATTGCAACAAATTTTTTGGGATCTACAACTATTCCATCCTTACTTATGATGTGTCCCACATAGTGCACTTCCGTCTCATATAAAGAACATTTGAACAACTTACCATACAACCTTCTCTTCCTTAAGATTTCCAAAAATATCTTTAAATGCTCATGACGTTCATCAATTATTTTAGAATATATTAGAATATCATCCAAGAATACAAGCACAAATTTTTCCAAGTATTATAGAAAAAAATTATTCATTAAATTCATAAAAGATGTAGGGGAATTTTCCAATCCAAAAGGTAACATTGTGAATTCATAATGTATGTACCTTGTTCTAAAAGTTATTATGAATATATTCATCCTTGATTCTTAACTTAAGATATCCAGATCGAAGATATATGTTAGAATACACTGATGCACCATGCATCTGTTCAAACAGATCATCAATTCTAGGAAGTGTATATCTATTTTGATTGTTGCCTTGTTTAACATCCTATAATTAATGCAAAATCTAAGTGTTCCATCCTCCTTTTTCACAATATTTACCGGCGCTCCCTAAGGGCAAGAAACTTGTTCTTATCAAACCTTTAGACAATAGTTCTTGCAACTGTGCCTTAAGGTCTACCAATTCAATGATAGTCATTCGATATGTGCCTTGGAAATAGTTTTGGTTCCTGGCTTGATCTCAATCATGAAATCAACCTTCAGTTTAGGTGGAAGACCAGGTAGTTCTTTCAGAAACACATCATTGAAATTTCGTAACAGTGGGTATCTTTCCAAGAAGTCACTATCCCCTTTGGTTTTTTTAGAAATTTTTATTGTATATAAAATGAAACCTTTGTTTTTCACCTTTTTAAGCTACGTAGATGATAATTTCCTAACTGAAATCTCATGTTTTATCACATGAATGTCTACTATTTTCTACTAGTCATCCACACAACTAATATGTTTTTCAAAACAATCAACCTTTGTTGTATGTTTAGCTAGCCAATTAACACCTATGATTACATCATAAGACCCTAAAGGAGCAACATAAAGATCAAATTCAGTGGAAAAACTAGGCAAGTCAAGGACTGATCCAAAAAGAAACATACTAACTATGTGGACAACATTATTTCCATAATGTACAGCCCATGATTTATCCATTTTTCCATATTTTCTTTTTAATTTTGAAGCTAATTTAGTAGAAATAAAGCATTCAGTAGCTCCAGTATCAAAAATTATATTTACAGGCATACAAAATAACTTACCTAGTACTTCTATAGGCATAACTTTCTTTTCAGCTTGTTTGTCAGCTACTGCAACATGTATCTTATGCTGCTAATTGTGGTCATCCTTCCTCAAAGGAAACTGATTTGAATAATGATCCTTACCACAATTTTAGAAGCCTCCTACAGGTCCTTTCTAAGGCTCAAATTTATTTCAAGCCTTAAAGTTATCATTCTAACTTCCATATGACTTCTGTCCATTATTATTGTTCTTTACAAAGTTGTTTCATACATTAGTAGTGGGTTAATTTGCTTCAGTTTTCTTGTTATTATCAAAAAAAAAAATTCATGTCAAACATCTTTCATGGTCCCTTTTTGGGTGCAAGGGACGAAGAATAATTTAAAACTTTCTATCTGATTTCTTCCTTATGGGCAGAAATCAATTTCAATTTCTACTCCTACCATATGGCTTTTTTAACAACCCCTTCCATAGTGGTTGGGCTATGAACATCCAATTCACCACCTATAATGGGATTTAATCCCATAATGAATTTTCGTATCTTGAATTTCTCATCAGTTTGATACTAAGGTACATACGTAAGGAGCTTACTAAATCTCTCTCAGTACTCTGTTACAGTTAAATTTCCTTGAGCTAAGTTCTAAAATTAAGTCATTTTGTGATCATAGTAAAGTTATGGCAGCCATCGTTGCCTAAAATAATTTTTAAATTGATCCCAAGGGATGTTTGTTTCATCAATGTTTAACTTAGCCTTACGGCTATCCCACCAACAAGATGCCTCATGGGAAATATGATAAGCTTCGCATATTGCTTTTATTTCCTCAGATAAGTTCCTTATTACAAAGTACTTATCCATTTTGCTGATCCAGTTCTTAGCTCCATCTCATACTGTAGTGCCATCAAACTTGGGTGGAATTATCCTTTTTATGTCATTAGTGAGTTTAGCTACCAATCTTGCCTTTTATTCTCAAGATGATTGGGTGTATTTTCATTAGCATTGGATGCATTATTGTTATAAACGTCCAAATTCCCAATATTGGCGTTGTCCACAGGAGGTGGCTGATTGTTATTACCAACATCTTCTTCCTCCTCCTCATTGACCATTACTTGTTGTTCAAGTATAGCTAAATGATCTCTTGTGTCCAACAGGGGAGCAAGGATCTCATCAAATTTTTGGGAAGTAGTTGCTTCTCCAGCAGGTGGTGGGTTGTTTGCATCACTTCCTCTTATTCTAACATTTTTTGTTAACAAGAAAATTTAAGTTTTATCAGATTATGGACACAATAGGTCCAAGAGTTGCAACCTTAAGCTTTGATACCAAGATGTAACATTCCCATTTTAAGACTTTAGAAACAAGGTATTTTTTTTATTTTTTTTGTTTAATGTTCTCTATTTTAAATTAACTTAATTTATAACACACATTTCAAAACTAATAAATCTCATAACAAAAAACCATATGCATTTGTAATGACTTGGTGGATCACCGATCTCTCTTTTCATGACTTGGTATCATACTAATCTCTCATGTTAACTTGATAGTTTGTATACCATGTATACTTGGTTACCTTATCCTTTATGGGGTATTAAGTGTTCTATTTAAGAGGCCTATCTAAACATATATTACTAATATTCATCTTAAATCCCACTTCTTAAACTAGGTGACATAAGAGAACACAATCGGCAACTTGCAATACTTTGGCCAAAGATTTTAAATATACTATTCATTTTTATATTCCTAGACGACATACTCATCAAATGAAATACATCCTTCACCCCACTTCCTCTGTTATCTAGAATGGTCTTCACTTACTCTTATCAGTCCACTTTTTCAAGGTTTAACCCCAACCAAGGTTAACAACATAGTCTAGTGTGGAGGACTTCTCGTGGTGACTAAGTGTACATAGACATACTCAATCGACTTAAGTTGATTGAGTGTTTCTAGTTATCCTAAGTCATCGTGAGTTAACCCTGACACTAGATCATGCCCCGAACTCTACCTAGGGTAGAACTCTAATCAAGTTAGAATTTATGTAGATCTAGATAATTAAACTCTGAAGGGTGTTACAACATGTCAAATGCAACACAATATCCTCACGAATACCCAAGTCTTCACAAAGGTACTGTACTATAGTTGGCATGTGCCAACATCCGAATGAGTTCTCCTCATCTAGATGAACATATCTTAGAAAGAATTCAATGACTTAATAATTTTCCTTATTAAGGGTTAATTGTTGTAGCCCTACTAAAGAACTAGGTTGATTAACCATTGAGGTTACAAGTTAAAACTATAATTGGAGTGGTTATGCAGATGCATCTACCTCCTAACCATTTTATAAGTTGTTTTTTTATTCCATTAACATTCTAATCTATGTTTCACAAAACAGATTCAACATACATGAAGTGTTGTTACCTACTCACCTACTAAAGTCTTAGATTACATAAGTTCAAAGAAATTTCTTTTTATATTAGACTTTAATGGAATGAATTATAATCCAATTTAATTTCCTTTCTCTACATTCCTATTCTAGTTAAGGAACTCATCATGATAAATTCCACCTTCAACTATCCAAAGTTACATTCAGATTTATTTCCAAGAGGTCTTAAAACAGTCTATTAATCATTGCAGGGAAGATGCCTTCCCTTTTTCTTATAAAGGATTAATATTCATTTATAATCCCATAGTATATTACAAGTTATCACCATATTTTTATTCACCCACAAACATTTGTTTTAATATATCCATAGTGATCAGGTTGAATGTCGATACACGAATGTCAACTTTAATAAGTTGCATTTCATTAAAGAGGGTAGTACACCTTGTACCCTTGACCTCTATTCAATTTAATCCAACCCAAGAGGGTATATTACTAATAGAAAAAAATTAGAGAAACACTTATCATTTCCATTCATAGAATACCCAAAAATATTACATACCAAGTTACGACAAGTCAAAAAATATTTCATTCATCAAGATGATTCATACAATATAAGTCCAACTACTTCAGAGATTTCCAATGTCAAACAACATTAACAAGACCAATACAATTACTACTTTCTTTTTTCATCAAATGCATTTCAATAATGAACATATAACATAATAAAAGATCCAGTGTCTTTGTTAAACAAAAGTAACTTATTATAAATATTTTCTCTTTTCTTCACTTACGAAGTCCATCCACAAAATTACTAGCATGGGTCAGTTCATTGAACTGAGCATGATAAGCACTAAACATTAAAATCATGTGATTTTAGCTAACTGTTTCATAAAGAGAACTCTTTTATTAAGAAACATTCACGAGAAATTAAGAATGACATAACCAAAGGAAGTTACAAAACTCAAATAAAGGAGAGAGAGAGAGAGAGAGAGAGAGAGAGAGAGAGAGAGATACCCAAGCAAAAGTAAGATTAAATAATGAAATATATAATTTCAACCTTCCATGCTATTAATTATTAAAAAAATAATTACAACAATAATTCAAATTAGTAACATTTCATCATAGCCTTACGAAATTTGTGATACATTACCTTACATGTTTCCCTTCTCAGTTAATCATATTTAACAAAAGGAGATAACTATCCTACTATCTTCTAGGCATAGTTCAGTTGAAGTTAAAACAACAATAATTCCACCTCAATATTTCATTCCCTTAAAATCATCCAAAAATATGAGATGATAGTAATCAGATCTAAAAATATATTAATAAAATTCAGGGTGATTCAAACATCATAACCTAGCATGTGCCTCTTGTTGGTGCCATTTTTGAGCTTACACCATGTTGCCCTAAATTTTCAAATCTGTATCTTCTCAAAAAAAAAATTATCTTTTGATTTGAGGGTCTGTAATTCTTCCCCTCCAGTTAAATTCTTTCAAAATGCTCACAAACTTCTTGTTTTCCCCTAATTTGAAAGAATAATCCAAGTTTTCCCTTTTTTGTGCCCTATTTTTTCCAATTTTGTGGGCTATGTCATTTTTCTCTTTGCCAAATCATTGAAAAAATTAAATTTATCAAATCATTCTTGTTTGTATTTGAAAATCCAAATCCTAGATAGAAAATGTTCAGAAATCATGCTTCAGTTGATTTAGAATCGAAAAATCTGCCATCCCTGGTGAAAAAATTAAATTCTAGGGCATCCCTAGATTTTTTTACGTTTTGACGGTTAGACGGGTGTCATTTGCCCGTCAAATTCATCCTCAAAAGGTATTGGCAATGTGCTGGGTTTTCATTGGCTGAGGAAAAGTAGGGAAGTGTTGTAACTTTTCATTTTTCACCTTTTTTGACAATGGGGCATTTTTGGGCCTAGGGACCCGTTTTTTCCAAATTTTCCTACATGGCATGTTCTAATTGGTAGGGGGATGGTGGGTGGTTGAATCTCTTTAGAGATTTTGACTTTAATTTATAAAAATTTTAAAATTCAAAAATTGGCCCGAAACCCCACAGCCAATCGGGAGTGGACACATGTCCATAAAAGGTCAGAGGGGATGTGGATGGTGGAGGTTTTTTTCCTTTGGAAGGAAAAAATATTAAAGTAAAATTTTGGATCTCGGCCCTGTGGCCAATCATAGGTGGGCATGTGTCCAATAGAGTTAGAGGGTAGGCGGCCCAATGGAAGGAAAATTGAATATTTTCCCTTAGCAAAAAAGGGAGTTAAAATGAAATTTTGGGCCAAATCTCTGCAACAAATCAGAAAAGGACACATGTCCAAAAAGACAAAAGGTGGAAGAAGGGGCAGAAGGAAAATTTTATGATTTTTTGGCTTTGTTGTCTAAAAGGTGAAAAATGAAAAATGTCCCCACTCCAATCTAGGTGAGACATGTGCCACATTTTATGGGTAAAAGGAGGGACAACGGGCCAATGGAGGCAGGAGGGACTTTTTTCCTTTTTACAAAAAAGACTAAAAATCAAGATTATAAGCGCTGGCTTGCAAGAAAATTAATGAGTGACACATGGCATAGGACAAGGTGGGTCAATGAGCTAGCAGAGGCAAGAGAGAAATTTTTCCTTTTTTGTAAAACTACTCAGAATCAAAATTTGGAGCGCTGACCCACGACGAATCACAAGGAGACACGTGGCGAGGGAAAAATTGGAGGTGCAGGCCTGCAGGGCAAAAAGTGAAAATTTTCCAAAAACTCAAGAAAGGTCAAAATGCTTAGAATTGAAGCATGATCCCAATGGGACCCACCATGTGCCACGTGTCAGCTCCAAAATTCAAAGGCGGAGGGGCGGAGAAAAAAGTCAAATTTTTCCATTTTTTCAAAAATGTCAAAAAGACAAAAAGTAAGCCTGAGTTGATTTCCAATCATTTTTTTCATGTGTCTGGCCTTATCCAAAAAATTATAAAGGTAACTCAAGCTTATTTCTAAGTCCACATCTTACATGTGGAGGGCCATGATTAAAATATGGATAAGATTGATGGTTGCTATGGATCCATTTGTTTTGACTGCCATGGGAGCTCCAGGAATCTTTGAATCACGATTTTTGAATCAAAATTCATCAAATTTATAATAATTTTGTCTTCTTGGCCTTTCAAGATCATTGACATCACTTTTATGGCTTAATTCTTTGATTTGGGATGTTTTTGAAGTATTTTTTACCCCAACCTGAGAAAAAACGTGAAATGACAAAATCAAAAGTTGCAGAGGTAATTTGAAAAGGTAAAAAGGTGAAAATGATGAATCAAAGGTGTTTTCATGCCTTAATGATGCAAAACATGCCTCCAAGATGGATAATGATCTAGATATTTGTAATGATTTAATCTTTTTGGGCACACCTAGCAACCTGCGAGTGTTTTTCTGTTTGATGTCATTTTCATTAAATCATGAAGAATTGCTGTAACAAAATTGATACCTTGGCATATTATTTTCTTGGGAAAGAAGGATAAAATGTGGCATGAGATATATAATGCATGTCTTGAGACATGTAAAGAGCTTGGGAAAAAATTTAAAATCACGAGAAAATTTTGAGAAAAATCTCATCTTCTGAAAAACCCACCAAAGAACTAGGATAATTTCTTCTGTGTTAGATTTTCATGTATGTGAGTTGGTTACAAGTGTATAGCCATCACACAGCTATGAGATTGTTCATGAAACTCTCCCCTGCTGATGAATCTAACAAGCTTTTGAGTTAATCTATGTTTTTCTAGGCAATATGATGTCTGTTATCATTTTTAAATGCCTACAAATAGTTTTCATTATTCTTGTTGCAATCTTGCATTGAAAGTCTTTAGAAATCACACAGAATCTCCATTTCTTGTTGATAGTTTAATGGCATTTGCAATCTCATGTTCAGAAGAGCCTTCATCTGATACAGGAGATAAACAATTTTAAAATCACTTTACCTTCCTTGACTGTAGAGATTGCTGTGTAAGCCTTTGGGGGTACCTTAGGTGTGGTTTGATAAAGGATTTTTGTGTTTAATTGAGTTCTTTACTTCAATATTTTGTGGTGATTTCTCAAAGATTGTGTGAAGAGTGCAACTTGGGCTTCCATTTATGACTCTTCTGGTTGAAAGAATATCCTAGATTATTTGAAGCATTTTATCTGATAGTTGTTTCAAGTATTGTAGAGGCTGTCAAAGATATGATATATTCGCAGTTTGTCTTGTCAACACCCCACCAAAAACTTCATTCTAAATAAACTAATCCTACCCCATACTACCCCTACATTGCATTGTGTGTCAAAAAAAGGATACTAACCCATCTACAAAAATGCACAAGGCAAATCAGGATTATACAATGTCTTTAGTAACCCTTGCCTTGTATTGAAAATATTTGCATAATCAGGGAGTGATAACTTGTGAAAGTCAGATTTGGAGTGTTGATCATATTTTCCCAAGGTGTTTTCATACTATTTGCATAAATTGAAGGATATCTTCATCTCCTTCACCATTTGGGGGTTACTATATAGGTTCTCTTACCTTGGTTGAAAAGGCACAACCTAAAATAGTGAGGGTCAGATCAAATCCTTTCAAAGTGCTATCCATCTCTCCACAAATCTGAGTGCCAGTTAGATCACATCCTCGGCTACAAAATGACATACATCATGATCTATTTGACTTCAAGCTTCATGCCATATCTCTGATGCTGCTCAGACTGAAAAGGAGAACAAATTTGGGTACCAAAAGAAACAACGTATCTGGCATCCCCATCTGGGGAGTTCATGCATATATGCTATCCCTGCCTCCGACAGTGTTTGAAGACTATGAGCAAATTGTTCACCTGACGTGATTTGAATCAGATCAAATCCTAAACTCTCGAGGCCATCGTCTTCTGCATCTACATATATCCTGTTGGATGACCCTAAGCTCACCCTCCTCCCCCTTCCACACTAGAAACTCATACACTTTGGGTGCATTATGATTGATTTATTTAAGAAGAAGAAGGTCTGATTTATAAGGCTTTGCAAAGTTTTTAGTGCTAGAAAACATTTTATACATTACTTTAGTGCATTTGCACAACTAAGGTGAAAGTCCTTAGTGGTGACTCCATGCTGATTTGATATTGAAAATACCAGTTCTCTTACCTTTTTGTGATTTATAATTTGTTGCTTAAATTTGTAAAACTAGAAGGAAGAATATCTCTCTTCATCAAGGACTCTGCTAAGAAGTTGTTTACAGATTCAAGAAACTTAGAGCTAGAGGGGAGAAAGGTGTGGAAGGTTTTTGGATACTTGAATACAAGAAAGGAGATCCCTATTGTTGAGTTTGAAAGTGAGCAACCTATTATTGAGGACTGCAATTCTTCTTCAAGTGGATCTGATTCCGACAATACTATTGCTGATTTGAATTCCCCATCAGGTGAGGGACCTTCTTGTGTATTTGAAAGGCATGCTCCTAAATCTGCTTCTGTATTTTCTAAATTTGCTAGAGATCATCAAGAAGGGGCGCCCTTAAGAGAGATCTGTTTTAAAGATTTCATTCCCATTCCCCAAAGACCTCTCACTCCTCATCATTTTGTTTCCCCTCCAAGATCACCACCACAAAATAAAATGGCTCATCCTCCACCTAGACCCCCATTTGTTGTTAACACCTTTGGTCCTATAAATTTTAGATGAATGGATGATTACCCAAATGCTGTTCCACAAGATGTTAGAAATAGGTTGCCAAAATTCTAGGGTAACAATTCTATTACTGGTGATCAACATCTCAAATTTTTTGATAATATGATGGAATATTTTGCGATAGATTTTAAGGATGTGTATGTCAAATTGTTTATTCATACACTAGAAGAAGATGTTAGGGATTGGTACAAGGCTCTACTTGATAATTCTATTGATTCATGGACTGAAATGAAAAATGTATTTAGGTTGCAATATGGTGACAAGACTGATCCTAGATCCTCTTGTAGCCTCTATCTCTCACTTATCTCTCAAAGATCACTAAACCAGAGCTCCAAATTTGTCAATTTGCACGATAAAATTAATTTACTATGGTCAATTCGAATATTTATAGGGCATTGGTTTTCCCACCTTGTAATTATTTACGATTCCCATAATCACGAGCGATGGCCTAAAATCACCCGCGGCTTTCTTAAATTGCCCGCAACCCCGTTAATCATCAAAGACACACCTTTACAATAACAAAGCTATTCAAAACAATATTATAATAATCCAAGTGGCACATTTTTCCATTATGTGTTCCATTTTGAGGGCTACAAATCCCTCATCACATCGATCAACCAACCAATTAATGACTACCTTGATTACACAACACAAACTTAGTCAAAATCCAATATGTATGAGCAATCTGTTGCAAATTTATTTTGGCAACTTCAACATTGGTAAGCCATACGTCTATAGGACACGATCCCCTTAGGTCCTCTATCACTTGGCTCCCTGGTCTCAAATCAGCTCATATTTTCTTACCACATTTGCATTCCCATGTATCATTCATCTCTATGGGTGGGAACACCAGAAACCCCTTGAAGCTCCCTGATCACTTGATTTCATGGTGACAGGAGGCCTCATCTTGTTTGGGAAACCTCATTTTTAGTGTCCCTTTAAAATTAAACGACACACTTCAATTTGTGCTGAAGGAAATCAATGAGGGAATCAAACTGTGTTATCATTGAAACTTCCTCCATAATCACCCCTAGTTTGAGGGGTGCCTGTCATTTCTCATAAACACAATAAAACTAGAGCCATCTCAGGACCATATTTATCTATCATAAACCACTCGAGGGAAAAATGTAGACACTAGGTTGTTCGTCACCCACCTACTCCCGCATTTGTTCACATTTTCAAGCTTTATCCAAACCTATCAGTATATTTGACATGGATCCTAGAGTCATTCCTCTAGACCCCATAATGTATGTTGTTTTGTACCCCCTTGTAGGGATGACATTCTAACCGGCCCTCTAATCTACCTCAAAATCCTTGAGACCATGGATAACCACCTTCTAAGACCATCCTTAACTGTTGATCTATCCTCACTACCTCTTAGGCTCATGCGACTTGTCGACCACCTCTTGAGAGGACCCATTTTGTAACCTCTGTCGGTAATAGCCCAGAATCCCATTTAATATATCCTTATTTTAACCAAACTATGTAAAGGATATCCTGAGAAAATATGATCGGATGCACCACAATTTGATTCTCAACAAATCACCCGCGACTTATAAATAGGAGGTTGGAGATTATTGTCCTAAATAGGGATCTTAAAAAATCATTGAGATGTCTGTGCATCTTTTTTGTCGAGCCAAATCCTGAAATTACTTCTGCATATCCAACAATAGTAGAATTTATACATATGTGGACAACATAGGGAACAACATCAAAAGTAGTTCAGGATGAAATCCACATTTTTTTTGAACCAACCTTTATCGGTGGGAGATTCAAGAATCCTCCTAAAATTTATTCATACCAGATCTTGACACATCACTTCTACAATCATCATTTGCAGGAAAGTTAAATGTCTCAAAAATCATTTAGAATAGCTAAAATATTCCTATTCAACCAGAAGGTGTGCATCAATGCTTTTATCACACCAACTTTTGCAAAATCATCTTTCAAAAAATCTCCAAGAATTTAACATCAAGGCTTGTCATTTTTTAGATGAACTCAATATTTTTACAGTCAAATTGCTAATGATTAGTTCCTAAATCACCTACAGATTACATGTCGAAGGATTACAGACAATGATTCCTTATCAATAAATGACAGTGAAGTAATTTTAAATCTCCTGCGATTCCTTTCTACACAGGATGAAGGCTCTATCAATCATGAGCATTGAAATTGTCAAATGCCATCTATATCTCTCATAGGCATGAGATCTCTTGCATGCATGACTCTGGAGGGAATTTAACACAAGATTGCAATACTGAATCCAGAAAAACTACTTGCAGACATTCTGAAACAAACCAAGACACAAATTTCTCCAAGATTGTACAACAAACTTTTGTGTGGGAACATGAAATTTGATTAGATTCATCAGTAGGGGAAAGCTCACTTTGAAAATTCTATCAGAGCTTCACACCAATGGCATTGTAGTATATCGAGAACCAACTTGATGTGATCTTAAACGATAATCTACACAGAGATTACTACAGACTTTCTAGTACGATTGGTCTCTCAGGAAGCCATGGGCTCTCTGATAATTTTCTCACTTAAGATCTTGGGATACCCCCGAACCTTTTGTAAGACTTGTATTCTCCATTACATTTATACATTCCAGCTTTCTCACTCATCCCAAATTTCCCCCCCAATTAAAGAATAATATTCGAGGGAACTTGTTCTTATTTATCCAATTTGCCTGTATAGAAAGTGACATTTAACAAATCCTCATATCTGAAAGCTACCAGGTAGATTCAATTATGAACTGGATCCTGTTTATCATACCCTCGACAGTTGATCTATCTTATGCCATAACACAATATTTTGGTATTCCTTCTAGCTCATTCTCATTCTGTGATGTGAGAAATGTCCCGTTCACTTAATAATTTTTTGGAGGCATCTGTATTAATTGGATCTTACACCCGAACATCCCAAAATTGTTCACCCTTGAGGCAACATGTTTATCATATTTAAACGCCTATGACCTCCATCATTTCATCCTTTTCCCTCTACTTTCCTCTACAACTGTAATATCACATACCCGAAATTTACTCTTTACATAATTCACGTTTTTACATAGTGCCTGAGAAATTCCAATTTCATCATATCGACCTTAACAGCTATGTGGACTCTTCCTCTCTCAAGTTCTTAGGGGTTTTCACATTGTTGAATGCTTATTGCTTGTGACAAAATACTGTACAAGTAATTTCATCAGAAAATGATTTGAAAAATAGTGCGTATTTACATCTCCAGTAATCTTGGAGTTTAATTCAATGGTTATATTAAAACAAGTTTGGTGCACAAAAACCCAGTTGATTCTTCCCCTTCTCGAACTCTACCCTAAAGAGTTTTCCATGTGTTTATGCTTAGCGCACCCATAGCAAAGGTGAGGTATAGTGGTTCTTTTCCAAATAACATGCGAGCCTCTTCCATCGTGGCCACAAGTTCTCTGCCCAAGAAAAGCATGACTTTCTGGCCTTTGAAAAAGTATCAGTAAATTAGGAGCCATCCCACATTCCTCCATGTGAAAAACCTTGGAGCACCTTTGGTATGGTCCTCAAAAGTGGAGACCCCAATACAGGTGCAGTCCCTCCATATGTCTCAGTCTAGAAGAGTTGTTAAAATTATTTTGAAGGATCAGCGGAAGGTGCCATGTGTCTTGATATAGGGCCAAAATGTGATGCCAGTCAGAAAGAAGAATGGAGATATCAGACTTTGTTTAGACTTCAAAAACATGAATAAAGATTCATTAAAAGACAATTATCCTTTTCCAAACATGGAGAACATGCTGCAGTTAGTAACTGGAACTGAATTACTATCCAGATTGGATGGTTTTTCTGGATACAATCAAGTGGTTGTCAAAGAATCAAAAAGACTTAAGACATCATTCACTAATCCTTGGGGAAAATATGTTTTTGTTAGGATGCCCTTTGGTTTTATGAATGTTGGTGCCACTTTTCAAAGAGCAATGGATGTTGCTTTTACTAGTTACATTAATGAGTTCATTGTAGTTTACCAAGATGATGTGACTATGTTTTCAAGGCAGAGAGGAGATCATTTGTAGCACTTGGAGAAGCTTTTGATCAGATGTAGGGAGTATGGAATTTCTCTTAATCCAAAAAAGTTTCATTTTGGTGTATAAAAGGCCAAGCTGCTTGGTCACATTGTGTCAAAAGATGGTGTTATGATAGACCCTGAGAGAGTGGAAGCAATCAGCAAATTACCTATCCCAAGAACTAAGAAAAGCATCCAATCTTTCTTTGGTCAAATTAATTTTATTAGAAGGTTTATTTCCAACTTTGCTGAGTTGATTCTTCCAATCACAAGCATGCTAAAGAAGGACCAATTTATCAGGTGGGAGGAGGCTTCCATTCAAGATTTTGAAGGAATTAAGGATGTACTTAAATATGAACCTGTTATAGCAGCCCCAAACTATAAGAGGCCTTTCCAAATCTTTTCCTTTACCTCTGAGTATACTATTTCTTCTGTTTTGCTACAAAAGGATGAGAATGGGGTTGAGAGGCATATTTCCTTCTTTAGTAAGGATTTATAATCAGCTAAGATGAAGTATACAATCATGGAGAAACAAGCATTCGCCTTGATGAAAGCAACAAAAGTTTTTAGGCCTTATATATTGAGTTCAAAATTTGTTGCTTATGTTCCCCACACCATGGTGAAAGACATCTTATCAGAGATGGAGATCTCAAGAAAAAGATGTAGGTGGGTGAACAAGTTGCAAGAGTATGATATGGACATATAAACCACAAATTTGGTAATAGGTTTGGTTCTTTCTAAGCTCATGGATGAGAGAAACTTGTAGAATGTGGAAGTGAATCATCTAGAGGAAGAAAGGGTAGATGTGCATGCAAAGTTGGTAAGTTCTGAGTGGTATAAGGATGTGATCTTCTACCTCAAACACCTGTGTTGCCCTAATCACTTAAATAAAAATTAGAAAAGAGCCCTGAAGCTGGCTTCTCAAAAATATATCATCACAGACCTTGGGCTGGCTTGGAAGAACCCTGAAGGTGTCCTCTTGAAATGCATAATTGAAGATGAAGCTCCCAAGATAGTTTTTGATTTCCATGGGGGAGTTTGTGGAGGACACTTTGATAGAAGAGTAACAACACATAATATTTTGAGATCTGGTTATTGGTGGCCTAGGCTCTTCAAATATACAACCCAGCAAAGGAAGGGAACCTCAAGCTTTCAATCTTATAGAAAAACACTAGAAAATTTCACATTTCCTAACCAATAGAGTTGTATCCTTGAAAAGAGTTGGCCACCAATTGTTTCCCTCGGAAATGTTTCGTTCCTTTTAGAAACAGATAAGGTTAGGGTTAGGAGGAATACCTGTAGAATGTCGAGATGGTGTGCGCGTACCGTAGAGAAAGATCAGACTGACTGCGAAGAACTCCTTTTTGTCTTGGAAGGACTACCTGCAAATAAGAACACAAGACCACAAGATTTTGATTAAACAATAAATGAGGAAACTGCCTTGGGCCCAGGAAATATAAAACTTCCTTTCGAAGGTGGTCAGTTTCCCTGCTAATATGAATTAACACAAAAGACTGTAAAATATCAATTAAGTTGTTTCATTGAACTGGGTAGGGAAAAGGCTGTTTTTCTGGTTTTGATCAGAGGAACCGATGCCGGTTACTGATAACCGATGCCGGTTACTGATAACCAATACCGGTGGGTTATAGGATCTTCTTGGTAGCTATGGTGTTTGTAAGGTTGGTTTATGGATGATATTAGGAAATGAGATGATGAGAGGTAAAAGAATAACAGTTAGATGCAATGGCACGTTGGGTAGTGGACTCAGAAACAGATTTAGGAGGACTGAGATTCAAGAAGCATAAGAAATGTTATAACAGAGGACATGCAAGATGTGACTTACTGGTTTTGACCAAGATGCAAGCTGATCTCCTTTGCTGTAAACACTTCTGGTATTTCCACTCGTCTCTGCTTGGTCAAGTGAAGATCTGGACTCTGTTCCTCGCTCCCAATAATCTCTGTTGATCCAGAAATCCTTCGACTGATCTCCAAAATGAAATTCCGATCCGTTGTTTTGGTTTGGGGAGCCCATTTACAGGGAACCGATGGCGGTTGCGTAACCGACGGCGGTCGAGTAGGAACCGGCATCGGTAAGGAAAAAGTAGGCTATTTTTAGTAAAATCGCCCACCTTCCCTGCTTTTCTCCCGAGAGATCAGCTGCGGGCTTGGTCAAGTGACTAGAAGGTCGGTTTTGGGTGCGAGAAAGGGGTCATTAGTTATGGGTGTAGGTGTAGACCAAGTTTTAGGTTTTAATTAGGTTAGTTTAGGATTAGGGCTAGGTCATGATGAGGTGGCAAAATGAGGTGGCAGGTGAGGTGATGGGGATTTATCAATTACAAGGTAATTAATAAATAATTGTGTAAAGTTTAGGTAATGAGGTTAGGTTGCGAAATGGGATGCGGGTCACAAGGGGTCGTAAGACACGAATTTGGTGTCTACATTAGCCCCTTATTGTCGTGTAGCTTGTTCTGTAAAGCTGCGCGGACAATAATATGAAGTGGTTTCTCATGTTAAGGATATAGGTAATCCCCCTCAAATCTATCACAGATTGAGTGAACGGGAAATCAGGGATAGGGTTGATAAAGGGTACATGTTGTAGAGAGGATGGTAAGGTGGTGGGGTAGGTCCAAGGAAGCAGACGCATGTTGAAATGCAATAGTACGACTAGGGTACATGATTTGACGAGCAAACCAGCGATGTATAGGCAAAGGTCGATAGTTTATCCAAACAAGGGTGATATAATCCTGGTATCCAAGGCATAGGAAGTAGCTCCAGGGTATATAACAGGTAAGGTACAGGAACGTTTAGGCATGTTCGGCAGTACCAAATGGTTGGTTTGGTTGAGATAAACGTCACGGTCTAGGTCTAGGCAAAGTTGGTCGACAGATCAAGTCAAGGACCCTAATCATGCTAAAACACGAACAGGTGAGCTCGATGGAACAAAAGGTACAGGATGGATGGATAAAATAAAATGCTGATTGTGGGTATGGTATTGAAGTGATACGGCCGTGGGTCGGGCCAAGTTGGGGTGCGGCCTTGTGTCGGGCCGGATGGGTAGGGTGAGGCCTTTGGTCGGGCCAAGTTGTTGGGGCGAGGCCTTGGGTCGGGCCAAATGGGTAGGTTAAGGCCTTGGGTCGGGCCGAATAGGTAGGGCGAGGCCTTGGGTCGGGCCAAATAGGTAGGTTGAGGCCTTGGGTCGGGCCGAATAGGTAGGTTGAGGCCTTGGGTCGGGCCAAATAGGTAGGTTGAGGCCTTGGGTCGGGCCAAATAGGTAGGTTGAGGCCTTGGGTCGGGCCAAATAGGTAGGTTGAGGCCTTGGGTCGGGCCAAATAGGTAGGTTGAGGCCTTGGGTCGGGCCAAATAGGTAGGTTGAGGCCTTGGGTTGGGTCGGGCCAAATAGGTAAACAAATGGTGTTCAGCAAGGGTGGATATAGGTGATATGTGGTTAAAAAGGGGCAAATGGTAAATAGGGGCAAAAAATAAAATTGGGGGAAAGTTGGAAGACAAACCGATGTCGATTCCACATGACCGATATCGGTTAAGGGACCGATACCGGTTCATTAGGGTAAAATTAAACCGATATCGGTTAAGGGCGAAAAACCTATAAAAAGAAAAATACGGCTTGTCATTGTCACTTTGTTATTTTGAAAACCAAATTGACTTGTCTGACGTGGAGAGTTGAGATTGGAGGTTTATTGAGTGAGGTGGAGCTATTTTGCTGGAGGAGTGAGTTGTTTGCGGGCCCGTGTGAGGAGGAGGCAGCAGTTGATTGGCCGGGGACCCAGCAGATCAGAATTGGAGCTATGGCACAGGCAGGAGGAGCAGGAGGGGCTGGACCAGCTGGACCACCACCACCTATCCCACCACGATGACGTGTCGTCGTACGGGTAGGCTCGGAACTCTTTATTTTGTGCATTTTATTGCATTATGTTGTTTTTGGGATTTGGGTAGGAATATAATGTTTTGTAGAAAATAATGAATAAATGGAAATGATTTGAAAAAGGGAGAGGGTAGATAGGTGAAAGAGGCCAAGGCAGCATGGTGGGTAGGTTTTTAGGGTGTTTGGGTGGGTAGAGAGGTAGAAATAGGGAAAAAGAAGAAAGGGGTAGGCCGCGTCGGGTTCGGCGTGGCAGATTTTCATTGACCGATGCCGGTCACTAAGCGACCGGCATCGGTCGCGAATTTTTAGGGCAGGGTGGGTCTGTGGGTTACCGATGCCGGTTGGTCGTTGACCGGCGTCGGTGGGAGGGGGACCGGGGTCGGTTATGAGTGAGTGTGGGTTGGGTTGGGTGTGGGTTGGGTTGGGTTGGGTTGGGTTTTGGGTGTTGGGTGGGTTGGGTTGGGTTTTGGGTGTTGGGTGGGTTTGGGTTGGGTTTTGGGTGTTGGGTGGGTTTGGGTTTGGTTTCGGGTGTTGGGTTGGGTTGGGTTTTGGGTGAGTGGGTTGGGTTGGGTGTTGGGTTTTGGGTGAGTGGGGTTGGGGTTGGGTTTTGGGTGAGTGTGGTTTTGGGTTGGGTTGGGTTTTGGGTGAGTGGGTTTGGGTTTTGTTTTGGTTGAGTGTGGGTTGGGTTGGGTTGGGTTTTGGGTGAGTGGGTTTGGGTTTTGTTTTGGTTGGTGGGTTGGGTTGGGTGTTGGGTTGGGTTTTGGGTGGGTGGGTTTGGGTTTTGGGGGGGGGTGGTAGAGAGTCGGGGTGTGGTTGGGGGGATAAAAGGGGGGTTTAGAGGATAAAGTAGATGTTGTGATAAAAAGTAGGTCTAAAGATGTGGGTTGGTTTTGCAGGCACGTCAGCAGTTGACGATGCGGGATAGGATGCCCCCGCTGTTGGTGCGGATGCGGCCACACATATCCGCAGCTCACTGGGTGATCATGTGTGAGGTGGGACTTGGTGGAGTCCAGAGGTATAGAGCGATAGAGAGAGATCACAGCTTGATGGTCGCCCTCATCGAGAGATGGGATCCGGCGACCAATGTGTTCCATCTCCCGACTGGGGAGATGACTATCACGTTGGAGGATGTGTATCGCATCCTTCGACTACCTATCGAGGGAGAGGCAGTCTTCCAGGTAGATTCAGAGACTGCCATGGACAGCATATTACAGGTTTTTGGAGATGCAGCCGCGCTACTTACCTATCACAGCGCGAGCATTGGGTATGGTGACATGTACCGTGCGCATCGACACGAGACACGGCTGGCTGTGCTGATGATGATTGGGATCACCTGCTTCGCCCTCCCGGACTCAGAGGGAGGCCGCTTTCCACGGGCATTGATGGGGGTGCTTCATGAGATGGTGGAGGAGCATACCTGTTATGCTTGGGCACCAGTATATCTGGTGCAGTTATACAGAGAGCTCTGGGGTTATCACCGGATGAGGCGATTCGGTATCTGTTCGACATTTTTACTTCACTGTTGGGCATATGAGCACATCATATGCATCAGGCCAGTAGGGTTACCGCAGCAGCCAGGGCCACAGGTCATATACAGGTATGGCTTTCAGAGGTGGTTGGGGGTCGTGGGGCAGCCACGAGCAGTGCTTGCAGGGCGGGATGTCACCTATTACAGGCATGTATTAGAGGGCCTGACAGTGGTAGATATTGTATGGAGACCTTACAGAGGTCATCACCCTCACGGAGGAGCCCGCTTACAGTTGCGTCTGATCCAGTATACATTCTGGATAGCAGGACGGAGGCCAGGAGAGTACGAGAGGATACCCCTAGAGAGGGTACGCCGGCAGATGGGGCTGCGACAGGACGAGCCACCTCCCTTCCCTCAGTACAGGAGGGATGATGTAGAGGCCCCACTGCCTGCACCACAGCCCTTGGATCCAGATTGGGTTGCAGAGAGAGCAGCAGATGATGGCATAGATGATGCTGGGTGCACGGGAGCATACAGGGTTTGGTGGGCTGGTCAGAGAGCAGCGAGGGTAGCACAGCCCGCACAGCCAGACTTGGCAGCGTGGTGACGGCAGAGAGAGATCAGCTTAGGGGTCAGGTGCAGCTCTTACAGGGGCAGCTTGCTGCTGCGCAGGCACAGATAGGGGTCTTACAGGGGCAGCTAGCCCAGGCTCAGGTACAGGCACAGGCAGCACCACCACCAGCAGCACAGCCACAGGTACAGGTACAGGTACAGGCAGCAGTACCAGTAGCAGCACAGCCACAGGCACAGGTATAGGTACAGGCAGCCGTACCAGCAGCAGCACAGCCACAGCCCCAGGCACAGGCCCAGATACCACCACGGCCACAGGCACCACCAGCGGCACCATCACAGGCACAGGGGGCACTGGTAGTAGGAGTCCGGGGACCAGCCCCAGTACCTACGGTGGCACGGGACAGATATATGGAGGCGAGGGCGGAGGCCCGGTATTATCAGGATGTCCTTGATAATACCGGAGCTGAGTATCAGCCGTATGCGGCACACCGAGCGGAGACCTCACATAGTCAGAGGTCACAGGGAGGCGCAGCTACAGCCGGTGTGTCCGTTACAGGTAGGAGGCGAGAGGCACCGCAGGGACTAGCAGGGAGAGGTGCTGAGGGTGGTGGGGAGAGCTGAGGGATCCCCACATAGTTTTTGTATAGGGACATGGGCACCGGTCTGTGAACCGGTTGTGTTGATAGAGGCCTGCGTGCCTACATTTATTCATTTATTGATTCATTATAGACCGGCCTGCGAGTCGAGTATGGGTTGTATATTTGATACCGTCCTGCGAGCCGAGTATATTTTTGATATGAGGGACCGGCCTGCGAGCCGAGTCGAGATTTTGGATAGTTATTGCGGCCTGCGTGCCGGCTTAGTTGTATGATGAGATCACAGAGGCCCCGATGCAGGGCACATTGTATATTTGCAAATTTGTATATATATATATAGATGATGTTTTGATCCACATGTTGTGTTCAAAAATGTTTTTAAGTATTTTGTCGATGGTTTGTGGTATAGAATATATGATGAGTTTAAGTGACATGTTGATATATGGATGATGTGTTATGTGATGAAATGTTGCACGTTTTGGGCTGGTTTTGTGACATTGTTATATATGTATCTGATGAGTTGGATCCAAATGATGATGTATAGATAGATATTTTTTTGTTTTGTTGTGGTATCCTTAGTTGATGACTTGTTTGTTTTTGTAAAATAGATGATGTTAATGGACATTGTAATGATATGTGTGGTGGATGGAGAAATATGGATAATGGTGTTGTGATGCAGGAAAAGAGGCGGGCGCGACAAAAATTTGGTAAAAAAATGAAGAAAAGACGATGTTTCAAAAGGCCAGGTGTGTAACCGATATCGGTTAGGTAACCGACGGTGGTAGGTAGTAGACCGATATCGGTTGCATAACCGATACCGGTTATTTAGGTATGAGCTGTTTTAAAAATAAAAAAGCTAGGGTGGGGTAACTTAAGTTCTAATATTGAGAGCCATGCAAGAAGTTAAATACGCGAACGCTATGCTTTTTGACGACTGAGATAGGTAATTGCATGAGAAATTTGAGTGATAAGGAGAAACGAGACAGGGAAGGTGATTGTGATCTAAGATTCAGAAGATAGAAAGGCAGGTTTGAAAAAGGTGGTAATAATGGCAGGACGAGGAGAAACATCCAGCAGGCATGGACAAGAGGGAAGACAAGGGCGACCTCAAGCTACCGCAAACCAAGAGGTTAACGTTTTGTATTGTGATTGGACTACTGCATGTTTTGTGAATAAGATGGGGGAGAGTAGGTGGGTAGATATGAGAAAGAAAACATGATAACAAGGGTTGCAGGTGAGGGTAAGTGTTACGGGGGTAGGTAATCAGGGGTTTCAGGTATGTTTGTATGTATAAAAAGGACATAAACGAGCAAATTATTGTCGTAGGTGGCTGTTTATTAGGGAAGGTGTATGTAATTGACAGTGACCGGTAGCGGTTAGGGATAAACCGATACCGGTTACTGTATAACCGATACCGGTTACGTTATTGGAGTAATTTCCAGAATGTTTGAAAAACCCTGACAGATTGTATGGTTGTTTGTTGTTTTGGTGTATGCAGGCAGAGGTAGGGTTGAGGATGAATGATAGTGTGCCAGCGCTGTTGTCACGAATCCTGAGTGGATGTAACACCAACGGAAATGGACATTGATAAATCATATGGGGGTTAAGTGGAATCTGTTATTATTCACGAATCGCACGTAACCATGGTATGTTACAGGTGTTGATTGAGAGATGGAAATCCCGAGACAAATACCTTTTATCTGCCAATAGGGGAGATGATAGTAACATTGGAAGATGTGTTCCGTATTTTGAGGACTCCCTATTACAGGAGAACCAGTATATCAGGCACTACCTAGCACGGCACAGGGAGCGATAACCACAGTATTAGGTCCATACACACGAGATTTGGACACAACGAGGTTTATCATTTATGTATGGGGTAATGTATGCAGCACATCCTGAGGAGACAAGGTTAGCAATAATATTAATGATAGCGGTAGGGTATTATGCATTACCGAGGGCGGAAGGGGGAAGATTTCCAAAGGTATTGATGTGTGTTATCTGGGAGATGATAGAAAGGAACGTGACTTTTGCATGGGCACCTGCATATTTGGCGGAGTTATACAGGGGTTTATGGGCTTGTAGGCGAAATCACAGGACAACACTGGATTGCTCATACTTATTACACTGTTGGGCCTATGAGCACATTATTTGTGTGCGACCAGTAGGCTGATCCATCCAGGCAGGAGAGACCAGAGTACAGAGGTTGGGATTCAGACGCTGGGTCCAGACAGAACAAGAGGCAAGATCCCAGGCCGTGATGGGTGACATTGAGTATTACAGGAAGGTATGGGAGAGGGTGATAGTTGCGGATATCTGTTGGAGGCCTTACGAGAACTATATGGTAACCGAGAACATAGCTGAGGAGTTGAGGGGTGTAGAGCGATTGAGGTGGATCACGGGGCACAGGCCAGGTGAATATGAGAGGATTCCTATAGATCGCGTGCGGCGACAATTTTGGTTTGTGTAGGACATACCGTAGGCTTATAGACCATATATGAGGATTGATGCCGAGGCAGCATTCTCACCTCCCCGGCCAACACCTCCAGAAGGGCCCGAGGAGATAGCAGCCGATCGCAGTGTAATAGATGCCAGAATGACAGAGGCCTATAGGTTATGGTGGGTAGTAGAGCTGCGAGGTGTACATGATCGCCCTGACATATCTGTGATTACAGCAGATAGGGATCGGCTGCAGCATTTGGTTCAGCATCTCCAAACACAGGTGAATGAGACAAGAGGATTGTTAGCGGTTGCAGAGTCACGAGCAGTGAGACTAGAGGCTGGAGTCCTCCATGCGAGAGGACGTATTCATATGTTACAGGAGAGATTGGCAGATCAGTGGGTGGTACCAATATCCGTGGTACCTTTGAGGACAGAGAGGCCTGGCGAGAGGGGTCGACGATCACGATCATCACCTAGTTCAGGATGAGGCGTGAGGGTCTAAATAAATGTTAGCAAGGTATAAGAATAAATAAGAGTACCGACCTGCGTGTCGATGATAGAGAAGATGTATTTGTTTAACATCTAAATAAAACGAGATATGTATGCTGATTTGAGTTATAATACTAAGAATGTTTTCGTTTTGACTTTCGGTGTTTTGAAAAAAGGATAAAGAGGAATGTGATGAAATGAAAATACACAAAAATGTTTATATTTACCATACATGATAGGTTATGGTAGGGGATGGTCGAGCTAACCTTGGGAGACCCCATGTCTCCTAAGTGCTACCTACATAGCCCATTGCACAAAGCAAGGAAGGGCCTCAGACCGATGTAGTTCTCCCTTAGGACCAGGGAGAGGTGAATTCAGGCAATTGGTTGGTTGGTAAAAATATTGATATTAATATTGGTAAGGTAAAATGAATTGGTGATGTTGTAAAAGGTATAAGGGAATCGAAAGTTAGCCTACCCAAGTAGAAGGGAACCATGTCCTGATTAAGATCAACACACAATCCTAGATGCGAGGCAAAGCGGAAAGAGCACTCCGTAGGTGAAAAGAGCTAAACAAACCACACAACGTAGAACGAGCTTGAAACCCTAGGTACCATGCATAGACGAGAAGTCAATAGGTGAAAAGAGTTGTATGATCACAATATATTGAGCGTACATTACGTCCCTTGAGTTGAAGCAAATGGTGAGGTGAGGTGAATGATATAGCTGAGATACAGAGAACTTGTTACAAAGTGAGTGTTCTGACGAAAGAGAACCTACCCTAAATAGACAAGTCCATGACCCAAAAAGTTCTTGTGAATGAAGCTTTTATTTGACTGAATATAGACTGATCAATGCGGGAAGTCTACCAGGGATATGGATTGTTTTATTCTTGAGGTCTTCACAAAGTTGATCAATGCGAGAAGATTCTGAGAAAAGGCTGACTGTGTATAGCTGTCCTTCGGGGGAGCAGTCTATTTATAGTAGCAGATATGATTTTAATGCATAGCTGTCCTTCGGGGGAGCAGTTTATATTTAATAGCAGCAATAGTTTGGCATATAGCTGTCCTTCAAGGGAGCAGTCTATATTCAATTTAGATGACTAGATGTTCTTTTGGCGTGAAGCATCTAGTGTAGTAGGAAGTTTGACTTAAGAAAATCCCATAAGAATACGGCTTATTTTAATACTTTGAAGTCATGGACTAGACTAAAAAGGGGAAGGCATCACTGAGGTGAAGTGAGAATCAAACTATGTGAGCTTGATTTTATTATGAGGTGTAGGAAATAAAGTGTATGTGGTGGTAAGTGAGCTCAAGGGACGAGCAGTAGGTAGATAAAAAGTGATATAACACTAGATTCAACAGTAGAATGGTCGAAGATGCAGGGCATTAAGGGGTTCAAGCTCAGGCTTACCATTAAGTGAAGCTAAATGATAAGTGCCTGATCCATAAGTGTGAGTGATTATATAAGGCCCAATCTAATTGGGAGCAAATTTTCCATGTTTGCTCTTTTCTAGTTTGGTTACATGTTGATTCTCTTTGAGGACAAGATCACCAACCTTAAAGGTACACTCATGAAGTCGCTTATCATAAGCACGCTTGATGCGTTTTTGATAGATTTGAAGGTGATCGAGAGCTGTAAGACGTCGTTCGTCAAGAAGCTCTAATTGGGCTAACCGCTCTTGGTAGAAATCATCGTTGGTGAGAATATCCTGAAGAGATATTCTAAGGGAGGGTATTTGTATTTCGAGAGGCAAAACAGCCTCAGTACGGTATACCAAAGAAAAAGGTGTGGCATTAGTAGAGGTACGAATGCTAGTACGATAAGCCCAAAGGGCAAAGGGAAGGTGATCGTGCCAATTTCTTCCAGATTCATTGACAACTTTCATGAGGATTTTGGTTAGGGTTTTATTAGAAGATTCAGCCTAACCATTGGCCTGTGGATAGTAAGGCGATGAGAAACTAAGTTTGATACCAAAGTTGTCACAAAGGTCTTGTAACAACTTGTTTTTGAAATATTTACCATTATCTGTTATTAGGCGATGAGGAATACCAAAACGACAGATAATGTGATGGTTAATGAATTCGACAATTTTTTCTTTTTTGATTGAAATGAGTGGAATGGCCTCTACCCATTTTTTGTAATATTCGGTTGCTGTGATTATCCAACGGTGACGTTGTGAAGAGGTCGGGTGAATCTCACCAATAAGGTCTAAACCCCATTGTGAGAAAGGCCAAAGATCTCGTGCGACCTGCAGCGGATGGCTAGGTAGTATGTTGAAGGTTGGCATGTTGTTGACACATAACACAACGCTTAACATATTCGTAGTAGTCGTTATTGAGAGTAGGCCAATAATAACCTAGGCGAAGGATTCGTTTAGCCACAGCAAGGCCACTAAAATGTCCACCACAAATCCCATCATGGACTTGTTGGATGGTATAGGTGACCTCCGCGCTGGTTAGACAGCAAAGGAGGATACCATCAAAGCCACGTTTATAGAGGAGTCCTCCCATGACTACATAACGTGATAACATTTTTAAGAAAAGCACGTTTTGCCGTTACTAGTAAGGTCAGGTGGGAGAACAGAGATTGTAAGATAGTCGTGAAATTGGTGGGTACCAGGCATCCTTGTGAATTAATAGACACAGTATTTATCATACAAACTACCAGGTTTTAGTAGGATGGGGCAAAAAGTTGTTGGACCACGACGAATAACTCAGAGTTAGTTGATGAAGCTGGGAATTTGCGAGGCTAAGCAAGCCATAGTATCCACAAATTTGTTAGTGGAGCGGGGAATGGTTTGGATAGAATAGTGAGTAAATAAGGCTAGAAGTGACTCCACGTGGTGTTTGTACTTCTGAAGTTCCTCATTTTTACATTGGTAGATGCCCATAACTTGATTGACTACCAATTGAGAGTCACCAAAGATATTGATAGATTTGATGCCTAAGTGTATCGCAACTTGGAGACCCAGAACAAGGGCCTCGTATTCCGCTGTATTATTAGTGCAGGGGAAATCAAGCCGGAATGAAAGAGGCATAGGTTCAGCGTCAAGAGGGATGAGAACAACGCCGGATCCTCCACCGCGTTGGAATTTAGATCCATCGAAGAAGAGGGTCATTTGATACGACTCTTCCCCGAGTGAAAGAGTGGCGATGAGTTCGTCTGGGAAATGTAAAATTGGTAAATTGTTCCCCAGGTAAAGGGGCCTCCGCAAGTTGGTCTGCAAGAGTTTGTCCTTTGATTGACTTCTGTTGTATAAACTCAAGGTCAAGGTCGGCGAGGAGCATGAGCCATCGAGCGATGCGTTGGTTTAGATGTGGTTTGGCGTACATATAATGAATGGGGGTCCGTGTTGGTGATGACAAAAGTTTTGTGATTCAGGAGGTAATGTCGGAGTTTGGTGGCTACGAATGATAGGGCTAGGCACAATTTTTCTACATGTGTATACCTAGTCTCGTACTCCATGAGGGTACGACTTATATAATAAATGGCCTGTTCTCGACGTGCCGAGTCCCGATGTGCGAGCATAGCTCCTATAGCATGGTCAGTGGCGGAAAGATAAAGGTAGAAAGGGCGGTCGTCCTGGGGTGGGATAAGCACGGGTGGCTGTAAGAGATAAGTTTTTAGAGCTTCGAAGGCTTGGTGACACTCCTCACTCTATTGAAAGGCAACATCCTTTTTTTAGAAGGTGATGAAAAGGGTGACATCGATCCGAGAGTTGGGAGATGAAACGCCGGATGGATTGAAGTTTACCCTGGAAACTACGCAATTGTTTGAGGTTCTTGGGTGAGGGCATTTCTAGGATAGCTTTTACTTTAGATGGATCGACCTCAATGCCACGCAAAGAGACGATAAAACCAAGAAGTTTTCCCGAAAGGACACCAAAGACACATTTCTTTGGTTGAAGACGGGACAGAATATTGCAACAGGCGATCGAAAATAATGGTTAAAACATCGAGATGTTCACTGCGATGTTTAGACTTGCCAAGAAGATCGTCGACGTAATCTTCAAGGATAGTGTGCATAATGTCATGAAAAATGTAGGTCATAGCCCGCTGATAGGTTGCACCAGCATTCTTAAGGCCAAATGGCATGACACGATAACAGAAGGTTCCCCAAGGAGTTATGAAAGCGGTCTTATGTTGATCGGCGGGTGCGACCAAAATTTGGTTGTATCCTGAAAAGCCATCCATGAGAGAAAGCATTTCATGGCCCGCAGTGAGATCAACAAGTTGATCAATACTGGGTAGGGGAAAGTCATCCTTAGGGCAAGCAAGGTTAAGATCCTAGAAATCCGTGCATATCCGAAGTCCCCCCGTCGCTTTCGTGACAGGCACGATGTTAGAAATCCATTGAGGATAGTCAATAGGCAGAATGAAGGAAACAGAAAGGAGTCATTGGAGCTCCTCTTTGACCAAGAGGGCAATGCGTGGATGCATTTTTCTCAATTTCTGTTTGACTGGTTTGGAATCGGGGTTTAGGGTGATGTTATGGATGGCAATGGTAGGATCAATTCCTGGCATGTCCGCGTAGGACCAAGCGAAAGCTTGGTTGTGGGTATGGAGAAAGGTAGTAAAGGCAGCTTGTTCTGATGTGTTAAGGGATTGTCCAATCTTCACAATGTGAGGATCCTCCTCCATGTGGATGTTGATTTCAATAGTAGACTCGTTCAACATGGTTTTGAGTTTCAGATGGTAAGGCGCGTTGAAGATAGGAGTCATCCGCCCCAAGGTAAGTGAGGATGGAGTCGTCATCCTGGCACTCAACAACATTAATCGAAGGTGAATCCTCTTCGATCATGTCTGGATACAGAAGGGGAAGAGAAGATGGGTCCTCATTATCGCGTTGATAAGTGAGAGGACCTATGAAGATGGCATTATGAAAAAAAAAGTTAGGAGGGATAGATTCAGGGTCCATCGATTCTGTGGGTGATGGATGGCAAAGTGGGTGATGATGGTTCGGTAGGGGTGACGTTGTCTTCTTCCAGAATACAGCTGACACGAGGTGTCTCCTGTGTAGGTGTTTCAGGAAAACCGAGACCACTGCGATCATTATGTTTGCGTGTGGTGATGGGGATGAGCGTATGTCGGCCTTGTTCATAAAGACCAAAACCAAAGCCTTTCCAAGCACAGCGAGTCAAGAAGGTGAGGGCGAAGCGACGATTTGTCAGGTATTGAAAATCGGATTGGAAGGGGACCACACCAAGAGGAGGTTCAGGGGGTAATGGAAGATGCGTCAACACCCCCATATGTTAGGTTGGTGCGGCAATGGGGTGGTCCGTAAGAGATTACTTCCCCCACGCGACGGTCGTAGGTGGGATGTGCATGTAATTGTCCGTACTCCTGCGGGGTAGGGAAAGAACTAACGTTATATAGGCGGGTACTCCCCCAGCGTAAGGTGTTGAAAAACATCTACTAAGGGGTCGGAGGTTGGGATGTTAGCTGCGGGAAGGGAAGTGGTTTTTGCGACGGTGGTTTCATCAGTTGAAGGCGTAGGTGCAGTTGAGGTGGATGGTTGAGGTACATTTGAAGAGGATGGTTGGGTTGAATGTATGGGTGTCTTGATTGGTATAAGCACATCGTTAGGACAATATAACATATTACAGGTTTTAAAGGGAGGAGGATCAGCTTTTATGGTGTAGGACTTCCCCTCGTACTCAAACTTTATGCATCTATGTAATGTTGAGGGAACGCATCCCATGGCCCGGATCCAAGGACGACCCAGCAATATATTATATTGGAACTCTCCCTCAAGGACATAGAAGAGTTCAGGTAAAGTACGCGGTCCTACACGAATGTTGAGGATCACGATGCCTAAGGTAGAGGTAATAGCGTCATTGAATGACCGCAACATGATGGGGTTGGCACACATGCAACTAGAAGGGATATTCATTTGTTGGAAGGCTTTTGAAGAGATGATGTTTAGGCTGGCACCCCCATCAATCATAACACGACGTACCCGAATGTCCTGGACGTAAGCTGAGATGAAAAGGGCAGGGTCAGGATCTTCTACACCAAAGGTCGATAATTTTGTCTTCGGAGAAACTGACAGCAGCAGCTTGCTGTACAGAGACAGAAGTGGTGGGGGAGATGGATTGTTTGGTGAGAGAGGCAACGTGATTGGGTGTTAGAATGGAGGCAACAGGCAGGGTTTCATTAGGTAAGACCTCGATCCCTTGAAGAATTTCAACGAGAGCTTGTCGATGAGATTCAGAAGTCTGAATGAGATCATATAGTGTCATTTTTACGGGCGATTGATGAAGCTGTTTGATCATAGTTCGGTGGGAAACTCCATTAGAGACGGGATAGGCGGGGTCCGCAAATAACCACTTTAGGTGGTGGTGCAATCGGGATGGTTGAAGGAGAAAGAGATGCCGCAGGTGTGTTTTCTTTCGCTTTCCCAGTGTTTTTCTGTCCTCGAGTAGCGACACTAATCATATTAATCTCGTAGACTTGAGATGAGGAAGATGGTTGGGATAATTCATGGTCTTCAAGAGGTGGGGTTGTAATAATGATAGATCTTGGTGAGGCGGGGGACAGATGATATAGTAGAGGGAATTGAAGCTAAAGGTCTCTCCCTTCGTAAGTTGTCTTTCTTAACCTTTCTATCCGGGAGAGGTGACTGACGAAGGATGGTTTTTAAAGCTTTGCATCCCTCCACATCATGTCCTGGTGTGCGATGATAAGCGCAGATTTTAGACTCATCATAACCTGCGGGTCGAGGTTTAGACGGGTCATAAGGTCTAAGTGGGGGTAGGGAAATGGTCGCATTCTCCACCAACATAGCAAGGATTTTGGCGTAAGATCCTTTGAGGGGGTCAAAATCGGAGGAGGATGGGGGTATTGGTTGTGCGGGTTTTGGTAATGTTTGGGCGTGGTTGGTTCGTACGGGTGGTGGTTTAGCCGAGGGGTGCTGACACGTGTTTTTCACTAAACATGGTTTCTTTGGCACAGAAGTTATGTTCGGCTGGTTAGATGATGAGCTACAGATGACGTGGTAGCGGGAAACAACCACGGAGAAAGGGGAGTGACAGAAAAATAAATCCTTTGATGATGGGATTGGTTTAGGGTTGATAGGTGGACAGGATACGCGGGGTAACGATGTTGTTATACCCTTTGATCTCTGTATAGGTGTAGAAGGCGTAGGTCGTTTTGAAGAAAACGCAGGAGGTATGATATATTGATGTAAGGTGGAGGGATGAGGTCCCAATATGGAAGGTGGGTGTGACGATGAGGGTTTTGATTGTGATAGAGGCACGGATTGAGTTTGTCTCCTAGGTGGCGGGGGCGGGTTTATTTTTGGATAAATTGAGTCGCTTAGGCGGGTGTGTTAGATTGGGCATTGGTGAGGTCCCAAGCGTAGGGGAAGATTTGGCTAAGTTAATAGAAGTGGACGGGGAATTTGGTAGAGGTGAGGGGGGTGAAGGTGAGAACATGGGCATTTTAAGCTTCTGTAAGCACTTCGGGTATATGGTGGAGGCATCAGGATCGGTCATTTGCATTTGAGTAGAATATGGCCTACTCAAACGTTCCCATAGGGCCTGTCTATCTTCTGTGGAATGACAGTCCTCACGTGTGAATATGAACTTTTTTACGGAAGAAGGACGGGTTGTGATTCCAGTCCACTGTAGGTGTGATACAGAGGGTAGATGAGGCATTGTATCCATAGATGTTAAGAGGTCAACTGGTCGTTGAAAAGATTTAGGTGATGAGGGACTAATAGGTAGGAGGGCGTGTTTGAGAGGATCTGTTATGGTTAAATAATTTGGTGATGTTGGTGTAGGATATTTCTCTTCTAAGGATGTAAAAAGGAGTGGCGCGCCTTCCTCTTGTGTAGCAAGAGCGGTAAAAGGGGACATTTGGGAAATAGATAAATTAGATAACATCCGTTTGCCAGTCTTGTAGGGATGTGGTATAAGAAGAATCATTGATGAGAAGAGAAGTTTGGGCAGTTAACTCTTTTATGGGTAAAGGAACGATTTCGCTTTGGCTTGTTGGTGGTAAAGGAGGTTCGGGCTCCTGTGTTAGTGAAGAGGCTTGATTCAAAATTTTCTCGATAGAGGCTTTTGGCTGGGTATCGAATACTACATGGATCTCATGAAAACTCTCCTCGGTTAAGATATCCTGGTTTACGTTACTGTTGGACGAGTGATTCGGGAATGGCTTGTTGAATATTTTCAAACTTCAGTTAGCAGGGGGCGTTAGGATTATCGAGAGGTATATCCCCTGCGTCAACCATTTCCTGCACTATGTTTTTCAACATCTTGCAGTTTTCATGACTGTGTCCCTTCACGCGGTGGAAGTTACAGAAGTCATTTTCTTTGTACCAGGAAGGTATGGCGCGAGTGGAATCAAACCCAGAATGAGGTTTAATAGGAGGTAAGGTAATGGCTCCTGCTTTGAGCAATTTTTCCAATATCACATCATATGTTTCTCCTAAGGGAGTGTAGTTGATGGGATCTGCTTTATACTTATAATTTGTTTTCGGCGGAGTATTGGATGGTGGTTGGGATTTGACCATCACCGCGTGGGACAGCTCCTTTTGATTTAGAAGAAGTGGATGCATGAGGAGTGGTGGTATTTGGTTTATTGGTAGAATCAGGAGTTCGGAAAGTGGTGTTTTTGTTGCGCATACCGCAATTTCTCTTCCTCTAAGGCTCGAATTTCTAATTTTTGAGCCATAGTAAAGGCCTCGTCGAATGTACGGAAATTTTGAATTTGGAGGGTAGGGGAGATGTGCTTAGCGCAGGCTCGCGTAAACAGTTTGATAAGTTCGGTTTGAGGCAAGGCATACGTAAGTTGGTTGATAAGGCCCCGCCATCGTCCAACAAAATCTGTGATAGATTCATCCTCAAATTGTCGGATGGCATAGAGGTCGGTGGATAGATACTTTCTTGGCAATGTTAATGGAGAAATGATCCAAGAAAGATTAGGCTAGTTGGTTAAAAGAGAAGATTGAGTGTTGGGTTAAAGCACTGTACCACTCCAAGGCGGGTCCTAATACGGTACCTCTTGTAACGTAAGGAGGTTGCGTGTTTGGAAATATGATGGGAGGTGGCATTCTTGTATATGGTGATGCAAATAACAACCATAGATCTGAGAATGATAGGAAGTGAAATAGTTGGGGCACGTACCTAGAATGAATGATAGATGAAATGAGTAGGTTGTTGATAGCAACTCCCATATGGAGGTGGATAGGGTTGAAGGGTGTCCCTAGTGGTGAATAGGAGCTAAGGATTGTAGAACTAGAAAGAAAAATGTTTTGAAAATGGCGCTAGGGGGTCACTGATAGTGAAGGGTCCAGGTTGTGTAGGTATGGGTATATGTGAGACAATAGGCATTTGATGAGGTTATGTTCCAGGTAGTTGGCGATTAGTATGATTGGATGTGATTGGGGTGTAATAGATGTGGCAGACATGGAGGTCATAGCAGGTATGGGGCCTAGCCACTGAAATGACTGGTGAGAAAAGTAACTACGGGTAGCGTGGAGCCATAGGAGGTGTAGAACAGAAGTAGGAGTGAGTGTCAGGGGGGACTGAGATATGGCATGTCATATATCAGGACTGACCCAAGGTCATCTTGAGTACGTGACTATGGAAAGGTAAAACTATAAGGCGGTAGGGTTCTGAGTCAAGGAAAGCTCGTATGAACTCCTTGTCCCCTGTGGCAGATAGTGATAGATCATGGGTAGGATCCATGGGTGATAAAATAGAAGGTGAGGTAAAGGGCTAGGTGGGAGTGGTAATGACATGCTGGTGTGGAATATTGACTGTATTTTCTTAGCTACATCGGGGTCGTATGCACCATGTGGAGCAAGTACTGATGTGGTAGGACTGCTTTCTATAAATGCCCCCGAAATATAGTAGATATTAGCAGAAATAGGTGGTAGCTAGGTGATTGGGGTTAATACTTTTAGTTACAGAATTACACAGGAGCTGACCATCTGATGTACGGTTAGGGGTATGAGACCAACGTCGGTCACAGTTAATCGTGGTCAACCAGCTGCTGGAAAATGGTTGGTTTGTCAGAAACTAGGGTAAAAAGGCCAATAATTTTGCCACAGTATGCAAAATGTTGATGGAATTTACGCTAGAAAGTTAATCATGCTAAGAGTGACAGAGGCTCTAAATAGTAAATAAGGTTGAAGCAGGGATCCTTTTGAGTAGTTTAACCAAAGGAACATTAGAACTAAAGCATGGTTGGGTGAAACTGATGATGGTCAGATTGATAACCGATTATGATCACTCAACCGACACTGATTAGTATGAAATTGAAATAGTAAGGAAGAAAATGTAATTTGTTAGTTAAAATTAGATGTGGAATCAAACCTCAGAATTCTGAGTAATGATTGAGAATATGGTTGCAGGAAAACTCAAATAAATTTGGAATACACCAACTATGATGAGGAGCGTACAAGGGGAAATAATAAAATGAATAACAAAACCTCTCACCTCATAGCCGCAAGCCAAGTCAGGAAACACTAAGAAAAATATCGATCCTAAGAGTGATTTTTCTATTATGTTTGTTTAGCTTATGCTATTTAAGGGCTGACTCATGAACTTTAGATTTATAACATTTTTGTGAGGATGGCTTCCTACGAAGAAGGAGATCTTCAAGGAGAGGTTTCAGGTTATGTCATGGCAGGGCGGGCCATCCTCTGATGGGGGTACTAGATAGAGATAACTAGCAGGGTGCTCACTGTACTGTGATCATGTGATCACCTACAACGTCTTCCGTGTGAGATGTTGTTTAAGAATCGTGTATATTATATTTTTTTCCAGATTTTGAAGGATGTTTGGTAAGGCTCAGACAAGAGACTTAGGAGAAATGTCAAGTTGATTTTGGCTATGATTTTTTTATCAACTCAATCGGGCGGAGGCATGACTTCGCGGTGTATAGGGGGGATGTTTGAGCCCTCATGTTAATTGTGAAGCTAATGCAGTAAAGAAGAATGAAATGCAGTTAAGTTTAAGCCCAAATCAAAATGTTGTCAATTCAATGGACATCACCCCCACGATGTACGACATGAGAAGGGATGCTCTGTCCACTAGAATGTGATATTAATGAACAGGCAGGAATGAAATGCATGTCTTTTTAAAGCACCAAAATCGATGATTGCTTTTAGATAATAGAAGCAGAGAAGGTTCTAGGGGATGAAATTTCACTAATGTAAGAACCTTTTAGAAAGGAAACAAAGCATGTAACTTTTAACCTAGAAATGAAAGAATGAAAAGAACCTCGAATGGGTCCACCTAGGTGTAGCCAAGAATGTTTCACCTAATTCTAGTAGTGTTTCTTCAAATGTTTTTCAAAATAGCATAGCGGGTAAAGGTCTAGGAGGTATACCTATTGAAATGTTGGTTATAGGTTGTTGTGCGGGTATGAATTCTTGATCCACAGCTGTGTTTCACTCAGAAATGCTTCGTTCCTTTTAGAAACAGATAAGGTTAGGGTTAGGAGGAATACCTATAGAATGTCGAGATGGTGTGCGCGTACCGTAGAGAAAGATCAGGCTGACTGCGAAGAACTCCCTTTTATCTTGGAAGGACTACCTGCAAATAAGAACACAAGACCACAAGATTTTGATTAAACAATAAATGAGGAAACTGCCTTGGGCCCAGGAAATACAAAACTTCCTTTCGAAGGTGGTCAGTTTCCCTGCTAATATGAATTAACACAAAATACTGTAAAGTATCAATTAAATTGTTTCATAGAACTAGGTAGGGGAAAGGCTATTTTCCTTGGTTTGGATCAAAGGAACTGATGCTGGTTACCTGATAACCGATGGCGGTCACTGATAACCGATACCCGGTTGGTTCTAGGATCTTCTGGGCTGGTTGTGGTGTTTGTAATGGCTGGTTTTTGGATAGATATTAGGAAATAGAGATGGTTAGAAGCTAAACGAATGATAGTTAGAGGCAATGGTATGTTGGGTAATGGATTCAGAAACGGATTTGGGAAGATTGCAGATTCCAAGAAGCATAAGAAATGTTATAATGGAGGACATGCAAGATGTAACTTACTAGTTTTGATGAAGGTACAAGTTGATCTCCTTTGCTGTAAGCACGTCTAGTATTTTCACTCGTCTTTACTTGGTCAAGTGAAGATCTGGAATCCGTTCCTTGCTCGCAATGCCCTTTGTTGATCCAGAAATCCTTCGAGTGATCTCCCGAAATGAAATTCCGATCCGTTGTTTTGGTTTGGGGAGCCCATTTACAGGGAACCGATGGCGTTCGCCATAACCGATGGCAGTCGAGTAGGAACCGGCATCGGTTAGGAAAAAGCAGGCTATTTTTAGTAAAATAGCCCACCTTCCCTGCCTTTCTCCCGAGAGATCAGTTGCAGGCTTGGTCAAGTGGCTAGAAGGTCGGCTTTGGGTGCGAGTAAGGAGGTCATTAGTTATGGATGTGAGGTCTAGACCGAGTCATGGGTCCTAATTAGGTTAGTTTAGGGTTAGGGCTAGGTCATGGTGAGGTGGCCAAGTGAGGTGGCAGGTAAGGCGACGTGGATTTATCAATTACAAGGTAATTAATAAATAATTGTGTAAAGTTTAGGTAATGAGGTTAGGTTGCGAAATGGGATGCGGGTCACAAGGGGTCGTAAGACACGAATTTGGTGTCTACATGAAGCTCCTTTCAAGTAATGGGGGATGGACTTCATTGGTGAGATTTCAGATCCTTCTAGCACTGACCATAAGTGGATCCTTGTAGCCACTGATTATTTTACAAAGTGGGTAAAGGAAATCCCCACCAAGAAATCAACACACCAAATAGTTATGGACTTCTTTTTGAATCAAATCATATGCAGATTTGGTGTGCTAGTCAAGATTGTAGTTGATAATGCCACATGCTTTAGAGCCAAACCTGTAATGGTAATGTGTAATGAATATGGAATCACTTTGACTTATTCTTCAAATTATAACCCCCAATGGAATGGGAAAGTTGAGTCCAAAAATGATAACTTGTTGAAGATCATTAGGAGGACCTTGGATTTGAAGAAGAGAAAGTGGGGTGGACAATTGAAATTTACAGTTTGGCCACTAGAATCACTACCAAAAGAGTTACTGGAAAGATCCCCTTTGAGTTGATATATGGAACTCAAGATATTCTACCCTTACATCTATAATTATCTTCATTTCAGTTTGTTCAACAACTTGAGGATCAAGAAGTTAGTCCATATGAAGCAAGGATCAATCAGATTGTGGAGCTAGATGAAGAGAGCAGAGCATCCCTCCAGAGGCATGTCAGATTCAGAGAGAATTTGAAAAGATTGTTTGACAAGAAGGTCACTCCTAGAGCCTTCAATGTTGGAGATCTAGTTTTGTTGTGGGATAGTAGGCATGAAGACAAGGGTAAGCATGGAAAATTTGATGCATTATGGATGGGCCCTTATGCCATTGATATCATAATTGGTGAACATACCTTCTTTCTCAAGGACTTAGATGGGGAATTGGTTAAGCTACCTATTAATGACAGACATTTGAAGCATTTATTGGATTAATCCCTAGATCTAAGGTATGCACCAATTGTATAGTTGTACAGTCTTTGTTTTTTTCTTTGTTTTTGTTGTTTTGTTGGTGTGTGGTTTGCCCTAGTTCTTGGCAGCCATTTTTGTTGGGTTCTCAGCTAGTTTGTAGTGATTTTGGCTCGTGAATCCTTTCCCAAATGGATATTTTGGCACTTGGTCTATGATTTTTCCTTGTGGTAGTCATTGGGAGTGCCCATCCCCAAGCAAGATCCGATGTTGGTGCCATTTTTGAGCTTGCACCATGTTGCGCTAAATTTTCAAATCTGTATCTGCTCAAAAAACATGTTATATTTTGATTTGATGGTCTGTAATTCTTCCCCTCCAGTTGAATGCTTTAAAAATGCTCACAAACTTCTTGTTTTGCCCTAATTTGAAAGAATAATCCAAGATTTCCCTTTTTTGTGCCCTAGTTTTTCCAATTTTGCAGGCTATGTCATTTTTCCCTTTTCCAGATTGTGGAAAAATCAAAATTGATCGAATCATACTTGTTTGTATTTGAAAATCCAAATCCTAGATCGAAAATGTTCAGAAATCATGCTTCAGTTGATTTAGAATCAAAAAATTTGCCATACTTGGTGAAAATTTGAATTCTAGGGCATCCCTAGAATTTTTTACGTTTTGACAGTCAGACGGGCATCATTTTCCCATCAAATTCATCCTCAGAAGGTATTGGAAATTTGGTGGGTTTTCATTGGCTGAGGAAAAGTGGGGAAGTGTTGTAACTTTTCATTTTTTTTCTTTTTTGACAATGGGGCATGTTTGGGCCCAGGGACTCGTTTTTTCCAAATTTGCCTACGTGGCATGTTCTGATTGGCAGGGGGATGGCGGGTGGTCTGATATCTTTAGAGATTTTGACTTTACTTTGCAAAAATTTTAAAATTCAAAAATTGGCCTAAAACCCCACATCTAATCGAGAGTGGACACGTGTCCATAAAACGTCAGAGGGGACATGGATGGCGGAGGTTTTTGAGGTTTTTTTGCGTTTGGAAGAAAAAAATATTAAAGTAAAATTTTGGAGCGTGGCCCCGTGGCCAACCATAGGTGGACACATGTCTAATAGAGTCAGAGGGTAGGCGGCCTGACGGAAGGAAAATTAAATATTTTCCCTTAGTAAAAAAGAGAGTTAAAATGAAATTTTGGGCCAAATCTCTGTAACAAATCAAGAAAGGACACATGTCCAAAAAGGCAAAAGGTGGAAGAAGGGCTCAAAGGAAAATTTTATGATTTTTTACCTTTGTTATCTAAAAGGTGAAAAATGAAAAATGACCCCGCTCCAATCCAGGTGAGACACGGGTCACATTTTACGGGTCAAAGGTGGGACGACGGGCCAATGGAGGTAAGAGGGACTTTTTTCCTTTTTGCAAAAAAGACTAAAAATTAAGACTTTAAGTGCTGACCCGCGAGTAAATTAATGAGTGACACGTGGCATAGGACAAGGTGGTTTGGTGGGCCAGAAGAGGCAGGAGAATTTTTTTTCCTTTTTTACAAAAAGACTCGGAATCAAAATTTGGATTGTTGGCCCGCAACGAATCACAAGGAGACACATGGCGAGGGTAAAATCAGAGGTGTGGGCCTGCGGGGCAAAAAGTGAAAATTTTCCAAAAACTCAAAATAGGTCAAAATGCATAGAATTGAAGTGTGATCCCAATGGGACCCACCATGTGCCACATGTTAGCTCCAAAATTCAAAGGCGAAGGGGCAGAGAAAAAAGTTAAAATTTTCCATTTTTTCAAAAATGTCAAAAAGAAAAAAAGTAAGCCTGAGTTGATTTCCAATCATTTTTTACCACGTGTCTGGCCTTATCCAAAAAATTAAAAAGGTAACTCAGGCTTATTTCTAAGTCTGCATCTTACACATGGAGGGCCATGATTAAAAGATGGATAAGATCGACAGTTGCTATGCATCCATTTGTTTCGACCACCATGGGAGCTCCATGAAGCTTGGAACCATGATTTTTACATCAAAATTCATCAAATTTATAATGATTTTGTATCATCTTGGTCTTCTAGGATCATTGACATCACATTCATGGCTTAATTTTTTGATTTGGGACGTTTTTGAAGTATTTTTTGCCCCATCCCGAGAAAAAATGTTAAATGAAAAAATCAAAAGTTGTTGAGGTAATTTGAAAAGGTAAAAAAGGTGAAAATGATGATTCAAAGGTGTTTGCATGCCTCAATGATGAAAAACATTCCTCAAGAATGGATAATGATCTAGATATTTGTAATCATTTAATCTTTTTACACACACTTGGCAACCTGCGAGTGTTTTTCTGTTTGATGTCATTTTCATTGAATCATGAAGAATTTTTGTAATAGAATTGATCCCTTGGCATATTATTTGCTTGAGAAATAAGGATCAAATGTGGTATGAGATATATAATGCATGTTTTAAGACATGTAAAGAGGTTGGGAAAAAATTTAAAATCATGAGAAAATTCAGAGAAAAATCTCATCTTCTGAGAAACCCACTAAAGAACCAAGATAGTTTCTTCTATGTTGGATTTTCATGTATGTGAGTTGGTTACAAGTGTATAGCCATCGCATAGCTTTGAGATTGTTCATGAAACTCTCCCCTGCTGATGAATCTAACAAGCTTTTGAGTTAATATTTGTTTTTTTGGGCAATATAGTGTTTGTTATCATTTTTAAATGCTTGCAAATAGTTTTCATTGTTCTTGTTGCAATCTTGCATTAAAAGTCTTTAGGAATCACACGGGATCTCCATTTCTTGTTGATAGTTTAGTGACATTTGCAATCTCATATTCAGAAGAGCCTTCATCTAATAAGGAGATAAACAAATTTAAAATCACTTTACCTTCCTTGACTATAGAGATTTCTTGTAAGCCTTTGGGGGAACCTTAGGCATGGTTTGATCAAGGATTTTTGTGTTTAATTAAGTTATTTACTTCAAGCTTTTGTGGTGAGTTCTCAAAAATTGTGAAGAGTGTTACCTGGGCTTCCATTTATGCCTCTTCTAGATGAAAGAATGTCCTGATTATTTGAATCATTTTATTTGATAGTTATTTCAAGTATTGTAGAGGTTTTCAAAGATCTGATATATCCCAGTTTGTCTCATCAATACCCCACCAAAAAATCCTTCTAAACAACCCATCCTACCCCATACTACCCTTGCATTGCATTGTGTGTCGATGGAAGAATACAATCCATTTACAAAAATGCACAAAGGAAATCAAGATCATATGATGTCTCCAGTAACCCTTGCCTTGCATTGAAAATATCTCCATAATCTGGGAGTGATAACTTGTGAAAGTCATATTTGGAGTGTTGATCATATTTTAACAAGGCCTTTTCATTCTATTTGAATAAATTGAGGGATATTGTCATCTCCTTCACCATTTGGGGGTTACAATATAGGTTCTCTTACCTTGGTTGAAAGGCACAACCTAAAATAGTGAGGGTCAGATCAAATCCTTTCAAAGTGCTATCCATCTCTCCACAAATCTAAGTGCCAGTTAGATCACATCCTCGATTACAAAATGACACACATCATGATCTATTTGACTTCAAGTTTCATGCCATATCTCTGATGCTACTCAGACTAAAAAGGACAAAAAAATTGTGTGCAAACAGGAGATGTTGCTGTTGACCTTTGGCATGATGAATCTTTACCTCATGCTCTGAAATGAGCATGACTGGTGGCAACTCTGTTTTTTACTCTAGGCTAGCTAAGATTAAATCTGCATTGGACATAGTACTACACTCAATCGGCCCAAAAAAATACAACATTCCATTTCTTTGAAGCTCAATTCCCAGTAGGATGGTGATATCTATCATTACAGAATTTCAAATCCTTAGAGGAGAGCGCATTAAAAGGTTGGGGCACGTAATCACAAATACTTGCAACGCATGGTTCCTACCAAACACAACCATATAAGCAACTAACGGTCTAGTCTATTTATACTGCACCCTGACTAGAATCTAAACTTGATTCTCCTCATGAATAGGAACTGGATATGATTTCATAACAAAACCAGTCGAAGTCACACGAGTAGTACCATTCTTCAACTATTCTACAGTCAGATAACATGATGATGTTTTTTGGGAGAGGCGCAGTGGATGGGAAACTATTTACTTCATCTTGGTACAACTAGACAGAGGTGACTTATAAGAAGATGGGAGAGATGGCCATAGAAGGTGTGGACATAGAAAATGCTAGTCTCAAAGGTCTCGATACCAATATCACGGAAGGATAGAGGAATGGAAATAGTGAAGGTGAGATGGAGGGGGGATTCTCATATGAAAGGAAACACTCAATGAAGCTAGGGACACAAACAATGGGCAATGGGAAGATGTAAGTTGGCATTGGAGGAGTGGGAGGGTTGTAGGATGGTAGTGTAAGGTTTCCCCATTGATAAGGCAATAAAACTGCACGCTCATTTTTGAGCCTCCATTTCTTCTGCCCACTGCTATAATCTGGGTTAGCATCTCCAGTGATGAAGATAGAACTTTTGTTGGGTGCTAAACCAACCTAGTATAGGGCATAGACCCATAATAGGATAAGGGACCTTGTATCCAACTTCAAGACTAAACCTTTATAGAGAACTTGACTCTAAGTCGATTCATCATGTTCACATCTCCATCTACTTAAGATATGCCTAATCAAAAATCTAGTTTAATGACACAAGGACCAAGGAACAGAGTTTCCACCATACAACATTATAATGTCAAAGTAAACACCAAGAGGTTCAAGTTGGCACTAAAACATTTTGAACAGTAGAAAAACCCAAGTGGTTTTGTATGCATTTTTGGGATAATGGGGCTTATAAAAATGCCATCCTTAGAGGAGGATTATTGAAGACCCCATTGGGGATAGGAGGGAAATAAAGTAATATATATTCCTTATGGGATTACAAAATTAGAATTCCATGGTCTAGGAAATGAATGTACATGATCAAGTGAAAAATTCAAAAGAGGAATACATGGACATGATGGAAACACAGGACTAAATGAATGGAGGAAGTCCATGAAGCCAAAGACTAGTCTGCACATAAGATAATGGGTGTGTCCAAACAATTAGTCCCCTAAATCCCCAAAGTTCAGAGATCTCAACTAAAAGCAACACAATAAAACTTACTAGGATTTAAAATTATTGTAAAGCTCCTTTCACCCTGAAGAATCCAATAAATGTTCAATCAAAGCCAATATATTACTATTGGTTTCTCAAATGTGCACCCGTAGTTCTCCAGACATATAGGAAAACAATGTTATGTTAAGACAAGTTCCACAGGTTTAATGCAACCCAAGCTTCCTACTCAATTTAAGTAGACCAAACAAGTTTGCATACAATTCAAACAAGATCTCTTACATTTTTGACTTCATCTCAAGATCATGCTTAAAAGATTAAAGCATAATCCTAGTAAACTAAATCAAGAAAAATGAAACCTAGATCATTATTACAATAGGGATAATAAGAATATGGAGAAAAAATAATCACTAAAATCAAAAGCAAGGAGATAATATAAACTAAGAAAATCTAGATTCTTTCCAAGAGCAAGAGTTATTTTAATGAAATCAATTAAGTAAAAGCAAAACAACTTAATGGGTAGATCCTGTCATGCACTGATATCCACAGCTTCTCCTTCACCGATTGCACATCAATATTTCCAAGCAGAAATTCAACAGAGTATGCACTTCTCCACGAAAACATCAACCAACTTAGGAATACTCTATATTCTTTTATAGATTTTACAAGAGTCCAATAATAGACTCCATGTAATGCAAAAATAATCAGTCAAGTAAGATTCACAACTAGAGACTTCGATGAACATAAAAAAACATCATGCAGAGCTCTAAGCTATGGGAAAACCATGATTGGCAAAGATCATAACAATCATGCAAAACCCCTCAATCCATTTTACTAGGTACTGTTTTTCCAAGTTCAAAAACAATAAATTCCAAGTACTTTTAGTTCCCTCAAATTTCCATGTCATCGCCATCTCCACATTTAGCAACGTCTAATTTTTAAATTTTGAATGCAGCTAAATTCGGTGGGGGTGCCAACTCAGCTTTCCCAAAAATTTTCCAAACCCCATGCCAACGTTGGTGGTAGGAAGAGATAAGAATCTAATTAAATCTCAGTGATTAATACCAATTAAATGTGATGCCACTTGACCACCCATAGTCCCAGATGGCATTCCTACAGGCCCCCTTTAGGTTAGCCATACTTTAAGTTAGGTTAACATTAGTTTAATAAATCCAACATAGGTCCATGGTATAGGTCTAGGTCTCTGAAAATTCTAGTCACATGTCCAATCTTAGCTCTGTAGCAAAAGATTACAAAGACATAGGTCATAACCTTCGGCTTAGGCTACACATGGTGCGCACTTAGCATTTAAACATATAGTTAAAAATAGGTCCAAACCATTAATTTGTTTTGCATTTCTATCCTACAAACCAATAGAATTGGACCAGCCAAATAACCAAATTCATATCACAACTGTTAAGAAGTAGAGACTTTATAGATTTCAGTTAGACATCCCTCATAGTCTAGACCAAAGATCATATGATCATAGTGGACTCAAATTGCGACAGTCATGAAGGCACAAAGTGCATGTGGAAAGTAATTATGAAAGGATACCTTGGGATGCAATGGAACTGATCCAAGGTAATGTTGTTCTGATTCCTCTAAGAATTATGAAAATAAGAACTTAAATTCAATCCCAAAGGAGTGCAATTAGATCTATGAAATAAAAGAGGTGAATTGCTTCATTAACTGAATTAAGTAAAAACATTTGAAGAGAATGTACATGTCTCAGCTGATTGGAATGAATGTAGATTTTCTACTGCAAACATGATTTCCAAAGTCATAAGAGTACACAATCATAAGGACATCATGCACATGCGAAAATGAACAGGAGATAGTAGAATGCTAAAAGTAGGAAACGCTATCATAGGTACTGTGCATATTTGGAACTGTAATTTACAAACGGTTCCACATAAAGGTGATTATCTTCAGTATCTCAATGATCAAAAGTTATTCAAAAATATTTTTCGGTTTAAATCCCATCAAGAATACCTAACCAAAATATAATTCTTGTCAACCCTTTGTAAGTCTGCATAACTATTAATGAAATCTGCTCCTTCCTTCAAATGTTCACGACTCATTTTAACTTTTTGTTCCATTTCAAAATAGCTGTTTCAGGTACCAATTACCTCTTTGTCCTCAATGATATCCTAGCTAACTAGAAGATTCTATCATTATCCTAAGAATATAAGTTCTTCGAAAGGTGTCATCAATTCAGAGAGGCGTGATACGTGTATGTTTATAATAAAATATTAAATAATGGGAGGTACTCTTCATCATTTATAACTGCTAATCCCTAGGGTGCACTAGGGTAAGTGCAACCAAGTTCATCCCATTGGACCTTACAGTGGACATCAAAATCACTGAATTTTACATTAAAAATAGCAAAACATCAACTAGTTAGTCTTCTACGGACTCGAGCCATGCCAAAAATTAACCATGAATATGTCATGGGTCTTGGTACCATTGCGTAGGGGAGACTGTTATCCATTGTAGAAATACTGATTTTAAAGTGAATAGAATAGGATAAATATGATTTTCTTAATTTTTTACTAATAGTAGGTCTTTAAGATCACTGCATTTCCCGTGAATGTTTATGTGGAGGTTTAAGACTAAACAATATTTGTTTCACTTATCAGAATGTGATAAAAAACTATACCATCCCAACCATGGTGAAATTATCATACATGATTCAAAAAAATGAATTGATTTCAATATTTTTTTTATGCAGCCTTATGGCGGGCAAAACGTTAAAGTGCTCTGTTTTCTTTATGTTTTCATACCACTTTCATGGAAAAAATCATAAAAAATAAAATATTACTCAAAAAAATAAAAAATAAAATCCATCCCAAGATAGATAGTGGCAGCCCTATCTTCTCACCAAAGGATAAATAAATCTTTTTCAATGTCTGCTGGTCATCCAAATCATGGGCAAACATTCATGAATAATTTTATAGGCATTGTTAAAAAAAAAATACCAAGTCATTAATGATTTTCTAGTGTTTAATATAGCTAATCTTGTCAAAAAAAATTAAAAATTAGTATTTTAGAAGCTAGATTCCAGATTTTACGATTCATATTCCATATAAGTTTTTCTAAATTTGAGTGTGCCATATTGCTAATACATCCCTAGGCAAGTTGATATTATGTTGTTATTTACAATATGATGTCCACTTATGGGACCCCCTTTTATGTCCCTCAACTTGCTATACTACTGATCCATGCAAAACATCCATAACATATCATCCAAAACTTGGTTAACTCTTTCAGTCTACCCATCTATTTCTGGATGGTATGTGGAACTAAAATTTAGTTTAGTCCCTAAGGATGCATTGAGTGTTTGCCAAAATCTAGATGTCATTCTTGGATTTCTATCTGATATGATCAATTCTGGTACTCCATGCAATCTAAAAATTTCATGCACAAATATTTTTTCTAAAATAGGTGAATCATCCTTAAGATTACCAACAATAAAATGTGCTACCTTTGCTAGTTTATCAACAACAACTAGAATAACACCATGTTTATTTCTTGACATTTTCAACCCTTGAAAAAATTCCATGCTAATTACTTGCCATTGATATTGTGGTATGTTGTGAGGGTATAGTAAACCAGCTGGATGCATATGTTCACTGTTAACACGCTGAAATTCTAAGCAGTGTGTCACAAAATCAATCACGTCCTTTTTCATCCCTTTCCATAAATATTGTTGTTTTATGTTAGAAAACATTTTTTCGTAATGCCAGGATGTCTAGAAAAAGGTGAATTATGAAATTCAATTAACAATTTCTTTATTAATTCATTTAATGAAGGTATATATACTCTATTTTCAAATCTCAAGATTCCTTTGTCATCAAAGTGAAAACCTTTATATCTCACATCATTTGGATCTGTAGCAACATGTTGTTTTTACTTGCTGAAAATAAGAATCTGATTCCATAACAATTTTTTACATCATCCTTAAACAGAGTTCTCAACGTTATAAGAGTAAATAAATATGTTTCCTACGACTTAGTGCATCTTCCACACTAATTTTCCTTTCCTTTTATGTAACTTATGCCAAAATCATAACTAGATAGAAATTCTAACTGTCTTGGTTGTCTTGCATTCAATTTTGGCTGAGTGAAAATATAATTCATCCCAAGATGATTAGTAATTAGTTCAAAAGGTCTACCAAGAAGATAATTCCTCCATACTTGAAGTGCATGAACAATGAAACAAGCTCTAGGTCATGGGGAGCATAATTCAGTTCATGTAACTTGAGTTTTCTACTTTCATAAGCTATAACATGCTCATTTTGCAACAAAATACCTCCAAGACCTTCCTCAGAAGCATTTATTACTACAGTAAACTATCCATTAGGATTAAGTATAACCAAAATAGGTGCAGATGTTAACTGATCCTTTAAATTCTTAAATACAGATTCACATTTTTCATTCCACACAAATTTCTTATCTTTCTTTGCAATGAAGTTATTGGTGCAGTGACCTTCAAAAATGTATTTAAAAAACTTTTTATAGTATCCAACAAGACCCATGAAGCTTCTAATTTCATGTACATTCTTAGGTGCAGACCACTCAGTTATTGTAACTATTTTTGAGGGATCTACAGCTATTCCATCCTTACTTATGACGTGTCCTAGATAGTGCACTTCTATCTCGTAGAAAGAACATTTAGACAACTTACCATACAACCTTTTATTTCTTAAGATTTTCATAGAACTATCTTCAAATGCTCATGATGCTCATCAATGCTTTTAGAATATATGAAAATATCTTCCAAGAATACAAGAAAAAAATTGTCCAAGTATTCTTGAAAAATATTATTCACTAAATTCATAAAGGTTGCAAGTGCATTCGGCAAACCAAATGGTAAAAATATGAATTCATAATGTCTGTACCTTATTCCAAAAGTTTTTTGATGAATATCTTCATCCTTGATTCTTAACTGATGGTACCCAGATTGAAGATCTATCTTAGAATACACTGATGCACCATGCATATGATCAAATAGATCATCAATTCTAGGAAATGGATATCTATTTTTGATTGTTTCCTTGTTTAACATCCTATAATCAATGCACAATCTAAGTGTTCCATCCTTCTTTTTCACAAAATATTATCAGTGCTCCCCAAGGCGAGACACTTGGTCTTATCAAACCTTTAGAAAATAATTCTTACAATTTTTTCTTAAGCTCTACGATTTCAATGGTAGTCATTTAATATGGTGCCTTGGAAATAGGTTCAGTTCCTGGCTTAATCTCAATCATGAAATCAAACTCTCGTTTGGGCAGAAGACCAAGTAGTTCTTCTGAAAATACATCGCTGAAACTTTGTAACAACGGGTATCTTTCCAAGAAGTCATTATCCCCTTCAGTTGTTTCATAAATTTTTACTACATATAAAATGTATAGCCTTTGTTTTTGCCTTTTTAAGCTGCATGGCTGACAATTTCCTAACTAAAATCCCATGTTTTACCCCTGAATGTATGTTGTTTTCTACAGGTCATCCAGACAACTAATATGTTTTTCAAAACAATAAACCTTTGCCTTATGTTTAGCTAGCCAGTTAACACCTATGATTACATCATAAGACCCCAAAGGAGCAACATAAAGATCAAATTCAGTGGAAAAACTAGGCAAGTCAAGGACTGCTCCAAAAAGACACATACTAACTGTGTAGACAACATTATTTCCATAATGTACAACCCATGATTTATCTATTTTTCCATCTTTTCTTCTGTTTTAATTTTGAAGTTAATTTAGTATAAATAAAGCATTCACTAGCTCCAGTATCAAAAAGTAGAGTTACAGGTATACCAAATAACTTACCTACCACTTCTATAAGCATAACTTGTTTTTCATCCTATTTATCGACTACCGCAGCATGTATCTTATGTTACTAATTGTGGTCATCCTTCCTTAGACGACACTATTTTGCATAATGATCCTTGCCACAATTGTAGTAGCCTCCTACAAGTCCTTTCTTAGGATCAAATTTATTTCTAGCATAAATTTATCATTCTAACATCCATAGGACTTCTATCTATTATTATTGTTCTTGAAAATTTTATTTCGTACATTAACAACAATTTTATTTGTTGTAGTTTTCTTGTTATTATCAGCAACAATTTTTTTTTTATACCAAAATTTTTCCATGGTCCTTTTTTGGGTGCAAGGGTCAAAGAATAATTCGGAACTTTCTTTTTAATTTCTTCCTTATGGGAAGAGATTACTTTCAAAATTTTATCCTTATGACTTTTTCAACAACCCCTTCCATAGTGGCTAGGTTGTGAACATCAATTTCACCACCTATAATGGGATTTAACCCCATAATGAATTTTTATATTCTGAATTTCTCATCAATTTGATACTGAGGTACGTAATTAAGGAGCTTAGTAAATCTCTCCTAGTACTCTATTACAGTTAACTTTCCTTGAGCTAAGTTATGAAATTCAGTCATTTTCTGATCATAGTAAAGTTGTGGCAGCCATCATTGCCTAAAATAATTTTTAAATTGATCCCAAGTGATGTTTGTTTCATCAATTTTTAACTCAGCCTTACGGTTATCCCACCAAGAAGATGCCTCATGGGAAAGCTGATAAGCTCCCCATATTGCTTTTGTTTCCTGAGAGAAGTTCCTTATTACAAAGTACTTCTCCATTTCATTGAGCCAGTTCTCAACTCCATCTCCTAGTGTAGTGCCATCAAACTTCGGTGGACTTATCCTTTTTATGTCATTAGTGAGTTCAACTGCCAATCTTACCTTTTTATTCTCAGGATTGATTGGGTGCATTTGCATTAGCATTGGCTGCATTATTGTTATCGACATGCCCAAATTCCCAATATTGGCATTTTCCATAGGAGGTGGATGATTATTATTACCAACTTCTTCTTCTTCCTCCTCATTGCCCATTATTAGATGTTCAAGTAAAGTTAGATGATCTCTTCTGGCCAATAGGGCAGCAAGGATCTCATCAAGTTTTTGGGTAATAGTCACTTCATCATTAGGTGGTGGGTTGTTTGTAACATTTCCTCTCATTTTAATCATTTTCTGTTAATAAGAAAATTAAGTTTTATCAGATTATGGACACAATAGGTCCAAGAGCTGTAACTTTCAACTTTGATACCAAGATGTAGCATTCCCATTTTAGGACTTTAGAAACAAGGAATTTATTTTTTATAAAGTTCTTTATTCTAAATAATCATAATTTAGAACACACATTCCAAATCCAATCAATCTCATAAAATAAAACCATATGAAACTGTAAATGACTCGGTGGAACACCGATATCTCATTTCATGACTCGGTATCATACCGATATCTCATGTTAACTTAATGATTTCTATACTAAGTGTACTTGGTTCCCTTACCCTTTTTGGGGTATTAAGTGTTATATTTAAGAGATCTATCTGAATATCTGTTACCAATATCCATTTGAAATCTTGCTTCTTAAACTAGGTGACATAAGACAACACAACCAACAACTTGCGATACTTTGGCCAAGGATTTTAAGCATACTATTCATGTTTATATTCCTAGATGACATACTCATCAAACGGAATACATCCTTCACCCCACTTCATCCGTTATCTAGAATGGTCTTCACTAATTCCTATTAGTCCACTTGTTCAAGGTTTAACCCTAGCCAAGCTTAACAACATAGTCTAGTGTGGAGGGATGCTTGCGGAGACTAAGGGTACATAAACATACTCAATCAACCTAAGTTGATTGAATTTTTCTAGTTATGCTAAGTCATCATGAGTTGATCTCGACTATGGATCATGCCCCTAAATCTACCTAGGGTAGAACTGTGATCAAGTCAAAATTTATGTAGATCTAAATGATTAAACTCTGAAGGGTGTTGCAACATGTCAACTACAACACAATTTCCTAACAAAGACTCAAGTTTTCACAAAGGTACTTCATTATAGTTGGTGTGTGCCAACATCTGACTGATTTCTCCTCATCTAGATGAACATACTTTAGAAAGAAGTTAATGACTTATTAATTTTCCTTATTAAGGGTTAATTGTAGTAGCCCTACTGAACAACTAGGTTCATTAACCATTAGGGTTACAAGTTAAAATACTACAATTGGAGTTGGTATGCAGATACATCTGCCTCCCAACCATTTCATAAGTTCTGTTTTTAGTCCATTAACATTCTAATTTATGTTTCACATAACAGATTCAACATACATAACAGTGTTGTTACTTACTCACCTACTCAAGCCTTAGCTTACATAAGTTCAGAGAAAGTTCTTTTTATATTAGACTTCAATGGAATGAAGTCTAATCCCATTTAATTTCCTTTCTCTACATTCCTATTCTAGTTAAGGAACTCATCATGAGAAAGCCCACCTTTAACTATCCAAAGTTACATTTGGATTTATTTCCATGAGGCCTTAAAATAGTCTAATTATCATTGCAGGGAAGTTGCCTTCCCTTTTTTCTTATAAAGGATTAATGTTTATTTATAAACCCATAGTATATTACAAGTTATCATCATAGTTTTAATTCACCCATAAACATTTTTTTAATATAGCCATAGTGATCTAGTTGAATATCCATGCACGAATGTCAACTTTAATAAGTTGCATTTCATTAAAGAGGGTAGTACATCTAGTACCCTTGACCTCTATTCAATTTAATCCAACCCAAGAGGGTATATTACTGATAGAAAAATTAGAGGAATACTTATCATTTCCATTCACAGAATACCCAAAAAGATTACACATCAAGTTCAAACAAGTCCACAAATATTTCATTCATCAAGATGGGATTCATACAATATAAGTCCAAACTACTTCAGAAATTTCTAATGTCAAACAACAACAACAAGATCAATTACAAGTACAAACTTTCTTTTCCAAAAAATAAATTTTAATAATCATCCATATTTCATCATAAAATATCCAATATCTTTGGTAAACAAATGTAACTTCCTATAAATATTTTATCCTTTCATCACTTACGAATTCCATCTGCAAAATTACTAGCATGGGTCATTTCATTGAACTGAGCATGATAAGCACTAAACATTAAAACGATGTGCTTTTAGCTAATTGTTTCATAAAGAGAACTTTGTTGTTATGAAATAGTCTTGAAGCAAATACAGAAAGACATAACCAAAGGAAGTTACTATTCTCAAATGAGAGGAGAGAGAGAGAAAGTGATATAACCATAGACATAAGTAAGAATAAGTCATGATATAAACAACTTCAACCTTTCATACTATTACTTCTTACATAAAAATAATTAAAACAATAATTCAGATAAGTAACATTTCATCACAATCCCAATTTTACTTTGTGATATATTACCTTACATGTTTCACTTCTCAGTTAAACCTATTTAACATGAGAGATATAACTATCCTAAATATCTTCTTAGGACATAGTTCAAAAGTAGATAAAACAACAAGTAATTCCATCTCAATATTTCATTCCCTTAAAATCATCCTAAAATATGAGATGCCAAGTAATCAGATCTAAAAACATAATAATAAATTTAGGTGATTCAAAACATCATAACTTAACATGTGCCTCTGATTTAAGTGTCCTGCTACTCAAAGTCAGAATACATCTCAAATATAGGTTAGAGTCTAGCAAACTAAAAATAGACCTCATTAGAGGTTAAGATTAAATTACCATGCAATGGGACTACACTCAATCCCCCAAAAAATACAATATTACTATCATTGAGTCAAGTGAGTAGAATGGTAATATTTATTATTCATCTTCAACTGCAGTAACCATTCAAATATTTCTACTAATCACAAAGACTTGCAAAGAATATTTACAACCAAAGACAACCATCTAACCAAGTAACCTATGCTTCAGCTATACTGCCCTGACACAATCTGAACTTAATTCTACCATACATGACAAGAATATTGCATGACGATCCATACCAAAAATGACAACACCTTATCCAAGGTTGAAATAGAAAGAATATTATAGAAGTGAGGGAGATATTACTTCCTCTTAGTTCTAAGCATGATTAGAAAAAGAGCAGAGATAACAAGAACATAAATATACAAGCTCAATCTCAAATTTCCCATACCAAAATCCCAAACTAGAGAATGAATCAGAGATCAAATTGAGTGAACAACAAACTAGAAGAAAGGAAAGAATGAAGATCAACATAATCCAATACCTTTCTTCATTCCAGGAGATGGTATGGATAACCTAGATTACCCCAAGATAACAATAAAACCATTTCCTTCAAGATACAACGATGCAAACGAAAATTCCACAGAAGAGATAAGTCTAAACCAACCTTCCAAATCAGATGCCCATAATAGGTAAGGAATGAATCAATAAGATACTAAGCCAAAACAGGATTAATCGATTCCTATTTTCATAAGAACCTTGCTTATTTAATCTACAGAATTGAAACCTGGTTTAATGACACAAGGACCAACGAATCAGGCTAACACCATACAAAATTACCAATGATCAAAGGAACCACCAAGCGGTTCAAGTTGGAACTAAAACAAAAGAACAATAGAAAAAAACCCAAGGGTGTTTCCCTTCTTCATATCACCAGATGCCATCCATTCCAGAGGATTATACAAGACCCCACGGAAATAGAAAGAAAAATAAAGTAATATATATTCCTTTTATGGGATTGTAAAAAGCAAATTCAGGTCTTGAAAAAACTGTAATTCATTTCCAGATCTGAATCCAAAAGAAGTATAAATTTACAAGCTTAAACAAACAACAAAATGACTTTCCCAATCCATAGACCTTGATAAAATATTTGCCAAGAAAACTCCAAAACAATTACTCCCCTAAATCCCCAAAGTCAGAGGTCTAAACAACTAAAATCACAACACAATAAAACACATAAAATTCAGTAATTCTTGAAAAGATCATTTCTCCTAAAAAATCAAAAAAGGTTTAACCAAAGCCAAGATATTAAAAAATAGTTTATTACCTGTAGTTTTCCAACATCTAGGAAAACATTGTTATGTTAAGACAAGTTCCACTATTTTAATGTGACCCAAGCTTTCTACTCAGTTTAAGTAGACCAAACAAGATTTCCTACAATTTAAACAAGATCTCTTACATTTTCGAATTCATCTCAAGCTCATTCTTAAAGATTAAATCATAATCCAGTAGACCAAATCAAGAAAAATGAAACCCAGATCATTATTTCATTAGGGTCAACAAGCATACACAAAAATAATCACAAAATCACAAGCATAGAGATCATATCAACTAAGAAAATCTATATTGTTTCCAAGAGTAAAGTTCTTTAACATGGAATCAATTAAGTAAAATTAAAATAACTTAATGGGTAGAGCCTATCATTCCTTATAGATCTTCTCCTTCACCCATTACAAAAGATTACCAAGTAGAAATTCAACAACCTCTTCTTCTCCATGCAACATCAACCAACTTCCAATACTCTATCTTATTTTATAGCTTTTACAGAGTCCAATAATAGCTCCATGTAATGCAAAAATAACCAGTCAAGAAAGATTTGAACTAGAGATTCAACAAACTAAAAACCATCACGCAGAGCTCGAGCGCAAAAATGAACCGAAAGATCAAAAAAACCATGCAAAACCCCTCATGCATTTTCCTAGGCTATTTTGCCAAGTTCAAAAACATTAAATGCCAAGGATTGTCATTTCCCTCCAATTCCCATGCCACCACCATCTCCACATTTAACAGTGTCTAATTTTAAATTTTTCATACAACTAAACTTGGTGGGGGATGCTAACTCAACTTTCCCCACCTTTTTCCAATGCCCATGCCAAAGTTTGGTGGTAGGAAGAGATAATAATGAATTAAATATCATTTAATACCTAGAAACTGATGCCACCGACCACCTAATCCCCATGTCATTCCATACATCCCCTTTAGGTTGGCCATACCTTAAGTTAGGTTAACATTAGTTTAGGAAATCAACATAGGTCCAAAGGTAGGTCTCAAGTTTAAGTCACAACATCTTAATTACAAAAGATTGCAAATACATAGGTTAGAATTTTCTTTAGGCTAAAGTCCCTTAGCATTAAAACATATAGTTAAAAATAGGTTATCGTTCAAAGAAAGCATTGCAATCTACAAAATGAAGGACCAACCAAATATCAAAATTCAAATATGCCACAGGGTCTAAGGACTTCATTCCTTTCCTTAGAACAATCAGAATCCAATGATCACCTAATCTATCTAACTTAGTAGTTGTGACCTCAAAGTCACGAAGTAAAATCATACCTTGGATCAATGGAATTGATCCAAGGTAATGCTATTCTAAAATAATAATTATGTAAATAGAACCCAAATTTCTCAATTCAAGAAGTGAATTAATTGTGCATTATAGGAGGTGAATTTTCTCCATTAAAATTAAGAAAAAACATGAAAAAATGTACCTACTCCACAAATGAATTATTTTCTACTACAAACATGATTTCCAAAGTCTTAAGAGTACACCGTCATATGAAAAAATCACCTATCAACGTTTGTACCTTCTAAAGTATAAATCATCGTAGGTACTAGTCATAGGTTCTTACTTTCCTAAGAATGGGAGCTCGTATAACTGATAAATTCCAATCTGCTTTAGCAACTTCTCTCCTGCATCATCATACACTTGCATATCCTTGGTTGTGCACTTATTTTTATTTGTATTCAATAGTGTTTCTAATTTCTTTTTGTTCTCTAATGTAAAGTGGTTGTAGTCATTGATCTTACATTTGTAGATGTGAGAGTCCCATTCCTTTCCCACTATTACACCTTTTGGGTATTGACTTTATGAAAAATTTCTCTTGGGAGAAATTTCAACCTTCGCTTCCACCTTCTTCTTCCCTTTATATCCTACGGTAGGTGATTTCTTTGGTTCCATTTTTAAATTGCAACGTTCTATCCTCAAATGCTCATTTTCTATCTTCTGTAATGTGCAACCTCAAACCCTAGCTCGATCCATGTGCACTCATGAAATCCCGTTCCCTAGCTCTATCAAACACTCTAGTTCACTAAAACCATTCACCAATGGGAATGTAAGCTTCTCCTGTGCATAAATATGCTCCTCACATCTAGTTTCACAATCTTTGCACCTCAACACTCTTCGCTCAGATTTGGTTACACTTAGCTATTTTTAATTTTTTGTGATTTACAATGGTAAGAATGAACTCGTATCTCATCCTTATATAGATTTTCAAAAATATGGTGCATTTGTTGCTCCTTCACTTACCAACACTCCTCATTAATTGAACCTTTTCACCATTTTACACGTGATACATCTTCACACCTTAGCTATAAAATTTTAGCACACCTTCCTACCTTTTGGATACAAGCTTCTCTTTAGCGTGCTTCCATGCGCCTGAGTACCTCATCATTGCGCCTTCTCTTGGTAGTCTCCACGGCTACCACTTACCTTGTGTTATACAGTTCCTTCATTTATCTCCATCCATGGTCCTCATTTGGAAGAAATCTTCTTTTCACCAATTATTCAAAATTTGAATAGCACCTATAGCAGTTTGTTCCGTTATGTGTACCCATTTCTCAATAACCACCCCAAACCAATGGTATGTGCAGTCCTTTGTGCATAAAAAACTACTACAAATGGTAATTAGATTTTGGTGCACAAACACACTTATTTCACAAAACAACAACTAAATTGACAAAGCATAACGAAAAAGAAGGAAATACATTAAGGGAATAAATAATTGAAAACCTAATCTAAATGGCAATACTGCCTTATTACAAACATCAAGAAGACTATTTATAGTAGGGCTTCATCCTAATCCCATTGAAGTAGGTAACCGTATTCTATTAAACATTTCTAACTGACAAGCTCATGTTTCAAGTATGTGAGTGATAACATATGGTCCTAACCAATGTACTTTGAGTTTGTTTGGATGGTGTAGAAACTTAGAATCACAAAGGAGCACCATTTTTCCTATAGAAATATTTGTGTCCCTAATGTGCCTATCATGCCATGCTTTCTGTCTGGATTTTACTTGCTTCTGACTCCAGCATGCTATTGATCATTCCTCATCCAACTTAATCAACTTGTCAATATATTCTTCTAATGTTTGCTCATCAGCTAGACCTACAACATGCACAATACACAAAGAAGGTAACATAAATTCCATAGGAAGAACTGATTTTGTGCCAAACACCAATTGAAAAGTTGTGGCCTTGTTTAGCCACTTGTATGTTGTTATATACGCCCAAAGTAATGCAGAAAATTTATCATCCCAATCCTTTCTTCCAACATCACAAATTTTTGTCAATGTCTTGCTCAAAATATTTTAGAAATCCTCAGCAGTCCCAGTTTTCTGAGGATGATATGGTGTATGCTTATGGTGAGAAATCATGAATTAATCTAATAAAATTATGATTGTCTCATTTAGAAAATGTGTGCCCTTATCATTGGTCAAATGCAAAGGGCATCCATACCTTGTAATAATATTTTCCCATAGAAACCTGGCTATTGTATCTATTGTAAAATCATTTATAGGCAATGCTTCTACCCACCTTGTCAGATAGTCTATGCAAGTAATGATATAACATGACTCAGTCCTGCACACGGTTGGTGAAATAGGACCCAAAAAGTCTATAGCCTATTTCTCAAATGGTTTTATACTAGTAATAGGTCTTAGAGGCATTTCATCTTGTTGACCTGGTTTCCCATGGCACTAACAGTGGTCACAAGCCTTGCAATATTCCTTACAATCCTTATATAGGGTCTCCCACCATAATCCAACAAGTAGAATCTTACACGCAGTGGCATCACCTACACATTTCCCACCTGTAATACCACCATGATCCTCATCCATGATATCTATGCGCTCATGTTCCAATACACAGTGGCATAATACTTCATCTCAGCCTAACTTGTATAGGTCACTACTAATTAACATATAGGGTGTCACGCGTATAACACGTTGTTTCTTTTCCAAGGATTTCATTCCTTCTAGTGCCATACATGTTCGTAGAAATAGAGAAATGTCATCTAATTCCAATGGTGCACATTGTAATCTATATAACTATGCATTGGGAATGGTATCTTCAATTTCCTAGGCTTCTTCTTCCAACTGTATTCTAGATAGATGATCCAGTCCAGAATTACTTTTCCCTAATTTTACCATAGCTATGAAATCAAATTCTTATAATAAGAGTACCCATCTACATATGTACCCCTGTAAAATGGGATTTTTCACTAAAGATTTCAATGCCATGTGATCTGTATAAAATAAAAATGGTTTTGCTAATAGGTATTATCTATACTTATGTAGCACATAGATCATTAAAAAAGCTTCACATTTTGTAGTTGTATATTTCTACTCTACAAAAGTCAAGCTTCTACTAGAAAAATAGATAGGATGATCTATAATACCTTCTCCAGGATGAGCCAACACCATGCCAATGGCCATGCCAGAGGCATCCACATGTACATGAAATGGTTCGCCCCATGAAGGAAAGCACATAATAGGCACGGTAGTAAGTTTCTCCTTCAATGTCTCAAATGTGCACTACTACGGTTCTCCCTATTAGAAAGTCCCTTTTCCTTTAAGTAACTCCTTTAAAGGTGCGGAAACCTTATCATACCCCTTTATGAATTTTCTATAATAACCAGTGTCACTCAAGAATCCACACACCTCACTTTGACTGGTAGGCTCTTTCAGGCTGATAATGACTGTAACCTTAGTTGGATCAACCAAAAAACCTTCATTGCAGATGATGTGCCCTAACAATATTCTAAATAGTGTAGAAAATAGACATTACTTGATGTTTAAATAGATACTCAAATGTCTACATCTTTCAAAGATTAAGTGTAGATTATCACAATGATCCTTAACAAGTCCATACACCGTCTAATATCTAGATAAACTTGCAAGAAGTTGTGAATGAAATATTTAAATGCTTGAAAAACTATGCACTAAAATATAGCAGACACATTTTTAAGACCAAAGGGCATCACAGTATAGGAAAATATGTCCCATTCTGTAGTAAAAGTAGTCTTTTCTTGATCCTCCTAGGCAATCCTAATTTGATGATGCCCAGATAATCCATCTATAAACAAATATATTTCATGTCCTACAACTCCTCCTAGTATTTCCTCAATGAATGGCATAAGAAAGGGATCAGTAACACATGCAACATTCAGCTCCATATAGTCCACACATATCCTAATCTGACCATCCTTCTTGATACTGATCATAATTGGGCTAACCCATTCTAACTCGTCCAAGGGCTTGATGATCCTAGACTTCAACATTTTTTCAATTTATTTATCTTGTGAAAGTTGGGGTTCATCCTGTAGGATCTCTTTCTGACCAGGCGTGCACCCTCCTTAAGCTTTATCTTCATCTCTCTTAAGGATTCATGCACCCCTTTGATTTCATGGTATCCCCGAGGGAATAAGTTCCTGATAATCCTATAGTAACTCAATGATTTTTACCACTTCAGAGTCAGACTAATAGTCTCCAATCATGGCCTCCTTAGGCTCAACATCTGTTCTAATATTTACTTTCTTTGTCTTCATAGGTTCATGATATGCATGTGTGGTCTTATCTTCACTGTTGAATGTTTTACATCCACATTTTCTACTTCTTCATCATCCACTAAGTAGACCATTTTTCCTTTTTATTTCTCACAGCAAGCATGCTTAAGTAGTGTTTCATTTCTCTCTGTTTATCCATCAAAATGTGCTCCTGAGTTTCCTTCATCAAATAACTCTTGAATTAGTTCTCCTACCTTGGCACTATCTCCCATAGTTAAGCACTTTATAACCTTTAAGGAATCTTCTACTGGAGGTTTAGTAGAGAAAAATTCAAATGTTTGGGTCATCAATATAATTAAATCCTACCAATTTCTAGTCTCTCTATAGAGCTCCACATATACATACCAAGCACATGTGTAGCCTTGTAAAGTGGAATAAAATTTATACACCCAGAGCGAAGGTGGTAAAGCTTCCTACCCCTCTAGCTTGATTCTCTCACACTACTGAACTTGGTAATAAACATGTTGATTAACATGATAAGTGCAAATCTGAGTAGGTGTGTTGCTCTTGAAGAACCTAATAGTAAGATAAATCCTAATTTAATTCCATCCTATAATATTATCCTTATGAACCACCCACTAGCGCATTGTTATCCTGTATATGCCAGCATATTCCATCTCTCCAACTTGTCTATCCATTGTTCCTCCATCACATGCATAAATACCATAGGATATCCTTATCCAGTGTAATGAATTATTGAGTTGTTACCTATTCTCCTGATACAATGAGGTCTGTTTTCCCTAGCAAATATAATTGTTGTCGCAAATCAGCAGCACCCTTGGATGTTGATCAGACTTCTAGTTTGACATCTTGGACATCCAGTGTGATTGCACAACATTGAATCCTCTCCCCAAGTGTGGGAATTGTAGAAATGGGAGAGGAATCTCCATATTAGAGGCTGGTTCCTCAACTCCTCTGATCAGATATATCACTTACAAGTTGCAGAGGTTTAAATTCCTAGTTCCTACTCTAAATTACAAGGGGACAAAGATAAGGAATGCAAGAAAATGAAGCTAATGCTAATGAGATGATGCACGAAAGGAGTTGCAAACACCTGATACTACAATACATACACAATCCATAAGAAAACACAACACAAATCATGCACAAATTGCTCAAAATGTAATGAAAGATCTAGGAAAACAATGGTAGATATATGAAAGGATTGAGGGATTTTAATCATAGAGCATATATTAAAAATTCCAGATCAAATACAATGCATTACCAGTGGTCAAGAGGTAAAAGGGGTGCTGCATTACATGGAAAGGTAAAAAATTTCCAAAAATTCTGCCAAAAAGGAAGAAAAAGGGAAGTTGTAGAGCTGAAAAAGTGTCTCCTTTTTTCAAAAATGAACTCATTCTGGCTTTTACAGTACAAGCCATGACCCCAGGAGAGAGAAATGTGGGAAAACATGGGAGAGATTCAACCACTGACCAAAACATGCATTAAAACATCATGGGTATCCTTGCAGGCCCAGCCCCTGACATTTTTTCACCATGCTGGGAGAGAATGCGAGCCATTCTTTCATTAAAAATGGTGGTTGAAATGTCATTTCTGTTCATGAGCACGTTCCAGAGGAATTTTTAAATTTTCTCTCTCTCAATACTCCATCAAAATCCAAAAATTACCATGGAATCTTGTAGATAATTTCACCATCTTTCCATTGATATAAAGAACGTGAAAAACTGAGCTCTGGATCGAAAGATATGGCCGTTTGAAATTTTAGGGAAAAACAGATCCAAATCGGATTGGTGGGCAATTTTTTTTAAATTTTCCACTTTTTGGTCATTTGGAATTTTTTTCCAAAAATTCCCCGCACTCTGCCATTCTAGGTGCCATGTGGCATGCTCGGATTAGTCGCGGGCATCTAATGCTTCATTTTCCATCGTTTTTCCCTTTGGAAAATTTTCCAAAAATTTCCCACCGGGATGATGATCTAAGGACACGTGGCACGTGCTGATTGGGTGTGGGAAACTGTCTTCCTAAATTTTCCGTTGCATTGTTTGATCCTATATTCTTGACTTGAGAAATGTGGCAAGACCTCATTCATTGTACGGGCCTTTACCCTTCGAATTTTCCATGTGAGCTTGTCTTGAGTTTTTTTCCTGCCACCTAACATATGGCATGATGTCCATTGGTTCACGCTTCGGGGGGGGAAATTTTTCCTTTGAAATTGCTTTTCTTTTATCTTTGGGAAAATTTCCCAAATTCTTCCCGCCTTCCACCGAGTCCGAGGACACGTGGCAGCGTCTTATTGGATGCAGGCCCTGGGCATACATTTTTCCTTTTGCGCAATCCCTTTTGGGAAAAATTTCCTTGTGCAATCCCTTTTGGGAAAAAATTCCAATCTCCTCTAGTGCTCCGCTGGTCCTGCATGCCCATTGGACACGTGGCTGGATTTGACTAGTCGGCGGGGCTATGGGCCAACAATTTTCCTTTTCCTTTTTCCTGAACACTTTGCATAAATTTTAGCTCCACCTCCGTGCTTCGAAATTTTGACCCCCAAGGGACACGTGGCATAACATGATTGGGCATGGGCCTTCTTTTTGAAATTTTCCATGGCACCAAAACTTAGTCAAATTTTCAATTTTTTCCCCTTAGACACATGGCGTCATTTGACTCGCCGGTAGGCCTGTAGGGAAAATATTCCTTTTGAAAAACTTTGCCAAACACTTGGTAAAAAATCCAAGTCTACCTCTGACCCCCACCACTTCCTTGGACACGTGGTGCCATTTCATAGGCTACGGGCCTTTTCATGGTAAAATTTCCCACAAAAACTCCATCGGGCCATAACTTCAAAAATACATGGAGATAGGAGGAAAACTTTACCTTTCTGGAAAGCTGAGAAAAAAATCTATCCAATGGTGCCATTTACAGAAAGTTTTGAGTGCCTAAAAAGAAAAAACTTGTGACTGAGGCACAAGAGAGGGAAGAATGAAAGGAGTTAAGCACAAAATGAGCAGGGGGCACATTTTGGATAACAATTTTGGTGACTCAGAGGCATCATCTACCTACTGGATGAAGTTACCAGTTGCCTGAAGCAATCCATTGGGCATGGAGTCATCAAATTCTCTGTTTGGTACCCCAACTGACTAGAACACTACAAGGAGGAAGATGGAGGATAGAACATCACCTGATTGGAGCAAGGCCTGCAAGACACATTTCTAGGAACAACAAGCTTGTGCCAAAGCACTTAGGGAAACAAAACTAACCTATAGAAAAACAATGTGCACAAGCACTTGGAGAAATGAAAACCTAGCTAATATGTACAAGGTGGAGAATTCGCTTCAGTAGCAATGATTTAGGTAGATCCCATTGACTGGGATCTGCAGTTCTTTTCCATCTAATGAAGATAATTAGAAAGCATTGATGTCCTTACACTTTGTGACCATGTATGGGCCACTCCAAATGGCATCAAATTTCAAATACTTTCCCGGTTTTGCTCTTTCTGCATCCCATTTTAACACTAGATCTCCAACTTAGAAAGATCTATTTTTGGTCTTCCTATCAAAGGTCTTCTTGATCAAGGCTTGATCCTTGTCCATTGCTTGGGATGCCTGATTTATGACTTTTTGGAGCTCCATTAATTCTACATATCTGACTTCCATGGGTTCAAACTCCAACAACTCCAACTAGTTCATGAGTTCTAATATTGGCAACTCAAGTGACATGGGCAAAATTGCCTCTCTTCCATAAACAAGCTTGAATGTGGAGTTACCTGTAGATCTTTTAGGAGTTATCCTATCAGCCCATAAGGCTGATTTCAACTTAGTATGCCAAGATCTCTCATTTTCATCAAGGGTCCTCCTAATGATTCTTAACAAGTTCTTATTTGTAGATTCAACCTGGCCATTACCCTGAGGGTAATAGTTTGATGAAGTGCTTAGGTAGATCCCATTCTTGACAGCCCATTTAGTCACCTTGGACCCAATGAATGCCAATGCATTATATGATATTATTGTAGCAGGTATGCCAAATCTGGTTGTTATTCCCTCATAAAAGTATAGGATGCTAGATTCATTTGCTTCCTTGAGTGCTACTGCTTCAGTCCACTTGGTGAAGTAATCTGTGGCTGCTAAAATCCATTTGTGCCTTTGGCTTGAATTGGGATTAATGACTCCAATGAAGTCCAAACCTTATTGCATGAATGGCTGGTCAACTGAAATTTGATGCAATGGAAGGGCAGTTATGCTCTCTTTACCTGTGAAGAAGGCACAATTCTTGCACCTCTTGATCCATGCATAACAATCACTAAAAATCTTGGGCCAATAATAGCAAGCCCTCATGATCTTTAGAGTTGTCACTCTTGGTACAAAATGACCACCAGCTGATCCACCATGGAACTCTTCCAACATCCTATGAATATGATTTGCACCAATGCATCTTAGCAGCACTCCATTCACATCCTTTTTGAACAAAGCACCATCAACAAGGGCATATGGGACAGCCTGCAAATCTAAAGTGTCTTCTTTTGGTCTTGTTCATCTCTGGAGGGCATAGACCTGTGCTTAGGAAGTGCATTATGTCTTGGGTCCAACAAGGAGTGAGGACACCATCATTCTCTTCTTGAGTGTTTCCTTGCTCATGGCTGTCTTGCAACGCCAAAATAACCTCCTTCTCATTTCATGCTTTCATTTTGTTTTCTCAAAATCATCTACTCATAAAATCCTTTTCCTCTGACCAACTTGGTGAATTTGATCTCAATGTCATACTCCATGACATGAGTAATCCAACCTGCTCTCTTTTCATTCAAGTCTTTATTGAGGAGGAAATCCTTAACTCCCACATGACAAACCAACAACTGAACCTTGTTGTTTAAAACTAGATGCTTGAATTTATTCAAGCTTCTTATTACTGCAAGAACATGCTTCTCAATGAAATAATATCTCACCTCATAATCCTATAGGCTTTGGGTGAAGAAAGCAATTGGCTGCTCATCATTGTCTTTGTTCTGTTGTACCAAAATTGCAGAAATAGTATCATCACCCCCAAATGCATAGAGGATAAAATCCTTGGAGAAATCTGGGTTAATGAGAGTTGGGGCTTGAGAGATGCCTTCTTTGATTGCTTCAAAAATTTTCTTGCTTTCTGCTGTCCATTTGAAAGCCATGATTTTCTTTAACATCTTGGTGATAGGCTTGAAAAGGGCTGTAAAATTTGGGACAAACCTCTCGAAAAAAAATTATTCTCCTCAAGAAACTTTGAAGGGCCTTCTTGTGGCTTGGCAATGGTAGTGCTCTTATGGCTTCAACTCTTTCTGGATCAATTGCTAATCCTTCTTTGGAGACAATGTGGCCAAGGAGTTTTCCTTCATGGGCTAGAAAAATACACTTTTTAGGATTCAAGGATACTCCAAATATTCTACACCTTTGGAACACTTGTCTCAAATGAAAGAGATGGTCTGCTGCATTTTTTGAAAAAACAGTGATATCATGGAGATATACCATCACCACGTTGTTAATAAAATCCTTGAACGCCATGTCCATTGCTCTTTGGAAAGTAGCTCCAGCGTTGGACAACCCAAATGGCATTTTACTTGTATGCATAAGTTCCTCATTTGGTTGTAAAGGATGTCTTGAACTGATCTTCTTCTTTCACCATAATCTGATTGTACCCTGAATAGCCATCAAGTAATGAAAACCTCTCAGAGCCAGCAATAACTTGTAAAATCTGCTCCATGGAAGGAAGTGGATAATGATCGTTAAGAGATGCTCTATTCAAATCTCTGAAGTCAACACACAATCTGATTTCCCCACTCTTCTTTCTAACTAGAACCAAGTTGTCCACCCAACTAGAATGCTTGATAGGGAATATGATTCTTGATTCTATCAACTTATTCAATTCCTTTCTCATGAGAGGCTCTATGTGTGGATTGACTAGCCTTTGTTTTTATTTGATGGGTTTAGTACTTGGATCCAATTCAATTCTGTGTTGAGCTAACTTGGGATTGAAACCTTTCAAATCTTCATAGCTCCAAGCAAACACATCAGGATATTCTTGACAAATTTGTATGAACTCGTACCTTTCTTGCTCAGTTGTCACTTTACCAACTCAGAGTGATTTTCCTTCTTCTACCGAGATGGACACTGAATCTTCCCCATTGACTTGAATGTTTTCCTTCTCCTTCCTAAACTGATCATTAGGATTGAAATTGGACTCCAAAGTAATAATTCCCTTTGGTATTTTGTTGGTTCTCAATTGTACCACTTGGTCACCATACTACTGCTCCAACTTTTCCTGATTTTTAGCTGAGAAATCAACCTCTTCTTGCAAGAAATGGATGATCTGTTGATAATTTTCAAACACTTACCAACTTACATTGTGTTCTGACACTCAGGGCCTTATAATCACATGGATTTTTGGCTGCACCTTGTCTTTTTGAATGCTTTCAACAACGTCAAAGGCTGCCCCAACTGCTGCAAGCCTGTTGGCAGCTTGGGTCTCTTTTCTAGGAATGAATTTTATGCCAAATCCCTCAAAATATTCAATGAGGTCCCACACCCTGTTCTTGTAGCACTTCAGTATATCATTCTTGACAACATGCTTCCCCTTAACTTGGTTAAAAATCAACTCACTGTCACCAAAGACTTACAAGTTATCTATTCCTCTCTTGATTGACCAATGTAATCCTTGTACCAAGGCTTCATATTCAACAGTGTTGTTAGAGCATGCAAACTGAAATATAAAAGCTAAAGAATACTTAACTCCTTGAGGGGAAACCAACATAGCTCCCCCTCCTACACCTTGTCTACTCCTTGATCCATCAAAAAACAAATGCCATACCTCATTTTCATCCTTTTGGTTTGGCTTGGTGATGCTGGGAATAAGCTGATTTTCTTCATGCATGCAATAGACTCCTAGCTCAGATTCTTCTATTTCTTGATAAGGATCAAAAGCATGCACCTTGCTTGCCCATTCATCAAGAGTTAGATCTGGGATGCTTCCAACCTTAGTGTCAGTTTCATTAGTTCTTAGATAATCCTCTTGATCAAACATTGAACAATTGGTGTTGATCTGAATTGGAGTGTAAGGCTCAATGTGAAAGTTTGCAATAGGTTCAGATCTGATTGTGGCCTTGGTTCCATATCTTGTTCTAAAAAACATGTGTGACCAATCAGCAGATAAGTAGCCTCCAATAGTGGCTATGAAATCCCTTGACAAACATAGGGCAAAGAGTGGTGGAAGGTCTATTACTGAGACATCTCGCAAAACAACAATGTTGGGGCATGCATGCAAAGTAAGAATCAAGTTTTTAATCACTCTAACTATTGTTACTGTTGTCCCATCCAATTACACTACCCCTTTGGATATGACTTCATATTGAATCCCTAGCTGATTAGCTATTTGCTTGGGCATTACTGAACTACTTTCCTCAGAATTAATCATGCAATTGTGTACTAATTGGTCTCCAATGATCAATGAAACATAGAATGGAGGGGGCTTCAGCATTTTACCTTTCTATCCTCCATGATTCCCTTTAGGTTGGGCAGCATTTGTGAGCACCTTTTCTTGCATTTAGAATTACTGGTTTGAAGTTGACCAGTCCTTCATGGCAACTTGTAGCAAATCTCTTTGGCTTGGGATAGATAGTGATTCCCACATTGATATGTTTACATTTGTCTTCTTCATCTGATCAATGATGTTGAATGGAGATGAAGCATCTCTTTTATGTCCCTTTGCTTTCACATTCATTCCTTCCATATGGGTAGTAACAATTGGCATTTGAGCTAGTCTAGGAGCTGTCTTAGGCATCCCTTATGTGTTTAGAATTGAATTTTGTTTGCCAATAATTTATGGAATAGTAGGGGGTTGTGGATTATTTAGAGCCAATGGCTGTTCTTCACCCAAATTCCTCCTTTTTGACCTTGTGTTGGCTGTAACACTTTGGGAAACTATTTGGTTCATGCCAAAAAATCCCTCTTCCTACCAGTTTACAAGTGTAGTATCATTTGGAGTTGATTGCTGTTGGAATGTTTCTTGTTGTTGGTTATTTCCTTGACTACTTTCACCCTCCACACCATTTTTATTCACCATTAATGCTTGATTTAAGGAACCATTGAAGCACATAGACTAGTTGTGAGGTTCATTGTATGGGAAACACCAATCATACTCTTGAACTATGTTGTTTTTCACTGGCACTAATGCCTTAGAGGCGAATATAGCATTGGGATTAAAGGGCTGAAATGGTCTGTTGGCAGGAGGTCTTGCTTGATTTAAGTTTGTAGCTAGATTGGGTGGTCTTTGAGGTTGGTATGGTTGCCTGTTAGGCTGAGCTTGAGGCTGGAAAGGAGGTCTAAGACCTTGGGCTTGCTTCCTCTTGAGTGTAATCAGCTCATTGCCTAGATTTTGCAATTGCTTCATGACTTCTTGAAGTTCATTTAAGGCATTAGGAGATGAAGTATAAGCTTCACTTGAATTCTAATTTCTAGGAGTGGGAATAGGAGCTAAATTAGGCACTTGGCTAGTACTTGGGATCTCTAAACTTGGAAACAATGGCATTGGAGGCCTAGGAGCTAGTTTGCTAGCTTGAATCAAACAATTTTCAGCTCTAATGGCAATGATATAAGCAACAGGGATAGTTGTGCCTCCCATGGACTAAATTAACATAGAAATATCAAAATTTAAAGCTTTAAGGTAATATAGAAAGAAACCTTCTACTGCTGGCTTTACTGCCACTAGAATTCTCTCCCAAGTCATTTGAAACCTGAAGTTGAAGTTAGTCAACTGCTCATTGGGAGCTATCTTGATGGTTGTCAGCTGTTCCAAAAGGGACAAGTTATCTCCCTTTTCTCCAAACTACTCATGGAGGGATATAAATAGCTGGTTCCAATTTTGGATAGAACCTGAGGCAAGACTCTTGAACCATTGTAAAGCTTTCCCTTTGAATGAGGATGCCAACAGTTTGACAGCAGCTTGCATCTCATTAATCTCATGGATTGCACAAATATTAACAATATCCTTAACATGATCACCAGGAGTGGTATGATTTTCTCCAGTAAAGTATGGGATGTTCTTCAATGCTACAACTGGATTGGATTTTGTGCATTGAGAGCAAGTGGGCTGTTGTCAGTGAAATTGACGTAGGGGTTGTTTTGTGCCATTCTGATTTGCCTTAGAACCTTGGTTGATTGACTGAAAGGCCTACCAGGCGGAGGAGTTGATAGAGTTCTGTTTGGTGGAGATGGAGGCCTTTGAATTATCCTCCCTCTTTACCTTATTCTTGGAGATAACTGGAGATACTCAAACAACACCTCTTCTTCTCCAACTCTTGACCTTGTAGTGATTCTTCTCATGAGTTTTTAGGTCTGCACTGCTAAAACCAGTTGATTCTTCTTCCTTGGAGTCACCAGATGTGCAATTTAGGGCTCTTTAAACTTGTAAACTTGAAAAAAATGCACATCAATTTGTTGCAATGAAGATGAAGACCTCTAAGGTCCCACTGGGTGTGCCAAAACTATTGTTGCAAATCAGCAGCACCCTAGATGTTGATCAGACTTCTAGTTTGACATCTTGGACATCTAGTGTGATTACACAACATAGAATCCTCTCCCCAAGTGTGGGACTTGTAGAAATGGGAGAGGAATATCTAGATTAGAGGTTGTTTCCTCAACTCCTTTGATCAGATATATCACTTACAAGTTACAGAGGTTTGAATTCCTAGTTCCTACCCTAAATTCCAAGTGGACAAAGATAGGGAATGCAAGAAAATGAAGCGAATGCTAATGAGGTGATGCATAAAAGGAGTTTTAGACACCTAATACTACAATACATACACAATCCATAAGAAAAAATAGCACAAAACATGCACAAATTGCTCAAAATGTAATGAAAGATGAGGAAAACAATGGTAAATATATGAAAGGATTGAGGGATTTTAATCACAGAGCATATATTAACATTTCAGATCCAATACAATGCATTACAGTGATCAAAATGAAAAAAGGATGATGTATTACATGGAAAGGTAAAAATTTCCACAAATTCTACCAAAAGGGAAGAAAAAGGGAAGTTGCAGAGCTGAAAAAGTGTCTCCTTTTCAAAAATGAACTCATTCTTGCTTTTACAGTGCAAACCACGACCCAAGGAGAGAGAAACATGGGAAAACATGGGAGAGATTCAACCACTAACAAAAACACAATCAAAACAACATGGGCATCCTTACAAACCCATCCCCTAACATTTTTCACCATGCTGGGAGAGAATGCGAGCCATTCTTCATTAAAAATGGTGGTTGAAATGTCATTTTTGTCCATGACCATGTGCCAGAGGCATTTTTAAATTTTCTCTCTCTAAACTCCATCAAAATGCAAAAATGACCCTGGAATCTTGTAGATAATTTAACCATCTTTCCATTGATATAAAGAATGTGAAAAACCAAGCTATGGATCGAAATATTTGAAATTTTAGGGAAAAACAGAGCCAAATCGGATTGGCGGGCAACTTTTTTTAAATTTTCCACTATTTGGTCATTTGGAAAAAATTTCCAAAAATTCCCCATGCTCAGCCATTCTGGGTGCCATGTGGCATGCTCTAATTGGTCACGGGCATCGAATGCTTCATTTTCCATCGTTTTTCCCTTTGGAAAATTTTCCAAAAATTCCCCATCGGGCCGATGATCTGAGGACACGTGGTACGTGCTGATTGGACACGGGCCTCTCCTTTTAAATTTTCCATCACTGTTTGATCCATATTTTGACCCGGGGCAAACCAATATTCGCTATGGATTTTACCCTTCAAATTTTCATTGTGGGCTTGTCTTGAGTTTTTGCCGCCACCTAACACGTGGCACAATTTCATTGGCTCGCGCTTGGGAGGGGATTTTTCCTTTGAAATTTCTTTCCTTTTCCTTTGGGAAAATTTCCTAAATTCTTCCCACCTTTCGCCATTCCGAGACATGTGGAAAAACGTGATTTGCTTCGGGCCTTAGGAATACATTTTTCCTTTTGCGCAATCCCTTTTGGGAAAAAATTCCAGTCTCCTCCCACGCTCCGTTTTCCCACGTGCCTATGGACACATGGTGGACTCTGACTGGTCGGTGGGACTATGGGCCAATAATTTTCCTTTTCCTTTTTTCCCAACACTTTGCCAAAATTTTAACTCCACCTCCATACTCCAAAATTCTGACCCATCGGGGACACGTGGCGCAACATGATTGGGCACGGGCCTTCTTTTTTAAATTTTCCATGGCGCCAACACTTAGTCAATTTTTCAATTTTTTTCCCTTGGACACGTGGCGTCATTTGACTCACTGGCATGCCTGCGGGGAAAATATTCCTTTTGAAAAACTTTTCCAAACACTTGGTAAAAAATCCAAGTCTACTTCTGACCCCCACCACTTCCTTAGACACGTGGCGTCATTTCATTGGCTGCAGGCCTTTCAGGGGAAAATTTTCCACAAAAACTTTGTCAAGCCATAACTTCAAAAATACATGGAGTTAGGAGGAAAACTTTACCTTTCTGGAAATCCGAGAAAAAGATCTATCTAATGGCACCATTTCTAGAAAGTTTTGAGTGCCTAAAAAGCATAAAAATTATGACTGAGGCACAAGAGAGGGAAGAATGAAAGGAGTTAGCCACAAAATGAGCAGGGGGCACATTTTGGATAACAATAATCTTTACTTCACGCCCTACTAAATCATAACTGCTATGAGCCTAATTATCAAAAGAAACACTTGTAGTATTGCTAACAGACTGTGAATCTTCCCACTAAATAATTCCTTCTTTAGATGGCTTAATCACCTCTGGGTCCTAAATGACGCATACATAAATCCTATTCAAGTATTCCTTAGTCAAAGGATCAACATAGGGCACATATTTTCCATCTATTAAAGGGATAATAACTCTTTCCTCCTTATTTTAAACTCTTATATAACCCTTGTTGAACCAAAGATTGACATTATTTTCATAGCACCAAGGACACCCAAGTAGAGTTGGGAACTATCTATCTCTTCCAGCGCTAAAACCTCAAAATCTCCAATGAACTTGGCTCCCTGCATGGTAATAGATGCATATTTTAAAACTTCGATGGGAGTGGCCTTATTTTGGTTATCCATGAACAATAAATACAAAGATGGCTGCAATGGAGGTATCCTCATTTGTACCCATGCATCTAAAGTAATTGGATTTAGTTCTAAAACTCGGTTACAATAATGTTTGGTCATCTCTATTTTATATCTGAGTTGAAAAGGAAGATTGGAAAGGGGCTTTAAAAGAAAGAAAGTTATATTGATCTCTTCTTGAATGTTAATATACTCTTTTTTAGAATTACTTAAGGAACTCAATCAGTAAAGTTATGCGATGGCAGATTATTACATTAAGATGAAAGAAACATTAGGATTAGGGATCCTAATCTGGAAGACTCCTTTCATTTTACAACAATGTTAAGATCTTTTTTTAAAACTTACTATTTGTTATTTTCTTTGCAAAGTAATTCAGTATTTATTGCCTTGCATACTTGTCATGGATTGAAAATCAAGTATAATAAGATGAAGGATAGATTGGCAAGTGAACTTGCAAGTGGTAGTAACCCATTCCTTCTATTTAAATTAATTTTGTATAAACCTGTTGGGATGAATACTTTAAGTGGTTTAGTGTTAAATAAAGGTGATCAAATCATGATATACATTGTTTCATATTTTTTGGATGATTAGGTGCATAATAAACAAGATGTTCATTCTTACTTTCTTGCAAGAAATGAGATGAATCATCTGAAATAGATTAAGTTGAAATTACGTTTATAACTTAAGTTATGATATGAAGTTGTATTATAATTTGTAGGAAGAAAACTCAGAGTGTATCATGATTTGGGATTGTGAAGATAATTGTTAGAATCAATTATACTTTTGATTATAGCACAAGTTAAAATAGAATATTCCTTCTGTCCATTCTATTTTAATAGTGTACTAGGACTCTTTATATTGACTTCACTTTAAGTTAGAAAGTATGAAGTAATTGATGTCCTCATAACAGGGTTGTTTAATTGAAACAATTAGTGGAATGCAATTGTTTTAAGGATTAGTGATTATCATGCTCAGTTCATTGAACTGACCTGTGCTAGCAATTTTCGCAGATGGTCTTCCTAAGTGGTAAAGGAAGAAAAAATCTGATTTGATGCATTGAATGTTCTAAATTGGTTCTTATGAATAATTCTGATTTGATTTCTAAACTATATTGTGAAAAGAAAAGTTACCTCTTTTATTGAAGGCTATTGTTTTAAAGTATGCCTGAAGTGCATAAGTTGTAATTGTATGGGTTTGGAAATGAATGAAATAGTGAGAAATTACCTATGTAGAATGTGTAACTTATCTAGTTGGGATGATCTTCTTATTATCTATATGAATGAGTGTGCATTCATATTGTTTTATACAATGGAATATAGATGAATTTCTGAAGTAAGCCATAGCTAATTATATGGCTGAATACTACATTTTTAATTAGTGATTCATTATAACTTATGATTGTGATTAAAAATTGTAAATAAGATAACTTCATTTAAAGGAACATTGAGAGTGGGTTATGCCCTCAAAATGTAACTATATGAAGAGGAGGACTTTCCCATCTTGTAATGCACAAATTATAAAAGGAATGTATGGTTATAAATCACTAAGACTTAACAGTATTAAGTATGATATGTCTCAGCCTATTAGGTTGATACATTTCCTTCATTGGATAAGTTATTTTAAAATAACGGAACTTAGATTGTTGTTGTCCTTTTTTTGGATAAAAGGTTGTTAGGTCTCAACCGAGAACCAGGAAGCAATATTAATTTAATTAAGACCCTTTTGTAAAGCTAAACCCTAATTACAAAAAGGTAACTTAAAGAGTGTTGGACTCGGGGTTAGGGAAGGCTGCCAAAATATGTAGTTCTGTAACCAAAATATAACTTAATGTAAGTAAATTCTTGGAGGTATGTACATATTTTTGAGGTAGTTCTGTAGGATGTTGACACACGTCAACTGCAAGGTTGTACCTTTGAGAAGATTAGGATCTTCTCAAGGATACAACAATGTAGATGACATGTGGCAACACCCTTCTACATTGATCGTTAAGATTTATGCACTTGGAACTTGATCAAGATTTCTATCCGGGACTGGTTAGCACCATAATCAGGTTATGAGGAAGCCCTTTGAGACTCAGGGTACCTTAACACATGGGGTTAACTTTGGTTGACCTAGTATGCCAACTTACCCATAGTCTTTAAGAGCCTCTTCATATCATGGACTATGATGTTAACCCGAACTAGAGTGAAACCTTGGGTCAAGGGGGACATACAAAAGTCAGTATAAGATGTTCTATATAACAATAGAGTTGGGTGAAGGATGTATTCCAGATTGATGAGTATGTCATCAAGGAATAATTAATACAAATAGTATGTTATAAATATTTGGCCAAAGTATCGCAAGTTGTTGATTACGTTGTCCTATATCACCTAGTCTAAGGATCATGATGCCGATGAATATTGGTAACTATTATTCAGATAGGTTCCTTGGGAAGATCACTCAGAACCCAGAATAGGGTAAGGGAACCATGAATATGAAGTATTCAGTAGAATATTCTAAGCTCAATTTTACACATGAATAGATTGGTAGTTCACCGAGTCATGGAATGAATAGATCGGTGCTACACTGAGTCATTACAGTTGCATATGGTTATATGTTATAAGAATAATTGTTATGAGATGTGTGCTCTAAATTTTGTATTTAGAACAAAGAACATTAATCACACACAAAAAAAAAAATCCTTGTTTCTAAAGTATTAAAATGGGAATGTTACATCTTGGTATTAGAGCTGAAGGTTGCAGTTGTTGGACCTATTGTGTCCATAATTTGATAAAAAATTGAATTTTCTTATAACAAAAAATGGTTAGAGTATGGGGAAACATTGTGAATAATGCTCCACCTGAGGAAGGAGTAGAAATAACCCAAAAACTTGATGAGATCCTTGCTATCCTGTTGGACACAAGAGATTGTTTGGATATATTTGAACAACAAGTGATGGGAAATGAGGAGGAAGAAGAAGCTGGTAATAACAATCAGCCACCTCCTGAGGAAAACCCCGATATAGGTGTTGGTAATAACAATGGAAATGTACCTGCCCAACTAGAAAAGAAAAATGCTAGGTTGGCAGTGGAACTCACTAATGATATAAAAAGGATAAGTCCACCTAAATTTGATGGCACCACATTAGGAGATGGAGCTGAGAATTGGCTCAGCAAAATGGAGAAATACTTTGCAATAAGAAACTTCTCAGAGGAAACCAAATCTATTTAAGGAGCATATCAGCTTTCCCATGAAGCATCTTCATGGTGGGACAACCGTAAGGCTGAGCTAAATATTGATGAAACTAACATCACTTGGGATCAATTTAAAGGTAATTTTAGGCAACCTTGGCTTCCACAATTGTATTATGATCAGAAAATGACATAATTTCAGAACTTAGCTCAAGGAAAGCTAACTGTAACTGAGTATTGGGAGTGGTTTACGAAACTTCTCAAGTATGTACCACAGTATCAAACTATCTAGAAGTTCAGAATATGAAAATTCATCATGGGATTGAATCCCATGATTGAAGGAGAGGTTGATGTTTACATTCCAACCACTATAGAAGGGGTTGTTGAAAAAGCCATAAGGAAGGAACAGAAATTAAAAGCTATTTCTGTTCATAAAGAGGAAGTGTGGAAGAAAATTCCAAACTCTTCTTCAGTTTCTCTTGTACCCAAGAAGGGGCCATGGAAAAATTTTGGTAACAAAAATAAGTTTTCAGCTGATAATAATAAGAAAACAACAGCGAACAAGCGTGCTGGAAATGCAAGGAATAATTTTTCCAAGATTAATACTAATGGACAGAAGTCCTATGGAGGTCAACATGATAATTTTAGGGTTGGAAATAATTCTGAGCATAAAAAGGGACCGACTACTATAATTGTGGCAAAGATCATTACGCAAATCAATGTCCTTTGAAAAAGGATGATCGTAATCAGCAGCATAAGATACATACTACAGTAGCAGACAAGCAAGCTGAAAAGAAAGTTACACCTATTAAAATTCCTGGTTAGTTATTTGGCATACTTGTAACTGTTATTTTTGATACGGGAGCTACTGAATGTTTTATTTCTAGTAAACTCACTTCGAAACTTAAAAGAAAAGCTAGAAAAATGGATAAATCATGGATTGTACATTATGGTAATAATTTTGTTCATACAGTTAGTATGTGTCTATTTGGGGCAGTCCTTGACTTACCTAACTTTACCACTGAAGTTAATCTCTATGTTGCACCTTTGGGATCTTATGACATTGTCATCGGTGTTAATTGGTTAGCTGTGCATAAAGTGAAAGTGGATTGTTTTGAAAAAAATATTAGTTGTTTGGATGATCTACAAAAGACAATAGAGATTTAAGGCGTAAAACAAGAAATTTCAGTTAGAAAATTTTTGGCTATGCAACTTAAAAAGGCCAAAAATAAAGGTTGTAACTTGTATGCGGTAAAAATATCTGAATATGTAGAAGAAAACAATGTTTGCATGGAACGTTACCTATTGTTATAGAATTTTAGTGACGTATTTCTAGAAGATTTACCAGGTTTACCACCCAAAAGGGAATTTGACTTCACCATTGAAATCAAATCAGGAACGGAGCCTATTTCTAAAGCACCTTATCAAATGAATACCATAGAGTTAGTTGAGCTTAAGGCTCAGTTGTAAGAACTTTTGTCTAAAGGCTTGATTATACCAAGTGTTTCACCTTGGGGAGCACCAGTGATATTTGTGAAAAAGAAAGATAGAACACTTAGATTGTGTATCAATTATCGGATGTTAAACAAAGCAACAGTCAAAAATAGATATCCACTTCCTAGAATTGATGATTTATTTGATCAGATGAGTGGAGCATCGGTATATTCCAAGATAGATCTTTGATCTGGATATCGTCAATTAAGAATTAAGATGAAGATATTCATAAAACAACTTTCTGGACAAGTTATGGAAATTTTGGATTAACTAATGCACCTATAATGTTTATGAACTTAATGAATAATATCTTTCAAGAATACTTCGACAAGTTTTTGCTTGTATTCTTGGACAACATTCTCTTATATTCTAAAAGTGTCGAGGAGCATAATGAGCATTTGAAAGTAGTCTTGGAAATTATGAGAAAGAGAAGGTTATATGGTAAGTTATCCAAATGTTCTTTCTTTGATACCGAAGTTCATTATTTGGGTCATGTTATAAGTAAAGAAGGAATTTCTTTAGATCCTTCTAAAATATTGGCTATAACTGAGTAGCCTATGCCAAAGAATGTACATGAAGTAAGAAGCTTCATGGGCCTTACTGGTTATTATAGAAAATTTGTTAAAGATTTTTCTAAAGTGGCTACACCGATAACTTCATTACAGAAAAAGGATAAGAAATTTGTTTGGAATGATAAATGTGAATCTACTTTTATAAATTTGAAAACTCAGTTGACTTCAACACCTATTTTAGTTGTACTTGACCCTAATGGAGACTTTACTATTGTAATGGATGCATCCAGGGAAGGACTTGGAGGTATTTTGTTACAAAATGATCATGTCATAGCGTATGAAAGTAGAAAACTTAAGTTACATGAGTTGAATTATGCTCCACATGATTTAGAGCTTCTTGCCATAGTACATGCACTTCATGTTTGGAGGCATTATTTACTTGGTAAACCTTTTGAGTTGAAAACTGATCATCTTGGGCTGAAATACATTTTCACTTAGCCTAATCTGAATGCAATACAATGAAGGTGGTTAGATCTTTTGTCTCAATATGATTTTTATATAAGTTACATCAAAGGAAAAGAGAATAAAGTAATAGATGCTCTAAGTCGTAGGAAGCACATTTCTGCTCTTATAACATTAAGAACTCAGTTTAAAAATGAAGTGAAAAGTGCATTAGAATCTGATTTATACTTTCAGCAAGTGAAAATAGCGCTTGCTACAGATCCAAAAGATGAAAGGTATAAAGGTTTTCATTTCAACAATGAAGGAAAATTACATTATGGAAATAGAGTATACGTACCTTTTCTTAATGATTTGAGAAAGAAATTGTTAGCTGAATTTCATAATTCACCCTTTTCTGGACACCTGGGTATTACTAAAATGCTTGCTGATATAAAACAACAATATTTTTGGAAAGGAATGAAAAAGGATGTTGTTAATTTTGTGACTCATTATCTTGAATGTCAATAGGTGGAAGCAGAACATATGCACCCGGATGGTTTATTATATCCCCATAGCATACCGTAGTATAAATGGAAAGTAATGAGTATGGATTTTTTACAAGGGCTTCCTATGTCAAGAAATAAACATGATGTTATTTTAGTAGTTGTTGATAAACTAACAAAATTAGCTCATTTTATTGCTGGAAATCTAAAGGATGATTCTCCTATTTTAGCTAAAATATTTGTACATGAAATTTTCAGATTACATGGAGTACCTAAATTGATTATATCAGATAGGGATCCTAGAATGACGTTAAGATTTTGGCAAACACTTAATGCAGCTCTTGGAACTAAATTGAACTTCAGTTCTGCGTATCATCCGGAAATGGACAGACTGATTGAAAGAGTAAATCAAGTGTTAGAAGATATGTTATGGATGTATTGCATGGATCAACAGTATAAATGGGAAGAGTTTCTCCCATTAGTTGAATTTTCATACAACAATACATATCACGCTTCTCTTAAGATGGCACCTTTCGAGGAACTTTATGGAAGAAAATGTAGAACCCCTGTTAGTTGGGATAACATTGAGGATAGAGAGGTAATTGGGCCTAAAATCCTTATGGAAATGGAATAACAGGTTAAAATGATTTGTGAATGCTTGAAAAAGCAGTAGATAGGCAAAAGAGTTATGCTGATTAAAAGTGGGTTGATCGGAAATTTGAACTTGGTGAAAAAGTTTTTCTTCATGTTAAACCAAGAAAGAGTTCTATAAATTTTGGCAAGGTTGCCAAGTTATCACCTTGTTTGGCAAGGTTTCCAAGTTATCACCTTGTTTTGTGGGACCTTTTGAAATTGTTGAAGTAATCAATCTCGTAGCTTATCGATTAGCATTACCACCTACTTTGTCATGAATGCATGATGTTTTCCATATTTCTTTGCTTAAGAAATACATTTCAGATTTGTCACATGTGTTAAATTGGAATTCCTTGTAGGTCCAAGACCCAGGAATAATGGTGGTTAAACCCACTCGAGTGTTGGAAACTCTCCAATTGGACTTGAGAAATCATGAAATATGACAATGTAAGGTCCAGTGGACTAGTTTAACGAAGAAAGTGCGACTTGGGAAAATCTGGAAGATATGAGAACTGCTTTTCCCTTTCTTTTTGAACAAAACTGAATCTTTGGACTAATAAAAAAATTGTGATTTTATCTTTTACATGACATTAATTAAGCTAGTTTTGGGGAAAACATTTATTCAGGTTGAATAAATAGTAACATAATACTGATTTTTGGAACTATATAAAGTTTAAAATAGTTTATTTGATAAGTAAGTGAAAGAATTGACTGACCATAAGGTAAATAAAAGTTTTAATCATTGGGACAATGATTATTTTAGGAGGGAAGTATGTAACACCCTGATATGTTGTTACTTTCTCCTTTGCATTCAAGTGTTGATATGTGATTTTCCCATATGAGGATATGTTCATTTGGTTTCAGAAAGTCATGCTTGATTTGATCATGTCTTTTCTGCTCTTAAGATCTTTGATTGAACTGGAATATGATTGGATTCTTTTTATTTCATTCCTCGCATATGAGTGTAATCTGATTTCTGGGAGATTGTAGACTTATCTATCTCTATGACTCATCCTTAGATCAATTGCATTGATCTAAGGAATGTTTAAATTATTTTCGGGATGAACAATTATGTACTGACATTTCATAAATTATTAAGTCTGACTAAACTTAGAATATATAAGTTCTTTTAAACCTCCTTCATATGAAAATCTTTCCTTAGTGGAAAGTTTTGTTGGATTCCAGAAATTAATCCTGGCAGGTCATTGCAATTGAAATTTGGTTTCAGTCATTTTGGCATCGGAAAGAACCTGTACCTTAAGCTAGGTAAGATATGTGATTTTCCCATATAAAGCTATTTTTACTTGATGTAAATATAGAATTTGATCTGGGAATGTTGTATTCTGTTTGAATTCTAAATGATGATTTTAGCCTATCAAAGTAGACCCAAGCTAGAATCTAAAAGGCTATTAGTTTTTAAATCTAAACTATAACCTATTGTTGCAAAGGTTAGTTAATCTAACCTAGTCCTAAACTATGTACTTGATATTCCTAAGGGTTATATAAATCTAATACTAAGGTGGGTGACTAATGTTATATCCTAAGGTGTTAATATTAAATTTACCTATGATCTAACCTAAGTCACTAACCTATCCTAAACTAGTGCTTTGAAAAGGAACCTAAGGGGTCGCAAGTTTTGGGCGGTGCTTTCTATGGAATTTAAGGTAAGGAAAAGGATGAGAGGATAGGGAGTACTACCAAGGTTGGTGGAGGTTAATTTGGTAAGTGGGGGCTTACGTGGCAGCATCTCTAAAAAAATGAAAACTCTTGTTTACATTAATGTGGAGCTTGCCAACTTTGGCGAGCGGTGGAAATGGAAAACAGGTGGGAGAAATGAATTTAATGCAATTAAATTACATGGGTCCTCGAGCTCAGACCACTTAGAGAGACATGCAAAGGGAATTTTGCTTGGTTGTTTCTTCCTTTATGCTTTCCATTTTTCACTCTGCATGAGCACTGGTTTTTTGAACCAACAGTTTACTCTTCGCTACATGAAAATTTTGAAAGTTTCAAATTTACTTATGTGTTGTGGGGAATATATAAGCCATGGAGGAAGAAATATTTTTTTGTTTAATCTTTTGTGGAAAAGAAGAGAAAGGGCGAGCTCATCAATAGGTTTTCTTCAACTTTTAAGTGACACTATCAGGCATGATAGGTCCTAACTATTAAAATCTTACTTTTCTTTAAATGTTTTTATTAAAAGAACTGTGTTCTGATGATATATGTGCATTTTTTCTTGACTGGTAACAATGATTTGAGGGTTTTGTGTAAACTTGGGTTCTGTGTTGAACATGGAAATTTTGGGTTCTGAAGGAATTTTTTTTTCATTATTCTTATGTTCCTTTGCTGTGAATTAAACATGGAGTTCTTTATCTTATTAGAACTGTTGCATTACCTTTCTTCGCTGTGTATTTGTAACTAAGTAAAATGTACCAGACTCTATAAGGTTTATTTTTGGTGATGAAATTGGTGAATGTGTTCAATTTCTTAATATCCTTCTTTTTGTTAATGAATTGGTTGTATTCGTTGACCTGGGTTTTTGTGAACAGTTGTGTCTTCATACCCATTTGGGTAAACAACTAACAAATGTTGTAAGCTCTTATCTGAATGATTTATTAGATTAAAAACTTGTTCTATGAAAGGAAACATTTTAAAATACTACATTTTTTTAATGCTATGGTAATCTCTTAATCCTTCAGCGATGAATGGAGTAATAGATTGTTTGCTTCACCATGAGAAACTCTGACTGTAACAAGTTCATGTTCAAGGAAATTGATAAATTATTTTTTGGACGGGTTGTTGGTATACTCTGTAAAACTTGACTGTTACAGGTTGTGTGTTTTGGAATTATTGAATTATTTAAATCTGTATCTTCTCTTGTGAAGGGGTTGATTACTTTTTAAATTCACAGGTACTGCGAGTAATACAATTCATGGTTTAGTTGTTTATTTTTAATGTAACCATGAATGCTAGAAATATGATTTTATACTAAAAGATTAGTCGTTGAATGGATTTCATGTTCTTCTTGCGAATTCTTGGTTGAGCTTAGAAAAGTGGTAATAAGAAATTGTGTTTATCAATTCTAGGTTTTTAAACATACTTAGAAATTGACATTAGAGTTGATATAAGTTGAAGCATATGGAAGACCTATTTTTAATTTGACTGTTATTATGTATTTATTATAATGGTTTGAACATTTTGACCTTGGCTGTTTTTGAAAATAGGATTTGAATACGTTAATAAATATTGAATATTCAATCTTGTTTAGTGTATTATAATGAAATGGCACCGGATGATGAATCGGTCCAGCTAGATTGGTATTGGATTACTATGTGATCAAAGGAAAATGTTAATTTAACCTAACTTGATTTTAATCTCGAATGGTTCGAGCATATGAAGGAAAGTATCATGTTTCCTTTAGATCAGGTTTATATCGAGTTTGATAGGTTGTAATGTTTTATGTTAAATGTTGATATTGGTTTCATTGGATGTATAGTGGTAGATCCTATAGAGATCTAAGGGTAATTCTATATGGTGACTCTACTTGAACTGAACTGTTGAATGTAATTAAGTGCTAGAAACAAATTCTTCTTCCTTGATTAGATTTATTAAAAGGTTATCATTTCTTGGTAATTGGATTTAGTTCTAAAATTTGGTTACAACAGTGTTTGGTCATCTCTATTTTTATCTCTAAGTTGAAAAGGAAGATTGGAAAGGGGCTTTAAAAGAAAGAAAGTTATATTGATCTCTTCTAGAATGTTAATATACTCTTTCTTAGAATTACTTAAGGAACTCAATCAGTAAAGTTATGGGATGGCAGATTATTACATTAAGATGAAAGAAACATTAGGATTAGGGATCCTAATCTGGAAGACTCCTTTCATTTTACAACAATGTTAAGATCTTGTTTTAAAACTTACTATTTGTTATTTTCTTTGCAAAGTAATTCAGTATTTATTGCCTTGCATACTTGTCATGGATTGAAAATCAAGTATAATAAGATGAAGGATAGATTGGTAGGTGAACTTGCAAGTGGTAGTAACCCATTCCTTCTGTTTAAATTAATTTTGTATGAACCTGTTGGGATGAATACTTCAAGTGGTTTAGTGTTAAATAAAGGTGATCAAATCATGATATACACTGTTTCAGCTTTTTTGGATGATTAGGTGCATAATAAACAAGATGTTCATTCTTACTTTCTTGCAAGAAATGAGATGAATCATCTGAAATAGATTAAGTTGAAATTACGTTTATAACTTAAGTTATGATATGAATTTGTATTATAATTTGTAGGAAGAAAACTCAGAGTGTATCATGATTTGGGATTGTGAAGATAATTGTTAGAATCAATTATACTTTTAATTATAGGACAAGTTAAAATAGAATATTCCTTCTATCCATTATGTTTTAATAGTGTACTAGGACTCTTTATATTGACTTCACTTTAAGTTAGAAAGTATGAAGTAATTGATGTCCTCATAACAGGGTTGTTTAATTGAAACAATTAGTGGAATGCAATTGTTTTAAGGATTAGTGATTATCATGCTCAAATGTTTTAAGAAATGAGATGAATCATCTGAAATAGATTAAGTTGAAATTACGTTTATAACTTAAGTTATGATATGAAGTTGTATTATAATTTGTAGGAAGAAAACTCAGAGTGTATCATGATTTGGGATTGTGAAGGTAATTGTTAGAATCAATTATACTTTTAATTATAGGACAAGTTAAAATAGAATATTCCTTCTATCCATTATGTTTTAACAGTGTACTAGGACTCTTTATATTGACTTCACTTCAAGTTAGAAAGTATGAAGTAATTGATGTCCTCATAACAGGGTTGTTTAATTGAAACAATTAGTGGAATGCAATTGTTTTAAGGATTAGTGATTATCATGCTCAATTGTTTTAAGAAATGAGATGAATCATCTGAAATAGATTAAGTTGAAATTACGTTTATAACTTAAGTTATGATATGAAGTTGTATTATAATTTGTAGGAAGAAAACTCAGAGTGTATCATGATTTGGGATTGTGAAGGTAATTGTTAGAATCAATTATACTTTTAATTATAGGACAAGTTAAAATAGAATATTCCTTCTATCCATTATGTTTTAACAGTGTACTAGGACTCTTTATATTGACTTCACTTCAAGTTAGAAAGTATGAAGTAATTGATGTCCTCATAACAGGGTTGTTTAATTGAAACAATTAGTGGAATGCAATTGTTTTAAGGATTAGTGATTATCATGCTCAATTCATTGAACTGACCTGTGCTAGCAATTTTTGTAGATGGTCTTTGTAAGTGGTAAAGGAAGAAAAAATCTGATATGACGCATTGACTGTTCTAAATTGGTTTTTATGAATAATTCTTATTTGATTTCTAAACTGTATTGTGAAAAGAAAAGTTACCTCTTTTGTTGAAGGCTATTGTTTTAAAGTATGCCCAAAGTGCATAAGTTGTAATTGTATGGGTTTGGAAATGAATGAAATAGTGATAAATTACCTATGTAGAATGTGTAACTTATCTGGTTGGGATGATATTCTTATTATCTGTATGAATGAGTGTGCATTCTTATTGTTTTATACAATGGATTATAGATGAATTTATTAAGTAAGCCATAGCTAATTATATGGCTGAATACTACATTCTTAATTAGTGATTCATTATAACTTATGATTGTGATTAAAAACTGTAAATAAGATCACTGCATTTAAAGGAACATTGAGAGTGGGTTATGCCCTAAAATTTAAGTATAAGAAGAGGAGGACTTTCCCCTCTTGTAATACACAAATTATAAAAGGAATATATGGTTATAAATAACTAAGACTTAATAGTATTAAGTCTGATATGTCTCAGCCTATTAGGTTGATACATTTCCTTCGTTGGATAAGTTATTTTAAAATAGTGAAACTTAGATTGTTGTTTTCCTTTTTTGAGATAAAAGTTTGTTAGGTCTTAACCGATAACCAAGAAGAAATCTTAAGTTAATTAAGACCCTTTTGTAAAGCTGAACGCTAATTACAAAATGGTAACTTAAAGAGTGTTGGACTCGGGGTTAGGGAAGGCTACCTAAATATGTATTTATGTAACCCAAATATAACTTAACGTAAGTAAATTCTTGGAGGTATGTACATATTTTCAAGGATATTTCATAGGATGTTGACACACGTCAACTACAAGGTTGTATGTTTGAGAAGATTAGGATCTTCTCGAGGATACAAAAATGCAGATGACATGTGGCAACACCCTTCTGCATTGATCATTAAGATTTACACACCTGGAACTTGATCAAGATTTCTATCTAGGACTGGTTAGCACTATAATCAGGTTATGAGGAAGCCCTTTGAGACTCAGGGTACCTTGACACATGGGGTTAAATTTAGTTGATCCAGTATGCCAACTTACCCTTAGTCTTTTAGAGCCTCTTCATATCATGGACTATGATGTTAACTTGAACTAGAGTGAAACCTTGGGTCAAGGGGGACTGACAGAAGTCAGTATAAAACGTTCTATATAACAATAGAGTTAGGTGAAGGACGTATTCTGGATTGACAATTATTCCTTTAAGGAATAATTAATACAAACAGTATGTTATAAATCTTTGGCTAAATTATCGCAAGCTATTGATTGCATTGTCCTATATCACCTAGTCTAAGGATCGTGATGCTGATGAATTTTGGTAACAATTATTTAGATAGGTTCCTTGGGTAGATCACTTAGAACCCAGAATAGGGTAAGGGAACCATGAATATGAAGTATTCAGTAGAATACTCTGAGCTCAATGTTACACATGAATAGATTGGTAGTTCACCGAGTCACGGAATGTATAGATCGGTGGTACACAGAGTCATTACAGCTGCATATGGTTCTCAGTTATAAGAATGATTGTTATGAGATGTGTGCTCTAAATTATGTATTTAGAATAGAGAACATTAATCATGCTAAAAAAAATCCTTGTTTCTAAAGTATTAAAATGGGAATGTTACATTGCTTTCCAAGTGTCCATGTTGTCCTTCAATGGATCATGCTTAATCTGATCTGATCTCTCCACTTTCTGCAATGATGTCTTTATTTTAATCTTAATCTTTTAGATCAGGTTCATTCCTTTATCTGAGGATCCAAATGGATGTTACCTTTTTATGATTGGGAAGGTGGTTAGAGGAATAATATGCCTTGATATTTAGGTTTGGACCAAGTCTTATTCATTTATCGAAATATGCTATGAATAGGTCTATGGTGAGGTGTCTATTCATTTAATTAAAGTAATTAAATTAATAATGGGGTGAGGATGGGTATTAATTTAATTATAAATAATTCAATTAATGTTAATGTGGGGTAAAAGGGTCATGGTTAGGTGAATGTGTGTAAGCTAGTTATTCGAAAGGGGACCAAGGGGAGTGTGACCCGATTTTGGTGTCTATATTTTTCCCCTTTTTGTTGGGCAGCCTGTATTGGTAGGCGGTGTGACCAAAATGAAGTTTGGTCTTTGCCCCATGTGAATTTAGGGTGAGAAGGTGGATTTAGGTGCCCCAGATAGGGGCTTGAGTGATCCTCCCCTCAAATCAGGAACCGATGATGAAGATAAGGGATGGGTGGGTGGTTTGAGAAAAAAGGGTTAGGTGTGAAGAAGGTGAGGGTCAAGGGTATGGTGATTGTAAAAGGTAGGGTGGGTGATTACGTAGAGAATTCAAACATACACACACATTGTAAAATTCCATGAGATATAAGGGTTTCTCAACATAAAAAATTTACATTAGCTAGGGTCGTAAAGGTCATCCAAACAAGGGTTGTTAAGGTCTGGTATCCAGGGTAAAGGATACGGCCCGAGCACTCAATGAAGTAAAATGCAAGAACACACAGGTGTGGTTCTGGTACATTCATAAGGTCAAGGTTTGTTTGGAAAAAGGTCATGGCCATAGGCAAAGTAAGGCTATTAGGCTGAGAAAAATAGGTACCATTGTTGTAAAATGCAACAAGTGAGGACATGGTAATATCCACATAATCAATGATTAGGTGGGTAGGTGTGGGTAGGGTAGGTGGAGGTAAAAATAGGTAATGGGTAGTGTCAAACAAACATACGCACACATAGAGATCCCAACATGGTATCAGGTCAAACAACTTGTAAAATCTACATCATCCAAGGTCGACTGAGTTATCCAAATAAGAGTTGTTAAGGCCCGGTATCTAGGGTAAAGGATAAGGTTCAGACACACAATGAGGTAAGATGTAGGAACTTATATGTGTGGTTCTGGTACATCCAGAGGTTAAAAGGTCAAGGTTTGTTTAGATAAGGGTCACAACCAAAGGCAAGGTATGGTTGGTAGGCTAACAATGGGGTAAAACATCGCAAGGTAAAGTGAGTGTGAAAGGTTGATGGTCACATTACGGGAGGTCAGGGGTGGGTAAAAATAAGGTGTGGCATAGGTAAGGCCATCGGAGGGGCATAAATATGCCCCAGCTGATGGTGAGGTGGGGTGATAAATGATGAGGTCCGTAGGATGAGGTGGAGGGCCAGGGTCAACTTCAAGTTAGGTAAAAAGGGTTGCGGGCAAGTAGCGAAGGTGTAATGGGTTACCATGGGGTCAACATGGGTAACTGACACTGGTCATGTTTAACTGATGCTGGTCTAGGGAAACTGACCACGGTATGCTAGGGCACATGAGTGATGTTGGTCTAGGTAAAATTGACGTTGGTCAAGTCAGGGAGAGGTTAAAAAAGGAAATTTCCACTTTTTGTGGAATCAGTTGTAATTTTACAAAGAGGAGAAAATGACAGAGGAGAGAGAAGAAGGTGGAAAGCAACTGAGAGATATTGAGAGCTAAGTTGGTGAGCCTCATAGTAGGTGATCAGTAGGTGATAGGTGGGTCCACGAGATCTATTTGATCGATTCGGTTGGTTGGAGGTGAGGAGGTCAGTTGGTGATTGCAGGGGCAGGAGATGGATTGAGGGGACCATCGGTGTAGTGGCCTAATGTGCCACCATGGAGATGGAAGCATGACTAGGTATGAGTCAATCCTATTCCTTGTGTTGTGAGGTAGACTGGTGGATAGAGGTTGAGTGAGGTAAAATGGGTTTTGGGGGGGAAAGTGAATTTTGAATTTGAGAAGAAAAATCAGGTGTAATATGAATAAGCAAGTGTGGATTTAGGTAAATGAGGAATGGGGAAGGGTTGGAGGGGGTTTTAGGTAGGAATGGGTGGGTAGTTAGGGAGAAATGGAGAAGTTTTAAGGGAAATCAGGGTTTGGTGTTGTAGATTTTTACTGCAACAGTGACTGACGTCAACCAAGGGTTGGCCGACGTCGGTTGGTGTGACCCGATAATAGTCACAGATGAGGTGAGTGATGCCGATTGTGGTAGACCACGAGAAGTCAAGATAAAATGATGCTAGTCAAAATTTGAAGGAAAATGGGCTTATAATGAGTGGGATGGGTGGGTGAGGGATGGCAAGAGATAGAAAGGTAGGGTTTCCTGAAAATAGCTTGGTTAAGGGGGATGAATAGGTATGGTTAAGGTTTAATAATATGATGGTTTGGTGGATACAGGTGAGAGATCAGATGCAGATGTGAGATTGGGTACCACCCCTTCTTGTGGAGGTGTGAGGGAGCATGATAGTCAATGATAAGAGCCATGTTGCAGAGGTCAGCCTGATTGGGGTTGAGTGCTACCGACACATAGTCTAGGAGCCAAGTTTGATGGTCACCCTCATCGACAGATGGGACTCGGTGACTAATACATTCCATCTTCCGATGGGTGAGATCACAGTCACCCTGGAGGATCTATACAGGATCTTGTGGTTATCGATAGTGGGGATGTAGGTGTATTTAATATCCTCAAAGGAATATGAGGAGTTGATGTTGACCATGTTTTGTGAGGGGTTGGTGGAGTTGAGGTTCCATAGCACCAGTATGAGCTGCAGAGATATGTATCAGGCCCATTCGGAGGAGATGAGGCTAGTGGTGTTGCTGATGGAGGCAATGTGCTATTTTACACTGCTAGATGCCTAGGGTGGAATATTTCCATGATCATTAATGGGGGTTCTGCATGATATGGTGGAGGACAGGACTCGTTTTGCATGGGCACTTCCTAGTGTAGTTGTACAAAGATCTATGGGCTTATGGGCAGCTACGGAGGTTCATCCTATGTTTCTCTTTCTTACTACACTATTGGGCGTATGAGCACATCATATGTGTTCATCTAGTAGGCATGCCTTGAATTGATGCATTTGAGTCAATATTTGTGTGGGTGGGTTAGAGATGATGGGTACCTACTATTGGAGAGCACCGAGAGGCTAGGGAGACTCACTATGTAGCGTATTATTGGCATTTACTACAGGGGTTATCAAGCGTGGACATCATCTAGAGGCCATATGTAGGTTTTCCATCATATAGGTAGATGTATGATGAGCTAGATGGACTAAAACTATTATAATGGACAGAGGGGAATTGTGCTGGAGAGCATGAGATGATACCCGTAGATAGGTTCAGATGGTAGTTTGTGCTACCTCAAGATATACCCCCACCCTTCCCATAATATAGGAGGGATGACATGGAAAGGCATCTGCCTCTACCATAATTGACAATACCGAAAGGGCATGAGGAGCATGTAATAGATCGGAGGATTGATGATGTCGGGGTTACTAATAGATACAAATAGTGGTGGGCCACACATTTATGAGTAGTACCGCTGAGGTGGGGGTAGCCAAATTTAGACACCATCATTGTTCAAAGGGATTCCTTACAGGGGTAGGTGGCTACTCCTAATTAAATAGTTGGGGATAGTGCAGGGACAATTGACAGGGTCAGAGGCACATGTGGACACTTTGCAGGCACATGTGGCTGCCATACAGGTCCAGGTAGCATAGGGAAAAGTACATGCATAGGGCAGAGATGAAGATGGGATATAGGTAGCCACCCTATAGGCACATGTTGCAAGTTTGCAGGGCTAGTTTGCCACTGCACAGGCATAGGTTGTCACCCTCTAGGCCTAGGTACAGGCACAGGGGCATAGGTTGATAACACCATAGCAGGTTCAGGGGTAGGGTTCCACTTTACAGGTAGGGGTAGGCTAGGGTCCCATGGGACAGGTACAGGGTTAGAGGCTGATAACACCTCCATAAATAGTACCTATAGCCAAGTTGAGGGATGTCCTAAGAGAGGTGAGGTATTATCAGGATCTTTTGATGGCCACAGGGATAGATTTCCTATCCTATGGAGAGTATAGAGCACAACAGGCCTTGAGTGAGAGGACCAGATCATTGACCCATAGTGTGGAGAGCATAGGGGGCCATCGAACCCTGAGACAAGGTTATGGTGAGGCTACAAGTTCATAGAGGCCATCCCCAGGTGAGGTACCAATAGAATAAGGCTACGACCCATGGTTGGTGGTGAGATGTTAGCAGAATGCTGCACGATAGTGGAGGAGGAGACAAGTGAGATTGATATGGAGGATATCTTATAGGGTGATGCTTGATAGCTGTATATACCTCTTTTTTTGTGTAGTTTTTTTATATATATACTGGCCTATGTGCCAAAGAGAGTGAGGATGTATACGAGATTTTTGAGATTTTGGATCATATGCCAACCTACATGCCAAATATGGCGAGGCTATATATGAGAGTTTTATATTTTTGATCATGTACCGGCCTATGTGCCGAAGATGGTGAGGATGTATATGAGAGGTTTTAAGAGATTCACATTATTTGGTATCAGTGTATATTGTATGGATACATAGATTTGTATGATGATATGGATAATTTGTTGATGATGTACTTGTGTAGGTCGAATTTGATTGTTATGTATAAATGGATGGAAAATAGGTGTGTTTAGGCATGGATGAGTCAAGTAATAGGCATGATGGAGTAAGGTTATGTTTAGGCATGGTGGAGTCAAGCTATAGGAATGGTTGAGTCAGGTGGTAGGCATGGTTGAGTTAGGTCATAGGCATGGTGGAGTCAGGTTATGTGTAGGCATTGTTGAGTCAGGTTATAGGCATTATGGAGTCAGGTTGGTTTAGGCATGAGGTATTGTCAAAGTTGTAGGTAACATGGGGGACAAATTGTGATCTATATATAGGTTATTGTTTTTATTTCCAAATATGTACTATAGTGGAAATGTGAAAATGATAAATGAATGATTTGATTATGTAATAAAAATGTTTATTAATTGATGCATGTTTGGTTTGATTTCCAGTTATTGATATAAAATGGAAACTAACTAGGGTAGAATGTGAATAAGAAAGTGAAAGAGGGAATTGGTTAGGGTAAAGAGTGGCTGAGCCAACCTCCAAGGGCCCCATGCCCTTGAAGTACTGCCTATATAGTCCCAGAAAAAAGGGACCTCAGGCCAATGTAGTTCTCCCATAAGCTAGGGAAGAGTATGATGAAGTAGAGGAATGGGTTGGTAGGTGTTAGACATGGTTGAATGTAGGTCATAGGCATGGTCGAGTTGTTTTATGTAACATTCCTATTTTAAGACTTTAGAAACAAAGGATTTTTTTTAGAGTAATTTTCCCTATTCTAAATACGTAATTTAGAACATACATTCCAAAACAACCATTCTTATAACAGATAACCATATGCAGCTGTAATGACTCGATAAACTACCAATCTATTCATGTTTAACACTAAGTATTGAATACTTTTCTGTATACTACATATACTTGGTTCTCTTACCATGTTCTGGGTATTAAGTGATCTATATAAGGAACCTAACTGAATAGTTGTTACTAATATTCATCTGCATCCCGATCCTTAGACTAGGCGACATAAGACAACGTAACCAGCAGCTTGCGATACTATTTGTATTACTTATTCCTTGATGACATACTTGTCAATCTAGAATATGTCCTTCACCCCCACTCTATTGTTATCTAGAATGTCCTTTACTAATTTCTGTCAGTCCTCTTGCCCAAGTTTTAACCCTAGTTCTAGTTAACAACGTAAGTTATGATAGGAAGGATCTCATAAAGATGTAGGATAGATTGGCATACTGGGTCAACCTAAGTAAACCCTGTGTACCAAGGTACCCTGAGTCCTAGAGGGCTACTTCACATCATAACTATACTACTTCTCAGTCTTGGAGAGAAACTAATTTCAAGTCCAAAAGTGTGTAGATCTAGACAATCAATGCAGAAGGGTGTTTCCACATGTCAAATATAGTTTTGTATCTTTGAGAAGATCCTAATCTTGTCAAAGGTATAGCCCTGTAGTTGGTGTGTGCCAGCATCTTACAGAACAACCTCATTGAGATATATATATATGCTTAGGAGATTATTAAATTTTAATTAATTTGGATTCTTAAAAGTAGATTTCAACAACCCTGCACAACTCTAATCCAACTCTCTCCCTAAGTTCTTTTCCAAATCAGGTGCCATTACACCGTGAAAAACTTTCTTAACTTAAGATTTCTTTCTATCTTCATTAATTTTGGCTCAACAAACAACTACCAAGAAGAAAGGACAACAACCTCTTAAGTTCCATTTAACGAGACTTAACCACTCAAGGAAGTGTAACAACCACCGAGGTTAAAACATAGTAGTTTTTATTAAATGAAATTTAATGATATATATCATATCTTCCTTCTTGTCCACTTTTTCATAAGAGAGGAAGAGTCTTCCTCTTCATGGTTAAGTTCTAAGGTTTAACACACCCTTTATGTCCTTTACAAATTTCATAGTTTCCATTGTAAGTTCATTATACGTTAGTTTTATAGTAAGAGATGTTTTAATAGGATCATTGAAATTTTGCAACTTATTTAGTTGCATCACAATTAGAGAATTACTCTAAATCCCTTTTTCTTACTTATCCAAGAACACTCATTGAAACATATAAATAACTTGAAGAATATTAATAGGATAGGATTCCATTTCTTTTTACAAAAGTACAAGATAATTTATATACTTCATTCAAGTAAATTCTCATTCTACATTTCATTTTCAAAACTTATACATTTACAACTTATGCATTTCATACATACTTCATGACAACAAGCTTCATTCAAAAGAGAATAACTTTTATTTTTTCTCAATACAACTTAAGAGAAGATCATAATTCTTCACAAGAATCAACTTAGATCAACTAATGCATCATATAAGTTTTTGCCTTCTTTCATCACTTACGAAGTTGATCTACAAAAATTGCTAGTACGGGTCAGTTCAATGAACTGAGCATGATAAGCACTAAGCCTTAAAATTAAGTGCATTCCACTAATTGTTCCAATAAAAACAACCCTAATTTAATGAACAACTAGTAGTTCATACACCCTAAGCATAAGTACTATCAATAAAAGAAGAGCAATACTAAACCAGGATTAATAAAAAGAAGAACATAATATAATCTATAAAATCTGTCTTACAAATTAAAGTATAATTGATCCCATCAATTATCTTTACCATACAAAAAATCCTAATATCTTATTGCTTCCAATTCTACCAAATATAATACAACACTTATCTTTACTATAAGATACATGAGTGTTTACAATATATTCCCTCTTTGGATGTTTCATCTAATTTTCAAGTAAAAAGGAGAGAAACCATTCCCATTATGCCAAAGTACATAACGTCAACAAGGCATAAATAGGTGTATATCAAGATTTAAACTATTCCTTTAAAGGTCCTCTACTTTAAAATTCAATATTTTAAGGTATTCATCATAACAGATCCAATGAAAGAAATCCAAGAAGGAATGATGGATTAACATACAACCACTAGTTTGTAATTTCTTTTTTCCAACCTATCATCAATCTCTTTCTACTTCATTTCAGTCAAATGACAAGTGCAAAAATACTAATTAAGTACCGATTCTCTTTCCAATAAGAATAAAATCAGAAGGTTCCAAATAATGGACTTAACCCAACTGCATTAGAAAAGGAGACCTAACAGGATAAGATCCCAAACTATATTCATTTCTTTCAACTTAATAAAATAGCTTTACCTCCTCTCATACATGCAGTTTAAGTTCATGCAAGAGTTCCAAGGAAAGAGAATAGGATCAAATTCAAGTAAAATGAAAACTAAATGCTACCTTCCCTTCTAAATCTTCACATTATAATGCATGAATTCTACCTTCCATTGGGAGCATTGTAACAATGAAGTTCATACACAGTCCAAGGATAGTAAAGTTTCACAGTTTATCTTTCAAATACTTATCACTCTTTCATTGGACCAGAACATCCTCAAGGTAAGAAGAAAACATGCAACATTTTTCTTTCTTAGGACCCTTTAACATCCAATAGTGAAGTTCCATCAATCCATACCATTAATTTTCCCCCCTTTCTATACTCAATGATAAAATAGTGAAGTTCAACACACACTCATAGTCAAGTTTGAATCACAATTAACCTTCCAAACTTAAACATTCATTTATTAGACCCATCAAGAGACAAGAAATCTAAGTATATGATACACTCAAAGTTTTCCAATAGTTAAGGCAGAACTATCTTGATAGTATTCCCATGCATCACTGCAAGAACTACAGATTGAGATTCCAAATACAAGACAACCAACAAGGTCATTCCAATCAAAATCTTGAAGAGTTAATTCAAAAACCTACTAAGCCATGCTTCCAGTTTTCTTTTACACATGTAGTTTATTCAAAAGGATTCTGAACCTAGAACCACTCCATCCAGTAATAAACTTAATTTAAATTACAAGATAAAAAAACTAATTAAAAATACGTCCAGTCAAAGACTCGAATTACAAATCCAAACACAATGTAAAGCATAAGCTCCCTCAAAGGATCAAGATCATTTAAATGCTTTTAACCAAGTTCGGGTAACAACATGTTCCCTCTTTAGTTTATAAATTAGTTGAAAGACTATAATGACTGAACCAACACATTGTTCAGGTTACTTATTTCCATTAAAAACACCAAGTAACAGAGTGATTGCATAGTTTTGCATTACAATATCACATTCACAAATTCATAAATACACCAACACCATGATGCTAGACCGAGTACACTGAAACTACTTATAAATAGTTTAGAGTAAGAATAAAATCTTGCATTTTCAGTTAATCATCCTATCAAACCCTGTTTCATATGGATTGTAATATTCTTAATAGAGATCTGACCCGACGACAACAAGATACGAAATTTGGGTTCATAACGAACCAATAATAACAGTTAAATAGTCATAAGGACAATAGTTCACAAGCACCATGCCTTAAGAGGCTTTGAACAACAGTCTAACTTATCTAAGATAACAATAATAGGTTCCAAGTTAGATGTAGTTTTCAACAATAGCCACAGTTTTCGCAAGTTGTAATACAAAAAACAAGTCCTATATGGTTTTTCTAGTGCATGCAAACTTTACAACAATCAAAGTTTCTGCAAGGTGAGATACAAAAACAACAAGCCATATATGGATTAATCCATAGTCTGTTTAACTATGAAATAAAATGCTAACGCCATAGAGCCAAGAATATCTACCAAAGTTCTATCTACTAAAACAAGATTCCAACAAATAGCTCAAATTTGTTTGCAAATATCCATAAGAACTGGATTTCCTTACCAGTTCGAGTTCACAAAACACAACAAGTTCACAAAAACTAAACTCAACAAACACAGGCAGATCTCAGTAATAATTATAGGCCGTAAAAGAAGTAGAAACCAAACAACAATTTCCAACAGCTGAAGAAGCTAAACAGAGTTAGCAGTTTTGTTCACGTATGCATAGTTCCTTTGTGCAAAAGACAATACAACAAAAGATTTCAACAGAATCATGTATAACATAAATTCAAAACCCAAAATGTAAGTTTTACAAAACCCATCAATCTATTAACCAGATAAAGCATGAAATGCACAAACTCATCAGAGAAAAGTTTTTTTAATGAAAACACTTAGAGGAAAGAAAGAGATTTTAACAGTTAGAGCCTATCATGCCTGATAGTGTCACTGTAAAATTGAAGAAGACCTCTAGCCAAACTCGCTTCTTCTTCTCTTCTACACGAAAGATAAAACAACCAAATACTTATTCCACTATGCTTCTTATACACTCCACGAAACAAAAATAGATTTAAAACCTCTAAAATAGCCATGAAGTGTAGTTTAAACTATTGGTTTGAAAAACCAGAGTGCCTGTAGAAAGAAAATCAGAGAACATGCAAAATGAAACAACCCAACAAAAATCCACTGACATGCCTACCTAGGTAGTTTGGGCTCAATAGCAAAAAAAAATTAATTTCATTTACTCCATATCTCCCACCCAATCTTCCTTGCCACCAGCTACCAATTTTAGCGATCATCAAATAAAAAATAACATGTATTTCCATTTTTAGTGATACTGCCACCTAAGCCTCCACCAAACCAACTAACCCCTACCAAAGTTGGCGGTCTGTATGTATTAATAAACCTTATCAACATCATCATAAATTCCTTAGGAACAGTTGCCACTATGCATGTGACCCCCCTTAAGTCCCAATTCATATCTATTATTTTAGGATAGGTTAGACTGCTTAGGTTAGATCTTAGAAAGAATTTAAATTTATACCTTAGGATATAACACTAACAACTAACCCCCATCATGGCCTTAGAAATTAGGTTAGATAATTTCCATATAGGTACATAATTCAAAGTGCCATAGATTTAAAATACTAGGTTAGGTTACAATAATACCTTTTAGTATTAGGATCTTGTAGGTTAATCCTCAATAGGGTCCCAGATATCTCTTATGCCGTGAACAAGCTGCATTCCAATTTTATTAGCAATGACCTGTCATGGTTGATCTTCAAGAACCCAAGCCAAACAACCTACTGAATGGAAGTATGTTCACATAGAAATTAAAGAACTTGCAATAACAAAGTTCAGTCCAACATGTATCTTAACTCTTGGAATGTCAATTTTACCATTCATTTAATGAAGAAGATTTCAAACATCCCTTGGATCACTAAAATTGATCCAAGGATGAGTCGGATAAAGAGACAAGTTTACACTGTTAAACCAGATTGCAAATCAGCTACCAGAAGTGAAAAATGGATTCAGAGAAGTCATTCTAGTTCAGTAAAAGGATCTTAAGAGTAGAAAAGACTTATCCATATCAAGCATGATTTCCAATAATCAAAAGAACATATCCTTATACGGAAAATCTCATATGAACACTTGAATGCAAAGGAGGAAAATAACAATAGTCAAGGGTGTTACATTTTTAATCTAGAGGTGTCGATGATCTGGTCCTATACAGGATAATCAATAAGTACAGAAGAAGGTGAATGGTAAGAGGTGGAAAAAGATCTATTTAATTCATAAGAACCCTAATGAGTCTACCATACCCCAGATGGGCTTATGAATGAAATACCCTAAAGGTTTTACATAATGGACCATTGTAAGGGTGAAGACATTCACATAATCACGAAATGGTGTGGTTGTGGCAAGCCCTTTGAGTTGAGAGAAAATTAGGGTGAAAAACGTAATGAGGTAAGAGTGGGTGGTTTAGAATAACTTAGTGTACAACAACATGTTTGTCTCAGCGAGAACCCCATGTTCAAAAAAATGCAAGTCCATAACAAAAATTTCATCATTTTCTTCATTTTTTTATATTAAATAGATTGATCGATGTGGGAATTCTATGTGGGACGAGAAGATTTTCTCCTTAAGGTCTTCATGAAGCTGATCGATGTGAGAAGCTTCCAGATATTTTTATTATATTTTTGGAATGACTTGATATAGTTGTCCTTCAAGGGAGTAGTCTATTTATAGATGTGGAATTAGAGTGAAGAGATTTCCATTTTGAGGGAGTCATATTTTCCTAGAAGTTTGACTCAAGGAGTTGCTTCCCTTTTTGTTTTGGACGTTTAAGTCATGGACAAGACCATAGAGGAAGGGTAGGTTCTTATTTGGATGAAAAAACCATAGTACATAGGAATTAACTATGAAAGGGGTGGTTTAAAGTGATGAATGACCATGGGATTCCATCCTGGAGAAGATAAAAAGTATCCATGAGAATCATGCTATGAGTAGAGTTATGGTATTTATATTGAAGATAAGGCTGAAAGGCGACAGGGAATCACATGATTCTTTTTTAGTTGTGGATCCTCAAAAATGGGTAATATGGAAGGTGAATAGGGGTCAAGGGATGAGCGATCAACTAACAGAAAGTGATATAGGAATTAATGTCAGCAATAAAATTGTTGAAGATGTAAGGCATTAATGGGCTCATGTTCAGGTTTACCTTTGAGTGAAGACAAATGATAAGCATCTGATCTATACGCATGGGTAACGATATAGGGTCTGAGCCAATTAGGGGAAAGTTTTCCCCGTTTACTTTTCTCCTCTTTAGTTACATGTTGATTTTCCTTCAGGATGAGGTCGCCAAATTGAAAGATTCATTCATGAACACATTTTTTAGAGGCACGTTTGATATATTTTTGGTAGATTTTGAGATGGTCAAGAGCATTAAGACGATGTCCATCTATTAACTCAAATTGCACCAAAAAATATTGGCAAAAGTAATCATTGTTGAGCATGTTTTGTAGTGAGATGCAGAGAGATGGAATTTGGAATTTGAGAGGTAAGACAACCTTTGTACCCTAAACCAAAGAAAAGAGTGAAGAAGCAGTCAAAGTGAAAATACTAGTATGATAAGCCCATAAGGTGAAAGGAATGTGCTTATTCCAATCCTTCCCAGTATCGTTGATTACCTTTATAAGAATTTTGTTCAAGGTTTTATTGGTTGATGTGTCTTTCTCATTATTTTGCGGATAATAAGGTGATGAGAAAATGAGTTAGATGCCAAAATCATCATATAGTTTGCATAAGGTTTTGTTTTTGAATTAATTTCCATTATAAGTGATCAGGCGGTGAGAAACACCAAAGAAAAAAATGATGTGATAGTTGATGAATTCAAATATTTTCTTGGATTTTGTAGAAATGAGGGGAATGGCCTCTACCCATTTAGTGTAATATTCAGTAGTGATTATGATCCATTGGTGGCATTGTGAATAATGGGGGCTGATCTCATCGACAAGGTCTAAACCCCATTGAGAGAAAGGCCAAAGGTATCATGCAACCTGTAAGGCATGACTAGGTGTGTGATGGAGATTAGCATGTTGCTGGAATTTCACACAACATTTGACATAATCACAACAGTCGCAGTTTAGGGTTGGCCAATAATAGCCGAGGTGAAGAATGTGTTTTTTGATAGCTAAACCACTAAAGTGATGTCTAAAAATTCCATCATGGACTTCCTTAATGGTGTAGGGAATTTCAGAACTTGTAAGGCATTGTAAGAGAATGCCATTGAAGTTGCGCTTCTAAAGAAGACCACCCATGATGACATAACAGGAGACACTTTTAAGAAAGTCACATTTTATATTACGAGTGAGATCAGTAGGTAGAATGGAAAGGGAAAGATAGCATGCATATTGCTTATACCAAATGTCACATGGGTCAAGGGAAATGGTTCCGATGGAGTAGACCTCACGAGGTAAATAAGAGGGCGATTTTATCCTTTGTATTGTGACAAAGATTTTAGAGTCAGTGGGACAAGCAGGTATCTGAGAAGCCAAGTAGGCCATGGTATCCACAAATTTATTAGTAGAACATGGGGTGGTTTGAAGTGCGTAATGGTCAAATCTAGCTAAAACTATGTCTATGTGATGCTTATACTTTTGAAGTATCTCATTACAACACTGGTATATACCATTGACTTGGTTTATGACCAGTTGAGAATCACCAAAGATATTGATTGACTTAACATCTAAGGCATAAGAAACCTAGAGACCCAATACGAGTGCTTTGTATTCAGAAATATTATTTATACAATCAAAATTGAGTTTGAAAGACAAAGACATAGGTTCACCATTAAGGGGAACAAGGATAACACTAGCCCCACCCCCACACTAATAGTTGGAGCCATCGAAGAAGAGTGTCATTTGGTAAGTGGGTTCTTCTAGGGAGAGGGTAGCTATAGACTCATCAGGGAAATTGAAGTTAGATGGTTGATTCCTAGAAAATAGGTGCATCGGCCAGTTGGTTAGCAATAGCTTGGCCCTTGATGGATTTTTTATGAATGAATTTAAGGTTGAGGTTGGCAAGAAGCATAAGCCACTGTGTGACATGTTGATGTTGATAGGGTTTGGCATACATATAGTTTAGTGGGTCAGTATTAGTAATGAAAAAGGTTTTTTGGTTGAGTAGGTAATGGAAGAGTTTGGTGGTAATGAACACTAAGGCTAGGCAGATTTTTTTAGTGTGGGTATATCTAGTTTTTTAGTCCATAAGGGTACGGCTGATGTAATAAAGCACTTGCTCTCTGTGCTGCTCGTCACGATGAGAAATCATGACACCTAAAGAATGGTCAGTGGTTGAAATATATAGGTAAAAGGGCTGGTAATCATTAGGAGGAATGAGCACTAGTGGTTGAAGGAGGTATTGTTTTAAGGCTTCAAAGGATTTATGACATTCATCATCCCATTTGAATGAAATGTCCTTGAGAAGATGATGAAATGGTTGACAGTGGTTAGAAAGTTACGAGATAAAACAATGAATATATTACAACTTACCTTATAGGATTCAAAGTTGATGGAGGTTAGTGGGCAGAGGAATTTCAAGAATAGCATTGACTTTAGCGGGATTGAATTTTATGCCACGTAAAGAAACAATAAAACCAAGGATTTTTCTAGAAAGTACTGCAAAGATGTACTTATTTTGTTGAAGATGAACACAATACTTGATGAAGAGATCAAATATGACTTTAAGGATGTGGAGGTGTTTCGTGAAATGTTTGGATTTGGAAAGAAGATCATCTATGCAATCTTCCAATATGTGATGCATGGTATCATAGAAGATGTAATTCATGGCTTGTTGATATGTAGCACCAACATTTTTAAGGCCAAAGGAATGACTCAATATCAAAAATTCCCCCAAGGGGTGATGAAAGTAGTCTTGTGTTGATCTTCTGGAGCTAGTAATATTTGATTGTAGCCCAAGAAACCATCCATGAGTGATAGCCTTTCATGGCCAGCAGTGAGATCAACTAGTTGGTCAATTCTAGGTAGGGGAAAATCATCTTTGGGACAAGGTAGGTTGAGGTCACAGAATTCCGTGCAAATGTGGGGCGCCCTGTCACCTTTGTGATAGGAACAATGTTAGAAATACATTAGGGATATTCAATGGGTAAGATAAAGGAAATTGAGAGAAGGAATTGAAGCTCTTCTTTGACTAGAAGAGCAATGTGAGGCTGCATTTTTCATAGCTTTTGTTTGATGGGTTTGGCATCATGAATGGTTACAATATTGTGGACCATAATTTTTTGGTCAATACCGGGCATATCATCACAGGACCATAAAAATGCATTGCTATGGTCTTGAAGGAAAGAGGTAAAGGCTTCATGTTTAGTAGGGTCTAAATATTTTCCTATCTTTAGAATGTGCGGGTTGTCCTGAGTGTTAATATTAATTTCGATGGTCGATTCATTCAACATGGTTTGCATCTTAAAAGGTAATAACCATTAAATATAAGAATCCTCTGCCCCCAAGTAAGTGAGAATGGATTCATCATCTTGACACTGAATGACATTAATAGAAGGTGTATCATCATTGATCATGCTAGGATACAAGAGTGGGAGAGTAGAGGGAGTTTCTCCATCATGTTGATAGGTCAAAGGTTCTAGGGAAATGGTGTTTACGAAAAAATAGTTAGGAGGAATAGATTCAGGATCTATGGACTCCGTGGGGGAAGATGGTAATGTGGGTGAATGAGGTGGGGAAGGTTTTCCATCCTGAATGATGTCAATGTGAGCCTTCTTGGAAGGTGGTGCATCAAAACCAATGCCACTACGGTCATTGTGTTTATGAAAAGTACATGAAATGATAATATGGTGGCCCTATTCATAAAAGTTGAAGCCAAATCCTTTCCATGTGTACCAGTGGAGGAAAGTGTGAGAAAAGCAACGATTAGTGAGGGAATGTAGGTTAGATGAAAAATTTTGGGTTTGGGATGGACGTTTGGGTTTATAGGTGGAAATATCAAGTCCCTCATATGTTAGATTAGTGCGAAGGTGGGGAGGGCCATAAGGAAAAACTTCACCTATGTGGATGTCATAACTGGGGTGTAGACACAGGTTTCCATACTCTTATGGGATGAGGAAAGTGTCAATATTGTATAGGCAGTATTCCCCCAGAGTGAGGTGTTGAAAAACACCTTCTAAGGGATCAATAGTCAATATGTGGGTAGTGGGGATAGATGACTCACTAGAAGATGGGGAAATAGGTGAGTCAATAGTAGAGGCTGTAGCAGTAGTAGGGATAGAAAGGTTAGATGTGGGAGAGGTGGTGGTAGCCTTGGTGGATGGATGTGTATGTGAAGGTGAATTAGGGATAGTGACACATGCGTTGATTGGTACAAGGACATCATTGGATCAGTATAGCATGTTATAGGTCTTGAAAGGTGACGGGTTGGCAGGGATGGTGCAATTATGTCCCTCATGTTCAAATTTGAGGCAGCAGTGTAAATTCGAAGTGACACAACCCATGAAGTGAATCCAACACCGGAAAAGTAACAGATTATACTATAACTCCCCTTCTAAGACATAGAAAAGTTTCGAGATAGTGTGGGGACCCATGCAAACATGGAGAATGATGGTACTGATGAGGCTAGAATATGTTTGATTAATGTATGATATATGATCTCATCTTATTCTCATTTTTATTAAGTTTGATTGCATTTTGTGACTTTTAGTTGATCTGATATGAGTTAGGATGTAATTTTCTATCTTTTTATTGATTGTGCTTCTATTTTTAAAAGCTCTAGAATTCCTAATGAAGTGTGTGTTTAAAATTTAGTTTTGTAATAAAGCAGGTCTAACTAGTCGAGGAAATGAAGTAGGAATCATTCAGTATGTTTTTCAGGAACATATATTCCCACACAACTTAGTTCCAAAACTTCCAAGCTAGTTCTAGATATCCATCACACAATCATCATCTAGTTCCAGAACTCCAGTATTTAGTTCTGGAATTTTTTAAATTAGTTCTGGAACTCTAGGGTATATCTTCAAAACTCTCACAGTGTTGATCCTTAATGATTTCCTATGGTTCTGGAACTTCTCTGAAGTTTCGGAAGCAATGGAAGTTATCTATTCTAACCACATCTAGATATTTTTCATCTACAACCCTTCAATCAGGAAAGGATGAGAATATTTTTGAACGCACATCCAAGGATAGTTATCTTACAGCTATCTGATCAACAGAAATCCAACTCAACATCTATTCTAGGCATGATTCGATTTCATCAGAATCATTGATACTGTTGTGATTGTAAAATGTATATAAAAGCAAGCCTGCAGTAGATAAATATATATAGAATATGATATGAAATAGATATAGAACAGAGAAGAGAAATAGACTAAGTACTCAGATCCAGTACGTTTTGTAATACCAAATGTTTTTATAAATAAAATATCCATTCTTATTTGAGAGAATTCTGAGTTGTTAAATCCTAATTCGAGGAGGAGAAAGGGCCCACTCCCCTAAGGACCAGGATATTTGTTTATTTGGTATTTATATTTCTTCAGCAAATAACTTAGATCTATTAATTCTATGTTATTTTAATTCTTCCAGTTAAACTTTGTTATATACTTATTCCTGTAGGTGTTTTGATAGATTCTTATATTTCTTACAATTTGTTTTCAAGCATTCTAAATTGAGCGTGTTTATTTCCAACAGCAAGAGTGTTTGTTTCCATTTTGCACAGTGTGTTTCCTTTCAGTAAACCTTTTAGTGTGTTTACTTTCAGCAACTTTTCATAGTATGATTTAAATAAGGTTTCACCAAGAAGTCCTTAAGACATTGAAGAGATCCCCCAGAAAATACAAAATAACTACATTCAACTACTAGATCGATAAAATTAATCTTGTTGCATAAAGCTTTAGACACACCCCTGGTTTGATATGACATCAACAAGAAGTTGATTAAATGAATGGAATAACGACACCCATCATTTTTGGTGTTGTTGTTGGGGAACACTAGTTGGAACTTTCTAATTAAGTGTTAGTAAGAGCAACACATCATACATCTAGTAGTCGAAGGATCTTCCCTACTATATGATAAAATATATGAGTAGACCAAGAGACTCACAGGGTATATTCCTCCCAAAAACATCTTCACAAGAATTCATAAGATCCTCTAGTCAAAGTAAGGAAATTAATTGAGAATTAGAGTCACCATTATCCCCTGTCATACAAATAGAATTTCCACCTTTGGAATTCTTAGATCAGTCACCTGAAGGAAGTGGAACTTCTAGGAGAAGGCTTATTACCCAAGATCCATTTAGGGAAAGTTTTGATTCTCAATGTAGTAGTCAACCTCCGACTCCTGATTTTTCACCTTCCCTAAGGCATACCGCTTACCATATTGATTGGGAGGAAAATTCAAAAAATATTTTTAAAATGGCACGACAAGCTGAGAGAGTACCTGATAGGACCTTTACTTATCCAATCCAATTGGGAGATGATGATACATCAATGAAAAATATCTCACCTGCACATCTACCCACATTTAGATGGATTTCGTCTGAATATTCTAACCAATTTCTGTTTGAGTTCAAGGTACTATGTCAGATCTATGATCGTAAAACAGATAATAAAAAATTTAAGTTGTTTCCATCCACTTTGAAGGATGCAACAATGAGTTATTTCATGGGATTACCATCCATCTCTATTATCACTTGGGCATAAATGGATACTACCTTCCTAGATAAATACCAGGATTATTATAGAGGGAGAAATAGGAAGGAAGAATTCTTTAAAATCAAGTAGGAGGAAGATGAAAACATAGAAGACTATTTAGACATATTCCTCTTTGTTAGCAAAAGATGTGGATTTGTACTTCAATAGGAGTTAAGTAAAACTATTTTTCTTAAAGGGTTGGATGACGAATATAGGTAATCACCTTAACTTTATAGGAGGTGGAGACATTGATCAGTTAAGGATGAATGAAATTAAGGATATTTGTAGAAGCTATTCCAGAATGAACGGTGGACCTAGAAAAGGAAAATTGGTGAAAATTCTAAATCCAGATATGAACAAACTAATGGATGAGTTAGTAAATTTTAAAATAGGACATTTTAGTTCAATTAACCTCTACGATTGAATGTATTACAAGCTAAAGAAAATTCCAAAACTCAACCATTGGCTATGTATTGTCCTAGGTGTGGGAAGAAGCATGCAATAAGAGATTGTGCTTTGGATAAAATAGAAATGTGCCTTCCTTCTATGAATCTAAAGAACATGATACTAATGCTTGTTCTCTACTTCTAGTCATAAAGAATCAACTTAAATAAACTAGTACATCATCCACAACAAAAGAATTAAATTTTTCTCAGAGAAAATCTAACCAAGGCCAGTTTATGCCAAGATCAATTCCTAATCCCTGAACGATGCTATGGGCTACTCAGATAGTACCAAAAACTTGGGGACAACCACCTTGGGTACCTCAACCAACTTGGAACCCCCAATATTTGTCAAACAAGTCAAGCTTAGTATGCTCAGGGACATCAACAACCATGGGCTGGTCAAGGAAATCCTGTATCCTTGGTTATACCCTAGGTGGAACACGTAGTTAGACTTATTGTTCAAGGAATAACATTTTGTCAAATAACCAATTTTGTTATATTTCCTTTGATGTAATTTCCCTGTTTGTTGCTACCTTTTTTTCACAAACTAATTGATAGTACTCCAAATATAAATTGCTAATGGAAAACCAGTAGAACATCCAAGAAACAAATGCTCCTAGACAAGCATCCAATACAGAAAGCCACTATGAGATCTGTATGTTTCAGACAATGACATCACTGGGCAGATTCCCCTTAACTCTTGCTTCTCTGACCGTAAAATTTTCTCCATGTTGACGGGCACTTAAAAGAAATGAGAACTAAAAATGGCTTCATCAGATAGATAATTTCCTTAAACCTTTCTAGAAAGGTAAAATTTTCCTTCTAACTCCTTGGTATTTTGCAAGTTATGGCTCGTACGGAGTTTTTAAGTCGGAAATTTTCCCTGGGAAGGTCATTAAATCCACCAATAGAGAATGGTTCCATGTGGCGGTAGCAGAATGGCGGGTTGGTAGAGGTAATGTTAGAAAAATATATCAAATGGGTTTGCTACATCAGTCAAAGGGGAGCAAAAGAAATTTTTTTTCCTGACGCCCCGCGAACTAATAGAAAGATGATGCGTGTCCATAAGGCTGAATCCATGGAGTTTTCAGAGGGGCGGAGTGATTTTTGGCTTTTTCACCAAAATAGTCAAAGGACACAAAGAAAATAACCGGCCCGAAGGCCTATGATAAAGAGAAATGTGCCACGTGTCCATGGAACTGGCAGGAGTTGGAGAGGTGGGAAAACCTTTTTTTTTTCCAAAATTTGTAAAGGGCGCAAGGGAAAAATTCATCCTGAAGGCCCACCAAGGAGAAAATGAAGGTTTTTATAGAATCCCTACAAACTAATCAAGGTGTGACATGTTTCCTATTCTCAGCAGAGGTCAGGGGTAAGGGGAGAAGTTGGAAAATTTTCCAAAGTGATTAGCTTTTATCAAAGGGAAACTTTGGAGCACGCGCTTTAATAGCGAATATGACATATGACACTTTGGCGAGCAAAATGGCGAGGGCAGCAGAGAAATTTTGGAAAATTTTCCAAAATTCAAAAAAGTTGTAAAATACCTGTTTGAACCTCGACAAGAGTTACAATTGACCATAATGTCCATCCAGTTGTGGCAACAGATATGGAGTGGTGGGGGCAACAACTATTTTTTGGGAAAATTTTCCCAAATTCAAAAATGGAGAATTTTTTTTGGGTTTGGGCCTGCAAACCTGATTTTTGCCTTATTTTTCCCTAAATCTTAAGAGGGGCATATCTTTCGATCCAGATCTTAGCTTTCCTTGATTTTGGTGTCATTGGAAATCTATTGAAGTCCTCTACATGATGGAATCTTTAATTTTGTTTTTTGGTGGATTTTAGTGAAAGAAAACTCAGAAAACGCCTCTGGCATGGGGAAAAGACTAGAACTAACATTCAACCACCATTTTTAATGCAGTATGGCTTCCATTCTTCTCCAGCATGGTCAAAAATCTTGGGGAATGGACTTTTAAGGGTACCCATGCTATTTTGATGGATCTGGTTAGTGGTTGAATGATTCCTTTCATTTTTCCTGTGTTTCTCCTTCTTGGCTCAGGTTTTCATTGTTAAAATCTAGATTTACCTCATTTTGTAAAGGGTTGGAATTTTTTATGAACTGTAGGCTCCCTTCTTCACCCTGGAAAGTGAATTTGTGGAATATCATACCTCTTTTAGGACTGCAACATGTTTTCTACCTCTTTGCTATTGTAATGCACTGTATTAAAAAATGGGAATGACAATGCAAGCTCTGTGAATGAGTTTTCAATCCTCTCTTATGTTGTTTGCTTCATTCTGATCCTTCATTACATTTTAGTAGTTTTTGCATGATTTTTTTGCATTTTTATAATCAGTGTCAATCTACAGAGATAGATGTTCACCACTCCTTTGGTGTATCACCTTGTTAGTTTAGTTTTTTATCTTCTTTTCTCTCTTCTATCCTTATCTCCTTGGTAGAATTAGAGTAGGATTTTGAGTTAAACCTCTGAAAATTTCATGTATACATCTGATCAGAGGAGTAGAGGAACCAGCCTTTAATCTGGAGATTTTTTTCCCATTTTTGCAAGTCCCACACTTGGGGAAAAGATTTAATGTTGTGCAATCACACTGGATTCCCATTATCAAACTAGAAATCTGAGAAAACATCTAGGGGTGCTTCTGATTTACACTAATACTTCTTACACACTTGGTGGGACCTTATAGGTATTCATCTTCATTGCAACAAAGTTGATGTGCATTTTTTGTAAGTTTCTTTCTTAAAAAGAGCCATGATTTGCACATATGACGACTCCAAAAGAGATAAATCAACTGGTTTCAGTAGTCCAAGTCTGAAGATTCATGAGAAGGATCCAAACAAGGTCAAGGGCCAAAGAAGAGGGATTGTTTGAGTATCTACAGTTATCCATAGGAAGAAGAGAGAGAGGAAGAATAATTCAAAGGTATCCATCTCCACCAAAAATAACTCTATCAACTCCTCCACCTGGTATACCTTTCACCCAATCAACAAGGATTCCCAGGCCAAATAGAATGGAACAACACAACCCTTATGTCAACTTCACTGGTAGCAGCCCACTTACTCTCAATGCACAAAATATAGTTCCAGTTGCAGCATTGAAGAACATCCCATACTTTACTGGGAAAAATCAGACCACTCCTAGTGATCATGTCAAAGACATTGCTAATGTTTGCGCAATCCATGAGATTGTTTGAGATGATGTCAAAATTAGCATCTTCATTCAAAGGGAAATCCTTGGCAATGGTTCAGGAGTCTTGGGGCAAGCTCTATCCAAAATTGGAACCAACTGTGTATAGCTCTCCATGAGTAGTTTGGAGAAAAGGGAGATAATTTGTCTCTATTGGAACAACTGACAACTATCAAGAGAGATCCCAATGAGTAGCTAACAAACTTCAATTTCAAATTTCAAAGGACATGGGATAGAATTCTAGTGGCAGTAAGGCCAACAACTGAAGGTGCTTTCTTATACTATCTTAAAGCTTTAAATTCTGATATTTCTATGTTAATCCAATCCATGGGAGGTGTAAATATACCTGCAGCTTATATAATTTCCATTAGGGCTGAGAATTGTTTGATCCAAGCTGGTAAACTAGATCATAGGCCTTCCATGCCCTTATATCGAAACTTGGAAAGCCCAAGCACTAGTCAAGCACCTACTTTAGCTCCTATTCCCACTCCTAGAAATCAGAGTTCAAATGAAATTTCTACTTCATCCTCTAGTGCCTCAAATGAACTTCAAGAAGTCATGAAACAATTACAAAATTTAGGCAATGAGCTGGTTACACTCAAGAGGTAGCAAGCCCAAAGTTTTAGACCTTCTTATTAGTCTCCAAATCAACCTAATAGGAAACCATATCAGCCTAATAGGCCACCCAATCTAGCTGCAAATCAAAATCAAGTAAGGCCTCCTGCTAATAGACCATTTCAGCCCTATAACCCCAATGTTGCATCTACCTCTAAAGCCTTAGTGCCAGTGCAAAATAATATAGCTCAAGAGTATGATTGGTGTTTCCCATGCAATGAACCTCACAACCAGTCTATGTGCTTCAATGGTGCTTTGAACCAAGCTTTGATGGTGACAACAAATGGCGTAGAGAGTGAGGTGAGTCAAGAAACAAACCAACAACAAGGAATATCTCAGCAAAATACAACTCCAAATGAGACTACACTTGTGAATTGGTAGGCTGAAGATTTTTGTGGTATGAATCAAACAATTTCTCAAAATGTAGTAGCTAACACATGGTCAAAGAAGAGGAATATTGGTGAAGGGAAGTAATTAGCTCTAGGTGATCCACAACCTTCCATCACTCCACAAAGTGTTGGTAAGAAAAATGCAATTCCAAATGTGCAGGGACAACCCAAGCCACCTTCTAGACCAACTCAAATGCTAGCTATTGCAGCCCATGTACAAGAAAAGAGTGTGTAGGATAGGGGGCAGAAAAGAGATGTTTCATCCCCATTTAGCATCATTGAACAAATGAAGAAGAAAAATGTGAATATATCTATGTGGGAATCACTATCCATCCCAGGCCAAAGGGATCTACTACAAGCTACCATGAAGAATTGGTCAACTTCAAATCAACAAGCTCATATGCAAGAGAAGGTACTCACAAATGCTGCTCAGCCTGAGGGGAAGCTTGGAGGAAAGAAAGGTAAAGTTTTGAAGCCCCCTCCATTCTATGTTTCATTTATCATTAGGGATAAACTAGTACACAATTGTATGATTGATTATGGGGCAAGTAGTTCTGTGATGCCCAAGAAAATAGCTGATCAGCTGGGCCTCCAATATGAATTCATATCCAAAGGGGTGGTGCAATTGGATGGGACAATAGTAACAATAGTTGGGGTAATTAAATATTTGAGCCTCACTTTGCATGCATACCCCAATGTCACTGTTTTGTAAGATGTGTCAGTGATAGATTTACCACCACTTTTTTCCCTATGTTTGTCAAGGGATTTCAGAGCTAGAATTGGAGGCTATTTATTTATTGATTGGTCACACATGTTGTTTAGAATAATCTATGGAACTAAGGCCACAATTAGGTCTCAACCTATTACAAACTTTCACATTGAGCCTCATACTCCAAGCCTAATCAATGCCAACTATTCAGCATTTGATCAAGAGGATTATCCAGGCACCGATGAAGCTGACACCGAAGTTGGAAGCAACCCATATTTGACTCTTGATGAATGGGCAAGCAAGGTGCATGATTTTTATACCTACAAGGAAATAGAGGAATTTGAACTAGGAATGTATTACATGCATGAAGAAAATCAGACTATTCCTAGCATCACCAAGCCAGACCATAAAAATGATAATGAGGTATGACAGCTGTTCTTTGATGGATCAAGAAGTAGACAAGGTGTAGGGGGGAGCTATGCTTGTTTCACCTCAAGCCATTAAGTATTATTCAGATTTTAGATTTCAGTTTGCATGTTCTAACAACACTGTTGAATATGAAGCTCTGATACAAGGATTACATTGGTCAAGAAAGAGAGGTATCAAAAACTTAAAAGTGTTTGGTGACAGTGAGTTGATTGTCATTCAAGTTAAAGGACAACATGCTGCCGAAAATGACCTGATAAAGTGTTATAAGAATAGGGTGTGGGACCTTATTGAATATTTTGAAGGCTTTGGCATCAACTTCATCCCTAGGAAAGAAAACCAAGCTGCTGATAGACTTGCAGTAGTTGGAGCAGCCTTTGATGTTGTGGAAAGTATCAGTGAAGATAAAGTGTAGCCAAACATTCATGTGATTGTAAGGCCATAAGTGCCAGACAATAATGTAAGTTGGCAAGTGTTTGAAAGTGACCAACAAATCATAAATTTCTTGCAAGAAGAAGTTGAGTTGTCAGCCAGAAATCAGGAAAAACTAGAACAACAGTATGGTGATCAAGTGGTACAGTTGAGAACCAAGAAGCTACCAAAAGGACTTGTCACTTTGGAGTCCATCTTTAATCCTAATGATAAATTTAGGAAGGAGAAAGTAAACATCCAAGTCAAGGGAGAAGATTTAATGCCCATCTTAGTGGGAGAAGGAAAATCACTTCAAATTGGTAAAGTGACAACCAAGCAAGAAAGGTATGAATTCATGCAACTTTGCCAAGAGTTCCTGGATATATTTGCTTGGAGCTATGAATATTTGAGAGGTTTCAATCCCAAGCTAGCTTAGCACAAAATTGAATTAGATCCAAGTGCTAAACCCATCAGGTAAAAACAAAGGCCATTCAATCCACACATGAAGCCTCTCATGAAGAAGGAATTGAATAAGTTAATAGAGGTAAGTATCATATTTCCCATCAAGCATTCAAGCTGGGTTGCAAAATTTTTTCTAGTTAGTGGAGAAATCAGATTGTATGTAGACTTTAGATATTTGAATAGAGCATCCCTCAAGGATCATTACTCACTTCCTTCTATGGAGCAGATTTTGCAAGTTATTGATGGCTCTGAGAGGTTTGCATTGCTAGATGGTTATTCAGGGTATAATTAGATATGGTAAAGGAGGATGATCAGTTCAAAACAACCTTCACCACCAAGTGGGGAACGTATGCATATAGGAAAATGCCATTTAGGTTGTCTAACACCAGAGCTACCTTCTAAAGGGAAATGGATATGGCATTCAAGGGATTGATCAAAAAAATAGTGTTGATATACCTAGATGATAGTACTGTATTTTATAAAAGTGTAGCAGATCATCTCTTTCATTTGAGACAAGTGTTCCAAAGATGTAGAAGATTTGGGGTATCCTTGAATCCCAAAAAATATATCTTCCTAGCTCATGAAGGAAAGTTCCTAGGCCACATTATTTATAAAGAGGGATTAGCAATTGATCTAAAGAGTGTTGAAGCAATAAAATCACTTCCATTACCAAGTCACAAGAAGACCCTTCAAAGTTTCTTGGGAAGAATCAATTTTGTTCGAAGGTTTGTTCTAGACTTATAGCCCTTGTCAAGCCAATAACTATGATGTTGAAGAAAAGTGTGTATTTAAAATGGATAGATGAAGGTAAAGAAAGTTTTTAGGCAATCAAAGAGGCTATCTCACAAGCTCCAACTCTCATTAACCCAAATTTCTCTAAGGATTTCATCATTTATGCATTTGGAGGTGATGATACAATTTCTGTAATTTTAGTACAACAAAACAAAGAAAATCTAGAGCAGCCAATTTCCTTCTTTAGCCAGAGCTTAGAGGACTATGAGGTGAGGTATTCCTTCATTGAGAAGCATTTTCTTGTATTGATTGGGAGCTTGAAGAAATTTAAGCATCTAGTTTCAAACAAAAAGGTTCAACTGCTGGTTTCTCATGTGGGAGTTAAGGAATTCCTCCTCAACAAATATCTAAATGAAAAATGCGCAGGGTGGATTACTCCTGTCATGGAGTATGACATTGAGATCAAAGTCAACAAGCTGGTCTGAGGAAAGGGATTGCGTGAGAAGCTAATGTTGAGAAAATAAATGGAAACAAGCAATGGGAAAGATGTTGTTTTGGTGTTACAAGACAACTAAGAACAAAGAGGTGTTAAAGAAGATAATGATGGTATGCTCACTCCTTGCTGGACCCAAGACATAATGCACTTCTTGTAAATAGGCTTATGCCCCCAAAGATGAACAAAACCAAGAGAAGACACTTCATATTGCAGGATATTCCATATGCACTTGTTGATGGTGTCTTGTTCAAAAAGGACATAAATGGAGTGCTGCTGAGATGCATTGGGACAAATCAAATTAAGAGAATGTTAGAAGAGTTCCATGATGGATCAGTTGGGGGTTGTTTTTCTCCAAGAGTGACAGCCTTCAAGATTATAAATGCTGGCTATTATTGGCCCAAGGTGTTTAGTGATTGTTATGCATGGATCAAGAGGTAAAAAAATTGTGCATTCTTCACAGGCAAGGAGAGATTAGCAGCACTTTCATTGCACCCAATTTAAGTTGACCAGCCATTCATGCAATGGGGTTTGGACTTCATTGGAGTCATTAACCCAAACTCAAGCCAAGGATAGAAGTGGATTCTAACAACAGACTACTTCACCAAATGGATTGAGGTAGTGGTACTCAAAGAGGAAAATGAATCTAGCATTCTAGACTTATATGAGGGGATAGTAACTAAATTTGGTATACCTGCCACTATAATATCAGATAATGCTTTGGCATTCATAAGATCAAAGGTAATTGAATGGGTTGTTAAAAATGGGATTTATCTAAGCACTTCATCAAATTATTACCGTCAAGGTAATGGCCAAGCTGAGTCTACCAACAAGAACCTAATAAGGATCATCAAGAGGACTCTTGATGAAAATCAGAGAACTTGGCACACTAAACTTAAATCAGCCTTATGGGCTGATAGGATAACTCCCAAAAGATTCATAGGTAACTCTCCATTCAGACTTGTTTATGGAAGAGAGGCAATCTTACCTATGTCACTTGAGTTGCCAACGTTGGAACTCATGAAGAAATTAGAATTGTTGGAGTTTGAACCCATGGAGGTTAGATATGTAAAATTGATGGAACTCCAAGAAATCAGAGAGCATGTAGCCCAAACAATGGAGAAGGACCAAGCCTTGATCAAGAGAACCTTTGATAGGAAGGTTAAGGCTGAAACCTTTCAAGTTGGAGATTTAGTGTTGAAATGGGATGCAGACCAAGCAAAGCCAGAAAGTCATTCAAAGTTTGATGCCATTTGGAGTGGCCCCTATATGATCACAAAATGTAAGAATAGTAATGCCTTCTAATTTTCTGCATTAGATGGTGAAGAACTTCATATTCCAGTTAATGGAATCCATCTAAAGCATTACTACTAGAAGGGAAACTCTTCACCTTGTACATATTAGCTTAGATTTTCATACCTCTAAGTGTTTGTGCACATTTTTTTGTTGTATATTAGTTTTACATTTCCCTAAGTGCTTTGGCACAAGCTTTGTTATCCTAAGGATGCATTTTTGCAAGCCTTGTTCCAGATCAAATGATGTTCTGCTCTTACAATCTTCTTTCTAGAAATTTTCTAATGAGTAGAGAGTACCAAACAGTTAAGTTGATGACTCCATTACCTAATGGATTTCTCCAAGCAGCTGGTTACTTCATCCAATAGGCAGATGACCCCTCTGAGTTGCCAAAATTGTTATCTAAAATAAGCCCCTTGTTTATTTTTAACTAACTTTCTTTCATTTTCCCCTTCTGTGTTCCTTAGTCAATTTCTTTCACTTTTTAGGCACTAAAAATTTTCTAGAAATGGCTTCATCAAATAGAGAATTTCCTCACCTTTCCAGAAAGGTAAAAATTTCCTTCTAACTCCTTGTATTTTACAAGTTATGGCTCAGCGGACTTTTTGAGGGAAATTTTCCCTGGGAAGGTCTGCCACCAATAGAAACATGCCACGTGGCGGAGGAATGGTGGGTCGGCAGAGGTAAGTTGAATTTTTTTTTCAAAGGGCTTGGTGAGGGAGAAAAATAAAATTTTTGGCCTGACACCCCTTGAACCAATAGAAAGATGACGCATGTCCATAAGGCCAGCAGGAGTCGAGGGGTAGAGTGGTTTTTGGATTTTTTTGCCAAAATAGTCAAAGGATACAAAGAAAAATCTTGGCTTGAAGGCCCGTGATGAATAGAAATGTGCAATGTGTCCATAGAATCAATGGGAGTCAGAGAGGTAGATCAAACCTTGTCTTTTTTCCAAAATTTGTAAAGGGCACAAGGGGAAAATTCGGCCTGAAGGCCTGCCAAGGAGAAAATGAAGGTTTTGATAGAATCCCCATGGACTAATCAAGGTGTGACATGTATCCTATTCTCGGCAGAGGTCAGGGGTGTGGGGAGAAGTCAAAAAATTTGTAAAGTGATTGGCAGTATCAAAAGGAAATTTTGGAGTGTGTGCCCGAGCGAATAGGAGGATGACACGTGGCGGTGGAATGATGGGGTAGCAGAGGAATTTTGGAAAATTTTACAAAATTCAAAAAGGCGTAAAGTGTTTGTTTGAACCCATGGACTAAACGGAATGTGCCACATGGCATCAGAGTGATGGAGGCAGAGTTTTTTGGAAATTTTTCCCAAATTCAAAAAAGGGGGAAATTTTTTGGGTTTCAGCTTGCCAACCTGATTTTTGCCCTTTTTTCTCTAAATCTTCATAGGGGCATATCTTTTAATCCAAAGCTTGGTTTTCCTTAATTTTTGTGTCATTAGAAATCTATTGAAGTCCTCTACATGATATAATCTTTAACTTTGTTTTTTGGTGGAGTTTAGTGAGAGAAAAATGAGAAAACACATCTGACATGGGGAAAAGAGAAGAACTGACATTCAACCACCATTTTTAATGCACTATGGCTTCCATTCTTCTCCAGCATGGTCGAAAATATTGGGGAATGGAATTTTAAGGGTACCTATGGTATTTTGATGGATCTGGTTAGTGGTTGAATGATTCCTTTCATTTTTCCCATGTTTCTCCTTCTTGGCTCGAGTTTTCATTGTTAAAAGCCAGATTTGGCTCATTTTTTAAAGGGTTAGACATTTTTTATGAACTGCAAGCTCCCTTCTTCACCCTGGCAAGTGAATTTGTGGAATATCATACCTCTTTTAGGATTGTAACATGTTTTCTACCTCTTTACTGTTGTAATGCACTGTATTAAAAAATGGGAATGACAATGCAAGCTCTGCGAATGAGTTTTCAATCCTCTCTTGTGTTGTTTGCTTCATTCTAATCCTTCATTACATTTTAGTAGTTTGTGCATGATTTTTGTTGCATTTTTATAATCAATGTCAATCTACAGTGATATATGTTCACCACTCCTTTTGTGTATCACCTTGTTAGTTTATTTTTTTATCTACTTTTCTCTCTTCTGTCCTTGTCTCCTTGGCAGAATTAGAGTAGGATTTTGAGTAAAACCTCTACAAATTTCATGTATACATCTGATCAGAAGAGTAGAGGAACCAACCTTTAATCTAGAGAGTTATTTCCCATTTTAATAAGTCCCACACTTGGGGAAAATATTCAATGTTGTGTAATCACACTGGATGCCCATTATTAAACTAGAAATCTGAGAAAACATCCAGAGGTGCTGCTAATTTGCACTAACAGTAACTCCTATTTATGAAAAAGAACAAGAAAAATCAGTTGATTTACATGCTATGGATTATAACGATATTCAAACTAGATCTAGGAAAATCATTAATAGTCCACCACTTATAATCACTGAAATGACAGAAGAAAATTAAATCCCTATTACTATTGTTCTCAAAGAGGATATTGAAAGAATATAAAAGGAGCCAGATAGCAACACTGCTGAGAATCCATTGGCAAAGAGATTTAAAGAAGCTATAGAAATCAAGGAGTCTGAATTGGGATAGGAACTAAGGAAATTGAATATTGAAATACCACTATAACAAGCAATTAAAGGCATTCCAGAATTGAACAAATTAATCAAAATGTTAGGTATGAAAAATCTTAGAAGGAAGATACAGTACCCCAAGACTATCAAAGTAGATGGGAAACTTGCTAATTTATTAGGAGGAAAAATTTTACTTCCCAAATACGGAGATCCAGGAAGTCCTGTTATTTCTGTCTCTATAGGAAATAAGGATATACATAATGTTTTGGTAAATTTGGGAGTTTCTATCAATGTAATGACAGTGAATACTCTAAAAACATTACCATTAACGGGTATACAACCTACTAATACCATATTACAGATGGAAGACTAGTTTTTAGGAAAACTAGAAGGAATTATTCAAGATGTGGTGGTTATAGTGGAGTCATGGGAATATCTAGTTGACTTCCTTATACTGCATCCAAAAGGAAAAACATTGGGTTATCCCATTATTTTTGGTAGACCATGGTTAGCTAAAATTTCTACTTCAATAAATTATAGTTCAAGTGATATGACAATCTCAAATGGTAAGAACTCTAAAATATTTTCCTTATATCCTACTACATAACTTTTTACTGATAATCATGAACAATTGTGGGTTGATTCTCCTAAAACTGATAAGTAAAATTTGTCTCCTTTGGCTATGATCACATTGTTGGATCATGTAAGATAAGTAGAAGAGATGATTAATCCACCATTGGATGAGAACCTTCTATCCTTGAGGTAATCAGAAATAGTTATGGAACCTGCGAACCTAGTTCTGAAACCTGTGGCTATAGTTCTGGAACCACCACATTTAGTTTCAGAACCACGTCAACAGAAGTTATATTTTATTGATAATGATTTATCTCTCAAGGAATGAGATTTATCATGGGGAGAGGATGAATCAATAGCTTTAGTTTCAAGTACATTAGGAAGTGGTGAAGAATTTCTAGAAAGTATCAGTGACAAAAAATTTGGCCTACAAAGAGATAAGTATCATAATTCTCACTACTGTCCTTTTTCTAGTATTCTTTCTCAAGGAACTTTTAGATATTTTGCTACATACCATATGTTTTTACCACATGCATGTCCATTAAATAATTTAATGAAACCATTCCCAAAACTCAGTTCATCACATATTGGAACCAAGCATGTTGAAATTCATTTGGATAAAACTTTAAACATTAACAGTTGGTTGAAGGATGATGAAGAAACTAAATTGTTTGATGTTCTAAAAAATCATACTAAAGCTTTTACTTGGGATTACAAAGACATGAAGGGGATTCATCAAAGTATCTACACTCATCACATCTATATTGAAAACATTAAACCAATTAGGAAACCTCAAAGAAGGATTAACCCAACTTTAACGGATATAGTCAAACAATAAATTGAAAAACTATTACAAGTAGGTTTTATCTACCCTATATTAGATAGTCAGTGGGTATCTCCTCTTGTAATTGTTCCAAAAAAGAAAGGAAAATGGATAATATGTGTTGAATATAGGGAACTAAAAAAATCCACAATGAGAGATTATTTTCCCTTACCATTCATAGATCAATTCCTAGATAACCTTTCAGGTAAACAATAATTTTCTTTCTTGGATGGATTTAGTGGGTACAATCAGATCAGGGTTGCTAGTAAATATTAGGAAAAAACTACATTTACATGTACATGGGGAACTTTTGCCTATTGAGTGTTACCATTTGGTTTATGCAATGCTCCTGTAACTTTCCAGAGAGGTGTACTTGCAATCTTTGTTGATCTAACAAATGATTGTGTTGAGGTATTTATGGATGAATTTACTGTACGCAGAGATACATTTGAATATGCTTTGAGGAATCTGGATATATTTTTAATAAGATGTGAACATCACAACTTGTTTCTTAGTGATGAAAAGTGTTTGATGATGGTGGAAGAGGGGATTGTATTAAGACACCATATTTCAAAAAAAGGAATTCAGGTGGATCAAAACAAAATTAGGATCATTTCATATTTACCTATTCCTCATACCCCCACAGATATCAAATCATTCCTAGGGCATGTTGTCTACTATAGGCACTTTATAAAACATTTCAGTAAAATTACTGCTCCCATGTTTAATTTGCTAACCAAGGACTGTGAATTTCTTTTGGATGAAAAGTGTCAGCATGATTTTGAAGAAATTAAAGAAAAATTAATTAGTGCCCCAATATTGAGAGGACCTAATTAGGAAAATCCATTTGATATCCAAACAGATGCCTCAAATTATTCCATTGGTGTAGTATTGGGACAAAAAGATGAGGAAGGAAAGATGTATGCCATTTATTATCTTAGCAAGAATCTTACTCCCACTGAAAATAATTACACCACCACTAAAAAGGAATTCCTTGTTGTGATTTATGCAATCAATAAATTCAGACAGTACATTACAGGGTATAAGATATTTTTACACACAGATCATTCAACAATTAAGTATTTAATGAACAAACCATTGGTTAGAGGAAGAATAATTAGATGGTTATTACTTTTGAAAGAATATTATATTACCATTGTAGATAATCCAGGTAAATATAATGTGGTAGCTTATTTCTTTTCAAGACTAACCACCACAGGGGAGAAAGATCCAGTTAAGGATAAATTTCCAGATGAATAACTGTTATCCAAAATGTGCCCCAGCTCATTTTTGTGGCTAACTCCTTGTGTTCTTGCCTCTCTTGTGCCTCAATCCAAATTTTTTGATTTTAAGGCACTCAAGGCTTTCTGGAAATGGCACCATCAGATAGAGCTCTCTCTCAGCTTTCCAGAAAGGTAAAGTTTGCCTCCTAACTCCTTATATTTTTCAAGTTATGGCTCGGCAGAGTTTTTGTGGAAAATTTTCCCATTTGAGGCCCGCAGCCAATAGGAAGCTGCCACGTGGCAGAGGAGTTCGGGGGTCAGAGGCAAATTGGAAATTTTTCCAAGTTTTGGTCGAAGGTTCAAGTGGAAAATTTTTCCCGTGGGGCCCGCAGACCAATCACAGTGTGACACGTGTCACAAGGGGAGGCGCAATAAAAAATTTGGCTAAGTGTTTTCCATGGGTGAATTTTTGAATTTTGGCCCGCGGCCAATAGGAACTCGACACGTGTCGAGGGAGGCTCGCGGGCATCGGGGGCGAAATGGAAATTTTTGCTAAGTTTTTGTAAAAGTTTCAAAGGCCAAAACTGGCTCGCATAGCCCGCGTCCAATGGCAGTGAGCCACGTGTCTTCGTGGATCAAAGCGGTGGAGGAGAGGGTGGAAATTTTGACTAAGTGTTTTTTGGCCGAGTTTTTTAAAGGGGGCGAGTTGGAGGGTTGGCCCGAGCCAACCGGAGGAGGACACGTGTCCTAAGGAGAAGGGGAGTGTGGAGCTCGGGGAGGATTTAGAAAATTTAGCAAAAGTTTTGGCCAAAAAACTAAAAGGTAAAGGTTCTCCCCGCGCCCCTGTCGACGAACCAAATGATGCCACGTGTCCCAAGTGGCGGGGCGCGGGGAGAAAATGGGAAATTTTCCCAAAGTATAAAAAGGTCAAATTTTCAAAGAAAAACCCGTAGAGAAGAAAGGAGAGAGAATTGTGAGTGAATCAGAGCTTGCCATGTGGCATCCGACCAGCGGAGCATGGGGAATTTTTGAAAAAATTTCCAAAGACAAAAAAGAGGTAAAATTTGAAATTTTTTCCCGCCGATCCGTTTTTGGGCCGTTTTTGCCCTAAATCTTCAAACGATCATATATTTTGATCCAGAGCTCAGATTTTCACGTTCTTTATATCATTGGAAATCTGTTAAAATTCTCTACATGATTCCATGGTCAATTTATAATTTTGGTTTAGTTTGGAGAGAGAAAATTCAAAAATGGTTCTGGTACGTGTCCATGGCTAGAAATGACATTTCAACAACCAAATTTAATACAGAATGGGTCGCATTCTTCTCCAATATGGTCAAAAATGATAGGGTATGGGTTTGTAAGGTCCTCCATGCTGTTTTAATGCATTTTCCATCAATGAGGAATGGGCTCCCACATTTTTTATGTTTTCTCTCTCCTGGGCTCGACCCATGCACTGTAAAAGCCAGATTTGGCTCATTTCTTCATGGTTGAACACTTTTTGGCATTGAAAACTTCTTCTTTCACCTCCAGCAAGTGATAGTTGTAAGAATCAAACCTTTTTCACAGTTTGTAACAGGTTTATACCTCTTTGATGGTGGAATGCAAGAGATTTTTACATGGAATTGACAGTGCAAACTCTGTGAATGCTTTCAGTCCTCTGTTTGTATTGTTTTACTTCATTTTAAGACCTCTAATTACATCTATCAGCTTGTGTATGTTTTCCCTTGTTGCATTTCATGAATTTGTGTCTATTTACATGGCAAAAAATGTTTCACCACTCCTTTTGGTGCATCACCATCTTTAGTTTAGTTTCATTTTTGCATTTTTATCCCTGTCTCCTTGCAATCTAGGGTAGAATTAGGATTAGAACCTCTGTAGTTGTGCAAAAATATAGATCTAAACCAGAGGAGTTTGAGGAACCAGCCTTTAATCTGGAGATTCCTCTCTCATTTTTACAAGTCCCACACTTAGAGAGAGGTTTCCATGTTGTGCAATCACACTGGATGCTCTAAACATCAATTTAGAACCTTGATTTGCATCCAGGGGTGCTGCTGATTTGCAACAACAGTTTTGGCATGCCCGGTGGGACCTTAGAGGTCTCATTTTTATTGCAGAAAAGTTGATGTGCATCTGCTGCAATTTTCTTGCTTGAAAAGAGCTATAATTTGCATATCTGGTGACTCCAAAGGGGAAGAATCAACTGGTTTCAGCAGTGCAGGCCTGAAAACTCATGAGAAGAATCACTACAAGGTCAAGAGTTGGAGAAGAAGAAGTGTTGTTTGAATACCTACAGTTATCTCCAAGAAGAAGGAAAAGAGGAAGAAGGATTCAAAGGTCTCCATCTCCACCAAACAGAACTCTCTCAACTCCTCCACCTGGTAGGCCTTTCATTCAGTCAACAAGGGTTTTAAGACCAATTAGAATGGCACAAAACAACCCCTATGTCAACTTCACAGGCAGCAGCCCACTTGCCCTCAATGCACAACATCCAATTCCTATTGCAGCCTTGAAGAACATTCCATACTTCACTGGAGAAAATCAGACTACTCCAGGTGATCATGTTAAGGATATTGCTAACCTTTGTGCAATTCATGAAATCAATGAGATGCAAGTGGCTGTCAAGTTGCTGGCATCTTCATTCAAGGGGAAAGCATTGCAATGGTTTAGAAGCCTTGGAGCTGGTTCTATCACAAATTGGAATCAGCTGTGTATAGCACTTCATGAGCAATTTGGAGAGAAGGGAGACAACTTGTCTCTTTTGGAGCAGCTGACAACCATCAAGAGAGCTCCCAATGAACAGCTGACTGATTTCAACTTCAGATTTCAAAAGACTTGGGAGAGAATTCCAGTGGCAGTCAGGCCAACAGCAGAAGGTGCTTTTCTCTATTATCTCAAAGCTCTAAATTCTGATATTTCTATGTTGATTCAGTCCATGGGAGGCATAACTATCCCTATGGCTTATAGCATTGCCATTAGGGCTGAAAATTGTTTGATCCAAGCTGGCAAACTAGCCCCTAGACCTCCCATGCCATTGTTTCCAAGTTTAGAGAGTCCAAATACCAATCAAGCACCTAATTTGGCTCCTTCTCCCACTCCTAGAAATCAGAGTTCAAATGAAGCTTCTACTTCATCTCCAAGTGCCCCAAATGAGCTTCAAGAAGTCATGAAGCAATTGCAAAACCTAGGCAATGAGCTGGTTACTCTCAAAAGGTAACAAGCCCAAGGTTTTAGACCTTCTTACCAGCCCCAAGCTCAGCCTAACAGGCAGCCATACCAACCACAAAGACCTCCTAATCCAGCTGCAAATATAAATCAAACAAGGCCTCCTGCCAATAGACCATTTCAGCCCTACAATCCAAATGCCATATCTGCCTCTAAGGCATTGGTGCCAACACAAAACAACATTTCTCAGGAATATGATTGGTGTTTTCCATGCAATGAACCTCATAACCAATCCATGTGCTTCAATGGTGCTTTGAATCAAGCATTAATGGTGACAACTACTGGTGTGGAGGGTGAAGGCAGTCAAGGAAACAACCAACAACAAGAAACATTCCAACAGCAATCAGCCCCAAATGACACCACATTGGTAAATTGGCAAGCAGAGGATTTTTGTGGCATGAATCAAGTAGTTTCTCAAGGTGTTGCAGCCAACACAAGGTCAAAGAGAAGGAATTTGGGTGAAGAACAGCCATTAGCTGTAACCAATCCACAACCTTCCATGGCTCCACAAATGGTTGGCAAGCAAAATCCAATTTCAAATGCACAAGGGCAGCCAAGAACAGCTCCTAGACCAACTCAAATACCAGTTATTGCTGCCCACGTGCAAGGAGTGAATGTACAAGCAAAGGGACAGAAAAAGAGATGCTTCATCACCATTCAGTATCATTGATCAGTTGAAGAAGACAAATGTTAATATATCAATGTGGGAATCCCTATCTATCCCAGGCCAAAGAGACTTGTTACAAGCTGCCATGAAGGACTGGCCAACTTCGAATCAGCAAGTTCAGATGCAAGAGAAAGTGCTCACAAATGCTGCCCAGCCTGAGGGAAATCATGGAGGACAGCAAGGTAAAATGTTGAAGCCCCCTCCTTTCTATGTTTCATTAATCATTGGAAATCAGTTAGTGCACAATTGCATGATAGATTCCAGGGCAAGTAGCTCAGTGATGCCTAAACAAATAGCTGATCAGCTAGGGCTCCAGTATGAAACCATATCCAAAGGGGTAGTGCAGCTGGATGGGACAGCAGTAACAACAGTTGGGGTGATTAGAAACTTGAGTCTTACCTTGCATGCATGTCCAAATGTTGTTGTTTTACAAGATGTATCAGTCATAGACCTTCCACCACTCTTTGCCCTATGCTTGTCAAGGGACTTCACATCCAAGATTGGGGGATATTTGTCTGCTGATTGGTCACACATGCTGTTCAGAATGAGGTATGGAACTAAGGCTACAATCAGGTCTGAACCTATTGCAAACTTCCACATTGAGCCTTACACTCCAAGTCAGATCAATGCCAATTGTTCAGCATTTGATCAAGAAGACCACCCAAGCACCGATGAAGCTGACACCAAGGTTGGAAGCATCCTGGATCTAACTCTTGATGAATGGGCAAACAAGGTACATGCTTTTGATCCTTATCAAGAAGTAGAAGAATCTGAGCTAGGGGTCTATTGCATATACGAAGAAAATCAGCCTATTCCTAAGCATCACCAAGCCAAACCACAAGGATGAGAATGAGGTATGGCAGCTATTTTTTGATGGATCAAGGAGTAGATAAGGTGCAGGAGGTGGAGCCATGCTTGTTTCACCTCAAGGAGTAAAGTACTATTCAGCTTTTAGATTTCAGTTTGCATGCTCCAATAACACTGCTGAATATGAAGCCTTGGTGCAAGGGATGCATTGGGCAATCAAGAAGAAAATAAAGAACTTGCAAGTCTTTGGTGACAGTGAATTGATTGTAAATCAGGTCAAGGGATAGCATGCTGCCAAGAATGATCTACTCAAGTGCTACAAGAATAGGGTGTGGGACCTCATGGAAGATTTTGAGGGTTTTGGCATCAAATCCATTCCTAGGAAAGAGAATCAAGCTGCTGACAGGCTTGCAGCAGTAGGGGCAGCCTTTGACATTGTGGAAAGCATTCAAAAAGACAAGGTACAGCCAAACATCCACGTGATTGTGAGGCCTTCAGTGCCAGATAACAATGTCAGTTGGCAAGTGTTTGAGAATGACCAGCAAATCATCCATTTCTTGCAAGAAGAAGCTGAGTTCTCAGCTAAGAATCAAGAAAAACTGGAACAACAGTATGGTGACCAAGTGGTACAGCTGAGAACTAACAAGCTGCCCAAGGGACTTATCACTTTGGAGTCCATTTTTAATCCCAATGATCAGTTTAGAAAGGAGAAAGCAAACATTCAGGTCAAGAGAGAGGATTCAGTATCCATCTTGGTAGAAGAGAACAAACCATTGCAAATTGGAAAGATGACAACTGAACAAGAAAGGTATGAATTCATGCAGCTGTGTCAAGAATTCCCAGATGTGTTTGCTTGGAGCTATGAAGATTTGAAAGGTTTCAATCCCAACTTAGCTCAGCATACCATTGAATTGGATCCAAATACTAAGCCTGTCAGGCAGAAACAAAGACCAGTCAATCCACACATGGAGCCTCTCATGAGGAAAGAATTGGACAAGCTGATTGAGTCAAGAATCATATTCCCAATCAAGCATTCTAGTTGGGTTGCCAACTTGGTTCCAGTCAGAAAGAAGAGTGGAGAGATCAGATTGTGTGTTGATTTCAGAGACTTAAATAGAGCATCTCTCAAGGACCATTACCCACTCCCTTCCATGGAGAAAATCTTGCAAGTTGTGGCTGGCTCTGAGAGGTTTTCACTACTTGATGGCTACTCAAGCTACAATCAGATTATGGTGAAGGAGGAAGACCAGTTCAAGACAGCCTTCACAACCAAATGGGGAACTTTTGCATACAGGAAAATGCCATTTGGGCTGTCCAACGCTGGTGCTACCTTCCAAAGGGCAATGGACATGGCATTCAAAGGTTTGATTAACAATGTGGTGCTGATTTACCTTGATGATATCACTATTTTTTCCAAAAATGCAGCAAACCACCTCTCTCATTTGAGACAAGTTTTCACGAGGTGCAGGAGATTTGGAGTGTCTTTAAATCCTAGAAAGTGTATCTTTCTTGCACATGAAGGAAAGCTCCTTGGCCATATTGTCTCCAAAGAAGGATTAGCAATTGATCCAGAGAGGGTTGAAGCCATAAGAGCACTACCATTGCCAAGCCACAAGAAAGCCCTTCAAGTTTCTTGGGGAGGATAAACTTTGTTCGGAGGTTTGTCCCAGATTTTACAGCCCTTGTCAAGCCCATCACCAAAATGTTAAAGAAGAGCATGGCTTTCAAGTGGACAGCAGAAGGCAAGGAGAGTTTTGAAGCAATCAAAGAAGCCATTTCTCAAGCACCAACTCTCATCAACCCGGACTTCTCCAAGGATTTCATCCTCTATGCATTTGGAGGTAATGACACTATTTCTACCATTTTGGTACAGCAGAACAAGGATAATGATGAGCAGCCAATTTCCTTCTTCAGCCAGAGCCTAGATGACTATGAGGTGAAGTACTCTTTTATTGAGAAGCATGTGCTGGCAGTAATCAGAAGCTTGAAGAAATTCAAGCATTTAGTCTCGAACAACAAGGTCCAGTTGCTGGTCTCACATGTTGGGGTTAAGGACTTCCTCCTCAACAAATATTTGAACGAGAAAAGGGCAGGTTGGATCACCCGTGTCATGGAGTATGACATTGAGATCAAGATCACCAAGCTGGTAAGAGGGAAAGGATTGTGTGAGCAGCTGGTTTTGGGGAAGCAAAAAGAAGTATGCAATGAAGAAGAGGCTATTTTGACAGTCCAGGACAGCCATGAGCCAAGTGGCAATCAAGAAGAAGACAATGCTTCCCCCACTCCTTGCTGGACCCAAGGTATTATACACTTCCTAAGCACAGGCCTATGCCCCCCGGAGATGAACAAGACCCAAAGAAGACACTTCAGATTGCAGGCTGTCCCATATGCCATTGTTGATGGAGTTTTGTTCAAGAAAGATGTGAATGGAGTGCTACTGAGATGCATTAGCACAAATCAGATTCATAGGGTGTTGGAAGAGTTCCATGGTGGACCAGCTGGTGGTCATTTTGCACCAAGAGTGATAGCTCTAAAAATCATGAAGGCTGGTTATTATTGGCCTAAAATTTTCAGTGATTGCTATGCATGGATTAAGAGGTGTAAGAATTGTGCATTCTTCACAGGAAAAGAGAGACTTGCTGCCCTTCCATTGCATCCAATCTCAATTGACCAGCCATTCATGCAATGGGGTTTGGACTTCATTGGAGTCATTAATCCCAATTCAAGTCAAGGGCACAAATGGATTTTGACAGCCATGGACTACTTCACCAAATGGACTAAAGCAGTAGCACTCAAAGAAGCAAATGAGTCCAGCATCTTAGACTTTTATGAGGGGATAGCGACCAGATTTGGTATACCTGCTACAATAATCTCAGATAATGCATTGGCATTCATTGGATCCAAGGTGACTGAGTGGGCTATCAAGAACGGGATCTACCTAAGCACTTCATCAAACTATTACCCTCAAGGTAATGGCCAGGCCGAGTCTACAAACAAGAACTTGTTGAGGATCATTAGGAGGACTCTTGATGAGAATCAGAGGTCTTGGCATACCAAACTAAAATCAGCCTTATGGGCTGATAGGATAACTCCCAAGAGATCCACAGGTAACTCTCCATTCAAACTTGTCTATGGAAGAGAGGCAATCTTGCCCATGTCACTTGAGTTGCCAACATTGGAACTCATGAAGCAATTAGAGTTGCTAGAGTTTGAGCCCATGGAGGTGAGATATGCAGAGTTGATGGAGCTGCAGGAGGTCAGAAATCAGGCATCCCAAGCAATGGAAAAGGATCAAGCTTTGATCAAAAAGACCTTTGATAGGAAGGCCAAGGATAGATCTTTTCAGGTTGGAGATCTAGTGTTGAAATGGGATGTGGATAGAGTAAAACCGGGAAGGCATTCAAAATTTGATGCCATTTGGAGTGGCCCATACATGGTCACGAAGTGCAAGAACAACAATGCTTTCCAATTGGCCTCATTGGATGGTGAAGAACTGCAGATTCCAGTCAATGGAATCTATCTCAAGCATTGCTTCTAGAGGGAAATTTACCACCTTGTAAATATTAGATTAGATTTTCATTCCTCCAAGTGCTTTGCACATTGTTTTGTTGTAGGTTAGTTTTGCTTTCCCTAAGTGCTTTGGCACAGCTTGCTGTCCCTGGAGATGTTTTGCAGTCCTTGCTTCCATCATGTGATATTCCATCTTCCTCCTTGCACATTCTAAGTCAGTTGGGGTTCTAAACAGAATATTTGATGGCTCCATGCCCAATGGACTGCTTCAGGCTACTGGTACTTTCATCTAGCAAGCAAATGACCCCTTTGAGTCGCCAAAATTGTTATCCAAAATGTGCCCTAACTCATTTTTTGTGGCTAACTCCTTGTGTTCTTGCCTCTCTTGTGCCTCAGTCCACATTTTTTATTTTAAGGTACTCAAGACTTTCTAGAAATGGCACCATCAGATAGAGCTCTCTCTCAGCTTTCCAGAAAGGTAAAGTTTTCCTCCTAACTCCTTATATTTTTCAAGTTATGGCTCGGCAGAGTTTTTGTGGAAAATTTTCCCATTTGAGGCCCACAGCCAATAGGAAGCTGCCACGTGGCAGAGGAGTTTCGGGGGTCGGAGGCAAATTTGAAATTTATCCAAGTATTTTGGTCGAAGGTTCAAGTGGAAAATTTTTCCGGTGGGGCCCGCGGACCAATCACAGTTGTGACACATGTCACAAGGGGAGGCGCAATAAAAAATTTGGCTAAGTGTTTTCCATGGGCGAATTTTTGAATTTTGGCCCATGGCCAATAGGAACTCGACACGTGTCGAGGGAGGCTCGCGGGCGTCGAGGGGAAAAATGGAAATTTTTTCTAAGTTTGTTGTAAAAGTTTCAAAGGCCAAAACCAACCCACATAGCCTTCGTCCAATGGCAGTGAGCCACGTGTCTTTGTGGATCAAAGTGGTGGAGGAGAGGGTGGAAATTTTAACTAAGTTTTTTTTGGCCGAGTTTTTTAAAGTGGGCGAGTTGGAGGGTTGACCCGAGTCAACCAGAGGAGGAAACGTGTCCTCAGGAGAAGGGGAGTGCGGAGCTCGGGGAGGATTTAGAAAGTTTAGCAAAAGTTTTGGCTGAAAAATTAAAAGCCAAAGGATGACTCCCCGCACCCCTGTCAACGAACCAAATGATGCCACGTGTCCCAAGTGGTGGGGTAGGGGGGAAAATGAATTTTTTTCCAAAAGAGTATAAAAAGGTCAATTTTCAAAGGAAAACCCGCGGAAAAGAGAAGGAGAGAGAATTATACAGTGAATTAGAGCTTTCCACATGGCATCCAACTAGCGGAGCACGGGGAATTTTTGAAAAATTTTCCAAAGACAAAAAAGACGTAAAATTTGAAATTTTTTCCCGCCGATCCGTTTTTGGGCCATTTTTGCCCTAAATCTTCAAACGATCATATCTTTTGATCCAGAGCTCAGATTTTCACGTTATTTATATCATTAGAAAGATGTTAAAATTATCTACATGATTCCATGGTCAATTTATAATTTTGATTCAGTTTGGAGAGAGAAAATTCAAAAACGGTTCTATTACTTGTCCATGGCTAGAAATGACATTTCAACAACCAAATTTAATACAAAATGGGTTGCATTTTTCTCCAATATGGTAAAAAATGATAGGGTATGGGTTTTTAAGGTCCTCCATGCTGTTTTAATGAATTTTCCATCAATGAGGAATGGGCTCCAACTTTTTTTACGTTTTCTCTCTCCTGGGCTTGACCCATGCATTGTAAAAGCTAGATTTGTCTCATTTCTTGAGGGTTGAACACTTTTGGGCATTGAAAACTTCTTCTTTCACCTCCAGCAAGTGATAGTTGTAAGAATCAAACCTTTTTCATAGTTTTTAACAAGTTTATACCTCTTTGATGGTGGAATGCAAGAGATTTTTACATGGAATTGACAGTGTAAACTCTATGAATGCTTTCAGTCCTCTGTTTGTATTGTTTTACTTCATTTTAAGACCTCTAATTACATCTATCAGCTTGTGTATGTTTTCCCTTTTTGCATTTCATGAATTTGTGTCTATTTACATGGCAAAAAATGTTTCACCACTCCTTTTGGTGCATCACCATCTTTAGTTTAGTTTCATTTTTGCATTTTTATCCCTGTCTCCTTGCAATCTAGGGTAGAATTAGGATTAGAACCTCTGTAGTTTTGCAAAATATAGATCTAAATCAGAGGAGTTTAAGGAACCATCCTATATTCTAGAGATTCCTCTCTCATTTTCACAAGTCCCACACTTGGAGAGAGGTTTCTATGTTGTGCAATCACACTGGATGCTCTAAACATCATTTAGAACCTTGATTTACATCCAGGGTTGCTGCTGATTTGCAACAACAACAACTATTTACAATCTCAGTAAGTACACCATGGTTTGTTGATATGCAAAATTATATTGCAACAGGGAAGTTTCCTCCTTCTTTCACTAAGAAATAAATAAACAAGTTAATCAAAACCAGTGCACAATTCAAATGGTTAAATGGAATGCTATTTAAATGTGGTCTTGATTTTGTCTTGTGCAGGAGTGTAAGAGAGGATGAAATCTTTGACATCCTTAGAGCATGTCATGATGAACCAAGTGGAGGACAATATTCAGTGAAAAGAACATCTCATAAGATACTTGACACTAGTTATTATTGGCCATCTTTTTATAATGATGTGAAGAGATATATCAAGAGGTGTCATCCTTGTCAAAAGATAGGACAACCAACTTTTACCAATGAAATGTCTCTTCAACCTCAAGTTGTGGTTGAACCATTTGAGAGATGGGGATTATATTTTGTTGGTCCCTTTAATCCTCATTCACAAGGGAAGGAATATATTCTTATGTGTACTAATTATGTGATAAAATGGGTAGAAGTGCAGGCATTGACAAAAGCCACTGAGGAAGTAGTTGTTGATTTCATTTAGAACATAATTATGATAAAGTTTCAGATCAGGGGCCACAATTCATGTCTAATATGATCCAATATTTCACAAGGTATTACCAGATCAATCATAGGAAGTAATCTCCTTACCACCCACAGTCAAATGGATAAGCTAAAGTAACAAATAGAGAATTGGAGAACATCCTTACCAAAACAATTGAAGTTAGGAGAAATGATTGGGTAAAGAGACTACCTGAAGTTGTCTGGGCTTATAATACAACTTAGAAAACTACAACAGGTTTTTCATCATATGAATTAGTCTATGGGAAAAATCCCTTCTTTCCTATAGAGTTTAAACTTCAGACATTGAGGACAATAGTGAAGGTAGGAATTGAGTTGAATGCATCTCAAAAAGAAAGAATCCTTCAACTCAATAAGCTGGACGAATTAAGGTTGGAAGAACTTCAACAGATAGAGATAATTCAAGAGAAAATGAAGCAATGGCATGACACACATATCAAGAAAAGTAAATTCAAAGTAGGAGATTGTGAATTACTATTTGATTCTAATTACTAAAAATTCAAGGGAAAATTGAGAACCAGATGGTTGGGACCCTATCAGATTGAGCAGATATTTGAGAATGGTTCTATTCAGTTACTTCCCATTGATGGAAAAAATAGAACACTCTTAGTCAATGGACAGAGGATGAAACTCTATGGGAAGCCTCCCACTAAGGATGAATTCTTGAGGAAGATTGAAGCAGAAAAAGAATTTTATCATATGGAAGAACCAAGTTCTTCCAAAATGATGAAGTAACTAGATGATAGATCCAGAATAAAGGGAAGAAGATGAAAACCAGAAAATGGTGTTTTCTTCCCCAAAAAATAAAAATATAAAATATATATATAAAAAAAATTTCTCTCAAATGTCAAGTGAAAACCATTAAATGGCGGTTGACCTCTTTTTTCACTAGTTCAAATAAAAGGTAATTCTTTTGAATTCCAATTGCCTTATCTAATCATGTTTTTTTCCACTTGTAGGAATGACGAGTCATCACAACAAAAGGATTACATCATCAAGGATGGTAATTATATCTTGTAACTCATTTAGGGTTGAATTAAATGTTTGCATGTGTGATTTGACTTAATTTCAAAGTAGGTATGATGAGTCATCTATTTATACATTATGATTACAAGTGTGTAATCATTGAGATGATTTGGATGGAATAAGTGGCAACATGGTTATCATTAGTAATAATTATTGCAAACTAATGTAAAATAAGTTGCAGAGATATTTTGAGGAAGGAGCATCGAATTAAGTTTTGTTCCGTAGTAAAGAATAGATAATTCAATAGCTAAGAATAGAGGTTCCATATCCAAAGTCATCATTTCCATAGCTAAGTAAGAGGGCCTACAACCAATTTACACAAAATCAAAAGAGACTGAACTCGAAGCTGATATGGGGATTAAGAATAAATTAGAACCATAGGAGGATTCCCAGCTGCTCGTAGACAAAGAAGTGGCATCTATCTTTGAGCATGCAAGATGGCTAGAGTTTTTGAAAAAAAATTCAAGGCATAATGATGAATTGGTAAGAGAATTCACCATAAACCTATAACAATCCAGGTTAAAGGTGAGAAATATCTTTATTCCTTTTTCTATAAATACTGTAAGTAACATGTCTGGAGTGCCAATTGTGCATGTCCCACAACCTGCTAAGGGGATTTTGAAATAACTGGTTGAAGTCTTACTACAAGAAAGATAAACTGAACCCTAGTACATCTACAATATAAAAAAATCATAAAATCGGTCATAAGGGCCAATTTTTTCGAACCCTTTGATAGGGTAGCATTTTGGATAGTGAAATATTTAACCTGTGATGGTTAATTTGGGTATGTGGGAAAAGAAGTCCTAAAAATGCTCATATATCTCAAGTACAGAGCCACAAAACTTGAGTACATAATAATCCTTCTAGGGTTTCTTTTTTATTCTATCCAGACCATGGCTCAGAGGTATTCTTGGGGTGTTAGGACAATCAGGCATCATGGTCTAATTCACTACAGGAGGCCCTCTCTTGCATATAGTGTGTTTTTAGAAGAGCAGTTCATTCACTGACAGCTGTTAAGGATTGCATGTGGGCTTCCACATGAGCTAAAAGATGAATCTGAATTCATGGCAGCTTACTCTCTATCTAGTCCTGAGTATAAAAATCTTCTGTGTGAATTTATCTTTGTAATTGTATGCTATAGAAAAACACAAGATTTATGATCAATTTGTATGTGGGGGAGATCCAACTCAATGCATTTGTCTCTGTTCTAGAAAACCAAATTTCATGGAAGGAAAGGGAATCTAAATTGTTATTGAAAGCTAGCTCAACATGTCTCTGTATGAGATCTCATTATGGTAAACCTTCTGCCTTCCTCACACATTTTAGAACTCATGCCTTTGATGAGAGATTCAAGACACATTATCTTACCATTCTGTAAAAGAGTATTGATGCCTTCACCACCTATGAGGAGGAAAATTTTGAAGATATTTTTGAAGGATCCTCAAATAGGTGAGAACTCCTTATTGTTTGCTTGAGAAGAAGGGAAGTAATTTCCCCTACAAATCTGATCTGGAGTTTAGAAAGGGAAATATCATTATGCACAATAATTCCATAGGTTAATGAAACCTATAGGAAAATATGGATGGGAATGCGAACAAGGTCTTCTCCACTTCTCACCCCCATGTCTCCTTGGAAAAAAAAAATAGCCTCAAGACCCAACTAAATTTGAAGAATGAGAGAGGAAAATAAAAGAAAACGTAGGGTACAATACATGTAAGTTTAAACATTGGAAAATCCAGTTTCAACCATTTGATCTGAGAAATCAAATGGAATTATGAACATACAACCACACTTTTGAAGAATGAATTTTGTAAAGGGACTTACAAACAAGTAAGTTTGGGGGAAATGATGAGGCCAGAATATGTCTGATTAATGTATAATATATGATCTCATCTTACTCTCCTTTTTGTTAAGTTTGATTTCATTTGTGACTTTTAGTTGATTTTATATGAGTTAGTTTGTAATTTTATGCCTTTTGATTGATTGTGATTCTAATGTTAAAATCTCTAGAATTGCTGACAAAGTGTGTGTTTGAAATTAAGTTTTCTAATAAATCAAGTCTAATCAGTTAAGGAAATGAAGTAGGAAGCATTAAGTATGTTTTCGAGAACATTTTTTTCCCACACACCTTAGTTACGGAACTTCCAAGCTAGTTACAGAACTCCATCACATAGTCATCTAGTTCCAGAACTCCAGTATTTAGTTCTGAAATTTTTGGAATTAGTTCCAGAACTCCTGGGTATATCTCCGGAACTCTCATGGTATTGATCCTTAACGATATCCTATGGTTCTAAACATTCTCTAAAGTTTCGAAAGTGATGGGAGTTAGCTATTCTAACCACATCTAGATATTTTACATCTACAAACCTTTCAATCAGGAAAGGATGAGAATATTTTTGAATGCAGATCCAGGGATAGTTATCTTACAACTATCTGATCAACTGCAATCCAACTCAGCATCTATTTTGGGCATGATTTGATTTCATCAAAATCATTGAGACTGTTATGATTGTAAAATGTATATAAAAGCAGACCTACAATAGATAGATATATATAGAATATGATATGAAATCGATATAGAATAGAGAAGAGAAATAGACTAAGTACTTAGATCCAGTATGTTTTGTAATACCAAATGTTTTTATAAATAAAATAACCATTCCTATTTTAGAGAATTCTGAGTTAATAAATCCTGATTTGAGGAGGATCAAGGGCCCACTCCCCTAAGGACCAGGATATTTGTTTATTTGGTATTTATATTTCTTCAACAAATAGCTTAGATCTGTTAATTCTATATTGTTTTAATTCTTCGAGTTAAACTCTGTTGTATACTTTTTCCTACAGGTGTTTAGATAGATTCTTATATTTCTTGAAATTTGTTTACAATCATTCTAAATTGAGTGTTTTTATTTCTAACAAGAACTATGTTTACTTTCATAAGCATGTGTGTTTAGTTTCTAATAGCAAGTGTGCTTGTTTCCATTCTGCACCGTGTGTTTCCTTTCAGCAAAGCTTTCAGTGTGTTTACTTTCAGAAATTTTTCATAGTATGATTTAAATAAGGTATTACCAAGAAGTCCTTAATCCATTGAAGAGATCCCCCAAAAAATACAAAAATAACTACAGTCAACTACTAGATCGATAAGATTACTCTTGTTGCATATAGCTTTAGACACACCCTTGGTTTGATATGACATCAACAAGAAGTTGATTAAATGAAGGGAATAACGACACCCATCACTTTTGGCACCATTACCAAGGAACACTAGTTGGAACTTTCTAATTAATTGTTAGCAAGAGCAAAAAATCATACATCTAGTAGTTGAAGGATCTTCCCTACTATATCATAAAATATATGAGTAGACCAAGAGACTCACAAGGTAGATTCCTCCCAAAAACATCTTCACAAGAATTCATAACATCTTCTAGTCAAAGTAAGGAAATTGATCAAGAATTTGAGGCACCATCACCCCCTTTCATACAAACAGAATTGCCACCTTTGGAATTCTTAGATCACTCACCTGAAGGAAGTAGAACTTATAGGAGAAGGATTATTACTCAAGATTCATTTAGGGAAAGTTTCTATTCTTAATTGAGTACTCAACCTCCTAATCCTGATTTTTCACCTTCCCCAAGGCATACCTCTTAGCATATTGATCGGGAGGAAAATTTATAAAATATTTTTAAAATGGGGAGATGATGATACATCAATGAAAAATATCTCACCTACACATCTACCCACATTTAGAGGGATGTCATCTGAATATCTTGTCCAATTTCTATTTGATTTCAAAGTACTATGTCAGACCTATAATTATAAAATAGATAATCAAAAACTCAAGTTGTTTCCATCCACTTTGAAGGATGTAGCAATGAGGTGGTTCATGGGATTACCATCCAACTCTATTAGCACTTGGGCCCAAATGGAGATTGCATTCATATATAAATACCAGGATTATTATAGAGGGAGAAATAGGAAGGAAGAATTATTCAAAATCAATCAGGAGGAAGATCAAAACATAGAAGACTATTTAGACATATTCCTCTTTGTTAGCAAAATATGTGGATTTATGCTTCAAGAGGAGTTAAGTAAAACAATTTTTCTTAAAGGCTTGGATGAAAAATCTAGGGAATCCCTTAACTTGATAGGAGGTGGATACATTGATCAGTTAAGAATGAATGAAATAAAGGAGATTTGTAGAAGCTCTTCTAGAATGAGAGGTGGACCTAGAAAAGGAAAATCAATGAAAATTCTAAATCCAGATATGAAAAAACTAATGGATGAGTTAGAAAATTTTAAAAATGACATTTTAGTGCAATTAACCTCTACTATTGATGGATTACAAGCTAAAGAAAATTCCAAAAATGAACCATTGGCTATGTATTGTCCTAGATGCAGGAAGAAGCATGCACTAAGAGATTGTCCTTTGGATAAAACATAAATGCGTCTTATCATTGAATCTAAAGAACATGATACTTATGTTTTTTCTTTACTTCCCATTATTAAGAATCAACTTAAAAAAACTAGTGCCCCATCTACAACAGAAGAATTTAATTTTGTTTAGAGACAATCTAACCAAGGGCAGTTTATGCCAAGATCAGCTCCTAATCCCTAGACAATGGCATAGGCTACTTAGTCAATACCAAAAAATTGGGGACAACGACCTTGGGTACCTCAACCAACTTGCAACCCTCAAGATTGGTCAAATCAATCTTGGTATTCTCAGGGACATCAACAACCATGGTTTGGTCATGGAAATCCTTATGCTTGGTCACAACCTAGGTGGAACCCTTGTAATTATTCTCAAGGAAGAACATATCCAAATTAGAATCAACAGGCCATCATGGGATCCCTTGCACAAAATTCAAAACTTGAGAATGTAGTCCAAACGTAAATGTCAGCACAACCAATAGTAAATCCAAGAAAAAAATATTCAACTCTTGTTTATGGAATAGAACCAGAAAAATCAATTGATTTACATGCTATGGATTGTAAGGATATTCAAACTAGATCTGGGAAAATCATTAATAGTCCACCCCTTATAATCACTGAAATGCCAGAAGAAAATGAAATCCCTAGTATTGTTGTTCCAAAATAGGATATAGAAAGAAAATAAAAGGAGCCAGATAGCAACACTACTGAGACTCCATTTCCAGAGAGATTTAAAGAAGCTATAGAAGTCACGGATTTTGAATTGGTACAGGAACTAAGGAAATTGAATATTGAAATATCACTGTTACAATCATTTAAAGACATTCTAGAATTGAAAAAATTAATCAAAATGTTATGTATGAAAAATCCTAGAAGAAAGAAACAGTACCCCAAGACTATCAAAGTAGATGGGAAACTTATTGAGTTATTAGTAGGAAAACTTTTACTTCCCAAATATGGAGATCCAGGAAGTCCTGTTATTTTTGTCTCTATAGGAAATAAGGATATACATAATGTTTCGGTAGATTTGGGAGTTTCTATCAATGTAATGACAATGGATACTCTGAAAGCATTACCATTAATGGGTATACAACCTACTAATACCATATTGCAGATGGCAGACCAGTCTGTAGCAAAACCATAAGGAATTATTGAAGATGTGGCGGTTATGGTGGAGTCATGGGAATATCCAGTTTACTTCCTTATACTACAGCCAAAAGGTAAAACATTGGGTTATCCCATTATTTTTGGTAGACCATGGTTAGCTACAGTTGCTACTTTAATAGATTTCAGTTCAGGTGATATGACAATATCGAATGGTAATAACTCTAAAAAAAATTCCTTCTATCCTACTACATGACATTTTACTGAAAATCAGGAACAATGGTGGGTTGATTCTCCTGAAACTGATAAGCAAAATTTGTCTTCTTTGGCTATGATCACATTACAGGATCATGTAAGAGAAGTAGAAGAGATGATTAATCCACCATTGGATGAGAACTTGTTGTTCTCAAGGAAATCAGAAATAGTTCTAGAACCTGGGAACTTAGTTTCGGAACCTACCGCTATAGTTCTGGAACCACCACATTTAGTTCCGAAACCACGTCAACAAAAGTTCTCTTTGATTGAAAATGATTTCGCTCTAGAGGAATGATATTTCTTGTGGAGAGAGTATGAATCAATAGCTTCAATTTCAAGTACATCAGAAAGTGGTGAAGAATTTCTGGAAAGTAGCAGTGATGAAGAATTTGGCCTGCAAAGAGATAAGTATCATAATTCTCATTACTGTCAGTTTTCCAGCATTATGTCTCAAGGAAATTTTGGAGATGTTGCTACATACCATATGTTGTTACCACATGCATGTCTATTAAATACTTTAATGAAACCCTTCCCATAAATCAATTCATCACATATTAGAACCAAGCATGTTGAATTACAACCAAGTAACACTTTAAACATTAACAGCTGGTTGAAGGATGATGAAGAAGATAAATTGTTTGATGTTCTAAAAACTCATACTAAAGCTTTCTCTTGGGATTACAAAGACATGAAGGGGATTCATCTAAGTATCTGTACTCATCACATATATACTGAAAACATTAAACCAGTTAGGTAGCCTCAAAGAAGGATTAACCCAACTTTAAGGGATATAGTCAAAAAAGAAATTGAAAAACTATTACAAGTAGGTTTTATCTACCCTATCTCAGACAGTCAGTGGGTATATCCTCTTGTAATTGTTCCCAAAAATAATATACAATTGAGAATATGTGTTTACTATAGGGTACTAAAAAAAGCCACAATGAGAGATTATTTTCCCTTACCATTCATAGATCAAGTCCTAGATAACCTTTCAGGTAAACGGTACTTTTTTTTCTTTGATGGCTTTAGTGGGTACAATAAAATCAGGGTTACTGCTAAATATCATCACAAAACTACATTTACATGTCCATGGGGAACCTTTTCCTATAGGGTGTTACCATTTGGTTTATGCAATGCTCCTGTAAATTTCCAGAGAGTTGTACTTACAATCTTTTCTGATCTAACAAATGATTGTGTTGAGGTATATATGGATGACTTCATTGCACATGGAGATACATTTGAAGATGATTTGAGAAATATGGATAGAGTGTTAACAATATGTGAACAACACAACCTGTCTCTTGTTAATGAAAAGTGTTTGATGATGGTGGATGAGGGTATTGTATTAGGAAACCATATTTCAAAAATAGGAATTCAGGTGGATCAAAAGAAAATTAGGATCATTTCAGATTTACCTATTCCTTAGACCCCATAGATATTAAATCATTCCTAGGGCATGCTGGGTACTAGAGGTGTTTTATAAAAGATTTTACTAAAATTTTTGTGCCCATGTTTAATTTTCTAACCAAGGACTGTGAATTTCCTTGGGATAAAAAGTGTCAGCATGCTTTTGAAGAAATTAAATAAAAATTAATCAATGCCCCAATATTGAGAGGACCTAATTGGGAAAAACCATTTCATATCCAAACAGATGCCTCAAATTATTCCATTGGTGTAGTATTGGGACAGAAAGATGAGGAAGGAAAGATGTATTCCATTTATTATCTTAGCAAGAATATTACTCCCACTGAAAAGGAATTCCTTGTTGTGATTTATGTAATCAATAAATTTAGACATTACATTATAGGGTAAAAGATATTTATACACACATATCATTCAACAATTAAGTATTTAATGAAAAAACCAATGGTTGGAGGAAGAATAATTAGATGGTTTTTACTTTTGAAATAATTTGATATTACCATTGTAGACAATCCAAGTAAATCTAATGTGGTAGCTGATTTTTTGTCAAGACTAACCACTATAGTGGAGCAAGATCTAGTCAAGGATAAATTTCTAGATGATCAACTGTTTGCAATCTTAGCAAGTACACCATGGTTTGCTGATATGGAAAATTATCATGCAATAGGGAAGTTTCCCCCTTTCACTAAGAAACAAATAAAGAAGTTAATCAAAACCAGTGCACAATTCAAATGGTTAAATAGAATTCTATTTAAATGTGGTCTTGATTTTGTCTTGCATAGGTGTGTAAGAGAGGATGAAATTTTTGACATCCTCAAAGCATGTCATGATGAACCAAGTGGAGGACACTATTCAGTGAAAACAACAACTCATAAGATACTTCGCACTAGTTATTATTGGCCATCTCTATACAAGGATGTGAAGAGATATATCAAGAGGTGTGATCCTTGTCAAAGGATGGGACAACTAAGTTTCACCAATGGAATGCCTCTTCAACCTCAAGTTGTGGTTGAACCATTTGAGAGATGGGGTTTTGATTTTGTTGGTCCCTTTATTCCTCCTTCACAAGGGAAGGAATATATTCTTATGTGTAATGAATATGTGATAAAATGGGAAGAAGTGGAGGAATTAACAAATACCACTAAGGAAGTAGTTGTTGATTTCCTTTGGAATAGAATTATGATAAAGTTTGGAGCACCAAGGAGCATAGTTTCAGATCAGGGACCACAATTCATGTCTAATATGATCCAAGATTTCACAAGGTGTTACCTTTTCCTTGCCTTAATCTTTCTAGGTGTGGGTGGAAATGTTGATCATGTTGATCTCAAATCTTGGGAGAAGATCAAAGATTTGCGGGGGTGGAAATATTGGTCACTGATTAGGTAATGTAAGAAGATATGGGGAAATTGGTGAAGGAAAAATGGGGTCCTCATCAACAATATTGTTGTCATAAAAATTTTCTTCGGGGGGACATAATTGGACAAGGGTGGTTTTTAAAGCATTACAATTCTCGACATCGTGTTCTGGCACATGATGGTAGGCACAAATTTTTAGTTTTTTCAAACCATTTTGGTTTCGGTTTGAGCGGGTTGTAAGGTTTAAGAGGTGGTAATATGATGACAAAGGTTTTGAGGATATTGGTTAAGATTTTTGTGTAAGACCTTGCTAGTGGATCGCAATAGTAGGTGAGTGTGGGTTTAGGTACATGTGGAGCTGATTGTGGAGGAAGAGGCTTTACAAGAGGGGGAATGGGTTGGTTCACTAGTTTGGTGTGTGGAGTGGTCTTAGGTCTTGGTTGCATCTACTTGGGTATGGGCATGGTAGAAGATATGGTGATGGAAGATTTGGTTGATTTAACTACCTTATTGGAGGGTAGCATATTTTTAGCTTTAGGTTGTACCTTCTTAGGAAAAGGTGACATAGGGTGCAGGATGTAGAAGAAAAAGTAGATGGTGGAAGAGGATGGGTTACCCATGGGGTTAACCATGGTGAAATAGTAGTCATTGGTAGAAATCACAAGGAAGGTGTGAGTGGAAGAGAGGAAAGTGTCATGGGTAGTGAAGAAGTTATGGAAGGTAGTGGTGGTATGGGTGGTAAGGAGATTACAGGTGATGGCGGTGGTTGTGTGGATCACTTGGGTGTATTAGAGGTTCATGATGAGGAGGTGGGATATTACGTTCTTGTTTTTCCAATGGAGGGAGGTTACTTGGCTAGGGTCGAGGGGTGAGGTCCTAGGATGGACGGGAGAGGCGAAGGTGATAACGGTGTGGTAGATGAGGTTTTTCTATGAGGTCTAGGAGGTTGGGTCTTCTTTTTAGGGGTCGTAATTATTTTAGTGTTGGTTTGGAAAGATGTTGCTAAATCTAATTTTATGGTTGGGTGAGTAAGGTTCTATGTCGGCATGACCCCTAAGGTAGTAAGGGGTTTAAGTAAGGGAGATGATATAGGCATAGGCAGGTGTTTAGGTATAGGTGTATGTCAGTTTATGGGAAGATTTTTGTGTTGGGCTATGGGTGGTGACATGGAAGGTGTTGCAATAGTCATGATTGTGTTTGGTTTGGTCACTTAAAACACTTTTGGATAGATAGTGGAGGTGTCAGTGAGTGACAATTACATTTCGGTTGAAATAGGAAGTAGAAGGCATCCCCAAAGTAAGGCTCTATCCACACAATCCAAGTGGTTAGCCAAGCATGAAAATGGTACTATTGTAGGCAGGGCCAATGTGGATCGAATAACAACCCCTGCAAAATGTGTTTGAGAAATAGGGAAATGGCTAGCTTCAGATTCTATGGGTAAGAGAGCTGAAAGTAGATCAATAGGATCTTGGAGGTCCGATGGAGAATGGTCATCTAAAAGCAATGTTATTTTGATAGGATCCTCCATGGATAGATAAGAGGATGGTCCAGATGAGGTGGGCTTTCCTTGTGATGGTGTAGGTTGTGGACATGTATCTCCTATGAGTAGGAGAGGTGCCATTGATGACTACTTGGTAATTTGAGGGGCCCAAGGTGGAGTGCTAATTATAGGTTCTTCCATGGGTGAAGGAGAAAATGAAGGGGGTTCCTCTTTGGGAAGAGGAGTAGATGAAAGAGGTTCCTATGTAGGTAGGGGGGATAAGGCTAAGATTTCATATATGGAAGGAACATGGGGCAGTTAGGAAGCAACTGGTATGTCCTTGAAAATGGTGTGGACCTCATGGAAATTGCTATCATTAGTTGAAGTGTCACTAGTTTGGTTGGAATATGGGGCATGATTAGGGAATGGATTTTTAAAGATATGTAGATTTTGGTTAGTGGGTGCATTTGGGTTATCCAAGATTAGATCTCTACTATCTAAAATTTCTTGGATGATATTTTTGAAGGTGATGCAGTTATCATCATTATGACCTTTGACACGATGATAATTGCAAAATTAATGTTATTTATACCACGCAAGAATGGTGGAAGGGTAATGGTGCCAACCTTAATAAGATTTTCCAAAACAGGAGAATAAGGTTCTCCTATTGAAGTGTACTTTCTTTGTTCTTGTCTGAACTAGAAAGTTTGGACATGAGAGTGATTACAAGGAGGTTTGGCCTGGTTTGATGGGTGAGAGGGTCCAGCCTTGAGAACTATGACGTTATCAGATCCTTTGGATTTTGGATACTTGTTTTGGGGTTTCGAAGATGAAGAAGCATCATTTGATTTGAACGCAATGTTATTGTTATGTAGCTGAATTGTCTTCTCTTTAATAGCATAAATCTTCAATTTTCACACCATGGTGAATGCCTCATCAAAGGTGTGGAAGGTCTGCACCTGTAGGGTTGGTGAAATGTGTCTAGTGCAATCCCATGTAAAAAAATCTATGAATTTAGTTTGAGGAAATTGAAATGTGAGCTGGTTAATTAGGCTGAGCCAACGAGTGAAAAATTCACCAATAGACTTGCCGTCGTACTGTCGTGTGGAGTAAATATTAGTCATGGTGAATTTCTTGACAATGTTGATTGAGAAGTGGTCTAAGAAGGCTTGGGCTACTTGATTAAATGAGTAGATGGAATGTTTGGGTAGCCCTCTATACCAGTCCAATATAGGTCTTATGAGGGACATTGGGAAGGTTCATAGGAGTAAAGCATCATCATGGGTGATCAGGTAACACCCATGTTTGAAAGACCAAAAATGTTGATGTGGGTCTTCTTTACTATTGAAACGGTTGAATTTTGACATTTCCTAATGTATAGGGTATGGGCGAATAGGAATGGATGGATGAATGGGCTCATTATAGATTTCATCGTAGGTGAGAGAATTACATGAGCTAGAAACTGATGATTCCAGTGTCTGCATCCTTTCCATCATTAATTTAATGAGGTAATTGGTAGGTTGTGATGGAAGGGAACCTCCTATGGTGTAAGAGGATTGGTAATGAACATGTGATGTGGGTAGCATTCCAATGTATGGCAGTGCCGAATAGGAAGGTTGAGAATAGGGGATTGACATAGAGGGCATATTTCTAGAATGGGTGACAGACGAGATAGGGGGTTGTTGATAGTATGTATATGTAGGTTGTATGGTCGTAGTGACTCTAGTAATGATTGGGGTCAAAGACTACGGGATGGAAAGGACAAGATTCTGGAATGGAGTAGGGGTCACCAACACCACGAGTGATTTTGTTGAAATCAGCATATGTGAGACAATGAGTGCGGATGGGGATATGGTCTGGGTGGTCAATGAGGGAACAATAGATATTACATGTGCGATTGATATTGTAGATGCAGTGGTCATAATGGCTATAGGGCCTAGCTCCAAAAACATTGGGGTTAAAACAGACGAAGGTAACGCTAAAATAGTAGGGGATGATGTAGAAGTGGGGATAAGGGAGGGAGAGATGGATACAGGAATGCCATATATAACCTGACCTAAGGAGTCCTAGGTGGAAGAGTGAGAAAGGTACAATTGTAAGGCTGCAGGATTTTGATTGAGGAGGTGTGTAAATTCCTCATCACCTACAGTAATGGTGGTAGACAGGGTTGGATCCATGGCTGACAGGATAGAGGGTGGTGAAGGACTAGGTGGGAGTGGTTGATGACTAGAGTGGAATATAAGAGTGTTAGCTTGGTTGCGAGTCAACACCATGTGAATGAATGTATATCAGGTGATGATGTATCCTGCATCTGACACAAAAAGTTGTAGGAATGAGAAAAATAGGTGTTTTTAGGTGGATTTGAGTAATGTATCAATTGAGAACCAGCATAGGGTAAATGATGCCAATTAATGATGAACAATGACGTTTCAAGGGTAACTGTATGTACCCAAAATTGTAGGGTACTACACCACTGAAAAAATGTTACACATGCCCCAATGATGATATAGGTCTCCTTACAAGGTGTTCGAAATCTAGAAAGGCTTGCTAAGTATATGCTTGTATCCCGCATGCCCCGTTCAGCCTCCGCATGCTTTTTTTTCCCCTTTTCCCTCCTTTTTCTTGCATTTTTGTCTTCAGTGATGTAACCACCGCCTTGCCTAGGCAGTGGTCCCATGACCACTGCCCTACACAGGGTGGTGGTCCCGTAACCACCGCTCTGCACAGGGCGGCAGTTTTGTTCAGGTTTTCCAAATTCCTCTGATGATCGCATCAAATGTAAATCTTGAGTTTTACGCACTTTCTTCAACAAATTTTCCTTGCATTAATGTTTTTTGCTCCCTGTGAATAGTGTTTTTCCTTTGTTTATAGTAAAAGATATCAAATGGGAATTACCCTCTGGTAAATGCATTGGTTATAAATAGCCAACTTGTTTTCAAGAAAATGGCCCCTCATCTTCTCATTTCTCTAATCCAGTCTTTCAATTTATTTCTTATAGGTCTACTAGCTTCATGTTCTGCATCAATTATTTGTTTTCCTTTGTTGTTTAGAAGACATTCAATCTTCTTGTTTTAGTCTTGTTCCATCATTTCTCCATACAATCAGTTTAGCTTAGAATAAATTTGTTTTTAGACTAGAATCCATTAAAATTTGTAGGTTTTATTTTGTCACAAGGATAGTTTCTGAAACTATCGGTACACTTGTGTTGTATTCCTGTAATAAATCCCACTAGGAATTGCATAGTCAAGCTTTGTTCACTTGTGTTATCCCTCTCCTACTCGCATTGTATTTGGTCTATATCCAAAGCTGCCATTTTTCGAATGTTATCTTCTGTTGATACTATCATATACACACTTTCTAGATTCATGAGGACATGAAGGAACAAGGAGATCACACTGAGGGGAAAAAATAACACACAACTGGATTTACCACTGTTCTGTAAGCGTCAGGTTTGATCAATCAAAGTTCTAATTGCAACATATTAAATAGAGTAGTGAATTATTTCATTTCAGTTAAAATTTCACTCTTGATATCACTAGAGAAGCTGTGGCGATTGATAGTTTCTGAGAAACTGTGATTCACTCCCCACTTTTGAGTAGGATCGAGATCCTTTCAATTTAATATATTTAGTTGATTAGATATTTAGGATAAAATCACAATTGCACAGGCAAATAGCCATACCAGGCTACTTTTCTTGTTTTTATTCTATTTCTAGATTAGTTGTCCATTTTATAAATATAATAGAGTAGCTTCTCTTCAATTTCATTGAAATACGTCATTAAAAAAATACAAAAATAGAAGAATGCTTGCATAGTGTAAATACTCCTTTCATAATCAGTTTATTAAAGTTAGTTAAAAGTTGAATCATTTTGTATGACAATCAGAGGACCTAGAGATCCTAGAGAGTATATATTTGAACCCGTAGTGCCTCAACCAAATATGCCCACGATATTGGTTGATATAGATCAGGACATGAGGATATAGGTCTTTCGTGCAACAACAAACTTACAAGCGATTAGTGAAAAACTGATAGGGTTAAATATCAAAGATGATAAAGCTTACACATTTTGGTCAAACCACCCTAACTATAGACTGCCTTGATAAAACATTTGAATGATTGTGCAAGGATTTGAACGAGAACAAACATTTGGTTGTGATCCTTTGGTTCCACAACCTAATGTGGGAGACCTCCTCATCCACATAGACACTAGCTTACGCATTCAAATTGCCAGAACACCTGTTAGGTATTCTAAGAAAATCATACAAATTCTAGTTCTAAATATAGAGGCTGAAAACGCATATGATTACTGGATAGTTGGGAGAAGGGATTGATTCCTCACATGACCATAACCGGTCCACAACAACCACAAACTCATGGTTGTGATCCCTAAGTCTCACAACCCAATAGGCCTATAAATCAGTTAAGTATTGACACCATCTTGTGAACGTTGGTATTTAAATCTTCACCACTCCCACCAAATATTATAGTACAGTTCTTCATATTAAACATAGAGGCCAATCAATCTAATATTTTCTGGGCTAGACAAGAAAACCACCTATAGTTAAACTATGAAACCACTAAATCACCCATCACCATTTTATGACCTTGTATGGAGATATATACGAAGCTCCCATAGGTCACTTCCCATGTATCCAACAACCAAGAAACAGGATCTCAGTAGAGCTCGACATTGATTAGAGCCTTCGAGCAGCCATCATATCCATATGAGCCATCACACCAATTCAGGTTAGGAGGGCCTTGTTTGCCTTAGATTCAAAGATTCCATTATTACACGTATTGAGGATTTAAGATTACCTGATTAGCTTGTCCGCATCCATTCACATTCAAACATTCACCGGCTATCTCAACATGACCTTAGGAGGTCGGGTACGAGAAAAGGATACTTGTAGATTCCCATGATTGTATGTCACTTTACCATCATACAAAATTGATGAAACTGACATGAACAAATAGTTCTTCCTTTTATTATTTTCCATTTTTCTCATCCACCTTCACTCTTTCCCATTATTCTACAGGTATTCATATACCCCCCGAATATGTCAAGATACGATGCATTTCACAGACCTCTCTCAAGACTCAAAGTAAACTATAGTAAAATAAATAGATAAACATTGCCCTCACTTTCTGCATGGGCTGATAACTATTCAAGTAATTTCTTGTGATCTCAAATTCCCCCTCATAGGACTAGCTCTAATTCTTCGTTCCGAATTGAGGAGTTTGATCAAATCACACAAACACAATAGCCAAATCCATCAGGCTCTAACAATAAGATGTTTACTGGAGAATCCATTTCATCTGCTTGGGTCTTGTTCAGACTACAGATCAGTAGACAATCAAACCCACTCCCCTTTTTGGATGAGGAGTACTTAGCATGCTTCGCTAAAAGTGAACAACGCTTCCAAAATATGTATCCACCTATAGGGAATTTATAAATACAGTTTGATACCCTATTCCAGGAGAACACCTCCATTTCTCCACCTATGGGAAATACCCTCGATGAAGCTTGGTAGGGTAACGATCAATTCATAGCAGGGTATCATACACCTTTACAACCTCATGCTATACAAAAAACATGCTTAAGGAAAAGCATCATGTCTTCACCAATGGAGGTCATTTTAGCCTTAGCTAAGAAGGTTAGAGGGCCGGAACTTTCTCAAGCAAACCAAAATTCATATTTTGGGAAACCAAGAATCCCTAACCCTCTGCATCATCCCAGTCAGGTTGACCTCCTTACAGGAACAGGAACGTTAGGGATGCCTCCTCAAAATCCTTATAGTTACCCACAGTAAACACCAACTAGGACCACATTTTCAAATGCCATTCCATTTGAAAACATGACACCACCCAGCTTGGAACCAAACAACCCATACCAAAACAATGCTCCTCCTTTAACATTTATTCAAAGTAACCACAAGGAGACATGTTCTCTTCTCCTGGGATGTTCGTTCAACCACAGGGATTTCCTTATGTTCTTACAAATGCATATGCTATGCCATATGAACAACCCATTCCACTTCAACCCCCTTAGCAAGGCCCATCAATGGTTGAGGCCTACGTAGTAGGGACTTACTCAGAATATTTGAAAGAACCACTAGACTTCACCATACAAAGTGTTATGATTCCAAGACCTCTTCCCAATTTTCCCAAATACAAAGGGGAAGGAGACCCAAATTCACACATTAAGGCCTATACCACAGCCATATGGGAGTTACTCCCTTGGGATAGGGTTGTCACTAAAATATTCCCTAAGACCTTAGAAGGTATTTCCCTTGATTGGTATTACAAAATACCCGAAGCCTCGATACACTCATTTAAACAACTCGTGTCGGAATTCATCAAAGCTTTTGACATGAACAAATTGTTAAGAATGGGAATCAGGGAGTTCTTGCATATTAAACAAGAACATAATGAATCCACTACTCATTTTATTCAAAGGTGGTGTACGGTCCTCTACTCATCAGCAAGTGCTCCAAACATGGATCAAATGGAACTATGTGATTTATTCCTTAATTCTCTCAATAGAGAGATAAAGGAAGAAGTCTAGAAGTTCCCACTAAGAGCTTACGATGAAGTACTTGAGAGTGCTCTCCAAATCGACCAAGAAGTGATTGATAATGGTCATAAGGCATATGGGACAAATAAGAAATTAACTATTCCCAATCAAAACTCTGCAGCCTATCCCAATGTTGGGAACACTAATTAAGGACCTAAGATTCTTAACAAGAACCACGGAGTTACAAAAGATGGAGTAACTAACCAAGTTAAAAGGGAAAATGTTGTAAAAATTTCGCCGCCTATTAATAATCAGTGAAATAATAGTTTTACTCCAAAAATCAACGCAGTGGATTTTAATCGTCCACCATGGAAACAACAACAACAACAAAAAATACAAACACAATGTCCAAATCAAAATCTAGCTAGATATCAGAGTCAAAACCAAAGGCAACAGCCTTAAAATTTCAACTCTAACAACCAACAACCTTATCAAAAATTTGGTCCACAACAGATTGTAAATCAATAGCCTCAAAATTATAATCCCAATTTGTATTGTAGCTTCCACAAGATTCAAGGCCACGATACTAGGACTTGTCGTGAATACAATAAATTCATGCAGTGCTTGCCAAAAGATCAGAAGCAACTCTTCATATATATGTTTTTAGAAAATTCTGTAGTATCCACGCCAAACACTTATGCAGGGGCAGTTTCCCCTCAAAATGCACCCCTCAAAATCTTTAATGATCTACTCCCAAACCATTCTAATAACAGGTTAGATCCTAATGGAACAAACAAGGGTGTCATGATAGGAAACAATGATCATGAAGCTTCAACTTCATTAAATCCACCATTCGCACCCCAATTACGAACTCGACCTCAAACTAAGATAGTTCGTTTAGTGGAGTTAGACATTGAGCTACCCGTAGAAACCATAACAAGAACACGGGATTATTCATCCCAACCTAATCCAAGCTATCCATTGGATCCAGACAATGGTCAACAAATGTTGGTAAAAGCCATATGCGCCTATGATTTAATTAATGATTTGACCAAAACCTTCTCTCACATCTCCTTTTTGGATTTTTTAAAGAACTCTCTTGCCCACAGAGCTACCCTCTTAATAACATTAGGCTTTGGTCATTTAATCAACATCACTCCCCCCCAGAAATGCAAATAAACCATGTGGACTTTTATGTTTATCCTCTGGGGCAGCTAGATAGGGATACATAATTTATATTTGATATAAGAAAAATGCCAACAGACACTGAAATTACACAAAGAGGCAACCCAACTTTACATTTACAAGTTTTGGTCTACAATAATTATGTTAAACGTGAAATGGTTGACAATGGGGCAGCAGTTAATATAGTTCCCTTCACTTTTCTTCAAAAGTTAGGATATGGAGAGACAAACTGTTCCATGACATGAAATATGCTAAGAGGTTATGATAGATTCAAAGCCACTTCGATTGAAACCATAGTTTTACCAGTCACTTTAGGACCCAAGACGGTCCTCACCGAGTTTTATATTATAGATCAGGTTACCAATTATAATATGATCCTTGGTCGGACATGGATACACCGCATGAAGGAAATCCCTTCCATGTTATTCCAAGAAATTACATTTCTACACTTAGGTAAAATATTTGTGGCACAAGGTGACCCAAAACCCTTCGATATACACCTAGCTGATTTGAAGAAAAGACCAGGTGTTCACTCTAAGTTTGAACTCCCAAAAAATCATCTTGTCAAACCAACTAATTCACAACCAAAAGAAAAGATGATACCCACCACTGAGTTGGAAACTACAAATCTAGCCAAGGACACTCGAGTACTCAAAAATGAGACCAATGTTATAAAAATGGTGTCACTAGGGACTACCACAAAAAATGTCGAGTTGCTAGAAAAGGACTTACCAATTCTCCTATCATTTGATTCTATGGGTATGGGACAGACCCGGGGAATTTCTTCTCTTCCATCAGATGAAATTTTTATGGTGGAAGTAACTGAAGCAAAGAAAGTAGATATGAAAAATATCCCAACATCCATATTTCCAAGCAAGTATTGGACTCTCGACTTTGATGGAGCTAGATGTCGCTTTGGAGCTGGGGAGGGAGTGATATTTAATTCACCTGAGGGAAAGATCCTACCTTTCACCTTTAAATTAAACTTTGAATGTACAAATAACAGGGCTGAGTATGAAGCTCTCCTCCTTGACCTCATCCTAGCCAAAAGAATGGGTGTCGATAACATTAGAGTACTATGAGACTCACAACTAGTTACAAACCAAGTCTCTTAGGTATATGAAACTAGGGCTAAGCATTTACAACTATACAAAACAACGGTGTTAGATCTAATCAAGGGATTCAACTTCATATCAATTGAAGCAATCCCACAAGAGCAGAACCTTCTCGTAGAATCAATAGTAAACTTAGCTTCCTGGTTCACTCCAAACACCGAGTTGGAGGATACAAGTTTCACAGTATCACTTCACACTAAACCATTAGTATGTAAAATACCAACGAACTCACTTCTAACTCATAGAGAAATTGAGGATGATTTTTCTATCATAGATCACTTTGATGATGAGAGATTCACTCTTGAATATCTAAACGTCTATGCGGAGCTACATCTTGCTCACCATATAGTTGATCATTCCCTGATACCAAATTCCTCTTCCTATTCTAGAAATCCCATGGTAGAGTCTCCTCCACAGAAGGATCTCGATATCTATGAGATAGAAAATGAAGAAATTTTGGAGCTACCTCTCTCCCCACCTAAATTTGAAGAAGGTAACGCTTCTTTAATAGAAGAAACCATTGACATAAACATTAGAACGAAGGAAGAACCAAAGATTTTGAAGTTTAGATCCTCGTTAACTCTGGAGGAGATAGAAATATATACCCAAATCCTTAAATAACATCAAAAATATTTCACATTTAATTATAAATAAATGACGAGCATTGCACCACAAGTCGCAGTTCATAATCTTGTCACTAAACCATATGCGAAACAAATTAAACAGAAGTCAAGACCAATGAAGCCAAAAGTGGCTCTCATGGTAAAAGAAGAAGTAATAAAACTTCTCCAAGTGGTATTCATCAAGCCCATTGACTATTCACAATGGGTATCTAATATCATTCCCATCCTAAAAAATAATGGGAAGATACGCATTTGCATAGATTTTCAAGATATTAAAAAATCTTGTCCTAAGGATGACTTCCCATTACCATCCATTGACATTATCGTTGATGCAACAACTAGATTTGAACTGCTATCCCTCTTGGATGGGTTCTCAAGGTATAATCAAATTAAAATATCTAAAGAGGATCAAGCCAAAACTACATTCATAACTCCTTGGGGAACATATTGCTATGTTGTCATGCCATTTGGTCTTAAGAACGCTGATGCTATGTATCAGTGGGAAATGACTTACATATTCCACGATCTTATCCATAAAATTATGGAATCATATGTTAATGACTTATTGGCTAAGGCCAAGAAATGATATGAACATCCAAAAGTGCTTCGTATCATCCTCTCATGACTAATCGAATATGGTGTCACATTAAATCCAGAGAAGTGCGTGTTTGGTGTGACAGGAGCCAAAATTTTGGGCTACAATATATCTTCACAAGGGATTGATGTTGATCCAGCAAAAATACGGGCCATTCTCTAAATGATCACACCATCGGATGAGTTTGGAATGAGGTCATTTCTTGGGAAACTTGGTGCAATTTGTAGGTTCATCCCAGATCTAAGTTTTTCCATTCATCTAATCAACAATCTATTGAAGAAAGATTATAGCATTGATTGGACTAAAGAGTGCAACAGGGCCTTCAAAGTAGTTAAACGCTTCTTGTTTTCTCCACCCGCTCTAATGCCTCCAAATCTAGACCGCCATTTGTTCCTATACTCATGAGCCACTCATGTCTCACTATCCTGCATGCTGGCTCAAGAAGACAATGATAAACGAGAACGCGAGGTCTATTTCATTAGCCGAACGTTGCTTGATTATAAAACATGGTACACACAGGTAGAGAGAGAATGCCTTTCCATAATTTTTGTAACAAAATGTTTAAGACATTGCATGTTAAACCAAGAAATAAGGGTCATTGTCAAGATAGACCATTTACGAACATTTCTTAAACAAGGATATTTATCTAAAAAGGTTGGGAATTCCATAACCTTAATGGGATAATTTGAGTTAACATTCATGAACCAGAAATTTGTCAAGGGAAAAATCATTGTAGACTAGTTAGCTGACAATCCACTAGATGGAGGTGAGCTGGTAAATCTAGACTTTCCTAATGAGTGTGTATACTTTGTCAAAACTAGGCCCCCCATTTCTACATGTCCCTGGTATACTGATATCATCAATTTTATCATGGACCATACATACCTGGAAGGTGCCACATCACAACAAAGAAGGTGGTTACACATTATTACCACTAAATATGTTGTTTTAGACCAGGTACTCTATCATAAAGCCTTCGATGACATGCTTCTAAGATGTGTCGACATAGAATAATCCAAGAAGATTATTCATGAATATCATAGTGGGATATGTGGAGGCCACTTCAGTGGTCACGCCACTACTCACAAAATACATTGGATGGGATATTTTTGGCCCACTCTCAAGCATGACATAGTGGATTTTTTACGTAAGTGCCACAAATGCTGAGAATTCTCTCACGATATTCACATACCAGCACAGTCCTTGCAACCAATAGCGACTCCGTGGCCCTTCTCCATGTGGGGGTTGGACTTGATAGGGAAATTTTCTCCCTCATCAACCGATGGCCATAATTTTATAATTATAGCCATGGAATATTTTACCAAATGGGTGGAGGCCATGCCTCTCACCACCGTACCAGGTTTGGTAATTACCAAATTCATTCTTAATCAAATCATTTGGAGGTATGGTGTCCCACAAATCATTATCTCAGATAATGGCACATCCTTTAAAAATGACGAAGTCCATGAATTATGTAGAAATTTCAAAAAAATCATCACACGACCTCTCTTTACTATCCTCAAGCCAATGGGCACGCTGAAGCGACAAACAAAACGTTAAAAGTTATTCTCCTCAAAACGGTCAAGGAGAATAAGCAAGCTTGGCATTTAAAACTATATCCAGTCTTTGGGCCCATCAAACCTCAATAAGAACACCAACAGGAGCAACTCTTTTCTCACTGGTATTCAGAGAAGTAGTTCTCCTGCTTGAGGTTAAAATAACTAGTCTTTGTATCTCATTACAAGGGATTTTGGATGAAGAAGCTTATAAGAAGGCACGCCTCTCTCAACTAGAAATCCTTGACGAGGCCAGGTTAAACAATGAACAACGACATAGAGACTATGCTGACCGGATGTGCCGGTAGTATAAAAAAAGTCTATGAGCAAGAAATATATGAGGGAGATCTAGTTCTAAGACTAGATAGCCAGATCGATAAGAAAACCAATGAAGGAAGGAAGTTTTGGCCTAAGTGGTTGGGCCCATACCAAGTCATGAAGGACTATGAAAATGGTGCATATCACTTGTGTACACTAGAAGGTGAGGAATTCAATGAAACTATCAATTCCTTACATCTCAAATGGTTTTACGCATAAAACATTAGAATAACCACTTGTACATTATAGCTACCTACATTGCATTAGTTATTTAGCTATTTCATTATGTCCATTCATTTCGTAAAAATGGTAGTCCAGGAACTTACTCTTAAAACAATTTATTACAAATTTCTAAAAATGTTGGCAAAAGCATTCAAATCACATCTCTTCAAACATCATCAACTATTTTCAAACCTTCTCATCAAGTTCGACAGACAAGTACTGATGAAAACCATACCAATGCCTACATACTTGGCTTTGATCTTTCTTTCTACTAGGTAAAGTTGTCCTTGCCTACGGTTTGTTCTAGAAGCTTCTTGGTGTCACATCTATCCCTATTACATCTCTTTGAATGAAAGGATATCCCAAAGTCATAGATCAAAAATTCCAAAATAAAATGAAATCAAAAACACCAAGCAAACAAAATATTTTATTTTACACACTTCTTTGCCCCATCAACCTTCGGTGATAAGCCCACATCTCTTACTGGTGGTGTGAGGTTGGGAAAGGAAAGAAGTGCCCTTACTCACCTATAACCTGTCTTTAGTGACGAACTCGTGCTTCTTACTAGTGGCATGAGGCAGGGTGTGGGGGGTCCCGTCACACAAACTAACAAATCTTGGTATGCTAAAAACACAAATCTACCTCTCTTAAAAGAAAACAAATATCCAAATTCCAAAGAGATCAAATCCTAAAAACCAGATTTTGTCAACCAAGTTGCCATTTATGAATTTAAGTCTAGATAAAATGGAAAGTAAGTGGCTTCCAAAGTGTGGTAGTAGTTCGGAGTAGGGTAAGTGTGTGGGTCCAAATTTGGTTTCTGTTACTGGTTTTTCTGTCTCTCATCATTCTATTAAGTCAAACTCATAAAACTTGTGCCCTTCCTAACTCTTGGTGTTGAGCCCTCGCATCCTACTAGTTGCACGGAAATGGGATTGGGGAAAGTTTATCTCTTTATCACTATGCATTCATCACATTTTTCCAACATAAGAAGAAATTACAAACATTGCCCATAGAGTTCAAAATTTCAGCACTACCATATGTTAGTATCATCTCATATTAGCATTACAACAAGCATACAAATTAAAACACTCTGTTTACTATCATTTGTTATCCATTGCATACATTTTAAAAACATGAAAAATAACTATTCTAAAAACATCTAAGTTCACATGTGGAAATGATTCACAAATTTCTAGGCACCAAGAGTATGGATCCAAAAAGAGATACATATATATATAAATCAAGTTTCATATACAATGCCATCATGCACTAGGCATGAGCAAAACACTCAATGAACCCAAAAAGTACAAAAACACTCATATAGATGTCTGAAAAAATGTTACCAAAATGGTCTCTCAATCCCTATGGGATCCCTTAGAGGGTGTACGACCATGCCTAGGACTCTAGTTACGCCAGTGCTCTGAATGCATCGAGGGCTCACAGTCATGAGTGGTGGTTGCCATCTTGCTATGAGAGTGACTCCTCCTCATTAAGCGCTTGTCCATCTTATATCTAGCTACCTCAACATGGAGAGAAGTCATGATCTTCGTTGCATACTAGACAGAGGAAAAACATCAGTATGCCTACCAGCTGCTGAAGGCTCCCCCGTGTCAACAAAAAGCTCAGCACGAGTCTTCTCCGAGGGGAGAAGCAAGGTATCAGTGCATACTCGGTGAATCAAGTCTCACCACTCATCATCAGTCACTGCAAACAAAAGAGAAAATTGTTAGAAAATTATCAAAAGATAAAACCAAGAGTAAACGAAAGAAAAGAGAACAACAAACTAAGACAATTCTAAATAGAGAAGAGAGACAAATCACTCAGATCTCTGGGCCTCCAAGAAGGATCTCTAGGATCCGCCCCTGCCACTAACATCGCCACTGATTGATGCCCCTCTCCCACATATGGGGCAATGTGATGGCCTGCAATAGACTCGCCATATCCACCTGGGTCCTGAGAGAGCAACTCCTTTGAAACCATAGTCACCCTCTCTATGCTCCGCTCCACCCTCTCAGCCCATAGGATCTCCTGAGTATCATGCCACTCAGGATCACTCTCATCCCCCACACCTATCTCACTGATCTCCATCTCCTCTGTCTCTCCCCCAGTGAAATCCTTAGACTTGGATTCCACATCAATGGGCTCATCATTGTTATGGGTGGGACCGGTGGTAATCTGAAGTAAGGGTTCTTAGGGAGTACTGGCTCTCCCTCATGCACGTACCACCCTCCTGGTTGTAACAGGAACACCAGGAGTAACAATAGTCCAACCCCGGCCTCTAAGACCTCCCCGAGGCTAATGAATAGATCTATATATTGGCCCCACTGGAGGAAGCATGTCACTATAGCGGAGGCCAAACTGTTGTGGTACTCTATCAAAGGGGTGGATCTCCAACTTCCCCACCCTATCTATCAACTGGCTGGTAGTCTGACAGGCAATCAATGAAATAATCTCCTCTCCCCATACCCCTACCATGGCCTGATAAGGAGTGGCCTCCATATCTGGAGTGGTCAGAGAGGCCACTGGCTGGTGAGGTGCTCTAAGAACTATCATCCTTGTCCATATCGCTACCCTAACGGCCCTGGGATCCCCTACCTCTACACCTCTCCCATATGGGATAATATGCTCATACACCCAACTCATGACAAGAGTCAGGTGGCTCAGTGATTGTCCTTGTAATCAGACTACCCTATATAAATCATGGTAGGTAGTCCCAAGGATATTTTCTCCCTAAGTGTAGACACATCCATGGCCTTCAATCTGTGTAATAATGGGGGACCAACAATATAAGAGGGTGTCCCCTCCCTTATCCCCAATTAGTCTAGATGCAAGGATGCCCATGATGGCCTTACGGAGCACGGAAATGTCTGACTCAATGATAACATGGATCCTCATGCCCTTCTTTGATCCCATTGATATAACTACATCTCTCATGTAGGTGGCCCACTGAACCACCTGTGATATCGATACTGTTGTCTTAAGAGACATCCGCTGCCCAAGGATCAGAACCCCCAATATACTGTAAACATCCTCTAGGGTGATAGACCACTCACCCCTAACTCCTGGCAATCGGAAGGTATTCCGATCCGCATCCTAGTTTGAAAATAGGTCACAGAGAATGTGACTAGAAGGTGTAATGTGAGGGACCTGCACAATCCTCCAAATACCAACCCTCTGGAGAGTATCCCACTCTGCCTAGGAGAGTGCCTCTAATACTATTGAGATCCAATCACACTCCCTCTCTCGGCTCCATCTAATATACTCCTCCTTCTGCATACACCCAAAAACACAAAAAGGGAGTAAGTACTAAAATCTAGTTGGAAAAGCTATTAAAAACGTGTAAAAATGTTGAACATGCAAAAATAAGCTAAGTTTTGTATTGTTTTGGTCCTCTATCGTGGACTGCCAACCTATGCAGAGTGGCGGTTCTATAATCACCACCTTCTAAGGTGGCAGTCCCATAACCACTACCCTATGCAGGGCAGCGGTCCTATCCCGCAAAGTCGAACGGGTCATATACCCTAAAAAATGCTTAAAAACAATCAAAAACACCATTTTAGCAAAAAAGGAAGCCTACCCTATGGGAGCCCCCCTAGAGACACGTTTAAAACTAACATTTTTAAAAATGACCCCGCGAGAGAAAGATTTCATCATTTCCACATTTTAGGTTTAAAAATAATAAATCGAGAAGAACTAACCTAAGACTTTGTGGGTCAATGTTCCACTCTCGAAGGCATGATCGCTATCTCACCACAAACGTTTTGACTATACTCCCATCGAAAACAGTCACCGTGGGTCCCAGAGCTCAAAACTATCAAATCAATTCATGCAAATGAATAGTAAAATGACTTGGTTTTATATATATAGCTTTCTAAAAATTGATTTTGAATGTCTTTCGTAGGGTTAGAGTGTCGATAGAGGTAAGTTCTAAACCTCATGTAGATGGTAAGTCCTCTTTTCATATCGATTTAGCCTTATCTCTCCAATTGTTTTATCTAGCTACACTTGAGTCCCTTGTTTTCATTTTGTAGATACCAGGATCTCGGATGGTGACTTTCCAGCACACGGGCATGTCAGGTATAACCCCTAACTTCCCATTTTGGGACCACCATACTCGGATCCACCATTTTACACCTCTTCATGGCTAAGATGCTTCTCCGAGGGGGCAATATGTACGTACCCAAAATTGTAGGGTACTACATCGTCAGAAAAATGTTACACATGCCCCAATGATGATACAGGTCTCCTTGCAAGGTGTTCGTAATCTAGAAAGGCTCACTAAGTATATGCTTATATCCCACATGCCTTGCTCAGCCTCTACATGATTTTTTTTTCCTTTTCCCCCTTCTTCTTGCATTTTTTTCTTCAGTGACATAACCACCACCCTGCCTAGGTGGCGGTCCCGTGACCGCTGCCCAGGACAGGGCAGCAGTCCCGTAATCACCGCCCTACACAAGGCGTCAGTTTTGTTTTAATTTTCCAGATTCCTCCAACAATCATGTCAAACAAAAATCTTGAGTTTTACACACTTTCTTCAATAAATTTGGCTTGCATTAATGTTTTCTGCTCCCTATGAATAGTGTTTTTCCTTTGTTTATAGTAAAAGAGATCAAATGGGAATTACCCTCTGGTAAATGTATTGGTCATAAATAGCTAGCTTGTTTTCAAGAAAATGGCCCCTCATCTTCTCAATTCTCTTATTCAGACTTTCAATTTCTTGCTCAGGGGTCTACTAGCTTCATGTTCTGCATCAATTATCTATTTTCCTTTGTTGTTTAGAAGCCATTCAATCTTCTTGTTTCAGTCTTATTCCATCGCTGCTCCATACAAGCAGTTTAGCTTAAAATAGCTTCGTTTTTAGACTAGAATCCATTAAAAGTTATAGGTTTTGTTTTGTCACAAGGATAGTTTCTGAAACTCTTAGTACACTTGTGTTGTATTCCTGTAATAAATCCCGCTAGGAATTGCATAGTCAAGCTTTGTTCACTTGCGCTATCCCTCTCCTACTCGCATTGTATTTGGTATATATCCAAAGATTTCATTGTTCAGATGCTATATTCTGTTGATACTATCATATAAACACTTTCTAGATTCACAAGGACACAAAGGAATGAGGAGATCACACTGAGGGGAAAAATCCACACACAACTAGATTTACCACTGTTCTGTAAATGCCAGGTTTGAGCCATCAAAGTTCTAGTTACAACATATCAAATAGAGTAGTGAATTATTTCATTTCAGTTAAAATTTCACTCTCGATATCACTAGGGAAGATATGGGGATTGATATTTTCTGAGAAACTATGATTCAATCCTCACTTCTGAGGTAGGATCGAGAGCCTTTCAATTTAATATATTTAGTTGATTATATATTTAGGATAAAATCACAACTGCTTAGGCAAATAGCCATACCAAGCTACTTTGCTTGTTTTTATTTTGTTTCTAGATTAGTTGTCCATTTTATAAATATACTAGAGTAGCTGATCTTCAATTTTATTGAAATACATCATTACAAAAAATACAAAAAATTAAGAATGCTTGCATAGTGTAAATACTCCTTTCATCATCAGTTTATTAAAGTTAGTTAAAAGTTGAATCATTTTGAATGACAATCACATGACCTAGAGAGCCTAGAGATTATATATTTGAACCCATAGTTCCTCAACCAAATCTACCCATGACATTGGATGATATAGATCAGGACCTTAGGATATAGATCTTTCATGCAATAGCAAAGTTACAAGTGATTGGTGGAAAACTGAGAGGGTTAAATATCGAAGACGATAAAGCTTACACATTTTAGTCAAACCACCCTAACTATAGACTACCTTAATAGAACATCTGAATGACTATGCAAGGATTAAAATGAGAAAAAACATTTGGTTACGATCCTTTGGTTCCACAGCCTAACGCGGGAGACCTCCTCGTTGACATAGACACTAGATTATGTATTCAAAATTCCAGAACACCTGTTAGGTATTATGAGAAAATCATACAACTTCTAGTTCTAAGTATAGAGGCTAAAAAGGCATATGATTACTGGATAGTTGGGAGAAGGGATTGACTCCTCACATGACCATAACTAGTCCACAACAACCACAAACTCATGGTTGTGATCCCCAAGTCCCACGACCCAACGGGCCTATAAATCATTTAAATATTGACACTAGCTTGTGAAGGTTGGTATTTAGATCTTCACCACTCCCGTTAGATATTATAGTACAGTTCTCCATTTTAAACATAGAGGCCAATCAATCTAATATTTTCTGGGCTAGACCAGAAAACCACCCATAGTTAAACTGTGAAACCACTAAATCACCCATCACGATTTTATGACCTTATATGAAGATATATACGAAGCTCCCACAAGTCACTTCCCACGTATCCAACAACAAAGAAAAAAGATCTCGGTAGAGCTCAACATTGATTGTATCCTCTGAGCAGCTATCATATCTGAACAAGCCATCACACCAATTCAAGTTAGGAGAGCCTTCTTCGCCTTAGATTTGTAGATTCCATTATTACGTATTGAAGATTTAAGATTACCCGATTAGCTTGTTCACATCCATTCACATTCAAACATTCACTGGCTATCTCGAAACAACGTTGGGAGGTTGGGTATGAGGAAAGGGTACTTGTAGATTCCCATGATCACATGTCACTTTTCCATCGTATAGTAACCGAGGTTGGTTACTGTGAGAAAATAATAGTTTGAGCAAAGGGGGTAAAAACTAATGAATGTCAGATAGATAAGTTGTATGATGACTGTTTATGAAAGCATAGAGAGTACAGAGGCTCAGAAAAACTCAAAAAAATGAAGAATATTATAATAGGTGTCCCTTGGGTATGTTAACTTAAAGGATAGGGAACCGACAGCGGTTAGGTAGAACTGATGATAGTGAGTTGTAAACTGATGCCGGTGAATAAAATGATGCCAGTTACTATGAAAATTTGAAAAATGCAAGAAAAAATATTTTTGTGAAATGAGATCAGATGAATAATCAATCTAGAAGGATGAAGATGAAATAATGTGGTCTTGACACACTCAGAAGAAGTATAAATAATCCAACTATGATTGTGGAGTGTACAAGGTGAAAGAATGAAAAATGGAGAAACGTATTCTCACACCTCAAAATGCATGTCAATCAAATGCTAAAAAAAATATCTAACAAGTGATTTTAATGGGTTGAGATTATGCTATTTAGAAGTCTGACTTATGAATTTAGAGTAGAGTTGTTGGTGAGGAAGGCTTCCTACGAAGAAGGATATCTAAAAGGAGAGGTTTCGGGTATTTTATGGCTGGGATGGGCCGTCCTCTGAGGTAATGAATTTACAAAAGTAACCATCTGGGTTCCCACTATCAATCCACTGATCATGTGATCATTGACATCTTCTCATGGGTGAGATGTTGTTTAAGAATATGTGTATATATTTTTTCAATTTTGTGTAGTTTGGTAGAAGAAGAAGAAAGAGAGTGCTTTTCTACAATTCTTTGTGTCAACCAACAGCTGTGAATGAATTCTAGCATATAGGTTTCCCTCATTTTAATGGGAGCTAAATACAACATACAAGGATGAAATATAACTGATTTTAAACTCAAATTGATAAATTACGTTTGATGAAGCAAATGATGAACAGGTAGGAATGTGCTCCTTCACTACTTATGTGAATGCAAAAAATAATAAAAGGTTTGTTTTAAGCACTAGAGAATAGATGTTTTTTTAGACAATTAGAAGAAGAGATTATTACCAAGGAAATATATTTAGTGTGAATATGTTTAGAAAATTAAAAAACACACAATATTTACCTAGGAATGAATAAAAATGCAAGGAACCCCGGATGAGTTCCACCGGGCGTGCCAAAATGTTTCACCATTTTCTTTACGTTATTGAGACGAAACAAATAAGGGTTATGGGATGAGAAGGAATACTTGTTTATGTTGGTCAAATGATGGTTGTTCCACATGTTCTAACTTCTCAATCTAATTCTGAATGTGAGAGCTTCCTTTTGGCTAGGAGGAACTATCTGAAATAGAAAACAAGACCACAAAAGAAGAGTTAAATAATATATGACAATGGACTACCTAACGTGTGCTAGATAGGGGAAGTGTGATACTCCCTAGATGGTTGTAAATCTACTATTTAAAATAACTTAATTTGAGAAATAAACAAATTCCTACTATAGTTGATATGATTTAGGTATCTCATTCAAGTACAATAAGTAAATCCAATCATAACAAGCTAGGCTATAGTCATATCTTAAGGGTAGGTAGGTGTCAGGGTGTTGGAACTGGTTAGGGTCAGGTTCTGGGTTGTTTGGGTCTATTAGTACAAGGTAGCTTGGCTCTGTTATTGGCACATGTGTAAAACACAGAGACCAATGTTAGTCGGGTGTAACCGATGATGGTTTAGAAGGGACCGGTGAAGGTCGTGGGTAACCAGTGTCATTAGGGTCGAGGTGAAAGGAACTCAATGAGATCTAATTTTGGGGATTGAATTGAAGCTAAATAGGGATGGATGGGTGGATAGGGAGGTCTGTAAAGATCTTAGGTATACTCAAAGGTGTACAACAGGAAAGAATGGGTGATTTGATGGTGTGAGTAGAGGAATGGCTGAGTCTACAAGAAGGTAGAAGATGGGAAATGAATATGCAAAATATAAACTGATAAAAGAAGTAACAAATGCTATTATAATGAAATATACTAAGTTGGTAGAAGGTACACTTACTATTATGCATGTTTGATGGCTGAATGGTGATAGAAGTTGATCAGAAGAGTAGCAATTTTGGATTGTTTTTCTTGATCTTTGTATCATCAATGCACAAGAAACAAAAGATACATTTCCCTTTTTCATGTGTTCTTCTATTTTCTCTTTGTTATGCACTTTTAAAGCATAGTGTTGGAAAGGAACCTTCCATCGTTGATAGATGAATCTAAGGAATGGTATGTGTTTAATTCATTCTTCACAACAATAACCTTAATTTCCTAATTTATCTCCTTCACCCCTCATCACTCTAATTTCCTCCTTTGTACCCTGTATAAGAACTATAACATTCCCATTTTAAGACTTTAGAAATAAGGGATTTTATTTATTTTTTTCATAATGTTCATTGTTCTAAACAAAAATTAATTTAGAACACACATTCAATGTCAGTAAACTTCATAAGAGATAACCATATCTAGCTGTAATGACTTGGTAATACACTGGTCTATTCATTCCATGACTCAGTTATCTACCGATCTATTCATGCTTCACTTTAAGTATTGAATACTTATCGTATACTTCATATACTTGGTTTTCACCCTAATCTAGATACTGAGTGATCTTGTTTAAAAAACCTACCTAAATATTTGTTACCAATATTCATCTGGTATCACATAGCTTTAAACTAGGTGACATAGGACAACACAATCAGCAGTTTATGATACTTTTGCCAAAGATTTTACAACATACTGTGTATGTCGCTATTCCTAGATGAAATACTCGTCATTTTAGAATACTTCCTTCACCTCACTCCTCTATTGTCATGAAAGGTCTTTACTGACTACCATCACTCCACTTGTCCTACAGTTTAACCCTAGCCTGGGTTAGGAACATAGTCTATTATAGGAAGACACTTTCGATGACTTAGGATCAAAGGGAATACTCAGTTGACCTAAGTCAACTGGATGTGCCAAAATACCTTGATTTATAGAAAGTTACTCCCTATCCTAAACATGTCGCTAACTTGACCTAGAGAAAAACTAAGTTCAAGTCCTAATTGTGTGTAGATCTAGATGATCAATGTAGAAGGGTGATGCGACATGTCAATTGCACTGATGTATCCTCGGGAAGACCCAATTATTCTTGAAGGTACATTCCTACAGTTGGCGTGTGCCAGCGTCCTACCGAAACTACCTCATCATGATGTACATACACTAAGGAGGTTATTAAAGTTAAGTTAATTTGGATTATAAAACAGATTACAGCGTCTGTACAAAACCCTAATCCAACACTCTTCAATTCCTTGTTATTCACTTGGTTCAATTAAGAAATAAAGGGCTTTCCCTAACTCATGATTTCTTTTATTGCTCATTCATTTATTTTAACCACAGTTAATCAAAAATAGAACAGCAATAGAATGACATCCATTATATGCATCAAAATCATTCATAGAAGGTGTAGTCACCTAAGAGGTTCAACCATAGTATTCTTTAAAAGAAATGAATTCTACGTCTAACAATCATGTCACCCTTCTTTGGGTTATGTATCATTTAGTGAGGAAGAACCTTCCTCTACTTGATTAAGTGTTAGGATTTGTCAAACCCTTCTTATTTTCTCATTCCATCAAATATTCATTACGCATTTAAATACTATAATATAATTGTCTATATAATATTGATAACTTATGCAATCATAACCAGCTGCAACCTAGTAAGAGAGATTAAACTAATCCCTTTTTTTATCTAACTTATCAAGTTTAACCGTATTATACATATAACATATATTAATAATGTTATCAAGATAAATACTCCATATTCTTCATAAATATAAGATAGATTACATATCTAATACAAGTATATATCCCACATTCAAATTCCTCATTTAAAACTTTTTATTTACAAGAATAAGTATTTCAAGCACGTAGTCTGACAACAGCCTTAAAACTGAAAAGAATTCAAATTTTCTTTTTCAGTACAATTAAAGAATGAATCAAAATTCTTTACATAAATTTCAAAATCAAATAACCCAATACAACGTGAAATTTCTTGTCTTCTTTAATCACTTACGATGTCCATCTACAAAATTGCTAGCATGGGTCAGTTCAATGAACTGAGCATGATAAGCACTAAGCAATAAAGTAAAGTGCATTCCACTAATTACTTAATTAAACAAGTTTGCTTTAATGGATCAATGGAAAAACATAAAGCAAATAATCATAAGAAATGACATCAAGTAAAAATTACAATCAAGATATCTGGTCTACGTCTAAGATAGTAACATTTTATAATCTGCAACTTCAAAATTATACCACAATACTTAATAGATCCTATCAATTTAGTTTTGGGTCAATAACAAGACTTGTCATTAATTTATCTCTTAAATTCACAAGGACATAAGAGCACGTTTAACTTTTCCCAATTTGTAAAAGGGTTATTTACAACATAATGATATCAGAATGTTCTATCCCTTATTAAAGACAATGGAGAGAACGAATAAAGAAAAGTTCAATCCATAAACTTATCAGTCAACAGAAAAGGATCACATACCCTCAAGGATCCAAACCATATTTCATTTCATTATAATATGAAATGAACCCCACATCCAAAATTACTTAGAAACTATTAAGTTAGTTTCTAAAAGAGAGCTCCAAATCAAATGCACAGTCAAACCTGAATACCTCCAATTTTCTAGGCAACCTTCCCAGGAAGACCTAACCTCATCACTTAAATCAAATTCTAAACAGTTCAAATAAGAGAACACGGTACAGTCTTAAAGTATAGACTACCCCCTCCCAAGAGATTATAAATCTCTCTCTCTCTCTTTCTCTCTCCCCTAAAGACAAGGTGGTTCAATAGAGTATAACAGTTGAGAAAAAGACCTCCACTAGAAAAGATTGGAAAGTCACTACAACAAAAGACTGAATCACCATTATAAAATTAACATAGATAGCTAGTGAGAATACAGCCCGAATTCACATTGTTAACATCCACATAAATGGTACTGGAACTTTCAGACTACAAAAAAAATATTATATTACAACTTAGCATTCAACCAAATCCTGCTACACATATGAAAGAAAGTATTTAAGATACTTGACAAAACTAGTACTTTCCTTCCTTCTTCCAACTCATCTGAACAAGATAACCATAGACCTATCTAGTTCCTTATACATCATACGACAGGTAGGGTTTGATCCAATTAAAGGAAGAAAGGAAGAAGAAACACTTTTATGAACCTCTTACAACTGAAATGTCGGTTTCATAATAGAACAAAGTTATAGTCCTAATTATTTCAAGAAGAAGGTAATCATGATTTCCCAAAAGACAAGAATACGCTCAAAGTAGATAAGTATACAATACACTCTAATATTCACATGCCCCATTAGGTTTAAAACATAGTGCAGTCTAAAGGCAAAAGTAAACAACCATTCCTTCAATCATCAAAATAAATGAGGTAAGGAAGTTACACGGTCAAATTTGACCAAACTCTCACAAGACTCATTCCTCAACAGTACAAAAGGAAACTACAGTTTTAAATCAAAGAAAATACCATTAAGTAAATAACTCATCAATTTTCCTCATAAAAAATCAAAATGACCAATAAGAATACCTGTATTACATTGTATTCGTGCACAGTTCACAGTTCAACAACTCGAGTTCAAAACATGAATCTAAATTGAAATAACATGGCTTTTATACAAAATTCGATATTACAAACACCTTATTACGAGTTCAGGCCTTCCATTTTCATAAGGAATAATAAAATCTCAGTACAGAACTCAAGTACAAAGCATGATGCAATAACTCATCAACAAGTACAAAGTTCATAAGATCTGTATACAAGTATAAAGGTTTAGAACCACCATAAGGTTGGCATAGTTTATCAACCACTTGGTCCAAATAAATCTTATAACCTATCATAGCTTGAATACTAGTTCAGAGTATTCATGGAGTTTTATTACAACTACTCGAACACAACCATAAATAGAGATACAAGACCATCCTGACAACACTTTCAGTTCAAGCTAACAACGGCCAAGGAGTTCCTAATTCAAGCTGAATGAGCTTAATTATAGATCAAAATATGACAATACAATAACATATTCATAACCCAGCAAGCAATAAGCCAACACTTTTCACCTTATCTTTGAATGCAATGAAACAAGCTTCGAAATCAAACTACAAACTTAAATACAGTAAAAAACTACTAGTTCAAGCTACAGAGGTCAAAAGAGCTTCTAGTACAGATTACAGAGTTTCTCACAGTTACATGCACCCATCTAACAACCAGAACAGATAATTTTTCCAAAATCAATAACTGTTAATAACAGCCAAGGATTCATATTCCAAAAACCCACAAATTTTTCCAAGCTTACATGAAAGTATACATCAAACAAATATAAAATTTCCAATGAGAAGAATTATTTTAATGAATCATTTAGAAGAAAGCAAGAAATCTTAATGGGTAGAGCCTATCATGCCTGATAGTGCCTCTGGCGATTTGAATAAGACTCCCAGCCAAGTTCACAAGACCTCTTCTCCTACAAACAATATCAAAAAACCATATACTTTTCCCATAATCCCACTTATACATTCCTCAGACTGAAAAATAGCTCAGAGAGTTCAAAAATAGCTACAAAGTGGAGATCAAATTGCTAGTTCGAAGAACTAGATAGCTCCATGTGGAGAAAAAATTATGAAGCATGCAAAGCTAAACAACCCCCAACGAATCCACCAAAATGCCTTCCAAGACAACTTGCTTTCCAAACTTGAGGCACATTAATGCCATTAAAACCAATTTTCCTACTTATATTTCCTTTCCACCACCATTCATATTTGGTGAGATTCAATTTCAATTTGTAATGCATTTCCAAACTTAGAGATGCCTCCATGTAGATTCCTCTAACTTTCATGAACCCCTGCCACACCTACAGTCCTTTCATGTTAAAAACCAAATCCAAAAGAAATCCCAATAAAAAGCCTTGGAACCGCTACTTAGTTCCCATTACAAATGGCCCCTAGGTCCCCTTTCATATCCCAATAGTTAGGATAGTTAGAATTAGCTTAGGTTAGATCTTAGGTTAGTTTAAATAAATAACCTTAGGATATAACCCCCAATTATAGTTTTCCACTCTTAGGTTAGGATGTAGTTTTAATAAGAAACTATAGGTTCAAAAATAACTTAGCATCCCTCTAGGTCACTTTATTACAAGCTAACAACTTAGGTTAGAATGTCATCCATCGTAAAGGGGTATAATAATAGTAGTTAGGTAACTTACCTAAATCTCATGTTTATTAGGGTACATGACCTTCTATTTATCTCTAGCATCTAGAAGAAGGGTTCCTAATTCCCTTGACGCCACAATCACCCTGTAAGGGTTGAATAAGAAAAGTTGAGCTCAACACAAAATCGAATGCAAGCACTGTTTCCAGGCTAATAAATAATTTTCCACTAACACAAATTCAGTTAAACCACACCACAATGAATGTCAATTTTTTTTCATTCAATTATAATAATAATATTTAAAACATACCTTGGATCAATAGTATTGATCCAAGGATGAGTCCAATAGAGAATGGTATGTTGCAACTCTTACAAACTAGATTATAGCTTATCTAAAGAGAGCGAAATAGATTATTGCAAGCAACAACATACCAACCCTCCAATCAATGAGCATAATTGATTTATCCATTTCAAGTGTGATCTTTAGTAGTCAAAAGAAAATACCTTTATCAAGAAAATCACATGTTGACACTTGAAATGCAAAGGAGGAATATAACCATTGTCGAGGGTGCTACATGCTTCCCTTATAAAAATAATCATCGTCTCGATGATTACCTCATTTTTAATCATTGAATTTAGGATAATCAATTTTTCATTCACTTTATTAACACATGTTTGCAACAGTATCAAAATTTTAAATTCCAGAAATCAACATTAATTAGCTATTTATTCAAACAAATAAATATCTGCCCAAACTAGCATACTTATTGTATTATAAAGATAAAATAAATAAAAAAATTAGTAGTCAATAGAATCAATTCTATTAAAAAATATATGGAAAAGCAAATTTCATGTTGTCAATGTTTTCCCAGGTTACACTTTCTTCATTAAACTGGTCCCATTGGACCTTGCATTGACTTATCTCACGATTTCTCAAATGCAACTAGCAAGTTCCCAATACTCGTATGGGTTTAACCACAATTATTCCTAGATCTTGGACCTGCAAGGAATTCCAATTTAACACGTGTGATAAATCTGAAATGTATTTCTTAAGCAAAGAAATATGGAAAACATCATGCATTCGTGATAAAGCAGAAGGTAATACTAAGTGGTAAGCTACAAGGTAGATTACTTCAACAATCTCAAAAGGTCCCACATAACGATTTGACAACTTGACAGGCTTGCCAAAATTTATAGAGTTATTTTTTAGTTTAACCCGAAGAAATACTTTCTCTCTAAGTTAAAACTTCCTGTCTACCCGCTTCAAATCAGCATGGCTCTTTTATCTATCAGCTGCTTCTTTCAAGCGTTCCTGAATCAATTTAACTTGTTGTTCTATTTTAGTAAGGATTTTAGGTCCAATTACCTCTCTATCTTCCATGTTGTCCCAACTAACAGGGGTTCTACATTTTCTTCCATATAATGCTTCAAAAGGTATCATCTTAAGAGAGGCATGATATGTATTATTATATGCAAACTCAACTTGTGGAAGGTACTCTTCCAACTTGTACTGTTGATCCATACAATACATTCATAACATATCCTCTAAAACTTGATTAACTCTTTTAGTTTATCCATCTGTTTCCAGATGATACGTAGAACTACAATTCAACTTAGTGCCTAAAGCTACATTAAGCATTTGCCAAAATCTTAACGTCATTCTAGGATCTCTATCTGAAATGATTAATTTAGGTACTCCATGTAATCTGAAAATTTCATGTACAAATATTTTAGCTAACATGGGAGAATCATCCTTCAAATTTCCAGTGATAAAATGTGCTACCTTTGTTAATTTATACACAACTACCAAAATAACGTCATGTTTATTTCTTGACATAGAAAACCCTTGTACAAAGTCCATGCTTATCACTTGTCATTTGTACTGGGGTACGCTATGAGGATACAACAAACCAACTGGGTGCATATGTTCCGCTTTAACACGTTGAAATTCAAGGAAACGTGTCATAAACTCTATTACATCCTTTTTCATTCCCTTCCAGAAATATTTTTGTTTTATATCAATAAGCATTTTTGTAATACCAGGATATCTAGAAAAAGGTGAATTGTGAAATTCTGATAGTAATTTCTTTCTCAAATCATTTAGTGAAGGTACACATATTATGTTTTCAAATCGTAATATTCCTTCCTTATCAAATTGAAAACCTTTATATCTCAAATCATTAGAATTTGCAGCAAGTGATGCCTTTACTTGCTGAAAATAAGAATTAGACTCCATAACACTTTTTACTTCATCCTTAAATTGAGTTCTCAATGTTATAAGAGTAGAAATGTGCTTCCTACGACTTAGAGCGTCAGCCACTCTATTTTCTTTACCTTTGATATAATTAATCTCAAAATCATATTGAGACAAACACTCTAACCACCTTTGTTTCCTTGCATTAAGATTTGGCTGAGTGAAGATATATTTTAGCCCAAGATGATCAGTTTTCAATTCAAAAGGTTTACCAAGTAGGTGATGTCTCCAAACTTGCAATCCATGACCAATGACAGCAAGTTTCAAATCATGTGGAGCATAATTTAACTCATGTAAATTAATTTTTCTACTTTCGTAAGCAATGGCATGACCATTTTGTAACAAAATGCCTCCTAAACCTTCACCAGATGCATTAGTTACCACCATAAAATCTCCATTAGGTTCTGGTACTACAAGAATAGGTGTTGAAGTTAGCTGTTCCTTCAAAGTTTTGAATGCAATTTCACATTTCTCATTCTAAACAAACTTTTTATCCTTCTTCTGTAAAGAAGTTATTGGTGCAGCCACCTTAGAGAAGTCTTTTACAAATTTTCTATAGTAGGCAACAAGTCCCATGAAACTTCTAACGTCATGTACATTATTTGGTGTAAGCCACTCAGTTATAGCTACAATTTTTGAAGGATCTATAACAATTCCATTCTTACTTATTACGTGTCCCAAATAGTTTACTTCTATGTCATAGAAAGAACATTTAGACAACTTACTGAATAACCATCTCTTTCTTAATATTTCCAAAACTATCTTCAAATGTTCATGGTGTTCCTCAATACTTTTGGAATATATAAGAATGTCATCCAAGAATACGACCACAAATTTATCAAAGTATTCTTGAAAGATATTATTCATAAAATTCATAAATGCTACAGGTGCATTTTTTAATGAAAAAGGTAAAACCATGAATTCATAATGACCATACCTTGTCCTGAAAGTAGTTTTATGGATATCTTCATCCTTAATCCATAATTGATGACATCCAGATCAAAGATCTATCTTAGAGTATACCAATGCTCCATGCTTCTGATCAAATAAGTAATCAATCCTCGGGAGTGGGTATCTACTTTTGATTGTTTCCTTGTTTAACATTCTGTAATCAATGCACAATCTAAGCATTCCATCTTTATTTTTCACAAAAATTATAGGTGCTCCCCAAGGTAAAATACTTGGTCTGATCAAACCTTTATACAATAGTTCTTGCAACTAATCCTTAAGCTCCACTAATTCTATAGTAGTCATTTGATATGGTGCTTTAGAAATAGGTTAAGTTCTAGGTTTGATCTCAATTGTGAAATCACACTCCCTTTTAGGTGGAAGACCTGACAATTCTTCCATAAATACGTCACTAAAGTCTCGTAATAGTGGATATCATTCCATAACATTGTTGTTCTCTTCAGTTGCTTCAACAATTTTCACTGCATATAAGGTACATCCCTTATTTTTGGCCTTCTTAAGTTGCATAGCTCATAGTTTTCAAACAGAAATTTCACGTTTCACACCCTGAATCTCTGCTAATTTCTATGGGCCATCTACACAACTAATGTGTTTTTCAAAATAATCCACTTTAGCCTTATGTTTAGATAACCAATTAACACCTATGATTGCATCATAAGACCCCAAAGGTGCAACATAAAGATATACTTCTATGGAAAATTTAGGTAAATCAAGGACTGCTCTAAAAATACACATACTAGCCGTATGAACAACATTGTTCCCATACTATACAGTCCATGTTTTATTTATGTTTCCAGCTTTTCTTTTTATTTTTGATGCTAATTTATTAGAAATAAAGCATTCAGTGTCTCCGGTATCAAAAAGAATAGTTATAGGTAAACCAAATAACTTACCTAGAACTTCTATATACGTGGCATGTTTCTTAGCCTACTTTTCAGCTACTGCAGCGTGTATCTTGTGCTACTGATTATGATCATTCTTTTTTTAAAGGACATTTATTTGAATAATTATCTTTGCCACAGTTATAATAGCCTCCTATAGGTCCTTTCCTAGGCTCAATTTCTTTTCCAGCCTTAGAGTTATCATTTTGACCCACATAGGACTTCTGTCTGTTATTATTGTTCTTAGAAAAGTTGTTCTATGCATTAATAAAAAAATTATTTGTTTGCTTTCTTATCAGTATCAGATGAAAAATTACTTTTCATTCCAAATTTATTCCATGGTCCTTTCTTAGGTGCAAGAGATGATGAAGAGGATTTTGGATTTTTCTTCCTTACTTCCTCCTTGTGAGTAGAAATTGCCTTTAATTTATGTTCCTGCCTTATGGCCTTTTCAAAAACCCCTTCCATCGTGGTTGGGATATGAACATACACCTATCCTCTTATAATGGGAATCAATCCCATGATGAATTTCTGTATCCTGAACTTCTCATATGTTTGGTACTGAGGTACATACTTAAGGAATTTTGTAAATCATTCCTAGTACTCAGTTACAATTAGTTTCCCCTGAACCAAGTTCTTAAATTCAGTCATTTTTGGATCATAGTAAATTTGAGGCAGCCAACGTTGCCTAAATTATCCCTTAAATTGATCCCAGGTGATGTTAGTTTCATCAATGTTTAACTCAACCTTCCGATTATTCCACCATGAAGATGCTTGATGAGAAAGTTGATATACTCCCCATATCACCTTTGTTTCCTCTGAGAAATTCCTTATTGAAAATTATTTTTCCATTTCACTAAGTCAGTTCTTAGCTCCATCCCCTAATTTGGTGCCATCAAACTTGGGTGGACTTATCCTTTTTATATCATTAGTGAGTTCTGCTGCCAGCCTAGCCTTTTTTGTTTTCAGGCTGAACAGGTATGTTCACATTATTATTATCAATACCAACATTGGCGTTATCCCCAGGAGGTGGATGATTGTTGTTATCAGCATCATCTTCCTCCTTATTTCCCATTACTTTACGTTCAAGTACATCCAGATGATCTCTTGTATCCAACAGGATAGAAAGGATCTCATCGAGTTTTTGGGCAGTTGCCGCTCCTTCCTCAGATGGAGGGTTATTTGCAACATTTCCTCTTGTTCTAACCATTTTTTGTTATAAGAAAATTTAAGTTTCATCAGATTATGGAGACAATAGGTCCAAGAGCTGTAACCTTCATCTCTGATACTAAGATGTAACATTCCCATTTTAAGACTTTAGAAACAAGGGATTTTTTTATTTTTTATTTTCATAATGTTCACTGTTCTAAATAAAACTTAATTGAGAACACACATTCAATGCCAGTCAATTTCATAACAAATAACCATATGTAGATGTAATGACTTGGTAATACACCGATCTATTCATTCCATGACTCGGCTATCTACCGATCTATTCATGATTAACTTTAAGTATTGAATACTTATCGTATACTTCGTATACTTTGTTTTCACCCTAATATAGGTTCTGAGTGATCTTGTTTAAAAACATACCTAAATATTTGTTACTAATATTCATCCGGTATCACATAGCTTTAAACTAGGTAACATAGGACAACACAACTAGTAGCTTGCGATACTTTGGCCAAATATTTTACAACATACTGTGTATTTCGCTATACCTATATGGCATACTCGTCATTTTAGAATACGTCCTTCACCTCACTCCTCTATTATTGTGAAATGTCTTTACTGACTACCATCAGTCCACTTATCCTAGGGTTTAACCCTAGCCTGGGTTAAGAACATAGTCTATTATAGGAAGACACTTTCGATGACTTAGGATAAAATGGCATAGTCGGTTGACCTAAGTCAACTAGATGTGCCAAACTACCCTGAGTTATAGAAAGTTACACCCTATCCTAAACATGTCACTAACTTGACCTAGAGAAAAACTAAGTTCAAGTCCTAATTGTTTGTAGATCTAGATGATCAACATAGAAGGGTGATGCCACATGTCAACTGCAGTGTTATATCCTCTGGAAGACCCAAGTCTTCTAGAAGGTACATTCCTATAGTTGGTGTGTGCCAGCATCCTACTAAAACTACCTCATCACGATGTACATACACCAAGGAGGTTATTAAAGTTAAGTTAATTTGGATTATAAAACAAATTACAGCGTCTGTGCAAAACCCTAATCCAACACTCTTCAAGTCCTTATTCTTCACTTGGTTCAATTAAGCAATAAAGGAATTTCCCCAACTCATGATTGCTTTTATTGTTCATTCATTTAGTTTAACCATAGTTAATAAAAAATAGAATAGCAGTAGAATGAGATCCATTATATGCATCAAAATCATTCATAGAAGGTGTAGTCACTTAATAGGTTCAACCACAGTAGTCTTTAAAAGAAATGAAGTCTACATGTAACGATCATGTCACCCTTCTTTGGGTTATGTATCATTTAGCAAGGAAGAACCTTCCTCTATTTGATTAAGTGTTAGGGTTTTTCAAACCCTTCTTATTTTCTCAACTCTGACGTTCCATCAAATATTCATTATGCATTTAAATATTATAATAGAATTGTCTAGATAAGATTGATAACTTATACAATCATAACCAGATGCAACCTACTAAGAGAGATTAAACTAATCCCTTTTTTAATCTAACTTATCAAGTTTAACCGTATTATACATATAACAAATATGAATAATGTTATCAAGATAGATATTCCATATTCTTCATAAATATAAGATAGATTACATAGCCAATACAAGTAAATCTCCCACATTCAAATTCTTCATTTAAAAATTTTCATTTAGAAGAATACGTATTTCAAGCATTCTATATGACAACAACATTAAAACCTAAAAGAATACAACTTTTATTTTTCAATACAATTAAAGAATGTATTGAAACTCTTTACATAAATTTCAAAATCAAATAACCCAATAAAACATGAAAGTTCCTATCTTCTTTCATCACTTATGTTGTCCATCTACAAAATTTCTAGCACGGGTCAGTTCAATGAACTGAGCATGATAAGCACTAAGCATTAAAGTAAAGTGCATTCCACTAATTTCTTCATTAAACAACCTTGCTTTAATGGATCAATAGAAAAGCATTAAGCAAGTAATCATAAGAAATAACATTAAGTAAAAAGTACAATTAAGATATCTGGTCTACATCTAAGATAGTAATATTTTATAATCTGCAACTTCAAAATTATACTACAATACTTAATAGATCCTATAAATTTAGTTTTGGGTTAATAAAAAGCCTTGTCATTAATTTATCTTTGAAATTCACAAGGACAGAAGAGAACATTTAACTTTTCCCAATCTGTAAAAGGGTTAGTTACAACATAATGATATCAGAATGTTCTATCCCTAATTAAAGACAAAGGAGAGAACAAATAAAGAAAAGTTCAATCCATAAACTTATCATTCAACAAACAAGGATCACATACCCTCAAGGATCCAAACCATATTTCATTTCATTATACTATGAAATGAAACCCAAAATCCAAAACAACTTAGAAACTATTAAGTTAATTTCTAAAAGAGAGATCAAAATCAAATGCACAGTCAAGCTTGAATACCTCCAATTTTCTAGGCAACCTTCCCAGGCAAACCTAACCTCATCACTTAACTCAAATTCCAAAAAATTCAAAGAATAGAACACGGTACAGTCTCAAACTATAGACTACCCCCTCCCAAGAGAGTATAACTCTCTCTCTCTCTCCTAAAGACAAGGTGGTTCAATAGAGTATAATAGTTGAAAAAAAGTCCTCCAAAAGAAAAGATTGGAAAGTCACTACAAAAGAAGACTGAATCACCATTATAACATTAACATAGACTGATAGTGAGAATAAAACCTGAATTCACATTGTTAACATCCACATAAATGTTGCTAGAATTTTTTGACTACAAACAAAATATCATTTTAGAACTTAGCATTCAACAAAATCCTACTACACATATGAAAGTAAGTACTTAAGAGCCTCGGAAAAACTAGTTCTTTCATTCGTTCTTCCAACTCATCTGAACAAGATAACCATAGACCAATCTATTTCCTCATACAACATACGATAGGTAGTGTTTGATCCAATTAAAGGAAGAAAGGAAGAAGAAACACTTCTATGAATCTCTTACAACTGAAACGTCAGTTTCATAATAGAACAAAGTTCCAGTCCTAATTATTTCAAGAACAAGGCAGTCACAATTTCCCACAAGACAAGAATATGCTCAGAGCAGATAAGTATACAATACACTCTAAGATTCACATGCCCTGTTAAGTTTAAAAAATAGTGCAGTCTAAAGGAAAATGTAAACAATCGTTCCTTCAATCATTAAAACAAAGAAGGTAAGGAAGTTACACGGTCAAATTTGAACAACTCACAAGACTCCTTCCTCAACGGTACAAAAGGAAACTATAGTTTCAAATCAAATAAAATACCACTAAGTAAACAACTTGTCGATTTTCCTCATACAAAAATCAAAATGACCAACAAGAATACCTATATTGCTTTGTATTCGTGCATAATTCACAATTCAACAACTCAAGTTCAAAACACAAATATAAATTAGAATAACATCTCTTTTGTAAAAATTTAAATATTATAAACACCCTATTACAGGTTTAGGCCTTCCGTTTTCATAAGGAAGAATAAAATATCAGTACAAAACTCAAGTACAAAGCATGATGTAATAACTCATCAACAAGTACAGAGTTCATAAGATCTATATACAAGTATCAAGGTTCAGAACCACCATAAGTTTGACACATTTCATCAACCACTTGGTCCAAATAAAGATTATAACCTATCACAGCTTCAATACTAGTGCAGAGTATTCATGGAGAGCTATTACAACTACCTGAACACAACCATAAATAGAGATACAAGACCATCTTGACAACACTGTCAGTTCAAGTTAACAACAACCAAGGACTTCCTAATTCAAGCTCAATGAGCCTAAGTATTGATCCAAATGTGACAATACAATAACATATTAAGAACCCAACAAGTAATAAGCCAAAAAAATTCACCTTATCTTTGAATGCAAGAAAACAAGCTTCAAAATCAAGCTACAAGCTTAAATACAGTACAAAACTACTAGTTCAAGCTACAGAGGTCAAAAGAGCTTCTAGTACAGATTACAGAGTTTCTCACAATTACATGCAACCATCTAACAACCAGAACATAGAAGTTTTCCAAAAAAAATAATTGTCAATAACAGCCAAGGATTCATATTCCAAAAACCCACAAATTTTCCAAGCTTACATGCAAGTATACATCAAAAAAATATAAATTTTCCAGTGAGTAGAATTGTTTTAATGAATCTTTTAGAAGAAAGTAAGAAATCTTAATGGGTAGAGCCTATCATGCCTGATAGTGCCTCTATTGATTTGAAGAAGACTTCTAGTTGAGTTCCTAAGACCTCTTCTCCTCCAAACAAGATCAAACAACCATATTCTTTTCCCACAATCCCACTTATACATTTCTTAGACTGAAAAATAGCTCAGAGAGTTTAAAAATAGCTACAAAGTGGAGATCAAACTGCTGGTTTGAAGAACTAGATAGCTCCATGTGGAGAAAAAATTTGGAAGCACGCAAATCTAAACAACCCCCAACAAATCCACCAGCATGCCTTCCATGACAGCTTGCTCACCAAACCTGAGGCAAATTAATGCCATTAAAACCAATTTTCCCGCTTATATTTCCTTGCCACCGCTATTCATATTTGGTGAAATCCAATTTCAATTCTTTATGCATTGCCAAACTTAGAGATGCCTCCACATAGATTCCTCTAACTTTCACTAACCCCTGCCACACTGGCAGTCCTTTCATGTATTAAAAACTAAATCCAAAACTATATCCTAACCTAGAGTGGCAAAATATCATGTAACACCCTCGACAATGGTTATATTCCTCCTTTGCATTTCACGTGTTGACATGTGATTTTATTGATAAAGTTATGTTCTTTTGAGTGTTGAAGATCATGCTTGAAATGGATAAATCAATTATGCTCATTGATTGGAGGGCTAGTATGTTGTTGCTTGCAATAATCTATTTCACTCTCTTCAGATAAGCTACAATCTAGTTTTTAAGAGTTACAACTTACCCTTCACTATTAGACTCATCCTTGGATTAATACCATTGATCCAAGGTATGTTTTAAATCTTATTATTATAATTGAATGAAAAAAACTGACATTCATTGTGGTGTGGCTTAACTGAACTTGTGTTAGTGGAAAATTATTTATTATCCTAGAAACAATGCTTGCATTCAATTTTGTGTTGAGCTAGTCTTTTATTAGTCGACCCTTATAGGGTGCTTGTGGCATCAAGGGAATTAGGAACCCTTCTTATAGATGCTAGAGATAAAAAGAAGGTCGTGTACCCTAATAAACTTGGGATTCAGGTAAGCTACCTAACTACTATTATTATACCCCTTTACGATGGATGACATTCTAACCTAAGTTGTTAGCTTGTAATAAAGTGACCTAGGGGGATGCTAAGTTATTTTTAAACCTATATTTTCTTATTAAAACTAAATCCTAACCTAAGAGTGGCAAACTATAATTGGGGGTTATATCTTAAGGTTATTTATTTAAACTAACCTAAGATCTAACCTAAGATAATTCTAACTATCCTAACTATTGGGATATGAAAGGGGACCTAGGGACCATTTACAATGGGAACTAAGTGGCGGTTCCAAGGATTTTTATTGGGATTTGTTTTTTATTTTGTTTTTAATACATGAAAGGACTACCAGTGTGGCAAGGGTTAGTGAAATGTAGAGGAATCTATGTGGAGGCATCTCTAAGTTTGTTAATGCATTACAAATTAAAATCAGATCTCGCCAAATATGAATGGTGGTGGAAAGGAAATATAAGCGGGAAAATTGGTTTTAATGGCATTAATGTGCCTCAGGTTTGGAGAGAAAGCCATCTTGGAAGGCATGCTGGTGGATTCATTGGGGATTGTTTAGATTTACATGCTTCACAATTTTCACTCCACATGGAGCTATTTGGTTCTTCGAACCAGCAGTTTGATCTCCACTTTGTAGCTATTTTTGAACTCTCTGAGCTATTTTTTAGTCCGAGGAATGTATAAGTGGGATTGTGGGAAAATAATATGGTTGTTTGATCTTGTTTAGAGGAGGAGAGGTCTTGTGAACTCAGCTGGAAGTCTTCTTCAAATCGGTAGAGGCGCTATCAGGCATGATATGTATTATTATATGCAAACTCAACTAGTGGATGGTATTTTTCCCACTTATACTGCTGATCCATACAATACATTCGTAACATATCCTCTAAAACTTGATTAACTCTTTCAGTCTGTGCATCCATTTCTGGATGATACGCAAAACTAAAATTTAGCTTAGTTCCTATAGCTGCATTAAGCGTTTTCCAAAATCTTGATATCATTCTAGGATCTCTATCTAAAATGATTAATCCAGGTACTCCATGTAATCTGAAAATTTCATGTACAAATATTTTATTTCCATAGTTTTAGTGGAGTGTACCTATGTGATTCTTATCCTTTTGGCTAACCCACAACATTTATATAGGAATATATTATTTTACATTCAATAATGGGAGTTACACTATTCAGTGCAGAGGGTCGTATCCCCATGAACATTGGTGGAAACACATAATTTTCCATATCAAAATTTTTTCTCACCAATAATTTTTGGCGACACTGATGGCGAGATATTTTTCCAAGTGAAACCAAAAATATCTCTACCCCAAAATAAAAAAATCAAAAAATAAATCAGATTTCAAAGAAAAATCTATGTTTGAAGGAAACTCTGTTAAGAAATGAATCCATGTGACATTCATTTCCTACACCCTAATGAAGAAATGTCTAGATTGGAATGAGGTACCAATGAGTGACAATGGAGTAGAAGAATAAGAGGAATTACAAGAAGTGAAATTTTTTTATTAGCCATCATTCTAGAACATCTCTTACAAAGCCATGAATGTTGAAGGAAAGAAGGTTTGTACCATAGTTGTAGTATCAAGAAAAATACTTTCCATAATGGAGAAGAATATTGTTTCTAAAGATAAAATCATCAAGTCATGGTGGTTAAAATTCAAGAAGAGTGTTGCTAAAGGAAAAAAATGGGAATTGTTGATGTTGATGATTGATAATCTAAAGAGATAGATGATGAAGATCCATAAAAAATATGAAAGGCTGTATGAAGGACATGATAGTGTGGAAAACAATAAAGGTAACTTTTTTAACTTCACACAACTCACTAATAATATAAGAACATTTCCCTTTATCTCTCTTCCTCTAGATGATTTTCTTGCATACGGGGATGAAGAAATGGATGTTTTGAGAAGAGATTATTTGCAAAGACTCTAAGTTTAGAAGTAGAAAATTCTAATCTGGAGGCCTATTGTGAAGTTTAGAAATATAAATTAGAATGTAAAAAAAGGTACAATTATCTTGAAGCACTTAGTCAAGTGGATAAAGAAGAGGATGTTTGTCTTATGGAGGGAGATACTCTTCACTGTCCGTACTATAAGGTGTTCATCTCTACAAGATTCTTTTGTAATTGTGATGAGTTTCATATCCTTGAACCTTATTAATTAAAAGAAATCAGAACCTTGGAGGATGAAAATGAAGACACAACAATGGAACCTCCGTTCATCAACTCATTTTAGTTCGAGGCATATCCTGCAAAAGAAACAATGTATTCAAGAGAGGGATATTCTTATTGCATGACAAATGATCCAATGCTTTCTGAAGACTCTATCAATAATGAAGATGTATGAGAAATAAATCCTTCATCCCAAACTCAAGATGAATAATTTGAAAGGTAATAATGGATGATCTACTTTAAAATTTTGATTCTTCAAGCGATGAAGAAATGTTGAATCATTAAATCTAGGCGGTTGAATAATCAGATTCCCTTCCCAATTTGATCATGGATGAATGAATGGAAGAATTGATTTTATTTCTTGAAACCAATGATATTAAGAAAATTGAATGTGACATCCAAGAGGATTTAAATTAATCATTCTCACCCAAGGAGTGTGATATTAATCATCACAGTGAGTATGAAATATTTCATAGTCCATATGAGTAAGAAGATTCTATAATGAATGATCAATATAAAGTTAAAAATATTTCCCATATTTCTTCCCCAACATGGTTCCCTACTTCCCACGATGAGGATAACAAAATGGATCTTTATCTTGAAGAATTTACCTTCCCACATAGCATGGATCTTTTCTCCTTGTCATAAAATGTTGCAAACCAAGTATACTAATTCTTGTAAGAAGGTGAGACTTGGATGCTAAGAAATGTAGAGCGGGAGAGAGAGGAAGTTTTTGATGAAGTTTAGCCATGTGTAGAACATATTTTTAAACACATTTTGGAGGCACAATGAAAATATTCTTCCAATGAGGATGAAAATGAATGTATGGAATGGTAGATCTAAATGAACGTTCTATGCGAGACATATTGAGGACTGTGGAAGCAATTGAAAATCCTCAACTTAGTCTTGAGATCTTGACTTTAGATTTGGAAATGTAAGATTGGTATGAGTCAATTTTTTCTTCTCATTTTGATACACCATTGTTTTATATTGATACGAAGAAGATGGTAGAGCTTGATTTCCTTCCCAATTCCTTGTTCGATGAGAGTGAGTGTGAAGATATGTATTTCTCTTTCATTCCTTGTGAAGAAGATCATGTATGATGATGAGACCCTCTAATTACCATTTTAATTGTCTCTTTTTTTATATTTTGTATACCATCATACTTGTTATCTTTGTTATCATGTCATTATTTTCAACTTAAAATAAAACTTATGGAACTTATATATTAAATATTATAACTATTACTAAGTTACTTTATTTCATGGATTTTAAATGTCCATGTTAATATATCTGATGCAATGAATGATTATTATTGTTTTTTCTAAATGTCATACTTTTTTGCAAGAAGATGTTATATGTTATCTCTAACATCCAGCCAAAGAAAATCTATCACAATGCAAGGGGACACATCCACAGAAATGGACATGCAGCAAATGGGACTTGTCCATAGCAAGGTGTATACAACTAAAGGGAAACACATGCACATAAAAAATGGGGATTGTATAAAACTTGATCAACGTGAATATTTCACCTAAGTTCATGCATGCTAAAAAGATAGAAGATACAACTGTAGACACCAAAATTAGGTCATACTACCCTTATAACTCTGTTAATTAAATTAACCATACCTTACCTATTCATATCCCATAGTGCACATGATTAATTAAATTAATTACTTTAATTAATTTAATTAACATCCTCACTTGACCACCTCACCTAGCCACCTCACTCCATGACTCACTCAAACCCCATTAATGGCCTAAGACCAAGTCTAAGCCTATCCTAACCAACTAGGACTTAGTCTAAACCTAGACTTAACTCCTATTAACAAACATAAGAGGAATCTTACTCTTCCTTCCATGATCTATCACTCGAGACTCAGATGAATATTGAAGACCGTGCCAAAAAAGCAACAATCGGGCTATTTTTGGCCAACCTAAATATTCCCGCCTTAACTGACGTTGGTTATACCTCAACTGACATCGGTCCCCTAAATGTCACTAGTTAGTTAAAATGCATTTCCAAAATCCCTTGATGAGGTTGGTCATTCGATTCAGGATCTCATATGAATAGAGAATTAGGGCATTTGAATTTCTGCATCACTCAGGTAAAAGAAAGCACCTGGGAGCACTTCCAACAACCATCAACATCCATCACCTTCTTCACAATTACGGATTCACATAGAGAATCACAGAGACTCGAAAAACCATGACACATACTCAACATCCCTTATCTTTGGATCTCTTTCATCATTTTTTTCATCACCTGCACTCTCCAAATTCATTTTTCAGTAAGTACCTAATATCTCTTTAGTTATCTTTATTTTTTTTCATTAAGATCATCATTCGTCTCAGTAATTTATTCTTTTGTACATCTGTACACCTCCTCCCTCCCTCCAACCCATCACCTCACCATATCTATCCCTTTCACCTATATTCACCCTTCCGTAGTCATCTCTGAGTCACTAAGACCATTTCATGAACTCACCCCCACCATTTATAGTCTCTGTGAAATCACAAAGTTTAAAGACCATTTCTAAGATATTTTTACTAATTTCCCTTACTGATGTCAGTTAGCCAACCGACATCGTTCATCCTTCCAAACAAGCATTGGTCACATAGGCGACATTGGTTATTATGTTTGATAACATACCTTAGACCAACGAGCTCATACCTAGTCCCTAATATCCCAGAATCACTCCTAATCTTTATCAAACCTTACCTAGAGCCTGTATCAGACCTATAACCCAATACCCACAAATCACCTGACCCATTTTGACCTCAATCACATTTTATCTGACCTTTCTTATTTACTTTATATGAGATACCTAAATCATTTCAATTCTAATAAGTTTTTTATTTCATTTTTATTTTGGATAACATTAATAATGTTATATAAAAGTGTATTGACAACTTGTTCACGAAGCATCATGTTTATCGAATCTAGCTTCTGCTAGGTAGTCCACTTGTTGTTTTATTTAACTCTATATGGTTGTATTGTTTTGCATTTTACAAGTAGTTCCTCCTAGCCAAAAATGAGTTCTCACAATCAGTGTTGGATTAGGAAATTAGAATGAGTGCACAACCTTCAACTGACATCACAAACATGTATTCCTCCTTGGCCTATCACTCTCTATCTGTTTCATTAATTTGTTAAGAATCCAGTGAAATTTTTTTGGCATGCCTAGTGAGACCCATCTGGGGTTCCTTGCATTAATTAATTCTTAGGGAATTATTGTATGTTTAATTTATCTTTGAAAGGAATTCAACATTAAATCTTCTCCTTGGGAATCTATCTCTTTCTTCTAGTTTATTTAAATGAAATTTGTATTTTGGGATTAAAAAGAATCATTCGTTGTCTTCTTGCATCTCCATTAGTGAAAGGAATTTAGTGAAAGACATTATCTTTCCTTTTCACCCTCTATTTACATTGAACATCACATTTCAATTTTGGGTTCTAAAATACTTGCATTTCATACTTTTATGCTTGCATTTTTAGCTCACATTAAAAATGAGGGAAACCTATACGTGGGAATTCAAACCCAGCTGATGGTTGACATAATTTTATCGTAGAATAAATTTCTCTTCTCTCTCTCTCTCTCTTTTCAAAATTACAAAAATATAAATTTACACATATTCTTAAACAACACCTTACCCGAAAGATATTTTCAACAATCACACAATTAAAGGATTGACAATGGGCATCCTGTTGGTTTCTATGACCAGTCATTATCAGAGAAATTACTGCCCCTGCCAAAACATAACCTAAAACCACCCTTAGATATTACCTCTTAATAAGAATCCTTCTGAACCAAAAATCTATGTTTTGAATTCACAAGTCAGTTTTAAATAGCATAAGCTAAACATACAAATTAACTTGTAGGATTTCATGTTTTTCTTAGCTTTTTCTTGAGTTGTGTTTTGAGGTGTAAGGCCATGTTCTTCATTTTTATTCTTCATTTCACACTCCGCCATCATATTTGGTGTATTATAACTATTTCTAAAGTGTGTTAGGACTAATTTTATCATACTCAGGTTTCTGGGTTAATAATCCATCTGATGTAATTCACAAAAAAATGATTTTTTTCACTTCTTCAAATTTCACAAGGACCAGCATCGGACTAGTGACCATCACCGGTTTACATCTAACCATCATCAGTTTACCTAAATCATTTCGGTTTCCAGCTCTTTTGGGTCATTTTACCCAAGACCACCATTCATCACATCTTATGTTATTTTTTTAAGTTCTTAGGACATTATCATACACCCATAATTTTAAAATCATAGTCACATACAGCTTCCTTATTTCATTTTCATTAGTGTTTTCCTCATTTGATAAAATATTGATTTCCCATAGTAACTGTTATTGGTTACTATAACCATCATTGATCAGCCTTTAACTGTCATCAGTTAGTCCAACCGTATTCGGTTCCTCAATTTTGATTTTTAATTAAAACACTGACTAGTTTCACCTCTCGGCATTTATCCTTCTCTATTTTTGTTTTTTTCTGTGTCATTTATAGAGTACAATTTACTAGGTCTACGCAAATTCACATGGTTTTGAATCATATTCAAGCCAATGCCTTGTGTTTCATGTTATCCTTCAGCCACTTCCACCTAGCCCATCACCTCCTTCTATCTTTTTTCCTATGGATCCAACTCATTCCATCACCATTAGTACCGGAGATGAGGAGTTCACAAGACTCCTTGACAAAAATCCTACTTCCCTACAATATTATCTCACCCACTCATCTACCTGAGACTCCTTGGGACAGTTGTTATATGACATGTCTGTGTTTATCCCTCTTGCCCTTGTCCCAACTTCCACATCAACTACCACTAGCTCAGCATTACCTTCATCTACCTTATAACCGGTGGTGTCGCAACTGGACCCCATGTCCTCTATAACTGCTGCACCTATGGAATCTATCACACCCATGTTGTTGACCATTCCTTCACCATCCACCTTAATCATATCCCCATCTACACCCTTTATCTCATATGTACCTATCGCGTCGTAACCACCCATGGTGTCGACAACCCATATCCCATTTCAAAACCTTGTCCTTTCCATCTCATAGTCCCTACCCCACCTATTATACATATCACCAAGAACACTCAATCTCATTTGTTTCCTATTCAGGATACCTTTTTCCTGCATCTATTCCTCCTTCAAAGTTCACATACTCAGAACCACCATATACTGGGATGTCATCCACATCATAAATCCATCATCAACTTATTTATACTACACAGGGTGCCCAATTGTCACAACCCATAAATGACCTCATTAAGATGATGATAGAAAAGATGAAAACATTGGCAGCATCAATTTTGAGATCGTGCAACTCCTTAAATTATGATGAAATAAGCAATGAGCTAATTCATCCATCTATCCCCATTCACCCATATAAAGTACATTGGGAAATTCCCAAGTTCAACCATTTCAATAGTAAAGAGGACCCGCAACAACATTTACAGTCATTCAAACAAGGGTGTTATCTAATCGCCCATAATGATGTTTTACTCCTACGGACATTCCCTATGTCCTTAACAGGACCCACATTAGATTGGTATAGTGGTTTATGAAGATATTCCATTTACTCATTTAACCAAGTGTCTCAAGCATTCTTAGACCATTTCTCAATCAATGTCATCAAAAAAGTCATCATGACTAACCTATATTCGACATGATAGTACAACGATGAATCTATCACAAATTTTGTCACTCGGTGGCAAATCCTTATCAATCAATTAACATTCCAATTACCTCAAGCTAAGCTTTTAGAGTTACTCACTAGATCTTGTGTCAGGAACATCTCTCCAAATCTATAAGTACAAACCTTCCGTACCTTTGATGAATAATTTACCATGGTGCAAAAAATAGAAATTCATGCCATCGAAGAGAAGAAAATTCAATTGCGTAATAAAAATACCACCTTCAAATCAAATGATGTCTCTTCTTCTTCAAAACACTAAAACAATTATTCGAAAGAAAAAGGATTTTCCAACGTAGTAGTTCTCAAAGCTGGTCCATCTCATCCATCTAACCAAGAAAAAACTTCCTCCAATCTCTCTCCTCTTCAAACCTTTTAGTTCAGATGGGAATAACAAAAGTACACTCCAATCAGGTAGCCTTATTCCATAGTATTAGAAAAAATTCTTAAGGCCAAAGTTATTACTCTTCCACCCATAAAACCACATACTAGTTTTAACCCCACTCATCCTATGTCGGCATGGTATAAGGAGCATGACTATTGTAATTATCATCATGTCAAAGGTCATAGTGATGGTAATTGCATAACCTTCAAGAACATTGTCCATGAAATGTTAGATGATGGATATCTCATCCTAGACAAACCGAATGCATAGGAAAATCAAAACTTGCACATATTTAAGAAGTCATTCCCTAACCATACACCATCATCTAATCAAAATGGTGAATCTTCAACCAACGATAGCAATGTCCATGAAGTCCATGTTATTTTCGACATCATACCAACCATCCCTCAATTTCCTCCTATCCTCACTATTGAGGATATTATAGCACGAGATCCTCTACCCATGGAGGAGCCTACCTCATCTACTCCTTCACCCATAGAGGATTCATCTCCATCTCCATCCTCACCAAAAGAAGATTCCACATTTTTTTCCTATACCATTTTTCCATCCACCTCACAGCCCAAAGAAAAAACTATGACATTAACTCTCCTACCCATGGGAGAGTCTTCATCACCTTTTTCTCCCCTGAAAAAAGATTCTACCTCACCCCACATACCATCTCTCCTACCCATGGGGGATGCTTTAGACGTGCCACTTCCTTTCGGTGACCATTCCCCATTAGCATTCCAGGATCACATTGATCTTCTCTCGGCTCTCTTACCCATAGAGTCTAAGGATAACCAGCTCCCTATCTCATAAACATAGTTTACAAGGATTTCCACTAAACCAACTAGATCTCCTCTTACCGCCATTCCATTTTCATGACTAGTCGATCACTTGGATTAAATTGATAATTCCATGCTTTGGGGATGTCTTCAGCTCCCCTTTTCGACCCAAATGCAAATGTCACCTGTAGATACCTCTATGATCTATCCAAAGGTATTTCCAGTGACCAAATCAACCCTGACTGTGCTTGTTGAAATTTCTTCTTATTTTTCACCTTTTCCTACATCCGAACCTTTACCCATAACCAAACCCATTCCTATGTTTAATAACCTACCTTCACCTACATCTCCTCCCCCATCTAGACATATCACAACCCTGGGTGTCATGCTGACATCAAGGCTTATCCATCCACCCATAAAATTGGACTTATCCCCATATTCCCAAGCCCACACAAAAACCATTCCTCTGCCTAAAAGGAAGACCCAACCTTCTAGGAAGCATACACTAGTTTCACCCACTATACCTCTATCACCTTTTTTCCTTCCATCTATCCTCAAACCTCACCCATCTACCCTAGTCAAGCAACCTCATACTCAAAGAAAATAAAAAACACAACATTCCACCTCTTCATCACGATCCTTTATTATGACTAATCGAATAAAACAATCTTCACCATCACCATCACTCGTAGATTTCTTACCACACATACCCCCACTTGTTCCCATAACCCAATCATTACCTATGCGACTTTATTCTCTACAACCCATACCTTCCACCTGACCTCTACCACAAAAATTTACTACACCTCTACTATCACCATGGCTAGCCCGTCCTCTACCACCATCTTCTTTCCCTTCTGCATCATGTACTCCTACCTCACCTTTACCCAAGAAGGTGCAATCTAAGGATAAGAACCCACTACCCTCCAAATAGGTAGTTAAACCCATCACACCTTCCATTGCTAGTTCATCTACCACACCTTTACCTAAGCAGGTACCATAAAAACCTAAGACAATACCACTTACCAAACTGGTGGTCAAACATATTCCAGCTCCTATAACACCTCTTCCACAACAATCATCTAAACCTTTACCCAAACCCACACTCACTTCCCATTGTGATCCATTGACAAGGTCCAATGCCAAAATTTTATCCAACCTCTTAGATACCTCAGTCATCACATTACCACCACTTAGACTGTACAACCCCCTTAAACCCAAGCCAAAAGGGTTTGATGAAACTAAAATTTGTTCCTACCATCATGTGCCTTGAAATGATATAGAAGGTTGTATGGCTCTCAAAACAGATCTCCTCCAATTATTCCCTCCTGAAGCAAATTTTGACAATTATGATCTTCTTAATGAGGACCTTGTTTCATCTTCACCTGTCACCATACATTCTCTCCCAATACCAATTCAGCGTCCCACATTAGCACCTCCACAACCCTTTTATCCACCTCCAAAATTTGAGATCAACATGGTTCACATAAGAGAGCTCGCCAAAACCCCACCAAAATGCCAGTGTGCCCTACTCATTTTACAAGGTTCTTAGCCCGCATTAGGTTTTTTTCCATCATGTTGTTATACTACTCATGACATACCATATCCATCCACATCTTTTCCTCATATTAACATGATCCAAGTTACCACTCGTGCCTAAAAAGATAAAGGAAAATCAAAAGTAACCATCCCATCCACTAATCATGTGCCTAACATACCATCTGCACCCACACCTAAAATCACCATTCAAGGACCCACATACCCTATTTCTAATGGGGTCACCCGTCATAAAATGATAAAACAATTGCACCAATCCCCTCTAAAAATATATTTTTATGATCTCATCCAAACCTCTGAATCTCATCGATAAGCCTCATGGAGGTTTTGTAATCCATCAAGGTTTTACCTAACGACCCCACACCAGTAGCCTCCAATATCACCCCTCACCATGTGACCTCTCTTACCAAAACATCCCCTTCTTATACCCCCACTCCCACTCATCAAGTGGCAGCCCCTAGTTTATCTGATGAGGAGATCGTACCTCTCCAGTTAGATGACCCTGATCCCACTCTTTTTCGTTTCCATCTATATCAATAATATTCACATTTGACACTTTATGATCAATGGTGGTTCTAACATAAAAATCATCTCCTCCCACACGTACAATAAAATGTGCATCCCTTCAAATTTAAAGCATAATAACCCAATTATGTTGTGCTCCTTCAATGATGCCATAACTTCCACCCTTGGCACCATTATTCTTCACATTTGTGTGGGGTCCCGTATTATGCCAAAATTATTCTACATTTTAGAAGGGGAATTCCAGTATAACTTGTTTCTTTGCCGACATTGGATTTGTGTCATGGCTTGTGTTCCTTAAACTTTACATCGTTGTGTCAAATTTGAACACGAAGGAAATAACTACACCATCCCCATTGACCCTTTGTCATTCAAAACCTACAACATGTTGTACCAACCTAATGATGTCCTTATACCAGTTAAGGCATCTACAACTACGACCACTTCTCCTTCACCCATAGCCCCATCAATAAATGTTGCTACTACCTCACCCATACCTACCTCTTATATTCCCATTACTATCATGGCCTTTGCAGCTGAACTGTCTGTTAACATGTCTAGTTCCCAACCAACTAATCCTTCTTCTTCCCAATCACCTAGTAATTCATCTATTCTGGCTACACACATCCACAACCAATCCCTTAGAAGGTGTTTTTAAATGCCTCACTCTGGGGGAATACTTCTTGTACAACATAAACACATTCCTTACTCCACAAGAGTATGGTAACATCCTCATCATGACCATCACATAGGTGAGGTCTTCCCTTATGGTATTCCCCACCTTTGCACCAAATTAATGTATGGGGGACTTGATACTTCCACCTATTCGCCTGAGCCACCTTCCCAAATGTGACCATTTTCATCCAACCTCCAATCTCTCACCAACTTCCACTTTGCCCACACTTTCCTTCACTGATGTGCATGGAAAGGCTTTGGATTTTGGTTCTACGAACAAGGCCATCATATTAGCATCCCATGTACAACACATAAACACAAAGACTACAATGGTATTGGCTTTACCAAACTATCTTCCAAGAAGTTCCATATCGATCTCATCAATGATGAAAAACCTTCTCCATCCTATTTAAAACTATCACCACCTTCACCCACATAGTCTATAGATCCTAAATCTATTCCTCCTAACTATTTTTTTCACAAAAACCATTTCCCTGGGAATTCTGACTTATCAACATGATGGCAAAGCTCCCTCTTCTCTTCCCTTCTTATATGCTGACATGATCTATGATGATACGATATCTATTAACACCCAATGTTAGCATGATGATTCTATCCTCACCTACCTTAGTGCAGAAGATTCTTACATTCATTGGTCATTACCTTCTGATATGCAAACCATGTTAAATGAATCAACCATCAAAATTAATATTCACACTCAGGACGACCAGCACATTATAAATATAGGTCAATATTTAGATTTTTTTGAACAAGAAGCTTTCACTTATTTCCTCTAGGATTATAACAATGATTTTGCTTATTCCTATGTTGATATGCCTAGTATTATCCCGAACATCGTGGTCCATAATATCATCACCATCCCTGAAGCCAAATTTGTAAAAAAGAAGTTGCAGAAAATGCATCCTCACATTGCCCTTCTGGTTAAGGAAGTGCCTTCTTTTGGTTTCCTTCATCCTACACATTGATTTTTCCTAATGGATGTCTAGCATTGTTCCTGTCAGAAAAGTGATAGGGGGACTCTGTATTTGTACAATTTTTTGTGACCTAAACTTAGCTTGCCCTAAAGATGACTTTCCTCTACCTAGTATTGACCAACTAGTTGATCTTATCACTGGTCATGAGATGTTATCACTCATGGATGTTTTCTCGGGTTATAACCAAATATTACTCACCCCAGAACTTCAACACAAAAATACCTTCATCACTCCTTGAGGGAACTTTTGTTATCATGTTATGCCCTTGGCCTTAAAAATGTCGGTGCTATATATCACCGGGATATGACCTATATCTTTCACGACATCATGCATTGCATATTAGAAGATTATGTTAACAATATTCTTGAAAAATCTACACATCGAGTTGAACACCTTACAGTCCTTAAGGCCATATTTGACCATCTCATTAAGTATTGTGTTTGCCTTCAACCTAATAAGTTTGTCTTTGTTGTTCTCTCATGAAAGCTCCTTGGTTTTATCATTTCTTTACGTGGTATAGAAGTTGATCCCACTAAAATCATGGCCATTATTGAAATTCCTCCACCTACTAACCTTTTCCAACTGTGTAGTTTGCAAGGTAAGTTGTAATCTATTCGTCATTTTATTTCATATTTTTCTGACCATTGCCACCCATTTCATCGTCTCCTCAAAAAGGACGTCTCTTTAAAATGGGATGATGAATTCCATAAATTCTTTGATGCCTTAAAATAATACCTCCTACAACCACATATGATCATTCCTCCTAAGGATTACTAACCATTTTACCTTTAAATTTGTGCTACCAATCATTCCTTGGGTTCCATGCTCACCCATCGTGATGATCAAAACTGGGAGCAAGAAGTTTATTACATAAGCCCTAACCTTTTGGACTATAAAACTAGATACACACATGTCAAAAATATATGCTTATCCTTAGTTATTTTTACCACTAAGCTTCAACATTACCTACTCAACCATAAAACATTTTTAGTCACCAATATTGACCCCTTACATTACATGTATGCCAAACCCTACCAACATCAATGTGTTACACATTGGCTCATGCTTATTATAGACCTCGACCTTGAATTAATTCATCAAAAATATATCAAATGCAAAACCATCTTTGACCAAATCACAGAGGCACCCCTCTCTGGATATCAATCTTCTAACTTCAATGTTCTTGATGAATCCATTGCTACCCTCTCCTTGGACGATACCATTTACCAGATGACATTATTCTTTAACAGCTCCAAATTTCAGCATGGGGAAGGTGTAGGCATCATCCTCATAAATTTTGAAAGTGAACCTATGTCATTATCCTTCAAATTATATTTTGAATGTACTAATAATATTGCCAAATATGAAGAGCTTGTACTAGGTCTTCAAGCTGCTATCACCATAGATGTTAAATCGATTAATATTTTTGGTGAATCTCAGCTGGTTGTGAATCAAGTCAATGGTATATACCAGTTTTGTAATGAAATACTTGAAAATTATAAGCATCATGTGGACATACCTGCTTCGCCTACCGAATCCAAAATTTTGTCACAGTATAAAGGTTACAATCACCTTCTTATTTATTTCAACACATCAACCTTGTCGGGACCATTACACCTGACCCATGTTACCTTTGGTATAATAATTTTGCATGGTACATTTCCTTGTCAATTATACCTCCCGACCTTACTCGAAATGGGAAATGTGCCTTACTCAAAAGTGTCTCTCACTATGTCATCATGGGTGGCCTTCTTTATAAACGTGGTTTTGACCTATGATAAACTGTTAACTTCTCCTCTTTATAATGCAAGCATTGACATGTGATTTTTCCCAAGAAGGTGTATTATTTTGACTGTCAAAATCATGCTTTCCATGGATAAATTATTTCTTTTCTTGTATTTAATTTCTGAAATATTGTTTTTTGCAAGGAATCCATTTTGTTTGAGGTTGTAAACTGGTAAAGTTGTTTGCAAATTTATCTCTATATAATAATGATACCTTGGATCAATTCCATTGATCCAAGGTATGTTTAAATTATTCTTACTTGATATGAATGGAAAACTGACATTCAGAGGTTGAAGGAAATAAAATATCGAGCCTTTGTAGTATTACAATTTCACTAATCTTCTTGGAAGTTCATGTTGTGCTTTCTGCTGAAAGTCATGTGCTCAGATCTTCTTCTCAACTTCTCCCAAACGTTAAATGGCATAAGTTAGAAATAGGCCTACTTCAAGACTATTGAGGGTAAATCCTAAGTCCTAGATCTATAAGATCTATCCTAACGGGATTCTAACCTAAGGTAAATTGGATCTACTGTATATCTATGCCTACTCTAATCTTGTTCATTCTAACTGAAGTTTCATATTTTCTATGTTAGGGATTTGGAAATAATCTAAGGTGATGATAGGCATATTTCTAACTTATTACCTAATACTACATTAGTATAAAGAAAGACCTATCCAAAGGTGGAAAATTTACCTAAGGCAATATTAAGATAACCTAAGGTAAATATTTTCTAAACTAACCTAAGGTCATACCCTAAGCTAATGATATCTATCCTAAAATAATGTGACTATAGAAGGGGATCTAAGGGGGTTATATGGCAAGTTGAAGGCATGGCGATGGTTCAAAAGTCTTTTATTTGATTTTATTTTTGAATTTAAATCATTAAGTACTGTCAATTTGATAGGGGCATGTAAATTGGAGGTGATCCCAGTTGTTACCATCTCTAAATTTAACAATGCATGTTCTTTTTAAAATAGGACTCACCAATTTTCGATGGTGGTGGCATGGAGATTTAGGTGGTATATTGGGATTTAATGACATTAATTTTCATCATTTTTGGCAAGCAAACCACCTTAGAAACCATACGAGTGGATTTTTTGGGAGTTGTTTGGTCTTTCATGCATTCCAATTTTTTCTCTGCATGGAGCTATGTGGTTCTTCAAACCAGCAATTCTACTTTTAGTTTGTTTCTATTTTGGACTCTCTTTGATTATTTTCAATCCAATGGAAGTATATGAGGCATTTGAGGAAGAATTTTCTAGTTGTTGATTTCATTTGGAGAAGGATTTGTGAAGGCTCGGCTAGAATTCTTCTTCAAACAGATAGAAGCACTATCAGGAATGATAGGCTCTATCCATTAAGCTAATCTGCTTTTCTCTAAGCACCTTCATTAAAAAAAAAATTCTCTCTGAGATAATTGGGTTTTTATTTATGTGATGGTTATTTGGTTTTCTTGCTTGAATAATTTTTGTATTCTCTGATTGATGAATCTCTTCTTGGAAAGAAAGTCATGAGTTGATTTCCTAGTTATTTGGTGTTAAACTTCACCTTAAATCTTGTGGTAATTTGGGTAAAAAGGTGCATGCATGAATCCTTCTTATTTGATCAAAAAATGGGTTATGGAAATGATATATGTGTCTTTAAGTTTAGAACCAAGCTTTAGCTTGGGTTGCAGGATCTAAATCATACTCTTCGCTGTCGCTTCTTGGTTTGTGGAAGTTATGTTAGTCTTTTTGAAATTTTAAGATTATGCATGCTTGATTTAAAAGTTGTATAAACTCGAATTTGTTTATGCAATAGTAATTATGCATGCCTTCTTCTTGAACCCTCTGTATACTCTATCTGTTCTTCGGATTCATTCTGTGATGGAAGCTAGCAGTTATGTAATGTTTGGAATCTTTGTTTCCTTTTTAGGTTTTTCTTGTATAGAAACAAGATTGAAGTTTTATTACTTTTTAAAATTTTCAAATTAAACTAGGTACTTGAATTTGGTTCTTCTAAGTAAACTATGAGTTATTCATTTCTTGGACACTTTGATTTGAGGCATTCAAGCTTGGGATCCCCATGTTTGAAGTCTTTATTCTGATTCTTTATGAGTACTATTTTTTTTTAAGTTATCGAGTGTTGAACTAAAAGTTCAGAGGTGAGATCCTATTGGTTGGGAACGTGTTGAGGGTTGACTTTGTCAGAGTCAACACTAAGTTTTCCTTGTTTCCATGTTGAGATTTATTTTCTCCATTCTTGTTGTCTTATTCTTTGTCGAAGTAAATGTTGTTGGTTTTAAATAACTGTCCTTTAATTGGATTGACCTCTTGAGTATCTTATTGGGGTAAACTTGTTAAAACCCTCCTGATTGGGATATCGTGAACATTAAGGATGATCCTTAAACTTACAGTTGTCATTTCTTTGTTTTTGGACTATGGAAACTAGTTATGAATATGGTGTTTACTGGAATCTTTCATTCTTTGATCTCTAAGCAAGATTTGAGGGAATACATTTGTTGGTAGTTATAGGCCTATAGCTAAGCTATGACAATTTTGGGTTGGACCTTCTTGGAATCGAATCCTAAAGGAACCTTCTCTGTCCTTTCCAAAATATATATTTCTCTCACCTTCGTGAGGACTCATTTGAGATTCTGTCTCGTTTATTGTTTTGTTTCCATATTTGGAGGAATTGGTCAGACTGTGGACCTTGAGTGAAATTTAAACGTCTTGAGTGACTTTTGGGACTGTAAGTGCCCTCATGGTGTTTTACAAAAAAATTCATTACATCTCCTTTTGATCTAGTTTAATGTCTACATCATTCGTTGTCTATGATGGGAAATCATGTTAAAACTCTTTTCTAGTCACAACAATCACACATTCTGTTGATCTCTTTTTCTATGTGTTTTCTTTCTTTAAGGAGTTTGGGAAGTAGTGAAGGCCCTACATTATCCTTTGTGAGCTTCTTCCTGTGTGTTAGAATGTTGGAGTTCCCTTCTAAACATGACATTTGACTCCTTAAATCTCTGAGGTGAAGTCTGATCTCTACCTTTGGATATTATGTACAAGTATTCTTTTTCCTAAGTTAGATTGAAAGCAAGAACTATCACCTCAAATAGTTCCCTAAACTAGCTAGAAACAAGAAAGAGTACCATCAAGATGAAGAAATGAACAAGGCCTACACTAACATCATAACTTTAAAATAATGAAATCAAACATAATGCAAATCAGGAACACTATTCTTCTAAATTTCCTAATTAAATCAAATGGACCTATGTAGTCCAATGGAAATCAACAATATGGTTTGCTTTGATCCTTCAAGGATGCTTGGGTGTGAGGCTTAGCTCTTCAAGATGGAGAATGGAGGGCTTGCGAATGGAAAAAGGATTTTAGTGCAAGACTATGTGCTTTCTTTTGTTTTCTCAAGGGAATTAGGTGTAGGTATAAAGGTAGAAGGAGGGATCCTTATATATCCCAATGCATAAAGGAAACACTTCATCCCTTTGCATATGGGATAAAGCTAAAACATGATTAGGAATGGATAAGGTTGCTTTATTAAAGGTAACCTTACTTTAGAAGGGTTTAATTTATGCTTAGCAAGTCATGGGAGTTAGGGGTGCTTTAATGAATCAAAGGTGATTAACTAATAGGTAGATGTACGCTTATAGAAGCTAATTAGAGGAATATTAGTATGATTTATACTATTAGGAGGGGATTAAATCAATTGAATATTGATTTATTAGTTAAATGAAGTGGAAGGCTAATTAATTAATAATAATTAATTAATCTATATAGAAGGGGTAAATAATTAATGGAAGGTCGTTAATTAGGTTATTAGCTGGATAGGTGACTTAATCAATTAGTGTATTGTAATTAATTAACAACAATAAGAAGGAATATGAACACTTTTGATGATATGTCGACGATTTGTGAGAAAGAGGATAATTAATGCAATTTAAGTATTTTAAATTGCTTGGGCATAATTATGGGTGTATACATTTGCCCCTCTTTGGGGTGACTTAAGTGACACCACTTCAAAGATAGTAGACAAAAGAAAAAATTTAAAGGATAGAAGAAAAATTAGGAGGGAGAAATGCCCCCTTGAGTGTTGATGGGGTGATGAAAGAAGTCGATCGATGATCGAAAAAGATGAGAGATAGGCAGAAGAATGGGGAAGGGGCAGGATGCCCCAGTGAGAGAGAAGATTAGGGGTGAAAGGAAAGTGATGTAGAAGAAATATAGAGGGGAGAGAAGAGATTAGCCTCTATCCATTGTTTATTGGAACAATTTTGATGTCATCATATTGCCACAAGAGCTATGTCATTGGTCCTTATGAAAAATATAAGCATAAGACAAAGGTAGAATGACATGAAAAGCCATACTACGAAAAATTATCCATTGCTGAAAATACCAACTCCATGCAACATACAACAATGTAATGTAATACGAGAAGGAAACAAGCTCATTTAACAAGGAAAATAAGTATGAACACACATATCCAACCCAACAATGGCCAAGACAGTTGTACAAATGTTTTATTATCAATGCTGAAGAGATCCACAAGTTTGTGATTGATGACAAGGGTTAAAAATGATGCCCCAAGTAAGGGGAAATGATAATGGACATGGGGTCCAAGAAAAGCATTTGTGTGCAACAAAACAACACTAGGTAACACACATACCCCAGAGTACTGATGAAGTAAGCAGCTAGCTTTGTGAGTGGTTGAGAATCTGGTGATTCACGAGTCATATTAATGGGGGAAGATGTGACACAAACCAACAGGATATGGAGAAAATACCATGCACAAGACACAAGTTTCAACCATAACAAACAAGTTACCATGTTTGTAGGTTTCTTTACTTTTTAGGATTTTTTGAAAAAATTTACCCTATTTTTGGATTTTTGACATATATATTGTTTTTATTGTTTTTTTTTTGTTTTCCAAATTGTGGTAAAAAATAGAATAAAATAGAAGAGGGAAACAAAGGGCCTAGGGGAAACAGAAAGTGCCCTAAGTGGAAGAAAGAATAAAAAAGTGATAAATAATGTCCTTGTTTAGTGGAAATAATAATAATAATAATTATTATTATTATTATTATTATCTGAATAATAATTATTTATGAGTGTGGAGAAGAATAAAAATCATTAGGGAGCAATAAAATTGTTCGAGGGAGAAGAAAGAGGTATCAGACAGCAAAAAAAATGCCACAATACGGTGAAAAATACGAGAAAAATAATTATTCCAGTGAACAGAGGAGAAAACAGTAATCGAAACGGGCCTCCCGACCCTCCTGATGGTGAAAAACAAGTTAATATACCACACCGGGGGAGGTAAAAACATCGCAACCAATTCATTTTAACCGAGCTATTTAGAATTTTTACCGTGAGGCTCTGATACTGACAAGAACAATGGTGATCACACGAGACCGGCTGAGATGCGTAGATGCAGTCTGAGGGTACCAGCGGCATGCAGACGATGACCCCTTTGTGAGTATCGAACCCTAGCTCACTAATTTTGGTAATTAATGCATTAAATTAGGAATTTAGCCCTAGGAAATCATGTCTATGTTCCTGCACATAGGCACAAGCATCAAAAAGGGGGTGCAAGTGTCCCTTTAGGGGCGCATATGCCAAAGCACACATGCATGCACATGCAGGCATAGAAAGCACACACCCATGCACACACGCACACACAAACACATGTGCATGCATGCGTACACATGGGAAATGGGGTGCACATGTGAAAAATGTTGTGCAAACATAAAAAAGTGGGTGCCCACACCTGGGAGCATATGCGTGCAAGTGCAAACACCAAAGGTGTGGAACACATGCCAAAAAGGGTGTGTAGGCACCCAAAAGAGGGCGTAAGCGTCAAAAGACACATGCCCGTAAGAATAAGTGTAAAAATTGAGGTGCACATGCCTAAAAGGGTGCACAGGCACCCTAGATAGGTGGATAAAAGATATAAAAGTGTCATAAACATGACACTTAGAATAATTTTAAGGATTTTTGGGTTAACTCTAAAAGGGTGATAGATTTTTAGAAGAAATGCTAGTAATTGACTAGTGCCTTATTATTTTGCAGAGATGATTACCAGTTTTATAGACACGGGAGCACCACACCCTAATAGCAGACATAGAGGGGAGTATACACTAGCGCGACTAGTGAGCCATGGTGACACTTCTCGAGGTGGTGGGGCTAGGCACTGTGTCTTAGATGCCATCTATCACACTGGATTATGGCCTACAAGGGATGTATGGTGGATTCTTCGCATGCCGATGATAGGTACCTTGATCAAGTACATCACAGATGCATGGATGATTAGATTAGCTTGCAGTGCCCTTTTTGATGTTGATGACATTCCACATGATGGGATGACCATAGCTTTACATGAGTGTATCTTTGACCCCAGATTACATCGGGGGCCTCTCTACATCATGTCTCTTATCAGTGGGTTCTTACTCACTGATAAGATAGGGACCTCATTCACAAGAGGACTATCACCCATGGTTCATGACATCTTTAGCGGTGAGAGCTATTGCTAGGGGTAGTGCATATTAGCCCACCTATACTGGGATTTAAATTTGATCACATACCATGGTCAAAATACTATGGGTCTAGCCTCTTTATTACAGATATGGTCATGGGATCATATTGTGATCGGATGCCCCGTGGGCACTTTACATGTCTGAGATCCTAAAGAGCCATCCTACATGGCATGGGTAGTAGATGGTGGGGATGCACGTGAACATTTTGGCAGCCTATTCAAATATAGGTGATATTTTGACAAGCTACCAGAGATAGATGTTATCTGGCGGCCATACAGGCATTTTCAGTGGCCAGAGGATGCCACAGAGCTCAATGTGTGCTTGGTAGAGTATTTTATCATTGGAAGCCACAATTATATTATCGAGTTGTATCGAGTAGATAGGTGCCAACAATAGCTTGGCAAGGTACAGGGGGTCCCCTAGCTAGATATCTGGCATGCACACCAAGATTAAGAGAGGTAGACCGTGGAGCATTGCATACCGGTGGCCTGAGCTAGGGTGAGTTTCACACAAGTGGTCCCATAGGTATGGGACCCAGTATGATAGATGTAAGATTTGGGGACCACAACTAATTACATAGCTTGTTATACTATAGTGTTACCCTAGCATCTCATCATTCTAGAGGAGGCCTGGGTAGTAGGCATTTGCCCACCTATAAAGATATGGCATAGTTCAGAGCACAGGGCGAGGGTAGTGGCATAGGGGCCAAACCTAGAGGATCCTTTTGATGGCATTCCACATGATGGGCTAGGTGTTGCATAGGCATAGGGACCGAGGCCACAGGGCCTAGTATAGGCACCAGTGTAGCCATCTAGAGTGAGGGTCCTAGAGTAGGGCCTATCCTCCAGAGCACCTCAGGGACCAATCCTCGAGGCACATACAACCTCTCAGCCAGTGGCATGGATAGCCATAGTACAGTAGCAGTTACAGCAGGCCATAGCTAAGAGAGACATGGCTAGAGTAGAGAGAGATGATGCTTAAGGCTGGTGTGTGACTGCCATAGCAAAGCGTGATGAGGCCTGAGATCACATTGCTACTTTACTTTCAGAGTGATATCGGGCTTGGGCCCAGGCTAGCCCAGGAGATGACATAGTGGCATGGCGAAGCTAGATTCGAGAGACAGTGACACGGGGGGCTCAGATATTGAGCCTTCTTCATCAGTCCTAGTCGCAGGTGTGTATGGTTGTTGCACAGAGAGATCATGTATATGCATGATCACAGGCCCTTCTTACATAGAGGGATCAAGCCTGCGTTGAGCTGTAGACTACTATTGCAGAGAGAGACTGAGAGGTTACTTCCTTTAGAAAGGCTGAGGCTGACTTGGGTAGAGTGACACGTGAGCGTGATGTTTCCCTTCAGGCAGCGCTTGCTTCTGGAGATGTCGACCTGATACATGATGCCACCAGGCTTGGTGGCGAGGCCTTATTTTATAGGACTTCCTATTATAGGGTAGTTCCTCCATAGCAACAAGTAGCACTGCTGTGACAGTCAGGGTCAAGTGTGTCAAGCTCTTGGTCACAAAGATTAGGTCAATCCATGAGATCAGTGGGACAACCCATACTAGAGTAGCTGGTTGGACTAGGGCCATCTTAGCCTCCAGTGTTCCATCGACTAGATGACATATTTGGGAGCCCCAAAAAGGGTGAGAGCTTTGGTTGAGATCGACATTTTTGTTGTACATATTATTTGTATGTATGCCTCTTATAAAGGCCAATTTTGATGTACAATTTTATATACTTATATTTTGATGATGCCTCGTGATAAAGGCTTGATTCTTTCTGATACATGTCCCTTTTTTATGGAATTTCATATCTATGATGTATTATTTTGAGTACAGATCTAGACAGTTGATACTTGTATAGGTATGTGGACATTTTTGATGTAGCATCTTTGTACACCTCAGTTGAAGGCATTTTTGATATAGAGCACCAATGTGTATCCGTATTTGTTGATATAGATGTCTATGACACACATGTATATATTAGAGGATTACTTTTTGGGCTCAGATACACGTGTATAAGATGATGCACTTTTTTTTTCATGTCCTGATGCACGTGACATGAGTGGGCATAATTCTATGATGTAAAATACCCTTTTTCAAAAATTACTCTATGTCGAATCTTAGTGCCTATTGCGTGTTTTGATTCAGCAAGTTTATGAATGTGTTATGATGTTATCTTATTTTGTACTGGCATGTATCTGATTTTGATGTTTGATGTATACATGTGTTGTGGATGTTAGATGATATATCTTTAGATGATATCAAATGCATTTCTCATGTGTTATTGTAGATGTATATGGATGGGATGATATGATGATATTGGTGTGGGGGGATAGATTTTTTATCATGTGCAACCCCTCTTGCCCCCATTGATGATACAATATGTGATGATTAGCTTAGCATACATGAATGATGTAAAACTTAGCATTTTGTTTATATATGATGTATGATTAATGTTAGATGTGATGATAATGATGATAATATGATGTTATGATAACAAAAAAATGCACATGCAATAAACACAACCAAATGCTAACAAATAATCACCAAGAAATAATACAATACACCATGATTCACCATGCTTCAATTAACATGTAATAAACATAATTAAATGATAAGAAATAACACAACGAATTAACACATTACATCATGATTTCCTAAGATTCACAAGCATGCAAAAATATACTGCAATATACACAAGCAAAAATAAATCTAATCTAAGCAAGAAAACATGAATCCTAACAAATTATGCTCCAGAAATTAACAACCCAAAAGAAAAAACATAAAAGAGACACACAAGCAACAAGCAAAGCAAGAAACAAGACAATGCAAGTAAATGTTTTTGTAAGATTTGTTCTCATGCACCAATTTTCTATTGTTTAGGTTTTTGTGAAACAATGTTCTATTGTTTTTGGGTTTTTGAAACAATTTTCTATTATTTTTGTTTTTGTGACAATTTTCTATTGGTTAGGTTTTTGTGAAACAATGTTCTATTGTTTTTGTTTTTGAAAAAAATTTCTATTGTTTTTGTGACAATTTTCTATTGTTTAGGTTTTTGTGAAACAATGTTCTATTGTTTTTGTTTTCTAATGGTTTTCTAGAGCTATGTATAGGTAACCAAGAAAGCATGGATTCCCCCAACGTTAGATGGGGAATATACAAGGGTAGAAGCCACACACTTATGAACAATAAGGTGAAGTCATTGGATTTTCCCCCAGCGTAAGATCGGAAATAGCAAAAGACCATACCCCACACAGACGAATAAAATAAGAAAAATCCGGATCAAGGCCTGGTAGGATAGGGTTCACATGGAATCTTGAAGGTAGAACTAGGGCTAGGCCAAGGAAAACCACCCTCCAGATGCAAGATGCTTGTGAACAATGAATCCTCCCGAGGTGCCGAAAACTAGTTTTCACCCAAGGACTTGTCCAAAGTTCCACAATTGTGTGGTTTTCACTAGCGAATGACCTGTTTTCTCTTTTTCTTAATCTGATTTTTTTATTCTTTGTATTTTTTATCATTTTACCATTTTTTTGATTGATTTTTTTTTGCTATTTAACCTTCCTGTGCCATGTTTTAGCATAGATTTGCCTAAGATGTATGGCATTCATGGGCTCTTGGAGCTCAGCACCATTGGGGTGATCCAGTTTGTATGCTCCTATGCTGTACTTGGCAACTATAACAAAGGGTACCAACCAATGTGGTTTGAACTTCCCTTTCTTTTCTCAATCCACTCTAGTGTTGAACTGGTTCTCCTTCATGAATAAATCACCAAACTCAAACTGATGAGGTACGATTCTATTGTTATAGATTTTGGAGACTCTGTGTTGATACACTTACAGGTGATTAAGAGTGCAAATGTGTCTCTCATCTAGGAGATCTAATTTAGCCAATCTTTCCACTCGATAATCCTCATCTTTATCTAGATAGTCCCGAAGAGAAATTCTTAGGGATGGAAGTTAGATCTCTAAGGGGATAATATATTCTATCCCAACCACTAGGGAATATGGTGTCACACCCGAAGGAGTGCGAATGAAGGTTCTGTAAGCCCAAAGGGCTAGATGGATTTGTAGGTGCTAGTTATGACCTATTTTGCTGACCATCTTCTCCATTATCCTTACCAAAGTATTGTTTCTAGCCTCATCTTGTCCATTACCTTGAGGGTAATATGGTGTGGACCATTTTAACCTAATTTGGAACCGTTGACAAATACCTTTCATAGTTTTTTTGTTAAATCACTTCCCATTATCTGTAACGATGGCTGCGGGAATACCATATTGACAAATGATGTGATTCATGATAAATTTAGAAATTTGGGCTCCTGTTACATAGGTTAAAGGGACAACCTCCACCCATTTTGTAAAGCATTTCATAGCTGTGATGATATGTGTATGACCATCAAATGAGGTAGGATTCAGTTTTACTATCAAGTCAAGTCCCCACTGGAAGAATGGCCATGGGGTAGTGATAGGTTGCAATGGTTGCGATGGAGCATGAATGAAGTTTCCATACTTTTGACAAAGTACACATTTCTTGACATAATTGTAACAATCAGTTTCCATGGTAGGCAAATAATAGCCTACTCTTAATAATTTCTTAGCCAAGACCATTTCGTTTGTATGTGCTCAACACACCCCTTTGTGTACTTCTTTTATTGCTTGGATTGACTCCATCACATCTAGACAACGTAACAGATTTCCATTGTAGCCACGATGATAAAGTGTACCTCCTAAACGGATGTAACGAGCTATTTGGTGAATTAGGATTTTCTTTTCAGAATGGGATATATCAAGAGGGAATCTGTTGTCTTTAAGATAGGTAAAGATGGGTTCGTACCATGGGGAATTGGGACCAACAACATCACAAACTAGGAAATATTTTGGCATGTCATACACGGGATGGACTAAATGTTCTACAAATAATGACATGTCATTATTCCCTAGTGGAATATGAAGCATAGAACCCACTTTTTCCATGGCATCTGCTGAACTGTTCTGCGCTCTTGGGATTTTTTCAAATGTAATGTGCACAAAGTACTCCTTTAGAGTCTCTACTAACTTTTTGTAAGGTATGAGCTTGTCATCCTTAACCTTGTATTCATCATTAACCTGTTTGATAATTAACTACGAATCACCCACAACTTTGACATGATGAATATTCCACTTGATAGCTAGCTTCATTCCTATAATGAGTGCCTCATATTTTGCAATGTTGTTTGTGCAAGGGAAGCCCGAGTGAAAAGCCTGTGGTATAGGATCGCCAGAAGGAGTAATAAGGACCACTCCTGCACCTGAACCATGAAATGTAAAGGATCCATCAAAATGTATCTTCTGCATGACAGATTCTTCAATGTAGAGTAAGGAAGCATCTGGTAGATCGAGATTCAAAGGTTTTGTGCCTTGCAAAGGTCCTTCCACTAACTAGTCATCAAGTACTTGTCCTTTAACCGATTTTTGATGTACAAATTCTATGTCAAACTCATTGAGTAGAATGATCCAATTAGCCATTCTACCTGTGAGGGTGGGTTTAGACAGTAAATACTTGAGTGGGTCAACCTTGGATATTAGCTTGGTTTTAGTATTCAATAGGTAATGGTGAAGTTTTTGAAAAGTAAAAACAATAGCCAAGCAAGATTTTTCAATTTGAGGATAATTGAGCTCATAGGCGATGAGGGTGTGAATCAGATAATACACCACTTTCTCCTTATGAATAAGGTCGTATTGGGCGAGCAGCACACCAATAGAAAATTATGTAGTGGAAATATAGAGTAAGAGTGGCTCTCTAGGAGTTGGAGGCATGAGGACAGGTAGATTAGCCAAGTATTGTTTAAGAAAAGCAAAGGCTTGTTGTTTCTCAGGTCCCCAGATGAAAGCGACATCCTTTTTAAGCAAGTGAGTGAATGAGTGACATTTATCTGCAAGCTAGGAGATGAAGTGGTGAATGGCTTGAATTTTCCCCTATAAGCTTTGTAATTGCTTGATATTCTTAGTTGGAGGCATTTCAGTGATAACAAACACTTTAGCAGGGTGTACCTCGATACCTCATCTTGTTACAATGAATCCCAATATATTCCCTGATAGCACACTGAAGACACACTTCTTTAGATTCAACCTGACTTTGTATTCACGCAAGCGTTTGAAGATATGTCAAAAAATGGCAGGGTGATGCTCCCTTGTCTTAGATTTTCCTAGGATGTCATCTACGTAGTCCTCCGTGATATCATGAATCATATCATGAAAAATTACTGTCATTGCCTCCTTATAAGTAGCACCTAGATTTTTGAGGCCAAACGACATCACTTGATAACAAAAGGTACCCCAAGGAGTCGTAAAAGCTATTTTGTGTTGGTATTCTTCAACTACCTTGATTTGATTATATCCCGAAAAGCCATCCATGAGTGATAGCATCTTGTACCCTATTTTTGAGTCAACAATCATGTCAATATTTGGTAGTGGAAAACAATCTTTAGGGAAATATTTATTAATGTTCCTAAAATCCGTGTAGATTCAGATACCAATAGGGATTTTATGGATAGGAACAATGTCCAATATCCATTCAAAATAATCAATTGGCCTGATGAATCATGCCACAAGAAATCTTTCCAACTCTTCTTTAACCAACAAGGCCACTCTTGGGTGCATCATTCAGAGTTTTTGTTTGATTAGCTTAGCGTCTGCATGCAAAACTAGGTTGTGCATGACCAAAGTCAAATCTAAGTCGGGCATGTCTTTGTAAGACCAAGAGAACACATCTATAAACTCTCGCAACATCATAGTGAATGTATTTTGTTCTCTAGTTGAGAGTGATGCTCCCAATTTTACTATCTTGGGATCTTCTTCTGTACCAATATTGACATCAATGGTTTCTTTGACTAGTAATTTTGATAAATCCTCCATACACGTACGATCAGGGGGTTGGTTGAGATCTTCATCCAAGGACATCTCCACAAGATTTTCATCCTTGGCATGGTCACTTTGTTTGTTTGTTTATTTTTTTATTTGTTTGTTAGCCAATGCCTCAAAGAGGTTTTCACTATGTGACTTGGACCTTGATTTTTGCCAATGCTTTACTTTGGAACTTTTACCCTCACTTTTTTTAAGTTTTGCTGACCATGAAGTTCAACCTCCTCACCAAAGTAGGTGCAGGTATATAAGTCAATAAAGAAACCTTTCTTGTGATATTCAATGGCAATTGTATCCCTTATGCCCATAAAATATACGATAGCTTCATCATTCTTGAATAAATCTAGTGAAATGTGACATTTTTGGTCCCATTCAACAAGGGAAGGGTATACAAGGTCCAAGGTTGGTTTCGTGGGGGTTATGGTTAGGACAACGTTGTTCATGAAAAGGTTTGTGGAGGCCAGATCATCATATTGGCTACAATTGGAATCCGTATCACTGTCTAGATAGTTTGAGCTATCCTCACGTTCAGAAAAAGTAGCATCCAAGGCATTGCGATGTGATCCATAACGGTGAATCTCGATGCCTAATATATATTTTTTGAAATGCAGAAGAGGGACCAGTTCTCTTTGTCCTTGTTCATTTTTCCCACATCCTAGGCTTTTGCAGCCCATGGAGTAAATCATTTTACTAGATTTTTCATATTTCGGGGTTTGATAACAAGATGGCTGAGTATCCTCTGGGACCTAAGTTATAGGTGGATCAAGCAATTTTTCCTCAGCTAACAAGCCTCCAGGTAAGAATGACCCAACAATTTGTTCCTTTCTAGGTCTTCTAAAGCAGTAATTGGGTCAACCTCTAGTCTTGGGTGACAATGAGAGGTCTGAAACCAAGAGCACTTGTTGTACATTATACTCCCCATAGCCATATTCAAGTATTTTCATCTCCCATGAATCAACCGAATATGTTGAAGTAGATGCACCATGAGCACAAGAACTAAGAGAATCCAAATCCACCCACGATTCCATGGCCTCAGATTGAAGAGGGACAACCATATCTATGGAGGGACATGCATATGTACCCTTTCTTGTAAAGCTATTGAGAGCTCTACAATGAGTGAAGGGCTCTAAATATCCTTGTATTGTAATGGTATGTCCCTCATGCTTCAACTTAATGCATTGATGAAATGTTGATGGCACGGCCTACATGGCATGAATCCATGGTCGGCCTAGAAGCATGTTATATGGAAGTTCCAAGTCCAGGACATGAAAATTTGTTTGATGGAAAGTGGGACCCACCTCTGTGGGCTACGTGATGGTGCCTACTGACTCCCTTTCCACGTTGTCGTATGCGGTGATAGTGGTGACATTAGACTCAAGATCTTCCTCAGTATGTTCTAACTATTTAACCAACTTGAGTGTGAAAATTTTCAACCCAGATCCGTTATCCACAAGCACCCGTTTGATCTTCCTGTGGGTGACAACTACCTCAATATATAAGGGAAGATTATGTGTTGGATTCTCAGTAGGGATCTCCCTATGGTTGAAAGAAATATATTCATTGGGTACAATGTTTGCCACTGTGGCTTGAAGGTGTGTAGGATCGACTACTAAAGGCACTCCCGACCCCTAAAGATTTCGGTACAGAATGTCTTTATGCACATTGGATATCTTGAGAAGATCTAAGATTGAAATCTTAGCAGTTGTCTTCTAAAGTTTCTCTAAAAGGTTATAGTTACTAGTTTTTGGGGTCGATGGAGAAGGTTCTAGAATCACGAGGTAGGCACACCTTTCCCTTGATTCAGATGGTATTGACATGGTTAGCAAGAGAGAGAATACATCCAATAAGTGAATCATAATGATTATTGTATCTTTTTGTGTATAAGTAATTTGTGGATTTATAAGTTTGGGATGACTCTCCTCGATCCGGCTTTGAATTTTTTGACTTATCATGATTGGGGAATAGTTCTTTATATATCCCCATTTTCTCATTAGGTGTTTGTGTTTTTCCTGAGTTATCCACCTCTATCTCCCCATTGTCAGTGAGTTCCCTAATATAATGATGAAGCCACAAACATTTGTCTAGCTTATGTCCTTTGACACAATGCATTTCATAATATTCATGCTCCTTGTACCATGAAGATTTTGGAGTGTTTTTGTTAAATGGTTGTGTTATAGGATAGGTCATCATGTGGGCCGCATCCAATTGTTTTAGTATAACTGAAAAAATTTCATTAAGAGAGGTGAACGTTCTTCACTTTTTTGGTGGTTGAATTGGGCCCTTGGTCACTTTAAAATGTTGACCAGTTTGGACCATTTGAACACGTTTGGAATCAGTGATTCCATCTCCCACCACATTTTTTTTTGTTAAAGATCTTCGGCTTTTCCATGGGTTTGACATTTTGGTTGTCTCTAGATTGGGTTTTGAGGGTGCCTTTGGAAATAAGATATTTCTCTATCTAAACCCTTTTCTCGATAACCTCCTCAAAAGTGTGAACATAATGCATTTGGAGGTGGAAAGCTATATCCGGATTTAGGTTGGGGACAAAAATAATAACAAGCTATTTTTCAAGGAAAGCGCAAGGGAAGCGATTATCTATCCCTCTCCACCATTAGAGGAAGTTGGTGAAAGTCTCATTAGGGCATTTCTTGGTGCCACATAAGTCTACCATGGTGACATCACTCTCTATGTTGTACGAGAAATGATGCACAAAATTTTCTACCAATTCTGGCCAGGTGAAAATTGATCCCTGTGGTAAACGTGTAAACCACTCCAAGGCTTGGCCTCCGAGACTCTTGGGGAAAAGTCAGATGAGATAATTATCACTATAAGACACCTTTTAACATGCCATGTATAAATATTTAACATGATCCCATGGATCCCCTTTCCCTTTATATTTGTCAAACTTTGGCATATCAAATTTCTTTGGAAAGAGTTGAAGGGTCATTGTCTTGTCAAAAGGATAGGGGCATAAATTTTCGTATTGATATGTCTTAATTCTCCCTATATTTCTCTCTTGTAGGCTCATGAGTTTCACTTTCATAGACTACACATATTGTGTGAGCAACTGTTCTCTAGTAGGAGAAGCGGGGATGTATACGTGATGATAACCTGTGTCTTCTTCTGGTTGGTTTTCTCTATGGAGTTCATTGATCTTAACCTTAGGCTTCAAATTTTGAACATTTTTGTTTGCTTCCTTTTGTATATGGGAGGTAAGAAAAGCTAGTTGTCAACTTAGGTTACTAATTTTTTGTTGGATTGTGGCTTATTCTTCTAAAGGTTCCTCCTCCTCGTATTGTGGAGGTTCTTCACCTATCTCAAGTTTTGTCTTGTTTCTTCATGGCACTTTGATAATGGGTATTCTATGTCCCACCACTTTATCATTCCCTACATAAGAGGTAGAAGCATGTATGTGTGTTGTCCACTCAAAATTTCCCCGCACTTAAAAGTAAATTTTAAAAAAAAAATTGAGTTTTGAATGTCTTCTCTGTCGTCTTTGTAAATGTTAGAAGTCACAAAATTGTAACAGATCTGCATTCCTGGGTCATTTTGTGTGTTTCTCGCATACTTCACGTATTTTTGTCCCGCATGTCCCAGTTTCAAATGGGCCCCTTTGTTGCATTTTCACCCGAAACACCTGAGCCGCGTACTTCGCGCATTTCTGTTCCAAATGTCCCAAACACTTCCGGACCTTCTGTCACGTTTTCGCCCGAATTGACCAAGTCGCGTACTTCGGAACTTTTTGACCCAAATGTCCCAAGTAAAAAAGTGCAAGTCGTTCCAAGTTCACCCGAAACACCTGAACCGCGTACTTCGCGTGTTCTTGTCCCAAATGTCCCAATTTCAAAAGTGCGCTCTGTCCCATTTTCAGCCGAAATGCCTGAACCGCGTACTTCGCACGTTTTCGTCCCAAATGTCCCAAAACGCATTTGTGCGTACTCTCCCTGCTTCGCCCGAATCGGCTGAGCCGCGTGTTTCGCGCATTCGCGTCTCACATGTCCCAAGCGAACCAAATGCCATTCATACTTAGTTTTTCCCGCTCTACCCGAATATGTTGCTTTTCAAATTGGTAGATATGAATTTAATGCGCATTGATTTCCTTTCTCTCTCCAAAACGGCTATATAACGAGCAGACCCCCTTTTACATTTTTCACAATGCTTCCTTGCTCGAACCCCTGCAAACTAATTTCTTGCACAATTCCTTCCCAAGTCTAGATTGCAATTCTCTCTCAACTACTATCAGTATGAAGATCAAATTCCAGGGACAGGAGCAAGTTTCACCACTAGAGTCTTCCGTTCTCAACATTGGAGATAGTGAAGCTCAACATCTCGACTTCGGTGATTTTTGGGCGAGGGTTGCAGATACAAACCCTAATCCAATGGCAGTGATGATTCACGAGAGAGGTTTGGCCTTTGCTGGCGGTTTCCCGATCTCAGTACAGTGTGCTGATATCGTGCTTTCATGCGGAGCTCACTTCGACCCCGCCTCGAGTGAATTGACAAATATACACGGGGAACTCATTGCCAAACTAGATGCTACCGCCATTAGCACTACTCTGAGGATCCCAGAGACGGATAATGCCATAGTCGTTTCCCGGGATCAAGCACAAGCCCTGTTCAATCAGGACAGCGACAAATACAAAGCACGGGTTACCAAGTCCTGGCTGAAGAACCCTAAGAAAGGAGCTTCTCGTCTGACCAAAACCCTCTTGCGGGAAGATTTTAATGAAGAGTTGTCTGATTTCATAACTCTGTTGGCTCAGGTTATGGGCTTGCCCTCCACCAATGAGTTCCATTTCTGGATGTGCCCGCTCATCAACATGGTATGCGAGGGAACACAGAATATCAACTGGGTAGAGATCATTAGCATGAATTTGGCAGAGCAGCTGTCCAACGTGCAGCAAACAAAGAAGTTCTATATGACTTCATACCTGATGTACACTCTGGCAGCATCAAGGCAGTGGTTTGGTTTCTCTTACATAGATGAACACAAAGATGATCCAATATATGCATACTGCCCGCAGTTCACCCTGGAGACCAGTAATCGTAACTTCAGAAGGGTCAACGACGCTTTCACCATGTACGTGGTTAGGCTGCTCGAAGGCAATACTGCCAAGAGATTCTCTGATGAAGCTATGACTCTGATATCACACTACGGTGCTTACTTCATCCAGTTCAGGAAATTCTCTTATATCAGGCTTACCGGTTATGAGGGCACCCCTCTAAGACTGCCCATGTTCTGTAATGATAGGATGGCCTTGATAGAAATATGCAGGCAATTGGACAAATTACACAGAACCTCTAGGTATAAGAGGATCATTGGTTTACACTTTCCCATCTCTTTGGGAAATTATCCCTGCAAAATAGGCCTAGAAGCACAGAATGTAGAAAGAGCCCTGGTTCCCATCACGGTTCACTTCTTCAAGCCAAGGACCTGCTTCGACTTGAAGAGGTTCATTGGGCAGAACATCAAAATAGTATATTATCACAGAGCTGATACAGAAGACTATTGGGCTGATTGTGCTGATGATTTTGAGGCTAGAAGGAGGCACTATGGCAGATTCTCCTTGCAATTAATTGAAGAACTCGGCCTATATCAAGTTCCTGAAGGGCTAAAGGATGACAACTCTGATCTATACTCGTATGAGTATGAAAATGTGGTTAAGCACACTCCTTTAGAGGACGTGGATTGGAACAGGAAAGAGAGGGACGACCTGGCTGAGATCCTTGCCCCAGTTTTAGTCAGGACTAGGGTCTGGTTTGACAGGAGAATTCGAGAGTTCAGGAGGCATTCAGGAGAATCCTCTTCTAAGGACGCTTCATCACCAAGAAGAGAAGCATCTATTCTAAGGTCTGAGACACCAGTGAAGACCCCTCCTGCCTCATCAACTCAGGGACCTGCAGAATCTACTCCTTCCTCATCCACCCAGGTATATAAGAAGAAACTCAAAGAAGTAAAGAAAGAACCTGTGGAAGAAGATCTCCAGGAAAAACAGGCAAATTTGCCTATAGGGCCAGAGAACATCATTGTTCTTAGTGAAAGTGAAGAAAGTGAAATGCCAACCCCTGCAAATGCTCCTGAAGACCCAGCTGATAGAGATAAAGAAGTCCAGAGCACTGAGCTTCCAGGTGCTGTAGATCCTTCTACCACAATTACCTCCAGTGCCCCGCTCACATCTCAACTCGAGTCAACAGCTGCACAGACCTTGAGCGTCATGAGCTCCCTGTCTCTTGGTCCCCTTGCCCCTCCTGCTGATTCCTCTTCCTCTTTCACGTGGGTGCAACCTTTGGTCGACAAAAGGAAGAGGAAATTCTCCTCTCAAAGCTCGGGATCAAATTTTGATGCTGTCGCAGCCTTGTTGGGCACCACCCCTTCTCGTGCCAAGAGAGCCAAAGTCACCTCCAGAATAGTGTCTGATGCTCAAGGTCAGCAATTCCTAGAGATTGCCAAGCCTACAACGGATAAATCAGAGCAGGACTTGCAGGCATCTGACTTGGAGCTCTCGAGAATCCCAATGGGAGAGTCTACCCCTGAAGGTGAAATTCACAACCTCCAGGAAACAGTCACAAGAGTCATTGGGAGGGTAGAAAAGGGCCAGCACACTATTGAACAGTTGGAAGAACAGGCCCAAGTTCTCACAGGTTTCATCAAGTCCCTTTTGTCTAAGGACAAAGTTTTGGACCCTACCCCCTTGACTGCTCTCCCACCTCCTGTAATTCTAAGCCAAGATGAAGTGCAGAGTATTAAAGATATGCACAAGTATTCTGTCTATGGTAGAGCTATTGAAGCCATGGTGGATGACATGCTTGTTGCTGGGTTAAACTTCATCGGCGAAGCTTTCAAACTCCACGAAAAGGTGAGCAATATGCAACTGAAGCTCTCCTCCACTATCAATACCATGGATAAAGAGCTCAAAATCTGGAGCAGTTGCATAGTAGACCTTCGCCTTATGGGACAGACAGACGAGAACATTTTGCTGGTGAATAAAGTTTTTGATGATGCAAAGGACAATCTGTCGAAGTCCTGGGTCTACAGTGTGGATTGGAAGATCAGAGTCTTAGAGGAGGCTTTGGCATAAATGAAGAACAGCTGGTAGAAGGGCGAATCCTTCAAGACATTGGTTGTCTTGGATTTCAAAGATATACACTGTCATCTTCAAGATGAAACCTCCGGTGCTTCCCTTTCCTTACAAGAGATCAAAGCTCAGTTCAAAACTTTTGTAAAAGACAATTTATTCAAGGAAAGCTCCATCTCCAAAGAAAAAATGAAGGAGATCTGCTCTCTTCAATCTGCCATTGAAGAAGCAAATAAAGATTATCATACTCATGTCGAGTTTGATAAAGAGATGGAGAAGTGTCTGGGATTTTGGACTCAGTCTGCAGCCAACACGTCAGTTCCCCGTGGCAGAGACATAGCTGAGGCGTTGAAGAGATTCAGACAGTGGATTCTGAAGTCAGTGGGTCCCTCTCAGTGATCGGCCACCTGTCTTCTTCCCCTTTCTTTTCTCTTCTTCCCTTTCTTTTCCGTTTTCTTTGTAAAAGGTTGAGGTATTGCGGTTGGCAGTCCTTAACTATTCTTGGTTAAAAGAAACGGTTACAAAAAGTAACTGATTTGTAAGCTATATAATGGCCTTCTTTACGCCATTCTCAAAGGAGGAAGAACTTGGCATATTTTCGGAAAAGTGTAAATAGATTATAAAGAAATCAATACAAAAGGACTTTCCATTCATTGTCTATCTAATCTCTGTTATCTCTGTGTTTTCATTTAATTTCATGAAGATTATTTGTTTCTAGTTCGTTAGTCTCACTGGTTGCATATTTTCAAATATTGCGAGTATAGTGATCTTGTATAACCAAGAAGGAACTTTGTGTCCTTGATTAATGAATCTGAAGAAGGTTATTTACAAAAAAATTTGTCTGGTAATCTCATCTTGTTCATTCATTGCAAACGATCTTGTTTTAAATTCACTGCAACTTCGTATACATAAAGGATTATTCTGCTATCTATAATTCTTCATGTTGCTCTTCTGCTCATCCTCGTATTCCCTTTCCTCAGTCCTTTTGTAACTGATGATCCTTGTGGAAAACACTTTCGTAATATCCAAGTTCAACTATAAAATCATGTTTTGTATATTTGTAAATAAGTTCGTTTCTGAATAAGGGAACCTCTCCCATTAAAGAGGAGGGACTTCTTGTCCCCTGACTGTTGCTCTTCTTAAAAGTCCTATTTGATGACCAACAGTTTTTGGTGACTCTGCTGGGGAAAATCGCATTCCAGTCCTGTAATTTTTTGATCATCCTTTGATCTGGCGACTCCGCGTTTCACTCGAGGGAGAAGGGCCCTTGGTATTGAAGATTCTCAGTTTCAGCTTTTAGAGCAACAAGGTTTTCCTTTCCTTTCAACTTCAACAAGAGATAGAAGGACTCGTTCGACAAGCACTCCACCTGTTCAAGATAGAAGTCCTACGGGTGGTATTCCTTCAGAGCCTGCTAGTCCCAATCTACGAGCTTTGATCCTCGCTGGTGTTACAGTTCCTCTCCAAGCCATATTTCCAAGAATGGCGGCACCATTGCCATGGGGTCAACGTGTCGGGCCCCTGGCCCTTACTCAGCCTTTGCATGAGTTACCCAGAGGTAACTGGAAGAACTTCCCAAAATTCAAAGGTGATGGCAAAGTACATCCTGATGAACATATTGCAGCCTTCATAGTTGCATGTGGAGTTTTGGGAGTTGAACATGAAGACGTCTCCGTAAGACTGTTCGTGGAGACTTTACAAGATAATGCTGCTGATTGGTTCTATCACCTTCTGGCTGGTGCTATAACCGACTGGGACACAATGAGAACTTAGTTTGAGAATCGTTTCAAGACGGTAGAAGATGTACATGCCTTGCTAGCCCAAATCTCTCAGATAAAGAAAGATTCACAAGAGCCCATGAGAGAATTTGTGGCCCGGTTCAATAGGTTGATAAATAAAATTCCAACAAACACTCGACCTGTTGATCGGATTCAAAAATGTTTCTTTCTAAATGCCCAATCACCTAAAGTTAGTTATGCACTAAGAAGGGCTAATCTCGCAACGTTAGCTCTAGATCAAGAACTGGCTGTTAGTGTCGAAGATGACTTGATCATGTCAGGGAAGTTGAGAAGAGACCCTCCCAAATCTAAATATGCTGCTTCTTCATCTTCCACCCCTGGACCTAACACTGATCCATTAGTTCAGAAACTTGCGAATGATCTTATTGCTATAAAGAAACAATTGGCTCAGCATGCCCCTTATGCAGATGTTCCAAGAAGAAATTTCCAGCCCAGGAATCGTTTGCCCGCTTCTCAAACAAGACTAGCACTTGAAGGACCTCCTGTTAAGGTTCCTGTGAATGCAACCTGTGAAGTTGAAGAGCCGGATGATGATGGGGATAATGAAGCTTGCGAGGAGTTTGTGGAGGAATTTGATGATGAGGCAGAAGAACTTGAGGGGTCTCGAGTTAATTTCTTTACCACCGAGGGTATTGATGATGGAGATGATTATGATGAAGTGGTAGCAGACATGAATAGCGAATCATTTGCTGTCATGACTCGAGAGCAGACACGTTAGAGGGAGAAAGTGACACAGCCTATCAAGAAATCCAAGGAGCAGTCAACAACTATTCCCGTGATTGCAAAAAGAGGATCTCCTATCCCTACTTCATCTACACCAAAGGTGAGTCCTATCAATCCTGCTACCAAAGTTGCTTCTTATTTTTCTCCTAAAGTTGATAAGCCTAGAATTTCAAATGATGATGGCCCTTCCACTTCTGGGTCTTTTGATATTGTTGATCACCTGAAGAAGACCAAGGTCCAAATCTCAGAAGCTGAGTACTATCAGACCCATCCCAAAGATTTTGCCAAGATGATTCAGTTTGTTAATTCCCATTCCAAGACCACCTCTAAAGGTCTTTTACCCACTCCTCCTTCTGCACCACAGCCCAGTCTGGTAGCTGCTGTCACCTCGCCTGGTGACAAAATTAAACCATTTTATGTAACACTTCTCATAGCTGGCCATAGGCTCAGTAATTGTGTCATAGATTCAGGAGCCTCAGACAATGTCATGCCAGCTAAAGTAGCTCATGCCTTGGGCTTGACCCTCACACGCACTTATGGATCTTGCTACTCTATGGAGAGTAAAGAAGTGCCCCTGGTTGGAAGGATTAAAGATGCACAAGTGGCTTTTGCTGCTTTTCCTGAGAAGAAAGTTTTGGCTACCATCCTAGTAGCAGACATCCCTCCTTCATATGGAATGTTGCTAAGTAGGAACTTTTGTAAAGATGTGGGTGGAGAAATTCAAATGGATTGGTCACACGCCCTTGTACCGGTTAATGGACAAATGAAGAAGTTGCTGCCTGAGAAACAATCTGAGTATATTGTGCAGAAAACGGATGACCCTAAAGCACAAATACTCTATGAGGATATGGGTCATGGCAATTACATGATTATGTCCCCTGATGAAATCCAACCCCCCAAAGCATCACCTAAAGATCCTAATGGTGTTTGGATTTTAGAATTTGATGGAAGTTGTTCCTCAGCTGGTTCTGGAGCTGGTGTCCTACTAGTGTCACCTGAAGGAAGTCTACACCCCTTTTCATTCAAGTTACAGTTCGAGAATACTAATAACACAACAAAATACAAGGCTCTCATTCTTGGATTGTAAGTGGCCAAAGAACAAGGTGTAAAGAATCTCCTGGCTCGTGGTGATGCAGAGCTGATTGTAAAGCAAGTCAGAAGCCTTTTTCAGGTAAAAAATGGGAGGCTGAAACATTACCAGAATCAGGTTTGGGATTCCATTGAATTCCTTGATGCTTTCTCTATTGAAGCAATACCTAGGGAAAAGAACAGCAGGGCTGATTCACTAGCTGTCTTAGGGTCACTGTTGATTCCTCATCCTGATTTCTCTCAGGAAAAATTCACCATTGAAATGGTCCATCGGCCTAGTGTACCTGACAATACCAATAACTGGCAAGTTTTCAATGATGATCAGCATTTGCTTTCCTTCCTGGAACTCAAGGGTAATTTTGAACAACTGTATTTTGAGGGAAGTGACAACCTACCTCGTGAAAGTGTGCCCTTTGACCAAGCTGTCACCCAAGGAGAAGAAACAGATCAGGAAGGGTGCATTAAACTCAAAGGAAACAAGATTCCTAAAGGTTTGGTGAGTTTGGAGGAATTATTTGATAAACATGACAGGTATGTGAAATCTAGAGCTTCCTCTGGGCCTCAACAATCAGCTGAACATGACAAAATCAATATTGGAAGTTCTACTGACCCCAAGCTCGTGAATATTGGAAAATGTTGCACAGCAGATGAGAGGAGAAAAGCAATTGATCTTCTAAGGAGGTATAAGGATGTTCTTGCATATTCTTATGAGGATCTGAAAGCCTTCAAGCCAAAAGATATGCAGCATTCTATTCCTCTCAAACCAGGAATTAAGCCTTTCAAGCAGAAACAGAGGCAATACAACCCCAAAATAGCTGACACCATATTTTAGGAGATTCAGAAATTGTTGAAGGCTAAAATCATCTTTCCCATTCACCATTCAACATGGATTGCAAAAATTGTGCCTGTTAGAAAGAAGAATGGTGAGATCTGCATCTGTGTTGATTTCAGGAACCTGAATCAGGCTTCTCTGAAAGATAATTACCCTTTGCCTATGATGGATCAAGTATTGCAAGCAGTAACAGGATCTGAAATGTTATCTATGCTTGATGGATTTTCTGGATATAATCAGGTAGAGGTTGATACTGCGGATCAACACAAGACAACCTTCACTACTCCTTGGGGTACCTTTGCCTACAAGAGAATGCCTTTTGGGCTTATTAATGCTGGTGCCACTTTCCAGAGAGCTATGGATCTGGCTTTTGGAAGCTTGAAAGGGAAGTGTATTATCATATATCTTGATGACCTGACAGTGTTTTCCAAGACAAGAGAGCATCATTTTGATCACCTAGAGACAGTTCTGCTAAGATGCAGAGAACATGGAATTTCTCTGAATCCTAAAAAATCTGTTTTCTGTGTCACAGAGGGAAAACTATTAGGACACATTGTCTCCAAGGATGGTATTAAGATTGACCCTGAACGAGTACAAGCTATCCAGAAAATTCCTCTCCCAACCAGTAAAAAGGGTGTGCACTCCTTCTTCGGTAAGATCAATTTTTTAAGAAGGTTCATCCCTGATTTTGCAGAGTTAACTTTGAATATTTCTTAAATGATGAAAGGGAAGCAAACATTTGGTTGGTCTTCTGAAGGAAAGGAATCCTTTGAGGGTATCAAGAGAGCTATCGCTAAAACTCCAGTTTTGGCCTGTCCTGATTTCAGCAAAGATTTCATCATCTATTGCTATGCTACAGATAATACCCTGGCTGCTATCTTAACTCAAGAAGACTCTAATGAGCATGAACTCCCAATTGCATTCATGAGCTATATTCTGAAGGATCATGAGTTGAAATACACCATGATGGAGAAGCATGCTTTTGTGGTGGTCAAAGCTATGAAGCAGTTTCGTTTTTATATCCTCAACTCTCACTCCATGGTGCTGGTTCCAGATACAACTGTTAAGTCGATTCTCACACAACAAGAATTTGGATCCAAGAGAGGGAACTGGGTAGCTAAGGTCCAAGAGTATGACATTGACATCAAACCGACCAAGCTGGTTCGTGGAAAAGGCCTTTGTGAGCTCATTGCTGAAGGAGCCAAACATGAGTTGCTGGAGGAGAAAGTTGACCTTCCTACTGTTCTATTCCTTAGTTCAGTTGACGAATGGTATGCTGACATCACTCATTTTCTCACCTATGGGGAATGCCCCTCTCATTTAACTGCCAAAGAAAAGAGGACTGTTAAATTGAGGTCAGCGCAATATGTGTTGTTGGAAAACGCCCTATTCAAGCGAGGAATAGATGGGAGATTTTTGAAGTGTGTGGACAAGGAACAGCAGAGAAAGTTGCTCTCAGCTTTTCATGATCATGCATGTGGAGGGCACTTTTCATCAACGGTTACAGCTCATAAAATACTCCGTGGAGGATACTACTGGCCTTCCTTGTTCAGAGATGCATCCAAGTGGGTGGATAAATGTGAGGCTTGTCAGACTTTTGTAGGAAGACCTAAACTGGCCTCTTTGCCTCTCAAGCCAGTCGTGATTGAGGAACCATTTCAACAGTGGGGTTTTGACTTCATTAGTACACTTAATCATGCTTCTAGTGCCGATCACACTCATGTGCTAACTGCCACTGACTACTTCACCAAATGGGTGGAAGCTATTCTAGTCAAGAGCACTACTTCTGAAGTAGTATGCAGCTTCATTAAAGAGAACATCTTGGTAAGGTATGGTGTACCTAACAAGATTGTAACAGATAATGCTTCAAATTTCTCTTCAGCTGAGATAATGGATTTCTGCTATGGGTATGGTATTTCTTTGGCTCACTCTTCAGATTACTACCCTTAGGGCAATGGGCAAGCAGAATCCACTAACAAAAATCTGGTGACTATCATAAGGAAGTTGGTCAATGAGTCTCAACGAAACTGGCACAAGAAGCTCTATGATGCTCTTTGGGTAGACAGGATTACACCCAAAGAGGAGCTATTGGAATGTCTCCTTTTCAAGTGGTGTATGGAGTAGAAGCTCAATTTCCAGTGACAATGGAACTGCCATCCTTGCACCTAATGAAGGCCATTGAGGATACTAGTTTCAGTGATGCTCTGGATAAGAGAATTATGTACCTGCACAAACTGTATGAGGACAGATTGATGGTTGCTGATAGGATATCTATTCACCAACAGAAGGTAAAGGTCCTTTTTGACAAGAAAACTAGGTTCAGAGATTTCCAAATTGGAGACACTGTGTTGCTATGGAATAAAAGACATGAACCTCGTGGCAGCCATGGAAAGTTTGATTCCCTTTGGCTCGGGCCTTTCAAGATCAGACACTTTGCTGGTAAGAATTCTTTCTATCTTGATTACATGGATGGTTCTCCCCTCCCACTTCCTTATAGTGGGCAGTATCTCAAGTTGTTCAAGTCCTAGGTGACTAGGGAGTCCTTTGTATATTCTGTACAGTGTTTTTGCTTTGCTTCTGCTACTTTTGGGTGTGTTTTCCTTTTGTTGTTTTGGTGTGTTGCCCTATGTATTGGTGTTCTTTTTGACTCCGGTGCCCAATGGTCAAGGTACTGGTCTGCTTCCCTGAATTTTTCTAAGTTCTTGCCTTGCCTCATTCCTTGAATTTATGCCAAGTCATCCCCAGAAGGAGCCAGCTGTTGTCCACTCAAAATTTTCCCCGCACTTAAAAGTAAATTTTCAAAAAAAAATTGAGTTTTGAATGTCTTCTCTATCGTCTTTGAAAATGTTAAGAAGTCACAGAAATTGTAACAGATCTGCATTCCTGGGTCATTTTGTGTGTTTCTCGCGTACTTCGCGTATTTTTGTCCTGCATGTCCCAGTTTCAAACGGGCCCCTTTGTTTGCATTTTCACCCGAAATGCCAGAGCCGCGTACTTCACGCATTTCTGTTCCAAATGTCCCAAACACTTCCGGACCTTCTGTCACGTTTTCGCCCGAATTGACCAAGTCGCGTACTTTGAAACTTTTTGACCCAAATGTCCCAAGTAAAAAAGTGCAAGTCATTCTAAGTTCGCCCAAAACACCCGAATCGTGTACTTCACGCATTCTTGTCCCAAATGTCCCAATTTCAAAAGTGTGCTCTGTCCCATTTTCAGCCGAAATGCCTGAACCGCGTACTTCACGCGTTTTCATCCCAAATGTCCCAAAACGCATTTGTACGTATTCTCCCTGCTTCGCCCGAATCGGCTGAGCCACGTGTTTCGCGCATTTGCGTCTCACATGTCCCAAGCGAACCAAATGCCATTCATACTTAGTTTTTTCCGCTCTACCCGAATATGTTGCTTTTCAAATTGGTAGATATGAATTTAATGCGGATTGATTTCCTTTCTCTCTCCAAAATGGCTATATAACGAGCAAACCCCCTTTTACATTTTTCACAATGCTTCCTTGCTTGAACCCCTGCAAACTAATTTCTTGCACAATTCCTTCCCAAGTCTAGATTGCAATTCTCTCTCAACTACTATCAGTATGAAGATCAAATTCCAGGGACAGGAACAAGTTTCACCACTAGAGTCTGCCGTTCTCAACATTGGAGACAGTGAAGCTCGACATCTCGACTTCGGTGATTTTTGGGCGAGGGTTGCAGATACAAACCCTACTCAAATGGAAGTGATGATTCACGACAGCGGTTTGGCCTTTGCTGGCGGTTTCCCGATCTTGGTGCAGTGTGCTGATACCGTGCTTTCATGCGGAGCTCACTTCGACCCCACCTCGAGCGAATTGACCAATATACACGGGGAACTTATTGCCAAACTAGATGCTGCCACCATTAGCACTGCTCTGAGGATCCCAGAGACGGATAATGCTATAGTCATTTCCCGGGATCAAGCACAGGCCCTGTTCAATCAGGACATCAACAAATACAAAGCACGGGTTGCCATGTCCTGGCTGAAGAACCCTAAGAAAGGAGCTTCTCGTCTGACCAAAACCCTCTTGCGGGAAGATTTTAATGAAGAGTTGTCTGATTTCATAACTCTGTTGGCTCGGGTTATGGGCTTGCCCTCCACCAATGAGTTCCATTTCTGGATGTGCCCGCTCATCAACATGGTATGCAAGGGAACACAGAATATCAACTGGGCAGAGATCATTAGCATGAATTTGGCAGAGCAGCTGTCCAACATGCAGCAAACAAAGAAGTTCTATATGACTTCATACCTGATGTACACTCTAGCAACATCAAGGCAGTGGTTTGGTTTCTCTTACATAGATGAACACAAAGATGAACCAATATATGCATACTTCCTGTAGTTCACCCTGGAGACCAGTAATCTTTACTTCAGAAGGGTCAACAACGCTTTCACCATGTATGTGGTTAGGCTGCTCGAAGGTGCTACTGCCAGGATATTCTCTGATGAAGCTATGACTCTGATATCGCACTACGGTGCTTACTTCATCCAGTTCAGGAAATTCTCTTATATCAGGCTTGCCGGTTATGAGGGCACCCCTCTAAGACTGCCCATGTTCTGTAATGATAGGATAGCCTTGATAGAAATATGCAGGCAATTGGACAAATTACACAAAACCTGCAGGGATAAGAGGATCACTGGTTTACACTTTCCCATCTCTTTGGGAAATTATACCTGTAAACAGCCCTAGATGCACAGAATGTAGAAAGAGCCCTGGTTCCCATCACGGTTCACTTCTTCAAGCCAAGGACCTGCTTCGACTTGAAGAGGTTCATTGGGCAGAACATCAAAATAGTATATTATCACAGAGCTGATACAGAAGACTATTGGGCTGATTGTGCTGACGATTTTGAGGCTAGAAGGAGGGCACTATGGCAGATTCTCCTTGCAATTAATTGAAGAACTCGGCCTATATCAAGTTCCTGAAGGGATAAAGGATGACAACTTTGATCTATACTCATATGAGTATGAAAATGTGGTTAAGCACACTGCTTTAGAGGACGTGGATTGGAACAGGAAAGAGAGGGACGACCTGGCTGAGATCCTTGCCCCAGTTTTAGTCAGGACTAGGGTCTGGTTTGACAGGAGAGTTCGAGAGTTCAAGAGGCATTCAGGAGAATCCTCTTCTAAGGACACTTCAACACCGAGAAGAGAAACATCTATTCCAAGGTCTGAGACAGCTAGTGAAGACCCCTCCTACCTCATCAACTCAGGGACCTGCAGAATCTACTCCTTCCTCATCCACCCAGGTATATAAGAAGAAACTCAAAGAAGTAAAGAAAGAACCTGTGGAAGAAGATCTCCAGGAAAAATAGGAAAATTTGCCTATAGGGCCAGAGAACATCATTGTTCTTAGTGAAAGTGAAGAAAGCGAAATGCCAACCCCTGCAAATGCTCCTGAAGACCCAACTAATAGAGATAAAGAAGTCCAGAGCACTGAGCTTCCAGGTGCTGTAGATCCTTCTACCACAATTGCCTCCACTGCCCCGCTCACATCTCAACTCGAGTCAACAGCTGCATAGACCTTAAGCATCATGAGCTCCCTGTCTCTTGGTCCCCTTGCCCCTCTTGCTGATTCATCTTCCTCTTTCACGTGGGTGCAACCTTTGGTCGACAAAAAGAAGAGAAAATTCTCCTCTCAAAGCTTGGGATCAAATTTTGATGCTGTCGCAGCCTTGTTGGGCACCACCCCTTCTCGTGTGAAGAGAGCCAAAGTCACCTCCAGAATAGTGTCTGATGCTCAAGGTCAGCAATTCCTGGAGATTACCAAGCCTACAACGGATAAATCAGAGCAGCACTTGCAGGCATCTAACTTGGAGCTCTCGAGAATCCCAATGGGAGAGTCTACCCCTGAAGGTGAAATTCACAACCTCCAGGAAACAGTCACAAGAGTCATTGGGAGGGTAGAAAAGGGCCAGCACACTATTGAACAGTTGGAAGAACAGGCCCAAGTTCTCACAGGTTTCATCAAGTCCCTTTTGTCTAAGGACAAAGTTTTGGACCCTACCCCCTTGACTGCTCTCCCACCTCCTGTGATTCTAAGCCAAGATGAAGTGCAGAGTATTAAAGATATGCACAAGTATTCTGTCTATGGTAGAGCTATTGAAGCCATGGTGGATGACATGCTTGTTGCTGGGTTAAACTTCATCAACGAAGCTTTCAAACTCCACGAAAAGGTGAGCAATATGCAACTGAAGCTCTCCTCCACTATCAATACCATGGATAAAGAGCTCAAAATCTGGAGCAGTTCCATAGTAGACCTTCACCTTATGGGACAGACAGATGAGAACATTTTACTGGCGAATAAAGTTTTTGATGATGCAAAGGACAATCTGTCGAAGTCCTGGGTCTACAGTGTGGATTGGAAGATTAGAGTCTTAGAGGAGGCTTTGGTAGAAATGAAGAATAGCTGGCAGAAGGGCGAAGCCTTCAAGACATTGGTTGTCTCGGCTTTCAAATATATACACTGTCATCTTCAAGATGAAACCTCCGGTGCTTCCCTTTCCTTACAAGAGATCAAAGCTCAGTTCAGAACTTTTGTAAAAGACAATTTATTCAAGGATAGCTCCATCTCCAAAGAAAAAATGAAGGAGATCTGCTCTCTTCAATCTGCGATTGAAGAAGCAAATAAAGATTATCATGCTCATGTCAAGTTTGATAAAGAGACGGAGAAGTTTCTGGGATTTTGGACTCAGTCTGCAGCCAACACATCAGTTCCTCGTGGCAGAGACATAGCTGAGGCGTTGAAAAGATTCAGACAGCGGATTCTGAAGTCAGTGGGTCCCTCTCAGTGATTGGCTACCTGTCTTCTTCCCCATTCTTTTCTCTTCTTCCCTTTCTTTTTCCGTTTTCTTTGTAATAGGTTGAGGTATTGCGGTTGGCAGTCCTTAACTATTCTTGGTTAAAAGAAACGGTTACGAAGAGTAACTGATTTGTAAGCTATATAATGGCCTTCTTTACGCCATTCTCAAAGGAGGAAGAACTTGGCATATTTTTGGAAAAGTGTAAATAGATCATAAAGAAATCAATACAAAAGGTCTTTCCATTCATTATCTATCTAATCTCTATTATCTCTGTGTTTTTATTTAATTTCGTGAAGATCATTTGTTTCTAGTTCGTTAGTCTCACTGGTTGCATATTTTCAAATATTGTGAGTATAGTGATCTTGTATAACCAAGAAGGAACTTTGTGTCCTTGATTAATGACTCTGAAGAAGGTTATTTACAGAACTTTGTGTCTGGTAATCTCATCTTGTTCATTCAATGCAAACGATCTTGTTTTAAATTCACTGCAACTTCGTATACATAAAGGATTATTCTGCTATCTTTAATTCTTCATGTTGCTCTTCTGCTCATCCTCGTATTCCCTTTCCTCAGTCCTTTTGTAACTGATGATCCTTGTGGAAAACACTTTCGTAATATCCAAGTTCAACCATAAAATCATGTTTTGTATATTTGTAAATAAGTTCGTTTCTGAATAAGGGAACCTCTCCCATTAAAGAGGAGGGACTTCTTGTCCCCTGACTGTTTCTCTTCTTAAAATTTCTATTTGACGACCAACACCGTGCATCAAAATATCCTCCATATTGATAAGGGGACGTTCTTCCTTAGTAGCGTTATTTGTATGTGGGATTGTTTCATTTTCGGTGGGCAATTTGGCCCCTAATTTGATGACTTGTGCCAACACTCTATCTTTATTTCTAAAAAGAAACTTGGCTAATAAAGTGGGGTCAAAATAAAATTCTACGTGTGGGGATTCTAATTCAATTCGACTATGATCGACCATATCTCCTATTTCTTTTTCTGTAGAAAACAATGGTCCTAGATCATGTTCAATGAAGGGGTTTGACCCTTGTCTATTAGAGGCTTTCCAAGCTTGTGATTTTTGTTCCTCGTATGTATGTTTTTTTAATCCTAATCATGTTTTAGGAGCCATGTTTTTGTGATAGTTTCACTAGGGTAAGTTGTAAATGTGTTCAAAAATTAGTGACCACCCCTAAGTGAAATGCAAGATGTATTGTTAAGAATATGAGTAAATCAACAATGTGAGAATACTAATGTGATAGAGTGATAAATCACCATTTACAAAAGTGCTTGGTATCTAAACCTGTTAAAAGAAGTACCTCCTAGACTATGTTTCAAAAAGTAGTTTCACGTCGCAAGATGATTAACAAGATGTTTTTACTTATGCCGAGTTCAAGGGAATGGAAAAAACGTAAGTAAATACAAGAAGTCAATGTGACCTCCTAACAAGATATACTAGGAGCGAGCTCAAACTCGATTAAGAACTATATCTAAAAAGTGCCAATTACAATTTTTGAATGACACAACAATATCACCAAGATATGTTAACCCTCTTTACAAGAAAGTAAGGTATTGATACAAGGTGCTATTGATATAACACGCACAAATGGTAACACCCAACACTCTTCAAAATCAAGGTAATAATAGAACTGAACTAAAAATCTAAAAGTATAGCTAGGAATAGTTTAAAATGTGTGCAACATAACCTTACAATATAGACATTTATGTCGATTTTACAAGAAACAAGACGTAAATATTGAAATTGTAGTGATACAATACAAATAAGCTAAATCTTCTAAGGAAGTCCATAGTGATGAACCATGCCTAACTACAATGATGATCTTGACATGGGTATCAAGATCACAATGGCTACTAATGACATGAATACACCACTGCACACTTTAGACATTTAACTTACCCAGCCGCAAACATGAATGGGCATAAACGGACATAAAAGTGACAGAAACAGTCGATTGGTAACACAAAGGTAGTCACCCTTATTTTTATCAACAAAGTGTCAAAATAATGTGAAGGAAGCAAATTAAAAAAAGGATGAAAAATGTTGGCTTCACTTTGTCAAAGTTTTGCCTTGCCCTAAGGCAAGTAAAAACTAGGTGAAAGTAATGCGTCACATGTTTCACAATGAAAATACGGTTCATAACTCAACACTATTTTAGAATGGTCAAAGTGGGCTCCTGGCCAAATTATATTTTCCTAAGTGGTTCTCTCGTCCTAGGTATTACAAATATTATCCACGAGCGGGATGATTTACCCAAATAGTCTCGACTATCATGGGAGTATCTCAAATTTTCCCCCTTTAAGCACAGTGGGTAGTAAATGCATCCATTATGTACTAAAAAGGGTTGCATAGGGACAACTTGTAACTCTATCTCATAAAGGAATCACTAGTTAGATAGGTAGTGTGGAGAACTTCTCATTTTGTCCACAAGGTTCCCTCTTGCATGTACTACTTTGGGGTTACTAGAACTAACCCCATTGTTGTAGCTTAAGGCATTATGCCAAAGGGGTTATGTTCCAGTCGAGCGGAGAGGGACGTACCCTTTTTTGAAACCTGCAATATAGTGTTTTAAATATGTTGTTCTTTTTATCTTGTTTAATTAGGTGTGGTTTTCTTGAACACCTTTTGGTAACCTGTATAACAACTGTATTAGTAGTTTTTGACTTTGTTTTGATTCCTCCTTTCTTTGACAAGCAATGGCGTTTTGGTCCTGTATGATGATTTTTAGTAATTTTCCATCAAAAGAGAAGGCATCATTTTTAATTCTCTAGATCATCCAAGGACGCAAGAGAAGAGCATACGTGATGTATTCAAAATCCAAAAAGATATCAAAATGGAAAAACACTTTAAATTCAACTATGCCAAGTTAGCTAATTCCTACTCAAATATTCTTAACAACTTCAAAACATCAAAAGGAATTAAGAATCATTTCTGATTCCCAAGATCACCCCAAGGAATGCGAGGGAAGAGCATATATGATCTTATTCCTATAAGTAAACAATGCAGACTATTATCTAATAAAATAAAAACATGTAAAAATAGCCTGAAAAGACAAATATATGATTAGATAAACCTTCAAGAAGGTTAGCACATCAACACATTAATATAAAAAATACAAAAGGAAACTTGTGCCACTTTTTTAGTGCATGTGCGCGGGTTAGGTCGTATAAGCCACTCTGTATTATTTTGGATTATAGTGCACCTGTGCCACTCGAGAGGTGTGTGTGCCATGAAAAACAACATATGTGCCACTCTGCAGATTTTTTACTTACCATGTGCTTGCACCACCATAGAGGCATGTGCACCACAAAAATAATGTATGCGTCACTCCTGAAAAAAATAGACAGGAAAACAGACAAAACTACTGCATCACCATAAAAATGTGTGCACCACCAGAAAAGTGTCTACACTACCGGGAAAATGTGTGTCCCACCACTTTTTGAAACAGCTCCAGATTCTAATAGAACATCTACGTCACCAAAAATGTTCCTGCACCACTAAAACAACATGTGCACTCTGGTTAGGGCATGTGTGCTGATCTGACAGGTTTTATAATGTAGTGAAGATGTAGTACAAAACGACTTCTGTGTCTGGGTTAGGGCATCTACGCACTGGTTAGGGTGTGTGCGCCGGGGTTAGCGCGCATGCACCGGGGTCAAAAAATAGAGTAAAAAGTTTTGACAGTGTGCCTACACCACCAGAGAGGCATGTGCACCACAAAAACCATACCCGTGCCCCTAAAAATGTACCTGCACCAAACCTGCAACCAAATTATGGAAACAAACACAAGAAAACTCACAATATCTCAAATTTTGACAAGTTAGCTTAAGAATGACAATAACCCATTAAAATTATGGCTATGAACATGAGGTTACACATATCAAATTAGAAAAAAATCCAAGAAAATGGACATTAATTACTACATCTGTATATCAAAATTAGCCAAAACAATGAAACTTAAGCTAAAATGCCATGGGACTAAGGGTCCCACCAGTTGTGCAAAATGTGTACAAGTATTCTTTTTCCTAATTTAGATTGAAAGCAAGAACTACCACCTCAAATAGTTCCCTAACATAGCTAGAAACAAGAAAGAGTACCATCAAGATGAAGAAATAAACAAGGCCTACACTAGCATCATAACTTTGAAATAATGAAATCAAACATATTGAAAATCAAGAACTCTATTCTTCTAAATTTCCTAATTAAATCAAATGGACCTATGTAGTCCAATGAAAATCAACAATATGGCTTTCTTTGATCCTTCAAGGATGCTTGGGTGTGAGGCTTAGCTCTTCAAGATGGAGGATGGAGGGCTTGAGAAAGGCAAAAGGCTTTTAGTGCAAGACTATGTGCTTTCTTTTGCTTTCTCAAGGCAATTAGGTGTAGGTATAAAGGTAGAAGCAAGGATCCTTATATAGCCCAATGGATAAAGGAAACATTTCATCCCTTTGTATGTTGGATAAAGGTATAACATTATTAGGAATGGATAAGGTTGCTTTATTAAAGGTAACCTTACTTTAGAAGGGTTTAATTTATGCTTAGCAAGTCATGGGAGCTGGGGGGTGCTTTAATTAATCAAAGGTGATTAATTAATAGGTAGATGTAAGCTTATAGAAGCTAATTAGAGGAATATTAGTATGATTTATGATATTAGGAGGGGATTAAATCAATTAAATATTGATTTATTAGTTAAATGAAGAGGGAGGCTAATTAATTAATAATAATTAATTAGTCTGGATAGAAGGGGTGAATAATTAATGGAAGGTTGTTAATTAGGTTATTAGTTCGATAGGTGACTTAATCAATTAGCATATTGTAATTAATTAATGACAATAAGAGGGAATATGAGAGCTTTTGATGATATGTCGATAATTTTTGAGAAAGTGGATAATTAGTGCAATTTAAGTATTTTAAATTGCTTAGGCGTAATTATGGGTTTCTACAGCTATAATAGGATGTTATGAGTTGTATTCTCTTCTCTTAAGTTGTGTATGAGATTAAGGGTAACTGAATTATTTAGGAAGCTCTTACTGTTTCATCTCAACCATTTTTCCTTTGGGTATATCTGGTCATTTGATTTAATTGGATCAGATACATTACTATCCTTAATGTCTTGAGTAGCCGACATTACTACTTGCTTGTTCTCTTGACTTGTGTTAAAGTTTTTAATAAATGAGATAGAGGACTAATATGAGATTTTTTACATTGAGTAAAGTCTACCTTAATGTTGATATTTTGTCTAACTTGATAAATTAGGCTATGTCACATCTAATGTGTGAGACTCTTATTGCATTTGAATTTCAAATTAAGATGATTTGTAAAGAAAATAAGTAGAAGGTACTTTTATTTGATATGGATAAGAGTATTGGATGGAACGGTATTTAGCTGATAACATGTTTTTAGATGGTAGATTACATCATGAAATTTATTTGAATGTTATTCAAATGATTAATTGTTCTTTTTTTAAGTTTTTTATTGCTATGATTTATTTGTCTGCTTTACCACACTGTTTCATTAAAGTAGAGTTGGTTTAATGAAACAATTAGCTAAAAACATTTCGTTTTAATTCTTAGTGCTTATCACGCTCAATTCAATGAACTAACCCATGCTAGAAATTTTTGGAGATGGATTTCATAAGTGATAAAGGAAGGTAATAAATTTAATGATGTATTGGTTGAATTAAAATTATGGACCATTATAGAGAATTCTGAGTTATTATTGAAATGTATTGAAGGAAGAAAAGTTTTAGTCTAAAAGATCTCGATGTTGTTGACATGAAATATGTCAGTAATGTATAGTTTGTAAGATGTATATTTTATTTTGATGAATTGAAAAGACAGAAGTTATTTAACCTAATTAAGTTTATTCTCTTGTTCATAATAAGAAGGAAAAATCTATAATCTTATCCTTGATGTTGTTATTTATATCTGATTGGATCCTTATTCTTGAAGTCAGTAAATTGTCTGGATAAATGGGAATTAGTACAAATTTCCTTACTTTAATGCAACTTACTAAGTTGTATGTATTAATGTTCCTTACTTAATCTTGAATGGTTGATTATGATGTTATGAACATGTTGCTATAATTTAAGAATGTGTAAATTGGATAAGGGTATAATAAACCCTAATACTTAACCATAATAAGGAAGGTTCTCCTCTTCTAAAAAGGATGCAAAATAAACTAATGATATACGGGTTTGATAACCATTTAGACTTCATAGGTATGAAGAATTTTATATCAGAACCTGTTTTGGTTCTTCTACATTACTTGAATGGTTGAGACACATTAATTAGATCATTTGATAGATGTTGATTCTATTTTTAATTAATTGAATGTTAAGAAAAATGTTAATTGAACATAAAAGTAATCTTTAGTCTTTGAAGTTCCATATTAGTTAACCAACTCACATGGGGATGGAAACCTTTAAGGTTTTTGGAATTAGGGTTATGTAAGGTTACTTTAATCTGAATCTTAACCCTAAGATAATTATTTGGAAATGATCTCTGAGGTGTGTACATCGAGATGAAGTGATTTTGCCATATTTTGGCACACGTCAACTGTAGATATGTACCTTTGTGAAGACTTGGGTCTTCATAAGGATACAAGGTTGCAGTTCACATGTTGCAACACCCTTCAACATTGGTTAACCTAGACCTACCAAAACTTGGACTTGAACTTAGTTTCTCTCTAGGATAGTTTAGAGTTATGATATAGCATAGGAAATGACTCACAATGATTTAGGATAACTACGCACATCCAATCGAATTAGGTCGATATGGTATGTCTATATACCCTATGTCATCATGAGTGACTCCCTATTCTAAATTATGTCGCTAACCTGTGTTAGGGTCAAACCTTAGACAAGTGGACTGACTGAAGTCAGTGAAGACCATTCTAGATAACAGAGGAGTGGGGTGAAGGACATGTTCTATTTAGATGAGTATTTCATCTTGGAATAGTAACATGGATAGTATGTTGGAAATATTTGGCCAAAATATCACAAGATGCTGGTTACATTGTCATATGTCACCTATTCTAAGGAATGTGATTTTAGATGAATATTGGTAACAATATTTAGATAGGTTTCTTAAAAAGAACACTCGGTACCCAAAATAGGGTAAGAGAACCAAGTATACTCGGTATACATTAAGTATTAAATACTTAAGTTAACATGAGAGATCGGTAGCTCAACGAGTCATTTACAACTACATATGGTTATTTGTTATAAGATTGATTGGCATGGAATGTGTGTTCTAAGTTATGATTATTGAGAATAGAGAACATTATGTATATAAAAAAATACCTTATTTATAAATTCTTAAAATGGGAATGTTACATCTTGGTATCAGAGATGAAGGTTTACAAATCTTGGACCTATTGTGTCCATAATACGATAAAACTTAAATTTTCTTATTAACAGAAAATGGTTAGGACAAGAGGAAATGTTGCAAACAACCACCACCTCATGGAGAAGTAGCAACTACCAAAAAACTTGATGAGATCCTTGCTGTCCTGTTAGACACAAGAGATCGTTTGACTGTTCTTTAATAGAAACTAATGGGAAATGAGGAGGAAGAAGATGCTGGTAATAACAATGATCCACCTCCTATGGACAATGCCAATTTGGGAAATTTGGGTGTTGATAATGTTGGTATCTAGATTAAATCTCCTTTATAACTTGAACAACATCATGAAATTGTACAAGACACTCAAGGATAGATAGATGGTTTGTATGTCATTTGTAGCCAAGGCGCACACCTATCTGCTCGTTTTCATTCAAGATTTGGGGGAGTGGATATCACCTTCAAAATGGTTTTGATATAACCCTCACTATTTTAGGTTGTGCCTATCAACCAAGGCAAGAGAAACTATATTGCAGCCCTTGTATGGTAAAAGGAGATGGAGATATCCTTGTGTTTTGCACATAGTAAGGAAGATGGCCTTGGAGAACATGATCAATTATCCATTATCTAAACTCAAAGGATTTTTCACTACTAAATGATGGAAATGCTTTCAAAACAAGACTAGGACTACTAAAGACATGATGAAAACCTGATATGCTTTAAGCATTTTTGTGGAAGGATTGTATTCTTTTGTTGACACACAATGCAAATGTAGGGGTAGTATAAGTAGGATGAGTTAGTTCAAATGAAATTTTTTTGGAGATGCTTAGACAAGTCTAGCTGGGAATTACCAACTTCTTTGAAAACCTTTGTAGGAAATTTGAAATACCTACACAACAAGGATGCTTCCGAGGGTTTTAAATGCTCATTCAACCAGGATATGTGCACAAATGGAGGCCCCGATCTACACTCTTCCAAACAACCTTTGATAACCTACTACAAAAGCTTGAAGTGAAATACCAAAAAAGTATCCAAGCATCCCTGTTTAATCATGACCTAAGGTGCACCCAAAGGTTTAAAAAAAGTCTCATTATTCAAGGATAGTGAAATGATTTTAAATATGTTTATTTTCTATCAGATGAAATCTCCTCTGAATATAAGATTACAAATGCCATCAAACCATCAATAAGAAATGAGACCCTATATGATCAAAGAGATCCTAAACACAAGATTGTAACATGAGCAAGAAACATAAATTGAAAACATTCTGAGACATAAGTATATGAAAATTTTACCAAGAGATAACACCACATAATCCAAAATATGATCAAATACATCAACAGGGGAATGCTATAAGAACAATCTTAGATCATGTTGATGGATTTACAGCTGAAACCAACTCAACATGATGAAATTTGATACAAAATGGAATTAAAATTGGCTCTCAGGAAGTTCTCTCCATAGAAATGGATTTCTTCTAGCGTTTTGCTTGAACATTCTGAGTCTTTTTCTCTCTTCTATCTCCCCCTTTTACAAATTCTTGAAAAATACATTTTATACCTCATGCTAGCTTGGATCCTTGCATCCCAAGCAAAGAATATGCTTAGGGATCAAATTTGTTACAAGAAACCTTATACATTTCATGAAAATAACATTAAACTATAAAATAACTCCTAAAATTCCAAGGATGCACAAATATCTTAAAATATTACATGAATTTGGATCCTTATCCATCCCAGGGTCACATTTTTTTGCATTTAGACATGCTAGCATGCTTTTGCAATCATTTTCCACCTTTTACTTCATCAATTTTCACCTCTATAACTTTAATTTTTGCCTTTCACGTTTTTTACAAGGGCCTAAATAAAAATTTCATCAAAAACACCATAGGGCACTGAATTAGCCCATAAAAATTATGCCATTGCATTCATAAGGTCAAGGGGATGTGAAACCATATAAAATTCCATGTGATTTGGTGAAGAAATGACAATTCCAAGCTTCTTGGAGCTCCAATGGCAGCACAAAATGAAAATGCATAGCAACCATTGATTTAAAAATCAACGTTTAATGCCAGACCTCCACGTGGAGGATGAGATTCATGAATTTTCCCTTTTTTTCCTTTGGATAAGGTGGAAACGTGTCAAAAAACCATTGGCACGGGCCCCTTCCCTTTAAAATTTGCATTTGTAACCTTTTTATGCCTTTGGGAAAATTTTACAATTTTCCCCACTTGCCCCTTGGATCCGCCACGTGTCCACATGTGGGCCCTACCAAAATTGTGGGCCAATTTGATGAATTTCACAACCATTTTGAGAAAAGGAAAACTTTCTCAAAAAACTTTGTGGACCCAAACACCTGCTCTCTCCCCTGCCATGTGGCGGTCTCCCATTTGCTACAAAGTCAACCCTCCAAGTTTGCCTTCAACCATCTGTGAGCACAAAAACCTCTTGTATGCCCATCCTCTCCTTTTTTCCCTTTACAATGTTCCATGTTTTTCCCCCTGATTGGATGTGGGGGCACACTTCCAAAGTTTCCTGTTAGGGATATGGATCAATTTTTGACTTTGAGAAATTTCACCAAAATTTGTAAGATTTTCAATATTTCTGCCAAGCTTTGAACCTCCGCCTCCTTTTGGACACGTGTCCTCCTCCAATTGGACACAGGCCTTCGGGAAAAATTTTTCCTTTATAACTTTGAGACCAAAAACATGTGTCCACTTCTCTGTTTGACCTTCCTAGACATGTGTCCACTTTTCATTGGAGGCAGGCCCATTTTTCATTTTTTGCCTTGCAAACATAAAGCCAAAAATTCATAAACTTTTCCTTTAGCCTCTTCTTCCATCTCGCCTCTTGGACACATGTCTTCTTCCAATTGATCGTGGGCTCTCAGGCTAAATTTTAACCTTAATATTTTGAAGTTAAAAAATTCAAAATTTTCACAAACTCCGCCCCTCCATGCTGACTTTCCTGGACACGTGTGCACTTCTCATTAGAGGTGGGCCTTTGGGTCAAAATTTTACCTTAGCATCTGAGGCAAAAAACAATAAAATTTTCCAAGTCCTTCCTCCACCCGCATGCCCTCCGAGCCATGTGTCGCCTTCCTATTCATTGTAGGCCTTCGGGCAAAAATTTGATTTTGAGAAATTTACAAAAAGTGAAGGAAAAATTTCTAAGTGCCCTCCGCCACCCACTGATTCTCCAACCAATCAAATTGTGCCACGTAGGCACTTCACTGTAGCAATGCAGGGCCGCGGGAAAAAAAATTTCTTTGTCAAAATTTCAAAAAGTAACAAGTTAGAACATTCTCCCACATATCCTCAGCCAATAGGAGCCTACCACATCACCAAAAGTTTGCAATGACTAATTTGATGGGAAAATGACACCTGTATGTCTGTCAAAATGTAAAAAATACATGGGATTCCCTAGAAATCGAATTTTTTCACAAGGAGGACAGATTTCTTGGTTTTGAACCAACTGAATCATGTTTTGACATTAGTTTCGACCAGGGGATTGGGATTTCAATTGCACATAAATGGAATTCAATCAAATATGAGTTTCTTGTATGTTTTGACAAAGGAAAAATGACATATCCCATATAAAAGAAGAAATTAGGGCACATAAGGGGGGAACTTGGAATTTGTTCAAATTAGGGAAAAATAATAACAACCTAGGCACTTTCAAAGGATTCCACTGGGATAAACGAGTTGCAGATCATCAAATCGAAAAAATGAAATGTTTGTGAGAAAATTTGGACAGAAGAAATTAGGGCACATTATGAAAACTCAATAATGGGGCCAACAAATAATAACAATGTAAACATGATGGATCAACCAGAAAAAAAGGGCAAGACTGGCAGCTGAACTCACTAATGATATAAAAAGGATAAGTCCACCTAAGTTCATGGAACCACATTAGGAGATAGAGCTGAGAATTGGCTCAGTGAAATGGATAAGTACTTTGCAATATGGAACTTTTCAGAGGAAACAAATGAAATATGGGGAGCATATCAACTTTCCCATCAAGCATCTTCATGGTGGGACAACTGTAAGGTTGAGTTAAACATTGATGAAACTAATATTACTTGGGATAAATTTAAAATTTATTTTAGGTAACGATGGCTGCCAAAAATGTACTATGATTAGAAAATGACTGATTTTTAGAACTTAACCCAAGGGAAAGTAACATTAATAAAGTACTAGGAATGGTTTACTAAACTCCTTAAGTATGTACCTTAGTATCAAACTGATGAGAATTTTAGGATACAAAATTTTATCATGGGATTGAATCCCATTATAGGGGGAGAGGTAGATGTTCATAGCCCAACCACTATGGAAGGGGTTGTTGAAAAATCCATAAGGAAGGAGAAGAAATTAAAGGCTATTTCTACTCATAGGGAGGAAGTAAGAAAGAAAGTTCCTAACTCCTCTTCATCATCTCTGGCACCTAAGAAAGGACCATGGAAGAAGTTTGGTATGAAAAGTAAGTTCTCTGCTGATAATAATAAGAAAAAAACAACAAATAAGCCTACTGCAAATGTACGTAATAACTTTGTCAAGAACAATAATAATGGACATAAGTCTTATGGATGCTAGAATGATAAATTTAAGGCTGGGAATAAATTTGAGCCTAAAAAGGGACATGTAGGATGTTGTTACAATAATGGCAATGATCATTATGCAAATCAATGTCCTTTGAAAAAGGATGATGATAATCAATAGCACAAGATACATGCTGCAGTAGCTGACAAACAAGCTGAAAATCAAGTCACACCCATAGAAGTTCCGAGTAAGTTATTTGACATACCTGTAACTATTCTTTTTGATATGAGAGCTAATGAATGTTTTATTTCTGGTAAATTAGCATTGAAATTAAAAATAAAAGCTAGAAAAATGGATAAATCATGGACTGTACATAATGGGAATAATTTTGTTCATACAGTTAGTATGTGTCTTTTTGGAGTAGTCCTTGAATTACATAGTTTTTCCATAGAAGTTGATCTTTATGTTGCTCCCTTGGGGTCTTATGATGTAATCATAGGTGTTAATTGGCTAGCTAAAAATAAAGCAAAAGTGGACTATTTTGAAAAACATATTATTTTTTTAGATGGCCTACAAAAAACAACAGAGATTCAGGGTGTGAAACATGAAATTTCACTTAGGAAATTATTGGCTATGCAACTCAAAAAGGGCCAAAAATAAGGTTTGTATCTTATATGCAGTAAAAATTTCAGAGTCTACTAAAGAATATAGTGATCTTTTAGAACGTTACCCGTTGTTATGAAATTAAAGTGATGTGTTCCTAGAGGAATTACTAGGTATTCCACCCAAAAGGGAATTTGACTTCACAATTGAAATCAAACGTGAAACTGAACCTATTTCCAAGGCACCTTATCAGATGGCAACTATTAAATTGGTAGAGATTAAGGCATAGTTGCAAGAAATTTTTTCTAAAGGTTTGATTAAACCGAGTGTTTCACCTTGGGGAGTACCAGTAATTTTTGTGAAAAAGAAAGATGGAACACTTAGGTTGTGTATTGATTACAAAAAGTTAAACAAGGAAACAATTAAGAATAGATATCAACTTCCTAGAATTGATGATTTATTTGATCAGATGCGTGGAGCATAATTATATTCTAAGATAAATATTCAATTCAGGATATCATCAGTTACGAATTAAGGATGAGGAAATTCACAAAACAGATTTTAGAGCAAGGTATGGGCACTATGAGTTCATAGTTTTACCTTTTGGATTAATAAATGCATCTACAAATTTTATGAATTTAATGAATAATATTTTTCAAGAATACTTGGACAATTTTTTTCTTGTATTCTTGGATGACATTCCCATATATTCTAAAAGTGTGAAAGAGCACCATGAGCATTTGAAGATAGTCTTGGAAATCTTGAGAAAAAGATGGTTATTTGGTAAGTTGTCTAAATGTTCTTTCTATGACATGAAAGTGGACTATTTGGGTCATGTTATTAGTAAGGATGGAATAGCTATGGATCCTTCTAAAATTGTAGCTATAACCAAGTGGCCTACACCAAAGAATGTACATGAAGTCAGAAGATTCATGGGTCTTGCTGGTTACTATAGGAAATTTGTTAAAGATTTCTCCAAAGTTGTTGCACCAATACCTTTGTTTCTGAAAAAGGATAAGAAATCTGAGTGGAATGAAAAATGTGAATCTACATTTAAAACTTTGAATGATCAGTTAACTTTAGCACCTATTTTGGATGTACCTGACCCTAATGAATACTTTATTGTTGTAATAGATGCATCTGGGGAAGGTCTTGGAGGTATTTTGTTACAACATGATCATGTCATAGCTTACAAAAGTAGAAAACTTAAGTTACATGAGCTGAATTATGCTCCCCATGATCTAGAGCTTGTTTCCATTATTCATGCACTTCAATTTTGGAGGCATTACCTGCTTGGTAAACCTTTTGAATTAAAAACTGATCATCTTAGACTGAAGTATATTTTTACTCGGCCAAATCTGAATACAAGACAACGAAGATGGTTAGAGTTTTATCTCAATACGACTTTGACATAAGTTACATTAAAGGAAATGAGAATAGGGTAGCTGGTGTTCTAAGTCGTAGGAAGCACATTTCTTCTCTTATAACATTGAGAACTCAGTTCAAAGATGAAGTAAAGTGCATTATGGAGTCTGATTCTTATTTTCAGCAAGTAAGAACAACACTTGTTGCAAATCCAAATGATGAGAGATATAAAGGTTTTCACTTTGATAATGAAGGAATCTTATGATTTGAAAACAAGGTTTATGTACCTTTGCTAAAGGATTTAAGAAAGAAATTATTAGTTGAATTTCACAATTCACCTTTTTCTGGACACCTTGGTATAACAAAGATGCTTGCTGATATAAAACAACAACATTTCTAGAAGGGGATGAAAAAGGATGCAATTGAGTTTGTGACACATTGCTTAGAATGTCAATGTGTTAAAGTTGTACATATGCATCCAACTGGTTTATTGTATCCTCACAGCATACTGCAGTACAAATAGCAAGTGATAAGCATGTGTTTTGTACAAGGGATTCCTATGTCAAGAAATAAGCATGATGTTATTCTGGTTGTTATTGATAAACCAACCAAAGTAGCACACATTATTGATGGTAATCTTAAGGATGACTTGCCTATTTTAGCCAAAAGGTTTGTTCATGAGATTTTCATATTACATGGAGTACTTGAATTAATCATATCTGATAGAGATCCAAAAATGATTTCAAGGTTTTGGCAAACGCTTAACGCAGCTTTAGGAACTAATTTGAATTTAAATTTTGTGTATCATACAGAAATGGATGGACAAACAGAAAGAGCTAATAAATTTTTAGAGGATATGTTAAGAATGTATTATATGGATCAGTAGTATAAATGGGAAGAGTACCTTCCATTAGTTGAGTTTGCATACAATAACACATATCATGCATCTCTAAAGATGGCACCTTTCAAAGAATTAAACAGAATAAAATGCAGAACCCATGTTAGTTGGGACAAAATTGAGGATAGAGAGGTAATTGGACCTGAAATCCTTACGAAAATAGAACAACAAGTTAAAATGATTTGTGAACGCTTGAAAGAAGCCACAGATAGGCAAAATAGTTATTCTGGATTAAAGTGGGTTGATAGGAAATTTGAACTTGGTGAGAAGGTATTTCTTCAGGTTAAACTGAAAAAGAGTTCTATAACTTTTGGCAACACTACCAAGTTATCACCTCATTATGTGGGACATTTCGAAATTATGGAAGTAATCAACCCTGTAGCTTATCGTTTAGCATTACCCCCTACTTTTTCACGAATACATGATGTTTTCTATATTTCTTTGCTTAAGAAATACGTTTCAGATTTATCACATGTGTTGAATTGGAATTCCTTACAGGTCCAAGACCCAAGAATAATCTTAGTTAAGCCTATTCAAGTGTTGGAAACTCACCAGCTGCACTTAAGAAATCATGACATAAGAAAATGTAAGGTCCAGTAGGACTAGTTTAATGAGGATAGTGCAACTTGGTAAAATATGGAAGACATGAAAACTACTTTTCCATATTTATTTGGACAGAATTGATTCTGCTGACTGATTAAATTTGAGATTTTATTCTTTTTTGACAATAAATGTGCTAGTTTTGGACATATATTTCATTGTTTGAAATAAACATCTACGTAAATGATGAATTAAAAAAAATCTAGAAATGTTGTGAACTTGTGAAAAGAAAGTTAATAAATGGATTTTCCTTGATGCAAATTTGTTTAAATAAGTTAATCATCTGGATGATGATTCTTCTTAGGAGGGGAGTATGTAACACCTATGATAAACTTTTAACTTCTCATCTTTTCAATACAAGCATTGACATGTGATTTGTACCAAGAAGGTGTATTATTTTGACTATTGAAATCATGCATGCCAAGGATAAATTATTTCTTTTCTTGGATTCAATTGCTGAAATATTGTTGCTTGCAAGGAATCCATTTTGTTTGAGGTTGTGAACTGGTAATGTTGTTTTCAAATTTATCTCTATATAATAATGAGACCTTAGATCAATTCCATTGATCCAAGGTATATTTTAATTCTTCTTACTTGATCTGAATGGAAAATTGACATTCAGAGGTTGAAGGAAATAAAATACTGAGCCTTTGTAGGATTACTATTTCATTGATCTTCTTGGAAGTTCATGTTGTGCTTTCTATTGAAAGTCATGTGCTCATATCTTCTTATCAACTTCTCCCGAATGTTGAATGGTGTAAGTTAGAAGGAGGCCTAACTCAAGACTATTGAGGGTAAAGCCTAATTCCTAGATCTATAAGATTTATCCTAACGATATTCTAACCTAAGTTAAACTGGATCTACCGTATATCTATGCCTAATCTAATCTTGTTCATCCTAGCCTAAGTTGCATATTTTCTAAGTTAGGGATTTGGAAATAACCTAAGCTGATGATAGGTATATTTCTAACCTATTACCTAATACTACATTAGTAGAAAGAATGACCTATCCTAAGGTGGAAAATTTACCTAAGGCAATATAAAGATAACCTAAGGTAAATATTTTCTAAACTAACCTAAGGTCATACCCTAAGCTAATGATATCTATCCTAAACTAATGTGAGGATAGAAGGGAACCTAAGGGGGTTATATGGCAAGTTGAAGGCATAGCGACGGTTCAAAAGTATTTTATTTGATTTGATTTTTGAATTTAAATCATTAAGTACTATCAGTTTGATAGGGGCATGGAAATTGGAGGTGATCCCAACTATTACCATCTCTAAATTTAACAATGCATGTTCTTTTTAAAATAGGGCTCGCCAATTTTTGATGGCGGTGGCATGGAGATTTAGGTGGTAGATTGGGATTTAGTGACATTAATTGTCATCGTTTTTGGTGAGAAACCCACCTTGGAAACCATGTGAGTAGATTTGTTGGGAGTTTTTTGGTCTTTCATGCATTCCAATTTTTTCTCTGCATGGAGCTATCTGGTTCTTCGAACCAGTAGTTCTACTTTCAGTTTGTTGTTATTTTTGACACTCTTTCACTATTTTTGATCCAATGGAAGTATATGAGGAATTTGAGGAAGATGTTTCTAGTTGTTGATTTCATTTGGAGAAGGAGTTGTGAAGGCTCGGCTAGAAATCTTCTTCGAATAGATAGAAGCACTATCAGGCATGATAGGATCTATCCATTAAGATTCTCTACTTTTCTCTAAGTGTCTTCATTAAAACAACTTTTCTCTCTTGAGATAATTGGGTTTTTATTTTTGTGATGATTATTTGGTTTCCTTGCTTGAATAATTTATGTATTCTTTGATTGATGAATCTCTTCTTGGAAAGAAAGTCATGACTTGTTTTCCTAGTAATTTGTTGTTAAACTTCAGCTTAAATCTTGTGGTACTTTCGGGAAAAAAGTGCATGCGTGAATCCTTCTTATTTGATCAAAAAATGGGTTATGGAAATCATATATGTGTCTTTAAGTTTCAAACCAAGTCATAGCTTAGGTTACAAGATGTAAAGCATACTCTTCGTTGTCACTTCTTGGTTTGTGGAAGTTATGTTACCCCTGTTCAAATTTTAAGATTATGCATGCTTGATATAAAATTTGTATAAACTTGAATTTGTTTATGGAAAAAATAATTATGCATGCCTTCTTCTTGAACCCTCTGTATACTCTATCTCTTTTTTGGATTCAGTCTGCGATGGAATCTGGCACTCATGTAATGTTTGGAATCTCTGTTTCCTTATTGGGTTCTTCTTGTATAGAAACACGATTGAAGGTTTTATTAATTTTTAAAATTTTCAGATTAAAATGGGTACTCAAATTTGGTTCTTCTAAGGAAACTATGGGTTACTCGTGTCTTGGACACTTTGATTTGAGGCATTCGTGCTTGGGATCCCCGTGTTTGAAGTCTTTATTTTGATCCTTTATGAGTACTGTGTTTCTTAAAGTAATCAAGTGTTGAACTAAAAGTTCAGAGGTGAGATCCGGTTCGTTTGGAATGTGTTAAGGGTTGGCTTTTTCAGAGTCGAATCTAAGTTGTCCTTATAGCCATGTTGAGATTTATTTGCTCTATTCTTGTTGTCTTCTTCTCTATTGAAGTAGATGTTGTTGGGTTTTGAATAACTGTCATTTAATTGGATTGACATCTTGAGTATCTTGCTGGGGTAAACTTGTTAAAACCCTCCTAATTGGGATATCATGAACATCAAGGATGATCCTAAAACTTATTATTTTTGTTTCTTGTTTTTGAACTATGGAAAATGATTCTGAATATGGGGTTTACTGGAATCTTTCATTCTTTGATCTCTAAGAAAGATTTGAGGAAACAAATTTGTTGGTATTTGTATGCCTGTAGCTAAGTTATGATGATTTTTGGCTGGACCTTCTTGGAATCAAATCATGAAGGAACCTGTATGATAGAAAAGTGACATGTGAGTATGGGAATCTACAAGTAGCCCTTCTTCATACCCAACCTCCCGAGGTCATGCCGAGACAACTAGTGGAAATGGAATATATGTGGATATAGATAAATTAGTTGGGAAATCTTATATCCTCAACACACAATAATGGAATCTACAAATTTAAGGAAAATAAATCTCTCCTAACCTAAATTGGTGTAATGGATTGTTAATATATAATAGCTTCTCAGAGGCTCTAATCAATGTCGAGCTCTACCAAGATCCTCTCTATTGGATGTTAGATACATGGAAAGTTGCTTGTAGGTGCTTCATGTATATTTCCAGACAAGGTCATGGAAAGTGGTAGTGACAGGTGCAGTGGATTTATAAAAACTATGGATGGTTTTCTGTTCTAGCCCAGAAAATGTTGGATTGATTAGATTCTATGTTTAATATGGAAAATTACGTTATGATATCTGGTGGGAGTCGTGAGGATCTAAATACCAACATATGTAAACTGGTGTCAATATTTAACTGACTTGTAGGCCCGTTGGGTTGTGGGACCTGGGGATCACAACCATGAGTTCATGGTTATTGTCAACCTATTATGGTCATGTGAAGAATCAATCTCTTCTTTGACTATCCAATGGTCATAAGCCTTTTCAGCTTCTATGTTTAATACCAGGAGTTGTACTATTTTCTCATAATACCATACAAGTGTTCTGGAAACTTGTATACACAACCCTATTTCTATGTCGATGAGAAGGTCTCCTGCATCTAGTTTCAGAACTAACAAATCACAACCAAATATTAGTTCTCTTTCTGGTTCTTCTATGGTCATGTGGATATCTATCGAGGTAATCTATAGTTGGCTTAATTTTACCATAATGTGTATGCTTTGTCATCTTCAATGTTCAATATCCTCAATTGTTCACTAATTGCTTGTGGGTTTATTATCATTTGAAATACCTAAATCTTAAGCCCTTGATCTATATATGTTAACGTTGTGAAGATATTTGGTTGAGGTAATACCGGTTTGAATACTTATTCACTGGGCTCTTTGGGTCCCGTAATTGTCATGTAAGAGATTATTCAACTTTAACTAAAATGAGCAAACTAACTATGAAAGATACATCTACAATATGCTTATATTCTTTTTTTGTATTTTTGATGATACATATTTGAACAAAATTAAAAGAGTAGCTATTCTAATATATTCAGATAATGGAAAATTAATCTAATAACAGAATTAAAACAAGCAAGTTAGCCTAATATAGCTATTTTCCTATGCACTTGTGAATTTATACTAAATATTTAAATAACTAACTAGTTTAATCAAAAGACTTCTAATCCTACCTTAGAAGTGAGGAATGAATCATAGTTTCTCAGAAACTATCATTTCCCATAGCTTCCCTGGCAATATTAAAAGTGATTTTTAACTGAAATAAAATGAATTGCTACTCTATTTGATATATTATAACTACAAATTTGATAGCTAAAACCTAGAGTTTACAGAACATTGGTAAACTCAGTTGTGTCGTGACTTGTCCCCTTAGTGTGATCTCTTTGTTCCTTCATGTTCTCATGAATCCAGAAAAATATGAATGTGATAGCATTAACAGAAGAAGCTACTCAAAAAATGACAGCTTTGGATATAAACCGAATATAAAGCAAGTAAGAGAGGGATAGTGCAAGTGAATAGAGCTTGACTATGTAGTTCCTAGCAGGATTTATTATGGGGATATAACACAAATACGCTGAGAATTATAGGATCTATTTCTTGTGATAAAACAAAACCTGCAACTCTAAGATTATCAAATGGATTATAACCTAGAACTGAAACTACCTTATGATAAGTTGACTATGTGGGACAATAATTAAATAAAATGAAGGTATGAAGATCAAATGATCTCTAAAGTAGAAAGGAGAGGCTGAGAATTCATGAAAAATATAAAACTATTGAAACTCATGGAAGAACTTCAAAACACACTGAATAATCAAACACAGAAGGAGAGGGGCCATTTGTTTATGAACAAGCTAGATATTTATAGCATTTGGATTTACCAAAGGGTAAGTTTGAATTGATTTCTTCTAATATAAATAAAGAGAAATCACTATTTACTAGGTGGCCAAAACATAAATGAAAGCTTTAGTGGTTGAGAAATGCAGGTGAAATTCAAATTTTTACATTTAAGGAAATCATCAGAACGTTCTAGAAAACAAGCACATGACCGCCGCCCATTGCAAGGCGATGGTTACAGAACCGGCACCGTTTCCTAGGTAGCAGTCATGAGACTGCCGCCCAGGTAGGGCGGTTGTCCTATAACTTAAGGACCAAAATGTAGGGAAAAGGGGGACAAAGGTTAGAACAAAGCATACAGAGGCTAGATATAGCATTTGGGATGTAAATGTACATTTAGTGATTTTTTCTGGATTGTGAACAACTTGCAAAGAGATATGAATAATCATTGGGGTTCTCGTAACCTCTTTCTAGTAATACAATACCTACATTTTTGGGTATGTACATATTGCCCCCTCAGAGAGGTGTTTTAGCCATGAAGAGGCATAAAATAGTGGGTCCGAGTATGGTGGTCCCAAAATGGGGAGTTAGAAGCTATACCTGACATGCCCGTGTGTAGAAATGTCGCCATCTAAGTTCCCACTATTTGCAAAATGAAAAGAGAACTCAAGTACAGATAGATAAAATAAATCAAAAAATAAATACTAAATTAACATGAAATGAGGACTTACCATTTGCGCGAGGATGAGAACTTACCTTTGTTGGTGCTCTAACTCTGTGTAAGAACACTCAAATCAAGATTATAATACTATATATATAACGAGCTCATTTTACTATTCATTTACACATGTCGATTTGGTGGTTTTTGAGCTCTGGGACCCACGGTAACCATTTTTGATGAGAGTATAGTTAAAATGTTTGTTACGAGATTGTGATCATGCCTTCGAGAGTAGGACATCGACCCACGAAGTCCTAGGTTATTTCTTCTCAATTTATCATTTTTAAACCTAAAATGTAAAAATGTTGAAAACTTTGTCTTGGGGGGATCATTTTTGGAAATTTTTGTTTTAAATGAGTCTCTAAGGGGGGCCATAGGGTAGGTCTTTATTTTTTCAAAAACAATGTAATTTTTCTTGTTTTAAGTGTTTTTAGGGCTTTAGAGGCATTCATCGATTTGGGACAGGACCGCCACCTTGCATAGGGTGGTGGTCATGGGATTGCCACCCTATGATGCTACTAGTTACGTGACCACCACCTCATAAGGTGGTAGTTATAGTACCGCAACCTCAGAAGGAAGTGGTAGGGAACCATTGCTCTGCACAGGGCAGTGGTTTCGAACAGAATGCAAAAAAATATGTAGTTTTTAATTATTTTTACATTTTTGACATTTTATATGTTCTTGATGATTTTTCAGTTGGATTATGTTACTAACTTACTCTTTTTCTCTATTTTGGGTGGATGCATAAGAAGGAGTATATCAGATGGAGTAGAGAGAGGGAGTGTTATTGGCTCCCAACAGTGTTAAACGCACTGACCCAGGCAGAGCGAGATACTCTAGAGAGGGCCAATATTTGGAGGATTACATAGGTTCCTCATGTTACACCTGCTAGTCACATATTGTGTGACTTATTTTCATAATGGGATGTAGACTGGAATACCTTCTGATTTCTAGGTGTTAGGGGTGAGTGGAATATCACCATAGAGGACGTTTATCGCATACTGGGAGTTCCCAATTCTTGGGAGCCGTAGTTGTCTCTTAAGAAAATAGTATCCAGATCTCAAATGGTTCAGTGTGCCACCTACATTGGATATGTTTGTTGTCTCCATGGGCTCGAAGAAGGGGGTGAAGGTCCATTCCATTTTTATTTTCCTATCCCTACACTCTTCTAGGTTATTATGGGTATCTTAGCCTGGCGGTTGATTGGGGACAAGGGAGGGGATACTCTCTTATACTGTTGGGCTCCCATTATTGCATATATTGAGGCCCATAGCCATGTTTATGCCTGGGGAGTAGAAATTCTTAGGACCACATATCATGATTTATATAGGGTGGTCAGATTACAGGGGTAGTCATTGAGTCACCCTACTCTAGTTATGAGTTGGGTGTATGAGCGCATCATTCCCTATGGGAGAGGTGTATATGTAGAGGATCTCAGGGATGTTAGGGCAGCGAGATAGATAGGGACGACTATACTTAGGATACCACACCAGCTAGTGGCTTCTCTGATTATTATAGACATAGAGGCCACTCCTTATCAGGCCATGGCACGGTTATGGGGAGAGGAGACACACACACTAATCACCTGCTATACTATAGGTTAGATGATAGAAAAGGTAGGGAAGTTAGAGATCCGCACCTTTGATAGAGTACCACAATAATTTTTCCTCCCCTATATTGATATGTTTCTCTGGCGGGGCCAGTATACAGGTCTATTCGTGAGGCTAGGGGAGGTCCTAGAGGTGAGGTTGGACTAATATTACTCTTGGAGTTCCCATTGTAGCTAGGTGCATGGTTCATGCCCAAGGGGCAGCCAATGCCCCTCGAGCACCTTTACTTTAGATCAGAGCCACTCCTGCTCATATTGGAGAGGTAGATGAACCCATTGATGTGGACTCAGACTCTGAGAAGTTCACAGGAGAGGAGACAGAGGAGGATACAGAGGGAGGCAAGATAGGTGGGACAGTCGAGGAGGATGAGAGCAACTATGAGTGGCATGACACTCAAGATATCTTGAGGGCCGAGAGGGCCGAGGTGAGTGTAGAGAAGGTGACCTTGATCTCAGAGGATTTTCCTTCTTAGGCCATTGGGGGAGATGATGAGTCTATAGTAGGATGTCACTTCTTTCTAGATTTGGGGGACCTCAGTCTGTAGCAGTGTTTGTAGTAGGTACGCAGATCCTAGGGACCCTACCTAGAATCCTGGAGATATCTGAGTGAGTTATTACTCTTTTATCGATTTTGTTTTAGTTGATATTTCTCTTTTGTTGTTTCATTTGTTTTTGACTTTATTTTTGACAATTTTCTAACTTGTTTATTTCTCTTTTTATTTGCAATGACTGCTGAGGGATGGTGAGACTTGATCCGATGAGTGTGTGTGGACACCCTATTTCTCCCCTTAGAGACTTCTCAGGCTGAGCTTACTAGAGATGTTGGAGAGCCTTCAGCAGCTAGCTGACATACTGATGTTTTTGCCCCTGTCTGGAAGTAGTGACAAAGTTAGTGACCTCTCTTCATACTGAGCTGACTGGATATAGGACTACTGAGTTCTTAATGAGGTGGATCCATTCTCACAGTGAGACCAAAGCTACTAGCTATGATCATGAGTCCTTAGTTCATTCAGAGTGTCTTCGTAGCAGAATTCCTACATGCAGTCGTGCATCCTTTGAGGGATCCCATAGGGATTGAGAGATTATGGTGTCTTTTTGTAGTGAATTTTTTCGGATGTTTATACGAGTGTTTTTGTATTTTTTAGGCTCATTGAGCATTTTTAACATTCCTATTACATGATGGCATTGTATATAAAACATGATATATATATATATATATATCTTTTTGGATGTAGATCTTCTTTTATATAGAATTTTGTGATTCATTTCCCATGTGTACACTAGATGTCTTTACACTAATGAATTTTATATGCTTTTTAGAATATATGCAATGGATTACAATTGATAACAAATGTTGAACATAATGTTTATCTTTAATTTGCTTTTGTAATGCTGATATGTGATGATGAAAACATATTGTAGTACTGAACTTTTGGCTTCTTTGGGAAATGTTCGTTGCTTCTACTTGTTTTGTAAAAACATGATGAATATATAGTGATAAAGAGATGAAATTACCACATTCCTAACTCCACATAACTATTAAGATGTGAGGGATAATAACTAAGAGTTGGGAAGGGTAAAAATTGTATGAGTTTGACTGAATGGATATGATGAGAGAAAGACAAGGTTTTGATAGAAATAAAATTCAGACTTGTGTACTTACTTTTACTTGAAACTACTACATAGTTTAGAATGCAACTTATTTTACAGTTTATCTAGACTTAGATCCATGGATGGAAACTTGGTTTAAAAAATCTAGTTTTAAGGATTTGATCTCTTTGGAATTTGGATATTTAACTTCTCTTACTATACTTTGCTTTAAAATATTAATATTCACTAATTTATGTGAATGGACCCCCTACACTTTGTCTCATGCTACTGGTAGGAAGCTTAGGCTCATCACCGAAGGCAGGACATAGGTGAGTAAGGGAACTTATTTCCTTTCTCAACCTCGTATCACTAGTAAGAGATGCGGGCTCATCACTGAAGGTTGGTGGGGCAAAGAAGTGTGTAAAAATAAAATATTCTATTTGGTTTAGTATTTTTTATTTAATTTGACATTTCTGATTCGTGGCTTTCGAGTATCCTTGTTTCAAAGAGATTTAAGAAGGATAGATGTGACACCAAGAAGCTTTTAGAATATACCGTAGGTAAGAACAACTTAACTAAGTAGAAAAGAATGAGTATGACCAAGTATGCAGGCATTGGTATGGTTTTTGTCAAGACTGTCTATTGAATTGATGAAATGATTTTGGAACCATTTTATGATATTATGAAAACTTGAAGAGATATGATTTTGAATGCTTTTGCCAATATTTTCATAAGCTTGTAATGAATTGCTTAAGAATAAATTCCTTGACTACAAAATAGTTACGAAACAAGCAAACAAAATGAGACAACTAAGTGATTAAATGTAATGTAGATAGATATAATATATAAAATGGTGATGTTGATGACCTATGCGTAAAACCGTTTAAGATGCAAGGAATTAACAGTTTCATTGAACTCCTCACCTTATAGTGTGCACAAGAGATACACACTATTCTTCGTAATCTTTCATGACTCGGTATGGGGCTCAACCACTTGGGATAGAATTTCCTTCCTTAACCGGTTTTCTTATCAATTTGGCTATCTAGTATTAAAACTAGATCTCCCTCATATATTTCTCGCTTCGTAGACTTTTTTGTTATATTGTTGACACATCTGGTCAACATAAGCTCTATGCCATTTTTCAAAATTTAGTCCTAGCCTCATCAAGGCTTTCTTGTTGAGATAGGTGCATGCCTCTCTATAGGCTTCTTCTCCCAAGATCCCTTGTAATGAGATGCGGATACTAGGTATTTCAACCTCAAGCGGGAGAACTGCTTCTGCCCTGAATACTAATAAGAAAGGGGTTTCCCCTATTAGTGTTCTTATTGAGGTATGATGGGCCCAAAAGGTTGGGTATAATTTTAAATGCCAATCCCATTTGTTCTCCTTAACTATTTTGAGGAGAATAGATTTTAATGTTTTGTTTGTGGCTTTAGCTTGTCCGTTGGCTTGTCCGTAATAAAGAGAGGCCATATGATGGGTTTATCTTGAATTTATCTGCATAATTCACGGACCTCATCATTCTTAAAGGATGTGACCATTATTTGAGATAATGACTTATGGGACACTGTACCTATAAATGATTTGATTCAAAATGAACTTAGCGATTACAGAACCTGGTACGGTGGTGAGAGGCATGGCCTCTACCCATTTGGTAAAATATTATATGGCCATGATTATAAAGTTATGGCCATTTGTTGATGAGGGAGATAACTTCCTTATAAAATCTAGGCCCCACATGGAAAAGGGCCATGGGGTTGCAGATTGGTTACAAATCCTGTGCTGGCATGTGAATCTTGTCAGAGAATTCTTGGCATTTATGGCACTTGCGTACAAACTCTACTACATCATGTTCCAGAGTGGGCCAAGAATAACCCATCCGATGTATTTTGTGAAGTAGTAGCATGACCACCAAAGTGGCCTCCACATATCCCACTGTGGGATTCGTAAATAATACTTTTTGGATTCTTCCGTGTCAACACATCTTAAAACCATCGAAGGCTTTATGATAGAGAACCTATTCTAAAATAACATATTTAGCAGCAATAATGCATAACCACATTTTTTATTGTGATGTGGCACCTTTTGGGTATGGATGGTCCATGATAAAATTGATGATGTCAGTGTACCAAGGGCATGTAGAGATGGAGGGTCTAGTTTTGACAAAGTATATGCATTCATCGGGAAAGTCTAGATCTACCAGATCACCTGCATCTAACGGATTGTCTGCTAACCAGTCTGTAATTATTTTTCATTTAATAGATTTCTGATTTACAAATGTTAATTCAAACTCACCCATTAAGGTTATGAAATGTTTAACATTTTTAGATAAAGACCATTGCGTGAGGAATGTTCATAAATGATATGTCTTTACAATGACCCTTGTTTCTTGATTTAACATGTAATGTCTTAAACATTTCATTGCAGAAGACTATGGTAAGGCATTCTCTTTCTACCTGTGTGTAACATGTTTCATAATCAAGAAACATCTGGCTAATGAAATAGACTACACATTCTCATTTATCATCATTTTCTTGAGCCAACATTCAGGCTAGCGAGACATTATTAGCTCACAAATATAGGATCAAAGGATGATCTAGTCTAGGAGTCATTATCATGGGAGGAGAAAACAAGAATCGTTTAACTACTTAAAAGTCCTTGTTACATTATTCTATCTAATCAATGCTATAATATTTTGTTAATAAATTGTTGATTGGATGAAAACCAAAACTTAAGTCCAGAATGAACCTTCAAATTGCACTAAGTTTCCCAAGAAATGATATGATACTAGACTATTCTGATGGTGGAATAATTTCAAGAATATCCCTGATTTTTGATGGGTTGACATCAATCCCTCGTGAGGATATAATGTAACCCAGAAGCTTGCCTCTCATCATGCCAAATATGTATTTCTCTGGGTTCAATGTGATGCAGTATTCGATCAATCGTGAGAGAATGATACGGAGTACCTCTGGGTGATCACAGTGCTTCTTGGCCTTAGACAACAAGTCATCTATGTAGGATTCCACAATTTTATGAATAAGATCATGGAATATGTATGTCATTATCTGCTAGTATGTAGCACCAACGTTCTTAAGACAGGATAGATGACATCGTAATAATAAGTTCCCTAAGGAGTTATAAACATGGTCTTGGCTTGATCTTGTTCAAATATTTTGATTTGATTATATCCCAAGAATCCATCCATGAGAGACAAAAGCTCAAATTTAGTTGTTGCATCAACAATAACGTCGATAGATGGTAACAGGAAGTCATCTTTGGGACAAGCTTTATTAATGTCCCGAAATTCTATGTAAATGTGTATCTTCCCATTCTTTTTTAGAATAGGGATGATATTAGATACCCATTTTGAATAGTCAACCGGTTTGATGAATCCCAGTCAGAGAAGTTTCATTACTTCTTTCACCATGAGAGCCACTTTTGGTTTCATTAGTCTCGACTTTTGCTTGATTGGCTTTGCATCTGGTTTGGTGACAAGATTATGTACCATGATATATGGTGCAATTCCCGTCATTTATTTGTAATTAAATTTGAAAGCCTTTTTATGTTCCTTAAGGATCTGAGTACGTATTTATATTTCCTCTAGAGTTAACGAGGATCCTAACTTCAAAATATTTGGTTCTTCCTCTATCCCAATATTTATGTCAATCATTCTTTAGATTAAGGAAGTGTTGCCTTCTTCAAATTCAGGAAGGGCCAGAGGTAGTTCCAAAATTTCTCCATTATCTACCTCAAAGATATTGAGATCCTTTTGTGGAGGAGATTCTATCATGGGATTTCCAAAATAGGAAGAGGAATGTGGAATTAAGGAAAAATCCACTATGTGATGAGCGAGATGTAGCTCCACATAGGTGTTTAGATATCGAAGAGTGAATCTATCACTATCAAAGTGATCCAGGATAAAAATACTCATTCTCAGCTTCTATATGTTTCAGGAGCAGGTTTTTTGGTACTTTACACACCAATGGTTCAGTACGAAGTGATACCGTGAAACTTGTATTTTCCAACTCGCTGTTTGGAGTGAAACAGGAAGCTGAGGTTGCTATTGAATCTGTGAGAAGGTTCTACTCTCATGGGATTTCTTCGATTGATATGAATTTGAATCCTTTGGTTAGATCTAATACCACCACTTTATAGATTTGTAAATGCTCAGCTCTAGTCTCATATACCTCAGAGACTTGGTTTGCAACTAGTTACGAATCTCCTAGCAGTATAATGTTATCAATGTCCATCCTTTTAGCTATGATGAGGCCAAGGAGGAGGGCTTCATACTCATCCCTATTGTTTGTACACTCAAAGGTTAAGTTAAAGGAAAAAGGTAGGATCTTTTTCTTAGGAGAAGTAAAGATCACACTTGCCCCAGCTCCAAAACAACATCTAGCTCCATCAAAGTGGAGAGTCCAATATTTTCTTGGAAAAATGGATGTTGGGACATTCCTCGTGTCTATTTCTTCTACCTTAGTTACTTCTACTATACAAACTTCATCTGATGGAAGGGAACCAATTCCTAGGGTGTATCCTATACCCACATAATCAAATGGTAGGAGAATGGGTAGATCTTTCTCTAGTAATTCGACAATTTTTGTGGTAGTCCCTAATGATACCATTTCTATGACGTTAGCCTCATTTTTGAGTACTAGAATGCCTTCGACTAGATTCATAATTTCTAATTGAAATGGTATAGACATATTTGTAGATGAATATAATAGACTATATTCAATTCATACGGGATGATTACATAATGAACAATCTTCAAATATATAGGGAGATAGTTTCCTATTAAGTAGGAAACAACTCAACCACAAATCTATATACATGTGAGTTGTTATAACTCCCAAACAACTCACATATATAATATACTAACCTAATATTATGAGTTTGTTTATTACAACTCATAATATATTACATAATATTATTCATCCATATATATGAATAATGTGAGCACTATATATGATTTCCTAACATTCCCCCCCTTAGTGCGAACATGGGAGAAAAATAATTGTACTTCCTTCTGCAGCATGCCGCCTGTGTGTGCTCATGATCTGGATGGTTTTACAGGATAGCCAAAAACCTCAATATGGATGGTTTTACAAGACAACCAACAACCTCAACATGGATGGTTTTACAGGACAACCAACAACCTCAATATCATGATGCTGCTTTTCTTTTGTGCTTTCATCTGTTCACTATGCTTTTCCTTCAGGGAATTATTATGCTTTTCATCTTTCTCTATCATTAATCGTTGCCACTCGATCTCAAACATCATAGAAAACTGCCACTGTCACTGGAAGCTTTCCTTGACTAAGTCGTTTTGGGCGCAGAATGGGAATGGAACATTGGTATGTATTCCCCCCCACAATGTGAAATTCCACTCATATAGATACTGAGAAGAAAAATGCATCAAAGAACATACTCCTGAATGGATCTTGCTAGTTAGGTCTTGTTGCACATGGTCACTAATGCTAGTGAATGTATTCTTCTAGCTGACCATCTTCCAAAGAAGTATGGCAGTTAGAGGACCAAGTCAGTTAGAGGATCACTGATAGTCATCTACACTCAAACACAACTCTCTTTCCAACATCCATCAAATACCACACAAAATAGGAACACTGCAAACTGAAGCACACTGAGAAAATGGAAACCACACTGAAAATCATATACTCACACCATACATATGCCACCACAGCTTCTACGCGGCCCCGTCATTGGTGACTGACAAGAGGTCGTTATTTGACCTCCTTCCTCCGATGCCTCCTTCCTCCATTTGCATGTTGCTAACTCAGTGGAATATATCTTTGAAGCTCATCAAGTTTCACATTTTACTTTATTTTTCTCTCCCCCGCAATGTGAAAACAATTATTTCCAGACATCGGATAACACTAAAAATGCGTCTGTGAGGCAATTTTTATTTTTTTTAATATTCGACAAGGACACTATTGAAAAGACTCGATAATAATATTTTGACAATATGACAAACACATATATAGATGACTAACATAAAATCCAATTAAAGATTGGATTTTAATAGATAAACAAATTGTGATTAAAAAAAAAATGATTGTTGAGACTAATGATGACAAGACTAGTATTATAACAATACAATTCGACTATATCACAAAAACTAACACGACTAATTACCAATTTCCATTGGAGGAAAACACAGATTTGATGCATGAAGGATTGTTACACTAAAATGCTAGGTTGACTGAACCACTTGGAGAGCTCCTAAAATACCACGGTCCATGCAAAAATTAAGTGTCTTGATACACCATTACAGAGTGAATCTGATCATTGGAAGTAGGTCGATCTGTAAAATCAAATGGAATAATTCATCAGATAGGAGTGTCAGCTAGATATTTATCATAGAACCATAGCATTTATATGAAATTTAGAATCTCCAACTTGGGTGGATAACACATCAGTAGATAACACATGCAGGGTAGATGTTTAAATGGACCGGAGCACGTTTAAGGACATGCATAGATATTTTAAAGAGGGGCATGTTTCCTATTGGAGATGTCAAAGATTTTTTGCTGCTCACAGACAGGTGGAATGCCACAATTTGCAAACCTTTAAATGCAACCAAGAGTTAATTGAACTTGTAACAAGGAATACACGAGATCCATCGAATTCATTCAGAGGAAGAATATACACAAACGAATTCAGTCCCACCACAACCACTATGTCATGATGAGAAAACATATTTGATTCTCAACGATGAAGAGGTAATGGCTGTCAACAATATGAGAGTACAAAGATCAAGGCAATGATTGTTTTGACAATGTAAAATGAATAACAAGGATAAAAAAACTGCGGCCAAGTTTTTGATGTAATGTGGGTCACCTTTCTTCCCTTCGAGTCTTGGATCAACACAATTTGTAAGGACAATGTGCAGATCAAACTGATTGAAACATTGTATAAAAATGGGTTGGAGTTCTATCTAGAAGTTTGTAGATCCTCTTGTGATGTGCGAGCCTGAGTAATGCAATATCAAAAAACTCATACCAATATGAAATCAATCTAAAGATAAACACATAACATTATTTAATGAGGATGTCCATCAGATCTGGATAAGTATCAAAATGAGAAATCCAGTGGCATCAAATGACATATGCATGAGTAATATTATCACATAGTTAACATGAACACTAGAGTCAGACCACACAAAAAGGAAAAGACATTGATTACACCAATGAACAGGCCAAAAACATAGATGCGCTCTTTTTTAACAGTAGGCTTAGTAGCAGAATTCAATCAATAGAGAATTCAATGTAATTCAAAATAAAAAATTCATATGAAGGGACAACCATGAACAATAATGGTTACTCCCCGTATACTACTCAAGATCTCATCTTTCTATGATACCAAATGAAATGGTATAGATAGATTTGTAGATGAATATAATAAACTATATTCAATTCATATGGGATGATTACATAATGAACCATCTTCAAATATATAGGGAGATAGTTTCCTATTAAGTAGGAAACAACTCAACCACAAATCTATATATATGTGAGTTGTTATAACTCCCAAACAACTCACGTATATAATATACTAACCTAATATTATGAGTTTGTTTATTACAACTCATAATATATTACATAATATTATTCATCCATATATATGAATAATGTGAGCACTATATATGATTTCCTAACACTAATTCTATTGCAGGTATCAATTTTTCTTCTATTTTTGAATTGATTGGTTTGTTAAGTTGATTCGTTGGGAGTTCAAAATTAGAGTGAACATCTGGTCTTTTCTTCAATTATGCTAGGTGTATATTGAACGGTTTTGGGTCACCTTGCGCCACAAATATTTTCCCTAGGTGCAAAAATCTTATTTCCTGGAATAATGTGGAAGGGATTTCCTTCATGTAGTGTATCCATGGTCGACCAAAGACAATATTAAAGTTGGTTTCCTGATCTATAATATAAAATTAGGCGAGGAATGTCTTAGATCCTAAGGTGAATGGTAAAATTTTGGTCCCAATTAAAGTAGCCTTAAGGCTATCATAACCTCTTAACGTATTTTGTGTTGTGGAACAATTTGTTTCTCCATATCCTAACTTTTGAAGAAAAGTGAATGGTACTATGTTAACTGATGCCCCATCATCAATCATTACGCAGTTAACATAAGTATTGTAAACCCATACCTATAAATGTAAGGATGGGTCACCTCTACGTGTAATTTCAGCATTTGTTGGCATTTTGCTTATATCAAATATAAACTCAGTATACCTATCTGGCTTCCCTTGAGGGTATACATCAAATTCTACATGGTTTACTTGTATTTCAAGAGGAGGGGTGATGTTAATTAGATGACCAAGACCTAATGCTTCTAAGAGAGAAGCCCTATGGGCAGGAGTGTTCTTCAACAAATCCAAGAAGGAAATGTGAGAGAAGGTCTTTGTTAAGTCATTAATTAGATCATAAGCGCCTATGGGTTTTACCAATGTTTGTTGAATGTTTTCTAGTTCTAATGGATAGTTTGGAACTAGTTGAGAAGAATAATCTCGTGTTCTTGTTATGGCTTCTACGGGTAGCTCGGTATCTAACTCTACTAGGCCAACTATCCTGGTTTGTGGTCGAGTTCCTAGTTGGGTGCGACCAGTGGAATTAATGAAGTTGAGGCTTCATGATCATTATTTCTTGTCATATCACCCTTACTCATCCCATTTGGATCTAACCTATTATTGTTAGAGTAATTTGGGAGCGGATCGTTAAAGATCTTGAGGGGTGTATTTTGAGGGGAAACTACTCCCGTATAAGTGTTTGTCATGGGTACTACATAATTTGCTAAAAACATATCTATAAAGAGTTGTCTTTGGTTTTCTGGAAAACATTTCATGAACTTATTGTAGTCATGGAAAGTCCTAATATCATGCCCTTGAATTTTGTGGAAACCATAATACAAGTTGGGATTATGGTTTCGAGGTTGTTGATTTGAAACCTGTTGTGGTCCAAAATTCTGATTAGGTTACTGGTTATTAGAGTTAAAATTTTGAGGTTGTTTCATTTGGTTTTGACTCTGATATCTAGTTGGGTTTCGATTTGGACCTGTGTCTGTATTTTCTGTTGTTGTTGTTATTATCGTGATGGATGATTAAAATCCACTACATTGATTGTTGGAATAAATTTATTATTTCACTGATTGTTAACGGGTGGTGAAATGTTTACAAAGTTTTCCCTTTTAACCTAGTTTGTTACTCCATATGTTATAACCCCATGGTTTTTGTTAAGGATCTTGGGTCCTTGATTGGTATTCCCAGCATTAGGATGTAGTGTTTTGATTAGGCATGATTATCTTCCTGTTTGTTCCATATGTCTTACGACCACTATCTATTGCTGCTTGATCTATTCAGAGATCACTCTTGAGTACTTCATCATAAGTTCTTAGTGGGAAATTCTGGACTTCTTCCTTTATCTCTCTATTGAGGGAATGAAGGAATAAGTTACATAGTTCCATCTGATCCATGTTTGGAGCACTTGCTAACGAGTATAGGATTGTATGCCATCTTTGAATAAAATGGGTAGTAGATTCATTATGCTCTTGTTTAATATGTAAGAATTCCCTTATTCTTGTTCTTAACAATTTGTTCATATCAAAAGCTTTGATAAACTCTGACACAAGTTGTTTGAATGAGTGTATTGAGGCTTTAGGTATTCTATAATACTAATCAAGGGTAATACCCTCTAAGGTTTTAGGGAATATCTTAGCAACAACCCCATCCCGAGGGAGTAATTATTGAATGGCTATGGCATAGGCCTTGATATGTGCATTTGGATCTCCCTCCCCTTTGTATTTGGAAAATCAGGAATAGTTCTTGGAAGCATGATACTTTGTATGGTGAAATATAGAGGCTCTTTTAAATATTCTAAGTCCCTACCGTTTAGGTTTCGACCTTTGATGGTGCCTGCTGAGGGGGTGGAGGTGGAATGGGTTGTTGATATGGCATATCATATGTATTTGCAGGGATATAAGGAAATCCTTGTGGTTGAGTGAACATCCCAGGAGAGGATTACATGTCTCCCTGTGGTGATTTTCAATAAATGTTCAATTAGGAAGGAGCATTACTCTGGTACGGTTTGTTTTATACTAAACCAGAGGTATCATATTTTCAACTGAAGCAACATTTGAAAACATGGTTCTAGTTGGTGTTTGTTGTGGATAGTTATACAAATGTTGAGGAGGCATGCCTAATGTGCCTATTCCTGTGAGGAGGTCAACTTGGATGGGATGATGTGGAGGGTTGAGAATTCCTGCTTGCCTGAAATGTGAATTTTGATTTTCTTGAGAAAGTTCTAATCCTTTAACCTTTTCAGCTAAGGCTGAGATGACCTCGATTGGTGAAGACATAGTGTTTTTCCTTAATGGTGGTTGTTACACACCTTGAGGTTGTAAAGGGGTATGGTACCCTACTATGAATTTATCATTACCCTACTAAGCTTCATCGAGATTATTTCCCATAGGTAGAGGAATGGGGGTGTTTTCTTGGAGCAGGGTATCAGGTTGTGTTTGCAAACTTCCTATAGGTGGGTACATGTTTTGGAAGTGTTGTTTGCTTCTAGCATAGTGTGCTAAGTACTCCTCATCCAACAGTGGGAGTAGATCTGACTGCCTACTGATTTGTGGTCTAAATAAAACCTGAGGAGATGAAATGGATTCTCCAGTAAATATCATATTGTTAGAGCCTGAGGGCTTTGGTTGTTGTGTTTGTGTGAGCTGATCAAACTCCTCAATTTGGAATGAAGAACTAGAACTAGTTCTTTGAGTAGGATTTTTTGATGATAAGTAATTACTTGAATAATTTTCAGCCCATGCAGAAAGTGAGGGTGACAGTTGTCTATTTTTTTAACCATAATTTTCTTCGAGACCTAAGAGATGTTTGTCGTATGCATTGTATCCCAACATATTCAGGGGGTATATAAATACCCGTAGAATAATGGGAAAGAGTGAATATGGATGAAAGAAATGAAAATAAAAGGGGGAACAGTTGTTTTTTTCATGTCAGGTTCACCAATTTTGTACAATAGAAAATTGACATGCGAGTATGGGAATCTACAAGTAGCCCTTCTTCGTACGTGACCTCCTGAGGTCATGCCAAGACAGCCAGTGGAAATGGAATATATGTGGATAGAGAAAAACTAGTTGGGAAATTTTATATCCTCAACATGCAATAATGGAATCTGTGAATCTAAGGCAAAGAAATCTCTCCTAACCCGAATTGGTGTAATGGATCGTTCAGATATAATAGCTTCTCAGAGGCTCTAATCAATGTTGAGCTCTGTTGAGATCATATCTATTGTCTATTGGATACGTGAAAATTTTCCTGTAGGTGCTTTGTGTATATTTCCATATAAGGTCATGAAAAGTGGTACTGAGAGGTGTAGTGGATTTATAGAAACTATGGGTGGTTTTTTGGTCTAGCCCAGAAATTGTTGGATTGATTGGCTTCTATGTTTAATATGAAAAATTGTGCTATGATATATGTCAAGAGTGGTGAGGATATAAATACCAGTGTATGTAAAATGGTGTCAATATTTAACTTACGTGTAGGTCTGTTGGGTTGTGGGACCTGGGGATCATAACCATGAGTTCGTGGTTGTTGTGAACCTCTTATGGTCATGTGAAGAATCGATCTCTTCTTCTGACTATCCAATGGTCATAGGATTTTTTAGCTTCTATGTTTAATACCAAGAGTTTTGCGATCTTCTTAGAATACCTTATGGGTGTTCTGGAAACTTGTATACGCAACCCTATGTCTATGTCAATGAGAAGGTCTCCTGCATCTGGCTACAGAACTAATAGATAACAAACAAATATTTGTTCTCTTTCTAGTTCTTGTATGGTCATGTGGATATCTTATCGAGGCAATCTATAGTTGGGTTGATTTGACCAAAATGTGTACAATTTTTCATCTTCAATGTTCAATTGTCTCAATTGTTCACTAATTACTTGTGGGTTTATTGTCGTTTGAAAGACCTGAATCCTAAGCCCTTGATCTATATCTATTAACGTTGTGAAGAGATTTGGTTGAGGTACTACCGGTTCGAATACATATTTCCTGGGCTCTCTAGGTCCCGTAATTGTCATACAAAAGATAATTCAAATTTAACTGAAATGAGCAAACTAACTATGAAATATATATCTACACTATGCTTATATTCTTTTTTGTATTTTTGATGATGTATATTTGAACAAAATTAATAGAGAAACTATTCTAATATATTCAGATAATGAACAATTAATCTAATAACAGAATTAAAACAAGCAAGTTAGCCTGATATAACTATTTTCCTGTGCACTTGTGAATTTATCCTAAATATTTAAATAACTAACTAGTTTAATCGAAAGACTTCCAATCCTACCTTAGAAGTGAGGAATGAATCATAGTTTCTTAGAATCTATCATTCCCCACAGCTTCCCTGGCAATATTGAAAGTGGTTTTTATCTGAAATAAAATTATTTGCTACTCTATTTGATATATTGTAACTACAACTTTGATAGCTCAAACCTGGAGTTTATAGGACAGTGGCAAATCTAGTTTTGTTGTGAATTGTCCCCTTAGTGTGATCTCTTTATTTCTTCATGTTCTCGTGAATCCAAAAAAGTGTGAATGTGATAGCGTCAATAGAAGAAGATACTCAAACAATGGTAGCTTTGGATATAAACCAAATGCAATGCAAGTAAGAGAGGGATAGTGCACGTGAACAGAGCTTGACTATGGAATTCCTAGCAGGATTTATTATGGGGATATAACGTAAATACAATGAGATTTCTGGGATCTATTTCTTATGACAAAACAAAACATGCAACTCTAAGATTATCAAATGGATTCTAACCTAGAACTAAAACTACCTTATGCTAAGCTCACTGTGTGGGACAACAATGGATTAAAATGAAGGTATGAATATCAAATGATCTCTAAAGTAGAAAGGAGAGGCTAGGATTTCATGCAAAATATAAAACTATAGAAACTCATGGAAGAACTTCAAAACACACTGAATAATCAAACACAAAAGGAGAGGGGCCATTTTCTTGTGAACAATATGGATATTTATAGCATTTGGATTTACTAAAGGGTAAGTTTGAATTGATTTCTTCTAATATAAAGAAAGAGAAATCACTATTTACCAGGTGGCCAAAACATAAATGCAAGCTTTAGTGGTTGAGAAATGTAGGTGAAATTTGAATTTTTATATTTGATGAAATCGTTGGAATGTTCTAGACAACATACACATGACCGCCACACAGTGTAGGGTGGTGGTTATAGAACCATCTCCCTGTCCTGGGTAGTGGTCATGAGATTGCCACCTAGGTAAGCTGGCGGCCCTGTAACTTAAGGAAAAAAATGCAAGGAAAAAGGGGGCAGAGGTCAGAACAAAGCATGCAGAGGTTGGATAAAGAATTTGGGATGTAAATGTACATTCGGAGAGTTTTTTTGGATTCCGAACACCTTGCAAAGAGATCTGAATCATCATTGGGGTTCTTGTAACCTCTTTCTGGTAGTACAATACCTACATTTTTGGGTATGTATAGAACCTTCTCTGTCCTTTCCAAAATATATATTTCTCTCACCTCCATGAGGACTCATTTGAGAGTTTTTCTCATTGATTTTTTTATTTCCATCATTGGAGGAATTGGTTAGACTGTGGATGTTGATTGAAATTTGAACGTCCTGAGTGACTGTTGGGACTGTAAGTGACCTCATGGTGTTTTGAAATTTTTTTCATTGCATATCCTTTTAATCTTGTTTAATGTCTCATTCATTGGTTTTCCATGATGGGAAATCATGTTAAAAATCTATTCTAATCACAGAAATCATGCATTCTATTGATCTCTTCTTCTATGCATTTTCTTTCTTTAAGGAGTTTGGGAGGTAGTGAAGGGCCTGCATTATCCTTTGATACCTTCTTCCTATACGTTAGAATGTTGGAGTTCCCTTATAAACATGGAATTTGAATCCTTCTTCTTCAGTCTCTAAGGTGAATTCTGACCATTACCTTTGGATATAATAGGATGTTATGGGTTGTATTCTCTTCTCTAAAGTTTTGCATGGGATTTGGGCTAACCGAATTATTTCAGAATCTCGTACTGTTTCATCTCAGTCATTCTTCCTTTGCATATATCTATTCATTTGATTTAGATCGATCAGATACACTACTATCCTTAATGTATTGAGTAGTCGTCATTACTACTTGCTTTTTATCTTGAATTGTGTTAAAGTTTTTAATAAATGAGATAGAGGACTAATGTGATATGTTGTACATTGAGTAAATTCTACCTTAATGTTGATATTTGGTCTAACTTAGTAAATTAGGCTATGCCTTGCATTTGGGATTAGGATGCCACATCTGATGTGTGAGACTCTTATTGCATTTAAATTTTTAATTAAGATGATTTGTAAAGGAAATAAAGAGAAGGTACTTTTATTTGATATGGATAAGAGTATTGTATGGAACGGTATTGTTAGTGCAAAATCACAACACCCCTGGACGCACATCAGGCTTCTAGGTTGATGTTCAGGCATCCAGTGTGATTGCACAACATGGAAACCTCTCTCCAAGCGTGGGACTTGTAAAACCGAGAGAGGAATCTCTAGAGAAGGCTGGTTCCTGCTCCTAAACTACCTGCCACAAGCTATTCCAGTGCAGGCAAGCTAATCTAATCTTAATCTAACCATGCCAAGGAGACAGAGAGAGAGAGAGAGAGAGAGAGAGAGAAAGGAAAAGAACAAAAGCCTACACTAAAACGGTGATACACCAAAGAAGGAGGATGTTGAACATCTATCAAAACTGCCATGGGACAAAGAGAGGTGAGCAATGGGAAGGATGGACAGATGCATAACAGGCCCAAGGATAGATTTCACACAGAAAATGTCCCAAAACTCCATGAACACAGCTCCAAACCTGCAATGATCATTCAAACATGCATAAATACCTGTAATGAAGAGAGGCAAGAAGAAGACAAGCAAAAACGAGAAAGGATGGATAGATGCATCACAAAACACGTCTTGTTGCTTCAGAAGTCTGCACAGAAAATCATTCCATTAATAAGAGGAAAAAAAATGCCATTACAGAGCAAGGGAGGAGGTTCTAACTCCATTTTTAACCCTAGAGAAGAAAAGAAGGGAGAGCAGAGCAGAAAGAATGAACAACCACTTCTAAATGAGCCAAATCTGGCTTTTTACATTGCATGGGTCAAACCCAGGGGACAAAAACGTAAAAAGAAAACGTGTAAAAACCCATCCCCCAATGACTGTAGATGTATTAAATCAGCATGGGGGATCTTTGTCAACCCATACCCTGTCACTTTGAGCGATTTTGAGGAGAATGCGACCCATTTGCATTAACTGGGCTGCTAAAATGTCACTTCTGGCCGTGTAGAAGAAGAATGCGACCCATTAGCATTAAAACAGGTTGTTGAAAGGTCACTTCTGGCCATTATCACATGTCAGCGCCGTTTCTCCATTTTCTCTCTTCATACTGCACCAAAACTCGAGATTGATCCCAGAATCATGTAGAGCATCTCACAAGATTTCCGTTGATATAAAGAACGTGGAAATCCGAGCTCTGGATCAAAAGATATGGCGATCTGAAGATTTAGGGCACGGAACAGACCCAAACGGATTTTGAAATATTTCCCGCGCTCTGCCACTTGGATGACACGTGGCACGCTCTGATTGGTCACGTGATTCTCTCTCCTTCTACTTTTCGGCAGGCTGTCTCTTGAAATTTGACCTTTTTGATGATTTTAAAACATTTTCCACTTTTTTTCCGCTCCCCCGCCACTTGGAAGATACGTGGCATGATCTGGTTGGAGGACAAGGCGCGGGGTCAACCTTGTATTTTAAACTTTGGGCCCAAGACTTCTTCAAAATATCTAAGTCCTCCCCAAACTCCGCACTTCCTTGCTCCATTGGACATGTGCCTAATTCCTATTGGCTCGGGCCAGTGCTTCAAACCTTTCCCCTTTGACTTTTGGACCTTTCTCCTTGAGACACGTGGCGTCTTTTGGTTGGTTCTCGGGCCTACCGGGTCTTCCACGTACTTTGCGTCCATCTGTCCCGGATGTCCCATTTGATTTTGGACCTTTTGGGACAATTTCGGCTGATTCGGCCGATTCGCGTACCTCTGGCCCGATTGTTCCATTTTCCTTTGGACCGCTTGGGACAATTTCGGCCGGTTCGGCCAGTTCGGGCCCATTCGTACCACTTGTCCCACTTTGTTTTTGGGCCCTTTGTGCTTATTGCACCCGGTTCGGCCGGTTCGGGCCTTTCTGTCCCACACGTCCCAAAGGCGACCTTGAGCAGGACTTAGCCAATTTTCATGATTTTTTCTGGATCAGCCTACTTGCCTTCCTGCAACTTTTTCCGCATTTTCAGAGCTTGCTCCTTCCTTCTGCCTCGGCCAGAGGAGTTAGAAAAATAATCTGAGAGAACCTCAGAAACATGATGTTTGCTCTGAATTAACCAATGTGCCTGGGACTTGGATATTCTGATGCATGTTATCAAATTTACCCTGGGGGGGTGAATTTTGGATAACAATTTGGCGACTCAACGGGGGCATCTGCCTGCTAGATGAAAAGGCCAGCTGCCTGAAGCAATCCATTGGGCATGGAGTCATAAGTAATAGCCTGAAAACTGATCTGAACTTTGAAAATCTCCCCTCTGAGCCACTTGGAAACCCACCGGGCATGGAGTTGTTCTCACCAAAAACCATTGAAACGAACTGTGCAAGAGCAAAACCAGCAACACCAAAAACTATGTACAGAACTGAAAATCATACATGTCCCAAATGGAACATGCAGAGTGTGCACGAGCACTTCTTCTACTGAAAGCAAATCTACCTAATCTACTCTAGCTGGAAGCAAAGGCAAGCTAAACAAACCCTGCAACAGGTTGTGAGAAATAGCTTCCTTTCTTCAAAATTGGCAGCCATGCAATTGATTTGGCACTGATCATGGCTGTTTGGATGGATGGAAAATCAACAAGAAGCTGGTCTTCTATCCAAATCATCAAGGTATCAACTGAAAAATCCAATACCTCTTTTAGTTGCTCTGCATTTGGATTGGAGAGGTATGGCAGCTGATCCTTGGTACTTTGTAGCTCATCCTCATGCTCAGAAGCAAGCATGACTGGTTGTGGCTTCTCCTTTGGCTCCAATGAAGCCAAATCCCTGATTGGGCAAAGTATGGTCCTTTGAGTATGCCCATTGCTGTGATTTTCAACTCCAAGAATGGAGTCTTCTTGTAGGCCCTCCTGAATGGATGATGTGGAAGAAATGGTGGGATTCTTCTGTCTTTTCTCTTCCTCCGATGAAGAACAGGGAAGATTAGAATCTTCTAATTTTGATTCCAAAGAGCTGCTGTAAGATGCAGGCTGCTGCAAATGGAAACTCTCCTTCATGACAGCAGGCTCTGGTGTTTGGAATGTGGATGATGAAAGAGAGAATGGTGAAAACTCAACCGACTCTTCTCCATCAAAACAGTCCTCCAAATCTGACAGGTAAACTACCTCATTGTTGTCCCGCTGTTCGTGTTCAACTTCCTCCATGGTGTCCTCTTGATCTGCAACTTGACCACCATGGTTTCCTTCACTCTCCAACATTGAGTTTGAGAGATCAAACTCCTTTTCAGTACCAGAACTTGAGAGAGATGAAGTGGAAAGAAGAACTGAAGGTTCTTCTGTAACTTTCTTTGTGCTCAAAGCCCTTGGATCTGCACTTTTCTCCTTCACAGCTAGATTGTGCTCTTCTTCTTTTGGATTTGGAGCAGCTTCTCCTTTCTCCAATGTTTGAAGGCAATCTTGCTCTTGGTTGAACTCTTCCTCCAGCGCGAAGTTTGTCAAGTCAAACTCTTCATTCTGCTGCTCTAGAGGGCAAGTTGGGGCTGCAATATTTTCTTCTTCAAAAAAATCAGTCCTAACCACCATTTGTTCAACCTTGACCTCTTCCGTAGGATTAACCGTCAAGGGAATCTTTGCTATCCCAAATTTGGCAGCCCAAACCTTCAAGCTGTTTGTCATTTCTTTTCTGTTGGGATCCTCTCCTTGCTGTCCTTTATGACTGATTTTTACAATTTCTTCTTCCCCACATGGAATTGGGAATGCAAAAGGAGGGATAGGTTGAAACTCCACTAATTTGACAATTTTTTGTGGTGGTGGAGGAGGTGAAAACTCTTGTTTCTTTGGAGGAGGGGGTGTTTCTGTTAGCTCTTGTGGAGGGGATAACTGTTTGGAAGGAAAAAGGAAAGAAGAATCGAGGTGTGGTGGAAGACTGAGAGGTGGAGAGATGGATTCAACACTTGGGACAGCAGATGGAGGGTTTAAAATTTACAGGTCCAGATGAGATGATGCTGCTTGAGTAATGGGAAGAGAGAAACCAGATGATGGTGTAGAACTTACCCATTGACAAGGTTGTTCAACACCGACTGTATAGGCCTCTATTTCTGCTGTCCATTGTGCAAGTTGGGGCAACATCTTTATCATGAAGTCCAGCTTCTCTTGAGGGCTGAAGTGTCTTGGAAAAGGGCCTCCCCATGGACAAGGAGTCCTGCAACCAATTCTGAAAGCTCTCATTTGAGCTGTTGCTCTGGACTGCAGCATCCCCACCTCCATCTTTTGGATTTTCTCCAACAGACCAGCATCTTGGATCTGATGGTCTTCGTTGTATGCACACCCTTGCTCTTGGAAAGCTCCATAGCCAAACTAACTTTGGCACTGCTGTTCATATGAGTATGCATGCTGATCTGGAGGATTTGTAAAACATGTTGGAAGTGGAAAATACTGCTGTTGTTGATGTGAATTCCATGATGGAAATGAAGTCATGATTGCACAACTTCATGGAATGGAAAAGAATGAAGGGGATGGAAAGGAAGATGGATGAAAATGGATGGAAATGAATGGAAAGGAAGGTCTGCAACTTCAGAGATGGGTTGTTGACCAGATGGAGTCGCCAGATGTGTTTGCAAGTGCCTCCAAAGGCTGAAATCTTCACAGGAACACATCAACCTGCAAAAGATGGAGTGAAAGACCTCTAAGGTCCCACCGGGCGTGCCAAAACTGTTAGTGCAAAATCACAGCACCCCTGGACGCACATCAGGCTTCTAGGTTGATGTTCAGGCATCCAGTGTGATTGCACAACATGGAAACCTCTCTCCAAGTGTGGGACTTGTAAAACCGAGAGAGGAATCTCCAGAGAAGGCTGGTTCCTGCTCCTAAACTACCTGCCACAAGCTATTCCAGTGCAGGCAAGCTAATCTAATCTTAATCTAACCATGCCAAGGAGACAGAGAGAGAGAGAGAAAGGAAAATAACAAAAGCCTACACTAAAACGGTGATACACCAGAGAAGGAGGATGTTGAACATCTATCAAAACTGCCATGGGACAAAGAGAGGTGAGAAATGGGAAGGATGGACAGATGCATCACATTCCCAAGGATAGATTTCACACAAAAAATGTCCCAAAACTCCATGAACACAGCTCCAAACCTGCAATGATCATTCAAACATGCACAAATACCTGCAATGAAGAGAGGCAAGAAGAAGACAAGAAAAAATGAGAAAGGATGGACAGATGCATCACAAAACACGTCTTGTTGCTTCAGAAGTCTGCACAGAACATCATTCCATTAATAAGAGGCAAAAAAAACGCCATTACAGAGCAAGGGAGGAGGTTCTAACTCCATTTTTAACCCTAGAGAAGAAAAGAAGGGAGAGTAGAGCAGAAAGAATGAACAACCACTTCTAAATGAGCCAAATCTGGCTTTTTACATTGCATGGGTCGAACCCAGGGGACAGAAACGTAAAAAAAAACGTGCAAAAACCCATCCCTCAATGACTGCAGATGTATTAAATCAGCATGGGGGATCTTTGTCAACCCATACCCTGTCACTTTGAGTGATTTTGAGGAGAATGTGACCCATTTGCATTAACTGGGCCGCTAAAATGTCACTTCTGGCCGTGCAGAAGAAGAATGCGACCCATTAGCATTAAAACAGGTTGTTGAAAGGTCGCTTCTGGCCATTATCACACGTCAGCACCGTTTCTCCATTTTCTCTCTTCAGACTACACCAAAACTCGAGATTGATCCCAGAATCATGTAGAGCATCTCACAAGCTTTCCGTTGATATAAAGAATGTGGAAATCCGAGCTCTGGATCAAAAGATATGGCGATCTGAAGATTTAGGGCACGGAACAGACCCAAACGGATTTTGAAATATTTCCCGCGCTCTGCCACTTGGATGACATGTGGCACACTCTGATTGGTCGCGTGATTCTCTCTCCTTCTACTTTTTGGCGGGCTGTCTCTTGAAATTTGACCTTTTTGATGATTTTAAAACATTTTCCACTTTTTTTCCACTCCCCCGCCACTTGGAAGATACGTGGCATGATCTGGTTGGAGGACAGGGCGCGGGGTCAACCTTGTCTTTTAAACTTTGGGCCCAAGACTTCTTCAAAATTTCTAAGTCCTCCCCAAACTCCGCACTTCCTTGCTCCATTGGACACATGCCTAATTCCTATTGGCTCGGGCCAGTGCTTCAAACCTTGCCCCTTTGACTTTTGGACCTTTCTCCTTGAGACATGTGGCATCTTTTGGTTGGTTCTCAGGCCTGCCGGGTCTTCCGCGTACTTTGCATCCATCTGTCCCGGATGTCCCATTTGATTTTGGACCTTTTGGGACAATTTCGGCTGATTCGGCCGGTTCGCATACCTCTGGTCCGATTGTTCCATTTTCCTTTGGACCGCTTGGGACAATTTCGGCCAGTTCGGCCGGTTCGGGCCCATTCGTACCACTTGTCCCACTTTGTTTTTGGGCCCTTTGTGCTTATTTCGCCCGGTTCGGCCGGTTCGGGCCTTTCTGTCCCACACGTCCCAAAGGCAACCTTGAGCAGGACTTAGCCAATTTTCATGATTTTTTCTGGATCAGCCTACTTGCCTTCCTGCAAATTTTTCCGCATTTTCAGAGCTTGCTCCCTCCTTCTGCCTCGGCCAGAGGAGTTAGAAAAAAAATCTGAGAGAACCTCAGAAACATGATGTTTGCTCTGAATTAACCAATGTGCCTGGGACTTGGATATTCTGATGCATGTTATCAAATTTACCCTGGGGGGGTGAATTTTGGATAACAGGTATTTATCTGATAACATGTTTTTAGATGGTAGATTACATCATGACATTTCTTTGAATGTTATTTAAATGATTAATTGTTCTTCTTTTAAGGTTATTATTGCTATACTTTATTTTCCTGCTTCACCACACTGTTTCATTAAAGCATAGTTGGTTTAATGAAATAGTTATTTGAAAGCATTTTGTTTTAATGGTTAGTGCTTTTCATGCTCAGTTCAATGAACTGAACTGTGCTAGGAATTTTTATAGATGGAATTTGTAAGTGATAAAGGAAGGTAATAATTTTTATGATGTTTTGGTTGAATTAAAAGTCTTGACCATTATAGAGAATTCTGATTTATTATTGAAATGTATTGAAGGAAGAAAAGTTGTAATCTAAAAGATCTTGATGCTGTTGATAGGAAATATGTCAGTAATGTATAGTTTGTAAGATGTATATTTTATTCTGATGAATTGAAAAGACTAAAGTTATTTAACCTGATTAAGTTTATTCTCTTGTTCATAAGAAGAAGGAAAAATCTATAATCTTATCCTTGATGTTGTTATTTATATATGATTAGATCCTTATTCCTGATGTCAGTAAATTGTCTTGATAAATGGGAATTAGTACAAATTCCATTACTTTAATGCAACTTACTAAGTTGTATGTATTAATGTTCCTTACTTAATCTTGAATGGTTGATAATGATTTTATGAATGTGCTGTTATAATGTTAGGATGTGTAAATTCGATAAGGGTATAATAAACCCTAATACTTAACCATAATGAAAAAGGTCATCCTCTTCTAAAAAGGATGCAAAATAAACTAATGATATATGGGTTTGATAACCATTTAGACTTCATAGGTATGAAGTATTTTATATCAGAACCTATTTTGGTTCTTATACATTCCTTGAATGGTTGAGACACATTAATTAGATTAGTTGATAGATGTTGATTTTGTTTTCAATTAATTAAATGTTAAGTAAAACATTAATCAAACATAAAAGTAATCTTTAGTCTTTGAAGTTCCATATTAGTTAACCAACACACATGGGGATGGAAACCTTTAAGGTTGTTGGAATTAGGTTTATGTAATTTTGCTATAATCTTAATCTTAATCCTAAGATAATTATGTGGAAATGATCTCTAAGGTGTGTATGTCAAGATGAAGTGGTCTTGTCAGATGTTGGAACATGCCAACTACAAATTTGTATCTTTGTGAAGACTTGGGTATTGACAGGGATATAGGGTTGCAGTTGACTTGTTGCAAAACCATTCACCATTGGTTCATCTAGACCTACCCAAACTTGTACTTGAACTTAGTCTCTCTCTAGGATAGTTTAGAGTTATGATCTAGCATAGGAAATGACTCACAATGACTTAGGATGACTAGGCACATCCAATTAACTTAGGTCGATAGGGTATGTCTATATACCCTAGGTCATCGCAAGTGAATCCCTATTCTAAATTATGTCACTAACCTGCATTAGGGTCAAACCTTGGACAAGTGGACTGACTTAAGTTGGTGAAGACCATTCTAGATAAGAGAGGAGTGGGGTGAAGGACGTGTTCCCTTTAGACTAGTATGCCATCTAGGAATAGTAACATGAACAGTATGTTGGGAATCTTTGGCCAAAGTATTGCAAGCTTTTGGTTGCATTGTCCTATGTCAGCTAGTTTAAGGAATGTGATTTTAGATGAATATTGGTAAAAAATATTCAAATAGGTTTCTTAAACAAAACACTTGATACCTAGAACAGGGTAAGAGAACCAAGTATACTCATTATACATTAAGTATTAAATACTTAAGTTAACATGAGAGATCGGTTGTTAATTGAGTCATGAAGTGAGAGATTGGTAGCTCACCGCGTCATTTATAGCTACATATGGTTATCTGCTATGAGATTGATTGGCATGGAATATGTGTTCTAAGCTATGATTATTTAGAATAAAGAACATTATGTATATAAAAAAAAATTCCCTTATTTCTAAAGTCTTAAAATGGGAATGTTACACTATTAATTATACCTCCCGATGTTACTCGTAATGGGCAATGCACCTTTCTCAAAAGTGTCTCTTGCTATGTCATCATGGGTGGCCTTCTTTATAAATGTGGTTTTGATGGTATCCTCTTATGATGCCTTACAAGTTCTGAAATTCCTTATACCATCAAGAAACTTCAGTGGCTTAGTTGTCACCAAATTCATCCTTCGCTTGGGCTATTATTGGACCATCCTCAAGTGTGATTTTTTTGACTACATCAAACATTGTGTGGAATTCCAACAACATACTAATATTCATCACACACCTAGTCACGCCTTATAGGTCACACAAGATCTTTGTCCTTTCTCTCAATGGGGTTTGGGTCTTGTCAGAGAGATCAATCCTCATTCTTCACAGTGTCATCAACAGATTATTACCGTAACTAAATACTACACTAAATGGGTAGAATACATCCCCCTCATCTCTACAAAAGCTGAGAAAATATATGAATTCATTAATCATCACATCATTTATCACTTTGGCATTCCTCACTGCCTCATCACTGATAACAGAAAACAATTCAAAAATAAAACCCTATGGTAACTTTGTGACACCTTTGGCATTCAACTTAGTTTTTCTTCACCTTAATACCCATAAACAAATGACCAAGATGAATCAACCAACAAAATCTTGAATAGAATTCTTATGAAAGTGGTTGATGATACGGGAAAGGATTGTCACATGCACATTCCTTTTGTTTTATGGGATTACCGTACTAGTATTCATACCTCAACTATGGCCACACATTTTTCTTTGATCTATGGTACAAAGGTTTTTCTACCTCTTGAATTCTAAATTTCGTCTCTTTGTATCTCACTCAAAGTTATTCTTAATGATGATGACTTTTGCTAGGACCATTTAGCACAACTTGAGTATTAGAAAAATGTCTCTTTAATGCAATTGATCATCTCCAAATCTACCAAAAATGTATCAAACATTCCTATGATAAACATGTCCATGAATGAACCTTTTAGGTCTATAAACTTGTCCTGAAGAAAAATCAACTTGTAACCAAAGAGGAGAAAAGTAAATGGGGAAAATTTTCTCCTAATTGGCTTGGACCTTATATTGTTACTCATACCTATGGATTAGGTGCTTATCATTTGTCTTCACTTGAAGGTAAACCCAAACTTGAGCCCCTCAATACCTTACATCTTATACCATTCTACTGTTTAATTAAGTCCTATATCACCTCTTGTTTATTTAACACTCATCCTTTGAGCACCATTCACCTTCCATTTTAACTATTTTAAGGATCCACTACTCAACAAGAATCATGTGATTATCCATCACTTTTTCATCCCTATCTTCTGTATGAGTACAATGGCCCTAATCATGGAATGATTCTCATGGATACTTTTATTCTTTTTCAAGATGGAATCCCATGGTAGTTTATCACGTAAACTCTCTCTTACATAGTTAGCCTCTGTGTGCTATGGTTTTGCCTTCAAAGCAAGAGCCTATTTTTCTCTAGTCTTATCTATGACTCAACAGTCTAACAGAAAAATACTATCAAAAATCAAATGGGGTTCAACTCCTTGAGTTAAACTTCTAGTAAAAATATGACTCCCTTAAAAAGGACATCTATTCTCTCTATCTCATTGCTATAAATAGATTTCTCCCTCAAAGGAAAACTATACAAAGCTATCCATATTGTACTTAGTCTATCATCAAAAGAGGACTATTCTTGAAAAATAAAATAAAATATTCAAAAGCTTCTTGCATTAATAAACTTCACGAATACCTCAAGGATATAATATACTCATCCTACATAGACTTCCCACATCGATCAACATATCAAAAAACAATAAAAATAAGAAAATGATAACTCTTTCGTCATGGAATTTCCTATTTTGATCTTAGGTCTCTTGCCAAGTAGGCATGTTGTCTTACACCAAGTTATGCTAAAAACCAACCATTTTCACCTCATTGTCTTTTCACCCTAATTTCCTACCTTCTCAAGGGATTTGCCGCAAACTTGACATTTTGTGATCATGTGAATTTCTTCACCCTTAACATATTTAATAATGCAACACCTTCAAGGTATTTTGTTCATAATTCAATCTAAGGTGTGGTAAACTTGTTATGGTTCTTATCAATTAGGAAGATATTTTGTCTTCTCCTACCATTCACCTTCTTCATTACTTATTGATTATCCTATACAAGACTAGAACATCGATACCTATCTTTTATGGATTCCCCTTTTACCAAAATCAATCATGCCTAGATGACCTAACCTCAACCATACCTCAAAATGACCTAAACCCAACAACACCTAAATGACCTAGACTCAATCATGCCTAAAACCTACCCACCCATTCATCTACCTTATCTTATTTTTCCCTAGCTTATGAGAGAACTACATCGGCCTAAGAATAATTTTTTACAGGGTTATGGAGGCATCACTATGAGGGCATGTGACCCTTGGAGATTAGCTCAGCCACATCAACCATGCCTAACTGAACTAACTCCACCATACCTACATGACCTAGAATCCACCATACCTAACTGACCTAACTCAACCATGCCTAACTGACCTAACTCCACCATGCCTACATGACCTTGACTCCACCATGCCTAATTCACCTAACTTCCATCCATACACAAATAACAATGAAAATTAAAACACAATTATATCCTCTATACCATAAATCTCATCATCTATAACAATGAAAGTATGTGTATCAATACAAATATACACTGATAAAAATACATACAAGTATCTCAAAACACTCAGATACATCCTCACCACCTTCAGCACACAGGCCGATATAAGATCAAAATATTAAAATTATCATATACATCCTCATGATCATCAACATGTAGGATGATATATACCAAAAATATACACTGATCATATATGGTGACTAATCCTCACCCCACCTAATAGCCATATATGTCTCATCTATCTTTTCCTCCTCTCTACCTATTTTTCATCCTGGCAGCATCTCTCCACCTATCATAGGTCTCAGACTAGCCTCCGCCTAGCCCACAACTAGGTATGGACTCTGTGAACTCATCACTTCACCCTAAACCTGTCTGTAGGCTTGATGTCCCCCTATGCTCTCTAAGATATGAGTGTGGGATCTAGTCCTCTCACTGGTTGCCTGTTGTGTCATGTACTCAGCATACGAGGGTACGTCTATCCTTGCAGTCATCAGATGATCCTATTAATATTGTGCCTCATTCAAGGCATTTGTTGGGCCCCTAAAATATTGGCTGAGTACAAAAAGGCACACAGGTGCACAAGGCGTAGTTGAAGAAACACGTGTAAGGATAAAGCACGCAGGGCACTGTTTAAGGAAAACTATGGCACGCGCGTGGAAAAACCCAAGGTTTCAGGACTTAGCCATATTGGGAATTTTGGGTAGGACACATGAAAAGCATGACCCAACTATGCATGTGGAGTGGCTAAGGTGCCAACTTAGCGACAGGTTGGCCTAGGAAGGAACATGCCTAGGGTAGAAGCTTCTAGAAGGATATCATGGTAAAAAGTGCAAAGCTCAGGCCTGGAGGAACATGCTCTCATGGAGGACCACAATTAGACACTTGGCATTGGATCTGAGGCCATAAGAGGATGAGTTAGTAGTTCTAAAATGCTATATATATATATAAGTGCTTGCAGAAGTAAAAGGGGGAGATATAGATAGAGGGCAGAGCTTTGCACAAATATTACAAGGACTTTGTTAACTTAGGTAATTAGGCATAGGAAAGGATGTATCAAAGGTTTTGGGGTTATAAATTTATTTTGAGAGCCTAAGCATATGAATCCAGTTATAATGCATGGCTGCAGTCTACCTTTCTGTGAAATTCTATAATGGCTCCATGAATGTAATGAGGTTACCATTTTACGTGAATATGAGCATTAATGGTTTTGATGCATACATCCTTCATCATAGTCATTTTTCATTTATGTCTATGAACTAAGTATGAATGCTTGTATAACTTCCTTTCTGTTTTAATGTAAGTTCTCTAATCTATTAAGCACTTTCTGTCTAGAATGACTACAAGGATCTAGAAGCCATTCTGAGCTCTATGGTGCTTGTATGTCCTACTTCCTTTCAAATCTCTTAAACATGGATCATAGATGGTGTTTTACACTAAACTCACATAAAAGAGATACTCGGCACCCGCGCGTGCCTTGGGTATGCACCCAGTGCCCACTGGGTGATAGGAAAACATGCATGAGTTTTCTTTCCTTTGTGATGGGGGTAAAAATGACTACATTTTGGCTCCATTGCCGAGACATATTTTCGAAGTTGTAGTGAGAAATGGCATATATCATGATCTATGTAATGAGTAATGACATAGCGGTTAACTTTGGAAAGTGTTCAATCATGGTTCAAGAGCATGGAGGAGGAATTTTCTCAGAGATTCAACACTGGACCTAAGTTTGATGCACCTATATGGGTAGAAGAGAACCTCTACCATGGTTTATATGAAACTTTTTTTTGTTGTTTCCCAGTAGAACTGTATGAATGGCTCTCAACATATGCATCTAGATCAAGATGATATTATAGATCATGTGTGTGGACCTAAGAAGAATACTAGAGGCTGTAGGATGCATATCTGACATGGACTCATGTTGTGGATCATTGGTGGAAAGGAGTACTGGCTAGCTACACTTGTAGATCAAGAATTTCCGTGCTTGTTACCTGTGTAAGTTAATGTACCAAACTAAATGTTAAAAACCTAAAAAAACTCAAATGAAATCAATACCTAATAGATAAGACAAGATCTGAAGATGTAGATGGAAAAGAAAGCCAATGTAGACAAGATGGGCGCACACGAGAAATCCTGCAAGGTAGATCCGAGAAACCTGCGAGACATAGATTATTGACAGAAAAATACAACATTAAAATATTTTTAGGTGGACTGCCTAAAAAGTGGGTCTGGGAAGTGATAAGCTCCCTCGGTGGATGTCAATCCACATTTTCAATTAAATAAAGAAGCATACATGATAAAATATGTAAGTAAATGTCTAGATTTTTTTGATTAAAAATGAAAGATAGAAATCAATAGAAAATAGGAAATTGTGAAAACAATGTTGGATTTGTGTTACCTGAATTCTTTTACATGTCCGCAGGTAGATCGGCATTGATTAGGAAAATCGGTGTTGACTAAGATAGGTTGGTGTTGACAAGAGAAAATCGGCATTTACTGTGACCGATCGGCATTGACTAGGGGAAAATTACAGGAAGATTGAGAAACAAAAAATGAAAGTTAGATCATCAATGTCCGCTAGATCTACAGGAGCGTTTGGGATGCCGAAAAATCTCCACCTTTGCTAGAAACAGGAGAAGAGTTACCAAGAGATCAATGGAGGCTTGCGATGTCAATGTGGTAGGAGCAGAGTAACGGTACTCTTCTCATGGATTGATTTAGATGGAATTAGCTTTTTCTTGATAGATAATGCTCAGGCTTGATGTTTAGAATTCTCATTCATTCTTTCTGTCTAACAAGAACTAAATTCTAGCCCTTTATTTGTAATTAGTGCCGACTGAGATGTAATCAGTGCTGCTCTAAAAAATTGGCATCGACCGAGTACCGGTCGGCGCTGATCAGGTAACAGACTCCCGGAATGGCCAAAAAGGATGATTTTTGGAAAGATGAAAGTAATCCTTCTGCCTCAAATATGGGAAATATCCTACTACATGGTTTAAGAGGAGGATAAATAGGGGGGATAGATGGATAAAATAGATATGGGAGGTTAGGAATTGATAAGGGGTAGATAAGTTGTTAAGATACATGTAAAAAGTGTAATTAAATAGTTAATATTTAATTATCTATGGGTAAAACATAATGGGGTGAAATAAACTTAGGATAGATGTTTAAATCAAATATTAAATAATACCCTAAGGGAGAAGTGGTGATATAAACGTGCCCCAGGTTACCCGAGAAGGTAAACAAACTTGGGGGACACTAAATTGGGTAACCAATTTTAGGTGTCTACATTTTTCCCCTTTTTGTCGAGTAACTTGCGATAAGAAAAGTTGTAAGACAAAAACAAGGAGTTGGAAGAAGGGAAGAAAAAGTGATGATGTGATCCCCCTCAAACTAGGGATAGGATGGGTCCCAAAAGAACAACTAATCCCAAGTTTGAAAAAGGTAGATGAAAACACAGGATGCCCTAGGTAGATGCCTGGAGTAGATCTGATCATTAATGACGTATAAAAATAATAAAAAAGCAATAACCTAAGGAACTCACATTAGTAGGGCAGATTAGATGGTCTTCACATGAGATGACGTTAATACCTACAGACCTGTGAGTGTAAAGAGGGCTGAAAAATAGTAGCACTTATACAATGATACATTGGTAGGGACAACCAGACGGTCTACAAAGAAGATGATGCTAGTGCCTACAGACCCATTATCTTTAAGTTGCCAAAAATGTGAGTGCCCCATATACAGGGAATAGACTCAAAATGGGTGACAATATAGAAAGTATGTGCCAAAAAGGCAACACTCAGGTCATAATAATGACTAGATAAATAAGCCAAGCATCAACACTATGGAAAAAATATCAGGAGATGGAAGAAAGTGACATGGAGAAGAAAAACTGCAACCAATCAGAAATGATGGGCCTAAATTGGTGTCAATCAAGCTAAAGTCAAAGTTGACTAGATAAATCGGCACTGACCCTACTGAGCCCATATAAATATGAGAAAGGAAAATGTGAACGATTTATTTAGACTGTGACGATTGATTTAAAGAGAGTCAAAAATTTGTTTTGAGAAACATGGAAGCCTCTGGGAGTAGCCAGAAGTGGAAGAGGACATGACCTGGGGTAAATGGATCTACCTGAACTTCCTATATAGTTTTATCATGAAATAGCATATTAGGATGCCAGTTTTTAGGAAAAAACTAGATAAATGAGAGGCTAGAGCATTGTGGGGTGTTTGGCGCATCGATTGTAAAAATCGATGTTGATTTAATTCAATTGGAACCCATTGGTTTCAATCATCGTCGAATAAATCATATTGACATCGATTTGACTCAATCGATGCCGATTGCAGTGTTTTGACTTAAGAAAGTGACAGAATGTTTTTTTTTTTATGTTTGGATTTGGATAAATAAGTAGCTAACACCATCCATGATGTCGTGTGATGCATGCATGAGAGGCTTTACATATGCAAGATGCTATTCCTGAGCTTCTAGAGACCATTCTCCCTAATGTGACTAACACGGTTTGGCATCACCTAGAGCTAGCTGGGCTCGGGGGCTTTCGGTATTACCAACAGGTACCTCGAGATGTAGAGTTGATGCAAGCACTAGTATGACGATGGGATAATAGGACATGCACTTTCTGGCTCATGACGGGTGATATGACCATCACCCACAAGGATATATATAGGATCTTGAGGCTGCCAATCACTGGGGACCCAATTGAGATTACTCCACGAGAGCAGCAGTAGAGGGCCCTAGTACGATTTTATGGAGACAGGGTAGACGATTCAGAGATAGCGTCTGGCGCAGTGAGGATAGCCTCACATTATAGACAGAATGATGCCAGGAGTAGATATATAGCATTGATTCAGATGTCGATCTCCTATTTTACTCTACCAGATTCAGGAGGTGGGAGATTTCCATTGCTGTTACTAGACTGTGTTTGTGACATCCTGCAGTTCAGATAGGTGTTCACATTTACTGATGCCCTGATAGCTCAGATATACTATGAGTTATGGATGTACACCACTAGTAGGTGGATAGGTATCGATGTTATCTTTATGCTCCATTGTTGGGCATATGAGCACATAGCAGTGATCAGGCCATCCGGGCTTCCATGGATGTTAGCAGTAGAGGGGGCCCTTGATTAGGATTCTAGCGATGGCATGCCAATATGGCCCTGTGAGATACAAGAAGATCTGCGAAGTGGTATGCTAAGTGCTTCAGGACGCTGGCACCAGAGCAAATTATTTGGAGACCATATCAGGTCTACCCGACAAGGGATGGTCAGGAGGCTCACCTGGTGGAGCTGCGATGGAGCAGTGTGGTTAGGGGCCACAGTTCAGATATGTGGGAGTGCATCCCGTTTATATGGGTATTGAGGCAGTTCGGCTTAGTATAGATAGTTCCGACCACCTATAGGCCATACAGGTGGGATAACAGAGAGACCGATCTACCAATTTTGATCCCAGAAGATCCATTGAGGGAGGCCCCACCTTCCATAGATAGTGATGATGATGCCATAGTAGATGATGGCTATGTGGCATGGTATTCTACAAAGATACCATGACACCTTCCAGCATCTATAGACGCAGATGAGGAGGACATAGTTGCAGTGCTGGAGAGGCTAGAGGGAGAGCATGCTACCCTGACACGGACACACCAGGATTCCGTCGAGGAGATTAGAGCTCTGATGGAGGAGAGGTATGTAATAATACTAGAGAGAGACACAGCACGTCAGGAGCGAGATACAATGATCTAGTAGAGGGATCACTACCATTGGCACAGAGAGGACCTCAGGGCCAAATACGGTGATACATGCACTATTTTAGAGTCTGAGTCACAGGGTGTGACATTAAGAGGGCCTCCACCAGCAGTAATAGTAGTGCCATTATGAGCACTTGGTATAGTGAGTCTGATCACTTATCAGTCTCTCCTCGCCGAGATGAGATACTATGAGGACACCCTAGCACAACCTGCCCCTGAGGTGCCTCGTTACGGTGTGAGGAGGAGATCAACGATAGCTACAACTAGTGGTGCATCAGAGGGAGGGAGCACCAGGAGAGATCAAGGTGGTGGCAAGCCCCTAGCAGCATGTGCTTCTAGCTCGATAGGTGGTGGCCAAGAGATACAACCTAGACCAAAGGAGGGTGGAGGAGATAGTGTCTTTCACCTATCGGATTTTACGATATAGATATGTTATTTTTTTGTATCAATATATTGATGTAGCCTCGATTTGAAGGCATTTTTGATGTGTGATATAGATGGCTTGATTGAAATCCATCCATTCTGTTTTGTATAAACACTCATGTATATATATAGATTCATCATTTTCTATGTTATATGATTGTACTCATGCATTTAATTTTGATAGATATGGATATATGTAGCGTAATTGTGATGGATATAGACATATGATGATAGAGGATAAATAGATGTTATTTGATGGACATAGACATAGAGGATAGATAGATGTGATGTGATTTGATGTGATTGATATGTTTAAGATGTTAATTTAATTTTGATGAAAATAGATATAGATAGATGTAGTGTAAGTTTGATGGTCATAGACATGTGCTAATAGAGGATAGATAGATGTGATGTGGTTTGATGTGATTGATTAGATTTGATATGTTTAAGATGTTAATTTAATTTTGATGAAATGGATATAGATAGATGTGTATTTAGACAAAGTAGATAAGATGAGTATAGATAGATGGTATATTTTGACTAAATTAACGTGTTAAGTGGAAATGCACTTTGTGACAGCAAAGGATGTAATGATATTATCTTAGTTTAGAAGATAAACAGTGATACACCTAGATAGGAAAAATAATGATAAGTTAGGCACCTAACCGACCAAAAATAGAGAATTTGGTAGGAAACTGAAAAGACGATGCATATAAGGCCATAGATACAGATAAAATGAACCTGACACTAGTCAGTCACAAACCAGATCTAAGAGATAGATGGGATGAGAAGCAAGTATGAATCTTGACAGAATACGTGCTCATATTGGAAAATAGGGTCTCCATATGATCACAAAATGTCTTATATCTCAACTTCATGATTTTTGTGTTGATAGAAGAGAAAACTGATCAATGCAGGAAGTTTTCCAAATATAGAAAGACTGATTGATATGGGAAGTCTTTCAATGATGTGAACAAGTGAACAAACTTGCCAAAGAGGAAGTTTGTTACTGCAAAGGCTGATCAATGTGAGAATCCTTGAAAATTCCATGAAATAAATAGCCATCCTTCAAGGGAGTGGTCTGTATTTTGAATGTGATGATAGCCATCCTTCAAGGGCATGGTCTATATCTTTTGATTATTTTGATAATGCATGGATAGCTGTCCTTTGAGGGATCAGTCTATCTTTTGGAATTTTTAGGATAGCATTTTTTTTTTGAGCTTTTGGAGTTTTGTGGAGCTTTTGGATATTTTTGAAAGAAGCTGAGTTTAGACTAGATAGATTAGATAGAGGGGAAGAAAATGTATAAGAACACGTACTCATGCCCCGAGTAGATTCGATTAAGATAGACACTTGGGACAGATGAAGTAGTGATTAAGTTTTTCCTACCATGAGGAGGAAAATATCCATAAGAAAAATGCCATGAGTATAGCCGCAATACTCATATTTAAGGTAGAAAAGGCATAATGTGGAGAACCACATAGTTACGAATCACTATGAAATATATGACTAGTTACAAATGGATGAAGAATCTAGTTTTGTGACTAAGATCATGTAAGATAGATATTAACAATAAAAGGGCCTTAGATGCAAGGCATTAAGAGGCTCCACTTCAGGTACACCATCCATGAAAGATAGACGATAAGCCCCAGACCCATATTTATGAGTGACTATGTACAGACCCATCGATTTAGGAGTGAACTTACCACGCTGACTCCTTTCTAATGTAGTGACATTTTGGTTTTCTGTAAGAACAAGATCACCAACTTTGAAGTCACGGTGCTGTAAGTGCTTGTTATAAGCATGTTTGACATGCTCAAGATATAATTGATGATGCTCAAGAGCATTGAGATGCCACTCATCTAGCAACTCAAGCTACGCTAGACTATTTTGACGATAGTCCTCATTAGAGACAAATTCTCTGAGAGAAACACGAAGAGACGGAATCTGGACCTCCAAAGGGAGGAAAACCTCTAACCCATACTAGAGAGAAGGGAGTAGCACTAGTAGTAGTATGAATGCTAGTCTGATAAGCCCAGAGAGAAAAAGGGACATGTAGATGCCAATCCCTACCAGCTCGACTAGTCACCTTTGCGAGGATATTACGTAAAGTTTTGTTGGAAGCCTCAAGCTGGCCGTTAGCTTGGGGATAGTATGGAGAAGAAAAGTTGAGTTTGATATTGAAAGCATCACAGAGGTTCTACAAATCGATGTTTTTGAAATATTTACCATTATCTGTGATGAGTTTGTGTGGGACACCAAAGCGAAAAATGATGTGTTGATAGACAAAATCAACAATGGGTTTAGCTTTGGTCGATGAAAGAGGAATAGATTCCACCCACTTAGTGAAGTATTCTATGGTAGGTAATGATAGAGTGATGACAATGTGAAGAGAGGGGATTGATGAGACTGATGAGATCAAGACGTCATTACGAAAAAGGCCAAAAATCTATTGTAGGTTGCAAATCCTGACTAGGGATATGTGTAAGATTGAAATGTTGTTGACACTTGACACACTTCTTAGTGTATTCGCAACAGTTTCAATTACGAGAAGGCCAATAATAACCTAAATGTAAGATGTGTTTAGCTACATCCAAGACACTAAAATGTCCACCATAGATACCATCATGGACTTCCTGGATGGCTTTAGATGATTCAGGGGTTTTGAGGCACCGAAGAAAAATACCATCAAAACCATGTTTCTAGAGGATTCCACCCAGAATAGTATAGTGATTAGCACGTAGGATAAAATATCTTTTGCCATTGGACGTCAAATCAGGAGGAAGCACTGAATGAAATAGATAATAAAAAATATGCTGATACCACTCATCTTGAGTGTTGGTTGTGACGGCGTTGATTGAATTCAACTATCCAAGATGAGAGGGTTGATCTAAATGTTACACAACCATAGAAAGTCACAAGTCTTCAGTAAAAGGAAGAATAAGTGAGGCTAAAGAAGCCACTGTATCTGCAAATCGATTCGTAGTGTGAGGGATAGCTTGGATAGTAAATTTATCAAAATATTGAAGTTGAAAGAGAACAATATCATGATATTTTTGAAGAATATCATTTTTGCATTGATAGACACCCGTGACTTGATTAAGGATGAGCTCATAATCACCAAAGATGTCGATATGGTGAGCGCCAAGATTAATGGAATTTTGAAGACCTAAAACAAGAGCTTCATATTTTTTCATATTATTAGTACACTCAAAATTAAGTTTGTGTGTGACAGGAATAGGTACAGCCCAAGGAGGAATCATGACAAAACCTCCACCTCCCCCTTGCTGACATCTAGACACATCAAAGAAGAGTTTCATTTCAAACGGAGAAAGACTGAAATCAATTTGTTAAATGCATTCATCTGGGAATTGAGCAAGGGGAATTTGGGTGTCTGGAAGAGGAGTATCAGCTAATTGATCCATAATGACCTAACCCTTGATAGATTTTTGTGAGATGAACTCGAGATCAAAATATGTCATGAGCATAAGCCAACGAGTGATACGATCATTGTGATATGATTTCGCATGTATTGTCTTGAGTAGATTGATACTCGTAACAATATAAGTCTTGTGATTAGGGAGGTAGTGACGAAGCTTAGAGGTTGCAAAGAAGAGAGCATAACATAATTTTTCAGCTTCAGAATAGCGTATTTCATACTCATCAAGAGTGTCACTGATGTAATATATGTCTTGTTCTTTACCGTTAGCATCCCGATGCGAGATCATGGCTCCCAGAGCATGGTCAGTCATAGAAATATAAAGATAGAATGACTCCCCCTCGCGTGGAGGTGTAAGAATAGGTGGAGAAAGAAGATAAGATTTGAGATCATCAAAGGCCTTTTGGCAGTGCTCATCCCATTCAAAATGCACATTCTTATGGAGGAGATGATGAAAAGGTTGACAATGGTCTGATAGTGGGGAGATAAAACGATGCACTAATTGAAGGCATCCCTAAAAACCATGGAGCTGTTTTAAGTTAGATGGGGGAGGCATCTCAAGGATAGCCTTTATTTTTGCAGGGTCGACTTCAATGCCCCTAATAGAAATGATAAAGCCTAAGATTTTACCAGTGAGAATGCCAAACATGCATTTAGATGGATTTAGGTGAAGAAAAAAACAAATGAGCTTCTCGAAGAGAGGTGCAATATTGAAAATATGATCCTAACGACATTTGGATTTATCGAGGAGATCATTGACATAATCCTCCATAGTTTTCTGTAAGAGATCATGGAAGATGTAGGTCATTGCTCGTTGGTAGGTTACTCCTACATTCTTAAGACCAAAAGGCATGACACGATAACAAAAATTCCCCCAAGGAAGTCTTATGCTGGCCTTCTAGTGTGATGAGAATTTGATTATATCCAGAGAAACCATCCATAAGAGAAAGCATCTCGTGACCTGTGGTTAAATCCATGAGTTGATTGATATTAGGTAGAGCGAAACCGTCTTTCAGAAAAGTGAGATTAAGATCCCAAAAGTCGGTACAAATTAGAATTTTCCTAGTAGCTTTAGTTACTAGTACTACATTCGAAACCCATTTTAGATAATCAATGGGTTAGATGAAGTTAGCAGAAAGCAAGCGTTGTAACTCTTCTTTGACAAGAAGGGCTATACGAGGGTGCATTTTACGCAATTTTTGTTTAACCGATTTGATGTCTGGAAGAGTAATGATATTGTGGACCACAATATCAGGATCTAGTCCTAGCATATCTTTTTATGACCAAGAAAAAGCTTGATGATGGTTGAAAAGAAAAGTGGTAAAGTCTCCTAACTCCTGTGGGTTAAGAGATTGGCCGACCTTAATGATGCGAGGGTCTTCAGAAGTCCCTATATTAAGGTCAACAGTGACTTCGTTGAGAAGCGTAGACATGTTAGAAGGAATGGTTTTAGGAAGATAAGAGTCCTTTGCCCCCAAATAGGTGAGAAAAGAATCATCATCCGTACAGTGAATAGTGTTGACAGTGGGAGAGTCGTCTCCAATTATTTCAGGGCAGACTAATGGTATGGAAGTGGATTCACCATTAGTTTTATAGGTCAATGGACCTATGGAAATGGTATTGACTAAAAAAAAAGGTTAGGCAGGATGGAAATGGCATCATCCACATCAAGTGATGCTTCTAACCTGGTGGGAGAAGATGGTTCTTCAATTGAGAGAGGCTCATCAAGAATGGTGATGGTGGCTTTTGAGAGACATTTAAATCCTAAACCAAATTTTTGATGTGGTTTAAGATTTGGAATGGACGTGAGGTCATGTATACCCTGTTCATATTTTCCCAAGCCAAATCCCTTCCATGCGCATCGATATAAATAAGTTTTTGCAAACGCGGGATTCTATAAACAATCAAACCCTGCTTAATAGGGTTTAGACCTAGGGGGAGAATATGGGCGATAGTGAGGTGTATCAAGACCACCGTAAATGAAGTTAGTCTATTAATTTGGTAGACCAATGGTGATGAAGCAACCAAGACCTAGCTTATATTCAGGTTGTTTATCTAGTCTATCATACTCATTAGGTTTGAGATGGGTGTCAAAAGAGAGAAGAGGAAGCTCTCCTAGTGAAAAATGCTGCAATTTTCTTCCAGATTTTGTAAATCTGGTAGTTTTGTTGTAGGTACGGAATAGGATGAGGCCTCATTAGGAGAACCATCATTCTCCTTTAGAGGGGCCGATCTTGTGCTCATGTCACATTGTGCGGAAGGAAAAGGATCTTCTGGATGAGTATAGACCTTGCCCTCATGCTGATATTTTAAGCATCGATGGAGGGTTGATGGGACATAATGCATTATACAAATCTAGGAACGTCTGAGGATCATGTTGTAGTGGAATTTTCCTTCAAAAATGTAAAAAATCTCGTGAAGTAGTTTCTTACCCACCCGAATGGGAAGGACCACAATTCCTAAAGTCACTGCCAGCTGATCATTAAATGATCGAAGGGCGAAAGGTGGTGGCGACACTACATTCTTTGGTAACTTAAGTTGCTTGAATGTGTGAGAGGAAATTATGTTGAGTGTAGCACCACTGTCGATCATAGTGTGTTTTAACATAGTGTTGTTGATTTGAACTGTGATAAAGAGGGGAGCCTCTAGATCCTTAGAAGAAAGGGGAGGGATTTCAGAATCTCAAAGGAAATGGCCGTTGATGGTCTATTTAGTCCAACAACCATCTCAAAAGGTTGGGGCTCATCAGAATTCACTGTGATGTGACACAGATTATCAATCAAAGCCTGACGATGCTATGGAGATGATTAAATGAGGTCAAAAAGAGACATTTTGACCAGAGCATGGGTAAGTTGTTTCATAACAATTTCCTCAATAGACACGGGAATCTGAGCCGTAAGTGAAGCATGAATAGAGACTCGAGGCCTCGAGGATAATGAGGAAGGAGGAACTCCTTCAAGGGCTATAGAAATGACAACTCGTGGCTGAGACGTAGATGATGATATATTATCATACTGTTGTGTTCTAGTGGCAATATGATTCGTGTCAATTTGAGAAGGTGGAAGACCATACGGAGTGGAATTAACAGAACTAGAGGCCTGAGTGCATCATTGAGGCTCAAATTTGGTTGAGATGACAAGAGATACTTGTTCCTCCTCTTCTTCCAGTAGAAGATCATTTTCTTCCAAAATATTGCTCACGATAGATTGGAGGGCTTTACATCCCTCGGTGTCATGTCCTGAAGTGTGGTGGTAAGCACAAATCAAATCAGAGTCAAACCAGGAAGGTTTTACTCCTTTAGGATTATAGGGTTTGATCGGAGGAAGAGATATGGATGAAGATTGGATAAGTTGGTGAAGAATTTCAGTATAGAATCTGCTAGACAAAGATGAGAACAGAGATGACGAAGGTGCCTCTTTTTCCTTAATAGACTGCCGAGGTAAAATAATCTGCATGTCTTGTTGGATAGTCCTTTTAGGGATAATTTTTCTTTTCTATACTTCGGGAGAAGCAGCCTTGGGCACCTAAGGAAGAATTAAGTGAGGAAAGATTGATTTTGGTGGAGGAGCTCCTAAGATATATTTTGAAGAAAACGAAGATGTGACAAGCGTTGTGGTCTTTAGAGATGAAGAATGTTGCTTAGTTGAAACAAATGATGATTTAGATAATACTGACTTAGATGAGGGATGAGATCCCAAAAGAGGAACAAAGGGTGCCTTGGATTTTGGTGACGAAGATGATGGTCCTGATAAAAGAGGTGATGCCTTTCTAGTGGTTAAATTCACTTTACGAGGCACCGGTGAAGAAGGTGTTGGTTTTGATGGTGTTACAGAAGAAAATGTCTTCTCAGTAGATAAATATAATCTTCTATGAGGCATGGAGAGAGATTTATGAGGAAAAGCACAAAGAGTTTTAATAGTGCAAAATATTGGTTTTCCTTTTTCGGGAATGGTGACAACTTCAACGGCATAAGGTGATTGTAACCTTTTCGAGGGAAGGAGATGATGCAGTACTGATGATGTAATGTTAGACTTTAGTTGTCTCGGTTTAAGTTTAGGAACCGAAAGTGTAGATGCCGGTGTTATTTCCTTATATTTTTCCTTAATAGGTAAGGCAGCATTGGTGATGGAAGAAGTGGGTGACGAAGAAGTGGTTCCATGTGAGGGAGATACTTCTGGTACAGTAGTTGTGGGTGTAACTATTGTAGGAAAGGAAATGGGAAGATTCAGAATCGAAGATGCCTCCATTGGTAAAGATGTTGGTATGACTATAGGTATATTTACCAATGGCATAGTCACGGTGAAAATGGGAGAAACAGAAGTAGATGTATTCGTTGTGGAAACTCGAAGGGATGTAAATGTTTCCAGCATCGAAAGAATTTCTGATGACGAGACAGATGAGGATGAAACTGTCTCTGGCATAGATGGAAGATCAGATAAAGAGGTAGGGAGAGATGAATCCATCTCTAATAATGAAGAAATATTCAAAGACAAATTGTCTGAAGATGGCAGAATTTCAGAATTTAACAGAGTGGGAGGAAGTTATGATTCGGTCGATGTGTTTGTAGATGGCTTAGTTTTAGAGGAAGATTATTCAGTAGAGATGAATTTGATAGTATGAGTGTTTGGTTTTTGAGACCCTGAAACATCATTATTAAGGTAATGATTGGGAAAAGGTTGTTTAAAGACATCAAGTGCCTGATTTGGGGGAGCATTTGGGTTATCTAGAATGAGATCACCTTTATCAATGATTTTTTGGACAAGATTTTTGAAGGCCTGACATCGTTTAATGTCATGGCCTTTGGTTCTATGATAATGACAGAAGGAATTTTCCCTATACCAGAATGGACGTTCTTGGCTCTCAATAAAATTTCTAATAGGGGGAAGTTCGATCATGTGAACTTCCAACATTTTTTCCAAGATAGAAGCATATGATTCCCCCAACGAAGTAAAAGATCAAGATGACGAGGGTCCTTTTCGAGAAGATGAGCATTCTCTCCATGGTGTTTGATTAGAAGTGTTATTGACTCGTCATGTTTTTAATATGATAGCATTGGTGGATCCCTGATTCTTGTCTTTGTTAGAAGTGGAAGGGTTTTATTTTGTAAACCGAGAAAAATCTGGTTTAGATTTAGAGTGAAGTTTTAACTTCCCTTGTTTAATGGCATGGGACTCAAGTTTGCGTGCCATCGTAAAGGTTTCTTGAAATGTGTGAAAGGTTTGAATCCTTAAAGTGGAAGAAATATGATTAGCACAAGATTGAGTAAACAACTCGATCTGTTGAGATTGAGGGAGGGAAAAATACAATTGATTTATTATACCTCTCCACCAAGTGACAAAGTCTGCAATAGACTTGTCATCGAATTGATGAATGTTATAAAGATCTGTAATCAAGATCTTATGTGCAATATTTATTGAAAAGTTTTCAACAAACATCTGAGCTAATTGAGAGAAAGAAAACAGGGAGTGTTGAGGAATGTTATTGTACCAGTCTAAAGCAGGCCCTGCTAGAGACATAGGGAAAGTGTAGAGCATAAGCTCTTGATCCTAGACTATAAGGTAGCAAGCATTTTTGAATGCTCACAGGTGATGTTGAGGATCCTCCCGACTATGAAATTTTGAGAACTTGGGAAGTTCCCATTAGGGAGGATAGGGCTTAAAATCCACTGATGGATGAATTGGTTCATTACACACTTCTTCAAAAGATTATGAAGGGCGAGCCCCTTTGGTGGAGGCTTCTAGGTCTGTGATTTTCTTGAAAACAATTTGGATGACATCCGATTGAGGAGTAGGTATGTTGGTATGTCCTGCATAAGAAGTGAATGGTAGATTTTTTTGAGGTGTTAATGAGGGATTCATCTGTTGATTAATAGGATGATAAGAGGAATAACTAGGCATTCTGGGTGATGCCTAATGAGGTACTTGTTATGAAGGAGCCTGCATATGAATAGGATGTGAGATGATAATTGGTTGAGAAAAAGGTGGTTGAATGAAAGACAGAGTCTGTGATTGGTAGGCTCCTACACTTGTCGAATGAATCGGAATGGGTTGAGGAACATGGGTGTTTATTTGAATGGACATGGTGGGGAACAAAGTCTAAATGAGGATTTTGACTGCTGGATTGGTTATTAATGGTGCTGACGCCAGAGGATTTGTAAAGGTCACTGTCGTTGGAACACTAGAACAAAGGCCAGATGGAGGATGAGAAGAAGAAACCAATTGACTCGTAGAAGGGGTTGATTCATAGAGGTATTGACTGTGAGATGCAATAGATGGCTTAGAAGAATTAACAGTAATCCATGAGAGTGCAGATGCACCCATCATAGCTAAAGAAGAGGGCCTCTTGAAGGTAGGTTGTGGAGTAGCCGAGGTAGCCGTGACACTAGGAATAGGCAAGGTCATTTGAGAACTAGTTGACATGGTCAATGGAAGAGAAAAAGGAGGCACAGATGCGCCACCCTCTTCCATGGTTCGAGGTGAGAAAAACTATGCTAACTATTCTATAAAATCCTGAGATGGCTCATGAGAGTAATCATAAACTTGCTAGGTTGGTGGTCCCTGATTAGATATTCAAACAGACTTATGCACTATATAGTCCATAAGGGCTACCGGATTGTGATCAAGGAGCACCTGAAATTTGGGATCTCCATGAGGAATATACTCTATATCAGAAGTAGATGATACCTCTGAAGGACTAGGGGAAGCTAGATGTGATGGGATCGCTTTAGGATGATAGAAAGGATTATATGACCAAGATGGGGAACCAACTAACAGTGGTCCTAAGGAAGACCCGAGGGGTGCCGAAACATCCACATTAGTGGTGGTCTCGGATAAAGAAGGGGCCAGTTGAGCCATTTTTCTAGATTGTAACTGGGTGATGACCGTCATAAACAAACAGAAATATAGAAAAAAGGGAGATTGTCCTAACTAATGCACAAACAATTCAAGCAGCGTAGGTGATTATCTCTTTTAAGTTTTCATGCTTTTAAGAAAGAAAATATTAGGGAAGGATTTTTAGAATAGGAACTACTCAGATAGCCAAACTAAGGATGGTTTGGGGAATGTTTTGGTGAGGAGTCCCGAAGGCACTTCAGTAAAAGACCGGTACGTGGCTTGATATAGGGGCCTACCCCTGCACTTCACACACCGCTGCGATAAGGGATTCGGGTGCTTTACCAATATATACCAGAACTTTTGTGAGTTTATAACACGGCCCGAGTACTATGTAGGATCTTCCTCTTAGATGTCACTTCCAAGTAGGCGAAGCCAGGGAAGGAATTTTTGTTTAAATGCTTAATACCTAGTGATTTTGGCTTTGTGTGCAAGGGTGAAAAATAAAAATCAAATAGTGTCACTACCGATTTTGATCAATTTTCCAGCCTATTTAGAAAACTAGATGAAGAACATACAACAGAAATGATAAAGAAAAAGTTCTTTTTAAGCACTAAAGATGAGGTGTTTGATTTCGATGAAGACAAGTTAAACAAGTTCTTTCCCAAATGCAATTAAATTCCTTTTAAGCATCAAAATCAAAATGTTTGAATGTGATAGAAAACAAACAAACAAGTTCTTTTTAAGTTCCTAAAAAGGAGAAAACACCGTAAAAGAGGAATACTTGTAGATTTAGCTCTCCAAGGTGTGTGGACTTGAAAAAGTGTGTTGTTGAGATCTTCCCCTCAAACAATCCCACGAACAAGAAAATTTCTCCGCAAGAAAAGGTTAAGTAAACACACAAAAAAATCTAGAAAGATATATCCAGATAATAGTAGAATGAAAATTTCTATTTCAAGGAACTAAAAAACTTTCAAGAAAATAACAATTTTTGCATAAAGAGATGGATCAAAAATGCAATCTTGAAATCAAATGAAAGATTTATTAATCTTTGAAATAGGAATTGGAATTTAGTTTTGCAAGAAAGAAGAAACTTTAACTTTGCAAATTATAAATGAAAGAAGCAAGACCAAAATGAAGGAAATGCTACGGAGAACTGATGAAAAGTAGTGAAGAAATAGAACAAAAGCTCAAAACTGGAAAAGAAATGAACTTACCAATAAGGGACTTTGGTTGGGTCCCACCGGGCATGCTAGAATGTAGATCAAGAATTTCCGCGCTTGTTACCTGTGCAAGTTAATGTACCAAACTAAACACAAAAACCCTGAAAAACTCAAATGAAATCAATACCTGATAGATAAGACAAGATCTGAAGATGTAGATGGAAAAGAAAGCCGATGTAGACAAGACAAGTGCACATGAGCAATCCTACAAGCAGATTCGAGAAACCTATGAGAAACAGATTCTTGACAAAAAATACAACGTTAAAATATATTTGGGTGGACTACCCGAAAAGTGGGTCCGGGAAGCAATAAGCTCCCTCGGCAGATGTCAGTCCACGTTTTCAATTAAAGAAAGAAGCATACATGATAAAATATGTAAATGTCTAGATTTTTTTGATTAAAAATGACAGACATAATGTAAACAACAGACAGAAATCAATAGAAAATAGGAAACTGTGAAAACAATGTTAGATTTGTGTTACCTGAATTCTTTTACCTGTCCACAGGTAGATCAGCATCGATTAGGAAAATCAGCGTCGACTGAGATAGGTCGGCGTCGACTAGAGAAAATCGGCGTCGACTGTGACCGGTTGGCGTCGACTAGGGGAAAATTGTAGGAAGATTGAGAAATGGAAAATGAAAGTTAGATCGTCAATGTCCACTGGATCTGCAGGAGCCTTTGGGATGCTGACAAAGCTCCACCTTTGCTAGACGCAGGAGTAGAGTCACCAAGAGATCAATGGAGGCTTGCGATGTCGATGTGGTAGGAGCAGAGTAATGATACTCCTCTCAGGGATTGATTTGGATGGAATTAGCTTTTGCTTGATAGATAATGCTTAGGCTTGATGTTCAGAACTCTCTGTCATTCTTTCTGTCTAACCAGAACTAAATTTGGCCCTGTATTTGTAAATCAGTGCATTGACTGAGATGTAATCGGCACCAGTGCTTCCAAAAAATGGCGTCGACCGAGTACCAGTCGGCGCTGATCAGGGAACAGACTCCCAAAATGGCCAAAAAGGATGATTTTTGGAAAGATGCAAGTGATCCCTCCACCTCAAATATGGGAAATATCCCACTGCACGGTTTGGGAGGAGGAGAAATAGGGGGGATAGATGGATAGAATTGATATGGGAGGTTAGGAATTGATATGGGGTAGATAAGTGGTTAAGATACATGTAAAAAGTGTAATTAAATAGTTAATATTTAATTATCTATGGGTAAAACATAATGGGGTGAAATAAATTTAGGATAGATTTTTAAATCAAATATTTAAATAATACCCTAAGGGAGAAGTGGTGATATAAACATGTGCCCCAGGTTACCCGAGAAGGTAAAAGAACGTGGGGGACACTAAATTGGGTAACCAATTTTAGGTGTCTACACCTTCCTTCTGTGATGGGAGTAAAAATGACTACATCTTGGTTCCGTTGCTGGGACCTCTTTTCAAAGTAATAGTGGGATATAACATACATCACGATCTGTGTAATGAGTAATGACAGAGCAATTAACATTAGAAAATGTTGAATCATGGTTCAAGAGCACGGAGGATGAATTTTCTACAGAGATTCAACACTAGACCTAAGTTTAATGCATGTAGATGGGTAGAAGAGAACATCTACCACGATTTTATGAGACCTTCTTCTACTGGCTTCCCAGCTAGAACTCATATGAATGAGCGTTGGGCGAGGAAGCTATGTGTCTAGGATTAGATTTGGCATTATGGATCGCATATGTGGACCAAAGAAGACTACCAAAGGATGAGATGACTGCAAATTTGACGTGGAAGCGCATGTTGTAGATCATTGGTGGAGAGGATTACTGGCTAGCTACACTCTAGAGAATACCATTTATACGTATTCTTGATCTAGAGGTTGCTGAGTTTTACATTTCTATGAGAACCTAGAGGAACGTTTCCACGTGTTATTCCTCTAGCTATGAAGATATTGATGGTTACCATGTAGTTTAGAGTGCATTCCCAATGGCTAGCTAAACCATGTAATGAGAGACTACCTAAGTGAGCTTGGGTGGAGGAAGATGGAAGATCATCACGATAGAGAAAAGAAGGAAGAGAGATGGCTCAAATATAGCATGAAGTGTGTGGAAGCCCACCTATTGACCAGACGATGTGAGGTTGGTTAGTGTGATGGATCTTTGGAGATAGACGTTGATGGAAGTCTAGTTGAGGTTCATCGTTGGAAGTGATTGATGGACACCTGAGCAGATATAATGCTTCCCCATCTTGGCAAGCTTCGTGAGGGAGACCGCTTCAGCTTCTAGTGAGAGTTCGTCACATGTTAGAAAGGAGAATCGTTGATGCATATCTGAACCCACCTTGTGACCGAGCACTGGCACTTGGTTTTTCTCAAACCAGATAGAAGCATTATTGACCCAATTGACTATTAGTGGAAGAGAAAAATCTGTGCCTATTAGATACATTTTTTCAGATTCCTTCTTCTAAGGCTGAACATATTCTAGTATTTAGAGGAGTCTTTGGATAAGGAGAAAGTGTACAAGCTTTTAGTCTCACTATCAGGGAGTCAGCGTGGGACACAATAGCGATAGCGGGGTGCTATCAGTAACACGACTCGGCATACACTTTAGTGGGATCATGGGGGTGTTTGGCATAGCTCCTAGGAGGCCCTATTAGGACCCAGTGGTTTTGGTGCATCTGGTGGCTCTAGAGGCACATGACCTAGTGGATCCAGGCGGTGGAGGAAACACTTAGAGGGAACCAAGGCTCTGGCTCATGAGGATACAGGACCCCAGCCACCACCTCAGGTATTCTTTGAAATGTCTCTACATTTTCTAGATTATAGAGGCATTGAGGATGCTATGCGGAACATGTTCACAAGTGTGAATTTATATGGCATGCAAAGGGTATCACAACACCAAAGTGGAAGGCTAGTTAGTTTGTAACGAGGGTTGGGTTTCTAATCTCTGATCTAGGTGGGATGAAACAACTAGATCAGAGATTAGATAGGAAATATGACCCTTATAAAATGGTAGTGGATTATACTACTTTAAAGAATGCATTCTTGGCAGAGTTCCATATTCCTCAGTTTGAGCAGAAGAGCATTAGCACTTTGAAGGATATTCAACAAGGAAAGATAGAAGAGTGTGTAGGAGTATGATGTGTATTTTAAAAATATCTTGTCTAAATTATCATATGATATTCACCCTTCACATAGCATGCTTAGTGGTTTTTTGGAGGGCTGATCACATCTTTTAGAAGGGCCTTATCTCATAAAACTTTTACAAACCCACACGAGGCATTGGAGGTATGCCCTACGTGTACCGAGGATGTTGGTAGTAATCGATACTGGTGTTAGCCCAATTCTTGGAGACTCAAATTGTTGTACTATGGCCAAGCAGTTGGAAAAATTATTCTATGAACTCATCCCATGCGACTCACAATGGTTTGTGGTGAACAGATTGTGAAGTAGAGGGGCACGTTAAGGATAGTTTCCCCCAGAGGACAATGGTGCACGCTATGAAAAAAGATTGTGAAATTTTTCATGGGGACCATGATGCAAGTAGATGTCCCCTTGGTACAATGTGCATAATAAAGAAGAATGTATCTTGTTATTACAAAATTTGTACCTCTATAACCCATGATACTAAGGAATGTAGGCTCATTGATCAGATCCCATGAGCCCATTGATCATGGGGTGTTTAAGACCAACATTGCCAGTGGTTTTAAAGGTGATGATCGCTGTTATAAGGAGCACGTCGATGGAGGCACGTGCATGGAAGGGGATTTTCAAGGAGGATACCATGGTCCAGATAACTGCCAATGAGGAAGGAGTGAGTTCCCACATGCAAAACTATGTTTCAACTGTGGTTCTACAGAACATTATAAATGTGAGTGCCCAGACCTGTTGTAGTGCTCGTAGTGTGAGGAAGAAGCATAAGTATGAGGAGTACCTAGAATTATTTGAGAATATGAATCAACGTAGCACTAGAAAGGACAAGGGGTGCTGCAATGGTCAGCATCAAGAAGGTAGACATATAGTGGATGCCTTAGGTAACATGGGATGTAGGTTTGGAACCTGTCTTGGTAACAACAAGGGTAGAAGTCGAGCTTGTAACGAAGAGGAAATACCAAGATAGAAAACCATGGGATTCAAGGGAAGAAGTGGTCATTTATGGAAAGTATCTAGATCTCGCGCATCAAAAGGAGATATATTAGGACACCATGGATGTTATTTGGAGTCTTACAAGGGGAGATCCAGTGTCTAAAGGCAGAAATCCAGGAGGGAGGAGAACAAGGAAGGAGAGGTCGAGGCACAAAAGGATGACCTACATGAGGTCAAGGAGGTGTGTAAAATGCTATGATGCAAGGAGAATATTAATCCCTTACTAGGATCTTGGTTGAGAGAGAAGCTACCACGTGCCAGAGAAGAGCACAAGAGACATGTCTTGCACATGTAAACCTTACCCCGTCACAGCCTTGACTATGACAAGGAGATTACATTGAATGCAGTCATGTAGATGGATGGCTCCTTAGCAATATCCTGCATTGACATAAGCGCGGAGGTTAATGTTTTTACTTTGGATGCATGGCATCAGATGGGAAGACCTATATTACAATCATCTTCAAATGTGTTGTATATGGAAAACAAGACTGAAGGAAATGCCCATCGGTGTCTTGAAGGATGCAAGTTATTACTATCCAGGGAGCCAAGTTCACTAGCAGACTTCAAAGTTCTTAGCACTTGCATTGAGGCAGGACAATTTCCCAACACTACTTGAGTGCACCCTTGGTGTTACAAGAACAATGCAGACCTTCGAGTTCAACAAAGGGTACATCAGCTTTCAAGAACAAAGGAGGAATGAGTCATTATACCTCTGACTGATGGGAATTCAACACCCTATATTGAACCGTTAGGGGAGGAAGTTCTTAGATAGGATTTATGTGCACTCAATCAAAGACCTTGAGATGGTACACCCTGCTAATGGGGTTATCCAGTTTGAAGATGCTCAGTCAATGAGTGATACCACCAGTCATGAGCATGTGATAATTGGGCACATGGAACTTATGAATTGATCAAATGGAAGTTGAGAGGATTGGTGACAAAGGTAACAAAGGTGTGTATAGTTTGGATCTTAGGAGGAAAGGAGCTACCTAAGTATTCAGGAGGGGTCTTCCCTGAGATATTTTTGTAGGAGATGGAAGCTCAATGGAAGGAGGATAAGGAACAGAGGGGGATGTTAAGTTATGTCCTACTCAGCACAATGGCATGGTGGTGGGCTACACATTAGGAGAGCCTTTTGGAATGGTGCAAGGTGAGAATTGCTTTCTCTATCAGGTTCTCTAGAAGTAACGTGCCCACCGCCATCAAGGACTACCATGGTAAGGAACCTACCTATTTCTATATCCAAGATTATGAGAAGGTCTGGAGAGAAGGCGTGGAAGGTTTTCCATCATCCCTCTTGATACAAAAAATGTATTCTACACTAAAAGGTTATGTGTGCATGGTACATTCATTCTGAGACATGCCGCTAGATAGGGAATTGGCAAGAACTAGTAGCTGACCTCATTTAAACATTTGAGTATTAAAGTACTAAGCCATCAGTTGATAAGGAATTATAGGTTGTCAATCACCTTACCATGGGGGATAATGTCAAGGTAGAAGATAGGCTACTGGAGTTACTAGGTGGAATAGGTTTGGAGGCATGCTTTGAAGAAGAGGTAGAAGAAACATAAGAGATTCAGCTTGACCATTCATGTTTGGAAAAGGAAAAAGGGAAATTGGTATATGTTATTGATGGGGAGGAAGTAGAAATATTGGATGTTAAACATTCTGTAGGGATGCGTGAGGTAGTGGACAATGTTCATACTCGCGCATGCACCTACCATGAACCTTTAAAGATAAAAAAGGTTAGCATCAACTTAGGACAAGAACCTAAGGAAGCTATTATTAGAGATTAATGGTTAGAGAAGAAAGTCTCTAAGATCATTGATATTTCACGCGAATTTGACAATTTATTCCCACGCAAGTACCATGAGCTCAAAGGAATCCACCATTCCTTGGGGGAGATGAGGATAAAGTTGAAGGATGTTACACACCTGGTCAAGAATAGACCCTACCGAATGAATCCCGCTTTATGCGTGAAGGTAAAGGAAGAGATATACAAAATGATAGCATCTGGGATCATTGAATTTGTTGAAGAATCAGAATGGATAAGTCCAATGGTAATCGACATCAAGAAGGATGGGTGGATTAGGATCTGCATGGATTATAGGAAGATGAACATAGTTTGTTTCCTTAATCATTTTCCAACCCCCTTCACTGAAGAAATTTTGGAGGGATTCGTTGGGCGCAAAATCTATTCCTTTACAAATGGATTTTTCAGGGTACCACCAAGTCCGAATTACAAAGGAAGACCAAGAGAAGACAAATTTTTCCTCTAAGTGGTGAAATTTTGCATACATGGTCATGCCCTTTGGGTTAAAGAATGTGCCTACTGTTTTCTTGCGCATAGTGGTGAAGGCATTCCAGGACTTCATCCACAAATTTCTTTAGGTTTATTTGGATGATTGGATGGTGTATGGGTTAGTAAAAGACCATTGTGATAATTTGAGGATAATGTTTGAGTGATGTTGGCAGTTGACGATATCCCTCAACATTAAGAAGTATGTCTTTATTACACCCTTTGGGATGTTATTGGGGCATATCATATGTAAGGAGGGATTACTAGTAGATCCTACCAAGGTTTTGGTTATTGTAGGATTGGGGAAGCCTACTAGCTAGAGTGTGATGCATGGATTTCTTGGGCATATGGGTTATTACAGGAAATTCATCAAGGGGTATGCCAAGATCTTCGTGCCTTTAGAAGAATTTCTCAGACATAAAATTCCCTTCCATTGGGGAGAGGTGCAACAGAAGGCATTTGACACATTAAAGGATAGGCTTGTCATAACACCTATATTATGTTTTACATCTTGGGATAAGCCCTTCCATGTTCATGTAGATGCCTCAGGAACTGCCATTGGAGTAGTTCTTGCATAGTGAGGTGAAGGAATTATTGATCATCCTTTGTGTTTTGCAAGCAGGAAGTTGACACCAGTAGAGTAGAATTACACTACAACTGAGTGCGAAGGATTGTTAATGATCTACGTGGTTTACAATTTCAGGTAGTATCTACTTACAACACCCTTTGTATTTTACACTGACCACATGGAGTTAAAGTACTTGGTGAATAAGCTCGTTCTACAAGGGTACATATGTCGGTGGGTGCTATTATTTCAAGAGTTTGAGTTTACGGTACTTGTGAAACTTGGAAAGAGTAATTGTGGACCTAATCATCTGTCAAGAATTGATTAAGGGGAGGACGCGTAGAGTATTGAAGAGACTATGCCAAACACACAATTTTTTAGGTTGTGGTGCATGCCCTTGAATTTGGATGAAATTACAGTATTTCTAAAGGAAGGTGTGGCATAGGAAGGGATGAATACATTAGATAAAAAGAATCAGTTATCCATACACACCGCACCCTACATGTTGATTCAGTGGAGACTTATACAAGTTAGGGACGTGATGAAGTTTTGTACAAAGGTGTGTCTTAGAGCATGAGCACGTGGCCATCATGGAGGAAGCACACATGGAGGAAGTGCAGGTGGGCATTATGCAGGTGACATGCCACCATGCACGCAAGATATTAATGGCAGGTTTGTGGTGGGAAACCTCTGTACAAATATTGCATAGATATTATTGCAAAGCATTGTGACCATTGTCAGCGCATTGGTAAAATAGGAAGGAGAGATGAAATGTATTTGTGCCCTATTCCTAGCACTGAAGCCTTTTGAAGAAGTAGGGAGATAGAATTTGTGGGACCTATTGCACCAACAACGTGTAGGACTGGGTCATGCTATGTCATCACTTGCACATGGATTATCTCACAAGGTGGGCAGAGGCAACCCCAACTAAAGACTACACAGTAGCCACAATGACAAGATTTTTGTGGGAGAATGTTATCGCAAGGTATGGATGTTCTTTAAGTTTAACCAACAATAGGGGTACACATTTCTTGAATGAGACCATGAGGATCATGTTAGTAGAGTTCATGGTCACTCATCACAAGACTACACCTTATCACCCACAAGAAAATGGAATCGTGGAAGCATTTATCAAAATACTAAGTCATACCTTGACAAAAATTTGTGATGTCGGAAGACAAGATTGGGATGAAAAGGTATCAACCATATTATGGGCTTATAGGAAAAATTATAAAAGGCTGAACAAATCCATGTAATTTCAATTGTTGTTTGGCATGGAATTTGTTCTTCTGGTTGAATTCATGTTATCTTCTCTACAAATAGTATGCGCAAGAGGGATAGCTGATGAGCAAGCACTGGAAGAGAGAATTGATGAATTGATGAAGCTGGATGAAAGACGATCACTCACTAGGTGGAGCCAAACAAAAGAAAAATCAAAGAAAAAATCTTGGCATGATCGTCACATTAGGAATAAGAGGTTTGAGGTTGGGAACATGGTCTTACTATATGATTCTAAGTTTCTGCACTGTCTTGGGAAGTTGAAAGTCCATTGGTTGGGTCCCTATAAAATCTTGTACATCCTTGATTTAAGTGTGTGCCAATTACAAGTGTTGGATGGAATGAAATTTCCTAAACACTTCAATGGGAGTAAACTGAATCCCTACTATAAATAAGGCTTCTTGGTGTTTGTAAATAAGGTATTTTTACTAGTTAGTTTAGAATTTTCTTTATGCATTTTATTTCTTGTGTTTCCCTTTCACGTTGTTGTTTTTCTTTGCACCTTGGGTACCAATAACCTTGTTAATTTTTGAGGATTTTTGAATGCACAAAGGACCGCACATCATTTTAGTGTGGTGGGGAGTGATGTGAAGGAAATCATGGGTAAAGTGCCAAGGAATATTGTGTTGGAAAGCCTAGTTGAATGACCCTATTGAAAGAGGTGCATGCAAAGAAAATATGGAAAAGGATGGTTGGTGTGAAGATAAGGCTACTCTCAGATCCCACGTACAAAGAAGGAAAAATTGCATAAGAAACATGAGTTAGGTGAGAGAAAAAAACATGATAGAAGAAGTGCCTTCGGTGTCAATGATGTGTGCACAAGAGTCTACTGTCAAGATGGATTGGTTATGTGCCAGAAGATTGGAGGATTGTCCGTACAGGGTTGGGCACATGAGTTAAAGCACTAAAGTCAGAATTTGTTTGAAAAAGTCACATTAAACATTAAAAGTATGGTGGTAGATGAAGTAGCATTTAATGCTTAAAAATTGAAAACCTATAAATAAAAGATCAACGCATTTCATTATTCACTTTGTGTATAAGGAGAAAGAAACACTTTTTCATCTTTGTAAACTAGGGCTTCCAGAACTGATCCATGTGATGAAAAATTTGAAGAGGTTGAGCATGAGTAACTAGTTTGGATTTGTGAACCAGAAGGAATGGATTTCACGGGTGTAAGAGAAGTTGTGAGAAGGCACCGTCTTGTGAAGGAATTATCCCAGTTAGGGTTTGAACAACTAGGGCATGAGTTTAAGGAGTTTTCTTCACAAGTTCGAGATCTAAGGTTGGAGAGATTAGAAGAACATAGTAACAAGAAGTGATTGAAGTGATAAGAGGATCTAGACAATGGCACCAAAGAAACCAGTTGGCACAGCTAAGAAGGGAAAGGAAAAGGGCAAGAGAAAGAAACAAGAAATTGTCACACGTACAAATGAAGAGTGTTATGTAGAAATGTAGTACCCAGATGGATTGTTGCTAGGGAAGGAATGGGAGTCCCATCTAAGAAATATGTCAGTAAATGAATATAATCATTGTTCTAGCACAATCAAGAAGGAAATGGCACTGGAGTTAGTGTACCCAAAAAATAAAAGGACACCAGAGGGTTTTCCCATTTATAATGATTGTTGGTATCTAGATTTAATCTCCTTCACAACTTGAACAACATCATGCATTTGCACAAGACACTCAAGGGTAGATAGATGATTTGTATTCATTTGTAGCTAGGGAGCACATCTATCTGTCTTGTTGGCACTCAAGATTTGAGGGAGTGGATAGCACCTTCAAAAGGATCTTGATATGATCCTCACTATTTTAGGTTGTGCCTATCAACCAAGGCAAGAGAACCTATATTGCAGCCCTTGTATGGTAAAGGAGATTGATATATCCTTGTATTTTGCACATTGTGTGGGGATGGCCTTGGGAAAACATGATCAATTATCCATTATTCAAACTCAAAGGAGTTGTCACTACTAAATTATGGATATGATTTCAAGACAAGGCTAAGGCTGTTAGAGACAAAATAAAATCCTGATATGCTTTGTGCATTTTTGTGAATGGGTTGTATTCTTCTGTTAACACAGAATGCAATGCAAGGGTAGTATGGGTAGGATGAGTTATTTTGAATGAAATTTTGTTGGGAGATGTTTATAAAATATTAACTAGGGATTACTAAGTTCTTTGAGAACCTTTGCAAGAGATTTGCAACACCTAAATAGCAGAGGTGTTTCAATGGGTTTAAAATACTCCTTTAACTAGGATATGTGCACCAAATGGAGGCCAGATCTGCACTCTTCCACACAACCTTTGATAACCTGCCACAAAATCTTGAAGAAAAATACCAAAAAAGTATCTAGGAATCCCTATTTAATCATGAACTAAGGTGCACCCAAAGGTTTACAAACAATCCTAATATTCAAGGACAGTAAAATGATTTTAAATCTGTTTATCTTCTATCAGATGAAGGCTCTTCTGAATATAATATTGTAAATTCCATTAAACCATAAACAAGAAATGAGACCCTGTATGATCAAAGAGATCCTAAAAAAAATATTGCAACATGAGTAAGAAACACAAATTGAAAACATTCTGAGACATAAGCATACGCAAATTTTGCCAAGAGATAACACCACATAATCTAAAATTTGATCAAATACATCAAGAGGGGAATGATATAAAAACAATCTCAGAGCTTGTTGATGGATTCACAACTGAAACCAACTCAACATGATGAAATTTTATACAAAATGGAATTAAAAATGGATCTCAGGCGGTTTTTTCCAGAGAAATGGATTTCTTCCAGCTTTTGGTTGAAAATTCTAAGTCTTTTTTCTCTCCTCCTTACAAATACTTCAAAAATACATTTTATATCTCATTCTAGATTGGAACCTTTCTTCCCAAGTAAAGAATATGCTTAAGGGATCAAATTTGTTACAAAACCCTTCATCATTTCATGAAAATGATATCAAACTGTATAACAGCTCACATATTTCAAGGGATGCACAAAAATCTTAAAATATTGCATGAGTTTGGATCCTTATCCATCCCAAGGTCACATTTTTGGCGTTCAGGCATGCCAACATGATTTAGAAATCATTTTTTACCTTTTACCCTTTCAATTTTTACCTCTAAAATTTTTTATTTTCACCTTTCACATTTTTTACATCAGGCCAAAGAAAAAATGCATCAAAAACATCACAGATCATCAAATTATCTCATGAAAATTATGCCATTGTTCTCAAAAGGCCAAGGGGACTCAAAATCATATAAGGTCCAATGAATTTTGATGAAGAAATGTGATTTCCAAGCTCCTTGGAGCTCTCGTGGTGCCCAAAAATGAAAATGCACATTATCCGTTGATTTTGACCAACTTTTAATATCAACCTTACACGTGGATAATGTCATTTTTTAAAAAATAAGCTCAAAGACAACCTTCTGACCTTTAGATGGGGGGGACACATGTCACAATGTGATTGGATCAAGCTCTCATGCTTTAGAAAATTTTACAAAAAATCTCCACTTCTCCCCTGGACCTGCCATGTGTCCACATGTCGGACCTACTTGAAAAAGCGGACCAATTTTATGAATTTCACCACCCTTTTAAGAAAAGGAAAATTTTCTCAAAACACTCCGCAGGCCCGAACACCCACTCTCTTCTCTACCACATTGTGCCCTCTGAGTCACCATGGGGCCACGCCTCCAATTCTACCTTCAGACCTCCCTGCCAAATTTTGAAAAATTCAAAACTCATTGCAGGCCCACAATCTCCTTTTGTCTTCTTTGAAATTTACCACGTGTCCAACATGCATTGGCTGTGGAAGCTCGCCTTCAATTTTCTCTTTGAAACATTAGTCAAAATTTGTAAAATTTTCCAATAGTAACTCCAAGCTCTGAACCTCCACCCCTCCATTCACATTTCTTTGTATTTGGTAAAGCAGACAATTTTTTATTTTAAGTTTTTTGCCTCTAAAGGAAAAAATTCAAAACATTCCCACCAACTTGCTTCCTTGTTTCTTTCTTTTGGACACGTGTCCTATTTTCATTGGTTGCGGGACTTCAGCCTAAAAAATTACTTTCACCTTTTGAAGTTAAAAACTTCAAAGTTATTTCAAAACCTGCCTTCCAATTTTGGACTCTCCTAGACACATGTCCACTTCTCATTAGATGAGGAATTTTCAGGCTAAAATGTTCCTTTGAACATTTTTCAAAAGGAAAGAAAAACTTCTAAGTATAACCTGCCACCCACCAATCCTTTGACCAATCACAATGTGCCACATCGGCACTTTACTGTATTAAGCAGAGCCACGGATCACATTTTTCCCCTGGTCAAAATTTCAAAAGAGACAAGTTAGAAATTATTTCCCACATATCCATGGCCAATAAGAACCTGCCACATCACCGATGAGTTGCAAAGATGAATTTGATGGGCAGATGATGCCCATACGACCGTTAAAACATCAAAATTCAAATGATGCCCTAGAAATAAAAAATCTTCACAAGGATGGCATATTTCTTGATTTTAAGTCAATTAAAACATGATTTAACATTGTTTTCGACTTGGGGATTCAGATTTCACTTGAAAAAAATTGAGATTTGATGATTTTCAAGTTTTTTCACATTTTGACAAAGGAGAAATGACACAGCCCATAAAAATGAAGAAATTAGGGCACAAATGGGGGCAAATTTGGAAAATTATTTCAAAACAGGGAAAAACAACAACATTATGAGCATTTGAAAGTTTTAAACTAGAGAAATTGAGTTTGCAGACCATCCAATTGACCAGTGAAATGTTTCAAAGCAGAATTTGACATGAAAATGTTAAGGCACATTATGAAAACTCAATAATGGGACCAACATTGGCTCTTGCTTGGGGATGGGCACTCTCGGTGAGTGCCACAAGATCAAAACATAGATCAAGTGCCAAAAACCATTGGGTAAATGAGTTAAAACATAGGGCAGCCCAACAAACCAGAATTACCACAAAAAATGGACTGAGAAAACGGGCCAAAAATGGTTGCTAATAATAAAAGGGAAAACCACACACCAACCAATATCAAAAAACAAAGCAAGAATAAAGACTATACAAATATAAAACTTGTGCATACCTCACTAGGGGATTTAATCCAAGAAATGTTTTAAATGTCTTCCATTAACAAGTAGTTCCAACAATTCCCCATCTAGATCTTTGAGGAAAAAAGTGTGCTCACCAATTCTGATGTCAATGGCATAAGGTCCCATCCATAATGCATCAAACTTTCCATGCCTACCCTTGTCTTCATGCCTACTATCCCATAGCAAAACCAGATCTCCAACATTAAAGGCTCTAGGAGTGACCTTCTTATCAAACAACCTCTTCAATTTCTCTCTAAATCTGATATGCCTTTGATGAGAGGCTCTTCTCTCTTCATCCAACTCAATGATCTGATTGATTCTTGATTCATATGGGCCATTTTCTTCATCTTCCAACTATTGGGAAAACTAAAAAGTGGATAATTACAGGTATAAGGGAAGGAAATCCTGATTTCCATACACCAATTCAAATGGGATCTTACTAGTTTCTCTTTTAGGAGTTATTCTATCAGCTCAAACTGTAAATTTCAATTGCTCTCCCTATTTCTTCTTGTTGATTTCCAAGGTCCTTCTAACAATCTTGAGCAAGTTCTTGTTACTGAACTCAGCTTGTCCATTTCCTTATGGATTGTAGTTTGAAGAATAAGTTAGATTGATTCCATATTCATTGCACATTGCCATCAAAGGCTTGGCTCTAAAGCACATGGCATTATCAGAAACAATTTTAACTTGAACTCCAAATGTGCATATGATATGATTTAACAAGAAATCCATTACCACTTGGTGTGTTGCCTTTCTAGATTGAATTACCTCAACCCACTTTGTAAAATAATCAGTTGCTATAATGATCCATTTATGACCAGCACTAGAAGGATCTGAAATCTCACCAATGAAATCCATTCCCCATTGTTTGAAAGGGGCTTCAACTAATACAAGCTGCAAAGGAAGGGATCTTGAAGCTTTTAGTCTTCCAGAGAAATGTTGGCAACTATCACACTTTCTAACCAGCTAGGTTGCATCTTTAAAAAGAGTAGGCCACCAATAACCAGCTCTTAAAATCTTATGTGCTGTCACTCTCCCAAAAAAATGTCCTCCACAAACTCCCCCATGGAAATCAACAATCAACTTGGGAGTTTCATCTTCAGTTATGCATTTCAAGAGGACACCTTCAGGGTTCTTCCAAGCCAGCCCAAGGTCTGTTATGATATATTTTTGAGAAGCCAGCTTGAGGGCTCTTTTCTGATTTTTATTTAAATGACTAGGAAATCATAGGTGTCTGAGATAGAAAATCACATCTTTGTATCACTCAAAATTTACCAACTTTACAAGAACATCTATCCTTTCTTCCTCTAGTTGATTCACTTCCACATTTTGCAAGTTGCTCTCAGCCATGAGCTTGACAAGACCCAAACCTCTTACTAGCTTTTTTTTTTGGATATCCATATCATATTCTTGTAATTTGTTGACCCATATACATCTCTTGCTTGATATCTCCATGTTTGATAAGATGTCTTTAACCATGGTGTGGCGGACATAAGCAACAACTTTTGAACTCAATATATAGGGCTTGAAAATCTTTGTTGCTTTCACCAAGGCAAACACTTGTTTTTCCATGATTGTATACTTCAACTTAGCTGCATGTAAAGCCTTGCTAAAGAAGGAAATAGGCCTCTCAGCTCTATTCTCATCCTTTTGTAACAAAACTAAAGTAATAGTGAATTTAGAGGCAAAAGAAAAGATTTGGAAAGGCCTCTTATAGTTTGGGGCTGCCAAAATAGGGGCATGATTAAGTGCATCCTTTATTCATTCAAAAGCTTGAATGGCATCCTCTTCCCACCTGATAACATGATCCCTTTTTAACATGCTTATGATTGGAAGATTTATCTCAGCAAAATTGGAAACAAACCTTCTAATAAAATTGAATGGCCAAAGAAAGATTGGATACCTTTCTTGGTTCTTAGGATAGGTACTTTGCTGATTACCTCCACTCTCTCAGGGTCTATCGTGACACCATCCTTAGATACAATATGTCCCAGAAACTTGGCCTTTTGCATGCCAAAATGACACTTTCTTTGGATTAAGAGAAATTCCATACTCCCTACATCTTATCAGCATCTTCTCTAGGTGTTGTAAATGATCTCCTCACTGCCTTGAAAATACAGTCACATCATCTTAGTAAACTATAATAAATTCATTGATGTAACCAACAAAGGCAACATCCATTTATCTTTGAAAAGTGGAACCAACATTCATCAATCCAAAGGGCATCCTTACAAAAACATAAGTTCCCCAAGGCGTAGTGAAGGATGTCTTAAGTCTTTATGATTCTTTAATAACCACCTGATTGTATCTAGAGAAACCATCCAAAGTAGAAAGCATTTATGACCCTGTCACAAGCTATAACATATTTTCCATATTTTTCAAGGGATAGTTGTCCTTTATGGAGGCTTTATATAAATTTCTAAAATCCACACAAAGTCTGATATCTCTGTTCTTCTTTCTGACTAGCACAAGGTTTGCAACCCAATATGAATACCTAGTAGGCTGAATGATACCACCATCTCTCAATTTCTTTAAATCTTCCTATATTTTCATGGAGAAAAGTGGATTAATAGGCATTTGTCTCTATTTGAATGGCTTAGTTTTGGCTTAAAGAGGAATCTCATGTTGGAACAAATCTTCTCTATATGCTTTTATCTCTGAATAAGACCAAGCAAGGCAGTCTTGATATTTCTTTAAGAGTTAGGCATAGGACTATTTTTCCTCTTTACTTAAATTTCTGCCCAACCAAATCTTCCTTTGTTTATCCATGGTTCCCAAGTCATGCTCTTCCACATCCCTTGAAGCAGACATCTTTCTATTTAAGATGCAATTAGCATTGTTAAAATTTGCCTCAAGTGCAATAAGACCTTTAGGAATGGTATTTTTTTTCAATTAGATAATATCCTTGTAAAATAAAGTTTTTCTCCCTTCATTCATGCATACCATTGGTTCTCAATCAATGTTCTGGAAAGAAAACTCACCTTGGCATTGTAAGAATCTCAACACTTGGGCATCATCATCAAAAATCTGCCAATGTTTCACATTATCTGGGATAGCTGGCCTTGTTAGCACTTTAATGTTATATTCAAAAAAGGGTGAAATGGTACAATTGTTAAATCTAGAGCCAAGTATAGCCAACTTATCAGTATCAGCATTAAGACTTCTATCATGGTAAACAATGTTAAAGGAATCAAACATTTCAATCAAGTCCCAGACAACATGCTTATATTGTTTCATATGCTGATTTTTTGTAGCATACAGTTTTCTTATTTGTTTGAAAACCAAATCTGAATCTCTTTTTGCAACAATTTCCTTCACTCCATACTTCCATGTAATTCTTAACCCCAACAACAATGCTTCATACTTAGTAACATTGTTAATACATTCAAAATTACGTTTGGAGGAAAAAGCATACTCTTCTAAATTAGGAGAAAGCAGAACTATACCAGCACCATTTCCAAATTTGGAGGAAGCTCCATCAAACAAAAAAGTCTAGGGAGATCCTATCATATCAAGGAATTCCATCTTGTGTTCTTTTCCATCAGCAAAACCAATGAAATTCTCAGCGTATACATCAGAAAACAACACTTCATAAGAAGCATTGCTGGGGTCTTCGATCAAGTGCAACATCTTCTTTTCACCATAAGAGTTTGACAAGGCTGCCCTCAATGGGAATGGTGGCAAAGGACATGTCCATTTGAACACTACCACCAACACTTGCAGCCCATTTTCTTGACAAAAGCATACCCCATTTGGTAGGTCAATCAACAATTACAACATCAAGTTTCAAGTTTTTACCCGGATAGGCTGCAAGTTACACTACTAAACCTTTCAAACAACCAACAACTGGCACTTCGCTTGAATCCATGGCTGTACATTTCCCATATGCTACTTTCACTTTGATATCCAACTCATTCATGAAATTTTAGAGGCATGACATTACATGATGCACCAGAATCAAACATGCAATTGTGAAGTAACCTATCTTTTATGAGAAAATTTGTGAAAAATGGATCAACATTCATTTGGGAATCAACCAAAGATGTCCCCAAATATAATTCAAGTTCCTCTCCAAGATCTTCCACTGGTGGTGGTGTTTCAAGGCTAGTAAATATTTGAAGAGGAGTCTCAACAACATTTACATTTCTGCTTGGGGTAATATTCTCTTCTTTCAATCCCAAGTACTCAAATGCTCTCTTCTTATGCTCAGGAATTCTAAGCAACTCAATGATGGGAACACTCACTTTAATTTGGCTCAATACTTGGGCAATATCATATGGAACACTCTTTGGTAAGATAACATTGGAAGGGAAAAAAGAAGGTTCATTAGATGGAGAAGTATTCTTGGCATCCTGGGCATGAAGAGGACTGATATTTTTGCATGGGACAAGATGGTTCTTGGAAAGTGTTTCTTTTCTAGGATTATCCTTTGGAATGTTTGTGAGCAAGGGTATCTTTGGCTTGGCTTGAGGACCAGCTCCTCTAACAACTTTACTTCTAGTATTATACTCTTTCTATTGACCAACCACAACATTCATTAACAATTGTCTATCTTCCTCTGAAGGAATACCACCATCATACTTCTTGATCATTAAAGCCCTTAGCTATTCAAATTCATTATTAGGGATTTTAAAGGCCTAAACTACATCTACATCATGATCTTGGGGAAGATAAAGAAATGATACCCTCTTTATGTAATCCCAAAAGGTTACAATAGTCTTTGCACTTATCACATTTGTTGATGTTGCTACTTGTTGTGAGCCTGAAGAGCTGCCCATCATCCATTTTATCTTCATTATCATCTTCAATAAATTGCTGGTCCATTTCACATGGAGGATGAGGAAGAAAACATCTATCACACTAATCCATATCAACAACCTCCTGAACAACATCAACTCTTCTAGTTAGAGGGCTAAGCACCACTCTATTTTCACATGCTTGGGGTTATCTATTTCCTCCACCAATAATCCCTTTACCTCTATCATCTTGTCTTTGATCACCCCTAGGATGATTGCCAAATCTATCATGGTTTTGAGTTCTTTGTTGTCCTTGTGAAATTTTCCCAATTCCTTTCTCAGCCCAGGCTAATTTGTAAGAAATTTCTTTGACATCCCCTGCCAAAGTCTTGACAACATCTTCTAAATCAGCACCCTTGCTAGCTTGAGGCTTCTCAAGGTTTATCAGCTTCACACCATCCCTCTTAAGTGGTTTACCAATAGCTTTAATATTATTTTCAATTTGAAGTGCCATGGTAAAAGCTTGCCTCAAGTTTGTAGGATTTTTGTCTCTCAAGTAATAGGCTGCCTTTTTATCAAATGCATCTGCATATTTGATCAAGAAATATTCATCAAAAGGCCTCAAGATGATAGGAAGCCTTCTCAATGTTTTGTTAAATCTTGTATTGAAGTCATGGACTATCTCATTCGGGTTCTTTTTGATATTCTCAAATTTAGACAAAAGAAATCTAGGATCAGTCATGTCACCATATTGCAACCTAAATGCATTTTTCATCTCAATCCATGAATCAATAGAGTTATCAGGTAGAGCCTTGTACCAATCCCTAGCATCTTCTTCAAGTGTATGGATAACAAACTTGATATATACATTCTCAAATTCTATCTCAAAATCTTCCATCATATTATCAAACAGTTTGAGATGCTGATCACCAGTAATGGCATTATTACCTTGGAATTTTGGCAACCTATTTTTGACATCTTGTGGGAAAGAATTTGGGTAACCATCCATTCCTCCAAAATTTATAGGACCAAAAGTGTTAACAAAAAATGGAGGTCTATGGTGATCCATATTGTTTGGTGGGGGTGATCTTGGAGGTGAAACAAATTGGTGAGGAGTACAATATCCTTGGGGCTCAAGAATGTGATTCACAAGATTGGTATCTTCTAAGTGTTGATTTCCTTGGGAATTTTTATTTGAATTAAAACACAGAGGTGTAGATTGGAGAAGGAACTTACTAGGTAAAATAGAAGGACCTTCACCAGAGGATTTCGTAAATTAGAATCACTTGAAAAAGAGTGATAGTCTTCTACTAAAGGTTAATCTCTCTCACCAATGACTATATATTTGTCTGATGTCTTACCTTTAACCACTTTCTAAATGCTTCTCCCTTCCAACTCTAAGTTTCTTAAGTCTGAGAACAATTTTTTTTATTCTTTAAGGAAGAGAGATCTTCTTCCCTCTAGTTTTTGTAGAGATCAATAACACAAATAAATGAAAAAAAGCTCAAGACACTGGTATTTCTAAATTCAAATCAGCATGGAGTCGCCACTAAGGAATTTCACCTCGGTTGTGCAAGGATGCACTAAAATAATGGTGTCAAATTCTTGCTAATACTGATAACTTTGCAAGGATCTGTAAATAAGATATTCCTATTCTTAAATCAACAAAAGAAAAAGCAACCAAGCTGGATAAACTATTGGTAAATGAAAAAGAGCAGGTTGAGCTTGAAATTTTTGCCTAAAACTTACATATCTGAAGTACAAAACAATATTCCAAGAATGCAACAGCTCAGATACTTGAATATGCAAATGCTCAAACCCCTCAAACACTCAAAAAAAACCAAGAAATTGCAAGAACTCAATGGCAATGGTGCCACTCAGGTGTTGGTATCCAAATTTAATCTTCCTCACAACTTGAACAACATCATGCATTTGCACAAGACACTCAAGGGTAGATAGATGATTTGTATGTCATTTATAGCTGGGGAGCACATCTATCTGGCTTGTTGACACTCAAGATTTGAGGGAGTGGATAGCACCTTCAAAAGGATCTTGATCTAATCGTCACTATTTTAGGTTGTGTCCATCAACCAAGGAAAGAGAACCTATATTGCAGCCCTTGTATGGTAAAGGAGATTGAGATATCCTTGTATTTTACACATTATGTGGGGATGGCCTTAGGAAAACATGATCAATTACCCATTACTCAAACTCAAAGGAGTTGTCACTACTAAATGATGGAAATGATTTCAAGACAAGGCTAAGGCTGCTAGAGACAAAATAAAATCCTGATATACTTTGTGCATTCTTTTGAATGAGTTGTATTCTTCTGTTAACACAAAATGCAATGCAGGGGTGGTATGGGTAGAATGAGTTAGTTTGAATGAAATTTTGTTGGGAGATGTTTAGACAAGATTAGCTAGGTATTACCAACTTCTTTGAGAACCTTTGCAAGAGATTTGCAACACCTAAATATCAGAGGTGTTTCAATGGGTTTAAAATACTCCTTTAACTAGGATATGTGCACCAAATGGAGGCCCAGATCTGCACTCTTCCACAGAACCTTTGATAATCTACCACAAAATCTTGAAGTAAAATACCAAAAAAGTATCCAGGAATCCCTATTTAATCATGACCTAAGGTGCACCCAAAGGTTTACAAACAATCTCAATATTCAAGGATAGTAAAATGATTTTAAATCTATTTATCTTCTATCAGACGAAGGCTCTTCTGAATATAATATTGTAAATTCCATTGAACCATCAACAAGAAATGAAACCCTATATGATCGAAGAGATCCTAAACACAAGATTGCAACATGAGCAAGAAACACAAATTGAAAACATTCTGAGACATAAGCATAAGAAAATTTTACCAAGAGATAACACCACATAATCCAAAATTTGATCAAATACATGAGTAGGGGAATGCTATAAGAAAAATCTCAGAGCCTGTTGATGGCTTTACAACTGAAACCAACTCAACATGATGAAATCTGATACAAAATGGAATTGAAAATGGCTCTTAGGTGGTTTTCTCCAGAGAAATGGATTTCTTCCAGCTTTTGGTTGAAAATTCTAAGTCTTTTTTCTCTCCTCCTTACAAATGCTTCAAAAATACATTTTATATCTCATGCCAGCTTGGAACCTTGCTTCCCAAGCAAAGGATATGCTTAAGGGATCAAATTTGTTACAAAACCTTTCATCATTTCATGAAAATGACATCAAACTGTTAAACAACTCGCATATTTCCAGGGATGCACAAATATCTTAAAATATTGGATGATTTTGGATCCTTATCCATCCCAAGGTCAATTTTTTTGCATTCAGGCATGCCAACATGCTTTAGCAATCACTTTTCACCTTTTACCCTTTTAATTTTTACCTCTACAATTTTTAATTTTCATCTTTCACGTTTTTTACATTAGGCAAAAGATAAAATGCATCAAAAACATCGCAGATCATCAAATTAGCTCATGAAAATGATGCCATTGGTCTTAGAAGGGCAAGGGGACTCAAAATCATATATGGTCTGATGAATTTTAATGAAGAAATGTGATTTCCAAACTCCTTGGAGCTCTGATGGCACCCAAAAATTTAAATGTACAATATCCATTAATTTTGATCAACTTTTAATATCAACCTTACACATGGATAATGCCATTTAAAAAAAATTAAGCTCAAGCACAACCTTCTGACCTTTAGATGGGGTGGGACACATGTCACAATGTGATTCGATCGAGCTCTCATGCTTTAGAAATGTGTTTTCAATCCCTTTTTACCTTCGGAAAATTTTACAAAAAATATTTACTTCTACCCTAGACCTGCCACGTGTCCACATGTGGGCCCTACTTGAAAATGCGAGCCAATTTTATGAATTTCACCACCCTTTTAAGAATAGAAAAAATTTCTCACAACAATTTGCAGGCCCGAACATCCGCTCTCTTCTTCGCCACGTGGTGCCCTTTAATTCACCATGGGGCCACACCTCCAATTTTTCCCTCAGACCTCCCTACCAAATTTTAAAAAATTCAAAACTCATTGTGGGCCTGTAATCTCCTTTTGTCGTCTTTGAAATGCGCTACGTGTCTAACATGGATTGGCCATGGAAGCATGCCTTCAATTTTGTCTTTGAAACATTATCCGAAATTTGTAAAATTTTCCAATAGTACCTTCAAGCTCCGAACCTCTGCCCCTCCATTCACATTTCTTTGTATTTTGCAAAGAAGACAATTTTTTGATTTTAAGTTTTTTGCCTCCAAAGGCAAAAATTCAAAAAATTCTTACCAACATGCTTCTCCCTTTCTTTATTTTGGACATGTGTCCACTTTTCATTGGTTGCGGGACTTCGGCCTAAAAAATTACTTTCAACTTTTGAAGTTAAAAACGTCAAAGTTATTTCAAAACCTACCCTCCCATTTTGGCTTCTCTTGGACACATGTCTACTTCTCATTGGATGAGGAATTTTCAGGCTAAAATGTTCCTTTGAACATTTTGCAAAAAGAAAGTAGAATTTCTAAGTATAACCTGCCACCTGCCAATCCTTCGACCAATCACAATGTGCCACGTAGGCACTTTACTGTAGTAAGCAGAGCCGCGGATCAAATTTTTCCCTTTGTAAAAATTTCAAAAGTGACAAGTTAGAAATTTTTTCTCACATATCCATGGCCAATAGGAACCCGCCACATTGCCAATGAGTTGCAAAGATGAATTTGGTGGGTATATGACACCCGTATGACTATCAAAACGTAAAAAATTCAAATGATGCCCTAGAAATAAAAAATCTTCACAAGGATGGCAGATTTCTTGATTTTAAGTCAAATGAATTATGATTTAACATTGTTTTTGACTTGGGGATTGGGATTTCACTTGCAAAAAATCAAGATTTGATGAATTTTAAGTTTTTTCATGTTTTGACAAAGGAGAAATGACACAACCTGTAAAAATGAAGAAATTAGGGCACAAATGGGGGCAAATTTAGAAAATTATTTCAGAACATGGAAAAACAACAACATTATGAGCATTCGAAAGTTTTCAACTGGGGAATATCGAACTGTACAGACCACTCCAATCAAAAAATGAAATGTTTCAGAGTAGAATTTGAAATGAAAATTTTAAGGCACATTATGAAAACTCAATAATGGTACCAACAATGATAATGTAAAAATGAAGCTGGAGAAGTCAAGATTATTGCAAATCTTTGATTTTACGTACTTCAAAAATCCTGAGCACCTATATCAATGGTTGATGTCGCACATGCATGAAGACTACTTTCACTTCGCAGAGCGCAAGCTGCACATTACCCCTCAGCTTATTTCACATTTCATAGGCCTCATCTGTGAAGGAGACAGTTTGGAGGATGAACTTTGTGACAAAAGGAAATTAAGGAAATATTCACTGCTTATGCATATAAAAAGGGCTTGAGGTACTTTGATATCACGGACATTGAGGAACTGGTGATGAAGATATCCACACACCTTGTGAAAAATTTAAATGGCTAGGAGAGATGGACCTAGGTAAATAAGACCTGGTTGAATGTTTACAGGAGGATTTCAGAGGGCACCATCTACAACTTTTCTGCATTCATCGTAGATGAGATTGTTAGCTATGTGAAGGAAGGTTATAAAATCCTTTTTGGTAATTTATTGTTAAAAATTATGTTCTCATAGATTGAAGTACCAAATACAACATAAAAATTCATGTGGGAGTACCCTGCTAAAGACCCTTCACCCACAAAGAGATTTGAGAAGTACACCTATGATAGTATGATGGCCGTGCACAAGGCACACGTAGAGAAGTGGTATACATGCCTGAGAAACATGTTCATGGTGGAATGGAGGATCCCTAAACAACTGTCAGCAACCACTAAGGGAGAAGCCAAGTTTTCTATGTACCAACATTTATGCCTTGGTAAATTTAAACTAATATATGAGACATGGAGCCCATGGTGCAATATCCCTTTTGCTTTCACATCTCAACACTTCCAAGCGGGAGTGAACAAGTTCAAAGAATCCAAGAAGTTGAGGTTGGACCTTGGTAATCTGGACCAGGACCATAGAGAAATGTGTAAAGGGTTGGTCTACCCCAACAAGCACGCATACATGGATAAGTACATATCGCATGAGGTCTAAAATGGTGAGACCCATGAATTTTACCATTGCACAAGGATTCATGGCATGAGCATACCTCCGCATAAGACCTAAATCTAAGAAGGGCACATATCTGGAGAATGAGGTGTTTATACCTGAGGACCCAACTAGCAGGAAGATACTCACACCCAAATGGGAGGGAAAAGAACCAAAGAATAAAGTACCTAGTGTAGTGGATACACAGGTAATAGGTACCCCTGGGACAAGCACATGAACAAGTATGTATTCATGCAAGAAAAGGTCCATAGTCAAAGAGAAGACTCTAGAGCCTGAAAATCCATTAGAAAAGGAGTCATTGGAAGAAGAAGAGATAGACTCACCTACATCGGAATCCCTGGTTATAAAGAAGTAGAGGATAAAAGAGGAGACCACCTCAGAATAAATTAGGAGTTTGGAGAGATACATAGGTGAAAATGATGATGACGATGAAGAAGATGACATTGAAGAAGATGGTCATGAAAGAGATCAAGAGCCACCTATTTTTGAGTGTGCACAATTCAGAAGAAGAGGGTAGAGAAGAAGAACATGTGAATTACCTTTCGTGCCGGCACAAAAATAGCCAAGAGGAGTAAGGCACCCATGTACATGGGAAGAAGTGAGGAGGTTGGCACAATAGAAGCAGAAGGCTTCAAAGCCTTTTGCAGGAACAAGTAAACAAGGTGGAAGAAAGAGAAGAAATGAAATATAATTGATGACCTTGGTAGAATAGGAAGTTGGAGTGCAAGGGTAAACATAGTGATGAGTAGAGGGTAAAGAGTAAGAGCGTTGCATAGAAGGAAAAATGACAGCACTGGAGGAGGTCCTAGTATAACAGTCGAGTATTCCCCAAAGGGCACGCGCCTGGGAAGGAATATCCTTGATACAGAGGAGGAGAGGACAAGGTCATGGGCTATGTTGATTACCATAAGGAAGGTGTTTCACTCGTGTGATTCTAGAGCAGTGGTACCCATGGAATAAATTCTAGATATGGATGTCATATTTACGATAAGAGGGCTATATACCCTGTGGACAAGGAAGATTCTCTCTTGGGTATTTGAGTTCAATATTGATGAGCCAGAGTTTGAAATATAGACAAGGGTAAATCATACCAGTACCGGAGACCTAAGGGAGCCAACCCCTTGGTAAATTCCCTACAACTCTCAGATGAGCAGTTATGTAATGCATCTGAACAAGGTCGCGGTTGAGACTATGAAGATAGGCCCCTTTGGAAGAAATGACAGAGTCAATATTTCTAGAGGATGAAGCTAGAAGAAGAAAGAGGAAGAGCTAGTTGGCTGAGGAAGACCTAATGGGCTTGAAGTCAAGACGAGGTTGATCAGCACGCAGCTGACAGCATGAAATAAAGGATGAGAAGGCTAAAGGTGTGATGAAATATATAAAAATATGGATTCTATAACAAGCCATGCATTAGTGTTGAAGCATTTAGACCCAACGCCGCCCACGCAGAAGTATGGATCTACGCGCTTGAATGCTTAGAAAATTTGGCGTGTAGTCCTCACCATGGAGAGACAACCGTTGGCCTTGGAGTCCGTAGAAGAAGTGGCCAGCATGCATTGGAGAGTGAGGACAAATTGAAAGTGGTAAAGCAATCATTATAGCTGGGTATAGCAAGGTACTTGCGGATGTCAAGATTGCTACCCGAATCTACTAAGGCTACATGTACGACAAATATGCACAGAGAAGGGATACAGTGGCGAGGCATCTTGGTTACGCTACTCATGAAGTAGAGACTGAAGGAGTTTCAAGAGAAGAATAAGGGAAATAGGGCGGAAAGGGACAAAATCCTTTCCGAGGTTCAAAAATAAATCCAAGGCCATTGAAACCTTAAGGGGTTCAATAAAAAACTAGTTGAAGGAACTATACCCATAGATTACATGAAGGATGGATGCACTGGAGGATATAGGAAAGGAGTTAGAGAAATATTGTTAACACCATTAGCATGCACAAGGAGAAGGAATAAGTTTCAGGAGAGGTAAGTGCCCTATGGTCAGATGACCTCTGTTAGAGAGCGTAGAACATGAAGTCGATGCTTGGAACAAGTTGGAGGCCGACTTGCAAAAAGATTTTCCTAGCTTATTACACTAATGCCATCACTTCCCAAATTATTTCTTCTTTCCCAAATTCTTCATCCCCATATTTTTTTTTCAAGGCGTAAGTCGACTACTATGATTCCTTATCCATTTAGAGAAGTGTTCCCATGGATGGAGAACAGGTGTAGTGTGGGGTAATGTTGGGACCCCTAAAATATTGGCTAAGTACAAAATGGTGCCTAGGCGCATGCAAGGAGTAGTTGAAGAAGGGCATGCAAGGATAAAGCATTTAAGGAAGGGTTTAAGGGTTTAAGGAATCATGTGACATGCGCACGTGACATAAAGCCAAGGTTTCAGTACTTAGCCATATTGGGCATTTTGGGCATGACACATGAAGTGCATGACCCGACTGTGCATGCAGAGTGGATAAAGTGCCATCCTTGGCAACAGGTTGGCCCAGGAAGGAATATGCCTATGCGATAGAAGGTTCTAGAATGACACCATGGTAAAAATTCAAGATCTCAGGCCTGGAGGAGCATCCTCCCATGGTGGACCACATTCAAACACTTGACATCGAATCTGAGGCCTTAGAAGAGGATGAGTTGGCAGTTCAGAAAGGCTATATATACAAGTCGCCTACAGAAGTTAGAAAAAGGAGAGAAATAGATAGAGGGCAGAGCTCTATAGAAATACTACAAGCACTCTGTTAGCTTGGGTAAATATGCATATGAAAGCATGTATCAAGGGTTTTGGGGTTATAAATTTTCTTTTAAGAGCCTAGATATATGAATCCAGTTATAATGCATGATTGTGGTCTTCCCTTCAGTGACGTTTCTGAAATGAGTCTAATGAATGTAATGAGGTTACTAGTTTATGTAAATATGAGACATTAATGGTTCTAATGGATACATCCTTCTTCATTGATCTTTTTCATTTATGTTTATGAACTAATTATGAATGCTTGTATACAACTTCCTTTTTGTGTTTTGGTGTAAGTTCTATAATTTGTTAAGCACTCTTCTATGTCTAGAATAAATGTAAGGATCTAGAAGCTGTTCTGAGCTCTATGGTGTTTATATGTCTTATTTCCTCTCACATATCTTAAACTCAGATCATACATGATCTTTTCCACTAAACTCACATAAAAGAGAGACTTGGTGCCCTCATGTGCCTCAGGTGAGAGCCCAACGCCTGCTGGGTGATAGGCTGAAGCGCCTGTGATTTCTTTCCTTTGTGATGGGTGTAAAAATGACTACACAATGCATCTTCAAAAAAATTCAAACATTGGATTAATGCATCTTGGAAAATAAAATTAAACTCTTAGAAATCTTCTCAAATTGTCACCTTACTAGGGCAAGCACTTGGACCCTATGCCTATGCTCCCTACCCTCCTCCTTGTACTTGAGGATATTGTCCTGTCACATCTACCTATAGTGTGGTACCATGTCCCTCTACTTGTGGTGGTGTCTACACTATAACCTCATCCTATAGGGCCACAACTTGATTCTTGTGATATTTAGCCATTTCCCTCCTTCAAAATATGCAACGGATGAAAGACATCAAATTGTGATGAATCTACCTATCCCCCATGTCCATGTCCACTATGAAGCAGATGAACCATTCTTTGGTTGAATAATCTTGGGCCTGTAAGACTACCACCTAAGAATGGGTAAGGTAGAGAACATTATAGTGCCTCTAACCTAGTAAGTTTCCCTTGTAACACTATAATTTGTGCCTAGAGGGTAGCCACCTAACCCTACAAGGTATCACTCTTTACTGTGATTGTGGCTAAGTATGGCTTCCCTGGCCTTAGTGGAGCCACTCATAAATACACCACCCACCATTAAATGCATCAAATTGATGATTCCACATCTTTGAATTTTCTTCCTATCAAAGTAGATGAACTCATCCTGCCCTAGTTAATACTCTCTAGCAATACTACTAAGACATGGGTAAGGCACATGTCAACTCTCCTATAGTGAGTGAATGGGTGATCGGCTATGTCACTGTGGCAGCCCTAAACCCCAAGCCTTAAACCCTAAGTCTACCTGAACCCTCTAAACATGCTCACCAGCATGGCGCCCCTATATCCACCTAAGTAGCTGTAAATACTCTAACTCCTCTATCATGTCCCTATATGAAGGATAGACAACATATGGCCTCCAAAATATATCCACACTAGAAAATCCCTCTAGCACCCATCTGTAACCATGAGCCCTAAACCCTAAACCCTAAGCCACACTGAGCCATAAACCCTAAACCCTAAACCCTAGTACCCTCAACCTTAAACCCTAAACCCTAAACCCTAAGCCACCCCTAAACAATTAAACCTTGAGCGATAATGAACTGTAAATACACATACGATGCTGCTCAAACCCTGCAACAATGTCAAACCATAAACTGCTAAACACTAAACCATAAAATGAAAACCACAATCTTTGATAGGTCCATGTCTCCCTATACACCTGCACTAGGAACCCTGGAGCCCTATCCATAAACCCTAGACCCTAAACTCCTCAACCCTAAACTATAGCACCCTAAACCATCAATGCTCCTGGTACCATCTAACCACTCTAACCATCTAGTACCCCTAAACAACATACCAACTCCATCATCAAACCTTAACCAACCTTAACTTTTGATGACTGGGATACATACATCTAAATCCTAAACCCTAAGTCTGAAATCTATGGTACCCTAAACTTTCCCATTACCCTAAACCCTAAACATCTCTAAACCTATTTGTACTGGACCCGAAACTACCTAAGTTCCTCTAAACCTCTTAGTCAACTCCACCTCAACTTGGGTGATAATACCTTGTCTAAACCCTAAACCCTAAACCATTAACCCTAAGTCACGCTAAACTCATAAGCCCTAAATTCTAAACCCTAAGCCCTTAACCCTCAACCCTCATTCCCTAAACCCTATGGAACTTAAAACTTGAGCCGTAAACCCTAAACCCTACATGAATGACATTGATCATACCTAAACAGTAAACTTTAAGCTACCTTATAACCTAATCCCTAAGCCCAAACCCTAAAACTTAAACATTTCTCAAACTAGAACCTTTTTTCAACCCTGAACCCCTAAACACTATTACCCTCAAATACCTCATCCCTATTACCATGACACTTCCTAAACCTTGAACCCATAAACCCTAATTACCTATAGCACTAAATCCTAAACCCTAAACCCAGAGCCCTAAACACTAAACCCTAAACCCTAAACACTAAACCATGTTATGCCCTATTTACCAGGACCTAAACCCTAAACGTTGAACCTTGTGACCATTGAACTTATGTACTCATGGTGATGATGTTACTTATGTTGTTATAGCCTATGACCTGTTGACCTGGTGATGATGTTACTTATGTTGTTATAGCCTAAAACCCATACATTGCCTATTATCATGTCATTTATCCCAACCAAACCCATGGTGTATTAGATGATACCTAAAGGTTCCTGCACCTAACCTACATTGAGTTTCAGACCATAACCTCTACCCTAGATACCTAAATCACTTCAACCTTATTTGGATAAACCTATCAACCTTGGACGATGTAGATTTTGCAAGCTGTTCAACCTGGTATCGTGTCATAGTCTATATGTGTGCATGCATTCAATTTCCCTTACCCATTACAAATTCTAACCCTTTCCCATTCCCTATTACCTGATTTGACCATTACCCTTTACCCAATGTGACTATACCCTTACCCATAACCCACCTCTCTTCACTTTCATCAAGTACACATTTATCAAACCACTCATTGAATTTATATACCACCTCATAAATTCACAATTTGAGGGGGATAACCGTCACCCACACTTCGGGAAAACCCACTGTCATCCATACATGGAGCAATCACTTCCTATTTTTGTCAGTGTCTCTTATCAATACAAGCTATGTAAAAAAAGGGGTAAAACGTAGACACAAAAATTAGGTCATACTACCATTATAACCTTGTTAATTAAATTAACCATACCCTACATATTCATATCCCATAGTGCACATGATTAATTGAATTAATTACTTTAATTAATTTAATTAACATCCTCACTTGACCACCTCACCTAGCCACCTCACCTCATGACCCACTCAAACCCCATTAATGACCTAAGACCAAGTCTAAGCCTATCCTAACCAACTAGGACTTAGTCTAAACCTAGAATTAACTCCTATTAACAAACCTAAGAGGACTCTTACTCTTCCTTCCATGATCTATCACTCAAGACTCAGAAAAATATTAAAGACCACTCCAAAAATAGCAATAATTAGGATATTTTTGTCCAACCTAGATATTCCCATCTTAACTGACATCGGTCCCCTAACCGTCATCGGTTATGTTAAATACATTTCTAAAATCCTTTGTTGAGGTTGGTTATTTTATTCAGGATATCATACAAATAGAGACTTGGAGCCCTTGAATTTATGAAGCACTCAGGAAAAGGAAAGCACCCTGGAGCAATACCAATAACCATCAACACCCATCACCTTCTTCATGATCATGAATTCACACAGAGAAGTAAAGAGACTCAAAATTCTGCAACACATATTTGATGTCCCTTCTCTACAGATATCTGCCATCATTTTTTTCATCACTTGCACTCTCCATATCGATTCTTCAATAAGTACATTATATCTCTTCAGTTATATTTATTTTATTTCATTAATATCATCATTCCTCTCAATAATTTATTCTTCTGTACATTTGTACACCTCCTTCCTCCATCCAACCCATCACCTAACCATATCTATCCCTTTCACCTATCTTCACCCTCCCCTAGTCATATTTGAGTCACTAAGACCATTTCACGACCTCACCCCCACCATTTCTAGTCTATGTCCAATCACGGAGAGTCTAAAGACCATTTCTAAGAAATTTTTACTAACTACCCTTACCAACACTGGTTAGCCAACCGACATTGGTCATCCTACCAAACATACATTATTCACACATCCAATGTCGGTTATTGTGTCTGGAAACATACCTCAGACCAACAAGCTCATACCTATTCCCTAATAGCCAAGAATCACTCCTAATATTTATCAGACCTTACCTAGAGCCTGTACAAGAACTACAACCCAATACCCACCCAACACTTGATCTTTTTTTACTTCAATCACCTTTTATTTGACCTTTCTTATTTTCTTTTCATGAGATACCTAAATCATTTCAATTCCAATAAGATTGTTATTTCTTGTTTATTTTGGATAACATTAAAACTATTATATAATAGTTGATTGATAGCATGTTCATGAAGCATCACACTTCCTGGATCTAGCTTCTGCTAGGTAGTCTACTCATTGTTTTATTTAACTCTATCTAGTGGTATTGTTTTTCATTTTATAGGTAGTTATTCCTAGCCAAAAGGGATCTCTCACAATCAAAATTAGATTAGGAAATCAGAACATGCAAACAGCCTTCAACCGACATCACAAACATGTATTCCTCCTTGTCATACCACCCTCTATTTGTTTCATTAATTTTTTAAGAATTTTGTGAAACAAAAACAAGAAGGAGGTTTCACGCCATTACCTAATTATGCTCTGCAACTACTATGGAACTATTATATTTAACTTGATTGTTAGATTGAAAAATTAGTTATCTTATTATATTAGAACACCTCTTCTTAGTTATGGTGCATGTATAATAATATGTGGATTTCTTGGTAGTGATATTTCACTTAGTCAAAATGTAATTGTTAGTTTGAAAGAGTCTCTTCACATCTCTTTTGATTATAAAGGAAGTGGCGAGACTGTAATAGATATATCTATAATGAGGAAATTGTTGTAAGTTTAATTCTAAATATTCATGCTGATAAATAAAAAGTGAGTTCTACCATTTCCCTGTAGACACAAGCCTTAGAAAGGTTGGCACCCAAGGCAGGGCCACTTTTGGTTGCTAACCCTTTTCTTTCTTTTTGTTGTTTTAGTTCCTTACATGAATAGATTAGAATTGTAGAAGTTCATTATTTCACTTATGTTATGATTTTATATGATTATTACTTATTTGTAGTATCTAATTTCATCTGTAACATATTTTTACCTCTTTAGCATTATGTTTTTCATTGTTGTGACAACAATATTTTAGTTTTATCTCATAAGCACTTGTAACTATGTATACAACACTGGAAGAGTCGAAATTTTATGTCCCTAGGTATGATGAATAAATGACTATAGATTAGTGAACACCATACTAATTGATGCTAATTAATTTGTACGACCATTTTTGGCATCGTTGTTGGGGACACTGCCAAGTTGTTATGTTTTTGTGACGGTTTTTCATTCCTTAGAAGTAGTCTAGGTTTAGGAATTTACCTTAGATTAAACCCCCAACTAATTATCATTGAATGAGGTGAGTTGTTGATGCATGTACCATTCAAGGGATTCCCATGGTATATTTTTACCTCATCCACATGTATAAAAAATATCTTCATTTACCTCTAAACATTCTGAAGAAGAAACCTCTATATTCGATTTGCTTTTTGAAGACAATCCTCCAAGTGACAGTTCTATAGCTGCTCCTGAGCAACTAGGAATGGCAAAAGAATTAGATCAGAATTATTGAAATGGGGAAACCACCTTTGATTTCCCCATCACTAACAATAATGAAGTTGTTGGAATGAAGAATATCTCTCCATCAGCCTTGAAAAAATTCCATGGAGATATGTCAAAATATCCAGACACCTTACTCTTTGAGTTTTATGTTTTGTGCAAGAGATATTATTATACCACTGATGCACATAAGTTGAAATTGTTTCCTGCAACACTCAAAGATGAAACTTTAAGGTGGTTAATAGGATTAGGAAGGAATGTTGTTACTACATGGCCATAAATGAAGGATAAATTCCTCAATAAGTATTAAGACTATTGTAGGGAAAGTAGAAAAGGAGGTGATGGAATCTATAGATGCAACAAAAAGAGGATGAACCATTAGAGGATTATTTGGAATGGTTCCTATTTTTGTTCAAAAGTAAAAACATACCACTAAAATATCATTTAAATCCCTCAAATTAATATTTTTTAAGGGGATCAATGATGAATACATGGATGCTCTAGACTTGATAAGAGAAGGAGATATTTCAAAGGCTAATTTTGAAGAGATCTGTGATGCCTATAAAAAATATTCAAGATTTATTATGAAGAGAGTAAGGAATGTAAGATCAAGAGGTTGCTTATCTACCAAAAAATGGGGGACATCTATAAGTCTAATATTGTTAACATGTTAAAAAACATGAAGCAATAGAATGTTAATGACATGGCTAATTAATTAGATTCTATACATGCCAAAAATAAGATAGAAGATGCAGAAGAAACACTCACGGAGTACTACCATTCATGTAGAAGGAATAAATTAGACTGTAGATGCATAGAATTGGCCAACATTGCTCAAGAAATAGAGGATTCAATAGATTTAAAAATGTTGGAGACAAAAGATGGGAATTTTTTCTATGTTTCTTAAACAAAACCATGGCCACCTAGGCAAGGAGGTATGACACAAGAACCTATGCATTCATTTCAAAATTGGTATAATAATTCATATATGTAACCCCTACCTTGAGCTAACCCTCAAGGATGGGCCCCATATCCTAAAAAGTACCAAAAACAATGGAAACCTCAATACCAAGTCCAACCACAACAATAATTGAAACAACCTCCCTAATCATGGAAACAACCATGGAGGTGATAGTAGTGGAATAACCCACATCCTAATTACCAAAAAAAAATTAGCAACGACCTCCTTATCAGTAGAAAGAACAAGCTCTAATGCCTAATCCTTAATTAGTATCCCAACAAAAAGCTACACAACTACCTACTCAACCAAAACCTAACCCTAACAATAAAGTTGTTCAGCCAGCCTATTCCACTGAACTAGCTCAATACCCTACTTATTCTGTTGATATAAAACATATCCATATTTTCTCAGGAAGATAAATTCCTTCACAAAATGGACCTACCATTATTAAAATTATAGAAGAACCACAGTTTCTACATGATGACCCATAATAAGGACATAAGACACTCTAGGATGATTCACAACAACATTTTCATAACTCTAGCAAGTGTAAAACATAGAATAATGAGCCATAATTTTCTGAAAGATTACAAGAGAAGAATACTAACCTTAGATCAGCGTTAGATTCTAAATTTTTCAATTAGCTTAAGGAAATTTGTGTTAAGATAGAATTAATAAAATTTATCAAGGAAGTTTCTATTTACAATAAGCTAGTTAAGGACCTATGCATTAAGAATTTAGGTAGGAATAGGAAAGACCCATCTACTATACAGGTCATTCGTAAATTAGTTTATATTATTCTTGGAAACTCAGTTTTTCCCAAGTATATTAATCAAGGAAGTCCAGTAGTAAATTTCACAATCAATGGTATAGTGATAAAAAACACTCTGATTCACTTAGGGGAAACAATAAATGTAATGAAAAAAAAAATCATGGATTATTTAAAACTGAAAGGATTAAAACAAATAACCATAATCTTGCAGCTTACAAACAGATCCACATTAAATCTTGAAGGAGTTCTGGAGGATGTGGTAGTAGTGGTAGACTCCTAGGAATATCTTCCCGACTTCATTGTTCTATAGCCAAAAGCTAGCTAAGGAGGATATCATATCATCCTAGTAAGATGATGGTTAGAAACTATCGATGCATTCATTGGATATAGATCTATAAATATGATCATCTCCAATGGAAGTGGCACCAAATGTCTTATGCTCTTCCCCCCTGCACAACCATTCAATGAAGAAGATCAAACCCTTTGGGTGGAAGAACTAAAAGAAGACCAGAGTTCAGTTCAGCAGCTCATGATGCTAGAGAAGTCATGCATAATAAAAGGATAAGAGGATGTTGTTATTTTAAACATTCTATAGAATAATTATGGAAATAATAAAGAACAAGATGGAAAATTGTAATTCATAATCTTCCTTGAAAATTGAATCTTTCCACAATAGAGTACTAAGAATATTCCAGGTAAGAAATGCATCCTACACCAGCTTCTTCCACATGATTGTATCTTGAATTCTATAAGTATCAACATATGCTCCATGACTGATATTTCTAAGAAAGTGGATATTAGACATGGAAATCCACTCAATGTGAAAAAAAAATTAATCATGTATCAAGAGAATTTTTTAGTTGCACTTCTCAAAAGCATAGGACAACATTTACATGGGATTCTAGAGACATGCATGAAATCCATCCTAAACTATGTACTCATAAGATTTACATCAAAGATAGTTACAAGCCAATAAGACATGCATAAATGAGAATGAAACCAATAGTGAGGGATATAGTGAAGGAATAACTAAATAAATTACTAGATGTTGGATTCATATATATAATTTCAGACGGTCAATGGGTGTCACCACTTGTTATTGTACCTAAAAATAATGGTAAGTGTAGAATCTGTGTATACTATAGGGAGCTGAATGTAGCAACAAAGAAGGATAATTTCCCACTTCCTTCTATCAATCAAGTACTTGACACTCTGGTTAGAAAAAATTATTTCTCTTTCCTAAATGGTTATAATGGCTACAGCCAAATTTATATTGCACCAGAGGATTAATACAAGACAACATTCACATGTCCATGGGGAAATTTTTCATACTTTTTTCTTCCCTTTGGTCTATACAATGCACCTACCACATTTCAGAGTGAAGTACTTAACATCTTCTCATATTTAACTAATGATTTCATGGAGGTATATATGGATAATTTCATAGTCCATGGAAGTAATTTTCACCAAGCAATGAAGAACTTAGATAAGGTTCTCAAGAGATTTAAGGAGCATAATCTATCCTTAAGTAATGAAAAATGTTATATGATGATGTCTAAAGGGATTATATTAGGTCATTACATTTCATCTACTAGGATCTAGGTAGATCCAACAAAAATATCATTGATTATAAATTTTCCAACACCCAAAAAGTATAAGGGTGTAAGGAGCTTTTTGGGCCATGCTGGGTATTACCAAAGATTCATCCAGGATTTTAGAAGAATTACAGAACCATTATTTATTTTATTAGGGAAGGCTACTACATTTTTATGGACAGATAAGTGTTAAGATGCATTCCAAACCTTGAAGTAGATGCTAACCTCTACACCAGTTTTGAGAGGAAGAGATTGGAGTTTTCCATTACATACACATATAGATTCCTCGAATCGTGCCATTGGTGTTTTATTAGGCCGGAAAGATAGGATACTTAATTATGCAATCTATTCTGTGAGGAAGAACCTACAGTATGCTGAGGTTAACTACATAATAACTGAGAAGGAAATCTTATTTGTTGTATATGCCATCAAAAAATTCAGGCACTACAACACATGATATCTAGTTTTTATCCATATAGATCATGTTTCCATTAAATATTTGATAAAAAAACCAATTTTAAGTAGCAAGATAATCAGATGGTTGTTACTCTTACAGTTGTTTTATGTAATAATTATTGTTAAGCCTAGGAAATACAATGTTGTAGCATATTTTCTCTCAAGAATTGAAAATAGTAATGAGGAAGCAATAGTGGATGATTCTTTCCCAGATGAGCACTTGTTTTGCATTTCCACCAAGACACCTGGTATGTTGACATAGCCAACTATTGGGTTTCAGGTAAGACACCTCCACACTATCTATATTATGAAAATAAATATATTTTATAGAAAAGTTTAAATGTTTCTTGGATAGTTGATTTCCTATTCCACATAGGACAGGATAATGTTATGAGAATATGTATTGATGATGATGAAATTTATAATGTTATTAAATCCTTCTATAGTGATCCATGTGGAGGAAAATTCTCTACAAAAATAACGATACATAAATTATTAACAATAGTATATTATTGGCCTGCATTGCATAAAGATGCAACATTATATGCAAGAAGATGTGATAAATTCCAAAGAATGAGAAGGCCTACCAAATCAGATGAACTTTCATTGCATCCTTAGATAGTATTACAACCATTTGATAATGGGGATTGTATTTTGTTTTTCCAATAGGTCCTAAGTCCCAATAAAAATATTACATTCTGGTATGCATGGACTACCTCACCAAATGTATAGAAGTAAAGGAATTACCAAATCAAAAGAATTCAAAAGTTGCAAAATTCATGTATGACCATATCTTTACAAGATAGGGAATGCCAAGATATATTGTCATCGATCAAGGTACCCACTTCACTACTAAATTTATTTCTTATTTATTTATAGACTATGAAATTAGGCATAGGAATTCCACACCTTATCATCCACAATCCAATTATCAAGCTGAAGTAAAAAATAGAGAAATTGAGGCGTTCTTGACAAATACTATTGCACTTCATAGAAAGGATTAGTCAGATAGACTTCCAGAGGTAGTTTGGGAATTCAATACCACATGGAAGACAACAACTAGATTCACACCTTTTGATCTATTGTATGGTAAGACTATTTTCCTCCCTATTAAATTTGAGCATAAGACATTAAGAAATGCATTGGAATTAGGCATAGATTTTTCTGAAGCAGAGAGGAAAATGGTTCTTGAACTCAATGAGTTGGATGAAATGAGGAGGAAATTTTTTCATAATATACAAGTGGTGTTGTTATCACTGAATCACAACACCCTCTATTTTGTACAAGTGTGTGCACTTGTGCTCTTGGTATGACTGGGTAACATGGGCACTATCTCCAAGTTGTGGGACTTTCTACTTGAGATATACCTCCAGAGAAAGTTGGATCTTCTTCCTAATCCTCGTGTAAAATAAATTTGTTGAGATAAATCTACTTACTATCCTAATCTGTTACTTCCAAGGGACCGGGGAGAGATGAATAACATGAAATTAAACAAACTATATTACATAGTTGATGCACTAAAAGAAGGGAATTAGAATAATATCCAATGTGTGAAAATGGAAGCAAAATGAGAGGGTGATAATAGTTCTCCACAGTCTAATAATAACACTCACAACACCTTTCCATACAAACACAATAAAAATGAATCCCTACAAGAGCATAAAATAGACATAATATATTTGCAAGGAGATTGAAGAGGTGATAAGAATGTAAACAAACACAAAAAGGGAAGATACATCTAAAAACTTACATTTATTGCTTCATTGATATGCACAATTCAAGATATTACAAAATAAATTCATGGATCACCATGTAAGGAGTCCACTGTAAAGGCCTGCAGAACATTGGCTTGACAAAAGCAAAATGACAGAGTTTTTCTACTCAAACTATTCCCCCTAGAATGAACCCAACACATCAATTTATAAAATTTTGAGAGGAGAGAGAGAGGGGATATAATTCCTAAAATTCCCTTTCCCATCAATTGCAAGTCATGATAAATGAGTGTGGTTTCTAGTTTTGGACCTAGAGAAGAAATCTCAAGGTATCACATAACTTGCAGTAGTGAAATAATTATTTCTCATGCTCATTAAATGTTTTTCAAACCAATTTTCAACAACAAAATAGAACTGGGCTGGTTTTTCATTAAACAAAGACCTTCAAGAATTCATCAATTTATAGATTTCTTGATTTTTGTGCATCGAGCTTGGAGCCACATTCTCTTTTTCCATACATACATGCTTGATTTGTATCTCCTCTAATTATTCCTCATCAAAGAATGCTCCTAAACCAGGTTCACCCAATAATTCCAGTATTTTATCCCCTTCCATGGCATTATCTCCCATAGTAAGACACTTGACAACCTGTAGCACTTCATCCACCAATGGATTATCACTATGATATTTGAAAGCTTGAATGAGATCATTCGTCAACTCCTTCAAGTTTCCTATCTAATGATGCATATCTAAGTGAATTTATTATGCATGTGCACAACCTTGTAAGGTGGATTAAAGCTTATGTACCCATAAAGATGGTAGTAAGGCTTCTGCACCTTCCATCCAGGCCTTCTCACCTGATTGGACGTGAAATGAGGAAGCTTCCTTCCAATGAAAATTTTATATAATAGTAGGTGCATTGCTTCAAAAAAATTTAAAAGAGAACGTGATTCTCACCTCATGCCACTCTAGAAGGTTATCACGATGGGTATCCCACCAACGTGTTGCGGTCTTGAAAAAGGTATAGCTAAGAATCCTTCTCCTTTCAATCTCAAAAATCCACTGGGTCTCCATTTCTCATAAGAAAACATTAGGTTCAGCTCCCTCAATATAACTTGGCATCTTCTTTCCTCCTAGGTTCCTGACTAGGTGTGCCTTCGTTACTCTCATCACAGATCCTTTTAACTACCTTCTGACTAACTCATGTGTCCTATGTACCCAATTGTCACATGCCACACTAGTTGTATCACTTATAGATTAAATGTCTTCCCACTGAATAACACCTTCTTTTGTTGGTTGCACAACCTCAAGGTCCCAAACAGTGCACACATAAAAATTTTCTAGGTATTCTTCTCCTAAAGCTCAATATAGGGTGTTGACTTCCAATCCATCAAAGGAATGATAAAAAGTTCCTCTTTGTTCTAAAAAATTATATACCTCTTATTGAAACGTAATTCAACATTGTTATTATAGCACTTGGGGCACCAAGGTAACATTAGAAATGTGTCTGCCTCATCATGCACTAAGACTTTTTTGGGCCTCAGAATATTGGCTAAGTACAAGAAGGTGTGTGGGTGCACCGGACCTATATGAAGAAGTGCATGCAAGGTGAAGGTGCATAGGAGAAGGGTTTTGTAAAACCCACACCATGCGCACTAGGAAAAGAAAAGGGTTTTAGGACTTATCCATATTTGGAATTCCTAGTAGCACATGAGAAAAGTGTGACCTCACTGCGCATGTGGAGTGGATAAGGTTCCATCCCAACAACTTAGTGGTCAAAGAATAAATATTCTATGTAATGGAAGGATCCAGAAATACATCATTGTAGAAAGTGGAGAGCTCGGATGGGAAGAAGAATGCTCCATTGAAGGACCATATGGACACTTGGGAACCGATCTATTACTTTAGGAAGGCATGGCAGTGGATGTTAAAGCTATATATAGAGATGTTTGGGTAGAAGGAACAAACAACTTTTTGATAAAAGTGTGTGGTCATTTACATCACATAGTGATAGAAGAGGCAAAACTCTACAAAAATAGTAATGGTTTCTATGAACTCTCATTAGGAGAATGATAGGTCAAATGGAATATCTAGAGGGATGGTTATGTGATCATTTTGGTAATATGGGAAGCATAGTTATGATTTATGATGCATAATTCTTATCTACATTGATACATTGGTATTTTATAGCCTTAAGGAATGTAATGTGGTTACTTAACTAAGATCAATAAGGAATATATGGTTCTATTATAAATATACATTGTTCATGGGTGTAATCCCTAGTGCATATTCTTTATATTATGAATAAGATTTGTTATCTGTTTGATGTTTCTTTGGTTATCTTAATGGGTATCTTAATATAATGCCTCATCTTAATCTCTCAGAATGAATGCATGGATATTTACCTTTTTGCATCTAAGTACATGTCATTGATCAATGTATTCTCAAAAGACTCACATAAAAGAGAGGCTCGGTGCCCATGCATGCCTCGGGTGAGTTCCCAGTGCCCACTGGGTTATAGGCTAGCGCACATGGGATTAGACTTGTTCTAAGGGTATTAAAAATTACTACATCTTGGTTCCGTTGTCGGGACCTCATTTTGAAGTTGTTGTGGGAAATGGATACATCTACATCTTGGTTCTATTGATGTGTGATGAATGAGCGCCTAACCTTTGAGAGTGTTGAAGAATGGTTTAGGAGCACAGAGGATGAGTTTGCTCAAAGGTTCAATATCAGACCTAAGTTTTATGCACATAGATGGGTAGAAGAGCACTTGTACCATGAGTTGTATGAAAATTTCTTCTACTACTTTCCAGTAGAATTGTATTAATGATTTTCACCATATGCATCCAAATCAAGTTGGTATTATAGATGGTGGGTATGGACCTAAGATGATTACCAGAAGCTGCAATATGTGGATACGACTTGGATGTGTCTTTTTGATCACTGGTGGAAAGGAGTGCTGACAAGTTATACTCTAGAATATGCCATTTCTATGTATTCTTGTATAGAGATTGTTGAATTTGAATTCCTAAGGGAACACAGACGATCATTTTTACATGTTTTCTCTTTGGCTATGAATATATTGATCACTACCTTAAGTTTAGAGGCATTTTCTATGGTCGACTAATCTTCTTTGAGTGTTGGGTGAGGAAGCTAGGTTGGAGGAAGATGGTGGACAATGTGGCTGAAAAGGAGAGGGAAGAGAGACAACTCAAGTATAGTGAATCTCATGAAAGGGAGATGGCCAGACAACGTGAGGTTACAGGTGTGATTGATCTATGGAGGCATACATTTCTAGAAGGAGTTGAAGTTCACGCAAAGGACATGGAACCTAAGCATTATGTGCTACCCCATCTTGGAAAGTGTGGGAGACAAGCCCCTTCATATTCTGATGATATTTCATCACATAGATAAAGGATGGCTGTCAGTGCGCATCTGAACCCACCTGGTGACCAACCCCTAGTGCTTGGTTTTCTAGATCAAGGGAGAAGTATTGTTAATTTGGTTGGTATCAGTGAAAGTAACCAATCTATGCATATGAGATATAATTTCTCATTTGGGACATCTATGGTTGCTCATGTGTTTGAAGGAATTTTTAGACAAGGTAAAAATACACAATGTTTGGGTATCACATCTGGGAGTGGCACGAGACACACAATTGGCAGCAAGACAATATCATAAACCATTGATGTGTAGTTCATTAGGACATTGGGGAAACTAGGCATAACCACTTCAGGCCATTTTCTAGCTACAAGAGGTGGATTTGGTGGTGTATGGGCTAGAGGAATTGGTGAACCTAGTGGATCTAGAGGATCTGGTGGGTTAGGAGGGACAAGACGTGGTGGATCTACTGGATCTGGTGGCAGAGGAAACATGGGAGGAAACCAATGTTTTAGGTCAAGTGGAAACGGTCCTCAAACACCTCCACAAGTATTTATTGAGATGTATTTTCACCTACTGGGATACAGATGTATTGAGGATGCTACAGAGCATGTGCAAAAGTGTGAATTGTTATAGTGCGTGAAGGGGATCACTACCACAGAGTGAAAGGAAAGTCATTTTACATCAATATTATAAGGGCATGCACATAACTGGTACCACAAGTATGATCCCCACCAGATTTTTGTTGATTACACTACATTGAAAAATGCCTTCCTAGAAGACTTCCATATCCTTGAGTTTAAGAAAAAAACATCAGTGCCCTGAAGGAGATCCAACAAGAAATGGTAGAGAGTTTGTGAGAGTATGACGCTTGGTTCAAAAATATCTTACCAATAATATCTTATGGAATACACTCCTCTCAGCATGCTTAATGGTTTTTCGGGGGATTGATACCACCATTTAGAAGGGCACTATCACACAAGACTTTCACAGACCCGTGCAAGGCCTTGGAACTTTTCCTACACCCTGAGGCTATTGGGAGCATTGATAATGGTGTTATCCCTTTTATGGAGGCTTAAATTATTGTAGTGGCCAAGAATTTGGAGAAGCTATCTAAAAATTTAGTGCATGAGGTTCATAGTGGTATTTGGTACATATACTGTGAAGTGGAGGGGCATACAAAGGATATTTTCCCTCAGAAGTTGGTACATGCCATGATGGTAGAATGTGAGATTTTCTATAGGGGTCATGATGTAACATGGTGTCCTCTACTACAACATGTAATCCACAAGAGTGTTTCTTGTTATTGTAAGATCTATACCTCTATGACCCATGATACCAAGGATTGCAGGTTGATTGACTAGATTCATGATGATATTGATCTTGGTGTGTGCCAGAATAGCCTTACAAGCAGTTCCAAGGATGATGATCACCACTATGAAGGGAAGACAGAAGGGGGAACATGCAGAAGTGGTTTTCGCAGAGGATTTTTTGGTCACAGTAACTACGGAAGAGGAAGAAGTGAGTTCCCATGTGGAACCTATTATAATTACGGATCGACTAAGTATTATAAACATGAGTGTCATGACCTGTTGCAATGCTCGTGATGCAGAAAACAAAAATTATGAGGAGTGTCCTGAGCTATTTGAACACATGAGACAACAACAATGAAAGTATAAAGGATTTGGAATGGTAAGTATAAAGAAGGACGAACCACAGTGGATGTCAAGAGTGGCGGGTGAGTCAGGATTAGAATCTATGCTGGTGACGAGGTGAGTAGAGGAAGGGTGTACAAGGGAGATGCCAAGACAAAAATAGGTTTTTAGAGAAGAAGTGGTACATGGGAAGTATTCAGACCCTGATCATCAAAAATAGGTATATCAAGAGACTATGGATGTGATTCTGGGATTACAATGAGAGCTACATTGTATAAAGGAGTAGTCAAGGTAGTTGGAGCAAAGGAAGAATTTTGAGGCTCCGCAGAAGGATCTAGATGAGGTCAGGGAAGTGTATAAAATTTTAAGGTAGGAGAATATCATTCCCTTGCTAGGATAATGGTTATGGGAGAAGGTACCACATACTAGGAGAGAGTGCAAAAGGTAGGTTCTACATGCCAACCTTCCTCCTCATAGCCTTGACTATGATAAAGAGATCACATTGAATGCATTTGTTGATGGGTGGGTTCTAAGAAATATCCTTATTGACACAGGAGATGAGGTCAATGTTCTCACCTTAGATGCATGGCATCAAATGGGAAGGCATGTATTACATCTATCTTTGAATGTGTTATATATGGTGAAAAAGACAAAGGAAATTCCCATTGGAGTCTTGAAAGATGTGGTTATCACTATTTAAGGGGATAAGTTCATTGGGGACTTTGAAGTCTTGGCACTCACCGAGGTGGATAATTTTATAGCATTACTTAGGCACCCTGGGTGTTATAAAAACAATTATGACCTACGGTTTAACAAGGGTTATATCAGTTTCAAGAACTAGGAAGAAAGGGGGATCATCCCTTTAATGGATGGGAAGTCAGTTCCCTATACTGAGCACTTAGGAGAGGAATTCATCAACAAAATCTATGTGCTCTCCATTAGAGATCCTAAGATAATTCATCCTATAGGAGTTATCCAATTTGAATATGCTTAGTTGATGAGTGATATAACTAGCATAGCATGTGACAATAAGGCCCACGGGACTTATGAGTTAATTGGGAGACAATTTAGACGATATGTAACAAGGGTGATGAAGGCATGCTTAGTCAAGCACCTGGGAAGGAAGAAGCTACTAAGTTACTCTAGAGGAGTAAGCCATGATGATTTCTTATGAGAAATGGAGGCTCAATGGAAAAATGAGGACAAAAGCAGAAGTATGCCTAGTTATAACTTACTTAGGACTGCAATGCTTTGTGGGAAACACATCGTGAGTGTCTCCTAGAATGGCACGAGGTAAGAGTCACATTTTCAATAAGGTTCTACAGAAGAAATGTGCCCACTGTTATCTAAGACTAGTCTGGAAAAGAACCCTCCTCTTCCAATATCCAAGTGTGTGAGAAGGCCTAGATGGAAGGCATATAAGCTTTACCACCTTCATTATTTGTGCATAAGTTATATTCCACCTTACAAGGTTATGTAAGTGCATGGTATATTCACTCTGAGACACACCATTAGATAGGGAATTGATAAGAATTAACAGATGATCTCATTTAAGCATTTGAGTATCGAAGTACCAATCCATCAGTGGATAAGGCATTATAATTTTTTAAGTGCCTTACAATGGGAGATAGTGCCATGGTAGAAGATAAGTTACTATATTTTTTGGGTGAACCTAGTTTGAAGACATATTTTAATGAAGAGGAATCAGAAGAGATATATCTTGAGAACGCATGCATTAAAAAGGAAAAAGGAAAGATGCTCTATATAGTAGATGGTGAAGAAATGGAAAGTCTGGATGTTAACCATTATGAAGGTATGCAATAATTCATAGATAGTGCTAATGAGGAAGCATGTGCCTACCACGAGCCTTTGAAAAAAAAGAAGGTTAACATTAGGAAAAAGACAAAACCTAAGGAAGCTAAAAGTGGGGATTATTGGTCAGGGGAAGAGGTTTGAAAAATCATATATCTATTTTGTGAGTTTCAAAATATATTCTTGTGTGGGTATCATGAGCTCAAAGGAGTTCACCATTCCTTAGGGGATATGAGGATCAAATTGAAGGAAGGTACATGCCCAGTTTGAAAAAGACCCTATTATATGAATCTGAAATTATGTGTAAGAGTCAAGGAGGAGATAAACAAGATGATAGCATCTGGTATCATTGAGGCTATGGAGGAATTAGAGTGGATAATTCCAATGGTTATTAGCATCAAGAAGGATGGAAGGATAAGGATATTTGTTGACTACAAGGACCTGAATGCAGTATGTGTCATTGATCCTTTTCCAACCCCCTTTATAGAATATATTCTGGAAGGAGTGGTCGAGCATGATGTCTATTCCTTCACAGATAGGTTATTAGGGTATCACCAAGTCAAGATAGCAAAGGAAGAAAAATAAGAAGAAAAATTTCACCACTAAGTGGGGAATCTTTTCGAACATGGTCATGCTTTTGGGATTAAAGAATGTTCCTGCTATGTTCTCGTGCATCGTGGTAAAAGCATTTCAGGATTTCATCCACAAGTTTTTTCAATTCTACCTGGATGAGTGGACTATGTATAGGCTAGTAAAAGACCATTGTGAAAATTTGACGCTAATGTTTGAGAGATGTCGACAGTTGAGGATATCCCTCAACATTAACAAATGTGTCTTTTTTACTCTACTTGGAACCGTGTTGGGACATATTATATGTAAGGAGGGCTTGTTAGTGGATCCCACAAAAGTTGTTTTTATTGTGGGATTGGGAGAGCCTACTAGTTAGAGCATAGTGTGTGGATTTCTTGGGCATAGGGGTACTAGAGGAAGTTCATCAAAGGATATTCCAAGATTGTTCCACCCTTGGAATAATTACTAAAGCACAAGAGTACCTTTCATTGGGGAGAGGTGCAACAAAAGGCATTTGACACTTTGAAGGATAAACTTGTCACTATGCCCATACTACACTTTCCTTCTTGGGATAAGCCTTTCCATGTGCATGTTAATGCCTTAGGAAAAACCATTGGAGCAGTAATAACAAAACGTAGTGAGGGGATTTTTGATCACCCCTTATGTTTTGCAAGTAGGAAGTTGACACCAGCAGAACATAATTACACCACTACTGAGCATGAGGCACTGTCAATGATCTATGTGATGTATAAGTTTTGATAGTATCTACTAGCAACACCATTTATAATCTACACATATCACATTGCATTGAAGTACTTGTTAAACAAGCTAGTTTCACAATGGTGCATATGCCATTGGGTCCTATTATTTTAAGATTTTAAGTTCACAGTGGTTGTAAAACAAGGAAAAAGTAATTCAAGACCTGACTACTTATCAAGGATTGACTCAGGAGAGGACGTGCAAAGTATTGAGGATATCATGCAAGATGCCCAACTATTTAGGTTGTGGTGTACGCCCTCAGACTTAGAAGATATTGAGTTATTCCTTAAAATAGGTGTGGCACTGGATGAGATGAAGGCTTTGGAGAGAAAATAGTTAGCAATACACACCATGCCCTACATGTTGATTAGTGGAGATCTGTACATGTTAGGTCATGACGAGGTTCTGCGACGATGCGTGTTAGAACATGAGTGCATAGTAATTATGGAGGAAGTGCATGGTGGGATTGTAGGAGGGAACTATGTAGGAAATGTAACCATGAAAAATATTCTACTCGCAGGGCTCTAGTGGGAAACCCATCTACCAAGATTGTATTTAGTTTTCAAGGCCTATGACCATTGTCAGCACCTTAGAAAACCTAGAAAGAGGGATGAGATTTCATTAAGGTCGATAGCCAGCATAGAGCCATTTGAAAAGTGGGAAATCAACTTTGTAGGACCAATTTTTCCAGCCATGCAAAGGAATGGTTCACGGTATATCATTACTTTCACTGATTACTTGACAAGATGGGCAAAGGTAGTGCCTATAAAGGATTACACTACAAAAAAAATTGCTAGATTCTAATGGGAAAACATAATCAGTAGGTATGGATTTCCTTTGAGCTTGACAAGTGATAGGGGTACACATTTCTTGAATGAAACGGTCAATATTTTGTTAGAAGAATTTATGGTGTCCCATCACAAGACTACCCCTTATCACCCTCAAGTGAATGGAACTGATGAAGTGTTTAACAAGATATTGAGTCACACATTGACCAAGATTTGTGATGTTGGAATGCAAGGCTAGGATGATAGAGTATTATCCATTCTATGGGCGTACAGGAAAACCTACAAGAGGTTGAATAAGGACATACTATTTCAATTGGTGTTTGGTGTGAAGGTTATTTTTCCATTTAAATTCATGTTACCATCGTTGTGTATAACGCGAGCAAGAGGATTGGCTGACAAATAAGTGCTTGAGGAAAGGATCTATAAGTTGATGTAGCTAGATGAGAGATGATCACTTACTAGATGGAGTCAGAAGACTGAAAAAGGCTAGAAAAAAGGCATGGCATGATCATTATATCAAGAACAAGTACTTTGAGGTTATGCAAATGGTTTTGTTGTATGATCCCAAGTTTCTTCACCATCCTAGGAAGTTGAAATTCCATTGGTTGGTCCCTTACATCATCTCATACTTCCTTGATTTAGGATCATGTCAGTTACAAGAACTAGATGGGATGAAGTTACTTGGCCATTGTAATGGGAGTAGGATGAAGCCCTACTATAAATAAGCCTTCTGTGTGTTTGTAAATAAGGTAATATTTCTAGTTAGCTTAGGATTTCCCTTTATGCATTTTCTTTTCTTGTGTTTTCCTTTCTCATTTCTTTTTCCTTTCTTTTTGTTTTGTTTTATGCCTTGTGCATTGGTAACCACTTATTACTTCCAAAATATTATTTATGCACAAAGGACCATACATCTAGTTTAGTGTGGGGTGAAGTAATGTGGAGTAGTGTGAAGTGCGATGCAATCTGGTAGTGAAAGTTATAATGCCTGGATGAAAGGATTAAAGGTGTGAAAAATAGAAGAACACGTGTGGAAATGGTGGATAAGAATTTTGGTGTTAGGATAAGGATTTACAAAAACTACGTACAGATAAGGAAAAGCACAAGAATAAAATGAGGTAGGTAAGGGAAAAAATCAAGCCAAGGATAGAAGAAGTGCCTTCAGCACTGCAGGCGTGCGCGTAAGAGTCTTCAGTCAGTTAGTATTTTTTTGCATGCCAGAAGTTTGTAAAATATTTTCACACGGGTTTAGTTACATGTGTAAGGGCACTTAAGGTCAGATTTAGTGGAAAAAGACACATTTAATTCTAAGTACATTGGTAGGTGGTGTAGCATTTTTTACTTGAAAGGATGAAAAGCTATAAGTATGAAGTCGAGCACGTTATTAATTACCTTGCGATTACGAAATTGAAGAGCTCTTGTAAACTAGGGCATCCAAAAAGAGATATTTGTGTGAAGAAAGAATCATAGAGATCTGATTGCGTGACTAGGGTTGATCTAAAAACTAGAGTGGAAGGTGTACATGGCCGTAGGGAGGAGTTTTAGTGGAATAAGTTGTCTTGTGGAAGTTTTTTTCCAAGTTAGGGTTCTACAACTAGGGTACAAAGATAAAAGGATTATTTTATAAAGTTGAGCCATGTGATTGGACAGAGTTAGGAAGTAGAGAAAGGAAGAAAAGTTTAAGGTCTGACTGACAAATAAAAATGGCACCAAAGAAGTTGACTGTTTCACCAAAGAAGAAGGGAAAGGGAAAGCAAACTGTCATAGCAAGTTTTAATGAGGAGTGGTATGTAGAGATGCAGTAACTAGATGGAGTATTTTTGGGGAAAGAATGGGTATCACACATCAGGAATATGGCCATGAGTGACTACAACAATTGCATGAGTACCATAGAGAGGGAAGTGGCATTGGAATTGGTTCGTCCAACTGATATGAGGACACCAAAAGGTATGCCGATCTACAATGATGAGGTAAAGGTAAATTTGGGTAAGGCAAGGTTGCTGCAACTATACGAGTTTCCCTATTTTGGAAAGCTTGAACAATTATACCAGTGGTTTATGTTATGCATTTACAAATACCACTTCTATTTTACAAGTCACAAAATGCACATAACTCCTCAACTCATATCAAACTTCACTAGCCCGATTTGTGACAGAGATTTCATAGATCATGACTTGGAGGATAAGGAGGCCATAAAGGATATATTAGATGCCTATGAATACAAGAAGGTTTTATGCTACTTTGATATCGTAGATATCCTCAAACCTGTAATGAGGATGGTCGTGCACTTGGTTATAAAGCTAAATGGTCAAGAAATATGGACCTAAGTGAACAAGGCATGGATGAACATATGTCGGAAGATCTCAGTAAGAACCATCTACAACTTATCTTCCTTCATTGTAGATGAAATCACTAGCAATGTGTAGGAAAGAGAAAAGATAATGTTAGGAAATATTCTCCTCACCATCATCTTATCGGGGATTGGAGTGCCCAATGGGCCAGAGAATTTTGTATGGGATTACCCAGAAGAGGATCCCTTGCCTGCAAAGAGATTTGATAAATATAACTGTGATACCATGATGGCCACTCATAAGGGGAACTTGGGGAAATTGTACAAGAGAATGTACAATGTAATCAGGGTAAAGTGGAGGATACCTCATAAACTTCCCAAGCTTATAGGTGAAGAGGTTGTGTTTATTGTATATCAACACTTATACATTAGAATATTAACTTTGACAAATGGGAGTTAGAGTCCATGGTGCAAGATTCCATTTTCCTTCATTGTGTAATACTTCCAAGTGTGGCTCAAATATTTTAAGGGGGCCAAAATATTAAGTTTCAACCTTACTTAAGTAGACCAAGACTACCATGACATGGGTCAAAATATCGTATATCTGAAGAAGCGCACATATGTGGAGAAGTATGTCTCCCATGAAGTGAAGATGATGAATCCATTGACACTACCAATCTCCTAGACGACTGTAGAAAGGGTATACTTATGCATCAGGATGAATTTTGAATAGGGTTCCTAATTGGAAAATGATGTCTCCATTCCTGACAACCCCACAGAAATGAAGAAGGTTGTGTTGAAGAAAAGGGAGAGAGAAGTGAAGGAGAAGAAATATCCTAGTGTGCAGACAACACAATATGTGGGCATGCCAGAAGTAAATTCTAATCCAAGTACTTACGCACATAGGAAGAAGTCCCTAGTTAGGGAAAAGACCCTAGAAGAAGAGGTGCTAGAGAAAGAGGAGCATCCCACACAATAAGATTCACCAAGGAGGGATTCACCCACTGAAGAGAGAGAGAGGGGGGGGGGAAAGAGTCTCCTATTCTGAAATCACCAGTTACAAAGAAATAGAAGGTAGTGGAGAGGTCAGAATCAGAGGAAACAGGGGGCTTGGAGGCCTATAGGGGATAGAAGGATGATGATGAGGATGAAGAAGTTTAGAATCATCTTTTGTATGATATACATGATTCAGAAGAAGGAAGTGAAGATAATAATTACAAGGAGGAAGAATATGATCAAGGCAAAGAGGTGAGTGAAGAAGTGAACACAAGAGATAAAAGGACCCCAAGCCTCACCAAGGAACAAATAGAAGAGGCCGCAGAGAGATAAGTGGTAGGAATTATCAAAGAATTAGTAGAGAAGGAGGTAGATTACAACACAGATGAAATCCTTAAGGAGATAGAAGAGGAAAGCATTGAAAAAGAGTATGGCATCATGGGTGGAGATCCCAGCCTAGCAATAATCTTTCTAAAGGCTGCATGAATAGGTGGTAAGAGCGTAGTGGTAGTACAAGGGAAAGGAATGAGTTACATAAATGATCCAAGAAAGGTGCTATGCATGTGCTTCCAGAGCACCGTGTTAACAAAACAACTCCTGGCCATGCCCTCATTTGACATAGAAGGTGCATACCCATGACATACGAAAATGCTATCTTGGGTGTTTGAATCCCATGTCAATGAACCTGAGTTCTAGGTAAGCCAAGGGGTGTTAATGAATATGCCAGAGAAAAAGGGATAAACCCTTTGGTTAATGCTCAACATTTTTCAGATGAGAAATTTTTTAATGCACTCAATAAGGTTTCAGTTGAGGTTGAGGTCAGACTTTTTGGAAGGAATGATAGGGTGAGATTCCTAAAGGTAGAATTAGAGAAGGAGGAGGAACTTCTCAAGAAAATTAAGGACCTGAAAAAACAAGAACTAATCAACGCATAACTAAGGCATGAATTGAAGGAGGAGAAGGAAAGGGTGTGTGAAGTATATAAGAAAAACTAGATGATTATGGATGATATTATCTAAAATCATCCTGACCTAGCACCACCTAAGAAAAAATATGAATCAACCTTGCAGTGCCTGGAGGATATGAATCGCATCCTCACAATGGAGAGGTGGCCATTTTCCTTAGATTATATAGAAGAGGTTTTGGTGTTCCAAGAAAGGGAAGATAATTTTAATGTGGTAGTTATCGTTGCTTGGTATACCAAACTCCTTACTGTTGTAAAGGTTTCCACGTAATTTGCTAAGGCCACTTATGATAATTGCGGTGATAGGGATAGAGGGTAGCAAACATTTTAGTTGCTACACATGAAGCAAATTTCAAGGAATTTCAAGAGAAGAATAAGGAAAATAGAGTAGAGAGGTATAAAATCCTGGCTAAAGTGGAAAAGAAATCAGAAGCTATCGAGACTTTGTGGGGCTTGATGAAAAACCAGATGGAGTTATATACCCAGATCACCCGTAGAATAGATGCACTCGATGACCTTAGAAAACAACTGAAGGGTATTGTCGATACACTGAGTGCCAAGGGGGAGGAGCTAAGTTTTGATGAGGTAAGTGCCATAGTATGTGACCTTTATTAGCAAGCGCAGAGTGAGGTAGATTCCTGGGAGAAGCTCGAGGCAGATATTGGAAAGGATTTCCCACTCCTCCAGTAATAAACAATTCTTCTGCATTCCTCCCATTATTTAATTGATTCTTTCCTCATTCTTCATTCCTTCATTCTTTATTCCAACTACTCATAGTATGCCATTTTTTATTCATTGAAGGAAGGTGTTCCCATGGATAGAGAACAGACTTAGTGTAGGGTGATGTTGGGCCTCACAATATTGGCTAAGTAAAAGAAGGCGCGTGGGTGCGCGAGACCTATATGAAGAAGGGCGCATGGGGTGAAGGTGCACAGGACAAGGATTTTAATAGGGTTTAGTAAAACCCATGGCGTGCACATTAGGAAAAGAAAAGGGTTTCTAGACTTAGCCATATTTGGAATTCCTAGTAGCACATGAGAAAAGTGTGACCAGACTGAGCATGTAGAGTGGATAAGGTGTCAGCCTAAAAAATTAGTGGTAAAGAAAGGAATATTACATGCAATGGAAGGATCCAGAAAGACATCATTATAGAAATTATATATCTCGGATGGGAAGAATCATGCTCCATTAGAGGACCAGATGGACACTTAGCAACTGATCTTTTACTTCAGGAAGTCATGGCGGTGGATGTTAAAGATATATATATATATATATATATATATATATATATATATATATATATGCTCAGGTAGAAGGAAGAAACATATTTTTGAGAAAAGTGTGTGGTCACTGGCATCACATAGTGATAGAAGAGGAGAAGCTCTGTAGAAATAGTAATGGGTTCTATGGACTCTCATTTGGGGGATGATAGGAGATATGGCATATCTAAAGGGATGGGTCTGTGATCATTTTGGTAATATGGGAAGCATAGCTAGGATTTCTGATGCATGAGTCTTATCCACATTGATACATTGGTCTATTATAGCCTTGAGCAATGTAATTTGGTTAATAAACTAAGATCAATAAGGAATATATGGTTTTGTTCTAAATATACATTATTCATGGGTATAAACCCTAGTGCATATTATTTATATTATGAATCATAGTTGTTATCTATTTTATGTTTCTCTAGTTATCTTAACAGGTATCTTAATATAATGCCTCATCTTAAACTCTCAGAATGAATGCATGGCTCTTTACCTTTTTGCATCTAAGTTTCTATCATTGATTAATTTATTCTCATAAGAGTCACATAAAAGAGATGTTTGACACCCGTGCATACCTTGGGTGAGCACCCAACACCTGCTGGGTGATTGGCTAACATGCATGGGATTATACTTGTTCTAAGGGGATTAGACATGTTGAAACATAATTTATAATTGTTCATATAGCACTAGGGGTGCCCAAGTAACGTTAAAACATTATCCACCTCAGAAAACACTAAGACTTCAAAGTCTTCCCATAGAATAACACCTTCTTTTGTTGGTTTCACAACCTCAAGGTCTTGGATAGTGCACACATAAATTTAGTCTAGGTATTCTTATCCTAAAGGCTTAATATAGAGCATTGAATACCCATCCATCAAAGGAATGATAACATGTTCCTCTTTGTTCTCAAAACCTATATACCCCTTGTTGAAACTTAATTCAACCTTGTTCTTATAGCACCAAGCACACCCAAGTAATGTTGGAAATTTAACCGCCTTAGTAAGCACTAAGACTTCAATCTCTCCAGTGAATTTTTCTCCTTGGATAGTGATAGCAGTATCCTTTAAAACACCAATGGGCATTGCCTTTCTCTTATTATCCATATACAAAACATTTGAAGATGGCTATAATGGGGGCCTTCCCATTTGATTCAAGGATTCTAGGGTGAGAACATTAACATTTGGAACAGTGTCAATAATAATATTACTTAGGAGTCATCTATCAACAACTACATTCAAGGTAATCTCCTTATCATAGTCAAGGCTACGGGGAGGAAGGTTAGCATGCAAAACCTTCCTCTTGCACTCTCCTTGAGTTATTAGTATATTATCCCTCAACAATTCTCTGAATGGATGAATGATATTCTCTTAGTGTAGCATATTACACACCTCTCTAACATAATTTATATCTAACTGAGGGATCTCAGTGCTTTTCTTCTACTCCAACTTCCCAAATTTCTCTTTTAGACACTGAATTTTCCCTTGAAGACTTCTGATTACATCCATGGTCTCTTAATAGACTTCCTTATGATGTGTAGGGTCTGAATACTTTGCATATACCACCTATTCTCTTGTAATCAGTTGTCTCTGCTTTGGTATTTCCTTGGTGTGTGCAACCTCGGCTTGTGTTGCCACCAGTACACGTTCTAACTCTGACTCACATACCATTCTAGGCATCCACATTTGATCAACACACTTTACACTCACTATCCCAGTGCCCTTATGCTTCCACTTCTTCTAGCTCATGTGTTTGAATAATTTTGGGAACTCCTCATATTTTTTCTTCTTTCCACACTAATAACATTGTATAAGATTAGGGAATTTGCACTTATAGTGTTCTGTAGACCCAAAGTTGTAACAAGTTCCACATGGGAACTCAAGTTTTCTACCTCCACAGTTTCCATGGCCTCCTCCATCTATGCACTCTTCATAATGATGACCATTGTCCTTGGAGATATTCACAACACTGATCTAGCACACACTAGTATCAATGGCATCATGTATTTGGTCAATCAACCTACAATCCTTAGTGTCATGAGTAGTAGAGGTGCAAATTTTGTAATAACAAGACACGTTCTTACAGATCACACGCTGGAGTAGCGGAAACCTACTTACATCATGATATCCATGGTATATCTCACATTCTACTGTCATTACATGTACTGATCTTTGAGGAAAATTGCCCTTTGTATGATTTTCTACCTCACAATTGGTACACCATAACCCGCTTCGAGTCTCATGAGTTGAGTTCACAGATAACTTCTCTAGTTGCTTTTCCATTGTAGTAATTTGGCCTTCCAAGAATAGACTAACTCATGTATCAACAATTCCTACTATCTTAGCACACAAGAAATCCTCCAAGTCCTCACATGGATCTATGAAAGTCCTGTGTGAAAGCACCCTCTATAATGGCTTGATCAATCCTCCGATGAAGCACCGAGCATGATGTGAAGGATGAATTTCATAAGATAACTTGGATAAGAGAGTCTTGAAATATACATCATACTCCTGCACACTCTCTGTCATTCCTTATTGAATATCATTCAATAATATTATACTTTTCTGTTCAAACTCAGGTATGTGGAACTCCACCAAAAAGGCATTACACAATGTAATGTCATCCACCACTGTCTCATTAGGGTCGTACTTCCTGTACAACCTATATTTGTGTCCTTGCAATGTGGGTGCAAAGTGACTTGATTTACACTCTAGGGAAGTGATCCCCTTCACGCGTGATAGTAATTTATACTTGTGTACATGTTCCATGCCATCTTCAATGCCCTTGTAATAAGGTAAGTGGAGTAACATCTCATAAAACACCATTTAATGGTGTTCTTGACCTTGTCAACCAGATGTAGGACCCCTCCAATGTTACCTCCACCCCCAGACCCACTAGATCCACTAGTTCCAACACCTACATATCTACAAGATCCTCCTCATATCATAGGCAAGGGGCCTAATGCAGTTGCGCCCTGCAAACCTATTTTCATGCTAAACTACATGCCAATAATTTGTGATACCGAACCACTCCCAGATTTATTTCCCGCACCACTCCCATATGTGATACTCAAACCTTGTGATCCCACACCTTGTCCAAATGTTGTGCCAAAAAAATAACCCCCAAACAAAGGAAATGACTATGCAGCCATAAATGTACCAAATGAAAAATTATACCTCCTAGTTTTCGCTCAACTACGAATACTGATACCAACTAGATTATCAACACTTATCTGAGGGACTGGAAAACTAAGTGTTAAGGTTTGGTCAGAATGTGGGTTGAGATTCATACCTATGGCTCTTCTCCTTTGTTCATATGATGAGCTCTCTCTAGAAGACGAGTTGGTTTCTCTTTCGTACTTGCCAAGATGGGGTAGCATAGATTGCTCTAGTTCCACATCCTCCGCGTGAGCCTAAAATTATTCCCACAATGTCTTCCTCCATAAATCCATCACTCATGTATCTTCAAACTATCTTGCCAACTCCCTCTCCTGAGATTCATTATACTTGAGCCACCTTTCCTCTCTCTCCATTTCCACCATAAGGTCTACCTTACTTCTACCACGCCATCTTATGTGCCCTATATCTGGTAGGAATTTATCCAACCATGGGAAAGGATTCCAAACTCAAAGTGATGAACAATATTTTGATATCTAGTGGAATAGTAAGCAAGAACGATCCTCTAAAATCTCTCAAGAACTCAAACTCGGCAATATCTGGGCAAGAATACATAGAAATAGTGTATTCCAAGGTATAACTAGTCAGCACTCTACTCCACCAGTGATCAAAAACATGGGTCCAAGTCAAATCAGCATCATGTAACCATTGATATTCCTCCTAGGTCCAAACATGAGGTCTATAGTACTAACTCATCCTTGATGAATATGTTGATAGCCATTTATACAACTCTATTGGGAAACATAAGAAGAATTTCTCATAGAGTTTGTGATACAAGTTATCCTCCACCCATTTTATTGCATCAAACTCAGATCTAGTACTAAAACTCTGAGAAAACTCATCCTCTATGTTTTTGAGCCACACTTCAACACTATCCAAGGTCAAGCGCTTCGTCATCACACATTTCTCTCACAATATCTTCAAAAGAGTTCCTGAAAACAAAATAAATATGAAGTCATTATTTTACCCTCAATACTTCTTTCTGACCCTAAGCACACTAGCCTATCATCTAACATATGTTGGGTGCTCACCCGAGGCATGTGTGGGTGCCAAGCCCCTCCATTGTGTGAGATTTGTATGAGATTTATGTCATTAATGGAGGATTATTTTCAGAAACAAAAGTACATTTAGTTACTTTAAAAGGTGGAATATTTAACTAGTACAATTACACATCAATGCATCACAAAATCTAAATAAACATCACACAAAGCACAAGAAACCAGATTTGAATCATGAGAAGCCAAATAATATGCAGGTTTACACCCATAAATAATATGTATAGAATAGATCCATGTATATTGATTTAACAGAGTTTTGGTAGCCATATTACATTCAAAATGGGCATGTCAGACCATATACATTAAATGAAAAAGATCCAAACCCTACAAACCTATCTAATTAGAGATCTTGACTATACTTTTCCCCATTATATCCCTTGTTACAGATCCCACTAATCATACATATGTTTAATGGTATCCCTTACAACCCTCTAGCTCTAATTACTCTAAACCCTAGAACCATGAACTCCAAATCCTTAGCATTTCATAATATTTTTACAACACCTTATTACTCTCCTTCTCTTCCTCTTTATTCTCTATGTATTCTCTTTTCATTCCCTCTATGTCTCTATGTCTCTATGTTTCTATCCCAATAACTTCTTTAAATAGGATCATCGACCACAACAATTACTTTTGTTATGAGAAGATCACATGCCAATTTTTGATGTGGTCCTCCATTGGTGAATGCTTATCTTCTTTGAAAACCTTCCACTAACTGTAATGATGCCTCTAGGAATATTCCCTTTGTGGATATCCTTTTCTTGACCTCCAAGGCTCCATGATGGTACTTTATCCACTCATTCTACCTATTCATATCCTCATATTTTACCTCAACTGACTCCATGATGTCAAATATGGCTAATTCCTTTAAACCCTTGTTTTGTCTCTCGTGTGCACCCTGGTTTCACTTAAACCCTTCTTAAACCCACTTTTTAATGCAAACTTTTCCTTGAGCTCCCTTTTATCCACTAATTCTGTGCAAGCATGCCTCTTGGTACTTAGCCAATATTTTAGGGTCCAAAATTAAATGAGTTCATTCAAGGAGTTAATTTTGGGGGTGTGATGAGACCCTCTAATTACCATTTTAATTGTCTCATTTGTTATATTTTGTATACCCTTGTACTTTCTATCTTTGTTATCTTGTCATATATTTCCACTTAAAATCAAACTTATGGCACTTATATATTAATTATTATAACTATTACTAAGCTACTTTATTTCATGGATTTTGAATTTGCATGTTAATATCTTTGATGCAATGAATGATTATTAGTGTTTTATTTGAATTCCATACTTGTTTGCAAGAAGTTGTTATATGTTATCTCTAAGATGCAGCAAAAGAAACTCTATCAAAATGCAAGGGTACTCATCCACAGTAACTAGCATGCAACAATTAGGACTCGTCTATAACAAGGCGCCTGTAGCCAAAGGGAAACACACACACATACAAAACCATGATTGTAGAAAATTTGATCAATGTGGATATTTCACCTATTCATGCATGTTAATAAACTAGTATTTACAACAACAACAAGAAGGTTTCATGCCAATACCTGATTATAGTCTGCAACTACTGTGGAACTATTAGATTTAACTTAATTGTTATATTGAACAATTAGTTATGTTGTTATATTTGAACACCTCTTCTTAGTTCTGTTGCATCCATAAAAATCTGCAGATTTCTTGGTAGTGATCTTTCACTTAGTCAAAATGTAACTATTAGTTTGAAAGAGTCTCTTCACTTCTCTGCTGATTATAAAGGGAGTGGCGAGACTATAATAGATATATCAATAGTGAGGAAATTGTTGTAAGTTTAATTCTGAATCTTCATGATAATGAATAAAAATTTGAGTTCTATTATTTCACTATAGATACAAGCCTTAGAAAGGTTGGAACCCAAGGCATTGCAAACCCTTTTCTTTCTATTTTTTGTTTTAGTTCCTTGCATGAGTAGATTAGAATTGCAGCAGTTAATTCTTTAACTTATGTTATGCTTTTATCTTCTTATTACTTAGTTCTAACATCTACTTTAATCTTTAACATAGGTTTACCTCTTTTGCATTATATTTTTCATTGTTGTGACAACAATATTTTATTTTTTACCTAGTAAGCACCTAAAATAGTGTATACAACACTAGTAGAGTTGAAAGTTTATGTCCCTAGGTCCTATGAATACATGACTGTGGATTAGTGAATAGCATAATAATTGTTGCTAATTGATTCACACCACCATAAGAAAAGATAAGAAGATTATTGGATCTCCTTTAAATATTCCCAATCTTAAATACAACATCTCCATTATGGAGGATGATAGTAAAGAAAATGTTGAGTTGGTTTGTATCGAAGGTAATTTTTCAAAACAATGGGAAGAGGTGTAGGAGCCTTGTGAGTTGAGTTAGGGTCAACTTGTTCTCACCACCTATAGATACCCTACCTAATTAGAAAAAGAATACATACTACAATATTCACTCAAAAGTGAAAAAGGATTATATGAAAAGAATTATGGCTTTGAAAAATATGTCAAGATCAATTCTAAGCCAATTGGTATTGATAACAAGTTTCCTAGGGAAAAAAGTGAAACTTTCTAAGGATCATGTGAATGGTCTCAGAATCAGATTGCAATCACCATTTCCAAATAATTTGTTATTCTTGAACATGGTTCCATGGTACAACATTCTCTTGAGGATGATGAGGACATTTGTGCCACTGATGTTGACTCTATTTTTGAAATAACTTGCTTAGAACAACAAAGAGAAAGGCTTGAAGAAATTTTTCATCAGGAAGTGAATCAACTTGTTATCAATTCCTCTAGGTGGCTTGCTAGTTTGAAAGATGATCTCATGTTGAAATTCAAGAATGGAGAATGTTTCCATGAAAAATGCAATGTTCTCGATTTTGAGAACACAGAGGAATGGTGTTTCATGATCACAAAACATCAAGTAGAAGTTGCAAGCTGCAAGAATTTAAAATAGGTACCAAAGTTCTCATTGGATGCAAGAATTGTTTTAGTATAATAAAAGTATAAAGATGGATTCTTGGTGTGTATCCTTCTTATCAATTCGTACAAATCCATCACAGGAGTATGGTATGATTAGATAACAGCATTCAAGCTTCGTATGCCAAATTTCAGTTCGTTGTTCCATGATGGTGTATAATTATCTTAACCCATATTTGATTATGTGTACATTCTTTCCCCACATTTTAAAATCCTCCCTGTATATTTTTTCCTTTTTTGTTGTGTGTTTTTCCCTTCATATCATTGTGTTTATGTGTGTTAAGAATAAATGACTCCATAAGCCTAATGGATAATGCACTAGTCAACATAGTGTCTTGAGATTTAGGGGATCATGTATGGTCTATCCTCATTGCAATAGATACAAAACATGTCCCCAATCTAGATCCAGTTGTTGTCATGATATTTTACAAAGTCAAAATTTAATGTGTAAACAAGACAACTATACCAGATTTTTGAAAACTTTAACCAAAGGCCCTCATGAGTCATACTCTGAGTCAACTTACCTTCTATGGCATACACTTCATGTCACTAAGGGACCTCATAATGTGATTAAAAACCTCCCTAAGTATGTGAAATATGGTCATGACGTCACCCATTTCATACAGTGAAGCGTCATCAAGAGGTGAAATATTTGTTAGATCTAGAAAGACTATTCCCTATCCTTTCTAGACCAGGTACACATCCTCTGGAGTAGATCAAGAGACCTAATTTAAAATATTTTATTAAATATCCTAAAGTATAATGTAATTTTTTTATAGAAGTTTTTTAAAGTACGAGATGTTTGGTATCATAACAGTGAAAGTGTTTCTTGGATGCTTGAGGAGCTTGCAGTGCAAAAAAACACCTAACCTTAAACTAAAGATTTGAGGATCTCTGAGATGATTGATGAGGAAAAACATATATCATTGGAGATATATGATGATCCTCTACATGATGGATCTTTCACATATTTCAAAACACTTAATTGGTCCTCTCTGAATATCTATCTTTGAAGGCTCACCTTGTGGTATTGAATGAAAAGTAGTGTTTTTTGAAGGAGAGAGAATCAAGTCTTTTAAACCCTCCGATTTATCTAAAAATGGTATCTTTATTCAAATTGATATAAAGTTTGACCTAAAAATTCCTCCTAAATTTTTGGGAAATTTTGTTTAAACATTCTAGGAGTTAGTTAAATTTACATTTGAAAGCGTGACATATTTTTGTGTCTGGATTGTCCAAACTATCCTAACTATCTAGGATAGTTAGGAAAATGTATTCATTATTTTACCCTCAATACATTTTTCTAACCCCAAGTGCATCATCCTATCACCCAACATATGTTAGGTTCTCACTTGAGGTGCGCGCAGGTGCAAAGCACCTCCTTTATGCAATCTTTGCAAGAGAGTTCTGCCATTAATGGAGGATTATTTACATAAATTGAAGTACATGCATCTAATTAAAAGTAAAAAGATATAACTAACAGATCTACACATTAATGCATTAAAAAATGTAAATAAACATTTTATGAAGCACAATGAACTAGATCTTAGTCATGACAAGCCAAATAATATGAGGGTTTACACCCATAAACAAGATTTACATAATAGATCCATGTATATTGATTTAAAAGAGTTTCTATTAACCACACTACATTCAAGATGGTCGTCTCATACCATATAATTAAAATAAAAGAGATCTAACCCCTGCAAACTTATCTAATCATAGATCCTAACTATGCTTTCCCTATTATAACCATTGTTATAGACCCCAGTACCCACACATATGCTTAATGATATGCAGTATAACCCTCTAGCATTAAGAACTCTAAACCCTAACATCATGAGATCCAAACACTTAGCATTTCCTAATATTTCTACAGTACCTCATTACCCTCCTTCTCTTAGGACTCTCATTCCTTCTAGTGCCTTTGCACTATCTTCTCCCTTCTCTCCTCTCTGTTGTTTTTGTCCCAAACACTTCTTTAAATAGGATCAATGTCCACAGCCATAACTTCTCTCATGAGCAGATCACATGCCAAGTTTCAATGTGTTCCTTTATGGGTGAATGATTATCCTCTTTACAAATCCTTCCACTAACTATAATGATGCCTTTGGGAATATTCCCTGTGTGGAATATCCTTTTCTTGGCCTCCAATACGCTAGGCTAGCACCTTATCCATTTACCACACCTATTTGGGTCCTCACATTTTTCCTCAAGTGACTCCATCATGCCAAATATGGGTAAGTCATTTAAACCCTTGTTCTACCTCCCACTCGTGCCCTTGATTCACTTAAACCATTTTTAAACCCTCTTCCTACACGATTTTCCCTAAGCGCCCTTCTATTTATTGATCTTGTGTGTGTGCCTCTTAGTACTAAGCCAATATTTAGGGTCCAACATCATCCTACACTACACATGTTATCCATCCTCAAAACCATTTTTCTCCTTTGAAGAATAAAGAATAGAGGAATTGAAGTAATCTAAATAAATAAAGGAAGAATATCCTATTGCTTCATGAGGAGTGGGAACTCCTTTACGAATGCCTCACTCTTCTCCCAAGAATCCACTTCTCCCTCTACCTCCTGAAGTAGGTCACCAACTAATGCACTTACTTCATCAAAATGTAGTTCATCACTCTTAGCTTTTAGTGTATCTATAATTCTTTCCAGCTACTTGCTAAGATCACCTAACACATCCATCCTGCGAGTTACTTGGGGGTATAGTTCCTTTTGACTATTCTTAACTGAACCTTGAACATTTTCGATTGCTTCCAAATTCTTCTCAACTTTAGCTAGGATCTTATCGCACTCCACCCTATTTCCTTTTTTTTTCCTAAAACTATTTTAGATCAGAATCATGTGTAGTAACCAATATGCTTGGTACCCTGTCTCTAGTAGCTCAGTTTTCATACATGACTTCGGCCATCTACGTAAAATTCTTTACGGTGGCAAGGAGCTCAGAGTACTTAGTCATTATCTCCCCAATATTCATCTTTTATTCCTCCTTCTGGTGTGTCATCATCTCTTCTTCCAACTCTAATGTGAGTGGCTACCTTTCCATGGTGAGGATGTGGGTCAAGTCTTCTAAGTAGTGCATGGTTGACTCATATTTATACTTAGGAGAGTTCAGGTCTAGGTGTTTCAAGATAATGGCATTTGAAATAACAACTATCATCTTGTGGAATTTGTGCACCTTTACCTTTTCATCCCTCATTTCACGCCTTAGCTGCACATTGATCAATTCCTTGTATTTTATCTCCTTGTACCCCTCATTCATCTCCTCATTCTTTTTCTCAAGATCTTCCTCTAAGACCCTTACCCTATTATTTCTACCGAAGAGTATTTCTTCCACCTCCACCAATACATTTTTGAGTGTATTGCAAAATTTCTCATCTGACAGTTGTTAGGCATTTACAAGAGGGTTTACTACCTTGGAATCTAGTATCTTCATCAATGCATCATGATTTACCTCAAACTTGGGTTCATCAATGTGGGAATCAAAATCCTAGGATAGCATTTTCCTTGTGCCCGGGTACTAACCCTCTTCATCAAAATAAATCCAAGAGAAGAGTTGGTTAATGGGCACTGTATTTTGGAAGCGCATGTGTAGTACCTTGCTTGGATCATTAATATAATTCATATCATGTTCCTACGCCACTAATGTGCCCTTTCTACCTATTTACATTAGTGTTGGGAATATTAATACTAAGATGGGGTCTCCACTCATACTCCCATACTCCTTTCTTATACTTGTGCTCTCCTCAGTTCCCTTCAACACTTTTTTGGAATTTAACTCTATTTCATGCTCTACCAAATGTTTGATAATATATGTCACCTCCCTCTCTATAGTTTCATCCATTTGCTCTGAGGTTGGGGTTGGGGTCTTCTAATCATTCATGTTTACTTCTTCACTTCCCCCTTTTTCCTAAGCATCTTCCTCATTTTCATCCCTTTCTTAATTTCCTTCTTCATTTGACACATGTACATCATACATAGGATGATTATGAGCCTCACCACACTCGTCATCATCTTCATCCCCCTTTTTGGCCTCCATGATTTTTGTTTCTCCTAAGTTTCACCCTTTTCTCACCCTTTGCTTATTCCTTACTGGTGAGTCAAATTTAGGGGACTTATATTTTACTTATCTCTCAGGAGATCCTTCCCTTACCAAAGGCTCTTCCTTCTACAGAAACTCTTTTCTAATGGGATACCTCTTCCGGTGGATGTAAATACTTGTGCCTGCACTGAATCATGTGCCCGTACTATCTGTATTGTCTGCACACTCGACACCTTTTTCTCAGGAGCCTCCCCTCTTTCTCTTTTCCTTGGCCCATCCTTTTTCCTCACAGTTGGGTCCTCAGGGATGGAGATATCATCTTCAACATAAGTGAATTTTTCATACTTAGGCCTTAGGTGCAAATACTCCCTCATTGCTATCCTCGTTGCAACAATAAATGTTACTGGTTTCAACATGTGCATGTCATAAGAGACATAATTTTCCACATAAGCATGCTTCTTGGGGTATATTAACTTCCTATGCAACTCGTAATAACCTTGATCTACTACACTTAGATCAAACCTGAGTTTCTTCACCTCTTTGAATTGATTGACCCTGGCCTGGAAGTACTGCACCATGAAGGAGAAATGAAACTTGCACCATGGACTCCTGGCACCATCTATCAAAGTAAATATGTCGACACAAAAATGATGGTATATGGAAAACTTTGCCTCTACTTGTAATAATAAAGGTAATTTATTGGTTATTCTCCACTCATCCCTAAATTCATCGCACATCTACTTATACCAATTTTCTAGGAACGCCTTATGAGCGGCCATCATGGTGTCACAAGTATAATGTTCAAACCTCTCGGTGTAGGAGGGGTTATTATCTGGTTATTCCCAAACAAACTTATCCCTCCCATCGATCACTACAATATCTTGAAATACAAAGGTGATGAGGATGTTACTGAACATGATATTCCCTTAATCGCATGCGGTGTTTATAATATCTTGTGCAATAAAATATGAGAGGTTATATATGGTCCCCTTTAAGATATTATGGCATACATTTAACCAAGCCTTTTTGATCTATGCCCATCTCTCTTTCCCATTCAACTTTGTGACCAAGTGTGTGGCCATCCTCATCATAGGGTTGGTGATTGTAGAAATGTCAAAGTAGCGTGAACCCTTCTTATAGTCATAAGCTTCAATGGTCTTCTTAATGGCTTCTTTGTCTCCCAAATCATCGTTCAATGATTCTCCTTCACAGATAAGTCTGGTGAACTTAGAAATCAGCTGGGGGTTATGTGCATCCTCCAACCTACGAAATATAAGTGGTCTTCATGCACAAGCTACATAAACCATTGGTATAGTCACTCAGGCTTTCTGAAATATGGAAACTCGTAGAGTTGCAAAAACCCAACCTTCTTCATTTTCACCTTCACTTTGATGTCATAGATAAGAATTACATTTGGTGTTCACTTCTTTGTAGGGTGAACCAATTCTAGTGTTATATCATTTTCTATGGTGCTCGTTCGATGGTTTTAATCACTTATAACCAATTTCTGAACTGAGACACCCATTCCTTACTAAGTAATATGTTGTCTAGGTATTAAATTTTTGCATACCATTCTTCATTGAAACTGGTAGAAATAACTTATTTTCTCTTGCCCTTTCCCTTCTTCAGTGAAACATTTTCTACTTTAATTGGTGTCATTCCTTCATCAAGTCCTTAAAACTTCTTCTTCTCTCCTAGTCCTAGCTCTGCTCAACTTCATGGCTCCACTCTACGAAAATACAACCAAGTCCCATGCCCTAGCTATGCAACCATAACTTGGAAAACCATTTTCCCAAAAGAAGGCATAATACCCATAGGATCCTTCCCCACAACCTTGTCCGTTTATGATTGTGTACTCCTTTCCACTCTGGTTCGCTAATCAAACTGGTTATGCATGTAAATATTTACAATTTTTCTTATAGCTTCTTCGCAAGGATGGCCTAGTTTGTGAGATTTATTTGATAACTTAAAACACAAGATAAAGAATAATGCACCCCCGATATTCTATTTATAACTTTTTCTTTTCTTTGTAATAAATTACATGCCATGTACCAATGTACTTTGGCAATAAAGGCAGATTTTTCCAACACCAATCTTCAACACTTTTCCTCATGCTCAATCCTACACAAAAAAGTTCAACAACCTTCAGTTGCACAAAAACCCCTTATTGATCACATATCTTTACGCACGTGCTTACACCGACAAAGGAATTCTTCCTCTATGCCCTAATACTAGTTCTGAACAACAGTTACCTCATGGTTTTCCTTCTCTTTTCATTCTTGTAAGTGTTTTATATAAATCCTTTTTACACCATCTATGCGTGATCTTCCTATCCATGTGTTTTTTATTTTTCAACCCGGGCCATCAACAACCATATCTTCCAACACTTTTCACATCACTCAACCCCACATAAAAATGGATGTACGATCCTCTGTGCATAGAATTTTTTTGAAATAATAAGTGGCTACTAGTGCACAAACACACACAAAAAAAACAACAAGAAAGGGAAACACAAATAAAGGAAACTACATCAAAGAAAATCCTAGGTTAACTGGCAATACTGCCTTATTTACAAACAAAAAGAAGACTTATTTATAGTAGGGCTTCAGCCTACTCCCATTAAGATGGCCTAGTAACTGTGTTCCATCTAGCTCTTGTAACTGGAAAGTGCCTAAATCAAGTATATAGGATACAATATACAGGCCCAACTAATGGACTTTGAATTTCTTATGATGGTATAGAAACTTAGAATCATACAAGAGAACCATCTTCCCAACCTCAAACTACTTTTTCTTGATGTGTCTACATGTCATTCCTTCTGCCTAGATTTTTTTGTTTTCTGACTCTAGCGAGCAATAGCATGCCTCTCATCCAGCTACATTAAATTTTCAATTCTCTCCTCAAGTGCTTGTTCATCATCTAACCCTCTTGAATTCCCTATACGCAATGATGGTAACATCAATTCAATAGGTAACACAACTTCCATGCAAAACACCAATTGAAAATGTGTTGCCTTTTTTAGTCTCTTATAAGTAGTCTCATATGATCATAATACATCAGAAACTTTGTCATCCTAATCCTTTCTTCCCACATTAAAAATCTTGGTCAACGTGTTATTCAAAATTTTGCTAAATGCATCACTATTCTCATTAGCTTATGGGTGATAAGGGTTAGTCTTGTGATGGGCCACCATAAATTCTACTAATAAAGTTCTAATTTTCTCATTTAAGAAATGAATATCTTATCACTTGTTAAGCTCATCGAGAATACATACATGTGTATTATATTTTCCCACAAGAACCTAGATATTATTGCCTCTATGTAATCCCTTGTAGGTGTTACTTCTACCCACCTTATAAGAAAATATGTGCATGTAATGATATAACGCAAACCTATCCTTCATGCAGCTGGAGAAATAGGGCCTACAAATTCAATTTCCCATTTCTCAAATGGATTTGCACTAGAAATAAATCTTCATGGTAATTCATCTCTTTTCATTGGTTTACCAAGGTGCTGGTAGTGGTCACAGGCCTTGCAATACTCGATAAAAAAATCCTTCTAGAAGGATCTTGCACACGGTCGCATTCCCCACATAGTGTCCCCCTGTAATTCCACCATGATCCTCTTCCATGATTGCAGTGGGATCATGCTCAGGCACACACTGGCGCAAAACCTCATCGCTTCCTAGTTTGTATAAGTATCCACTAATTATCATATAGGGCATAGTGCATATGGCTAACTGTTTACTTTCCAAAGTCTTCATTGCCTCTAGCACCACATCCATTTTGAGAAATACAACAATATATTCCAAGTCAAATGGTGCGTACTACAATCAAAATAGTTGTACATCTGTAATTGTATCCTCAATGCTCTACGCATCCTCTCCTGAGTTAATCCTTGATAAATGGTTAGGCCCCAAATTCCTCTTACACGGTTTTATAACAACCGTAAAATCAAACTCTTGGAACAATAAGACCCACCTTCATATGAAACCTTGTAAGATGGAATTTTTCACCAAGTAATTTAATTCCATGTGATATGTGTAAAAGATAAAAGGATTTTCTAGCAAATACTTCTTGAATTTGTGCATCACATAGATCATTGATAATACCTTGTACTCCATGGTAGTATAATTCTATTGATAAATCCTACTATAAAAGCACAAGGGATGGTAAAAAATTACCTCTCCAGGTTTTACTAAGATTTCTCCAATATCCATCATTGAAGCATCGACATGTACATGGAATGGCTTATCCCAAGAGGGAAAGCGTAGTATGGGTGTGGTGATAAGCCTATTCTTCAATGTGTCAAATTCCATCTGATGTGCCTCTCCCTAATGAAATGTACTTTTGTGCTTTGATAATTACTCTAATGGTGCGGCAATCTTGACATACCCATTAATAAATTTCCTATAATACCCTAAATGCCTAAGAAATCTGCATACCATGCTCTAGCTAGTAGGTTCCCCCAATCCAAGAATAACAGTGAGTTTGGTAGGATCCACCAGCAATCCTTCTTTACATATGATATGTCCTAAAAGGGTGCCAAATGGAGTAGAGAAAAAAAATTTCTTAATTTTGAGAGATATACTCAACTGTCAGCATCTCTCAAACATTAGCCTCAGATTGTCACAATGGTTCCTCACTAATCCATATACTGTCAAGTCATCTAGGTAGACTTGTAGAAATTTATGGATGAAGTCTTCAAACATCTAAACCACAATGCGTGAAAACATAGTGGGTGTGTTCTTCATTCCAAAATGCATGACCATATAGGAGAAATTTCCCCATTTAATGGTGAAGGTTGTCTTTTCTTGGTCCTCCTTTTCAATTATTACCTGATGATATCTTGATAATCCATCTGTGAAAGAATAGATCTCATGCCTGGCTACTCCTAAGATCTCTTTGGTGAAGGGGGTTGGAAAAGGATCAATGACACACATCGCATTCAAATCCTTGTAATCAATGAAAATCCTTATCCTCACATCCTTCTTAATGTTTATGACCATCAAACTTATGCCTTCTAATTCCTCAACAGCCTCAATGATGGTTGATGTGATCATCTTTTCAATCTCCTCCTTGACTTTTCCATATAGATTTATATTCATTCGATAAGGTCTTTTCTGAAGTGGGTACACACCTTCCTTTAACTTGATCTTCATTTCTCCCAAGGATTGGTGAAATCCTTTATGAACATTGTACCCGTGTGGAAAAAATACCTAAAATTCATGTAATAGATCAATAATACTTTAAACCTCCCTTTCTATCTAGTAATCTCCAATAGTAGCTTCCTTAGGTTCTACCTCTAAACCAATGTTAACCTTCTTGGTTTTTCAGGGGTTCATGGTAGGTGTGTACTTTCTCATCAGCACTATCCATAACCTCATTTCTACTAATAGTATGGTTAACATCTAAAATTTCCACCTCTTCCCCATCTATCATATAGACCAATATTCCTCTCTCTTTTTCCATACATGCATGCTTAAACTGTTCCTCCTCTTATTCTTCCTCATCGAAGAATGCTTCTAATCTAGGTTCACCCAATAAATATAGAACCTTTTCCTCCTCCATGGAACTATCTCCCATAGTTAGGTGCTTAACAACGTACAACACCTTACCCACTAATGGCTTAGTACTCCAATACTCGAAAGCTTGAAGGATATCAACCATCAATTATTGTGATTTTCTTGTCTGATGGCACAACTTTGAATGAATGTACCATGCGCACGCAGAACCTTGTAAGGTGGATTAAAGTTTATGCTCCCATAAAGATGGAGGCAATGCTACCGTGCCTTCCATCAAGGCCTTCTCACATGCTTGGATGTGAAATGAGGTGGGTTCCTTCCCATGATAATTGTGTATAGCAGTAGGTGCATTGTTTTAGAGAAACCTAACAGAGAGCTTGATTCTCACTTGTACCACTCTAGAAGGTTATCATGATGGGTTAACCACCAACATGTTGTGGTCTTGAGAAAAATATAACTAAGAATTCATATTTTTATGACCTCACATCACCACAAGGTCTCCATTTCTCGTAAGAAAACATCAGGGTTGACTCCCCTAATGTAATTTGGAAACTTTTTTCCTCCCAGGTTCCTGTCTGAGAGCGCCTTATTTAATCTTGTCACAAATCCTATTAACTATCTTATAACTAACTCATATGTCTCATGCACCCAATTTTCACATGACACACTAGTTGTATCACTTACAGATTGAGCGTCTTCCCACTAAATAACACCTTTTTTTGGTTTTACAACCTCAAGGTCCCTGATAGTGTGCACATATATTTTTTCTAGGTATTCTATCCCTAAGGGCTTAGTATAGGGCACTAAATTTCCATTCATCAAAGGAATGATAACATGTTCCTCCTTGTTCTCAAAAATTATATACCCCTTATTGAAATGTAAATCAACATTGTTCTTATAGCACCAGGGGTGCCGAAGTAATGTTGGAAAGTTATCCTCCTTAGTAAGTGCCAAGAATTTGAAGTCTCTAGTGAATTTCACCCCTTAGATAGTGATAACAACATCCTTTAAAACACCAATGGGAATTGCCTTTATCTTATTACCCATATACAACACATTTGAAGATGGTTGTAATGGGTGCCTTCCCATTTGATTCCATACATCCAAGGTGAGAACATTAACTTCCACACCTATGTTAATTAGAATATTACTTAGGATCCATCCATCAACAAATGCATTCAAGGTAATATCGTTATCATAGTCAAGGTTGTGAGGAGGTAGATTAACATGAAAAATATGTCTCTCGCACTCTCCTCTAGTGCTTGGTACTTTATCTCTCAACCATTCTCTTAATAGAGGGATGATATTCTCTTAGCACATCATCTTACATACCTCTCTGCCATCATCTATATCTGATTGAGGGACCTCAGTGCTTTTCTTCTACTTCTTCGATTATTATTTTAGACACTAAATTTCACCTTGAATACTTCCGATTACTTCCAAGGTATCTTAATAGACTTATTTCTTATGCGTAGGGTCCGGATAATTCCCATGTACCACTTATTCTCTTGTAATCAGTGGTCTCTACTTTGGTATCTCCCTAGCATACGCAACCTCAACTCACGTCATCACCAGTATAGATTCTAAATCTTAATCATTCGCGACCCTTGGCATCCATTGTTTATCAACACGCTTTAGGATCACCATCCCAACCCCATTATCCTTCTGCTACTTTTGGCTCATGTGTTCAAATAATTTTGGGCATTCCTCATACTTGTGTTTTTTCCCACACTAAGAGCACTACAAAAAATTAGGACTCACGTGTTTGTAATGTTCTATAGATATAAAGTTATAGCAGGTTCTATGAGGGAATTCACTCATTTCACCCACGTGATTGTCACAGCCTCTAAATCCTCCTTAAAAGACTTTACCTCATCCTCCTCCATCTACATACCCTTCATAATGAGGACCATCATCATTGGAGATTTTTTCACCACTATTCTAAGGCACACCAATATCAATGGCATCATGTATTTGGTCAATCAATCTACAATTTGTGGTGTCATGAGTAGTAGAGGTGCACATTTTTCAATAGCAAGACACATTCTTACTAGTCACACACTATAGTATTGGACACCTACTTACATCATGATATCCATGGAAAATCTCACATTCTACCATCATCACACGTACCAATCTCTGAGAAATTTTTTCCTTCGTATGCCCTTCTACCTCACAATCCGTACACCATAACCCATTGTGAGTCTCAAGAGCCGAGTTCACAGAAAATTTCTCCATCTACTTTTCCATTGCAGAAATTTGGGATTCTAGGAATAGAATAACTCATGTATTAATGCTTCCTACTTCCTCAGTTTACAAGGTATCCACCAAGGCCTCATGTGGATATTTGAAATTATTTTGTGAAATTTCCCTCCTGAATGGTGTGATCAGTCCTCTGACAAACCATTGAGCATGTTGTGAAGGGTGAATGTTATAAGATAACTTAGACATGAGAGTCTTGAAATGTACGTCATACTCCAACACACTATCCATTATTCCTTTCTCAATATCCTTCAATGCATTGATGCTTTTCTATTTAAACTTAGGTATGTGGAACTATGCCAAAAAGACATTACACAATGCAACTTAATCCACCAATTTCTAGTGCAGTTCATACTTCCTATACTAGTTATGTGCATGTCCTTGCAACGTGGTTACAAAATGACTTTCCTTCTGCTTTGGGGTAGTGATTTCTTTCATGTGCCATAGTTACTCACACTTGTGTAAATGTTTTGTAGTATCCTCAATGCCTTTTTAATGAGGTAAGTGGAGTGCCATCTCATAAAACACCTGTTGATGGTGTTGTGGACCTTGTCTACAAGCTCTAGGTCCTTGATTCACTCCAGTGTTTCCTCCATAACCATACCCACTAGAACCACTAATGCCAACTCTTCCAAATCCACAAGATCCTCCTCTTGTTGTAGGTAAGGGGCCTAACAAATTTTCACCCTATGATCCCACCGATGTGCTAAACTGCACACTGACACTCTGTGATACCGAACCACTCTAAGATGTGTTTCTTGTGTTGCTCCTAGACGTGATATTCAAACCTGGTGATCCCACATCTTGTGAAAAAAAATATCCAAAGAAATACCCCCAAACACAAGAAATGATTGTGTATCCATAGATGTACCAAATGAAAAATTATACCTCCTAGGTGTCATTCAAATACCAATACTGATACCAACTGGATTATCAAAACTTCTCTCAAGAAATGGAAAACTAAGTTTAAGGGTATGGTTTCCATGTGGGTTAAGATGCACGCATATGGATTTTTTCCTTTATTCATATGATGAGCTCTCTCTAGAATTTGAGGGGGTTTCTCTTCCACTCTTTCCAAGATGGCATAGCTCAGAATTCTCAAGTTCCATGTCCTCGGCTCAAACCTCAAATCCTTCCCACAACGTCTGCCTCCATAAATCCATCACTCCTACAGCTTCACATTGTCTTTCTAACTCTTGCTCCTGAGATTCATTATACTTCATCCATGTCTCCTCTCTCTCCATTTCCTCTGCAAGGTCTGCCATCCTCTACCATGCTAGTTTTCGCACCCTACACCTAGCAGGAGTTTAGACAACCATGGGAAAGGATTCCAAACTCAAAGTAATGACCAATATTTTGATAGACAGTGGAATAACATGCAAAAAAAATCCTCTAGGCTCCCTCAAGAACTCAAACTCAATAATCTCTAGGAAATAATATGTAGAAATAACATATTCCAAGTTATAACTAGTTAACACTCTACTCCAAAAGTGGTCAACAACACTATTCCATGTCAGATCGACATCATGCACCCACTGATATTCCTCCTAGGTCTGAACACGAGGTATATAGTACCAACTTGACCCTGATGCATATGTTAATAGTCATTCATAAAAATCTACTTGAAAACAATAGAAAAAATTCTCATATAACTCATGATACAGGTGATACTCCACCCATTTACATGCATCAAATTCAGGTCTAGTGTTAAATCTTTGAGAAAAATCATCCTCCATGTTTTTATCCATCCTTCAACACTATCCAAGATCAAGTGCACCAACATTACACATTTTTCTCACAATAGCTTCAAAAGAGGTCCTCGTAATGGAACCAAGATGTAGTCATTATTTTACCCTCAATACCTCTTTCTAACCCTAAGCATGTTGGCCTATCACCTAATATATTTTGGGAACTCACCTAAGGCACACGTAGGTTCCAAGCCCCTCCTTTAGGTGAGATTCGCAAGAGAGTTATGCCATTAATGTAGGATTATTTTCAGAAATAGAAGTAAATGCATCTATTTAAAAGGTAGAAGTTATAACTAACAAATTTACAAATTAATGCATTAGAAAAGGTAAATAAACATTGTATGAAGCACAAGGAACCCTATCTGAGTCATAACAAACAAACTAATATGAGGGTTTACACCCATAAAAAAAGATGTACAAAATAGATCCATGTATTTAATTTAAAAGAGTTTCTAGTGGCCACACTACATTCAAGAGGGTCATCACAAACCATATATATCAAATGAAAGAGATCCAACCCTTGAAAGTGTATCTGATCAGAGATCGTAACTATGTTTTTCCCATTATAACCCTTGTTATAGACCCTGGTACCCATACATATGTTTAATGATACCCCTTACAACCCTCTAGCATCAATAACTCTAAACCCTAGTATCGTGAGATCCCAACCCTTAGCATTTCCTAACATTTTTGTAGCACCTCGTTACCCACCTTCTCTTAGCACTATTATACCTTCTAGTTCCTTCGCACTACCTTCTCCTTTCTCTCCTATCTATTTTTTCTATCCCAAGCACTTCTTTAAATAGGATCAGATTTCACGGCCATGACTTCTCTCATGAGCAGATCACATGCCAAGTGTCAATGTGGTCCTCCATTGGTGAATGCTTATCCTCTTTGTAAATCATTCCACTAACTGTAATGATTCCTCTAGGAATATTGCCTATGTGGAATATCCTTTTCTTAGCCTTCAAGATTCCAGGCTGGCAACTTATCCACTTACCACACCTAGTCAAGTCCTCACATTTTTCCTCAAGTGACTCCATAATGCCAAATATGGCTAAGTCCATTAAGCCCTTATTTTTCCTCCTGCACATGCCCTAGTTTCACTTAAACCCTCTTATTATGTGTTTTTCCCTAAGTTCCCTTCTATTTACTAATCCTGTATGCACACTTCTTAGTACTTAGCTAATATTTAGGGTTTAACATATAATGCGGATACTAGGGGAAAAAAAATTCCCTTCCCTCATTTTGAAGCCCTTGGTTCCCAATATGACTATGAACCTTTCGTGCAAGTGCTAAATGCTTAAATTTATAGTTTTGGCTAAGTTTTTAACCTCCTAGGCCCTCGTCCTATTTTTATACTTCTATTATCCTAACTGTCTAATACATTCAGGTTAGTAAAATGATCCCCACCCCTAGCCCCCTCTCTAGTTCATCATGTGACCTCTTATATTGCTCATCGGGTTATAAAACCTTTCTCTCTCCTCCTCCATCCTCACCCACTCATTTCTTGCCACTTGTCAGGATTTGAGAACAAGGCACATTTTACTATCCCAAATATCCTAGGATAGTGGGGATAGTTAGGAAAAACAAATAAACCCACTCCCAATGCTATGAAAATAAATTTTTTGACTAATTACTTTACCTTTTGCTTCTCTTTCTTCTTTTGTACTAGAATGAAAAAAGTTGGTGGAAAGTTTTAAATGTGAAATAAAATTTTGGCCACTTCTTTATTTCTTCATATATCCATGAATTTATCCCGAGCAAGTAGATTGATTCAAGGCCCAAAATCATGAAAATTGGCTAAGTCCTAGTCCTCGCAGCAGCTGGGACAGTTGGGACATCGGGGCGTGAATCGGCCGAAAAGCCGCCAGGTGGTCCGCGCAGCAATTGGGACGTCGGGACGCGTGGGACGCGAAAGGGCGAACCGGCCGAAAGTGGAAAAAATTGCCAAGTTTTGTCTGGGACATCTGGGACAAAAGTACGCGGAGGACGCGGATCGGCCGGTTTGGCGCAAGTCAGTCCATTTCGGGTGGTTCAGAGAATTTTGTCCCAGGTAGTCTGGGACAGTTGGGACAAGAGTATGTGGAGGACGTGAACCAGCCGGTTCGGCTGAAACAGAGGACTTTCGTTTGGGACATCCGGGCCAAAAGTACGCGTGGGACGTGTGAAAGAGCCGAGAGCGAATGGAATCTTGCCAGTGGCCAGGAAAAAAGACAAGGAGGCCCAGTTTGGGATCCGGGCCGAATCAGGAAAGTGGCCACATGTCAGGGGGGAAAATGACTCAAGGGGAAGTGAAGAATTTGCTAAGTGTTGGCCGAAAATTTCAAAGGGCAAGGTTTGAAGGGTCGGCCCAAGCCAATAGACATAGGACACATGTCCTAAGGCCAGGGGAGTTTGGAGCCAAGGAAAGACTTAGGAAAATTTGACAAAAGTCTTGGGCCAAAAAATTAAAAGACAAGGATGACCCCGCGCCCCTGTCCTCCAACCAGATCACGCCACGTGTCCCAAGTGGCGGGGCGCGGGGGGAAAGTGATTTTTTTTTCCAAAATTATAAAAACGTCAAAATTTCAAAGGGAAACCCATGGGAGGCGGAGGAGAGAGAATTACTCATCCAATCAGCACTTGCCATGTGGCGTCTGACCAGCGGAGCGTGGAAATTTTTCGAAAATTTTTCCAAAGACAAAAAAGAGGTAAAATTTGAAGATTTTTCCCGCCGATCCGTTTTGGGCCGTTTTTGCCCTAAATCTTCAAACGATCATATCTTTTGATCCAGAACTCAGATTTGCACGTTCTTTATATCATTGGAAAGCTGTTGAATTTCTCTACATGATTCCATGGTCAATTTATAATTTTGGTTCAGTTTGGAGAGAGAAAATTCAAAAATGGCTCTGGTACGTGTCCATGGCCAGAAATGACATTTCAACAACCAAATTTAATACAGAATGGGTCGCATTCTCCTCCAATTTGGTCAAAAATGATAGGGTATGGGTTTGTAAGGTCCCCCATGCTGATTTAATGCATTTGTAGTCAATGAGGAATGGGCTCCCACGTTTTTGTATGTTTTCTCTCTCATGGGCTCGACCCATGCAATGTAAAAGCCAGATTTGGCTCATTTCTTCAGGGGGAACACTTTTTTGAACATCAGACTTCTTCTTTCACCTGAAAACAAGTGAATTTTGTAAGTATCAGGCCTTTTTCAAGGATTGTAACAGGTTTATACCTCTTTGATGGTGTAATGCAAGGGATTTTACATGGAAATGACAGTGCAAACTCTGTGAATGTTTTCAGTCCTCTGTTTGTATTGTTTTTACTTCATTTTCAGATCTCTTATTGCATCTTATCAGCTTGTGTATGTTTTTCGTGTTGCATTTCATGGATTTGTGCCTATTTGTATGAGCAAAAAAATGTTCACCACTCCTTTGGTGCATCACCATCTTTAGGTTAGTTTCATTTTCTGCATTTCTTATCCCTGTCTACTTGCAAATTAGGGTAAAATTAGGATTTGAACCTCTGCAATTGTGTAAACACTAGATCTAATCAGAGGAGTTTGAGGAACCAGCCTCTAATCTGGAGATTCTTCTCTCATTTTACAAGTCCCCACACTTGGAGAGAGGTTTCAATGTTGTGCAATCACACTGGATGCCTAAAACATCAGTTTAGAAACCTGATTTGCATCCAGGGGTGCTGCTGATTTGCACTAACAGTTTTGGCACGCCCGGTGGGACACTAGAGGTCTCATTTTTATTGCAGCAAAGTTGATGTGCATCTGCTGCAATTTTCTTGCTTGAAAAGAGCTATTATTTTCATATCTGGCGACTCCAAGGGGAAGAACCACCTGGTTTCAGCAGTGCAGGCCTGAAAACTCATGAGAAGAGTCACCACAAGGTCAAGAGTTGGAGAAGAAGAAGTGTTGTTTGAATACCTGCAATTATCTCCAAGAAGAAGGCAAAGAGGAAGAAGGATTCAAAGGTCTCCATCTCCACCAAACAGAACTCTCTCAACTCCTCCACCTGGTAGGCCTTTCATTCAGTCAACAAGGGTTTTAAGACCAATTAGAATGGCACAAAACAACCCCTATGTCAACTTCACAGGCAGCAGCCCACTTGCCCTCAATGCACAACATCCAATTCCTATTGCAGCCTTGAAGAACATTCCATACTTCACTGGAGAAAATCAGACTACTCCAGGTGATCATGTTAAAGATATTGCTAACCTTTGTGCAATTCATGAAATCAATGAGATGCAAGTGGCTGTCAAGTTACTGGCATCTTCATTCAAGGGTAAAGCATTGCAATGGTTTAGGAGCCTTGGAGCTGGTTCTATCACAAATTGGAATCAGCTGTGTATAGCACTTCATGAGCAATTTGGAGAAAAGGGAGACAACTTGTCTCTTTTGGAGCAGCTGACAACCATCAAGAGAGCTCCCAATGAACAGCTGACCGATTTCAACTTCAGATTTCAAAAGACTTGGGAGAGAATTCCAGTGGCAGTCAGGCCAACAGCAGAAGGTGCTTTTCTCTACTATCTCAAAGCTCTAAATTCTGATATTTCTATGTTGATTCAGTCCATGGGAGGCATAACTATCCCTATGGCTTATAGCATTGCCATTAGGGCTGAAAATTGTTTGATCCAAGCTGGCAAACTTGCCCCTAGACCTCCCATGCCATTGTTTCCAAGTTTAGAGAGTCCAAACACCAATCAAGCACCTAATTTGGCTCCTTCTCCCACTCCTAGAAATCAGAGTTCAAATGAAGCTTCCACTTCATCTCCAAGTGCCCCAAATGAGCTTCAAGAAGTCATGAAGCAATTGCAAAACCTAGGCAATGAGCTGGTTACTCTCAAAAGGTAGCAGGCCCAAGGTTTTAGACCTTCTTATCAGCCCCAAGCTCAGCCTAACAGGCAGCCATACCAACCACAAAGGCCACCTAATCCTGCTGCAAATATGAATCAAACAAGGCCTCCTGCCAATAGACCATTTCAGCCCTATAATCCAAATGCCATATCTGCCTCTAAGGCATTGGTGCCAACACAAAACAACATTGCCCAGGAGTATGATTGGTGTTTTCCATGCAATGAGCCTCATAACCAATCCATGTGCTTCAATGGTGCTTTGAATCAAGCATTAATGGTGACAACTACTGGTGTGGAGGGTGAGGGAATTCAAGGAAACAGCCAACGACAAGAAACATTCCAACAACAATCAGCCCCAAATGACACCACGTTGGTAAATTGGCAAGCAGAGGATTTCTGTGGCATGAACCAGGTAGTTTCTCAAGGTGTTGCAGCCAACACAAGGTCAAAAAGGAGGAATTTGGGTGAAGAACAGCCATTAGCCCCAACCAATCCACAACCTTCCATGGCTCCACAAATGGTTGGCAAGCAAAATCCAATTTCAAATGCACAAGGGCAGCCAAGAACAGCCCCTAGGCCAACTCAAATACCAGTTGTTGCTGCCCACGTGCAAGGAGTGAATGTGCAAACCAAGGGACAACAAAGAGATCCTTCATCACCATTCAGTATCATTGATCAGATGAAGAAGACAAACATCCATATATCAATGTGGGAATCCCTATCTATCCCAGGCCAAAGAGATTTGCTACAAGCTGCCATGAAGGACTGGCCAACTTCGAATCAGCAAGTTCAGATACAAGACAAAGTGCTTACAAATGCTGCCCAGCCTGAAGGAAATCATGGAGGACAGCAAGGTAAAATGTTGAAACCCCCTCCTTTCTATGTTTCATTGATCATTGGAAATCAGCTAGTGCACAATTGCATGATAGACTCCGGGGAAAGTAGCTCAGTAATGCCTAAACAAATAGCTGATCAGCTAGGGCTCCAGTATGAAACAATATCCAAAGGGGTAGTGCAGCTAGATGGGACAGCAGTAACAACAGTTGGGGTGATTAGAAACTTGAGTCTTACCTTGCATGCCTGTCCAAATGTTGTTGTTTTACAAGATGTATCAGTCATAGACCTTCCACCACTCTTTGCCCTATGCTTGTCAAGGGACTTCACAGCCAAGATTGGGGGATATTTGTCTGCTGATTGGTCACACATGCTGTTCAGAACGAGGTATGGAACTAAGGCTACAATCAGGTCTGAACCTATTGCAAACTTCCACATTGAGCCTTACACTCCAAGTCAGATCAATGCCAATTGTTCAGCATTTGATCAAGAAGACCACCCAAGCACTGATGAGGCTGACACCAAGGTTGGAAGCATCCCGGATCTAACTCTTGATGAATGGGCAAACAAGATACATGCATTTGATCCTTATCAAGAAGTGGAAGAATCTGAGCTAGGGGTCTATTGCATACACGAAGAAAATCAGCCTATTCCTAGCATCACCAAGCCAAACCACAAAGATGACAATGAGGTATGGCAGCTATTTTTTGATGGATCAAGGAGTAGACAAGGTGCAGGAGGTGGAGCTATGCTTGTTTCACCTCAAGGAATAAAGTACTATTCAGCTTTTAGATTTCAGTTTGCATGCTCCAATAACACTGCTGAATATGAAGCCTTAGTGCAAGGGATGCATTGGGCAATCAAGAGAGGAATAAAGAACTTGCAAGTCTTTGGTGACAGTGAATTGATTGTAAATCAGGTCAAGGGACAGCATGCTACCAAAAATGATCTTCTCAAGTGCTACAAGAACAGGGTGTGGGACCTCATGGAAGATTTTGAGGGTTTTGGCATCAAATCCATTCCTAGGGAAGAGAATCAAGCTGCTGACAGGCTTGCAGCAGTAGGGGCAGCCTTTGACATTGTGGAAAGCATTCAACAAGACAAGGTACAGCCAAACATCCACGTGATTGTGAGGCCTTCAGTGCCGGATAACAATGTCAGTTGGCAAGTGTTTGAAAATGACCAGCAAATCATCCATTTCTTGCAAGAAGAAGCTGAGTTCTCAGCCAAGAATCAAGAAAGATTGGAACAGCAGTATGGTGACCAAGTGGTACAGCTGAGAACTAACAAGCTGCCCAAGGGACTTATCACTTTGGAGTCCATTTTTAACCCCAATGATCAGTTTAGAAAGGAGAAAGCAAACATTCAGGTCAAGAGAGAGGATTCAGTATCCATCTTGGTAGAAGAGAACAAACCATTGCAAATTGGAAGGATGACAACTGAACAAGAAAGGTATGAGTTCATACAGCTGTGTCAAGAGTTCCCTGACGTGTTTGCTTGGAGCTATGAAGACTTGAAAGGTTTCAATCCCAACTTAGCTCAGCATACCATCGAATTGGATCCAAATACTAAGCCTGTCAGGCAGAAACAAAGACCAGTCAATCCACACATGGAGCCTCTCATGAGGAAAGAATTGGACAAGCTGATTGAGTCAAGGATCATATTCCCAATCAAGCATTCTAGTTGGGTTGCCAACTTAGTTCCAGTCAGAAAGAAGAGTGGAGAGATCAGATTGTGTGTTGACTTCAGAGACTTGAATAGAGCCTCTCTCAAGGACCATTACCCACTCCCTTCCATGGAGCAAATCTTGCAAGTTGTGGCTGGCTCTGAGAGGTTTTCACTACTTGATGGCTACTCAGGCTACAATCAGATTATGGTGAAGGAAGAAGACCAGTTCAAGACAGCCTTCACAACCAAATGGGGAACTTTTGCATACAGGAAAATGCCATTTGGGCTGTCCAACGCTGGTGCTACCTTCCAAAGGGCAATGGACATGGCATTCAAAGGTTTGATTAACAACGTGGTGCTGATTTACCTTGATGACATCACTGTTTTTTCCAAAAATGCAGTAGACCACCTCTCTCATTTGAGACAAGTCTTCACGAGGTGCAGGAGATTTGGAGTGTCTTTGAATCCTAAGAAGTGTATCTTTCTTGCACATGAAGGAAAGCTCCTTGGCCATATTGTCTCCAAAGAAGGATTAGCAATTGATCCAGAGAGGGTTGAAGCCATAAGAGCACTACCATTGCCAAGCCACAAGAAAGCCCTTCAGAGTTTCTTGGGAAGGATAAACTTTGTTCGGAGGTTTGTCCCAGATTTTGCAGCCCTTGTCAAGCCCATCACCAAAATGTTAAAGAAGAGCATGGCTTTCAAGTGGACAGCAGAAGGCAAGGAGAGTTTTGAAGCAATCAAAGAAGCTATCTCTCAAGCACCAACTCTCATCAACCCAGATTTCTCCAAGGATTTCATCCTCTATGCATTTGGAGGTAATGATACTATTTCTGCCATTTTGGTACAGCAGAACAAGGACAATGATGAGCAGCCAATTGCCTTCTTCAGCCGGAGCCTAGATGACTATGAGGTGAGGTACTCTTTTATTGAGAAGCATGTACTTGCAGTAATCAGAAGCTTGAAGAAATTCAAGCATTTAATCTCAAGCAACAAGGTCCAGTTGCTGGTCTCACATGCTGGGGTTAAGGACTTCCTCCTCAACAAGGATTTGAATGAGAAAAGGGCAGGTTGGATCACCCGTGTCATGGAGTATGACATTGAGATCAAGATCACCAAGCTGGTAAGAGGGAAAGGATTGTGTGAGCAGCTGGTTTTGGGGAAGCAAAAAGAAGTATGCAATGAAGAAGAGGCTGTTTTGACAGTCCAGGACAGCCATGAGCCAAGTGGCAATCAAGAAGAAGACAATGCTGCCCCCACTCCTTGCTGGACCCAAGGTATTATACACTTCCTAGGCACAGGCCTATGCCCTCCAGAGATGAACAAGACCCAAAGGAGACACTTCAGATTGCAGGCTGTCCCGTATGCCATTGTTGATGGAGTTTTGTTCAAGAAAGATGTGAATGGAGTGCTGCTGAGATGCATTAGCACAAATCAGATTCAAAGGGTGTTGGAAGAGTTCCATGGTGGACCAGCTGGTGGTCATTTTGCACCAAGAGTGACAGCTCTAAAAATCATGAAGGCTGGTTATTATTGGCCTAAGATCTTCAGTGATTGCTATGCATGGATCAAGAGGTGTAAGAATTGTGCATTCTTCACAGGAAAAGAGAGACTTGCTGCCCTTCCATTACATCCAATCTCAGTTGACCAGCCATTCATGCAATGGGGTTTGGACTTCATTGGAGTCATTAATCCCAATTCAAGCCAAGGGCACAAATGGATTTTGATAGCCACAGACTACTTCACCAAATGGACAGAAGCAGTAGCACTCAAAGAGGCAAATGAGTCTAGCATCTTAGACTTTTATGAGGGGATAACAACCAGATTTGGTGTACCTGCTACAATAATCTCTGATAATGCATTGGCATTCATTGGATCTAAGGTGACCGAGTGGGCTGTTAAGAACGGGATCTACCTAAGCACTTCATCAAACTATTACCCTCAAGGTAATGGCCAGGCCGAGTCTACAAACAAGAACTTGTTGAGGATCATTAGGAGGACTCTTGACAAGAATCAGAGGTCTTGGCATACCAAACTGAAATCAGCCTTATGGGCTGATAGGATAACTCCCAAGAGATCCACAGGTAACTCTCCATTCAGGCTTGTCTATGGAAGAGAAGCAATCTTGCCCATGTCACTTGAGTTGCCAACATTGGAACTCATGAAGCAGCTGGAGTTGCTAGAGTTTGAGCCCATGGAGGTGAGGTATGCAGAGTTGATGGAGCTGCAAGAGATCAGAAATCAGGCATCCCAAGCAATGGAAAAGGATCAAGCTTTGATCAAAAAGACCTTTGATAGGAAGGCCAAGGATAGATCTTTTCAGGTTGGAGATCTAGTGTTGAAATGGGATGTGGATAGAGCAAAACCGGGAAGGCATTCAAAATTTGATGCCATTTGGAGTGGCCCATACATGGTCACGAAGTGCAAGAACAACAATGCTTTCTAATTGGCCTCATTGGATGGTGAAGAACTGCAGATTCCAGTAAATGGAATCTATCTCAAGCATTGCTTCTAGAGGAAAAATTACCACCTTGTAAATATTAGATTAGATTTTCATTCCTCCAAGTGCTTGTGCACATTGTTTTGTTGTAGGTTAGTTTTGTTTTCCCTAAGTGCTTTGACACAGCTTGCTGTCCATGGAGATGTTTTGCAGTCCTTGCTCCCATCAGGTGATATTCCATCTTCCTCCTTACACATTCTAAGTCAGTTGGGGTTCTAAATAGAATATTTGATGACTCCATGCCCAATGGACTGCTTCAGGCAACTGGTATCTTCTACCTAGCAGGCAGGTGACCCCGCTGAGTCGCCAAATTGTTATCCAAAATTCACCCCCCAGGGTAATTTTGATAACATGCATCAGATTATTCTGTCCCGAGCAAGTAGATTGATTCAAGGCCCAAAATCATGAAAATCGGCTAAGTCCTAGTCCTCACAGTAGCTGGGACAGTTGGGACATCGGGGCGTGAATCGGCCGAAAAGCCGCCAGGTGGTCCGCGTAGCAATTGGGACGTCGGGACGCGCGGGACGCGAAAGGGCGAACCGGCCGAAAGTGGAAAAAATCACCAAGTTTTGTCTGGGACATCCGGGACAAGAGTACGTGGAGGACGCGGATCGGCCGGTTTGGCGCAAGTCAGTCCATTTCGGGTGGTTTGGAGAATTTTGTCCCAGGCAGTCTGGGACAGTTGGGACAAAAGTACGCGGAGGACGCGAACCGGCCGGTTCGGCCGAAACAGAGGACTTTCGTTTGGGACATCCGGGCCAAAAGTACGCGTGGGACGCGAAAAGGTGAAGTGGCCAAAATGAGACAAGGAGGCCCATGGATGAATCAGGAAATGCCATGTGTCAGGGGGAAAATGACTTGAAGAATTTGCTAAGTGTTGGCCGAAAATTTCAAAGGGCAAGGTTTGAAGGGTCGGCCCGAGCCAATAGACACAGGACACGTGTCCTAAGGCGGGGGGAGTTCGGAGCCAGGGAAAGACTTAGGAAAATTTGACAAAAGTCTTGGGCCAAAAAATTAAAAGACAAGGATGACCTCGCGCCCCTGTCCTCCAACCAGATCACGCCACGTGTCCCAAGTGGCGGGGCGCGGGGGGAAAGTGAATTTTTTCCAAAATTATAAAAACGTCAAAATTTCAAAGGGAAACCCACGGGAGGTGGAGGAGAGAGAATTTCTCATCCAATCAGCACTTGCCATGTGGCATCTGACCAGCAGAGTGTGGAAATTTTTTGAAATTTTTTTCCAAAGACAAAAAAAAAGGTGAAATTTGAAATTTTTTCCCGCCGATCCGTTTTGGGCCGTTTTGCCCTAAATCTTCAAACGATCATATCTTTTGATCCAGAACTCAGATTTGCACGTTCTTTATATCATTGGAAAGCTGTTGAATTTCTCTACATGATTCCATGGTCAATTTATAATTTTGGTTCAGTTTGGAGAGAGAAAATTAAAAAAATGGCTCTGGTACGTGTCCATGGCCAGAAATGACATTTCAACAACCAAATTTAATACAGAATGGGTCGCATTCTCCTCCAATTTGGTCAAAAATGATAGGGTATGGGTTTGTAAGGTCCCCCATGCTGATTTAATGCATTTTCAGTCAATGAGGAATGGGCTCCCACGTTTTTGTACGTTTTCTCTCTCATGGGCTCGACCCATGCAATGTAAAAGCCAGATTTGGCTCATTTCTTGAAGGTGGAACACTCTTTTGAACATTAGACTTCTTCTTTCACCTAAAAACAAGTGAATTTGGTAAGTATCAGGCCTTTTTCAAGGATTGTAACAGGTTTATACCTCTTTGATGGTGTAATGCAAGGGATTTTACATGGAAATGACAGTGCAAACTCTGTGAATGTTTTCAGTCCTCTGTTTGTATTGTTTTTACTTCATTTTCAGATCTCTTATTGCATCTTATCAGCTTGTGTATGTATTTGTTTTTCGTGTTGCATTTCATGTATTTGTGCCTATTTGTATGAGAAAAAAATGTTCACCACTCCTTTGGTGCATCACCATCATTAGGTTAGTTTCATTTTCTGCATTTCTTATCCCTGTCTACTTGCAAATTAGGGTAAAATTAGGATTTGAACCTCTGCAATTGTGTAAACACTAGATCTAATCAGAGGAGTTTGAGGAACCAGCCTCTAATCTAGAGATTCTTCTCTCATTTTACAAGTCCCCACACTTGGAGAGAGGTTTCAATGTTGTGCAATCACACTGGATGCCTAAAACATCAGTTTAGAAACCTGATTTGCATCCAGGGGTGTTGCTGATTTGCAACAAAAGAACATTGTAGTAGTAAAGCAAATAATGATCAAAATAATTAATGGTATAAAACCCTATTTTGATGCCCTATATTCTATTTTTTAATTTTTTGGCCATTACGACAGGTAGATTAGGCTAAAATTCAAATCACGAAATCGTAACACGGAACCTAATCTAGTGATGCCATTTTCATTATAACCCGAGGTGGAAAAATGAATTTTCCAAATACATAATAGTTTCTTCAACGGAGGTGAACTAAGAATTCTAGATGATCAATAATTTCACATTTGAGAAAAACAAGTGAAATTCCAAAAATAACAGGTCTTGATTCCTACCAGCTAAAAATAAAAAATCTTTGTTTCAAGTGCAGAAAGTTGCAGTAGGCTCACTCACTCATATTTTTTATTTTGAGCATCTTCACAAGGTTTCATGATACTTTATTATTTCAAACAAGTCAATTAACCCTTCATAGAAGGATTAAAGCATCATTTTTCTCATTATTAAGGTACAACATCACTGAACACAATAGGAAAGATCCATATAACATTGTGTAGTCAAAAGATAAGTGGAAAAACCCAAGATATTAGTTAATATTCAAGAAAATAATTTCATCATAATTAATTAATTAGGTTTAATCCATCCACACCTCCTCAAGTGAGTTGATTAAGTGATCTTGATGAGATGCTTAAGTTAAGTTGTTTGAGTAAGCTCAGTGAGTTGTTCAAAGTAATTTGGTTGAGATAAATAATTGCAAGAAGAAGATGAAAAGTATCTAGTGAGCATAGTGAACAAAGAGAAAAAAATTGATCCCATATTCTAGGAGAGCTTATAGGTAGATAAATCTATTTAGAGATCTCACATAACCTCACATGTCAAAAGAGAGTGATTTCTTGCATGGAATGTAAGTATCCAAGATGTCAGAGATACCCCATTGTGATTGAGAATTGAATCCATGACAAGCTCTTAAGAATTCTTAAGTGAAAAACATTATGTCAATGCATGATTATCCATTCCCATAGATTCGAGAAATGATCAAAATTGAGCTGAGGACAACACAACTTGTTGTTGTACCTAGTCTCAAAGAAATCTCGGGAACCCTAAATTCTAAGAAAAGAAAGAAGGCCCAGACAACATCCCATTTCTTCAGTGGTCCCTCAAGTAATTAGTATGTTGAAGTATGTTGCAATTGTTAGGCCTAATATTGAAAATCCTATTAAGGACATTACTCCATCATACTATGAATTGACCCACATCTCTTTGGGTCAAGCTTCACATGAGGGTGATTACCAACTGCTCAAATAATCCTCTTCCTACGTTCTTTCTCGAAATGAAGAATATAAGAAAATAATTTCATAATTAGAGGAACATGTAAAATATCTCAGTGCTTACATTCAACCCTTCTTAGAACACAAATCAACATCCTCTCTTCTGATTAAAGACATTCCTCCAATCATAAGTGTTTATCTAGAGGAAGTCAAGAAGGCCCAAGTAAACATGATGTAGGGGAAGGTTAGAAAGAAGTGGATTGAGAAAATCATTTATCAATGAAAGGCATTATTTTTGGATATTGTTTCTCTTATCAAGTATGTTCTTGAAACATTTTATAAACTAAAAAAAGAAAAAGAGGAATTTAAAAAATATTTCAATCATTTAGATGAGAAGTTTCCACTGATGTATAAGATGATTTCCTTCAACTCTCACACCCTCATGAGAAAGAACATGTTCAAATCTGCTGCATATAACTTGTCTCAAGTTTGGATCCACCTCATGGATATGAAATATATAATACTCAAGAATGCAATATCCAAGTTGGAATCATATTGAAAACATTCTTGTGAGATCTTGAATGACATTTGTAATTGTGTTCAAAGAATTTGTTTTCCTCTACTCGCTAATGATTCATTCTCAGAGGAACTTCTTGTTTCATTCCAAGAGTTTGTCAAGGAAGAGGAAGGTAACTCGCTATCCTTCAATGAAGATAACTTAAAGTGCTTGGCCTGCATCATAAGTTGCATTTCTATAATAATAATGTATCACAAATAATGGATTCATCATTGTAAGAGGATAAATTATGTCCCCAAGATCTGGACCAAGGTGTGGAGTTGCATGTTCCTTCTAGAGGAGAATAAGTTGACAACTGCAATAGCTCAATTCAGCAAGGAATTCAAGGAACATGAGATCGTAATATAATATCATCATCAGGAGGCATGACTCATAAAAATTCTTCATCACAAGGATATTCTTCATTAGATTTGATAACCTCTCCCTTCTTCTCTCTTTCTCCTTATTCCTTCTCTCCCCTTTCTAATTCTTTGTTAGGTGTAATCATTGTATTTTGTCTCATTCACTTAAGTGACTTTATAAAGTTACATTGTATAAGTCCCTTTAATTTATAAAATAGAACATGTTTCTCACTTCTTAGGAAGGTGAAAAGTCACATGTTGAATGATACCATGAAGAGTCATGTGGAGGGTAGGTGAAGAGTAAATTCACATTGCTATAAATTGGGTGTGATTCTCTAATCCAAGGGGACCTGAAAATGCTATATTTTGATAGCATCTGTGTGGTAGTAGTTTTTGGTATTGTTGATAATTATATTATCAATGTAAAAGAAATAAAATCTGCATTTATTACACTTCCCTCTTTCATATGTTCTTCTATTTTCTCTCTTTTATGCACTTTGCAAGCATAGTGTTGGAAAGGAACCTTGCATCCTTGATAGATGAATCTAAGGAACTGTGTGTCTTTAATTCATTGGTCCCACTAATGAAATCATTATTACCTTAATTTATATTGAATGTTGAACTACTATGGTTATTAGGCATAAAAACTGTAATTGTCCTAATCACACTAATAACTTTCCTTTCCTAATTTCTCTCCTTCACCCCTCATTGCTGTAATTTCCTCCTTTGTACCTTATACAAGAACTTTGTCATAGGTTCAGTAGAGTGTTCATGTGTGATCCCTATATTTTTGGCCAACCCATAAAATTTATATAGGAATAAACTAGTTTACGTTCGATAATGGGAAATGAACCATTCAATGCAAAGAGGCATAGTCCCATGAACGTTAGTGGAGATACCTTATTTTCCATATCAATAAATTTTCTGACCAACAGTATGTAAAGTATGTAAAATTGTGTAAAAGGAAAGTTTGCACCCAATTTAGAAGAGTTTAAAAGGATAGAAAAAGTGTCTTGAAAATGCTTTATAGAACAATTTTTCTTAGATGATCTCACACCAAGAGAGAGTTTTTTGGGAAATATCACACCAAGAGAAGGTTTTTTGGGAAAGCTCATGCCAAGTGCGATTTTTTTGGGTGATCTCACACCAAAGGGAAAGTGTTTAGAAGAGAGGTCGAGTGTTAATCTCCTTCCATTACTCTACCTAATAAACACCACTGCATATGGTGTGTACCTATTTTGTTCATGTTATCCTTGATTTATTCCAAATGTACTGATTGTTCTGATTGAAATGGAGATTACAAGATTTTTTTTGTAGTAGGAATATGTTCTATACTATCAAAATGCTCTAAAGGCTTATGTGAAATGTGCCAATTTGAGAAACTGATAATGTGTGCCTTGAGGACATGAGTGCCAATGGGAGGACACATGATCCTAGGAACTTCTATCTAAGCTTGGACATTGGTGTGTGTTGTGATTATAGATGAAGTATGATTCTGAGCCAATTTGGTAACTGTTATCTATGTCTATTTTTTGTTATATTGTACTGTGTTGTATCTCAAAGATGTTGTATAGGGTGATTTGTTCACCCAATGTATGTCCCCCTCATTTGGATTACATGTGACATTGGTAGGAGAATGCAGCCCAAATGAGAGGACCTGATGCTGATGTGAATTATATCCCTAAAGGGGGGATGGTATGCACATGGTAGAGACCAAGGCACATGTAAATAAAGTGGTTAGATATATGTGTTAGTAGCGAAAGTAGAAAACATGTCACATAAAAATGATGTAACAAGTAAGCATGTAATAAGATAGGCCGTAAAAAGTAGATTTTAAAAATGGGACATTGCTCATAATGTCACAAGATAATCAAGGAAGAAGAGACCAAAAGAATACAAATAGTGATCAAATAATACATAGAGAAAAGCTCACAAATAATGGCATATAATAGAAAACAATGTCAAACAAATTATAACAAAGAACCATGGTGGTATATAGTCCTGCAAGGAAAATGCTACACATGAATCACCCATTAGCATGTTAGAAAGATAAAATGCATATCAAATCATGTATGTATAAATTGAATAAGTGATGTGCTATTAAGAGTAGGAAGTTGATCTAAAAACTATTTTCACGCCATGGGTACTATTTTAAAATTTATTCCAAATACTTTAAGTTACGATTTTAATCAATCAAGATATGGTTACGGATTCCTTTTTGGGTGTTTAAAAATTCATTATTTTTCGAATTAATCTAATAACTGATCAATTTTCTTTATAACTCAATTTTTTTGATTCAAGTGGATTTATTACAAAAATGATTAAAAACTTGTCACAAGTTGATTTTATCATGCATATCAATATTATTTTATTCATCCAAAATTGACTTGTGCACACATTTTTCTATTGTGGATAATGGATTCAATTTTAACTTTAAGCCAATTTTCCAATTAATTGCTATCCTTAATCATTTGTTCATTTGGTTATACTAGAATTTTAATATGATCTTAAACAACAAAATAAACTGAAACAATATCACCAAAGCTTGATAATGGATTTCACCCAGATGGGATACATCTCTAGATTCACTTAATCATTAATTGATCTATTAAAAATCACTTGAAGTAATTTTTTTACATTCCAAAGTGATAATAGATCATTGTCACCTATAAAATTTAGCAGATTCAGATTTTAAAACTCTACAAAAAGTCAGACATACATTCCCAAATCCAGATGTGGCTCTACAATATCTCCATAGTGAATTCTCCATGAAATTGAGTCAGAAAAATCCCTACACTAGGAAAATTAAAACAATCCATAGAAAAATAATGACATCACTATGGTTCATCTTTGCATTTTTAACACTTCTCCAGTTTACACCAAAGATTGAAACTAATGGCCTAAGTCATTCAAAAATGGAGATCTCTAAAACTGCTCCTAAACTTCCCTCTACACAATCTTGGCAAAAAGTCTGTATTAAATATAGGCGAGCTCACTTATATATCTTGTTGAGCTCATTTGGCTCAATGGTGAGCTAATTTTTTTTATTCCCACTGGTCATGGGTTTGAACCCCACCTCCTCCTATTTCACCAAAGGTTTTAAACTATTGTGGTATTTAATCCCACATTGAATGTGTTATATATTGTAGGGGGTTTAATATATAGAAAGTTTGGCCTCCCTAGTACTCACGATTGCTTGGCCATGCCATGTTATATTTTTTGCCATTACATAGGGAATGTGGCTATGTTAGTTCCAACATATGTATTTCAGTTGTTGTACTTAATTTAGGTCCAAATATATTGAGGCTTATGGTTTGTTACCATGTGGGCTGGTTGATATTTGTCATTGATCTACTGACGGTTTCAATTTAAAGGCCAAGTTTGTTTGGCGTTGACATGTAGGAATGCATTGGTTATTTTAGACAGTGTGTATGGGCCGTTTATCAATGCTATAGTGGATCTTCTTGATAGGCATGTTGAGTTAAAGTCATGAGATAGATCTCAACTGGTGGGGAGTTGATCAGTCCACCAATATGCTAATTAGCTAAGTTTGAGTATTCATATGTGTTGCCTCTCAATGTACCAAGTCTCTTCATATCTTAGCAAAGATAGACCAAAAACCATACAATTCAGTCCTAATATAATGCACAATTAAATACCCTAGAATAATAATTTCATATGCAGGATAAAAAATCACAATTTGGAATATATATATATATATATATATATATATAATATCAATATGATGATATAATGAATATCGGAGGCCAAGGTACCCCTAAAAAAAGAGTGTGTTGACCCTGGATGAGGGCCCCTAACTAGAAAATAGTGGGGCCTACCTGTACACAACCGAGTGTCAAAGACTGGCTTAAAAAACCCAAATTTTTAACTTCATATACATTTTTCCACTTGTCACAATATGATTCATCCACTTGGTGGATTTGCACACATCCAAGTTAGTAGACTTGCACACATTCCTCTTATTCTTGTCAGTTGACTGAAAATTTTAGCGGATGATATCTTGCACATACGAGCTTCGTTTTTTGAGTTCTTTATATCGATAGAAATATCTCAAAATTATCTTTCACACTTCAATGTTTTAGGGATATTTAGGGATCATCTACACTCAAAAATATCCTCTATATAACTCCTCCCAATAAGACGCTTTTGGTCTCCAAAAGTAACTCATCCAACTAACTGCTAATAGGTCCTCTCCATATTAGAAACACATGGAACCTAGTTTACAGCATGTTGAACTTTAAAATTTATAGAATATATATATATATATAATCCATTAATAAGTAACATAACCCATGGCCAATAATGCAACCGATATGACAACCAAAATGTCATACTCATTTGTTCTAATCTGATCCTACATCACTATCAACTATGCAAAATGTAACCTACATCATAGTTTGTTAGTGCAATAATTTTATAACCTATTTGCAACCATGTTTGACAGTTACAAATATTAAAACCTAAAATACAGACTTATAAAATGTTTAAAAATCATGCATGGTTGCAATATGTTTTTTATAATTGCTACACTTAAAAATAGTGCGTACTTGATACATTTACACAATTGAAACAACAACATACTTTGAATACATGTTTTCAAATAATACACATTTGATCAATTGACCATGCCCCATAGAAATGCATGTATATGTTGTTGTCAATATTCCTAAATGAAGTTTTCCAAAAACCCATAAAGAAGAGAAATTATCCAAGTATGATAAACATGTCACCTGTATTTTCCCCTTCAGGTTACTTCATCACATCCAAAGATATATAAATATATATATATATGGGAATTTATTTTTTTTCCTTTTTATCAATCAAATGGAATCCCAAAATGCTTTAAAAAATTGCATGGTATTCATCATTTACAACTATGCAAATATAAATCTATCCAAATTGCATGAGTTTTCATTATCCATATCAAAATAGAATGGACTCATCTATGGATTATTTGTGGATAGATCCAAGGTTGATTCATTCTTAGCTAATGGATTAACAAATTTTACCTTGTAAACCAACTTGTTCTTACCATTCCTTGGATGTATTGTTGGATGAAGTTTTCAATAGTTTTCAACCTTGTGTCAAATCATGTGACAATGAGTGCAATAGTTCCTCTTATCCTTCTTTTGGGATGAGGAAATATTTGTTACCATTTCTCTCCTAAAAGCTATGAGATTGGTTTTTCACATTAATCTCATTAGGAAACCACTTCTACAAGAAAGACATTCTCTTCCAACAAAAGGAAACATAATGATTATGCATTCCACAAAAAGTGTAAGGAAAAGCATTCATCATTTTATTTATATCAAATAAAATGAAAGAGTGGATCCTTCGAAGTTGTAAAAAATTTCACATGCTTATGATTATGATAAGAAAGTGGAGGTGGAATTTCAATACCTCTTTTCTAAATTTTCTTACCAACTCCATTCTGCTGTACTATTGGGGTATACAGTTTACTTTCAAAATGTTTTTTTCCTTCTTCCCGTTTAGAAGATTCTCCAATTTCCATTCCCACACCAGGAAAACAAAAACCTACATAATGAGGACAATCCTCAACCTGTATTGGGTTATATATTCCTTGGTTTCTCTTACCAAGGCCACTTTTGTTAAATCCCTTTTTAGTCAACAATTTAAATCCAATACCTTTAGTCTCCTTTTCAAAACCACCAAAAACATCATTACCTGAAACAGAGTCCAAATGTGAAGAGGAATGTTTTGGTGACATACTTACATTGCATTTATCATTCATTGTTTTTGCATCTAAAGTTAAGGGTATTCATTGTTCTAGTCACCATTATGTAATTTTTTTGGATAATTAGAATGATATTGAAGTGTCCTTTAATAAATATTTCCGAATCCTTTTGCAATAGTAGAAAAATTATTTTTTTTCTTTGGCATAAGCCAGATATAGGTAATTTTATTCTTCCATTATTTATTCTTTGTTCGAGATCAGATTGTTTCCAAGTGCATACAACACATTTAGTGTGGGGTAATGTTGAGCCTATAAAAATGAATAATTCCCATATCCTAGGATCAACATGTAGGGAAGACAGTGTAAGAAAAACATGCAGGAGGAAGCATGCACAGGGATAACTAAGTTACGCATGGACAACTTGAATAGTTAAGTAGTTTTGAAATTAAGGGAAGGAGTTGGACATGGAGCGAGCAGAGGTTTGCGTGTAGGAGTAGAAAAGGGTTTGAAACTTAGCCACATTTTGAGTTATGGTGTTACATGGAAAACATGTGAGGATACAGGGAGGTGTGATAGTGGATAAGGTTAGAATATGGATACTAGCAGCCCAAGGAAACAATATTCCAAGATATGGTTATCATGATGGGGTTAAGATTTGTAAAATAGACTTAGTTATGGGTTAGCTGACACATGCATGTTTATGGTACTAAAGTATGGAGGGGTATGATGATAGTTTTCATGCCGTTTTATCTTGAGTTATGTTGAGGTGATGAAGGAATGCTCCAACTCTATTTAAAAATTGTGTTTGGATCTAAAACAAGGGATGCTAAGAAGATATGTGATGTGAGGAAAGAGATGCAAGAGAGACTTTAGATGCACATGAGAGAGCATGGCTAAAAATATTTGAGTAGAGTTATTTTATAGGGTTAGGATGCTATTTCTTGATGTATTCAGTTTGCTATGACCCTTTTTGATGTAATCTGGCTATTGTAAATAATTATGAATCAATATATGAGGTGGATTTTTTTGAATATCTATATTTATGGGTCTAAATTTGAGGTTGATAGTACAAACTCCTCCTCAATGCATACACCAAAAACCATTCATACATTTCTATTGGAAAAACCCAAAATAACATTTCATAGAGCTCATGATAGAGATACTCCTCTACCCATGTAAGTGCAACAAACTCAAGTCCAGTGTTGAATCTCTGTGCAAAATCATACTCCATGTTCTTAAGCCAAGTATCCAGACTAGCCAAAGTCAAGTGCTCTACCATCACACACCATTATTATATAAGTACATAAAGAGGTCCCAGACACATGCATATGTATATAGAAAATATATTGACATACTAAGGATCCTACTAACATGGAGAAAAAAGTTGAAATGTAAGTAAAATAAGGTAGCAAGAGTATATGCAACCAATATATTCAAATTTTGTGAGTGAGTAAGATGGAATGGTATGCAGTGTGAATTTGATAGGATCAACATTCCCCCAATATATTTGGATGAGAATGAGATGAGGTTCATTTATAAAATACCCCTCAACAATCAATAATGTACCATAAAACAAGAGTGCATCATCAAGAAATGGTTTATAATTGTGTGCTAGAAAGATAGATCATGAAATGTAGAGTGTAAATATTGAATGATGGCGAGGTTCATTTCAGATTTAAACCCTCAGTATTTGAGTATGAAATGTAGAACTAGAGTGTGTCATAGGGTAATTGCTATACAAGTTGTATATCAATATTAGTAAGAGATCTTAGAAAGAGGAAGTGTCAAGTACAAAGCCTAGTAGTAGAAGTGATAGTCAATTGATGATATTATGAGGTGAGTAGGTTAATAACGATGCCCCCAACTATATGATGAAAAATTAATCTATCCAATGAGAGTGAAGGGAAAGGTTCCTCAACCTCATGTTTGAGGAGATAAAGGTGTGTGACAATGCTCTAAGATAGGTGGTATATGAGAAGCACAATGTACATGTGAAGGAATCCTATGTGATGAAAGAGGTGGTGAACACCTATGTGAAGTAGACCTATGAGGTGGAGGGGATGATGAGCACCTATGTGAAGAAGACATGTGAGGAAAAGGAGGTGTTGAGAACCTATGTAAAGGGGTTTCTAGAGTAGGGGACTTATGTTGATGAGATGGAATAGTGGACCTATGAGGATGAGAATGTCATGGAGTAGGATGTGTGAAAATAGGAGAATTAGGTGTAGAATATGCCTTAGATTTGAGAGATATAGGAGACGTAGAAGTTGAAGCTGGTGGAAGATTGTCATCAAGAGGAGGTAGAGGTAATGTTATGCATGGTGGAATGCCTTTAATAGTGAAAACTTGTTTGTTGTGAATCAATTTAAGACATATATGATTTTTGGAGGGAATATCCTAAACGACGTGAAGCTAAGGGAGACCTAAGAACCTGTCACAACCTTTGATTGAATATTCCATACAAAAATGGAACAAGCATATTAAGAGGCCCAACTATAACGGGCAACCGGATGTAGAAAAAATAACTAGGAACTAGATAGGTTATAGCAGATATGGAAAATTTTATTTCCATATGAAGTTAAATAGAGTATACATTGATAGAAGCCATTGGATAGATCATAGAGTTATTGACAGTATATGAACCAATAAAATAATTGATGTGTAATGAATTAAAATAAGATGTTGCATGATAATCGTGATCTGAAAAATGTAATAACGAGTGGTGATGTATCCGTAGAAGCAATAAGAAAATAAAGGGGCCCCGATGAAGGAGGGGGAACAACATGATATGTATTATTAGTAAAAGATTTAAAATCTTTTGGATCATGCTTAGGTAAAGAGTCATTTAATATTTTTATCTTTTTGTTATCATTGACTTGTTTAGAAGCAGATGGCGCAATTAGCTCAAGTGAATTATTTTCAATAAGATATTGAATAAGATTCTTGAGTTTGAAAAAATGACAGGTATAATGTTTAATGCATTGATGATATCCACATTTAGTGGTTTTGACATAATTTTTGCCACGAGGATGAGATGGATCAAGACTAAGTGCTGGTGGAAGAGTTATTAGATTACTTTCAAGAATTTGAGGCAGTAGAAAGAGAGGTGCATATGGTAATTTTGTGAAAGTACACTCTGGATGTTGTCATTAAATATTTTTAGGTTGCAAGACAAAATTGATAGTTGCTTTTGCTTTAGTGGGCTTAGGGGATGAATTTAATGTTGATTTAGATTGAAACCTGTTAGAAGACAATGAAGGAGAATCATGATATTTGAGTTTTTCTATAGATATAAGTTTGAATTCACGTATTTTAAGCATATGGCATAATTGATCAAATGAAGGAGAGGTCTGAAAGATAATGCTCTCTTGTAGTGGTGATAAGAGGATTTGAACAAATAGATCTTGAAACTCAAAATAAGCAAACACATTGGTCATTTGAGTTATATTTTTCTAAAAACATAGTACATAGTCCGTTAGATGTTCATTACATCTTTGTGTAAAAATTTACATGATAATCAACATTTACATCTATGCAAATATAAATCTATCCAAATTTCATGAGTTTTCATTATCCATATCAAAATAGAATGGACTCATATGTGGATTATCTATGGATAGATCCAAGGTTGATTCATTTTTAGCTGGTGGATTAACAAATTTTACCTTGTAAACCAACATTTTCTTACCATTTCTCATGTGTCTTGTTGGATGAAGTTTCCAACAGTTTTCAACCTTGTGTCCACTCATATGACAATGAGTACAATAGCTCCTCTTATCCTTCTTCTAGGATGAGGAATTATTTTTACCATTTCTCGCTTGAAAGCTACAAAATTGGTTTTTCACATTAAGATCATTAGGAAACCACTTTTTGCAAGAAATAATTTCTCTTCCAATAAAAGGAAACATAATGATTATGAATTCCACAAAAAGTGTAAGGAAAATAATTCATCATTTTCTGTATATCAAAACCATATTAATTAAAATGAAAGAGTGGATCCTCTTAAGTTTTAAATTTTTTCCCATGCTTATGATTATGATAAGAAAGTGGAGGTGGAATTTCAATATCTCTTCTCAAAATTTTCTTACCATATCCATTCTGTTGTATTAGTGGGGTATACCCTTTGTTTTTATAAGCACATCTTCCTTCAAAAATTTTACAGTATTCTCCAATTTCCCTTCCTGCAATAGGAAAACCCAAACCTTCATAACAAGGACAATCCTTGACCTATATTGGGTTATATATTCCTTTATTGTTATTACCAAGGCAGCTTCCGTTAAATCCCATTTTTGTCAACAATTTATGTCCAATACATTTAATGTACTTTTAAAAACCACAAAAAACATCATTACATGAACCTGAATCCAAATGGGAAGAGGAATATTGTGGTGACATAATTATAGTACATTTATCATTCATTGTTTTTGCATCTGAAGTTAAGTGTATTACATTTTTCTGCTCACCATTAAAAAACTTTACCAAGAGCTCATCCTTGGTTTACAATTCTGATTTCAGACAAAATTCTCCTCTTCTAAGGAGTAATTCATGGATCTCGTGAGAGATTTCTCTTCATGGATTTGTTTATTGTAACCCTCAATCTCATCAAGATTTTCATGTTTATACATATTACCCATAATACACATGTACCTGTTCAATCACATTGAACCAACTACACAAATTGAAGCAATCATATTGTTAAATCAGCCTACTCTGATACAAAAACATGATCTAAAAATAGTTTTCACCCCTAGGTACTATTTTAAAATTTATTCTAGATACTTTCAAATCTGATTTTAATTGATCAAGATATGGTTATGGATTCCCTTTTGGGTGTTTAGAAATCCATTATTTTAACAATTAATCTCTTAACTTTTCAATTTTCTTTATAAATAAAATTATGTGATTCAATTTAATTTATTACAAAAACCATTAAAAACTGATCACAATATGATTTTATCATGCATAGCAATCTGATTTAATTCATCTAAAATTGACATATGCACATATTTGTCTATTGTGGATAATTGGATTCAATTTTAACTTTAATCTAATTTTTCCAATTAATTTATTTGATTAATCATTTGTTTATTTCATTATACTAGAAGTAAAATATGATATTAAGCAGTAAAATAAAATTAAAAAAAATCACCACAACTTGATAATGGAGTTCACTCAGATGGGCTACATCTCTAGATCACTTAATCATGAATCAATCTATTAAAAATCACTTGAATTACAATGTTTACCTTCCAAAGTGAATAACAGATCACTATTGTGGCTTGAAGGTGAGTTAATTATTTTAATTCCTACCGGTTGTGGGTTTGACCCCCACCTCCTCCTATTTCGTTGAATACTTTAAGCTATTGTGGGATTTAATCCCACATTGATGGCACTATATATTGTAGGGGGGTTTAATAATATAAAGTCCACCCTACTAATACATGGTTGTGGCCACACCCATGTTATCTTTTATTGCCACATAATGCATGTGACTATGTTGAGTGTCACCTATGTGTGCCCGTTGCTGCGTTGAATTACCAAAAAATTTGGGGTTGTGTTTTGGAAGGCCACATGGTATCGATTTGGAATTGATGTACTGTGTTAATAATGGATAAGTTCAAGTTATGTGGGGGATGTGGTGGATTGAGTTGGTTTCACTGGTTGTATGGTTGTTAGCATGTTAAGTATATAAAGCCAAGTTTGACATGGATAGAGCCAAATGGTGGGGAGTTGATCACCCCGTCGAGTTTCTAAGTAGATGATTCTGAGTAGTGTTTCCTCCAATGCACCAATTCACTTCATATCTCAAGAAAGATAGACCAAATATAATACAATTCGGTCCCAATACAATGCATAATTGAATACTCTATAATAATAATCCCACATGGAGGATATAGAAGCACAATTTGGCGTATATGTACAACATCAATATGATGATATAATGAAGACCAGAGGCCAAGGTACCCCTCCAAAAAAAGAGTGTGTTCACCCTTGCTGAGGGTCTCGAGATAGTAAATAGTGCATACCACTTATCTGCATCCGAGTGTCGAAGACTGACATCCAAAACCCAAATTTTTAAATTCATATACATTATTCCACTTTTCACAATATGATTCCTCCACTTGACAGATGTGCATGCGTCCAAGTTAATATACTTGCATGCAGTCCTCTTATTCTTGGTAGTTGACTAAAAAATTTAGTGGAAAATATCTTACACGTACGAGCTTTGTTTTCTAAGTTAATTATATTGATGTAAATCTCTTAAAACTTTCTTCCATACTACATTGTTTTATGGAGATTTATGGATCATATTCACTCATTAATATCCTATGGATCAAAAGTATTATGTGATGAAATGATAACAGATGTAATGTGTGAGAGTAGAAAATGAAAATCCTCAAGATCCTTGGTGGGAGTGGTAAAAGGTGTAGTTCCAACCATCATTTCAGTATGTAAGAACCTATAAGAGATATGCATTCACTCTAAAATACCAAGTGAACATGCATATGTATATAGAAAATATATTGACATACTAAGTATCCTTCTAACATGGAAAAAAGAGTGTACATGTAAGTAGAATAAGGTAGCAAGAGTAGATGCAACCAAGATATTCAAATGTTGTGAGTGATATGGAATGATATGCAATGTGAATGTGATAGGAAAAGGATTCCCCCAGTAGATGGGGATGAGAATGAGATGAGGTTCATTTATAAAATACCCCTCAATAATTAATAATGAACCATAGAACAAGAGTGCATCATCGAGAAATGGTTTGAAATTTTTTGCTAGAAAGATCGATCATGAAGTGTAGAGTTTAAAGAGTGAATGATGATGAGGCTCATTTTAGATTTAGTCCCTAAGAAATCACGTATGAACTATAGAACTAGAGTGTGTCATATGGTAATGATAATACAAGTTGTATATTAATATTTGTAAGAGATCTTAGAAATAGGAAGTGTGAAGCATAAAGCACATTAATATAAGTGATAGTCAACTAATAATATTATTATGGGGTTGGGGAAAGTTTGATTCCCACCAAGTGTGTGATGAAAAATTAAGTTATCAAATGAGAGTAAACAGAAATGGCCCTCCACTCGATGTATTAGGAGATAAAGGCATGTGAAAATGCTCTAAGATCCGTGGTGTATGAGACGCATGATGTACATGTGAAGGAATCCTATGTGGATAAAGAGGTGGTGAACATCTATGTGAAATATACTTGTGAGTGGAGGGGGTGATGAGCACCTATGTGGTGAAGACCTATGAGGTGAAGGAGGTGATGAGAACCTATGTGAAGGGGTTTCCCGAGTAGGGAACGTATGTTGAAGATATGGACTAGTGGACCTATGAGGATGATAATTTCATGAATTAGGGCATGTGCGAATATGATAATTACGTGTAGAATATGCCTTAGATTGGAGAGGTATAGGAGACCTAGAAGCTGAATTTGGTGGAAGAATGTCATCAAGAGGAGGTAGAGGTAATATTGTCCATGGTGGAATGCCTTTAATAGTGACAACATGTTTATTGTGAATTAATTTAAGACACATATGATTCATGGAGGGAATAGCCTAAGTGACGCAAAGCCAAGGGAGACCTAAGAACATGTGACAAATTTTGACTGAATATTCCACAACAAATGACACAAACATAGTAATAGGCCCAACTATAATGGGCATCCAGGTGTAGCAAAAAAAATTAGGAACTATATAAGTGATATCATATATGTGACATCTAATATCCCTAATAAGTGCAATAGAGTATACACTGATAAAAGCCACTAGATAGATCACAGTGTTATTGATAGTATATGAACCAATAGAAGCGTTGATGTGTAATGAATTAAAAGAAAATTTTGTATGATAATCGTGATATGAAAAATGTAATAGCTGGTGGTGATGTATCAGTATAAGCAATAAGAAAAGAAAGGGTCCCCGACGAAGGAGGGGGCACAATGCAATATGTATGATTAGTATAAGAGTCAGAAGCTTGTGTATCATGCTTAGATAAAGGGTCATTTAAGATTTTGAGATTTTTTTTTATCATTGACTAGTTTAGAAGCAGATGATGTAAGTAACTCAAGTGAATTATTTTCAATAATATTTTGAATGAGATTCCTAAGTTTGAAACAATGATCGGTAAAATGTCTAATGCATTGATGATAGTCACATTTAGCGGTTTCATCATAATTTCAGCCACAAGGGTGAGATGGATCAAGATCTACTAGTGGTGAAAGAGTGATTACATAATTTTTTAGAAGTTGATTCAATATAAAGTGAGGTGTATATGGTAATTTTGTGATAGTACGCTTCGGATGTTGTCATTAAATATTTTCAAGATGCAATACGAAATTGATAGTTTCCATTTCTTCAGTGGACTTAGGGGATGGCTTGGATGTAGATTTATATTGCAACCTATTATAAGACAATGAAGGATAATCATGATACTTGATTTTTTCAATAGATATAAGTTTTACTTCATGAATTTTAAGCATATGGAATAATTGATCAAATGAAGGAGAGGTATCAAAGATAACACTCTCATGTAGTGGTGGTAAGAGGCTTTGAAAAAATAGATCTTACAACTCAAAATAAGAAAACACATTGGTCATAGTACATAGTCCACTAGATGTTCATTAGATATTTGTTTTATTTGAGCCAATGGTGCATAAGATATCTTAATTTTGATATTGATTGAAAAAAATTAATAAAGTTATTGACTAAATGTGTAAAATAATTTACCGAAAGAATAGGTAGATCGTAAAACCAACGCATGGTGTAATCTTCTAGACTCCTAGGAAATACATTAGCTCGTAAAGCATTATCATCTGCATATCCTATACATACCACATGAAAATTTCAGAGATGATCTTGAGGTTCACCATGGCCATTGAAAATGGGAAACTTAGGGGTGAAAAAATTTGGAGGAAGTGGATATGCAGAAATGGTGGGTGTGAAATGAGTATGCAGATGTAAGGAGGAATCAAAATATGGAGAGGAATGTGAAGTATCTTGTTTTAACTGATAGATTTGAATTTAGAGGTCTTGATATAAAGAATCTAAGTCTTGAGTGCCAAAATAAGAGACTTATCGAGTGTGATAAATGAGAGGCAGAGTGAAATGTTTGGTGGGAGTAGGAACAAATATGGGAATAGTAGAAGTAGGTGTAAGCGTAAAAGGAGGTTGCATTATAATAGGAATGGAAATAATATGAGATATGGGAGGGTTAAGCTCATCTGGATTAGTGGCCTCATCACGAGAAATGAATAAAATTAGATCTAAGTCTTATGGATGTTCAAAAAGATGAGCATTGAGATCACGAAGCTCTTCATCACTAAAGGGTGGATAAATTTCAGCCATGTTAACAAGACTATAATATGCTTATATGTTCTTGGTTATATTCAGTTGATGGGTTCAATAAATAATTTAACAAAAATAGAGTTTTAATAAACCCTATTACAGAGTAAATTATGTAAACTATGATATACAAATTCTAAGTACAATATGACATAAGAAAATAAGCAAGTAAGTATGAAACCTTGAGAAAGAGATATAGAAACAATGACTTAGCTGAATTACACTTGATCCAAAAGTTCTTTGGACTTGGAAAACTACTAAACAATAAGTGAAGGGTGTTGTAAATGATCAATAGAAATTTTGGACTACACGAATACATTCGAACATAGGCGCCCACAGTAGTGTAACACCCTTGATAGTTGTTATTTTCCTCCTTTGCATTTCAAGTGTTGACATGTGATTTTCCTTATAAATATATGTTCTTTTGATTGATGGAGATCATGTTTGATATGGATAAATCTTTTATGTTCTTAAGATCCCTTGACTAAATTGGAATGGCTTCCTTAAATCCATTTTTCACTTCTTGTAGGTGAGTTGCAATCTGGTTTAAGAGTTGTAAACTTGTCTATTAATCTGACCCATCCTTGGATCAATTTGAGTGATCCAAGGAATGTTTTAAATCTACTCTTTCGAACAAATGGTAAATTGACATTCCATGAATTAAGAGACATATTGACTGAACTTTGTTGTTAGAAGTTATTTGATTTTTTTGTGAATGTATTTCCATTAAGTTGTATGTTGTGCTTGGGTCCTTGGAGATCGATCATGGCAGGACATTGCTGACGAACACGAAAATACAGCCTGTTCATGGCATAGGAAGGATTCGGGATCCTAAAAAGGACTATCCTACAAAATCCTAAGCTAGGTAATAATATTTTATACCTAAGTTATGTCACTTAATAGAATTCTTATTCTAACTTAAAGCTTCATATTCTACTTTGTTGGTTGATTGGCATCCTAATCTAATCTCTGTGCTAAAGGATATGGAAAGGTTACTAGGCTATTAAAATTAACCTAGAACCTAATACTATAAGGTTTTATGGTGATCTAACCTAATGCTTATAACTATTATGTTGTGAATTAATCTAACCTATGTGGAAACTACCTAAGGCTATGTGTTAAGACTTATGGTGCAAATTTTTTGTTAGGGTTATATCCTAAGGTATATATTTAAACTACCTAAGGTCTAACCTAAGTAATTTGATCTATCCTAAACTAATGGGTATGAAAGGGGAATTAGGTGGTCACATGCATTAAGGGTGATGGTTCCTATGGCATTTATGTTATTGATAAGGTTTTGAATGCATAGGGTACTATCAATTTTGGCAGGGGCTAGTGACTTGGCGGAGGCTTATGTGTAAGTATCACTAAAACGGAATTTCATGTTAATTTTGATTTGGTAGTCACCAGACTTGGAAGGCGGTGGCAAGGAAGGATAGGAAGGAAAATTGGAATTAATGAAACTTATTGTTTTCATTTTTCATGCACAAACCATCTTAGAAGGCATGCAAGTGGGATTTTCTGGGGTTGAATCACTTTGCATGTTCCAGGATTTTTTCTCTACATGCTCTCTATTTTTTTGAACCAGCAGATTGAACTACTCTTAATGGCTATTTTTTGAAGTCTTAGAACTATTTTTGGTTCGTGGGATGTATAAGAGGCATTATGGAAAAGGAATATGGTTGTTTGATCTTTTGTGGAGAAGAGGAGAAGTTGTGAGCTTGGCTGGAGGTATCCTTTGATTTAGCAGAAGCACTATCAGGCATGATAGGCTCTAATATTTAAGTTCTCTTGCTTTCTTCTAAATGTTTTATTAAAATGATTCTACTCTTTTAAGATTCTTGGCTTGCATGTTTTATTAGGTTACTTATTGCTAGGTTTTATAATCTTTGTTTTCTTGGATATGAATCCATAACAAAAATAATGCTGGTTTTGAAACTTTCTTTGTGATATTTTAATAGTGAAACATACATGCGAAGCTTGTATTAGTATCTCTGCTTTCCAATTCTGAAATTTTTATTCGAGGTTTTTGTGTTGGAACTGACCTTCATTGCAATATGTGGATTCTGAACTATATGGGAACCTTGTGTTTTGTTTGAGCTTGTATTTGGGCTTCATGTTTTGATATGAACTTGTGCTGGAGATTCTTGTTGTTCTGAACTAGTGTTTGGAATCCTAGGTAGCTCTGGACTGTTGTTCGAAGTTCATATATGGCTCTGTACTCATATTTTATTGCTTTTGTTTCTCTGAACTGTTATTAAAGGTTCGTGTTTTACACCGCACTCATATTTTTCTACTTGTATAGTTCTAAACTCTTGTTGAAGCTCATGTTTCATTTTGATCTGGTATTAGGGCTTCTTGTTTAAAGTATAAACTGGAATGGGAACTTCATGTTGCCCTGAACCTGTGATTAGAGAATCATGTAGCTCTGAACTATTATTGGAAGATCATATTTTATACTTCCCTCATATTCAAATACTTGTGTAGTTCTGAACTTTTGTTGAGAATTCGTGTTCGACTCTGTTATGGTATTTTGAGTTGGGTTTTACTTGTATTAAAAGTTTAAAAATTTATAACTCTTTTTTTAAAATATTGTTCAAAGAAAACTGGGAGAATAGTTGGCTAAGTTGTTGGGTAAACTCTTCGAGACCTTAACTGAAAACATTTTTGTTGATGAATGGATTGGGTAATTCTTTTCTGAGAACTGTTTCATCTTTTCTGAGATGGCAATGGTGTTTTATCGGGGTATTCTTTTCCCCTCTATTTTGTGGAAACCTGCATCTTCAAATATTTTAAAATAAGTTCTGGGTTTCATTTAAAAGAGGAGTTACTTACGTTAGTGCTCTGAATTGTTATGGTGGGATTACCTTGTCTCTATTTAGACTATTTTTATATTATAGTACTTATTGAATCAAGAACTAATTACTATTTTGTAATGCAATATTGAAACATGACAATGGGATTTTAGTATTTGAGATACTTTTTAACATGTTTAGCTCACTGATCAGTTTGTTTTTCTATCTCTTGTTGGCTATAGTAAATAAACCTTGTGTCTTTGTAAAAGAAAGGAATGTGATTCCTTTGGAATAGAAAGTTGTTTTTAGGAATGTTATGTGTATTTCATTATGAGATTGGAATTGAAACTTGTGTTTATTGAAGGAAAGGAAATGTAAGGAAAATGAAAGTGTGCTTTCTTCTTACTATGAGTTGATTTTGTTCTCTCTCCTAAGAACTAGCTTATGAATTTCTATGTTTGAATTAAAAGTGGAAATTCATTTGTTAGTACAATAAAATGAATTATTGATTGGAATATTTTCTAATTAAGATCCCTTTCTTTATATTGTTGGGATAAGTTCATTGGTTGAACTTTTTTATTTTGATTCTCTTATGAAATGGAGATTTCCTTATGAGTTGTTTGGTCTTCCTTTTTCAAATCATTTGCTGAAATGATGTAGGAAGAGATTAGATGATTCAGTTTTGTTGAATAGAAAATGTAAGCTTGTTTGGTAGACTGGTTGTTTGACAAGGCTTTGCTTTGTTTGGTTCGAGATGAGTAGGTTTTGTCTCTTTCACTCTATCTTTTTATGGATCCTCCTTGGATGGACTCGAGTAGAGATTAACTCATGTATGAGTCTACCTTGATTTGTGAACATTGGTTTTAGATCTTTAAATGTTAACTTCTAACATGTGGAAGTAGATTTAGACTTGCAGGTAGATTGTTTGATTCTCTATTCCTTATTGGATTGAAATGAGATTCTGTTCTGATGAATATCTTAATTGTTGAATTTTAAGGTAGTTTTCATTTAAATGAAACCGTTAATTCATGTTATGAATCTATTTCAGTTTTTTGGATGTCTTGTGTTTGGGCATAGTTTGTAATGGTTCTTCTTTCTCTTTTGCTTAGGAGTTAGATGAATCATCCTAATGATAACCATGCTTTAAACCCTTTTTTTGGTTAAAGCAAAGATATATGTTGTATTCTATTATTATAGAATTGGGAACAATGAGATGATATGTTTTTTTCTTTGCTTAAGGATAATTGATAGGACCAATTAAACTTTAATTTTGTAAGGAAGATATAGTGGATTTTATTTTTTTCTTCTCTTGGAAATGAATTCAATTGGTTAAATGTACTACTTTTTCATTGTTATTGCTTATGTTGATATTTATGATGTAATAAATGTCTCATTAAAGAAAATTTGTTTTAATGGAACAATTATTGGAATGCACCTCATTTTAAGGCTTAGTGATTATCATGCTCAGTTCATTGAACTGACCTATGCTAGAAATTTTTGCAAATGGACTTCGTAAGTGATAAAAGAAGGCAAAAATTATATGATGCATTGGATAAATTAAATCTGATTCCTTGTGAAGAATTCTAATTCATTCTTGAGATTGTATTGAAAAAGGAAATGTAGTATTCTTTTATAATGAAGGCAGTTGTTATGTAGTATACCTAAATGCATAAGTATTGTAAATGTATAAGTTATAAAGATAAATTGAAATTTGAGAGTTTACCTGTATTGGTTGTCTAAATTATTTTGTACTTGTATGGAAGAGATGGATTCTATCTTGTTGATATTCTTCATATTATTTTTATACTTAATTGGTTATCCTTTAATAAGTTGGATAAAAGGATTTAGTTCAATTCCCCTACTTGTGATGCGGCTTGTTAAGTTGCAAAATATGATATTTGTTATATAAACTATATAACATAGTAATGTAATGTGTGGTGAACATACATTAAGAAATGTGGACATTGAGTAGGATAAACCCTAACACTTAACATGTAGAGAGACTCTTTCTCTTTCTTAATTGCTCAGAAACCAAAAAGGTTTGGAAATATGACTACAATTTATTAGACTTCAAATTGTATGAAGTCTACTTTATATTTTATATATTATGGCAGTGAAATTTTCTAACAAATTATTGTACTTTATAAATAAGACATATTATAACACTGTAGAGTTATGATTAATTGGCAGTTTAACTTTACGTTCAAATGTTAAAAATGACCATGAAAATAATGGAGTTATTAATGGGCTAATTGAGGCAAATTTAGGAAAGAATTATTGAGCATTAGATTAGCATTTGGTAGGGTTGTTGTAATCAAGAAATAATCAAAACTATCAAAGTATTACCAATCTCCTTGGGGGTATGTACATCTCAATGAGGTAGTTTCTGTAGGATGTTGGCACACGCCAACTGTAGGGTGTTATCTCATTTTAGTGATTCCAACTAAAATTAAGATAACCGTAGAATTTTTTTGGAAAAATCTCCTAAAATACCCTTTTGAGGAGATTTTTAGGTTTTCAGGTTTCAACAACATGAAAACATGTTTTTTTACATGCTATATGCAAATTGTTTCCCAAAACCCAAAACCTGAAACTAGCCAGTGTTTCAAGTTTTCAGAATTCATGAGCATCAGAACAGGACTTGCAAAAAGCATATTACATGTCAATTGACTTCCGAAACCTGAAACCCGATATGTCCCTTTGTGTCGGGTTTTTGGAATCTTGGAACACCTAAGCATATCATGTTTCATGTCATTTGTTTCCCAAAACCCGAAACCTGAATTGATAGCTAATCCTTTGTATTGGGTTTTTGAGCACTCCAAGCATGATGACATGGCATTAACTCCAAGTTTTCAGGTAGTTGGCATAGGTATCATGTGAAGTGTGATAAATGAAGAGGTTTTTATAAATAGTTGGATTTACATGTCATTTATATCTATTGTACTTTTGGTTGCGTGGATTTTCTCATGTATGCTCTCTCAACCTTTGAACCTGATTTGATTTTGTGCTCGATTGCATGATTCATTTTCAATTATTTTTTAGATTTACTGAAGGTATTTTATCTTCCCTCTACTTGTGAGGTTTTTTGAATATGTTTTTTATGATGTTCTTTGTGACGTTCTCCTTCCTTTCTTTCTTTTCTTCTAGGTTTAGGGTTTTAGGTTTTCTTCTTCTTTTTGGGTTGTATTCCAATTAAAATTATTGATTAAGAGTTCACCGTTAGGGTGTTTACCTATTCTATACCTTGGAATATAACTTTTTGTGTTTTATATAAAAGGAGAAGAATACAAAGTCCTAACTATTCAAATGGTAGAAAGATTGCATGTCTTGACATCTTAAAAAACCCAATCCCTTATTTCGGGTTTTGCAGGGTGTTTTACAATTTCCAAGTATTGCAATGTTTCAGGATTTTCCAAGTTCCGAACATCTAACATCATCCAACATCAGATTTTTCAGTGTGTCAGGTCTTACGAGGTGCTCAACATCTTCTGATTCCCACAATGTGTCAGGTCTTGCGAGGTTCTCAACATCTTTCGATTCCCGTAGTGTGTCAGGTCTTACAGAGTGTCCAACACCTACTAAGTTCTGACACTCTCTCTAGTGTGTCGGGTTTTGTGAAGTGTCTAACAAGACCTAAGTTTCGACACTCTCTCTAGTGTGTCAAGTTTCATTAGGTTTTTTACAAGTATTAAAATCCAGATAGTGTGGTGGGTCTGTGGGGTTTCTCAACAAGCTTCCAAGTCCGATTTCTCATATAGGAGTTGTCTAGGCATTCTTTCTTAAATATTTCTCATGTCAGATCCTAGATCATCTAAATACAAGTCATACAGGTCAGGGAAGATGAAATACAAGTATCGGAAGATGGAATCCACCTCCTACATAGATTGTAATTATGACATTCGAGATACTGAACTCGGTAAAATTGACATGGAGAATTTCTGGAATAGAACCAAGGATTCTTCTCAGAGTCCTTGGATGAATTCAATAACCAATAGTAGCCTCCCTCTTGTAGCAAGATTCCCAATGTCTTCTCAATTCCCTGAGTTCATTTTGGCCTGTGCTTCCCATTATGACTCAGACTCTTGCTCAGTGAAAAATCAAGTAGGATAAGTCATAGTGAAGTTGGATGGGGGTTATTTTGATGACCTCTTAAGATTACCCAACTTTCAGGAGTATGTTAACATAGATCTTAAGTCAGCATATAAAGCTTGGGACAAAGATCAAGAATACTGCATCAGGAATGTGAATAGAAAATTCCTGATCAAGGCCAAGCCGGCCATCTCAAGGTTTCCTAAGTTTGTCCCCAGGAGTGATTTCATCCTTGAAATCGGTGACATCATCACCTTGCTAAGTTAAGTATTTAGACTCCCTGAGTCAAGAGACTTACAAGGATGGATGTATCAATTCATGGTTATTATGAAGAAGAACAAACAAGGGATCGATTGGAGTATTCTCATAAGTGATGAGATTGATTCCTAGATGAAGACAGTCTTGACTACAGGAAAATTCTATATGTCATCGTATGTCACCTATGTAGCATATGGCATGAGAAATCATAAAGGATTTGATGCAAAAGGAGATAGGGTAACATAACAAATATATTGGTACCTCCCTCAACATATAATGGAAAGTTCAAAAGAGTGAATGATGCTTTCTTTTATGAAAATATCTGAAGGATGAACCCTGATCTAAGGAAAAGAAGAGTCTCTGATGAAGCATGGGCCAAAGTATCAAAATTGAGATGCATCTTCTTACAGTTCAAGAAGTTCACATAAATTCAAGTGGCCATGTATCCAGGTGATCCTTTGAGATTGCCTAGATTCCAAGGTGATAAGTTGATCCTAATGGAGTTGGTAAGACAATTTTTGGATTTCCACAAATTCCAAAAAAGCAAACACAAGGCTATTGTATCCTTTCCCATTTCCATTGGAAGGTACATGTGCTCAACAGTGGTCAAAGCTAAGAATGTGGTGCATGAGCTTCAGGACAAGTTGAAGAAGCACATGAAGCACAGAGATGGATTTGATTTCTAAGGAGTCCTTAAATCATACGGGGACTTTATATCTACATGTTCCCAACATAGAATATATTTGGGTTGATCTTCGAGATGAAGTTGCCATCCGAAGAAAGGATAATAGTAGGTTGAAAATTGAAGAAATCTAAATGCTAGATTTATCTGACATCCCAAAAGGCACTAAAGATAACGAGATTGTCCTTTATGCCTCGTATGATGGGTTGAACAAATATCAATATGTTATAAAGAAAGCTTCTATCATGGGAAGAGCTACTCAAATTATTTCCCCTACTAAGGCATGGCTCATTTGAAAGAGGGACCCTCGAAAGGAAAAAAGGAAAAGGATAAGAACCCTTCCAAAAGGCCAATGTAGGTTAAATTTGTAAGAAAGGGAGAAGACCAAGTAACTACACCAATGGCTAATCTTCCAAAAACATTTGAGGTTCTTGATTCACCTCCACAACTAGAACAAGGGAGTATTCCTTCAAGAGAAGAAATTATTCAAACTTTCATTCCTCCTCTAGTAGATAGTTCATAAGAGGTAAGTCTTCCTCCCACTTCTCAATCTCTAATTCTAGAATCCTTACCTCCTCCCATTTAACCTTCCTTGCCTCAGATTTATTCACCAAGTTCCTCAGCCATGGCTAGTATCTTCTTTGGCCTCTCACCTCTTCCCACTGGACCCCAATTAACTGTGGACATGCCTCCTCCTACTGCACCTTTATTCCCTAAATCCACTACCACAGGGACTACACTTATGGTGGTTCCCACTCCACAAGCTAATCCTCCTCTACCTGAATATGTGATCATAACACCTGTAATGGAAGTAACTTCTTCCAATACACCTCAATGGTTGGTAGATCAGACTTTGAGGAAGGGGAATGTAGTTGTCCCATTACCAGCCTTTGATTTCAGTTTCCTCAAGGTCACTCCCACTAAGTCAGCCAAGAAACCCAAAATAGTCTCAAGGATTTTAGTGGATGCCTCAAGGCATAAATTTGTAGAGATTGCTACTCCTGCAGCTGATAAAACTAAGGATGACATAATGGTCACAAATTATCAAATCAAAAGGGTGGCTCTAGGTAAAGTAACAACAGAGGGAGCACAACATGATGCACAAGATGTCGTGAATGTGTTGTACCAAAATATGAGGGAAACTAAGACAAACAGAGATGAGTTAAAAGAGAAAGTACAACATCTAAAAAAAATGCTACTCAAGCTCTCAGAGCCTCCTGAGTCAACACCATCATCCTCTAGTCCTATCGGGTTCGATTTCTCATCGATACCCATGATCGAGAAGATTAATGAAAAGGGGAGATCGGTCGATGAATGGACCTAAAGGCCGCTCCTATAAGGAAAAGAAGTCATCAAAGATATTTTGGAATTCTACCAATCCTTAGAGGATATAAAGAAAGATGGAGAGAAAATGGATGATGAGTTTCAATAGAAATAGGGAACCTAGAGTTGACTTTTGAAGCTCTCCAAACGCTAAAACATGTTCCATCCTACATCTTAGTTGAACAGGGCATCATTCCACATGGGGATAAACATTTTCAGCTGACTAAAGTCATCAGATTCAAAATAAATATTCTCAATGAAGCTTGCAGAAAATTGAGAGAATCAAGATATCAATTGGTCGATGGTAAGAATGACGTAGAAGAAGAGCTAGTCAAAATCTGTGCTAATATGTTGAGTGAAGGCTCAGGTATCCTATCTGTTGATGATATTTACAAACAAATCCAGGAATCAATTCAACATGAACCCACTTACGGATTTGGCATGGAAATCATTGACATGTTTGTGAAAATTGAACATTCTTTGGAGACCTTGAGGAAACTCAACAAGAGATTGAAAAAGCTTCCTGGAAACGCTAGTGATACTCAGGAAACATGTGAAGTTCTAAGTGATCATTCCACCACACCTGATGAGAATTGAATGTAGGGTATAATCCAAAAATTCCAAGAATTTCGGAATAAGAAGGATTTGTTGGAGGATGATCAAGATGATGATACAAAACAAGCACAATGTGACATGTCATTTCAATCTTGAAATCGACATGTGTTTTTCATTTTTGTTTCGTCACATAGGAAGAAAAATTTGACTTGGTCTCCTACGTGAGAATCAAGCAAAATAGGACTCTCATTTAAAAGACTATTTTCTAGGTTTTATCATATTTTCTCTCAACAACTTTTATTATAAATAAGGGATGCTTATGCATTCCAAGTGGTTGAGATTTTTGAAATATTGAGAACTATTGTGAAGAAGAATTTTTTTTTGTTTTCTTTTAATCATTTGAGGAATAGAAGTCGATGCTATTTCTACAAACTTTGTGTTGTGAGATTTGTCTCTCTTAAGATATTGTTCTTATGTTCAAGATCTTAAGCTATTCTTTGCCTAGCATTCTCAATCATTTTGATTGTTTCAAACATTACATTACATTTGTTATCTAGAACTCATATGATTATTTCGTGATCTGTGTTTTCTCAAAAGAAAATACGTTCCCGTCATTTCCTTTCCATTGTGTATTCCTTTCCGATCCATTCTATTTTGGAAACAACAACATCTTTATGTAGTTTGGATATGGATTTTGGGATTCTATCCCAACCCCAATGGTTAGATTAGTGTAAATATTATACATATCATTTTTTTTGTGTTTTAGATTAGTAATAAATATGAAGCCTCACCGTCTTTGAGGAGGGATTTAATCCTATGCACTATGGTTGAACCTCATATTTTGACGTGAAAAAATATCCAACCAACATTTTTTGGCGACTCCGCTGGGGATATACGGATTAACAAGACTAAGATTATCCTTTTGGTGTCTGGTGACTCCATATTTTCCTTATTTTCAAGAAGATCCATTTTCCAGTTCAAGCTGGCCAGGAATATCTTCACTCAATTAAGCCAAGCCAAGGGTGAAACTGATCCATTCTTTGATCTACTTCAATAGCATAATTTTAGGATTTCACCCAACAGTGTTGCATCTAGCTGGGAAAGATGTTCTTCACCCATCCGAAGGAATTGGATTCCTCAAGAATAAGAAGTCTCTACAACTTTTCACTCATTATTCTTGCCAGATATTTAGATTCTTGTTCACACTTCATTTAGAAGAATGACAGCACAGCCTGTGCCTTGGGGTGCAGCTATTGGTCCTCTTTCCCTTACTCCACCATTGCATGACCTACCTCATGGATCATAGAAGAATATTCCTAAGTTCAACAGTGATGGGAAACAACATCCTGATAAACACATTGCCTCATTATTTGTTTCATGTAGTGTTCTTGGGGTTTCTCATGAATATGTCTCTGTTTAACTATTCGTTGAAACATTGCATGGCGTAGCAGTAGAATGGTTCTATCATCTCCCAAATGCATGCATTACCAACTGGGATACCATGAGATTTTTATTTGAAGCAAGGTCCAAACTAGCTAAATATTCTCATGACTTGTTAGCATAGCTTACCCACATGAAGGAGTCTTACGAACCCATGCAGGACTTCATAGCCAAATTCAACAAGCTGATTCGTAATATTCTAGATCATGTTGTTCCTACTCTCAAGAATCAAAAATGTTTCTTCATCAACGCTCAATCTCTGGATGTGATATTCTTCTTAAGAAGATCTGTTATCCCTGATTTGGCCACCGCTCAAGCTACGGCCACCGAAATAGAAGATGATCTTATTCTAGCTGGATAGATCAGAAAAGAATCATCCAAGCCTAAAAATTAGAGTTCTTCTCAAAGTAATACTGATCCAATGACTCATAATATGGCTAACGACTTGATCGATTTGAAAAATAAAATGTCTCAATAGGTGAGCAATGTTCCATTTCACAATATTCGTAGACAAAATTTCAATAATACTAATGGTGCTCCCACAAGAGATAGACCGTGATTGACTACTGCTCAACTGAGACTAGCTATTGAAGCTCCTCCTATTAATGTTATAGTAGAGATAGTCAAAGAAGAGGAAGAACTAGAAGAACAAGATTCTCATGAAGATTTTGAAGCTTCGGGATATGCTGATGAGTCCTATGGCGATTCAACTGGTGACTCCAACATTGGGTATTTGGAATATGAGGAAGATGGATGTGAACATGATGGTCAGTCATTTGCGGTCTTTACTCGATCCCAATCTCAGAATCCTATAAAACTAGTTGAAGGATCTAAGGAGAAGAATAAACAAGCTCCTGTGGTCATGGCCAAGAGAGGCTCTCCTATCTCAGCACAAACTAAAAGGGAGATAACTAAAAAGGTAACAAATTCTTCTTATTCTCCTTCTCTTGCTCCCAAGACTAGTACCTCATCTCAAACCAATATAACCAAAACTGATCCTACCATCATTCCTTCATATACTACTTTTGAAATTATTGACCATGTAAAAAGAACTAAGATCCAAATGTTAGAAAAAGAATATCTTTAGTCAAATCCTAAGCAATTTGAAAATCTTGCCAAATTCATTAGAAGTAAGGTTACTGTCCCTTCATCTTCAAAAGGAATTTTGTCAAGTCCTATTCAACCTTCACCTCAGACCAATATGACCTCTATTTATGTTTTAGGAAAGATCAAACCATTTTATTTGTCTTTACTCATAAACGGGTTCAAATTCAGCAATTACATAATTGACGTAGGAGCTTCTGATAATGTGATGCCCGCAAAAGTGGCTCATGCCCTTGGACTTACATTAACTAAATCATACATACGGTGTTATTCCATGAAAACCAAGAAAGTTCCTTTGATTGGTCAAATAAAGGATGCACAATTTGCATTTGTCACCTTCCCAGAGAAGAGAGTAAAAATGACCATTCTGGTTGCTAATATCCTAGCTGCTTACGGTATTCTCTTATGAAGAGGTACTGTCTTTCCTTGAAAAATCTGAAAATTTTAGTGAACTATATTTTGAAGGATAAGAATTAGCTTTTTGTGAATCGTTTTCAAGTTCATATCAAGAGATTGATGGTGAGTTCATTCAGCTTAAAGGTAACAAGATTCCTAAAGGATTGGTTTCTTTGGAAGGTTTTTTCGATAAGCATGACCAGTTTATTCAGGGTAAAAGGAAAGCAGAAGGTGCTTCCTCATCGGAGGTAGATCAAATTAACCTGGGTTCCACTGATCAACTACGGATGGTAAAAATTAGTAAATACTATTCACCAGAGGAAAAAGAAAGATTCTCTTCACTCTTGAAGAGATATATGGACATCCTAGTGTGGTCATATGCAGATCTATAGTCTTTCAAGCCCAAGGATGTGCAACATAGCATTCCATTGAAGCTTGAAGTTAAACCCCATAGGTAGAAGTAGAGACATTACAACCCCAAGATCTCAGGGACTATTCTTGCAGAAATTCAGAAAAGTGTTAGATGTAAGGATTATCTTTCTGATCCATCATTCCACCTGGGTTGTGAAAATTTTCCCTGTGAGAAAGAAGAACAGTGAAATTTGGATTTGTGTTGACTTCCAAAATCTCAACCAGTCTTCATTGAAGGACAATTATCCATTTCCCATCATAGATTAGGTATTACAAATGGTCATTGGGGTAGAAATGTTATCCATGATTGATGTATTTTTGGGATATAATCAGGTTGAGGTACCCGCTGAAGATCAACATAAAATGACAATCACCACTCCATGGGGAACCTTTGCTTATAGAAGGATGCCTTTCGGTTTGATCAATGCTAGGGCCACATTTCAAAGAGCTATGGACTTAGCTTTCAGGGATTTAATGGGAAAGGTCATAGTTTTGTTTTTGGATGACTTGATGGTCTTCTTTAAAAAATGAAGTGATCATTATGATCACCTAGAACAGGTACTCTTAAGGTGCAGGCATCATGGGATTTCATTAAACCCTAAGAAGTCCATGTTTGGAGTGATAGAAGGAAATTTTTTGGGTCATATTGTGACTATAGAAGGAACCAAGATCAACCCTGAGAGGGTGAAGGCCATTCAAATCCTTACCCTACCCATAAGCAAAACTAGGGTGCACTCCTTTTTTGAGAAGGTTAATTTTCTAAGAAGATTTGTACCTGATTTTGCTGATTAAACCAACGATATCCTTGGGATAATGAAAGGGAAAAATCCATTTTGATGGAGCACTAAAGAGAAGCTTTCTTTCAAAGAATTCAAAAAGGAAATTGCACATGCCCCCATTCTAGTATGTCTAGACTTCAAAAAATATTTCATCATGTACAGTTATGCTTCTGCTCATACAGTATTAGCCATCTTGATGCAGGAGAATGAAGAAGGAATTGAAGCTCCCATCACTTTCATGAGCTTCCCATTAAAAGAACATGAATTGAAAATGTCACAAATTGAAAATCATGCTTATGCGGTGGTGAGAGTACTGAAACATTTTAGGTATTACATGAAAAGTTCTCATACCCTCGTTCTCATTCCTAATACTGCAATTAAATCCATTTTGACTCAACAAGAGTTGGGTAGTCAACGGGGTAAATGGATAGCTAAATTCTAAGAGTATGACTTGGACATCAGACCTACCAAGTTGGTATAAGGAAGGGGACTGTGCCAATTGATTATAGAAAATAATGCTGAGGTAGAATGTGAAAAAACCGAAGATACCTCTTTGGAACTACCCATGGTGCTTTTTGTGAGCACAACTGACAAATGGTACAAAGATATTGCTTTCTTTCTAACTTATGGCTAATTCCCCCAACATTTAAGCAAAAAAGAGAAGAGGAAGGTTAAGTTAAGATCTGCAAGATACATTTTGTGGGATAATGGAATGTACAAGAAAGGTATTAAAGGTGTATTCCTGTGCTGTGTTGATAAGTCACAACAGGTGAGGCTACTAGAGTCCTTCCATAATATGGCATGTGGAGGACATTTCTCCTCCTCCATGATAGCTTATAATATCCTATGGGCCAGGTACTATTAGCTTGCTCTCTTTCAAGACTCAACAGAATGGGTGTCCAAATGTGAAGCTTGTCAACATTTTTTTGGTCGCCCTACGTTAGAAGCTCTTCCCCTGAATCTTGTGGTCATTAAAGAACCTTTTTACCAATGTGGAATTTATTTCATCAGGGTATTAAATCCTCGCTCCAGTGTAAGACACAACTACATGCTCACTACCATGGATTATTTCACCAAGTGGGTGGAAGCTGCACCCATCAAGTAGGCAACCTCTAAAGTTGTCTGTAATTTACTCAAAGAAAATATAATTGTTAGATTTGGCATGCCTCACAAGATCATTTCCGATAATGCCTCTAATTTCTCATCTCACGAGTTGACAATTTTTTTTTACGGATTTGGGATCATGTTAGATCATTCATCCAATTACTACCCTCAGGGAAATGACCAAGCTGAATCGAGCAACAAAAACCTGGTGACCATAATTAGAAAGTTGGTTGATGAGAATCAAAGGACATGGCACAAAGCATTGTATGATGCATTGTGGGCTGATTGGATTACTCCTAAATGAGCTATTGGGATGTCTCTATTCCAAGTGATGTATGGGATTAATGCTAAGATACCTATCTCTATGGAATTACCAGCCTTACAGTTGGCTAAAGCAATTGAGGATGGAGCTTTTCAAAATTTGATCCAGAAGAGGGTTATCTACCTAGCCAAGCTAGAATAAGAATGGAGAAAGGTGGTGGATTGCATCATAGACCATCAAATCAAAGTCAAAATAATATTTGACAAGACATCAAAGCAATGTGATTTCCAAGTTGGAGATCTAGTACTCCTTTGGGATAAGAGAAGAGAACAGAAAAGGATGCATGGCAAGTTTGATTTGTTATGGAAATGACCTTTCAAAATACATCAGTTGAATGGTAAAAATAGATTTTGTCTATCATACCTTGATGGATATTTTCTCCCTCTACCTTTTAGTGGTCAACATTTGAAGTTGTTCCATTAGTAATGAAAGATGCTCTCTTGCATTGTACATAATTTGTTTTCTTTTTCTGTTTTTTCCTTTCTATGTTTCTTTTTGGTTTTCTTCTTTCCTCAGACTCCATAGCCCAATGGATACAACCAGAGATTATGAGTTCTCTTCCTTTGATGTCACCAAGAAAGTTCCCAACTGGAGCCAGATGTTATCTCATTATAGTGACTCTAGCTAAAACTAAGATAACCATAGAATTTTTTTGGAAAAATCTCCTAAAATGCCCTTTTGAGGAGATTTTCAGGTTTCAACAACATGAATTTTTTTTACATGCTATAGGAAAATTGTTTCCCGAAACTCAAAACCTGAAACTAGCCAGTGTTTCAGGTTTTCAGAATTCATGGGCATCATAACATGACTTACAAAAAGCATGTTACATGTCAATTGACTTCCAAAACCTGAAACTTGATATGTCCATTTGTGTCAGGTTTTTGGAATCTTGGAACACCTAAGCATCTCATGTTTCATGTCATCTATTTCTTGAAACCTGAAACCCAAATTGATAGCTAATCCTTTGTATCAAGTTTTTAGGCACTCCAAGCATGATGACATGAAATTAACTCTGATTTGTTAGGTAGTGTGCACACCTATCATGTGAAGTGTAATAAGTGTAAGGGTTTTTATAAATAGTTGAATTTACATGTCATTTGTATCTATTGTACTTTTGGTTACATGGATTTTCTTGTGGATGCTCTCTCAACCTTTGAACCTGATTTGATTTTGTGCTTGATTGTGTGATTCATTTTCAATTATTTTTTAGATTTGCTAAAGGTATTTTCTCTACCCTCTGCTTGTGAGGTTTGTTGAATATGTTTTTGTGATGTCCTTTGTGACGTTCTCCTTCCTTTCCTATTTTTCTTCTAGGTTTAGGGTTGTATTCCAATTAAAATTATTAATTAAGAGGTCACCCTTAGGGTGTTTTCCTATTCTATACCTTGGAATATACCTTTTTTGTGTTTTAAAGAAAAGGAGAAGAATACAAAGTACTAACTGTTGAAATGGTGGAAAGATTACATGTCTTGACATCTAAAAAAACTAAATCCCTTATTTCGGGTTTTTCAAGGTTTTTTACAATCTCCAAATTCTGCAGCATTCCAATATTTTCCAAGTTTTGGACATCCAACATCATCTGACATCTAATTTTGCAGTGTGTTGGGTCTTGCAAGGTGCTCAACATCTTCTGATTCTTGCAGTGTTTTGGGTCTTGCGAGGTGCTCAACATATTCCAATTCCCACAGTGTGTCTGGTCTTGTAGAGTGTCCAACACCTACTAAGTTCTGAAACTCTCTCCAGTGTGTCAGGTTTTATGAAGTGTCTGAAAAGACATAAGTTTTGACACTCTCTCTAGTGTGTCAGGTTTCATTAGGTGCTTTACAAGTCTTAAAATACGGATAGTGTGGCGGGTCTATGGGGTTTCTCAGCAAGCTTCCAAGCCTGATTTCTTAGATAGAAGTTGTCTAGGCATTCTTTCTTCAGGATTTCTCATGTCAGATCTTGGATCATCTAAAGACAAGTCATACAGGTCAGGGAAGATGAAATACAAGTATCGGAAGATGGAATCCACCTCCTACATAGATTTTAATTATGACATTTGAGATACTGAACTCGGTAAAATTAACATGGAGTATTTCTAGAACATAACCAAGGATTCTTCTCAGAGTCCTTGGATGAAGTCAATAACCAATAGTGGCCTCCCTCTTGTAGTAGGATTCCCAATGTCTGCTCAATGTCCTGAGTTCATTTTGGCCTGTGCTTCCCGTTATGACTTGGACTATCGCTCAATGCAAAATTAAGCAGGAGAAGTCATAGTGAAGTTGGACACGGGTTATTTTGATGACCTCTTAAGATTACCCAACTTTCAGGAGTATGTTGATGTAGATATTAAGTCAGCATAGAAATCTTGGGAAAAAGATCAAGAATACTACATCAGACATGTGAATAGAAAGTTCCTAATCAAGGCCAAGCCAACCATCTCAAGGTTTCCCAAGTTTTTCCCCAGGAGTGATTTCATCCTGAAAACATCAACATCATCACCTTGCTAAGTCAAGTATTTGGACTCCCTGAGTCAAGGGACTTCCAAGGATGGATGTATCAATTCATGGTTATTATGAAGAAGAACGAATAAGGGATCAATTGGAGTAGTCTCATAAGTGATGAAATTGATTCCCAGATGAAGACAATATTGACTACGAGAAAATTCTATATGTCATCGTATGTCACCTATGCAACAGTTGGCACGGGAAATTATCCAGGATTGGATGCAAAAGGAGATAATGTAACAGAACACATATATCGGTACCTCCCTCAGCTGACAATGAAATGTTCTAAATATCAGTTTAGAAGAGTGAACGATGCTTTCTTTTATGAAAATATCTGTAGGATGAACCCTGATCTAAGGAAAAGAAGAGTCTCTGATGAAGCATGGGTAGAAGTATCAAAATGAGGATGCATCTTCTTGCAGTTTAAGAAGTTCACATACCTTTGTGTGGTCATGTATCTAGGTGATCCTTTTAGATTGCCAAGATTCCCAGGTAATAAGATGATCCTAATGGAGTTGGTAAGACAGTTGTTGGATTTCCATAAATTCCAACAAAGAAAACACAAGGTTGTTGTATCCTTTCCCATTTCCATTAGAAGGTACATGTGCTCAATGGTGGTTAAAGCTAAGAACGTGGTGCATGAGCTTTACGAAAATTTGAAGAAGAACATGAAGCAAAGAGATGGATTTAATTTCTGAGGAGTCCTTAAATCATACGGAACTTTATATCTACATGTTCCCAACATAGAAGATATTTGGGTTGATCTTCAAGATGAAGTTGCCATCTAGAGAAAGGATAATAGCAGATTGACAATTGAAGAAATCTAGATTCTAGATTTATCTGACATCCCAAAAGGCACTAAAGATGACAAGAGTGTCCTTGACGCCTCGTATGATGGGTTTAACGAAGATTAATATGTATTCTAGGCCATTGATTGGTCCATTGCTAAGAAAACTTCTATCATGGGAAGAGCTACTCAAATTCTTACCCGTACTAAGGCATGGCTCATTTCTTGGGAAATGAGTTATAAAGAAGGGAGTTCTGTAAATATAGATGCTTTGGAAGAGAGACCCTCAAAAGGAAAGAAGGAAAAGGATAATAACCCTTCCAAAAGGCCAATGAAGGTTAAATTTGTAAGAAAGGGAGAAGACCAAGTAACTACACTAGTGGCTACTTTTCCACAAATAGTTGAGGTTCTTGATTCACCTCCACAACAAGAACAAGGGAGTCTTCCTTCAAGAGAAGAAATTATTCAACCTTTCATTCCTCCTTTGGTAGAAATTTCATCAGAGGTAAGTCTTCCTCCCACTTCTCAAGCTCTAATTTCAGAATCCTTACCTCCTCCCATTCAACCATCCTTGCCTCATATTTCTTCACCAACTTCCTCAGCCAGGGATAGTATCTTCTCTATCCTCTTACCTCTTCCCACTAGACCCCAGTTAACTATGGACATGCCTCCTCCTATTGTGCCTTTATTCCCTGAATCCACTACCATGGGCACTACACTTATGGTGGTTCCCACTCCACAAGCTAATCCTCCTCCACCTGAAGATGTGATCATAACACCTGCAATGGAAGAAAGTTCTTCTAATATGCCTCAATATTTGGTAGATTAGACTTCGAGGAAGAGGAAGGTAGTTTTCCCATTACCAGCCCTTGATTTCAGTTCCCTAAAGGTCACTCCCACTAAGTTAGCCAAGAAACCCAAAACTGTCTTAAGGATTTTAGTGGATGCCTCAGGGCATAAATTTGTAGAGATTGCTACTCCCACAGCTGATAAAACTAAGGATGACATAATGGTCACAGATTATCAAATCACAAGGGTGGCTCTAGGGAAAGTAACAATAGAGGGACCACAATAGAATGCACAAGATGCCATGAATGTGTTGTGCTAGAAGTTGAGGGAAACTAAGGCAAATAGAGATGAGTTAAAAGAGAAAGTACAACATCTAACATAAGTGCTACTCAAGCTCTCAAAGCCTCCTGAGTCAACACCATCATCCTCTACTCCTATCTGGTTTGATTTCTCATTGGTACCCATGATTGAGAAGATTAATGAAAAGGGGAGAACGGTCGATGAATGGACCCAAAAGTTGCTCCTGCAAGGAAAATAATTTGTCAAAGATACTATGGAAGTCTACCAATCCTTAGAGGATATAAAGAAAGATGGAGAGAAAATGGATGATGAGTTTTTAGCAGAAATAGGGAACCTAGAGTTGACTTTTGAAGCTCTCCAAACGCTGAAATAGGTTCCATCCTGCATCTTGGTTGAAGAGGGCATCATTCCACATGGGGATAAACATTTTCAGCTGACTAAAGCCATCAGATTCAAAATAAATATTCTCAATGAAGCTTGCAGAAAATTGAGAGAATCAAGAGATCAATTGGTCAATGGTAAGAAAGACGTAGAAAAATAGCTAGTCAAAATTTTTGCTAAGGTGTTGAGTGAAGGCTTGGGTATCCTACCTGTTAATGACCTTTACAAACAGATCTAGGAATCAATTCAAAATGAACTAACTTACATGTTTGGCATGGAAATAATTGACATGTTTGTGAAAATTGAACATTCTTTAGAGACCCTGAGGAAACTGAACAAGAGATTGAAAAAGATTTCTGGAAATGCTAGTGATACTCAGGAAACATGTGAATTTCTGAGTGATCATTCCACCATGCCTGGTGAGAATGAAATGCATGGTATAATTTGAAAATTCCAAGAATTTCAGAATGAGTAGGCTTTGTTGGAGGATTATAAAGATGATGATACAGAATAATCACAATGCGACATGTCATTTCAATCTTGAAATCGACATGTCTTTTTCATTTTTGTTTGGTCACATAGGAAGAAAATTTTGACTTGGTCTCCTGTGGGAGAGTCAAGCAAAATAGGACTCTTGTTTAAAAGACTATTTTCTAGGATTTATCCTATTTTCTCTCAACACCTTTTATTATAAATAAGGGATTTTTATGCATTCCAAGTGGTTGAGATTTTTGGAATATCTAGAACTATTGTGAGGAAGAAAAAATTTGGTTTTTATTTTAATCATTTGAGGAATAGAAGTTGATGCTATTTCTACAAAAATTTTGTTGTGAGATTTGTCTCTCTTAAGATATTGTTCTTATGTTCAGGATCTTAAGCTATTCTTTATTTAGCATTTTCAATCATTTTAATTTTTTCAAACATTACATTAAATTTTTTATCTAGAACTCGTATGATTATTTCTTGATCTGCATTTTCTTGAAAGAAAATATGTTCCCGTCATTTCCTTTCCATTTTTTATTCCTTTCTAATCCATTATATTTCAGAAACAACAACATTGTTACCTAGTGTGGATATGGATTTTGGGATTCTATCCCAACCCCAATGGTTAGATGAGTGTAAATACTATACATATTATTTCTATTGTGTTTTATATTAGTAATAAACATATAGCCTCACCTGTCTTGAGGAGGGATTTAATCCTATTCACTATGGTTGAACCTCATATTTTGACGTGACAAAATATCCAACCAACACAGGGCTGTACTTTTGAGAAGGCTTGGGTCTTCTCGAGAATAGAACATTGTAGTTGACATGTGGCATGACCCTTCTGCATTGATCATCTAGATCTATACACATCTAGAACTCAAACTTGAACCTGGTTTCTCTCTAGGTCTAGATAGGAGCATATTTAGGATAGGAATTAGCTTCCAAGAGCTCAGGGTACATTTACACATCCAGATGACTTAGGTCAAATGATTATGCCCATCTAACCTAATCCTTTGTGAGTGTCTTCCTATAATAGATTATGTTTCTATCTAGGGCTAATGTTAAACCTGGAACAAGTGGACTGACGGTAGTCAGTAAAGACCAATCATGATAATAGAAGAGTGAGGTGAAGGACGTATTCCAAAATGATGAGTATGCCATCTAGTAATAGTGACATGCACAGTATGTTATAAATCTTTGGCAAAAGTATCACAAATTGTTGGTTGTGTTGTTCTATGTCACCAAGTTTAAAATAAAGTGATATCAGATGAATATTGGTAACAGATATTCAGATATGTTCTTTAAACAGATCACTCAGTACCCAGTGTAGGGTAGGATGAAAAAGTATACGAAGTATACAATATGTATTCAATACATAAGATAACATAAATATATCGGTAGCTTACCGAGTTATGTGATGAATAGATCAGTGAATCACCGAGTCATTACAGCTACATATGTTTATCCATTGAATTTGATTGACATGGAATGTTTGTTCTAAATATTGCTTTATTTAGAACATTGAACATTAATAATAATAATAATAATTCTCTTGATTCTAAACTCTTAAAATGGGAATGTTATAGGTAGGACAGGGGTTCTTGGGCATTAAAGACCTCTTCTAGGCACATGTGACTATAAAAATGGTCAAAACCTAATTTTTTAATGTCTCACAAGTATAAAAAAAATTCCCATTTGATAACCTATATTTCACTCTTTTATCTTTGAGGGTACTTGTAACCTTTAAAACAAATATCACCTACACAATTCCATAAACCACATCAAATCCAAAAAATGAAAGATGAAGAATGGGGAATCAGACTGACCCCAGAGATCACCTCAAGAGTTATCTTACAACCAAATGTTTCAATACATCTCATACTCCATGTAGTTTTGGTGATTGTGTGTAAGAATCATGCCCTAGGATTCCCTTGTACAAGTGCACTTGGTAACGGGTTGTAGTTAGATGTAGTAATGTAATAGAATGTGTGGATGGAAAAATGAACTTCTCCTTCCTTTTTTTTGTGTATGTAGAGTTACCACCATTTTTCCTTGAATGGATACTAGATGCATGGTTTTGGAGTTCTCTAAGTTCCTTTTATATGCAAGCCTAGGTGATGTTAGTAATGCTTAGTGTTTGGTCCTTGATTTTAAACACATAACTATGTATTTATATGATTCCCTTGTTTGAATTTCATAATTTACAACTTGAAGGCTAGCCCATAAGTGAAAAATATTCCAAAAATATAAAAAGAGACCCAAAATAAGTGAGTAAGGTGAAAAATATTTAGGATCTTGTAAAGGGGATAGGGTCACATCGGCGTTCCTATCCTGGCTAGGTGTTAGTGTTTGGAACCATAAAGGATAAATAAGTTAAATTCTTACTGGAATATAGGGTGTGCAAGACCAATTAGAAAACAAGAATGTAATGAAATTACTTGTATAATTCAGATCATGAGTAGAAATATAACACCAAATAAAATAATATTCCAGAATAATGATCTCAATATGCAATTAGAATAGCTTCACCACTTCGAGGGGGAAACCTCCAAACCATACAATAAGAATAAAATTCTCCAAATGATGATGAAATGATACCTAAAATCCCCTATATATATTATTCATATGTTATGGCCAACACCAAGGCCGACCTACTAAGCATGAGAAAGTATAAATGATATAATAAAATAATATGGTAAGCCACAAGTCGGCTACTCATATCCTAATACAAGCAATAGGTTAAGGGTGTAGCATGCCCTTACCCTTCAAATAAACATTGTCCCCAATGTTGAGAAGCTCTAGGTGCTACTATAGGTTTGTCTTATCTTCCCATGTTGCATCTTCATTATCCATATTCTTCCACTTGATCAGGTACTCAGTAATAACCCGTGTCCTCAATCTTTTAGTGCGTGTTTGAAGGATGCATTCAGGTTCCAAGATGATTCTCCCCTCCTCATAGAGCTTGGTTAACATTGTTTGGGCTGATACTCTCTGTCTAATTACTTTCTTCAGGAAAGAAACATGAAAGACTGGATGTATTTTGGTTGATTGTGGAAGTTCTAATTTGTCTGCTATAGTACCAATCTTTTGCAATACTTGATAGGGGCCATAATACTTTAGTAAAAGTTTTTTATCCTTTTTTTGTTGTTTCAAAGACATTTTCTCTTATACCACTTGTAATGAAATCACTTGTATAATTCAGATCATGAGCAGAAATATAACACCAAATAACACAATATTCCAGAATAATGATCTCAATATGCAATTAGAATAGCTTCGCCACTTCAAAGGGGCAACCTCCAAACCATACAATAAGACTCAAATGCTCCAAATTATGATGAACTACTACCTAAAATCCCCTATATATACTATTCATATGTTATGGCCAACACCAAGGTCATCCTACTAAGCATGAGAAAGCATAAATGATATAATAAAATGATATGGTAAGCCACAAGTCGGCTACTCATATCCTAATACAAGCAATAGGTTAAGGGCATAGAAAAGAAACAAATACAACATGGAAAGAGATTTTTCAATTAATATTTTTCTTTCTTAGGAATCATATGAATGTTAGTATGTGTTTTGGACCTAAAAATGTACCCAAGTGCATGATTTTATGTCTATAGTTATGCATAATATTCACTCAGTGAGGTGCTACATACAGATATCGATGAGCCTCAGATAAAATCAAACTACAAAGATCACCTTACTTGGGAACATAAATTCACCCCTTGTATCCAAGAAGGCCATCTTACTCCAAAAAAAACCAGAAAACTTTCTCAACAAGAAACTTATGACTAAAATCTTTATCTAACACCCTCATAAAACATGTCCCCTAGAAGATGCTACAAAATATTGTCCCAAAGATTGGATGAAAGGGTCACGGTGAAAATATCATGTTACCACCTACTCAAGGCGTTATAAAAAACATTCTCCTTTCCCTTGATATACTAAATATCCGTGGCATACACATATATGAACTCTATCCAACACCATTATTTAGTGTTGACATTAAGCCGAGTGAAAATGTGCTGAAGGATCATGTGGTTAGTCCACAAAATAAAATACCTATCAAGAATAAAGCTCCTCCAATGACACAATACATGTATCACCACTGCAACCTCAAGATCATATGTGTGGTGATTAATATTGTAACACTTTATCTTGTGGGACTCATAACTGATGACACACACTCCCCACCAAATAACATCAACAAGTCCCTCTAAGGAAGAATCTGTACAAACCACAAAATATAGAAGGATATATGTATCTATAATTATATCTATGTAAGTCATGTGTTCTTTGAGCCACTGATATGCCTCACACATGTTAGACCAAATAAACTTCTTTCCTTTATGCTAAAGAGAAGTTATTGGTTTAGCAATCTAAGAGAAGTCCTAAACAAATCTGCAATAATACCCTACTATACACATAAAAATCTTAACCTTGGTGACTGAAATGGGGATAGGATAATTAAGAATCACATGAATCCTTAAAGGATATACAAAGATACCATCAATAGAAATAAATTTCCCCAAATACTGAATCTTAGTTTGAAAAAAGAAACACTTGTTTAGGTTCCCAAAAATTCAATGTTCACACAGAACATATCTCAAATGATCATCATACTCCTCTAATGTGTGAGAGTGGATAAAAATTTCATCAAATGATATCAACATGAATCCTTAAAGGAATTCCATAAATAATTCGATCTTGAGACTAGTGAACAAGGCCAAGGAATTAGTTAACCTATAGGGAGATATTGTGAACTCATAGTGGTTTTATTCAGTCTTGAACATAGTCTTACGAATATATTCCTCTATAATATGAAGCTACTGACACCTAAATTTTATATCAATCTAATATAACCCAATTTCTCCTTTCATATGATTAAAAAGGCCATAAATCCTAGCTAAATGGTAATGATTATTAACCATTACTATATTTTATTGTCTGAAATCCACACAAACATGAAGAGATATATCCTTTCTCTTCATATATAAAATAGGTGCACTACAAGGAGAAACACTAGGTAAAACAAGTACCTTATCCAATTAACTCCTTCAACTAGATCTTGAGGTCATGAAGATAAGAAGTGGTCATGTAGTAAGGTTCGCAAGAGAACAAAGTTACACCTAGTACTAGATTTATGGTGAAGTCTACCTCATCATATTTTGGCATCCTAGGAAGATCCTTAGGAAACACATTAGATAACTACCTCAAAATTGGATAATCATCTAGGGGAAAGCTCTTGGTATAATCATTAGATCTATCAGTAATGGTGATGGAAAAAATCTGGTATCCCTGATGCATACACAACTTAAGTAACATCACAAACATCACACATAAGGATACTGGTCTCTTAACTCTGAAATAACAATCATGCTACTAGAGTTGTCTCTATACTTTGTGGTTGATATGACAATATAACTTCATTTGATGAGATTCAAGCCAACACATCACCAAAAATACCTCATATGATACCAAGGGTAAGATATGGAGGTCATAAGTGGTGGAAAACACCCCTAATTATATGACACAACTCTCCTTATAGGTGTCTATGGTGAGCTTGGCCCCAGTAGCCAACTATGATTGTTATTAGTCTAACTATCTAGATACAGCTAAATGACACCAATCCACAACTAAACATGAAATAAAGGAATCTGATGCACCAGAATCAAACATCACTAGAACTACTACATTCCTAATTTTACCTCAAACCTTGATAACTATATACTGGTACTCAGACTAGTGTTCATCAACGGCGGTGTAGAAATAATGAGTACACACTACATTCACTAATGGGTGAACAAATAAAGAACTAGATGGAATATCCAAAAGTAATCTTTGAGGGAAATTACTAACATAATGACTAGGTTCGTAGAAAACAAAACAACCATGCCTTGGTGTAGAACCACTTATAATGTTTTGAAATAATCCTAAGGTCCCTTCCCTAGCCAAATGTTGACTCTGAGTGGCATGTCTCTGCTGAACACCTAATCCTCTATATCTAGAATTATCCTAACCTGGCCCAATCCTATCTCTTTAAACATCTTGATATATTTTAGGTCAATAAAGCAACTCAGGAGTAGGTTGTGGGGGTATCAAAGTAGACTGCATGGGTCTAAACCCTCCTCATAAGGGTGGTGGGGCACTCTTGGGTCTAGTGTCTTGTTGTAAAGGTGCCCTATCCTAAAACTAGGTAATTTTCCTATCTCTAGACTTTTGGGCCTTACTCTTGATCTCCTCTACTAAATACACCTTTTCCACTTCCTACAGAAGGGTTAGAGATGAAAAAATTCTAACTCAAACCACTAAAGTCTACATTTAGTCCTCTAATAAAATGGTTTTCGTATAGTTTCTCCTCTAGGATATATTCTACATACTATAGTAGATCTATAAAATGGCACTCATACTAGGATATTATATTAAAACCCTGATGGAGGTCCTGAAATATATCTATCCTCCTTTATATGAAGTGCTCAAATGTATAACATGATCTAAATTGATCCTTGAATAACACCCAAGTGATTATCTCTAGTGTGATATTGATATCTGAATCCTATGAATACCCAATCTATCCTTGATGTTTGTCTAGAATACCAAAACTGAACAACAAATATCCAAGCTAAGAATCCATGCCTCCACATTGAAACCATACTAAGAAACTCTAAAAGTGGGTGGTTACATCCTAAGAAGATATCCAATCATGCTCATCAATCCAAAATTGTTAGTACAGGGATATACAAATCATTCCAAAGGTAGCGATGATTTTATCATGAGTGATGGCACCATTATTAGTGATCATGGTCAATGAAACACATTGAGTGAATCTTGCATTATAAAAAACCCTTATTCAGGGGTTATCTTGGGCTATGGGATCTCACTCACCGGTTTGGAATAAACTGAGACAAATAAGCATGAGACTTCTCATGTTGAGGTCGCTCTACTATATTTTATGGCACATTAGCTTCTACGACCTTGTTTTGTGTGGGTAATTGGTCTTGAATAACTCCCATCATCTGTTAAAGGGTATGAAAATTTTTAATCCCAAACTATATGAGAATTATATCTATGTGATAAAAAAGAGTGGTGACGGGGGTGGTGATGCAAGTGATGATGCGATTGGTTGTCCATGAATGTAGCATCTATTATCCCATTTCACTCTCCTTGTAAAATCAGAAAAACATAAAATATTGCATTTTCTAACAGTGATAAGAATCCACTTGTAAGAAAAGGTGATAAATCTAATGATCCATCTAAAGTATCCCCTAGGAATCTCTTCATAGTTACACAGATCTAAGAGATTACAAAAATATTCAAAGGAAGGTGTAGGATTAAATATAGTACACTGAGTTCCTAAGGCTATCCCATAGAGCTCATTGGAAGGTTACATAGGCGATTCGAGCCACATGATAAAGACTAATTCCACCTCTATGTGCACCAAGTCATGTGTAAGGGGACCAAGTTAACATGACTATATGGCAATGTGTAGTTAGTGAGTTGGCCAAGTATAACACATTGAAATAAGCATTAACTCCACTCCCTTTTCCATGGAAAGCAACAAAATTAATAATGGACCCACCTACTTTCATGCAAAATCATTATAAAATATAGGCAAAACATTAAAGGAAGGGGAAATATTTTCAATGATGCATTTCAAGAAACAAATTAATTACATAGTCCCGTGAAGAAGAAGAGATGCCCAACAAAACCTAAGGAGTTGCAGTCACTCAAAAGCCCATGACTTGAGAATTTCTCAACAAAATTGCACAAAAATGGTATCATTGGAATCTTGGTTCCTATCCTAATGCACAACAAAAAAAATCTAGGGATTGATGGATATTTTAGGGTAAATTTTGTAGAAAACGAACATGTTCTAAGAAAGTAGCTCGAAAATTGGTGGAAGTGTAATTAATGGGCATAGATGGCCATCTCTCCACTATTTCAAGTTATGGGAAGTATGGGGAGGATTTTTCAAGTTACAATCATGATTTTTACCCACCTTCTGTACTTTAAAATTGATGCAAAAGATAGATACAAGATTTCTTTCCCCCTTTTCTTTCTTTCTATTTTTCTATAAATTGGGGATTTTCCCTCATTTGGAGGAAGGATGATCTGAGTAGAAAAACTCTAACCATTTTATTTTATGATGATAATGTGCTGTAAGAGTTTATAGTTGACTCCTTACATGGTGATCTAGGCCTTTCATTTGTAATATTTTAAACTGTACATACCCATGAAGCAATAGATGTAAGTTTGTGGATGTATCTTACCTTGGTGTGTTTATGTGCATTCTTCTTACCTCTTCAATATTATTGTTGGTGTATTGTGTCTACCTTATGATTTTGTAGGGTTTCATTATTATTGTGTGTGCATGGTAATGTTGTTGTAATTGATATTGTTAGAATGTGGAGAAATATTATCACCCTATCTAATGTGCATTTTTCTTCCATTTTCACACATTGGGGGTAGTTCTCATACCCTTATTTTGGTACATAACCTTTGTAGTGTAGATTCCAGTTATTTTAATGTTCTTTATCTTTCGCTGGTTCCTTGGAAGTGATAGATTAGGGGTAGTTATTCATTTTATTATAGTAGAGTTATTTTGCACTAGGATTAGGATGAAGAACCAACTTTCTCTGGAGGTCTATCTCAAGTACCAAGTGCCACACTTGGAGATAATACCCATGTTACCCAGTCATAGTGTGAGATTAAGCACACACACTTGTGCAAATGAGAGGGTGATGTGATTTGGTCATAACAGTTCTAACACACTTGATGGGACATCACATAGGTCAAATTTTTATCTTTCAAAGGTATTCTATCATAAAAAAATCAAGCAATGTTCTAACCACCGTGCATACCTCCATTTCTTGATAATAGTACTGAAAAACCTGGTGGGACATAAAAAAATGTTAAATTTTTATCTTTCAAAGGTATTCCATCATCCAAAAAAATTAAGCAATGTTCTAGCCACCATGTATACCTCCACTGCTTGATAACAGTTCTGGCACACCTGGTGGGAGAAGGAAGTCAAGATCATTAGTTGGAGTGTAGTTCAATATTTGAAGTAGATTTCACTTTTGATAGTTTTGTGTGTTCCTATTATGATTTCAGTATTTAGATACATATGTAAAACATACCTGGCAACTCCATTTGGCCCAAGAAACCTCATTCTATGAAATTGTAGACATTTCTTCCATCCATTTTCATTCATCTTTATTTCTATGTTTTTCATCTTCTTCTATTCATGAAGTTACGAAATCATGGCTTCACTTCCCATGTAGAATTCATACTTGCAAGAGTAACCATACAAATGAAATACACCTCCAGGATTGTAAGATTCATTTGTAGGTTATTATCAGCCACCTCTAGACCAATTCTATGATTACGGTCAATCTGAGTATGCGTACTCACAAGAACAAGATGAAAATCATTATGGATATATGCCTGACTATGCAAAAACTCCAAAATAGTAGCATGATGATCCTGAAGGGTATTCTACAACTAGAGGTGATTATTTATAGAGCAAGGTTCAATAGTTAAAACATAACATGGTATTGATCAGAGCTAAGGAGATGAAAATAGTAGATGGAGTTGGTTTCAATGTTCCAAATCCATGGACTAATCTTCTCTAGGTAAGTTAAATCCCCCCAAAAAAATTTAGTTCATAATTAAAGTATTGACTCAAGTTGGAGAATGAATTAAAATGAGAGAGGCTTGTGAACCTAATCTCTTACAAACATGTTAGTGAGAAGCCATACAACTATCCTATAACTTCTCTAGGCCTCAATTCATGCAATCTCCAAATCAATGTCATCTAGTTGCTACCCCAACCATGTATTCACATTATTCAACTTCTAATCTCCCATCCCATTTTGATTCTTCTTCCCTTTTCCCTCCAAACAAACCTTCCCCTCCAAAACAACAAGAATTTGTACTTCTCCCACCTCCAAAAATGATTCCAAGATCAAGTACGACCCAACCCACCCATCCTCTTACAAGTTCATGTTGGGAAGATGAGACCCCAAAAAACAGTCAAGGGCAACAAGAAGAGAATACCAATGAAGAATAAATACTAAAGGACTTGAAAAATTTGGCTTTGAGATTTGGTATTGAAAAAATTCCTTTGATGGTTGAACCAACTGAGAAATAGAAACGAATCCTAGGAGACAAAAGGAAAAGAAGAAATATCCTAGCAAGGAGGATTTGGAAAGAAATTTGAAATATTGGGCTGCCAAATTAAATATAAAACAAATACCACTGATGATCAAGCCTTTGATGAAATTTGATGTCTCAGAACAAGAGCTGAAATCTGAAATTGTAGTAGCACCAGAGAAAGATCAAGTTGATGATGATCAAAAAGTAGTGTGCTTAGAGTGTAGTGTTTGCAATGGAACTTTATTTATAGATATTTTTAATCCATTACCAGATATAAAATCAGCCAAAGAGGAGAAAAAACTAGAAATAGAACAAAAATAGAATCGTGAGAAAACAAGTAAAGATATAAGTTCCCATGTGTGCAGAATATATCAAGTGAATGTGATGATCCTCATTGCCTAGCATTCCAAGAGCTTACAACACTCTTAGAAATTCGTAGAAGTCTACCAAATTCATCTCCCAATAGTTAAAATTATTCGAGTGTAGAGAAAAACATGAAAGAGGTCCCAATTCCTTCTTCCTTCCCATCCTCTCGAAACTCTAGTTTGGAGGATAAATTTGAGCTTACTGACTTTGTGTTTTTAAGAGGAAGAATATTGGGGTGAAAATTTTGGAAATATGAAGGTCATGATGGGAGAGAAAAATTCTTTGTCACAGTAGGGCAGTGAAGAGATTGCTTGTCTTTATGACTTAGAGGAATTCTTTGATGAAGAGAAGCCTGTGGAAATCACTACTTTTTTTTCTCCATCGCGCATCTTTCAAGAACCTATTGCTAATATAGAGCACATGGAAAAAATCAAATCAGATTTAGGGGCACTGAATGAACAGGAAATCATTGAAATTTTTTAAAGTTCATATGAAAAATCTCATTTGACTAATGAGTTACATATTGAGGACTTCCATGATACTACAAAGGGAAAAGAGCGAGAATATTCTACCTCTCTTGTACCATGCAATAAGGTGACACATTAGTTTCCTATAGATGTGCAAGAAGAAGAGAAACAATTCATAGACAATCACCTTTTACAGGAAATTCTTCATGAAGGATTTCTTATTAAAGTTGGATTTCAGAGAAATGGGAAAATTTAACAGACCAAACCTTTCCCAATCAGATTCTTGGCTTCATTAGAATCATGTGGGGATGCAAAACTAGTCATGCTTTCCTTTAAGCATGAGGATGAGAAAAAATGTACTAAGGATCAAACATTATGCCTCTTAAAACTGGACGAGTAGTAGTTGGAGGAGGTGTTTTTTTTTTCAGCTGATACCTTGAGGTATGGAGTGAAGAACCAATTTTTAGCCGGTCTTTCATTCCCAATTTCAATCATTCTTAGTGTCAAATAATCTATGTGGCTACCAATTATAAGGAAGGGTATCTATCTCTCAACACCCATGGAAGGTTTTGTTTAGTTTCCCACTTCCTTGGATAGTGTAGGAGTAGGTTAGGATTTCATTTCCTCCAAGTGTTTGTGAACATTGTATTGGTGTAGATTAATTTTAGCTTTTGTAAGTGTTTTTGCACATGTTCTATTACTTAAAGTATGTGCCTTATATACATTTCATCATGCTTATTTAAAATAAATTTCAGTAGAGAAACTTAACGTTGCAAGAAACAATTTCTATCTTCAAAAGATCCCAAATACAGAGCAACTAAAATTAGGCTAAATAATAGATTTCAAATATATTATTTCTTGTTTCTTCATACCGACAGTTGAGTTTCTTAGTTTCCCCAAATTAGGAAATAAGATGTTGGAGAAAAAATCACAAGGATTCTTTATTCAACCTTAATGGATCACTGTTGTTGGGAAAAGGTGAAATTCAAGATTGGCATTAATATTCTACTCTAAAAAAAAAAATTCCAAATTTTCTTATGAGAGTTAAGAATGTAAGTAGCGACACTCCAAATGATCCGGGGTCAAGTTTTCATGAGGGTTATGTAGAATCCATTCCCAATGGATAGTTACAGATAATTGGTCATACTCTATTTAACAGGAAAATGGCACCTTGAGTCACCAAATTTTTATCCCATTTCACTCTCCTTGCGAAATTAGACAATCAAGAAAGCTTGAATTTTTTGACAATGATAGGGATCCACTTATAAGCAAAGGTGATAAATCTGATGATTTTTCTAAACTATCCCCTAGGCATCTCTTCATGATTGTATGGATCCAAGAGATTGCATAAATATTCAAAGGAAGGTGTAGGCTTCAATACAGTGCACCAAGTTCCTCAGGTTATCCCATCGATCTCATTAACATGTTACATAGGTGATTCGAGCTACATGGAAAAGAATGAGTCCACCTCTATGTGCACTAATTCAAGTATAAGGGGACCAAGTTAACACAATTGTATGGCAATGTGTAGTCACCGAGATGACCAAGTATAACACATTGAAATAAGCATTAACTCCACCCCCTTTTCCATGTAAAGTAACAAAATTAATAATGGCCCCACCTACTTTAATACAAAATCATTGTAAAAGATATGCAAAACATGAAAGGAAGGGGAAATATTTTCAATGATACATTTCAACAAACAAATTAATTACACATTACCATGAACAAGAAGAGATGCCCAGCAAACCCTAAGGAGCTGCAATCACTCACAATTCCATAACCTGAGGATTTCTCAATGAAATTGCAAAACATTGGTCTCATTGGAATTGTGGTTCCAATCCCGATGCATAACAGTAAATAATTCCAAGGATTGATTAAGATTCGAGGGTGTATCTCGTAGAAAATGAACCTGTTAAGATAAAGTAGCTAGATAGTGGGTGGAAGAGCAATTAATGGGAATGGATGGCCATCTCTCCATTTCTGCAAGTTATGGACAATATGGGGAGGAGTTTTCAAGTTATAATAATTATTTTTACCCACGTTTGGTACTTTGCAATTGATGCAAAATCTAGATCCGAGATTTTTCACCCCCTTTTCTTTATTTCCATTTTTCTATAAAATGGGGATTTTCCATCATTTGGAGGGAGGATGATTTGAGTAGAAAAACTCTTCACATTTTGTTTTGTGAAGCCAATATGCCATAGGGATTTGTAGGGGGCTACTTGCATGGTGATCGAAGCCTTCATTTGTAATATTTTGAACTGTGCATACCAATGAAGAAATAAATGCAAGTTTTTGGATGTATCTTACCTTGTATTTATTGAAATTCTTCTTTACTCTTCAATATTATTGTAGGTGTATTGTGTCTACCTTATGATTTTAAAGGGTTTCATTATTATTGTGTGTGTATGGGAATTTTATTTTAAGTTATGTTGTTAGACTATGGAGAACTATTATCACCCTCTCTAATCTGAATTTTTCTTCCATTTCCACACATTAGGGGTTGTTCTCATACCCTTATTTTGGTGCATCACCTATCTAGTTCAGATTCTAGTTATTTTTATTCTCTTTATCTTTCCTTGATCCCTTAGAAGTGATAGATTAGGAGTAGTTAGTCATTTTATTTTAGTAGAGTTAGTTTGCACTAGGATTAGGATGAAGAACCAACTTTCTCTGGAGGTCTATGTTGGGCCTTGAAATATTGACTAAGTACCAAAGGTTGTGTGCATGCAGGACTAGCGATAAGAAGGGCACACAAAGAGAAGTGCACATGATAAAGAGGTTTAAGAAGGGTTGAGGAGAAACTGGGGCACACGTGGAAGGCAGAACATAGGTTCAAAGGACTTAGCCTATTTAGTATTCTAGAAGCACTTGAGGGAAAAAGGTGACCCAACTAGGCATGTTTAGTGGATAAGGTATCAGCCTAAAACATTAAAGGTCAAGAAAATTATATTCCACACAGATAATATTCCTAGGAGACATCATTATAGAGAGTGGAGGGTTTACAAAGGCACAAACATTCACCATTGGAGGACCAAATTGAAACTTGGCATGTGATCTTCTCAAGAGAAAAGGCATGGTGGTGAGTGTTGATCCTATAAAAAGAGATGCTAGGAAGAAAGGAAGATGCATGAAAATAGAGAAGAGAATGCACATAGAGTAAAATATTGAGTAATAGAATGCTCCAGTAATATTAGGGTTTATAACACTTAGTATTGAGGGATATGAAGGATGTAATAAGCCTTTGTATGGCATTAGGGTCTGTAACAAGGATTCAAATGAGAGGGTATAGGTAGGACCTTTTATCAAGGAAGATATGTAGGAAATAAGTCCTTTTCATTTAACCTGTATGGTCTGAGATGGCCTGTTTTGATTGTAATGTGGCTACAAAAACCATTCAAACTGAATATATATATATATATATATATATATATGGAATCATTCTAAATATCATGCTTAAGGGTGTAAACCCTCGTGTCATATGGTTTTCATGACTCATATCTAGTTTATTGTGCTTGTTACTTATTATTGAATGCAATGCATTAATGTATGGATATGTTAGATTCTCCTTCTACCTTATTAACTAAATGATTGTACTCATCATTCTATAAATCATTTTCCAATAATGGAAAAACCTTCTCAAAATGCTCACATAAAGGAGGCATTCGATGCCCATGCATGCCTTGGGTGAGCACCCAACTCCCGCTAGGTGATAGGAAGACACGTTTTGGGTTAAAAGTGGTATTAAGGGTACATAAAATGACTACATCTTGGTTTCATTTCTGGGATCTATTTTCAAAGTTATTGTGAGAATGATGTGTGATGACAAAATAATTGATGCTGGAAAGTGTCGAAGCATGGATTAAGAGCATAGAGGATGAGTTTTCTTAGAGATTTAGTATTGGAATTGAGTTTGATGTACATAAATGGGTAGAATAACATATGTATCATGAGCTATATGAGACTTTCTTTTGCTACTTTCTAATGGGGTTGTATGAATGGATTTTAGCATATGCATATAGATCAAGCTACTACTATATATCTCGCATGTGGACCCAAGATGAGTATAATAGGTTGTAGAATGTTGATCTGACTTGGACACATGTTGTTGATCATTAGTGGAGAAGACTGTTGACTAGTTATACCCTGGAATACGCTATTTCTACATATTATTGTTTGTAGGTTGCTGATTTTGAGTTATTAAGGGATCCTAGAGGATTGTTTTTACTTGTTATCCCCTTAGCTATAAATATCTTGATAATCACACTAAGTTTGGAAGCATTTCCTATGGACTTCTAAGCTTCTTCTGAGTGCTAGGTGAGGAAGCTAGCATAGAGAAAGATGGTGGACCTTGTGGATAAAAAGGAGAGGGAAGAGAGATGACTCACATATAATGAATCTCTTGAAAGGGAGTTATCTAGACAACACAAAGTTTTAGGAGTGATGGATTTATGGAGATAGACATTGTGGGAAGGAATTGAGTTTCACGTGAAGGATGTGGAGCCTGAGCAATCTATGCTACACCATCTAGGAAAGTGCGGGAAAGATACCCCTTCATCTTCTGATGAGAGTTCATCACTTGCAGAAATGATATCCACTAGTATCCATCTGAATCCACCTGGTGACCAACTCCTAGTGCTTATTTTTCTAAATCAAGAGATAAGTATTTCTAACCCAGTTGGTATGGGTGGGAGTGATCGATCTACACCTAGGAGGTATAAATTTTCATTTAGCACATCTATGACTGCACAATCATTTCCTATGTTTAGAGGTATATTGTCTAGAACGACGTTTGGAAAAATTATGGGTACACAAATCTTGGGTATTGCATTTGGAAGAGACGTGGGACACACATCTAGTAGTGGTGTAATAATATAAACTGTTGGCATGCAGTTCAGTGCGACAATGGGAACACTAGGCACAACCACTTAGGGCCTTTATCAGCTATGGGAGGTGGATTTGTTGGAATAGGAGCTAGTGGACTTGGTGGTTCCAGAGAATCTAGTGGATCAGGAGGAGTAAGCGCTAGTGGATCTAGTGCATCTAGTGGTGGAGGAAACACCAGAGGAAATCAATGTTCTGAATCAGGTGGACATGAGCCTCAACCACCTTAGTAATTATTTTTTGAAATGTATTCGTATCTACTAAACTAAAAAGGTGTTGATGATGTTGCAGAGCATGAAAAAAAAATGGGAGGTGTTATGGAGTGCGAAGGGGATCACTACCCCACGACAGAAGGAAAGTCAGTTTGTAAAGATGTTGCAAGGATGTGTGCATTGTTGGTACTGGAAGTATAATCCCCATCACACAATGGTATATTACACCACACTGCAGAATACCTTATTAGCTAAATTTTATATCCATGAGTTTGAAAAAAAAAGTATTAGCATGCTGAAGGAGATTCAATAAGGTATGGTAGAGAGTGTGTGGGAATATGACGCCCATTTTAAGACTCTCTTATTAAAAATGTCTTATGATATTCACCCTTATCAGCATGCTTAATGATTTGTTGGAGGGTTGATAACACCTTTTAGGAGAGTGATTTCACAAAAAAATTTCAAATACCCATGCAAGGCCTTGGAGACTACCCTATGCCATTTATATTGGCGTGAACCAAACTAGCCTTGCAAATAATTCTAAGGAATATGGTCATCACTATGAGGGGCGTGCAGATGGAGGGGCATGTGGAAGAGGTTTCAGAGGAGGATTACGTGGTCTTGGAAACCATGGAGGAGGAAGACGTGAGTTATCTTATGGAACTTGTTACAATTAGGGATCTATGGAACACTATAAGCGTGAATGCCTTTGATATGTTGTAATGCTCTTGGTGTTGAAAGAAGAATTAGTATGAGGAGCACCCAGAGCTATTTGAACATATGAGCTAGCACCAACAAAATGAAAAAGGCACCAAAATGGTAAGCATTAATAATTCCTAATCATAATGGATTCCAATGGTGGCGCATGAGTCAAAACTAGAACCTCTACTAGTGATGACATGATCTAAAGTTGCATGTGCAAGGGATAAACCTAGGAAGAAGCCAATAGTTACTAGCGAAGAGGTGGTGCAAGGAAATTATCCGGACCCTACTCATCATAAATAGGTGTATCAAGAAACCATGGCTGTAATTTGAAGCCTACAAGGAGAAATCTAGTGCCTAAAGGAGTAGTGAAGGAAGTTAGAACAAAGTTAGAACAAAGAAAGAGCATTTAGACTCTGAAGAGGGATATGGATGAGATCATGGAAGTATGTAAAATGCTAAGGCATGATAATATCATTCCTTTTCTAGGGGATGGTTGTGAGAAAAATTACCACACGCCAGAGAAGAGCACTGGAGGTAGGTTTTGCATGCTACCTTCCTCCCCATAGCCTCGACCTTGAATGTGGTCTTGGATGGGTGGCTCGTAAGAAATATTCTGATTGACAGGGGCATGGAAGTAAATGTTCTCACCCTTGACACCTAGAACCAAATGGGAAGGACCCCACTATAACCATCTTCAAAAATTTTGTATATGGCCAACAAGACAAAGGCAATGCCCATTGGTGTTTTGAAATATGTTGCTATCATTATCCAAGGGGTGAAATTCACTAGATATTTTGAAGTCTTAGCATTAGCTAAGGTAGAAAACTTTCCAGCATTACTTGGGCACCCTCAGTGTTATAAGAACAACATTGACCTATAGTTCAATAAAGTGTACATAAGTTTTGAGAACAAGGAAGAATGGGTAATCATCCCCTTGACCAATGGGAAGTCAACACCCTATACTGACCCCTTGGGAAAATAATTTATTGACAGGATATATTTGCGCTCTATTAGCGATCCTGAGGTGATTAATCATATGGAAGGATTTATTGATTTTGTAGACGCTCAATATATGATTGATACCACTAGTGTAGCATGTGAAAATTGGGTGCACATGACTTATGAGTTAATTGGGTGGTAATTAACAGGATTTATTACAAGAGTAAAAAAGGTGCATTCAGTCAAGTGCCTGGGAGGAAAAAAGTTTCCAAGTTACTCTAGAGAGTCCAACCCTAAATTTTTCTTACAAGAGATGGAGACCCAGTGGAAAGTGAGATCAAAAAAAGAAGGATGCTCAAATATAAATTTCTTGAGACCATAACATGTTGGTGGGTGACCCATCGCAATAGCCTTATAGAGTGGTGCAAAGTGAGAATCATGTTCTTTGTTTGGTTTTCTCGAAGCAATGTACCCACTAGTATACAAGACTATCATGGGAAGGAACCCACCTCATTTCACATCCAAGAATGTGAGAAATTCGTGATGGAAGGTGTAGAATCCTTTCCACATTCTTTATTGGTGTATAATTTGTACTCCACCTTACAAGGTTGTTTGCACGCATGGTACATTCACTCAAAGATGCACCGTCAGATAGGAAATTAGCAAGAGTTAATGGCTGACCTCCTTCAAGACTTTGAATAGCAGAGCACCAAGCCATTAGTGGATAAGGCATTGTAAGTTGTTAAGATCCTAACAATGAGAGATAGTGCCATGGCAGGGGATAGAATACTAGATTTATTGGGTGAACCTGGTTTGGAAGTGCACTTTGATGAGGAACAATCAGAAGAGAAATAACTTGAGAGAGCATGCATAGAGAAGGAGAAGGGAAATATGGTCTATGTAATAGATGGCAAAGAGATGGAGAATTTGGATGCTAACCATAATGAAGGTATGTGCAAAGTTATGGATAGTGCTGATGAGCGAGCGTGTACTGACCCCCTCAAAACAAATAATGTTAACATCACCTCAAAAATAGAACCTAAAGATGCCACTATTGGATACTATTGGTCAAAGAAGGAGGTTTCAAAGATCAATGATCTATTGCACGAGTTCAGGACCTATTTCTACACAGATACCATGAGCTTAAAATCATTCACCACTCCCTTGGGGAGATGAAAATCAAGTTAAAGGAGGGTTTGCACCGAGTTTGAAAGAGACCTTACCAAATGAATCCAAATTTGTGCATTTAGGTCAAGGAGGAGATAGACAAGATGACACATCAGGAATCATTAAAGTTGTGGAGGAATCAAAATGGATAATCCCTGTGGTCATCAACATTAAAATGATGGAAGGATAAGGATTTCTGTTGACTATAGGGACTTAAATGTGGTATATGTAATTGATCCCTTTACAACCCCTTTTATTGAGGAAATCCTAGGAGGAGTAGCTAGGCACGAGATCTATTCCTTCATGGATGGATTATCATGGTATCATCAAGTTACAATTGTAAAAGAATACCAAGAAAAGATAACTTTCTCCACTAAATGGGAAATGTTTTCCTACATGGTCATGCCTTTTGAACTGAAGAATGCACCTGTTATGTTTTCGGGCATAGTGGTCCAAGTATTTGAGGATTTTATCCATAAGTTCCTTCAAGTCTACCTTGATGAATGAATAGTGTGTGGACTAGTGAAAGACCATTGTGAAAATTTGTGATTAATGTTTGAAATATGTCGGTAGTTACACATATCCCTCAACATCAAGAAATGTCTCTTTGATATTCCATTTGGAACCCTGTTTGGGCACATCATATGTAAGGAAGGCTTGTTGGTGGATCCCACCAAAGTTGCAATTATTATGGGATTGGGGGAGCCTACCAGCTAGAGCACACTACACATATTCCTTACACATACAGGGTACTATCGGAAATTTATTAAGGGGTATGCCAAGATTGATGTGTCATTGGAAAAGTTACTAAAACATAAAAGTTCATTTCACTAGGGATAGGTGTAGTACACAACATTTGATACATTGAAGAATAGGCTTATCACTACGGCCATATTACATTTTCCCTCTTAGGACAAGCCATTCCATGTACATGTTCATGCTTAAGGGATGGTGATTTGGGAAGTCCTAGCACAACCTTGAGAAGGAATTTTTGGCCACCCCTTGTGTTTTTCTAGCAAGAAGTTAACACCAACAAAACATAACTACACTACTACTAAGCACAAAGCACTATCAATGATCTACGCACTACAAAAATTAAGGAAATATCTACTGGGAATGCCCTTCATATTCTACATGGACCACATGGCATTGAATTACTTAGTAAACAAGCCCATTTTGTAAGGGCACATATGTTGGTGGGTCTTATTGTTTCAAGAGTTTGATTTTATAGTTGTTATGAATCTAGGAAAGAGTAACTCAGGGCATGATCATTTGTCAAGGATTGAATCAGGGGAGGATGTACAAAGTATTGATGATACAATTCTAGGCACGCAACTATTTAGGTTGTGTCACATGCCCTCAGATTTGGAAGATATTATTATGTTTCTTAAAATGGGTGTGGCATCGAAAGTAATGAGGACTCTGGAAAGAAAACATTTATCCATATGCACCGCACCATACATACTAATAAGTGGATACTTATAAAAACTAGACCACGATGAGGGTTTACGTTGGTGTGTGTCTGAATATGAGTGCATTGCAATCATGGAGGAAGCACATAGTGGGATTGCAAGAGGGCACTATACAGGGAATGCCACCACATAAAATATTCTACTAGAAGGGCTTTTGTGGGAAAGAATCTACTAGGATTGCATTGAGTTTTGCAAGGCCTATGACCATTTCCAGTGCCTTATAAAATGAGGAAGAATGAATGAGATGCCCTTGAGTTTGATAGCTAGCTCAAAACCCTTTAAGAAGTGGGCCATTTATTTTGTCAAACCTATTTCACCTGCCACGTGAAGGATTAGTTTACACTATATCATCACTTGCACTGACTACTTAACAAGATGGGCAGAGGTAGCACCTACAAAGGACTGCATAACAACAACAACTAGGTTTTGGTGGGAAAATATAATCAATAGATATGGATGTCCTCTGAGCTTAACAAATGATATGGGTACCCATTTCTTGAATGATACAGTTAGAATCTTGTTGGTAGAATTCATGATAGTCCACCGCAAGACTACCCCATATCACCCACAAGATAATGGAACTGTTGAGGCATTTAACAAAATTTTGAGTCACATGCTGACAAAAATTTGTGATGTGGGAAAACAAGATTGGGATGATAAAGTTTTAGTTTTACTATGGGCGTATAGGACTACCTATAATAAATTAAACAAGGCCACACCATTTCAATTGGTGTTTGGCACGGAAGATGTTTTACCAGTAGAATTCATACTACCATCCCTACATATTGCACATGTAGGAGGGTTAGCTAATAAGAAAGCAGTATAGGAGCACATAGAGAAGTTAATGCAGTTGGAAGAAAGGCGATCACTTGATAGGTTGAGTAAAAATCCTGAAAAGGCACAATAAAAAGTATGTCATGATCACCATATTAAAAGAAAACAATTCGAGGTTGGGAAGATGGTATTTCTTTATGAATCCAAAATTTTACGCCATCCTGGGAAATTGAAAGTCTATTAGTTAGGACCATATATCATCTCATACATCCTTGATTCAGGCACATGCCAGTTATAAGCACTAGATGGTATGAGGTTACCAGGTCATTTCAATGGGAGTATGATAGTATGAGTTCCTTCAGTGCTGAGAGCATGTGCGAAAGGATATTTGGTCAGTAAGGAGTTTTACACTCTATAAGGTTGGAGTTTCTATGTAGGATTAGGCGTGGGGGGTAAAAGCGCTGAAGGTTCGCTTATGAGGAAAAAGTAACCTTTATTGTAAAGGTATCATGGTAGGTGACATTGCATTTATAACAGAAAATAAGTAAAAACTATAAGTAAGAGGTTGGAATACATTATTGTTACATTGCATTTGTGATATCAAAGATCTCTTGCAAACTAGGGAATCCTTGGAGAGAAGTTGTGTGAAAAGAGGGTTGTAAATATCTAAGTGCATAGCTAGGTTGATCAATAATATAGAGTGGAAAAATAGTACAAATGCATGAGGTAGAAGGTTGTATGAGTTTCAAAAAATCATAAGTGAATATGTCATTTTATGGAAGGAAGAGTTTTTTCAAGTTAGGGTTCCATAGCTAGGGAACAAGATTGAAGGGATTTTCACGTAAGAGTAGATATATAGAGTTAATTAGATCCAGGATCAGAAGGAAGAAAATAATTTTTAAATAACCTGACAAGAGAAAATGGCACCAAGGAATGTAACCAACATTTCACCGAAGAAGGGCAAGGGAAAAGGGAAACAAGTTGTCTCCACTAGCTTCAATGAAGAATGATACGAAGAGATGAAATACCCAAATGGCGTATTGCTGGGAAAATAATTGGTGTCTCACATGTGAAATATGGTTGTAAGTGACTAAAACCATCAAACGAGCACCACAGAGAAAGATATGGCATTGGAAATGGTTAGACCTACAGATAAAAGGACACCTGATGGAATGCCAATATATGAGGATGAAGTAAAGATGAAGATGGAAAAGTTTGGGTTATTACAACTCTATGAGTTTCCCTATTTTGGAAAACCCAAGTGGTTGTACCAATGGATAATGTCACGCATTCATGAATACCATTTCTACTTCATAGGATGAAGGATGCGGATAACTCCCCAGATAATTTCTAAATTTATTGGTCTTACCTATGAGGGAGATTCTTATGATGACTTGGACAAGGAGGCCATCAAGAAGACTGTGGAGGCCTATGACTACAAGAAGGGGTCACGGTACTTCAACATCTCTATGATTTCCAACCCTGTGATGAGGATGGCCAAATGCTTAGTATCCAAGTTGAATGGATAAGAGAGGTGGACATAGTTCAAGAAGTCCTAGTTGAATGTTTGCCAAAAGATCTCAGAGGGCACAATCTTTAACATCTCTAAATTCATAGTTGAAAAAAATATCAGTGTCACACGTGATGGAGAAAATATAATGTTTGGTAACATCCTCTTTACCATCATCTTTTAAGAGATTGGAGTGCCCGATGGGATAGAAAAATTTGTATGGGATTAACTAGATGATAACCCCTCACATGCCAAGAGATTGAGAATTACACTTGCAAAACAATGACGAACGCCCATAAGGCACACCTATAAAAATGTGTTATGATCCTCATGTGTGGATTTCACTAATGGCTCAAGGTTTTGGTGTAACAGTTCATTACATTTGGTATTAGAGTGACCACCCGTGTTCGAATCCCACTTGGTTGGTTATGTTGTGTAGATGGGGCCCATGGGGCACCTAAACGTTGGTGAAGTGGGGCTCGTACGTATGGGAGTGCGGGCACAAACCCATCCCAAGTTGGGATCTATGGAATCATGGTGGGATGTTATGATCCTCACATGTGGATTTCACTAACACCTCAAGGTTTTAGTGTAACGGTTTGTTACAAAATGGCATAAGAAGATGTGTGATGCATTCGACGTAGAGTGGAGGATACTTGAGTAGTTAATTATGTTTCTACAATGTGAAACTAAATTCACTGTATACCAACACTTATACATTGTCTAGTTTACTCTAGTAGATATCACCAAGGGTCCCTAATGCAAGCTTTCATTCTCCTTCATGACACAATACTTCTACGTAGGTGTCAACAGGTTCAAGGAGGAAAAGAAGTTAAGATTTGACCTCAACACGATAGATCAGGAATATAGTAAGCTGCGTAGAACCCTGATATACCCAAATAAGCGCACCTATGTGGAGAAGTATGTCTCCCATGACATGCACATGATGAATCCAATGACCTTACTTATTTATGGAAGAACCACAACAAGGATATAACTATGCATAAGGCTGAAATATGAGAAGGAAACCTATGTGGAAAATGAAGTCTCAATCCTAGAAGACCCTACCATAAGAGAGAAGGGCACACCAAGGAGGAGGGAGAGAGAGGAGGCTCTTGAGAAAAAAGGAACCAAGTATGAAGACAACACAATCTGCAGGCACATAGGATTTGAGTGTAAATCCAAGAACCTATACACAGAGAAAACTCCCCTATAGAATAAAAATAGAAGACACCTAAGGAAGAAGCACCAGAGAAAGAAAATCCCCCTGGAAAACAAGATTCACCAGTAAGAAAGGAGTTGCCTACTAAGGAAGAGAAGGAAAAGTGTCCTATACTAGAATCACCAGTTAGGACGAAGAAGAGGAAGACTTAGAAGAAATGGAGAGCCTGGAGGCTTATAATGGTGACAGGGATAATGACGAGAATGGAGAGTCTTAAGACCATCTTGTGTATGGCATAAAAGACTCATAGGAAGGGAATGAAGAGAATGATGAGGAAAAATAAGACACTCATGACAAGGGGGAAAGTGAGGAAGTGAACACTAAGGATCAAAGGACCCTAAGTTTGACCAAGGAGCAAATAGAAGATGCCACAGAAAGGGATGTAGCAAGCATAATAAAAGAATTGGTGGAATAGGAGGTGGAACATAGTGTCGATGTAGTACTCAAGGATATGGAGGAGGAGAGTTTAGTGAAGGAATATGGGAGCATGGGTGGAGATCCCAGCCTATTAGTAAGATTCCATAAGGAAAAATGCATGAGAAGGAAGAGTATGGTAGTGGTGCAGGAGCAAGGAATAAGTTATATCAATGATCTGAATAAGGTACTGCGCGTGTGCTTCCAAAGTACCTTGCCTTCTAACCAACTCCTTGCATGGTCTTCATTTGAAGAAGAGAGCAACATACCTTCATATAAGAAATATTTTATCTTGGGATTTTGAGTCCCATGTTGATGATATGGAGTTCGAAGTCAACCGATAGGTGCTGATGAAGATACTAGAAACTAATTGAGTGAACCCTCTAGTGAATTATCAACAACTATCAAATGAGAAAGTGTGTAATGCACTCAACAAGGTATTAGTAGAGGTTGAGGCAAAACTCTTTGGGAGGAATGATATAGTAAGGGTCCTTGAAGAGGAACTGGAGAAGAAGAATGAAGAAATCATTGAGAATAGGAAGGATTTAAATCAAGAGTATCTACTTAGCACATAATTAAGGTGTGAATTGAGGGAGGAGAAGGGGAAGGTGCACAAGGTGTAAAAAAAGATAGAGATGATTATGGACACCATAATCTTGAAGCACCTAGACCTGGGCCCATCTGAGATAAAATATGAGTAAACCTTTTAATGATTGGAAGACTTAACCCACATCCTCACCATGAAAAGGAGACTGCTTGCATTCGAGTAAGTAGAAGAGGCATTGGTGTGCCAGAAGGAGGAATATAAACTGAAGATCGGGGAAATAGTTACTCAATATTCCAAGCTCCTTACCACTATAAAGACCACTGCAAAAATAGTTGAGGCTGTGTATGACAATTGCATTGATAGAGAAAGGGTAGCAAGCATTCTAGTTGTTATGCATGAGGTGGATCTGAAGGAATTCCAAGAGAAGAAAAAAGGAAATAGGGCAGAGTGGGAAAAAATCCTAGCTGAAATTGAAAATAAGTTGGAATCAATCAAAGGCTTGCAAGGTTCAATTAATAATCAGCTTAAGGAGTTGTACCCCCAGGTCACTCGTAGAATGGATGTGCTAGATGACCTTAGTAAGCAGTTAGAAGGAATTTGATATACATTGAATGCTAAGGGTGATGAATTGATTTTTGAGGAGGTGAGTGCTCTAGTGGGTGATCTACTTCAGTAGGTTCAGGGTGAAGTGGATTCCTGAGAATAGACTGATGTAAAAGTAAGGAAGGATATCCCACTCCTCTTACAGTAATAACAAATTCTTCCATTCTTTCATTATTCATTCAATTTGTTTGGGCCTACTATTCTTTATTATTTAAAGGAGAAGGATGTTTCTAAGGAAGGAGAACATATTTAGTGTGGGGTGATGTTAGGCATTGAAATATTGACTAAGTACTAAAGGGTGCACGCACGCAAGACTAGTAAGAAGAAGGGTGCGCAGGGAGAAGTGCGTAGGAAAAACAAGTTTAACAAGGGTTTAGGAGAAACCTGGGTGTGCACGGAAGGTAGAACATAGGTTCAAAGGACTTAGCCATAATTGGTATTCTAGAGAAACTTGAGGAATAATGTGACCTGACTAGGCATGCTGAGTGGATAAGGTACCAACTTGGAACCTTGGAGGTCAAGAAAAGGATATTCCATGCAGGGAATATTTTTATGAGATATCATTATAGAAAGTGGAGGGTGTACAAAGGGATAATAACTCACCATTGGATGACCACATTGACACTTGGCATGTAATCTACTCAGGATGGAAGGCACATAAATGGGTACTGATCCTATAAAAAGATATGCTTGGAAGTAAGGAAGATGCGCAAAAACAGAGAAGAGAATGCAAAGAGAGTAAAATGTTGAGTAACATAATGTTACACTAATGCTAGGGTTTAGAGAACTTAGTGCTGAGGGATATCAAGGATGTAATAAGCCTCTTTATTGAATTAGGGTATATAACAAGGATTCAAATAGGAGGGTATATCTAGGACCTTTTATCAAGGAATATATGTAGGAATTAAGTCCTTGTCATTTAACTTGTATGGTCTGAGATAACCTCTTTTGATTGTAATGTAGCTACCAGAACTATTTGAATTGAATTGAATATATATATATATATATATATATATATATATATATGGACTCATTCTATATATCATGTTTAAGGGTGTAAACCCTCATGTTAAATGGTTTTCATGACTCATATCTCATTTATTGTGCTTGTTACTTGTTATTTTTTAATGTAATGCATTAATTTATGGATATGTGAGATGCTCCTTCTACCTTATTAAATAAATGATTTTACTTATAATTTTGGAAATCATTCTCCACTAATGGAAAAACCTTCTCACAATGCTCATATAAAGGAGGGGATCAGCTTCAGTGTGTGCCTCGAGTGAGCGCCTAGTGCCTGCTTGGTGATAGGCCGATGTGCTTGGGGTTAAAAGTGGTATTAAGGGTACATAAAATGACTATAGTCTATCTCAAGTAGCAAGTCCCACACTTGAAGATAGTACCAATGTTACCCTATCACACTATGAGCTCAAACACACACACACACACACACACTTGTGAAAATTAGAGGGTGATGTGATTTGGTGATAACAACATCCTTGGCCCCTATCTACGATAACAACATCCTTGGCCCCTATCTACTCCACATCCTCTTATTTTCATATCTATCCCATAATGACATAAGGAAGGAAATTATATTATCATCATAGGTCATTTTTTTGAGTTTAGGTCAATTTTTAGTTAGTCAAATTTTAGTTTACAGTCTAGATTAGGGTTTTTCACTTCACTAAATGACATGTTGCATACCTATTTATGTAAGTGGGTTTGATTAATTATCCTTTTCAATTAATAGTTAATTAATCTTGTTTAATATATATATATATATATATATATATATATATTCTAGATCTCTTAGTGTTGAAAACTAGCTTTGATACCAAATATAACACCTCACTTTGTGTGAGCCAAAAATAGACCATAAAATAAGAACAAAATTGTTATCCATTGAGTCTTAGTCTTTTCATTGATGTAAAATCCACTGATGGCAAAGGGTATTATAAGGTCATATGAGTCTCCATGAGGTGCTAGTCAAAGGTCAAACATGAAGGTTGACTGGTAGTGTCATGTTGGGTGAATCCCTATAGTGTTCTGGAGCATGATTCAGTCTGCATGGTCATAGTATGAGTCCTCCTAAGTTTACTTAAGGTTATTATGAGGTCCATCATGGCTAGTATGTTGTGCCAAGAGTGTCCAAGTGTCTTTATGAGGTCATCAAGGTCAATTTTGTTGAACCATATTAAATTTGTTGGTGTACTCATTAATGTCACATGGCATTTATGGAAAATGAGGAGTTAAATGTAAAGTAGTTTTATGCCTTCTAAATGGTTGTTTTTGGTCACAAAGTGGTCTCTTGGTGGTTTATTGAACATTCAATATGGTTTGAGGGTATTATAGGGTGCTATAGGCTTGGTAAGTGATTTTGGTACCTGTTGGAGGTATGGAGATGGTTTTATGTGCTTTTATTAGGTGTCCCATAGGTCTAAAATCATGTTTTAAGGATGTGTAAGATCTTCTATGGTGAGCACCATGTCATTTGTTACAAGTCACAGTTGAAACTAGCTTATTTAGGCCTAGGTTTAGAGCCTAATGAGGTGTAGGAGCATAAATCAAGCCATGAAAATATTATGCTAGCATGGTAGGAGCCTAGGAACACTTCTTAGAGAATTTATGAGCATCTAAAGGTCATATTTTAACTCTTGAAGGAAAATTTATAGATTTCATTAAAACTACCCTTGAGAACTAGTAGTGGAACCTTAGGTAAATGGGATTGGTCTTGACTGCACATGATAATTTATTATCAATCAAAACATGAATCATGTAGAGATAATTATCATAGTGCTGTGGGTCTGATTTCATGAAATTTTGATGAATATTGTTGAAGATAATCAAGTTTTACTAAAACTGGATAAAGTGAGAAGGCCTAAAATAGCGACCTAACTTCTTATCTCTCAAAAAAATGACAAGGATTCTTTAGATAAATCATCATAGGATTTTTTGAATATCACTCCAAGATTGAAATCTTACAAAATGTTTGAGGTCAAATGATTAAGGAATAAACAACTTCTCTTCATATTTCTATCAGTAATCAAACCCACTCCAAACACCTACTTTGCAGAGATATGAGAAAAAATCATTTTGAGGGCATTAAATCAATTGTGAAAGTTGATTCAACCACTCATGGTTATACAAGACTTATCCTAGGTCAAAATGGTGGCATCCTTATTCTTCAAGTTTGAATTTTCCGTACAAGTTTGAAAATGTTTTGCAAGTTTTTGGTTATACAATGTTAATTTGAATGCTCCAAGTTGAATCTGTTACTAGAAAATATGGTATGTGATGTTCTATTATATTTCATGAAGATCTTTTGGAAATTTTAGTGCATTTTTTATGTGAATTCAATAAATATTCCACTTTCACCACTAAAGGGAAGTCAAATCAAGACAATTTTGAGTTGTGCTTGTAATTTTCTCTTTGCATTCTCTGCATTCAAGTCATTTGAGGTGGTTTATATGATTCTCTTTAAGTGATCCTACCATAGATAGTCATAATATTGAATCTTTTTTCAGCAAGAAACCACTAGGTAAAAATTTTCATGTAACACCTTAAGAGCAAGTTCACATAGTCTGAGAAATACTTGTTTTTCATGACCTTATTCATTGTTTTGGTGAGTCCATTTGGTGTGGAAAGTTGACTAATGTATGGATATTCTTGAAATTTCCCCTAGATGATATGAAGAAAGATCTATATAGGTAAACCATATCTTCTTTGAGGACTGTTTCTATGTTCTTGTGATAGTCATGAAGGATTGTAACGGTGGCTCTAAATCTTGAACTTCTCCTTTAATTTTAAACAAAATAAGGCTTAGAACCTATGGTAAGAAACTCTATTGAGGTTATCATACATTCATTTTGACATAAAAGTAAAGAATGATATGTTGTAAGCCTTCATACTCCAAGCAAGTGCGGTCTCATTTATATAATATTATCTAATACATGAACTTGGGGTTTTGTACCGATTCTCATCCTTCTTGAAATATGCCTCTGAATTCATGTTCAACTAATAATGTTATGGTGTAAAATAAACTCATAATGGTATAGTTATATAATGGAAAAGTAGTTAATACCTTATATTAATGCACGAGTAATGAAGATGATCAGTGATGACATGACCTCCTGATTACTGTAGATGATTAAGTGCTTAGATATAAATCTCTCCAAGCTAAGAAACCTCTTGAATATTTGTTCACTTTTCAATCAAACTCATGACAGTGACCTGAGTACTTGTTGATTGTGAAGATGAGTGTGCAACATGTACCTTTCTCTACTTTCTTTGATGATCTCCAAAGTTCCCATTTTTGATATAAACCTTTGTAAACTTGGTGTACCTAAATGTCTAGATTGGCATGATCTCTTAAAAATTTTCTCCTTATTTTTTCAGATTTTTTATGACTAACACCTTACTCCTAATGCACTCATAAGTGCTAAAATGAAACTTGGAAGCTAAAATGGGACTTGTAAAGTATAAGGTGGAAAATGACCACTATAAAATGATTTTGAAGGATATGAATAGGCTCTAGAGAATATTAAAGGATGGTGTAGCTTCTGTAGTAAATAATTACACTGTGTAACTATATCAAATATGAACCTCAAGTTAGTTTACTCACTAAATACTGAGACAAGTCAAAGATTGTAGTTACAAAAAGCAATGTTGCAGGAGAAGGCAGAGTGTCATGTTGTTTATGAACTTCCCATTCATTAATTTTTGAACAAAATGAAACTTGATAGTCCTGAAAAGTCTATGCTAGTAACTGAAAAATGATCAGATGTAATCATGACATCTAGAGATAGTTTTTGTGAAGACATTTTCATCTACTTGCACATATGGAAGAGTGGTTTAGTTTAAAAGTATTTAAAGGTAAAGGGAAATTTCATTATTTATGAGTCATTATTTTTCATAGAAATCTATTTTTTTATATGGATCAGTTATTGAAATATGTGAGCTAAGTGTGAGATTGATAAGGTGAAGAGAGATTTGATCATGTATTAAAGAAACTGTAATCGGAATTTCTGTATGAGATTATCTAGGATCACTATTTTTTGTCTTAGAAACCTTAGGAAGTGAGTGATAAAAAATTGTTGAAAAGTCTGACTTAAAGCTTAGAAAATCTTGAAATTAGGTGCTTTCATGTAATTTATAGCTTGCAATCAGTCAATTATGTGCTTGATTCTTGAATTTGGTGCTTCATGTTGAGTGGGTACTTAACAAACTTGTAACCTTTATGAGCATAGTGCGTTGGCTTAGTGGTTTTTCTTCCATATTTGGTTTCCCACTTAAATTTTTGTCTCTCCATGTGTTTAACTTGTTTACTTCATGTGAATTGCATGATCGTTGCTTCTATATTAAGTTGATACAAGTTTATTGGTATGAATTATACTAAAATTTTTGAATTGACATTGATTCAACCATGTCTTAGTATCCTAATTTATAACAACTAGTATCAAATCCCCTTCCTTGTGTAGTGAGTTTAACAACTCAAAGGAGATCCTGAAAATTTAGGCATGGAAAGTAATCAATCACAACATGGCTTCACTACCTCCAATGCACATATCTTCAATGGATTCAATTGTTCCTTCTAGAGTGTTAGAATGAAAAATTATCTCATGTCTCTGGGATTTTACATATGTAATTAATTTTTTAGTGGTTATACCATCTCAGCCACACCTCTAGTTGATGCAACTAGAAAGAGAGAAAGTGAAAACAACTCCAAATCCATGAATACACTCTTATGTGGAATGAAAGATGATGAATTCATAAAAGTCATGCATTGTACCATATCCAAAGACTTTTAGGACAAATATAAAACCATTTATGAAGGAGATACTCGTAAATTAGCCAATGTTTAGACCTACTATGCTCATTTTAAAATCCTAAAAAATGAAGGAAGGTTAAAGTATCGCATTATACTTTCAAAAAATGAATGAAGTGATAAATCTGATCAGAGGTCTAGGAGAGAAGATAGATGAGACTATGGTTGTTCAAAATTTACATAGATACTTATCTCCTAAATATGTCTCCAAGGTGTCAGCAGTGGAGGAGGCCAAATACTTAACCACTTTTACAATGGATTATCTCCATGGTATTTTAACTGCATATGAAATGAGAACAACCGAGTCAAAATCATTCAAGAAAGAAGCATCTTTACAGGATGAGAAGGAATCCCAAGCTAAGAAAAAATATCAAATCTGATATGGAGGTGGATGATGAGAAGGTTGAAGATATGTTTGTAAATAAACTAAAAAAGAGGATCATGAAAGTACAAGGGTAAGTTAACATGAAAGTTCTTCAATTATGGCCAATTTTGTCATTTTTAATCAAAGTTTCCTAAAAAAACAAGGGAGGTCAAGATGAACATGATGAAGAAAATTCTCACAAGAAAAAGAATAAATTCAAGAACAAGAAAAATATTTATACTCAAGAAGGATCAAGCTCATCTGAATCTAGTGACTCCAAAAATATGAAAGTGAATATGAAGGTATGCAATCTGAAACTCTATTCATGACCATGGAAGAAATCAATTCTTATAACTCAAAAGGTAAATTTTAGTTTGTAGATGATAGCTTAGAAGAGGAGAATGTTGATGTGAATCTTGAAGATGAGTTAATTAGTGATCTAGAAGAATTGAAACATCATATAAATAATAAAAAAATGAAATTAATGGTGAAATAGCATGAAGATAAAATCAGCCTTCTTGAGAAAATACATGACAAGAATTCTCAAGAACATGAAGACATGGTCAAGGAATTTTAGGCACAAATTAAGTTGATTGAGTAATCTTTCAAAACCAAGGAAGAAGAGCATATAAAAACCAAGGTATATTTGCATCTGATGCAAACCCAATTAGATCGTAATTCAAGCAAGTTGAAGTCATACCACAAGTTTGATAAAATAAAAATTGATCTAGATAAAATCCTAAGCAAGCATATAGATTTTAATGAAAAATCTATCCTAGGATTTAAGGAGGAGCATAAGAATTATGAAACAACATGTAAAAAGGTAATAAAAGTAGCTCAATACCCACAAGAAAGGAATGTTGATATAAATAATGTCAAAAAGAGTTACAAATCAAGAAATAAATCCCAAGAAACAAGGTATGCACATTCATTTTATGGTTATTTCTTCTCATGCAATATGTTTGGTCGCAAATATTCAAGATGTAAGATACTTTCTAAAGGCCATGTAAAACACCTTAATTCATACCAATTGATAAGAAAGGATGAACTAATTTTCTACAACTGTCAAAAGTATGGACATTTAGCCAAATTTTTCTATCAAATACCTCCAAAGCAAAACAAGAAGGTGTATATTGTGAAATCAGATACTATAAGTGTAAAGTAATAAGGTTTAATAGCCTAAACTTCCTTTCATTCTAAAATTGAAGAGATGGAGTGGTACATAAATAGTGGGTGCTCAAGCCATATGACAAGACACAAGAGTAAGTTCATCTCTTTGGAAGAAAATGCATCAGGTATAGTGAGATTTGGTGATAATACATCACCCAACATTATGGGAAAAGGAAAATTAATTCTTGACAATCGAAAGACTATCATTGAAAATTTATTGTACATTGAGGGTATGAAACACAACCTTTTGATTTTATGTCATATTTACAAGTAAGGGTATTCAATTTCGTTTCATTAAAAAGGGTGTGACATAAAGAAAAATAAATCAGATAATGTGGTTGGCAAGGCAAAGAGAACCAAGAAAAATATTAGAGGATATCAACAAAGAAAAGTGATTCACTAGTAAGGTAGATTAGATTTGGATTTGGCACAGGAGATTAAGACATCTCAATTTTGATAATATAATCAAAATTAGCTCCATGGGATGTGTAAGGAACATGCCTAAGATAAAAAAATAGCTAATAATCTTTATAAAGCATGTCTTCATGGAAATAAAATAGGAGAAGTTTCAAATCAAAATATAACTCTACTACAAGACCTCTAGTGTTGATTCATATTGATCTTGTAGGACCAACCAGAACTTAAAGAATTCAAGGAGAGAGATAATTTGAGCTATTTATTGATGAATTCACAAGAATTACATGTGTTTCCTTCATAAGAACTAGAAACGTTCAAGGCATTCAAAGCACTAGTAGAGAATGAGAAGAATGTAAAAATCAAGAGATTGAGATATAACAGTGGAGGAGAGTTTTGTTCAAATGAATTTGATGTGCTTTAAGAGAATCATGGGATAAGAAGATAATTATTAGCTACAAGAACAACTCAACAAAATGGGGTAATAGAGAGAAATAATATAAGAGTGCAAGAAATGGATAGAACCATGTTGAGTGAATCAAAATTTCCATATGGATACTAGAGAGAGGAAGTAAGCACAACAATATACTTACTAAATAGAGCTCAAATAAAAAAAAAAAACAAGAAGATACACTATGATATTTAAAGAGGAATACCTACAAGTGTAAAACACCTAAGAGTTTTTGAGAGAAAGTGATACATCAAAAGACGATGAAAATCTTGACAAGTTTGAGTCAAGATGTGATGATGTCATTTTCTCAAGTTACTTCGCTATTAGTTCTACATATAGATCTTACAATAAGAGAAAAAAAAATATAGTAGAGAGAATCAATGTTACAATTTATGAATCATATCTAAAGAATAACATACCTCAACCCAAAGAAACTCCATAAAGTACTAAAAATAAGGATGATGATGAAATTACAGAATTTGATCAAGAAAAAGAAGATGAAGATGAACAAATACCTGATACAAAATCACCTTCAAGGAAGTTTAAAAGGGATCATCCACTAAATTGGATCGTAGGAAAAAAGGAAGCAAGTATTCAATTAAGAAGAAGATTGAAAAGTATTCAAAATCAAGAATTAATTGCTCTCTTGTCTAAAATAGAACCAAAGAACGTCATAGAGGATAGCAAGGACCAAAATTGGATAAAAGGAATGAATTAAGAGATGGACCAAATAGAGAAAAATGAAACATGGGAATTTTTTTATGGGGCCAAAGAAAAAGAACATCATTGGAACCAATTGGGTGTTTATAAACAAGCTAAATGAGAAAGGTGAAGTCACAAGAAACAAATCAAGACCAGTTTGCAAAGGATATGCTCAGGTAGAAGGACTGGATGTTTATTAGACATTTTCTCTTGTGGCTATGATGGAGGCCATTAGGTTATTTTTAGCATATACAACACACAAAGTTTTCAAAGTATATCAAATGGATGTAAATTCAGCATTCCTAAATGGGAACTTGAATGAGGAAGTCTACATTGAACAACCTAATGGATTTTCTCTCATTTAGGACATGTATTATGTTTATAGGTTAAGGAAGGCACTCTATGGTCTCAAGAAGGTGCCTAGGGACTGGTATAACATATTGTACAAGTACTCAATTGAGAACGGCTTTAGAAAATTAGTAGTTGATAGTAATCTATATATAAAAGAGGAAGAAGGCCATTTGTTGCTTGTTTTTGTCTATGTAGATGATATAATATTTTGGAGTGATGCTGAGACTATGTCACATGGATTTTCAAAGGTCATGAAAAAATAGTTTGAAATGTCAATTCTTGGTGAACTCTCATTATTCCTAAGGCTACAAATTAGTCAATCCAAAGAAGGTATCTTCATCTCATAGATAGAGTACATAAAGGATATTCTCAAAATATTACAAATGGAAGATTGCAATCTAATAAGCACTCCAATGATTTTAGGATGAAAAATCATCAAGAAAGATATCTCACCAAAGGTAAATCAAAGTTTTTATATATCTATGATATGAATTCATTTTTATTCAATTGCATCTAGACCTGATATCATACAAGGAATTGGTTTGGTTGGAAGATTTTAAAAAGATCCCAGGGTAAGACATCTTCAAGATATCAAAATATTATTTAGGTACCTCATGGGAACATGTTAACATGGACTCTCATATCCAAAATTCAATGATTTTCAAATCAAATCCTTCATATATGTAGACTAGGTAGGAAACATTGATGATAGGAAGAGAAAAGTTGGTGCAGTTTTCTTTATAGGTAAGTGCCTTGTATCTTGGCTAAGTGATAAATAGTATTTTGTTACACTTTCCACTTGTGAAACTAAGAATGCAACAGGATACATATATTGTACTCAAGGTATGTGGATTAAGAAAAAACTTGAATACTATAAAATTTAAAATGAAGGTCTTATTCCTCTATACTGTGATAATACAAGTTTTATAAGTGTGTCCAAGAATCTAGTGTTGCACTCTAATACAAAACTTATACCAATGAAATACCATTTCTTGGGGTGAATGAGAAAATAATTAATCTTGAACATGTGTTAATAAAGGAATAATTAGCTAATATAATGACCCAACCTCTACCAAAATTATTTTTTGAGAATTTTAAGACATAAATTAGGGGTAATTCCAGCCCCTAGCAATCACTAAATATCTCATATTTTCAGGGGGAGCATCTCAAGTGCCATAATTTCTACAAGGTTTCTCAAGATGTGTTTAGAAAAGGGGACTTAGTTCACTAGTTCAAGGAACAAGTCAAGAATTTCAAAGAAAGGCATATGCAAGGGATGAAAAGGTATAACTTCAAGAGAATAGGTTCAGGGGGAGCTTTGAATCTGACTGACAAAGAAATTCATGTTGGTGGTTAAGGACTATCTGAAAAAGAATTAATTATAATTCAAGGTGGGGCTTCTTGAGGTAATTTCATGCCTTTTCATTATTTTCTTTCATGTTACTCATGTTTTTGGATGTGTGTTGTTGGAATAGTGTGTCACTTATGTTATCATTGATGTTAAGTACATTGATTCTAGAGGGGTCTAGGTGATCTAGGTATGTTGGCTAGGTGATATAGGTATGTTGTGTATGTTGGATAGGAGATATAGGGGTATATAAAGGTGCATATGTGTGGCTTGACTATATTAAAGGTATTATGAAGTTTAAACAAGGTCCATGAGGTGAGTGAGTTGTATTACAGTGAGTCTTAAGTCATCTGGTGGAAGGTGCATGTTAAAATGGCCCATTTAGGCATGTATATGGTACTTGATGAGGTATGAGAAGTTTTTTTAGGTCATGTAAAGCTCATGTGATCATGGTATTAGCCTAATAATAGTATCTACAACATGTGTGAGAAAACACTAGGTTCAGTGTAGCTCCTGGAGTCAAAATTTAAAAGTACACGAAAATTGACTTTGAGAACTCATAGTGCAAGATAAATTAAATTATATAGGATAGAATATTATATGAATAATTATGGAAAATGGACTTATTTATCATTACAGGGGTGATTTTTTGGGCGGCATGAAAAATTTCATCAAGTTCTGAGAAGGTATGTGAAAGTTATGTTATTTTTTCTAAAACAATATTTTTGAAAATGGCATAATAAGGTGTCTAGATTCTTAACACTCAAGAATAAATATAGTGCATCCTTTGGATAAATCATATAATTAATTTTTATAAAGGACTCCAAGCTTGAGATAATTAAAAAAAATTAGGTGAATTTAACATGTTTCAAGAAAGTCATGATCATTCTTCTACTAGTGTTTCCTCACTCTCCAAAGCTATTTACTAAGTTGAGCTGCCAAATTTAAATTCTCCAAATCTAAATAACTATTGCAAGCTACTAAATATCTCACAAGAATAATATACCTCATCTACATCAAACTAACAACCCCATTTCTCTTAAGGTTAACTATGGTACATTGACATAAGGGAAAATTTTAGTGGCAAATTTTCGTAAACTCGCGAATATTAGGGATTTTGGAAATTAGAAATGGTAAATTATCAGCAGTGGGTTGCCACCCAGTTTGCCAAAAATTTCAGCCGACAATTCATTTGTATGGGTCATTTCACCTAATATTTATATGTAAAAATTAACTTATACATGTATTCACTGAGGTATAATACATAGCCTGGGGGGTTCTAGGGGGTACCCATTTAATAATGACATCCAAAAAAGAGTGATTGTCCATACAACTTAGGTTGGATGGACAACCATTGTTTTTCATCCAACCTAGGTTAGACGATAGATGATAGATAGTTGTCTAACCTAGGTTGGATGGTCATCCATTTTCTGTCCTCTAACCTAACCGTCTAACCTGGGTTTGATGGCAGATAATGTATGACCGTCTAACCCAGGTTGGATGGCTTGGTTGGAAAACATATAATGTATAATCGTCCAATATAGGTTGGACATCTGGGTTGGATGATAGACGATGGAAAATCATCTAACCCAGACTTGATGGTCAGGTTGGATGGTTGGGCTAGATGGTTGGGTTGGCCGGCTATGTTAGATGGCTGGGTTGGGCAACTGAGTTGTACAGATGAGTTGGATGGCTGGGTTGGATGGATGGGTTGGACGGATGGGTTGGATGGCTGGGTTGGGTGGCTGGGTTAGTGTTATCCAAAATAATCCCATGCTTGTTTTGGTTAACTTGCCTTCATTCTTCCTTCCTTTTTCTACAGGAAAATTTTTACAAATTTAAAGCACTCAAAAGTTCCTAAAGATGGCTTCATCAAATAGGATTTTTCTTCACCTTTCCAGAAAGGTAAAGAAGTCCTAAATACTTGTATTTTTTGAGTTATGGATTGGCGGAGTTTAAAGGGTAAATTTTCCCAAGGTGGGCTGGTGGATGTAAGGGAGAATTTTTTCCAAGGAGATTTGGTGGACTGGCGGAGTGATGGGAAACTTTATACACTTAGGAATTTTTTGTCAAAATGCTCAAAGTCAAATTTTAGCCCACAGGCCCAAAGGAGGAACAAAGCACATTAGCGGAGCCAGGGAGAAAATTTTTCCAATTAGCATTTTGGACAAAAGGGTTAAAATAAAGAAATGAGCCCGCAATCCCATCAACGAATTAGGAAGTGCCACATGTCTATTCATTGGTGGAAGACCTTAGAAAACTTTTCCCTTACAGAAAAATTGGGCAGAATGTGATTTTGAGACCCACGGATCAATCGGAGAGTGCCACGTGTCATTAGAGTGGCAGACCGGCAGAGGATTTTGGGAAAATTTTCCAATTTTGCAAAAGCGGGAAAAAGGTCAAATTTTGGCCCGTCGACCTGATTTTTGCCCTAATTTTCTCTGTTTTTCCCTAAATATTCAGAGGGCCATATCGTTTGACTCAGAGCTCATATTTTCATGATCCTTATATCATTAAAAAGTTGTTGAAATTCTATACACAATGGACCCTTCAATTTTGAATTTTAACAGAGTTTGATGGGAAAAATTTGAAGAAATGTCTCTAGTATAGGACAAAATGCAGAACCAACCCCCAACCACCAAAATTGATGAAGTAGGGCATCCATTTCTTCTCCAACATGGCTGAATGCATCGAAAAATGGATTTTTGAGGGTGCCCTTGTTGTTTTAATGAATTTTGTTGGTGGTTGGAGATGTCAAATCAATTTTCCCACATTTTTTCACCTTTCTTTGGTCTGTTTGATTTATATATGCCAAATTTCATCTCATTTGAAAGGGTGGACAATTATTTCTTGTTTTGTAGACTCCCCTCTTCCCTTTGGCAAGTGAATTTGTGGATTTTATCAGACCTTCCATTAAAATTGCATGTATTTCTACCTTTTGTCCATTTATAATACGTTGTATTGATCTGTAGGGCAATAATACACGCATGTGGGTGATTTATACCCCTTTTTGTCTTCATTGTTCTTAGTTGATCTTCTATTACAAGATTGCTTATCTGTGTTTGGCTATTTCATGCAAATTTATGGTTTGTGTTTACCAACAAAACAATTGTTCATCACTCCTTTGGTGTATCACCTTTTTTTACTTAGTTTTGTTTCCTTTTGCATCTTTTAATGCTATATCCTTAGAATCTAGAGTAGGATGTAGCATTAAACCTCTACAAAATTCATGCATACACCTAAACATATGGGTATGAACCAGCTTTCTCTAGAGAGTTTTCTCACCTTTCAAGGTCCCACACCTTGAAGAAAACTCAATGTTGTGTAATCACACTAAATGACCCAATTTTGGAATGTAGATATGAAGGTCATTTTGGGGGTGTTGTATATTTGCACTAATAGTTTTCGCACACCTAGTAGGACCTTAGAGGTCTTCATCTTCATTGAAAAAAAATTGATGTGTAATTGTTGTAAGTTTCTTGCTTGAAAGAGCCTTGATTTGTACATCTGGCGACTCCAAAAGGATAGAATCAACTAGTTTCAGTAGTCCAAGCTTGAAAATTCAAGAGAAGGATCCAAAAAAGGTCAAGGACCAGAGAAGAGGGATTTTTTAACTATCTACATATATCCCTGAAAAGAGGAGAAAGAGGAATAAGGATTCAAAGCTCTCCATCTCCACCAAACAGAACTGTATCAATTCCTCCACATGGTAGACCTTTCATCTAATCAAAAAGTGTTCTCAGGCCAATCAGAATGGAACAACCCAATCCTTATGTAAATTTTACTGGTAGCATCCCACTTGCTCTCAATGCACAAAACCCAGTTCCAATTGTAGCATTGAAGAACATCCCATACTTTACTAGATAAAATTAGACCACTCCTGGTGATCATGTCCAAGACATTGCTAATGTTTTGCAATCCATGAGATTGTTGAGATGGATATTGCTGTCAAATTTCGAGAATATTCATCCAAATTAAAATCCTTGCAATAGTTAAGAAGCTTAGTAGCAGGTGTTATCCAAAATTCACCCCCCCAGGGTAAATTTGATAACATGCATCCGAATATCCAAGTCCCAGGCACATTGGTTAATTCAGAGCAAACGTCATGTTTCTGAGGTTCTCTCAGATATTTTTCTAACTCCTCTGGCCGAGGCAAAAGGAAGGAGCAAGCTCTGAAAATGCGGAAAAATTTGCAGGAAGGCAAGTAGGTTGATCCAGAAAAAATCATGAAAATTGGCTAAGTCCTGCTCAAGGTCGCCTTTGGGACGTGTGGGACAGAAAGGCCCGAACCGGCCGAACCGGGTGAAATAAGCACAAAGGGCTCAAAAACAAAGTGGGACAAGTGGTACGAAAAGGCCCGAACCGGCTGAAATTTCCCCAAGCGGTCCAAAGGAAAATGGAACAATCGGGCCAGAGGTACGCGAACCGGCCGAAATTGTCCCAAAAGGTCCAAAATCAAATGGGACATCTGGGACAGATGGACGCGAAGTACGTGGAAGACCCGGTAGGCTCGAGAACCAACCAAAAGATGCCACGTGTCTCAAGGAGAAAGGTCCAAAAGTCAAAGGGGCAAGGTTTGAAGCACTGGCCCGAGCCAATAGGAATTAGGCACGTGTCCAATGGAGCAAGGAAGTGCGGAGTTCGGGGAGGACTTAGAAATTTTGAAGAAGTCTTGGGCCCAAAGTTTAAAAGACAAGGTTGACCCCATGCCCTATCCTCCAACCAGATCATGCCACGTGTCATCCAAGTGGCAGAGCGCGGGAAATATTTCAAAATCCGTTTGGGTCTGTTCCGTGCCCTAAATCTTCAGATCGCCGTATCTTTTGATCCAGAGCTCGGATTTCCACGTTCTTTATATCAACGGAAAGCTTGTGAGATGCTCTACATGATTCTGGGATAAATCTCGAGTGTTGGTGTAGTTTGAAGAGAGAAAATGGAGAAACGGCGCTGACACGTGATAATGGCCAGAAGCGACCTTTCAACAACCTGTTTTAATGCTAATGGGTCGCATTCTTCTTCTACACGGCCAGAATTGACATTTTAGCGGCCCAGTTAATGTAAATGGGTTGCATTCTCCTCAAAATCACTCAAAGTGACAGGGTATGGGTTGACAAAGATCCCCCATGCTGATTTAATACATCTGCAGTCAATGAGGGATGGGTTTGCACGTTTTTTCACATTTCTGTCCCCTGGGTTCGACCCATGCAATGTAAAAAGCCAGATTTAGCTCATTTAGAAGTGGTTGTTCATTCTTTCCGCTCTGCTCTCCCTTCTTTTCTTTTCTAGGGTTAAAAATGAAGTTAGAACCTCCTCCCTTGCTCTATAATGGCATTTTTTTTGCCTCTTATTAATGGAATGATGTTCTGTGCAGACTTCTGAAGCAACAAGACATGTTTTGTGATGCATCTGTCCATCCTTTCTCGTTTTTGCTTGTCTTCTTCTTGCCTCTCTTCATTGCAGGTATTTGTGCATGTTTGAATGATCATTGCAGGTTTGGAGCTGTGTTCATGGAGTTTTGGGACATTTTCTGTGTGAAATCTATCCTTGGGCCTGTGATGCATCTGTCCATCCTTCCCATTGCTCACCTCTCTTTGTCCCATGGCAGTTTTGATAGATGTTCAACATCCTCCTTCTCTGGTGTATCACCGTTTTAGTGTAGGCTTTTTTTCTTTTCTTTTCTCTCTCTCTCTCTGTCTCCTTGGCATGGTTAGATTAAGATTAGATTAGCTTGCCTGCACTGGAATAGCTTGTGGCAGGTAGTTTAGGAGCAGGAACCAGCCTTCTCTGGAGATTCCTCTCTCGGTTTTACAAGTCCCACGCTTGGAGAGAGGTTTCCATGTTGTGCAATCACACTAGATGCCTGAACATCAACCTAGAAGCCTGATGTGCGTCCAGGGGTGCTGTGATTTTGCACTAACAGTTTTGGCACGCCCGGTGGGAGCTTAGAGGTCTTTCACTCCATCTTTTGCAGGTTGATGTGTTCCTGTAAAGATTTCAGCCTTTGGAGGCACTTGCAAACACATCTGGTGACTCCATCTGGTCAACAACCCATCTCTAAAGTTGCAGACCTTCCTTTCCATTCATTTCCATCCATTTTCATCCATCTTCCTTTCCATCCCCTTCATTCTTTTCCATTCCATGAAGTTGTGTAATCATGACTTCATTTCCATCATGGAATTCACATCAACAACAGCAGTATTTTCCACTTCCAACATGTTTTACAAATCCTCCAGATCAGCATGCATACTCATATGAACAGCAGTGCCAAAGTCAATTTGGCTATGGAGCTTTCCAAGAGCAAGGGTGTGCATACAACGAAGACCATCAGATCCAAGATGCTGGTCTGTTGGAGAAAATCCAAAAGATGGAGGTGGGGATGCTACAGTCCAGAGCAACAGCTCAAATGAGAGCTTTCAGAATTGGTTGCAGGACTCCTTGTCCATGGGGAGGCCCTTTTCCAAGACACTTCAGCCCTCAAGAGAAGCTGGACTTCATGATAAAGATGCTGCCCCAACTTGCACAATGGACAGCAGAAATAGAGGCCTACACAGTCGGTGTTGAACAACCTTGTCAATGGGTAAGTTCTACACCATCATCTGGTTTCTCTCTTCCCATTACTCAAGCAGCATCATCTCATCTAGACCTGCAAATTTTAAACCCTCCATCTACTGTCCCAAGTGTTGAATCCATCTCTCCACCTCTCAGTCTTCCACCACACCTCGATTCTTCTTTCCTTTTTCCTTCCAAACAGTTATCCCCTCCACAAGAGCTAATAGAAACACCCCCTCCTCCAAAGAAACAAGAGTTTTCACCTCCTCCACCACCACAAAAAATTGTCAAAGTAGTGGAGTTTCAACCTATCCCTCCTTTTGCATTCCCAATTCCATGTGGGGAAGAAGAAATTGTAAAAATCAGTCATAAAGGATAGCAAGGAGAGGAGCCCAACAGAAAAGAAATGACAGACAGCTTGAAGGTTTGGGCTGCCAAATTTGGGATAGCAAAGATTCCCTTGACGGTTAATCCTACGGAAGAGGCCAAGGTTGAACAAATGGTGGTTAGGAATGATTTTTTTGAAGAAGAAAATCTTGCAGCCCCAACTTGCCCTCTAGAGCAGTAGAATGAAGAGTTTGACTTGACAAACTTCACGTTGGAGGAAGAGTTCAACCAAGAGCAAGATTGCCTTCAAACATTGGAGGAAGGAGAAGCTGCTCCAAATCCAAAAGAAGAAGAGCACAATCTAGCTGTGAAGGAGAAAAGTGCAGATCCAAGGGCTTTGAGCACAAAGCAAGTTACAGAAGAACCTTCAGTTCTTCTTTCCACTTCATCTCTCTCAATTTATGGTACTAAAAAGGAGTTTGATCTCTCAAACTCAATGTTGGAGAGTGAAGGAAACCATGATGGTCAAGTTGTAGATCAAGAGGACACCATGGAGGAAGTTGAACACAAACAGTGGGACAACAATGAGGGAGTTTACCTGTCAGATTTGGAGGACTGTTTTGATGGAGAAGATTCGGTTGAGTTTTCACCATTCTCTCTTTCATCATCCACATTCCAAACACCAGAGCCTGTTGTCATGAAGGAGAGTTTCCATTTACAGCAGCCTGCATCTTACAGCAGCTCTTTGGAATCAAAATTAGAAGATTCTAATCTTCCCTGTTCTTCATCGGAGGAAAAGAAAAGACAGAAGAATCCCACCATTTCTTCCACATCATCCATTCAGGAGGGCCTACAAGAAGACTCCATTCTTGGAGTTGAAAATCACAGCAATGGGCATACTCAAAGGACCATACTTTGCCCAATCAGGTATTTGGCTTCATTGGAGCCAAAGGAGAAGCCACAACCAGTCATGCTTGCTTCTGAGCATGAGGATGAGCTACAAAGTACCAAGGATCAGCTGCCATACCTCTCCAATCCAAATGCAGAGCAACTAAAAGAGGTATTGGATTTTTCAGTTGATACCTTGATGATTTGGATAGAAGACCAGCTTCTTGTTGATTTTCCATCCATCCAAACAGCCATGATCAGTGCCAAATCAATTGCATGGCTGCCAATTTTGAAGAAAGGAAGCTATTTCTCACAACCTGTTGCAGGGTTTGTTTAGCTTGCCTTTGCTTCCAGCTAGAGTAGATTAGGTAGATTTGCTTTCAGTAGAAGAAGTGCTCGTGCACACTCTGCATGTTCCATTTGGGACATGTATGATTTTCAGTTCTGTACATAGTTTTTGGTGTTGACTGGTTTTGCTCTTGCACAGTTCATTTCAATGGTTTTTGGTGAGAACAACTCCATGCCCGGTGGGTTTCCAAGTGGCTCAGAGGGGATATTTTCAAAGTTCAGATCAGTTTTCAGGCTATTACTTATGACTCCATGCCCAATGGATTGCTTCAGGCAGCTGGCCTTTTCATCTAGCAGGCAGATGCCCCCGTTGAGTCGCCAAATTGTTATCCAAAATTCACCCCCCAGGGTAAATTTGATAACATGCATCAGAATATCCAAGTCCCAGGCACATTGGTTAATTCAGAGCAAACATCATGTTTCTGAGGTTCTCTCAGATATTTTTCTAACTCCTCTGGCCGAGGCAGAAGGAAGGAGCAAGCTCTGAAAATGTGGAAAAAGTTGTAGGAAGGCAAGTAGGCTGATCCAGAAAAAATCATGAAAATTGGCTAAGTCCTGCTCAAGGTCGCCTTTGGGACATGTGGGACAGAAAGGCCCGAACCGGCCGAACCGGGCAAAATAAGCACAAAGGGCTCAAAAACAAAGTGGGACAAGTGGTAAGAAAAGGCCCGAACCGGCCGAACCGGCCGAAATTGTCCCAAGCGGTCCAAAGGAAAATGGAACAATCGGGCCAGAGGTACGCGAACCGGCCGAATCGGCCGAAATTGTCCCAAAAGGTCCAAAATCAAATGGGACATCCGGGACAGATGGACGCGAAGTACGCGGAAGACCCGAAAGGCCCGAGAACCAACCAAAAGATGCCACGTGTCTCAAGGAGTCCAAAATCAAATGGGACATCTGGGACATGGAAAGTCAGAAGAAGCCCGAGCCACGCCAGTGTTCTGTCCAAAAGTCAAAGGGGCTGAAGCCCGAGCCAATAGGAATTAGGCACGTGTCCAATGGAGCAAGGAAGTGCGGAGTTTGGGGAGGACTTAGAAATTTTGAAGAAGTCTTGGGCCCAAAGTTTAAAAGACAAGGTTGACCCCGCGCCCTGATCATCCTCCAACCAGATCATGCCACGTGTCATCCAGAGTGTGCAAGAGCGCGGGAAATATTTCAAAATCCGTTTGGGTCTGTTCCGTGCCCTAAATCTTCAGATCGCCATATCTTTTGATCCAGAGCTCGGATTTCCACGTTCTTTATATCAACAGAAAGCTTGTGAGATTCTCTACATGATTCTGGGATCAATCTTGAGTTTTAGTGTAGTATGAAGAGAGAAAATGGAGAAACGGTGCTGACGTGTGATAATGGCCAGAAGTGACCTTTCAACAACCTGTTTTAATGCTAATGGGTTGCATTCTTCTTCTGCACGGCCAGAAGTGACATTTTAGCGGCCCAGTTAATGCAAATGGGTCGCATTCTCCTCAAAATCACTCAAAGTGACAGGGTATGGGTTGACAAAGATCCCCCATGCTGATTTAATACATCTGCAGTCAATGAGGGATGGGTTTGCATGTTTTTTCACGTTTATGTCCCCTGGGTTCGACCCATGTAATGTAAAAAGCCAGATTTGGCTCATTTAGAAGTGGTTGTTCATTCTTTCTGCTCTACTCTCCCTTCTTTTCTTCTCTAGGGTTAAAAATGGAGTTAGAACCTCCTCCCTTGCTCTGTAATGGCGTTTTTTTTTGCCTCTTATTAATGGAATGATGTTCTGTGCAGACTTCTGAAGCAACAAGACGTGTTTTGTGATGCATCTGTCCATCCTTTCTCATTTTTGCTTGTCTTCTTCTTGCCTCTCTTCATTGCAGGTATTTGTGCATGTTTGAATGATCATTGCAGGTTTGGAGCTGTGTTCATGGAGTTTTGGGACATTTTCTGTGTGAAATCTATCCTTGGGCCTGTGATGCATCTGTCCATCCTTCCCATTGCTCACCTCTCTTTGTCCCATGGCAGTTTTGATAGATGTTCAACATCCTCCTTCTCTGGTGTATCACCGTTTTAGTGTAGGCTTTTGTTCTTTTCCTTTCTCTCTCTCTCTCTGTCTCCTTGGCATGGTTAGATTAAGATTAGATTAGCTTGCCTGCACTGGAATAGCTTGTGGCAGGTAGTTTAGGAGCAGGAACCAGCCTTCTCTGGAGATTCCTCTCTCGGTTTTACAAGTCCCACGCTTGGAGAGAGGTTTCCATGTTGTGCAATCACACTGGATGCCTGAACATCAACCTAGAAGCCTGATGTGCGTCCAGGGGTGCTGTGATTTTGCACTAACAGCAGGCTCTATTCAAACTTGGGATCATCTATGTGTAGCCCTACATAACCAATTTGGAGAGAAAGGGGACAACTTGTCTCCATTAGAGAAACTGAAAACTATCAAGAGAGCTCCTAATGAGTAGCTAATAGACTTCAATTTCAAATTTTAAAAAGCATGGGATAGAATCCCATTGGTAGTGAGTCAACAACTCAAGGTGCTTTCTTATATTTTCTCAAGGCTTTAAATTCTGACATTTCCATGTTGATACAATCCATGAGAGGTGCAACTCTACCTGCAACTTACAATATCACCATTAGGTCTAAGAATTGTTTGATCCAAGCTAGTACACTTGCACCTAGTCCTCCTATTCCCTTATATCTAGAGTTGGGAAGCCCAAGTACTAGTCAAGCACCTACTTTAGCCCCTATTCCCACTCCTAGAAATAAGAGTTCAAATGAAACTTCTACTTCATCCTCTAGTGCCTCAAATGAGCTTCAAGAATTTATGAAACAATTACAAAATTTGGGCAATGATCTAGTTACGCTCAAGAGGTAGCAAGCTCAAAGTTTTAGGCCTTCTTATCAACCTTAAACTCAGCCTAATAGACAACCACACCAGCCTAATAGGCCACCCAACCCAGCTACAAATCAAAATCAAATAAGGCTTTCTGCCAATAGATCATTTCAGCCATATAACCCCAATGTTGCATCTACCTCTAAAGCCTTAGTGCCAGTGGAAAATAATATAGCTCAAGAGTGTGATTGGTGTTTCCCATACAATGAAACTCACAACCAATCTATGTGCTTCAATGGTGCTTTGAACCAAGCTTTGATGGTGACAAAAACTGGTGTAGACAATGAAGTGAGTCAAGAAACAAACCAACAACAAGGGACATCTCAATAAGATACAACTCTAAATGAGACTACACTTGTGAATGGGTAGGCTGAAGATTTTTGTGGTATGAATAAAACAGCTTATCAGATTTTAGTAGCTAACACATGATCAAAGAAGAGGAATATTGGTGAAGGGAAGTCATTAGATCCAGGTGATTCACAACCTTCCATCACTCCACAAGGTGTTGGCAAGAAAAATGTAGTTCCAAATGTGCAAGGACAACCCAAGCCACCTTCTAGATTAGATCAATGCCATTGGTTATAGCCCATGTACAAGAAAATAATGTGTAGACTAAATGGTAGTGAATATATGGTTCATCCCCATTTAACATCATTGAACAAATGAATAAGACCAATGTGAACATATCTATGTGGGAGTCACTATCCATCCCAGGAAAAAGGGATCTATTACAAGCTACCATGAAGAATTGGTCAACCTCAAATCAGCTAGATCATATGCAAATGAAGGTACTCACAAATGATACTCAGCCTAAGGGGAATCAGGGAGGACAACAAGGTAAAAATTTTAAGCCCCCTCCATTCTACATTTCATTGATTATTGGGGATAAACTAGTACATAATTGTATGATTGATTCTAGGGCAAGTAGTTCCATGATGCCCAAGAAAACAGTTGATCAACTGGGCCTTCAATATGAATTCATATCCAAGGGGTGGTGCAATTAGATGGGAAATTAGTACCAACAGTTGGGTTAATTAAATATTTGAGGCTTACTTTACATGCATGCCCCAATGTCACTATTTTCAAGATGTGTCGGTGATAGCTTTGCCACCACTCTTTGCCATATATTTGTAAAGGGATTTCATAGCTAGAATTAGAGGTTACCTATCTGTTTATTGGTCACACATGCTATTTAGGAAAAGGTATGTAGCCAAGGCCACAATCAGGTCCAGACCTGTTGCAAAATTTCACACTGAGTCTCATATTCCAAGCCCAATCAATGTCAGCTAATCAGCGTTTGATCAAGAGTATTATCCAAGCACACATGAAGCTGACACCAAAGTTGGAAGCATTCCATATTTGACTCTTAATGAATGGGAAAGAAAGGTACATGCTTTTGATCCCTACAAGGAAATAGAGTAACCTGAACTAGGAGTCTATTACATGCATGAAGAAAATTAGCCTCTTCCTTGCATCACCAAGCCACACCATAAAGATGAAAATGAGGTATGGTAGTTTTTATTTGATGGATCAAGAAGTAGACAAGGTACAAGAGGAGGAGCTATTCTTATTTCACCTCAAGGCCTTAAGTATTATTCAGCTTTTAGATTTTAGTTTGCATGTTCTAACAACATTACTGAATATGAAGCTTTGATACATGGATTGCATTGGTCAAGGAAGAAAGGCATCAAAAACTTACAAATCTTTGGTGATAGTGAGCTGATTGTTAATCAAGTTAAAGGAAAACATGCTGCCAAGAATGACCTGTTCAAGATCTATAAGAATAGGGTGTGGGATCTCAATGAGGATTTTGAGGGCTTTGACATCAACTCCATCCCTAGAAAAGAGAACCAAGCTACTGGTAGGCTTGCAGCAGTTGGAGAAAATTTTGATGTTGTGGAGAGTATCAAAAGAGATAAAATGTAGTCAAACATTCATGTGATTATGAGGCCATCAGAGCCATAAAATAATGCAAGTTGGAAAGTTTTTGAGAGTGACCAACAAATCATCAATTTCTTGCAAGAGGAAGCTGAGTTCTCAGCCAAAAATCAGGAAAAATTGGAACAACAGTATGGTGATCAAGTGGTACAGCTGTGTTGTCCCCTCAAAATTTCCCTACTTTTGAGAAGTTCAAAATTGAAAATTTTGAGTATATGGCCTTTTCTGTTGTTCTGGTAATGAGAAAATTCAAAAAAGAAAAAAGTTTGAAAAAATCTACGTTAATGGGTCACTTTGTGTGATTTGCGGGTCTGTCGAACATTTCTGTCCCAGATGTCCCAAGTTCATTCGGGCTCCCTATTCACCGATCGGCCGCTTTACCCAAAGTCCATTTCTTTCGGGCCCATCAAAACTTTTTGTCCTAAATAACACAAGTTCTCCCAGGCTCAAAGTTCACCTTTCGCCCGCATTGGCTAAATCACACTCTTCGCATACTTTCATCCCTCATGTCCTGAAAACATTTGTGCATATTTTTCCCACGTCACCTGCATCGGCTGAATTGCGCTTTCACATCCCACGTGTCCCAAATGAACCAAATGCCATCTAGGATAATTTTTCCCACTCTTCCCAAATATCTTACTTTTCAAGTTGGTAGATGTGTATTTAATTCACATTTATTACCTTTCTCTCTCCTAAACGGATATTTAATAAGCTTCCCCCTTACGCATTTTTGCACACTTATTTCTTGCTATCTATTGCTCATACCCTCGCAATCAAAATTTCTATGCACGCACCCATTCCCCTTGCAATTTCATCAAGAGTCCAAATTGTGACCTTGTTTCTCGAGTTGCTATCAGCATGAAGATCAAATTTCAAGGTCAAGAGAAAATTTCACCACTCGAGTCTGCCATTCTTGATATTGGGGACAGTGAAGTTCGTCACCTGGACTTCAGAGATTTTTGGACTAGGATGATAGACTCGAACCCCTCTCTTATGGCACAAATGATTCATGATAGTGGCTTGGCATTTTCTGTTGGTTTCCCAATCTGAGTACAATGTGCAGATACAATACTTGCCTGCGGTGCTCATTTCAATCCCGAATCAAGTGACCTAACAAATGTGCATGGGGAACTCATTGCCAAGCTTGATGCTACCGCCATTGGCACTACCCTAAGGATTCCTGAGATGGAAAATTCTATAGTAATCTCTCAGAACCAAGCACATGCCCTCTTTGACCAGGAAAGTGAGAAATACAAGGCGAGGGTGGCAAATTCTTGGCTTAAAAACCCTAAAAAGGGGGCATCCCATCTATCTAAGGTTTTGTTTCATGTCGATTTCAATGAGGAGCTATCAGATTTTATAATCCTACTAGCTCGGGTCACGAGCTTACCCTCTACCAACGAGTTACATTTTTGGATGTGCCCCCTTATCAACATGGTGTGTGAAGGAACTCAGAATATTAGCTGGGTAGAAATCATTAGCATGAACTTAGCATAGCAGTTGTCCAATGTACAGCAAACCAAGAAGTTCTACATGACTTCATACTTGATGTATACCCTAGCAACATCAAGGAAATGGTTTGGATTCACATACATTGATGCTCATAAAGTTGACCCTGTATATTCCTACTGCCCTCAATTCACCCTAGAAACTAGCAGTCACCACTTTAGGAGGGTGAATGATGCTTTCACCATGTACATTGTAAGGCTTCTCGAGAGTGACACTGCAAGGAGGTTCTCAGATGAAGCCATGAGCCTTATAGAAAAGTACAGTGATTACTTCATCCAATTCAAAAAATTCTCCTATATCAGGATTGCGGGCTATGAGAGCACCCTTCTTAAGCTCCCTATGTTTTGTAATGATAAAATGGCCTTAATAGAGATATGCAGGCAATTAGACAAGTTACACAAGACCTGTAGGGATAAGAAAATTATTTGCATGCACTTCTCCATATCTTTGGGAAACTACACCTGCAAGAAGGATCTAGATGCACAAAACATAGAAAGATCCCTAGCTCCCATCACTGTCCATTTCTTTAGGTCAAGAACTTGTTTTGATTTAAAGAAATTTATTGAATAGAACATCAAAATCAATTACTATCATAGGGCAGACACAAAATACTATTGGGATGACTGTGTTGATGATTTTGAGGCAAGAAGGAGACATTACATTAGGTTTTCTCTTCAACTGATTCAGGAGCTTAATTTGTATCAAGTCCCGAAAGGGCTTCACGATGATAATTCTGACCTGTTTTCATATGAGTATGACACCTTGATCAAACACACTCCCTTGGAGGATTTGGATTGGTTCAAAAAGGAGAAAGATGATCTGGCTAAAATCTTAGCCCTTTTCTTAGTAAGAACCAAGATCTGGTTTGATAGGAAAGTTTGTGAGCTTAGAAGACATTCAAGTGAGTCCTCCTCCAAGGATACTTCAACACCAAGGAAGGAAGCATTGACACCCAGTTTGGAAGCACCTGTGTAGACTCCTCATGCCTCCTCAACTAAAGGTCCTACATCCTCCACTCCTTCCTCATCCACTCAAGTATATCAGAAGAAAATCAAGGAGGTCAAAAAGGAGCTTGTTGAAGAATATCCCATGATGAAGCATTCGGAATTGCCCTCAGGTCTAGAGAACATTATCGTTCTCAGTGAAAGTGAACAGAGTGAAATTACAGCCTCCATAATTGCTCTAGAATCCCCAATGGATAAAGATAAAGAAGTCCAAAGCACTGAGCTTCCAAGTGCCATTGACTCCTCTGTACCAGAAGCCCCGAGTGCTCCACTCATATCTCAACTAGAGGCAACAATAGTGCACACTTTGAGTGCCATGAGTTCCCTTTATCTCGGCCCTCTTACCCCACCTTCCTCTTCCTCCTCCTCTTTTGCATGGGTGCAGCATTTTGTTGATAGTAGGAAGAGAAAGTCTTCCTCCTGAATCTCAGGACCCAATTTTGATGTTTTGGCGACCTTATTAGGCACTACTCCTCCTACTCTCGCCAAGAAGGCCAGGACTACCTCTAGAATAGTATCTAATGCTCAGGGCCAGCAATTCTTGGAGATAGCCAAGCCCAAAGTAGACAAGCCAGAGCATGATTTGCAAGCATCTAATCTTGAGCTCTCGAGGATCCCTATGGGAGAGTCCACCCCTGAAGGTGAGATTCACAATCTCTAAGAAATAGTCACCAGGGTCATTGGGAGAGTAGAAAAATGGCAAAAAACTATAGAGCAGATGGAAGAGTAGGCTCAGGTTCTTGTAGGTTTCATCAAGTCACTATTTTCCAAGGACAAAGTTTTAGACCCCACCCCGCTGACCACTCTTCCACCACCTGTAATCCTTAGTCAAGATGAAGTCCATAGTATCAAATATATACATAGATATTCCATCTATGGAAGGGATATGGAGGTCATGGTGGATGATATGCTTGTTGCAAGATTGAATTTCATTGATGAAGCCTTCAAAATCAATGAGAAGGTAAATAATCTACAAAAGAAACTCTCCTCCACTATGGGAAATATAGATAAAGAACTCAAACTCTGGAGCAGCTGTATAGTAGACCTTCGCCTTATGGGGTAGACTGATGAAAATATTTTAATGGCAAGCAAGGTCTTTGATGATGTAAAATATAATTTGTCAAAATCATGGGTATAATGTGTGGAATGGAAAATCAAGGTGTTAGAGGAGGCTTTGGGCGAATTGAAGAATAACAAGAAGAAGGGTGAGGCCTTCAAGACTTTGGTGGTATCTGATTTCAAAGATATACATTTTCACCTCCATGATGAGACCTCTGGTGTACCCCTCTCCTTGTAAAAAATCAAAGCTCAATTCAGAGCTTTTGTCAAAGATAATTTGTTCAAGGAGGATTCTATTTCCAAGGAAAAGATGAAGGAGATCTTCTCTCTCCAGTCTACTATTGAAGAAGAAAATAAATATTATCATACACATGTCAAATTTGACAAAGATATGGAGAAGTGCCTCAGATTTTGGACCCAATCCACTACCAACACATCGGTCCCACGTGGCAGAGACATAGCAGAGGTGTTGAAAAGATTTAGATAGCGGATCTTAAAATCAGTGGGCCCCTATCAATCATAAATGCATGTCTTCTTCTCCTAATTTTTCTCCCTCCTTTCTTTCCTCATCTCGGATTTATGGTAATCATTTGGGGTTTTACATTAAGAAGCCCTTTAACTAAAAGAAGTAGTTACCAAGGGTAACTGATTTGTAAACTATATAATAGCCTCTCCTCACCATCTTTGAGGGGGAACTTGGATTATTTCTGAAAGTGTAAGAAATAATACAGAAATCAATACAAAAGGATCTTCTTTCTTTGTTCATCTGATTCCTTTATTTCACAGCTATCTATTAAATATTATTAGATCATTTGTTTGCATAATACCAAGAAGCTTTGTATTCTTGTAAATGTTATTTATGGAACTGTGTGTCCCTCCAAATTGCATCCTAGTAATTCAAATACAAATGGTCCAATTCTAATTCATTATATTCTGGCACACATAAGGAATTATTTTTTCAGCGATAATTCTGGAAAATACTTTTCTGCTCATTTTCTTGTCTTCATTCTTCTATGCTTTTGTGATTGATAATATATTTCAGTTCACAAAGTTTTCATGATACCCAAGTTCCACATCAAAGTTATGCGTTGTAAATTTGTAAATAAGTTTTGCTTTTAAATAAGGGAACCTCTCCCATCAAAGAGGAGGGACTTCTTGTCCCTTGATTGTTGCTCTCATTAGGATATTATTTTGACGACCAACAAGCTGTGAACCAACAAACTGCCAAAAGGACTTGTGACTTTAGAGTCTATCTTCAATCCTAATTATCAATTTAGGAAGGAGAAAGCAAACATGCAAGTCAAGGGAGAGGTATCAAAGACCATCTCAGTTGGAGAAGGAAAGTCACTTCAAATTGGTAAAGTGGCAACTGAGCAAGAAAAGTATGAATTCATGCAAACTTTCCAAGAGTTCCTAGATGTATTTACTTGGAGCTATGAAGACTTGAGAGGTTTCAATCCTAAGCTAGCTCAACACACAATTGAACTAGATCCAAGTGCTAAGCCCATCAGGAAAAAATAGAGACCGATCATTCCACAGATTGATCCTCTCATGAAGAAGGAATTAAATAAGTTAATAGAGGCAAGTATCATATTCCCCATCAAACATTCAAGCTGGGTTGTAAAGTTGGTTCCAGTTAGAAAGAAGAGTGGAGAAATCAGGTTGTGTGTAGATTTTAGAGATTTTAACAGAGAATCCCTCAAGGATCACTACCCACTTCCTTCTATGGAGTAGATTTTGCAAGTTGTTGCTGGCTCTGAGAGGTTTTCATTGCTAGATGGTTATTTAGGGTATAATTAGATCATGGTAAAGGAAGATGATCAGTTCAAAACAGCCTTCACCACTAAATGGGGAACCTATGCATATAGAAAAATTCCATTCGGGCTGTCTAATGGTGGAGCTACTTTCCAAAGGGAAATGGATATGTAATTCAAGGGATTGATCAACAAAATAGTGCTGATATACCTAGATGATATTACTATACTTTCTACAAGTGTAACAGACCATCTCTTTCATTTCAGACATGTGTTCCAAAGATGTAGAAGATTTTGGGTATCCTTGAATCCCAAAAAATGCATATTCCTAGCTTATGAAGGCAAGCTCCTAGGCCACATTGTTTCCAAAGAAGGGTTAGCAATTGATCCAGAGAGGGTTGAAGCAATAAGAGAACTTCCATTTCCAAGTCATAAGAAGGCTCTTCAAAGTTTCTTGGGAAGAATCAATTTTGTTTGAAGGTTTGTTCTAAACTTTACAACCCTTGTCAAGCCAATTACTATGATGTTGAAGAAAAGTGTGGAATTCAAATGGACATCTGAAGGTAAGGAAATTTTTGATGCAATCAAAGAAGAAATCTCACAGGATCCAACTCTCAGTAACCCATATTTCTCTAAAGATTTCATCCTTTATGCATTTGGTGGTGATAATACAATTTCTGCAATTTTAGTACAACAGAATGAAGAAAATGCAGACAAACCAATTGCCTTCTTTAGCTAGAGCTTGGAGGACTATGAAGTAAGGTATTCCTTTATTGAGAAGCATGTTCTTGTAATGATTAGGATCTTAAAGAAATTTAAGCATCTAGTTTCAAACAACAAGGTTCAACTGTTGGTTTCTCATGTGGGAGTTAAAGACTTCCTCCTCAACATAGATCTAAATGAAAAATGTGTAGGATGGATTACTCGTGTCATGGAGTATGACATTGAGATCAAAGTTGCCAAGCTAGTCAAAGGAAAGGGATTGTGTGAGCAATTAGCCTTGAGTCAACCAATTGAAGCAAGTAAAGAGAACAATGTTATTTTGGTGTTGCAAGATAGCTAAGAACAAAGAGATATTTAAGAAGAAAATGGTGGTGTGCTCACTCCTTATTGGACCCAAGACATAATTCACTTCTTACAAATAGGCCTATGCCCTCTAGAGATGAAAAAAGAAAAAAGAAAACACTTCAAATTGTAGGCTATTCCGTATGCACTTGTTGATGGTGTCTTGTTCAAAAAATATATCAATGGACTGTTGCTGAGATGCATTGGGACAAATCAGATTGAGAAAATGTTAGAAGAGTTCCATGCTAGATCAGCTGGGGTTCATTTTTCCCCAAGAGTGACAACTCTCAAGATCATGGAGGTTGGTTATTATTGGCCCAAAGTGTTTAGTGATTGTTATGAATGGATCAAGAGGTGTAAGAATTGTGCATTCTTCACAGGAAAAGAGAGGTTAGTAGCACTTTCATTGCTCCCAATTTCATTTGACCATCCATTCATGCAATGGGGTTTGGACTTTGTTGGAGTAATTAATTCAAACTCAAGCCAAGGGCACAAATGGATTCTAACAGAAATAGACTACTTCACCAAATGGATTGAGGTGGTGGCACTCAAAGAGGTAAATGAATCTAGCATTCTAGACTTCTATGAGGAGATAACAACCAAATTTGGTATACCTACCACTATAATATTAGATAATGCATTGGCATTCATAGGATCAAAGGTAACTTAATGGGTTGTTAAAAATGGGATCTATTTGAGCACTTCATCAAATTATTACCCTCAAGGAAATGGCCAAGCTAAGTCCAAAAACAAGAATCTATTAAGGATCATCAAGAGGACTCTTGATGAAAATTAGAGGACTTGGCACACTAAGCTCAAATCAACTCTATGGGATAATAGGATAACTCCCAAGAGATCCATAGGTAATTCTCCATTCAAACTTGTTTATAGGAAAGAGGCAGTCTTGGCTATATCACTTGAGTTGCCAACATTGGAACTCATAAAGAAATTAGAATTGTTGGAGTGTGAGCCCATGGAGGTTAGATATGAAGAATTGATGGAACTCCAAGAAATCAGATAGCATGCAGCCCAAACGATAGAGAAGGACCAAGCATTGATCAAGAGAAGATTTGATAAGAAAGCTAAGGCTAGAACTTTCCAAGTTGGAGAGTTAGTGTTGAAATGGGATGTAAACTGAGAAAAGCTAGGAAGGCATTCAAAATTTGATGCCATTTGGAGTGGCCCCTACATGGTGGCAAAATGCAAAAAAATTAATGCATTCTAATTGTCTACATTGGATGATGAGGAACTGCAAATTCCAGTTAATGAAATCCATCTAAAGCATTGCTACTAGAAGGGAAACTTCTCGCCTTGTACATATTAGCTTAGATTTTCTTTTTTTTTCATTCCTCCAAGTGCTTATGCACATTGTTGTGTTGTAGCTTAGATTTACATTTCCCTAAGTTCTTTGGTACAAGTTTTGTTGCCCCAAGGATGCATCTTTTGCAAATAATATTCCAGGTCAAAGTAATTTTCTACTCTCACAATCTTCATCTTAGATATTTTCTAATGAATTGAGAGTAACAAGAATTTGAGTTTATGACTCCATGCCCAATGGATTACTTCAAGAATTTGGTCACTTCAACTAGCAGGTAGATGACCCCTCCGAGTCGCCAAAATTGTTATCCAAAATAATCGCATGCTTGTTTTGGTTAACTTGTCTTCATTATTCCTTCCTTTTTTCTGTAAGCAGAGTTTTGAAAATTTAAAGCACTCAAAAATTCCTAGAGATGGCTTCATCAGATAGGATTTTTCTTCCCCTTTCCAGAAAGGTAAAGAAGTCCTCCTAACTCATATTTTTTGAGTTATGGATCAGTGGAGTTTAAAGGGGAAATTTTCCCAAAGTGGGCTAGCAAACCTAAGGAAGAATTTTTGCCAAGGAGATTTGGTGGACTAGCAGAGTGATGGGAAAATTTTAGCACTTAGGAATTTTTTGTCAAAATTCTCAAAGTCAAATTTTAGCCCGCAGGCTTAAAGGAAGAACAAAGCACATTCGCTGGGCCAAGGAGAAAATTTTTCCACTTAGCCTTTTTGGGAAAAAGGGTTAAAGTCGAGAAATGATCCCGCAATCTCATCAGTGAATTGGGAAGTGCCACGTGTCCATTCATCAGTGGAAGACCTTAGAAAATTTTTCCCTTGCAGAAAAGTTGGGCAGAATGTGATTTTGAGACATGCAGATCAATCAGAGAGTGCCACGTGTCATCAAAGTGGCAGACCGGTAGAGGATTTTGGGAAAATTTTCCAATTTCGCAAAAGGGGGAAAAAGGTCAAATTTTGGCCTGTCAACCTGATTTTTTGCCCTAATTTTCTTTGTTTTTCCCTAAATATTCATAAGGCCATATCGTTTGACTTGGAGCTTAGATTTTCATGATCCTTATATCATTGGGAAGCTGTTGAAATTCTATACATGATGGACTCTTCAATTTTGAATTTTGACAAATTTTGATGGCAAAAATTTGAAGAAATGTCTCTAGTACAGGAAAAAATGTAGAACCGACCCCCAACCACCAAAATTGATGAAGTATGGCATCCATTTCTTTTCCAACATGGCTGAATGCATCGAAAAATGGATTTTTGAGGGTTCCCTTGTTGTTTTAATGAATCTTTTTTGGTGGTTGGAGATGTCGAATCAATTTGCCCACATTTTTTCACCTTTCTTTGTTCTATTTGATTGATATATGCCAAATTTCATCTCATTTGAAAGGGTGAACAATTATTTCTTGTTTTGTAGACTCCCCTCTTCCCTTTGGCAAGTGAATTCATGGATTTTATCAGACCTTCCATTAAAATTACATGTATTTCTACCTTGTGGCCATTTGTAATACGTTGTATCGATCTGTAGGGCAACAATACACATCTGTGGGTGATTTTTACCCCTTTTTTTGTCTTCATTGTTCTTATTTGATCTTCTATTACAAGATTGGTTATCTGTGTTTGGCTATTTCATGATAATTTCTAGTTTGTGTTTACCAAAAAAAAAAAATCATCACTCCTTTGGTGTATCACCATTTTTTACTTAGTTTTGTTTCCTTTTGTATCTTTTAATTTTGTCTCCTTGGAATCTAGAGTAGGATTTATCATTGAACCTATGCAAAATTCATGCATACACCTAAACAGAGGGGTAAGAACCAGCTTTCTGTAGAGATTTTTCTCACCTTACAAGGTCCCACACCTTGGAGAAAACTCAATGTTGTGAAATCACACTAAATGACCCAATTCTAGATTGCAGATCTGAAGGTCATTTTGGGGGTGCTGTAGATTTGAACTAATAGTTAGATGATTGGGTTATACAGCTGGGTTGGATGGTTAAGTTAGATGGCAGGGTTAGATGGTTGAGTTGGATGGTTGGGTTAGATGCCTGGGTTGAACGCCTGGGTTAGATGGCTAGGTTGGATTGATGGGTTAGATGGTTGGGTTAGACGGTTTGGTTGGATGTATGGCTTGGATGACTGGGTTGGACGACTGGGTTGGATGGCCAGATTAGACAATCATCCATTGTCTATTGTACAACCTAGGTTAGATGTCATCCATCCCATTTTATATGACAGATGATGGATGGTCGTTCAACATGGGTTGGATGGTCTTCCATTGTCTTCCATCCAACCCATATGTACAACTTGGGTTGGAGGGCCGAGGTTGGACGATCATCCATCATTTATCATATAACCTAGGTTTGATGGCATCTAACCTAGGTTATATGGAAGATGATGAACGACCATCCCACCTATTCGGATTTGCCATGAAATGGTTTTTCATAAATTCTCCATTGATACGAAAATCAATTTTGGAGATTCACCATCAATTCTAAAATAATTTTTCGTAGGGGTATCTTAAAATGAACCCTGATTGGCATGCTTGTGTTGTGCATGGATCATATGGGAAAATCATATTTTTAAGCCTCCGAGCTTATTTTAATCAATAAGAGGTGGTGAAATGGCCTTGTTAATATGCATGAGGTATGTTGATATTCTCCAAGTGCACTAGTGTTGTATGTAATATCTCCAAAAGTGTACTTTTAGTTTCCTTTTTTAGATCTTGCATAGTTGTGGTGGCTTAATGGGCTTCATATCTTAGAGAAGACAATATCAAAATATCTTGAACTCCATGATGAATATAGAAATAATGATCCTTTAAGGTGAAATTGTTATAGAAGATATTTAGGTGATCTTATGCCTGAAGACAGTCAAGAAGAATATTGTATTCTCTTTGTCCAGACATGAATAAGCATGATAGAGTAGTATCTTAAACCACAAGATTTCTTGGGCACAAATTTTTGAGGAGTTGTAGTATTATTTAGTCTTCATATCATTTGGGATGATTGTTCAAAACCTTCAAGAAATATTTCCTCTTCAAACAAAATATATTGTACTATTTTCCATCATTGTAGACTGCAGTTTTTCCTGCTGGGAGTGTTTGGAGGAGATTTAAATGTGCAAATTCATTTAGGAGGGTGGAATTTGGTTTCACAACTACCAAGAAGCTTGGATTTTTTTTTTTTTTCTTGGAGCAAGAAATTTAAGTTTTAGTGCTCTTAGGCACTCCACAGTACTCATAACCCCATTCCTATGGTTTACAACATTGTTTTGATTATTTATCATCTTATAAGAGATGAAAAATGCTAGTTTTTGGAAGAAATATTTTTATTCCTCATACGAAACATTTTCAAAAAGAATTTTTGCAATCCATCTCATGTGTTAAGATAATTCAATGAAATAAATTGTGAATGTCATGGAATAATTTTTAGGCTTGGTTTTTGAGATATTTGAGTGCATTTTCTCTCTTCAAGCTTGAAATTGAAGCATCTCATTCTTCCCTTCAGCTTGTTCATGGCTTAGGAGGTCTAATTGTGTACGTGCAACTTCTTGAAAGCTAAATTTCCTAAGTATGATAGCAGTGGATATGTGGTTGATGAACACAACACTTTACAGAGGTTAAGTGTTAAATTGTTAAGTGTAAATCCTTTTTTTGAGAATGTTATTACCTATCTGTAAGAGTGTCTAGTACCTCAGTGATAGTCGGGAGGGTTCAATATAATTAAAATCATCATTTGAATGCAAAGAATTGGAACTGCTACAGTCTAAGACACAGTGAATCTACTAAGATCTTGTCTTTTGTGGAAATTAATGATGCAAGATCAAGTCATTTCAATTTGAATGGATGTGTATGGAATTTTAAGAGATCCAAATAATCATATTTTCTTGAAATTCCTTAAGATCTCAATATGGAATATAGAAAGACAATTATTTGTCTCTTTCAAACAAGGTGAGAACTCTTGGACTTACAAGAGATATTTAAAAAGTCAAAATGCTACCAAATGGAGCTCAAAGTTTTTGAGAGGGAATTTGAAGAGTTTCTGCATATAGATAAAGATTAACTGAACCATTAGTGATTTAGTGACAATGTAATGTAAAAAGTGAAACAAAAACATATTTTTTAGGAGAAAGTATCTACTGTGAGAAATGAGTGAGTCCAAAATCCATAAAATTCAAGAGTTTTGTGAATTTGAATGTTTAAGTGAGGAGTTTGTCTTATCTACAAAAGGGGCTATTGTGTATATACCAAGGAGATGAAAAAAACACTTTTATCTTCTATTGATGAAAAAATTTCTCCAAAGAAAAACCCATTTGAAGTCTCTTTCAGGTATGTAGCTGGTTGTATTGGAATGAAGATGATGAAGTGTTTGTAATAATAGGTTGATGAAGGAGATCAGTCTTTTTATTCTATAGTGTAAATGTTTTTTCAAAGAATATTGATGTCAGTGTAGAATTGCTGAACTCTTAATTGCATAATGTTGAATTTTTATGTGGATCAAATTAGTGTGCTTTGTTCTAAATATTAATAAAGAAAGGATTTGATTATATCTTGTGTTCTTGTCATGTATTCTTGTCATGATGGACTATATATAATTATGATCAAGCATTAATTTATATGATTTATAAGGGTGTATGTTTTATGTTTGAAATAGAAAATTGAAATGTTTTAGTACATGATTGATTCACCCCCCTCTCAGTGAATTTTCATTTCTAATAATTAGTATCATAGCATGCCCTTGGAAGCATCCTTAACAAGATAAAGGGATATATTTTGTGACAAGGATGGGAGATCTTTATCACATAAAGTGTGCAGTAGAGTACTATAAAGAGAAGCTGGAGAAATTGATTGAATCACATGAGGAAGTAATCAAGTGTATTCAGACTAAACTCAAGGAAGATCTAGATGAGAAAGAAGAACTAAAGAAAGAGTTAAGCATCATGAAAATTATGTTATCATATTTTCAAGAGAGCTAAGAAAATATGGATAAGATGTTAGGAAAACAATAGGCATATGGTGATAGAACAAGTCTAGGTTTCATAGAAGATTCATACAGTATAGAGAAAAATGAAGGTGAATCAAGTCAAGGATAAAATCAAAAAATGTAGTCAAGCAAGGGATATAGTTCAAATCTTTCATCTCATGGAATATCATGCATTATACATCCAAATGCATATAGGCATGTTGATTTTCATGGTAATTTCTATAAGTGTGGTGCTTATGGACATAGGTCTAGTATGTGTAGTCTTAAGGTTGAAAATAAAGAATATTGTAAAGAAAATACTCAAGGACATCCCTCTTAAGCAAATAAGGAAGAGAAAAAAGTAGGTCAAAGATATGGAGCTGAATTTTATCACTGTCATGAATAAGGACATCTAGCAAAGTATTGCAAAAAAGAGCCATCTAACACAAGGAGGTATGTAAGCAAGTTCATTGGTTATTTATATGCTTACAATAAATATGGGTATAGGGATTTTGAGTGTAAAGGAATACATGTGGAATGATTTAGGTGCCAAAATTTAGGGCACATTGTAAGGTTTTGTGATGTAGGTTAGATGAAGAAAGAGATTAAAAGACCCAAACATCAAGCCTAAAAATACAATAAGAAGGGAGAAGATAGTCAAAGTTATCAAAAGGATCCCAAGAAGGTGACTAATCAAATGGAGGAATCTACCATGACAAAAGTAGATTCAAAAAAAGAAGAATCGGTCAAGGTGCAAGAAGAGGGTTTAAGACATGTTTAGGTCTCTCATCAAGCTCCTCCATGGTATATAGGTGCAAACAAAGATTTAGAGTGAGGGGGAATTATCCTTATACATGTGTGTCTTCTCCTTGGTGTTGAGGTATGCTTTCACAAGTATTTATCCTACTTACGGTGTTCTTATTAGTTGGTCATGTTGTGTATGTCAATTTTCATATCTTGTTTCTCTTCAAAGCATACAATTAAATGATGTATTGTTTCCTATTTTTGATTTATCAAATATTAAATAGTATGTCTGAGATATTTTAGTATGTGTGTGGATCATGAAGAATATTCATAGGAGATCCATAGTGTCATATCATCTTAGTGAAATGGTTTCTTTTGGTCAAATTTTTTATCTGACACCTATCTCAAATCTAATAGTCTATTGTGTCTCAAGGTATGATACTCTGAGTCAAATTGAAGAATCATGTGTTATCTTTTTGTAAGTCAAACATGTATATGGGTGTATAATGTGAGTGATGCTATGAAGGATTCTCAAAATATTTTTGAAGAGAGTCAAAAGTCTGAGAAGACTTGTTCATCATTAAAAATAAGTCATGACTCCATAAGGTTGTGTAAGTCCAAAGTTTCATGGCCAATTGGATAATAGGTGTGCTCATCATAATGAAAAATATGTTGTTTCTATGAATATATGGTGTGTAGTTAGTATAAGTTATCAAAGGATAACTTGACCAAGTAGCTGTCACAAGTTGGTCAATGAAGTGTTCATGATGTTTAACTAGTGCAAATCAAAGAGAATTCAGGTGTTTGTAAATCATGTCAAAAGGATGCTCAGGTATTCAAGTGAATTTTTCTATAATGATTGTAGTTAATCTTGTTCTTTAGAGACCAAAATACACATGTTTTGGAATATCGTTGTTAAAACTAGATAATATCAGTCCATAGTAAGTGGTATGAAAGAAAATATGTATTTGAAGGAGCTAATTGAGGTTGTCTAGCATGGTTTTTACCTTGGGTTTTCTTGATTGTTTCAAGGGGTAAAAACCGAGCTTGACCTCGACATAGTGGGATTTCTAGGATATATTTAGTGTGGATTGTGACCGTTTACACACCATTTTAAAATAATGGATAAAAATCTTCTTCTACTATGAACAATTCAGCTTAGAAACATTTAAAACAAAATAATGTTATTGCTTAAAATAAAACACTTAAGATTTTATTAATACTTTTGATTGTGCTATAAAGTGAATAAGATAAACATGTGATTATCACTTATTTAGATAAGATACCTATTCGACCAAAATTTATATGATTTAAATCTAGAGATCAGACTCCCTGTATGTCTAGAGGTTTTTCATAAACATTGGATTCTATAGAACTAGTTATTTCCTCTCCTCCCCCAGTAATGTAGGAACTGGGAATGGAGATGTACTCTTCAAAGAAGAATTCGGAATCCTCCTCCTATGTGTCGTAAAGGCAGGAAAATGTTGTGTCAATTCTGGTTATGCTTATGTGACTATGGGAACTAAACTCTGAGGTACTATGGTAGTCTTCTTCCAGGTGCTCAAGGCCAAACTCATAATGATGCTCGTACTGAATGAGGCATTATTGGAGTCTCAGTGCTTCATCATAGGAATCCCAAAAGGAATCAAAAGCTTCTCAAATATTCTGATTTATTGCAAAGATATCCTCTAGATGGTTGAAGGGCATGTGTTGGATTTCACAGAGCTCAAGATCATGAAGGACCTCATATTGTTCCCAGTACATTGGATATCGAATGATATGAAAAGCACCAATGTCAGCTAAAGGGTAAGTTTTACCACCTAATACCATATGAAAGTAACATTTTAGACAAGATATTAGCAGATAATAAGGAAAAACAAGTCATTTTGATCAGATTATATAGAAAATTTGAAAAAAAAAACATAGGATTCACTGGTGATTTAAGTAAATTTTTGGCTATCAAAGCAATCACTAACAATTGTTGTTAGTTCTAATAGTTTAATAAAATAGAGCTAAGAAACTTGATCAAGTTATGATTTAAGGAGAATTCAGAATGTTGATGATATCTTGTGAATGGATAAACATACATTACCCAAAAACAATGTTCAAAGTAAGAAAAATGAACATATTACCTTGTACAATGGGTGAATTTAGCAGACGGATGGAAATGGATTACTGAATGGTGATAGAAAACGAAGAATTTGAGGAATCATGAGAAACGTGACATTTGTGTCAGCTTATGAAGGATGTCTTGATATCTGCTACATTGATAATGAAGCAAATTATACCTTCCAAAACATTAGAATGCCTCCCCAAAAGGGGTCAGAATTCAAATATTGATAGATCATCGACGATCGCGCAAATCGCCAGTGATTTTAGGAAATCCTAACTAAATTAGTTAGGTAGGTGATTTTTTCCCAATCCAAACTAGAGATGGCATATTTGGAAGTAGTGAAAGTGGGAGGAGGGTAAATTTGGTTAGGATAAGAGGAGTTAGTATCTTTAGAAGGTTTTTTTAATTAGGAGTAGGTTAGTGTTTTTAGAATTTTTTAGTTAATTAGGAGTAAGTGTTTTTAGAAGGTTTAGTTAGTTAGGAGTAGGTTAGTGTGTGTTTAGGAAGGTATTTTTAGAGATGATTATTTGGTTAATGAGATGTTGTAGTGAGGTATCTTAGTTAACATAGTGATGTGTAAAGGGGGAATTATTAATTAAATTATTTAAATAATTTAGATGTGAGGGGTGTGTGATTAATTAATTAACTAAGGATAATTTAGGAGGGCATGATGTCATAAATGTGGTTCTTTTGACTGTGAGTGTGTCTGAGTCGAGGGATGCAAATTTTTGGTGTCTACATTTACCCCTTTTTTTGGTGATTTTTGATAATTTGCTAGACAAAAATGATGAAAAAGAATTGTGTTGATATGGGTGAGTCTACTGTAGGGCCATATTGCAATCAATAGTGTGTTGTGTTTTGGAAAAGGTTTTCTCCAACTATTTAGGTGTAAAGAAAAATGCTAGTGAATCAATTATCAGGGTGGCCAAAGGGCTTGATGTCTACAGACATGTGATCCTAACAAAGTAATGTTGTTGAGCAGGAAAACCAAGTGATGTGGGCTAAAGGGCTCATCTCCCATAGACGTATGGAAAATATCGATGTTGTGTTTATGTTGTTTTGACAAGATATCTTGAGGACTAAGACCCTTTTAGGAGCATGGCACACTTATGTAGAGGGTAAAATGTCATGTTTTTTAGCACTATAGGCATAGATGCTTAGAATAAGGGAATCATCATCGATTGGTCAAATCATCGGTGGTTACCCTAATTGCGAGAGATAAGGTTCCATGGAAAATTGGGGGTATAAATACCCGAGTGTATTTTTTATTTGGCACTTTTCACTATATACAACAAGTACTTGTCAGAAGAGAGTAAAAAAATTGTCAAATGGCCTCCTCAAGATGCAAACAGAAGCCGGTCCTTGCTGAGGTAGGTTTTAATCACATTTGTGTTTTTTTTTTCATAGATTTTAGGGATTTTTATCATTTTTGAGGAATTTAGGGCCATATTGGGGTGAGTAGATGCCCTAGGGCATATTTACAGGAATCGCTAGTCATTCCTCCAATCGCTAGCAATTGAGGTTAATGTCCAGTGATTAACCTGCAACCTAAATGTTTTATGTTTTGAGTGAAAAGATGTGGTTTTTGATCAAAAGGGTTTAACTTTATTGATTTTTTAATACAAAATTACACGTGTTTGATTATTAGGCTTGTATTTTATGATGATATTTTACAGTTACAAGTGTTTATTTTTCAAAAAATTTACATCGTTATTAATGTTCACTTTCATGTGTGTATCTTTTAGGTGGATACTCAGTTGACTATCTGAGACCACATCCCCTTGATATTAGATGACGTTAGAGAGGATTTGTATGATGATGACTGGGACCATTTGGAGGCTGTGGGATTTGGTGGGATGAGGTTTTACAGACTGATTTATAGGTGTCACAACTTGATACTTGCATTGCTAGAGAGGTGGAATCCTTCCACCAACACTTTTTGGCCCATATGGGAGATGACCATCACCTTGGAGGATGTTCATCGTATCACCAAACTTATAGTTAGGGGGAATCCTTTTTATTGTATTTTAGATGCAGATATTGGGGATACCATGCAACAATAGTATGGAGGTGAGGCCCACAGTGTGAGATATTCCTTGGGAGATTTCAATTATCAGGCCCTATATGATTCTGAGAGAGTGGGGAGTCCATGGATGACTATTATGATTTTGGGAATTTCATGTTTTGCATTGACATATTCAATAAGTAAGAGATTCTGCTGAATGATGATGGAGATATTTATGGAGATGATGGAGCACTGCACAACCTTTGAGTGGGATCCTACCTTGCTAGCATAGATATACATAGATCTGTCGGCTTAGATGGCCCATAAGTGTTATGGGATTGATGTTGTATTTCTACTATAGTGTTGGGCTCATGAGCACATCATCATTGCTCGTATGTTGGATTTCTAGGTGTTAATAATGTGAGGCGCCTAGGTTTCATGAGATGGAGTGTGATTCTTGGTAGAGAGAGGAAAACCAAGGGACCTACCTACTATAGAGATGTGATATCTGGATTACAGGTTGGTGACGTGATTTGGTGATGTATCTAGATTTTCATGATTGGCCATAGTTTTCTTGAGATTTATTGTTTTTATAGTAGACCACCTGGGTCCAGGGTCACAGAGATGAAGAGGATGAGTTGATAAACTTTATTTAGGTGATGAGATAATTTGGGTTGGTTCAGGATATACCTGAGGATCTAGTTCTATATAGGTGGGAGGACAAGGATACTCATATCCCATACACAGTTGTGATAGTTCCAACACCCATTTTTGAGAAGCTAGGTGTGATGAGTCTGGATGAAGATGGTAATGTGGTGTCGATTGATGATGTGGGGGTCACCCCAATTTTGTTTTCTTTGTGGTCTTTTTCATTGATGAGATTTGAGAGGATGAGGGTAGAAGAGAGGGAAGCCCAATTAGTTAGACGAGTGCGGGCTCAAGTAGAGGGAGGGGGTGAGGAGGGTGGTGAGGCTGATGAGGAGAGGGTTGATCCATACATTTCTATAGCTCAATATATTACTACTATGACGTTCAAGAAGGCCGTAGTGGAGGCAGAGAGAAATGTCTCTTGGAGAGAGTGAGATGACTTAGTGGGAGTATGAGATACTCTTATTCGAGAGAGATATGGCTTGATAGTAGAGTGTGATGGGCTCAATACATATCTTGTACATGTTTCTTCTGATAGAGATAGGTACAAGATTCAGATAGATACTTTAAGGAAAGCCCTAGGGATCACACAACCTTCTATTTTTGGCACAGAGTTATCAACATTGGTTATATAGAGAGGGGAATCTGCAAGACCTTTTGGTATGATTATGGTGTCCAATTATGAGGTTGTGAGAGTGGAGAGGGACTATTATGTGGATATCATCATCAAGAACTACCCTGATGCCAATTTGTACGTTGATCAAATAACTACCTAAGGGGGTGTCATTAGCAATGTCTAGGCCTAGTGGTAGTGCGACGAATATGGGGAACCCATACCAGAAACTGTCGAGAGGGGATGATGGTGTAGGAGGAGCTGGTGGTGTTATAGTGGGAGGCACTCCTGATCCTAATTTGATGGAATTTATAGTTTGATTATAGGCTCATAGAATCCATTTTTCCTATGTATGACATTATTTTCTTTATATGGATAGTGGAATTTCATATTTATATATATATTTATATATGATGATGATGATGATTTTAGTTCTTGTGTTGATAGGCTCAGAGAAGTCCTTGATGTGATATGTTTTTTTTTGTATATGATGATGATTATGATTATTGTGATTGCTATAATTCTTATGATGTTCTTTTTATGTATTTGTTGTATGAAATATGTGTTGGATATGTTTATGTTTATGTTATTTATTAGAAGTCTTGATGTTTGACTATCTTTTCATGAGATGTGACCTAACCTCAATATATTAGCTTTTAAATGTCTTTAAACAAAATGAAGTAAAATTGGAAAGACTACCCCATTGAATAACATATGCATAATGGGTTTCGATAACACTTGCACTTGTAACCTTTCAAAATGTTAAATGAGACTATCAATGGAAATTTCATACTGATCATGGTGGAATTAGGAAATGCGTGTCTTTTTAGGGAAGAAAGGTTCTCCTTTTTAACATATTTAGAGGGAATCAATTCCCCATCTCTATAAAAGAAGCAAACTGATCAATGAGGGAATTTTTCTACGGGAAATTTGATTGATGCAGGAAGCTTTCTAGGATGATTTTTTATTTTGATATGTTTGTAGAGGCTAATCAAAATGGGAAGAATTTTTTTCTTGGGTAGACATCCTTTAAGGGTATGGTATACATCTTATATTTATATTGAAAAGTCTTACTTCAAGGGATCAATCCATAACTTTAAAATGGTAGTTTTCCTTCAAGGGATCAGTCTACTTTACTTTTTAATAATATAAGGTTCAAATATCTGTCATTCAAGGGATCAGTCTATTTAGTTTTCTATATTAATAAGAAGCACACGTACGAGGTTTTGGATTTATTTTAAGCTGGGAGAAACAACCTACTAAATATTTTGTTAAGGAGGGGATAAATGTATAGGTGGAACACATCCATATTCCCCCATGCATTTAGAAAAAAAGAATAATGGATTAATTATGGGCTTGGTAAAATTGAAGGCTGTTATTTTGATAAGATTTTAAAACTATTGTTATGATGATCAATCATTTAACAGTAAAAAGGCCATAAGTGAAAAGCATTTAGATGTTCCTACTTAGGTTCCTCATCAAGAGAAGTGAGACGATATGCTCCTAACCCATATTTATGAGTAATAATGTAGGGACCAATCCAATTGGGGAAAAACTTACCACGTTTACTTCATTCTAATTCAATCACATTTTAATTTTCTTTAAGTACCAGGTCATTGATTTTGAAGTCACGTTCTTTGACATGATTTTTTTATACTCTAATAATGTATTATTGATAAACTTTGTGATGTTTGAAGGATGCTAGATACTTTTCATCCAATAATTCTAGTTGTGCAAGATGATTTTAGTGATATTCTTCATCAGGAATGAAATATTTTAAGGATACACAGAGTGATGTGATTTAATTTCTAAGGGTATGATGACTTCAAATCCATAAATGAGATAATAGGTTGTAGCACCCATATGTGTATGGATACTAGTTTGATAATCCCACAAGAGCTAATGGGATTTGAGTGTTCCAATTCTCTACCTGCGTCATTTATGGTTTTCATGAGGATTTTGTTAGGTGTTTTTTGGAAGCCTCAGCTTGTCCATTTTCTTGAGGATAATATGGTGATGAGAAGCTTAGTTTGATGTTAAATGTAGCACAGAGATTTTTAACCTCCTTATTTACTAAGGATTTACCATTGTCTATGATAAGCTTATGTGGAATGCCAAAACGACATATAATGTTTTGATATATAAAGTTAATGATGGGCCCTTGATTTTTTGAGGTCAAAGGAATATACTTCAACCCATTTAGTAAAGTATCCAGTCACAGTAATAATTGAATGGTGTTGTTGAGATGATTTTGGATTAATTTCACCAATGAGATCTTACCCCCATTGAGAGAAAGGGCCACAAGTATTGTGCGGGTTATAATTATTGACTAGGGATGTGGATGAGATCAAAATGAAGTTGACTCTTAATGCACCTTTTAACATACATACAACAGTATTTGGTGATAGTGGTCCAGTAGTATCCTAGTTGTATGATACACTTGGTGATGGCGTTGCCACTGAAATGGCCTCCAAAAATGCCATCGTGGACCTCTTTGATTGTGTTGGTTAACTCGTGTGATTTGAGGCAATGTAATAATACACCATAAAAACTACAATTAAAAAGGATGCCTCCTACGAAAATGAAATGAGTGACACGTCAAGGAAGGATCATTTAGTGCCTTGTGAAAAATTTGGTGGGAGTTTAGATTCAATAAGATAATCAAACATTTGAGTGTACCACAGATCTAATGGATTTTTGTCAATGATGTTTATGTAAGGTAGCTCATTTTTATATAAAGGATGGTATAATCGTTGAATGACTATAGAAATCTTAGTTTTATCCTTTGATTTTTCTGTTTCAAAAGGGATAAGGGATCCTAGAGAAGCCATAGTGTCTGCAAACCTGTTAGAAGATCATGGAATGTTTTGAATGGTATAATGATTGAATGTGCCAAGGAGAAAGTTGACAACGGCCTTATACTTTTAAAGGACCTCATTTTTGCATTGGTACTCTCCTTTGACCTGACTGATGATGAGTTGTGAATCTCCCTAGATTTCCAGATAGTTAACACCTAGGAGAATAGTAGTAGTTAAACTCATGATTAAGGCCTCATATTCTGCCACATTATTGGTGCATTCAAAGTTGAGTTTGAATGATAAGGGAATGGGAATATTCCATGGTTATATGATGATGACATCGTTCCCTCCATGTTCTTGACATTTAGCACCGTCAAAGAAGAGGGTCATTTTAATGGGGATGAAGTTTGATTCATAATTGTCAAATTCGTTAATGATATTAATAGATTTGTTAGGAAAGTATTCATGGGGTGGTTGATTATCTAGAAGAGGTGTCTCAGCAAGTTGATCTGGAAATGGCTTGACCTTTAATAGACTTTTGTGGTATGATTTCAAGATCAAATTCAGTCATAAGCATTAACCATCGAGTTATACAGTCATTGTGGTAGGGTTTGGCATGCATGGCCTTAATTGGATTAAAAATGGTGACAATGTATGTTTTTTGGTTGAGAAGATAATGTCAAAGTTTGGAAGTAGTTAAGTACAATGCACAACACAATTTTTTCAGCTTCAGAAGTAGCATGTTTTGTACTCATGGAGGGTGTAACTAATGTAGTACATGACATGTTCATGACCTTGATTATCACAGTGATTGAGAATGGATCCTAGGGTATGCTCCAAGGTAGAAATGTATAGATAAAATGGTTCCCTTTCATGAGGTGGTGTGAGTACATGTGGTGATAATAGATTTTTTTTAATTTCGTTCAAAGGCTTTCTGGTAGTCAAAATCCCAATGAAACACTTACGTCTTTATGGAGTAGATTGTGAAATGGTTGATAATGGTCAGAAAGATATGATATGAAATGTCATATGGACTATAGTTTTCCTTGCAGGATGCACAGTTGTTTGATATTAGAGGGTGGAGGACATTTCAATGATTGCTCTGAATTTTGTGGGATTGAATTCAATTCCACAAAGAGATATGATCAATCCTAAAAAATTTCCGGCGAGGACACCAAAAACACATTGTACAGGATTCAAGTAGAGGCAGTACAGGATGAGACAAGTGAAGATTGATTAAAAAACATTGAGATGATACTTCCATGATTTAGACTTCCCAAGGAGATTGTTAATGTAATATTCCATAATTTTATGAATGAGATCATGGAAATTGCATGTCATAGCACATTGGTATGTTGCTCCTAGCATTTTTGAGACTGAATGGCATAACACGGTAGGATAAAATGTTCCCCAAGGGGTTATAAAGGTCTTCTTGTGTTGATCTTCAAGGGTGATAAGGATTTGATTATAACCATAAAATCCATCCATAAGGGAAAGCATTTCATGGCTGATTGTTAGGTCTATGAGTTGATCTATGTTTGGGAGAGGGAAATCATATTTTGGACAAGAACGATTGATATCCTTGAAATATTTGTAGATACAAATTTTACCTAAATTTTTAGTTACTGGGATGATGTTAGAGACCCATTATGGATAGTCAATGGGTATGATGAAGTTGTCGGATAAAAGGCATTGAAATTCTTCCTTGATAAGGAGAGCTATACGTGGGTGCATCTTACAAATATTTTGTTTGATTGATTAACATTATGATATGTGACAATCTTGTGTATGACAATGTTGGGATCAAATTCTAGGCATATCACTATATGACCAAGTGAAGGCTTGACTATATTTTCTTAGGAATCCGGTAAAATAATTCAATTATTGTGGATTGAGGGATTGGCCTGAACTTGACTATGTGAGGGTCATGTGGTGTTCCTAAGTTAATATCGAGTGTGTATTCATTAAGAAGAGTGATTTTTTAGGTTGGTAGGTATTTTTGGAGGTAACGATATTCAGTTCCGATATGAGATAGGATATCTCGGTTGTTCTGACATTAAAGGATGTCTATGGTCAGTGAGTCTTCTTTAACCATTTCTGGATGAACAAGTGGTAGAGATTTAGTGGAGTGGTTAGATTTATATGTGATTGGTCTTAATGATATAGACATTGATTACAAAAAATTTATGTGGAATAGGTATGACATCATCTATGTTTATGGAACCTTGAGGGTTTGCGGGTGGTGATTCAGGTTCCAGAATAATTGCAGAGGTAATTGGTTTAGATGTATTAGCCTCACATGCTATAGAAATTGGGTTATTATAACCTAGAACAATTTTCTCATGAGGTTTAAGGGAGCCTGGTGATCATGGATACCTTGTTCATATGGCCAAAGACCAAATCCATTCCATGCACAGCAATGGAGATACATATGAGTGAATTTTGGATTATCAAGGGATTTGAAATCCAATGTGAAAGGCATGGTGTGATGTGGATTGATAATGTGAGATACGGAGGATGGTTACATCCTCCATATAAAAGATTGGTTTTAAGATAAGATGGACCATAAGAGATAATATCTCCTATGTTAGGTTCATTTATGGGTTGTTTTTTGGGAATACCATGTGTTTTTGGTGAAGGGATAGAGTTGAGCATAAGGAGGTGATATTCCCCAAGTGTGAGGCACTTCATGGATTTTCCAAGAGAAGAATCTTCTAGTAATTTGGAAGAGGGGATAGAGGTGCTAGTAGATGCTTGATCAGATGATTCAGGCATGGATGTAGGTATAAGAATGTCATTTGGGTGATACATCATATAGCAGTTAGCAAATGGATATGCATCAAGAGGGGAATAGTGATCATCTGGCCTTCATGTTCATACTTGAGAAAATGATGAAGGGTGGAAGGAATGCGGTGCATGGTCATTATCAAGGGGTGTCCTAGTAACATGTTGTACTGAAACTCTCCTTCTATAATTTGGAAGATTTTGGGTAGGGTTTTAACACCGACCTTGAGTGGACATATAATTGTGCCTATAGTAGGTACGATAGTGTCATTGAAAGAGCGTAACAAAACTAGAGTCTAAGCGATAAAAAGTGTTGGGTAGTTTGAGTTAATCAAAGCTAAGGGATGATATGATTTTGATGATGGCACCATTATCAATCATGACCCTCTATATGGATATGTCATTAATTTGTGCAGTGATGAAAAGTGGTAAGTCATGATCCTTTGGTCTAAGAGAAGGAATTTCATATGGTTCAAATGAGATGGTGGTAGATGATCTTAGGGCACCTATAAAATTTGTGAAATGGGTATGGATCATTGGCTATGGGATAGTGATGGATTAGAGGGATTTTAACATGGCTTATTTGTGAGTTGGTGAGGTCTGCACAAGTTCATAAAGTGACATCCTAACAAGGGATTGGTGTAGTTGTTTATTATCTACTTTCTGCAGTGTGGTGAGTGGAGACGTTGTTTCTTGTATTGAGACTCTCCCTTTGGATGATGTTGCTTTATTAGGATCTCTAGGAGCCAATGAAATTGAGACCTTAGGTTTATCAAATGGTGCTGATAATTCTGGAGGTGAAGGTATGGTAACAAAGTCTCTATCTTCCTTAGACCCAGATAGTTCTTTGACATTATTTTGTGAGCGTGTAGTGACATGGACATCATTTACTTGGTGGTTAGATGATTTAGGGGTAGAATCTTCTAAAGGTATTTAGGTTGATGATCAATGTTGTGTGAGAAGGAAGGAAGAGTGAACTACTAATCTTTTGAACTTTTTGATGAAAGACTCTACAATCCTCTATGGTATGGCTTTGTGTTCTATGGTAATCATAGAAAGTAGCAAATTCATACCAGGTGGGATTCCACCCATGGTGATTTGATGACTTAGGAGGTGGTAATGTAATGATTGCTTCATGTAATAATTTATCCAAAATGGTGGCATAACTTCCTTTAGGTCCTAATGTAGTTGGGAATTCATTTTTCTTAGGAGGAGGTGAAGGAGGTTTTTGACAATAGTTTTTTTACTTGGCGGACAAGGAGGATTTTTAGCTGCTACACCAAGTGGATGCAGTGGCTATGAAATATTGTTAGGTTGTATAGGAGGTAGAGGGTGAGGATCATATGTGGATTCCCATTGTGGAGTGAAATATGGACTCACTTTGGGGGTATGATGTACGGGTTTTACCCATGTAATGATAGGGTGATTAACATGTATTGTAAAAGAAGATTCATGTAAAGGATCCAGATTTGAGGGGAGATAAGGATGGTTTTTAGGATCCTAAGTGATGTTTGATTTGGATGGTCTCATAGGTATTAGGTCTGATGTGACACAAGGATTTGCCAAAAGTGGGTATGCCTCTTGGATGGAATGAAGGACGGAAAGGAGGAGGACTACGAAAATGATAAGTTTCATCATAATAAGGACTTCTAAAGACTTGAACCACACCCTACTTATTAGGTCCTCTTGATACTTTAGATGAACTAGGTGTATTTGTCAAAGTTGATGCTAGCAAAGGAGAAGAATTTTGGATGGTTTGGTCTAAATGATTTGTAGATTTCATATTGTTTACTTTCACAGATTGGGGATGGACATGTCCTATGGTTGGCTTGGGAAGGGATGGTTGTGCTAAGAATGTTTCAAGTGGTATCATAATTATATCTACAAATATAGGTGTAGGTGCTGGTGTAGTTGTGTCAGAGGGTAAGGTTATGGACTTGGTAACAACATCGGGTGAGGATGTGAGTATGTCTTTAGTAGCATGCGGTGGTTTGGAAGCTTCAAGCTTCTCATATTCTAGCTTAGACTCTACGGGTGTAGGTGACAGAGACATAGGGAGACTTTGAGAAATGTGTTCAATAGGGGAGGTTTCTATGTTGATGGTTTCAAACTCATTGAGTGCTGGTATTGATTCCATAGATTTTGTTTCATTGGGTGATAAAGTGGTCAGAGGGACATGCTCGATTTTAATTATCGTATTAATGGTATGAACAACGTTTGTTTTTGGTTACTCAAAGGTAGAGGGGTGATTTGGAAAAGGATGCTTAAATATGTCGAGGCCTTGATTTGGGGGTTTGTTTGGATTATCTAATTAAAGGTCACCCTTGTCAATCAATTCTTGAAGCACATTACGGAATGTGTGACAAGATTTTATGGCATGACCATTGACCCTGTGGTACTTACAGAAATAATTATCTTAATACCAAATGGGTTTCGAAAATGATATATTGATGGGTTGAATGGGTGGAAATGATATTAGATTGGAGGTGAGTAATTTATCAAAAAATGTACCATAAGTTTTAGTTATGGGTGTATAGTTGCTGCTTACTGACAGAAAGCATTTGGTGGTTGGATTTTCCTTAAGAGTGGATTTGACCACAATGGTGTTGGTGGCTGATTTAGACTTATCTGAGTTGGATGGTGGCTTGGAAAGGAACTCCATTTTTGGTTTCTTAGGATGAAGTTTTACCCATCCATCTTTTAGGGCTCACAATTATAACTTACGGACCATGGTAAAAGCCACATCAAAAGTTTTGAATGATTAGATTTGTAGAGTAAACAAAATGTGTTTGGCACATATGTGACATAAAATTTTGATTAACTCTGGTTGTGGTAGTGTAAAGGATATATAATTGGTAGTGGCCCTCCAAAGGGCTATAAAATCATGATGGATTCATCTTCAAATTGTCTAATGGCATACAGATCATTAATAGTGATTTTACGGGCTATGTTTATGGAGAAGTGGTCTAAGAACAATTTTGCAAGTTGTGAGAAAGATAATAGTGAGTGTTGTGGGATATTGTTGTACCAATCTAAGGCAGAAAAGGGACATGGGAAATGTCCTCAGCACGAGGTCTTGATCATAAGCTATTAGATAGCACATGTGACAAAAGGCATGGATGTGTTTTTGGGGATATTATTTTCTATAAAACTTAGTAAGTTTTGGAAGCTCTTGGTGAGGTGGATATGGCTTGTATGGTATAGAAGGGTGAATGGGCTCATTATAAATCTGATCATAAGAGAGCACATTCTTGGATGTTGATGAATCAGATTCTAGGCTAGATATGTGTCTTAGAAGGGCTTGAAGAGGATCAGCTTGCGTTGATTGTTGTAGGGATGAACTATGCTGATACGAAGGCTGATTAGGTTATGAGTATACTTGATACTGCTATATAATGTTCTATTGGTAGGGGTGTTTTTTTGGGATATGTTATGTTGGTATGGGAGATTATGTTGATAGGGGTTGTTTTGTTGTGGGAAATGGTATGATGGAATATTTTGTTGATATTTGTATTGTTGAGGTATGTGTTGTTGATTTTTTTGGGGAATGTTTTGATGATGAAGGATATTGCATTATGGAATGTTCTGATGGGACAAGGATCATTGTTAAGGGATAGGTTATGAGGCTTGAATATATTGGTATTACAATGGAATCGATATATGCGTAAGAGGTTGTGAATATGTAGGTTTTTTTTGAGAAGACATAGTCGAAGCAATGAAATATGGATCCGTGTTGTGGAACATTTTGTTGTGGGATACTGTATAGTGGGATGTTCTGTTGAGGTACCGACTAATGTGCAAAGATCAATGGCTACGAAGTTTGTGGGATTGATTGTGAAATGCGATGTTATAAAAAACTATTACACCAAAACCTTAAGGTATTAGTGAAATCCACACATGAGGATCATAACATCCCACCACGCTTCCGTAGCCTGGACCCTGGGCTAGATTTGTGCCTGTGTAGTGGGACCACACCCTACCCTATACGAGTCTCGGGTGAACACTGTAATACCGACGTAGCTACCCGTGTCAGGACTCGAACCTGGGTGGTCACTCTGATACCAAATGTAATGAACCGTTACACCAAAACCTCAAGGTATTAGTGAAATCTGCACATGAGGATCATAACAGATGTGTACTAGCAATGATACTGGTGTTAACCAGTAGTGTTTTTGTGGGGATGGACATAGTTATATTTTGGATGGGAGTAGAAACTTTTTTGGAAGACATAACTATTAAGGGATTGATGGAACTCAAAGGGGGTTTTGACACATACAAGGTGACTGGAGGAGTGGATGACGAAGTAGTGACATTGTTTAAAGGTAGACGTTGATCCTACATAGAAGGACCTGGAAAAAATGTGGGTTGTTGAGTAGTGGTGTTTTGCGATGAGATCATGTGAAGGTTGTAGACGGGAGTTGACAAAACCTCAAATGTCTCTATTTGGCTGATGGACAATTGTTCATTCAAAGTTTCAAATGGATTTTTAGAGGTGAGAGATACTCGAGGTTGGCTTCTATTTTATGTTTAAGACTGAATCGAGGTGTATGGATATAATTTTTGGACAACATGGTCTTTATTTTGATCAATAAGGCCTTCAATGGCAAAGGATGGATTTTAGGTGTGTTGGACAAATCAAGGCATGAACAGTTACATCTAAACATTTCTTGTTGTTAGATAAGTATTAAGGGCAATGGGATTTGAATCTAACATTTCACCAAAAATATGGTCTCCCCTATTATAGAAAGGGAGTTCTAATGCTTGAGGATTAGAAGAAAGGAATTATTCCTCTTCTTGAGATCCAGGGGGAGGGAGAATTTGACTATTATACCAATGTGGGCAATGCGAGAGTATTTTTCATGTTGAATTTTTATAATTGGCCCCTATTTCATGGCAAGTTTGTTGAGGTTCTGAAAAGGGGTTAGATAATTCTGTTTGATAGTATGGAATTTATTGTTGTGTTGGGGTAGAAGGTGTTGAAATACAAAATGGGAGATTTTGTTGATATGTAGGTGGGGTGGACATTTTTTCATAAATTTGATTATGGGTTTATTTTCTATTAAGAACCATAATAAGAAAACACATAGAAAACACCCAAAAGAAAGGGAATCAAGTGGATGTGTTGTTTTACAAATAACAAGCAAGAACAATCAGAGAATGATTTTATAGTTATCTTGATTAGTTACAAAAAAATGAAATGTGTAAGATGGTGAACAAAGGTCCTAGGAAGTGGTCATCTAGGGATGGTTTCAGGTGTGTTTAAGGGAGGCTTCCTTGATATACCCGAAGTTATGTGAGGCCAAACTTTGTACTTCTACCGATACAAGTGTGGTATTCAGGCCTACCCCCTCACTTCATGGTCCCATTGCGATAAGGGAGTCAGGTGCTGACCCAAAATATACTAAGAGACAAGATATTTTAATCAGTGAGAACATCAAGTTGGCTTCCCTATTGGGTGATGAAATCCCAATCAGTTTCACCTAGGTGAGAAATGTTTAAATGTGTTTTAAATTTTAAGTTACTTGGTTATGTGTGAGGGACGAATAAGTGGATGCAACCAATTTCACCTCCCTAATTAAAATATGTGAAGCAAGAAGGATGAGAATGTTTCGTTTTAAGATCCAAAATGAAATTTTGATTTTGATGAGAACATCTAATCAGGAACACAAGATGGAAAGTTATAAAAATGGATTTAAAACTTACCGTGAGAGCACTCCTTAATTTTAATTTAGAAATTTCCAAAGCATTTTCTTAGTAAATCCAGAAAATAGATTTTCTAGCAAGAAGAAAAATTCAACCTTATTAGGAGAAACAAGGAACAAAATTCTACAGATGGATTTTGAAATGTGAAGAAAACAACACATGGGAATTTCTGGTGATCGATATAATCACTGGTGATTAGCAGTCAGTGTAAACAATGCTCAAACTTATAATAAAATGAAGAAATTAATAGGACTTACTTTCCCACCGAGCGTGCCAGAATGTCTAGCATGGTTTTTAGATTTGGTTTTCTTGGTTTTTTGTAGGGGTAACAACTGAGATTCACCTCGATATGGTGGGGTTTCTAGGATACCCACAATGTGGATTGTGAATTTTTGTGAACCATTTTAAAATAATATATCAAAATATTCTTCTCCTGTGAAGAAGTCATCTTAGAAACATTTAAGACAAAATCATGTTATTTCTTAAAAGAAAACACTTAAGCTTTGATTAATACTTCTGATTGTGCTACAAAGTGAATAAGATAAACATATGATTATCACCTATTTAGACTAGAAACATGTATGACCAAAATTAACATGATTTAAATCTAGAGATCAGAGTCCTGGTATGTGTAGAAGTTTTTGGAAACATTTGATCCTATAGAACTAGTTATTTCCTCTTCTTCCTCAGTAATGTAGGAACTAGGAATGGAGATGTACTCTTCAATGAAGAAGTTAGAATCCTCCTCCTAGATGTCATAAAAGGGAGAAAATGTTGTGTCAATGTTGGATATGCTTATGTGACTATGGGAACCAAAATTCAAGGTAGTATGGTAGTATTCTTCCAGGTGCTCGAGGAAAGTCTCATAGTAATTCTCGTATTGAATGAGGTCTTATTGGAGTGTTAGTGCTTCATCATAGCCATCCCAAAAGGAATTAGTAGCTTCTTGGATATGCTGATTTATTATGAAGATATCCTCTAGATGGTTGAAGGGCATGTGTTGGATTGCACAGATCTCAATATCATGGAGGACCTCGTATTGTTCCCAGTACAGTGGATATCAAATGATAGGAAAAGGACCAATGTCATCTAAAGGGTAAGCCCTCCCATCTAATGCCATCTGAAAGCAAAATTTTGGACAAGAGATTAGCAGATAACAAGGAAAAACAAGTCATTTTGATCAAATTATACATAAAATATGAAAAAGCAAAAGAAACATAGGAATCACTGGTGATTCAATTAAATCACTGGTGATCAGGAAAATTACTAGCGATTGTTGCTAGTTCTAACATTTTAATAAAATAAAGCTAATAAACTTGATCAAGTTGTGATTTAAGGAGAATTCAGAATGTTGATGATATGTTGTGAATGGATAAATAGACATTACCTACAAACAATGTCCAAAGTAATAAAAATGAACAGATTACCTTGCGCAATGGGTGAATTTAGTGGACGGATGAAAAAATATGACTGAATGGTGATAGCAAACGAAGAATTTGATGAATCAAGAGAAACATGCCATTGGTGTTAGCTAATGAAGGACATCTTAATCTCTACTATGTTGATAATGAAGAAAAATATAATTTTCAAAACATCATAATGCCTCCCCAAAAGGGTTTTGAATGCACATATTTATAGATCGCCAACGATTTCAGGAGATCCTAACTAAATTAATTAGGTAGGTTATTTTTCCCAATCCAAACTAGAGATGGTATTTTCAAAGTATTTAAAGTGGGAGGAGGGCAAAATTTGGCTAGGATAAGATGAGTCAGTATCTTTAGAAGGTTGAGTTAATTAGGAGTAATTTAGTGTTTTAGAAGGTTTTAGTTAATTAGGAGTAAGTTTTTGTTTTTAAAAAGTTTTTTTAATTAGGAATAAGTCAATGTGTTTTTAGGAAGTTGGTTTTTAGATATGGTTAGGTGCTTAATGAGGTGTCGTAGTGAGGTGTCTTAGTTAACATAGTGAAGTGTAAAGGGGGAATTATTAATCAAATTATTTAAATAATTTAGATGTGAGGGGTGTTTGATTAATTAATTAACTAAGGATGATTTAAGAGGGCATAATGTCATAAATGTGGTGCTTTTGATCATAAGTGTGTATGAGTCAAGGGATAATTTTTTTTGGTGTCTATAGAGGTATCCAAGGCCAATTTTTGGTATGTATTATCTATACAAGGATATCTAAAAGGACTCAAGTGATTTGATTTTTTTTTGTATTCCTACAGGCATCACAGATTTCAAACTAACTATCATTGTGCTTAAATGATCTAATGAAGAAGAAACATTATTTAAGCTATGAATACTACATTTGGTATGATATTTAAAGGATGTTTATGGAAGATTAGTCATATGGGTTTCTCTACCAAAAGTATGTTAAGGTATTCATATGGAATTTTGATAGTCAAAAGCTTAATAAGGTGCATCTAGACCTCCTATGACTTATAGTACCTCTGATTATGTTGAAGAAAGTTGCTAGTATAGTGAATTTAGTCTTAATGTAAGCTCTTTTAGGGTACTAATGTTGAGACTGAGGATGGATTCTCAAAAGGAATGGTTTGTATAGTATGATCATAACACTTTATTTATAACATGCCCAAGGCTCGTGTCTAAATCTTGAAAGTGTTTTATCATGGTCTATTAGGTCAATTTTTGGTCCATTCTCTGTAAGTGCTAATTGTAAAAGTATCGAGAGTGTCTTGGATAGATTATGATGTTATGATGAGATCTTTAAGGCATGAACATATCTTTGTTTGAAGGTATATGATACTACAAGTCAAAGGTAGTCTCTCAAATTTTAAGGTTTCTAATTTGATCATGAACTAGCCATTCAAGAGGTAAGAAGGGATAGTAACAGAGAATAAAGGAGGTTGTTAGTTCTTCAAGAAGGCCTATAAATATGCCTACATGTGTGGGTTTATATTGTGTGCTACAAGGTCTAAATGTGAAGAAAAAATGTGTTAGTGTATGATGGATAGTGAAGTATACCTACAAGACTAAAATTCTCTTTTGAATATAAATTAGGTTTTGATAATGCATTATAAAGGGTCAACTATAAGAGTGATGAAGCATGAATTAGATTTCGGTTGTGCCACTTATAAAGGGTCAAAAGGAGGATAATTTTATGCCAAAATGTGCCACTTAGGTGCCACGTAATTAGGGTTAACGAATGAATAAAATTACAAAATTTTAACACAAAATACAAAATTTTATTAGCTTTCTAAAAATATAATTTTCATTTTTTAAAAATATGTTTTACTATTTATTTTTTATATTTTGCTAACATATGGTATTTTAGGACAATCGATCGTACACAATCAACCCAATTTGAAAAATAGCAAAAAATATCAAAAAAAATTGAAAAAATTAAAATTACTATTTATTGAAGTCTTCTTCTTACCTGTGAAAAAAATATTCAATTTCAATATAAATCTTAAAATTTATTGGCATAAACATTTGTACGCCATTTATTTGAAAATATTTTTACTAAATAATTAATTAAAAAAATATATAAGTCCAAAAAATATGAAAATTTGATAGCACCTCAAAATTCAAATCTTGAACATATATCTAAAATTTCATGGTGAAAAAATAAAATGTCTTTCAAAAAAACCACCCGGGGACATTCATTCCTCTTTTATAACATAAGAAACAACGTATGAATAAAATTAAGAAAAATACCTTTTTTTTTGCAATTTTTTTTTTAAAAAAATTGATATGTATTCTACACTCTAAATACAACATTTCGTTAGTTTGTGGAATTTCATGAATGTGTACGGTTTTATGGCTATTACCTTTAGAAAATCAATGAAACTGAAAATTCATGTTTATAATGGTACAAAACATACCAAAAAGTGGGACAGTTTATTGTGCTTTTACCCTGTGTTGAGTCTAAAATGATGATAGTACATTGTTCATATGATCAACTCCCATGATCTGCAGTGGTTGTTGATGAGATATCAAGTTATGATTGAAGCTTCAAAGGTTTTAATGTCTCTTCAAGGTTTCACAATGTGTATTTAAGGTATCTCATGATAATATGATGATGATAGTGGTTAAAATTGTCAAGGTTGACTAGGTATAGTTAGCTTTAAGGTCTAAACTAGAAAGATACAAGTAAGGAGTTGACTTATGGACTGACGTATTTCCTCATCCAAGGTGTAGGGGCATCAAAATGTTTGTCAAGGTTATTGATGCCTAAGATGGAGAATAAGGACTGGTATAAGCCTGTCAAAACTTATTAAAGCATTAAACCTTCTCATAGTGATAATATTTTATCAAGAGTTATTGTACTTCAAATAATCTTTAATTTTTAGTGGTAAGGTTGTCTTGATTCATCCTCACGATCAGATATATTGTAAAGTGATAGTCACTAGAAGCTCTATTGGAGGTGAAATTTCCAATACAAGAAGAGTTTTTCCCATTTGAATAATTTTTTACTTGATAAAAGTAGCATGAACTGTATTACTCAGATGATATGGTATAAGTCTTGAAGTAAGGAACATTTTGCTAAAGGTTGAGATCTATAGAGAATTTTAAGTTGTGTTGGTTAGGCATGAAATTTCACTAGGAGACTTGATAGGATTTGAGAGGGGTCTAAGATATACTCCAACAATGCTTCAAGGTCTGAGTATGGTAATAAAGATAGAGGGATCTCATTTTGAGCTTGATTATGCATGCACATGGTAAGGAGAGTATACCTAGTTTTTTAAGGGAACAAGAAGTCTTACTTTACATAATTCTTTGGGTGTATGCAAGTTAAACTATAAGTGAATCAAGTAACATGCTCTATAAGGTATATTTTCATGTAACAAAGGAAAAACATATTGAAAAAGTGTCTCATGAATCTTGTCAAAACACTTGGGCATCTACAATGACACTCGTGTAAGGTATGTGCTCAAAATTTTCTTTATCAGTTGGATGTTGGTGATACAAAGTTAGGGGGAGTTACAGGAGATTGAATCATTATGTGTGTAGGATACTAGTGCATGGTAAAAAATTTCCAAATTACACTGAAGTTGGGCTTTAGGGACATGTACTCCTAAAATTTGGATTGATAGCATTAGTGTAAAAATGGTGTTCTTGAGCATGATACAGACACAAGAAGAGGTAAGTCTGATGTTTTTATGTTACTCCGTGATCAAAATATAGTTAGGATGAGTTGTGTACACCTATTAAGGGAATTCTACAATGTTTTCAAACTTGAAGAAGGAAAAAACTAATATTTGAGATGTGAAACCTTAGTCTTGAGCATGGTTTTGACTTAAAGGGTGACATTGAGTATAAATAAATGAAAAATCAAGGAGTGCAACAACTCAGGGGGGGCCTAGTTGAAGTTCATATCAGATTTTCTCATATTTTAGAATTAGATAAGATGGAACGCATGCCTAGGGGGAGCTTTGTTCATATAAGTTGTCTTTCTCTTATCTTGAGTCACTTGTTTCCATGTCAAGTCCATGAAGACCTTTTTCATTATGTAGAAGGGGGAGAGGTGTGATAAGAAAAATGTAAATGAGGGTCATATAAGGGAGTGAGCCATCAATTTTTATAGGTTGGTTTCCATCAATGACAAAGGGGGAGGTTTTTGTAATATTTTTTCACTTGTATCATCATTGATGTCACAAGGGTCTAGGTGATCTAGTTATATTAGCTAGGTAATCTAGGTATGTTTTCTTAGGTGATATATGGGTATCCAAAGGTGTATATGTGTGGCTTTAGTATCTCAAAAATTTTATAAAGGTCAAACAATGTCCATGAGGTGAGTGAGAGGTATTACAATGAGTCTCAAGTCATCTAGTGGAAGGTGTAGTTGAAACTAGCCTATTAAGGCATGTCTCTAGTACTTGATGAGGTGTGAGAAGTTGGTTCAGGTCATGGAAAGGCCATGTGAGTATGGGAGATGCCTAGGAATAGTGTATAAAACATGTGTGAGCAAAAAATAGGTTCAATGTAGCTCTGGGAGTCAAAATTCAAAAGTGCACAGAAAGTGACTTTGAGAACTCGTAGTGCATGCTGAGGAAAATGAGACGAAATAGAAGAGTACATGCATACTTATGTAAATGGACATATGGATCATGTATAGGGGTGAGTTTTGGGGATCCAAGAAAAATTTCATCACGTGCTAAGAAGGTATGTGAAAGTTATGCTAGTTTTTATAAAACGGGGATTTTTTGAAATGGCTTAATAAGGTGTCTGGCTTCTTAACACTCAAGAAAAAATATAGTGCATCCTTTATATAAATCATAGAATTAATTTTTATAAAGGACTCCAAGCTTGATTTAGTGAAAAAAAATTAGGTGAATTGGACATGTTTCAAGAAATTCATGAGCATTCTTCTGCTTGTGTTTGCTCTCTCTCTCCAGGGATCTTTCCTAAGTTGAGTTGTAAAATTTGAATTCTCCAAATATAAATAACTAGTGTAAGATATTACATCTCTTAGAAGCATAATATACCTCATCTAAGTCAAAATAATTATCTCATTTCTCTCAAGGTAAACTATGTTACATTGGCATGCTTGTTTTTTATAGGGCTAGTATGGGATAGTCATGTGTTTTAGCCTCCAAGCTTGTTTTTGTTAGTAAGAGGTGGTGAAATGGCCTTGTCAAGATGCATGAGGTGTGTTTATATTCTACATGAGAAAATTGGTGTGTTGAGATTCTTCAAGTAAACTTGTATTTTATGTAATATCTCCAAAAGTGTACTTTTAGCTACCTTTTGTAGAGTTTGCACACTTGTGGTGGATTAATGGGCTTCATATCTTAGAGAAGATAATATTAAAATATATTGAACTCAATGATGGATATAGAAAGAATTATCCTTCAAGGTGATACATTTGTAGAAGATATTTAGGTGGTCTTGTGCCTGAAGATAGTCAAGAAGGGGATTGTATCCTCTGTGTGCAATCATGAACAAGCATGATAAACCAAGATCTTAAATCACATGAGTTCTTGAGCACAAATTTTTGAGTAGTTGTAGTCTTAGTTAGTCTTCATATCATTTGGGATGATTGTTAAATACCTTCAAGTAAGTTTTCTTCTTCAATTAAAATATTTTGTACTAGTTTCCATCATTGTAGGATGCAAGTTTTCCTACTGTGAGTGTTTGGAGGAACTTTAAAGGTGAAAATTGGTTTATGGGGGTGGAATTTGGTCTCAAAAGACCCAAAATCTGGGATTTTTTAATCTTTCTTGGAGTGAGAAATTGAGTTTGTAGAGCTCTCGTGTACTTCACGATACCCATAACCCTGTTCCTAGGGTTTATAACATAGTTTTGATCATTTCTTAGCTTTTAACCAATGAAAAATGCTAGTTTTTAGAATAAATATTTATCTTCCTCATACGAAACATTTGGAAAAATTATTTTTACAATCCATCTCATGTGTTAAGATAATTCAATGGTAGAAATCATGAAGTTTGTGGAATTGTTTGCAGGATCAGGTTTTGAGATATTTGAGTGCATTTTCTCTCTTTAAGCTCGAAATTGAAGCATATCATTCCTACCTTAAGTTTGTTCATGGATTAGGAGGTCTAGTTGTGTAGAGAAGTAACTTATTGAAATCTAAATTTATTGAGAGTGATAGTAGTGGATCTTTGGTTGATGAGAACAAGATTGTGCAGTGGTTAAGTGTTAAACTGCTAAGTTGACATCCTTTTGTTGGAAATGTTATTACCTATTTGGAAGAGTGTCTAGGACCTCAGTGTCAAGTTTAATATAATGAAAATCATCATTTGAATGTAAATAATTAGAACTGCTACAATTTGAGACACAATGAACCTTCTAAGATCTTGTTTTATATGGAAATGAATGTTGTAATATTAATTCATTTCGATTTGAATGAATGTGTATGGAATTTTAAGAGCTTTAAATAATCATATTTTCTTGAAATGTCATAAGAGCTTGACATTGAATGTAGAAAGACAATTATTTGTATCTTTTAAACAAGGTGAGAACTCTTGGATTTACAAGGGAGATTTGAAAATTCAGAAGACTACCAAATGGAGCTCAAAGTTTTTGAGAGGGAATTTGTGGAGTTTTTACATAGAGGCAAAGAGTAACTGAACCATTAGTGATTTAGTGACAATGTAATGTTTAAAGTGAAACAAAAACATATTATGTAGGAGAAATTATGTGCTGTGAAAAAATGGGTGAGTCCAAACTCCATAAAATTCAAGAGTCTTGTGAATTTGAATGGTCAAGTGAGGAGTTTGTCTTGTCTATAAAAGGGGCTAGTGTGTAGATACCAAGGAGATGAAAAAAATTCTTTTATCTTCTATTGAATAAAACTTTTCTACAAAGGAAAACCCCTTTGAAGTCTCTTTCGGGTCTGTAGCTGGTTGTAGTGGAATGAAGATGATGAAGTGTTTGTAATAATAGATTGATGAAGGAGAACAACCTATTTGTTCTGTAGTTGAAATATTTTGTTAAAGCATATTGATGTGAATATAGTATTTTTGAACTCTTAATTACATATTGTTGACTATTGATATGGATCAAATCAGTGTGCTTTTTTCTGAATATGAATAAAGAAAGGCTCTGAGTATATCTTATGTTCTTGTCATGTATGTATGTCATGATCGACTATATCTAATTATGATCAAGTATTAATGTATGTGATTTATGAGGGTGTATGTTTGATGTTTGAAATTAAAAAGTGAAATGGTTTTATTACATGACTGATTTATCCCCCCTCTACATCCTTTTTCGTTTCTGACATGTGTACCTTTGTCATAGATGTCAAAAAGGGAGAAAATTCTATCAGAAATAAGGATTGAATACTTTGAATATTTTGGTGTACTGATTTTCCATCAATGATTCTAAGGTTTTTCCCATCAATGATAAAGGGGGATATTTCTAAACCATGTTACATTGGTTTCTATTTTCATTGATGTCACATGGGATTAATGGAAAAGGAGTGATATGTCAAGTAGGTTGGCTCTTTTTCAATGGTTTTTATTGGTCACAAAGTGGTCTCATGATGGTTTCTTAAACATTCAAGATGGTTTTAGGGTGCTACAAGATTTGTTAGTGAGGTTGGTTCCCACTAGAGTGATGGAGATGGTTTATGTAATTTACTCATGTGTCCTATAAGTATGAAATGATGTTACAAGGATGTGCAAGAGCTTATAGGGTGAGAAAAATGTCATGCGTTGCAATTCATAGTTGAAACTAGCTCATTAAGGCCTAATTATAAAGCCTAATGAGGTGTATGAGCACAAAGAATTCCATGAAAATATTATTTAAGCATGATAGGAGCCTTGGAAATTTTCCTAGAGAATTTACAAGGAATACTTTAACTCTTGAAGGAAATTTACTAGATTTTACTAAAACAACATGTTGAGCCCAGAAAAATGACTAAGTCCTAGGGCATAGGATCAGCGCACAAGGAAAACAGTGGAGGAAGAATGTGCATGAGGAAACATGCACAAGGATAACTAAGTTGCACATTGACAACTTGAACAGTAAACCAATTTTGAAATGAAGGGATAAAGTTAGACATGGAGTGCACAGAGGTTTGCATGTGGGAGTAGAAATGGGTTTGAGACTTAGTCACATTTTGGACCATGGTTAGAGTTACGATAAAGGACACGTGGAGATGCAACTAGACTTGATAGTGGATAAGGTTAGAAAATGGATAATTTTATCCCAAGGAAAGCATATTCCATGATATGGTTATCATGATGCGAATAAGAGTTGTAAAGTAGAGTTAGTTATGGTTTAGTTGGCACTTACATGTTTAGTGTACTTGAGTAGGGAGGGGTATGATGACATTTGGCATGTGGTTTTCTCTTGAGTGATGTTGAGGTGGTAAAAGAGAGCTCCCACTCTATTTAAGAATTCATTTGGATCTAAAATAAAGGATACGAAGAGGATGTGTGATGTAAGGTAAGAGACGCAATAGGGACTATAGATGCACAGGAGAGAGCATGGCTAAGAAATCTTTGAGTAGAGTCATTTTGTAGGTTTAGGATGATATTTCTTGATGTATTCAGTTAGGTTGACCCTTTTGATGTAATATAGCTACTGTAAATAATTATGAATCAATATATCTGATGGATTGTTCTAAATATCTATGCTTAATGGATCAGAGTGTTTATGTTCTATATTATGTTTAGATTAAGATCTTGTTCATGTATGTTTTGTTTAATCTTCATAGTCATAATATGGATCATTTAATATTGAATCTAGTTTCTTTATCTCTGTCATAAGATGTATGGATTTATGTTTATACATTGTTTTGTTATTCATGGTAACATTCTTGAAAAAACGCACATAGAAGAGGAGTCTAACTCCTTTGCCTGCCATGGGTGAGATCCCTGTTTATGATGGGTGATATGACAATGCACCAGGGAATTAAAGGGTTAGGAAAAGCGACTACATCTTGGTTTTGTTTTCAATACCTCTTTTGAATTTGTTGCAAAAATGGTGGATGATGGAAGAATGTTTGACCTTACTAGTGTGGAGACTTGGCTTGAGAACACGAAGGATGAGTTTGCATAAATATTTAACACTGGACCTAAGTTTGATTCATGTACATGAGTAGAGGAGCATCTTTATCATATGATCTATGAAATTTGCATTTGTTGTTTTCCAATATAATTGTATGAGTGTTTTTTGGTGTATGCATCGAGGAGAGGTTGGTACTATTAACCTCATGTTTAGACATAAGAAGATTACTAGTGGCTTCATGAAGTTGATATGATCTGGACTCATGTTGTTGATCATTTGTAGAGTGGTGTGTTGACTAGCTACACGTTGGAATACATAGTTTCCACTTATTATTTCCTAGAGGTTTCTAAGTTTGAGTTCTTTCAAGAACTAAGAGGACATTTCTTACGTGTTATAGCATTAGTAATCAAGATCTTGATCATCACTCTGAGTTTAGAAGTGTTTCCTATGGCTAGTTAAACCTCCACTAGGTGCGGGGTGCGAAAGTAGGGATGGTGAGAAGTGATGAATCCTATAGTAGAAGTGGAGAGAGAAGAGAGGTGGGTCAAGTATAATGAGTCTTGAGAGAGGGAATTAGAGAGACATTGTGATATTATTGGAATGATGGATGTTTAGAGGTAGATGTTACGGGAAGGATTTGAGGTTCACGCAGAGGATGTTGAACATGAGCAGTATATATTACCCATCTTAGAAAATGTGAAAGAAGAACCCCCTCAGCTTTTGATGACATCTTGGCAGATGGAGAAAGGATATGGACCATAGGCACACATTTTAACCCACCTAGTGACCAAGCCCTCATGTTTATTTTTCCATTCTCTTAGACAACTATCGCTAGTCCGATTGGTGATGGTATTAGTAAGCAAGTATCGTTAGGTAGATATCATTTCTCATTGAATTCATTTATGGCTCATGTAAAAATTTCTTGTGTTTGGTGTTATCCCATCCAGCACATCATTTGGATAAGGTGTGGGCTCACAGAATATGGGTATCATGTCTAGAAGTAGTTCAACATCACAGACTGTTGGTGCCCAATTTAGTACAATGGTGGGAATGAATAGTAGCACTACTTTAATCCCTGTACCTACTATAGAAAAAGGATCCAAAGGATTTGGTGGATCTAGAGGGTCAAGAGTTAGTAGAACTAGTGGATCTAGTGGTAGAGGAAACACATGAGGGAATCAGGGTTCTTGATCTGGTGGACAAGGACCACAACCCCATCAGCAGGTATTTTATGAGATGTCTCTTCATTTGACCGATTATAAAGGTGTTGAGGATGCTGAATAGCATGTAGACAAGTGTGAATTTTTATCAAACACTAAGGGGATCACTACCTCAGAGTGGAAGGAAAGCCAATTTGTAACTATGTTGTAAAGGCACGCACATAGATGGTACCAAAAGTATGACCTGCATCACACAGTGGTGGATTAAACAGTGATGTGTGATGCCTTCTTTGTGGAATTTCCTATTCATGAGTTTGAGCAAAAGAGCATCAATATGTTCAAGTAGATTCAACTGGGTATGGAAGAAAGTGTGCAAGAGTATGATGCACATTTCAAGACTCTCTTTTTGAATTTATCTTATGATATAAATCCCTCTTAGTATGCTCATTGGTTTTTCAGAGGCTTGATCACACCTTTTAGATATATATTTCACATAATACTTTCATGGATCGATGTATGGCATTGGAGGCTTCTTTATGTGTTGAATTTTTGGGGAGCATTGATACTGAGGTAAGTCCCTTATTGGAGGCACAAATTTCTTCCATGGTGAATAAAATCAAGAATTTGTCTATAAATTCAGTGCATGAGACTTGTAGTAGACTTGGGTGTATAGACTGTGAAGTAGAAGGACACACCTAAGATATTTTCCCTCGAAAGTTAGTATGTAACATGTCTTTAGACTATGAAATATGTCATGGGGATTATGATCCAAGTAGAATCCCTTTGTTATAATGCACGCTCTATAAGAAGGATTGTTGATATTGTAAGATTTGTACATGTACGCCGAAAAAGTGACAAGCGAGCGTGGGAATCTATAGGTAACTCTTCCACGTACCCGACCTCTCGAGGTCATGCCAAGACAGCCGGTGGGGATGGAATATGTGTGGGATGCAGAAAAAATAGTTAGGCAGTCTAATGTCTTCGACACACACTAATGGAATTTGTGAATCTAAGGCAAAGAAAGCCCTTCTAACTTGGACTGGTGTAATAGATTGATCGGCAAGGATGACTGCTCGAAGGCTCCAATCAATATCGAGCTCTGGCATGATTCGATCTATGGGTTGTGGAATACATGGGAAATGACCTGGGATAGTTTTGTGTATGTCTCTAGATAAGGTCATATGGTGGATAGTGGAAACAATTGACTCTACGGACGATTCTCTGGCCTAGTCAAGAATTCTCTAGCTTCGTTAGCCGCTATATCTAGTAAGGACAATTGTTCGATGATGATGGGTGGAAGTGGAGTGGATTGGAAAACTAGTGTGCGTAGGCCAGTGTTTATATCTGATTGACTTGTGGATTCGCTAGGCTGTGGGACTTGTGGGTCACAACTGTAGACTCTTGGTTGTTACAGTCCTGTTATGGTCATGTACGAAATCAAGTCCTAATTCCTAGTATCTAGTAATCATATGCTTTCTCAACTTCTATGTTTAGGGCCAACAACTGCATGATTTTCTCATAATATCTCACAGGCGTTCGTGCAACCTAGATCCTTAGACTAGTATCTATATCTGTGAGAGTGTTTCCTACACCTGGCTGTGGGACCAAAGGATCACAACAAAAGGTTTGTTCTCTTTCGAACCCTTCTACAGTCATGTGAATGTTTGCCTAGGGTAATCTGTAATTTGGTTGATTTGACCAAAATGTGTGTGCTTGGTTGTCTTCTATGTTTAACCCTCTCAACTGAGAACTGATTAGTTGTAAATCTGTTGTTGTTTGGAATACTTGTATTCTGAGGTTTTGGTCTATGTCAACTATTGTTGTGATGAGGTTTGGTTGAGGCATGATTGGCTCAAATATGTATTCCCTGGGCTCCAAAGGTCCCGTGATTGTCATACAAAATAAAATGTAAATCTAACTGTAACAAAGCAAATTCTAACTACGTGGAATAAATCTAAAACATATATAACTTCTATTTTTGCATTTAACTTTATGAGAAGAAAAGTAGCTATTTAAATGTATCTAGAAATAAAAACTAAATAACAATTTAAAACAAACAAGATAACCGAGTGTAGTTATTTGTCTGTGTGATTTGCAGATTTATTCTAAATAATGCAATAACTTTCCTAATCTACTTGCAAGATTCTTGATCCTACCTCAAAAGTGAGGAGTGAATCATAGTTTCTCAGAAACTATCAATCCTCACAGCTTCCTTGGCAATATCGAGAATAGAATCTACTGAAATGAAGCAATTTTAACTAATTTATCTGATATGATTCTAACTAAAAATTTGAAAGCTAGAACCTGGATTCCACAGAACAGTGGCGAATCCGATGGTGTGTGTGATCTTGTCCCCTCAGTGTGATCTCCTCGTTCTTTCATGTTCACGTGGATCCAAAAAAATGTGTAATGCTAGCATCGACAGAAATAGATATTGGGACAAGGATAGCTCAGAATGCAGACTAAAAATGTGAGTAGGAGAGGGATAACACAAGAGTACAGAGCTTGGCTCATGCAATTCCTAGCGGGATTTTACTGCGAGTCATGCAACATAAAGTGACCAGAACCTGAAACTATCCTGTTTGAAGAGCAAAACCTGTAACTTTAATGGCTTCCTAAGCTATTCTACTTCAATGGAATGGATAAAACAACAACACTGTTTACACAAGCTGGATATGTGGCTTACCAACAGCTGGACAATGCTAACTAAGCATGCAAGGAATTAAAACTATGGCTCTAAACAGAACAAAAGACTGAACTATGAAAATGAGAGCTTGAAAGTGAATGAGGGGCAGACCTGGCAAACAACACTTGCATAAGATGGATATGTGGGTTACCAACAGCTGCACAATACTAACCAAGCCTGCAAATGAACTGAAACTATGGCCTCTAAGCAATATGATAAACTGAACTATGGAAAAAATGAGGACGAGAGTAAAAGATCAGACCCTTTTGTTTGTGCACAAACCATTTATTTATAGCTTTCATTCACCCAAAGATCAAAACCAAACTGAACTCTAAAAACCATAAACAATGGTCAAACACTATTCTAGGGGACCAAAAACATAAATGCATGCCCAAGTCAGAAAGGAAAGCTGGTGAAACATTGATATTTTACATGAGTCACGTCAAAGCACTTTCTGGAAAATGCGTGCAGGACCGCTGCTCTGAGCAGGGCGGAGGTTATAGGACCGCCGCCCTGATCATGGCGGCGGTCATGAGACTGCCGCCTAGGTAGGGCGGCGGTTTCGTAACTGAAGGGAAAAAAAGGCCAAGAAAAGAGGAAAAAAGGGGAAAAAAAAGGACATGGGGGCTAAGCGGGGCATGTGGGATGTTAACGCATACTCTGAGGGCTTTTTCGGATCCCGAACACCTTGCGAGGAGACCTGTATCATCATTGGGGCACTTGTCACGTTGTTCTAGCAGTACAGTACCTTACAATTTTGGGTACATACATATTTCCCCCTCGGAGAAGTGTTTTATCCATGAAGAGGCATAAAATGGTGGGTCCAAGTATGGCAGTCCTGAAATGGGAAGTTTAGATTTTATACCTTACATGTCCATGTGTTGAAATGACGCCATCAAAATTCTCACTACCTGCAAAATGAAAAGAGAACTCAAGTGCAGATAGATATAATAGTTCGAAAAATAAACGCTAAGAATAACAGGGAATGAGAATGTACCATTCTTGCGGGGATAGGAACTTACCTCCATTAGCACTCCAAACTTGTGAAAAATTATTTTAAAATGAAACAGAGTGCTATATATATGAAAGTGGGCCCATTTTCCTATTCATTTGCGCAAGTTGATTTGATTGTTTTTGAGCTCTAGAGCCCACGGTGATGGTTTCTTGCATGAGTAGAGTCAAAACGTCCACAGCGAGATCATGATCATGCCTCCACGTGCGGAACACCACCCCTCTAGATCACAGGTTGGTTTTCTTCAATTTTGTGTTTTTCCCCCCTTTAATTTGAAATGCTGAATACTTTGTAATGGGGGGGTTATTTTTGAAAATGCTTGTGTTAGAAGGTCCATCTAGGGGGGCCGCCTACTGGGTAGGCTCCATTTTTAGGTTAAATGGTTGTTTTTGGGGATTTTTAGGTGTTTTTAGATTAAAACCCACGTGGGTTTTCGGACCACAACCGCCACCCTGGCCAGGGCGGCGGTTACATGACCACCGCCCTGTTAGGGTGGTGGTTACACGACCTCCGCCTTTAAGGTGGCGGTTACAAAACCGCCTCCCTGCTCAGGGAAGTGGTTTTGCACAGAATGCAAAAGGAACTTATATTTGAGATTACACTTGTATTTTTTGCATTTCTACGCATTTTTATGACTATCTCGGTATTGTTCAGATATTAACTTGCTCTGTTTTTGTGTGTTTTTGGGTGTATGCAGGCGAGAGAGGAGTACATTAGATGGAGCAGAGAGAGAGAGTGTGATTGGCTCTCAGGGGTACTGGATGCTCTCTCACAAGACGAGGAGGACACACTACAGAGAGCTGGCATATTGCACATATCGCGCGTGCCCCACATTGCACCATCTAGTCACATCATTTGTGACTTATTCTCTTACTGGGATGCAGATCGGAACACCTTCTGACTGCCAGGGGTCCATGGTGAGTGGACCATCACATTAGAAGATGTCTACCACATTCTGGGGGTCCCGATCATTGGGAGGTGACTTACATTAGAGACAGCAGGCTCACGGTCACAGATTGCATAGTGGGAAACTTATATGGGATATGTAGCCATCTCTATGGGGTCGAAGAAGGGGGTGAGAGTTTGATCCATTCCTTCTTTGCCTATCCCCGTATTTCGACAGGCCATCATGGGGATCCTTGCCTCAAGATTGATTGGGGACAAGGGAGGGGACGCGTTGCTATATGGCTGGGCCCCCATCATTGCACAGATAGAGGGACATGGCCGGATATACACTTGGGGTGCAGATATTCTTGGGACCACCTACCATGATCTATATAGGGTGGTCTATTTACAGGGACAGTCATTGAGCCACCCAACTCTAGTCATGAGTTGGGTGTATGAGCATTTTATCCCTTATGGCAGGGGTGTGGAGGTGGCAGCTCCTAGGGCTGTGAGGGCAGCCAGATGGATGGACATGTCAGTGCTCAGAGCACCTCATCATCCAGTTGCCTCCCTTACTACTGCAGACATGGAGGTGACACCGTACCGACTTATGACTGGCATATGGGGTGAGGAGACTCTTACCCTGATCTCCTACTCCACCACAGGGAAGCTTATCGATCGAGTGGGAAGAGTGGAGGTACATCCTTTCAGCCAGGTTCCTCAGCAGTTTGGTCTTCTGTACGTGGGTATGCTTCCCCCAGTGGCACCAGTTTACAGATCAGTTCGTAAGGCCAAAGGGGGGCCTAGAGGCCGAGGTTGGACAATGATTACTCCTGGCATTCCTATTGTAGCCAGGATGATAGTTTGTGCTAGAGGGAGAGCCGGTGCGCCTCGGGCACCTTTTCTTCAGATAGCCGTGGGTCCTGCTCATAGCAGTGATGACCCTATAGATATTGACTCTGACTCTGAGGAGCTCACAGAGGGAGGGTCAGAGGAGGAGACTGATGACAGTGATCCTGAGTGGCATGATACTCAGGACATTATGCAGGAAGAGAGGGCTGAGTAGAGCACAGAGAGGGTGACTCTAGTTTCAGAGGAGCCACTCTCCCAGGGCCATGGTGGAGAGGATGAGTCCATTGCAGGGCGACACGTTGCTCCTACCACAGGAGTAACCCCTCAGTCGGTAGCGGCATCTGCGGTGGGTGCTGGTCCCAGTGACCCATCTTGGAGGCCTGGTGATCCGAGTAAGTTACCCTTTCTCCCTTTTAATGTTTATATGTAGGCTCTCCTTTGTTGCTATTGTTGTATCTTTTAGCCTCTTGCTTGGTTTCTAATTCATTTTTCTCCTTTGTTTGCAGAGACTGTTGACGAGTGGCGGGATTTGATCCATAGGGTATGTACCGATTCCCTGATGATCCCCATGGATAGGACCCACGCAGAGCTATCCGTAGATGTTGGGGAGCCCTCAACAGCCGGTAGACATATTGATGTCTTCGCTCCCGTTTGGCACGTGGCTAGGATGGTGTTGACCCTTCGTACAGAGTTAGCAGGCTATAGGATGGCTGAACGCCTTATGAGGAGCCATTCTTGTGGTGAGACTAGAGATGCTCCTCAAGACCCTGAGCCCTCTATACATTCAGAGTGCCGGCATAGCTAGAGTCCTAGGCGTGGGCGTGCACCTTCGGAGGGGTCTCGCAGGGATTAAGAAGCCATTTGGCTCTCGTGTATTTTGTATCATATATTCTTTGTATATCACAGGATCTTTGAGCGTTTTGACCATGCTTAAAGCATGATGGCATTGTACATAAACATTGATTATTTATATATATGCATTCGTTTTGGATTAAAAGCTTGGCACTCATGTTTTTCTTTCTATTTCCAGTTTCTTGTATATACCACGATGTATGTTTATATGCTTTTTAGAATGTATGCAATAGAGAACAGATGATGCAAATGTTTTCTTTCTTTTTTTGTTTCATGATGCTGATACATGATACTGTAGATATATTGTGATTTTGAATCTTAGCTTCTCTAAGCAATTTGGATACCTCATGTTTGTTTTGCAGAGTGATGAATATAACCAGTATGATGAACAGATTAATTTGCCCCATTCCTAACTCCACGCAACTAGTAAGATGTGAGCGCTCATCACTGAGAGTCAAGAAGGGCGTAAGTTATGAAATGTGGTGAAACGATAGTGATGATAGGCAGACAAAGCTTTGGCAGAACCAAATTGGAAGCTACAAGCTTACTCTACCTGAATGACTTCATAGTTTAGAATGCACTTGCTTTGAGGTTTATCTAGTCTTAGACCTGTAGATGGCCACATAGTAGACAAGATCTGGGTTTTTAGGATTTTAATTCTTTTGGGTTTTTGCACATCTGATTCATTTGTTTTTGACTCAAAGTTTCAGAGTTTGAATTGTTTGTTTATGACTTTTAACGTTTGTTTTGTTAAGAGGACCCCCTGTACTTTGCCCCATGCTACTAGTAAGAATCATGGGTTTATCACCGTGGGCAAGGTATAGGTGAGTAAGGGCATTTCCATCCTTTCCCAACCCTACATCACTAGTAAGAGACGTAAGCTCATCACCGAAGGTTGGTGGGGCAAGGAAATGTGTAAAATTAAATTTTTCTGTTTAATCACTTGTTGACTTGTTTTCTTGAGTAAAATGTCAGTATGTGCTTATTTCCTAAGAGATATATATATATATATATATATATATATGGGATAGATGTGACACTATGAAGCTTCTAGAACAGACCATAGGCAAGACACCTATCCTAAGAAGAAATCAAAGCGAGAATAAACTTGCAGATCTTGGTATGGTTACCATTAAGACTTTGTCATGTTTGATTTTATTTGATAAAAGATTCCGAGATGATTCGATGATATATGAAGATGGAGAGGTATGATTAAAGATCTTTATGCCAAAAACATCATGAGTTTGTAGTGAATTGCTTTGAGAATAGATTCCTTGATCACAATTTATGTAAGAAACAAGTGGACAAAATGATCTTAATCTATATGAAGATGCAATGTAGATAGTTATACAAGTAGTGCTAGTTGCTTATGTGTAGAATCGCTTAAGGTGTAGGGAATTGACTATTTCACCAAATTCCTCACCTTCTAGCGTACATAAGAGGTAAGCACCATTTACGTAGTCCTTCATGACTTGGTATGGGCCCAACCATTTGGGCCAGAATTTCCTTCCTTCACAGGTCTTCTTGTCGATCCGACTGTCTAGCCCTAGAACTAGATCACCTTCATATATGTCGCGTTCATAGACCTTCTTGTTATACTACCAACACATTTGGTCAGCATAAGCTCTATGTCATTGTTCAGCATCTAACCTAGTTTCATTTAGGCTTTCTAGTTGGGAAAGACGTGCTTCTCTGTAAGCGTCTTCATCCAGAATCCCTTGTAGTGAAATGCAGAGACTAGGTATTTCGACCTCAAGCGGGAGAACTGCTTCTGCCCCAAATACCAGCGAGAAAGGAGTTTCTCTTGTTGGTGTTATTATTGAGGTTCGGTGGGCCCACAAGGCCGGATATAACTTAAAATTCCAATCTCGTTTGTTTTATTTTACCATTTTAAGGAGAATGGCTTTCAGTGTCTTGTTTGTCACTTCAGCCTGTCTGTTGGCTTAGGGATAATACAAGGAAGCCGTATGATGGCTTATATTAAATTTATTGCATAGTTCACGAAACTCTTCATTCTTAAAAGAGTTCCATTATCAAAGATAATGATTTGTGGGATACCGTACCTACAAATGATTTGGTTCAAAATGAACTTGGCGATCATAGAACCAGGTACAGTAGTAAGAGGCATGGCCTCCACCCATTTGGTAAAATATTCAGTGGCCGTGATTATAAAATTATGGTCGTCTGTGGATGAGGGAGATAATTTCCCTATTAATTCTAGACCCCATGTAGAAAAGGGCCATGGAGTAGCGATTGGTTGTAGAGCTTGTGCTGGCATGTGGATCTCATGGGAGAATTCTTGGCACTTACGACACCTGCGTACAAACTCTATTGCATCATGTTCTAAAGTGGGCCAGAAATAGCCCATTCGATGTATTTTTTGAGTGGTGGCATGGCCACCGAAGTGGCCTCCACATATTCCGCTGTGAGATTCATGGAGAATATTCTTGGATTCCTTCATGTCGACACATCTTAGGAGCATTCCATTGAATGCTTTTCGATAGAGCACCTACTCTATAATGACGTATTTAGCTACGATTATGCGTAACTGCCTTCTTTTTTGCGGTGTAACTCCTTCTGGGTACGTATGGTCCATGATATAATTAATGATATTAGTGTACCAAAGACACTCAGAGATAGAGGGTCAGGCTTCAATGTAGTATACGCACTCATCTGGAAAGTCTAAATCTACTAAATTACCTCCGTCTAATGGGTTTTCAGCTAACCAATCCGCGATGATTTGTCCCTTAACTAACTTTTGATTTACAAATGTTAATTTGAATTCTCCCATTAAGGTTATAAAACGTCTAGCCTTTTTAGACAATGACCCTTGTGTGAGGAAAGTCTGTAAATGGTCAGTTTTTACCATGACCCTCATTTCTTGATTCAGCATATAATGTCTTAGGCATTTAGTAGCAAAGACTATGGCAAGGAATTCTCGTTCTGCCTGTGTATAGCGTGTTTCATAGTTGAGCAATGTTCAGATGATGAAATAAATCACGCGTTCTCTCTTGTCATCATCCTCTTGGGCCAACATACAGGCCAGTGAGACACCGGTAGCTCGTGAATATAGAATTAATGGGTGATCTAGCTTAGGTGGCATTAGTGTAGGTGGTGATAAAAGGAAGTGCTTAACTGCATCAAAGGCTTCATTGAAGTCTTTGGTCCAATCAATGCTATAGTCTTTCTTGAGTAAATTGTTGATTGGATGAACGGCGAAGCTTAAGTCTGGGATGAATCTTCGGATTGCACCTAGTTTCCTGAGAAATGATCTGATTCCAGATTCATCTCAAGGTGGAACCATTTCAAGGACAGCCCAGATTTTGGTTGGGTCGACATCTATCCCTTGTGACGATATGATATAACCTAGGAGCTTCCCTCCTGTTACACCAAAGACGCATTTCTCTGGGTTTAGCATGACTCCGTATTCTATTAGGCGTGAAAGAATGACACGGAGTACTTCCGGATGGTCACAACGCTTCTTGGCTTTAGCCAATAAGTCATCAACGTAAGATTCCACAATTTTATGGATTAGATCATGAAATATATATGTCATAGCTCACTAGTACGTAGCACCGGCGTTCTTGAGACCGAATGGCATAACAGTGTAGCAATAGGTTCCCCAAGGAGTTATAAACGTGGTTTTAGCTTGATCTTGCTCAGATATTCTGATTTGATTGTATCCTGAGAATCCATCCATGAGAGACAAAAGTTCAAAACCAGCTGTTGCATCAACAATAACATTTATGGATGGTAATGGGAAGTCGTCCTTAGGACATGCTTTGTTGATATCTTGAAAATCTATGCAGATGCGTATCTTCCCATTCTTCTTGAGAATGCAGACGATATTAGATACCCATTAGGAGTAGTCAACTGGCTTGATGAATCCTACCTGAAGGAGTCTTATTACCTCCTCCTTTACCATAAGAGCTAATTTGGGCTTCATGGGTCTTGATTTTTGTTTAATTGGCTTTGCATCTGATTTAGTGATGAGGTTGTGCACCGCAATGTGGGGTGCAACTCCTATCATTTCCTTATAATTAAATGCAAACACCTTCTAATGTTCTTTGAGGATCCGTGTATGTATTTCCACTTCTTCGAGGGTTAACGAAGAACCTAGTTTCAATATTCTCGGTTCATCTTCTGTCCCGATGTTGACATCGATTGTTTCTTCGATCAAAGAGGCGTTACCCTCTTTGAACTCAGGTGGTGCTGGAGGTAAATCCAAATCATCCCCATTTTCTACTGCGTGTATGCTAGGTTCTATTTGTGAGGGGAGATCCATCATGGGATTTTTGAAGTAAGAAGACGAATGTGGAATTAAGGATAAATCTAGCATATGATAGGAGAGATGTAGTGCTGCATAGGTGTTTAAATAATCCAAAGTAGCCACATCACTATCAATACAGTCTAGGACAGTAGATTCACTTTCACTTGAAAGAGGATTTGTCATTATTTTTATCAATGGTTCATCACGAATGGACACCGTGAACTGGGTATCTTGTAACTCATTGCTTGGAGTAAAACGTGATGCTGAAGTTGCTATTGAATCGGTGAGAAGATTTTTCTCTCGTGGGATTGCTTCAATGGATATGAAGTAAAATGCCTTGCTTAAATTTAATATAGCATTTTTGTAAAGCTACAAGTGTTCGGCTTTGGTTTCGTATACCTCAGAAACTTGGTTTTCCACTAATTGTGAGTCTCCTAAGACTCAGATGTTATCAACACCAATTCTTTTGGCTAAGGTGAGGCCAAGGAGGAGGGCTTCGTACTCAGTGCCATTGTTTATGCATTCAAATTTTAACTTAAAGGTGAATGGGAGGACTTTCTCTTTTGGTGAAGTAAGAATTATACCTACCCCCGCTCCATAATGGCATTTATCTCCGTCGAAATGGAGAGTCCAATACTTAGTCGGGAGTATAGATGTTAGGGCATCTGCTGGGTTTGCGCACTCTACTTCTACCATACAAAGGTCCTCTGCTGGAAGGGAACCAACACCTAGGGAATATCCTATGCCTACTGAATCAAATGGTAAGAACATTGGTGAATCTTATTCTATTAACTCAACGATTTTTGCAGTAGTTCCTAATGATACCGTTTCTTTAGCTTTATCGTTAGGGGTTGGGGTTGTTTTGGCTATGCTGATAGTTTCAAGATCCATTGTAGGTACCAAATTTTCCTCTGGTTTTGGGTCAGTGGGTTTATTGAGTTGGTTTGTTGGAAGTTCAAATTCTGAGTGCACACCTGGTCTTTTCTTTAAATCAGCTAGGTGCAAATTGAAAGGTTTTGGATCACCTTTGGCTACAAATACCTTTCCTAGATGTAAGAATCTTACTTCTTGGAATAACGTAGAAGGGATTGCCTTCATTCGGTGTATCCATGGTCGACCGAGTATCATATTATAATTAGTTTATTGATCTATAATATAAAACTCAGTCAAGATTGTTTTGGGTCCTAAGGTGACCGGTAGTATTATGGTTCCTATCGAAGTGGCTTTAAGGATATCATAGCCTCTCAACATATTTTGAGTGGTGGAACAGTTTGTTTCCCCATATCCTAGTTTTTGGAGGAAGGAGAAGGGAACTATGTTAACTGCGGCCCCATCGTCAACCATTGCCCATTTTATGTAGTTATTATAAACCCATACTTGTAAGTGTAAGGTTGGATCACCTCGGCGGGTGATCTCAGCATCTCTGGGCATTTTACTTATTTCGAATATGAATTCGACATCCTTGTTCGGCTGCCCCAGAGGGTGGATATCAAAATCTATGTGATTTACTTGTGTTTCAGGAGGTGGAGTGATGTTAATTAGATGACCTATACCTAATGCTTCTAAAAGAGAAGCTCTGTGAGGAGGAGAGTTCTTTAGTAAATCCAAAAATGAAATGTGTGAAAGGTCTTTGTTAGGTCACTAATTAAATCATAGGCACCTACGGGTTTTTCTACTATTTGTTGACTCTTATTTGTTTCTAGCAGGTGACTTGGGCTGGGTTGAGAGAAATATTCTCGTGTTCTTGTTATAGCTTTGATAGGTAGTTTAGCGTCTAATTCTACCAAACTGACTATCTTGGGCCTCAGTTGACTTCCTAACTATGGCGAAACTGATGGATTTAGTGAAGTTAAGGCTTCATGATCATTGATTCCTGTCATTGCAATTTTGTTTGTTCTAGTTAGATTCAGCCTATTGCTATCATGATTTGGGAGTGGATCGTTAAAGATCTTGAGAGGAGCATTCTGAGGGGAAACTGCCCCTGTGAGCGTATTTGGTGGTGATGACATGGGATCTGCCAAAAACAAATCTGTGAAGAACTGTCTTTGTTCTTCTAGTAAATGTTGCATGAATTTATTGTAGTCACGGCACATTCTAGTATCATGACCCCAAATTTTGTGGAAACCACAATAAGAATTGGGATTGTAATTCCTGTTTTGTTGGTTTGGTGTGTATTGTGGCCTAAAATTCTGATCAAACTGTTGCCTATTAGGATTAAAATTTTGCATTTATTGTTTCTGGCTTTGGTTTTGATAACCAAATGACTTTTGGCTTGGCCCTTGTATAGGATTTCTCTATTTTTGTTGTTGTTGTGGATGGTTAAAATCCACTGTATTGATTGTCGGGGTAAAGTTGTTGTTTCGTTGGTTGTTTGTTTGTGATGGAGTATTGACAACATTTACCTTCTTGGGCTGGTCGGTTACTCCATCCATTTTTACACCCTGATTTTTGTTAAGGATTTTGGGTCCTTGATTAACATTTTTGGTAGTAGGATAATTTGTAGTGTTTTGATTGAGGGCGATCAACTTCTTGTTTGCTCCATATGTTTTAAGACCACTATCTATCGCTGCTTGGTCTATTCGAAGAGCGCTCTCAAGTACTTCATCGTAAGTTCTTAATGGGAACTTCTGGACTTCTTCCTTCACCTCTTTGCTAAGAGAATGAAGGAATAAATTGCATAGTTCCATCTGATCCATGTTTGAAGCACTTGCTGAAGAATAAAGAACTGTACGCCACCTCTGGATGAAATAGGCAACAGATTCATTGTGTTCTTGTTTGATGTGCAAGAACTCCCTGATTCTTGTTCTCAACAATTTGTTCATATCGAATGCCTTAATGAACTCTGATACAAGTTGTTTAAATGAATGGATGGAAGCCTCAGGTATTCTATAATACCAGTCGAGAGCAATGCCTTCTAAGGTTTTGGGGAATATTTTAGCAACAACCCCATCCCAAGGGAGTAGTTCGTGTATGGTTGTAGCGTACGCTTTGATATGTGCGTTTGGATCTCCCTCACCTTTGTACTTGGGTAAATTGGGAAGAGGTCTTGGAAGCATGACGCTTCGTATGGTGAAGTCTAAGGGTTCCTTTAGATATTCTGAATAAGTCCCTATCGCATAGTTTTCGACCATTGATGGTGGTTGTTAAGGGAGTGGTGGTGGGATGGGTTGTTGGTATGGCATAGTGTATGCATTAGCAGGGGCATAGGGAAGTCCATGCGTTTGAGCAAACATGCCAGGAGAGGAGAACATATCTCCTTGTGGTGATTTGGAGTACATGTTTAAGTATGACGGGATATTGTCTAGTAATGGGTTGTTTGATACTAGACCGGGAGAAATAATGTTAGAGATGATAGGCCTTGTTGGCGTTTGTTATGGATACTGAGGAGGCATGCCTAACGTGCCTACTCCTGTGATGAGATCTACTTGGCCAGAGTGATATGGAGGATTGGAACTTCCTGCTTGTATGAACTGAGGATTTTGACTTGCTTGAGAAAGTTCTAACTCTCTCACTTTTTATATTAACGTTGAAATGACTTCATTTGGTGAAGTCACGTGCTTTTCCTGAGCGGCATTTGTTGTATACCCTAGTGTTGTATAGGCATGTGATATCCTGCTATAAACTGATCATTATCTTGCCAAGTTTCTCCAAGAGTATTTCCTATATGCAGTGGCATAGAGGTATTTTCTTGGAAAGAGATCTCGGATTGTATTTGTAAACCTCCTATAGGTGAGTACATGCCCCGAGAATGTTGTTCACTCCTAGGATAACGTATTGACTGTTCATCATCTAAGACCAGGTATGGGTCAGATTGTCTACTAATTTGTGGTCTAAGTAGCATCTGAGGAGACAAACCAGATTCTCTGGTAAACGTCATATTGTTTGAGCCTGAAGGATCTGTTTGTTGCGTTCGAGGGGGTTAATCTAACTCCTCCATTTGAAAAGATGAGTTATATCTGTTTCTTGGGGTTTGTGTTGACAACTGATTAGTTGAATAGTTGTCACCCCATATTGAGAGTGAGGGTGATGATTGTCTATTCTGTTGGGTGTAGTATACCTCAAGACCCAAGAGGGGTCTGCCATACGCATCGAATCCCAACATATTCGGGGGATATATAAATACCCGCGGAATAATGGGAAGGAGCGAATGTGATTTGTGAAAGAACACGTGATACTATGACTCCGAATGAGAAATTAGGAAGTTTACGTCAGCTTCACTAATTTTGTTTGCTTCATGTTGGGTTCACCAATTTTATACGCTGGAAAAGCGACAAGTGAGCATGGGAATCTACAGGTAACTCTTCCGCATACCCGACCTCCCGAGGTCGTGCCGAGACAGCCGGTGGGGATGGAATATGCGTGGGATGCAGACAAACTAGTTAGGTAGTCTAATGTCTTCGACATGCACTAATGGAATTTACGAATCTAAGGCAAAGAAAGCCCTTCTAACTTGGATTGGTGTAATAGATCGATCGGCAAGGATGACTGCTCGAAGGCTCCAATCAATATCGAGCTCTGGCATGATTTGATCTATGGGTTGTGGAATACGTGGGAAATGACCTGGGATAGTTTCATGTATGTCTCCAGATAAGGTCATATGGTGGATGGTGGAAATAATTGACTCTACGGACGATTCTCTGGCCTAGTCAAGAATTCTCTAGCTTCGTTAGCTGCTATATCTATTAAGGACAATTGTTCGATGATGATGGGTGGAAGTGGAGTGGATTGGAAAACTAGTGTGCGTAGGCCAGTGTTTATATCTGATTGACTTATGGATTCGCTAGGCTGTGGGACTTGTGGGTCACAACCATAGACTCTTGGTTGTTGCAGTCCTGTTATGGTCATGTACGAAATCAAGTCCTAATTCCTAGTATCTAGTAATCATATGCTTTCTCAGCTTCTATGTTTAGGACCAACAACTGTGTGATTTTCTCATAATATCTCATAGGCGGTCTTGCAACTTGGATCCTTAGACTAGTATCTATATATGTGAGAGTGTCTCCTGCACCTGGCTGTGGGACTAAAGGATCACAACAAAAGGTTTGTTCTCTTTTGAACCCTTCTACAGTCTTGTGAATGTTTTCCTAGGGTAATCTGTAATTTGGTTGATTTGACCAAAACATGTGTGCTTGGTCGTCTTCTATGTTTAACCCTCTCAACTGAGAACTGATCAGTTGTAAATCTGTTGTTGTTTGGAATACTTGTATTCTGAGGTTTTGGTCTATGTCAACTATTGTTGTGATGAGGTTTGGTTGAGGCATGATTGGCTCAAATATGTATTCCCTGGGCTCCCAAGGTCTCGTGATTGTCATACAAAATAAAATGTAAATCTAACTGTAACAAAGCAAATTCTAACTACGTGGAATAAATCTAAAACATATATAACTTCTATTTTTGCATTTAACTTTATGAGAAGAAAAGAAGCTATTTAAATGTATCTAGAAATAACAACTAAATAACAATTTAAAACAAACAAGATAACCGAGTGTAGTTATTTGTCTGTGCGATTTGCAGATTTATTCTAAATAATGCAATAACTTTCCTAATCTACTTGCAAGATTCTTGATCCTACCTCAGAAGTGAGGAGTGAATCACAGTTTCTCAGAAACTATCAATCCTCACAGCTTCCTTGGCAATATTGAGAATAGAATCTACTGAAATGAAGCAATTTTAACTACTTTATTTGATATGATTCTAACTAAAAATTTGAAAGCTAGAACCTAGATTCCGTAGAACAGTGGCAAATCCGATGGTGTGTGTGATCTTGTCCCCTTAGTGTGATCTCCTCGTTCTTTCACGTTCACGTGGATCTAGAAAAGCATGTAATGGCTAGCATCGACAGAAATAGATATTGGGATAAGGACAGCTTCAGAATGCAGACTGAAAATGCGAGTAGGAGAGGGATAGTGCAAGAGTACAGAGCTTGGCTTATGCAATTCCTAGCGGGATTTTACTATGAGTCATGCAACATAAAGTGACCAGAACCTAAAACTATCCTGTTTGAAGAGCAAAACCTACAACTTTAATGGCTTCCTAAGCTATTCTACTCCAATGGATTGGATAAAACAACAACACCGTTTGCACAAGCTGGATATGTGGCTTACCAACAGTTGAACAATGCTAAATAAGCATGCAAAGAATTAAAACTATGGCTCTAAACAGAACAAAAGACTGAACTATGAAAATGAGAGCTTGAAAGTGAATGAGGGGCAGACCTGGCAGACAACACTTGCACAAGGTGGATATGTGGCTTACCAACAGCTGCACAATACTAACTAAGCCTGTAAATGAACTAAAACTATGGCCTCTAAGCAAAATGATAAACTAAACTATGGAAAATGATGAGGATGAGAGCAAAATATCAGACCCATTTGTTTGTGCACAAACCATTTATTTATAGCTTTCATTCACCCAAAGATCAAAACCAAACTGAACTCTAAAAACCATAAACAATGGCCAAACACTATTCCAGGGGACCAAAAACATAAATGCATGCCTAAGTCGGCAAGGAAAGCTGGTGAAACATTGATATTTTACGTGAGTCGCGTCAAAGAAATTTCTAGAAAACGCGTGCAGGACCGCCGTTCGGAGTAGGGCGGCGGTTACATGACCGCCACCCTGATCAGGGCAGCGGTCACGAGACCGGCGCCCAGGCAGGGCGGCGGTTTCGTAACTAAAGGGCAAAAAGGCCAAGAAAAGAGGAAAAAAGGGGAAAACAAAGGACACGGGATGTTAACACATACTCTGAGGGCTTTTTCGGATCCCGAACACCTTGCGAGGAGACTTGTATCATCATTGGGGCACTTGTCACGTTGTTCTGGCAGTACAGTACCTTACAATTTTGGGTACGTATAGTACACATATTACACATGAAACAAAGGATTTCTATTTGATAGACAAGATTCATGACATGCAATTGATACTGGTGTGCACCAGGCCAATGTTGTGAATAGTTCTAAGAAAGAGGGGAATCAGCATGAAGGGCATGAAGATGGCAGAGGTAGGGAAAGAAATTTTTTTAGAGGATTCAAAGGCTGTGGTGGTTGCGGTGGAGGAAGGAGTGAATTTCCCCATGGAACCTTTTTCAATCATGGATCTATGGATCATTATAAGCATGAATGCCTAGATTTTTTGTAATACTCATGGTGTAGAAAGAAGCGTAAGTATGAGGATTTCCCTGACTTCTATGATCACATGATCTAGAACCAAAAGAAGGACAAGGGTGAGGGAATTGTTAGTGTGAAATGTGTTGAACCCCTATTCATTCCTATTGTGATGTTTAATCCGGAGTTGGATCTTGTATTAGTAATTACACACATTGAAGCTATGTGTGCTAGATAAATACCAAAGCAAAGGCTTTGAATTACAAGAGAAGAAATGTTGCATGGAAAGTACCCTTATCTAACTTATTAGGAGGTTTACCAGAAGAATTAGAGGTAATTAGGGGCTTACAAGGAGAGATCCAGTGCCTGAAAGAGGAGTCATAGAAGTTGAAACAATCGAATAATGATGAGATCCCTCAAAAGGATGTTGATGATGTCAAAGAGGTATGTAATATATTGTGCTAGGAAAATTTCATTCCCCTTTTAGGATAATGTTTAAGAGGAAAGATGGCACGCACTAGATGCGAGTGTGAGAGGTAGATCTTGCATGCTAATTTTCCCCCTCATAGTATTGATTATAACAATCATATCATAATGAATGCAGTATTTGATGGATGGATTCTGAGCAACATACTAATTGACACAAGTGCAGAGGTTAATGTTATTACCATAGATGCATGGAATCAGATTGGGAGACCGCCATTATAGCCATCTTTTAATGTGTTGTACATGGCGAATAGAAATAAAACTAATTCCATCAAAGTCTTGAAGGATGCTTCCATAACCATTCAAGGGGTGAAGTTCACTGGGGACGTTGAATTAGTAGCACTTGCTGAGGAAGATAGTTTTATAGTATTACTTGGGAACCCTTGGTGTTATGTAAATAATGCTGATTTTTTCTTCAATAAGGGATACATTAGCTTTGAGAACAAGAAGGAACACATTTTTTATTCCACTAACAGATGGTAGGTCTAAACCTTATGTCGAGCCTTTGGGGGAAGAAGACATCAATTTAATTTATGTGTACACTATCAAAGACCCATAGATTATTGAGCCATCAAGAGGATTTATTTAGTGGTATGATTCTCAATCCTTGAGTGATACAAATAGCATTACATGTGATAATTGGGTTTATGGGAATTACGAGTTGGTTGGAAGAGAATTAAAGGGAAATTTGAATCATGTTGTCAAGGTGCATTCAGTTAGGCACCTGAGAGGAAGAAAATTACCAAATTACATGGGAGAAGGTAACCCTGATGTCTTCTTGCATGCTATGGAAGTCCAATGGACCTGTGAAGTAGAATGAAGGAATATGCTTATTTATACCTTGCGTGGGACAACATCACATTGTTGGATGACTCATGTGGATAATCTTATATAGTGGTGCGAGGTAAGAATCGTGTTCTATGTTAGATTTCTCTGGACCAATGCACCTTAAAAGATATATGACTATCATGGGAAGGAATCAACCTTGTACCATGTTCAGGAATATGAGAAATCCTGGATGGAAGGCCTGGAAGATTTATCCCATTTAGGCTGGGTGTATAATTTATATTCCACTTTATAGGGTTATGCATGCACTTGTTATGTCCATTCCGAGTTATGTCATCAGACAGTAAATTGGTAGGAGTTGATGACAGGTATTATTCAGAATTTTTTTTATCGATATTCTAAACCATTAGTGAATGAAGCTTTGTACATAGTTAAGTTCCTTACTCTAGGAGATAGTGTGAAGGCTGAGGAACTCATCCTATATTTTCTAGGGGAACTTGATTTGGAGGCACATATTCAATAGGAATAAATGGATGAAGTGCAGTTTGAGCACACCTTCCTAGAAAGGGAAAAATGAAAAATGGTGTACTTTCTCAAAATTGAAGAAATAAAGAACTTATATGTTGATCATATAGACGGTATGCATGAAATTTTGGATAGTACATATGAGAAGGTGTGTGCTTACCATCAACCATAGAAAACAAGGAAGGTCAACATTGGCACGCAGGAAGAACCAAAAGAAATAATCATTGGTGATTACTAGATAGACCAAGAGGTCTAAAATATAATTGAGCTATTGCATGACTTCCAAGATTTGTTCCCACATGGATACCATGAATTGAAATGAGTTCATCACTCATTGGGATAGATGTGGATTAAGTTGAAGGAATGTGTGTGCCTGATTAGGAAAATGCCTTATAGAATGAATCCTAATGTGCACGTAAAGGTAAAATAAGAGATTGACAAAATGTTAGAATTTGGGATCATTGAGTCCATTGAAAATTCTAAGTGGGTTAGCCCAATGGTGATTAGTATCAAGAAATATGGAAGGATATGGATCTTTGTAGACTAAAGAGACTTCAATGTTGCATGTGTGATAGATCCTTTTCCAATGCCTTTTACTGAGGAAATATTGGAAGGTGTATTAAGGCGTGAGATCTATTCTTTTACAGATGGATTCTTAGGGTATCACCATGTAAGGATTCCAAAAAAAGACCAGGAGAAGACTAATTTCACCACTGAATGGGGAAGTTTTTGTTATATGGTTATGCCCTTTGGGCTTAAGAATGCACCTTTTGTATTCTCATGCATTGTGGTGCAAACATTTCAAGAATTTATTCATAAGATTTTACAAGTCTACCTAGATTATTGGACAATTAATGGATTGGTACAAAATGATTATGACAACTTGAGATTGATGTTTGTGAGGTGTAGACAGTTAAGTATCTCTCTAAACATTAAGAAAATTTTCTTTTCTTCTCCTTTTGGCACATTACTAGGTCATATTATTTGTAAGGAAGGTTTATTGGTGGATCTTGCCAAATTTTTTGTTATTTTGGGTTTGGAGGAGCCTACTAATCAAAGTGCAGTGTGTGGATTTTTGGGGCATATGGGTTACTACAAGAAAATTCATCAAAGCTTATGCTAGGATCATCACTCCCTTGGAAGAACTATTGAGGCATAAAGGAAGATTTCAATGGGCTGAGGAATAACAAGTGGATTTTGATGCATTGAAGGAGAAGCTTACTATTACGCCTATTTTTTGCTTTAAATATTGGGACAAGCCCTTCCATGTGCATGTTGATGTATAAGGTATGGAAACTGGAGTAGTGTTAGCACAACCTGGAGAAGGGATTGTTGATCACCCTTTATGTTTTACAAGTAGGAAGTTAACTCCAGCGGAGCAGAATTATACAATAATGGAGCACGAAGCATTGTCTATTATTTATGCATTGCATAAGTTTAGGAAGTACTTGTTGGATACTCCATTTATATTTTACATGGATAACATGGCTCTTAAGTATTTGGTAAACAAGCCCATGTTACAGGGGAACATATGTCGTTGGTTCATTTTATTTCAAGAGTTTAACTTTCTATTTGTAGTTAAACTAGGAAAGTGCAATTCTGGACTGGACCATCTTTCTAGAATTAATTCATGTGAGGACATGTAAAGCATTAAAAACACAATTTCAGATGCACAGCTGTTCATATTATAATGCACACCCTTTGATTTGGAGGACATTGTTGTCTTTTTATGAACATGCATGGCACCTGATGGAATGAAGAGTATAGAAAGGAAACAACTTGTCATTTGCGTCATGCCTTATATGTTGATTGGTGGAGATCTATTAAAAATAGGTCAGGATGATTTTACTTCGGTGTGTACTAGAGAATGAGCACATGGGTATTATAGAGGAATCTCATGGAGGGATTATTGGTGGACACTATGCAAAGCAAGCCACTACGTGCAAGATTCTGATGGCTAGTTTGTGGTGGGAGACATTGTTCAAGGATTGCCAAGAATATTCAAGGGGATGTAATCATTTTCAGTGCCTTGGGAATCCTAGACATAGAAATCATATTCTATTGAGGCCTATAGAAAGTGTGGAACCCTTTGAAAAATGGGAAATTGAGTTCATGGGCCATATTACCCCCCCCCCTCGATGCACAGTATAGGATTGCACTACATCATTACTTGTACAAAATATCTTATGCTATGGTCGGAAGTAACACCTACGAAGGATTGCATTGCAACAACTGCAGCAAGGTTCGTTTGGGAGAGTATCATAAGCAAGTATGGATGTCCATTGATTTTAACAAGTAATAGAGGTACTCATTTCTTGAATTAGACTATTAGGATATTATTGGAAAAATTTATTGTAGCCCATCATAATAATAAGCCCTATCACCCACAAGCTAATGGAAATGTTGAAGCTTTTAACAATTTTAAGCCACACATTGAAAAATATCTATGATGTTGGAAGGAAGGATTGGGATGATAAAGTCTTTTTTCTTCTTTGGTCTTATAGAAAAACCTACAAGAGACTAAACAAAGAAAAAACCTTTTAGTTGGTGTTTGGCACTGAGGCTATTTTACCAGTTGATTTTATGTTACCATCCCTGCATATTACATGCACAGGAGGATTTTCTAATGAGAAATAACTTGAAGAGAACATAGACAAGATAATTTGGTTAGATGAGAGGTGCGCCATAACTTGTTGGACCCAGAAGATAGAGAAATAAAGATAGAAGTCCTGACATGATCAACACATTAAAAATAAGAAGTTGGAGGTTGGAAAGATGGTTCTTCTGTATGATTCCATGTTTTTGTACCACCCTGGGAAGTTCCAAGTGCATTGGTTGGGACTGTATGCCGTGACCTATATACTTGACTTATGCGCTTGCTAATTAGAAACTCTAGATGGCACACATTTTCTTGGTTTATTTAATGGGAGTAAGTTGAATCCCTACTATAAATAAGTCTTCTTGGTGTTTGTAATAAGGTAGTGTTGCCACTTATATTAGGTTCCTTTAATGCATGTTACTTTTTATTTTTTTGCTTTTTTCATTGCTATGTTTTTAATGTTTGTTTGGTGTGTTGTGTAAGAATCAAGTTTGTGTTCCATTATCCAATTACTATCTAATAGGTTTCATGCAAAGAGGACCACACATACTTTTAATGTGGGGTGGAGAGTGCAGTAACATGAACACATTTGGAGTAATGTTGTTGGTGGCTCAAGAGAGAAAAATAAAAGTGCGTGGTATCATAGGATTGCATGTAGCATAGGTGATAATGTTCGGAGATAAAATGGTGTCAAGAAATAGTTTTACGAAATCCACGTATAGTGATGAACGTGTGGAGCAACATGAGGTAGGTGGTAGAAGGAAGAACTACGTATAAGATAGGTAGATGTAATTTTTCATTGAGAGCACACGTAAGGGAGTATATGGTCAATGTATTTTTACATTCCAGAAGGTTGATGAGGTTAAACGCGAGTGGGCTTGCGAAGGAAACATGCTAGAAAAAACACGCAGGAGGAATGCACTGGAAAAACATGAATGTACTGCGGTAGTATGGTGGTAGGTGGTATAGAAATTAATGTTGTAAAAAGTGGAAAACTATAAATAGGGAGTCGGGGTAACTTATTTTCACCTTACATTTACTTGTAGAAGAGCTCTTGCGAACTAGGGCATCCTTGCTAGAAATTTGAGAAAATCACGTGTGAAGTTAAAGCTTTGAGAACTAGATTAGAACAAAATACATGAGTGTGCATAGAAGTGGTCATTTAGAAGGATTTATATGGGTTTTAACATTATCTTGTGGAAGAAAGGATTTCCACATTAGGGTTTTAGAAACTAGGGCATGGGTTTGAAGAATTTGTGTAGAAGGATTAGAGATAAGGGATTTAGGAGTAAGAAAACAATATACAAGGATTAATAAGGACCCAATAAATAAAATGGTACCAAGGAAATGATCAAACATTTCACCAAGAAGAAGGGAAAGGGAAAGGGAAAACCAATCACGTCGACAAGTTTCAATGAATAATGGTATACGAAGATGCAATACCCATATGAGGTATTATTGGGAATGGATTAGGTATCTCACATGCATAAAATGTTTATAGTGATTATAACCATAGGAGATATAAAACTAATAAAGACATGACATTGGAGCTTGTTCACCCTACAAGAGAAAGAACAGAAGATGACATACTAGTGTATGTTGACTCCGTGAAGAGGACATTGGAGAAGGATGGGATTTTGTAACTCTATGAGTTTCCATTTTTCAGAAAACCTGAGAGATTATATCAGTGAATTGTGTCACATGTGCATGGAGATTACTTTTACTTTGTAGGAAGGAGGATGTGCATAACTCCATAGTTGATCTCCAAGTACACTAGACTTATCTATATAGGAGAGTCATTGGATGATGACTTGGGAGACAATGAGGCTGTCAAGGAAACAACTAAGGCATATGAATACAAGAAGGGTGGGTGTGCATTTGATATTTCCAAGATCACTAAACCAATTATGAATATGGTCATGTGCATGTTCACCAATTTGAATGGACAAGAATAATGGACACAAGTGAACAAGAGATGGTTGAACATTTGTAGGAAGGTTTGAGAGGGGACCATCTACAAAATATTGGACTTCACTGCAGAGGATATCATTGATGTCACATGAGATGAAGATAAAATTACAAATGGTAATATTCTTTTTACCATTGTGTTTTTAGAGATTTGAGTGCCCAATGGGATGAATAACAATATTTGGGAATACCCTAATGAGAACCCCTCCCCAGCTAAGAGGTTTGAAGCATATACTTGTGAAAGTATAATTTTTATATACAAGGCATGCTTGGATAAGTGGTACAAGAATATGTGTGATTCATTTGGAGTAAAGTGGAGGATTCTAGAGTAATTTCTAGCCTTGGTGAAGGATGAGGTTAAATTTGCAGTATACCATTAGTTATGCATTTGCAATTTCACATTGAATGATGGCATTAAGATCCCATGGTTTAAATTACCATTTTCCTTCACAACGTAGTATTTTCAGAGTGCATTTAACAGGTTTAAAGAGGATAAAATACTCAAGTTTGATATAAGTGAAGCAGATCAAGAGAACTGTGCGCTGCACGAAACACTTGTATATCCCCATAAGTAAGCATATGTGGATAAGTATGTCTCTCATGACATAGATATGCTAAGGAACGTGGAATTACCACTTATAGGCACAACAACCATAAGGGTGTACATAAACCTAAGGCCTAAGTTTGAGAAAGGCACGTATGTTGAGGATGATGTCTCCATCCTAGAAGACCCTACCAGAAGGAAGAATATAATGACAAAAAAGAGAGATAATGAGGAAACTCCAAGAATTAGGGCACCAAGCATGTGTGTGGTTCATACCACAAGGGGCATAAGAGTCAGGCATGGGAACGAGCACTTATGCTCATTTGAACAAGTCCCCAGCGAAGGAGAATTCCTACTAAAGGATAAGTCCCCAGTAAAGGAGTTGTCTCTGGTGAAGAAGAAGCAGATGGTAGTGTAGAGTATAGACTCTAAGAGAATATAGAGCATAAAGGGTGATGAGACTAGAGAGGATGAAAAGGAGCATGATTCAGAGAAGAACCCCCTATGGACACTATACATTAATCTGATGAAGAGTGGAATGAATCTTCAGAGGGATCTCAAAAGGGATAAATAAGTGAAGAAGAAAGGTGAATGAGACCCCGCACCTATCCGGTGAATAGTCAGAGGAAATGGTGGAGAAGGAGGTGGTAGGTATCATCAAATACTTTGTAGAGCATGAGGTGGAGCACATCGAGGGAGAAATGGATAAAGAGAAGTATGAAAGAATGGGTGGGGAGACAAGTTTGGTAGTTGGTTTCCCAAAGGTACTGAACACAATTGGCAAGGGCGCGTTGACATAAAAAGGACCCATAGTGACTTATGATAATGATCCAAACAAGGTCCTACGCATGCATTTCTAGAGCACAGTGCCTACATACCTCCTCTTTTGTTGGTTTTCATTTGATAAATATGGTGCGTAACCATGCATAAGGAAGATGTTGTCATGGGATTTTGAGTCCCATATTGATGAGGTAGAATTTGAATTCAATGTAGGTGCATTGCTAGACACATCGAGCTCCAAGGAGGTAAATCCTATTGTGAATTCTCAGCAACTGGATTATGAGAATGCATGTAATGCATTGAACAAGGTGTCGATGGAGATTGAAGTAAGGTTATTTAGGAGGAATAACAAGATTAAATCATTGGAGAAGGAGATCGAGGAAAATAATTAGGATATTATAGAGAGAGACAAGGAGATAAAGGGAAAGGAGTTTATATATTTGTAGTTGATGACTGAGTTAAGAGAAGAGGGAAGGTGCAAAAATGTTACAAGAAAGTGGAGGTTATCTCAAACTCCATTATTTTAGTGCACCCAGATTTATCCCCCTTACACAAAAGTATGAGTTGTCCTTCCACTACCTCAAATATTTGATGCACATAATCACAGTGGAGAAGCAACCACTTGTACTGGAGTTAGAGGAAGAAGTTATGGCATGGTAGAAAGAGCGAGAGAGATTAAAAATTAAGGATACCATAAATCAATACTCTAAGCTTCTTACTACAGTGAAAACAATAACTCACATGGCCGAAGTTGTCTATGAGAAATGTGAAGATAGAGACAGGGTGGAAAGTGTGTTGGTTACTACACATGAGGCAGATTTGAAGGAGTTTTGGGCCAAGAACAGAGGCAATCGGGTGCAAGGTGACAAGATCTTGGTGGAGGTTGAGAATAAATCCAAGGCAATTGAGATTTTGAGGACATCTATTAAGAATAAAATAAAGGAATTATATCCTAAGATAATACATAGGATGGATGCGCTAACCGACCTTAGCAAGCCAATGGAGAATATTGTTGACACATTGAAGGCTAAGATTTAAAAGTTCTCATTCGATGAGGTCAATACATTGATAGGAGATTTATTTAAACAGACACAGAATTAGGTGGATTCTTGGGATGAGATTGAAACATCCTTGAATAAAACTTTCCCAATCCTTGTACAATAGTAATAAAAGTCTTTTGTTCTTTAGCATAAGCCAGATACAGGTTATTTTATTCTTCCATTATTTATTATTTGTTAGAGATCAGATTATTTTAAATGATGCACAACACATTTGGTGTGGGGTAATTTTGAGCCAAAAATCTAACTAAGTCCCAGGTCAAAGGATCAGTGCGCGGGGGAAATAGTGTAGGAAGAAGATGCATGAGGAAGCATGTGCAGGGATAACTAAGTTGTATATGAACAACTTGAATAGTTAACTAGTTTTGGAATGAAGGTCTCAAATTGGACATGGAATGTGTGGAGGTTTCCACATGGGAGCAAAAAAGGGTTTCAAACTTAGTCACATTTTGGACCACGGTTAGAGTTAAAAAAATGGAAATGTGGAGATGTGACTAGATGTGATAGTGGATACAGATAGAACATGTATACTTATAGCCCAAGGAAAGCATATTCCAGGATATGCTTATCATGATGGGATTAAGAGTTGTAAAGTAGAGTTAGTTATGATTTAGCTACCACTTGCATGTTTAGGGTACTCAAGTATGGCGGGGTATGATGACATTTGGAATGCGGTTTGCTCTTGAGTGATGTTGAGGTGGTAAAGGAGAGATCCAACTCTATTTAAGAATGCATTTGGATCTTAAATAGAGGATTTGAAGAGGATGTGTGATGCGAGGCAAGAGATGCAAGAGGTATTATAGATGCATGGGAGGGAGCATGGCTAAGAACTCTTTGAGTAGAGTCATTTTGTAGATTTAGGATGCTATTTCTTGATGTATTTAATCAGTTATGACCCTTTTGTTGTAATCTAGCTACTCTAAATCATTATGAATCAATATATTTGATGGATTATTCTGAATATATATGCTTATTGGATTTGAGTGTTTATGTTTTTTATTATGTTCATGTTTTGGATTTGGTTCTTGTATGTAATTTTAATCTTCATAGTCATAATATGGATCATTTAAGCTCGGATCTAGTTTCTTTATTTTTTTCATAAGATGTATGAATTTATGTTTGTAAATTTTTCTAATATTCATGGTAACATTATTAATAAATCTCACATAGAAGAGGGGCCTTTTTTCTCCTCGGGTGAGCTCCCATTTTAGGATGGGTGATATACCGGTGCGCTTGGGAATTAAAGGGTTAGGAAAAGTGACTACACTACCCTTAAGAACTAATAGTTGAAGCTAATTAAAATTAGATTAGTCTTGACTATACATGCTCAATTATGAGAAATCAAGCCATAACACATATAAAGGGGGGTGTTTTAGTGCTCTAGGTTAAATTTCATGAAATTTTGAAGAATGTTGTTGAAGATAGTAAATTTTTACTAAAACCAGGTAAAGTCAGAAGGTCTAAAACAATGACCTAACTTCTTATCTCTCAAAAACCTTGAAAAGCCTTCTTCAGATAAATCATAAGAGTATTTTTTTAGGATCAATCCAAGACTGAGTGTTTTCAAAAATTTTGAGGTCAAATGGTTAAGGAAAAAAATAATTTATTCCTTTTTCTAGCAATGATCAAACTCACTCCAAACACATATTTTGTAGTGATAGAAGAAAAATAAATTTCGAGGGAATTAAATCACTTGTGCAATTTCATTTAACCACTCATTTTTTTAGAAGAATCCTCCTAGGTCAAAATGATGGCAAATTTGTTCTTCAAGTATCACTTTTCCATACAAGTTTGACCCTATTTCACACGTTTTTTCCTATACAATGCTGATTTGAATTCTCCAAGTTAAATATACTTATGGTAAATATGGTATGTGATTTTTTCTTATATTTCATGAAGAGATTTAGGAAATTTTAGTGCATTGGTGATGTGAATTCAAGAAATCTTCAACTTCTGCTGCTAAAGGGAAGTCAAATCATGATAATTATGAGTTCTTGTAATTTTCTCTTTGTAATCTCTGCATTCAAGTCATTGGAGGTGGTGTATAGGATTTTATTGAATTTATCCTACCATGGATAGTCATAATAATGAATTTTTTTAGTAATAAACCTCAATGTTAAAATTTTCCTAGAACACCTTGAGGTCAAATGGTTAAGGAACAAAATATTTCTATTCATTTTTCTACCAATTATCAAACTCACTCCAAACAAATAGTTTGCAGCGATATGAGAAAAATGCATTTTGAGTGCATTAAATTACTTGTTAAATTTCATTCAACCACTCATGGTTGTAGAATACTCCTCCTAGGTCAAAATGATGGTAACTTTGTTCTTCAAGTATCATTGTTCCATACACATTTGACCCTATTTCACAAGTTATTGCCTATATAGTGCTGATTTGAATGCACCAAGTTAAATATCCTTCTGGGAAATATGGTATGTGATGTTCTCCTAGATTTGATGAAGAGATTTAGGAAATTTTAGTGCATTGTTGATGTGAATTCAAGAAATCTTCAACTTCTGCCGCTAAAGGGAAGTCAAATCAAGACAATTATGAGTTGTGCTTGTAATTTTATCTTTGTAATCTTTGCATTAAATTCATTGGAGGTGGTGTATAGGATTCTATTAAATTTCTCCTACCATTGATAGTCATAAGAATGAATATTTGTCAGTTGGAAACCTCTAGGTCAAAATTGTCCTATAACACCTTGAGAAGAAGTTCACACAGTTTGAGAAATAATTGTTTTTCATGACCTTATTCATTGTTTTCGTGAGTACATTTGGTGTGGAAAGTTGACTAAGGTATGGAGATTTGAAAAATTCTCCCTAGATGTTATGAATAGATATCTGCATAGGAAGACTATCTATTCCTTGAGGAATGTGTCTACATTCTTGTGATAGTCATGAAGGACTATAATTGTGGCTCTAAATATTGAACATATCCTTTCATTTCATGTAAAAGAAGGCCTAGAAAATATGGTAAGAATCCATATTGAAATTATCATATAGTCATGCTTAGGGTTCATTTTAAGAAGCCCACTTTGAAAAATTATTTTAGAATTTGTGGCAAATCTCAAAAATTGAATTTTAAATTATTGGTGAATTTATGAAAAAATGTTTCAAGCAAATGTGATTTTGGATGGAGAAATTTTCTCAAGGTTTTTCATAGCTGGATGGGCATGTTAGGAGGATAGGTTGGCTAGGTAGGTTGGATGGGTAAGCTGGTCAGGCAGGTTAGTTTAATAGGTTGGCTGAGTAGGTTGGTCAGGTAGGTAGTAGGGTAGGTTGGTAGGGTATGTTACAGGAGAAGGCAAAGTTTTAGGTTGTTTTTGAACTTCCCATTAGTTAATTTTTATACAAAATGAATCTTGACAAGCATGACAAGTCTTTGCAAGTAACTGAAAATGATAATATGTAATCATGACATCTAAAGACAATTTTTGTGAAGACCTTTTCATCCATTTTCATGTATGGAAGAGTTAGTTATTTGAAAATATTTTGAAGGTGAAGGGAAAAGGTCATCATCCATGAGTAATTCTTGTTTATAACAAGTAATTTTGTGTATGGAGTTGTTGAAATATGTGAGATCAATATGAGATTGAGAAGGTGAAGAGAGAGGTGATAATCTATTAAAGGAAGTGTAATAATAAGTTATGTATGAGCTTATCTAGGATCACTATTTGTTGTCTTAGAAACCTTTTGAAGTGAGTGATAAATTTTTTTGTAAAGTTTGAGTTGAACCTCAAAACATTTTGAAAGTAGGTGTTTTCATAAAATTTGTAGCTTGAAATTAGTCAAGTAGGTTCTTGATTCTTAAATTTTGTGCTTCATGTTGAGTGGGTTCTCAACAAACCTGTAACCTTTTTGAGCATAGTGCAATGGTTCACTAAGTTTTCTCCCATCTTGGGTTTCCCACTTAAAATTCTATCTCTCTATGTGTTTAGCTTGTTTACTTCATGTGAATTGTGTGATTTTTTCTTTGATATTAGGTTGAAAAAAATTATTTGTTTGAATTATACTGAAAATTTTGAATTGAAATTGATTCACTCCCTCTTAGTGTCCTAATTTCTAAAAATTTCATGTGATGTCATGGGTTTTAGTAGTCTTTCTAGGCCTATTCCTAGTCATGAAGCTTTTGGTTTGGTATGGTGACTTGAGTTTTAGAGCTGAGAATTATTTTTTAATAAAGGTTATAAGTTATATGACATGTATGATGTGTTTTGGGTTAGTTCTTAGTGGTTGGATGGTGTTTCATGGTCCTTGGGAACCAAGCAGGTGAAGATAAGATAGGAAAGCATAGGTATGTTGTTATGATTGGATATTTCTAAGAATAATTGATAAATGTGGTGAGTTTGCGTAGTTATATAATTTTGTCATGATGCTTCATGAAAATTTTTAGGTAAAAGTGAATAATATTTTTCAAGATATGAATTTTTTGGTCAAATTGGTTGTTCTAGAGTGTGTTTTTATGCTAAAAATGGGCCTTCTGATGCTCGTTGTCAATTATGTGCTTTGCATGGGAGCTAGATGTTTTGGGGTATGTTTTAAAACTAATGTAATAATATTTTCCAAAAATAATGAGGTGGTTTTATTTTCAATTTTATGAACAATCGTTAAGAATTTAAGTTGCTTTGAAACCCTAGTTATACCCTAGCTTAAAATGACTTGGAGAAAATTGCTAATACTAAGAAAAAATTGATTCCTTTTTCTAAGGTGATGATTGGAGGTTATATATCACTCCTCTATATTTCTAGAAAGGTATATTAGAGCATGTAACATTATGTGGGCCCCACTCAAATAGGAAATTTTATGAATATTTTCAGTTTTTGGAAAATTATTTCATTAAACCTAATGAATAAATCAATATTGATTGGAACCTGGTAGTTTTACTATATGTCCATGATAATTTTATGTCATGGTTGAAGTCCTATAGGGAATAGTGTGCCCTATTTATGAATCTTGGTCTTTTGGCCTAAAAGGAAAATTTTGAGAAGTTGCATAGACTAACCTGGTTAAGGGTCTTCATATTGGATTTGGAAGGAAACATAAGATATTTTGTAAAGAAGATTCAGATACCTTTCCAATGGTATATAGTTTGTATCTTGATTATTTGTCTTGAATAGGTGTGGTTTGCATTGATGGATGTTTCATGAGGTCTATAAATCATCGATATGATCTAAATATCAGTGGTTTTCCAATGAGTGGTCACATGGTATATTTGAGATGTTCTTGGGTGATCTTGAGCATGGTAGGTGAAGTTTGGTTCCTGGAAGCAACTATTTTGAGTAGTAAATCAGCCTACTTGATAGACTTATGTATAAAATTATTGTTCAACAGTAATATGTGAGCATGGATGATGTCTTTATGATATATTTTACATGTGTGGGGAATTTGGATTCTTTACAAAGTATGGTGATGTGTATGGAGGTATTTAATGAGCTAGGTGATGGGGTTTTGATCCTATTTTGTCTTGTTTTATTGTCTTGGTGTATTTACAACCTACATGTGTCTATTTTATGAATGTGTATGAATTTAATGTTATGTTATTAAGTTTTATTAGTCTATCTCCTTGGTCTATATCGACCTATGTTATGTTTTTGAAATGGGAAGCATATAAATTAATTGTTTTGGTTTAATTTTTAACTAGTTGTGCAAGGGGGAAATGAGACCAAGGTTAAAGAAATTAGTTCAAGTGCACAAATATAGATATAATTATGTGGTTTAAAATCTAAAGAGTGATGAAAAGCATGATTTAAATGGTTTGAATCTAAATCTAAAGGAGAGAGAATTTGAAGAGTGTTTTAAGGTGTGTGAACTTAATTAGTGATCTCCATCAGTTGTTGGAAAAAAAAAATAGAAAATATCTTCATTAAAATGTGGTTAATTTGGTTCTTTATCTTCTCAAAAGGTTTTATCCTCCTTGTGTAGTTATTTCTTTACTAAATTAGGCATTGGTGCCTCACTAAATTAGGGGTTGGTGCTCCATGTAAGGTTAGTGGCTCACTAAATTATGGGTTGGTGCTCTTTGTTGTTAGAAGAAAAATGGAATGAGAGAGGGGTGAATCAATCCTACAAAAAATTCATTCCATTTACCATCTATCATTCATTAACATTTTAACAACCATTCAATCAACCATGAACCCTATGTGTGTTTACTTAAGCATTAAAAAAACCATCCATAAGAGAAAAATCAAGAGAGTACACATGAACATCAAATATAAGTGGGAAGCCCTCAAGGTTAAGAAAACCCAATGAAACACAAACATTATATTTCCATGTTTCAAATTTAGTGATATACTAACCCCATAAATAACACCAACCCCTAGTTAAAAGAAATGAAAAAAGAGCTTTGTTGCGAACCGTAAAAGAAATACCAGGAACCCTAATATTCTTCCCTCTCCTCATAGTAGCAATGAATTTGGGCTTGGCATCACTGGTGAGGGGAATCAACATCTAGGCATGATGGATGGATTCCAAAATAGGATGGATGTTGAGGACAGAGGGGCATTGGCGAGATCTTACAAAATGCATTTGATCCCAATGGTATCCCATCGAATCAGTTTTGATAGTAGTAGCCTTGATGTATCAGCCAAACCACTTCGAGGTGATTCCTCACCAAAATTCCATACTAATTTTTAGTAACCACTGAGCATAGGAAATCTACTCAAAGTTAATATAGAGCTGCTCTAATTATTTTTTAGTACATTGAATGGAAATACTCTGTGCATTTAGTTACAGTGGCTTGTTCAGGGGAAGATTCTAAAATATATACTTTCTCACAAACTAGGCAGCAAGGTAGGTCCATATGGCCTTGTTTTTTTTGGAAAGCTACTTCTGGATGAATCCTTGCTCATCTCCTGTGGGATAGTATGGTATTCCATGGTTTTTATGACAGGTATTCTTCAAGGTGGAGCCAAGGAACGTGGCCCTGCACCCTTCAAAGAGGAACTTTTTAAAAATTCTATTGCTTAAAAATCAAATGCAGTTCCTCCTCCCCCTACCTACATTATGGAGCAAGTTTCTCAATCCCCTACGTTGGAGATCAAATATGAGGTATCCTTAGATTTTTCACAACAATTGAAAACCAAGGCCATTATTTGTAAATTCAATGGTGTTTCATCATCATCTAATGGGTTGATTTAGTGGATTCATTCTATATGGATAGAAAACTGCCATTACTTCCTTTTTTTTCAAGGCTTTTTCATTGTTTACTTTAATGATTCAGAAAATTATCAACGGATTAATGAAAAGGGTCTTTGGTTCTAAGTATGAGTAGGTATTTTTACTACCCCATGTTTTCCTCAGTTTAATCTGAACACCTTCTCCATCTCTCATGTTATTGTTTGGGTAAGATTTCCTAATCTTCCCCTTCATTTTTTCTTCACAGTAGAGGAGATAGGAAATCTTCTAGGGCAGTTCATAAAAGAAGATGCCAAGAGGATACTGATCGGATTACATACCTTTTTCTGAATTTGTGTTGATGTGGATCTCAACAAGGGACTTTTAGATAGAATGACCCTCAATATGGGAGATATAACCCACTCTCATATTCTTAAATGTGAAAATACAACTTTCAGATGTTAGAATTGTAGGACTTTGGGTCATATCCATGTGGCTTTCCCTTAGAATAAAACACAATCTCCTAAGAAAAATTGATATATGCCAAAACATTGGAGCTCACCAGATCTAGAAGAAGATGAAGACAATACTGAGTCAGAAGATCAAAAATCTACAGCTACACTTCCATCCATGATAACACAATTAGATATTGCACTTGTTAAGGAGGTGGGGCAACCACAAGTTAACGCTCCTTCCTTGGAGAGGCCTTCCTCAAAAATAAAGTGTCCTCATGAATCTGATAACTCTGACATGGATAAGGAGGATTCCCATCCTCAGGGTAAGGAATTATAGATATATTCTCCCATGGACCTTTTCAAATATAATACTCTTATTTCAGAAATTATTTTACAAGATAAGTGGAAGGTAGTGTGTTTGAAGAAGGGAAAGAAGGGAAAGCATTGATCCTCTTCTTTCCATCCTCTTTATCCCTCTTTCTATTCTTAACTTCTTTTTTATAGCCTTGTAGATTTTTGGGGTTGTTTCTCCCCTTTCCTTTTTCCATTTCTTCTACTCCCTTTGCATTCCTATTGCTGCAGTCTGGCTACTGTTACTGACATTTACAACCCCTCCTTATCGTTGTTTATGACTCTTCTTCTCTTTCTTTGTTCATTTTTTTATTTTTACCTATGAGCTTCTTCTCTGTAGTGATTCATGGATGTATATCACCTTTTTGGATCTTTGTATAAGGATGTAGGTCCTTTCAAAACCCCCAAATATTTACCAATTTTTTAAAAAAACACCAACCCTAGTTTAGTAGACTACCAACCCTACAAGGAGCACCAACCCATAATTTAGTGAAGCAACCACTCCATAAGGATGCTAAAACCCCCTAATATAACTAAACACCAAATCAGCCACCTAAATATGATGATCTCTAAAAAAAATTCTACCGCAACTAATGGAGATCTAATTTAGTTCATAACTTCACTTTCAAACCCTCATTCTTATAGCTTACTTTATCTTATTATTTTTCAACTTATCTTGGCTTATAAAACTTGCTCACATTCCTTAAACATTATTCAACCTGAAACACACTTCCTCTTATCTGAAATATTGTAATCATACATGCTACACACTCACACTAGGGTCACACTTTTCCCTCCAAAAGAACTTGTTCAAAAAATAAACTCAAATCACTACTTAAAATATTCTTTTCTTATTTTTCACCAAAGGTAGATTGGTCCTCATGCTCTATTTAGACTAGTTCATCATAAAAAATTCCAATGGACTTATTAAAATGTTCACATATGACCCATATAGGCCATCCATGCCCAAAACCACTCATCTTACACAAAACAGGCTTAAAACCCCATCACTAGGATGAGTAAAACTATAATTATTCAAGTTCTAAAATTCATCACACATGTGTAATATAGAATAGAAACATCATCCATGGTCACACATTTTCTTATACCATTAAGGCTCATATCCTTCACTAAAAATTTGTTTCCAGCAAAAATTTGTTTCCAGCACCATGTCTTCACATTTGGGCATCATGCACACTCCAAATCAACTCAATTATGGCATGTAACAACTCTATAGAATCCTCGTGACCTTTAAATTAAATCCATTCATGTTATAGCTCTTGAAGCATCCATGTGGAAAAACTAAAAAAAAATCTTCTTCACCAAACTAAGCTTCCCAGAAAGCAGTTTCACAAATCCAAATGGTTTGCACCTTTTTTGTAAATTTCAAGACCTAAAAATGACTTTAATAGGAAAAAAATTCATCCCTATTCACTATACATGTAATATAAAAAATTAACTCATCCATATCATTCATCAACTAACTCAATCTTCTAGCCTAAGAAAAACTCTCCTAAAAATCAACATACCTTCTTCTTCACAAACTATCTTGGATGACCCATCTAATAGCCTAACCAAGACATAATTCATATATAATTATAAATCCCTACGAATCCTCTTTCCTTAACATATTATAAATCCTTCCAAATTCAAGTGAAAGGAATTAAACCAATCCCATATATGTAAATTGATGTTTAAGCCTTCTAAGACTCAACAACTGACTTTGAGATCAACTTTCTCCATCACTTAAAAATCTCTTCCAAACTTGAAAAAATAATATAAAAAAATTATAAATTATTTTTAACCACTCAATAACCTTCACCAATAATGAAAAAATCATAACGATCAACTTACCTCATGAAGCCACTTAACACCCTACTAGATCATGCATCTTCAACATTTAAACCTTAGATATAAGGTCATACCTTCTTCATTCCTTATAAAAATATCAATTTTGATACACCAATGGAAATATATGTGAACAAGGATCATTAAAAAACTTTAATGGGTTCCTAACTCTTGATGTAGCTCCTGCAGTTCAACTTTTACTAAAAGCTGCTCCAAATTGCCCAAAAAACCAGTCTTCAAAAATAGGGAAAAATTTACCGTTTTCCATATAAACCATGACCTAAAACCATCATGAAAATCTATAAAAATTTAGGGGATAAAAATAATGTTAATCTATTCTTTATCTTCTTTGGATAATTTTTTCACAAATTGAAGATCTTCAGAAAAAAGAATTTTCATGTAAGGTCCACATACATTCAAAAGAACTAATGCACCTTTTTGGAAATTAGTTGGAGTCCTATAAAACATACAATCATCACTTAAGAAAAATAAATTAAGATAGACTCAGTTTACCTCGTCTTCTCCAAGTCACTCTTAGCTAGGGTTTATCTAAGATTTCAAACCACTTTACCTTGTTAATGATCATTCATAAAAATGTGAACATAAAACTACCTCATTATTTTTTATGATACCTTCATAACTAACCAAATAAGTTATTAAAAATATCTCATGTCCCCATGCAAAGCATACAGTTCATAATGAACATTAGAAGGTCCACTTTTTCTTTAAAAACACACTGTAAAACACCCAATTTTTCCAATACTGATGTATCTTAAAAAAATATATTCATAATAACATAAAACTTGTCATTAAGAATAATAACAACATCCTCTAACTTTCCATACTCACCACATAGCCCAAATACATTTGAAACGCTCTAGTTAGTAAGACATACCTTTGTTATCTATCATGTTTCTCACCTGCTTACTTCCCAAGGACCCTGAAACACCACCAAACCTCTGAGGACTAACTTGAAACTCACCATACACCTTAGATACACTGTCACCATGTCAATATAGTATTCCAAAAATACTAGTAAGCTTCAAAACTCATACCTCCATCTCATTTTGCATGCTCTAAGACTAGGAATAGGCTTGTAATGACCTGACTCAATACATATAACCCATGAACTAACCTTTCTGAACTCATTAAGACTCATGTACACTTGTAACACTCCTTATGGACCATGAATGACCTCAATACAACCTTCACAAAACTTGGGAGGACACAAACCATGACTAGGCCCACTCAACCATGCATGAGGATGTCCTAAAACACCACCAAACATGACACTACCAATCAAAATTCATGTTTAACACCTAAATAACACCTCATAGAGACTCATACAACAACATGAGACTATTTTACATCAATGTACTTGACATCAATGACAACAAAAACACACAACGGCCAACAATCTCCCCCTTTGTCATTGATGGCAACCATCTTCAGAAACATTGATGGCACCCAACAAGAACAACACCTACTTAACTCATTACCATGTTTATGATGCCTCTCAGCCCCTTAGACATCTATGAAAAAGGATACAATGACAATACTACATGGAAAATAACAATCAATAATGATAATAATATAAAACACCACTTATTTGACTCAGAAAGCTCCCCCTGGGACTGGAATCTCTCCTTTTTGACTCCTTCAACAACATATGAAGATATTATGGCCCTAATGAATCATGAAAAAAAACTCCCCCTGAACATTTTATCCTTTATTTTGTCTTCATTGTTGCTCAAACATCACATTTTATAATTGTTTCAAGCTCAATAACACCAACTCTACCTTCATAGTTGTCAAACACTTTCTTTAGGACCATATGCCCTTAATCTCATCTTCAGTGCCTTTTAACCAAGTTCTCTAAGGTTTATAAGCCAACATACCTCATGATAATTATTCACATTACTCCTCCTATAATCATTGCATCCATCTCTAACTAAAAAAGCAAAATTTTGAATTCATACCTTGTCCAATTTTCTTGAATCTTCATCATGAAAATATACCAGGTCCTAAACATTATTTTCAGAGAGATCTGCCACTTTTCATAACAATATGCATGTTTGATCATATAGAATCTCCCCCTACAACTAATGATCAAATACTCTATCTTGAGTCTTTCCTCACAAAATATCTAGTCACCATTCCACTTAATCAAGAGACTAATTATCCTCCCCTTTTCATGAAAATTCATCTCATACCTATACCTCTTCATTTTACACAACTACACAACTCATATATTTCCTTGACAAGATATAATACAAGTGAAACAACTATATAACTCCACATATCAAAGAACATTTATTCTCCCTTAATACATTTACTCAAACAAGATCATCACAAACTTGTAGTCTCATACTTACAAGATTAGACCTTATTCACTTATACTCTACCTCCTACATCATAAATTTATTTATGAGACAACATGTAGACTTTTTTATACCACAACATCATTTGTCAAAAATATAAACCATACATACCTACACCAGACCTAGGACAAGATTTATTTGACATGATTCATGGATTGTAACAAAGAAAACCCTATCTTGAAGCATCCTATCACAAGTTAATTCTTCCAATGAATCAGATCTACCATACCATCGAAAGTCAGATCTTCAACAAGTACTAAATCTTCAAACATATTTTTCCTTTAATAGTTATTAAGTATGCCTCCTAAAGATGCATGATAGACAATCTTTAAGATCACTAGTTCCACTTGAAATTAATAACATTTTATAACTATTTGAGATTACTCCTTCACTTACCCAGTAGAGATGATGCACTTTAGACATTTGACAACTATAGCTCACTATAGAAATCACTGTCATAGTCTTATCAGTTGGAAAACTCATTTTATGAACACGTCATACCATGATAGTCTCAAGAAAACTATAATACCTTGATATTTTTATTCTTTCTTATTCATGACATACCTTTTTTCATGACTCGGGCCACTTGAATACATTGTTAATTAAGTACTTTAACCACAAATTCATATGGGGCATCTCTTACACACACGATACAACACTTTTAGAGACATAGTTCATTAAGAACTCAAAAGATATACAAAATACAAATGCATATGTAGCCAAATACCTATTGTATCCCTTCTCATGGCATTATAAAACTTGAAGGCCTTGTCAAATTTTTGAAATAAATCTAAGATACACTAAACCTATGTATCATATGTTGTATCCTTTAAATACACATCATTTTTATCTCCTCGGTACTTCCTTATGCTACAAACATGTATTTTAGTTCTCTTTAGCCTTCAAAGACTTAACAATCTCATATCATCATCATGCACTCTTATTGAGATGTGAATTACTATGATGATATCATGAACATGTGTATTCATTTTTCAATCCCTTAGAATAAACTTATAATCCCTTGTGCGTCATCCTATCACCCAGTAGGCGTTGGGTGCTCACCCAAGGCGCACGTGGGTGTTGAGCCCCTCTTTTATGTGAGCATTGCAAGAAGATGTTGTCATTGATGAAAAATTAAGTGTAGAAAATTAAATGATCATGCATACATTTTGAAAGCATAGGATGAGTCATTTACACCAACATACCCATTCATATAATAAAAGAAACATCATACAGATAGTAGATTTGATCCATAACATAAATAAAAAGGCACTAGGGTTTACACCCATGAACATTATATTTAGAACAGAACCATATATTCATATTGATCATAGTCCAGTAACCACATTACATTCACAAGAGTCATAATAGACCAATATAGAGATCTAACTCAGGTATTAATAGTTATAGCTAAAAAAATTAGCAAACCCATCCCCCTAGATATGTTAACATTCCTACAGTCCTCTAATGAGAACCCCAATCCTTAGAACCTCTTATTATTTATGCAGATCTTTTCCTCTCATCCTTTCTATGATGATCCTAAATATTCCCCTCATTGACCCATATGGTGAATGCTCTCTCCAAAATGGTCATCTCCCTTTTCTTCTACCCGAGCATCTCTATAAATAGGTTTATCACCCACAGTCATGCCTTACTTTAGGAGTAGATCGGTTGCCAATTTTCAAGGTGGTCCTCCAATGGAGCATGATTCTTTTGATTCGATCTCTCCACTTTCTATAATTATGTCTTTTGGAGATGTAATTCCTTCATCCAGTTTCTGATCGAGCCTCTCAAGGTGGTGATGGATTTTGACTTCTTCTCTACCTCAGCAAGGATCTTATCCCACTCTGCCATGTTTCCTTTATTATTCTCCTGAAAATCCTTGAGGTTTTCCTCATGCGTAGCAACTAGAATACTTGTTACTCTATCCCTATCAATGTATTATCATAAGAGGCTTTAGTTATCTATGCAGTGGATTTTACAGAGGTGAGGAGCTTGGTGTACTAAGAGACTATCTCCAAAACCTTCTACTTTTCCTCTTTCTCTTGGTGCACCAGTGCTTCCTCAGCTGATTCTAATGTGAGTGGCTATATTTCCATTGTAAGGATGTTAGTTAAATATTCCAGGCATTGCAAGGTCAATTCGTATTTTTTCTTGGGCGGTGCTAGGTATGGATGCTTCAATACAATAACAACTGTAATCATATCAATTTTCTTATATACCTTGAGCACCTTTTCCTTTTCCTTCCTCATCTCTCTCCTTAATTGTGTGCTAATCAAATTTTCTTGCTTTAGACCCTTGATCTTTCCAATGAGCTCTTCCTTTTTATTTTCCAATTCCCCATATAGGAAGCTCACCATGTCATTCCTTCTAAAGAGTCTTTCCTCAACCTCGACTAAAAACTTGTTGAGTGCATTACAGACTTGCTCATCAAATTTTTTTTGTGCATTTACTAGCAGGTTTATTCCTTTGGTCCTCAGCACCCCGTGGTTAACATATAACTCAGGCTAGTCGACATGGGACTCAAATGCCAAACATAGCATTTTCCTAGTTTTTGGGTACACACCTTCTTCTTTGAATGAATACATTGCCAGGAGTTGGTCTATAGGCACAGTTCTTTAGAACCATACACGCGGTACCTTATTTATATCATGGATATAACCCATTACCTATCCCTATGCTACTACCATGCTCTTTCCCCCTCTGTGTGTTGCCTTCGGAAAGCTCACTGCTATGCTGGGATCTCTACCCATGCTTCCATACTCCTTACCTACACTTTCATCCTCTATTTACTTGAGTATTTCATCAGTGCTCCAATCCACTTCTTGCTCCACTAACTTCTCTCTTATGTCCACTACTTCTCTCTCTGTGGCCTCTTCTATCTGCTCCTTGGTGAGGCTGGGGGTCCTCTGATGCTTAGAATTTACTTCTTCACTCTCCAATTTTCCTTGAGTGGCTTCTTATTCTCCACCCTTCCCCTCACTTCTTTCTTCCTTTGATTCATGTACATTGTACATGGGATGGTCTTGAACCTCCTCATCCTTGCCATTGTCTCTTTCACCCATGTAGGCCTCCAAGCTCTCTGTCACCTCCGATTCTTCCTTCCCCACAACCTTATAATTCTTCTTAACTGGGGATTCATCTTCTTCCTCAGCAGGTGATTCCTTTCTAAGAGAATATTATTGTTCTAGAACCCATACCTCATGTTTATTTTCCTTCTCCTCGATGAGAGACTTCTTCCTGGGTGTGTATGTGCTTGGCTTCACACCTAAGTCTGACATGCCCATAGATTGTGTTGTCTGCACACTTAATGATTTCTTCTCTGGGGCCTCTTTCTCCAGGGTCTCTTCCCTTTCCCTCTTCTTTGGCACTTCATTCTTCCTACTAGTGGGATCTTATGGGATGTATACATCATTCTCCAAGTAATTACTCTTTTCATACTTGGGCCTAATACACAAGTATACTCTTGTTGTGGTCCTTCCAGCAATTGGCAGACATACTTCTCCACATAAACATGCTTCTTGGGGTATTGAGCTTTATCCATAAGTCACGATGGTCCTGGTCCACCCTGCTAAGGTCAAACCTTATTATTTTAGCATCCTTGAAGCGGTTAACCCCTGATTGTAAATACTGTGTAGTGAAAGAGAAAGGAAATTTGCACCATGGACTCTTAGTCCCATCTGATAGAGTGAACCTGCCAATGTAGAAATGTTGATAGATAGAAAACATATCTTCTCCATTTACTAGTGTTGGAAACTATTCTAGCATCCTCCACTTAGCCCTGAATTCTTTGTGCATTCACTTATACAATTTCTCAAGGTGCACCTTCTGGGTGGACGTCATGGTGTCACATGTGTATTTTTCAAACCCTTTCATGGGGGAGGGATCTTCATCTAGATACTCCCATGTTAACTTCTCTATCTCATCAGGAAATCCAATTTCTAAGAAGATGGTGGTGAGAAGAACATTATCAAACATTATCTTCTCTCTTTATTGTGTAATACTAATGATCTCTTCCACATTATAGGCAGATAAGTTATAGATGGTCCCTTCTAAAATTTTTCGGCATACATTCAACCATGCCTTGTTTATTTGTGTCCACCTCTCTTGACCATTCATCTTGGTTACTAGGTGCACGACCATCCTCATAATGGGGTTGGAGATATTAGGGATGTCAAAGTAGTGAGACCCCTGTTGTATATATCTTCCCCCCGGGTAGATATAGATAAGCGGAAGAATATGGAAACCAAAGAAATTCAAACCTCAACCCAAGGCGCACGAAAATGGCGCACAGAAATGAGTGTTGACATGCAAATGAATGTGCCCTTGGCACACAAAAAGGGTTGTCGACAGCAAAATGGATGCGCCCATGGCACACAGAAGAGGCGCACAGAAATGAGTTTCGACATAAGAAATAATGCGCCCTTGGCGCACAGAAGAAGATGTCAACATAGAAATAGACGCACCCTTGGCACACAGAAAGGAATGTTGACACGGAAAAAGTTGTGCCCTTGGCGCAGGTAAAGTGGCGCACGTAAACATGTGTCGACACAAACATATTTGCGCCTTTGGCGCACAGAAAAGAGTGTTGACATGCAAATGAATGCGCCTTTGGCGCACAAAAAGGGTTGTCGACACAAAAATATTTGCGCCTTTGGTGCACGAAAAGGATTTTCAACATGCATATGGATGCGCCAAGGCGCACCTTCATGAGGCGCAACATTCTGAGTGCTGACAGGAAGCAGACCCTGACCCAGATATTCAGATGGCCATAACTTTTGACTGGGAACTTCGATTCACACAAGGTTGGACTTTTCGGAAAGCCTACGGTGTCCTCTACCTAACTACAACTAGATATCTTTAATTGGGTGGGAACAAGTTCTTAAAAATGCAAAATACACTTTTCCACTTTTGGGGTTTGATATGGTCCTCACCTACCACCATAATGAGATGAATTAAATACAACCTGAGGTGGTTGGGGTAGATTTGGACTTTCTCTCTCTTCTCTCTCTCATTCTTCCTATAAATTGTAAGGAGGGGCTTCTTTCTAAAGGTTGGACATTCTTGTTTTGGCCCCTCCCGTTCTTCTCTTTGGCAGGTAGAGTTGTGGAGCTCAAACCTCCCATATGAAACTGTAATGCACCTTTGCCTCTGGGCATTTTTGCAGTGTATTGTATCAACCTTCAGAGCAAATAAATGCATGACTGTGGATGTTTCTCAACCCTCTATGTGTTTCATTTTGCATCCTCCTGATCTTTCACTGTGAATATGTTTATCTGTGCATGATTTTGCATTGCATTTCTGTGGTCTGTGTTTAATTGGAAAAACGTATGTTCTTCATTCCTCGGTGCATCACCTCCTTAGCTTAGGTTTTTTTTTATGCATTTTTCTCTCCCTGTCTCCTTGGTAGTTAGATTAGGTTTTAGTAGACTCTTTGCATTTTATTGGTGCATCTGAACAGAGGAATAGGAGCTGGCCTTCATCCGGAGAGATTTTCCGATTTCGCAAGGTCCCACACTTGGGAAAAGCTCCATGTTGTGCAATCGCACTGAGATTCTCAACCCATCGAGTTGCAAAGTCCCAGGGGTGTTGTGATTCGACACCAATATTTTTGGCACGCCCGATGGGACCAAGAGGTCATTCCATAGATTTGAAGGAGTTTTCATGAAATTCGGACCAAAAAATTGCAGGTTTTACAATTCCAGATTTTTCACCTTCCAGGCTGAACTTTGAAATTGATTTTCAAGGACTTAACTTGCTCAAAACAAGTCAAAATTTCATCAGTTGATAGATCGGGGGGTAATCTTCAAAAGGGTATTCCTAGAATTTTGATATTTTGACTTTCAAAATTTCATGGTTTTTTTGAATTTCGAATTTCAGGTTTTCAGAAATCTGGCGTTTTTTGGGTTTTCGGGACTGTCATTCCAAATCAAATTCCAAACCCTAAAATCTCAAATGTGCAGGTCTTTTAAAAAAAATTTGTGTTTAAATATTATCAGGTTTTGGTGTGTAACTTGGCAAAATCTAGTCTTTTGAGGCTTGTTCTCTAACACATCTGGCGACTCCGAAGGGATAGAATTTAGTGGTGTAGCAGCACAAGTTGCCTAGGCACATGAGAAGAATTCGAACCAGGTCCAATACTCAAGAAGAAGGGCTATTTTTCCACTTGCAACTATCACCAGGCAGAGGAAGGAGAGGAAGAAGACCACAAAGATCACCATCTCCTCCTAACAGCACTTTTTCTACACCTCCACCTGGTAGGCCTTTTCTCGCATCAACCAGGGTTCTTAGGCCAATCATAATGGCGCATCTACCACCGAATCCCTTTGTAAATTTTACGGGCAGTAATCCACTTTCCCTAAATTCTTAGAATCAAATTCCAGTTGCAGCGCTAAAGAATATCCCCTACTTCACAGGTGAAAATCATACTACTCCTATTGATCACATCCAGGATATTGCTAATGTATGCGTGATCCATGAAATAAATGAAATGGATGTTGCAGTCAAGCTGTTGGCTTCATCTTTCAAAGGCAAGGCCTTACAATGGTTTAGGAGCCTTACAGCAGGGTCTATTACGAATTGGAACCAACTTTGTTCTGCTCTTTGCAGCCAATTCGGGGAGAGGGCGGACAATTTATCCCTGTTGGAACAGCTGACAACAATCAAAAGGGCTCCTAATGAACAAATGGAAGACTTCAACTTCAGGTTCCAACGGACATGGGACAGGATCCCAATAGCTATTAGAACAACTGCCAAAGGAGCATTCCTTTATTTCTTAAAGGCTATAAATTCAGACATAGCCATGATGATCCAATCAATGGGAGGAACAACGCTGCCAGGGTCCTATGACATAGCGATCAGAGCAGAGAACTGTTTGATCCAAGCCGGAAAGCTTGCACCAAGGCCACCAATGCCTCTCTATCCAGACATGGGAAATCCTACAACCAGTCAAGCACCAGAGTTGAATCCCATTCCAACTCCTAGGAATCAAAGCAATAATGAGGCGTCGAATTCTTCAAATACTTCAAAGGAATTGCAGGAGGTTATGAAACAGCTACAGAACCTTGGAAATGAGCTTGTGACTATCAAAAGACAGCAAGCTCAAAGTGCTAGACCATATCAGCCTCAAGCACAGTACCAAGCTAGGCCCCCATACCAACAAAATAGACCACCACCTCAGGCTGCGAACCAAAGCCAAGGACAACCTCAAGCTGCCAGGCCATTTCGGCTGTATGACCCAAATGCAACGACATCCTCGACAGCCTTGGTCCCGACACAAAATAACATGGCATAGGAGTACGACTGGTGTTACCCTTGCAATCTACCTCACAATCAGTCAGCATGTTTCAATGGTGCACTGAATCAGGCCTTGATGGTGCAAACCATTGGTGTGCCTCAAGAACCAAGCCAAGAAGGGAATCCGCAGCAAGAAACACAACAAGAGGGACCTCCGACAGAAACCACATTGGAAAATTAGCAAACGGAAGACTTCTGTGGAGTTAACCAACAGCCTTTTCAAGGCGTGGCTGCCAACACACGGTCAAAGAAGAGAAGCATAGTAGAGGAATAACCACCTAATCCAGTTGTTCCTCAACCTGCTCTTACACAACAAGGGGCCAGCAGACCAAATGCAGCCCCAAATGTGCAAAACCAAACTAAGGTACCTATTGCAGCAACACATGCACCCGTTCAAGCTCCAGAAAAGCTTGCACCAAGTAAGGGGCAGCAAAAGGACAGTTCATCCCCCTTCAACATCATCGATCAAATGAAGAAGACACATGTGAACATTTCCATGTGGGAATCATTGGCGATCCCAGGGCAACGAGATTTTTTGCAATCTGCAATGGCTAATTGGTCTACCACAAATGTATCAAACCAAGGACATGAGAAAGTTCTCACTAATGCAGTGCAACATGATGGGGGCCAAACAAGGAAAAATTTGAAGCCTCCACCATTCTATGTTTCATTGATTGTTGGAAACCACTTGGTACACAACTGCATGATAGATTTAGGAGCAAGTAGTTCAGTGATGCCAAAGCAAATAGCAGATCAACTGGGTCTGAAGTACGAGCCAGTGCTGAAAGGAGTAGTGCAACTAGATGGAACAGTAGTGGGAACAGTTGGGGTCATCAAGGGGTTAAGCCTAACACTACATTCATGTCCTAATGTTACAGTCTTGCAAGATGTGTCTGTAATTGACCTCCCGCCACTCTTTGTGTTGTGTCTATCAAGGGACTTCACTGCAAAGATCGATGGATATTTATCTGCAGATTGGTCACACATGATCTTTAGGACAAGGTATGGAGCTAAAGCAACAATCAGATCAGAATCGATTGCCAATTTTCATATTGAGCCTTATATACCAGGCCCTATCAATGAAAATTGCTCAGCTTTTGATCAGGAGGAGTGTTCAAGTGATCTAGAAGCAGGTAATAAGGTTGAGGGAATTCCTGATTTGACTTTAGATGAATGGGCAAACAAAAGTCATGAATTTGACCCATACAAGGAAATTGAAGAATCTGAGTTGGGCATGTATTGTATACACGAGGAAAATTCACTCATTCCTGACATCATTCAGCCTGAACAAAAGGATGAAAACAAAGTTTGGAAATTATTCTTCGATGGTTCGAGAAGCAGGCAAGGTGCTGGAGGTGGTGCAGTGTTGATTTCACCACAAGACATCAAATATTATTCAGCTTTTCATTTCCAGTTTTCTTGTTCGAACAACACAGCTGAATATGAGGCCTTGATTCATGGACTTCATTGGGCCAGGAAAAAGGGCATAAAGAACTTGCAAGTGTTTGGAGATAGCGAGCTAATCGTCAACCAAGTTAGGGGACAACATGCTACAAAGAACAACCTGCTGAAGAACTACAAGAATAGGGTATGGGACCTCATTGAGGATTTTGAAGCTTTCAGCATTGTGTCCATACCCAGGAAGAAAAATGAAGCCGCAGATAGACTCGCAGCAATTGGAGTGACGTTTGATGTCGTTGACAACACCAGAAGAGAAAAAACGCAGCCACATATTCATGTAGTTGTGAGGCCAGCAGTTCCAGATAATAACACAAGCTGGCAGGTGTTTGAGAATGATCAACAGATCGTCAATTTCTTGCAAGAAGAGGCTGAATTCTTAGCTAGAAATTAGGACAGACTAGAGCAGCAGTACGGGGATCAAGTAGTGCAGTTGCGGAAAAACAAGCTTCCTAAGGGTTTAGTAACATTGGAGTCTATCTTCAACCCTAATGACCAGTTCCGTAAGGAAAAGGCTAATATACAGGTCAAGAGAGAAGATTCAGAGCCCATTCTAGTTGGGGATGGCAAAACACTTCAAATTGGGTAAAGTGGCCACTGAGCAGGAGAAATCAGATTTCATACAACTTTGCCAAGAATTTCCAGATGTCTTCGCTTGGAGCTATGAATACTTAAGAGGTTTCGATCCGAAGTTGGCACAACATACCATAGAATTGGATCCAGATGCTAAGCCCATCAGGCAGAAGCAGAGACCATTCAACCCTCACATTGAGCCTCTAATGAAGAAAGAGCTAAATAAGCTAATAGAGGCAAGCATTATATTTCCGATCAAGCACTCAAGCTGGGTTGCAAACTTGGTTCCGGTCAGAAAGAAGAGCGGAGAAATCAGGTTGTGTGTGGACTTCCGAGACCTCAACAGGGCATCTCTTAAAGACCATTACCCACTTCCTTCAATGGAACAAATATTGCAAGTAGTATCCGGTTCAGAGAGGTTCTCTCTCCTAGAGGGCTACTCAGGGTATAATCAGGTAATGGTGAAAGAAGATGACCAGTTCAAGACAGCTTTCACCACCAAATGGGGCACCTATGCCTACAAGAAGATGCCCTTTGGGCTATCAAATGCTGGAGGCCACTTTCCAAAGGGCGATGGATATGGCATTCAAGGGGTTGATCAATAAAATAGTTTTGATATATCTCGACGACATCACTGTAGTCTCAAAAAAATGCAGCGGATCACCCTCTGTCATTTGAGGCAAGTATTTCAGAAATGTAGAAGATTTGGGGTATCATTGAATCCCAAAAAATGCATATTCTTGGCTCACGAGGGAAAACTTCTAGGCCATATTGTTTCAAAGGAGGGGGTTGGCGATTGACCCAGAAAGAGTTGAAGTAATTCAAGCATTGCCATTGCCAAGTCACAAGAAGGCTCTTCAAAGCTTCTTGGGAAGGATCATTTTGTCCGCAGGTTTGTTCCAAACTTTGCAGCTCTTGCGAAGCCAATACACTGATGTTAAAGAAGAGCATGGCATTTAAGTGGACATCTGAAGGCAAGGCAAGTTTTGAGGCAATAAAAGAGGCTATATCTCAAGCCCCAACTCTCGTCAATCCATACTTCTCTAAGGAATTCATGCTATATGCCTTTGGTGGTGGAGACACAATTTCTGCAATCCTGGTACAACAAAACAAAGAAGGTATAGAACAACCAGTTGCTTTCTTCAGTCAAATCTTGGAGGAATATGAAACTAGGTACTCTTTCATTGAAAAGCATGTCCTTGCGGTAATCAGAAGCTTAAAGAAATTCAAGCACCTAGTCTCAAACAACAAGATCCAATTATTAGTCTCTCATGCGGGAGTCAAGGACTTCCTTCTAAACAAGGATCTGAAATGAGAAACGTGCAGGATGGATAACTCGTGTCATGGAATATGACATCGAGATCAAGGGTCACCAAACTAGTACGTGGGAAGGGACTATGTGAGCAGCTAGCCTTGAGTCAGAAAGTTGAAGCTGGTGATGAAAAGGAGACTACCTTGGTACTACAGGATGATCAAGAACAAGAAAATGATGACGTGCCTACTCCTTGTTGGACTCAAAATATGATACACTTCCTACAGACAGGCCTATGCCCTCCAAAAATGGAGCAAAGCAAAGAGGAGATACTTCAGATTACAAGCCATTCCATATGTGCTTGTTGGATGGTGTGTTTGTTTAAGAAAGACATCAATGGATTTCTATTGAGGGTGCATTGGGATAAGTCAAATTGAGAGGGTGTTACGAGATTTTCATGATGGAGATTCTGGAGGACATTTTGCCCCACGAGTAACAGCTCTCAAAATAATGAAGGCAGGGTATTATTGGCCGACAGTCCTTTAGTGACTGCTATACATGGATAAGAAAGTGCAAGAAATGGTGCACTCTTCATAGGCAAAGAAAGACAAGCAGCACTTCCATTGCACCCAATTCTGGTTGACCACCATTTATGCAATGGGGATTGGACTTCGTCGGGGTCATTAATCCAAACTCAAGCCAAGGCCACAAGTGGGATTCTCACGGGCAAAACAGACTATTTCACCAAGTGGACTGAAAGCATAGCGGGCCTCAAGGAAGCAAATGAGTCTAACATACTAGACTTTTATGAAGGAATAGTGACCAGGTTTGGTGTGTCATCCACGATCAAGATCAGACATGCAGTGGCATTTATAGGTTCCAACAGTACAGAATGGGCTGTTAAGAATGGAATCTACTTGAGCACCTCTTCAAATTATTACGCACAGGGTAAGGGACAGGCAAGTCCATAAACAAAAATTTGCTAAGAATCAATCAGAGACTCCTGGATGAAAATCAAAGAACATGGCATATACAAAGCTAAAATCAGTACTATGGGCTGACAGAATAACACCAAAGAGGTCTACATGGAATTCTCCCTACAAGCTAATCTATGGGAAGGAGGCAGTATTGCCCATAGCATTAGAACGCCTGCATTGGAGTCATGAGGCAGTTGGAGTTAGCTGAGTTCGAACCAATGGAGGCTAGGTAGGCAGAGGTTGAGTGGAATTGGAAGAAATTAAGAGAACATGCAGTTCAGACGATCGAAAAGGATCAGGCCAGTAAAAGATGGTTTGGATAAGAAGGCAAAGAGCAATAGACCTTCCAGGAAGGGGATCTAGTTCTAACATGTGGTATGCATATCTGCAAGACCAGGAAAGCATTCCAAGTTTGACGCCATTTGGAGTGGCCCCTATATGGTCCGGGGGTGCAAGAGTAGGCAATGCCTTCCAATTATCTACAGTTGAACGGGAGAAGGAACTTTCGATTCCGGTCAACGGAATCTATCTTAAACATTGCTACTGAGAAAGAGGAAAATTTCTACCCTTGTAAATATTAGCTTAGATTTCAATTCTTCTAAGGTGCGTTTGCACATTGTCTTGTTGTAGTTAGGTTTCAGTTTCCCTAAGTGCTTTGGCACAGGTTTCATTGCTCTCAGGTTGTTCTATAGTTCAAAAAAGTGTTGTCGGAGAAGGAGTTGCGGTTTTAGGCTCGTGATCAGAGATCAGTTGTTTCAAGTATTGCTTATGACTCCATTCCAATGAGTTCTAAGAAGGGCCACTGATAGTCTACCTAGCAGGTAGGTGATCCATTGAGTCGCCAAATTGTTGTATATATCTTCCCCCGAGTAGATATAGACAAGCGGAAGAATATGGAACCAAGAAATTCAAACCTCAGCCCAAGGCGCACGGAAATGGCGCACAGAATGAGTGTTGACATGCAAATGAATGCGCCCTTGGCGCACAAAAAGGGTTGTCGACAAGCAAAATGGATCACCCCTGGCGCAAGAAGAGCACGCAGAAATGATGTCGACATAAAGAAATAATTAAGGCCGCCCTTGGCACCCGGAAATTCGCACAACATAGGATGTTGACACAAATGTAAATGCTCCCTTGGGCTCAGGAAAAGTGGCGCAACTAAACATGTGTCGACACAAACATATTTGCGCCTTTGGCTTCACAAAAAGAGTGTTGACAATGCAATGAATGCGCCTTTGGCGCAAAAAAGGGTTTCCGACACAAACATATTTTGTGCCGTTGGTGCAAAACGAAATTATTTTCAACATGCATATGGATGCCCCCCCAAACCAAAGCCCCGCACCTTCCGGAGGCGCAACATTCTTAGGTGCTGACAGGAAGTCAGACCCTGACCCAGATATTCAGATGGCCATAACGTTTGACTGGGAACCTCCCGATTCACCAAGGTTGGCCTTTTTCGAAGCTACGGCATCCTCTACCTAAATACAACTGTATTATCTTAATTGGGTGTGAACACGTTCTTAAAACTGCAAATACAGTTTGGTCACTTTGGGGTTTGAAGTTCTGTCCTCACCTACCACCAAATGGAGATGAATTAAATACAACTGAGGTTGGTTGGGGGTAGATTTGGACTTTCTCTCTCTTCTCTCTCTCAATTCTTCTATAAATTGTAAGGATGGGCTTCTTTCTAAAGGTGGAAATTCTTGTTTTGGCCCCTCCTTCTTCTCTTTGGCAGGTAGAGTTGTGGAGCTCAAACCTCCCATCTGAAAACTTTTAATGCCCCTTTGCCTTTGGCATTTTTGCAGTGTATTGTATCACCTTCAGAGCAAATAAATGCATGAATTTGGATTTTTCCACCCTCTATTGTTTTCATTTTGCAGTCCTCCCTGATCTTCACTGTGAATATTATTCAGCTTGTCATTTCCCAGTTTTCTTGTTTTCGACAACACGCTGAATAGAAGGCCTTGATTCATGGACTTCATTGGGCCAGGAAAAGGGGCATAAAGAACTTGCAGGTGTTTGGAGATAGCAAGCTAATCGTCAACCAAGTTAGGGGACAACATGCCACAAAGAATGACCTGCTAAAGAGCTACAAAAAATAGGGTATGGGACCTCATTGAGGATTTTGAAGCTTTCAGCATTGTGTCCATACCCAGGAAGAAAAATGAAGCCGCAGATAGGCTCGTAGCAGTTGGAGCAACGTTTGATGTCGTTTGACAACATCAGAAGGGGAAAAACACAGCCACATATCCATGTGAGTTGTGAGGCCAGCAGTTCCAGATAATAACACAAGCTGGCAGGTGTTTGAGAACGATCAACAGATCGTCAATTTCTTACAAGAAGAGGCTGAATTCTCAGCTAGGAATCAGGACAGATTAGAGCAGCAGTATGGGGATCAGGGTAGTGCAGCTGCAGAACAAACAAGCTTCTTAAGGGTTTAGTAACATTGGAGTCTATCTTCAACCCTAACGACCAGTTTCGTAAGGAAAAGGCAAACATACAGGTCAAGAGAGAAGATTCAAAGCCCAATTCTGGTTGGGGAAGGCAAAACACTTCAAATTGGCAAAGTGGCCACTGAACAGGAGAAATCAGATTTCATACAACTTTGCCAAGAATTTCCAGATGTCTTCGCTTAGAGCTATGAAGACTTAAGAGGATTCGATCCAAATTTGGCACAACATACCATAGAATTGGATCCAGATGCTAAGCCCGTTAGGCAGAAGCAGAGACCAGTCAACCCTCACATGGAGCCTCTAATGAAGAAAGAGCTAAATAAGCTGATAGAGGCAAGCATTATATTTCCGATCAAGCACTCAAGCTGGGTTGCAAACTTGGTTCCGGTCAGGAAGAAGAGGCGGAGAAATCAGGTTGTGTGTAGATTTCCGAGACCTCAACAAGGCATCTCTCAAAGATCATTACCAACTTCCTTCAATGGAACAAATATTGCAAGTAGTATCCGGTTCAGAGAGATTCTCTCTCCTAGATGGCTACTCAGGGTATAATCAGGTGATGGTGAAAGAAGGTGACCAATTCAAGACGGCTTTCACCACCAAATGGGGGCACCTATGCCTACAAGAAGATGCCATTTGGGCTATCAAATGCTGGGGCCACTTTCCAAAGGGCAATGGATATGGCATTCAGGGGGTTGATCAATAAAATAGTTTTGATATATCTTGACGACATCACTGTATTCTCAAAAAATGCAGCGGATCACCTCTATCATTTGAGGCAAGTATTTCAGAGGTGTAGAAGATTTGGGGGTATCATTGAATCCCAAAAAATGCATATTCTTGGCTCACGAGGGAAAACTTCTAGGCCATATTGTTTCAAAGGAGGGGGTTGACAATTGACCCAGAAAGAGTTGAAGCAATTCAAGCATTGCCATTGCCAAATCACAAGAAGGCTCTTCAAAGCTTCTTAGGAAGGATCAATTTCGTCCGCAGGTTTGTTCCAAATTTTGTAGCTCTTGCGTAAAACCAATAACACTGATGTTAAAGAAGAGCATGGCATTTAAGTGGACATCTGAAGGCAAGGAAAGTTTTAAGGCAATAAAAGAGGCTATATCTCAAGCCCCAACTCTCATCAATCCAGACTTCTCTAAGGATTTCATGTTATATGCCTTTGGTGGTGGGGACACGATTTCTGCAATCCTGGTACAACAAAACAAAGAAGGATATAGAACAACCAGTTGCTTTATTCAGTCAAGGCTTGGAGGAATACGAAACTAGGTACTCTTTCATTGAAAAGCATGTCCTTGCTGTAATCAGAAGCTTAAAGAAATTCAAGCACCTAGTCTCAAACAACAAGATCCAATTATTAGTCTCTCATGCGGGAGTCAAGGACTTCCTTCTAAACAAGGATCTGAATGAGAAACGTGCAGGATGGATAACTCGTGTCATGGAATATGACATCGAGATCAAGGTCACCAAACTAGTACGTGGGAAGGGACTATGTGAGCAGCTAGCCTTGGGTCAACAAGTTGAAGCTGGTGATGAAAAGGAGACTACCTTGGTACTACATGATGATCAAGAACAAGAAAATGATGACGTGCCTACTCCTTGTTGGACTCAGAATATGATACACTTCCTACAGACAGGCCTATGCCCTCCAGAAATGAGCAAAGCAAAGAGGAGATACTTCAGATTACAAGCCATTCCATATGTGCTTGTTGATGGTGTTTTGTTTAAGAAAGACATCAATGGAGTTCTATTGAGGTGCATTGGGATAAGTCAAATTGAGAGGGTGTTACGAGATTTTCACGATGGAGATTCTGGAGGACATTTTGCCCCACGAGTAACAGCTCTCAAGATAATGAAGGCAGGGTATTATTGGCCGACAATCTTCAGTGACTGCTATACATGGATAAGAAAGTGCAAGAAATGTGCACTCTTCACAGGCAAAGAAAGACAAGCAGCACTTCCATTGCACCCAATTCTGGTTGACCAATCATTTATGTAATGGGGATTGGACTTCGTCGGGGTCATCAATCCAAACTCAAGCCAAGGCCACAAGTGGATTCTCACGGCAACGGACTATTTCACCAAGTGGACTGAAGCAGTAGCGCTCAAGGAAGCAAATGAGTCTAACATACTAGACTTTTATGAAGGAATAGTGACCAGGTTCGGTGTGCCGGCCACTATCATATCAGATAATGCATTGGCATTCATAGGTTCCAAGATTACAGAATGGGCTGTCAAGAATGGAATCTATTTGAGCACCTCTTCAAATTATTACCCGCAAGGTAATGGACAGGCAGAGTCCACGAACAAGAATTTGTTAAGAATCATCAGAGAGGACTCTAGATGAAAACCAAAGGACATGGCATACCAAGCTAAAATCAGCATTATGGGCTGACAGGATAACGCCAAAGAGATCTACATGGTAATTCTCCCTACAAGTTGGTATATGGGAAAGAGGCAGTGTTGCCTATATCATTAGAATTGCCAGCATTGGAGCTCATGAAGCAGTTGGAGTTAGTCTGAGTTCAAACCAATGGAGGCTAGGTATGCAGAGTTGATGGAATTGGAAGAAATAAGAGAACATGCAGTTCAGGCGATTGAAAAGGATCAGGCCTTAGTAAAAAGATGGTTTGATAAGAAAGCGAGAGCAAGGACCTTCCAGGAAGGAGACCTAGTTCTGAAATGGGATGCAGATCGGGAAAAGACCAGGAAGGCATTCCAAGTTTGATGCCATTTGGAGTGGCCCCTACATGGTCACAGGATGTAAGAATAGTAATGCCTTCCGATTGTCTACTTTGGATGGAGGAGAAATCCCGATTCCGGTTAACGGAATCTATCTTAAACATTGCTACTGAAAAGAGAAAAGGTTCTACCCTTGTAAATATTAGCCTAGATTTAAATTCCTCTAAGTGCGTATGCACATTGTCTTGTGGTAGTTAGGTTTTTGTTTCCCTAAGTGCTTCGGCACAGGTTTCGTTGCTCTCAGGTTGATTTCTACAATTCAGAAGTGCTGTCAGAGAAGAAGTTGCGGTTTCAGGTTCAGGATCAGATATCAGGTTGGTTTTAGGTTATTTCTTATGACTCCATGCCCAATGGATTGCTAAAAGGCCACTGATCTTCTACCTAGCAGGCAGGTGATCCCATTGAGTCGCCAAATTGTTGTATATATCTTCCCCCCGAGTAGATATAGACAAGCGGAAGAATATGGAAACCAAAGAAATTCAAACCTCAGCCCAAGGCGCACGGAAATGGCGCACAGAAATGAGTGTTGACATGCAAATGAATGCGCCCTTGGCGCACAAAAAGGGTTGTCGACAGCAAAATGGATGCACCCATGGCGCACAGAAGAGGCACACAGAAATGAGTGTCGACAGAAGAAATGGTGCGCCCAAGGCGCACAGAAGTGGCGCACGACAGATGAGTGTCGACACAAATGGAAATGCGCCCTTGGCGCAGGTAAAGTGGCGCACGTAAACATGTGTCGACACAAAGATATTTGCGCCTTTGGCTCACAGACAATGAGTGTTGACATGCAAATGAATGCGCCTTTGGCGCACAAAAAGGGTTGTCGACACAAACATATTTGTGCCTTTGGTGCACGAAAATTATTTTCAACATGCATATGGATGCACCAAGGCGCACCTTCAGGAGGCGCAACATTCTGAGTGCTGACAGGAAGCAGACCCTGACCCAGATATTCAGATGGCCATAACTTTTGACTGGGAGCTCGGATTCATGCAAGGTTGGACTTTTTGGAAAGCTTATGAGGCATCCTCTATCCTAACTACGACTGGATATCTTTAATTGGGTGAGAACAAATTCTTAAAAATGCAAAATACAGTTCGCCACTTTTGGGGTTCGCTGGGGTTCTCACCTACCATCATAATGAGATGAGTTAAGTGCATTACCTGGAGGTGGTTGGGGCAGATTTCGAATTCCTCTCTCTTTTCTCTCTCATTATTCCTATAAATTGTAAGGAGGGGCTTCTTTCTAAAGGTTGGACATTCTTGTTCTGGCCCCTCCCTTCTTCTCTTTGGTAGGTAGAATCTGTGGAGTTCAAACCTCCTATCTAAAACTGTAATGCAACCTTTGCCTCTTGGGCATTTTTGCAGTGTGTTGTATCAATCTTTGGAACAAATTAATGCATGTCTTTGGATGATTCTCAACCCTCTCTATGTTTCATTTTGCATCCTCCTTGATCTTTTCACTGTGAATCTGGCTATCTGTGTACGATCTTGCATTGCATTTCTAATGGTCTGTGTTTAATTGGCAAGACAGTATGTTCTTCATTCCTCGGTGCATCACCTCCTTAGCTTAGGTTTATTTTTTATGCATTTTTCTCTCCTTGTCTCCTTGGTAGTTAGATTAGGTTTTTGGGTAAACTCTCTGCATTTTATTGGTGCATCTAGAACAGAGGAATAGGAGTCGGCCTTCATCCGGAGAGCTTTTCCAATTTTCGCAAGGTCCCACACTTGGGAAAAGCTCCATGTTATGCAATCATACTGAGAGTCTCAACCCATCGCGTTGCAGAGTCCCAGGGGTGCTGTGATTTCGACATCAACAACCCCTTACTATCATAGTCATACTCTTCCATGATCCATACTATGATGAAAATAAGCCTAGTTGACATATCCGTCCATGAGTCAAGATGCATATCAGTTTGGCTCATTCACATCATAGGGCTATGTAAACTTGTTGAAGAGATAGGGAGTTATGTAGCATTTTGGACAGATATCTTACACCTGGAAATGTTGAAGTGGTACTCGTGCATGCACAAGTTCAAGAATTGGAGGCTAAGATATTGCAGTCAAGGGTTACATCTTAGATGAAGGCATTAACTCAATTGGTTTTAGGACAGCATTGTCCATGGGTGGGCCCTTTTCCAATTTTACATTTCATCCTTCATCGCAGTAGCTTGGCATCCCCTTCATGGTTGAAATGTTGCCTGTTGCTTGAACAAAATGGACTGAAGATATTGAAGTTTCCTGATCTTGATGCAAGGAAACCTTGTTCAATGGGTATAGTTTCTCACCACCATCATCCTCACATAGGATCCCCTTTTTTCCTTCCCAACCTACATCATTTCACCATATGGGTCATGCATCTCTGCATATCATTACTTACATATTACACCCAGTGGTGGAAGTTCCCTTCTCCATCTTCTAGTCTTGCCATTCTTATCTGAAATTATTCTACCCTTATTCCCTTCCATCGAAATCATCAACTGGGTCAAAAACAAGATGTTCCTTGATCCACCTCATCACTCACCTCAAATATGTAGCAAAACTCTGTTGAAATATCCAATCCAGTCCCCTGGCCTCTTGCTAGTCCCATAACCCCATTCTGGAAACCATTCCACAAGATTGGCGTAATCCAGCTGAAACCTTCTTCCCTAAGCCTTTGTAATAGCTTCCACTCAAGTTTGAAGATCACCCTAGTCAAGGAACTTGAAAGAGTGGGCTACTCAAGTTTGATATCACAGAAATATGCCCTTAATAGTTAAGCCTCCAGTTCGTAAGAGCTCTTGAGATATCAAGAATGAGTAAGGTGAATATTGAGATTGCATGTACGTAACCCTAGAGCTTATAGATTTTTTTCAAGTCTGACGAAGATTAACAATGTTATTTTCTTGGACCATATAGTAATGCATTATGACATCGTGGATTTTCCACTAGAAGCTGATATTAAGCACTCTTGCCCACGCACCCAATCCTATGTGAACAAAATCAGTCTACAACCTTCTGGAGTGAGAAAGAATCCTTGCTGACCAAGTATCCATTGAAGAGGAGCACGTGTCTAGGAGTGCCAAAATCAGATTTGGAGACATTGACCTGAGTTTTGACATCATTGAGAGCTTCTATGCTGTTCATTTGGAGGATTCTGATCCTTAGTATGATGAATCTTGTGACGAAGGAGAACATCCTGACACCAAGACATTTTTTCATCCACAACAGTTTGTATCAAGTATGTAGGTTGAAGAGTTTGATGGTCCCATTCAATGGAACTTCATGCTTAGAAGAGGAAGGCATTCAAGAACAATTTAGAATCATATCAAGTGGAGGAGGAACCATCTGCAAGTGACCTCAAATTAGGTTGCATTCTGATTACAAGGATCCATGTCAATTGCTTTACATTCAAGGTTACAAGTAATCACAATGAGCTACATGTTGCAGGGGGAGCTCCATGTGGTCTAGTTGCAGGGAACTTATAAAAGCTTTCTTTGAGCACCATTGTTCATCAACCAATCCTCATACACATGCTATACGTAGTTTTGCTAGCATGAGTAATTCAAATGAGAAGATCAGCCTCACATGACAGTCACCTTTTCAAGGAATGTTCTGGCCAAGTTCAGACTATCCTTATTGGTTATTTTGATATGCTCGAAGCAGTGGGAAAATTTAGTAGATAAGACCTTGTCATCTCAATTATTGTACTTGGATTCATCATGAAGCTTAGTTAGGAGGGGCCACAACTTAGTCATGCTTACTTCAAATGCATGATGATGAGTCTCAAAGCACTTGCGGGTCGGCATCAAGGGGTTTTCCTGTGATGGGCCATCATAAACAGTAGGTAACTAGAGGAAGAAGTACTATTCATTTCATTCAAAAAATGTTGATACCCCTTTGGCTACGTGGGTGGGAAGTCAGCTTATGGTCAAATTTTCACTGCATGTGCATGACCATGTTCATTGCAAAATAAGTCTGCATTTTGGTCCCAAATTATGTAGAAAGTTTGAAGCTACTTCCTCTACCCATCTTGTCAAGTAATCAGTGCAAGTTATGATGTAACATGAGTTTCTCATTTCTCTGGTTAGTGTAGCAGGTAGGAGTAGGTCCTATTATTTCAATAGAAGAAGTGTTTGTAAAAGGTTCAACATTAGAAAGTCAATACTTGAGGTCATGTATAATCCCTCCTTCCAAGTTTGTACATAGCTTTTGTTCAATGGTCATAGGCCTCATAAGCAACTGCAGTACATCATGACCCCCGTAAGTAGTCTCCCAGCGAAATCCCTACAATCATAGTCTGTCCATGACAGTTGCATTGGTACCGCAAATTTGTTCTCCTGTAATCCCACCATCTGAGTAGCATCAAAGATATGGCAATGCAAGCTTGAAGATAGATACGGATCATGGTAGTGTGTCGTTTTGTATCCGGGGACTATGATACTAATCTGGCACTAACCAGATTTGTAAGGTGAGAGATGGATAGCCAACTTCTTTCTCTCCAAATAGGACTTGATTCCTTCCAACACCACACCTATTTTAAGAAACATGTGCCTTTTCAACTCTAAGGTAAGAGAACGCTATTTTATAACCCTAAAAAATGGTGAAGGAGATCCAGCAAGATATCCCTCAATTTGCTGTATGCATAGTACCCTGAGTCAATTCTTGATAAATGATAAGGTCCTGAATTACTCTTTCTTGGTTTTACCACAACTGAAAAATCAAATTCTTGAAATATTGGGACCCAATAGAATATGCACCCTTGCATAACAAGCTTGTTCACCAAGTACTTCAAGGACATGTGAGTTGTGTAAAATATGAATGGTGTCACCAGCAAATACTACCTAAATTTATGTAGTGTGTACATCATTGAAAGTGCCTCAAGCTTAGTAGTTGTGTAATTATGTTATGTTGGTGTCAACTTCCTACTAGTAAAACACAAGGGGTGATCAAAATCCCCCTCACCAGATAGTGTTAGTAATGTTCCAATGATTATTCCTAAAGCATCAACATGCACATGGAAAGGATTATCCCAAGAGGGAAAGCACAATATGGGTGTAGTAACAAGCTTATCCTTCAATGTGTCAGATTCCCTTCGTTGTACCCCTTCACAATAAAAGGCACTCTTGTGTTTAAGCAGTTCCTCTAAGGGTGCGATGATCTTGGCATATCCCTTACTAAAATTCTTGTAGTACTCCATATGCCCAAGGATTCCACACACTGCACTCTAACTGTCAGGCTCCCCCAATATTACAATTACTGTAACTTTGGTGGGATCCATCAGTAAGCCTTCCTTATATATAATATGCCCCAATAGGGTTTCAAATGGAGTAGTAAAGACATATTTCTTAATGTTGATGGATATCCCCAACTTCCTATATCTCTCAAACATCAGCCTCAAGTTGTCACAATGGTCTTTTACTAGCCCATACACAGTCCAATCATCTAGGTAGACCTGAAGAAATTTATGGCTTAAGTCCTAGAAGGCTTGTACCACGATGCATGAGAACACAACAGGCGCATTCTTTAGCCCAAAAGGAATGACCATGTAGGAAAAAATTCCCCATTCAGTGGAAAAATGTATCTTCTCCTAGTCTTCCTTTACAATTCAAACTTGGTGGTACCCTGAGAACCCATCCATAAAAGAATAGACCTCGTGCCCAGCTACTCCTTCCAAAATTTATTAAGTGAAAGTGGTTGGAAAAGGGTCAATGACACACACTACATTCAAGTCCCTGTAATCAACACAAATCCTAATCCTCTCATCCTTCTTAATGCTTATGATCATTGGACTTACCCATTCTGATTCCTTAATGGCCATAATAATGCCTGATGTACTCATCTTGTCTATCTTCTCCTTTACCCATACACGTAAATTCAAATTCATCTGATAAGGTATCTTCCAAATCAGGTGTGCACCTTCCTTCAAATTGATCCTCATTTCCCCTAAGGAGTGGTGAGCACCTTTGAGCTTATGGTACCTATGTGGGAACAAATATTGAAACTCACAAAAAAGGTCAATGATCTTAGAAACTTCTTTCTCTGACCAATAATCCCAATGATATCTTCCTTAGGTTCTGCCTCTGACCCAATGTTAACCTTATTTGTCTTCAAGGGTTCCTGGCAGGTGTGCACTCACTCATCCACATTATCCCTAACTTTACATGTACCTTTAGAATGGTTAACATCCAAACTCTCCATTTCTTTACCATCTATCACATAGACCATCTTTCATTTTTCCTTTTCCATGTACGCATGCTCAAGTTGTGTTTCTTTTTATTCTTCCTCATCAAAACATGTCTCCAAACTAGGTTCACCTAATAGATCAAGTATCATATCTTCCACCATAGTGCTATCACCCATTGTAAGGCAATTGACCACTTGCAACACCTTATCCACTGATGTATTTGTACTCTGATACTTGAAATATTGAATGAGATCAGATGTAAAATCCTACCAATTCCTTGTCTAATGATGTATTTTCGATTGAATGCACCATGCACTTACACATCCTTGTAATGTGGAATACAACTTATGCACCCATCGTGAAGGTGGTAAAACTTCTACACCTTCCATCCAGTCCTTCTCACATGCTTGGATATGACATGAGGTGGGTTATTTTCCATGGTAGTCTTATATGATAGTGAGTGCATTACTTCTGGAAAACCTAACAGAGAATCGGTTCTCACCTCGAACCATTCTATAATTCTCTCATGATGTGTCACCTACCAACACACTGTGGTCTCTAGTACGTTATAGCTAAGTATAACTCTTCTTTCATTATCATTTTTCCACTGAGCCTCCATTTCTCGTAAGAAATCATCAGGGTTAGCTCCTCCAGAGTAACTTGGAAAATTCTTCCCTCTTAGGTGCTTGACCAAGTGCACTTTTATTACCCTTGTCACCAATCCTCTCAATTCTCACCCAATTAATTTGTAAGTCTCGTGTGCCCAATTTTCACATATTATGCTAGTTGTATCACTCATAGACTCAGTGTCTTCAAACTGGATAACTCCTTCTATAAGATGAATTACGTCAAGGTCTCTAATAGAGTGCACATATATTATATCAAGGACTTCATCTCCTAAGGGATTAGTAAAGGGCATTGATTTCCCATCTGTCAAGGGGATGATGACATGTTCCTCCTTGTTCTCACAACTGATATACCCCTTGTTAAACCGTAGGTCAACATTATTTTTGTAACGCTAGGGGAACCTAAACAATGCTGGAAAGTTATCCGCCTTGGCTAGTGCTAAGACTTCAAAGTCTCCAGTGAACTTGGCCCCTTGAATAATGATAACCGCATCCTTCAAGACACCAATGGGAATTTCCTTCTTCTTGTTTGCCATATACAACACATTTGAAGATGGTTGTGATGTGGGCCTTCCTATTTGATGTCATGCATCCAAGGTGATAACATTGACTTCCACACCCATATCGATTAGAATATTGTGTAGAAGCCATCCATCTACAACAACATTTAAAGTGATCTATTTTACATAGTCAAGGTTGTGGGGAGGAAGATTAGCATGCATAACTTACCTCTCATGCTCTCCTCCTGTGCGTGGTACCTTCTAATGTAACAATTCTCCTAGTAAGGGAATGATATTTTCTTCCCTTATCATCTTGCATGCTTCCCTAACCTCATCTAGATCCTTCTACAGAGCCTTAAAATTCTTCCTTTGCGTTGACTGCCTTGATTGATCCTTCACACATTGGATCTCTCCTTGTAGACTCAGAATCACATCCATATTATCTTGATACACCTATTTTTCATGAGTAGGGTCTGGATACTTCCCATATACCACTTCTTCTCTTATAACCAATGTTATTTGTATTGGTAACTCCCTAGCGTGTGCAACCTCTGCTTGTGTCATCACTAGTACAGGTTCTAGTCCAGACTCACACACCACTCTTGGCATCCACTATTAGTTGGCCTTCTTTATGCTTACCATCCCAGTGTGTTTGTCTTTTTAGGGCTATTGAATCATGTTCTCAAATAGATCAAGGGACTCTTCATGCTTATGTTTATTTCTGCACCACGAGCATTGCAATAGATCAGGACACTCACGCATATAATGCTCTCTAGACCCACAGTTATAACACATCCCACACAGGAACTCACTTCTTCCTCCTCCATGGTTACTATGGCCATGAAATCCTCCTTAGAAGCCCCTCCCATGTGATCCTCCATCTGCACCTCCTTCATAGCAGAGATCATGATCCTTAGAACTTCTTGTAAGGCTGGTGTGGCACACACCAAGATCAATGACATCATGTATCTAGTTAATTAGCCTGTAATATTTGGTTTTATAGATCATAGAGGTACATATTTTGCAATAGCAAGACACATTCTTAAGGATCACGTGTTATAGTAGTGAGAATCTACTTGCATCATGGTCCCCATGGAAAATCTCATAGTCCACCATCATGGTGTGTACCAAACTTTGAGGAAAAATATCCTTTGTGTGCCCCTCTATCTCACAATTCATGCACCATATACCACTGCGAGTCTCATGCACCGAGTTCACAGATAGCTTCTCCAGTTGCTTCACCATTATAGAAATTTAAGCCTCAAAGAAGGGGCTAACACTGGTATCTACACTTCCAATAGCCTTAGCGTGCAAGGAAGCCTCCAAGGCCTTGCATGGGTCTATGAATTTCTTGTACGAAAGCACTCTTCTAAATGATGTTATTAATCCTCCAAAAAACTACTGAGCATGTTGAGAAGGATGGATATCATAAGATATATTTGACAAGAGATTTTTGAACCATGCATCATATTCCCACACACTCTTTTCCATTCCTTATTAGATCTCCTTCAAGGTGTTAATGCTCTCCTGCTCAAACTCAGGGATATGGAATTTGGCTAAGAAGGCATTCTATAGAGTGGTGTAATCTACCACCATTTGATGGGGTCATACTTTCAGTACTAACTATGCACACACCCCTGCAACATCATTACAAACTGACTTTCATTTCACTATTGGGTAGTGATCCCCTTTATGCGCCATAAAAATTCACACTTGTGTACATGGTCTATAACATCCTTAACACCCTTGTAATCTCATAGATGTAAATAAATCTTAGAAAATACTTTCGGAGGAGGCTAAGGCCCTTAACCACCTAATCCAAAACCTTGATTCCCTCTGGTGTTAACTCCACCACCAGATCCACTAGATCCACTAAGTCCTATCCCTCTAGATCCTCTAGATCTACTAGTTCCCATAGATCCTACTCCACCAGATCCTCCTCTTGTAGCTGACAATGGGCCTGAAGTGGTTGCACCTAGCATTCCCAAAGTTCCACTAAACTACGTGCCAACAGTTTGTGATATTTCTCTGATACCAGACGTGTATCCTACGTCACTCCCAAATTTGATAACCAAATTTTGTGTACTTTTACTTTTCCCAAACATCCCTCCAAACACAGGAATTGTTTGGGCAGCCATAGATGTCCCAAATGAGAATTTATACCTCCTAGGTGAAAATCGGTCACTTCCACTAATACAAATTGGGTTAGCAATAATTGTTTCTTGATTTGAAAAACTAAGTGCCAGGGGTCGGTCACTAGGTGGGTTTAGATGTGCATTGATAACTCTTCTTTCTCCACATGATGAAGTCTCATTAGAAGATGAAGGGGTTTCTCTCAAATTCTTTCCAAGATGGGGTAACACAAAATATTCAAGGTCCACGTCCTCTTCATGAACCTCAATTCCTTCCCGTAACCTCGTGTTGTCTAGCTAACTCCCTTTCACACACTTCACTATACTTGAGTCATCTCTCTTCCCTCTCCTTTTCTACCACAAGTTCTATCATCTTCCTCCACCCTATTTTCCTCACCCAACACTCAGAGAAGCTTATCTGGCCATAGGGAATGCCTCCAAACTTAGCGGAATGATCAAGATATTCATAGCCAATGGGATAGCTCACAAAACTGATCCTCTAGGTTTCCTTAAGAACTCAAACTCAACAACCTATGGATAGGAATACATAGAAATGACATATTCCAGGGTATAACTTATTAGCACACTTTTACACCAGTGATCAACAACACGTGTCCAAGTCAGATCCACATCCTGTAGCCACTGGTAATCATCTTGGGTCTAAACGTGTGATCTATAGTACCAGCTCAATCTGGATGCATATGTTTAAATCCATTCATACAATTTTGCTACAAAGCAAAAAAATAAGGCCTCATATTACTCATGATAGAGGTTTTCTTTTACCCATATATGTGCATCAAACTCAGGTCCAGTACTAAATATTTTAGCAAACTCATCCTCCATGATCTCAAAGAATGCTTCAACACTTTCCAAGGTCAAGTGCTCTGTCATCACACATAATCCTCACAACAACTTCAAAAAGAGGTCCCGGAAAAGGAACCAAGATTAAGTGTAGAAAATTAAATGATCATGTATACATTTTGAAAGCATAGGATGAGTCATTTACACCAACATACCCATTCAGATAACAAAAGAAACATCATACAGATAGTATATCTCATCCATAACATAAATAAAAAGTTACTAGGTTTTACACCCATGAACAATATATTTAGAACAGAACCATATATTCATGTTGATCATAGTTTAGTAACCACATTACATTCACAAGAGCCATCATAGACCAATATAGATATCTAACTCAGTTACAAAGAGTTAAAGCTAAAAAATTTAGCAGACCCATCCCCTAGATATGTTAACATTCGTACACTCCTCTAATGATAACCCCAATCCCTAGATCCTCCTATTATTTCTAAAGAGCTTCACCTTTTATCCTTTCTATGATAATCTTGAAGCTTCCCCTCATCAACCCATATGGTGAATTCTCTCTCCAAAATGGTCTACTCCCTTTTCTTCTACTTTAGCATCTCTATGAATAGGTTTAGCACCCACCTCCATTCCTTCCTTTAGGTGAAGATCGGTTGTCAAGTGTCAAGGTGGTCCTCCAATAGAGGATGTTTCTTTTTATCTGATCTCTCCAGTTTCTGTAATGATTTATTTCAAGAATGTTCCATGTGTCGAATATTCTTTCCTTGACCACCAAGTCATCGGGTTGGCACCTTATCCACTTAGCACGCCTAGTTGGGTCATGTTTTTCCTCAAGTGCCTCTTGGAAAGCCGAATATGACTAAGTCCTAGAATCCTTTACTCTGCCTTGCGCATGCATCATGGTTTCTACTAAACCCTTCTAAAACCCATGTCCTATAGGCATTGCCCCGTGCACCCATCCTCTTCACTGGTCTCGTATGTTCACACACCCTTTGGAACTTAGTCAATATTCTGAAGCCTAACAACATGTTCTAACTCCATTATGAATAATACACCAAGCACACATACCTTTATGGTTTACTTTCCTTCTTCATCCTCTAAACCTCATTTATGAAGAAACATGGTCTTGGAAACAAAATATGGAAGTTGGTAACACTTTCTCCTATTTGATATGCTTCATAATATTGAATTGCCAAATTGTTTGATCAATACTCTGCTACCCTCATAAATGAATACTGACAAGTACATTATTTATATGATTTCTCCTATCTTAGAACAAATTTTAAAAATACTCCATGATGGATGAATGAGACTTATAAACATGACACCAAAAACCGATACTTAGAGAAAAAACAAATTTAATAATGACCCAAACCATTTTGATGGATACACAAGCTACATGAAACCCTAAACACAAACATTAACTCTTAGAACTCCTAATCAAGATGAGTACATACTCTTTAGCTACTCAGGATACATAAATACTTACTAGACTCTATGAATATATACTTTCATGACCACCTCTTCTTGACACTTCTCACAAGATACATTTGAACATCAAGACTCAGATGATATAGATTTCTTGGAGTGTTTAAGATCCTTGACACAATCCTTGATGAATAAATTCAAACTCGAATAATTCACAAGGATTTTCTTGATGAACATACCATCACAGACCATCTTCTAACATTTGAGACCTTATATAGATGCATTTGCACTTTATATTGCATATTTACACTTGGATGTGCACTTGAACCATTTTTTCATCTTTGAAAATATGATGAACATAGCTTAACACACTTGACCAAAGAATTTTCAAGAAAAATTTTGGCACTTCTTGGCCATATAATACCAAATAATCACTTATAAACCCCACAAACTTCTATAGAAGACCCTTGAAGACCTTGTATATTCATAACTATCTTAAACACATGCCACTTATCATACTTATGGACTGGGACCAAGAATTTGACTAAGATTATTTATCATGGACTATTATATGCTTTTAATGATGATAACATAAGTTATCCTTGGTACTATTTATGAAAAATTCAAACAAATATCCCTTTCTTAATGGATAGACTAAGACTCAGAATATTGATTCAACATGAAGCTTATCACAACACTCAACATGATGATTGAAATCATGACCTATAAAGAATACATCATGATACAACAACTCTTAAACTCCTTTCTTAACTTTCACACAACCTTAAGCTCTTTTGACTAATTGAATCACTAGCTTATATTCCTCATATCTAACAATAAATCATAAGAAACTAACCAATAGTGATGGATGAGATAGAGCTTTACTAATCTTGGAAATATATTGACAAGAACCTAAGGATATGACTCCACAAATTTTGATGGCCTCTTATGTATACCAACACTCTTTCCAACATTGAACACCCACAATTATATCATGACTTATACCTTGAAAGAGAAATGAAAAGGCTAGATGGACACATATCACAACCCTAAACCATATTTTGACAATATTGGAACATGAACACTCGGAAATTATATATCTAAAGACACATAACACTTACTTGACTCTAATGAAATCATGCTAGTGACTAGTACAAACACTTCAATGGACTTTTTTGTGGAAAAACATGGACTATGACAGATCCAACTCAGTACCTAAACTCTAACATATCAAACACCTATTAATAATCATGGAAAAAAAACTCATTGAGAGATCATTTAACATACCTTATCACACTTGGTGTATTCCAAACACCTTGCTCCTTTAACTTGTCAAACACATAAGATTGCATTACATCAACTCTTGACACAAGCTTCTTGTCCTCATTTGTATTCCTAATTATTTTGTCATCATTAACCACCTTTTTTTCATTCACTTTGACTGAATCATAATCTATTTTGGAAATATTTGGCTTTAAAACTTCCTTCACCTTGGGAGTTTCATTATTCTTCACTTTTCTATATGGTTCATGAGAAAAGAACCTTATAATATGACCCTTGTGATGACACTTATGAAAAACAATCTCTTTCCTTTCCCTTGACTGATCACTCTTGTGGTCGTTTCCATTGCTTCAAGGGTACATGTTGTTGGTGCTCAAAAAATTTGGTTACCAACACACACAATTGAAAAATTTCCTAAAATGACCAAAACCATTACAATCATAACAATAACTATGAAATTTTTCATGCCTCATTGCATTTAGATTTCTAATGGGATTAGGCCTTGAATAGCCCTTATTTCCATGAACACCATCATCTTCAATTATTTTGTAACTAGGATGATGCTGGTTGCATAGAGGAGTAACGCACATGGTAGGCGACACATAGATGGATATTGTTGTTCTCACTATTTACAGGTCTTGTAGGGTTACCACATGTAGGAGGAGGATAGGGAGAATCACATGCCCTTGATGATGTGGTAGTAGTTATAATGGAGCATAAGTATCTATTCTATTTTGTGTATTTTGTTATCAGTTGATGATTTGGTAATGGTTATCTAATGCGTTGTGTTATTTTTGTGTAGGTGATGTGTATTGGTGCTTGATAGTCGATAGATCCATACACACCTTGATGTGAAATGTGTCGACCGATATTCTTGGTGGAGGCATACTTGAGTGAGTGGAAAAGATCACTGGATAACATGCCTATTTATTTAAAACAACAACATGAAAACATGAAAACATGTTTTTTTACATGCTATATGCAAATTGTTTCCCGAAACCCAAAACCCAAAACTAGCCAGTGTTTCAGGTTTTCAGAATTCATGAGCATCAGAACATGACTTGCAAAAAGCATATTACATGTCAATTGACTTCAGAAACCTGAAACCCAATATGTCCCTTTGTGTCGAGTTTTTAGAATCTTGGAACACCTAAGCATCTCATGTTTCATGTCATCTGTTTCCCAAAACCTGAAACCTGAATTGATAGCTAATCCTTTGTATTGGGTTTTTGAGCACTCCAAGCATGATGACATGGCATTAACTCCAAGTTTTTGGGTAGTTGGCATAGGTATCATGTGAAGTGTAATAAAAGTAGGGGTTTTTATAAATAGTTGGATTTACATGTCATTTGTATCTATTATACTTTTGGTTGCGTGGATTTTCTCATGTATGCTCTCTCAACCTTTGAACCCGATTTGATTTCGTGCTCGATTGCGTGATTCATTTTCAATTATTTTTCAGATTTACTGAAGGTATTTTATCTTCCCTCTACTTATGAGGTTTTTTGAATATGTTTTTATGATGTTCTTTGTGACGTTCTCCTTTCTTTCTTGCTTTTCTTCTAGGTTTAGGGTTTTAGGTTTTCTTCTTCTTTTTGGGTTGTATTCCAATTAAAATTATTGATTAAGAGTTCACCATTAGGGTGTTTGCCTATTCTATACCTTAGAATATACCTTTTTGTGTTTTACAGAAAAGGAGAAGAATAAAAAGTCCTAACTATTGAAATGACAGAAATATTGCATGTCTTGACATCTTAAAAAACCCAATCCCTTATTTTGGGTTTTGCAGGGTGTTTTACAATTTCCAAGTACTACAATGTTTCAGGATTTTCCAAGTTTCAGACATCTAACATCATCCAAAATCATATTTTTCAGTGTGTCAGGTCTTACGAGGTGCTCAACATCTTCTGATTCCCACAGTGTGTCAGGTCTTGTGAGGTTCTCAACATCTTTCGCTTCCCGTAGTGTGTCGGGTCTTACAGAGTGTCCAACACCTACTAAGATCTGACACTCTCTCTAGTGTGTCGTGTTTTCTGAAGTGTTTAACAATACCTAAGTTTCAACACTCTCTCTAGTGTGTCAGGTTTCATTAGGTTTTATACAAGTCTTAAAATCCAGATAGTGTGGTGGGTCTGTGGGGTTGCTCAACAAGATTCCAAGTCCGATTGCTCAGATAGGAGTTGTCTAGGCATTCTTTCTTCAAGATTTCTCATGTCGGATCCTAGATCATCTAAAGACAAGTCATATAGGTTAGGGAAGATGAAATACAAGTATCGGAAGATGGAATCCACCTCCTACATAGATTGCAATTATGACATTCGAGATACTGAACTCGGTAAAATTGACATGGAGGATTTCTGGAATAGAACCAAGGATTCTTCTCAGAGTCCCTGGATGAAGTCAATAACCAATAGTAGCCTCCCTCTTATAGCAGGATTCCCAATTTCTTCTTAATGCCTTGAGTTCATTTTGGCCTGTGCTTCCTATTATGACTCAAACTCTTGCTCAGTGAAAAATCAAGCAGGAGAAGTCAGAGTGAAGTTGGACGGGGGTTATTTTGATGACCTCTTAAGATTACCCAACTTTCAGGAGTATGTTAACATAGATCTTAAGTCAGCACATAAATCTTGGGACAAAGATCAAGAAGACTGCATCAGGAATGTGAATAGAAAGTTCTTGATCAAGGCCAAGCCGGCCATCTCAAGGTTTCCCAAGTTTGTCCCCAGGAGTGATTTCATCCTTGAAATTAGTGACATCATCACCTTGCTAAGTTGAGTATTTGGACTCCCTGAGTCAAGGGACTTACAAGGATGGATGTATTAATTCATGGTTATTATGGAGAAGAACAAACAAGGGATTGATTGGAGTAGTCTCATAAGTGATGAGATTGATTCCTAGATGAAGACAGTCTTAACTACGGGAAAATTCTATATGTCATTGTATATCACCTATGTAGCATATGGCATGAGAAATCATCAAGAATTTGATGCAAAAGGAGATAGGGTAATAGAACACATATATCAGTACCTCCCTCAGCGTATAATGGAAGGTTCTAAATATCAGTTCAAAAGAGTGAACGATGCTTTCTTTTATGAAAATATCTGAAGGATAAACCCTGATCTAAGGAAAAGAAGAGTCTCTGATGAAGCATGGGCCGAAGTATCAAAATGTAGATGCATCTTCTTACAGTTCAATAAGTTCACATAAATTCAAGTGGCCATGTATCCAGGTGATCCTTTCAGATTGCCCAGATTCCAAGGTGATAAGCTGATCTTAATGGAGTTGGTAAGATAATTTTTGGATTTCCACAAATTCCAAAAAAGAAAACACAAGGCTGTTGTATCCTTTCCCATTTCCATTGGAAGGTACACGTGCTCAATAGTGGTCAAAGCTAAGAATGTGGTGCATGAGCTTCAGGACAAGTTGAAGAAGAAAATGAAGCACAGAGATGGATTTTATTTCTAAGGAGTCCTTAAATCATACGGGACTTTATATCTACATGTTCCCAACATAGAATATATTTGGGTTGATCTTCAGGATGAAGTTGCCATCTGAAGAAAGGATAATAGCAGGATTAAAATTAAAGAAACGTAGATGCTAGATTTATCTGACATCCCAAAAGGCACTAAAGATAACGAGAGTGTCCTTTACACCTCATATGATGGGTTGAACGAATATCAATATGTTATAAAGAAAGCTTCTATCATGGGAATAGCTACTCAAATTCTTTCCCGTACTAAGGCATGTCCCATTTCTTGGGGAATGAGTTATAAAGAAGGGAGTTTTACAAAGCTAGACGCTTTAAAATAAGGACCCTCGAAAGTAAAAAAAGGAAAAGGATAAGAACCCTTCTAAAAGGCCAATGTAGGTTAAATTTGTAAGAAAGGGAGAAGACAAAGTAACTACACCAATGGCTAATCTTCCAAAAACATTTGAGGTTCTTGATTCACCTCCACAACCAGAACAAGGGAGTCTTCCTTCAAGAGAAGAAATTATTCAAACTTTCATTCCTCCTCTGGTAGATAGTTCATAAGAGGTAAGTATTCCTCCCACTTCTCAAGCTCTAATTCCAGAATCATTGCCTCCTCCCATTAAACCATCCTTTGCTCCTCCCATTTAACCTTCCTTGCCTCAGATTTCTTCACCAAGTTCCTCATCCATGGCTAGTATATTCTTTGGCCTCTCACCTCTTCCCACTGGACCCCAATTAACCATGGACATGCCTCCTCCTATTGCACCTTTATTCCCTAAATCCACTACCATAGGCACTACACTTATGGTGGTCCCCAATCCACAAGCTAATCCTCCTCTACCTGAAGATGTGATCATAACGCCTGTAATGGAAGCAACTTCTTACAATATGCCTCAATGGCTGGTAGATCAGAATCTGAGGGAGGGGAAGGTAGTTGTCCCATTACCAGCCTTTGATTTTAGTTCCCTCAAGGTCACTCTGACTAAGTCGGCCAAGAAACCCAAAACAGTCTCAAGGATTTCAGTGGATGCCTCAGGGCATAAATTTGTAGAGATTGCTACTCCTGTAATTGATAAAACTAAGGATGACATAATGGTCACAAATTATCAAATCAAAAGGGTGGCTCTAGGTAAAGTAACAACAGAGGGAGCACAACAGGATGCACAAGATGCCATGAATGTGTTGTACTAGAAGTTGAGGGAAACTAAGAAAAACAGAGAAAAGTTAAAAGAGAAAGTACAACATCTAACAAAAATGCTACTAAAGCTCTCAAAGCCTCCTCAGTCAACACCATCATCCTCTACTCCTATCGGGTTCGATTTCTCATTGGTACCCATGATCGAGAACATTAATGAAAAGGGGAGAATGGTCGATGAATGGACCCAAAGGCTGCTCCTGCAAGGAAAATAAGTCATCAAAGATATTGTGGAAGTCTACCAATCCTTACAGGATATAAAGAAAGATGGAGAGAAAATGGATGATGAGTTTTCAGTAGAAATAGGGAACCTAGAGTTGACCTTCAAAGCTCTCCAAACGCTGAAACAGGTTCCATCCCACATCTTGGTTGAACAGGGCATCATTCCACATGGGGATAAACATTTTCAGTTGACTAAAGCCATCAAATTTAGAATAAATATTCTCAATGAAGCTTACAGAAAATTGAGAGAATCAAGAGATCAATTGGTCGATGGTAAGAATGACGTAGAAGAAGAGCTAGTCAAAATCTATGCTAAGGTGTTGAGTGAAGGCTCAGGTATCCTACATGTTGATGATATTTACAAACAGATCCAAGATTCAATTCAACATGAACTAACTTACGGATTTTTAATGGAAATCATTGAAATGCTTGTGAAAATTGAACATTCTTTGGAGACCTTGAGGAAACTCAACAAGAGATTGAAAAATATTCCTGGAAATGCTAGTGATACTTAGGAAACATGTGAAGTTCTAAGTGATCATTCCACCATACCTGATGAGAATTAAATGTAGGGTATAATCCAAAAATTCCAAGAATTTCGGAATAAGCAGGATTTATTGGAGGATGATCAAGATGATGATACAAAATAAGCACAATGTGACATGTCATTTCAATCTTGAAATCGACATGTGTTTTTCATTTTTGTTTCATCATATAGGAAGCAAATTTTGACTTGGTCTCCTGCGTGAGAATCAAGAAAAATAGGACTCTCATTTGAAAAGACTATTTTCTAGGATTTATCCTATTTTCTCTCAACACCTTTTATTATAAATAAGGGATTCTTATGCGTTCCAAGTGGTTGATATTTTTGGAATATTGAGAACTATTGTGAAGAAGAAAAAAATTGTGTTTTCTTTTAATCATTTGAGGAATAGAAATCGATGCTATTTCTGCAAACTTTGTGTTGTGAGATTTGTCTCTCTTAAGATATTGTTCTTATATTCAAGATCTTAAGCTATTCTTTGCTTAGCATTCTCAATCATTTTAATTGTTTCAAACATTACATTACATTTTTTATCTAGAAATCATATGATTATTTCGTGATCTGTGTTTTCTCAAAAGAAAATATGTTCCCGTCATTTCCTTTCCATTTTGTATTCCTTTCTGATCCATTCTGTTTTGGAAACAACAACATCTTTATGTAGTGTGGATATGGATTTTGGGATTCTATCCCAACCCCAATGGTTAGATTAGTGTAAATATTATACATATTTTTTTTTTTGTGTTTTAGATTAGTAATAAACATGAAGCCTCACCTGTCTTTAAGGAGGGATTTAATCCTATGCACTATGGTTGAACCTCATATTTTGACGTGACAAAATATCCAAACAACATTTTTTGGCAACTCCGCTGGGGATATATGGATTGATAAGACTAAGCTTATCCTTTTGGTGTTTGGTGACTCCATATTTTCCTTATTTTCAAGAAGATCCATTTTTCAGTTCAAGCTAGCCAGGAAGATCTTCACTCAGTTAAGCCGAGCAAAGGGTGAAACTGATCCGTTCTTTGATCTACTTCAATAGCATAATTTTAGGATTTCACCCAACAGTGTTACATCTAGCTGGGAAAGATGTTCTTTACCCATCCGAAGGAATCAGATTCCTCAAGAACAAGAAGTCTCTACAACTTGTCACTCATTATTCTTGCCAGATATTCAGATTCCTGTTCACACTTCATTTAGAAGAATGGAAGCACAACCTGTGCCTTGGGGCGTAGCTATTGGTCCTCTTTCCCTTACTCCACCATTGCATGACCTACCTCATGGATCACAGAAGAATATTCCTAAGTTCAACGGTGATGGGAAACAACATCCTTATAAACACATTACCTCATTATTTGTTTCATGCGGTGTTCTTGGGGTTGCTCACGAATATGTCTCTGTTCGACTCTTCATTGAAACATTGCATGGCATAGTAGTAGAATGCTTATATCTTCTCCCAAATGCATGCATTACCAATTGGGCTACGATGAGATTTGTATTTTAAGCAAGGTTCAAACCAGATAAATATTCTCACCCCTTGTTAGCATAGCTTACCCACATGAAGGAATCTTACGAACCCATGCAGGACTTCATAGCAAAATTCAACAAGCTAATTCGTAAGATTCTAGATCATGCTGTTCCTAATCTCAAGAATCAGAAATGTTTCTTCATCAACGCTCAACCTCTGGATGTGATATTCTTGTTAAGAAGATCTGTAATCCCTGATTTGGCCACCGCTCAAGCTACGGCCACCGAAATAGAAGATGATCTTATTCTAGCTGGAAAGATCAGAAAAGAATCATCCAAGCCTAAAAATCAGAGTTCTTCTCAAAGTACTACTTATCCAATTATTCATAATATGGCTAATGAATTGATCGATTTGAAAAATAAAACGTCTCAATAGGTGAGCAATGTTCCATATCACGATATTCGTAGACAAAATTTCAATAATACTAATGGTGCTCCCACAAGAGATAGACTGTGATTGACTATTGCTCAATTGAGACTAGCTATTGAAGCTCCTCCTATTAATGTTATAGTAGAGATAGTCAAAGAAGAGGAAGAACCAGAAGAAAAAGATTCTCAAGAAGATTTTGAAGCTTTGGGATATGTTGATGAGTCCTATGACGATTCAGCTGGCGACTCCAACATTAGGTATTTGGAATACGAGGAAGATGGATGTGAACATGATGGTCAGTCATTTATGGTCTTTACTCTATCCCAATCTCAGAATCCTATAAAACCAATTGAAGGATCTAAGGAGAAGAATAAACAAGCTCCTGTGGTCATGGCCAAGAGAGGCTCTCCTATCTCAGCACAAACTAAAAGGGAGATAACTAAAAAGGTAAAAACTTCTTCTTATTCTCCTTCTCTTGCTCCCAAGACCAGTACCTCATCTCAAACCAATATAACCAAAACTGAGCCTACCATCATTCCTTCATATACTACTTTTGACATTATTGACCATGCAAAAAGAACTAAGATCCAAATGTTAGAAGTAGAATATCTTCAGTCAAATCCTGAGCAGTTTGAAAATCTTGCCAAATTCATTAGAAGCAAGGTTATTGTCCCTTCATCTTCAAAAGGAATTTTTTCAAGTCCTATTCAACCTTCACCTCAAACCAATATGACCTCTATTTATTTTTTAGGAAAGATCAAACCATTTTATTTGTCTTTACTCATAAACGGGTTCAAATTCAGCAATTGCATAATTGACGCAGGAGCTTCCGATAATATGATGCCCGAAAAAGTGGCTCATGCCCTTGGACTTACATTAACTAAATCATACAGACGGTGTTATTTCATGAAAACCAAGCAAGTTCCTTTGATTGGTCAAATAAAGGATGCACAATTTGCATTTGTCACCTTCCCGGAGAAGAGAGTAAAAATGACCATTCTGGTTGCTAATATCCCAGCTACTTACGGTATTCTCTTATGAAGAGGTTTTTGTAAAGATGTCGGAGGGGAGATCAATATGGACTAGACCAAGGATAAAATTCTAGTTAATGGATTTCCTCATATTCTCAATCCTGAGCCTCAAGCAAAGTATTTTGTCACTAAGGCTGATGATCCCAACTCAAATTCTTTTTAAAGATGCTAGCTTAGGGAATTATTTCATGACATCGGAGATACTAGCTGTAAATGTTAAGGAAGAAGATCCTAATGGTATTTAGACCCTCAAGTTTGATGGGAGCTATTCAACTACTGGAACAAGTGCTGGATTAGTTCTTATATCTCTAGCTTTTAAGATCTTTCCCTTTGCTTTCAAGTTGTAGTTTGATAATACTAATAAGACAGTTGAATATGAAGCTTTGTTATTAGGATTAGAAATGGCAAGACAAAAGGGAATCTGAAACCTCAAATTTCAGGGAGATTTGGAGCTCATTGTAAATCAAGTGAAAGGGGTTTATCAAGTCAAAAATGATCGCCTAAAGCATTACAAGAACAAAGTATGGGACAACATAGAATGCTTCAATGCTTTTCTATCAAGGAAGTTTTGAGGGATTATAACGACAAAGCTGATTCGTTGGCTGTGTCTACATCTCTTCTCCTTCCTCATCCATATTTCAAACAAGACATGTACACCATCAAGATTGTGTACCATCCCAGTGTTCCAGATAATTTAGCACATTGGCAAGTATTCAATGATGATCAACAAGTACTGTCTTTCATTGAAAAAGCTGAAAATTTTAGTGAACTATATTTTGAAGGATAAGAATCAGATTTTTGTGAATATTTTTCAACTTCATATCAAGAGATTGATGGTGAGTTCATTCAGCTTAAAGGTAACAATATTCCTAAAGGATTGGTTTCTCTGGAAGGTTTGTTCGATAAGCATGACTGGTTTATTCAAGGTAAAAGGCAAGTTGAAGGTGCTTCCTTGTCAGAGGTAGATCAAATTAACCTAGGTTCCACTGATCAAACATGGATGGTAAACATCAGTAAATACTATTCACCAGAGGAAAAATAAATATTCTCTTCACTCTTGAAGAGATATATGGACGTCCTAGTGTGGTCATATGTAGATCTATAGTCTTTCAAGCCCAAGGATGTGCAACATAGCATTCCCTTCTTGAAGTTAAATCCCACATGCAGAAGTAGAGACATTATAACCCCAAGATCTCAGGGACTATTCTTGCAGAAATTCAAAAAATGTTAGATGTAAGGATTATCTTTCTGATCCATCATTCCACCTGGGTTGTGAACATTGTCCCTGTGAGAAAGAAGAATAGTGAAATTTTGATTTGTGTTGAATTCTGAAATCTCAACCAGTCTTCATTGAAGGAAAATTATCCATTTCCCATCATGGATTACGTATTACAAATGGTCACTGGGGTAGAAATTTTATCCATGCTTGATGGATTTTTGGGATATAATCAGGTTGAGGTAGCTGCTGAAGATCAACATAAAACAACATTCATCACTCCATGGGGAACCTTTTCTTATATAAGGATGTCTTTCAGTTTGATCAATGCCAGGGCCACATTTCAAAGAGCTATGGATTTAGCTTTCAGGGATTTGATGGGCAAGGTCATAGTTGTGTATTTGGATGACTTGATGATCTTTTTTAAAAAATGAAGTGATCATTATGATCACCTAGAACAGGTACTCTTAAGGTGCAGGTGTCATGGGATTTCATTAAACCCTAAGAAGTCCATGTTTGGAGTGATAGAGGGAAATTTGTTGGGTCATATTTTGACTAGAGAAGGAACTAAGATCAACCCAGATAGGGTGAAGGCCATTCAAAGCCTTACCCTACCCATAAGCAAAATTGGGGTGCACTCATTTTTCGAGAAGGTTAATTTCCTAAGAAGATTTGTACCTGATTTTGCTGATTAAACCAAGGATATCCTTGGGATGATGAAAGGGAAAAATACATTTTTATAGAGCACTAAAGGGAAGCTTGCTTTCAAAGAATTCAAAAAGGCAATTGCACATGCCCCCATTCTAGTATGTCAAGACTTCAAAAAAGATTTCATCATGTACAGCTATGCTTCTGCTCATACAGTATTAGCCATCTTGATACAGGAGAATGAAGAAGGAATTGAAGCTCCCATTGCTTTCATGAGATTCCCATTAAAATAACATGAATTGAAAATGTCACAAATTAAAAAGCATGCTTATGCGGTGGTGAGAGTAGTGAAACATTTTAGGTATTACATGCAGATTTCTCATACCCTCATTCTCGTTCCTGATACTGCAGTTAAGTCCATTTTGACTCAACAAGAGCTGGGTAGTCAATGGGGTAAATGGATAGCTAAATTCCAAGAGTATGACTTGGACATCAGACCTACCAAGTTGGTATAAGGAAGGGTCCTATGCCAATTGATTACAAAAAATATTGCTGAGGTAGAATGTGAAAAAACCAAAGATACCTCTTTGGAACTGCCCATGGTGCTTTTTGTGAGCACAACCGACGAATGGTACATAGATATTGCTTTCTTTCTGACTTATGGTGAATTCCCCCAGCATTTAAGCCAAAAGGAGAAGAGGACGATTAAGTTAAGATCTGCAAGATACATTTTTTGGGATAATGGAATGTACAAGAAAGGTATTAAAGGTGTATTCCTACGCTGTGTTGATAAGTCACAACAGGTGAGGTTACTAGAGTCCTTCCATAATATGGCATGTGGAGGAAATTTCTCCTCCTCCATGATAGCTTATAATATCCTGTGGGCCAGGTACTATTGGCTTACTCTCTTTCAAGACTCAACAGAATGGGTGTCCAAATGTGAAGCTTGTCAACATTTTTTTGGTCGCCCTACGTTAGAAGCTCTTCCCCTGAATCCTGTGGTCATTAAAGAACCTTTTTACCAATGTGGAATTTATTTCATCAGGGTATTAAATCCTCACTCCAGTGTAGGACACAACTACATGCTCACTACCATGGATTATTTCACCAAGTGGGTGGAAGCTGCACCCATCAAGTAGGCAACCTCTAAAGCTGTCTGTAATTTACTCAAAGAAAATATAATTGTTAGATTTGGCATGCCTCACAAGATCATTTCTGATAATGCCTCTAATTTCTCATCTCACGAGTTGACAAATTTTTTTTACGGATTTGGGATCATGTTAGATCATTCATCCAATTACTACCCTCAGGGAAATGACCAAGCTGAATCGAGCAACAAAAACCTGGTGACCATAATTAGAAAGTTGGTTAATGAGAATCAAAGGACATGGCACAAAGCATTGTATGATGCATTGTGGGCTGATTGGATTACTCCTAAATGAGCTATTGGGATGTCTCTATTCCAGGTGATGTATGGGATTATTGCTAAGATACCTATCTCTATGGAATTACCAGCCTTACAGTTGGCTAAAGCAATTGAGGATGGAGCTTTTCAAAATTTGATCCAGAAGAGGGTTATCTACCTAGCCAAGCTAGAATAAGAATGGAGAAAGGTGGTGGATTGCATCATAGACCATCAAATCAAAGTCAAAATAAAATTTGACAAGAAATCAAAGCAATGTGATTTCCAAGTTGGAGATCTAGTACTCCTTTGGGATAAGAGAAGAGAACAGAAAAGGATGCATGGCAAGTTTGATTTGTTATGGAAATGACCTTTCAAAATACATCAGTTGAATGGTAAAAATAGATTTTGTCTATCATACCTTGATGGATATTTTCTCCCTCTACCTTTCAGTGGTCAACATTTGAAGTTGTTCCATTAGTAATGAAAGATGCTCTCTTGCATTGTACATAATTTGTTTTCTTTTTTGTTTTTTTCCTTTCTATGTTTGTTTTTTGTTTTCTTCTTTCCTCAGACTCCGTAGCCCAATGGATACAACCAGAGATTATGAGTTATCTTCCTTTGATGTCACCAAGAAAGTCCCCAACTGGAGCCAAATGTTATCTCATTATAATGATTCTAGCTAAAATTAAGATAACCATAGAAATTTTTTGGAAAAATCTCCTAAAATGCCCTTTTGAGGAGATTTTCAAGTTTTCAGGTTTCAACAACATGAATTTTTTTTTACATGCTATAGGCAAATTGTTTCTTGAAACTCGAAACCTAAAACTAGCCAGTGTTTCGGGATTTCAAAATTCATGGGCATTGGAACATGACTTGCAAAAAGCATGTTACATGTCAATTGACTTCCAGAACCTGAAACTTGATATGTCCATTTGTGTCAGGTTTTTGGAATCTTGGAACACCTAAGCATCTCATGTTTCATGTCATCTATTTCTCAAAACCTGAAACCCAAATTGATAGCTAATCCTTTGTATCAATTTTTCAGGCACTCCAAGCATGATGACATGAAATTAACTCCGAGTTGTTAGGTAGTGTGCACACATGTCATGTGAAGTGTAATAAATGTAGGGGTTTTTATAAATAGTTGAATTTACATGTCATTTGTATCTATTGTACTTTTTGTTGCATGGATTTTCTTATGGATGCTCTCTCAACCTTTGAACCTGATTTGATTTTGTGCTTGATTGTGTGATTCATTTTCAATTATTTTTCATATTTGCTAAAGGTATTTTCTCTGCCCTCTACTTGTGAGGTTTGTTGAATATGTTTTTGTGATGTTCTTTGTGACGTTCTCCTTCCTTTCCTATTTTTCTTCTAGGTTTAGGGTTGTATTCCAATTAAAATTATTGATTAAGAGTTCACCCTTAGGGTGTTTTCCTATTCTATACCTTAGAATATACCTTTTTTGTGTTTTAAAGAAAAGGAGAAGAATACAAAGTACTAACTGTTGAAATGGTGGAAAGATTACATGTATTGACATCTCAAAAAACTAGATCCCTTATTTTGGGTTTTTCAAGGTTTTTTACAATCTCCAAGTTCCGCAGTGTTTCAGGATTTTCCAAGTTTTGGACATCCAACATCATCTGACATCTGATTTTACAGTGTGTTGGGTCTTGTGAGGTGCTCAACATCTTCTGATTCCTGTAGTGTTTCGGGTCTTGCGAGGTGCTCAACATATTCCAATTCCCGCAGTGTGTCGGGTCTTGTAGAGTGTCCAACACCTACTAAGTTCCGACACTCTCTCCAGTGTGTCAAGTTTTATGAAGTGTCTGACAAGACATAAGTTTTGACACTCTCTCTAGTGTGTCAAGTTTCATTAGGTGCTTTACAAGTCTTAAAATACGGATAGTGTGGCGGGTCTATGGGGTTTCTCAACAAGCTTCCAAGTTTGATTTCTTAGATAGGAGTTGTCTATGCATTATTTCTTCAGGATTTCTCATGTCAGATCTTGGATCATCTAAAGACAAGTCATATAGGTCAGGGAAGATGAAATACAAGTATCAAAAGATGGAATCCACCTCCTACATAGATTTCAATTATGACATTTGAGATACTGAACTGGGTAAAATTAACATGGAGGATTTCTGGAACATAACCAAGGATTCTTCTCAGAGTCCTTGGATGAAGTCAATAACCAATAGTGGCCTCCCTCTTGTAGTAGGATTCCCAATGTCTGCTCAACACCCTAAGTTCATTTTCACATGTTCTTCCCATTATGACTCGGACTCTCACTCAATGAAAAATCAAGCAGGAGAAATCATAGTGAAGTTGGACAGGAGTTATTTTGATGACCTCTTAAGATTACTCAACTTTCGAGAGTATGTTGATGTAGATCTTAAGTCAGCATAGAAATCTTGGGAAAAAGATCATAAAGACTGCATCAGGCATGTGAATAGAAAGTTCCTGATCAAGACCAAGCCGACCATCTCAAGGTTTCCCATGTTTTTCCCCAGGAGTGATTTCATCCTTGAAATCAGCAACATCATCACCTTGCTAAGTCAAGTATTTGGACTCCCTGAGTCAAGGGACTTCTAAGGATGGATGTATCAATTCATGGTTATTATGAAGAATAATGAATAAGGGATTGATTGGAGCAGTCTCATAAGTGATGAGATTGATTCCCAGATGAAGACAATATTGACTACGATAAAATTCTATATGTCATCATATGTCACCTATGCAGCAGTTGGCATGGGAAATTATCCAGGATTGGATGCAAAAGGAGATAGTGTAAGAGAACACATATATCAGTACCTCCCTCAGCTGATAATGAAATGTTCTGAATATCAATTTAGAAGAGTGAACGATGCTTTCTTTTATGAAAATATTTGTAGGATGAACCATGATCTAAGGAAAAGAAGAGTCTCTGATGAAGCATGGGCCGAACTATCAAAATGGGGATGCATCTTCTTGCAGTTCAAGAAGTTCACATACCTTCATGTGGTCATAGGTGATCCTTTTAGATTGCCAAGATTCCCAGGTAATAAGATGATCCTAATGGAGTTGGTAAGATAGTTGTTGGATTTCCATAAATTCCAACAAAGAAAACACAAGGCTGTTGTATCCTTTCCCATTTCCATTGGAAGGTACATGTGCTCAATGGTGGTTAAAGCTAAGAATGTGGTGCATGAGCTTTAGGAAAATTTGAAGAAGCACATGAAGCAAAGAGATGGATTTAATTTATGAGGAGTCCTTAAATCATACAGGACTTTATATCTACATGTTCCCAACATAGAAGATATTTGGGTTGATCTTCGAGATGAAGTTGCCATCCGGAGAAAGGATAATAGCAGATTGACAACTAAAGAAATATAGATGCTAAATTTATCTGAAATCCCAAAAGGCATTAAAGATGATGAGAGTGTCCTTGATGCCTCATATGATGGGTTTAACGAAGATTAATATGTATTCTAGGCCATTGATTGGTCCATTGCTAAGAAAGCTTCTATCATGGGAAGAGCTACTCAAATTCTTACCTGTACTAAGGCATGGCTCATTTCTTGGGGAATGAGTTATAAAGCAGGGAGTTTTGCAAAGCTAGATGCTTTAGAAGAGGGACCCTCAAAAGGAAAGAAGGAAAAGGATAATAACCCTTCCAAAAGGCCAATGAAGGTTAAATTTGTAAGAAAGGGAGAAGACCAAGTAACTACACTAGTGGCTACTCTTCCACAAATAGTTCAGGTTCTTGATTCACCTCCACAACAAGAACAAGGGAGTCTTCCTTCAAGAGAAGAAATTATTCAACCTTTCATTCCTCCTTTGGTAGAAATTTCATCAGAGGTAAGGCTTCCTCCCACTTCTCAAGCTCTAATTTCAGAATCCTTACCTCCTCCCATTCAACCATCCTTGCCTCAGATTTCTTCACCAAGTTCCTCAGCCATGGCTAGTATCTTCTCTATCCTCTTACCTCTTCCCACTAGACCCAAGTTAACTGTGGACATGCCTCCTCCTATTATGCCTTTATTCCCTGAATCCACTACCATGGGCACTATACTTACTATGGTTCCCACTGCACAAGCTAATCCTCCTCCACCTGAAGATGTGATCATAACACCTGCAATGGAAGCAAGTTCTTCAAATACGCCTCAATGGTTGGTAGATCAGACTTCGAGGAAGAGGAAGGTAGTTTTCCCATTACCAGCCTTTGATTTCAGTTCCCTCAAGGTCACTCCCACTAAGTCAGCCAAGAAACCAAAAATGGTCTCAAGGATTTTAGTGGATGCCTCAGGGCATAAATTTGTAGAGATTGCTACTCCCACAGCTGATAAAACTAAGGATGACATAATGGTCACAGATCATCAAATCAAAAGGGTGGCTCTAGGGAAAGTAACAATACAGGGAGCACAGTAGAATACACAAGATGCCATAAATGTGCTGTGCTAGAAGTTGAGGGAAACTAAGGAAAATAGAGATGAGTTAAAAGAGAAAGTACAACATCTAGCAGAAGTGCTACTCAAGCTCTCAAATCCTCCTGATTCAACACCATCATCCTCTACTCCTATCCGGTTCGATTTCTCATCGGTACCCATGATCGAGAAGATTAATGAAAAGGGGAGAACGGTCGATGAATGGACCCAAAGGCTGCTCCTACAAGGAAAAGAAGTAATCAAAGATACTGTGGAAGTCTACCAATCCTTAGAGGATATAAAGAAAGATGGAGAGAAAATGTATGATGAGTTTTTTAGCAGAAATAGGGAACCTAGAGTTGACTTTTGAAGCTCTCCAAACACTGAAACAGGTTCCATCCTGCATCTTGGTTGAATAGGGCATCATTCCACATGGGGATAAACATTTTCAGCTGACTAAAGCCATCAGATTCAAAATAAATATTCTCAATGAAGCTTGCAAAAAATTGAGAGAATCAAGAGATCAATAGGTCGATGGTAAGAATGACGTAGAAGAAGAGCTAGTCAAAATTTGTGCTAAGGTGTTGAGTGAAGGCTCGGGTCTCCTACCTGTTAATGACCCTTACAAATAGATCCAAAAATTAATTCAACATGAACTAACTTACGGATTTGGCACAGAAATAATTAACATGTTTGTGAAAATTGAACATTCTTTGGAGACCCTGAGGAAACTGAACAAGAGATTAAAAAAGATTTCTGGAAATGCTAGTGATACTTAGGAAACATGTGAAGTTCTGAGTGATCATTCCACCTTTCCTGGTGAGAATGAAATGCATGGTATAATTTGAAAATTCCAAGAATTTTAGAATGAGTAGGCTTTTTTGGAGGATTATAAAGATGATGATACAGAATAATAAAAATGCAACATGTCATTTCAATCTTGAAATCAACATGTCTTTTTCATTTTTATTTGGTCACATAGGAAGAAAATTTTGACTTGGTCTCTTGTGGGAGAGTCAAGCAAAATAGGACTCTCGTTTAAAAGACTATTTTCTAGGATTTATCCTATTTTCTCTCAACACCTTTTATTATAAATAAGGGATGTTTATGCATTCCAAGTGGTTGAGATTTTTGGAATATCTAGAACTATTGTGAGGAAGAAAAAATTTGGTTTTTATTTTAATCATTTGAGGAATAGAAGTCAATGCTATTTCTGCAAACTTTTTGTTGTGAGATTTGTCTCTCTTAAGATATTGTTCTTATGTTCAGGATCTTAGGCTATTCTTTGTTTATCATTTTCAATCATTTTAATCTTTTCGAACATTACATTACATTTTTTTATCTAGAACTCGTATGATTATTTCGTGATCTATGTTTTCTTGAAAGAAAATACATTCTCGTCATTTCCTTTCCATTTTGTATTCCTTTCTAATCCATTCTATTTCAGAAACAACAACATTGTTACCTAGTGTGGATATGGATTTTGGGATTATATCCCAACCCCAATGGTTGGATTAGTGTAAATACTATACATATTATTTCTATTGTGTTTTATATTAGTAATAAACATATAGCCTCACCTGTCTTGAGGAGGGATTTAATCCTATTCACTATGGTTGAACCTCATATTTTGACGTGACAAAATATCCAACCAACACAGGGCTGTACTTTTGAGAAGGCTTGGGTCTTCTCGAGAATAGAACATTGTAGTTGACATGTGGCATGACCCTTCTGCATTGATCATCTAGATCTACACACATCTAGAACTCAAACTTGAACCTGGTTTCTCTCTAGGTCTAGATAGGAGCATATTTAGGATAGGAATTAGCTTCCAAGAGCTCAGGGTACATTTACACATCCAGATGACTTAGGTCAAATGATTATGCCCATCTAACCTAATCCTTTGTGAGTGTCTTCCTATAATAGATTATGTTTTTATCTAGGGCTAATGTTAAACCTGGAACAAGTGGACTGACGGTAGTCAGTAAAGACCAATCATGATAATAGAAGAGTGAGGTGAAGGACGTATTCCAAAATGATGAGTATGCCATCTAGTAATAGTGACATGCACAATATGTTATAAATATTTGGCTAAAGTATCACAAATTGTTGGTTGTGTTGTCCTATGTCACCAAGTTTAAATTAACGTGATATCAAATGAATTTTGGTAACAAATATTCAGATATGTTCTTTAAACAGATCACTCAGTACCCAGTGTAGGGTAGGATGACAAAGTATACAATATTTATTCAATACATAAGATAACATAAATAGATCGGTAGCTTACCGAGTTATGTGATGAATAGATCAGTGAATCACTGATTGATTACAGCTATATATGTTTATCCATTGAATTTGATTGACATGGAATGTTTGTTCTAAATATTGCCTTATTTAGAACATTGAACATTAATAATAATAATAATAATTCTCTTGATTCTAAACTCTTAAAATGGGAATGTTACAGGTAGGACAGGGGTGCCTGGGCATTAAAGACCTCTTCTAGGCACATGTGACTGTAAAAATGGTCAAAACCTAATTTTTTAATGTCTCGCAAGTATAAAAAATATTCCCATTTGATAACCTATATTTCACTCTTTTATCTTTGAGGTTACTTATAACCTTTAAAAAAAATATCACCTATAAAATTCCATAAACCACATCAAATCCAAAAAATTAAAGATGAAGAATGGGGAATCAGACTGACCCCAGAGATCACCTCAAGAGTTATCTTACAACCAAATGTTTCAATACATCTCATACTCCATGTAGTTTTGGTGATTGTGTGTAAGAATCGTGCCCTAGGATTCCTTTGTACAAGTGCACTTGGTAACGGGTTGTAGTTAGATGTAGTAATGTAACAGAATGTGTGGATGGAAAAATGAACTTCTCCTTCCTATTTTGTGTATGTATAGTTACCACCATTTTTCCTTGAATGGATACTAGATGCATGGTTTTGGAGTTCTCTAAGTTCCTTTTATATGCAAGCCTAGGTTATGTTAGTAATGCTTAGTGTTTGGTCCTTGATTTTAAACACATAACTGTCTATTTATATGATTCCCTTGTTTGAATTTCATAATTTACAACTTGAAGGCTAGCCCATAAGTGAAAAATATTCCAAAAATATAAAAAGAGACCCAAAATAAGTGAGTAAGGTGAAAATAATTCAGGATCTCTTAGAGGGGATAGGGTCACATGGGCGTTCCTATCTTGGCTGGGTGCTGGTGTCTAGAACCATAAAGGATAAATAAGTTAAATTCTTACTGGAATATAGGGTGTGTAAGACCAATTATAAAACAAGAATGTAATGAAATTACTTGTATAATTCAGATCATGAGTAGAAATATAACACCAAATAACACAATATTCCAGAATAATGATCTCAATATGCAATTAGAATAGATTCACCACTTAGAGGGGGAAACCTCAAAACCATACAATAAGAATCAAATGCTCCAAATGATGATGAAATACTACCTAAAATCCCCTATATATACTATTCATATGTTATGGCCAACACCAAGGTCGACCTACTAAGCATGAGAAAGTATAAATGATATAATAAAATAATATGGTAAGCCACAAGTCGGCTACTCATATCCTAATACAATCAATAGGTTAAGGGTGTAGTATGCCCCCAATGTTGATAAGCTCTAGGTGCTACTATAGGAATGTCATATCTTCCCATGTTGCATCTTCATTATCTGTATTCTTCCACTTGATCAGGTACTCAGTAATAACCTGTGTCCTCAATATTTTAGTACGTGTTTGAAGGATGCATTTAGGTTTGAAGATGATTCTCCCCTCCTCATAGAAATTAGTTAACATTGTTTGGGTTGATACTCTCTGTCTAATTACTTTCTTCAGGAAAGAAACATGAAAGACTAGATGTATTTTGGTTGATTTTGGAAGTTCTAATTTGTGTGCTACAGTACCAATCTTTTGCAGTACTTGATAGGGGCCATAAAACTTTAGTAAAAGTTTGTTATCCTTTTTTTGTTGTTTCAAAGACATTTTCTCTTATACCACTTGTAATGAAATCACTTGTATAATTCAGATCATGAGCAGAAATATAACACCAAATAACACAATATTCTAGAACTCATATATCCATGGCATACTCATATATGAACTCTATGCAAAACCATTATTTAGCGTTGACATTAAGCCAAGTGAAAATGTGCTAAAGGATCATGTGGTTAGTCCTCAAAATAAAATACCTATAAAGAATAAAGTTCCTCCAATGACACAATTCATGTATCACCACCACAACCTCAAGATCATATGTGGGGTGATTAATATTTTAACACTTTATCTTGTGGGACTCATAACTGATGACACACACTCCCCACCAAAGAACATCAACAAGTCCCTCTAAGGAAGAATCTGTACAAACCACAAAATATACAAGGATATATGTATATGTAATTATATCTATGTAATTCATGTGTTCTTTGAGCCACTAATGTGCCTCACACATGTTAGACCAAATAAACTTATTTCCTTTATGCTAAAGAGAAGTTATTGGTTTAGCATACTAGGAGAAGTCCTGAACAAATCTGCAATAATACCCTACTATACACATAAAAATCTTAACCTTGGTGACCGAAATGGGGATAGGATAATTAAGAATCACCTTAACCCTTAAAGGATATACAAAGATACCATCAATAGAAATAAATTTCCCCAAATACTGAATCTCAGTTTGAAAAAGGAAACACTTGTTTAGGTTCCTAAAAATTCAATGTTCACACAGAACCTATCTCAAATGATCATCATACTCCTCTAATGTATGAGAGTGGATAAAAATTTCATCAAATGATATCAACATGAATCCTTAAAGGAATGTCATAAATAATTCGATCTTGAGACTATTGAACAAGGCCAAGGAATTAGTTAATCTATAGGGAGATATTGTGAACTCATAGTGGTTTTATTCAGTCTTAAACATAGTCTTACGAATATATTCCTCTATAATATGAAGCTACTGACACCTAGATTTGATATCAATCTAAGATAACCCAATGGCTCCCTTCATCTGATTAAAAAGGCCATAAATCCTAGCTAAATGGTAATGATTCTTAACCATTACTATATTTTATTGTCTGAAATCCACACAAACATGAAGAGATATATCCTTTCTCTTCATATATAAAATAGGTGCACTACAAGGAGAAACACTAGGTAGAACAAGTACCTTATCCAATTAACTCCTTCAACTAGATCTTGAGGTCATGAAGATAAGGAGTGGTCATGTAGTAAGGTTCGCAAGAGAACAAAATTACACCTAGTACTAGATTGATGGTGAAGTCTACCTCATCATATTTTGGCATCCTAGGAAGCTCCTTAGGAAACACATTAGATAACTACCTAAAAATTGGATAATGATCTAGGGGAAAGCTCTTGGTATAATCCTTAGATCTATCAGTAATGGTGATGGAAAACATCTGGTAGCCCTGATGCATACACCACTTAAGTAACATCACAAACATCACACATAAGGATACTGGTCCCTTAACTCTGAAATAAAAATCATGCTAATAGAGTTGTCTTTATACTCTATCATTGATCTGACAATATAACTTCATTTGATGAGATTCAAGCCAACACATCACCAAAAATACCTCATATGATACCAAGGGTAAGATATGGAGGTCATAAGTGGTGGAAAACACCCCTAATTATATGACACAACTCTCCTTATAGGTGTCTATGGTGAGCTTGGCCCCAGTAGCCAACTATGATTGTTATTATTCTAACTATCTAGATACAACTAAATAACACCAATCCACAACTAAACATGAAATAAAGGAATCTGATGCATCAGAATCAAACATCACTAGAACTACTACATTCCTAATTTTACCTCAAATCTTGATAACTATATACTGGTACTCAGACTGGTGTTCATCGAAGGCGGTGTAGAAACAATGAGTACACACTACGTTCACTAATGGGTGAACAAATAAAGAACTAGATGGAATATCCAAAAGTAATCTTTGAGGTAAATTACTAACATAATGACTAGGTTCATAGAAAACAAAACAACCATGCCTTGGTCTAGAACCACTTATAATGTTTTGAAATAATCCTAAGGTCCCTTCCCTAGCCAAATGTTGACTCTGAGTGGCATGTCTCTACTGAACACCTAATCCTCTATCTCTAGAATTATCCTAACCTGGCCTAATCCTATCTCTTTAAACATCTTGATATATTTTAGGTCACTAAAACAACTCAGGAGTAGGTTGTGGGGGTATCAAAGTAGACTACATGGGTCTAAACCCTCCTTATGAAGGTGGTGGGGCACTCTTGGGTCTAGTGTCTTGTTGTAAAGGTTCCCTATCTTAAAACTAGGTAATTTTCCTATCTCTAGACTTTTGGGCCTTACTCTTGATCTCCTCTACTAAATACACCTTTTCCACTTCCTACAGAAGGGTTAGAGATGAAAAAATTCTAACTCAAACCATTAAAGTCTACATTTAGTCCTCTAATAAAATGGTTTTCGTATAGTTTCTCCTCTAGGAGATATTCTACATACTATAGTAGATCTATAAAATGGCACTCATACTAGGATATTATATTAAAACCCTGATGGAGGTCATGAAATATATCTATCCTCCTTTATATGAAGTGCTCAAATGTATAACATGATCTAAATTGATCCTTGAATAACACCCAAGTGATTGTCTCTAGTGTGATATTGATATCTGAATCCTCTGAATACCCAATCTGTCCTTCATGTTTGTCTAAAATACCAAAACTGAAAAAAAACTATCAAGCTAAGAATCCATGCCTCTGCATTGAAACCATACTAAGAAACTCTAAAAGTGGGTGGTTACATCCTAAGAATATATCCAATCATGCTTATCAATCCAAAATTGTTAGTACATGGATATACAAATCATTCCAAAGGTAGTGATGATTTTATCATGAGTGATGGCACCATTATTGGTGATCATGGTCAATGAAACACATTGAGTGAATCTTGCATTATAAAAAATCCTTATTCAGGGGTTATCTTGGGCTATGGGATCTCACTCACTGGTTTGGAATAAACTTAGACAAATAAGCATGAGACTTCTCATGTTAAGGTCGCTCTACCATATTTTATGGCACATTAGCTTCTACGACCTTGTTTTGTGTGGGTAATTGGTCTTAAATAACTCCTATCATCTGTTAAAGGGTATGAAAAATTTTAATCCCAAACTATATGAGAATTATGTCTATGTGAGAAAAAAGGGTGGTGACGTAGGTGGTGATGCAAGTGATGATGTGAGTGGTTGTCCATGAATGTAGCATCTATTGTGCCATTTCACTCTCCTTGTAAAATCAGACAAACATAAAATATTGCATTTTCTGACAGTGATAAGAATCCACTTGTAAGAAAAGGTGATAAATTTGATGATTCGCCTAAAGTATACCCTAGGAATCTCTTCATGGTTACACAGATCTAAGAGATTACAAAAATATTCAAAGGAAGGTGTAGGCTTAAATACAGTACACTGAGTTCCTAAGGCTATCCCATAGAGCTCATTGGAAGGTTACATAGGTGATTCAAGCCACATGATAAAGACTAAGTCCACCTCTATGTGCACCAAGTCATGTGTAAGGGGACCAAGTTAACACGACTATATGGCAATGTGTAGTTAGTGATTTGGCCAGGTATAACACATTGAAATAAGCATTAACTCCACCCCCTTTTCCATGGAAATCAACAAAATTAATAATGGACCCACCTACTTTCATGCAAAATCATTATAAAATATAGGCAAAACATTAAAGGAAGGGGAAATATTTTCAATGATGCATTATCAACAAATAGATTAACTGCACAATCTTGTAAAGGGGAAGAAGAAATGCCCAACAAACCCAAAGGAACTACAGCCATGCTCAAAGAGGCCATGAATTTTTGCGCATTTCTCAACAAAATTTGCACAAAATTGGTCTCGTTGGAATCATATGGTTCCTATATCTACGTGACAACAATAAAAAAATTCTAGAGATTGATGGAGTATTTGAAGGTGTAAATTTTGTAGAAAACAAACATATTCCAAGAATGGTGGTTTGAAAATTGGTGGGTTAAAATGCAATTAATGGGCATGGATGGCCATTTCTCCACTACTACAAGTTATGGTAAGTATGGGAAGGATTTTTTAAGTTACAATCATGCTTTTTACCCACCTTCTGGGTACCTTGTAATTGATGCAAAATCCAGATACTGTGATTTCTTGTCCGCCTTTTTCCCTCTTTCCATTTTTCTATAAATTGGGGATTTTCCCTCATTTTGAGGAAGGATGATATGAGTAAAAAAACTCCTAACCATTTTTTTTTGTGAAGCCAATGTGTCTGCAAGAGCCTTTGTAGTGGACTCCTTGTATCGTGATATAGACCTTTCCTTTATAATAGTTTGAAATTTGCATATTAATGAAGCAATAGATGCAAGTTTGTGGATGTATGTTCCCATGATGTGTTTGTTTGCATTCTTATTGCCTATTCAATATTATTGAAGGTGTATTGAGTCTAATTTATTATCTTACAGGGATTTATTTTTATTTTGTGTGAATGGAAATGTTGTTGGAAGTGATTTTGTTAGACTATGGAGAACTATTATCACCCTCTCTAATCTACATTTTGCTTCCATTTCAACACATTGGGGATCATTATCATACCCTTTTTTTGGTGCATCACCTTTGCAGTGTAGATTTTTCTTCATTTTCATGCTCTTTATCTCTCCCTGGTTCCTTTAGAAGTGATATATTAGTGAGTAGTTAGTCAGTTTTATTTCATTAGGGTTAGTTTGCACTAGGATTAAGAAGATGAACCAACCTTCTCTAGAGGTCTATCTCAAGTAGCAGAGTCCCATAACTTGGAGATAGTACTGATGTTACCCATAGTCACACCATGAGCTCAAACACACACACTTTTGCAAATCAGAGGGTGTTGTGATTCAATGATAATAGTTCTGGACATGCCTGGTGGGACATCACAGGAAGTCAAATTTTTATCATTCAGATGGTAGTGCTATCATCAAAAAAAATCAAGCAATGTTCTAGCCACTGTGCATACCTCCATTTCTTGATAATAGTACTGACACACCTGGTGGGACATAAAAAAATGTTAAATTTTTATCTTTCAAAGGTATTCCATCATCCAATAAAATTAAGCAATGTTATAGCCACCGTGTATACCTCCACTACTTGATAACAGTTCTGGCACACCTGGTGGGAGAAGGAAGTCAAGATCATTAGTTGGAGTGCAGTTCAATATTTGAATTAGATTTCACTTTTGATAGTTTTGTGTGTTCCTGTTATGATTTCAGTATTTAGATACATATGTAAAACATACCTGGCGACTCCATTTTTCCCAAGCAACCAAATTCTCTGAAATTTTAGACCTTTCTTCCATCCATTTTCATTCATCTTTCTTTCCACGTCCTTCCACTCTTCTTCCATTCATGAAGTTATGTAATCATGGCTTCATTTCCCATATGGAATTCACATTTGCAGCAGCAACCATATCAATGCAATCCATCTCCAAGCTTGCAAGATTAATTTACAGGTTATTATCAGTGACCTCCAGATCAATTCCATGATTACGGTCAATTACTTTGACTATGCATACCCACAAGATACAATATGGAAATCAGTTATGGGTATATGCCAGAGTATGTAGCAGTTCCATAAATAACAATATGAGGGTCCTGAAGAGGCCATCCTACAACCTAGAGATGTTTACTTATGCAAAGAAAGGCTTCAAGAGTTGGAGTATAACATGGTATTAATCAAAGCTAAGGAGATGAAAAGAGTAGCTGAAATTGGTTTCAGCATGTCCCATATTTATGGACTGGCTCTTTTCCAAGTAAGTTAAATCCCCCAATTAAAAACTTTGAGTTTATAATAAAAAAAATTGACCCAAGTTGGGGAATGGATTCAAATGAAAGGGTGCTTTCTAAATCTAATAATGGTACAACCTTGTCATTAGAGAAGCCATACAATCACCATCCTATAGCTTCCCTAGGCCTCCATTCATGCAATCTCTAGATGAATGTCATCCAGTCTATCTGCCCCAACTATGGATTCATATTCTTCACCTTTTAATCTTCCATCCCATTTGGAATTCTTCTGCCCTTTTCCCTCTCAAGACAACATCCTTCCTCCTATAATACAACAAGAATGTCGCACTTCTCCCACCTCCAAAAATGATTCACAATGAGTCAATTTTGACCCAACCCACCCCTCCTCTTACAAGTTCATGTTGGGAAAACAAGACCCCAAGAAGCCAGTACAAGGGAAACAAGAAGAGAATACCAATGAAGAAGAAATACTAAAGGACTTGAAAATGTTTGGATCTGAAATTTGGTATTGAAAAAAATTCCTTTGATGGTTGAACCAACTGAGAAATAGAATCAGAATCCTAGGAGACAAAAGGAAAATTAGAAATATCCTAGTAGGGAAAATTTGGCAAGAAACTTGAAGAGAGTGGATTGCCAAATTTAACATCATAAAACAAATGACCACTAATGGTCAAGCCTTTGGTGGGGGTTGAGGTCTCAAAAAAAAGAGGTGAAAGATGAGATTGTAGCTAGTAGCAGAGAAATATAAAGTTGATGAAGATCAGAAATTCAACATGTTCTTAGAATGTAGTGTTCCACAATGGAAATTTATTTGCAGAGATTTTTGATCCATTACCAGACTATCAAAATTAGCCAGAAGAAGAGAAGAAACCAGCAATAGTAAAACCAGAAGAAAATCATGTGCAAGCAAGTAAGAAGATAAGTTTCTAGGTGTGCAAAAGTATATCAAGTGAATGTAATGACCCTCATTTCCTAGTATGTCAAGATCTTGCGACACTCTTAGAAGGTTCGTAGCAATCTACCATAAGTCATCTTCAAATGGTTCAAAGGCCTTCGAGTGCAGAGAAAAACATGTTCAAGGGGTCTCAATTAATTCTTCCCTTCCCATCCTCTCGAAATTTCTTAGTTGGGAGGATAAGTTTGATCTTATCTAACTTTATGTTCAAAGAGGAAGAGGACCCTGGGGTAAGAAAACTATGGAAATGGGGAGGTCATAATAGAAGAGAATAAAATACTCAACACAGTAGGGACCAGTGAACCGAGATTGCTTTTCCTATATGACTTAGCAATAATTATTTAAGGAGGAGGATCCCATAGAGATCATTTCTTTTGTTCACTCCATCCATGCATCTTTCAAGATCATAATTGCTGATATAGAGCACATGGAAAGAAGAAGCAAATCAGATTTAGAGGCACTAAATGAGATAAGAAATCATTCAAATTTTTCTACTTTCATTTGGAAAATATGATTTGATGGAGGGGGAACTCTCAAGGAAACAATGAGATGCATCTGATTGCAATGCTCTAAGAATCATTCCATTGGTTGTTGCAAGCAACTGTGTAGAGCTACATAGAGAAGATGCGTTCCAACATGCTACAAAGGGAAAAAAGCAAGAACATCCTATCTCTCCTTGTACCATCGCACTAAGGTGGCACATTAATTTGTCTGTAGATGTGCAGGAAGAATAAAATATAATTCATAGAGAGTCACCTTTTCCTAGGAAGATTCTTGCAAGATGGCTTTCTTGTTGAATTTGGAATTGAGAGGAGCGGGAAAATTTAACATGGACCAGACCTTGCCCAATTAGATACTTGGCTTCATTGGATTCAAGTGGAGAATCCAAAATCTAATCATGTTTTCTTTTAATCATGAGGATGAGCCAAAAATGTGCTAAGGATTGATACATAATACATCTTAGAACCAGATTGAACAATAGCTGGAAGAGGTATATGTCTTATTTTTCGGTTGATACCTTGATGTATAAAGGAGTGAAGAATTAATTTACAGCCAATATCTCATTCCTAATTTCAGCTCAGGTCTTAGTACCAAATCAATCTGTGTGGCTGCCAATTTTAAGGAAGGGTAGTCTATTTCTCAACACCTGTGGAAGGTTTTGTTTAGTTTCCCATTTCCTTACATAGTGTAGGAGTAGGTTAGGATTTCATTTTCCTCCAAGTGCTTGTGCACATTGCATTGTTGTTAAATCAGGTTTTAATTTCACTAAGTGTTCTGGTGCACATGTCCTATTGCTTCTAGTACATGTGCCTTGTATATAGTTCATCATGCTTCATTTAGAAATGGGAAATCGTAGTAGAGAAACTCAAGGTTACGAGTAGGAATTTTCTATCTTCAAAAGATCCCCAAATACATAAAAACTAAAATCAGGCTACGGAACAAATTTCAAATGTATCATTGTCTTGTCTTCTTCAGACTAGACAGTTGAGTTTCTTAGTTTCCTCAAATCAAGAAATGATATGTTGGAGGAAGTAGTTGCAGGGGTCCATTATTCAACCTTAATGGATCACAGTTGTTGGGAAAAGGTGAAATTCAATATTGGCTAACAATTTTCTACTCTCACAAAACAAATTTCCATATTTTCTTATGAGAGTTAAGAAAGCAAGCAACGACACTCCAAATGTTCCAGGGTCAAGTTTTCATGAGGGTTATGTAGAATCCATTCCCAATGGATAGTTACAGATAATTGGTCATACTCTATTTAACAGGAAAATGACACCTTGAGTCACCAAGTTTTTATCCCATTTCACTCTCCTTGCGAAATTAGAAAATCAAGAAAGCTTGAATTTTTTGACAATGATAGGGATCCACTTACAAGAAAAGGTGATAAATCTGATGATTTTTCTAAACTATCCCCTAGGCATATCTTCATGATTATATGGATCCAAGATATTGCATAAATATTCAAAGGAAGGTGTAGGCTTCAATACAGTGCACCAAGTTCCTCAGGTTATCCCATCGATCTCATTAACATGTTACATAGGTGATTCGAGCTACATGGAAAAGAATGAGTCCACCTATGTGTGCACTAATTCAAGTATAAGGGGACCAAGTTAACATGGTTGTATGGAAATGTGTAATCACCGAGATGGCCAAATATAACACATTGAAATAAGCATTAACTCCACCCCCTTTTCCATGTAAAGTAACAAAATTAATAATGGCCCCACCTACTTTCATACAAAATCATTGTAAAAGATATGCAAAACATGAAAGGAAGGGGAAATATTTTCAAAGATGCATTTCAACAAACAAATTAATTGCACATTACCATGAAGAAGAAGAGATGCCCAGCAAACCCTAAGGAGCTGCAGTCACTCACAATTCCATAACCTAAGGATTTCTCAATGAAATTGCAAAACATTGGTCTCGTTGGAATTGTGGTTCCAATCCTGATGCATAACAATAAATAATTCCAAGGATTGATTAAGATTCAAGGGTGTATTTCGTAGAAAATGAACCTGTTAAGATAAAGTATCTAGATAGTGGGTGGAAGAGAAATTAATGGGAATGGATGGCCATCTCTCCATTTCTGCAAGTTATGGACAATATGGGGAGGATTTTTCAAGTTATAATAATGATTTTTACCCAAGTTTGGTACTTTGCAATTGATGTAAAATCTAGATCCAAGATTTTTCGCCCCCTTTTTTTTCTTTTCATTTTCTATAAAATGGGGATTTTCCATCATTTGGAGGGAGGATGATTTGAGTAGAAAAACTCTTCCCATTTTGTTTTGTGAAGCTAATATGCTATAGGGATTTGTAGGGGGCTCCTTGCATGGTGATCAAAGCCTTTCATTTGTAATATTTTGAACTGTGCATACCAATGAAGAAATAAATGCAAGTTTTTGGATGTATCTTCCCTTGTATTTATTGAAATTCTTCTTTCCTCTTCAATATTATTGCAGGTGTATTGTGTCTACCTTATGATTTTAAAGGGTTTCATTTTTATTGTGTGTGTATGGGAATGTTATTTTAAGTTATGTTGTTAGACTATGGAGAACTATTATCACCCTCTCTAATCTAAATTTTTCTTACATTTCCACACATTAGGGGTTGTTCTCATACCCTTATTTTGGTGCATCACCTATCTAGTTCAGATTCTAGTTATTTTCATTCTCTTTATCTTTCCTTGGTCCCTTAGAAGTGATAGATTAGGAGTAGTTAGTAATTTTATTTTAGTAGAGTTAGTTTGCACTAGGAGTAGGATGAAGAACCAACTTTATTTGGAGGTCTATGTTGGGCCTTGAAATATTGACTAAGTACCAAAGGTTGTGTGCATGCAAGACCAGTGATAAGAAGGGCACACAAAGAGAAGTGCACATGACAAAGAGGTTTAAGAAGGGTTGAGGAGAAACTGGGGCACACATGGAAGGTAGAACATAGGTTCAAAGGACTTAGCCATATTTAGTATTCTAGAAGCACTTGAGGAAAAAAGTGACCCAACTAGGCATGCTGAGTGGATAAGGTATCAGCCTAAAACATTAGAGGTCAAGAAAAGTATATTCCACACAGATAATATTCCTAGGAGACATCATTATAGAGAGTGGAGGGTTTACAAAGGCACAAACATTCACCATTGGAGGACCAAATTGACACTTGGCATGTGATCTTCTCAGGAGAAAAGGCATGGTGGTGAGTGTTGATCCTATAAAAAGAGATGATAGGAAGAAAGGAAGATGCATGAAAATAGAGAAGAGAATGCACATAGAGTAAAATATTGAGTAACAAAATGCTCCAGTAATATTAGGGTTTATAACACTTAGTATTGAGGGATATGAAGGATGTAATAAGCATTTGTATGGCATTAGGGTCTGTAATAAGGATTCAAATGAGAGGGTATGGGTAGGACCTTTTATCAAGGAAGATATGTAGGAAATAAGTCCTTTTCATTTAACCTGTATGGTTTGAGATGGCCTGTTTTGATTATACTGTGGCTACAAAAACCATTCAAACTGAATATATATATATGGAATCATTATGGATATCATGCTTAAGGGTGTAAACCCTCGTGTTATATGGTTTTCATGACTCATATCTAGTTTATTATGCTTGTTACTTATTATTGAATGTAATGCATTAATGTATGGATATGTCAGATTCTCCTTCTACCTTATTAACTAAATCATTGTACTCATCATTCTTTAAATCATTTTCCAATAATGGACAAACATTCTCAAAATGCTCACATAAAGGAGGCATTCAATGCCCATGCATGCCTTGGGTGAGCACCCAACTCTTGCTGGGTGATAGGACGACGCATTTTGGGTTAAAAGTGGTATTAAGGGTACATAAAATGACTAAATCTTGGTTTCGTTTCTGGGATCTATTTTCAAAGTTATTGTGAGAATGATGCGTGATGACAAAATAATTAATGCTGTAAAGTGTCGAAGCATGGCTTAAGAGCATAGAGGATCAGTTTTCTCAGAGATTTAGTATTGGAATTGAGTTTGATGTACATAAATGGGTAGAATAACATATGTATCATGAGCTATATGAGACTTTCTTTTGCTACTTTCCAATGGTGTTGTATGAATGGATTTCAGCATATGCATATAGATCAAGCTACTACTATATATCTCGCATGTGGACCCAAGATAAGTATAATAGGCTGTAGAATTCTGATCTGACTTGGACACATGTTGTTGATCATTAGTGGAGAAGACTGCTGACTAGTTATACCCTGGAATACACTATTTCTACATATTATTGTTTGTAGGTTGCTGATTTTGAGTTATTAAGAGATCCTAGAGGATTGTTTTTACTTGTTATCCCCTTAGCTATAAATATCCTTGATCATTACCCTGAGTTTAGAAGCATTTCCTATGGACTGGCTAAGCTTCTTCTAAGCACTAGGTGCAAGGAAGCTAGGGTGGAGGATGATGGTGGACCTTGCAGCTAAAAAGGATAGGGAGGAGAGACGACTCAAATATAGTAAATCTCGTGGAAGGGAGTTATGGCGAGACAATGCAAGGTTGTATGAGTGATGGATTTATGGAGGCATATGTTATGAGAAGGAATTGAGGTTCACGCATGAAGGATGTGAAGCCTAAGCAGTCTATGTTACCCCATCTTGGCAAGCGTGCGTGAGAGAGACCCCTTCAGCTCCTGATGAGATTTTGTCGCTTGGAGAAAGGAAATCTATTAGTAGTGCATCTGAATCCGCATGGTGATCAACCCCTGGTGCTTAGTCTTCCAAATCAAGAGATAAGTATTGCTAACCCAATTGGTAGTGGTGGGAGTGACCGATGTGACACCTAAGAGATATAAATTTCTCATTTGGTACATTTATGGCTGCATAATCATTCCCTGTGTTTGGAGGAATATTGTCTGGAATGATGTTTTGGGAAAGTATGGGTACGCAAAGTCTTGGGTATCGTGCATTTGGAAGAAGACATAGGACACACATCTAGTAACGATGCAATATCTACAAACTATTGGTATGTAATTTAGTGGGACATTAGTGACACTATGTGCAACCACTTCAGACCCATTACCGGATACAGGAGGTGGATTTCGTGGAGTCGGATCTATAGGACCTAGTGGACCTAGCAGATCTAGAGGATTTGAGTGGGTCAGGAGGAGTACAGGAACTGGTGGATCTAGTTGTATCTAGTAGTGGAGATAACACTGGAGGAAATCAAGGTTTTGGATCAGGTGGGAAACGAGCCTCAACCACCTTCAACAAGTGTTTTTTGAAATGTCTTTGCATCTACTATACTACAAAAGGTGTTGAGGATGTTGTAGAGCATGTACACAAGTGTGAGGTGTTATGGCAGTGCAAAGGGGATCACTACCCTAGGAATGGAAGGCAAGTCAGTTTGCAACAGACGTTGCAAGGATGTGCGCACATAGCTGGTAGCTGGAAGTATGACCCCCATCACATACAGTGGTAGATTACATTGCATTGCATAATACTTTCTTAGCTGAATTGTATATCTCATAAGTTTGAATAGAAGAGCATTAGCACGTTGAACGAGATCTCAATAAGGTATGGCAAAGAGTCTGTGGGAATATGACACCCATTTTAAGACTCTCTTATCAAAAATGTCTTATGATATTCACCCTTCTCAGCATGCTTAATGATTTGTTGGAGGGTTGATAACACCTTTTAGGAGAGTGATTTCACAAAAAAATTCAAATACCCATGCAAGGCCTTGGAGACTACCCTATGCCATTGATATTGGTGTGCACCAAACTAGCCTCGCAAATAATTCTAAGGAATATGGTCATCACTATGAAGGGCATGCAGATGGAGGGGCATGTGGAAGAGGTTTCAGAGGAGGATTTTATTGTCTTGGAAACCATGGAGGAGGAAGATGTGAGTTATCTTATGGAACTTGTTACAATTAGGGATCTATGGAGCACTATAAGCGTGAATGCCTTGATATGTTGCAATGCTCTTGGTGTTAAAAGAAGAATTAGTATGAGGAGCACCCAGACCTATTTGAACATATGAGCTAGCACAAACAAAAGGACAAAGGCACCAAAATGGTAAGCATTAATAATTCCTAATCATAATGGATTCCAATGGTGGCGTGTGAGTCAGAACTAGAACCTATACTAGTGATGACATGATCTAAAGTTGCATGTGCAAGGGATAAACCTTGGAAAAATCCAATAGTTACTAGAGAAGAGGTGATGCACGGGAAGTATCCTGACCCTACTCATCAGAAAGAGGTGTATCAGGAGACCATGGATGTAATTCAAATCCTACAAGGAGAGATCTGAGTGCCTAACGGAACAGTCAAGGTAGTTAGAAGAAAGTTAGAACAAAGAAAGTGAATTGAGGCTCTGTAGAAGGATTTGGATGAGGCTCAGGAAAGTATGCAAGATTTTAAGGCAAGAGAATACCATTCCTTTGCTAGGGGAATGGTTATGGGAAAAGGTACTGCGCATGCTAGAGCAGAGTGCAAAAGGCATGTTTTGCAGGTTAACCTTCCTCCCCACATCCTTGACTATGATAAGGAGATTACCTTGAATGTTGCCTATGGATGGGTGGCTTCATAAGCAATATTCTGATTGGCACAGGAGCATGGAGGTCAAAGTTCAAAAACTATAGATGCACCTGGACATCAAATGGGAAGGCCCTCACTATACAGCCATCCTCAAAATGTGATGTATATGGCTAACAATACAAAGGCAATGCCCATTGGTGTCTTGAAAGGATGCTTGCTATCACTATCCAAGGGGTGAAGTTCACTGGGATATTTTGAAGTCTTAGGAGTTAGCCAAGGTAGAACAACTTTCCAGCATTGCTTGGGTGCACCCTCGGTGCTATAAGAGCAATGCTGACCTATGGTTCAATAAGGGGTGCATAAGTTTTAAGAACAAGGAAGAATGTGTAATCATCCCCTTGACTGCAATAGGAAGTCAGCACCCATATACTGAGCCCTTGGGAGAAGAATTTCTTGACAAGATCTATGTGTGCTCTATCAGGGACCCTGAGGTAATTCACCCTACAGAAGGAGTTATCCAGTTTGAAGATGCTCAATCTGGGAGTGATACAACTAGTGTGGCATATGAAAATTGGGTGCGCATGGGACTTATGAGTTAATTTGGAAACAATTAAGAGGCTCTATTACAAGAGTGATAAAGGCGCGCTCATTCACGTGCATGGGAGGAAAGAAGTTACCAACTTACTCTAGAGGGGCCAACCCTGATGTTTTCTTACAAGAGACAGAGACCTAGTGGAAAAGTAAGATAAAAAAGAGAAGGATGCTCAGCTATAACTTTCTTAGAGACTATAGCGCATGTTGGTGGGAAACCCATCGTGATAGCTTTCTATAGTGGCGCGAAGTGAGAATCACGTTCTCTATTAGGTTTTCCTCGAAGTAATGCACCAACTAGTCATAAAAGACTATCATGGGAAGGAACCCGCCTCATGTTCCACGTCGAAGCATGTGAGAAATTCTTGAATGGAAGGCACAGAAGTCCTTACCACCTTGTTTATCGTGTGCATAAGTTGTACTCTATTTTAAAAGGTTGTATGCACATGCATGGTATATTCACTCTGAGATGCATTGTCAGACATAGGAAATTGGAAAGGAGTTAACGGTTGACCTCCTTCAAGCTTTCAAATAGTCAGAGTACTAAACCATCAGTGGATAAGGTGTTGCATGTGTGTTAAGATGCCTAACGATGGGAGATAGTTCCATGGCAGAAGAATAGAATACTGGAGTTACTAGGTGGAACCTGGTTTGGAAGTGCACGCTTTGATGAGTAAGAGTCAGAAGAGAGGTGCATCTTGAGCAGAGCATGCATGGAGAAAGAGAAGGGAAAGATGTTCTATGTGATAGATGGAAAATAAATGGAGAGTTTGGATGTTAACCATACTGAATGTATGCGCAGAAGTTAGGGATAGTGCTGATGAGAAAGCACACGTGCCTACCATGAACCCCTCAAAACAAAGAAGGTTAACATTGGTTTGAAGGCAGAACCTAAGGAGGCTATTATTGGAGACTATTGGTCAGAGAAGGAGGTTTCGAAGATCATTGATCTATTTAGCATGAGTTTCAGGACTTATTTCCGTACATGGGTACCATGAGCTTAAAGGTGTTCACCACTCCTTAGTAGAAATGAAAATCAAGTTAAAGGAAGGTGCGCGCCTAATTCAGAAAGAGGCCTTATCAAATGAATCTGAATCTTTGTGCCAAAGTCAAGGAGGAAATAGACAAAATGTTCACTTTAGGCATCATTGAAGCTGTGGAGGAATCAGAATGGGTAAGCCCCATGGTCATCGGCATTAAAAAGGATGGAAGAATAAGGATCTGTGTTGAATATAGGGACTTAAATGCGGTATGTGTAATTTATCCTTTTCCAACCCCTTTTATTGAGGACATCCTGGAAGGAATGGCTGGGCGTGAAATATATTCCTTCACAAATGGATTCTTATGGATATCATCAAGTCAGAATTGCGAAAGAATACTAAGAAAAAACAACTTTCTGTCATTGAATGGGGAAGTGTTTTCCTATACGGTCATGTCGTTTGGACTGAAGAACTGCGCCTGTTGTGTTTTCGTCGAATAGTGCTCCATGCATTTCAAGATTTTGTCCATAAGTTCCTTTAGGTCTACCTTGATGGTTGGACAGTGTATGGAACTAGTGAAAGACCATTGTGACAATTTATGACCAATGTTTGAGAGATGTCGACAATTGACACATATCCCTCAAACATTAAAAAATGTGTTTTTTGTTACTCCATTTGGGACCCTATGTTGGGGCATATTATATGTAAGGAAGGTTTGGTGGTGGATCCCGCCAAAGTTGTCCATTATTGTGGGATTGGTGGAGCCTACCAGCCAGAGCGCAATGCGCGGATTCCATGGGACATATGGGGTATTACCATAAATTGATCAAGGGGTATGCCAAGATTCCTCGTGCCATTCGAGAAGTTACTAAAACACAAAAGTGCATTTCACTGGGGAGAGGCGCAGTACAGACAACATTTCATACATTAAAGAATAGGCTTATCACTGCATGGCCATATTACATTTTCCCTCTTGGGATAAGCCATTCCATGTACATGTTGATGCTTCGGGGATGGCGATTTGGTCAGTCTTATCCCATCCTAGAGAATGGAATTCTTGACCACCCCTTGTGTTTTGCTAGCAGGAAGTTAACACCAGTAGAACAGAACTACACTACTACTGAGTGCAAAGCACTATCAACAATCTATGTGCTGCACAAATTCAGTTAATATCATGCTGGCAACACCCTTCATATTCTACACAGACCACATGGCATTGAAGTACTTGGTAAACAAGTCTGTTTTGCAAGGGCCCATATGTCAGTGGGTCTTGTTGTTTCAAGAGTTTGAGTTTACAATTGTTATGAAACCAGGGAAGAGTAACTCAGGGTCCATGACCATTTGTCAAGGATTGACTCAAAGGAGGATGTATAGAGTATTGAGGATGCTATGTCAAATGCACGCAACTATTTAGGTTACGTGTCACGCACTGCCTCTTACTTGAAAGATATTGTTGTGTTTCTCAAAACGGGTGTGGTGCATCGGAAGGAATGAAGACTCTAGAAAGAAAACAGTCAGCCACATGTCTCACGTACCATACATGCTAATCAATGGAGATTTATACAAACTAGGCTGTGATGATTTTTTTCCCCAGTGTGTGTTGTAGTATGAGCACATTGCAATCATGGAGGAAGCACACGGTGGGATTGCAGCGAGGACACTATGCAGGGAATACCACCGCGCATAGAAGATTCTACTGGCAGGGCCTTGGTGGGAAAGCATCTACTAGGATTGTATTGAGTTTTGCAAGGCCTATGACCATTGTCTAGTGACTTAGGCAATGCCAGGAATAAGGGATGATATTCCCTTGAGGCCGATAGCTAGCACATAACCATTTGAAAATTGGACCATTGATTTTGTCAGGACCAATTTCACCTGCTGCACGTGAAGGACTAGTTTACATGCTATATCATCACTTGAACTGACTACTTAACAAGATGGTAAAAGGCAGTGCCTACAAGGGACTACACATCAACACTAGCAACTAGGTTCTTGTGGGAAAATATAATCAGCATATATATGGATGTCCACTAAGCTTAACGAGTGATAAGAGGCACTCATTTCTTAAATGAGACAGTTAGAATCTTGTTGGCATAATTCATGGCAGCCCACCATAAGACTACCCCATATCACCCACAAGCTAATGGAGCAATTGAGGCGTTTAACAAAATTCTGAGCCACGCACTGACAAAAAATTTGCGATGTGGGAAGACACGATTGGGATGAAAAAGTTTCAGTTGTATTATGGTCATATAGGACTACCTACAAGAAATTGAACAAGGCCACACCATTCCAATTGGTGTTTGGCACAAAAGTTGTTTTACCAGTAGAATTCATACTACCATCCCTACATATTGCACATGCAGGAGGATTAGCTAATGAGCAAGCAATATTGGAGCGCATATAGAAGTTAATGCAATTGGACGAAAGGCGATCACTTGATAGGTCGAGAAAAAATGCTGAAAAGGCACAATAAAAAGTATGTCATGATCACCATATTAAAAGAAAACAATTCAAGGTTGGGAAGATGGTATTTATTTATGAATCCAAACTTTTACGCCATCCTGGGAAACTTAAAGTCTATTAGTTAGGACCATATATCATCTCATACATCCTTGATTCAGGCACATGCCAGTTATAAGCACTAGATGGTATGAGGTTACCAGGCCATTTCAATGGGAGTATGATAGTATGAGTTCCTTCAGTGCTGAGAGCATGTGTGAAAGGATCTTTGGTCAGTAATGAGTTTTGCATGCTATAAGGTTGGAGTTTCCATGTAGGATTAGGTGTGGGGGGTAAAAGCGCTGAAGGTTCACTTATGAGGAAAAAGTAACCTTTATTGTAAAGGTATCATGGTAGGTGACATTGCATTTATTACAAAAAATAAGTAAAAACTATAAGTAAGAGGTTGGAATACATTATTGTTACATTGCATTTGTGATATCAAAGAGCTCTTGTAAACTAGGGAATCCTTGGAGAGAAGTTGCGTGAAAAGAGGGTTGTAAATATCTAAGTGCATAGCTAGGTTGATCAACAATACAAAGTGTAAAAATAGTACACATGCATGAGGTAGAAGGTTGTATGAGTTTCAAAAACTCATAAGTGAATATGTCATTTTATGGAAGGAAGAGTTTTTTCAAGTTAGGGTTCCATAGCTAGGGAACAAGATTGAAGGGATTTTCATGTAAGAGTAGATATATAGAGTTAAGTAGATCCAAGATCAGAAGGAAGAAAAGAATTTTTAAATAACATGACAAGAGAAAATGGCACCAAGGAATGTAACCAGCATTTCACCGAAGAAGGGCAAGGGAAAAGGGAAACAAGTTGTCTCCACTAGCTTCAATGAAGAATGATACGCAGAGATGAAATACCCAAATGGCATATTGCTGGGAAAAGAATGGGTGTCTCACATGTGAAATATGGTTGTAAGTGACTAAAACCATCGAACAAGCACCACAAAGAAAGATATGGCATTGGAAATGGTTAGACCTATAGATAAAAGGATACCCGATGGAATGCCAATATACGAGGATGAAGTAAAGATGAAGATGGAAAAGTTTAGGTTATTACAACTCTATGAGTTTCCCTATTTTGGAAAACCCAAGTGGTTGTACCAATGGATATTGTCACGCATTCATGAAGACCATTTTTACTTCACAGGACGAAGGATGAGGATAACTCCCCAGATAATTTCCAAATTTATTGGTCTTACCTATGAGGGAGATTCTTATGATGACTTGGATGACAAGGAGGCCATCAAGAAGACTGTGGAGGCCTATGACTACAAGAAGGGGTCACGGTACTTCAACATCTCTACGATTTACAACCCTATGATGAGGATGGACACGTGCTTAGTATCCAAGTTGAATGGACAAGAGAGGGGGACATAGTTCAAGAAGTCCTGGTTGAATGTTTGTCAAAAGATCTCAGAGGGCACAATCTTTAAAATCTCGAAATTCATAGTTAAAAAATTGATTGGTGTCACACGTGATGGAGAAAATATAATGTTTGGTAACGTCCTCTTTACCATCATCTTTTAAGATATTTGAGTTCCCGATGGGCTAGAAAAATTTGTATGGGAGTAACTAGATGATAACCCCTCCCATGCCAAGAGATTGAGAATTACACTTGCAAAACAATTATGAACTCCCACAAGGCACACCTATAAAAATGTGTTATGAATCTCATGTGTGGATTTCACTAATGGCTCAAGGTTTTGGTGTAACGGTTCATTACATTCGGTATCAGAGTGACCACCCATGTTTGAATCCCACTTGGTTGGTTACGTCGTGTAGCTGGGGCCCATGGGGCACCTAAACATCGGTGAAGTGGGGCTCATACGTATGGGAGTGCGGGCACAAACCCAGCCAGAGTTAGGCTCTACGGAAGTGTGGTGGGATGTTATGATCCTCACGTGTGGATTTCACTAACGCCTCAAGGTTTTAGTGTAACTGTTCATTACAAAATGGCATAAGAAGATGTGTGATGTATTCGGCACAGAGTGGAGGATACCTGAGTAGTTAATTGTTTTTCTACAACGTGAAACTAAATTCACTATATACCAACACTTATGCATTGTCTGTTTTACCCTAGTAGATCTTTTCAAGGGTCCTGATGCAAGCTATCATTCTCCTTCATGACACAATACTTCTAGGTAGGTGTCAACATGTTCAAGGAGGAAAAGAAGTTAAGATTTGACCTCAACACGGTAGATCAAGAATACCGTAAGCTGTGTAGAACCCTGATATACCAAAATAAGTGCACATATGTGGAGTAGTATGTCTCCCATGAAATCCACATAATGAATCCAATGACCTTACTTATTTATGGAAGAACCACAACAAGGATATAACTATACATAAGGCTGAAATATGAGAAGGAAACCTATGTGGAAAATTAAGTCTCAATCCCAGAAGACCCTACCACAAGAGAGAAGGCCACACCAAGGAAGAGGGAGAGAGAGGAGTCTCTTGAGAAAAAAGGAACCAAGTATGAAGACAACACAATCTGTAGGCACATAGGATTTGAGTGTAAATCCAAGCACCTATACATGGAGAAAAACTCCCCTACAGAAGAAAAATAGAAGACACCTAAGGAAGAAGCACCAGAGAAAGAAAAGCCCCCTAAAAAACAAGAGTCACCAGCAAGAAAGGAGTTTCCTACTAAAGAAGAGAAAGAAAAGTGTCCTATACTAGAATCACTAGTTAGGAAGAAGAAGAGGAAGACTTAGACGAAATGGAGAGCCTGGAGGCTTACAATGGTGACAGGGATAACGATGAGAATGGAGAGTCTCAAGACCATCCTGTGTATGGCATACATGACTCAGAGGAAGGGAATGAAGAGAATGATGAGGAAAAAGAAGACACTCATGACAAGGGGGAAAGTGAGGAAGTGAACACTAAGGATTAAAGGACCCTAAGTTTGACCAAGGAGCAGATAGAAGATGCCACAGAAAGGGAGGTAGCAAGCATAATAAAAGAATTTGTGGAACAGGAGGTGGAGCATAGCATCGATGTAGTACTCAAGGATATGGAGGAGGAGAGTGTAGTGAAGGAATATAGGGAGCATGGGTAGAGATCCCAGCCTAATAGTAAGATTCCATAAGGAAACACGCACGAGAAGGAAGATTGTGGTAGTGGTGCAGGAGCAAGGAATAAGTTATATCAATGATCTGAATAAGGTACTGTGCGTGTGCTTCCAAAGTACCTTGCCTTCTAACAAACTCCTTACATGGTCTTCATTTAAAGAAGAGAGCAACATACCTTCATATAAGAAATATTTTATCTTGGGATTTTGAGTCCCATGTTGATGATCCGGAGTTCGAAGTCAACCGAGAGGTGCTGATGAAGATACTAGAAACTAATTGAGTGAACCCTCTAGTGAATTCTCAACAACTATCAAATGAGAAACTGTGTAATGCACTCAACAAGGTATTAGTAGAGGTTGAGTCAAGATTCTTTGGGAGGAATGATATGGTAAGGATCCTTGAAGAGGAACTGGAGAAGTAGAATGAAGAAATCATTGAGAATAGGAAGGATTTAAATCAGGAGGATCTTATTAGCACATAATTAAGGTGTGAATTGAGGGAGGAGAAGGGGAAGGTGCGCAAGGTGTAAAAAAAGATAGAGATGATTATGGACACCATAATCTTGAAGCACCCAGACCTAGGCCCACCTGAGATAAAATATGAGTAAACATTTTAATGATTGGAATACTTAACCCACATCCTCACCATGAAAATGAGACTTCTTACATTCGAGTAAGTAGAAGAGGCATTGGTGCATCAGAAGGAGGAATAGAAACTGAAGATCAGGGAAATAGTTACTTGATATTCCAAGCTCCTTACCACTGTAAAGACCACCGCAAAAATAGTTGAGGCTGTGTATGAAAATTGCATTGATAGAGAAAGGGTAGAAGCATTCTAGTTTTTATGCATGAGGTGGATCTGAAGGAATTCCAAGAGAAGAACAAAGGAAATAGGGAAGAGTGGGAAAAAATCCTAGCTGAAATTGAAAATAAGTTGGAAGCAATCAAAGGCTTGCAAGGTTCAATTAATAATCAGCTTAAGGAGTTGTACCCCCAGGTCACTCGTAGAATGGATGTGCTAGATGACCTTAGCAAGTAGTTAGAAGGAATTTGATATATGTTGAATGCTAAGGGTGATGAATTGATTTTTGAGGAGGTGAGTGCTCTAGTGGGTGATCTACTTTAGCAGGTTCAGGATGAAGTGGATTCCTGAGAAAAGACTGAGGCAAAAGTAAGGAAGGATATCCCACTCCTCTTACAGTAATAACAAATTCTTCCATTCTTCCATTCTTTCATTATTCATTTAATTTGTCTGGGCCCTACTATTCTTTATTCTTTAAAGGAGAAGGATGTTTCCGAGGAAGGAGAACATATTTAGTGTGGGGTGATGTTGGGCCTTGAAGTATTGACTAAGTACCAAAGGGTGCATGCGCGCAAGACTAGTAATAAGAAGGGTGCGTAGGGAGAAGTGCATAGAAAAAACAAGTTTAACAAGGGTTTAGGAGAAACCTAGGTGTGCGGGGAAGGTAGAACACATGTTCAAAGGACTTAGCCATAATTGGTATTCTAGAGGAACTTGAGGAATAATGTGACCTGACTAGGCATGCTGAGTGGATAAGGTACCAACTTGTAACCTTGGAGGTCAAGAAAAGGATATTCGATGCAGGGAATATTTGCATGAGATATCATTATAGAAAGTGGAGGTTTTACAAAGGGATAAGAACTCACCATTGGATGACCACATTGACACTTGGCATGTAATCTACTCAATATGGAAGGCACGTAAATGGGTACTGATCCTATAAAAATAGATGCTTGGAAGTAAGGAAGATGCGCAAAAACAGAGAAGAGAATGCGAAGAGAGTAAAATGTTGAGTAACAGAATGTTACACTAATGCTAGGGTTTAGAGAACTTAGTGCTGAGGGATATGAAGGATGTAATAAGCCTCTTTATTGAATTAGGGTATATAACAAGGATTCAAATGGGAGGGTATATCTAGGACCTTTTATCAAGGAATATCTGTAGGAATTAAGTCCTTGTCATTTAACTTTTATGGTCTGAGATAACCTCTTTTGATTGTAATGTAGCTACCAGAACTATTTGAATTGAATTGAATATATATATATATATATATATATATATATATATGGACTCATTCTATATATCATGTTTAAAGGTGTAAACCCTCATGTTAAATGGTTGTCATGACTCATATCTCATTTATTGTGCTTGTTACTTGTTATTTTTTAATGTAATGCATTAATTTATGGATCTATGAGATGCTCCTTCTACATTATTAACTAAATGATTTTACTTATAATTTTGGAAATCATTCTCCACTAATGGAAAAACCTTCTCACAATGCTCATATAAAGGAGGGGATCAACTTCCGTGTGTGCCTCGGGTGAGCGCCTAGTGTCCGCTCGGTGATAGGCCGATGTGATTGGGTTTAAAAGTGGTATTAAGGGTACATAAAATGACTATAGTCTATCTCAAGTAGCAAGTCCCACACTTGAAGATAGTACCAATGTTACCCTATCACACTATGAGCTCAAACACACACACACACACTTGTGAAAATTAGAGGGTGATGTGATTTGGTGATAACAACATCCTTGGCCCCTATCTACGATAACAACATCCTTGGCCCCTATCTACTCCACATCCTCTTATTTTCATATATATCCCATAATGACATAAGGAAGGAAATTAGATTATCATCATAGGTCATTTTTTTGAGTTTAGGTCAATTTTTAGTTGTTAGTAAAATTTCAGTTTACTGTCTAGATTAGGGTTTTTCACTTCACTAAATGACATGTTGCATACCTGTTTATCTAAGTGGGTTTGATTAATTATCCTTTTCAATTAATAGTTAATTAATCTTATTTTTTTAAAAATGAAATATATTCTAGATCTCTCAGTGTTGAAAACTAGCTTTGATACCAAATATAACACCTCGCTTCGTGTCAGCCAAAAATAGATCATAAAATAAGAACAAAATCGTTATCCATTGAGTCTTAGTGTTTTCATTGATGTAAAATCCACTGATGGGAAAGGGTATTATAAGGTCATATGAGTCTCCATGAGGTGCTAGTCAAAGGTCAAACATGAAGGTTGATTGGTAGTGTCATGTTGGGTGAATCCCTATAGTGTTCTAGAGCATGATTTAGTCTGCATGGTCATAGTATGAGTCCTCCTAAGTTTACTTAAGGTTATTATGAGGTCCATCATGGCTGGTATGTTGTGCCAAGAGTGTCCAAGTGTCTTTATGAGGTCATCAAGGTCAATTTTGTTGAACCATATTATATTTGTTGGTGTACTCATTAATGTCACATGGCATTTATGGAAAATGAGGAGTTAAATGTAAATTAGTTTGATGCCTTCTAAATGGTTGTTTTTGGTCACAAAGTGGTCTCTTGGTGGTTTATTGAACATTCAATATGGTTTGAGGGTATTATAGGGTGATATAGGCTTGGTAAGTGATTTTGGTACCTACTGGAGGTATGGAGATGGTTTATGTGCTTTTATTAGGTGTCCCATAGGTCTAAAATCGTGTTTCAAGGATGTGCAAGATCATCTATGGTGAGCACCATGTCATTTGTTACAAGTCACAGTTGAAGCTAGCTTATTTAGGCCTAGGTTTAGAGCCTAATGAGGTGTACGAGCATAAATCAAGCCATGAAAATATTATGCTAGCATGGGAGGAGCCTATGAACACTTCTTAGAGAATTTATGAGCATCTAAAGGTCATATTTTAACTCTTGAAGGAAAATTTATAGATTTCATTAAAACTACCCTTGAGAACTAGTAGTGGAACCTTAGGTAAATGGGATTGGTCTTGACTGCACATGATAATTTATGATCAATCAAAACATGAATCATGTAGAGATAATTATCATAGTGCTCTGGGTCTGATTTCATGAAATTTTGAAGAATATTGTTGAAGATAATCAAGTTTTACTAAAACCAGATAAAGTGAGAAGGCCTAAAATAGTGACCTAACTTCTTATCTCTCAAAAAAATTGACAAGGCTTCTTTAGATAAATCATCATATGATTTTTTGAATATCACTCCAAGATTGAACTCTTACAAAATTTTTTAGGTCAAATGATTAAGGAATAAACAACTTCTCTTCATTTTTCTATCAGTAATCAAACCCACTCCAAACACCTGTTTTGCAGAGATATGATAAATAATCATTTTGAGGGCATTAAATCACTTGTGAAAGTTGATTCAACCACTCATGGTTATACAATACTTCTCTTAGGTCAAAATGGTGGCATCCTTATTCTTCAAGTTTGACTTTTCCGTACAAGTTTGAAAATGTTTTGCAAGTTTTTAGTTATACAATGTTAATTTGAATGCTCCAAGTTGAATCTATTACTGGAAAAGATGGTATGTGATGTTATATTATATTTCATGAAGATATTTTGGAAATTTTAGTGCATTTTTTATGTGAATTCAATTATTATTCCACTTTCACCACTAAAGGGAAGTCAAATCAAGACAATTTTGAGTTGTGCTTGTAATTTTCTCTTTGCAATATCTGCATTCAAGTCATTTGAGGTGGTTTATATGATTCTCTTTAAGTGATCCTACCATATATAGTCATAATATTGAATCTTTTTTCAGCAAGAAACCACTAGGTAAAAATTTTCATGTAACACCTTAAGAGCAAGTTCACATAGTCTGAGAAATACTTGTTTTTCATGACCTTATTCATTGTTTTGGTGAGTCCATTTAGTGTGGAAAGTTGACTAATGTATGGATATTCTCAAAAAATTTCCTAGATGATATGAAGAAAGATCTATATAGGTAAACCATATGTTCTTTGAGGAATGTTTCTATGTTCTTGTGATAGTCATGAAGGACTGTAGCGGTGGCTCTAAATCTTGAGCTTCTCCTTTAATTTTAAACAAAATAAGGCTTAGAACCCATGGTAAGAATCTCTATTGAGGTTATCATACATTCATTTTGACATAAAAGTAAAGAATGATGTGTTGTAAGCCTTCATACTACAAACTATGGTTTGAATCTTGAAACCCTAATTAAGCACAATCTTGAAGATTAAGCAAGTGATGTCTCATTTATATAATATTATCTAATACATGAACTTGGGGTTTTGTACCGATTTTCATCCTTCTTGAAATATGCCTCTGAATTCATGTTCAACTAATAATGTTATGGTGTAAAATAAATTCATAATGGTATAATTCTATAATGGAAAAATAGTTAATACCTTGTATTAATACACGAGTAATGAAGATGATCAGTGATGACATGACCTCCTGATTATTGTAGATGATTAAGTGCTTAGATATAAACCTCTCCAAGCTAAGAAACCTCTTGAATATTTTTCACTTTTCAATCAAACTCATGACAGTGACCTGAGTACTTGTTGATTGTGAAGATGAGTGTGCAACATGTACCTTTCTCTACTTTCTTTGATGATCTCCAAAGTTCCCATTTTTGATATAAACCTTTGTATAATTTGGTGTACCTGAATGTCTAGATTGGCATGATCTCTTAAAAATTTTCTCCTTATTTTTTCACATTTTTTATGACTAACACCTTACTCCTAATGCACTCATAAGTGCTAAAATGAAACTTGGAAGCTAAAATGGGACTTGTAAAGTATAAGGCAGAAAATGACCACTATAAAATGATTTTGAAGGATATGAATAGGATCTCAAGAATATTAAAGGATGGTGTAGCTTCTTTATTCAATAATTACACTGTGTAACTATATCAAATATGAACCTCAAGTTAGTTTACTCACCAAATACTGAGACAAGTCAAAGATGGTACTTACAAAAAGCATTGTAGGAGAAGGCAGAGTGTCATGTTGTTTATGAACTTCCCATTCATTAATTTTTGAACAAAATGAAACTTGATAGTCCTGAAAATTCTATGCTAGTAATTGAAAAATGATCAGATGTAATCATGACATCTAGAGACAATTTTTGTGAAGACATTTTCATCTACTTGCACGTATGGAAGAGTGATTTAGTTTAAAATTATTTAAAGGTAAAGGGAAATTTCATTATTTATGAGTCATTATTTTTCATAGAAATCTATTTTTTTATATGGATCAGTTATTGAAATATGTGATCTAAGTGTGAGATTGATAAGGTGAAGAGAGATTTGATCATGTATTAAAGAAACTGTAATCGGAATTTATGTATGAGATTATCTAGGATCACTATTTTTTGTCTTAGAAACCTTAGGAAGTGAGGGATCAAAAATTGTTGTAAAGTCTAACTTAAAGCTTAGAAAATATTGAAATTAGGTGCTTTCGTGTAATTTATAGCTTGCAATCAGTCAAGTATGTTCTTGATTCTTGAATTTGGTGCTTCATGTTGAGTGGGTACTTAACAAACTTGTAACCTTTATGAGCATAGTGCATTGGCTTAGTGGTTTTTCTTCCATATTTTGTTTCCCACTTAAAGTTTTATCTCTCCATGTGTTTAACTTGTTTACTTCATGTGAATTGCATGATCGTTACTTCTATATTAAGTTGATACAAGTTTATTGGTATGAATTATACTAAATTTTTTGAATTGACATTAATTCAACCATGTCTTAGTGTCCTAATTTATAACAACTAGTATCAGATCCCCATCCTTGTGTAGTGAGTTTAACAACTGAAAGGAGATCTAGAAAATTTAGGCATGGAAAGTAATCAATCACAACGTGGCTTCACTACCTCCAATGCACATATCTTCAATGGATCCAATTGTTCCTTCTAGAGTGTTAGAATGAAAAATTATCTCATGTCTCTGGGATTTTACATATGTAATTAATTTTTTAGTGGCTATACCATCTCAGCCACACCTCTAGTTGATGCAACTAGAAAGAGAGAAAGTGAAAACAACTCCAAATCCATGAATTCACTCTTATGTGGAATGAAAGATGATGAATTCATAAAATGCATGCATTGTACCATATCCAAAGACTTTTGGGACAAATATAAAACCATTTATGAAGGAGATACTCAGGTAAATTAGCCAATGTTTAGACCTACTATGCTCATTTTATAATCCTAAAAAATGAAGGAAGGTTAAAGTTTCGCATTATACTTTCAAAAAATGAATGAAGTGATAAATTTGATCAGAGGTCTAGGAGAGAAGATAGATGATACTATGGTTGTTTAAAATTTACATAGATCCTTATCTCCTAAATATGTCTCCAAGGTGTCAGCAGTGGAGGAGGCCAAATACTTAACCACTTTTACAATGGATTATCTCCATGGTATTTTAACTGCATATGAAATGAGAACAACTGAGTCAAAATCATTCAAGAAAGAAGCATCTTTACAGGATGAGAAGGAATCCCAAGCCAAGAAAAAATATCAAATCTGATATGGAGGTGGATGATGAGAAGGTTGAAGATATGTTTGTAAATAAACTAAAAAAGAGGATCATGAAAGTACAACGGCAAATTGACATGAAAGTTCTTCAATTATGGCCAATTTTGTCATTTTTAATCAAAGTTTCCTAAAAAAACAAGGGAGGTCAAGATGAACATGATGAAGAAAATTCTCACAAGAAAAAGAATAAATTCAAGAAACATGGAGGTAATAATAATTAATTCAAGAACAAGAAAAATATTTATACTCAAGAAGGATCAAGCTCATATGAATCTAGTGACTCCAAAAATATGAAATTGAATATAAAGGTATGCAATCTGAAACTCTATTCATGACCATGGAAGAAATCAATTCTTATAACTCAAAAGGTAAATTTTAGTTTGTAGATGATAGCTTAGAAGAGGAGAATGTTGATGTGAATCTTGAAGACGAGTTAATTAGTGATCTAGAAGAATTGAAACATCATATAAATAATAAAAAATGAAATTAATGGTGAAATAGCATGAAGATAAAATCAGCCTTCTTGAGAAAATACATGACAAGAATTCTCAAGAACATGAAGACATGGTCAAGGAATTTTAGGCACAAATTAAGTTGATTGAGGAATCTTTCAAAACCAAGGAAGAAGAGCATATAAAAACCAAGGTATATTTGAATCTGATGCAAACCCAATTAGATCATACTTCAAGAAAGTTGAAGTCATACCACAAGTTTGATAAAATAAAAATTGATCTAGATAAAATCCTAAGCAAGCATATAGCTTTTAATGAAAAATATAGCCTAGGATTTAAGGAGGAGCATAAGAATTATGAAACAACATGTAAAAAGGTAATAAAAGTAGCTCAATACCCAAAAGAAAGGAATGTTGATATAAATAATGTCAAAAAGAGATACAAATCAAGAAATAAATCCCAAGAAACAAGGTATGCACATTCATTTTATGGTTATTTCTTCTCATGCAATATGTTTGGTCACAAATATTCAAGATGTAAGATACTTTCTAAAGGCCATGTAAAACACCTTAATTCATACCAATTGATAAGAAAGGATGAACTAATTTTCTACAACTGTCAAAATTATGGACATTTAGCCAAATTTTTCTATCAAATACCTCCAAAGCAAAACAAGAAGGTGTATATTGTGAAATCAGATACTATAAGTGTAAAGTAACAAGGTTTAATAGCCTAAACTTCCTTTCATTCTCAAATTGAAGAGATGGAGTGGTACATAAATAGTGGGTGCTCAAGCCATATGACAGGAAACAAGAGTAAGTTCATCTCTTTGGAAGAAAATGCATCAGGTATAGTGAGATTTGGTGATAATACATCACCTAACATTATGGGAAAAGGAAAATTAATTCTTGACAATGGAAAGACTATCATTGAAAATTTATTGTACATTGAGGGTATGAAACACAACCTTTTGAGTTTATGTCATATTTACAAGTAAGGGTATTCAATTTTGTTTCATGAAAAAGGGTGTGACATAAAGAAAAATAAATCAGATAATGTGGTTGGCAAGGCAAAGAGAATGAAGAAAAATATTAGAGGATATCAACAAAGAAAAGTGATTCACTAGTAAGGTAGATTAGATTTGGATTTGGCACAGGAGATTAAGACATCTCAATTTTGATAATCTTATCAAAATTAGCTCCATTGGATGTGTAAGGAACATGCCTAAGATAAAAAAAAATTAGCTAATAATCTTTATAAAGCATGTCTTCATGGAAATAAAATAGGAGAAGTTTCAAATCAAAATATAACTCTACTACAAGACCTCTAGTGTTGATTCATATTGATCTTGTAGGACCAACCAGAACTTAAAGCATTCAAGGAGAGAGATAATTTGAGCTATTGATTGATGAATTCACAAGAACTACATGTGTTTCCTTCATAAGAACTAGAAACGTTCAAGGCATTCAAAGCACTAGTAGAGAATGAGAAGAATGTAAAAATCAAGAGATTGAGATATAGCAGTGGAGGAGAGTTTTGTTCAAATGAATTTGATGAGCTTTAAGAGAATCATGGGATAAGAAGACAATTATCAGCTACAAGAACAACTCAAAAAAATGGGGTAGTAGAGAGAAATAATATAAGAGTGCAAGAAATAGATAGAACCATGTTGAGTGAATCAAAATTTCCATATGGATACTAGAGAGAGGAAGTAAGCACAACAATATACTTACTAAATAGAGCTCAAATCAAAATAAAAAAAAAGAAGATACACTATGATATTTAAAGAGGAATACCTACAAGTGTAAAACACCTAAGAGTGTTTGAGAGAAAGTGATACATCAAAAGAGATGATGAAAATATTGACAAGTTTGACTCAAGATGTGATGATGTCATTTTCTCAAGTTACTTAGCTATTAGTTTTACATATAGATCCTACAATACGAGAAAAAAAATATAGTAGAGAGAACCAATGTTACAATTTATGAATCATATCTGAATAATAACACACCTCAACCCAAGGAAACTCCATAAAGTACTAAAAATAAGGATGATGATGAAATTACAGAATTTGATCAAGAAAAAGAAGATGAAGATGAACAAATACCTGATACAAAATCACCTTCAAGGAAGGTTAAAAGGGATCATCCACTAAATTTGATCGTAGGAAACAAGGAAGAAAGTATTCAATTAAGAAGAAGACTGAAAAGTATTCAAAATCAAGAATTAAGTGCTCTCTTGTCTAAAATAGAACCAAAGAACGTCATGGAGGATAGCAAGGACCAAAATTGGATAAAATGAATGAATTAAGAGATGGACCAAATAGAGAAAAATGAAAAATGGGAATTTTTTTACGGGGCCAAAGAACAAGAACATCATTGGAACCAATTGGGTGTTTAGAAACAAGCTAAATGAGAAAGGTGAAGTCACAAGAAACAAATCAAGACCAGTTTGCAAAGGATATGCTCAGGTAGAAGGATTGGATGTTTATTAGACATTTTATCTTGTGGCTATGATGGAGGCCATTAGGTTATTTTTATCATATACAACACACAAAGTTTTCAAAGTATATAAAATGGATGTAAATTCAGCATTCCTAAATGGGAACTTGAATGAGGAAGTCTACATTGAACAACCTGATGGATTTTCTCTCATTTAAGACATGTATTATGTTTATAGGTTAAAGAAGGCACTCTATGGTCTCAAGAAAGTCCCTAGGGACTGGTATAACATATTGTAGAAGTACTCAGTTGATAACGGCTTTAGAAAATTAGTATTTGATAGTAATCTATATATAAAAGAGGAAGAAGGCCACTTGTTGCTTGTTTTTGTCTATGTAGATGATAAAATATTTTGGAGTGATACTGAGACTATGTCACATGGATTTTCAAAGGTCATGAAAAATGAGTTTGAAATGTCAATGCTTGGTGAACTCTCATTATTCCTAAGGCTACAAATCAGTCAATCCAAAGAAGGTATCTTCATCTCATAGATAAAGTACATAAAGGATATTCTCAAAATATTACAAATGGAAGATTGCAATCTAATAAGCACTCTAATGATTGTAGGATGAAAAATCAGCAAGAAAGATATCTCACCAAAGGTAAATCAAAGTTTTTATATATCTATGATATGAAGTCATTTGTATTCAATTGCATCTAGACCTGATATCATATAAGGAATTGGTTTGGTTGGAAGCTTTTAAAAAAGATCCCAGGGTAAGACATCTTCAAGATATCAAAATAATATTTAGGTACCTCATGGGAACATGTTAACATGGACTCTCATATCCAAAATTCAATGAGTTTCAAATCAAATCCTTCATATATGTAGACTAGGTAGGAAACAATGATGATAGGAAGAGAAAAGCTAGTGTAGTTTTCTTTGTAGGTAAGTGCCTTGTATCTTGGCTAAGTGATAAAAATTATTTTGTTACACTTTCCACTTGTGAAACTAAGAATGTAGCAGCATACATATATTGTACTCAAGGTATGTGGATTAAGAAAACACTTGAATACTATAAAATTCAAAATGAAGGTCTTATTCCTCTATACTGTGATAATACAAGTTTTATAAGTGTGTCCAAGAATCTAGTGTTGCACTCTACTACAAAACTTATACCAATGAAATACCATTTCTTGGGGTGAATTAGAAAATAATTAATCTTGAACATGTGTTAATAAAGGAATAATTTGTAACACCCTAAACTGTTGTTACTTCCTCCTGAGCATTCAAGTGTTGATATGTGATTTCTTTTGAAAAAGGATGTGCTCCTTTGATTGTGAAGTCATGCTTGATATGGACTGTATCTTCTTTGAAATTACAGATCTTTGACTGAGTCGGAACATAATTGGACTGTTTTAATTCTTTCATTTTAAACCTGAGTTTAATCTGATCTCGGAATGAATATGGAGTTATCCATCTATAAGACCCAGCCTTGGATCAGTGGCATTGATCCAAGTAATGCTTTAAGTTTATTTGGGATGAACTAAAATTATAGACCTTTCGCAGGTTGCAAGGTCTGGATGTATTGACTAAATTGTTCTAGAGTCTAACTCAGGCTTATCGTGTTAAATGAATTGGCTCCTGATATAATAATGTCAGGAAGGTCTTGATCGTGGACCAGGTAATAAATTCAGATACATTTATTTCCACTAGCCTATTGGCAGTGCAGGAGTGAACCCTGTTCGTGAATGTATGTTGTAGATTCTTTTTCTGAGCATTTGAAATGTTAGACCTAAGCTAGATTTATTAAGGTTAGTAACCTAAAACTAAACTATAACCTAGGGGTTAGATTACTGTTAATCTAACCTAGGCCTAGGCTATAAGCTAATGTTCTAAGTTAGTATCTATGTGCTATGAGGTTAGACTAAGTGTTATCTTAAATCCTAACCTAAGTTACTAACCTAACTAATGAACAAGGAAGAAAGGGGACCTATGGAAGGGTGCGAACCATGGGCGGCAGTTTCTATGGCATTAAATGGAGGGATAATTATAAGGACAGGTAATTTGGTAGAAGTTTTTAAACGGCTAGCTAGAGCCGACGTGGCAGGTCGCCAAAGTTGGAAATGGTCTTCAAACTAGTTTTATCCATCACCAACTATGGCGGTCGGTGGCAATGGAAATTGAGCGGGAAATTAGGAGTAAATGCCATTTATGAACTCGTTCTTCGAGCTCAGGTTTCACGGGAATGCATGCAAAATGAAAAATTAGTAGTTTGTTTGGTTTTTCATGCGCTCCGGTTTTCCCTCTGCCTGATCACTGGTTCTTCACACCAGTCTTCTTGGTGTTGCATGGCAAGTATGAGCATAACTAGCTCTTTTCTCTAGCAAGGAAAATTTATAAGTCATGGAAATAACAAATTTTTGTTGGTGAATCTAACTTGGAAAAAGAGGAGAAGGCTCGAGCTCTTTCAGTGGTCTTCTTTGGATTTTTAAGTAAATAACCAGGCATGTTAGGCCCTAACCTTTAAAAATCTTTATTTCTTTCAAATGATTTCATTAGAACAACTCTGTTTAGATGATTTTTGGGTTAGATGGTTATTATGGTAGCTTTGTGTGATTTTTGTTACTGTATCTTCTTGCTGGTTCAATTTTTCAATTTAACCCTTGATGGGTGTGTATTTTGTTTCGAACTATTGCACTATTTCGTTGTGTTTTGCATTGCGGCTTAAGTTTGTGAAATGCATGCAAGAAGGTATACTAGACCTGCTCTGTGAGAGCCCATGAATTGTTCCCTTGTTGGGTTCAGGCTACAATTGATACTTGTTGATACATGTTGTTGATGCTTGTTGTTGATAGTTGTCGGAAAGGATACTAATGGACTTTTGTTTGAATGTTCAGTTTAATTGGATTTCTTTGTAAGTTCTATCATGGTTATTATAGGTGGTGTTATTGAATCTTTTCGGGTTTCACTATGATACTTAGGTTATGTTGAACGGATAACTAGCTGTGTTACAGTATTTAATGCAACCCTGTAGAAGTTGTTTTTCCCTCCCTTGTGTTGCAATTACAGGATTTAACCCGTTGATGGTTTGCATTATATTTATTTATTTACAAGATGACTCTGTGGAGTCCTTGGATTGGTTCGTATATTATGGACTACTGTATAAGTCATGTATGTGAATACTAGTAGCATGATTCCGTCGGAGTCCTAGAGGGGTAACTAGTAATACGACTTCTGTTATCTTGTAATGAATACCTTCGTTTAAGTAATGAATTTTTTGTACAGACTTAGTTGGTGTACTTTTTACGTTTCCTATCTGTGTAAGCTTGAGCGAATAATGTTGTAAAGGCTCTGTTGGATTATTTGTTATAAAATTAGTATTTAACTTCTGTATAAGCAGGATTTTGAATATTTACCATTGTTGGCATGGTTGGAATCCTTAACTTATGTTTATCTTGTATATCGGCTTCTGTAGAAGCTTTATCATATATACTATTGTTCGGATTCAGTTGAAATCCTTGATAGGTAACCAGGGTATCTGCCTCTATATAAGCCTAATTTTGTACACTTGTTGTTTTTGGCTCTGTTGGGTTCCTTAAGTTAGATATCATGTATCTTGGCTTTTGTAAAAGTGGGTCGTGATTACCATACTTTTTAAACTCTGAATGAGTTCAGATGTGAATACAGTATGTTATGTTTCTTTCTGAATAATTCTAGTTAAATGAGGCTATGCATGTGCATGGATTTTGTATGAATATCTCTGCATAGTCTTAGGGAAACATCATTTGCTTTAATGTCAAGGAGTCTCTTGTTGACTGCGATAAAAGAGAAGTTCTTTGATTTCAACCTTGGATCTAAAGCCTTACAGTGTTTAGTAGGGATTAGAACGAGCTATAGGTTGCTGAGAGGGATTGTTGTCATGTTTGAGCATGATTACATCTTTTGTTGCATGGACATCTAGTCTTGAGCTTGATTGAACTAAGGAGCTGTCGACTGCACCTCGACAGGCGATGGCAGTGAATATCTCCTTGTTTTTCACTTTGTGTGGAAGGTCATGTAGAGTCTGTTTAATAGATAGTCATCACTGTTTGGCGTGAGAGCTACTGTACTGCTAGTAAACTACAATAGTTTGTTATATTTTAAACTTTAACAAAACTGTGGTGCTTCTGGTGGCATCGTCTGATTTATTCGCATGTGTTTAAGGTGAATGCTTTGCTCTTGGAAAGACGGTACAGTCATGAGCTAGTTTTGAGGGAAATATGTATGATTCGTTTATTTCTCTTCTGTTGTAAAGTATAGGTTGATATAATTGTTTATCTAACTTTTGGAATTGTTCTAACATGCTGATGGAATCATGAAAGGTTATGATATTCATTTATTATGTTGAATATATTAGTCCGTCTGATGTTACTATCCTTGGGATTCAGATGGATAGTTGTTTAGATGCATTTGTCTTCTTGGTCACTAACGTTTTGATGAAATATTTGAAAGGTATCCGAGACTATTTAGTGACTATAATATGAGCTACGCATTTATAGTCATGTTTGTATTACAAGAGCATAGTCTGAAATATGTTTACTTGTTTGGTGAAATGATCTCATTTAAATAGGTTGTTTAATGAAAACAGTTGGTGGATTGCAATTGTTTTAAGAGTTAGTGCTTATCATGCTCAGTTCATCGAACTGACCCATGTTGACAATTTTTGCAGATGGTTTCTGTAAGTGGTAAAAGCACGCAGATCTGATAGGATGTTCAGATTGTTTAATTTGGTTTTATGATGAATTTCAGCTTGATTCTCTAAATGTACTATATGAGGAAAGATGTTCTTTTTCCGTTGAGTATTGTATCAAGTAAGCTGAAAGCATAAAATGTATTTGATTAGCCTGAAGGGAATAAAGTGAGATATTTGTTACTTATGTGTTTGTATTCTTATCTGGATAGTTTGACCTTCTTCGGATCAAATGATCTTGAGAGCTTGTTATTATTGTTTAAATTGGAGACTTTTTTTTATTACTATTGTAAGCTTGTAAGAATATGTGAATGAATACTTATGATTGTTTAGCAGTTCTAGTATGTACTATCTAAAGCTAAATTGAAATTTAGATCACTGTCTTTCTGGAAGCTAGGGTAAAAATAAACCTAAGCAAGACGCTAAACAAGCTAGATTAAATTATTAATTCCTAGTCTTGATTAAGCCAGGACAACGTTTAATTGGATTCTTAATCATTATATCTTGATACTAATAAGTACGATATAAATTCAATTATGAGAACTGATATAAACCAAAAAAAAGGGGTTTGGTTAGCAATCTCATGTGAAGGATGGGAGTAATTGTCCAATTTCGTTGATTTAGAATTATGTATATTCTATGAACTCCTTGATGGGACCTCTAGTCTTAATAACTTCTCTTGTGTATTTGGTTTTATTAAGAAGGGTCATTCTAAGGTGAGGAACCCAGGGGTTGGGAAAGACTACTCTTAAAGGGAGTGTCTTATGGTATAATTTAACTCAATGTATGTAACACTTTTTTTATAAGTAGATCTTTTCGAGACGGATTTAAAGGTTGACGGCACAAGTCAACTATAGGGTTGTACCTCCGAGAAGTTTAGGATCTTCTCGAAGATACAACAATGCAGGTGAATTATGACGACACCCTTTGCATTGATCGTTAAGATTTACACCTTAAACTCGAACAAGTTACTCTGGGACCGATTAGGAATGTGGTCACGTTATAAGGCTACCTAGGAGACTCGGGGTATCTTGACACACTGGTTTAACTAGGGTTGACCCAGTATGTCATCGTATCCCTAGTCCTTGGGAGCATCCATATAACGTTGTCACCTTACTAATCCGTTTCCGAGTGAATAAATTGGGATAGGAGGGACTGACAGAAGTCAGTATAAGACATTCTATATAACATAAGAATGGGGTGAAGGACGTATTCCAGATTGACGAGTATGTCATTAAGGAATACGAGACATAAGCAGTATGTTTCAAATCTTTGGCCAAAGTATCGCAAGCTGCTGATTGTGTTGTCTTAAGTCACCTGGTCTAAGGGATGAGATGCCGATGAATAATGGTAACAATTATTCAGATAGGTTCCTTAGACAGAGCATTCTAAATCCCAGAATAGGGAAGAGAACCGCAAGAGTGGTGTGTTAAATAAAAATGCCAACTCTTATTACTCATGAATAGATTGGTAGATTACCGAGTCATGGAATGAATAGATCGGAGGTACTCCGAGTCATTACAGCTGCATATGGTTATCTGTTATAAGAATGGTTATTTTATTTGTGAGTTCTAAATTACGTATTTAGAACTAGGATGCATTTATCAAAAAAAATAAAAATTGACTTGTTCTAATGTATAAAATGAGGATGTTACATAATTAGCTAATATAATGACCCAACCTCTACCAAAAGTAGTTTTTGAGAATTTTAAGACATAAATTAGGGGTAATTCCAGCCCCTAGCAATCACTAAATATCTCATATTTTCAGGGGGAGCATCTCAAGTGCCATAATTTCTACAAGGTTTCTCAAGATGTGTTTAGAAAAGGGGACTTAGTTCACTAGTTCAAGGAACAAGTCAATAATTTCAAAGAAAGGCATATGCAAGGGATGAAAAGGTATAACTTCAAGAGAATAGGTTCAGGGGGAGCTTTGAATCTGAATGAAAAAGAAATTCATGTTGTTGGTTAAGGACTATCTAAAAAAGAATTAATTTATAATTCAAGGTGGGGCTTCTTGAGGTAAGTTCATGCCTTTTCATTATTTTCTTTCATGTTACTCATGTTTTTGGATGTGTGTTATTGGAATAGTGTGTCACTTGTGTTATCATTGATGTTAAGTACATTGATTCCAAAGGGGTCTATGTGATCTAGGTATGTTGGCTAGGTGATATAGGTATGTTGTGTATGTTGGATAGGAGATATAGGGGTATATAAAGGTGCATATGTGTGGCTTGACTATATTAAAGGTATTATGAAGTTTAAACAAGGTCCATGAGGTGAGTGAGTTGTATTACAATGAGTCTTAAGTCATCTAGTGGAAGGTGCATGTTAAAATGGCCCATTTAGGCATGTATATGGTACTTGATGAGGTATGAGAAGTTTTTTTAGGTCATGTAAATCTCCTATGATCATGGTATCAGCCTAATAATAGTATCTACAACATGTGTGAGAAAACACTAGGTTCAGTGTAGCTCCTGGAGTCAAAATTTAAAAGTACACAAAAATTGACTTTGAGAACTCGTAGTGCAAGATAAATTAAATTATATAGGATAGAATATTATATGAATACTTATGAAAAATGGAGTTATTTATCATGTACAGGGGTGATTTTTTGGGCTGCATGAAAATTTTTATCAAGTTCTGAGAAGGTATGTGAAAGTTATGTTATTTTTTCTAAAACAATATTTTTGAAAATGGTATAATAAGGTGTCTAGATTCTTAACACTCAAGAATAAATATAGTGCATCCTTTGGATAAATCATATAATTAATTTTTATAAAGGACTCCAACCTTGAGATAATTAAAAAAAATTTAGGTGAATTTAACATGTTTCAAGAAAGTCATGATCATTCTTCTACTAGTGTTTCCTCACTCTCCAAAGCTATTTACTAAGTTGAGCTGCCAAATTTAAATTCTCCAAATCTAAATAACTGGTGCAAGCTAATAAATATCTCACAATAATAATAGACCTCATCTACATCAAAATAATGACCCCATTGCTCTTAAGGTTAACTATGGTACATTGACATAAGGGAAAATTTTAGTGGCAAATTTTCGTAAACTCGCGAATATTAGGGATTTTGGAAATTAGAAATGGTAAATTTTCAGCAGTGGTTGCCACCCAGTTTGCCAAAAATTTCAGCCGACAATTCATTTGTATGGGTCATTTCACCTAATATTTATATGTAAAAATTATCTTATACATGTATTCACTGAGGTATAATACTTAGCCTGGGGGGTTCTAGGGGGTACCCATTTAAAAATGACATCCAAAAAAGAGCGAATGTCCATACAACTTAGGTTGGATGGACAACCTTTTTTTTTTATCCAACCTAGGTTAGATGATAGATGATAGATAGTTGTCCAACCTAGGTTGGATGGTCATCCATTTTCTGTCATCTAACCTAGCCGTCTAACCTGGGTTTGATGGCAAATAATGTATGACCGTCCAACCCAGGTTGGATGGCTGGGTTGAAAAATAGATAATGTACAATCGTCCAATATAGGTTGGACATCTGGGTTGGATGATAGACGATGAAAAATCATCTAACCCAGACTTGATGGTCAGGTTGGATGGTTGGGTTTGCTAGCTATGTTAGATGGCTGGGTTGGGCAGTTGAGTTGGACGGATGAGTTGGGTGGCTGGGTTGGATGGCTGGGTTGGACAGATGGGTTGGATGGTTGGGTTGGGTGGTTGGCTTAGTGTTATCCAAAATAAGCCCATGCTTGTTTTGGTTAACTTGCCTTCATTCTTCCTTCCTTTTTCTGCAGGAAATTTTTTGCAAATTTAAAGCACTCAAAAGTTCCTAAAGATGGCTTCATCAAATAGGATTTTTCTTTCCCTTTCCAGAAAGGTAAAGAAGTCCTAAATACTTGTATTTTTTGAGTTATGGATTGGCGGAGTTTAAAGGGTAAATTTTCCCAAGGTGGGCCGGTGGAACTAAGGGAGAATTTTTTCCAAGAATATTTGGTGGACTGGCGGAGCGATGGGAAACTTTATACACTTAGGAATTTTTTGTCAAAATTTTCAAAGTCAAATTTTAGCCCGCAGGCCCAAAGGAGGAACAAAGCTCATTAGCGGGGCCAGGGAGAAAATTTTGCCAATTAGCATTTTGGGCAAAAGGGTTAAAATAAAGAAATGAGCCCGCAATCCCATCAACAAATTGGGAAGCGCCATGTGTCATTAGAGTGGTAGACCGGCAGAGGATTTTGGGAAAATTTTCCAATTTTGCAAAAGGGGGAAAAAGGTCAAATTTTGGCTCGTCGACCTGATTTTTGCCCTAATTTTCTCTGTTTTGCCCTAAATATTCAGAGGGCCATATCGTTTGACTCAGAGCTCATATTTTCATGATCCTTATATCATTAGAAATATGTTAAAATTCTATACACAATAGACCCTTCAATTTTGAATTTTAATAGAGTTTGATGGGAAAAATTTGAAGAAATGTCTCTAGTATAGGACAAAATGCAGAACCGACCCCCAACCACCAAAATTGATGAAGTAGGGAATCCATTTCTTCTCCAGCATGGCTGAATGCATCGAAAAATGGATTTTTGAGGGTGCCCTTGTTGTTTTAATGAATCTTGTCAGTGGTTGGAGATGTCAAATCAATTTGCCCACATTTTTTCACCTTTCTTTGGTCTGTTTGATTGATATATGCCAAATTTCATCTCATTTGAAAGGGTGGACAATTATTTCTTGTTTTGTAGACTCCCCTCTTCCCTTTGGAAAGTGAATTTGTGGATTTTATCAGACCTTCCATTAAAATTGCATGTATTTCTACCTTTTGTCCATTTGTAATACGTTGTATTGATCTGTAGGGCAATAATACACACCTGTGGGTGATTTATACCCATTTTTTGTCTTCATTGTTCTTATTTGATCTTCTATTACAAGATTTCTTATCTATATTTGGCTATTTCATGCAAATTTATGGTTTGTGTTTACCAACAAAATAATTTTTCATCACTCCTTTAGTGTATCACCTTTGTTTTACTTAGTTTTGTTTCCTTTTGCATCTTTTAACGCTATATCCTTAGAATCTAGAGTAGGATTTAGCATTAAATCTCTAAAAAATTCATGCATACACCTAAACATATGGGTATGAACCAACTTTCTCTAGAGATTTTTCTCACCTTACAAGGTCCCACACCTTTGAGAAAACTCAATGTTGTGTAATCACACTAAATGACCCAATTCTGGAATGTAGATCTAAAGGTCATTTTGGGGGTGTTGTATATTTGCACTAATAGTTTTGGAACACCTGGTAGGACCTTAGAGGTCTTCATCTTCATTGAAAAAAAATTGATGTGTAATTGTTGTAAGTTTCTTGCTTGAAAGAGGCTTGATTTGCACATCTGGCAACTCCAAAAGGATAGAATCAACTGGTTTCAGTAGTCTAAGCTTGAAGATTCAAGAGAAGGATCCAAACAAGGTCAAGGACTAGAGAAGAGGGATTTTTTAACTATCTGCATATATCCCTAAAAAGAGGAGAAAGAGGAATAAGGATTCAAATATCTCCATCTCCACCAAACAAAACTCTATCAACTCCTCCGCATGGTAGACCTTTCATCCAATCAAAAAGGGTTCTCAGGCCAATCAGAATGGAATAACCCAATCCTTATGTCAAATTTACTGGTAGCATCCCACTTACTCTCAATGCACAAAACCCAGTTCCAATTGTAGCATTGAAGAACATCCCATAGTTTACTAGATAAAATTAGACCACTCCTGGTGATCGTGTCCAAGACATTGCTAATGTTTGTGCAATCCATGAGATTGTTGAGATGGATATTGCTGTCAAATTTCTAGAATATTCATCCAAAGGAAAATCCTTGCAACAGTTTAGAAGCCTAGCAATAGGCTCCATTCAAACTTGGGATCATCTATGTGCAGCCCTACATAACCAATTTGGAGAAAAAGGGGACAACTTGTCTCCATTAGAGAAACTGACAACTATCAAGAGAGCTCCTAATGAGTAGCTAATAGACTTCAATTTCAAATTTTAAAAAGCATGGGATAGAATCCCATTGGTGGTGAGTCAACAACTCAAGGTGCTTTCTTATATTTTCTCAAGGCTTTAAATTCTGACATTTCCATGTTGATCCAATCCATGGGAGGTACAACTCTACCTGTAACTTACAACATCACCATTAGGGCTGAGAATTGTTTGATCCAAGCTGGTAAACTTGCACCTAGGCCTCCTATGCCCTTATATCTGGAGTTGGGAAGCCCAAGTACTAGTCAAGAACCTACTTTAACCCCTATTCCCACTCCTAGAAATAAGATTCAAATGAAACCTCTACTTCATCCTCTAGTGCCTCAAATGAGCTTCAAGAAGTTATGAAACAATTGCAAAATTTGGGCAATGAGCTAGTTACGCTCAAGAGGTAGCAAGCTCAAAGTTTTAGGCCTTCTTATCAACCTTAAACTTAGCCTAATAGACAACCATACCAGCCTAATAGGCCACCTAACCCAGCTACAAATCAAAATCAAATAAGGCTTTCTGCCAATAGACCATTTCAGCCATATAACCCCAATGTTGCATCTACCTCTAAAGCCTTAGTGCTAGTGGAAAATAATATAGCTCAAGAGTATGATTGGTGTTTACCATATAATGAAACTCACAACAAATCTATGTGCTTCAATGGTGCTTTGAACCAAGCTTTGATGGTGACAACAACTGGTGTAGACAGTGAAGTGAGTCAAGAAACAAACCAACAACAAGGGACATCTCAATAAGATACAACTCCAAATGAGACTACACTTGTGAATGGGCAGGCTGAAGATTTTTGTGGTATGAATCAAACACCTTATCAGAGTTTATTAGCTAACACATGATCAAAGAAGAGGAATATTGGTGAAGTGAATTCATTAGATCCAAGTGATTCACAACCTTCCATCACTCCACAAGGTGTTGGCAAGAAAAATGTAGTTCCAAATGTGCAAGGACAACCCAAGCCACCTTCTAGACTAGATCAATGCCATTTGTTATAGCCCATGTACAAGAAAAGAATGTGTAGACTAAATGGTAGTGAAGATATGGTTCATCCCCATTTAACATCATTGAACAAATGAAGAAGACCAATGTGAACATATCTATGTGGGAGTCACTATCCATCCCAGGAAAAAGGGATCTATTACAAGCTGCCATGAAGAATTGGTCAACCTAAAATCAGCTAGATCATATGTAAATGAAGGTAATCACAAATGATACTTAGCCTGAGGGGAATCATGGAGGAAAACAAGGTAAAAATTTGAATCCCCCTCCATTCTATGTTTCATTGATCATTGGGGATAAAATAGTACATAATTGTATGATTGATTCTAGGGAAAGTAGTTTTGTGATGCCCAAGAAAAGAGATAATCAACTGGACCTTCAATATGAATTCATATCCAAGGGGTGGTGCAATTAGATGGGAAATTAGTAGCAACAGTTGGGGTAATTAAATATTTGAGCCTTACTTTACATGCATGCCCCAATGTCACTATTTTTCAAGATGTGTCGGTGATAGCTTTGCCACCACTCTTTTCCATATGTTTGTCAAGGGATTTCATAGCTAGAATTAGAGGCTACCTATCTGTTGATTGGTCACACATGCTGTTTAGGACAAGGTATGTAGCCAAGGCCACAATCAGGTCCGGACCTATTGCAAACTTTCACATTGAGTCTCATATTCCAAGCCCAATCAATGCCAGCTAATCAGTGTTTGATCAAGAGGATTATCCAAGCACACATGAAGCTAACACCAACGTTAGAAGCATTCCATATTTGACTCTTAATGAATGGGAAAGAAAGGTACATTCTTTTGATCCCTACAAGGAAATAGAGTAACCTGAACTAGGAGTATATTACAGGCATGAAGAAAATTAACCTCTTCCTAGCATCACCAAGCCACACCATAAAGATGACAATGAGGTATGGTAGTTGTTATTTGATGGATCAAGAAGTAGACAAGGTGCAGGAGGAGGAGCTATTCTTATTTCACCTCAAGGCATTAAGTATTATTCAACTTTTAGATTTTAGTTTGCATTTTCTAACAGCAGTACTGAATATGAAGCTTTGATACATGGATTGCATTGGTCAAGGAAGAAAGGCATCAAAAACTTACAAATCTTTGGTGATAGTGAGCTGATTGTTAATCAGTTAAAGAACAACATGCTACCAAGAATGACCTGTTCAAGAGCTATAAGAATAGGGTGTGGGATCTCAATGAGGATTTTGAGGGCTTTGACATCAATTCCATCCCTAGGAAAGAGAACCAAGCTGCTGGTAGGCTTGCAGCAGTTGGAGAAAATTTTCATGTTGTGGAGAGTATCAAAAGAGATAAAATGTAGTCAAACATTCATGTGATTGTGAGGCCTTCAGAGCCATAAAATAATACAAGTTGGAAAGTTTTTGAGAGTGACCAACAAATCATCAATTTCTTGCAAGAGGAAGCTGAGTTCTCAGTCAAAAATTAGGAAAAAATGGAACAATAGTACGGTGATCAAGTGGTACAGCTGTGTTGTCCCCTCAAAATTTCCCTACTTTTGAGAAGTTCAAAATTGAAATTTTTGAGTTTATGGCCCTTTCTGTTGTTCTGGTAATGAGAAAATTCAAAAAAGAATTTTTTTGAAAAAATCTACGTTTATGGGTCACTTTGTGTGATTTGCATGTCTGTCAGACATTTCTGTCCCAAATGTCCCAAGTTCATTCGGGCTCCCTGTTCGCCGATCGGCCGCTTTACCTGAAGTCCATTTCTTTCGGGCCCATCGGAACTTTTTATCCCAAATAACACAATTTCACCTAGGCTCAAATTTCACCTTTCGCCCACATCGGCCGAATCACACACTTCACGTACTTTTATCCCTCATGTCCCGAAAACATTTGTGCATCTTTTTCCCGCATCACCTGCATCGGCTGAATCACGCTTTCAGGTCCCGCGTGTCCCAAATGAACCAAAGGCCATCCAGGCTAATTTTTCCCACTCTTCCCAAATATCTTACCTTTCAAGTTGGTAGATGTGTATTTAATGCACATTTATTACCTTTCTCTCTCCTAAACAGCTATTTAATAAGCTTCCCCCTTATGCATTTTTGCACACTTCTTTCTTGCTATCTATTGTTCATACCCTCGCAATCAAAATTTCTGCGCACACACCCATTCCCCTTGAAATTTCATCAAGATTCCACACTATGACCTTGTTTCTCGAGTTGCTATCAGCATGAAGATCAAATTTCAAGGTCAAGAGCAAATTTCACCACTCGAGTCTGTCGTTCCTGATATCGGGGATAGTGAAGTTCGTCACCTGGACTTCAAATATTTTTGGAATAGGATGAAAGACTCGAATCCCTCTCGTATGGCACAAATGATTCATGATAGTGGCTTGGCATTTACCGTTGGTTTCCCAATCTCAGTACAATGTGTAGATACAGTAGTTGCTTGTGGTGCTCATTTCAATCCTAAATCGAGTGAGCTAACAAATGTGCATGGGGAACTCATTACCAAGCTCGATGCTACCGCCATTGGCACTACCCTAAGGATTCCTAAGATGGAAAATTCTATAGTAATCTCTCAGAACCAAGCACAGGCCCTCTTTGACCAGGAAAGTGAGAAATACAAGGTGAGGGTGGTGAAGTCTTGGCTTAAAAACCCTAAAAAGGGGGCGTCCCGTCTATCTAAGGTTCTATTTCATTCAGATTTCAATGAGGAGCTATCATATTTTATAATCCTACTAGCTCAAGTCATGGGCTTACCCTCTACCAATGAGTTCCATTTTTGGATGTGCCACCTTATCAACATGGTGTGTGAAGGAACTCAGAATATCAGCTGGGTAGAAATCATTAGCTTGAACTTAGTAGAGCAGTTGTCCAATGTACATCAAACCAAGAAGTTCTACATGACTTCATACATGATGTATACCCTAGTAGCATCAAGGCAATGGTTTGGATTCACATACATTGATGCTCATAAGGGCGACCCTGTATATGCCTACTGCCCTCAATTCACCCTAGAAACTAGCAGTCACAACTTCAGGAGGGTGAATGATGCTTTCACCATGTACATTGTAAGGCTTCTGGAGAGTGACACTACAAGGAGGTTCTCGGATGAAGCCATGAGCCTAATAGAAAAGTATAGTGCTTATTTCATCCAATTCAGAAAATTCTCCTATATCAGGCTTGCGGGCTATGAGAGCACCCCTATTAAGCTCCCTATTTTCTGTAATGATAAAATGGCCTTAATAGAGATATGCAGGCAATTAGATAAGTTACACAGGACCTGCAGGGATAAGAAAATTACTGGCATGCACTTCTCCATATCTTTGGGAAACTACACCTGCATGAATGGTCTAGATGCACTAAACATAGAAAGATCCCTAGCTCCCATCACTGTCCATTTCTTCAGGCCAAGAACTTGTTTTGATTTGAAGAAATGTATTGAACAAAACATCAAAATCAATTACTATCATAGGGCAGACACAAAAGACTATTGGGATGACTGTGCTGATGATTTTGAGGCAAGAAGGAGACATTACAGTAGGTTTTCTCTTCAACTGATTCAGGAGCTTAATTTGTATCAAGTCCCGAAAGGCTTCAGGATGATAATTCCGACCTGTTTTCATATGAGTACGACACCTTGGTCAAACACACTCCCTTGGAGGATTTGGATTGGTTCAGAAAGGAGAAAGATGATCTGGCCAAAATCTTAGCCCCTTTCTTAGTAAGAACCAAGATCTGGTTTGATAGGAAAGTTCGTGAGCTTAGAATGCATTAAGGTGAGTCCTCCTCCAAGGATACTTCAACACCATGGAAGGAAACATTGACACCCAGTTCAGAAGCACCTATGTAGACTCCTCCTACCTCCTCAACTAAAGGTCCTACATCCTCCACTCCTTCCTCATCCACTCAAGTATATCAGAAGAAAATTAACGAGGTCAAAAAGGAGCCTATTGAAGAAGATCCCATGATGAAGCATTCGTAATTTCCCTTGGGTCCAGAGAACATTATCGTTCTCAGTGAAATTGAAGAGAGTGAAGTGCCAGCCTCCATAAGTGCTCTAGAAGCCCCAATGGATAAAGACAAAGAAGTCCAAAGCACTAAGCTTCCAAGTGCCATTGACTCCTCTGTACCAGAAGCCCTGAGCACTCCACTCATATCTCAACTGGAGGCAACAGTAGTGCACACTTTGAGTGCCATGAGTTCCCTTTCTCTCAGCCCTCTTACCCCACCTTCCTCTTCCTCCTCTTTTGCATGGGTGCAGCCTTTTGTTGATAGTAAGAAGAGAAAGTCTTCCTCCTGAATCTCAGGACCCAATTTTGATGTTGTGGTGGCCTTATTAGGCACTACTCCTCCTACTCTTGCCAAGAAGGCCAAGACTACCTCTAGAATTGTATCTAATGCTCAGGGCTAGAAATTATTGGAGATAGCCAAGCCCAAGTAGAAAATCCAAAGAATGATTTTCAAGCATCTGATCTTGAGCTCTGGAGGATTCCTATGGGAGAGTCCATCCCTGAAGGTGATATTCACAATCTCTAAGAAATATCCACCAGGGTAATTGGGAGAGTAGAAAAAGGGCAACAAACTATAGAGCAGCTACAAGAGCAGGCTCAGGTTCTTATAGGTTTCATCAAGTCACTATTGTCTAAGGACAGTTTTAGACCCCACCCCACTGACCACTCTTCCACCACCTGTAATCCTTATTCAAGATGAAGTCCAGAGTATCAAAGATATACATAGATATTCCATCTATGGAAGGGCTATAGAGGTCGTGGTGGATGATATGCTCGTTGCAGGATTGAATTTCATTGATGAAGCCTTTAAACTCAATGAGAAGGTAAATAATCTACAACAGAAACTCTCCTCCACTATGGCAAATATAGATAAAGAACTCAAACTCTGGAGTAGCTGTATAGTAGACCTTCACCTTATGGGGCAGACTGATGAAAATATTTTAATGGAAAGCAAGGTCTTTCATGATGTAAAAGATAATTTTTCAAAATCATGGGTATACTACGTGGAATGGAAAATCAAGGTGCTGGAGGAGGATTTGGGAGAATTGAAGAATAACAGGTAGAAGGGTGAGGCCTTCAAGACATTGGTGGTATCTACTTTTAAATATATACATTGTCACCTCCATAATGAGACCTTTGGTGTACCCATCTCCTTGTAAGAAATCAAAGCTCAATTCAGAGCTTTTGTCAAAGATAATTTGTTCAAGGAGGATTCTATTTCCAAAGAAAAGATGAAGGAGATCTTCTCTCTCCAGTCTGCTATTGAAGAAGAAAATAAAGATTATCATACACACATAAAATTTGACAAAGAGATGGAGAAGTGCCTCAGATTTTGAACCCAGTCCACTACCAACACATCGGTCCCACGTGGCAAAGACATAACAGAGGTGTTGAAAATATTTAGACAGCGGATCCTAAAATCAGTGGGGCCCTCTCAATCATGAATGCATGTCTTCTTCTCCTGATTTTTCTCCCTCCTTTCTTTCCTCATCTCGGATTTATGGTAATCAGTTGGGGTTTTACGTTAAGCAGCCCTTTAACTAAAAGAAGTAGTTACCAAGGGTAACTGATTTATAAACTATATAATAGCCTCTCCTCACCATCTTTGAGGGGGAACTTGGATTATTTCTGAAAGTGTAAGAAATAATATAGTAATCAATATAAAAGGATCTTCTTTCTTTGTTCCTCTGATTCCTTTATTTTGTAGCTATCTATTAAATATTATTAGATCATTTGTTTGCATAATACCAAGAAGCTTTGTATTCTTGTAAATGTTATTTATGAAACTATGTGTCCCTCCAAATTGCATCCTAGTAATTCAAATAAAAATGGTCCAATTCTAATTCATTATATTCTGGCACACATAAGGAATTATTTTGTCAGCTATAATTCTGGAAAATTCTTTTCTGCTCATTTTCTTGTCTTCATTCTTCTATGCTTTTGTGATTGATAATATATTTTAGTTCACAAATTTTTCATGATACCCAAGTTCCACATCAAAGTTATGTGTTGTACATTTGTAAATAAGTTTTGATTTTAAATAAGGGAACCTCTCCCATCAAAGAGGAGGGACTTCTTGTCCCCTGACTGTTACTCTCATTAGGATATTCTTTTGATGACCAACAAGCTGTGAACCAACAAACTGCCAAAAGGACTTGTGACTTTAGAGTCTATCTTCAATCCTAATTATCAATTTAGGAAGGAGAAAGCAAACATGCAAGTCAAGGGAGAGGATTCAAAGCCCATCTCAGTTGGAGAAGGAAAGTCACTTCAAATTGGTAAAGTGGCAACCGAGTAAGAAATGTATGAATTCATGCAAATTTTCCAAGAGTTCCCAGATGTATTTACTTGGAGCTATGAAGACTTGAGAGGTTTCAATCCTAAGCTAGCTCAACACAAAATTGAACTAGATCCAAGTGCTAAGCCCATCAGGAAATAATAGAGACCGATCATTCCACACATTGAGCCTCTCATGAAGAAGGAATTAAATAAGTTAATAGAGGCAAGTATCATATTCCCCATCAAGCATTCAAGCTGGGTTGTAAACTTGGTTCCAGTTAGAAAGAATAGTGGAGAAATCAAGTTGTGTGTAGATTTTAGAGATTTTAACAGAGCATCCCTCAAGGATCACTACCCACTTCCTTCTATGGAGCAGATTTTGCAAGTTATTGCTGGCTCTGAGAGGTTTTCATTGCTAGATGGTTATTTAGGGTATAATCAGATCATGGTAAAGGAAGATGATCAGTTCAAAACAGCCTTCACCACTAAATGGGGAACCTATACATATAGAAAAATGCCATTCAGGCTATCTAATGGTGGAGCTACTTTCCAAAGGGAAATGGATATGGAATTCAAGGTATTGATCAACAAAATAGTGCTGATATACCTAGATGATATTATTGTACTTTCTACAAGTGCAATAGACCATCTCTTTCATTTGAGACATGTGTTCCAAAGATGTAGAATATTTTGGGTATCCTTGAATCCCAAAAAATCATATTCCTAGCTTATGAAGGCAAGCTCATAGGCCACATTGTTTCCAAAGAAGGGTTAACAATTGATCCAGAGAGGGTTGAAGCAATAAGAGAACTGCCATTTCCAAGTCATAAGAAGGCTCTTCAAAGTTTCCTGGGAAGAATCAATTTTTTTTGAAGGTTTGTTCTAAACTTTACAACCCTTGTCAAGCCAATTACTATGATGTTGAAGAAAAGTGTGGAATTCAAATGGACATCTGAAGGTAAGGAAAATTTTTAGGAAATCAAAGAAGCAATCTCACACAATCCAACTCTCATTAACCCAGATTTCTCCAAAGATTTCATCCTTTATGCATTTGGTGGTGATGATACAATTTCTGCAATTTTAGTATAGCGGAACAAAGAAAATGCAGAGGAACCAATTGCCTTCTTTAGCTAGAGCTTGGAGGACTATGAAGTAAGGTATTCCTTTATTAAGAAGCATGTTCTTGTAATGATTATGATCTTAAAGAAATTTAGGCATCTAGTTTCAAACAACAAGGTTTAACTGTTGGTTTCTCATGTGGGAGTTAAAGACTTCCTCCTCAACAAAGATCTAAATGAAAAATGTGTAGGATGGATTACTCGTGTCATGGAGTATGACATTGAGATCAAAGTCGCCAAGCTGGTCAAAGGAAAGGGATTGTGTGAGAAATTAGCCTTGAGTCAACCAATTGAAGCAAGTAAAGAGAACAATGTTATTTTGGTGTTGCAAGATAGCCAAGAACAAAGAGATGTTCAAGAATAAAATGGTGGTGTGCTCACTCCTTATTGGACCCAAGATATAATGCAGTTCTTAAAAATAGGCATATGCCCTCCAGAGATGAACAAAGACAAAATAAAATACTTCAAATTGTAGGCTATTCCGTATGCACTTGTTGATGGTGTCTTGTTCAAAAAAGATATCAATGGACTGCTGCTGAGATGCATTGGGACAAATCAGATTGAGAAAATGTTAGAAGAGTTCCATGCTAGATCAGCTAGGGTTCATTTTTCCCCAAGAGTGACAACTCTCAAAATCATGAAGGTTGGTTATTATTCGCCCAAAGTGTTTAGTGATTGTCATGCATGGATCAAGAGGTGCAAGAATTGTGCATTCTTCGCAGGAAAAGAGAGGTTAGAAGCACTTTCATTGCTCCCAATCTCATTTGACCATCCATTCATGCAATGGGGTTTGGACTTTGTTGGAGTAATTAATTCAAACTCAAGCCAAGGGAACAAATGGATTCTTACATCAATAGACTACTTCACCAAATGGATTGAGGTGGTGGCACTCAAAGAGGCAAATGAATCTAGCATTCTAGAATTCTATGAGGGGATAGCAACCAAATTTGGTATACCTACCACTATAATATTAGGTAATGCATTGGCATTCATAGGATCAAAGGTAACTTAATGGGTTGTTAAAAATGGGATCTATTTGAGCACTTCATAAAATTATTACCCTCAAGGAAATGGCCAAGCTAAGTCCAAAAAAAAGATCTATTAAGGATCATCAAGAGGACTCTTGATGAAAATTAGAGGTCTTGGCACACTAAGCTAAAATCAGCTCTATGGGATAATAGGATAACTCCCAAGAGATCCATAGGTAATTCTCCATTCAAACTTGTTTATGGCAAAGAGGCAGTCTTAGCTATATCACTTGAGTTGCCAACATTGGAACTCATAAAGAAATTAGAATTCTTGGAGTGTGAGCCCATGCAGGTTAGATATGAAGAATTGATGGAACTCTAAGAAATCAGATAGCATGCAGCCCAAACAATAGAGAAGGACCAAGCATTGATCAAGAGAAGATTTGATAAGAAAGCTAAGGCTAGAACTTTCCAAGTTGGAGAGTTAGTGTTGAAATGGGATGCAGACTGAGAAAAGCTAGGAAGGCATTCAAAATTTGATGCCATTTGGAGTGGCCCCTACATGGTCACAAAATGCAAAAAAATTAATGCCTTCTAATTTTCTACATTGGATGATGAGGAACTACATATTCTTGTTAATGGAATCCATCTAAAGCATTACTACTAGAAGGGAAACTTCTCGCCTTGTACATATTAGCTTAGATTTTATTTTATTTTTCATTCCTCCAAGTGATTATGCACATTGTTGTGTTGTAGCTTAGATTTACATTTCCCTAAGTTATTTGGTACAGGTTTTTTTGCCCCAAGGATGCATCTTTTGCAGATAATGTTCCAAGTCAAAGTAATTTTCTACTCTCACAATCTTCATCTTAGAGATTTTCTAATGAATTGAGAGTAACAAGAATTTGAGTTTATGACTCCATGCCCAATGGATTGCTTCAAGAATCTGGTCACTTCATCTAGCAGGTAGATGACCCATCTGAGTCGCCAAAATTGTTATCAAAAATAATCCCATGCTTGTTTTGGTTAACCTGTCTTCATTATTCCTTCCTTTTTCTGCAGGAAGAGTTTTGAAAATTTAAAGCACTCAAAAGTTCCTAGAGATGGCTTCATCAGATAGGATTTTTCTTCCCCTTTCCAGAAAGGTAAAGAAGTCCTCCTAATTCCTTGTATTTTTTGAGTTATGGATCAGTGGAGTTTAAAGGGGAAATTTTCCCAAGGTGGGCTAGCGAACCTAAGGGAGAATTTTTACCAAGGAGATTTGGTGGATTGGCAGAGTGATGGGAAAATTTTTGCACTTAGGAATTTTTTGTCAAAATGCTTAAAGTCAAATTTTAGCCCACAGGCCTGAAGGAGGAACAAAGCACATTCGCGGGGCCAAGGAGAAAATTTTGCCACTTAGCCTTTCTGGGAAAAAGGGTTAAATTCGAGAAATGAGCCCACAATTTCATCAGCGAATTGGGAAGTGCCACGTGTCCATTCATCAGCAGAAGACCTTAGAAAACTTTTCCCTTGTAGAAAAGTTGCACAGAATGTGATTTTGAGACATGCGGATCAATCAGAGAGTGCCATGTGGCATCAGAGTAGCAGACCGGCAGAGGATTTTGGGAAAATTTTCTAGTTTCGCAAAAGGGGGAAAAAGGTCAAATTTTGGCCTGTCAACCTGATCTTTGCCCTAATTTTCTTTGTTTTTCCCTAAATATTCATAGGGCCATATCGTTTGACTCAGAGCTCATATTTTCATGATCCTTATATCATTGGAAAGCTGTTGAAATTCTATACATGATGGACCCTTCAATTTTTAATTTTGATAGAGTTTGATGGGAAAAAATTGAAGAAATGTCTCTAGTACAGGAAAAAATGTAGAACCGACCCCCAACCACCAAAATTGATGAAGTATGGCATCCATTTCTTCTCCAACATGGCTGAATGCATCGAAAAATGGATTTTTGAGGGTGCCCTTGTTGTTTTAATGAATCTTGTTGGTGGTTGGAGATGTCGAATCAATTTGCCCACATTTTTTCACCTTTCTTTGTTCTATTTGATTGATATATGCCAAATTTCATCTCATTTGAAAGGGTGAACAATTATTTCTTGTTTTGTAGACTCCCCTCTTCCCTTTGGTAAGTGAATTCATGAATTTTATTAGACCTTCCATTAAAATTACATGTATTTCTACCTTGTGGCCATTTGTACTACATTGTATCGATCTGTAGGGAAACAATACACGTCTGTGGGTGATTTTTACCCCTTTTTTTGTCTTCATTGTTCTTATTTGATCTTCTATTACAAGATTGGTTATCTATGTTTGGCTATTTCATGATAATTTATAGTTTGTGTTTACCAAAAAAATAATTTTTCATCACTCCTTTGGTGTATCACCATTTTTTACTTAGTTTTGTTTCCTTTTGTATCTTTTAATCCTGTCTCCTTGGAATCTAGAGTAGGATTTATCATTGAACCTATGCAAAATTCATGCATACACCTAAAAAGAGGGGTAAGAACCAATTTTCTCTAGAGATTTTTCTCACCTTACAAGGTCCCACACCTTGGAGAAAACTCAATGTTGTGAAATCACACTAAATGACCCAATTCTAGACTGCAAGTCTAAAGGTCATTTTGGGGGTGTTGTAGATTTGAACTAATAGTTAGATGATTGGGTTATACAGCTGGGTTGGATGGTTAAGTTAGATGGCAGGGTTAGATGGTCGAGTTGGATGGTTGGTTTAGATGCATGGGTTGAACGCCTAGGTTAGATGGCTAGGTTGGCTTGATGGGTTAGATGGTTGGGTTGGATGGTTTGGCTAGATGTATGGCTTGGATGACTGGGTTAGATGGCCAGATCAGATGATCATCCATTTTCTATTGTACAACCTAGGATAGATGCCATCCATCCCAATTTATTATGACAGATGATGGATGGTCGTTCAACATGGGTTGGACGGTCTTCCATTGTCTTCCATCCAACCCATACGTACAACTTGGGTTGGAGGGCCGAGGTTGGATGATCATCCATCATTTATCATATAACCTAGGTTTGATGGCATCTAACCTAGGTTATATGGCAGATGATGAATGACCATCCCACCTATTCGGATTTGCCACGAAATGGTTTTTCATAAATTCTCTATTGATACGAAAATCAATTTTGGAGATTCACCACCAATTCTAAACTAATTTTTCATAGGGGTATCTTAAAATGAACCCTGATTGGCATGCTTGTGTTGTGCATGGCTCATCTGGGAAAATCACATTTTTAAGCCTCCAAGCTTATTTTAATCAATAAGAGGTGGTGAAATGGCCTTGTCAAGATGCATGAGGTATGTTGATATTCTCCAAGTGCACTAGTGTTGTATGTAATATCTCCAAAAGTGTACTTTTAGTTTCCTTTTGTAGAGCTTGCATAGTTGTGGTGGCTTAATGGGCTTCATATCTTAGAGAAGACAATATCAAAATATCTTGAACTCCATGATGAATATAGAAAGAATGATCCTTTAAGGTGAAATTGTTATAGAATATATTTAGGTGATCTTATGCCTGAAGATAGTCAAGAAGAATATTGTATCCTCTGTGTGTAGACATGGATAAGCATGATAGAGTAGTTTCTTAAACCACAAGATTTCTTGGGCACAAATTTTTGAGGAGTTGTAGTATTATTTAGTCTTCATATCATTTGGGATGATTGTTCAACACCTTCAAGAAATATTTCCTCTTTAAAAAATATATATTGTACTATTTTCCATCATTGTAGACTGCAGTTTTTCCTGCTGGGAGTGTTTGGAGGAGATTTAAATGTGAAAATTCATTTAGGAGGGTGGAAGTTGGTTTCACAACTACCAAGAAGCTTGGATTTTTTTCCTTTTTCTTGGAGCAAGAAATTTAAGTTTTAGTGCTCTCAGGCACTCCACAGTACTCATAACCCCATTCCTATGGTTTACAACATAGTTTTGATTGTTTATCATCTTTTAAGAGATGAAAAATGATAGTTTTTGGAAGAAATATTTTTATTCCTCATACGAAACATTTTAAAAAAGAATTTTTACAATCCATCTTGTGTGTTAAGATAATTCAATGACATAAATTGTGAATGTCATGGAATAATTTTTAGGCTTGGGTTTTGAGATATTTGAGTGCATTTTCTCTCTTCAAGCTTGAAATTGAAGCATCTCATTCTTCCCTTCAGCTTTTTCATGGCTTAGGAGGTCTAATTGTGCAGGTGCAACTTCTAGAAAGCTAAATTTCTTGAGTATGATAGTAGTGGATATGTGGTTGATGAGCACAACACTTTACAGAGGTTAAGTGCTAAACTATTAAGTGTAAATCCTTTTTTTGAGAATGTTATTACCTATCTGTAAGAGTGTCTAGTACCTCAGTGATAGTCAAGAGGGTTCAATATAATTAAAATCATCATTTGAATGCAAATAATTGGAACTGCTACAGTTTGAGACACAATGAATCTACTAAGCTCTTGTCTTTTATGGAAATGAATGATGCAAGATCAAGTCATTTCAATTTGAATGGATGTGTATGGAATTTGAAGAGATCCAAATAATCATATTTTCTTTAAATTCCTTAAGATCTCAATATGGAATATAGAAAGACAATTATTTTTCTCTTGCAAACAAGGTGAGAACTCTTGGACTTACAAGAGATATTTAAAAAGTCAAAATGCTACCAAATGGAGCTCAAAGTTTTTTTTTATTATTATTGGAAAATAGTTTTTTGAAAGGGACTATACCCTTGAGAACAAAATATGGCCTAGGAGCCAGAATAGGAATGTGAACCAGAGAGAAAAGGATCAAAATCCAAGTGTTACAATGAAGCTCGAAGTAGCCCAAAAACAGCTACCCAAACGAGACAAAACAACAAAATTACTGCAAAAAAGTAATAGAGAGACCGCAAAAAAATAGCATAAAAACATACAAGAACAGCAAAAGCAACTACAACTACTTCTTGGCAGCTTTGTCAATGCTGGTCTTGATATTCTTCCAGGAGTGGAACATACCCAAAGTTGTCATGTGGGCAGCATCAGTATTATCCAGCTACTCAATGGTCCTTTTGCTTTCCTTTTCATTACCCCAAAGTGTAGCCAGAACACCACTGAGGTTGGAGACACTTTTTACATGTTGCTCAATGAACTCCTCAATCACCCTAAAGATGGCCATGTTGTAATCATGTCGAGTTTTGGCCTTCCCTAAACGGGAGTCTAAGGAGGTCATCTTCTTGTAGATATCATCAATCTGACTGCTATCAATATCCCCCTCCTCCTCCTTTTTTCTCTTGCCTTTCTGTTTATCCAAGTTCTTAACCTCATCCTTCAACAGTTTCATATCAGCCTCTAAGGAATCCATCCTTTTTGAAGAACTTTCCATATGCACATCCCGGGGACTAGCACTATTAATATTCAGAAGGTCATGTGCAATTTCTATTTCATGAGGCCCCTTCTCCACAACAAGAGTCTCAAGGTTAAGCTTTCTAGAGGCCCTGGTAACTGGTCTTTTAGAGGTAGAGGCAAGGTGGGTGGCGGGAGAAATAGTAGGGGGAATGGAAGGAGAAGCTTGGACAGCCGGCAGGGGGGTGACTGCAGTGGTGGCAGGGGCAGATGGAGAAACAGGGTTGGCAGCAGTAGAGCCCGACATAGGGGGAACCAAGCTAGGAGAGAAAGGGAGACCAGGGTACTTAAGAAGACAACATTAATGAAGAAACAAAATAATCCCTTGGTGTAAGGGAACCGCCTAGGTATGCTTCTGAAACTCCAAAATGGAGCATTCAAGAGAGTTCAGCAAGTAATGGGGAAAACAAACCAAGCAATTCCTACGGAAGTGGTTAAGAAAGATAAGATGTTTAGAAGGAACAGTGACAAACCTACCTTCTAAGGAGATGAACCGTATCATCATGCGAGTAACCTCATCATAGGGTAGAGGAATCGAGCTAACAAGCAGGCCTGCTGTAACATATATTATCTGCTTAGATCCTTCCACAAATCTCCTCTCTTCAGCATCTCTGTCGACCCTTTTGTTAAAGAAATGGTAGCCCTCCAAACTAAGGCTGGTCGCTTCAGCAATAATTTCTTCATTGACCAAGATATTTTTCCCCCCATAATCAATAGTCTGCTCCTTCCATTCCTTTGCAAAATGCATAGAAATGCTTTAATCATGCCCATGAACCTTCTCCGTGAAGTTGGTGATGCCACCCTTGCTGAGAATGCTCCATAGCTCAATATTATCCTTCTAGTCTGGGTCCGCACTTGGCTCAATTTGGCAGGGAGGTCCCCCCATCTTCTCTGTGCTTAACTGATTGCAAAAAATTCCCAAATTCTTGTCAGTGCTAAAACCCATCTGCTTCTTGCTATTGTAATCCGCACAAGATTAGAAATGAGAGCCATTGCTTTTCCCACAAACGGCTGCATGTCTGTTGAACTGAGCCTGCATAAAATTACATGTGGGAATAGCCTGCTCCCTATCATCAATCACATTACTACTGTCTTCGGTTTCCATGGAGCTTTGTATCTAGCTTTTAGCAGTCGCAGTGCAGCCTGCATGCGTGATTTTCAAATCAATGTAACTCCACTTGGAGTTCCCCATATATTTCACACTAACATGTTTATTTGACATGATTTACATCATCATATTCTTTAAGTCAACACATGTGGGAGTATTATTCATGCTGATCCACACCCAAAGATCATGACTCAGCTCTAGATATTGCTTGCATATAGAAATCCACATGAATGTTGTTATGGAGCTGCTTAGGGATGCTATTATTATCCAAAACAATGAGGTTAACATTAATGCCATAATTAGCCAGCGCATCCACCAATTTATTACCCTCCCTGTAAGTATACATGATCCTGATGTTATTGAAAGTATGACTAATACTTATGGACTCTAAGATAAAATCCTTAATGCTCCAACTAGGAGATGAGCATTGTTTAAGAAGATTAATGACATTCAGGGAGTCCCCTTCAATAATGAGGTTCTGAATATTTTGAGTCTGGGCAATTCTCAGGCCCCATAGTGCAGATAATGCTTCAGCAAAATGATTAGTTTGAATTCCCATTTTCCCAGCATATGCAGCAATCAGATTACCTTTATGATCCTGTATCGCTTCTCCTCCTACCGCTATCCTAGGGTTTCCCTTAGAGGCCCCATCAAATTTCAACTTATACCAATTAAAATCAGGAGGATGCCATTTGATCGAAGATCTATCAATGTTATTCCTGGGATTTCTCTGACTGTTGATAGTTCCAATCTGCCAATTGGATAAGATGTATTCTTCATTCTCTAGATATCTCTTGTTCTTGGGGGATTTAAATCTAGCAATATTTTCTTTGATACCATTAGAAATTTTACTAATACTAATTTTATAGTTTTGCTTCTTATTTCTGAAGATAATAGCATTTCTATCCTTCCATATCCTCCAAATTAAATGAGGGATAGCCAGCTTCCAGATCCTTTTAACAACACAATGCCTGAAGGGTGGGTTCCATTGAGTCCATAGCTGATTAAGATCCTTCGGTAACACCTAGAGAGCTTCAAATTTAGAGAGGGCAAAACTCCATATTCTGGTGGCATATTCACAATGTATGAACAGGTGGCTGATATCCTCAGAATCATTCTTACAAAGATGGCACCTATTAGGAATTATAAATCCTCTTCTCATCAGGTTTTCAGTGGTAAGAATCCTACCTCTAATAGCCAGCCAAAGGAAAAAATTTATTTTGAGAGTTAATTCAGACATCCAAATCTTGTTCCAATTGAACTCTATTTGACTATTATGGAAGAAATTATTATATCTAGATTTGACAAAGTAATTCCCATCATTGGAATTATTCCATACCAGCTCATCCTTGGAATCCAACTGACTTAATGGAATAAGATCTAATTGATCTTGAAGGGAGGAAGTAATTTGCTTCAAATCAATTCTCTCCACAGTAAAATTTTTCCAATTCTTGCTAGTACCATTTCCTTCAATATAGTCCTTGATTTTAATGCCATACTTGCTTATGAGACTGTCCTTAACTACCCCAAATCTGTCCATGAGATTTCCATTAAACCAATTATCCTCCCAGAAGTTTATGTCCCTACCATCCCCCACTTTCCATTTACTCCCCTACTTGATGAAATTTCTGCTCTTGACCAAATTATTCCAAAAAATGGAACCATAGGGGAGGTGCTCATCTCGAAGATAAGAATACACAGCTTGATGATTTAAATATTTTTCTTTGATTAAATCAATCTAGGGTTGTTTCTCAGACAGCATTCTCATCCCATTTTAGCAATGAGGGCCTCGTTCATTTTCTCAATATCTTTTATACCCAGACCACCCATAAACTTTGGGGTGCAAACCTTATCCCAAGCCACTAAGTGAAATTTGAACTTCTCTTCCATGCCTTGCCATAATTTTTTTTTTTAATCCTTTCAATTTTATCTCTGAAGGAAGATGGGATCTTGAAGAGTGACATGACATAGATGGGCAGATTTTGAAGAGTACTTTTAATGAGCAGGAACTTACCAACACTAGATAAAGTGGCTCCTTTCCAAATAGCCATTTTTTTTTTGGAATCTCTCCAATAATTCATCCCACACCTTATAAGAGACTTTCCTAGTGCCAAGAGGGAGGCCCAAGTAAGTGGCTGGAAGTGCACTTATTTTACAGCCCAGAATTTTAACAATTTTGAGCTGCCTTTCCTCAGGAGTGTTGAAAAAGAATATGGTGCTTTTATCATAATTAATTTCTTTCCCAGAAGTAAATTCATAGAGCTGTAGTAAAGCCTTGATAGCCTTAGCTTCAATGACTGACGTCTAGAAGAAAGTATGGCCAAAAAAGAGCCATCAAACACAAGGAGGTATCCCTTGGGAGGGAAGAAAAGGGGAGCTAATCATCGTTAACCGCTTCCAGTTCTAACGCTCGTGGCTTTCCAACGTTTTTTATTATTCGATCCCGCATGGTTATTTATATGGTTTACATGAATATGGGCCAAGGGATTTTGAGTGAAAGGATAATGTGGAATGATTTAGTTGCAAAGAGGGTTAGGGCACATTGAAGGTTTTCGTGATGTAGGTTGAGAAGAAAGAGATTAAAAGACCCCAACATCAAGCTTAAAATAAAATAAAGAAGGGAGAAGATAGTCAAAGTTCTCAAATAGGATCCCAAGAAGGTGACTAATCAAATGGGAGGAATATACCATGAAAAAGTAGTTCGAAAAGGAAGAATCGGTAAAGGTGCAAGAAGAGGGTTAGGTTTTTTAAGACAGGTTTAGGTCTCTCATCAAGCCTCATCCATGGTATATAGGTGCAAACAAAGCTTTAGAGTGAGGGGGATTATCCTTATACATGTGTGTTTAGCTTGGTGTGAGGTATGATTTCACAAGTATTGTAGCCTACTTACAGTGTTCTTATTAGTTGCGTCATGTGTGTATGTCAATTTTCTATTCTTGTTCTCTTCAAAGCATACAATTAAGTGATGTGTCTGGTTCCCTATTTTTGATTATCAAATATAAAAAAATCGTATGCGAGATATTTTAGTATGTTGTGTGATACAGAAGAATATCAAGGAGATCATAGTGTCTAGCATCTTAGTGAAATGGTTTCTTGGTCAAATTTTTATCTGAACTATCTCAAAGCTAAATGGTCTATTGTGTCTCAAGGTATGATATCTGAGTCAAATGAAGAATCATTGTGTTATCTTTTGTAGTCAAAAACTGTGTATGGGTTGTTATAATGTGAGTGATGCTATGAAGGTCTCACAATCTGTTGAAGAGAGTCAAAAGTCTTAGTAGAAGATTGTTCATCGTTAAAAATTAAGTCATGACTCCATAAGGTTGTTAAGTCAAAAGTTTCATGGCCAATTGGTTAATAGGTGTCTCATATAAGAAAAATATGGTTGTTTTCTATGATATATGGTGGTGTGTTAGGATAAAGTATACAAGGATGCTTCGGACCAGTAACCGTACAGGTTGGTCAATGAAGGGATCAGTGATGTTACCTCGTGCAAATCGAAGAGAATTCACGGGGTTTGTAAATCATGTCAAAAGGAATTGATCAGGTATTTCACGTGAATTACTACAATGATTGTAGTTAATCTTGTTCTTTAGAGACCAAAATACACAGTTTTGGAATATCGTTGTTAAAACTAGATAATATCAGTCCATAGTAAGTGGTATGAACAGGGGAAAATATGTATTTGAAGGAGCTAATGAGTTGTCTGCATGGGTTTTTACCTTGGTTTCTTGATTGTTTCAAGGGGTAACAAAAACCGAGCTTGACCCTCACATGGCAGGATTTCTAGGATATGATTAGTGTGATTGTGACTGTTTACACACCATTTTAACAAATGATAAAAATTCTTCTTCTACAAGAACAATTCAGTTAGAAACATTTAAAACAAAATAATGTTATTGCTTAAAAGAAAACACTTAAGATTTTATTAATACTTTTGATTGTTCTATAAAGTGAATAAGATAAACATGTGATTATCACTTATTTAGACTAGATACCTATTTGACCAAAATTTACATGATTTAAATCTAGAGATCAGACTCCTAGTATGTCTAGAGGTTTTTCATAAACATTGGATTCTATAGAACTAGTTATTTCCTCTTCTCCCCCAATAATGTGGAATTGGGAATGGAGATGTAATCTTCAAAGAAGAATTCGGAATCCTCCTCCTAGGTGTTGTAAAGGAAATAAAATGTTGTGTCAATTCTGGTTATGCTTATGTGACTATGGGAACTAAACTCTGAGGTACTATGGTAGTCTTCTTCCGGGTGCTCAAGGCCAGACTCATAATGATGCTCGTACTGAATGAGGTCTTCTTGGAGTCTCAGTGCTTCATCATAGGAATCCCAAAAGGAATCAGTAGCTTCTTAGATATTCTAATTTATTGCAAAGATATCCTCTAGATGGTTGAAGGGCATGTGTTGGATTTCACAGAGCTCAAGATCATGAAGAACCTCATATTGTTCCCAGTACAGTGGATATCAAATGATAGGAAAAGCACCAATGTCAGCTAAAGGGTAAGTTTTACCACCTAATACCATATGAAAGTAACATTTTGGACAAGATATTAGCAGATAATAAGGAAAAACAAGTCATTTTGATTAGATTATATAGAAAATATGAAAAATAAAAAGAAACATAGGAATCACTGGTGATTCAAGTAAATTGTTGGCTATCAAAGAAATCACTAACAATTGTTGTTAGTTCTAATAGTTTAATAAAATAGAGCTAAGAAACTTGATCAAGTTATGATTTAAGGAGAATTCAAAATGTTGATTATATCTTGTGAATGGATAAACATACATTACCCAAAAACAGTGTTCAAAGTAAGAAAAATGAACATATTACCTTGTACAATGGGTGAATTTAGCAGATGGATGGAAATGGATTACCGAATGGTGATAGCAAATGAAGAATTTGAGGAATCATGAGAAATGTGACATTGGTGTCAACTTATGAAGGATGTCTTAATATCTGCTACATTGATAATGAAGAAAATTGTACCTTCCAAAACATTAGAATGCCTCCCCAAAAGGGGTCAGAATTCAAATATTGATAGATAGTCGACGATCGCGCAAATCGCCAGTGATTTTAGGAAATCCTAACTAAATTAGTTAGGCAGGTGATTTTTCCCAATCCAAACTAGAGATGGCATATTTGGAAGTAGTTAAAGTGGGAGGAGGGTAAATTTGGTTAGGATAAGAGGATTTAGTATCTTTAGAAGGTTTTTTTAATTAGGAGTAGCTTAGGTTATTAGAATTTTTTAGTTAATTAGGAGTAAGTTTTTTTAGAAGGTTTAGTTAGTTAGGAGTAAGTTAGTGTGTGTTTAGTAAGGTATTTTTAGAGATGATTAGGTGGTTAATGAGATGTTGTAGTGAGGTATCTTAGTTAACATAGTGATGTGTAAAGGGGGAATTATTAATTAAATTATTTAAATAATTTAGATGTGAGGGGTGTGTGATTAATCAATTAACTAAGGATAATTTAGGAGGGCATGATGTCGTAAATGTGGTTCTTTTGACTGTGAGTGTGTCTGAGTCGAGGGATGCAAATTTTTGATGTCTACATTTATCCCTTTTTTTGGTGATTTTTGATAATTTGCTAGACAAAAATGATGAAAAAGAATTGTGTTGATATCGGTGAGTCTACTATAGGGCCATATTGTGATCAATAGTGTGTTTTGTTTTGGAAAAGGTTTTCTCCAACTATGTAGGTGTAAAGAAAAATGCTAGTGAATTAATTATCAGGGTGGGCAAAGGGCTCGATGTCTGCAGACATGTGATCCTAACCAAGTAATGTTGTTGAGCAGGAAAACTAAGTGATGTGGGCTAAAGGGCTCATCTCCCATAGACGTATGGAAAATATTGATGTTGTGTTTATGTTGTTTTAACAAGATATCTTGAGGACTAAGACCATTTTAGGAGCATGGCACACTTATGCAGAGGGTAAAATGTCATGGTTTTTAGCACTATAGGCATAGATGCTTAGAATAAGGGAATCATCAGCGATTGGTCAAATCGTCGATGATTACCCTAATTGTGAGAGATAAGGTTCCATGGAAAATTGGGGGTATAAATACCCGAGTGTGTTTTTTATTTGGAAATTTTCACTGTATACAACAAGTACTTGTTAGAAGAGAGCAAAAAAATTGTCAAATGGCCTCCTCGAGATGAAAACAGAAGCCTGTCCTTGCTGAGGTAGTTTTAGTCACATTTGTGTTTTGTTTTTTCATATTTTTTAGGGATTTTTATCATTTTTGAGGAATTTAGGGCCATATTGGGGTGAGTAGATGCCATAGGGCATATTTACAGGAATCACTAGTGATTCCTCTAATCGCTAGCAATTGAGGTTAATCTCCAGTGATTAACCTGCAACCTAAATGTTTTATGTTTTGAGTGAGAAGATGTGGTTTTTGATCAAAAGGGTTTAACTTTATTGATTTTTTAATACAAAATTACACGTGTTTGATTATTAGGCTTGTATTTTACGATGATATTTTACGGTTACAAGTGTTTATTTTTCAAAAAATTTACATCGTTATTAATGTTTACTTTCATGTGTGTATCTTTTAGGTGGATACTCAGTTAACTATCTGAGACCACATCCCCTTGATATTAGATGAGGTTAGAGAGGATTTGTACGATGATGACTGGGACCATTTGGAGGCTGTGGGATTTGGTGGGATGAGGTTTTAAAGACTGATTCATAGGTGTCACAACTTGATACTTGCATTACTAGAGAGGTGGAATCCTTCCACCAACAATTTTTGGCTGCCCATATGGGAGATTACCATCACCTTGGAGGATGTTCATCGTATCACCAAAATTATAGTTAGGGGGAATCCTTTTTATTGTATTTTAGATGCAGATATTGGGGATACCATGCAACAATTGTATGGAGGTGAGGCCCACAGTGTGAGATATTCCTTGGGAGCTTTCAATTATCAGGCCCTATATGATTCTGAGAGAGTGGGGAGTCCATGGATGACTATTATGATTTTGGCAATTTCATGTTTTGCATTGACATATTCAATAAGTAAGAGATTCTGATGAATGATGATGGAGATATTTATGGAGATGATGGAGCACTGCATAGCCTTTGAGTGGGCTCCTACCTTGTTAGCATACATATACATAGATCTATGGGCTTAGATGGCCCATAAGTGTTATGGGATTGATGTTGTATTTCTACTATAGTATTGGGCTCATGAGCACATCATCATTGCTCGTATGTTGGATTTCTGGGTGTTAATAATGTGAGGCACCTAGGTTTCATGAGATGGAGTGCGAGTCTTGGTAGAGAGAGGAAGGCCAAGGGACCTACCTACTATAGAGATGTGATATCTGGATTACAGGTTGGTGACGTGATTTGGTGGATGTATCTAGATTTTCATGATTGGCTAGAGTTTTCTTGAGATTTATTGTTTTTATAGTAGACCACCTGGGTCCTGGGCCGTAGAGCTGGAGAGGATGAGTTGATACACTTTATTTAGGTGATGAGATAATTTGGTTTGGTTCAGCATATACCTGAGGATCCATTTCTATATAGGTGGGAGGATAAGGATACTCATATCCCATACACAGTTGTGATAGTGCCAACACCCATTTTTAAGAAGCTAGGTGTGATGGGTCTGGATGAAGATGGTCATGTGGTGTCGATTGATGATGTGGGGGTCACCCCAATTTTTTTTTTCTTTGTGGTCTTGTTCATTGATGAGATTTGAGAGGATGAGGGAAACGGAGATGGCAGTCTGATCAGTTAAAAGAGTGCGGGCACAAAAAGAGGGAGGATCCAAGGAGGGTGGTGAGGATGATGAGGAGAGGGTTGAGATTGATGCTGCTATAACTCTAGATATGTCTACAATGATGATCGAGAAGGCCGTAGTGGAGGCAGAGAGAGATGTCACTTGAAGAGAGCAAGATGACTTAGTGGGAGTGCAAGAAACTCTTATTAAAGAGAGACATATGGCTTGATCATAAAGTGTGATGGGCTTGAGGCACATCTTGTACAAGTCTATTCTGATAAAGACAAGTACAAGAGTCAGAGAGATACTTCCAAGAAGGCCCTAAGGATCATGGGGCCTTCTATTTATGGCAAGGAGTTATCGACACTGGCTAGACAAAGAGGGGAATTTGTAGGGCCTTATGGTATGATGCTTGTATCCCATTGTGAGGATCTGATAGTGGAGAGGGACTATTATGTGGATGTGATCATCAGGAACTACCTAGATGCTACTTTGTACATTGATCATATAGCTACCCAAGGGGACGTCACAGTAGCGACCAAGCCCAGTGACATTATGGCGAGTGTGGGTTACCCATATCAGAGACTATCAAGAGGGGATGACGGTGTAGGAGTCACTCCCTATCCTAGTTTGAAGGACTTTACAGTTTGATTGTAGGCTCATAGAAGCCCTTTTTCCTATGTATGACATTATTTTGATTATATGGACAGTGGAATTTGATATATATATATATATATATATATATATATATATATATATGTGATGGTGATGATTTTAGTTCTTGTGTGAATAGGCTTAGAGAATCTTCTGATGTGATATGGTTATTTTATTTTTTATATGATGATGATTATGATTATTTTGATTGCTATAATGTTTATGATGTTCTTTTTTATGCATTTCTTGTATGAAATGTGTGTTGGATATGTTGATGTTTATGTTTTTTTATTATGAGTCTTAATGTTCGACTATATTTTCAAGAGATGCTACCTAACCTAAATATATCATATTAAAATGTGATTAAAAAAAACGAAGTAAAAGTTGAAAGAATGTCCCATTGAATAACATATGTCTAATGGTGTTTGATACGCTCGCACTTGTAACCTTTAAAAATGTTAAATGAGACTATCAATAGATAGTCATACTGATCATGTTGGACTTTGGAAAATGCATGTCTTTGTGGGGAAGAAAGGTTCTCCTTTTTAACAAATTTAGAGGGAATCAATGCCCCAACTCTTTACAAGAAGCAAATTGATTAATGTGGGAAGTTTGTTATTGGAAAGTTGATCGATGTGGGAAGCTTTCCAGGTTGTTTTTTTATTTTGATATGTTTTTAGAGGATGATCAAAATGGGAAGCCCTTTTTTCATGGGTGGCCATCCTTTGAGGGTATGGTCTACATCTTATATTTAGATTGAATGACCATCCTTCAAGGGACCGGTCCATAACTTTAAAATGGTAGTTATCCTTCGAGGGATCAGTCTACGTTACTTTTTAAAAATATAACATTCGAATAGATGTCCTATAAGGGATTATTCTATTTATTTTTGATATTAATAAGAAACATCCGTTTGAGTTTTTGGCTTTATTCTAAGCTGAGAGAAAGACCCTAATAAATCATTTTTTAATGAGGGGATAAATGTATAGGTGGAACACATCCATATGCCACATGTATTTAGTTAAAAAAAAGAGCAGTGGATTGATTATGGGATTAGTAAAATGGAAGGATGTTATTTTGATAAGATTTTAAAACTGTTGTTATCATAATCAATCATTTAATAGTAGAAATGCCACAAGTGCAAATCATTTAGAGGTTCCTTCTCAGGTTCCCCATCAAGATAAGTGAGATGATATGCTCCTGACCCATATTTATGAGTAATAATGTAGGAACCAATCTAATTGGGGGAAAAATCACCACTTTTACTTCGTTCTAATTTAGTCACATTTTGATTTTATTTAAGTTCCAGGTCACTGATTTTGAATTCGCCTTCTTTGACATGCTTGTTGTATGCTCTACTAATGAATTGTTGATAAACTTGGTGATGTTTGAGGGGTACTAGATGATTTTCATCCAACAATTCTAGTTGTGCAAGATGATTTTGGGGATATTCTTCATCGAGAATGAAATCTTTTAAGGATACACGGGGTGATGGGATTTGAATTTCTAGGGGTATGATGGATTTAGATCCATAAACAAGTGAATAGGGTGTAGCACCCATAGGTATACGGATACTAGTTCGATAAGCTCATAGAGTGAATGAGATTTAAGTGTGCCAATTCCTATCTTCGTCATTTATGGTTTTCATGAGGATTTTGTTAAGTGTTTTTTTGGAAGCCTCAACTTGTCCATTTACTTGAGGACAATATGGTGATGAGAATCTTAGTTTGATGTCAAATTTAGCACAAATCTTTTTAACCTCCTTATTTTTGAAGGATTTACCATTTTCTGTGATAAGCTTATGTGGAATGCCAAAAAGACAATAATGTTTTGATATAAAAAGTTAACCATGGGCCCTGAATTTGTTAACATCAAAGGAATGGCTTTAACCCATTTAGTAAAGTATTCAGTTGCAGAAACGATTGAATGATGATGTTGAGATGATTTTGGATTAATTTCACTAATAAGATATAACCCCCATTGAGAGAAAGGCCACAAGTCTTGTGTGAGTTTCAATTCTTGACTAGGGATGTGGATGAGATCAGAATGAAGTTGACACTTAACGCACCTTTTCACGTACGTGCAATAGTATTTGGTGATAGTGGGCCAGTATTATCCTAGTCGTATGATACGTTTGGAAATGGCGTTTCCACTGAAATGGCCTCCACAAATGCCATCGTGGACCTCTTTAATTGCGTTGGTTGATTTGTGTGATTTGAGGAAATGTAAAAATACACCATCAAAACTATGTTTGTAAAGGATGCCTCCTATGACAATGAAGCGAGTGACACATTGAAGAAGGATCATTTAGTGCCTTGTGACATATCTAGTGGGAGTTTAGATTCAGTAAGATAATTAAACATTTGAGTGTACCATAGATCTAATGGATTTTTGTCAATGATGTTTATGGAAGGTAGCTCATTTTGATGTGAAGGATGGTCTAATCATTGAATGACTATAGACATCTTAGACTTATCCTTCGATTTTTCCATTTTGAAGGGGAAAAGGGATCCTAGAGAAGCCATAATGTCTGTAAACCAATTAGAATATCGCGGAATGGCTTGAATGGTATAATGATCAAATGTGCCAAGGAGAAAGTTAAAAATGGCCTTATACTTTTGAAGGACCTTGTTTTTACATTAGTACTCTCCTTTGACCTGACTGATGACGAGTTGTGAGTCCCCATAGATTTCGATATTGTGAACACCTAAGAGAATAACAGTAGTTAAACCCATGATTAAGGCCTCATATTCTGCCATATTATTGTTGCATTCAAAGTTGATTTTGAATGATAATGGAATGAGAATATTCCATGTTGGTATGATGACGACACCGGCCCCTCCACCTTCTTGACATTTACCACTGTCAAAGAAGAGGGTCATTTTAATGGAGATGAATTCTGATTCATAATTGTCAAATTCGTTAATGTTATTGATAGATTCGTCAGAAAAGCATTCATGGGGTGGTTGATTATCCAAAATAGGTTCCTCAGAAAGTTGATCGCCAATGGCTTGACCTTTAATAGAATTTTGAGGTATGATTTCAATATCAAATTCAGTCATAAACATTATACATCGAGTTATGTGGTCATTGTGGTAGGATTTGGCGTGCATGGCCTTAAGTGGATTAAAATTGATGACAACATATGTTTTTTGGTTGAGGAGATAATGTCAGAGTTTAGTAGTAGCGAAGTACAACGCACAAAAAATATTTTTAGGTTCAAAGTAGCATGTTTTGTATTCATGGAGGATGTGACTAATGTAGTACACAACCTGTTCACAATCTTGATTATCAAGGTGAGCAAGCATGGCTCCTAGGACATACTACGAGGTAGAGATGTAGATATAAAATGGTTCTCCTTCACAAGGTGGCATAAGTACAAGTGGTAATAAAAGATATTGTTTGATTTCATTGAAGGATTTTTGGAAGTCAGAATCCCAATGGAACACTATGTCTTTGCGGAGTAGATGGTGAAATGGTTGACAACAGTCAAAAAGTTGTGATATGAAACATTGTATGGACTATAGTTTTCCTTTCAGGATACATAGTTATTTAAGATAAAAGGGTGGAGGTATTTCAATGATTTCTATGAATTTTTTGGGATTAACATCAATTACACAAAGAGCTATGATAAATTATAAAAAATTCCAGTGAGGACACCAAAAACACATTTTACAAGATTCAAGTGAAGATAGGACTGGATGAGACGAGTGAAGATTGATTCAAGAACATTGATATGATCCTTTCGTGATTTAGACTTCCCAAGGATATCATCAACATAATCTTCAACAATTTTATGAATGAGATCATAAAAAATGTACGTCATAGCATGTTGGTACATTTCCCTGACATTTTGAGACTGAATGGCATAACACGGTAGCAAAAGGTTTCCCAAGGGGTTATAAAGGAAATTTTGTGTTGATCATCAAAGGTGATAAGGATTTGATTATAACCCTAAAATCCATCCATAAGGGGAAATAGTTTTGTGGCTGACTGTTAGGTCTACAAGTTGATCTATGTTTGGCAGAGGGAAATCATCTTTTCGAAAAACAAGATTGAGATGCCTGAAGTCTATGCAAATATGAATTTTACCTAAACCGTTAATTACTGGGATGATGTTGGAGACCCATTTTGGATAGTAAATGAGTATGATGAATTTGGCGGATACAAGGTGTTATAATTATTCCTTGACAAGGAGAGCTATACATGGGTGCATCTTATGAAGCTTTTTTTTGACCGGATTAGCATTAGGATATGTGACAATGTTAAGTACAAAAAATTTGGGATCGATCCTAGGCATATCACTAAATGACTAGGTGAAGGCTTGACGATATTTTTTTAGGAATGTGGTAAAGTAATTCAATTCTTGTGGATCGAGGGATTGTCTAACCTTTACTATGTGAGGGTCCTATGGTGTTCCTATCGAGTGTGGATTCATTAAGAAGAGTGTGTGTTTTGGGTGGTAGGGATTTTTTAATATAATGATATTTAGTTCCCATATGAGATAAGATATCTCGGTCTTCCTGAAATTAAAGGATGTTTATGGTTAGTGAGTCTTCTTTAACCATTTTTGGATGAATAAGTGGTAGAGATTTAGCAGAGTGGCTGGATTTATATGTGAGTGGTCCTAATGATATAACATTGATTAAAAAAAGTCTAGGTGGAATATGTATGACATCTTTTGTGTTTATAGAACCTTGAGGGTTTGTAGGTAGTGGTTCTGGTTCAGAAATAATTGTGGAGAAAGTTGGTTTAGATGTATTGGCCTCATATGCTACATAAATGGGGTTCTTATAACCTAGACCCATTTTCTCATGAGGTTTAAGGGAATGTAGAACCGGTTGATCATAGATCCCTTGTTTATAATGCCCAAGACCAAATCCTTTCCATGCCCAGCGATGGAGATACATACGAGTGAGTTTTGGATTATAATGGGATTTGAAATCCAATGTGAAAGGCATGGTGTGATCTGGATTGATAATGTGAGATGGAGGATGGTCGTGTCCTCCATAGACAAGATTTTTTTTAAGATAATATTTACCATAAGTTATAATATCTCCTATGTTAGGGTTGTACAAGGGTTTTTTTCGGGACAACCATATGTTTTTGGTGAAGGGGTAGAGTTGAGCATGACAAGGCAATATTCCCCATGCGTGAGGCACTTAATGTATTTTCCAAGAGAATAATCTTCTGGTAATTTGGAAGAGGGGATAGAGGTGCTAGTAGATGCTTGATAAGATGATTCAGGAATGGATGTAGGTACAAGAACATTGTTTGGGCGATAAATCATATAGCAATCAGGGAATGGATTTGGATTAGTAGGGATAGTGAGTGTTTGGCCTTCATGTTCATACTTGAGACAATGATGAAGGGTGGAAGGAATGCAGCGCATGGTCTGTATCCAGGGGCATCCTAGTAACATTTTGTACTGAAAATCTCGTTCTATACTGTAGAAGAGTTTGGGTAGAGTTTTAACACCGACCTTGAGTGGAAGTATGACTGTGCCTCTAGTGGGTGTGATAGTGTTGATGAAAAAGCATAATAGGACTAGAGTATGAGCTATATACATAGTGTTGGGTAGTTTGAGTTGATCAGATGAAAGGGATGACATGATGTTGATGGTAGCACCACTATCAATCATGACACTCTTAATGGATATGTCATTGATTTGAGCAGTGATGAAAAGTGTTAGGTCATGATCCTTTGGTCTAAGAGAGGGAATTTTAGATGGTTCAAATGAGATGGCAGAAGATGCTTTTAGGGCACCTAAAAAATTCATGAAAGGGTATGGATCATTGGATGGGACAGTGATGGATTGGAGGGATTCTAAAATGGTTTGTTTGTGAGTTAGTGAGGTCTGCACAAGTTCATAAAGTGACATACTAATGAGGGATTGGTGTAGTGGTTTAATAACTACTTTTTTCAACGTGGTGAGTGGAGACGTATCTTCTTGTATTGAGACTTTTCCTTTGGGTGATGTTGTTTGATTAGGATCTTTACGAGCCAATGAAATAGAGACCTTAGGTTTATTAGATGGTGTCGATAATTTTAGAGGTGAAGGTATAACAAAAAAGTCTCTATCTTCCTTAGACTTAGATGCACCTCTTTGTTATAATTTTGTGAGTGTGTGGTGACATGGATATGAATTGACTTAGTGGTTAGATGCTTTGGGGGTAAAATATTCTAAAGGTATTGAGGTTGATTTTGATGTTACATGAGAAGGAAGGAAGAGAGAACTGCCAATCTTTTGAACTTTTTGATGAAAGGATCTACAATCCTCTATGGTCCGGCCTTATGTTCTATGGTAATCACCAAGTAGAAAATTCATACCCAGTAGGCTTCCACCCATGGTGATTTGATGGCTTGGGAGGTGGTAACATACTAAGTGATTCTTGTAATAAGTTATCTAAAATGGTGGCATAACGTCCTTTAGGTCTAAATGTAGCTGTGAATTTGTTCTTCTTAGGAGGAGGTAAAGTGGGTTATTTGAAAAATAGGTTTTTTACTTGTCAGACGTGGATGGTGAGGATTAGATGTGGATGCCCACTGTGGGGTAGACAGATGTGGATGTCCCATGCGGGGTGAAAATACAGACTCACGGTGGGGGTATGATGTATGGGTTTTACCCCTATAATGATAAGGTGATTAACCAGTATGGTAAAAGAAGATTCATGCAGAAGATCCACATTTGGGGGGAGATAAGGATGGTTTTTATGATCCCAAGTGATGCTTATTTGGGAGGTCTCATAGGTCTAGGTTTGACGTGACAAGAGGATTTCCAAAAGTGGGTATGCCTCTTGGATGAAATGAAGGAAAAAAAGGAGGATTGTGGAAATGATAAGTTTCATCATAATAAGGAATTATAAAGACTTGAATGATGCCATTATTATTAGGTCCTCTTGATACTTTAGATGAAATATGTGTATTTGTCAAAGTTGACACTAGCGAAGGAGAAGAGGTTTGGATGGTGTGGTCTAAATGATTTGTAGATTTCAAATTGTTTACTTTCATAGATTGGGGACAAACATGACCTATGGTTGGCTTGGGTGGGAGTGATTGTGCTAAGAAAGTTTCAAGTGGTATCATAGTCATATCTACAAATATAGGTGTAGGCATTGGTGTATTCGTGTCAGAGGGTAAGGGTATGGACTTGGTAACAACATTGGGCAAGGATGCAGGTATGTATTTAGTAGCAAGCGGTAATTTTCCAACTTTAAGCTTGTCATATTCTAGCTTAGACTCTACGGGTGTAGGTGACAGAGACATAGGGAGACTTTGAGAAATGTGTTGAACAGGGGAGCTTGTTGTATTAATGGTTTCCAACTCATTGAGTGTTGGTGTTGATTCCACATATTTTGTTTTGTTGGGTAATAAAGTGGTCAGAGGGATAGACTCAATTTTAGTTATCGTATTAATGGTATGAACAACATTCATTTGTGGTTTCTCAGAGGAAGAGGGGTGATTTGGAAAAGGCTTCTTAAATATGTCGAGGCCTTGATTTGGGGGTGCGTTTGGATTATCTAAGTGAAGGTCACCCTTGTCAATCAAGTCTTGAAGCACATTATGGAATGTGTGACACCTTTTGATGTCATGACCATTGACCCTGTGGTACTTGCAGAAGTCATTATCTCAATACCAAATGGGTTTCAAAACTAATATATCGATGGGTCAAATGGGTGGAAGTGATATTAGATTAGAGGTGAGTAATTTATCAAAAAATGCACCATAAGTTTTGGCTATGGGTGTATAGTTACATTTATGATGAAAGCATTCGGTGGTTGGTGTTTCCTTAGGATCAGATTTGACCATGAAGGCCTTGGGAGGCTGATTTAGACTTATCTAAGTTGGATGGTGGCTTGGATGGGAAATCCATTTTTGGTTTCTTAGGATGAATTTTTACCCATCCATCTTCTAGGGCTCATAATTCTAACTTACAGGCCATGGCAAAAGCCTCATCGAAGGTTTGGAATGACTAGATTTGTAGAGTAGATGAAAATGTGTTTGGAACATACACGATAGAAAATTTTGATTAACTCTGATTTTGGTATTGTAAAGGATAGTTTATTAGTAGTGTCCCTCCAATGGGCTACAAAATCAATGATGGATTCATCTTCAAATTTTCTAATGGCATACAAGTCATTAATGGTGATTTTACGGGCTATGTTTATGGAGAAGTGGTCTAAGAACAATTGTGCAAGTTGTGTGAAAGAGAATAGTGAGTGTTATGGGATGTTGTTGTACTAGTCTAAGGCAGGACCAACAAGGGACATGGAAAAGGTCCTCAGCATGAGGTCTTGATCATGAGCTATTAAATAACACGCGTGATGAAAGGCACAAATGTGTTGTTGGGGATATTATTTGCTATAAAACTTAGTGAATTTTGGAAGCTCCCAGTGAGGTGGATATGGCTTGTATGGTACATAAGGGTAAATGGGCTCATTACAAATCTGATCATTAAGAGAGTGCATTCTTGGATGTTGATGAAGCAGCTTCTAGGCTAGATATGTGGCTTAGAAGGACTTGAAGAGGATCGGTTTGCGTTGATTGTTGTAGGGATGAGCTAGGTTGATACAAAGACTGATTGGGTTGTGAGTACACTTGATACTGCTTGTAGAATGTTGTTGGTTTTAGGGGGTGTTCTATTGGGATATGTCATGTTGGTATGGGAGATTATGCTGATAGGGGTTGTTTTGCTGTGGGAAATGGTATGATGGAATATTTTGTTGATATCTATACTATTGAGGTATGTGTTGTTGATTTTTTTGGGGAGTGTTTTGATGATGAAGGATATGTTGTGTTGTAGAATGTTCTGATGGGATGAGGATCATTTCTATGAAGCGATAGGTTGTGAGGCTTGAATATATTGGTATTGTAATGACATTGATACATACATAATAGGTTGTGAATATGTAGGTGTTTGTTGAGAAGACATAGTCGAAGTGGTGAAAGATGGAGCATGTTGTGGAACACTTTGTTGTGGGATATTGTATAGTGGGATGTTTTGTTGAGGCATAGATTGGGGTGTAGAGATCAATGATTTTGAAGGTTGTGGTATGTATTGTGAAACATGATGTGTACTAGCAATGGCACTAGTGTTAACCAACAGTGTTATTGTGGGGATGGACATAGTGATATTCTGGATGGGAGTAGTAACTTGTTGGGAAGACATAACTGTTGAAGGGGTGATGAAACTCAAAGGGAGGTGTTGGCATATATGAGGTGACTGGAGGAGTGGATGAAAAAGTAGTGACATTATTTAAAGTTGGCATGGATCCTACAGAAGTACCTGGCAAAGATGTGGGTTGTTGAGAAGAGGTTTTTTGCAATTATATCATGTGAAGGTTGTAGACGGGAGTTAAAAAAACCTCGGATGTCTCTAGTTGGCTAATGGAAAATTGTTCGCTCAAAGTTTCAAATGGATTTATAGAGGTTAGATATACTTGAGGTTGGCTATTGTTTGATGTTTTATATTGACTCAAGTTGTATGGATATAACTGTTGGAAAACAGGGTCTTGAATTTTGATTAATAAGGCCCGTAATGACAGAGGATGATTGTAGGTGTGTTGGACAGATGAAGGCATGAATGGTTGCAGTTGAATATTTCTTGTTGCTAGATAAGCATTAAGGGAAATGGGATTTGAATCTAAAATTTCTTCAAAAATAGGGTCTCCCCTATTGTAGAAAGGGATTTTAGATGCCTGAGGATTGGAAGAGAGGAAGTATTCCTCTTCTTACGATCCAAGTGGAGAGAGAATTTGACTATTATACGGATGTGGAGAATACGATAGTTTTTGTTCTGGTGTATTGCTATAATTATACCCTACTTCATGCCAAGTTTGTTGAGACTCTCAAAAGGGGTTAGATGTGTCTGTTTAATAGTATGGAAGTTGTTGTTTTTGCATTGGGGTAGAAGGTGCTGAAGTGAAAAATGGGAGATTTTGTTGATATGTAGGTGGGGTTGACATGTTTTCAAGGATTTGATTATGGGCTTCTTGTCTAGTAAGCACCATAATAAGAAAACACACAGAAAACACCCAAAAGAAAGGAAAACAAATGGATGTGTTATCTTTAAATAAGAAAACACACAGTAAATAAGAAGAATCAAAGAGTGATTTTATAGTTATCTTGATTAGTTACAAAAAAAAAAATGTGTAAGATGGTGAATACGGGTCCTAGGAAGTGGTTGTCTAGGGATGGTTTCAGGTGTGTTTAAGGGTGAAGTCCTCGATATACCCGAAGGTATATGAGGCCCAACTCTGTACTACTTCTGGTATGGGCATGGTATTGGGGCCTACCCCCTCACTTCATGGTCTACAATAAGGGATTTAGGTCCTGAGCCAATATATACCGACAAACAAGATATTATACTTGATCAGAACACCGAGTCAGCTTCCCTGTTTAATGATGAAATACCAATTAGTTTCATCTGGGTGGGAATGTTTAAATGTGTTTTAGATTTTGATAATGATTTGGTTGTGTGTGATGAAACAATAATTGGATGCAACCAATTTCACCTCCCTAATTAAAACTATGTGAAGCAAGAAGGATGAGAATGTTTTGTTTTAAGAGACAAAATGAAAAATTGATTTTGATGAGAACATCCAATCAAGAATTCAAGACAGAAAGTTAAACAAATGGCTTTAAAAATTACCGTGAGAGCGCTCCTTAATTTTAATTGTAATTTTAATTTAGCAATTTCCAAAGCATTTGCTTAGCAAATCTAGAAAATAAAGTTTCCAATAAGAAGCAACCTGTAACCTTATTAGGAGAAACAGGGAACAAAACACTACATATGGATTATAAAATGTCAAGAAAACAACACAAGGGAATTGTTGGCGATTGAGGAAATCGCTGGCGATTAGAAGTAAGTATAAACAGTGCTCAAACTGATAATAAAATGAAGAAATTAATAGGACTCAGTGTCCCACCAGGCATGCCAGAATGTCTAGCATGGTTTTTACCTTTGGTTTTCTTGATTTTTTCAAGGGGTAACAACCGAGCTTGACCTCAATATGTCAGGGTTTCTAGGGTACCCGCAATGTTGATTATGTTTTATTGCGTACAATGTAAAATAATGGATCAAAGCTTATTTTCCCTATGGACAAGCTTATAAAGATCACACTTAAACAAGATAGTGTTACTGTTCAGAAAAATGACTTAAGCTTTTATTGATGTTTATGATCATACTACAAGATAATAAGATAGAAATGTGACTATTACTTTTTATATTAGATACATATATAGTTAATATTAGTCATGGATTCAGATCCATAAATCAGATTCCTGGTCCATAAACAAATTTTTAGATATGTTAGAAGCTACAAAATCAATTATTTCTTCTTCTCCTACAGTTGTGTTAGAATCTGGAATGGAAATATAATCCTCCGTAAAAAAATCAAAGGATTCTTCTGGGGTATCAAAATGGTGAGCAAGAATAGTGTTGGTACTAGATATGTTTATGTGGTTGTGGTCTTTAACTTTAGGTGTTGTGTTGCGGTCATCAGATAAGTCTAATCAAGTCTCGTAAGCATACTCGTACTATGCTAGATCTGCATGAAGCCTTATGACTTCATTAAATATGTCCCAGAATGCTTTAGTATCCTCTTGTATGCAATAAGTTGTTGCAAAGATATCTTCTAAATGGTTAAAGGGAAAGTTTTGGATCGTGTAGAGCTCAAGATCATGGAGGATCTCATATTGTTCCCAGTAAAGTGGATGTCAAATGACAGGAAAAGCACCAATGTCAGCTGCATGGTAATTCCTACCACCTAATTCCATCTGAAAGAAACATTTTGGATAAGAGATTAATAGATAACAAGGAAAAATAAGACATTTTGATAAGATTATGTAGAAAATATGAAAAAGCAAAAGTAACACAGGAATCACTAGTGATTCAGGTAAATCATTGGTGATCAAGGCAATCTCTAGCAATTGTTGTAAGTTTTAACAGTTTATTAAAACAGAGCTAAGAAAATTGATCAAGCTATCATTTAAGGAAAATTTGGAATGTTGATGACATGTTATGAATAGATAAACACACATTACCTGAAAACGGTGTCCGTGGTAAGAAAAATGAACATATTACCTTACACAATGGGTGAAATCAGTGGAAAGATGGAAGAAGATGATTGAACAATGATAACAGATGATTTGACAAAAAATCTGATGAATGAGGAGAAACGTGACGTTGATGTCAGTTGATGAAGGATGTTTTTATCTCTGCTACATTGATAATGAAACAAAATGCACCTGCCAAAACATTAGAATACCCCCTCCAAAACGGGTTTGAATGCACATATTTATAAATCGCTGACGATCGGGAAAATCGATGGTGATTTTGGGAAATCCTAACTAAATTACTTAGGTGGGTGATTTTTCCCAATCCCGAACTAGAGATGGCATATTTCAAAGTAGTTAAAAAGGGAGGAGGGTAAATTTGGTTAGGATAAGAGAAGTTATTCTTTTTTGGAAACATTTATTTAGTTAGTGTTTTCAAAAGGTTTAGTTAGTTAGGATTAAGTTAGTGTTTTTTAGGAAGGTGGTTTTAGTGGCGGTTAGGTGGTTAATGAGGTGTTGTAGTGAGGTGTAAAGGGGAAATTATTTTAATTACTTAAATTAATTAAATAATTTAGATTTGAGGGGCGTGTGATTAATTAATTAACTAAAGATGATTTAAGAGGGCATAATGTCATAAATGTGGTGCTTTTGATCATGAGTGTGTATGAGTCAAGGGATAAAATTTTATGGTGTCTATAGAGGTATCCAAGGAAAATTTTTGGTATGTATTATCTATACAAGGATATCTGAAAGGACTCAAGTGATTTGAGTTTTTTTGTATTCCTACAGGCATCACAGATTTCAAACTAACTATCATTGTGCTTAAATGATCTAATGAAGAAGAAACATTATTTAAGCTATGAATACTGCATTTGGTATGATATTTAAAGGATTTTTATGGAAGATTAGTCATATGGGTGTCTCTACCAAAAGTATGTTAAGGTATTCATATGGGCTTTTGATAGTCAAAAGCTTAATAAGGTGCATCTAGACCTCCTATGACTTATAGTACCTCTGATTATGTTGAATAAAGTTGCTAGTGCAGTGAATTTAGTCTTAATGTAAGCTCTTTTAGGGTACTAATGTTGAGACTGAGGATGAATTCTCAAAAGGAATGGTTTGTATAGTATGATCATAACACTTTATTTATAACATGCCCAAGGCTCGTGTCTAAATCTTGAAAGTGTTTTATCATGGTCTATTAGGTCAATTTTTGGTCCATTCTCTGTAAGAGCTAATTGTAAAAGTCTCGAGAGTGTCTTGGATATATTATGATGTTATGATGAGATCTTTAAGGCATGAACATATCTTTTTTTGAAGGTACATGATACTACAAGTCAAAGGTAGTCTCTCAAAGTTTAAGGTTTCTAATTTGATCATGAACCATGCATTCAAGAGGTAAGAAGGGATAGTAACTGAGAATAATGGAGGTTGTTAGTTCTTAAAGAAGGCCTATAAATATGCCTACATGTGTGGGTTTATATTGTGTGCTACAAGGTCTAAATGTGAAGAAAAAATGTGTTAGTGTATGATGGATAGTGAAGTCTACCTACAAGACTAAAATTCTCGTTTAAAGATAAATTAGGTTTTGATAATGCATTATAAAGGGTCAACTATAAGAGTGATGAAGCATGAATTAGATTTCAGTTGTAATATTTATCAGTAAGTCCTCCAACTCATTGATGCACAATTGAGTTACCAAGTATCAGGATCATCCATGTTATGAACAAATAAGTACCAAGGGATCAATTTGAATCTATATAAGTATGTGTTAAGTTAGAAAATTGAGAAGGAGAATCAAGTTCTTGCGAAAAGAATGTAGTTTTAGGACTACATTTGATGTGTTGAGTCTAAAATGATGATAGTACATTGTTAATATGATCAACTCCCATGATCTACAATGGTTGTTGATGAGATATCAAGTTATGATTAAAGATTCAAAGGTTTCAATGTCTCTTCAAGGTTTCACAATGTGTATTTAAGGTATCTCATGATAATATGATGATGATGGTGGTTAAAATTGTCAAGGTTGACTAGGTATAGTTAGCTTTAAGGTCTAAACTAGAAAGCTACAAGTAAGGAGTTGACTTATGGACTGAGGTATTTCCTCATCCAAGGTGCAGGGGCATCAAAATGTTTGTCAAGGTTATTGATGCCTAAGATGGATAATAAGGACTGGTATAAGCCTATCAAAACTTATTAAAGCATTAAACCTTCTCATAGTGATAATATTTTATCAAGAGTTATTGTACTTCAAATAATCTTTAATTTTTAGTGGTAAGGTTGTCTTGATTCATCCTCACCATCAGATATATTGTAAAGTGATAGTCACTAGAAGCTCTGTTGGAGGTGAAATTTCCAATACAAGAAGATTTGTTCCCATTTGAATAATTTTTTACTTGATAAAAGTAGCATGGATTGTATTACTCAGATGATATGGTATAAGTCTTGAAGTAAGGAACATTTTGCTAAAGGTAGAGATCTATAGAGAATTTTAAGTTGTGTTTGTTAGGCATGAAATTTCACTAGGAGACTTGATAGGATTTTAGGGGGGGTCTAACATATACTCCAACAGTGCTTCAAGGTCTGAGTATGGTAATAAAGATAGAGGGATCTCATTTTGAGCTTGATTATGCATGCACATGGTAAGGAGAGTATACATAGTTTTTTAAGGGAACAAGAAGTCTTACTTTGCATAATTTTTTGGGTGTATGCAAGTTAAACTGTAAGTGAATCAAGTAACATGCTCTATAAGGTATATTTTCTTGTAACAAAGGAAAAACATATTGAAAAAGTGTCTCATGAATCTTGTCAAAACACTTGGGCATCTACAATGACACTCGTGCAAGGTATGTGCTCAAATTTTTCTTTATCTGTTGGATGTTGATGATACAAAGTTAGGGGGAGTTACAGGAGATAGACTCATTATGTGTGTAGTATACTAGTGCATGGTAAAAAAATTCCAAATTAAACTAAAGTTGGGCTTTAGGGACATGTAGTCCTAAAATTTGGATTGATAGCATTACTGTAAAAATGGTGTTTTTGAGCATGATATAGACACAAGAAGAGGCAATTCTGATGTTTTTATGTTACTCCATGATCAAAATATAGTTGGTATGAGTTGTGTACACCTATTAAGGGAATTCTACAATGTTTTCAAACTTGAAGAAGGAAAAAACTAATATTTGAGATGTGAAACCTTAGTCTTGAGCATGGTTTTGAGCATGTTACATTGGTTTCTATTTTCATTGATGTCACATGGGATTAATGGAAAAGGAGTGATATGTCAAGTAGGTTGGCTCTTTTTTAATGGTTTTTATTGGTCACAAAGTGGTCTCATGATGGTTTCTTAAACATTCAAGATGGTTTTAGGGTGCTACAGGATTTGTTAGTGAGGTTGGTTCCCACTAGAGCGATGGAGATGGTTTATGTAATTTACTCATGTGTCCTATAAGTATGAAATGATGTTAAAAGGATGTGCAAGAGCTTATAGGGTGAGAAAAATGTCATGCGTTGCAATTCATAGTTTGAAACTAGCTCATTAAGGCCCTAGTTATAAAGCCTAATGAGGTGTATGAGCACAAAGAATTCCATGAAAATATTATTTAAGCATGATAGGAGCCTTGGAAATTTTCCTAGAGAATTTACAAGGAATACTTTAACTCTTGAAGGAAATTTACTAGATTTTACTAAAACAACATGTTGAGCCCCAGAAAAATGACTAAGTCCTAGGGCATAGGATCAGCGCATAAGGAAAACAGTGGAGGAAGAATGTGCATGAGGAAACATGCACAAGGATAACTAAGTTGCACATTGACAACTTGAACAGTAAACCAATTTTGAAATGAAGGGATAAAGTTGGACATGGAGTGCACAGAGGTTTGCATGTGGGAGTAGAAATGGGTTTGAGACTTAGTCACATTTTGGACCATGGTTAGAGTTACGATAAGGGACACGTGGAGATGCAACTAGACTTAATAGTGGATAAGGTTAGAAAATGGATAATTTTATCCCAAGGAAAGCATATTCCATGATATGGTTATCATGATGCGAATAAGAGTTGTAAAGTAGAGTTAGTTATGGTTTAGTTGGCACTTACATGTTTAGTGTACTTGAGTAGGGAGGGGTATGATGACATTTGGCATGTGGTTTTCTCTTGAGTGATGTTGAGGTGGTAAAAGAGAGCTCCCACTCTATTTAAGAATTCATTTGGATCTAAAATAAAGGATACGAAGAGGATGTGTGATGTAAGGTAAGAGACGCAATAGGGACTATAGATGCACAGGAGAGAGCATGGCTAAGAAATCTTTGAGTAGAGTCATTTTGTAGGTTTAGGATGATATTTCTTGATGTATTCAGTTAGGTATGACCCTTTTGATGTAATATAGCTACTGTAAATAATTATGAATCAATATATCTGATGGATTGTTCTAAATATCTATGCTTAATGGATCAGAGTGTTTATGTTCTATATTATGTTCAAATTAATATATTGTTCATGTATGTTTTGTTTAATATTCATAGTCATAATATGGATCATTTAATATTGAATCTAGTTTCTTTATATCTATCATAAGATGTATGGATTTATGTTTATACATTTTTTTGTTATTCATGGTAACATTCTTGAAAAAACTCACATAGAAGAGGGGTCTGACTCCTTCACCATCCATGGGTGAGATCCTTGTTTATGATGGGTAATATGACAATGCACTAGGGAATTAAAGGGTTAGGAAAAGTGACTACATCTTGGTTTTGTTTTCAATACCTCTTTTGAATTTGTTGAAAAAATGGTGGATGATGGAAGAATGTTTGACCTTACTAGTGTGGAGACTTGGCTTGAGAACACAAAGGATGAGTTTGCATAAATATTTAACACTGGACCTAAGTTTGATTCATGTACATGGGTAGAGGAACATCTTTATCATATGATTTATGAAATTTGTATTTGTTGTTTTCCAATATAATTGTATGAATGTTTTTTTGTGTATACATTGAGGAGAGGTTGGTACTATTAACCTCATGTTTAGACCTAAGAAGATTATCAGTGGCTTCATGAAGTTGATATGATCTGGACTCATGTTGTTGATCATTTGTAGAGTGGTGTGTTGACTAGCTACATGTTGGAATACATAGTTTCCACTTATTATTTCCCAGAGGTTTCTAAGTTTGAGTTCTTTCAAGAACTGAGAGGACATTTCTTACATGTTATAGCATTATTCATCAAGATCCTAATCATCACTATGATTTTAGAAGTGTTTCCTATGACTAGTTAAACTTCCACTCGGTGCGGGGTGCGAAAGCAAGGGTGGCAAGAAGTGATGACTCCTATAGTAGAAGTGGAGAGAAAAGAGAGGTGGGTCAAGTATAATGAGTCTCGAGAGAGGGAATTAGAGATACATTGTGATATTATTGGAATGATATATGTTTGGAGGTAGATGTTACGGGAAGGATTTGAGGTTCATGCAAAGGATGTGGAACATGAGTAGTCTATATTACCCATCTTAGAAAATGTGAAAGGAGAACCCCCTCAGATTTTGATGACATCTTGGTAGATGGAGAAAGGATATGGACCATAGGCACACATTTTAACCCACCTAGTGACCAAGCCCTCATGTTTTTTTTTCCAGTCTCTTAGACAACTATCGCTAGTCCGATTGGTGATATTATTAGTAAACAAGTATCGTTAGGTAGATATCATTTCTCATTGAATTAATTTATGGATCATGTAAACATTTCTTGTGTTTGGTGTTATCCCATCCAGAACATCATTTGGATAAGGTGTGGGCTCATAAAATATGGGTATCATGTCTATAAGTAGTTCAACATCACAGACTGTTGGTGCCCAGTTTAGTACAATGGTGGGAATGCATACTATCACTACTTTAATCCCTGAACCTAATATAGAAAAAGGATCTTAAGGATTTGGTGGATCTAGAGGGTCAAGATTTAGTGGAACTAGTGGATCTAGTGGTAGAGGAAAGACATGAGGGAATCAGGGTTCTTGATCTGGTGGACAAGGACCACAACCCCTTTAGCAGGTATTTTATGAGATGTATCTTCATTTAACCAATTATAAAGGTGTTGAGGATGCTAAATAGTATGTAGACAAGTGTGAATTGTTATGGAACACTAAGGGGATCACTACCTCGGAGCAGAAGGAAAGACAATTTGCAACTATGTTGTAAAGGCGCACACATAGATGGTACCAAAAGTATGACCTTCATCACATAGTGGTGGATTAAATAGTGATGTGTGATGCCTTCTTGGTGGAATTTCCTATTCATGAGTTTGATCAAAAGAGCATCAATATGTTCAAGTAGATTCAACTGGGTATGGAAGAAAGTGTGCAAGAGTATGATGCACATTTCAAGACTCTCTTTTTGAATTTATCTTATGATATCAATCCCTCTTAGTATGCTCATTGGTTTTTCAGAGGCTTGATCACACCTTTTAGATGATATATTTCACATAATACTTTCATGGATCGATGTGTGGCCTTGGAGGCTTCTTTATGTGTTGAATTTTTGGGGAGTCTTGATACTGAGGTAAGCCCCTTATTGGAGGCACAAATTTCTTCCATGGTGAAGAAAATCGATAATTTGTTTGCAAATTCAGTGCATGAGACTTGTAGCAGACTTGGGTGTATAGACTGTGAAGTAGAAGGACACACCTAAGATATTTTCCCTCGAAATTTAGTACGCAACATGTCATTAGACTATGAAATATGTCATGGGGATTATGATCCAAGTAGATTCCCTTTGTTACAATGCGCGCTATATAAGAAGGATTCTTGATATTGTAAGATTTGTACATATATTACACATGAAATAAAGGATTTATATTTGATAGACAAGATTCATGATGTAATTGATACTGGTGTGCACTAGGCCAACATTGTGAATAGTTCTAAGAAAGAGGGGAATCATCATGAAGGGCATGAAGATGGCAGAGGAAGGGAAAGAAAATTTTGTGGAGGATTCAGAGGCTGTGGTGGTCACGGTGGAGGAAGGAGTGAATTTCCCCATGGAACTTTTTTCAATCATGGATCTATGGATCATTATAAGTATGAATGCCTAGATTTTCTGTAATACTCATGGTGCAGAAAGAAGTGTAAGTATGAGGATTTCCCTGACTTCTATGATCACATGAGCTAGAAATAAAAGAAGGATGAGGGTGAGGGAATTGTTAGTTTGAAATGTGTTGAACCCCTATTCATTCCTATGGTGATGTTTAATACGGAGTTGGATCTTGTATTAGTAATTACACACATTGAAGCTATGTGTGCCAGATAAATACCAAAGCAGAGGCTTTGAATTACAAGAGAAGAACTGTTGCATGGAAAGTACCCTGATCTAACTTATTAGGAGGTTTACCAGAAGAATTGGAGGTAATTAGGGGCTTACAAGGAGAGATCCAGTGCTTGAAAGAGGAGTCATAGAAGTTGAAACAAGCAAAGAATGATGAGATCCCTTAGAAAGATGTTGATGATGTCAAAGAGGTATGTAATATATTGCGCTAGGAAAATTTCATTCCCCTTTTAGGAGAATGTTTAAGAGGAAAGGTAGTATGCACTAGATGCGAGTGTGAGAGGTAGATCTTGCATGCTAATTTTCCCCCTCATAGTATTGATTATAACAATCATATCATAATGAATGCGGTATTTGATGGATGGATTATGAGAAACATACTAATTGACACAAGTGCAGAGGTTAATGTTATTACCCTGGATGCATGGAATCAAATTGGGAGACTGCCATTATAGCCATCTTTTAATGTGTTGTACATGGCAAATAGAACTACAACTAATTCCATCAAATTCTTGAAGGATGCTTCCATAACCATTCAAGGGGTGAAGTTCACTGGGGATGTTGAATTAGTAGCACTTGCTAAGGAAGATAGTTTTATAGTATTACTTAGGAACCCTTGGTGTTATGTAAATAATGCTGATTTTTTCTTCAATAAGGGATACATTAGCTTTGAGAACAAGAAGGAGCACATTTTTTATTCCACTAATAGATGGTAGGTCTAAACCTTATGTCGAGCCTTTGGGGGAAGAAGACATAAATTTAATTTATGTGTACACTATCAAAGACCCATAGATTACTAAGCCATCAAGAGGATTTATTTAGTGGTATGATGCTCAGTCCTTGAGTGATATGAATAGCATTACATGTGATAATTGGGTTTATGGGAATTATGAGTTGGTTGGAAGAGAATTAAAGGGAAATTTGAATCATTTTTTCAAGGTGCATTCAGTTAGGCACCTGAGAGGAAGACAATTACCAAATTACATGGGAGAAGGCAACCCTGATGTCTTCTTGCATGCTATGGAAGTCCAGTGGACCTGTGAAGTAGAACAAAGGAATATTCTTGTTTATACCTTGCGTGGGACAACATCACGTTGGTGGATGACTCATGTGGATAATCTTATAAAGTGGTGCGAGGTAAGAATCATGTTCTATGTTATATTTCTTTGGACCAATGCACCTTAAAAGATATATGACTATCATGGGAAGGAATCAACCTTGTACCGTGTTTAGGAATATGAGAAATCCTGGATGGAAGGCCTGGAAGATTTATCCCCTTTAGGCTGGGTGTATAATTTCTATTCCACTCTACAGGGTTATGCATGCACTTGTTATGTCCATTCCGAGTTATGTCATCAGACAGTAAATTGGTAGGAGTTGATGATAGGTATTATTCAGAATTTTTATTATCGATATTCTAAACCATTAGTGAATGAAGCTTTGTAGGTAGTTAAGTTCCTTACTCTAGGAGATAGTGTGAAGGATGAGGAACTCATCCTATATTTTCTAGGGGAACCTGATTCAGAGGAATGCATTCAATAGGAATAAATGGATGAAGTGCAGTTTGAGCACACCTTCCTAGAAAGGGAAAAATGAAAAATGGTGTACTTTCTCAAAATTGAAGAAATAAATAACTTATATGTTGATCATACAGATGGTATGCATGACATTTTGGATAGTGCAGATGAGAAGGTGTGTGCTTACCATCAACCATCGAAAACAAGGAAGGTCAACATTGGCATGCAGGAAGAAACAAAAGAAACAATCATTGGTGATTACTAGATAGACCAAGAGGTCTAACATATAATTGAGCTATTGCATGACTTCCAAGATTTGTTCCCACATGGATACCATGAATTGAAATGAGTTCATCACTCATTGGGATAGATGTGGATTAAGTTGAAGGAATGTGTGTGCCTGATTAGGAAAATACCTTATAGAATGAATCCTAATGTGCACGTAAAGGTAAAATAAGAGATTGAAAAAATGTTAGAATTTGGGATCATTGAGTCCATTGAAAATTCTAAGTGGGTTAGCCCAATGGTGATTAGTATCAAGAAATATGGAAGGATATGGATCTTTGTAGACTAAAGATACTTGAATGTTGCATGTGTGATATATCCTTTTCCAATGCCTATTACTGAGGAAATATTGGAAGGTGTATCAAGGTGTGATATCTATTCTTTTACAGATGGATTCTTAGGGTATCACCATATAAGGATTCCAAAAAAAGACCAGGAGAAGACTGCTTTCACCAATGAATGGGGAAGTTTTTCTTATATGGTTATGCCCTTTGGGCTTAAGAATGCACCTTTTGTATTCTCATGCATTGTGGTGCAAACATTTCAAGAATTTATTCATAAGATTTTACAAGTCTACCTATATTATTGGACAATTAATGGATTGGTACAAAATGATTATGACAACTTGAGATTGATATTTGTGAGGTGTAGATAGTTAAGTATCTCTCTAAACATTAATAAATTTTTCTTTTCTTCTCCTTTTGGCACATTACTAGGTCATATTATTTGTAAGGAAGGTTTATTGGTGGATCTTGCTAGTTTTTTTGTTATTTTGGGTTTGGAGGAGCCTACTAATAAAAGTGCAGTGTGTGGATTTTTGGGGCATATGGGTTACTATAAGAAAATTCATCAAAGCTTATGCCAGGATCATTGCTCCCTCGGAAGAACTATTGAGGCATAAAGGAAGATTTCAATGGGGTGAGGAACAACAAGTGGATTTTGATGCATTGAAGGAGAAGCTTACTATTATGCCTATTTTTTGCTTTAAATCTTGGGACAAACCCTTCCATGTGCATGTTGATGTATAAGGTATAGAAATTGGAGTAGTGTTAGCACAACCTGGAGAAGGGATTGTTGATCACCCTTTATGTTTTACAAGTAGGAATTTAACTCCAGCGGAGCATAATTATACAATAATGGAGCACAAAGCAGTGTCTATTATTTATGCATTGCATAATTTTAGGAAGTAATTGTTGGATACTCCATTTATATTTTACATGGATAACATGGCTATTAATTATTTGGTAAACAAGCCCATGTTGCAGGGGAACATATGTCGGTTCATTTTATGTCAAGAGTTTGACTTTCTAGTTGTAGTTAAACAAGGAAAGTGCAATTCTGGACTGGACCATCTTTCTAGAATTAATTCATGTGAGGACATGTAAAGCATTAAAAACACAATTTCGGATGCACAGTTGTTCATATTACAATGCACACCCTCTGATTTGGAGGACATTTTTGTCTTTTTATGAACATGCATGGCACCTGATGGAATGAAGAGTATAGAAAGGAAACAACTTGTCATTCGCGTCATGCCTTATATGTTGATTGGTGGAGATCTATTAAAAATTGGTCAGGATGATATTTTACTTTGGTGTGTACTAGAGAATGAGCACATGGGTATTATAGAGGAATCTCATGGAGGGATTATTGGTGGACACTATGCAGATCAAGCCATTGTGCGTAAGATTCTGATGGCTAGTTTGTGGTGGGAGACATTGTTCAAGGATTTCCAAGAATATTTAAGGGGATTTAATCATTTTCAGTGCCTTGGGAAGCCTAGACATAGAAATGATATTCTATTGAGGCCTATAGAAAGTGTGGAACCCTTTGAAAAATGGGAAATTGACTTCATGGGCCATATTACCGCCCCCCCTCGATGCACAGTATAGGGTTGCACTACATCATTATTTGTACAAAATATCTTATGCTATAGTCAGAAGCAGCACCTACGAAGGATTGCATTGCAACAACTGCAGCAAGGTTCCTTTGGGAGAATATCATAAGCAAGTATGGATGTCCTTTGATTTTAACAAGTAATAGAGGTACTCATTTCTTGAATTAAACTATTAGGATATTATTGGAAAAATTTATTATAGCCCATCATAATACTAAGCCCTATCACCCACAAGCTAATGGAAATGTTGAAGCTTTTAACAATTTTAAGCCACACATTGAAAAATATCTATGATGTTGGAAGGAAGGATTGGGATGATAAATTCTTTTTTCTTCTTTGTTCTTATAGAAAAACCTACAAGAGACTAAACAAAGAAAAAACCTTTTAGTTGGTGTTTGGCACTGAGGCTATTTTACCAGTTGAGGCTATTACATGCACAGGAGGATTTTCTAATGAGCAATAACTTGAAGAAAACATAGACAAGATAATTTGGTTAGATGAGAGGTGCGCCATAATTTGGTTAGAAGATAGAGAAATAAAGATAGAAGTCCTGACATGATCAACACATTAAAAATAAGAAGTTGGAGGTTAGAAAGATGGTTCTTTTGTATGATTCCAAGTTTTTGTACCACCCTGGGAAGTTCCAAGTGCATTGGTTGGGACTGTATGTTGTGACCTATATACTTGACTTATGCACTTGCTAATTAGAAACTCTAGATGGCACACATTTTCTTGGTTTATTTATTGGGAGTAGGTTGAATCCATACTATAAATAAGTATTCTTGGTGTTTGTAATAAGGTAGTGTTGCCACTTATATTAGGTTCCTTTAATGCATGTTACTTTTTATTTTTTTGCTTTCTTCATTGCTATGTTTTTAATGTTTGTTTGGTGTGTTGTGTAAGAATCATGTTTGTGTTCCATTATCCAATTACTATCTAATAGGTTTCATGCAAAGAGGACCACACATACTTTTAATGTGGGGTGGAGAGCACAGTAACATGAACACATTTGGAGCAATGTTGTTGGTGGCTCGAGAGAGAAAAATAAAAATGTGTGGTATCATAGGAATGCATGTAGCATAGGTGATAATATTTGGAGATAAAATGGTGTGAAGAAATAGTTTTACGAAATCCACGTATAGTGATGAACGTGCAAAGCAACATGAGGTAGGTGGCGGAAGGAAGAACTACGTATAAGATAGGTAGATATAATTTTTCATTGAGAGCACATGTAAGGGAGTCTATGGTCAATGTATTTTTACACGCCAGAAGGTTGATGAGGTTAAACACGAGTGGTCTTGCGAAGGAAACATGCTAGAAAAAACACGCAGGAGGAATGCACTGGAAAAATATAAATGTAATGCGGTAGTATGGTGGTAGGTGGCACAGAAATTAATGTTGTAAAAAGTGGAAAACTATAAATAGGGAGTCGGGGTATGTTATTTTCACCTTACATTTACTTGTAGAAGAGCTCTTGTGAACTAGGGCATCCTTGCTAGAAATTTGAGAAAATCACATGTGAAGTGAAAGCTTTGAGAACTAGATTAGAACAGAATACATGAGTGTGCATAGAGGTAGTTATTTAGAAGTATTTCTATGGGTTTTAACATTATCTTGTGGAAGAAAGGATTTCTAGGTTAGGGTTTTGAGAAACTAGGGCACGGGTTTGAAGAATTTGCGTAAAAGGATTAGAGATAAGGGATTTAGCAGTAAGAAAACAAGATACAAGGATTAATAAGGACCTGATAAGGAAAATGGTACCAAGGAAAGGATCAAAAGTTTCACCCAAGAATAAGGGAAAGGGAAAGGGAAAACCAATCGTATCGAAAAGTTTCAATGAAGAATGATATGTGGAGATACAATACCTAGATGGGGTATTATTGGGGATGGATTGGGTATCTCACATGCATAAAATGGTTATAAGTGATTATAACCATAGGACATATACAACTAAGAAAGAGATGACATTGGAGCTTGTTCACCCTATAAGAGAAAGAATAGAAGATGACATACTAGTGTATGATGACTTCGTGAAGAGGACATTGGAGAAGGCTGGGATTTTGTAACTCTATGAGTTGTAATTTTTTAGAAATCCTAAGAGATTATACCAGTGTCTTATGTCACACATGCACAAAAATTACTTTTACTTTTTAGGAAGAAGGATGCACATAACTCTATCGTTGATGTCCAAATACACTAGACTTATATGTATAGGAGAGTCATTGGATGATGAATTGGGTGACAATGAGGCTATCAAGGAAACAACTAAGGCATATGAATACAAGAAGGGTGGGTGTGCATCCTTTGATATTTCCAAGATCACTAAATCAATTATGAAGATGGTCGTGTGCATTTTCACCAATTTGAATGGACCATAATAATGGAAACAAGTGAACAAGAGATGGTTGAACATTTGTAGGAAGGTTTGAGAGGGGACCATCTACAAAATCTTAGACTTCACTGCAAAGGATATCATTGATGTCACACGAGATGAAGATAAAATTACATATGGTAATATTCTTTTTACCATTGTGTTTTTAGAGATTGGAGTGCCCAATGGGATGAATAAAAATATTTGGGAGTACCCTAATGAGAACCCCTCCCCAGCTAAGAGGTTTGAAGCATATACTTGTGAAAGTATGATTTTTATATACAAGGCGTGCTTGGATAAGTGGTATAAGAAGATGCGTGATTCATTTGGAGCAAAGTGGAGGATTCTAGATTAATTTCTAGCCTTGTGAAGGATGAGGATGAATTTTTAGTATACCAACAGTTCTGCATTGACAAGTTCACATTGAATGATGACACCAAGAGCCCATGGAGTAAATTACCTTTTGTCCTTCACAACATAGTATTTTCATAATGCAGTTCACATGTTTGAGGAGGCTAAAAAACTAAGGTTTGATCTAAGTGAAGTAGATCAGGAGAATTGTGCGCTACATGAAACACTTGTATATCCTCAGAAGTGAAGCATATGTGAAGAAGTATGTCTCTCATGACATACGTATGCTAAGGCCCCTGACATTACCACATGTAGGTATAAAAATAATGAGGGTGTACATACACCTAAGGCCTAAGTTTGATAAAGGAACATATATTGAGGATGATGACTCCATCCCTAAAGACCCTACCAAAAGGAAGAAGATAGTGACAAAGAAGAGAGATAGGGAGGAAACTCTAGCAAGAATTAGGGCACCAAGCATGCATGTGTGGTTCAGACCACAAGGGGCATAAGATTCAGGTGTGGTCAATGAGCACTTATGCTCATATGAACAAGTCCCCAGTGAAGGAGAATTTCCTAGTGAAGGAGAAGTTCTCAGTAAAGGAGTTGTCTCTGGTGAAGAAGAAGCAGAGGGTAGTGTAGAGTTAGACTCTGAGAGAATATAGAGCATGAAGGGTGATGAGACTAGAGAGGAGGACAAGGAGCACGAGTCAGAGAAGAACCCCCTGTGTATAATGTACATTAATGTGATGAAGAGAGGAATGAATCTTTAGAGGGAAATTGAGAGGGAGAAATAAGTGAAAAAGTGGGCAAAGGTGAATGAGACCCCGTATCTATCTGGTGAACAGTTAGAGGACATGGTGGAGAATGTATGTGGTGAGGTATCATCAAGTACTTGGTAGAGCATGAGGTGGAGCACAGTGTGGGAGAAATGGAGAAAGAGAAGAATGAAAGCATGGGTGGGGAGACAATTTTAGTAGTCGGTTTCCTAAAGGGAGCACACACAGATGGCAAGGGCACGTCAACATGATAAGGACCCATAGTGACTTATGATAATGATCTAGACAAGGTCCTATGCACACATTTCTAGAGCACAGTGCCTACAAACAATCCTCTTTTGTTGGTAATCATTTGATAAATATGGTGTGTAACCACACACAAGGAAGATGTTTTCATGGGATTTTGAGTCCCGTGTTAATGAGATGTAATTTTAAGTCAATGTAGGTGCATTGCTAGACACGCTAAGCTCCAAGGAGGTAAATCCTATTGTGGATTATCAGCAACTATCTAATGAGTAGGAATGTAATGTACTGAACAAGGTGTTGGTGGAGGTCAAATAAAGGTTATTCGAGGAGGAATAACAAGTATTAAATCATTGGAAAAGGAGTTAGAGGAAAATAACAAGGAGATTATAGAGAGATACAAAGAGATAAAGGGAAAGGATTTTATAACTATGCAGTTAAAGAATAAATTGAGATAAGAGAAGAAGGGGAAGGTATGTGAAGCTTATAAAAAAGAGGAGCTTATCTCAAACTCCATTATTTTCAGTGCACACTCAAATTTATCCCCCCTATACAAAAAGTATGAGTTCAACCTTCCACTACCTAGAGGATTTGACGTGCATCATCATGATGGAGAAGCAACCACTTATGTACTGGAGTCAGCAGAAGAAGTTATGGTGTAACAGAAAGAGCAGAGAGAAATTTCAAATTGAGGAGACCCCAAATCAGTACACTAAGATTCTTGACTTCAATCAAAAGTATGGCTCATATGGAAAAAGTTGTCTATGAAATATGTGAAGATAGAGATAGGTTGGAAAGTGTGCTAGTTGCTAGACATGAGGATAGATTTGAAGGAGTTCCAAGACAAGAATAGAGGAAATCAAGTAGAATGTGACAAGATCCTAGAGGAAGTTGAGAAGAAATCTGAGGTAATTGATATTTTAAGGACCTCTGTTAAGAATAAAGTAAAGGAATTATATCCCCAGGTGACACATATGATAGATGCGCTAACCGACCTTAACAAGAAAATGGAGAATATTGTTGACACATTAAAGGATAAGGGTGAAGAGCTGACATTCAATGAGGCCAATGCGCTGATAGGAGATTTATTTAAATAGGCACAGAGAGGTGGATTCTTGGAATGAGATTGAAGCATCCTTGAATAAAAATTTCCCAATCCTTGTACAATAGTAGAAAAATTCTTTTGTTCTTTGGCGTAAGCTAGATATAGGTTATTTTATTCTTCCATTCTTTATTCTTTGTCAGAGATCAAATTGTTTCTGAGGATAGATAACACATTTCGTGTGGGGTAATGTTGAGCCCAAAAAATGACTACGTCATAGAGTCAGAAGGATCAACGTGTGGGGAAAACAGTGTAGGAAGAAGGCGTATGAGGAAGCATGCACAAGGATAAATAAGTTACGCACAAACAACTTGAACAGTTAACTAGTTTTGGAATGAAGGGCTAGAGTTGGACATGCAGTGTGTGGAGGTTTACACATGGGAGCAGAAAAGGGTTTTAGACTTAGTGCATTTTGGACCACGGTTAGAGTTTCATGGAAAAGGGAAATGTGAAGATGTAGACTTGATGTGATAGTGGATAATATTAGAACATCGATACTTATAGCCCAAGGAAAGCATATTCTAGGATATGGTTATCATGATGGGATTAAGAGTTGTAAGGTAGAGTTAGTTATGATTTATCTACCACTTGCATGTTTAGGGTACTCGAGTACGGTGGGGTATGACGACATTTGGCATGGGGTTTTCTCTTGAGTGATGTTGATGCGGTAAAGGAGAGATCCCACTCTATTTAAAAATGCATTTGGATCTAAAATAGGGGATGTGAAGAAGATGTGTGATGTAAGGCAAGAGACGCAAGAGGGACTTTAGATGCATAAGAGAGAGTATGGCTAAGAACTCTTTGAGTAGAGTCATTTTTTAGGTTTAGGATGCTATTTCTTGATGTATTCGATCTGCTATGACCCTTTTGATGTAATCTAGCTATCGTAAACAATTATGAATCAATATATCTGATGGATTGTTCTGAATATCTATGCTTAATGTAGTTGAGTGTTTATGTTCTTTATTATGTTCATGGTTTGGATCTGGTTCTTGTATGTAATTTTAATCTTCATAGTCATAATATGGATCATTTAAGCATGGATCTAGTTTCTTTACCTTTTTTCATAAGATGTATGAATTTATGTTTGTACATTTTTCTGTTATTCATGGTAACATTATTAATAAATCTCACATAGAAGAGGGGCCTTTTCTCTCCTCGGGTGAGCTCCCATTTTAGGCTGGGTGATATACTGGTGCACTTGGGAATTAAAGGGTTAGGAAAAGTGACTACACTACCCTTAAGAGCTAACAGTTGAAGCTAATTAAAATTATATTAGTCTTGACTATACATGCTAAATTATGAGAAATCAAGCCATAAAACATAAAAAGGGGGGTGTTTTAGTGCTCTAGGTTAAATTTCATGAAATTTTGAAGAATATTGTTGAAGATAGTAAATTTTTACTAAAACTAGGTAAATTCATAAGGTCTAAAACAATGACCTAACTTCTTATCTCTCAAAAACCTTGACAAGCCTTATTCAGATAAATCACAAGAGTCTTTTTTTAGGATCAATCCAAGACTGAGTGTTTTCAAAAAATTTGAGGTCAAATGGTTAAGGAAAAAAATAATTTATTCCTTTTTCTAGCAATGATCAAACTCACTCCAAACACATATTTTGTAGTGATAGGAGAAAAATAAATTTTGAGGGAATTAAATCACTTGTGCAATTTCATTTAACCACTCATTGTTGTAGAAGACTCCTCCTAGGTCTAAATGATGGCAAATTTGTTCTTCAAGTATCACTTTTCCATACAAGTTTGACCCTATTTCACACGTTTTTGCCTATATAATGCTGATTTGAATTCTCCAAGTTAAATATACTTATGGTAAATATGGTATGTGATTTTCTCTTATATTTCATGAAGAGATTTAGGAAATTTTAGTGCATTGGTGATGTGAATTCAAGAAATCTTCAACTTCTGTTGCTAAAGGGAAGTCAAATCTTGATAATTATGAGTTCTTGTAATTTTCTCTTTGTAATCTCTGCATTCAAGTCATTGGAGGTGGTGTATAGGATTTTATTGAATTTATCCTACCATGGATAGTCATAATAATTAAATTTTTTCAGTAATAAACCTCAATGTTAAAATTTTTCTAGAACACCTTGAGGTCAAATGGTTAAGGAACAAAATATTTCTATTCATTTTTCTACCAATTATAAAACTCACTCCAAATAAATATTTTGTAGCGATATGAGAAAAATGCATTTTGAGTGCATTAAATTACTTGTTAAATTTCATTCAACCACTCATGGTTGTAGAATTATCATCTTAGGTCAAAATGATGGTAACTTTGTTCTTCAAGTATCATTGTTCCATACACATTTGACCCTATTTCACAAGTTTTTGCCTATACAGTGCTGATTTGAATGCACCAAGTTAAATCTCCTTTTGGGAAATATGGTATGTGATGTTCTCTTAGATTTTATGAAGAGATTTAGGAAATTTTAGTGCATTGTTGATGTGAATTCAAGAAATCTTCAACTTCTGCTGCTAAAGGGAAGTCAAATCAAGACAATTATGAGTTGTGCTTGTAATTTTATCTTTGTAATCTTTGCATTCAATTCATTGGAGATGGTGTATAGGATTCTATTAAATTTCTCCTACCATTGATAGTCATAAGAATGAATATTTGTCAGTTGGAAACCTCCAGGACAAAATTGTCCTATAACACCTTGAGAAGAAGTTCACACAGTATGAGAAATAATTGTTTTTCATGACCTTATTCATTGTTTCCGTGAGTACATTTGGTGTGGAAAGTTGACTAAGGTATGGAGATTTGAAAAATTCTCCCTAGATGTTATGAATAGATATCTACATAGGAAGACTATCTATTCCTTGAGGAATTTGTCTATGTTCTTGTGATAGTCATGAAGGACTATAATTGTGGCTCTAAATATTGAACATCTCCTTTCATTTCATGTAAAAGAAGGCCTAGAACATATGGTAAGAATCCATATTGAAATTATCATACAGTCATGCTCAGGGTTCATTTTAAAAAGCCCCCTTTGAAAAATTATTTTAGAATTTGTGGCAAATCTCAAAAATTGAATTTTAAATTATTGGTGAATTTATGAAAAAATGTTTCAAGGAAATGTGATTTTAGCTGGAGAAATTTTCTCAGGGTTTTTCATAGCTGGATGGGTAGGTTGGGAGGATAGGTTGGCTAGGAAGGTTGGCTAGGTAGGTTGGATGGGTAAGCTAGTCAGGCAGGTTAGTCGGGTAGGTTGGCTGAGTAGGTTGGTCAGGCAGGTAGTAGGGTAGGTTAGTCGGGTAGGCATGACAGGTAAGTTGGTCAGGTAGGTTGGATGGGTAGGTTGGCTGAGTAGGTTGGTCAGGTAGGTTGGTCAGGTAGGTTGGTTGAGTAGGGTGGTCGACTAGGTTGGTCAAGTACGTTGGTTAGGTAGGTTGGTCAGGTAGGTTGGTCAAGTGGGTTGACCATCCAACTCTTTCATCCAACATATTATCCGTCCAACCCTTAGTTGTCCATCCCCTTACCCATCCAACACCTTAGCCATCCAATCCCTTAGCTGTCTAACCCCTTAGCTTCCTAACCCCTTACCCGTCAAACTCCTTAGTCATCCAACCCTGTAACTGTCTAATTCTTCCACCATAACTCTTAGTCGTTTAACCCCTTAGTTTTCCAATTCTTGGCCATTCAACCCATTATCTCTCCAACCTGACAACATATGTTATATGGTGCTGATTTTTTATATTTACTTTGGTGAATATTTTTATGAAATTATTCGTAATGGTGGTGAATTACTTTCATAAGATCTTATATATGTGTAAAATATAGGCATAATGAATAGTAAAAGGGACATGTCGGTAAATTTTTTTGGTGAATAAGTTTGCTACGAATCATAGAAAATTTTCCAATTCGAATTTCCATAAACCTCAATTTTTATGATTTTATGAAAATTCACCACTAAAATTTTCCCCGGTCATGTTGATGTAAAAATAAATAATGAGGTGTCTCAAGCCTTCATACAACAGACTAGGGTTTGAATCCCAAAACCTTGACTGAGCACAGTCTTGAAGACTAAGCAATTGTGGTCTCATTGGTATAATATCAAGTAATACATGAACTTGGGGTGTTGTACCTATGTCCTTCCTTCTTACAATATGCCTCTAACGTCATGTTTAACAAAGAATGTTGTGGTGTAAACTAAATTCCTAATGATGTAAGTCTGTGTTAGAAAAACAATGAATACCTTGCCTTAATGCATGAGTCATGAAGATGATCAGTGATGGCATGACCTCCTCATCACTAGAGATGATAAAGTGCTCAGACATCAACCTATCCAAGCTAAGAAACCTCTTGAAGATATGTTCACTTGTCAAGTTAAATCATGACAGTGACCTGAGTACTTGTCGACTGTGAAGATGAGTGTGCAACATGAACCTTTCTCTTCTTTCTTCGATAATCTACATTGTTCCCATTGTTGATATAAACCTTGTGTACTTGAATGTCCAGCTTGGTATGAGATCTTAAACCTCTTCTTCTTCTTGTTTCAAAATTATGATTACTATAACCTTACTCCTAATGCACTCATATGTGTTTAAATGAAACTTGGAAGCTAAAATGGGACTTATAAAGTATACGACAGAAATTGAAGACTGTATAATACTATTGAAGGATATGAAGAGGCTATAGAGAATATATAGTATGGTGTAAAATATCTAGTCAATAATTACACCTTGTAAATATCCCAAATATGAACCTCGGGTTAGTTTACTTTCCAAATACTGAGACAAATTAGACATAGCAGTTATAAAAAGGTATGTTACAGGAGAAGGAAAAGTTTTAGGTTGTTTTTGAACTTCCCATTAGTTAATTTTTATACAAAATGAATCTTGACAAGCATGACAAGTCTTTGCAAGTAACTTAAAATGATAATATGTAATCATGACATCTAGAGACAATTTTTGTGAAGACCTTTTCATCCATTTTCATGTATGGAAGAGTTAGTTATTTGAAAATATTTTGAAGGTGAAGGGAAAAGGTCATCCTCCATGAGTAATTCTTGTTTATAACAAGAAATTTTGTGTATGGAGTTGTTGAAATATGTGAGATCAATATGAGATTGAGAAGGTGAAGAGAGAGGTGATCATCTATTAAAGGAAGTGTAATAATAAGTTATGTATGAGCTTATCTAGGATCACTATTTGTTGTCTTAGAGCCTTTTGAAGTGAGTGATAAAAAATTGTTGTAAAGTCTGAGTTGAACCTCAAAACATCTTGAAAGTAGGTGTTTTCATAAAATTTGTAGCTTGAAATTATTCAAGTAGGTGTTTGATTCTTAAATTTTGTGCTTCATGTTGAGTGGGTTCTCAACAAACTTGTAACCTTTGTGAGCATAGTGCAATTGTTCACTAAGTTTTCTCCCATATTGGGTTTCCCACTTAAAATTCTATCTCTCTATGTGTTTAGCTTGTTTACTTCATGTGAATTGTGTGATTTTTTCTTTGATATTAGGTTGAAAAAAATTATTTGTTTGAATTATACTGAAAATTTTGAATTGACATTGATTCACTCCCTCTTAGTGTCCTAATTTCTAAAAATTTCATGTGATGTCATGGGTTGTAGTAGTCTTTCTAGGCCTATTCCTAGTCATGAAGCTTTTGGTTTGGTATGGTGACTTGAGTTTTAGAGCTGAGAATTATTTTTTAATAAAGGTTATAAGTTATATGACATGTATGATGTGTTTTAGGTTAGTTCTTAGTGGTTGGTTGGTGTTTCATGGTCCTTGGGAACCAAGCAGGTGAAGATAAGATAGGAAAGCATAGGTATGTTGTTATGATTGGATATTTCTAAGAATAATTGATAAATGTGGTGAGTTTGAGTAGTTATATAATTTTTTCATGATGCTTCATGAAAAATTTTAGGTAAAAGTGAATAATATTTTTCAAGATATGAATTTTTTGGTAAAATTGATTGTTCTAGAGAGTGTTTTTATGCTAAAAATGGACCTTCTGATGCTCGTTGTCAATTATGTTCTTTGCATGGGAGCTAGAGGTTTTGGGGTGTGTTTTAAAACTGATGTAATAATATTTTCCAAAAATAATGAGGTGGTTTTATTTTCAATTTTATGAACAATTGTTAAGAATTTAAGTTGCTTTGAAACCCTAGTTAAACCCTAGATTAAAATGACTTGGAGAAAATTGCTAATACTAAGAAAAAATTGATTCCTTTTTCTAAGGTGATGATTGGAGGTTATATATCACTCATCCATATTTCTAGAAAGGTATATTAGAGCATGTAACATTATGTGGGCCCCACTCAAATAGGAAGTTTTATGAATATTTTCAGTTTTTGGAAAATTATTTCATTAAACCTAATGAATAAATCAATATTGATTGGAACCTGGTAGTTTTACTATATGTCCATGATAATTTTATGTCATGGTTGAAGTCCTATAGGGAATAGTGTGCCATATTTATTAATCTTGGTCTTTTGGCCTAAAAGGAAAATTTTGAGAAGTTGCATAGACTAACCTGGTTAAGGGTCTTCATATTGGATTTGGAAGGAAACATAAGATATTTTGTAAATAATATTCAAATACATTTCCAATGGTATATAGTCTGTATCTTGATTATTTGTCTTGAATAGGTGTGGTTTGCATTGATGGATGTTTCATGAGGTCTATAAATCATCGAGATGGTCTAAATATCAGTGGTTTTCCAATGAGTGGTCACATGGTATATTTGAGATGTTCTTGGGTGATCTTGAGCATGGTAGGTGAAGTTTGGTTCCTGGAAGCAACTATTTTGAGTAGTACATGAGCCTACTTGATAGATTTATGTATAAAATGATTGTTTAATAGTAATATGTGAGCATGGATGATGTCTTTATGATATATTTTACATGTGTGGGGAATTTGGATTCTTTACAAAGTATGGTGATGTGTATGGATGTCTTTAATGAGCTAGGTGATGTTTTGATCCTGTTTTTTCTTGTTTTATTGTCTTGGTGTATTTCCAACCTACATGTGTCTATTTTATGAATGTGTATGAATTTAATGTTATGTTATTAAGTTTTATTAGTCTATCTCCTTGGTCTATATCGACCTATGTTATGTTTTTGAAATGGGAAGCATATAAATTACTTGTTTTGGTTTAATTTTTAACTAGTTGTGCAAGGGGGAAATGAGACCAAGGTAAAATAAATTAGTTCAAGTGCATAAATATAGATATAATTATGTGGTTTAAAATCTAAAGAGTGATGAAAATCATGATTGAAATGGTTTGAATCTAAATCAGTCCATGAAAGATCAAGATAGAGTGAGTTAAAGGAGAGAGAATTTGAAGAGTGTTTTAAGGTGTGTGAACTTAATTAGTGATCTCCATCAGTTGTTGGAAAAAACAATATAGAAAATATCTTCATTAAAATGTGGTTAATTTGGTTCTTTATCATCTTAGAAGGTTTTATCCTCCTTTTGTAGTTAGTTCTTTAATAAATTAGGCATTGGTGCCTCACTAAATTAGGGGTTGGTGCTCCATGTAGGGTTAGTGCCTCACTAAATTATGGGTTGGTGCTCTTTGTTGTTGGAATAAAAATGGAATGAGAGAGGGGGTGAATCAATCCTACAAAAAATTCATTCCATTTACCATCTATCATTCATTAACATTTACACAACCATTCAATCAACCATGAACCCTATGTGTGTTTACTTAAGAATTAAAAAAACCATACATAAGAGAAAAATCAAGAGAGTACACATGAACATCAAATATAAGTGGGAAGCCCTCAAGGTTAAGAAAACCCAATGAAACACAAACATTATATTTCCATGTTTCAAATTTAGTGAGATACTAACCCCATAAATAACACCAACCCCTAGTTAAAAGAAATGAAAAAAGATCTTTGCTGTGAACCGTAAAAGAAATACCAAAAACCCTAATATTCTTCCCTCTCCTCATAGTAGAAATGGATTTGGGCTTGGCATCACTAGTGAGGGGAATCAACATCTGGGCATGATGTATGGATTCCAAAATAGGATGGATGTTGAGGATGGAGGGGCATTGGCAGGATCTTACAAAACGCATTTGATCCCTATGGTATCCCATCGAATCAGTTTTGATAGTAGTAGCCTTAATGTATCAGCCAAACCACTTCGAGGTGATTCCTCACCAAAATTCCATACTAATTTTTAGTAACCACTGATCATAGGAAATCTACTCAAAGTTAATACAGAGCTGCTCTAATTATTTTTTAGTACATTGAATGGAAATACTCCGTGCATTCAGTTCCAGTGGCTTGTTCAGGGGAAGATTCTAAAATATATACTTTCTCACAAACTGGGCAGTAAGGTAGGTCCATATGGCCTTGTTTTTTCTAGAAAGATTCTTCTGGATGAATCCTTTCTCATCTCCTATGGGATAGTATGGTATTCCATGGTTTTTATGACAGGTTTTCTTCAAGGTGGAGCCAAGGAACGTGGCCCTGCACCCTTCAAAGAGGAACTCTTTAAAAATTCTATTGCTTAGAAATCAAATGTAGTTCCTCCTCCCCCTGCCTACATTATGGAGCAAGTTTCTCAATCCCCTACCTTGGAGATCAAATATGAGGTATCCTTAGATTTTTCACAAAAATTGAAAACCAAGGCCATTATTTGTAAATTCAATGGTGTTTCATCATCATCTAATGCGTTGATTCAGTGGATTCATTCTATATGGATAGAAAACTACCATTACTTCTTTTTTTCTCAAGGATTTTTCATTTTTTACTTTAATGATTCGGAAGATTATCAACGAATTAATGAAAAGGGTCTTTGGTTCTAAGTATGAGCAGGTATTTTTACTACCCCATGTTTTCCTCAGTTTAATCTGAACACCTTCTCCATCTCTCATGTTATTGTTTGGGTAAGATTTCCTAATCTTCCCCTTCATTTTTTCTTCACAGCAGAGGAGATAGGAAATCTTCTAGGGCGATTCATAAAAGAAGATGCCAAGAGGATACTGATCGGATTACATACCTTTTTCTGAATTTGTGTTGATGTGGATCTCAACAAGGGACTTCTAGATAGAATGACCCTCAATATGGGATATATAACCCATTCTCATATTCTTAAATGTGAAAATACAACTTTCAGATGTTAGAATTGTAGGAATTTGGGTCATATCCATGTGGCTTTCCCTCAGAATAAAACCAAATCTCCTAAGAAAAATTGATATATGCCCAAACATTGGAGCTCACCAGATCTAGAAGAAGATGAAGATAATACTAAGTTAGAAGATCAAAAATCTATAGCTACACTTCCATCTATGATAACACAATTAGATATTGCACCTGTTAAGGAGGTGGGGCAACCACAAGTTAATGTTCCTTCCTTGGAGAGGCCTTCCTTAGCAATAAAGTGTCCTCATGAATCTGATAACTCTGACATGGATAAGGAGGATTCCCATCCTCAGGGTAAGGAATTATAGATATATTCTCCCATGGACCTTTTCAAATATAATCCTCTTATTTCAGAAATTATTTTACAAGATAAGTGGAAGGTAGTGTGTTTGAAGAAGGGAAAGAAGGGAAAGCATTAATCCTCTTATTTCTATCCTCTTTATCCCTCTTTCTATTCTTAACTTCTTTTTTCTAGCCTTGTAGATTTTTGGGGTTGTTTCTCCCCTTTCCTTTTTCCATTTCTTCTACTCCCTTTGCATTCCTATTGCTGCAGTCTAGCTGCTATTACTGACGTTTGCAGCCCCTCCTTATCCTTGTTTGTGACTCTTCTTCTCTTTCTTTGTTCATTTTTTTATTTTTACCTATGATATTCTTCTCTGTAGTGATTCATGGATGTATATCACCTTTTTGGATCTTTGTATAAGGATACAGGTCCTTTCAAAACCCCCAAATATTTACCAATTTAAAAAAAAACACCAACCCTAGTTTAGTAGACTACCAACCCTACAAGGAGCACCAACCCATAATTTAGTGAAGCAACCACTCCATAAGGATGCTAAAAACCCCTAATATAACTAAACACCAAATCAGCCACCTAAATATGATGATCTCTAAAAAAAAATTCTACCACAACTGATGGAGATATCTAATTCAGTTCATAACTTCACTTTCAAACCCTCATTCTTATAGCTCACTCTATCTTATTATTTTTCAACTTATCTTAGCTTAAAAAACTTGCTCACATTCCCTAAACATTATTTAACCTGAAACACACTTCCTCTTATCTGAAATATTGTAATCATACATGCTACACACTCACACTAGGGTCACACTTTTCCATCTAAAAGAACTTGTTCAAAAAATAAACTCAAATCACTACTTAAAATATTCTTTTCTTATTTTTCACCCAAGGTAGATTGGTCCTCATGCTCTATTTATACTAGTTCATCATAAAAAATTCCAATGGACTTATTAAAATGTTCACATATGACCCATATAGGCCATCCATGCCCAAAACCACTCATCTTACACAAAATAGGCTTAAAAACCCATCACTAGGATGAGTAAAACTATAATTATTCAAGTTCTAAAATTCATCACACATGTTTAATATAGAATAAAAACATCATCCATGGTCACACATTTTCTTAGACCATTAAGGATCATATCCTTCACTAAAAATTTGTTTCCATCACCATGTCTTCACATTTGGGCATCACACACACTCCAAATCAACTCAGTTATGGTGTGTAAAAACTATATAGAATCCTCATGACCTTTAAATTAAATCCATTCATGTTAGAGCTCTTGAAGCATCCATGTGGAAAAACTAAAAAAAAAATCTTCTTCACCAAACTAAGCTTCTCAGAAAGTAGTTTCGCAACTCCAAATGGTTTACACCTTTTTTGTAAATTTCAAGACCTAAAAATGACTTTAATAGGAAAAAAATTCATCCCTATTCACTATACATGTAATATAAAAAATTAACTCATCCATATCATTCATCAACTAACTCAATCTTCTAACCTAAGAAAAACTCTCCTGAAAATCAACATACCTTCTTCTTCACAAACTAACTTGGATGACCCATCTAATAGCCTAACTAAGACATAATTCATATATAATTATAAATCCCTATGAATCCTCTTTCCTTAACATATTATAAATCCTTCCAAATTCAAGTGAAAGGAATTAAACCAATCCCATATATGTAATGTAAATTGATGTTTAAGCCTTCTAAGACTCAAAAATTGAGTTTGAGATCAACTTTATCCATCACTTGAAAATCTCTTCCAAACTTGAAAAAATAATATAAAAAAATTATAAATGATTTTTAACCACTCAAAAACCTTCACCAATAATGAAAAAAACATAACGATCAACTTACCTCATGAAGCCACTTAACACCCTGCTAGATCATGCATCTTCAACATTTAAACCTTAGATAAAAGTTCATACCTTCTTCATTCCTTATAAAAATATCAATTTTGATACACCAATGGAAATATATGTGAACAAGGATCATTAAAAAACTTTAATGGATTCCTAACTCTTGATGTAGCTCCTGCAGTTCAACTTTTACTAAAAGCTGCTCCAAATTGCCCACAAAACCGGTCTTCATAAATAGGGAAAAATGTACCATTTTTCATATAAACCATGACCTAAAACCATCATGAAAATCTATAAAAATTTAGGGGATAAAAATAGTGTTAATCTATTCTTTACCTTCTTTGGATAAATTTTTCACAAACTGAAGATCTTCAGAAAAAAGAATTTTCATGTAAGGTCCACATACATTCAAAAGAACTAATGCATCTTTTTGGAAATTAGTTGGAGTCCTATAAAACATAAAATCATCACTTAAGAAAAATAAATCAAGATAGAATCAGTATACCTCGTCTTCTCCAAGTCACTCTTAGCTACAGTTTATCTAGGATTTCAAACCACTTTACATTTTTAATGATCATTCATAAAAACGTGAACATAAAACCACCTCATTATTTTTTATGAAACCTTCATAACTAACCAAATAAGTTATTAAAAATATCTCATGTCCCCATGCAAAGAATACAGTTCATAACGAACATTAGAAGGTCCACTTTTTCTTTAAAAACACACTGTAAAACACCCAATTTTTCCAATACTGATGTATTTAAAAAAAATATCTTCATAATAACATAAAACTTGTCATTAAGAATAATAACAACATCCTCTAACTTTCCATACTCACCATGTAGCCCAGATACATTTGAAACGCTCTAGTTAGTAACACATACCTTTGTTATCTATCATGTTTCTCACCTGCTTACTTCCCAAGGACCCTGAAACACCACCAAACCTCTGAGGACTAACCTAAAACTCACCATACACCTTAGATACACTATCACCATGTTGATATAGTATTCCAAAAATACTGGTAAGCTTCAAAACTCATACCTCCATCTCATTTTGCATGCTCTAAGACTAGGAATAGGCTTGTAATGACCTTACTCAATACATATAACCCATGAACTGACCTTTCTGAACTCATTAAGACTCATGTACACTTGTAACACTCCTTATGGACCATGGATGACCTCAATACAACCTTCACAAAACTTGGGAGGACACAAACCATGACTAGGCCCACTCAACCATGCACGAGGATCTCCTAGAACACCACCAAACATGACACTACCAATCAAAATTCATGTTTAACACATAACTAACACCTCATAGAGACTCATACAATAGCATGACACTATTTTACATCAATTTACTTGACATCAATGACAACAAAAACACACAATGGCCAACAATCTCCCCCTTTCTCATTGATGGCAACCATCTTCAGAAACATTGATGGCACCCAACAAGAACAACACCTACTTAACTCATTACCATGTTTATGATGCCTCTCAGCCCCTTTGACATCTATGAAAAAGGATACAATGACAATACTACATGGAAAATAACAATCAATAATGATAATAATATAAAACACCACTTATTTGACTCAGAAAGCTCCCCCTGGGACTAGAATCTCTCCTTTTTTACTCCTTCAGTAGCATATGAAGATATTATGGTCCTAATGAATCATGAAAAACAACTCCCCCTGAACATTTTATCCTTTATTTTTTCTTCATTGTTGCTCAAACATCACATTCTATAATTGTTTCAAGCTCAATAACACCAACTCTACCTTCATAGTTGTCAAACACTTTCTTTATGACCATATGCCCTAAATCTCATCTTCAGTGCCTTTTAACCAAGTTCTCTAAGGTTTAGAAGCCAACATACCTCATGAAAATTATTCACATTACTCCTCTTATAATCATTGCATCCATCTCTAACTAAAAAAGCAAAATTTTGAATTCATACCTTGTCCAATTTTCTTGAATCTTCATCATGAAAATATACCAGGTCCTAAACATTATTTTCAAAGAGATCTGCCACTTTTCATAACAATATGCATGTTTGATCATATATAATCTCCCCCTACAACTAATGATCAAATACTCTATCTTGAGTCTTTTCTCACAAAATATCTAGTCACCATTCCACTTAATCAAGAGACTAATTATCCTCCCCTTTTCATGAAAATTTATCTCATACCTATACCTCTTCATTTTACACAACTACACAACTCATATATTTCCTTGACAAGATATAATACAAGTGAAAAAACTATATAAATCCACATATCAAAGCACATTTATTCTCCCTCAATACATTTACTCAAACAAGATCATCACAAACTTGTAGTCTCATACTTACAAGATTAGACCTTATTCACTTATACTCTACCTCCTACATCATAAATTTATTTATGAGACAACATGTAGACTTTTTTATACCACATAACATAATTTTTTAAAAATATAAACCATACATACCTACACCAGACCTGGAACAAGATTTATTTGACATGATTCATGGATTGGAACAAAGAAAACCCTATCTTGAAGCATCCTATAACAAGTTAATTCTTCCAATGAATCAGATCTACCATACCATCGAAAGTCAGATCTTCAACAAGTACCAACTCTTCAAACATATTTTCCTTTAATATTTATTAAGTATGCCTCCTAAAGATGCATGACAGACAATATTTAAGATCACTAGTTCCACTTGAAATTAATAACATTTTATAACTATTTGAGATTACTCCTTCACTTACCCAGTAGAGATGATGCACTTTAGACCTTTGACAACTATAGCTCAATATAGAAATCACTGTCATAGTCTTATCAGTTGGAAAACTCATTTTATGAACACCTCATACCATGATAGTCTCAAGAAAACTATAATACCTTGATATTTTTATTCTTTCTTAGTCATGACATACCTTTTCTCATGACTCGGGCCACTTGAATACATTGTTAATTAAGTACTTTAACCACATATCCATATGGGGCATCTCTTACACACATGATACAACACTTTTAGAGACATATTTCATTAAGAACTCAAAAGATATACAAAATACAAACTCATATGTAGCCAAATACCTATTGTAGCCCTTCTCATGGCATTATAAAACTTGAAGGCCTTGTCAAATTTTTGAAATAAATGTAAGATACACTAAACCTATGTATCATATGCTTTATCCTAAAAATAAACATCATTTTTATCTCCTCGGTACTTCCTTATGCTACAGACATGTATTTTAGTTCTCTTTAGCCTTCAAAGACTTAACAATCTCATATCATCAACACACACTCTTATTGAGATGTGAATTACTATGATGATATCATGAACATGTGTATTCATTTTTAATCCCTTAGAATAAACTTCTAATCCCTTGTGCGTCAGCCTATCCCCCAATAGGCATTGGGTGCTCACCCGAGGTGCACGTGGGTGTTGAGCCCCTCTTTTATGTGAGCATTGCAAGAAGATGTTGTCATTGATGAAAAATTAAGTGTAGAAAATTAAATGATCATGCATACATTTTGAAAGCATAGGATGAGTCATTTACACCAACATACCCATTCATATAATAAAAGAAACATCATACAGATAGTAGATTTTATCCATAACATAAATAAAAAGGCACTAGGGTTTACACCCATGAACATTATATTTAGAATAGAACCATATATTCATATTGATCATAGTCCAGTAACCACATTACATTCACAAGATCCATAATAGACCAATATAGAGATCTAACTTAGGTATTAATAGTTATACCTAAAAAAATTAGCAAACCCATCCCCCGAGATATGTTAACATTCCTACAATCCTCTAATGAGAACCCCAATCCTTAGAACCTCTTATTATTTCTGCAAATCTTTTTCTCTCATCCTTTCTATGATGATCCTAAATATTCCCCTCATTGACCCATATGGTGAATGCTCTCTCCAAAATGGTCATCTCCCTTTTCTTCTACCCGAGCATCTCTATAAATAGGTTTATCACCCATTGTCATGCCTTACTTTAGGAGCAGATCGATTGCCAAGTTTCAAGGTGGTCCTCCAATGGAGCATGATTCTTTTGATTCGATCTCTCCACTTTCTATAATTATGTCTTTTAGAGATGTAATTCCTTCATCCAGTTTTTGATCGAGCCTCTCAAGGTGGTGATGGTTTTTGACTTCTTCTCTACCTTAGCAAGGATCTTATCCCACTCTGCCATGTTTCCTTTATTATTCTCCTGAAAATACTTGAGGTTTTCCTCATGCGTAGCAACTAGAATACTTTCTACTCTATCCCTATCAATGTATTATCATAAGAGGCTTTAGTTATCTACGCAGTGGATTTTACAGAGGTGAGGAGCCTGGTGTACTGAGAGACTATCTCCAAAACCTTCTACTTTACCTCTTTCTCTTGGTGCACCAGTGCTTCCTTAGCTGATTCCAATGTGAGTGGCTATATTTCCATTATAAGGATGTGAGTTAAATATTCCAGGCATTATAAGGTCAATTTTTATTTTTGCTCGGGCGGTGCTAGGTATGGATGCTTCAATACAATAGCAACTATAATCATACCAATTTTCTTATATACCTTGAGCACATTTTCCTTTTCCTTCCTCATCTCTCTCCTTAATTGTGTGCTAATCAAATCTTCTTGCTTTAGATCCTTGATATTTCCAATGAGCTCTTCCTTTTTATTTTCCAATTCCCCATCTAGGAATCTCACCATGTCATTCCTTTTAAAGAGTCTTGCCTCAACCTCGACTAAAAAATTATTGAGCACATTACAGACTTGCTCATCGAAAAATTGTTGTGCATTTACTAGCAGGTTTATTCCTTTGGTCTTCAGCACCCCGTGGTTAACTTATAACTTAGGCTAGTCGACATGGGACTCAAATGCCAAACATAGCATTTTCCTGGTTTTTGGGTACACACCTTCTTCTTTGAATGAATACATTGTCAGGAGTTGGTTTGTAGGCACAGTTCTTTAGAACCATACACACGGTACCTTATTTATATCATGGATATAACCCATTACCTATCCCTATGCTACTACCATGCTCTTTCCCCCTCTGTGTGTTACCTTCAAAAAGCTCACTGCTAGGCTGGGATCTCCACCCATGCTTCCATACTCCTTACCTACACTTTCATCCTCTATTTCCTTGAGTATTTCATCAGTGCTCCAATCCACTTCTTTCTCCACTAACTTCTCTCTCTACGGACTCTTCTATCTACTCCTTAGTGAGGGTAAGGGTCCTCTGATCCTTAGTATTTACTTATTCACTCTCCCATTTTCCTTGAGTGGCTTCTATTCTCCACCCTTCCCCTCACTTCTTTCTTCCTTTGATTCATGTACATTTTACATGGGATGGTCTTGAACCTCTTCATCCTCTCCATCGTCTCTTTCACCCATGTAGGCCTCCAAGCTCTCTGTCACCTCTGATTCTTCCTTCCCCACAACCTTATACTTCTTCTTAACTAGGGATTCATCTTCTTCCTCAGTAGGTGATTCCTTTCTAAGAGAATCTTCTTGTTCTAGAACCCATACCTCATGTGTATTTTCCTTCTCCTTAATAAGAGACTTCTTCCTGGGTGTGTATGTGCTTGGCTTCACAACTGAGTCTGACATGCCCATAGATTGTGTTGTCTACAAACTTGGTGATTTATTCTTTGGGGCCTCTTTCTCCAGGGTCTCTTCCCTTTGCCTCTTCTTTGGCACTTCATTCTTCCTACTAGTGGGATCTTATGGGATGGAGACATCATTCTCCAAGTAATCACTCTTTTCATACTTGGGCCTAATATACAAGTATACTCTTGTTACGGTCCTTCCAGCAATTGGCAGACATACTTCTCCACATAAACATGCTTCTTGGGGTATAGAGCTTTATCCATAAGTCACGATGGTCCTGGTCCACCCTGCTAAGGTCAAACCTTACTATTTTAGCATCCTTGAATCAGTTAACCCTGATTGGAAATACTGTGCAGTGAAAGAGAAAGGAAATTTGCACCATGGACTCTTAGTCCCATCTGACAGAGTGAACCTGCCAATGCAGAAATGTTGACAAATAGATAACATATCTTCTCCATTTACTAGTGCTGGAAACTATTCTATTATCCTCCACTCAGCCCTGAATTCTTCGTGCATTCACTTGTACAATTTCTCAAGGTGCACCTTCTGGGTGGACATCATGGTGTCACATGTGTATTTTTCAAACCTTTTCATTGGGGAGGGATCTTCATCTAGATACTCCCATGTGAACTTCTCTATCTTATCAGGAAATCCAATTTCCAAGAAGACGGTGGTGAGAAGAACATTATCAAACATTATCGTATCTCTTTATTGTGCAACGCAAATGATCTCTTCCACATTATAGGAAGACAAGTTATAGATGGTCCCTTCTGAAATTTTCCAGCATACATTCAACCATGCCTTTTTTATTTGTGTCCACCTCTCTTGACCATTCATCTTGTTTACTAGGTGCACGACCATCCTCATAATGGGGTTGGAGATATTAGGGATGTCAAATTAGTGAGACCCCTTCTTATAGTCATAATCTTCCATGGTCTTCTTAATAGCCTCTTTCTCCTCCAGGTCATCATCTAACGAATCTCATTCACATATAGGGCTGGTAAACTTGTAGATGAGATGGGGAGTTATGCGCATTACACATCCCACAAAGTAGAAGTGGTCCTCATGCATGCACAACATCAACTATTGGTATAACTACTCGAGCTTTCTAAAATAGGGAAACTCAAATAGTTGCAGTAGCATGACCTTCTCCAATTTTACCTTCACCTCATCATTGTAGATTGGCATCCCCTTTGGTGTCCTCTTACCTGTTGGATGAACCAAATCTAGTACCATTTCCTTTTTTGTGGTACTTGTGCGATGATTATAGTTGTTCATGTCCATCTTCCTCACATAGGATACCCATTCTTTCCCAAGTAACACCCCATATGGGTACTGCATCTCCGCATACCATTCTTCATTGAAACTAGTGGTGGAAGTTTTTTTTCCTTTTCCCTTGCCCTTCTTAGGTGAAATGGTTTCCTTATTTGGTTCCATCTTCTTGACGGGTTAAAAAAACTCTTCCTTGATCCACCTCATCACTTTGCTCAAATATGTGGCTCAACTCTATGAAATATCCTTCTAGTCCCATGCCCTAGCTTTATAACCCCACCCTATAAAACCATTCCACAAGATGGCGTATTCCACTGAAACCTTCTTCCCTACGCCTTTGTACTCCTTCCACTCTAGTTTGTAGATCACCCTAGTCACGTACTTCAGATTTTTACTCTTCTTTCTTCACACAATATTTCTTAGCAGATGCCCTAGTTCGTAAGAGCTCTTCAATATCATAATAGTAAGGTAAATAATGATGTACATGACCCTTTACTTATAGATTTTTTACTATCTCCCGCAATAAATGTTATGCCCCTACCAAAGTAATCAGTATTAAATGTGGATTTTCCACTAAAGCTGATATTAAGCACTCTTGCCCACGCACCCAATCCTGCGTGAAAAAAATATCTACAACCTTCTGGCGCATAAAAATCCTTGCTGACTAAATATTCTTACACACGCGTCTACAGTGCCAAAAGCAATTTTGTCCTTGACCTGATTTTTTCCCTTTTCTACTTCATGTTGTTCTTGCGATTTTCATCCTTTGTACGTGGTCTTTGTAAAGCCTTCCTGACACAAAAATTTCTCATCCACCTTTTTCCACACGTGCTTTCCTACCTTACGTAATTTTTTATCTTTTATCTTGGGCCATTAAAACACAACTTTCACTTCCAGCCTCTATTTTATTTCACTCTACTCCACCCCACACTGAAAAAAGATGCATATCCTTATGCACATACACAAGCCTTGAAAGTAATAGTGGTTACATGCACACAAGGTGTGTAAAAAGAAACACAACAAAAAGTAATAAGAGACAAGAAAGGAAAACACAAGGAAAAGAAAAACATTAAGGGAAATCCTAGGCTACCTAGAAATACTACCTTATTTACAAACACAAGGAAGACTTTTTTACAATAGGGCTTCAATCTACTCCCATTGAAATTTCCTGGTAATTGTATCCTATCCAACACTTGTAACTGGCAAGTGACTGAATCAAGGATGTATGTGATGATTTATGGTCCCATTCAATGGAATTTTAGCTTCCCAGGATGGCACACAAATTTAGAATCATATAATAAAACCATCTGCGTAACCTCAAATTATTATTTTTATTATGACGATCATGTCATGCTTCTTTTTCTTGGTTTCTCTATCTTTTGACTCCATCTAGCAAGTGATATCCTTTCGTCTAGCTGCAATAACTTATGAATCCTTTCTTTGAGTACTTTTTCATCAACTAATCCTCCTGCACACGCTATACGTAGTGTTGCTAGCATAAATTCAATCGAAAAAATAGCCTCCATGCCAAACACAAATTAAAATGTTGTGGCCTTGTTCAATATCTTATAGGTTATTTTATATGCCCATAGAATGAATAACACCTTGTCATCTCAATATTGTCTCCCAACATCATAAATCTTAGTTAATGTATGACTTAGTATCTTGTTAAATGCTTCAGCAAACCCATTCACTTGCGGGTGATAAGGGGTTGTCTTGTGATGGGCCACCATAAAATATGTCAACAAAATCCTATCCATTTCATTCAAAAAATGTGTACCCCTATCACATTTTAAAATCAATAGACATTCATGCTTGTTGATTATGTTCTCCCATAAGAATCTCATTGTTGTCACTATTTTGTAATCCTTTGTAGGTACTTCCTCTACCCATATTTTCAAGTAATTAGTGCAAGTTATGATGTAACATGAGTCAGTACTTCGTGTAGTAGGTGAAATTATTCCTAAAAATTCAATTGTCCACTTTTCAAAAGGTTCAACACTGGCTATCAGTCACAAGGGCATTTCATCCCTCCTTCCAAGTTTTCTAAGGCATTGGCAATGGTCATAGGCCTCATAAAACTCAATACAATCCTAGTAGATACTCTCCCACCAAATCCCTACAATTATAATCTTCCATGCAGTTGCATTTCCCGCATAGTTTCCTCCTGCAATCCCACCATGTGGTTCCTCCATGATTGCAATGCACTCGTGTTTTAATACACATCAGCATAGAACCTCATCATGGCCTAACTTGTACAAATCTCCACTAACCAACATGTAAGGTGTGACATGTATATCCAACTAATTTCTCTCCAAATCCTTCATTCCTTCCAACACCACACCCGTTTTAAGAAACACTGCAATATCCTCTAATTTAGAGGACACACACCTTAACATAAAAAATTACACATCTAGCATGATATCCTCAATGCTCTATGCATCCTACCCTGAGTTAATTCTTGATAAATGATAAGGTCCTGAATTACTCTTTCTTGGTTTTACCACAACTGAAAAATCAAATTCTTGAAATATTGGGACCCAACAGAATATGCACCCTTGCAAAACAAGCTTGTTCACCAAGTACTTCAAGGACATGTGATTTGTGTAAAATATGAATGGTGTCACCAATAGATACTACCTAAATTTATGTAGTGTGTACATAATTGACAGTCCCTCAAGCTCAGTAGTTGTGTAATTATGTTATGTTGGTGTCAACTTCCTACTAGTAAAACACAAGGGGTGATCAAAATCCCCCTCACCAGGTTGTGTCAGTAATGTTCCAATGGTTATTCCTGAGGCATCAACATGCACATGGAAAGGATTATCCCAAGAGGGAAAGTGTAATATTGGTGCAGTAATAAGCTTATCCTACAATGTGTCAAATTCCCTTTGTTGTACCCCTTCACATTAAAAGGCACTCTTGTGTTTAAGCATTTCCTCCAAGGGTGCGACAATCTTGGCATATCCCTTAATAAAATTCTTGTAGTACTCCATATGCCCAAGGATTCCACAAACTACACTTTAACTGTCATGATCCCCCAATCTTACAATTACTGCAACTTTGGTGGGATCCATCAACAAGCCTTCCTTATATATAATAGGCCCCAATAGGGTTTCAAATGGAGTAGTAAAGACATATTTCTTAATGTTGACGGATATCCTCAACTTCCTATATCTCTCAAACATCAGCCTCAAGTTTTCACAATGGTATTTTACTAGCCCATACATAGTCCAATCATCTAGGTAGACCTAAAGAAATTTATGGCTTAAGTCCTAGAAGGCTTGTACCACGATGCATGAGAACACAACAGGTGCATTCTTTAGCCCAAAAGGAATGACCATGTAGGAAAAAATTCCCCATTCAGTGGAAAAAGGTATCTTCTCCTAGTCTTCCTTTACAATTCAAACTTGGTGGTACCCTAAGAACCCATTCATAAAAGAATAGACCTCGCGCCTAGCTACTCCTTCCAAAATTTATTAAGTGAAGTGGGTTGGAAAAGGGTCAATGAAACACACTGCATTCAAGTCCCTGTAATCAACAAAAATCCTAATCCTCTCATCCTTCTTAATGCTTATGATCATTGGACTTACCCATTTTGATTCCTTAATGCCTATAATAATGCCTGATGTAATCATCTTGTCTATCTTCTCCTTTACCCATACACGTAAATTCAAATTCATCCGATAAGGTCTCTTCTGAATTAGGTGCGCACCTTCCTTCAAATTGATCCTCATTTCCCCTAAGGAGTGGTGAACACCTTTGAGCTTATGGTACCTACGTGGGAAAAAATATTGAAACTCATGAAAAAGGTCAATGATCTTAGAAACTTCTTTCTCTGACCAATAATCCCAATGATATCTTCCTTAGGTTCTGCCTTTGACCCAATGTTAACCTTATTTTTCTTCAAGGGTTCCTGGCAGGCGCACAGTCACTCATCCACGTTATCCCTAACTTTGCATGTACCTTTAGAATGGTTAACATCCAAACTCTCCATTTCTTTACCATCTATCACATAGACCATCTTTCATTTTTCCTTTTCCATGTACGCATGCTCAAGTTGTGTTTCTTTTGATTCTTCCTCATCAAAACATGTCTCCAAACCAGGTTCACCTAATAGGTCAAGTATCATATCTTCTGCATAGTGCTATCACCCATTGTAAGGCACTTGACCACTTGCAACACCTTATCCATTGATGTATTTGTACTCTGATACTCGAAATATTGAATGAGATCAGATGTAAACTCCTGCAAATTCCTTGTCTGATGATGCATTTCTGAGTGAATGTACCATGCACTTGCACATCCTTGTAATGTGGAATACAACTTATGTACCCATCGCGAAGGTGGTAAAACTTCTACACCTTCCATCTAGTCCTTCTCACATGCTTGGATATGACATGAGGTGGGTTCTTTTCCATGGTAGTCTTATATGATAGTGGGCGCATTACTTCTGGAAAACCTAACAGAGAATCAGTTCTCACCTCGAACCATTATATAATTATCTCATGATGTGTCACCCACCAGCACGCTGTGGTCTCTAGTAGGTTATAGCTAAGTATAACTCTTCTTTCATTATCATTTTTCCACTGAGCCTCCATTTCTCATAAGAAATCATCAGGGTTAGCTCCTCCAGAGTAACTTGGTAAATTCTTCCCTCTTAGGTGCTTGACCAAGTGCAATTTTATTACCCTTGTCACCAATCCTCTCAATTCTCACCCAATTAATTTGTAAGTCTTGTGTGCCCAATTTTCACATATTATGCTAGTTGTATCTCTCATAGACTGAGTGTCTTAAAACTGGATAACTCCTTCTATAGGATTAATTACGTCAAGGTCTCTAATAGAGTGCACATATATTATATCAAGGACTTCATCTCCCAAGGGCTTAGTAAAGGGTGTTGATTTCCCATATGTCAAGGGGATGATGACATGTTCCTTCTTGTTCTCACAACTGATATACCCCTTATTAAACCGTAGGTCAACATTATTTTTGTAACACTAGGGGAACCTAAACAATGCTGGAAAGTTATCCACCTTGGCTAGTGCTAAGACTTCAAAGACTCCAGTGAACTTGGCCCCTTGAATAATGATAACCGCATCCTTTAAGACACCAATGGGAATTTCCTTTGTCTTGTTTTCCATATATAACACATTTGAAGATGGTTGTGATGTGGGCCTTCCTATTTGATGTCATGCATCCAAGGTGATAACATTGAATTCCACACCCATATCGATCAGAATATTGTGTAGAAGCCATCCATCTACAACAACATTTAAAGTGATCTATTTTTCATAGTCAAATTTGTGGGGAGGAAGGTTAGCATGCATAACTTACCTCTCGTGCTCTCCTCCTGTGCGTGGTACCTTCTCTTGTAACCATTCTCCCAGCAAGGGAATGATATTTTCTTCCCTTATCATCTTGCATACTTCCCTAACCTCATCTAGATCCTTCTACAGAGCCTTAAAATTCTTCCTTTACGTTGACTGCCTTGATTGATCCTTCACACATTGGATCTCTCCTTGTAGACTCAGAATCACATCCATATTCTCTTGATACACCTATTTTTGATGAGTAGGGTCTGGATACTTCCCATATACCACTTCTTCTCTTATAACCAATGTTATTTGTATTGGTAACTCCCTAGTGTGTGCAACATTTTCTTGTGTCATCACTAGTATAGGTTCCTAGTCTAGACTCACACACCACTCTTAGCATCCACTGTTAGTTGGCCTTCTTTATGCTTACCATCCTAGTGTGTTTGTCTTTTCATGGATACCGGATCATGTTCTCAAATAGATCAAGGCACTCTTCATGCTTATGTTTATTTCTACACCACGAGCATTACAACAGATCAGGACACTCACGCATATAATGCTCTCTAGACCCACAGTTATAACACATCCCACACAGGAACTCACTTCTTCCTCCTCTATGGTTACTATGGCCATGAAATCCTCCTTAGAAGCTCCTCCCATGTGATCCTCCATTTGCACCTCCTTCATAGCAGAGATCATCATCCTTGGAACTTCTTGTAAGGCTGTGTGGCACACACCAAGATCAATGACATCAGGTATCTGGTTAATTATCCTATAATATTTGGTTTTATAGATCATAGAGGTACATATTTTACAATAGCAAGACACATTCTTAAGGATTACGTGTTATAGTAGTGAGAATCTACTTGCATCATGGTCCCCATGGAAAATCTCATTGTCCACCATCATGGTGTGTACCAAACTTTGAGGAAAAATATCCTTTGTGTGCCCCTATATCTCACAATTCATGCACCATAGACCACTGCGAGTCTCATACACCGAGTTCACAGATAGCTTCTCAAGTTTCTTCACCATTATAGCAATTTAAGCCTCAAAGAAGGGGCTAATACTGGTATCTACACTTCCAATAGCCTTAGCATACAAGGAAGCCTCCAAGGCCTTGCATGGGTCTATGAATTTCTTGTGTGAAAGAACTCTTCTAAACGATGTTATTAATCCTCCAAAAAACTACTGAGCATGTTGAGAAGGATGGATATCATAAGATAGATTTGACAAGAGAGTTTTGAACCATGCATCATATTCCCACGCACTCTTTTCCATTCCTTATTAGATCTCCTTCAAGGTGCTAATGCTCTTCTGCTCAAACTCAGGGATATGGAATTTGGCTAAGAAGGCATTCTGTAGAGTGGTGTAATCTACCACCATTTGATGGGGTCATACTTCAAGTACTAACTATGCACACACCCCTGCAACATCATTACAAACTGACTTTCATTTCACTATTGGGTAGTGATCCCCTTTACGTGCCATAAAAATTCACACTTGTGTACATGGTCTATAACATCCTTAACACCCTTGTAATCTCATAGATGTAAAGAAATATTAGAAAATACTTGCAGAGGAGGCTAAGGCCCTTATCCACCTAATCCAAAACCTTGATTCCCTCTGGTGTTAACTCCACCACCAGATCCACTAGATCCACTAAGTCTTATCCCTCTAGATACTACAGATCCACTAGTTCCCCTAGATCCTACTCCACCAAATCCTCCTCTTGTAGCTGGCAATGGGCCTGAAGTGGTTGCGCCTAGCATTCCCAATGTTCCACTAAACTACGTGCCAACTGTTTGTGATATTTCTCTGATACCAGACATGTATCCTACGTCACTCCCAAATTTGATAACCAAATTTTGTGTACTTTTACTTTTCCCAAACATCCCTCCAAACACAGGAATTGTTTAGGCAGCCATAGATGTCCCAAATGATAAGTTATACCTCCTAGGTGCAAATCGGTCACTTCCCACTAATACCATTTGGGTTAGCAATACTTGTTTCTTGATTTTAAAAACTAAGTGCTAGGGGTCGGTCACTAGGTGGGTTTAGATGTGCGATGAGAACTCTTCTTTCTCCACACAATGAAGTCTCATTAGAAGATGAAGGTTTCTCTCCCATGCTTTCCAATATGAGGTAACACAAAATATTCAAGGTCCACGTCCTCTTCATGAAACTCAATTCCTTCCCGCAACCTCGTGTTTTCTAGCTAACTCCCTTTCACACACTTCACTATACTTGAGTCATCTCTCTTCCCTCTCCTTTTCTACCACAAGTTCTATCATCTTCCTCCACCATATTTTCCTCACCCAACACTAAGAGAAGCTTAGCCAGCCATAGGGAATGCCTTCAAACTTAGTGGAATGATCAAGATATTCATATACAATGGGATAGCTCACAAAAATGATCCTCTAGGTTTCCTTAAGAACTGAAACTCAGCAACCTATGGATAGGAATACATAGAAATGACATATTCCAGGGTATAACTTATTAGCACACTTTTCCACCAATGATAAAAAACACGTATCCAAGTCAGATCCACATCCTGCAGCCACTGGTAATCATCTTGGGTCCAAACGCGTGATCTACAGTACCGGCTCAATCTGGATGCATATCTTTAAATCCATTCATACAATTCTGCTGGAAAGCAAAAAAAGAAGGCCTCATATTACTCATGATATAGGTTTTCTTTTACCCATATATGTGCATCAAACTCAGGTCCAGTACTAAATCTTTAAGCAAACTCATCCTCCATGCTCTCAAAGAATGCTTCAACACTTTCCAAGGTCAAGTTCTCTGTCATCACACATAATCCTCACAAAAACTTCAAAAAGAGGTCTCAGAAAAGGAACCAAGATGTAGTCATTTTTATGCCCTTAGAATAACCTTATAATCCCTTACATCATGGCCTATTACCCAACAGGCATTGGGTGATCACCCGAGGCACGTGTGGGTTATCATTGATGATAGATTAAGTGTAGAAAATTAAATGATCATGCATACATTCTAAAAGCATAGGATGAGTCATTTACACCAACATACCCATTCAGATAACAAAATAAACATCATACAGATAGTATATCTCATCCATAACATAAATAAAAAGGTACTAGGGTTTACACCCATGAACAATATATTTAGAACGGAACCATATATTCATGTTGATCATAGTTTAGTAACCACATTACATTCACAAGAGCCATCATAGACCAATATAGATATCTAACTCAGTTACAAAGAGTTAAAGCTAAAAATTTTAGCAGACCCATCCCCTAGATATGTTAACATTCGTACACTCCTCTAATGATAACCCCAATCCCTAGATCCTCCTATTATTTCTAAAGAGCTTCACCTTTTATCCTTTCTATGATGATCTTGAAGCTTCCCCTCATCAACCCATATGGTGAATTCTCTCTCCAAAATGGTCTACTCCCTTTCCTTCTACTTTAGAATCGCTATGAATAGGTTTAGCACGCACCTCCATTCCTTCCTTTAGGAGAATATTGGTTGTCAAGTGTCAAGGTGGTCCTCCAATAGAGGATGTTTCTTTTTATCTGATCTCTCCAGTTTCTGTAATGATTTATTTCAAGAATGTTCCATGTGTGGAATATTCTTTCCTTGACCACCAAGTCATCGGGTTGGCACCTTATCCACTCAGCACGCCTAGTTGGATCACGTTTTTCCTCAAGTGCCTCTTGGAAAGCTGAATATGACTAAGTCCTAGAATCCTTTACTCTGCCTTGCACATGCATCATGGTTTCTACTAAACCCTTCTAAAACCCATGTCCTATAGGCATTGTCCTGCACACCCATCCTCTTCACTGGTCTCGTACGTTCACACACCCTTTGGAACTTAGTCAATATTTTGAAGCCTAACAACATGTTCTAACTCCATTATGAATAATACACCAAGCACACATACGTTTATGGTTTACTTTCCTTCTTCATCCTCTAAACCTCATTTATGAAGAAACATGGTCTTGGAAACAAAATATGGAAGTTGGTAACACTTTCTCCTATTTGATATGCTTCATAATATTGAATTGCCAAATTGTTTGATCAATACTCTACTACCCTCATGATTGAATACTGACAAGTACATTATTTATATGATTTCTCCTATCTTAGAACCACTTTTAAAAATACTCCATGATGGATGAATGAGACTTATAAACATGACACCAAAAACTGATACTTAGAGAAAAAACAAATTTAATAATGACCCAAACCATTTTGATGGATACACAAGCTACATGAAACACTAAACACAAACATTAACTCTTAGAACTCCTAATCAAGATGAGTACATACTCTTTAGCTACTTAGGATACATAAAAACTTACTAGACTCTATGAATATATACTTTCATGACCACCTCTTCTTGACACTTCTCACAAGATACATTTGAACATCAAGACACAGATGATACAGATTTCTTGGAGTGTTTAAGATCCTTGACACAATCCTTGATGAATAAATTCAAACTCGGATAATTCACAAGGATTTTCTTGATGAACATACCATCACAGACCATCTTCTAACATTTGAGACCTTATATAGATGCATTTGCACTTTAGATTGCATATTTACACTTGGATGTGCACTTGGACCATTTTTTCATCTTTGAAAATATGATGAACATAGCTTAACACACTTGACCAAAGAATTTTCAAGAAAAATTTTGGCACTTCTTGGCCATATAATACCAAATAATCACTTATAAACCCCACAAACTTCTATAGAAGACCCTTGAAGACCTTGTATATTCATAACTATCTTAAACACATGACACTTATCATACTTATGGACTGGGACCAAGAATTTCACTAAGATTATTTATCATGGACTATTATATGATTTTAATGATGATAACATAAGTTATCCTTGACCTTGTACTATTTATGACAAATTCAAACAAAGATCCCTTTCTTAATGGATAGACTAAGACTTAGAATATTGATTCAACATGAAGCTTATCAAAACACTCAACATGATGATTGAAATCATGACCTACAAAGAATACATCATGATATAACAACTCTTAAACTCCTTTCTTAACTTTCACGCAACCTTAAGCCCTTTTGAATAATTGAATCACTAGCTTATATTCCTCATATCTAACAATAAATCATAAGAAACTAACCAATAGTAATGGATGAGATAGAGCTTTACTAATCTTGGACATATATTGACAAGAACCTAAGGATATGACTCCACAAATTTTGATGGCCTCTTATGTATACCAACACTCTTTCCAAAATTGAACACCCATAATTATATCATGACTTATACCTTGAAAGAGAAATGACAAGACTAGATGGACACATCTCACAACCCTAAACCATATTTTGACAATATTGGAACATGAACACTCAGACATTATATATCTAAAGACACATAACACTTACTTGACTCTTATGAAATCATGCTAGTGACTAGTACAAACACTTCAATGGACTTTTTTGTGGAAAAACATGGACTATGACAGATCCAAATCAGTACCTAAACTCTAACATATCAAACACCTATTAATAATCATGGACAAAAAACTCATGGAGAGATCATTTAACATACCTTATCACACTTGATGTATTCCAAACACCTTGCTCCTTTAACTTGTCAAACACATAAGATTGCATTACTTCAACTCTTGACACAAGCTTCTTGTCCTCATTTACATTCCTAATTATTTTTTCATCACTAACCACCTTTTTTTCATTCACTTTGACTGAATCATAATCTATTTTGGAAATCTTTGGCTTTAAAACTTCCTTCACCTTGGGAGTTTCATTATTCTTCACTTGTCTAGATGGTTCATGAGAAAAGAACCTTACAATATGACCCTTGTGATGACACTTATGAAAAAAAATCTCTTTCCTTTCCCTTGACTGATCACTCTTGTGGCCATTTCCATTGCTTCAAGGGTACACGTTGTTGGTGCTCAAAAAATTTGGGTACCAACACACACAACTGAAAAAATTCCTAAAATGACCAAAACCATTACAATCATAACAATAACTATGAAATTTTTCATGCCTCATTGCATTTAGATTTCTAATGGGATTAGGCATTGAATAGGCCTTATTTCCATGAACACCATCATCTTCACTTATTTTTTAACTAGGATGATGTTGGTTGCATAGAGGAGTAACGTGCATGGTAGGCGACACATAGATGGATATTGTTGTTCTCACTATTTGCAGGTCTTGCAGGGTTACCACATGTAGGAGGAGGATAGGGAGAATCACATGCCCCTGATGATGTGGTAGTAGTTATAATGGAGTGTAAGTATCTATATATGTCTATTTTTTGTATTTTGTTATCAGTTGATGATTTGGTAATGGTTATCTAACGCGTTGTGTTATTTTTGTGTAGGTGATGTGTATTTGTCCTTGATAGTCGATAGATCCATACACACCTTGATGCAAAATGTGCCTACTGATATTCTTGGTGGAGGCATACTTGAGCGAGTGGAAAAGATCACTAGATAACGTGCCTATTTATTTAAGGCATTGGTCATAGCAGTAGCCACATATATTGTATTTCTATCCAAGAGGGACGAGACATGTGAGGATAATCAAAGATCTCGTGAGCATTAGGTAGTGTTCCTTTAGCTTATTATGTGTTTGTATGTTTTGTGGATTTCCAGCATCAGTTTGAGGAGGATTCTATGGAGAACACCTTATTACGTAGGCAAGTGGAGATATATCAAGGCCACGAACAGTGGCGTAGAGTGAGTGGTGAGGCATCTAGTTCTAGGAATATCATAGTACCCAAAAGTGATAGTGATGATGATGTGTAATTAGTATTATTGTATATGATGTAGGGGATTTTCCCCCTAGTGATGATTGTATTCGCTATATATGTATAAAAACATGTTTTTGATATATGTTGATTTTGTGTTCTTGTATATAGATGTCACAATATGATTGATGATGTATGGTTTGATGTTTATTATCATATTGTATGTAATATGTTATATATTGTTCATTTTTTATGGATGGTAATGAAAATGTGTAATGGGAATGATCATAGATAACAACTATAATGTGATTAGTGAATGAAATGAAATGTAAATCGTAACATGTAATGAGTGTAATGTCGATAATAATATAAATGTAAAAATGTAGGATTGTGAAAACTAATGTGTTGTAATGAATAATAATGTGATGTAATCATAAAGTGTTAGTATGATGAAACAAAAAAGGGGTAATATTAACAATTCCCCCCAGCGTGTAGATGGATAGGCTCTTATAGTCACAAAATCACGTACTTACTATTACATTTATACTGCCAAGTATGTTATTTTATATATGGATTTTGTGTAAGAAAAGTATTCACTAATGACATCTCCCCTAGTCATGTCATCAATCAGTTAGTCCTCATCATCATTTGTCTTTCTCACTCATTAGTTATTTACATAGTTTTTTTCATCTCTTAGGGAGTCCCGGCTGTCGTTATTTAGTCATTTTTCATCTCTAGTCTCTAACTAGTGCACCTAGAAAGGTACTGGGCTGCTCATTGGTGCCCTGGCCCTCTTTTTAGGAACCCTAGTCCAAGTTTTACTTTATTCTAATTTAGAGTTTCGAGGTTGGTCATTATGGTTTTTTGTCTCATTCCCCTATGTACTAGTTGACATGTCAGGTCATTAGTAAAGAAATTTGAACAAGAGATCCCTATATAAACCTAAAATACTCACTATTCTAAGGGAATACTATCTACTATCAAGAGCTAGCCATCTACTAAGGTAAAGGACTACATTTGGGAATCATTTACATCTACATTACACAAGCATAGGGGAAAAGGGTTTTATTCATTCTATTCCATCCACCATTTACATTTTACATCTAGTTATTTCCCCCTACTTTTGGTTCATTGATGTTAGGGAACCCTAGGAACACAATTGCACACACAAGAACATTGAACTACATTGGGTCTAGAATGTAGTACAATGCTTATTTGTAAGTCCACCATTGTTGTAGCTAAGGTTAGTCTCACCCATTCATTTGCATCTTTATTTTTTTATGAATTTGATGCTTTATATGGGGTTTTGTAGGTCTATCTTCATCATTAGCTTGCAGGGACATAAGCGAAGCTACTGTGAAAACTACATGATAAAGAATAAGATATTATGAAGACGTAGTGACACTATCAGTTTCAAATCCTGAGCTTTTTTGTAGACTAGAGCACCTAGACTATAGACCAGGGTACCCACAGGTGCCCCAATCCTCTCCTAGGTGCCCCAGTCCATTATGATCTTCAGTTTTGTAACTTCCTAAGTTGCACCTTCATATTCATCCTTTTCCACACATCATCATGTTGAATTCGAACACACAACGAGGTAAGTCATCTTCATTTTAGTACCTTATCACTCCCATTTACATTATTTAATTTTACTTAAATATCAAAATAAAATATTTAGAGTCAATAACTCAAATTATACCATTTATTACATTTTTGTACCTACTTAGATTAACTTAGAATATAGCTATTAGTTTAGTTAATTTTAGTTAATCATTTTTTTGAACTTGGCATCTTTCACGTTTAGGATCCTCATTTTTCCTATATCATGGGTCAATTTTATTTATCTAATTTACTTAGGAGATACCCTTATTGTTAGGATGCTTTGAAAAAATTCTTAGACACTAAGTATTATGATGACAATATGCCACCACATGAACTAAGTCCTATGCTCCCTTTTATATTTAACAACCCAAGTGAGTCTCCATCTACTCAATCCCAATTGTACTCGAGTCAATCCTTACATACATTATTTCAAGATAAATTTGCAGCCATGGAATCCAAAATCACATCTCTTAGATCTAAAATTCAACAACTTATGGATGCTTCTCAATCACATGTTTGTGTGCCTTATCCATCTTATATGCACTCTATGTCTAATACATGTAATATGATTGAACCTCAAGATACACCATTGCCTAAACCTCTCATGTTTGATCACAATACCATGACATGTGAAATTTTTCCTCGCCTCCTTAATCATCAGTTGATCACTCTACCACATATGCAACACTATTCTCCTTATTGGTTAGCAAAATATCAAGGTCATTCATACTGCAATTATCATCAAATTAATGGACATAATGACAATGATTTCCATACTTTTCATCGCATAATCCAAAGTATTAAGCATTAAGGTCTTATTTCATTTAATGGAAAACATCTTATTACAAAGGTTACACCCACATGGGCTCCCAAGGCTACTCCTTCAGTTAGTCATGATCCACCTAAGAAATCACCTACGGTATCCCCAAGTCATCAAAGTCAGCCACCTATCCAAATTAGTTTAGAAACTACTCCTACTAAGTCATCTACTGCATTACCAAGTAAACGTAAGTAGTCTCCCTTGATACTCAATGCAACTTGGCCTCCTCTCAAATCTAAGATTCAACCAATTAATTTTGTCCCAACAACTAATCCTCCTACTAGTGATCATGAAATATTTTCAACTTCATGACCATCGCATAGTTCTCCTATTGACTTTATCCAATCTAGTTCCACCACATGAAAACTTGGTCTTTGGTAGGTGACTCCTATTACTCTACCATCCTAATGACACACTCATATTATTATGGTTCTTATATGACTGTTGAGGGGTATTTTACCATAAAGAACCTCATTTCATCTTACATTACCATATTCCTCCATTACATCACCACCTATACATACACACATCCATAATACTTTAACGCTCCTTACACATCATCAATAAAAAAAATCTATAATGCTTCATCACCCTCATACATCATTTATCACATATTACATACGTTATCATACACTTGGGGGTCATGAAACTCCACCTTCAACCCCACCTTGTCTTGGCATAGCTACATCTATCATTACTACATTTGCATCTATTGATTAGGCATCCTCATCATACATTCTAGCGGCATTACCCGATGCCAAAATATTGTGCTTTAGTTCACACTTTACTATTGAGGGATTACTACACATAAATCCTACACACTGCACAATATTTACTTTGCACTACATCTATTCACACATTGTGCATCTTCCATCATACATCATACTATTTATTATACATATCACACATTTCTCACTGTTAGGTTGTATACACATATTGCCTTGTATTTTACACATAACATCTCTACATTGCATCTAGTGACATATGACTTCCATCATACACTGCACATCTTCACATCATGCATTTTCTCCATATTTTACTATCCTCCATAATATACGAGTCTAGCATCATTTCATTATACATATTACATCACTACTCTACCTATACGTGTTACATCGTGTACTACACATTACACTTTATGCATTCTACACATATCTCATTGTGTGTTATCCATTACATTTTACATACCTTACATTGCATTTTACGAACCACACATCCTACATCATACTAGTCTTCCTTATACACACTTGCATCTAGTATTACATATTACTTCTCATACATATCACATAATGCACCCTTCACACTATTAGTCTATCTATGCATTTTCACATTGCATATCACACATCCTACACATCACATGGTCATTTTTCATCATCACATATATTACATTTTCTTCTACGTGCTCCACTCACCACCCTATGATGCACTTTAGTTCCTCGATGCATACTTGACTACCAAGGGTTTAAAAATCAAATAGACCTTACACTCATTTGACCTTTCATCATGTGACAGTTCTAGCTTAATGACATACACTTTAGGCTAAATCATCACCTATTATATCATTTTGTAGTGTTATACACCTTAGGTTACATCACCACTCCTTCTTCTCATCTGGTAGTGATATATGATTAGGGATAAATCATCACTCCTCCATTCATATTATAGTGATATACGCTTAGGCTAAATCATCACTTATATGTTCATCTAGTCGTGATATATGCTTCATCTATAGGGTTCATGCACTCACCATTTCTAGGTCACATATTATCACTACACCTACACATTCACCATAGCGCGTTATACATAACAAACATTAATAGACCTTTTCCCGATGATGCACTCTCGTTTATGGTTCCTTATTGACTATTGAGGGGAAAAACAAAATGAACCTCGTTGAATACACTTCTATCCACTCAGGGGGCATGAGGATCCTATCACTCCATCTTACATTCCATTCCATCCATCCACAACATACTATATCTTATGGTTATTTTTACTCTTTCTTATTCATGATCACTTTATTATACATGCTAGTTAGTCTACTTGTATGTCATTTATCCATATCATCCACACATGTGCATTCATGCCATTTTCTAGTTGTGATCATAGATACAGGTATCTTATATGCAACATGGATGCTCACCTTATACCATTCCTACATTGGTCACTGGGGGCATCCACATTCATCTCTCATAGGTGATATTGTTTCATTTCATACTTAGCACTTTACATTCCTTGGTTATACATGCTTTTGACATACTAGTATATTTCTAACTTGCTAACAGGCACTTCATGTGCAACATTTGTTATGTAAGGATATTGGATTCCATACTTGTTTGTTACATTGTCTGCTATTGGTTACTATTGTTTATGGGCCTTGCCCTTCATTTGGTGTGCACACTTGTTTGTTTTTTTGCGGTCATGATGGTTGTGCATATCTTGCGACATCGTGAGTGATGTACCATGTTTGCAACCCACTTCATGTGGCTTAATTTTTCTTCTTTTGTGTTTACATTACTACTTTGTTTGTGTAGCTTACACATTTTTTTCCATTATGCTTGTATGTTTACACTTGTCTTTGGCTAGCCTTTTTGTTTGTGTGTGCCTCGATTTTTAACAAGCACTTTTCAGGATTATAATGTACATGTGGTTGGTCCTATTTTGGGGCCACATTATCCTATAAATGAATTCACATGCTCTCCCAAAGAGGGGAGCATCATTTATGCATTTTTACATACTAACACAGATTCTATACCAGTTCGTTTTTCATTTTTCCATCCATGACACAATGGGTTATATAGCGAGTGGGTTTAGACCAGTCTATAGAACTCTAATACACAATGACTTTTATAGGACAAGTTATCCTTAGCATTCTAGGGAAGCCAGTTACAGGATTGGAGGATACAATGGACTGTTCCTCCCTACACTAATTTAGTCCAATGATGCATGAGATCACCCAAAAAACTAGGACAGTATAGAGATCTCTTCATACATTCTCAGGGAAATAGTTACAGGTTGGAAGACTCAAAGAATTTCCTCCTTACACTTCTTCAGACACTATGGCATGAGATCACCTTAAAAAATCACACTTCACTAACAGTTACAGTATATCCTTTCTACACCCTTTCTCTCAACATGTATCAGGAGCACATGTTCCATTTACATTTTCCATTTGCATTTTCATATTTTACATTCACACGCTTTCATATACATGCATATTTTACATTATGTTCTTACACATACATACATACATATATACATATTTGACTACTTGATCATTCTTTATCCTTACAAGTATGACCGTATGGGAAGTAAGCAGTCAAATAACAACAACAAAAACAATCAACATCATACACAACATAATAACATGTAGGTACATCACACACATTGGAATACTACACCATGTGATTCTACCCTACGTTCACTCTCATCACTTTTTAGCACTTTTGCATCTTTAGGCTCCACACTGCAAATATCTACTTTGTCATTCCACACTGGGGTCTAGTCCCTCAACACATTTTATACATAACTCTATATGGATATCAGGTATACATCTTTATCTACTTTATGTTAGGCAAGAATTCCGCTTCACCAATCATAGAGTGGGGGAAACTACTGTAGACACTAGAATCAGTAACAATTTGAGGTAATTATTTAGTCCCGATTTCATACTAACTATGCCATATGGTTCTCAAGGTGAGAGAGAGAGATTACTAGAGAGAGACCCAGAGTCTTTGAAAGCCATGCTTGAACTTTACTTTCTAAGTCGTAAAAGGTTCTGATCTTGCAACCACAATTTCCCAATCTGTGACTGTCACTACTAGTGAGTCTTTCCTATTTCTGACTGAAGAAGCGAGAGTGCCCTGACCCCCTCTGGGGTGACACTTGATCCTCAAAGATTGCACTTTACTCATCACCTTTTGGGCACTTTCTCGAAATGTTTGAGATGAGCTAGCATTTTTGGTGAAAGCCTTTTAAGGGTTAATGCTACAAACATTAGATCAAGAGAACCATATAAATATAGAGTTATAAGACCATAGCTGATTTGCACCAAGAACTAAGCACTAGTATCTCCACATACAGGTTACATCCATCAAAAGGCTTCTATTACTCCATTTGCATCCATCTAGCTCCATAAATGAAGGTTTGAAAACATCATGGTTGCATATGCTTCAAACTTCATGACAGAGGGGTTCCATTACAGTTCTATTCCATGTCCATCCATTTACTTACATTATACATTTCTACATTATTACTCGCTTAACTCACAAATTGAGGAAAGAGAAGAGGGAAAAGAGAAGGGATACAACTTTTATGGAATTCAACCACCAACAATCTACATTAAAATATTCTACAAATCACATGGGCACCTTACAAAGCCATCATTCAGTCTATTTCATCCTGCAGAAGGAAATCCGAACCATTCATATCATCTTTCTAGTGGTTGAGCTACCTGATTTAATCGTTTGTGTGCCTAGAACAGTCTTCTTCTACCTCCAAAATCCATGTTTTCTATTTTTACCCACCAAAATCCACCAAAAGAAGATTTTGATGATGTCAAATTGAAGGGCACGATGAGAGCTAGTGACGCCTCAACGAATATAAAATTTTTCTAATTTGGAGCTCGAGGTCAAAAGATATGGCCATTTAAATATTTTTCCTCCCAGGAGGCACAAAAAACTAGCACGTGGTAGCCTTTAATTAGTTTAGGGATTAGCCTCTACTGTGTGATGGTTTCCTTTTTCCTGTTCATTGATCTCCCACTGGTTTGTAATATCACAGTTTACTTCCTTGCTCGCCATTTTTCTTTTTTCTTTTCCTTTTCCAGGTTTCCTTTATGGAAAAATGGGCCAATAAAACTCTGCAACATTCCTTCGGGGTGTTAAACTATCCTCATACCTTTCTCAATCTCAATGACACATGTACCAATGAGAAAAAACCATTCCTATGACATTTTAGACCTTGTCAAACCCCCCTAAAACGTGAGCCAATAACAAACAACCACGTTTCTTCACAATTTGCCCCTCGATTTGACGATTGACAAAATTTGTGAGCCAATAGAGAGGGATCCATTACATTTGCATGTAAGAGTCCTTTTTATCTCTAACCTCTGACATCTGTGAAACATCAACCAATGAGGAAGCTCCATGCCAGATGTGATGTCAGACCTTTCATTGATGTCCTTCTGATAGTTGTGAAATATTTATCTAATGAGAAGGCTCTACATGACCTCGTGCTGTCATATTTTCCTTAAGCCTTCATGTTTTTCAGGCTTTGAAGGGGGAACCAATTAAATGGTACCGCGTAGCTCTTCACATCATATTTTTTAAGCTAGGGGGACTTAGAAAAATTTTGGCTTGATAAGTTAACTATGATCTCATTTGGACCGCTGATATTTTGTCTAATTGATGTTTTTGTCGACCATTGATTTTGATGGGAATTGGAACATCAGTTGGCTTCTATAACCAACCCTCCAATATTTTTAAACTATGCTCCCATGGGTTTTTGAATACCAGTGACCAGTGCATTTGGGAGGTGCAATTTGACTGTCATTTGACCATTAAAGACCTATAAACATGGCTAACTCCATTTTTTTAAGTTGTTGAAGACAAAATAACCTTGGGGGGTAATTTTGGATAATAGTTTGGTGACCTTTTCGGGTAATCCTCCTGCTAGATTAGATGAGTAGCCTTATGCATCCATTAGGCATGGGGTCAAGCCCAAAAACTTAAAAACCAATATGTAACATTGAAATTTCTTACCCTGGGGCCGTGAAGTAGGAAATGAACTTAGGAAGGTTTATAAGCTTAAAGTTGATCTGTGGAGCTCAAAATGAAGCTTTGAAAAAGCTCCAACTATCTGATTTCACCATTAAACTACTCAATCTTGAGGTGAAGGTAGAAGTGACCATCTCATTATAATAATTTCTAAATTTGATTTTTTGAGAGTGGAAAATTGTAAGAACTCGAGACTTCACTCTGTTTACTCTTCTTTTGATCTACTAAGACAAAGAAAAGCATCTGAATTTTCCTCAAATCTGATTTTTTGTGAAATTTTGGAGAAAAAATAAATTAAATCCTTGACAATTAATGAAACATTGCAGAGTTAGGGGGATCACTATGCTAGATAGAGTGGAAATTAAGGCTATGCATTGCAATTTGCACTATCCAAAAAATAAGTAGTGAATTTGACTAAGGAATGAGGCACCATGAGCTCTTGGGTGGAAATGATGGTTTGTGGCAGAAATGGTTTATCATTTGAGCTTTCCCAATAGCCTGATTTAGTAGCTAACAGGATTCCTAAACTGAAATGTGACATGATACAACACATACACCGAAATATGTAAAAGGGCTATCGGTATTACATGGACATACATGCTCCAAGTGAAAACATGCAGTTAGTGGATCGGGCTCAAGTAATAGTCAGATGGGTATCTCATGTATGGTTATCCTAGGTCACAAACACTACGGTAACCAAAATAAGGGAAAGCTAAAAAAATATGCAGTTAGTGATACAGAAATAGCTTCCCACTACAAAGTTTGGCCATGTAGATCATAAGTTGACAATCGAACATTACCATTAACTAATGTTAGTGTAACGAGTTGGGTTGAACCCTTAGGATCCAAATTTCTTTAGACTAGTATTAAGAAAAAAATGGAGGAAATACCTCTAGGGAGCTAGTTCTCATAAATTTAGGGGAGCCTGTGCGAGGTAGTGAGTTCTTGATATTTGGTTTCTAGTTGAAGATATCCTCATGATCTAAAATGTTTTGCATGATGTATACAACTCTCCTTATTAGCTCTAAATTGATCTATAGATTTTTATTGGACATGAGCCTTGAGGGACTCCATTGATGCTAAAAAGATCACTTTGATTGATTTATATCCCATATCCTTTGAAACTCATGACTCATGAATGGGGTCTGTGCAGCAATTGATTGGAATGAATATATTCAACTTGCAAGGATGATTGAATGTTTCTCTGATTTTACATATAATATTTTTCTTGTCCAAATACTCGATTTCCATGATGAAATTTTACCTTGTTGAACATCATGAATTCCTCCTCCTTGATTTTAAGGTTCATCAACAAATCAGATTCCTAAGATTTTTGATAGAATAAAATATAGCTCTCAATGATTATCTTCTTACACTGAGAATTTGATACCATAATGATTGAAATCTTCCTCTAAGTGCACTTCACTCTTGGCCATGGGACTTGGAGAAATTGTTAACACATCCTAACAATAGTAAACTAATTCAACATATTGGTGCTAGATCAAATAACATAGTGAAAAGTAGTACCTTCCAGGTCATGGGAGAATATCTCCTTTCAAGTTTCAAAGAGACTGATGACATCATTTTTTAACTATATGCTCTTTTGTTTTTATAAAAATTATCCATGTCAAGTCTTGCTCTTGATGGAAAATCTGATCTTGTAGGAGGCTTAGTCATTAGGATGTTTTTGATATTCATATTGAACTTTGAAGGATGACTCAATGCAGGAATCCTTATTTCTAGTTATTTCCTAATCCTCTTCAGGGAGTTCTCCTCTCCTTAACCGATTTTCTATTTTTTTTTCTCCAAAAATGGGTTTCGGACTATAATAGGAAGGGTGGGTTTGGATTAAACTAGATTTTGTGATGTTTGAGGTTAAGGGAGTGGAAAAACATCTTGTTTCTTTGGAGGGGATGGTTTCTTAGAAGGGAAAAGGTTAGAAAAATTGAGATGAGATGGAAGAGTGGAAGATGGTAAAGTGGAATCCATATTGGGGGAAGTAGGTGAGAAGGTTGTAAATTGAATCTCATGATGAGATGGTGTTGTTTGGGGAATATGGAGAGGGTTATGGGATGGAAATGTAGGTATCTCCCATTGACAGGATGGACCAACATTGGATTTATAATCCTCTATCTTTGAGACCCATATTTGAAGTTGAGGTGGCATCTCGACTACAAAACCAAGATTATTTTATGGGATATAGTGCATTGGCATGGGACCAACCCATGGACAGGGTGCTATGAATCCAATCGTGAATGCTTTGAGTTGATAAATGGCCCTTTTTTGCACTATAGTTTCCTCCATCTTTCAAATCTCTAACTACAAATCAACATCACCAGGTGTGAGATAGCCTCCAAAATTTACATAACCCTACTCTTCAATAGTTCCATAGTCTGGTGGATGACCAAAATGATCTACATATTGCTCATATGGGTATGCATATTGCTGATATTCCTTGTAGTATGGATCTGGAGGTGTTTGATAGTAACTTGAGAATATATGTTGCAAGTGTGGAGGTTTTTCTAAATAGCACTACTACTACAAGTGTGAATTCCATGATGGGAATGAAATCATGATTACAAAACTTCATGGAATGGAATAAAATGGAGAGACATGGAAAGAAAGATGAATGAAAATGGATGGAAGAAAGGCCTACAATTTAGATAAAATGGGTTGTTTGATTAGTGGAGTTGCTAGTTGTACTTAAACATGCCTCCAAAGGCTGATAGTTCACCAAGAGCACAAAAAACTTGATGAAATTAAGATGTAAATCTCTTCACTCTGGTCCCACTAGGCATGTCAACACTGTTATCACAAAAAAGTAGCACCCTAAGATTTAGCAATGTAGATATTTACTTTTTGCTAACGTGGGGTTATCCCTCAATCTGTGGGACTTGCAGGATTGAGATAACCCTCTAGAAAAGGTCAGATTCTTCTTCCTAATCTAATTCTAAAATAATCCTACTCCTATACAGGAAAATTTAGCTAACTAATCCTAAAATAACCATACAAAGGGACCAGGGAGAGAGAGAAGGTTAGAAAGATGCATGAAAGGAAAATCCTAAGCTAAAAGGTGGTGATAGCACTAGAAAAGGGATGAGAGACACTCTAGTGAGGGAGAAAGAGAAATAAATGAATAAGGGGGAGGCCAGACATAAGTGACACAAACCCAAAGCTTCATTTTTCATCTATTATCACATGAAATGTAACAAAAATGAACTAACAAGGAGAAAGACATGCATAAAAATGCAATAACTAAAAGAGAGGCAAGGTTGCAGCTAAAATGAGAAAGGACAAACAAATGTGTCACAAAACTATCTTTATTGCAATAAAAGTATACACAAACCATTACAGTTATAGAGAAAGGCACAAGAACACATTGCTAAGCTCAAAATGAAGGTTTGATGGCTCCCAGATGCTTTGGAAAAAAATTAACAGAGTTCCATTGCATTTTTTAAATGTCCATCCTTTCAAAATGGAATATTTTTACAATATATAACTTGAATGAAAGAGAACGAGGAAAGAGAAGAGGGAAAAGAGAAGGGGCGTGAATTTTCAACCACCAAAAATATACATTAAAATCCTCTACAAAGCACATGGGCACCTTACAGAGCCATCATTATGTCTATTTCATCTTGAAGAAACAAATGAATCCATGATTCATCAATTTTGGTGGTTGAGCTACTTGATTTAATTGTTTACATGCCCAAACAGTCTTCTTCTACCTCTAAAATATGTTTTCCATTTTAACCCACCAAAATCCACCAAAATAATATTTTTATGATGTCAAATTGAAGGGCTCGATGAGAGATATCCAACAATATAAATTTTCCTAATTTGGAGCTTGGGGTCAAAAGATATGGCCATTTAAATATTTTTTCTGTCGGAGGCACATAAAAATGACACGTGGCAGCCTTTAATTGGTTCGGGGATCAGCCTCTACCAACATGTACTTGTTTCACATTTTTACAAGTGACGGTCTCCCACTTGTTCACAATATCAGGCTTTACTTCCCTACTCGCCATATATCTTTGTTCTTATCCTTTCCAAGATCCCTTTATGAAAAAATGGGCCAATAAAACTTTTCCATGTTCCTTCAGGATGTCAGACCATCCTCAGACCTTTTTTAGTCTTTGCAACATGTGGACCAATGAGAAAAAAACATGCCTCTCATATTTTATACCTTATTAGACCCCCGAGAAACATGAGCCAATAAGAAATAACCATGTTTCTTCTCAATTTTTCCCTCAACTGACCATTGCAAAATGTGAGCCAATAGAAAGGCTCCACACACTTCACATGTCAATCCTTTTGATCTCCAATCTCTAACATCTGCAAATCATTGGCCAATGAGGAATCTCCACACGTTGATGTATTGTTAGACCTTTCTTTAATTTCCTTTTGATAGTTGTAAAATATTTAGCCAATGAGAAGGCTCTACGTGACCTCAGGATGTCACATTTTCCTTAAACCTTCATGTTTTTTAGGCTACAAAGGGAAAACCAATGAAATGGCACCAAGTATCTCTTCATGTCACAAATTCTAAGTCCGGGTGATTTAGAAACTTTTTGGATTTTAAGCTGGTTGTCAGCTGTCTCATGGGCGTAAACTGCTGAGCTTCTGCCATGTGTCCCCACTGAAGTTGACAATGATTTTTATGGGTATTTAAACGTCAGTTATATTTTATAACCAACCCGCCAATGTTTTTAAAATACACTCCCATGGTTGTTTGAATACCAATGGCCACTACATTTGGGAAGTGTAATTTGAAGACTATTTGACCATCACAGACCTATAAAAATGGTTAAGCTCATTTTTTACAATTGTTAAAGCCAAAACAAGCATGAGGGGTAATTTTTGATAACATGTACATCACACACCGTAATATCTACACACACGTTCTGCCCTAGGTTCACTCTCATCAATTTTTCTTTGTGCATTTTTCATATTTATTTTCCACACTCCTCCATATTTTTTTCCTTCCACGCTCTTTCTAGTCCTTCGGCACATTTCTACTACACTCTTCATGGATGTTAGGTATGCATCTCCATCTACTTTATGTTACTAAGATTTCCACTCGCCAACATTAATTGGGGTAAAATTTAATCACAAAATCATATTATTTAGACATTATTTATCTCAATATCATACTACTATTTAGAAGCTTCTTGAGTGAAGAAAGTACTAATTAACCCTCATCTTTTGGCCATCTTGTTCTATTTTATTTCATCATTTACCAGCCTCTTGCACCCATGTGCCCAGTCATCTTATTTCATCTTCCGTCATTTTAGCCTTGACTGGGGTGCCCAAATTAATATTGGGGTGCCCATGGGTGACTTGGTCCCACCACAGCCACCCCGGTCCTTTTTGCACTTTCCCACCACTTTTTGGGATCTTTTTAGATATTTGAGGTCTTTATCTTTCTTGTGGTCAGCCTTTTCAGGGTTAATTAAAAAATTATACCAAGAGAACCCTATAAATATAAAGTTATGAGACCATAATGAGTGACCTAGCATCACTTAATAGTATCACTCACCTAGAGTTGTATCCATCTATTGCATTGGAGATCACTTACATCCACATAGCTCCATCATCAAGGCATAAGGCTAGGAAATTTACATCACACTTCATAGGGGGGATTATATTATATTTCATGCACACATAGTATTTACATTTTCTACATTTAGTTATTGCTCGCTACTTCAAAGATTATGACTTTCACAAGAGCATCTAGGGAAAATTATACACTCACTCACCAGAAATACATTTGGGTCTAAAATGTAGTGAAATGCTTAGTTAGTAAGCCCATTGTTGTGGAAGTTGAGGTCGTTCTGACCCATTCATTTTCATATTTGTTTTTTAGGGTTATGATACTTATTTTGGTCTTTTGTAGGTCTTTACATCATCTTGGATTATTGGCGACACTCAGTGCAGGATAGTGAATCAGATGTGATAGAAAACAAGGGTTTCAAAACATCTTCCAAATCAGTGAAGATCAATTTCAGAGATTTTTCACAGACCAGGGCACCCAGGTTATAGAATAGAGTGTGCACAGGTACCCCAGTCCCTTCTCAGGCCCTCTAGTATAGGGAATCAGTCCAGATCCATCCTTTTTGAATATCCTACACAGTCATTCTTACTTCCTAATTTTCATGTCACCTATATGACATAGTCCTGTGAGTATCTGTTATTCAGTTGAGTTCTTTCCTCTTCTCTCTTACATATTATGGTTAGCATTTCCTTTTTCATAGTTTTTTATGTCATCTTTACATTTATTTACAACATTTATATACTTTATTTAGATTTTTTCATATCTTACATTTATTATCCCTGGACTACTTATAATTAGTTAATTTTAGTTTATCAGGAGGTATGTTTTTTTAAAGAAAAACCAAAAGTTGAGGAAAGCCACATGTGCATAACTACATCCAATCTCAAGTGCATGATAAGTTGATAAAAATACTTCTTTGGGATACTTCAAGAGTTAGAAGGTATGTGTTATGATCTATCCATGAGATTTGAATATATGCTATTGATAGGTGGCTGAGTTTATAGGGTATCTTTAGATGTATCTTTCAAGTTCATCAAATTCTTGAAGTTGTGTCTTAGTTTTCATCTAACAAATAATAGTCAAAAGGTGAAGTGTATCTGATATGATCAATTTAGGGATCAAAAATTTTGATATCACTATAATTGGGTATGATTTTCTCATCATGATGTTAGGATTAAGTTCAAGAAGTGTTAGTTTAATAAGTGTGTAGGCTCTATCAAGATGGTCCTAAGCATATAATTCTATGGTGTGGTATCATGATTGAATTTCAAGTTGTTATTCATGAGAAATCAGAATAAGATATCACGGTCAAATAGGGTAGACTCATTGGCATAGAAAAATGTGCTGAGAATTCTTATCAAATAGTGAAAATTTTAGTGGATCAACCAAGAAAAATAATGTTCCTTCAATTAGAGGTTGGTGTATGTCTGTGACACCCTTAAAAGTCAGCATTACCTTGTTTTATGAAGTTTTTTCAATAAGTTTCACATGTTACTATTATAGTCAAAGTGTTCAAATAAGAGTCATGGTTATGAAGACTCCTGATAATATTGTGTTTTGGTTTGAGCCTAATGTTATGAGGTCTGTAAAGGATGAATTTTTTTCATCATGATCTTTAAGGTTATATTCTTGGTCTATCATGTGTAATTCATCATAGTTAATTTTTAAGTATGTCTATGCATTTAGTCACTACCTCAAGGTCAAAAGAAAAGTCTATAGTTTTTCTTGAAGGAATCTAAAAGGATGCAAATGAATCTCTGAGGTATAAGTAGTATGTTTCAGTAGTTAGGCATGTACGCATAATTATGGTGTGTATATTAGATTGGTCCATTAAGAAAGGAAAGGTAAGGTTAAGAGGTTAAGTCATCAAAGATATGTCATGAGTTGGGTATTATTAGAATGATTGTATGTTGAAAAATTACATTGGTCCATTAAGAAAGGAAAGGTAAGGTTAAGAGGTTAAGTCATCAAAGATATGTCATGAGTTGGGTATTATTAGAATGATTGTATGTTGAAAAATTACAAGTATTGTGACTCAATTATTAATCCAAGAGTGATTATTATTAAGTATGGTCTTTTAATTGATCTCTATTTGACTCAAAATGGAATTTTTAAGGATATTATATAGTATGCTTAAGTCACTTGAAGTATTATCCCATATGATGATCAAACTAAGTTTTATCTAAGAAGATATAATGATGTGTTTGGTGGTTTGGGTATGGTTCTTATATGATACAATGGTACTTAAAGGGTTAAGTACATTAGAGAATGCATATGACAAAGGTTCAGTTGTTGAAAAATTTCATTCAAGATGCTTTGTAAAGATTGATAGATTTCTTTGAAGTTTTCAAGTATGAGTTAATTTTTCTAAAGATGAATCCAAGAAATGTGTGACATTTGTTTGAATGAAAAATAAGGTGTATGTAATTTTAATGAGAGACCAAATGATCCAAGGTACCCAAGACTATGCAAAGACCATTATAAAAATAAGAAGTACATTGACTTCATATTTCATGACAAGATGAACGTGATATTCAATCAAGTGTATATGATGGTTAGAAGGACTAGAATCATGTACAATGTCTGTGGAGGCATTCCAGGAAGAGGGAATCATATGGTCAGGTATTATATTCTCAAGGTATGACTTCCTATAGATTAGAGATTGATTCATGAGTTGAGAGGAATATTGTGTAATCTTGTTATATGAAGGCTATAAAAATACTTCTCAAGTCATGAAAAGGTGATGTTCTCAGTTAATAAACATGATTAAAATATGTATAGGGATGCTTGATGTATCTCAGATTAGAGTATTGGAGGATACGTTGAATTGTAACATTGTGTATGCCTAGTTTGAGGAGTTTAAGCTTGATGGAGGTCTAAAAATACATCTAAATCAAGGTATGTATTTATTTTTTTACTATTAAGGGCTTACATAAGGGTCAGGTGGTTGATAGTCATGTGATAAGGGATTTAGGACTATTTGAAAATGGGAGTAAATGGTTTTCATGGAAGAATAGTAATCCAAGAAAGGAGATAGACATAGTATGTGTTAAGGTTGCAGGATTGTGCATTGTGAGTTTTATGAAGATATGAAGACCTTATTGGGTCTATTTTTTAGAATATTCATGAAGATTTATCTAATAATGCATTCAATAAAAGATATAATTGAGTAATGTATGCAAATTTTCAGAATGCATTTGAGGTGTTTGTCCTAAACATACCAAGGTATGTAAAAATAGTCATTCTAGTGTCTAAGATTCTGATTTTTCTTCTATTATGGCTTGAAATAACGCATATCAATATGAGAATAATGTGAAATCTATAAAGCAACAAGAAAATTGTCTTGAGTGTGTTTTCATAGTGCATAAAAATTTATGCTAGGGTCAAATTCAGAAGTTGTCAAGTGGTGTAAAGGTGTATTAAATACTTATGGATGAATTAATATTTGTATAATGCATGTATAAGGTATTTTTATAGTGTGTAAAGATGTGTGAGTAATAATTACTACTCAGGGTTGATAACAAGATTACAAATTTGATGAAGGTTAAGGTTTTTAATCTTAATTAAGGTGATATGAAGACTATTCAAAGGAGAATACAAAATTTCATTAATGAAGGAAAGGTTTTTCCTCTATGTTGACTCTAGATTGATATTCTCCAAGTGAGGTGTGAATTTTGATGTTCACTATCAAATATTACTATCTAAGTCTTTGTGTTTTTAATTTGTTCTCCAAGGTCTATAGGTTTGAGATCCACAAGTTTAAATCGAAGCATCCACTTAATCAGTGATTGCAAGGTCATTATTCATGATTGAATACTTAGTTTTCTCAAAACCTATGCATACTCCTAGCGGGATTCAGAGTCCTTTGCATTCTGGAAGGCATTCAAATTGTATTTCAATAGGAATTATTAGGATGGTGGAAGTCTAAATGTTATGGTGTTTATTTCAGTTGTTAGGTCTATGTTATGAAAAGGATAAGATGATTTCAGTATGTACACATACAGAGCTTGTGAAGGTGCCCCAACCCTAGGTATGACTCTAAGTCTCATTATTTTAAGATGGTGTAGTGTTGCAAGATCATGAAGTAGGTGTACAATTATAAGAAGTTCCTTAGAGGAAAGGGGAGCTATTAATGGTTCTAAAGTAAGTGGACAAGGTGCTATAAAGTGTTGTCAAATTGTAAGGAAGGAAAACATTGATGTGAAGATTTTTATAAGCATGTACATGTATGATTATATGTTATAATGATGAAATATAGTTTTGTGTAGGTCCGTTAAAGAAAAATGAGTCATTTTTTACCTTTGTTCAAGTTTTTTAGGTATCAAAAGGAGTATCTAAGAAATTTAAATGGTTTTATTGCTAGTAATAATATAGGGGGTCTTGTCAAAGCTCTAATATTTGATAAGGTTTGAAATAGGGTAGTATAAAATAAAATTTTGATTCATGAATAAAGTGATTTATTATGACTCTCTTCATGAAATATGAACAAGGTATGAGCTCAAATTTTTTATTTTTAGTTAATGAAGGGTGATACAAAACTAGGGGGAGCTATAAGGAAGTGTGTCATGTTTTGTATAGGATTTCATTGTTGGAAAAAAAAATTCTAAATTTCTCTAAAGATGTGGTTTAGGGAAAATGGTCCTAAAGGTGGTTTTGAAATCATTAGAGGTAGATTTGATGATTTATTACATGGTATAGTCATAGATGGTGATGGATGATAGATATGAAGACGAAATATGAGGACATCAGTTTAAGGGTAGCTATGTGAAAACTCATATTTAGGTCCAAGGATCATTATATGTTGTTGTTAAAGATGAAGAAGAGAAAGTAAATTCAAAGGGGGAGTCATATAAGACAGTAAGTAATTATTTTCATTATGTCTTGTTGTGTGTTTTCATTTTCCATGTCTAGTCATCATTATAGCCTTTATCATAGATGTCAAATGAGGAGAGAAGCATCATAAACATGGAAATGAGTTCATGAAGAAGTGTTTTGTCTTAGGGTTGTCATCAATGTTTCTAATGGTGGTTTTCATTAATGAAAAAGGGGGATATTGTTAGCAATTGTGTCTTAGTGTTGTCATTTATGTCAAATAAATTGATGGAAAAGGATTTTATGAGGTTATAAGAGTCTCCATGAGATTTTATTTGAATGTCAAAAATGTAGGCATATTGGTAGTGTCATGTTTAGTGAAGTCCTATGGTGTTATAGAGCATGGTTCAGTGTGCATGGTCATAGTATGAGTCCTCCTAAGTTGACTAAAGGTTATGTTATCCAAAATAAGCCCCTTGCTTATTTTTTGGCTAACTTCCTTCATTCCTCCCTCCCTTGTGCCTCAGTTAAATTTTTTTACTTTTCAAGAACTCAAAATGTTCTAGAAATGGTTTCATTGGATATAGAATCTTATCAGCTTTACAGAATGGTAAAGTTTTCCTCCTGACTCCTTGTATTTTTCAAGTTATGGTCTAGCGGAGTCTAAGAGGGAAATTTTCCCATGAGAGTCCCGCGGCCAATCAAGATGTGCCCGTGGCATAAGAACGGCAGGGGTGGAGGCAACTTAGAAAATTTTCATCAAAAATTTGTGGGGCACACAAATAAATTTTTTAGCCCGAAGGCCCGCCAGCCAATGGGAGGAGGCCATGTGTCCTCATGAGCGTCGAGGTTCAGCTCGGCGGAAGGAAATGGAAAAAAATTCCAAGGATTGGCGCAAGGGGAAATTTGGAAGTGCAGGCCCTAGGAAAAATTAGATGGTACTACGTGCCTCGAAAGCATCAGGTGGTGGCAGAGCATAGGAAAATTTTCCTTTTTTCCAAGCGATGGCAAAAATTGAAACGAACGCCCGACCAAGGAGGCTCGCGACCAATCAAAACATGCCACGTATCTAGGGAGTGGAAAAAAATGTAAAGGCATGCCCGCGGAAGAGAATAACTTGTCAAGCTCAAGCCAATGCAAGGGTGCCACGTGTCCTATTTGGGGAATAGACATAGTCAGAGAAAAATTTGGAAGCGTGCCCTCATGACCAATCAAAACATGCCACGTGTCCCAAGAACGTTAGGGCAGCAGAAACTTTTTGGAAAATTTTCCAAAGATAAAAAAAGGTGTAAAAAGGTCAGGGAAAAGCTCACAACCAATCAAAACTTTCCACATGTCCTTGGAGCTTTGTGTGGTGGAGATTTTTGGTGAAATTTTCCCAAAGTCAAAAAGAGGGAAAATTTCAAATTTTTGGCCCGCGAGTTCAAATTTTCCCTAGTTTTGCCTTAAATCTTCAGAAGGGCATAACTTTGGATCCAGGGCTCAGAATTTCATGTTCTTGGTGGCATTGGAAAGATGGTGAATTTATATACATGATGGAAGGATCAATATTGTGTTTTTGTGGAGTTTGAGGAGAGAAAAAATAGAAAACGTATCTATCATGGAGAAAAGAACAGAACTGACATTTCAACCACCATTTATAATGAAGTATGGCTCACATTCTCTCCCAGCATGGTAAAAAACATCAGAGAATGGTCTGTCAGGGGAACCCATGCTATTTTAATGTAATTTGGTTGGTTTTTCAAGCATCCACTCATGTTTTCCTGTGTTTCTCCTTTCTGAGCAAGAATTTTCATTGTTAAAAGCCAGATTTGGCTCATTTGTAAGGGGTTGGACATTTTTATGTTTTTTTAGGCTCCCTCTTTCACCTAAAAAGTCATTTTGTGGATTATGAGACCTCTTTTAGGACTGTAATATGTTTTTTTACCTCTTTTCTATTGTAATGCACATATTTTTGATATTGGAAATGACAATGCAAGCTCTGTGAATGAGTTCTAAACCTCTGTTTTTGTTGTTTGCTTCATTTCTGATCTTTCATTATAGTTTAGCAGTTTTTGCATGATGTTTTGTTGCATTTTAGTGATCTATGTCAATTTTTAGAAGTAAAATGTCCACCACTCCTTTGGTGTATCACCTTGTTAGTATTAGTTTTATTTCTTTTGCATTCTCTATCTCTGTCCCCTTGGAATTTAGAGTAGGATTTTGAGTTTAAACCTCTGCAATTTTCAAGTCATACATCTGATTAGAGGAGTTGAGGAACCAACCTCTAATTTAGGGATTCTTTTCCCATTTTTTGCAAGTCCCACACTTGGGGAAAAGATTCAATGTTGTGCATTCACATTGGATGTCCAAATATGAAACTAGAAATCTGATAAACATCTAGGGGTGCTGTGAATCCACACTAATAGTTTTGGCACACCCGGTGGGACCTTAGAGGTCTTCATCTTCATTGCAACAAGTTTATGTGCATTTTTTACAAGTTTCATTCTTGAAAAGAGCCTTGATCTACACATCTGGCTGCTCTAAAGAGGAAAAATAAAATGGTCTTCAGTAGTCATAGTCTGAAGATTCATGAGAAGAATCAACACAAGATCAAAATCCAGAGAAGAAGGGTTGTTTGAGTATCTACAACTATCCCCTAGAAGAAGGAATAGAGGAAGGAGGTTTCAAAGGTCTCCATCTCCACCAAACAGAACTCTATCAACTCCTCCACCTTCTAGACCTTTCACTCAATCAACAAGGGTTCTCAATCCAATCAGAATGGCACAACCCAACCCTTATGTCAACTTCACTGGAAAAATCCCACTTTCTCTCAATGCACAAAATCCAGTTCCAGTTGCAACATTGAAGAACATTCCATACTTCATTGGAGAAAATCAGACCAATCCTAGTGATCATGTTAAAGACATTGCTAATTTTTGTGCAATCCGTGAGATTGTTGAGATGTAAATTGCTATCAAATTGCTGGCATCTTCATTCAAAGGGAAAGCATTGCAATGGTTTAGAATCCTTGGGGCTAGTTCAATACAAAATTGGAATCATTTATGTATAGCCCTTCCATGAGTAGTTTGGAGAAAGAGGGGACAACTTGTCTCTTTTGGAACAACTTACAACCATCAAGAGAGCTCCCAATGAGTAGCTGACAGACTTCAACTTCAGATTTCAAAGGACTTGGGATAGAATTCTAGTGGCAGTAAAGCCTAACAGCTGAAGGTGCTTTTCTATACTAGCTCAAAGCTTTAAATTCTAATATTTCTATGTTAATTCAGTCCATGGGAGGTACGACTATACCTGCAGCTTATAACATTGCCATTAGAGCTGAGAATTGCTTAATTCAAGCTGGTAAGCTGGCTCCTAGGCCTCCCATGCCCTTATACCCAAATTTGGAAAATCCAAGCACCAGTCAAGCACCTACTATATCTCCTATTCCCACTCCTAGAAATCAGAACTCAAATGAAACTTCTATTGCATCGTCTAGTGCTTCAAATGAACTTCAAGAAGTCATGAAACAATTGCAAAATTTGGGCAATGAGCTGGTTACACTCAAGAGGCATCAGGCCCAAAGTTTTATACCATCTTATCAACCTCAAGCTCAGCCCAATGGGCAGCCATATCAGCCTAATTGACCACCCCAACCCAGCTGTAAATCAAAATCAAATAAGGCCTCCTACCAATAGACCATTTCAGCCCTATAATCCCAATGCTGTATCTACCTCTAAAGCTTTAGTGCCAGTGCAAAATAATATGGCACAAGAGTATGATTGGTGTTTCCCATTGCAATTAACCTCACAACCAGTCTATGTGCTTCAATGGTGCTTTGAACCAAGCCTTGATGGTGACAACAACTGGCGTAGAGAGTGAAGTGAGCCAGGAAACAAACCAACAACAAGGAACATCCCATCAAAATGCAACTCCAAATGAGACTACATTAGCAAATTGGTAGGCTGAGGATTTTTTTGGTATGAATCAAGTAGTGTCTCAGAGTATAGTAGCTAATATAAGGTCAAAAAAGAGGAATATTGGTGAGGGGCAATCATTGGCTCTAGGTGATCCATAACCTTGCCATCACTCTCCAAATTGTTGGTAAGAAAAATGTAGTTCCAAACATTCAAGGGCAGCCCAAGCCACCTTCTAAATTAGTTCAAATACCAACTGTTACAGCCCACGTGCAAGAAAAGAATGTGCAGACCAAGGGGTAGCAAAGATATATTTCATCCCCATTTAGCATCATTGATCAGATGAAGAAGAAAAATGTGAATATATCTATGTGGGAATCATTATCCATTCCAGGCCAAAGAGATCTCCTACAAGCTGCCATGAAGAATTGCTCAAACTTCAAATCAGCAAGTTCGTATGCAAGAGAAGGTACTCACCAATGCTTCCCAGCCTGAAGGGAATCATGGAGGATAGGAAGGTTTAAATTTTGAAGCCCCCTCCATTCTATGTTTCATTGATCATTGGGAATAAACTAGTACACAATTGCATGTTTTGATTCTGGGGAAAGTAGCTCAGTGTATGCCGAAACAAATAGTTGATTAGCCGGGTCTTCAGTATGAAGTCATTATCCAAAGGGGTAGTGCAACTGGATGGTATAGTAGTAACAACAATGGGATTGATAAGAGATTTTAATCTTACATTACATGCATGTCCCAATGTTACTTTGTTGCAAGATGTGTCAGTAATAGATTTAACCACCACTCTTTGCCTTATGCTTGTCAAGGGACATCACAAATAAAATTAGAGGATACTTATCTGCTGATTGGTCACACATGTTTTTTAGAACCAGATATGGAACTAAGGCCACAATCAGGTCTGAGCCTATTGCAAACTTTCACATTGAGCCTCATACTCCAAGCCCAATTAACGCCAACTGTTCAGCATTTGATCAAGAAAATTATCCAAGCACAGATGAAGCTAATACAAAGGTTGGAAGCATACCATATTTAACTCTTGATGAATGGGAAAGCAAGGTACATGCTTTTGATCCCTACCAAGAAATAGAAGAATCTAAGCTAGGAGTCTATTGCCTACATGAAGAAAATCAGCATATGCCTAGCATCACCAAATCAGACCATAAGGATGATAATGAGGTATGGCAGCTATTATTTGATGGATTAATAAGTAGAAAAGGTGCAAGAGGGGGAGCAATGCTTGTTTCACCTCAAGGTATTAAGTATTATTCAGCTTTTAGGTTTCAGTTTGCATGCTCTAACAACACTGCTGAATATGAAGCTTTGATACAAGGATTGCTTTGGTCAATTAAAAGAGGTATAAAAATTCTACAAGTCTTTGGTGACAGTGAGCTGATTGTTAACCAAGTTAGAGGACAACATGTTGCCAAGAATGATCTTCTCAAGTGTTACAAAAATAGGGTGCGGGACCTCATTGAAGATTTTGAGGGTTTTAACATTGATTGCATCCTTAGGAAAGAAAACCAAGCTCTTGACAGGCTTGCGGCAGTTGGGGCAGCCTTTGATGTTGTTGAAAGCATCAAGGAAGATAAAGTACAACCAAACATTCATGTGATTTTAAGGCCTTCAGTGCCATACAATAATGTAAGATGGCAAGTGTTCTGAAAATTATCAACAAATCATTAATTTCTTGCAAGAAGAGGCTGAGTTCTCATCCAAAAATTAGGAAAAATTAGAACAGCAGTATGGTGATTAGGTAGTACAGCTGAGAATCAACAAACTACTAAGAGGACATGTCACTTTGGATTCCATTTTTAATCCTAATGATCAATTTAGGAAAGAGAAAAGCAAACATCTAAGTCAATGGAGAAGATTCAATGCCCATCTTGGTGGGAGTAAAGTAGATTGCTTTAAATTGGTAAAGTTACAACCAAGCAAGAAAGGTATGAGTTTATGTAATTTTGTCAAGATTTTCCTGATGTATTTGCTTGGAGTTATGAGGATTTGAAGGGTCTCAATCCCAAGCTAGCTCAACACACCATTGATTTGGATCCAAGTGCTAAGCCCATCAGGTAAAAGTAAAGGACAGTTAATCCACACATGGAGCCTCTTATGAAGAAGGAATTGAATAAGTTAATAGCGGAAAGTATCATATTTCCCATCAAGCATTCTAGTTGGGTAGAAAACTTAGTTCCAGTCAGAAAGAAGAGTGAGAGAAATCAGATTGTGTGTAGACTTCAAAGATTTGAATAGAGCATATCTCAAGGATCATTACCCCACTTCCTTCTATGGAGTAGATTCTGTAATTTGTTGCTGGCTCTGAGAGATTTTCATTGCTAGATGGTTACTCAGGGTACAATCAGATCATGGTAAAGGAAGAGGATCAGTTCAAAACAACCTTTACCACCAAATGGGGAATTATGCATATAGTAAAATAACATTTGGGCTATCCAACGCTAAAGCTACCTTCCAAAGGTAAATGGACATGGTGTTCAAAGGATTGATAAACAAGATGGTGCTGATATATCTAGATGATATCACTTTTTTTTCTAAAAGTGTAGCAGATCATCTCTTCCATTTAAGACAAGTGTTCCAAAGATGTAGAAGATTTGGGATATCCTTAAATCCCAAAAAAAATTATTTTTCTATGTTATGAAGGAAATCTCCTTGGACATATTGTTTCAAAATAGGGATTAAAAATTTATCCGGAGAGGATTGAAGCAATAAAAGCACTGCCATTACCAAGCCACAAGAAGGCCCTTCAAATTTTCTTTGGAAGGATCAATTTTATTCAGAGGTTTGTACTAGAATTTGCAGCCCTTGTCAAGCTAATAACCATTATGTTGAAGAAAATCATGGCTTTCAAATGGAAAGAAAAAGGTAAGGAAATTTTTGAGGCAATTAAGGAGGCTATCTCACAAGCTCCAACTCTCATTAACCCATATTTCTCCAAGGATTTTATCCTTTATGCATTTGGAGGTGATGATACAATCTCTACAATTTTAGTACATTAGAGAAAAGAAAATGTAGAGAAACCAATTGCTTTCTTTAGTCAAAGCCTAGAGGACTATGATGTGAGATATTATTCATTGAGAAGCAATTTCTTGCAGTGATTAGGGGTGTGAAGAAATTTAAACATCTAGTTTCAAACAACAATGTTCAACTGTTGGTTTCTCATGTGGGAGTTAAGAAATTCCTCCTAAACAAGGACCTAAATGAAAAGTGTGCAGGGAGGATTACTTGTGTCATGGAGTATGACATTGAGATCAAGGTCACAAAGCTGGTCTAATGAAAATGATTATGTGAATAGCTAGTCTTAAGCAAATCAATGGAAACATGCAATGAAAAGGATGTTGTTTTGGTGCTGCAAAACAACCAAGAACAAGGTAATGTTCAAGAAGAGAATTATGGTGTCCTCACTCCTTTTTGGAATCAAGATATAATGCACTTCCTACACATAGGCCTTTGCCCTCCAGAAATGAACAAAACAAAGAGAAGACACATTAGATTGCAGGTTGTCCCATATGCACTTGTTGATGGTGTTTTGTTCAAGAAAGATGTAAATGGAGTGCTGCTGAGATGCATTGGAACAAATTAGATTGATACAACACTGGAAGCATTCCATTGTGGGATAGTTGGGGTTCATTTTACACCAAGAGTGATAGCCCTCAAGATCATAAAGGTTGGCTACTACTGGCCAAAGGTATTTAGTGATTGTTATGTATGGATCAAGAGATGCATGAGTTGTGATTTTTTCACAGGAAAAGAGAGATTAGCTGCCCTTCCATTACACCCAATTTCAGTTGACCAACTGTTTATGCAATGGGGATTGGACTTCATTGGGGTCATCAACCCAAACTCAAGTCAAGGACATAACTAGATTATAACAACAACGGATTACTTCACCAAATGGACTGAGGCAGTGGAACTTAAGGAAGCAAATGAATCTAGCATTCTAGACTTCTATGAGGGGATAGTAACTAGATTTGGTATACCTACCACTATAATATCGAATAATGCATTGGCATTCATAGGATCCAAGGTGACTGGATGGGCTGTCAAAAATGGAATTTATCTGAGCACTTCATCAAATTATTACCCTCAAGGTAATGTTCAAGCTAAGTCTATGAATAAGAAATTTTTAAGGATCATCAAGAGGACTATTGGTGAAAATTAGAGGACTTGGCATACTAAACTTAAATCAACCTTATGGGCTGATAGGATCACTCCCAAGAGATCCATAGGTAATTCTTCGTTCAAGCTTGTTTATGGAAGAGAGGCAATTTTGCCCATGTCACTTGAGGTGCCAACATTAGAACTCATGAAGCAATTGGAATTGTTGGAGTTTGAACCCATGGAGGTGAGATATGTAGAATTTATGGAGCTCTAATAAATTAGAGAGCATACAGCCCAAGAAATAGAGAAGGATCAAGCCTTGATCAAGAAGACCTTTGATAGGAAAGCTAAGGCTAGAACCTTCCAAATTAGAGATCTAGTGTTAAAATGGGGTGCAGACCAAGGAAATCTAGGAAGGAATTCAAATTTTGATGCCATTTGGAGTGGCCCCTACATGGTCATAAAGTGTAAGAATAGCAATGCCTTCTAACTGTCTACATTGGATGGTGAAGAACTGCAGATTCCAGTGAATGGAATCCATCTAAAGCATTATTACTAAAGGAAAACTCTCTACCTTGTACATATTATCTTAGATTTCCAATCCTCCGAGTGCTTGTGCACATTTTTTCATTGTAGCTTTTTTTTTCTTTCCCTAAGTGCTTTGGCATAGGCTGGTTGTCCCAAACAATGCAGTTTTGTAGGCCTTTGTTCCAAATCAGGTGATTTTTCTACTTTCACAATCTTCCTCCTTGTAATTTTCTAATTAGTTGGGGTTCCAAGTAGATAATTTTATGACTCCATGCCTAATGGATTGTTTCAGGAAACTAGTAACTTCATCCAATAGGTAGATGACCCCTCTGAGTCGCCAAAATTGTTATCCAAAATAAGTCCCTTGCTTATTTTTTTGGCTAACTCCCTTCATTCCTCCCTCCCTTGTGCCTCAGTTGATTTTTTTACTTTTCATGCACTCAAAATGTTTTGAAAATGGTTTAATTTCATAGAGAATCTTTTCAACTTTCCATAATGGTAAAGTTTTCCTCCTGACTCCTTGTATTTTTCAAGTTATGGCCCGACAGAGTCTAAGAGGGAAATTTTCCCATGAGAGTCCCGCAGTCAATCAAGATGTGCCACGTGGCATCGAAATGGCGGGGGTGGAGGAAAATTAGAAAAATTTCATCAAAAATTTGTAGGGTACACAAATAAATTTTTTATCTTGAAGGGCCGCCAGCCAATGGGAGGAGGCCACGTGTCCTTAAGAGCGTCGGGGTTCAGCTGGGCAGAAGGAAATGGAAAAAATTTCCAAGGATTGGTGTAAGGGAAAATTCAGACGCGTAGGCCCGAGGACCAATTGGAGGGTGCCACATGCCTCAAGAGCATTGAGTGGTGGGAGAGGGGAGGAAAATTTTCCTTTTTGCCAAGCGATGGAAAAAATTGAAACGAAGGCCCGACAGCACAGGCTCGCAACCAATCATAACATGCCACATGTCCAGGAGGCAGAAAAAAATGTTAAGGCAGGCCCGTGGAAGAGAAGAAATTGTTATGCCAACACCAATGCTAGGGCACCATGTTTCCCATTCAGGGAATAGACACAGTCAGACAAAAATTTTGAAGCGCGCCCCCGTGACCAATCAAAACATGCCACGTGTCCCAGGAACGTTGGGGCGGCAGAAACTTTTTGGAAAATTTTCCAAAGATCAAAAAGGCATAAAAAAGGTCATGGAAAATCTTACGAACAATCAAAACTTGCCACGTTTCCTCAGAACTTTGTGTGGCAGAGATTTTTGGGGAAATTTTCCCAAAGTCAAAAAGAGGGAAAATTTCAAATTTTCGGCCCGCCAGTTAAAATTTGCCCTAGTTTTTCCCTAAATATTTAGAAGGGCATAATTTTTTATCCAGGGCTTGGATTTTCATGTTCTTGGTGGTGTTAGAAAGCTATTGAATTTATATACATGATTGAGGGATGAATTTTATGTTTTTGTGGAGTTTGGGGAGAGAAAAAGTGGAAAACACCTCTGGCATGGAGAAAAGAACAGAACTGACATTTCAACCACCATTTTTAATGAAGTATGGCTTGCATTCTCTCCCAGCATGGTCAAAAACATTGAGGAATGGTATAGAAGGGGAAACCATGCTATATGATGGTATTTGGTTGGTAATTGAAACATCCACTCACGTTTTCCAATGTTTCTTCTTTCTTAGCTCAAATTTTCATTGTTAAAAGCTAGATTTGGTTCATTTGTAAGGGGTTGGACATTTTTATGTTTTGTCAGGCTCCCTCTTTCACCTAAAAAGTTATTTTGTGGATTATGAGACCTCTTTTAGGACTAAAATATTTTTTTTACCTCTTTGCTATTGTAATGCACATATTTTTGATATTGGAAATGACAATGCAAGCTCTGTGAATGAGTTCCAATCCTCTGTTTGTGTTGTTTGCTTCATTTCTGATCTTTCATTACAGTTTAGCAGTTTTTGCATGATGTTTTGTTGCATTTTCATGATCTGTGTCAATTTTTAGAAGTAAAATGTCAACCACTCCTTTGGTGTATCACCTTGTTAGTATTAGTTTTATTTCTTTTGCATTCTCTATCCCTATCCCCTTGGAATTTAGAGTAGGATTTTGAGTTTAAACCTCTGCAATTTTCAAGTGAAACATATGATTAGAGGATTTACGGAACCAGGCTCTAATCTGGGGATTATTTTCCCATTTTTTACAAATCCCACACTTGGGGAAAAGATTCAATGTTGTGCATTCACACTAGATGTCCAAATATCAAACTAGAAATCCGATAAACATCCAGGGGTGCTGTGAATCCACACTAATAGTTTTGGCATGCCCAGTGGGACCTTAGAGGTCTTCATCTTCATTACAACAAGTTAATTTGCATGTTTTACAAGTTTCATGCTTGAAAAGAGCCTTGATCTGCACATTTGGCATCTCCAAAGAGAAAAAATCAACTGGTTTCAGCAATCATAGTCTGAAGATTCATGAGAAGGATCAACACAAGATCAAAAGCCAGAGAAGAAGGGTTGTATGAGTATCTATAGCTATCCCTTGAAAGAAGGCATAGAGGAAGGAGGATTCAAAGGTCTCCATCTCCACCAAATAGAACTCTATCAACTCCTCCACCTTCTAGACATTTCACTCAATCAACAAGGGTTCTCAGGCCAATCAGAATGGCACAACCCAAACCTTATGTCAACTTCACTGGCAGTAGTCCACTTGCTCTCAATGCACAAAATCTAGTTCCAATTGCAGTATTGAAAAACATTGCATACTTCACTGGAGAAAATCAAACCACTCCTGGTGATCATGTTAAAGACATTGCAAATGTTTTTGGAATTCATGAGATTGTTAAGATGCAAATTGTTGTCAAATTACTCGCATCTTCATTTAAAAGGAAAGCATTGCAATGGTTTAGAAGCCTTGGGGTTGGTTCAATCCAAAATTGCAATCAGTTATGTATAGCCCTCCATGAGCAGTTTGGAGAAAAACAGGACAACTTGTCTCTTTTGGAACAACTGACAACCATCAAGAGAGCTCCTAATGAGTAGCTGACAGACTTCAACTTTAGATTTCAAAGAACTTGGGATAGAATTCCTGTGCCAGTAAACCCAACAGCTGAAGGTTCTTTTCTATACTATCTCAAAGCTTTAAATTCTGATATTTCTATGTTAATTCAGTCCATGGGAGGTATGACTATACCTGCAGCTTATAGCATTGCCATTAGAGCTGAGAATTTCTTAATTGAAGCTAGTAAGCTGGCTCCTAGGCCTCCCATGCCCTTATACCCAAATTTTGGTAAATCCAAGCACTATTCAAGCACCTACTCTAGCTCCTATCCCCACTCCTAGAAATTAGAACTCAAATGAAACTTCTATTGCATCCTCTAGTGCTTCAACTTCAAGAAGTCATGAAACAATTACACAATTTGGGAAATGAGTTGGTTACACTCAAGAGGTACCAAGCCCAAAGTTTTACACCATCTTATCAACCTCAAGCTCATCCCAATAGGCAGCCATATCAGCCTAATAGACCACCCAACCCAGCAGCAAATAAAAATCAAACAAGGCCTCCTATCAATAGACCATTTCAGCCCTATAATCCCAATGTTGCATCTACCTCTAAAGCTTTAGTGCCAGTGAAAAATAATATGGCACAAGAGTATGATTGATGTTTCCCATGTAATGAACCTCACAACCAATCTATGTGCTTCAATGGTGCTTTGAACCAAGCCTTGATGGTGACAAAAACTGGTGTAGAGAGTGAAGTGAGCCAGGAAACAAACCAACAACAAGGAACATCCTAGCAGAATGGAGCTCCAAATAAGACTACATTAGCAATTGGCAGGCTGAGGATTTTTTTGATATGAATCAAGTAGTGTCTCAGAGTATAGTAGCCAATATAAGGTCAAAAAAGAGGAATATTGGTGAGGGGAAGTCATTGGCTCTAGGTGATCCACAACCTTCCATCACTCTCCAAAGTGTTGGTAAGAAAAATGCAGTTACAAACATGTAAGGGAAGCCGAAGACACCTTCTAAATAAACTCAAATACCAACTGTTATAGCCCACGTGCAAGAAAAAAATGTGTAGACCAAGGAGCGGCAATGAGATGTTTCATCCCCATTTAGCATCATTGATTAGATGAAAAAGACAAACGTGAATATATTTATGTGGGAATCATTATCCATTCCAGGCCAAAGAGATCTCCTACAAGCTACCATGAAGAATTGGTAAACTTCAAATCAACAAATTCGTATGCAAGAGAAGTTACTCACCAATGCTTCCCAGCCTGAAGGAAATTATGGAGGATAGAAAGGTAGAATTTTGAAGCCCCTTCCATTCTATGTTTCATTGATCATTGGGGATAATCTAGTACATAATTACATGATTGATTATGGGGAAAGTAGCTCAGTGATGCCCAAACAAATAGTTGATCAGCTGGGTCTCCAATATGAAGTATTATCCAAAGGGGTAGTGCAACTAGATGGGATAGCAGTAACAATAGTGGGAGTGATCAGAGATTTGAATCTTACTTTGCATGCATGTCCCAATGTTACTGTGTTGCAAGATGTGTCAGTAATAGATTTGCCAGCACTCTTTACCTTATGCTTGTCAAGGGACTTCACAGCTAAAATTGGAGGCTACTTATCTGTTGATTGGTCACACATGTTATTTAGAACCAAATATGGAACTAAGGCCATAATAAGGTCTGAGACTATTTCAAAATTTCACATTGAGCCTCATACTCCAAGCCCAATTAATGCCAACTGTTCAACATTTGATCAAGAAGATTATCTAAGCACAGATGAAGCTGATACAAAGGTTGGAAGCATCCCAGATTTAAATCTTGATGAATGGGAAAGCAAGGTGCATGCTTTTGATCCCTACCAAGAAATAAAATAATCTAAACTAGGATTCTATTGCATACATGAATAAAATCAGTCTATGCCTAGCATCACCAAATCAAACCATAAGGATGACAATGAGGTATGGCAGTTTTTCTTTGATGGATCAAGAGGTAGAAAAGGTGCAGGAGGGGGAGAAATGATTGTTTCACCTCAAGGTATTAAGTATTATTCATATTTTAGGTTTCAGTTTGCATGCTCTAACAACACTACTGAATATGAAGCTTTGATATAAGGATTTCATTGGTCAATTGAAAGAGGTATAAAAAATCTACAAGTCTTTGGTGATAGTGAGATGATTGTTAACCAAGTTAGAGGACAACATGCTACCATGAATGATCTACTCAAGTGTTACAAAAATAGGGTGTGGGACCTCATTGAAGATTTTGAGGGTTTTAACATCAATTCCATCCCTAGGAAAGAACACCAAGCTGCTAACAAGCTTGGAGCAGTTGGGGCAGCCTTTGATGTTGTTGAAAGCATCCAGGAAGATAAAGTAAAACCAAACATTCATTTGATTGTAAGGTCTTCAGTGCCAGACAATAATGTAAGCTTGAAAGTGTTTGAAAATGATCAACAAATCATCAATTTCCTGTAAGAAGAAGTTGAGTTCTCAACCAAAAATAAAGAAAAATTAGAACAACAGTATGGTGATCAGGTGGTACAGCTGAGAACCAATAAACTTCCAAAGGGACTTTTCACTTTGGAATCCATTTTTAATCCTAATGATCAATTTAGGAAAGAGAAAGTAAACATCCAAGTCAAGGAAGTAGATTCAATGCCCATATTGGTGGGAGAAGATAGATCACTTCAAATTGGTAAAGTTGCAACCAAGCAAGAAAGGTATGAGTTTATGCAACTTTATCAAAAGAGTTTCCTGATGTATTTACTTGGAGCTATGAGGATTTGAATGGTTTCAATCCCAAGATAGCTCAACACACCATTGAATTGGATCCAAGTGCTAAGCCCATCAGGAAAAAGAAAAGGCCAGTTAATCCACACAAGGAGCCTCTTATGAAGAAGGAATTGAATAAGTTAATAGAGGTAAGTATCATATTTCCCATCAAGCATTCTAGTCGGGTAAAAAACTTAGTTCCAGTCAGAAATAAGAGTGGAGAAATCAAATTGTGTATAGACTTCAGAGATTTGAATACAGCATCTCTCAAGGATCATTACCCACTTCCTTCTATGGAGTAGATTTTGCAAGTTGTTGCTAGCTCTGAGAGATTTTAATTGCTAGATGGTTACTCAGGGTACAATCAGATCATGGTAAAGGAAGAGGATCAGGTCGAAACAACCTTCACCACTAAATGGGGGAATTATGCATATAGTAAAATGCCATTTGGGCTATCCAATGTTAAAGCTACCTTCCAAAGGGAAATAGACATGGCGTTCAAAGGATTGATAAACAAGATGGTGCTGATATATCTAGATGATATCACTATTTTTTCTAAAAGTGCAGCAGATCATCTCTTCCATTTGAGACAAGTGTTCCAAAGATGTAGAAGATTTGGGGTATCCTTAAATCCCAAAAAATGTATTTTTCTAACTCGTGAAGGAAAGATCCTTGGCCATATTATTTCAAAAGAGGGATTAGCAATTGATCCAGAGAGGGTTGAAGCAATAAAAGCACTGACATTACCAAGCCACAAGAAGGCCCTTCAAATTTTCTTGGGAAGGATCGATTTTATTCAGAGGTTTGTGCTAGACTTTGCAGCCCTTGTCAAGCCAATAACCATGATGTTGAAGAAAAAGCATGGCTTTCAAATGGACAGTAGAAGGTAAGGGAAGTTTTCAGGTAATTAATGAGGCTATCTCACAAGCTCCAACTCTCATTAACCCAGATTTCTCCAAGGATTTCATCCTTTATGCATTTGGAGGTGATGATACAATCTATGCAATTTTAGTACAACAGAGCGAAGAAAATGTAGAGCAACCAGTTGCTTTCTTTAGTCAAAGTCTAGAGGAATATGAGTTAAGATATTATTTCATTGAGAAGCAAGTTCTTGTAGTGATTAGGGGTTTGAAGAAATTTAAACATCTAGTTTCAAACAACAAGGTTAAACTGTTGGTTTCTCATGTCGAAGTTAAGAAATTCCTCCTCAACAAGGACCTAAATAAAAAGTGTGCAGGGTGTATTAATCGTGTCATGGAGTATGGAATTGAGGTCAAGGTCACCAAGCTGGTTTGAGGAAAAGGATTATGTGAACAGTTGGTCTTAAGCAAATCAATGGAAACATGCAATGAAAAGGATGTTGTTTTGGTGCTGCAAAACAACAAAGAACAAGGTAATTTTCAAGAAGAGAATGATGGTGTCCTCACTCCTTGTTGGACTCAAGATATAATGCAATTCCTACACATAGGCCTATGCCCTCTAGAAATGAAAAAAACCAAGAGAAGACACTTCAGATTGCAGGTTGTCCCATATGCACTTGTCAATGGTGTTTTGTTCAAGAAAGATGTAAATGAAGTGTTGCTGAGATGCATTAGAACAAATCAGATTGATAGAACACTGGAAGAGTTCCATGGTGGGACACCTAGGGGTCATTTTACACCAAGAGTGACAGACCTCAAGATCATGAAGGCTAGCTACTAATTTCCCAAGTTATTCAGTGATTGTTATGCATGGATCGAGAGGTGAAGGAGTTGTGGTTTTTTCATAGGAAAATATAGATTAGCTTCCCTTCCATTGCACCCAATTTCAGTTGACCAACTATTTATGTAATGGGGATTGGAATTCATTGGGGTCATCAACCCAAACTCAATTCAATGACACAACTGGATTCTAATAGCCACATATTACTTCACCAAATGGACTGAGGCAGTGGCACTTAAGGAAGCAAATGAATCTAGCATTCTAGACTTCTATGAGGGGATAATAACTAGATTTGGTAAACCTGCCACTATAATATTAGATAATGTATTAGCATTCATAGGATCTAAGGTGAGTGCATGGGTTTTCAAAAATGGAATTTATCTGAGCACTTCATCAAATTATTACCCTCAAGGTAATGGCCAAGCTAAGTCTACAAACAATAACTTGTTAAGGATCATCAAGAGGACTCTTGATGAAAATTAGAGGGCTGGGCATACTAAATTTAAATCAGCCTTATGGGCTGATATGATCACTCCCAAGAGATCCATAGGTAATTCTTCGTTCAAGCTTGTTTATGGAAGAGAGGTAATTTTTCCCATGTCCCTTGAGGTGCCAACATTAGAACTCATGAAGCAATTGGAATTGTTAGAGTTTGAACCCATGGAGGTGAGATATGCAGAATTGATGGAGCTCCAAGAAATTAGAGAGCATACAGCCCAAGCAATAGAGAAGGATCAAGCCTTGATCAAGAAGATCTTTGATAGGAAAGCTAAGGCTAGAACCTTCCAAATTGGAGATCTAGTGTTGAAATGGGATGCAGACTGAGCAAAGCCACGAAGGAATTTAAAGTTTTTTTTGTATTTGGAGTGGCCCCTAGATGGTCACAAAGTGTAAGAACAGCAATGCCTTCCAGTTGTATGCATTGGATGGTGAAGAACTACAGATTCCAATCAATGGAATCCATCTAAAGCATTGTTACTAAAGGAAAACTCTCCACCTTGTAGATATTAGCTTAGATTTCCATTCCTCCAAGTGCTTGTGCACATTGTTTCATTGTAGCTTAGTTTTTTACTTTCCCAAAGTGCTTTGGCACATGTTGGTTATCCCAAACATGCATTTTTGTAGGCCTTTGTTCCAAATCAGGTGATGTTTCTAATTTCACAATCTTCCTCCTTGTAATTTTCTAATCAATTGGCATTCCAAGCAGAGAATTTTATGAATCCATGCCCAATGGATTGCTTCAGGCAACTGGTAACTTCATCCAGCAGGCAGATGACCCCTCTGAGTCACCAAAATTGTTATCCAAAATAATCCCCTTGCTTATTTTTTGGCTAACTCCCTTCATTCCTCCCTCCCTTGTGCCTCAGTTGAATTTTCTTTACTTTTCTAGCACTAAAAATGTTCTATAAATGGTTTAATTGGATAGAGAATCTTCTCAGCTATCCAGAATTGTAAAGTTTTCCTCTGTCTCCTTGTATTTTTCAAGCTATGGCCTGGCAGAGTCTAAGAGGGAAATTTTCCCATGAGAGTCCCACGGTCAATCAAGATGTGCCATGTGGCATCGAAATGGCGGGGGCAAAGGAAACTTAGAAAATTTTCATCAAAAATTGGCGGGGCACACAAAGAAAATTTTTATCCCAAAGGCCCACCAGCCAATGGGAGGAGGCCACATGTCCTTAAGAGCGTCAGGGTTCGGCTCAGTGGAAGGAAATGGAAAAAATTTCCAAGGATTGGTGCAAGGGGAAATTCAGAAGCACACTCCCAAGGACCAATTGGAGGGTGCGACGTGCCTCAGGAGCATCGGGTAGTGGGAGAGTGGAGGAAAATTTTCCTTTTTGCCAAGCGATGGAAAAAATTGAAACAAAGGCCCGACTGTGCATGCTCTTGACCAATCAAAACATGCCACATGTCCAAGGGGCGGCAAAAAAATTTAAGGTATGCCCACGGAAGAGAAGAAATTTTTCAGGCCCATGCCAATGCTAGGGCGCCATGTGTCCCATTCAGGGAATAGACACAGTCAGAGAAAAATTTGGAAGCGTGCCCCCGTGAGCAATAAAAACATGCTACGTGTCCTAGGAATGTCGGGGCAGCAGAAACTTTTTGAAAATTTTTCCAAAGATCAAAAAGGCGTAAAAATGTTAGGGAAAATCTTGTGACCAATCAAAAATTGCCACGTGTCTTTGGAGCTTCGTGTGGTGGAGATTTTTTGGGAAATTTTTCCAAAGTCAAAAAGAGGAAAAATTTTGGCCCACCAGTTCAAATTTGCCTTAGTTTTGCCCTAAATATTCAGAAGGGCATAATTTTTTATCCAGGGCTTGGATTTTCATGTTCTTGGTGGCATTGGAAATATGGTGAATTTCTCTACACAATGGAGGGATCAATTTTATGTTTTGGTGGAGTTTGGGGAGAGAAAAAATGGAAAACACCTCTGGCATGGAGAAAAGAACATAACTGACATTTCAACCACCATTTTTAATGAAGTATGGCTCGTATTCTCTCCTAGCATGGTCAAAAACATCGAGGAATGGTCTGGCAAGGGAACCCATGGTATTTTAATGTAATTTTGTTGGTGGTTGAGGCATCCACTCATGTTTTCCCGCATTTCTTCTTTTTGAGCTCGAATTTTCATTGTTAAAAGCCAGATTTGGCTCATTTGTAAGGGGTTGGACATTTTTATGTTTTGTTAGGCTCCCTCTTTCACCTAAAAAGTGATTTTTTGGATTATGAGACCTCTTTTAGGACTGAAATATGTTTTTTACCTCTTTGCTATTGTAATGCACATATTTTTGATATTGGAAATGACAATGCAAGCTCTGTGAATGAGTTCCAATCCTCTGTTTGTGTTGTTTGCTTCATTTCTGATCTTTCATTATAGTTTAGCAATTTTTGCATGATATTTTTTTGCATTTTAGTGATCTGTTTCAATTTTTAGAAGAAAAATGTCCACCACTCCTTTGGTGTATCACCTTGTTAGTATTAATTTTATTTCTTTTTCATTCTCTATCTCTGTCCCCTTGGAATTTAGAGTAGGATTTTGAGTTTAAACCTCTACAATTTTCAAGGCATACATCTAATCAGAGGATTTGAGGAACCAGCCTCTAATCTGGGGATTCTTTTCCTATTTTTTACAAATCCCACACTTGGGGAAAAGATTCAATGTTGTGCATTCACACTGGATGTCCAAATATCAAACTAGAAATCTGATAAACATCCAGGGGTGCTGTGAATCTACACTAACAGGTTATTATAAGGTCCATCATGGTTGGTATGATGTTTTAAGAGAGTGCAAGTGTCTATATGAGGTCACCAAGGTAAGTTCATGTCATGTCATGGGTTGTAGTAGTCTTTTCAAGCCTATTCCTAGTCATGGAGCTTATAGTTTGGTATGATGACTTGAGTTTTATATCTGATCAGTATTTTTCAAACAAGGTATCATTATGGTGATGATGTATATGACATTTATGATCATTCTCATGTCATTTCTTATTTGGTTGGATGGTGTTTCATGGCCCTTGGGAAGAAAGAAGGTGAAGACACATTATGAAAGCATAGGGTAGTCACTATGGTTGGAGATTTATGGGAATAATTGAGAAATTTTGTGAGTTTTGTAAGTTATATTATGTTTCCATGATGCTTCATGAAAATTTTCATGTCAAATTGAAGAATATTTTGCAAGATATGATATTTTTTGGTAAAACTAGTTGTAGAGTGTGTTTTTATGCTAACAATGGAACTTTTGATGCTCGTTGTGAATTATTTATTATCATGGGACCCATATGTTTTGGGGTATGTCTTTCAAATGAGATAAGAATAGTTTCCAAAAATAATGAGGTGGTCCGATTTTTAGGTTTTTATGAACCATTAAGAAGATAAGTTGGTTTGAAACCTTAGTTAAACCCTAGCTCAAAGTTACTTGTAGAAAATTTCTCATACTAAGCCATAATTGATTTATTTTACTAATGTGATTATTTTATTTTTTATCGGAATCCTACATATTTTTATAAAGGTATTTTAGATCACATGATAGTATGTGGGCCCCACTGAAATAGGAAAGTTTCTAAATATTTTGATTTTGTGGAAAATTCTTCCATTGAACCTAATGAATAAATACAAATTGATTGGATCATTGGAGTTTTAATATATTTCCATGATAGTTTCAGGTCATGTTTTAAGTCTTAGAGGTAAAATATTTCCCTATTTATGAATACTACTCTTTGGGCCTAAAAGGGCACTTTTGAAAAGTTGTAGAGATTAACCTGGTTAAAAGTCTTCCACTTGGAGTTGGAAGGAAATGTAAGATGTTATGGAAATAAGATTCATATATATTTCTAATGGTATATGTTTTCTATCTTTATGATATGTTTTTTAAGTTATCTAGCTCAGTTTTTTAACATCAATTTTGACTGTTTCATGACATGATTACCTTGGCTAAGAAAATTGATGTAGAAGACTCATATTTTAGATTAAAGGATGTTTTATATCTATTGAAGAGTGAAGAGGGATGAATTTTATTTTTATTGAAGGAATTTAGAGGTCTTGAAAGTGACAGAAATGGTATAAACAAGTTGTGTTTCCAAAACTAAATTTTTGGCAACTCACTTTGGTGAAGAGGAAAAGAGGTGTGGTTTGCATTGATGGATGTTTCATGAGATCTAGAAAGTATGGATTTGTTATATAGGTCAATTTATTTTCCAATGCATGGTTACATGGCATATTTGGAATGTTATTTGTTGATCTTGATCATGTTAGGTGAAGTACAGTTCCTAAAAGTAGTTGTTTTGAGTAGGAAATGAGCCTACTTGATAGAGTTATGAATAAAATGATTGGTGCAAGGTAATGTGCAAGCATGGTTGATGTTTTTATGATATATTTGAAATTTTTTATTCCTTTCAATATTGAAAAATTATGGTGATGTGTTTAGAGGTCTTTAATGATCCAAGTGATGAGGTTTTGAGCATATTCTAGCTTGTTTGGTTTTTTTGCTACATGGGTCCATTTTATGAATGCGTATAAATGTAATGTTATATTTTTACGTTTTATTTTTTGAAATAATTGTTATGGATGGACCTATATTATGTATTTTTACATGATAAGCATATAAAGTGTTGGTTTTGGTTCATTTTTGAACTAGTTGTGCAAGGGGGAAAATGTGACCAAGGTGAAATAAATAAATTTGTTCAAGAGAATAAATATAGATTTGAGGATGTGGTTGAAAATAATAAGATTGAATAAGATAATGTGTGTAAGGTTTTGAATCCAAATTTTTCCATGAAAGATCAAGATAGACCGAGTTAAAGGAGAGAGAAGTTAAAGAGGGTTTGAAGGTGTGTGAGCTAAATTAGTGATCTCCATCAGTTTTGGAAAAAACAATATATCAGATATATTCAAATGAAGGTAGTATATTTAGTTTTTAATCATATTAGGGGGTTATATCCTCCTTATGGATTTGGTGCTTTATTATATTAGGGGTTGGTTCCTCACTAAATTAGGGTTTTGTGCTCATTATGAGGTTGGTTCCCCACTAAATCAAGGGTTAGTGATCATTTTTGTGTTGGTTCTAACCTAAATTTGAAACATGTATATAATAAAGTTTAGTTTTAGTGTTTTTTCTTCCCCTTGATATTTTCCCACTTAAATTTCATGTTCATGTGTTATTGTGTTCTTCTTTCATATCCTTTGATGGTTATGTTTTATTGATAAATCTTAATGAATAATATATGATGGATGGTTGATGAATTTTAATGGTTAAAATGAATGAAATTTTATACGCACACTGATTCACCCCCCCTTCAGTTTTTGTACTTCAAACAAAAACTAGGGTAATTTTTTAAATAGAGAAAGATTCGAAACAAAATGCACAACACATTAATGAGCATATGAAACCAAAAAAAACTTCCCAAAAATGGGATCTCATAATTAATTAAGTATAACCAAGACACTTAAATAATTATCATTTCTTGTAACTAGTTCAAATTTGACATTCTTAACTTTTACCCTTATGTTGGACTCAAAATGCTCATTACAATTTAACAAGAATATTTATCTAATTTGATTTATTTTTATTTTTCCATAATTATCATTTAATAAATTAAAGTTGTTAATTTTGTAGTAACATCCCCTCAATTAACATAATTTTCCATAAATTAAATTAATCCTCTTGATTAAATCAAATTTTCATTTAAACTTTAAAATTTATTCATTTGATTAATTTGATTTACGGGAATTGAGTTATTTCACTAAATTATTTTGATTCCCCCTACATTAAATTAATTTACGTGATCATTTTAATATCCATAAATTAAATTATTTTACATGATTAATTTAATTCCTCTAAATTAAGTTAAGTTGATAAAACCATTTACCTGAATAACTAAAATTTATTATCCCCTTATTACTCAATTAAAAGAGAAGATTATAGTCTCAAGTTTAATTATTTAAGATGGGTGGGAGATGGAGCATCCATTTCCCACCCTTAAAACCTTTTAATCACCTCCCTATATCCTAGGGAAACACTCTAAAACCCTAAATTTCTCTACGTTTTCTTATTTTAGGGTTTCCTAAAAGGATGCACACTTTTTTCTCTCCATTTTATCTGGTTTTAGAGCTTACATGGTAAAATGACAATGGAGATAAACTCTCCATTTTAGATTTACACTCCAATGATATTATTTTTTATAGGCTATTCATTTACATTTAATATCCAATACAGTTTTAATGGGGTTTTTATTTTAATACTATAGCCATGGATTATATTTTTTTCTTCTTATTTATTTTGTAAATATAATATAAATCAATCACAATGAGGGATTTGTATGTACATGCATAAAATGTAAGGACCTCGAAAACAGAGGTCCAATTTTTTTAATTTTTTTTACATTATTCCCATTGCTTAATTGATATGTTGATTTCACGCATAATCAAATCATACAATTATATAAACAATCATATGTGTTCAACACATCGATAAAAATTAGCTTTGATTCTAAAGGACATTTCATTATTTTCAATATCTCAGTACAATCTTATAAGGTTACATGCAATGGCAAAGAGCCTCATAAGCTTATATAATATACTGCTTATTTCAGTAATACATCAAGTACAATTTATTCCATAACTGAAATATAAAATTAACTAATCAAGATCTGAAATCAGCTTGAATCCCTTCAAATTATTTCCTTTCCTGTATCTCCAGAATGGCCTATATTTTTCACAAAGGGTTAGCTCAAACTGAACTGGCAAGGATTTCCATTTTCATTTATGTAGTATTCTACAAATGAAAACATATTCATAGTATACAGTCATGCATCAGCATACTAATTCATTCATTATTATAATAATGATTTCAAAAATCATGTATACATGCAGGAACTAACCAAGTTCATAATATCTTTCAAGAGTGGTGTCTTTAACCATCTTACATGAAAATGCATAAAACTTACCTCGCGTAAGACAAATTACATAATGCATTTCATAATATTATATCATGTCAAATCAAATCAGCATACCAACTGTTTGAATAAATGTCACATATAGGCTCCATATAAAAAGGAGAAGGCATGATAAGAAATTGTCAAAGCATCAACATGAACTTCACTTTACAATTCTTACAATGAACTTTATGCCAAATCATATCAGCAACATAACATAATTTCCAAGATGAACAACAGATGTTTTATACCCAAGAATGCATGCCAACCATATGACAAAATGTCATATAATGAACTTCACATATATTCCAAGGAATGCATACCAATTGTATGAAAAAATTTCATATCATGAACTTCACTTCACAAGCTCAAAATGAACAACATGACAAATCAAATCAGCAACATAACACATTTTCAAAAGGCACAACAAATCCTTTATAATCAAATAATGAATGAGAACCGTATGACAAAATTTCATAATATAAACTTCCAATATAATCCAAGAATGCATTTCAACAGCATGACAAAGTGTCATAAAAGAATTTCACATAAATTCCAATGAATCTAATCTAGCAGCATGATAAAATGCCATAAAATAACTTCACATAAATTCAAACGGATTTGTTCCAGCAGCATAATAAAATTCCAAAAAGATATTCACTTCAATTGGCTAGGAGGAAATACATTGTCAACAGCATGATAAATGTCATAGATCCATACTCATGAACGAATGTCAATACAATATGGGCATATGAACTGCCTAGACGTAATGCTCAGATCACAGGATTCTGTAAATACTTCCTAGCCATGGTTGTTAGTCACACTAATTGTTATGACAATTTAATGATCCTAGCACAACATTCTTTCAAAATCCTATGTCATATGTTTGCACAATGACCATTTGAAGGTATCTCATTGTACTAACAGCAATAAGAAATAGATCTAATCTAACTAGGCTAAGCTGGAGCATATAGAATTCAAAGGTCAAATGCATTGTGTTTTGGGTTAACTGCATGTCTGCAATAGAGGTCTAGGGACAGATCACATTTTAACAAAACTCAGCAAGGAATGAGATGAAATTTGAGTGGCTTAGGTAAACTATTCTAGGTTGTATGGGAACAATATAGCAGCACCGATGTCGGTTAAAGGATGACAATGACGGTAACAGTTAGGTGTACACCAGTGCCAGTAAATCACTAAAGGAAGCATCGCTTCTAGCAGTTAATGCAAGCAGCACAAAAACATAGCTTATAATAGGTAAATAAAACCTTTGTGATTGCACAAAGGACTGTTGGTTGGTCTAGGATTGAGGTATTGGGTGACTGGGGTAGTGTTGGTCCGAAAATCTGTCGCGCGGATAGATCTATGGATGGATGAGCCAACAGTGTGCAGGGCTTAGCCCCTCTTTGAGACAGCAAAGCGAAACTAGTTTATTGCTATTTCTACTAGCAGGAACCTATGCAAGTCTCACAGATTCTACCTTCGGGGTTGGGATCTCATCCCAGTAGAGTATTCTAGGCTGCGAAAAGAAAGGAATGAGAAGACGGAGAAGAGAAAGAACAGATCCGAAGGGAGAAAAGAAATGAATTCCAAAGCAGAAAGGTCAGAAGATTTATGTTTTTAGTTTGGTAGTAAACAGAGCCAAACCTACTTGCATAAATAAACAAAGCAATACTGATAAACAAATGACGGAAAAGTAGATATGAATCTAACAGATTAAACACATATAGATCTAACGTAAGGAAGATCTAATGTATAACACAGCTATTGAGCACAAAGTCTGAATAATTATATTACTGTTCTTTTCTGTTACAAGAAAGCTCAAAGTCTTTCTCTCCTCACTTCTATTTCTATCTAAAAAATGTTCACCCCCTGAATACAACAAGTATTCTCAGTATTTATAGAAGATGAGGGAGAGAGAAGGCAAAATGGAGCCAACCACTTATTTACAAAAATATTTACAAAATATCTAAAAGTCATGTTGACTTTGACAACTTTGATGGATGACATCATCCCATGATGCAACATGGATGATGTCATCATTCGTGCCAACACACTTTTAGACATTTCGAAAAGAAAGTCGGAGAATAGAGAGAAGAAGAAGAAGAAGAAGAAGAAGAAGCTACTCATCATCATCATCCTGCGGCCGAAAAGGGGTTGCCTGTTTCTGATGCTGCTCAGGTGATGATATGTGGAACTGAGCGCGGTATTCCAAAAAACTTGCTGATCATTGGCCCAAATTGATCCTGTGATGGATCCTTGTGCCGTTCACTGATGGCTTCGCAAGTCTCCCGCTCGTCTATGAGCTTTTCCGGGAGTTTGGAATAATCTTTCTCCACCTCGATAAGGAACCCGATGAAGTCCCTACAGGCCAGTAGGTTGTTGATAGATTCAGTATCGAACGTGACCTCTGGCCCTGTCCCTTGAGAGGCTATCTCCTTGAAAATCTGGATAGTGTCATCAGCTGATCTTAAGGTAAGGGAAGGAGTGAGCAACCCTGGAGTCATAGATAGAACAATTTTCTCCATTTGATGCATTGCATCCAGGGCCTCTTCCTTTACCTTGTCTATCTTTTCCAGAACGAATTCTAGCTGATCTATCCGATAGTCCAGAGTGGACATAGTTTTGTTGAGGGCCCTTGGGTGGCCGAAGACTCCGAACTTGACCAGATCTTCGACTGAACAGTCGAACATTTGTTGGAAGGCCTCATGCTGGAGTCTAGCATGTTCTAACTCTTCTGATATCGGACCTGCTAATGCTTGGAGTTCCTTGTTCGCCTTCTCGATGTTCAGGTATAAACTGATATATTCGGCGATTACTTTTTCACTATCCTTGAGGATTTGGCTCCTCCAAGCAGAAACAGCCATACCTTGCTCGCCGATCTTAGAATACTCATTGATCTTCTCCTGACTGAGCAACTCAGGAGTCTCAGTGGCAGTTGTGGGAGGTGCACTTCCCATCTTCTGTAAGGCCTGAAGCAGATATTTGTTCTGCTCCTTCAGTAGCCTTTTCTCCTCTTTCGTTTCCTGAAGCTTCTTGCAGAGTGCATCTACTGCGGAAAGAGCTTCCCCCTGGAGACTTTCTGAGGATGTCCCCATTGTGACTTGGGTCACGGTGAAATCTATTGGAGACAAATCTTATTTTTCTTTGAGGGGGTTGGGGTATGCTATTTCCATGACTCTCTCACCTGCAGCGCTCTTTGAGAAGCGTGTAACCGGCTTGTGCTTCTTCACTCCTTTAGCCGGAATGACCAAAAAGTCCATCGGAGCGATGGGAACTTTCCTCTTTTGTTGGCTTAGCTGCTGAGAGATCCAAGCTGGTCCTATGGAAGAAGGACCAGAGACAGAGAGGGAAGCAGCAATGGTAGAAGAGGGGAAAAACATGGAGACACGCGGCGGCGGCATTGAAAGAATAGCCGAAGAAATGTCCACGGGAGGGAGGGAAACCGCAACTGCAGAAGAGATAGGAAGGGAAGGGAGCTCGGAGATGAGGGAAGAAATAGAGGAAGAGATATCAGCGAGGGAGGAAAAGATAGACGAAGATGCGGGGGAAAGAGTAGAAGAAGGGGCAGAGGACGTGACCAAAGGGATGGACGCTTGAGTCACTCGAGGAGGGGAAGGAAGAGAAGAAGAAGGGATAGAAGAGACCTCTGAAGTTGTAGCGACGCCGACATCCTGGGTGGATGGGCGTATAGGACTATCCTCTGTCAATCCCTCATCAAGAGTTATGACTTGTTCAGGCTCTGAAGGAAGAGGACTTTGAGGGGCTTCCTCCTGAATGGTGCTGGGTTCACCTTCTGCACCTTTGCCTTTCAGCTGCTTCTTCGACCTTGGAGGTGCGTTGCCCAAAGGGGAAGTTGTGAAATCTACCCCGAGGTAGATTAGTCCGTTCATGCGGCACCAATGCTCTATTCTCCGCATAGTCTCCTTGACCCTCTCCTCAATTGTTTGAGGAGCTTTGCTTCCGTCAATGTCCGGGAAAGGCCAATCATCCCCTTCCGTGTCATTGTACACCTTGTCAGTTTCGTCTTCCGTAGTTTGGAAGCCTTTGGGGACAATGGCCACTCCGTATTAGATGATTTCCGTTAATGCCAAGCACGAGTGATCCTTTCTTCTGAGTTCCACCTCATGGAGAACGTCAATGTAAATATCCTCAATTTGAGGGACATGGATCGGATCCAGCTTAGCCCTTGGTAGACAGCCCCTAGGATCGAAGGTAGGCCTGGCTGGGAAGTCATGTTTCAAATTCAGCAACTCCAGCTCTGCGAACATTTCCTTCGCTTTGTGATAGGAGGAGCATGTGTACCGGCCCACCGTGAGGGGGAAAGGAGTTCCGCCCTTCTTTCTTTTGAGGCACTTTTCATGGTATGTGACCAGCTGCCTTGATAACTCCAGTAGAATCAACTTTGGTCCAGCATACCTTGGTAGCCTGGTTGGCTCTCCCAAAAAGTTGACAGCCCTTAGATAGGTGAACATGGGAAATTGGGTGAACAAGGCTCCCCATTTCTCTGTGACTGCTACTATGTTCTTGGTCGTCCGGCTATGAGTCATGTTGGGCCTCAGCAGGCAGATGACGTGATAGAAGAATGTATCATTGATTTTAGCAAATTGAGGGATGCTATTCTCCAGCCTCAGCTCTGGATAGTAATCAAATATCTTGGCCTGAGGCCATACTCCACTTCGGTTGAGCCCTAGGTAATCCCTTGCCGACGCTGCAGCGTAAACTACATAGGAGTTCATATGAAATACTCTAGTTGTGGCGAGCTGTTGTAGCTACTCAGATATGGTGCTGCTTATTATTTCACCCGAGCAAAAGCGTTGATCGGGAAAATTCTTATTCATTGTCTCCAGGTACCGCAGCATCCACTTATGGAAATAGTGGGCATCTGAAAGCCCGAAGACTCTGCTCAGGAAGGTGATTGTGTCACTGAGTTCCTCTGAGAAATCACTTCGGTGGATAGTCTGAGGCCACCGGGTCACCACCTTCTTATTCTTTAGGTAGACCTCATTCATCAACTGCATGCACTGGTCCTCGTTGTCTTCCCAGGCCTTGATGCATTCTTGCTTGGCTAACAGCCACGTAGTTCCGGTGGTGAGGGATGCCAAGCATTAACTCAAAATGACGGGCAGTGAGGTTTATGACTATCTCGCCCTTACTGTTCTCGACACATCTTGTGTCTTTGTTGTAACATTGGGCAACCACCATCATGAATTCGTTGTTTACAGCGCTGACTGGGATTCCTGCAGGTGAAATGCAGAGCACTGCCTATTAACTTGTCCATCCATGGACATCTTGTAACTTTTTGAGTTCTAACCCAGAACTCATCCATGTCGATGTGACCCAATTCAGAGTCTCTGACATCCATACTGCACTCAGCCTGTGATTCGGGCATCCTGACCCTCTGATATTTGTATTTCATCTCTTCTTCTGTCAGTTTAGCCTTTCCTCTTGGTTTGGTGGGTTTCTTGCTTGACGTAGACATGTGTTCTTTCGAACTCAGTTGCTGATCTGCATGAAGAAGAAGTGAGACCCAATCCAAAAAGGTTGAATTAGTCATTTGATCTTCCATTGGAAAGCTAGCAGAAGAAAGAGTTAGAGATTTAAAGGCTCAGGGCGCGGGAAAAATGCAACTTACAGGCCAAATAGATAAGGCGCACAGAAAAGGAATGTTGCAGAGGTTAAACTGGCGCCAAAGGCGCATGGTGCATGGATGAAGCAGGTTGCATTTTATAGCAGGGCACACAGGAAATGCGTGTTACATTGGGGTTCGGTGCGCCCTTTGGCGCATGGATGGATTGTGTAACATTAACAAATGGTGCGCCAAAGGGATATGGCGCGGCGCATGGAGGGTTTACTCAACATCATGTTACTGCAATGGAGGGTGCGCCCGCGCCTTTGTAATCTTTATACTTGCGCGTAGAAGGCTTGTGTTACTTTGAAGCTGAGTGCGCCCTTTGGCGCATGGAAACATTATGCAACATGGACAAAGGGTGTGTCAAAGGCTTTTTAAGGAGGCGCGGGTTTTAGACTTGTAGCATGCGAAAAGGGCGCGCTTCGAGGCGCATGAATTTCAACTGCAGCAGGATGGCGGGGTGCGCCGTGGGCGCGGGTCTTGAGCATGTTGCATGGCAGGTAGGTGCGCCGTGGGGCGCGTCTGTCTTTATTGTTACAAGGCGCGCCAATGCACCTTTTGAAATAAGCTCACTCAAACTAACAGCTCAAAAGCTCTCTCCTTCTTTCTTCCATTCCCAAAAGATACTTGGACAAGACAACTCTCTTTCCCAGCAGATCTGGAAAGAGGGAGGAAGGAAGAGAAGAAGAAGGGATAGAAGGGACCTCTGAAGTTGTAGCGACGCTGACATCCTGGGTGGATGGGCGTATAGGACTATCCTCTGTCAATCCCTCATCAAGAGTTATGACTTGTTCAGGCTCTGAAGGAAGAGGACTTTGAGGGGCTTCCTCCTGAATGGTGCTGGGTTCACCTTCTGCACCTTTTCCTTTCAGCTGCTTCTTCGACCTTGGAGGTGCGTTGCCCAAAGGGGAAGTTGTGAAATCTACCCCGAGGTAGATTAGTCCGTTCATGCGGCACCAATGCTCTGTTCTCCGCATAGTCTCCTTGACCCTCTCCTCAATTGTTTGAGGAGCTTTGCTTCTGTCAATGTCCAGGAAAGGCCAATCATCCCCTTCCGTGTCATTGTACACCTTGTCAGTTTCGTCTTCCGTAGTTTGGAAGCCTTTGGGGACAATGGCCACTCTGTATTGGATGATTTCCGTTAATGCCAAGCGCGAGTGATCCTTTCTTCTGAGTTCCACCTCATGGAGAACGTCAATGTAAATATCCTCAAAGGTTTTAAAGGGACATGGATCGCATCCAAATGCTTAGGTGTTACATAGACAATTTCTATGCACCCAGCCAAAAAAGGCCTGGCTGGGAAGACAAGTTTCGAAAAACCAGCAATTTCAGCTCTGGGAAGGGATTTCCTTCGCGTTTGTGATAGGCAGGAGCATGTGTATCGGCCTAACGTGAGGGATCGGAACAGGAATTTCGGCATGGTTATCGGTAAAATTGCCCTTGTCAATTTTACGGGATAACACAGCTTGACGCTGTAGAGCGAAGAACATTGGCCAGTATGAATCTACTGGGGAGCAATGCATACCTTGACGAGAGCATGTTGTTTGTTTGAATCTATCACAATGTAAACAAGGATTCTAGGTAGGTCCAGAAGGTGGGTTATTGGTGTGATCATGACTGACACATATCTCTGTGACTTCTACAAGGTAGATGGAAGCATCCGGCTATGAGTCATCTTGGGCCTGCAGTATGCCGATGACGTGATAGAAGAATGCATCATGGGTTCTTAGTTCAAGTTGAGGGATGCCATTCTCATAGCCTGAGCTGCTGGTTAGTACATGATATTTACAAGGTATGACATAGAGGCCATACTCCACTTCGGTTGAGCCCTGGGTAGTCCCTTGCCGACCCTGCAGCGTAGACTACATAGGAGTTCATATGAAATACTCCAGTTGTGGCGAGCTGTTGTAGCTGCTCAGATATGGTGCTACTTATTATTTCACCCCAGCAAAAGCGCTGATCGGGAAAATTCTTATTCATTGTCTCCAGGTACCGCAGCATCCACTTATGGAAATAGTGGGCATCTGAAAGCCTGAAGACTCTGCTCAGGAAGGTGATCGTGTCACTGAGTTCCTCTGAGAAATCACTTCGGTGGATAGTTTGAGGCCACCGGGTCACCACCTTCTTGTTCTTTAGGTAGACCTCATTCATCAACTGCATGCACTGGTCCTCGTTGTCTTCCCAGGCCTTGATGCATTCTTGCTGGCTAACAGCCACGTAGTTCCGGTGGTGAGGGATGCCAAGCATTAACTCAAAATGACGGGCAGTGAGGTTTATGACTACCTCGCCCTTACTGTTCTCGACACATCTTGTGTCTTTGTTGTAACATTGGGCAACCACCATCATGAATTCGTTGTTTACAGCGCTGACTAGGATTCCGCCGGCGAAATGCAGAGCACTGCCTATTAACTTGTCCATCCGTGGACTTCTTGTAACTTTTTGAGTTCTAACCCAGAACTCATCAATGTCGATGTGACCCAATTCAGAGTCTCTGACATCCATACTGCACTCAGCCTGTGATTCGGGCATCCTGACCCTCTGATATTTGTATTTCATCTCTTCTTCTGTCAGTTTAGCATTTCCTCTTAGTTTGGTGGGTTTCTTGCTTGATGTAGACATGTGTTCTTTTGAACTCAGTTGCTGATCTGCATGAAGAAGAAGTGAGACCCAATCCAAAAAGGTTGAATTAGTCATTTGATCTTCCATTGGAAAGCTAGCAGAAGAAAGAGTTAGAGATTTAAAGGCTCAGGGCGCGGGAAAAATGCAACTGACAGGCCAAATAGATAAGGCGCACAGAAAAGGAATGTTGCAGAGGTTATACTGGCGCCAAAGGCGCATGGCGCATGGATGAAGCAGGTTGCATTTTATAGCAGGGCGCACAGGAAATGCGTGTTACATTGGGGTTCGGTGCGCCCTTTGGCGCATGGATGGATTGTGTAACATTAACAAATGGTGCGCCAAAGGGATATGGCGCGGCGCATGGAGGGTTTACTCAACATCATGTTACTGCAATGGAGGGTGCGCCCGTGCCTTTGTAATCTTTATACTTGCGCGCAGAAGGCTTGTGTTACTTTGAAGCTGAGTGCGCCCTTTGGCGCATGGAAACATTATGCAACATGGACAAAGGGTGCGCCAAAGGCTTTTTAAGGAGGCACGGATTTTAGACTTGTAGCATGCAAAAAGGGCGCGCTTCGAGGCGCATGAATTTCAACTGCAGCAGGATGGCGGGGTGCGCCATGGGCGCGGGTCTTGAGCATGTTGCATGGCGGGTAGGTGCGCCGTGGGGCGCGTCTATCTTTATTGTTACAAGGCGCGCCAATGCGCCTTTTAAAATAATCTCACTCAAACTAACAGCTCAAAAGCTCTCTCCTTCTTTCTTCCATTCCCAAAAGATACTTGGACAAGACAACTCTCTTTCCCAGCAGATCTGGAAAGAGGGAGGAAGGAAGAAGAGAAGAAAAGAAGGAAACAAAACAGGACAGCACAGAGGGGGGAAAAAGCTAGCTTAAACACCTTCCATTGCAAACCGACCAGCAAACCAAGACAGACCAAAACATGAAAGCATAAAACAGAGAAGAGGGAGAACCTCTTACCTTAAATATAGCAAACGATTTGGAAAGCGGGTCCATAGGGCGAGATAGCGACAGAGCAGAGCTGACAAATCCAGAGCAATCACGTGCTTGACAAAAGAATGAAAATGACATGGGCGCGCATGGAAATTTATAGAAAAACCTGTCATTAATGCACCACCAACCTTTTGAAATGGCGCATGGAAACAACTGTCGACAAGGGAAAGCGTGCGCCCTTTGGCGCATGCAAGGATCTGACGACAGGGGAAAGGGTGCACCTTTTGGCGCATGAAATGCGTTGTCGGCATGATTTTATGTGCGCCCTTTGGCACACCAAAACTTGGTGTAACATAGAGATTACGTGCGCCCTATGGTGCACCAAAAACTAACTCAACATCCTTTGGTGCACCGAAAGGAGTGACAACATGGAAAACCATGCGCCAAAGGCTTTTAAGGGGGCGCATCAAAACTTGATGTTGCAAGGCAAAACCATGCGCCCAGCCAAAAAGGTTCAAAAAAAAAACTAAGTTCAAAAACTAGATTTCCCGGGGAGGGATTTTGCAACGTTTCGAACGCGAGGGATCCCTAACGAGGGATCGAAACAAAATTTTCGGTATGGTTATCGGTAAAATTGCCCTTGTCAATTTTACGGGATAACAGATATCAGTCCAAAACCCATAGAAAAAATGTCAAGAAATATTCTCTTAACACCCAAAAGAATAACCTCATTATTTCATATATCAAGTAAGGATTTAAAATGAAATATTTGGCTCTCATACTTGAGAGATCTGAAATATATAATTCCCATATTAAAATAAACACATTTTTCAAATACCCATAAAGGATTGATTCGAAAATAATAATACCTAGAATAGATAATCCATATTTCTCATTACCCAGAAGAGGAATAAACCTGAATATGCATTTTATTTGTAAAACATTGCATAGATAAAAACAAGAAACCCTTGCTTGAAAGATTCGAGATGAAGAAGATAAAAAACCCTATGTGTTTTTCCTTTTTCCTTCTCTATTTTCTTCCTCAAGCTTCTTAGCTCCACACCATACAAAATAAAACTCCAAAACCTTATTTATTTTTCTAGAAAATTTCTCCCCAACATTTTTGCAATAAATAATGGAAAGATCCCAAATTAGAGGCCCAAAATCAGCTCCAGATGGTCGTAAAAACTTCCATGAAATCCTCCAAATTTTGTTTGACATGGTCTCTTCTCTACTTCATCCTCTCTTCATGCCATGCTAAATGGTAAAAATAAAAACCTAACTCTCCTTTATTTCATGGATTCCAAAATCCATTTAAATATAATTAAACTTAACAAATGCCTCCACTTAGCTTTAGGCTAAGTTTAATTTTTATTTATTTATTTATTTTAAATAAAACTATGTGCACATTCCACAAGGAATAATTAACACATAAGTTAATGCCAAAATAATTTGAATTCCACAAAATATCATTACAATTAAGAATTATTTAAATGTTGAGCTCATTAACCAAGCAAATCAAAATGTCATGCATTTATTACGGTTGAGGGTAAGTGCAGCAAGTTGGGGGACAAAAAGGGAGTCATACGTGGACATCATATTGCAAATAACAACATAATATCAACTTGTAGGGATTATTAGCAATATATACACTCAAAATTAGAAAAACTTATATTAATATGAATCGTAGCATCTGGAATCTAGTTTCTAAAATACTGATTTTTTTAAAAAATGGACAAGATTAGCTATATTAAACACTCAAAATTTAATGACTTGGTTTTTTTTTTTAAACGCCTATAAGATTATAGTCCATTTGCCCACAATTTGGATGACCAAAAATTGATATATATTTTTCTCCTTTGGTGAGAATTTAGATGCCACTATCTATCTTGGGATGAATTTTATTTTGTACTTTTTTGAGCAATATTTTATTTTTTATGATTTTTTCCATGGAGGTGGTATGAAAACATTAAGAAAACAGAGCACTTTCCGTTTGCCCGCCATAACTTCATAAAAAAATATTGAAATCAAATAAATTTTTTTTGAACATGTATATAATTTTTCCACAGTTGGGATGGTATAAGTTTTATCACATTCTGATAAGTGAAACAAAATTTGTAGTCTTAAACATAGACATAAATATTCATGCGAAAAAGTGTCTTAAAGACCTACTATTAGTAAAAAATTATAAAATGATATTTATCCTATTCTATTCACTTTAAAATCAGTATTTCTACAAAGCTAACAGTCTCCCCTATGTAATGGTACCATTTTTATGACATATGTTTTACTTTTCGGCATGGTTCAAGTCCGCGGAAGACTAAATTTTATGTTTTGCTGTTTTTAATGTAAAATTCAGGATTTGATGTCCACTTAATTGTCCCCCAACTTGGTGCACTTACCCTTGAGTCAAAACATCTAGATAATATTTTGACACTCGGTTATGTTACTAACATACCAACATAATTTAGGCTTAGATTAGATCACGTAACCTATATCTTAGGTTAGTTAGGCTAGCAATTGATATTAAATAATATCACACCGGAAGCTACCAAAACGCTGTCACCGAGAGTGAGTGCTATCAAAAGGGTGAGTGTTAACTCGCGGAAGAGTGGGCACTTGTGCGTGTACTCACATGTGTATGCACACAACTATGCTAGATTATATACATAAGTATATATGCTCACATACCTATGATCATACCCAGATGGGTATATGGATGAATGTTCATTCCTTCGTGCTTTATACTCATACCTTTGATGAATGAATAACGAAAATACAAACTACAACCAAGAAGAAACAACCAACACATTTATTAATAATCATGAGTTCCAAGAGTCGGGATGTTACATCCTCCCCCCTTAACAAGGGTAATGTCCTGATTACCAAGACTTAAAAAGAAATGGAAAATTATTTCTTACATACTCTGGATCTTCCCAAGTGGAATTTCTTTCACTTAGGTTATCGCACTAGAACAAAACTTGTGGGATATCTCTATTTTGCAACTTAATGCTTCACTGCATTAATATCATTACCGGCTCAAGCTGAAAATTTAGCTTATCATCTACTTGCAAGTTTTTCCAAGTTAGCACATGTGAGGGATCATACACATATTTTCTCAAAAGTGAGACATGAAATACGTCATGAATTTTAGAAAGTGAAGGAGGAAATTCTAACCTGTAGGATACAACACTATTTTTCTCTAAAATTTCAAATGGACCGAAAAATTTGGGTGCAAGTTTAGATGCATTTCCAAACTTAATTGAAATTTTTATGAGGTTTAACCCTCAAAAACACTTTTTCACCCACCTGAATTTCTTTTTCAGTCCCTTTCTTATCAGCATAAATTTTTTGTCTATCACTTGCAGCCTTTAATTTTTATCTTATAACAATCATCTATTGATCATATTATTATAAAACATTAGGACCTATGGTTACCCAATTTTTAAGGCCTTCCCACCCCAAGGGTGTTCTAAATTTCCTTTCATATAAAGCTTCAAAAGGAGACATTTGCAAAGAAGTATGATAAGTATTATTATAAGAAAATTCAACTAAGTGCAGAAAATCTTCCCACTTGTTTTCTTGGTCTATAACATACATTCTTAGCATGTCTTCTAATACTTGATTTACTCTTTCAGTATGCCCATCTATTTTAGGATGATAATAAGCACTAAAATGTAGCTTTGTGCCAAAAGCAGCTGCCAGAGTTTTCCAAAACTGAGATGTAAACAAAGTATCTCTATCAGTAATAATTAGTTCAGTAACTCCATGCAATCTTACAACTTCCTTCACAAATCTATTAGCAAGTACAGGTGTATCACCCATTAGATTACCAGGAATAAAATGAGTAACCTTTGTTAGCTTGTCAATAACAACTAAAATAGTATCATGCCTCTTTTTAGATTTTGGAAAACCAGAAATAAAATCCATAGTTATAGTTGCCCATTTATCTTTTGGAATGTCATGGGGAAAAAGCTTACCACCAGGATGACAATGATCAAATTTCACCTTTTGACATTCTAAACATTTAGAAACAAATATAGCCACATCCTTTTTCATACTAGGCCAAAAATAAAACAATTTCAATTCATGAGTCATTTTAGTGACCCCGAGATGTGCAAAATGAGGAGATTGATGCACTTCTTGCATCAGAATAGTTCTAAAATTTCCTTCAAAAGGTACGTAAATTCTACTTTGGAACCTTAGAAGACCATCTAAGTCCAAGGAGTACCTAGCATCCTTTCTATCCACTATTTCTTGTAACAAATTTTCAATCATTTCCTGACAGAAAATGTCTATTTTTTGTTGTTGTAACCGCTGATCCTTTAGCAAAAAAATTATTCTAGAAACAAAAAAAAAGTGGACTCTATGGATGAGTGCATCAGCCACTCGATTATCTTTACCTTTAACATATTTTATGTCCATATAATATTCACTAATCAATTCCAACCATCTCCTTTGTCAGGAATTGAAGTTGTCTTGAGTAAATAGATGCTCCAAACTTTTATGATCTGTTCTAAGTTTGAATGACTTACCCAATAAGAAATTTCTCCATTTCTTAAGAGAATGGACAAATACAGCCAACTCTAATTCATGTGGGGGATATTTCATCTCATTAGGCTTTAATTTTTTTGACTCATAAGCCACTACCTTTCCTTCTTGAGTTAGTACACCTCCTAAACCATCTAGGGATGCATTAGTCCAAAACTCAAAAGGGTTGTTTGGATCTAGAACCAACAAGATAGGTGTTGTAGTGAGAGCATGTTTCAACTTTAAAAAGGATTCCTTACACCTAGTAGTCTATTCAAAACATTTACCCTTTTATTGTAGCGATGTGATAGGATGGGTTATTCGTGAAACTTCATTCACAAACCTTCTATAGTACCTAGTTAATCCCATGAAACTTCAGACTTCTATCACATTTTTAGGAGCTATCCATTCTTCAATATCTTTAATCTTGGATGGATCCATAGAAATCCCATCCTTAGAAATGATGTCCTAAATAGTGCACTTTATCTTTATAAAACTCACACTTAGACAATTTTACATATAATTTGTGGTTCCCGAGCCTTTGTAGAACCATTATTAAATGTTTTTCATGTTCTATCTCATCTCTAGAATAAATTAAAATTTCATCCAAGAATACTAATACAAACCTATCTAGATAATCTCTTAAAACATTATTCATTAGGTTCATAAAAGCAGTCGATGCATTAGTCAAAACAAAAGGCATAACCATGAATTCATAGTGTCCATATCTTGTATGGAAATTTGTTTTATGCAAATCTTTCTCTTTGATTATAAGTTGATGGTAACTAGACCTTAATTCAGTCTTAGAAAATATATCTTCCCCTTTCATTTGATTAAATAAATCATCTATCCTAGGAAGCGGATATTTATTCTTAATGGTAACCTTATTGAGCATGTGGTAATCAATACACAACCTTAATGTACCATATTTCTTTTTAACAAAGACCATTGGTGCTCCCCAAGGGGACACACTTGGCCTAATCATTCCTTGCTCAAGAAGTTATTGTAGCTGAATTTTTAGCTCTTGCAAGTCCACAGTATTCATTTGGTAAGGTGCTTTAGAGGTGGGGATTAAACCTGGCATGATATCTATTGAAAAATCAAACTCTCTTTTTGGGGGCAGACCTGGAAATTCCTTAGGAAAAACATCCCTAAAATCATTTAATACTGGATCATCATGAAATCTAGGTTCCTTCACCTCAGAAGACTCTTCCATGTGTAAGGAAAATAAGATACATCCCTTATGGACTGCTCTTTTCAACTGTAAGGAATAAAGAGTGGGTAAAAACTTATTGTTTTTTATACCAAACAAAACATGTTCAAAGCCAAAATCATCAAAACAATGTATTATTTTATCAAAACAATCAATCTAAGCTTTATGGCCTTGCAACCAATCCATGCCAATAATCATATCATAAAATCCCAAAGGAACAACATGCAGATTTAATCTAGTTTTAAACATCCCTAGATCAACTTCTATTTGATCTAAATATTTAGAAATCTACACTTTCTTACCAGTCCCAAATTCTACTTGCCATTTTTTTTCATAGGAAAAATTTTCAGATTTAGCTTTTGCACTATTCTAGGAGACACAAAGCAATCAAATGCTCCATAATTAAATAGAACAAAAATTTCAATGTCAAATATTTTACCTCTAGTCTCAATAGGGGTTACTTGGTGCTCAACCTTGCGGTTATCTACTACTACATAGACATGGTGGCTTGGTGTCTTTCTTGTAAGGAATTCTAGGAAATCTCTTTGGTAATGGTTCTTACCACATGCCCAATAGCCTTTTTGAGGTTCTTTTTTTGCCACTGGAACCTTGTTGGCTCCTATAGCAAGAGTGTATCTATTACCACCAGCCTACTGAATATTGTGTTGTTGTTTAATGGGAGGCATTGGCCCTCCCCGGTTATTATTTCCATGAAACTTTCCATTGTTCTGATTTCCATTAAAAGTAGTCCTTTTGAACTCAAGTTTTTGGTGAGGTCCAAAAGAGGAAACAACAGTCTTATTACTATTTTTTGCATTCTCTTTCATTTCCTGGTGGTATTTTAGCCGAGACTGCTCTTTTTCTTCAGCCATGTAGGTTGCACTAACTACTTGTGCAAGACTCTTAGGGTTGACCATAGTTACGTCTTACTGGATAACCTCTCTCAAACCTAGTTTGAACTTGGTTACCTTGGACTCTTCATCCTTCATATAGTCCACATGATGGATCAGATCTAAAAATTGAGCTTCATACTCAGCTACAGTCATGTTATTTTGTTTTAAACTATGAAACTCAGTTTGCTTCCTTTCTCGATGATTAGTTGAAACATATCTAGTTCTGAATTTCTTCTCAAATTTCTCCCAAGTAATGGTGGAATCCACATAACCCTTAAATTGCTTCAAATTATCCCACCACATGACAACATGCTCTTCAAGGTGGTAAACTACAATACGGGCCTTGGTATTGGAGTTGTAATCATGTAGCCCAAATTATTGTTGTAAGTTAAAAAACCAAGCCTCAACTTTATCACCCGAGTCACTAGATAACCCTTGAATCTAGGAATAGGAACTTTCTTCAATTCCTTGAGGAAGGTATCTATTACTCTATTCCCTATGGGTAAATCTTCATGAGCATGTAGCTGGTTGTTCAAGTCTCCCAGGTTTACCTCATGTTGGTCATGTCTTAATTGATTACCCCCTAGGCCACTATTTTTCTCTAGGTTCCTCTCACAAGCTGTCAATCTATCTTGCAAAGTGTTGATAGTCCTCAGAAGTTCATTCAGGAATTCTTCAGTGGGGTTGAGGACATGGTTGATGTTTTCACCAACTCCTCTACTTGTACCTCTTCCATCTCCTCCTCTTTAGCCACCATAACCTTGGTTTGAATTTTCACACCACCACTACTCTGAGTTCTTACCATTTTTCTTGTTAAGTACAAAGAGAAGTATTAGATAACATTCCCAAAGGCCTAAGTGTTATACAACCTTTTCTCTGATACCAAGTGAAAGGACCTCAAAAATCGAGGTCTAATTTTTTTTATTGATTTTTCCATTATTCCCATTATTTAATTGATATGTTGATTTAAATCAAATCATACAATTATAAAAACAATCATATGTGCTAAACGCATTGATAAAAATCATCTTTAAGTCCAAAGGACATTTCATTATTTTCAATATCTCAATACAATCTTATAAGGTTACATGCAACGGCAAAGAGCCTCATAAGCCTATATAATATATTGATTATTTCAGCAGTACATCAAGTACAATTTATTCCATAACTAAAATATTAAAGTAACTAATCAAGATCTGAAATCAACTTGAATCCCTTCAAATTATTTCCTTTCCCTTATCTCCATAATGGCCTATATTTTCTATAAGGGGTCAACTCAAACTGAAGTTGCGATGATTTCCATTTTCATTTATGTAGTATTTTGCAAATGAAAATGTATTCATAATATAAATTCATGCATTAGCATACTAATTCATTCATTATTATAATAATGATTTCAAAAATCATGTATACATGCAGGAAGTAACCAAGTTCATAATATCTGTCAAGAGTGGTGTCTTTAACCATCGTACATGAAAATGCATAAAACTTACCTCGCATAAAGTAAATTACATAATGCATTTCATAATATTATTTCATGCCAAATCGAATCATAATACCAAATGTTTGAATAAATGTCACATAAAGGCTTCATATAAAAAGGAGAAGGCATGATAAGCAATTTTCAAAGCATCAACATTAACTTCACTTTACAATTCTTACAATGAACTTTATGCCAAATCATATCAGCAACATAACATAATTTCCAAGAGGAACAATAGATCTTTTATACCCAAGAATGCATGCCAACCATATGACAAAATGTCATATAATGAACTTCACATATATTCCAAGGAATGCACACCAATTGTATGACAAAATTTCATATCATGAACTTCACTTCACAAGCTCAAAATGAACAACATGCCAAATCAAATCAGCAACATAACACATTTTCAAAAGGCACAACAAATCCTTTATACTCAAATAATGAATGAGATCTGTATGACAAAATTTCATAATATAAACTTCCAATATAATCCAAGAATGTATTTTAGCAGCATGACAAAGTGTCATAAAAGAATTTCACATAAATTCCAACGAATCCAATCTAGCAACATGATAAAATGCCATACAAGAACTTCACATAAATTCAAACAGATTTGTTCTAGAAACATAGTAAAATTCCATAAAGATATTCACTTCAATTCTAATGAATTCATTTAAGAAGCATGATAAAATGCCATAATCCATACTCGTGTATTTATGTCAATAAAATATTGCATATCAACTATTTGACATAATGTCACAACATCTAATTCTTTAAATATTCTAGCCAAATGATTTCACACTAATCATTTGGAAAAATGTCATAGCACTACATTCTTTTAAAATGCTATGCAAATGATTGCACACTAACCATTTGACAAAATCCATCGTACTAGCAACAAAGAAAACAAAAATCTAACTACAAATCTAGAGCATAAAAATCAACCCAACGCATTGTGCTTTGTTAACTAATGTTGTAGCAGAACAACACATAAAATTTTAATAAAAACACAGTAAGGAATTAACAAAAACTGAGTGCTATAACAGCCAACACTACAATAACAAATGCAACAATAATTTAATAAAAAAACAACACTTCTAGTAGTTTTTACAACATCAATAAATCAATAAAGAAAACAACGCTTCTAGCAGCCATCACAGTAGAAAAAAAAACAACTTATAACAGCTGAAGTAAACCAACGAATCCACAAAAATGCATCTTGGAGATCAGTCCAAAACCCATAACAAAAATGTCAAGAAATCTTCTCTCAACACCCAAGAGAATAACCTCATTAATTTCATATATCAAGTAAGTATTTAAAACGAAATCTCTAGCTCTCATACTTGAGAGATCTTAAATATATAATTCTCATATTAAAATAAACACATTTTCTAAATACCCATAAATGATTGATTCAAAAATAATAATACCCACAATAGATAATCCATATTTATCAGTACCCAGAAGAAGAATAAAACTGAATATGCATTTTATTTGTAAAATATTGCATAGATAAAAACAATAAACCTTTTCCTGAAAGATTCGAGATGAAGAAGATCAAAAAGCCTTTGTGTTTTTCATCTTTCCTTATTTATTTTCTTTCTCAAGCTTCTTAGCTCCACACCGTAGAAAATAAAACTCCAAAACCTTATTTATTTTTCTAGAAAAGAATTTTCCCAACATTGTTGCAATAAAGAATGGCAAGATCCCAAATTACAGGCCCAAAAACAGCTCCAGATGGTTGTAAAAACTTCCATGAAATCCTCTAGATTTTGTTTGACATGGTCTCTTCTCTACTTCCTCCTCTCTTCATGCCATGCTAAATGGTAAAAATAAAAACCTAACTCTCCTTTATTCCATGGATCCCAAAATCCATTTAAATATAATTAAACTTCAAAAATTCCTCCACTTAGCTTTAGGCTAAGTTTAATTTTTATTTATTTATTTATTTTAAATAAATCTATGTGCCACATTCCACAAGGAATAATTAACACATAAGTTAATGCCAAAATAATTTGAATTCCACAAAATATCATTACAATTAAGCATTATTTAAATGTTGAGCTCATTAACCAAGCAAATCAAAATGTCATGCATTTATTATGGTTAAATCAAAATATCTAGATAATATTTTGACACTTAGTTATGTTACTAACATACCAACATAATTGATGAGGTCTACAAGAAGCTTCAGTCCTTAGATGGCAGATTGGGGAATGCTAAAAGCTGCAATGACTGCATATTGTCTGCCCTCAAAAGCATTTATAATTTCATTGAACAACATGTCCATAGTGTCTGCAGTTTAAGTGGGGTTAATGAGGACATTTGGGGTCCTAAAGAGAAAAGAGATATTGCAATTTCCCAAGTAGATATGCAAGACTCCTCTCAGGCTAATGTCATTGCCTTCTTCATGCCGATGTAGGCTATCAAGACCAAGATTGACAGAGCCATCAAGTAACGGGTTGTTGTGATGTTGTTTTTTGGCTGTGATGTAGCTGTCATCTGGCGGTTCTGGAGCTGTTTTTTGGCAGAGCTCTATATGTTGTTTCTCGTTTGGTTTCTTTTTTATCTTTCCTTATTTATTTTGGATCTTTGTATGTTTAGATCCTTTTTTCACTTATATTGTAATATTTTGTTGTTGAGCCCTTCTTGGTTGACTGTTTTTCCCTTCTCTAGGTTGTTTCTCTCATCTTCGCTATTTGGCTTTTGAGCCCTTTTGTATATAGGGTATAGTCCCTTCAAAACTATTTTCCCTTAATAAAAAAAAACATACCAACATAATTTAGGCTTAGGCTAGATCACGTAACCTATATCTTAGGTTAGTTATGCTAGCAACTGATATTAAATAATATCACACCGAAAGCTACCAAAATGATATCAACAAATAAAAAGGGTTAGTTCTAACTCATGGAAGAGTGGGCACTTATGTGTGTATTCACATGTGTATGCACACAACTATGCTAGCTTATATACATAAGTATATATGCTCACATACCTATGATCATACCTAGATGGGTATATGGATGAATGCCCATTCCTTTGTGCTTTATACTCATACCTTTGATAAATGAATAAAGAAAACAAAAACTACAACTAAGAAGAAATAACCAATAGATTTATTAATAATTTTGTGTTCCAAGAGTCAGGATGTTACATAAAACCATACCTGTATACAAATGTGTGTGTGTGTGTATTTGTATGTTTTTAAAGTGCAGTAAAGAGATAAGGGGTCGACCTACACACAGGTACACCTAACCATAAATTTTTGCCCCCAAACTATGTAAAACACACACACACACACACAAAGTAATGAACCATTCTATAACATGTATTTAGCCAAGGTTTTTCTACCCACCCCATATGAACTTCACAAGGTTGAAACACACTCTTAACAGATCAAAATGCATTTCTAGCCACTTTTTTCACTTTGAAATGCACCCTTGCATAATGGTGTGACAACTCTCCTTTCAATTGAAAAAATGGAAACATTCCTAGGTTGTGGGTGACCTGTATATTGGAGTGAGTCTCAATATATGATTGGTTCACATAGTGTAACACCTAAACTAATTCTATATCCTAAGGTTAAATCTACTCTACCAAAACCACCTAAGGAAAAGGGGAAACGAAGGAAGGGAAAAACTTAAAAGATGGTAATACACCAATTTGTTTTGAATACCTTATACTTATTTTGATCACATAGATGAAGAAAGGAAGCCACACACACTATATGATAACTAAAAATTATTAAATCAAATCAAAAGTGATTCACAGAAGGATTTGGAGTTAATTGTCACAAGATAAGAAGGGGAAATAAATGGCTCTACAAAAAAATCCTATAAAAAACACATTAGACATAATTTAGGACTTATAAATTGACATGAGAATGCATAAAGGCATGATATTTTAAAAGTGATAAAACAAGGATAGATATATATATAACAAAATAAAATCAGTCCAAAACATAATATGCATTAAAAATAGATTGTAGAAAGGTAAAAACTCCCTTTATTTCTCCAAGATGTGGAATAAACAGAAAGAATCAGTTTGACCCTTGCTTTCTCACCCAGAATGACTGAATTTCTCTAGAAAAAGAATGAATAAGTAGAAATTATCGTTTACAATGTATTATGAAGCTTTTATATAAATTTTAGAGAGATAAAGGAAAGAAGAAGGAAGACATGCACGTCTAAATGTAATAATATAAAAAACATGTTTTATTTCTCTTCTTTGTTTTTTTTTTGTCAAAATAGCTTTCTCAATTTGATTTGAATTAGTTTTGCATTAAAAATAGGAATTTACTTCCAAAAATGGAAGAAAAGTGTCTTCTTTCTCTCTTGCATGCTTTAACCTATTATTAAATTTTTCCTACATTATCCTGGGTGATTTGTGTTAAAAGATAGCTTCTTGTTTCTTCTTGAAAATCATTTATAAATAATATGTGATTTTTCCCTGGGGTGTAAAAAATAATTCTGATTTCCCACTTGTTTGATGAAGTGCATGTTATCACTTCTGTTATTGCTCATTTAGTCTTTGAATTTCACCTTTTGTGCAACTTGTGTGTGAATTCATTTCCATATATTGTGCGGATTTACACTTTTTGTAGGGATAGTGACCACTAGGTTCATATTTTTTGCATGTTTTTTCATTGTTCTAGAGCTATCAACCACTAAGCTTTTTTCCTACCCCTTTTTCTAGAGGCTAGTGAATGCTTGGCATTTTTCCTACCATTATTCTAGAGGCTAGTGACCATTAGGATTTTTTCCTATAAATGTATGGCATGACCTATACTTCACATATTTATTATATGATCTAAATAGTCAAGGGATCTTATTTGGATAACAATTTGATGACTTTCAAGCACATCTTCCTACTAGATGCAAAAATCCAGTAGCATTGAGGAATCTATTGGGCATGGAGTCATGAAGTAATTTTTATCATGTCTTAGAGCTATAAAAAAATGAATAAACCTCACAGGAATGACCACAATATGCTAGAAGCACTTATTATACAAGAATAAACCATCAAAGTGCATGAAGTACACAAGGAAGGAAACTACAAATAGTAAAGTTCGCAAATTACTTGGAGGAAAGAAAACACAACATTCTAAAACAAAGGTGAAACATGACCTCAATAGAAAATTTTGAGGAATATCCCATTAACTGTGTTAAACAGTTCATCACCATTCATCTTAGATAGTTGAAAGACATTTTTTTGTTTGCAACCTATGATTAAATATGGTCCACTCTAGAAAAAATAAAATTTTATGTGTCTTCCTAGTTTAGTTATTTATTCATCCCATTTGAGAAAAATGTCTCCTTGTCTAAATGTTCTTGTAGTTTATTTCTTATCAAAATACATTTTTACTTGTGCTTGATGGCATTCCATCATTCTCATATCCTTTTTTATGATCTCTTCTAACTCCATCAACTATGCAAATTTAATTTCCGTTGAATTATATTCCATCATTTCCATCTATTTAATGAGGTCTATATATGGTAACTCATTGGAAATACCAAATGTTACTTCTCTACCATAGATAAGCATGAAAGGATAATTTCAAATTTATCTTTTAGGAGTAATCATGTTATCCCATAAGGATTATTTGAATTTTGTATGTCAAGATCTATATTTTTTTGCCATAGTTCTCTTGATGATCATCATATTGAGTTTTTTTTAGAACTGCTGATTTGTGTTGAATATAGACTCAAGAGTAACCAATACTTGAGGTATCTTGATAGACTTTAGCTAAATAAATTGATTATCATATTGTTATTGCAATCTCTCTTGATTTCTATCTAAAAATTCAGCTTCTTCTAGAAATAAATTACATTACTACTATTTTTATATACTACTTATATATATCCCTCTTAATCTGATATGGAATATTAACTCGAGCACTGATGGAAGATAGCATATATACATTTTTTTAATTCAATATAGGAATATATTGAATGTTAAAAGCATAATATTTTTCAATTAAGTCCCATACCCTATTTTTGTGAGATCTCAGGAAGTTATTCTTAGTTTCATCATGTCCTCTGACTTTATTACCCACTAACTCAATATCGCCAAAAACTTGAAATTTTCTCATTCCTTTCCTTCTTTCCCATTGCAGATGGTGTATAAGAGATTAATACTCTAATGTTTTATTCATTTAAGAAAACTAAAATATCAGAGATGAAAAATAATTTGTCCTTGAAGGGTGAATTAGCATGATTCCTCCACCTACTTCATTAGTACTTCATGATCCATCAAAGTATAAGTCCCAAAAACCTTCTTCTTAGTGATCTATTTTGAAAAGGTTAGGAAAAATAACATATTCTTCATGAAAAAAATATGTTTCAAGATTTTATTCTTCAATGTAACCATGTGGATTGATATCATGAGTTTTTGTATCCCATTCATTCAGTAATAAATAGGGAATTACTTCAAGAAGTTTAGTTGGCTCTTGGTCAACTAGATGGTCTTCTTCATCATTGATCATGAAATTTGAGTTAATCACACTAGGAATATAAGTATCTATACGGTGTACTGAGATTGGTTCAAATCATATGGTGTATTTTTTGCCATACCTTGTTCTAAACAACATGTAAGACCGGTCTGATGATAAATATCCTCTAATTTTGACTGTGAACTCTCTAGAAAGGCAAAAGCTAAAAAGAGGAGGAATATCAATGATAAAAACATATTAAGGAATGGATATGTTAGGGCATGCATGTAAGGTTAAATTAATTCCATTAATGAATCCAAGAGTGGCCACCAGTGTTCCATCAAGCTAAACTACTCCATTAGCAAGAGTTTCATAATCTAAACCAAGTTTTTCAACAATTTGTTTGGGAAGAACTGAGCTTGAGGATCTAGAATAAATCATGCAGTTGTGAACTAGATTCTGACTTATGATCAACGAAACATACAAGGTAGGTGGCTCGATGCTCTTGTTTTCTTGAAATTCTTTTAGTTCAGGTGCATTAGTGAGCACAACCTTAGGTGGTTGGCTAGAAAGATTGAGGTTTGACATGGCTTCTTGCAGGATATATTTTTTTCTGGGAAGATACAAAGTATCCATATTAACATAGTAATTTTGGTTTTCTTAATATACTCAAGGATATTGAAATATGGAGTGCTAAATTTTTTGTGTAATTTTCTAAAAACAACACCTTATTGCATTGGAGGAATGGAGATTAGCATCTCTTTCTGACTTGGAGATTTTGTAGGCTTATTTATTTAATTGTTTTTCTGATTTAAGACTGGGATAACAAATTGTAATGATGGAGAATTTGGAGAACTACTCTTACAAATAAGATACTCCACTTCTAATGCTCTTTTATTAGACCTTTTGTTGGTTGCCACAAAATTAGAATTCTAAATTTTCTAATTGTCAAGTTGATTCATTCCATAGAAGTCATCTTATTTCTAATTGATGAATGTAGTATCACTTTGCACTGATTCTTTTGATACTTCCTATTTTGGTGAGTCTCAACTAATAGAATTTATTACATAGTAGTTGTTTATGCCAAAACCACCTGATTCTGAATACCATTGAAGCATGAATTATGATTTTAGGGCTGATTACATGGGTAAAACCACTCAATATCTTAGATCGGACAATTTTAGATGGGAATAATTACTTTGGATGTGCTAGAAGCATTGGGACTTTTTGATTGGATAAGCCTTAGATTAACAAACTGACTTGGGCCTTGAAAACTTGGTTCGAAATGGGGTATTTTATTTTGGTTAGAAGGATAGTAAGGTCTAAACATCTTATTTTACTTCCTATTGATAACTACTATCTCATTCCCATAATCTTTTAATATGAATTTTTTCTCCTGAAATTCATTTGATTGGCTTAGAGTTGCACTTTTTTTTCACAGGATGAGAATAATGTGTTGGAATTGGGGCTATTGTAGGTACTTGGTAAGAAGTGGGAGGATAAATATCTTGAAATATTGGCATAGAAATCCTTGGAGATAAATTTCCTGCTTATATAAGACTATTTTCATCCTTAATTGCTATGTCATAAGCATCAGGGAGTGTCCCTCCACCCATTGATTGTATCATCATAGAAATATCAGAATTCAAAGCCCTTAGATGTTACAATAAAGAATATTGAGGGGTTAGCCTTACCAACTATGAAATTCTATCCTAAGTCCTTTGAAATCTTTAATTAAAATCAATCATGAATTCTTGTGGTGCTCTCTTGATAGTCGTGAATTTTTCAACCAATGAAAGATGATTTGATTTATCCTTAAGGTGCTTATAAGGCACTTCTCCTAGATAATCCTATGCATTGATGAAATTTAGTGGAAATCCTATATTCCATTGTAATGCTTTCCCCTTCAAAAAAGTTACTAATAATCTCACTGTGACATCATCTTGATTAACATGATAAATAGAACATATATTGGAATTATATTTTACATGTTCTATGGGTGTAATCTAATTTTCATTAGTAAAAAATGGAATGCTCTAAAGGGAATTAATGTTGAGCTAACAAAAATGGGATACTAACATTGAAGGGAACAAAAAACTAAGTTCTTGGAAGGTCCATATTCAGATTGAAGATGGGTGTCAATAATTTGGGAAATAAAGTTGGTTTTTTTAGATAAACAAAAGACTTAGGATATTGTTTGGAACTTGAAAATATGCTCTTCCTTACTAAATTCAAAGGTAATTGAATGAAATAAAATAGAACACCTTTTGTAGATGATCTTGTTGAAATATTTTACATGAAATAGAGACCGATTTGTTACTAGGATGCTCTTTTAACTTATGTATTTTCTAGATGTTGAATGATAGTGTCTGTAACACTGATGTTTTTCCAAGAACAACACCTAGTTATTTAGAAAATTATTAATCTATCAAAATTTTTGAATACTTGTCCCACTGGGCATGCTAAAAATTGTTTTCACTTTGAAATGTACCCTTGGAGAATGATTTGATAATTCTCCTTTAAATTTACAAAATTGAAACACTCATAGTTTTTGGGTGACATGTATATTAGAGTGATTCTCAAGAGAAGGTTGGTTCCCTAGCGTAATATATAAACTAATTATATCTCCTAAGGATAACTCTACCCTACTAAAACCAAGAAAGGAAAATGGGAAAGGAAGGAAGGGAAAAAATGAAAATATTATGATACACCATAATTTTTTAAGGACCTTAGACTACTTGAGATCACATAGATGAATCAAGGAATCCACACACACCATACACTAACTACAAATTATTGAATCAATGAAAAAGTGATTCATATAAGGGCTTGGAATGAATTTTCACAAGAAAAAAAGGGGAAACAAATGGCTCCAAAAAAAAATCATGCAAACAATATATTAAACACAATCTATGACCCGCAAATTGACACAAGAATATATAAAGACATGAGAGATTAAACTAATAAAAAAGGATAAACATATATCACAAAATCAAATCATTACAAAATATAATATGCATTAAAAAATGTATTGTAGAAATGTAAATAAAAGATCCATTTATTGCTCCAATATGTGAAATAATCATATAGAATCACTTTGACCCATGCTTTCTCACCCAAAATGACTGAATTTCTCTAAAAAAATAGAATAAAGGAGAAGAAGATATATTTTACAATGTGTTTAAAAGATTCTATCGAAATTTGAGAGAGAGAACGGAAGGAAGAAGGTAGACATACAAGTTTGAATGTAAAAATAGAAAAAAATCCATTGTTTATCTTTTTTATTTTGATTTTTTCAAAATAGCTTTCTCAGTTTGATGTAAATCAGTTCTACATTAAACATAGGATTGTACTTCCAAAAATAGAATAAAAAGATATTATTTAACTCTTTCAGGATTTGATCTATTTTTTTTTTCATGCATCATCTTGAGTGATATGTGTTAAAAAATAGCTTCCTTATTCTAATTTTAAAGCATTTCTAAATTATCCTTGATTTTTCCCTGGGGCATGCAAAAGCTTTTTAATTTTCCACTTGTTTGATGAAGTGTGCACTATCACTTTTTTTCTTTCTCATTTTGGTCTTTGAATTTCATCTTTTGTGCAACTTTTGTGTGACTTCATTTCCTTATATCGAGTGTCTTTACGATTTTGTAGGGATAGTGACCATTATGTCCATATTTTCTGCCTATTTTTTCATTGTTCTTGAGGCTAGCAACCGGTAGGATTTTTCCCTATGCCTGTTCTAGAGGATAGCAATGACTAGGATTTTTTCCTACCCTTTTTCTAGAGGCTAGAAACTACTAGACTTTTTTCCTAACCTTGTGTGGCATGACCTTCCCTGCACGTCTGGATCATATGATCTAAATAAGTAATTGATCTCATTTGGATAATAACCATATAAGGGACACATTTTCAACATTTTAAAAAACTATAATATATATACACACACATATACACAGTATTATCCATAACATTTTTTTTAAAGCAAAAGAGGTTTACTATCTACAGAGAAAGCAAAATAATAATTTCATGGAAGTAAATATGTGAAACAACCATTATTATTTTCCAAGTTTATATTATCATGAATATATCTATTTTTAAACACCACAACTACATTTGGTCAAAATTACATTAAGTTTTAAATTAAAATTCTAAAGAATAATCTAATATTAAGTGTTTATAGGTATTTTAATAGATAAAAACCAATTATTATTTTATTATGAAATATATTCACATATACACACACATACACATATGTATGTGTATGTATAGGAACTATCCTTAAATTAATTCTAGAATTTAATTGGAAATACATTTACAAGGATAAATTACATCACCAAAATATGAGATTTCATAAGGAATTTTTTTTTAATTCCATTCAAATTTAAAAATAGTTATACTTTCCTTTTTACTAATTTCCCCAAATAACATTAATTTCACTAATTGTAAAGGAATATAGAGATTAACCATACACAAGAGTAACTTGAAAATTTTACTATCTATTTTTCTCTTGTAACGCAACAAAAAGTGCAGTTCCCAAACTATTATTAGAAAAAAATTATCTCATCACTACCATTCCACTAAATAATAAAAAATAACAATTAACTTCGTTCTTTTTACAAGCTCAAAATAACCATGGGTTCTTTTCTTTTCCTAAACAATAAAACCATCTCTTAAATGAATTATTGCAAACTTTTCAAAAAGGAAATAATAAAATAAATTCAATTGGATAAGCCTCCCCAAAGAGGGAACACCGTATCTAATTCTTAGAAGTCTTCTTCTTTCCAAATATCACTTTCCAAATTCCATTTTCAAGCTCCAATATTTCTAATAAATCTTCACATTTATTGGTTTATTCCCAAAGTTTAGGCATAATTATATTCTCATCTCAATATGGTGTGAATATTATCCTCTCTTCAATCCCATCTAAGAGAGGAGTTTTTGAAGCACAATGAATAAGAGGGGGGTGAATTAATCTTCTAAAACTTTCATTCAAACAACCATGCACAGCTATAAACCTTTAAGCATTAAGAAAAAGAAACAATGCATACACCATCAACCATATTATAAATTAACACATAGACACAAGATATATGTGGGAAACACTCAAGAGGAAGAAAATCCACTAGAACTCTGCATGTATTACTTATCAAAAATGGTTTTTTTTATTGAAACATCTACTTCACAAGGAGCACCCACCCTTTTACAACATTAGTGAGGCACCAACCTCACAATGAGCACCAACCCCTATTTAGTAGAAAATCTGCCCTACAACAAGACTAAAACTGCCCAAGATGACTAAGCACCCACTTAGCCACCTGAATATGAAGACCACTTAATGACCTTATTTCTCAACCAACTTATTGTGATCACTCTTTTAGTTCGGTTCACTCATAACTCCCTCAAACTACTCTCTCTCCTTATTAACTCATACATGCACCTATGAGTGTTGATTAGGTCATATGACCTTGAATATATATTGACATTTTTTTCTCACCTTCTCCTCCCTCTTATTTTCTCTTCTCTATATCCCTCTAACCTCTTCACACACTTCCTCTTGCTCACTCAAACATCCATTCCACTCACTAGCTCAAATGAGCAAATACAACTTATTTATATACATGACTCATGCCACAATCAACTCTAGGTTAGAAAATACCATTAGAACATGTAATTTAAGTCATAAATAACATTAATACACATTAAATTACTTTAAAAATTACATTTCAATACCCATTAGGTCAGCATAAACCTTACAAACATAAACAATACACAACTAGGTCTCTAACACCAGTTTTCACTTCCAACGGTCAAAATTTGAACTTCAAGGAAACTTATCATCTCCATCATGACTCCAAAAGCTCTAAACATTTCAAAAATATCTTATCAAAACCAACTACATGCATGAAACACTCTACTCTATTCATATTTAGTATACACCACTCTATTTGGCAAGCACTGCCTATTAGGTTTAATCACCTAATTTACCAGTCCTCAAAAGCAAACAAATTTTCACACAAAAAATATTCTCCAAGAAACATGTGGAATATTAACATAAATTATTGACCTCAAGAAACTCAAAATACTTGTGGAAACCTTGAATTCATTGTACAAGACCCCAAAACACTTCCATCTATAAAACTGGTCAATCCTTCTATTAGGTCTCAAGAACCAGTCTTGAGATATCTAACCTCCAACATCTTCAAGGAAACTTTTAGACACTTAAACCACTTGGAAAACTTCACTAGAAACTCCACCAACATTATTAGACACTCACATACCTATGTTACATGAATAATATTGATCATCTATATATGTTCCTTAAGCCTTCTTAACAAACCTAATTGGGCTGATTAGGCCATTAGAGCTTAATCCAAAATACACTTCTTATCAAACCATGAGCTCAAACACATCATGTCAGACCTCTACAAGATATCCATGTTTATATTTCACTGCTACACCATGAATTTCTAGCAAAAACCTCTTGGACCTACACGACTGGTTTTTCACATTTTAGGCCATTAGCAGTAGGAAACTTTGGGAGAAACATTTCACCAATTTATTACATAAAACTGATCCAAATATTATCATGGAAATTTAGAACACATCCCAATATTGAGGAATCAATTAGTTTCACTTCATGAACCCTGTAACACATACCTGTACATGAAAATATTAACAAAATAGAGGTTTTTGGTAGTTTTCCATTATACCTGGATTATACCACCACCACCAAAATGAGATCCAAATAATTCTCTAAATTCTTGAACCATCATACTATCCTTTCCATGTCATTTGGAGATCAAACCCTTCATATTTTTTCCATCTCTATTAGACTAGGGTTTTAGCAAGGTTTAAACCTACTTAACTTCTCAATAATGGTTCATAAATGTTTGACGAATAAATAAACCCATTCCACTTGGAAAAAAATATTATATCTATGCCATAACATCCACAAAAATCCTAGGTCCTTATTTAGAATACACACATGTGGGGGAGTACTTTAAGTTGACCATCGAGTTAGGAACGACATTTTTGAGAGATTAGTAAATCTCAAAACAACTTTTCATGTTTCCTCATTTGATCTATGACCTAAAAATTTGCATACACCTATAAGATGACCTCCTCCATGATTTTTAATGCCCATTAATATTTAATCACCTCATAAACTCACCATGTTACTGTTAGTGAAAATCTACATCACCCCCTAAATGACCTCTAGATTTGTAGTCTGGAATTGGTTAATTTAGTGTGATTACACAACATTGAGTTTTCTCTAAGGTGTGGGACCTTGCAAGGTGAGAAAAATCTCCAGAGAAAGCTAGTTCTTACCCCTCTGTTTAGGTGTATGCATGAATTTTGCAGAGGTTCAATGCTAAATCCTACTCTAGATTCCAAGGAGACAGAGTTGAAGATGCAAAAAAAGGGAAACAAAACTAAGCTAAAAAGGTGATACACCAAAGGAGTGATGAACTTCTATTTTGCAAATAAACACAAATCATAAGAATGTAACACAGAACATGCACAAATTGCCAAGATATAATGAAGGATCAGAAGACAATAATAACACATGAGAGGATTGAAAAATCATTCACAGATCATGCATTATCATTCCCAGTGTTTAATACGATGCATCATAATGGAAAGGAGGCAAAAATATGTGTTGCATCTTGTATGAGAGGTCTGAAACTCCATGAATCCACTTGCTAAGGAGAAAAATAGAGCCTGCAAGAGCAAAACGTCCAACAAAACAAAGGATCGAATCCTTTTCATTTATAACTGAAGCAAAGAGAGAGAAAGAAAAAGAATAAGCAAATCAGATCTTATAATTCAACAATCTGTCATTAATCCCTTTCAAATCAGCCTACAAAACCATCAAAGTGATTCCTTTGTTCCTGTTTTGTGTGTTGGAGGAAAAAGCGATGGATTTTAGCAAAACATCTCTCTTCAAGCAATCTGATCTTGGATTAATGGTGTGAGAATACATTTTAGGATTTTTCCCTCATCAAATCAAGTTGATTCTTCATCCTTGGTGTGTGGGAGAAGGCAACCATGGTGGATTGTGCATAAAACAACTAATTTGAAGCAATATGGTTCGCATTAAAAGCATGAAAGACGTTTCTAGATTTTTCTTCCTCAAAACCTATAAAAAAAAATTATTTTTTTACTCCTTTAATGCATAGAGGAGATCAATATCTTTCCAACGAGTCTGATTTTTCCCAAGTCTAATCTCTAGATTGAAAGATATGCCCATCTAAATATTTAGGGAAAAATTAGGGCATAAATTTAGGCACAAATTAAGTCAAAAATGGTGGTGAATCAGATTTGAAAACGGATCCATGGGCCCAAATTTTACCTTTTGCACTTTTGGAAAAATTCCCCAAAAAGCTCTACAGCCCCCCAGGTCTGCATCACACATGTCGGCCTCTTATTGGTGTGGAGGTGTGCTTCGCTTTCTTCCTTCACGGGCCCGAAGCCTCAAACTTCACCTTTTTCCATTTTTTAGATTTTGAAAAAATTATCAAACACCTCTGCATCCCCATGCTCCCGCATAACACGTGTCGGCTTCAAAATGATCTGCGGGCCTTAAGCAATTTTTCTCCATTTTCTCCTTTACGGGATTGCAGGCCAATTTTGGACTTTTGAGTTTTTATCCAAAGAAGCTAAGTGTCAACAATTTCTTCCTAGCCCCACGAGTCTGCTTCCTTCCTTCATCAGGCCTGCAGGCCAAAATTGTCAACAATTTCTTCCTGGCTCCACGAGTTTGCTTCCTTCCTTTATCAGGCCCGCAGGCCAAAATTTGTCTTTCTACCTTTTTCCCAAAAAGGGATAAGTGCCAAATTTATCTCCCTGTATCTTCCAACCCATCAATTTCCTTGGAAAATTTTCCAACTCCACTCTGCCAACCTGAGACCCCCTAGAAAATTTTCCTCCTTACTTCCACAGGCCCGCTTAGGGAAATTTTCCCCTCCAAACTCCACCGAGCCATAACTCAAAAAATACAAGGAGTTAGGAGGACTTCTTTACCTTTCTGGAAAGGGGAAGAAAAATCCTATCTGATGAAGCCATCTCTAGGAAATTTTTAGTGCTTTAAAGTTGCAAAAATCTTCCTACAGAAAAAGGAAGGAAGAATGAAGGAAAGTTAACCAAAACAAGCATGGACTTATTTTGGATAACAGTTACCAAGTTTTCCCTTGCCTTCTTTCCTTTTCTTATTACACTTGCCTCCAAGGACCTTGAATATGCTCTATACACCTAAACCATGACCTTGTACACCTTCCACACATTTTCTACAATGGCACAATACTCCTTACATGCTTACTATTTTAGATGTTTTTTAGTTAATTTTTATAAATGCATAAAATACCAAATACTCAAATTGGCAGGGATTGTTGATACCTACACCAATAATCATAATTTTGGTATGATGGAGTGTAGACAACGGAAAAGGATCCTCCTTTCATCAAGTGATAAAATTGGAACGTAAAGATAGATAAACAAAGAGATATTAGTTAAGAATAATAATGAGTTTATCGGAAAGTTCTGATCCCAGGATTCCAAAGGGACTTCCTTGAAGGGTGTCAATTCATTTGATACAATTAAGTTATTTTGATCATGATAAGATAAATAATGATAAGAATTATTTTAAACTCAATATGGATAGCAAGACCATGTTCAAACTCATAAGTGTCATAGGTTAGGGAGGTGTTAAGCTCAAAGTCCTCAAATTAGTCATACTAGAACTCTTCAGTAGCTTCTCGCTCTTCTTGGATGATTTCAATCTGATCTTTGATGTTTTCAATGTTTGGTGTGAATGTAATGGTACACAGGATGAGCTTGTGGATAATATCAAATTATTCCCACATGAATAATTGTTGGATGATCAGAAGACTGTATGTGTTGGTGATAGGATGTGACATACTTAGAACAGTCATCTACAAAGCATACATATTGCAAATAACTTGTTACACCAAAATAAACTTAGATGAAAAGGATGATTATATAAATAATTTGTGTAATGTTTACATTTTATAGATATATACGGTGATACATGCAAATTGTGGGTGATCATATAGATTGTTATCGATCCCTATGAAAATTTGATGTCTCAATAAAAGAGATATTTTGATAGAAACAAATAATTAGAATGATTTTTTTGGCTCCTATTTGATATGTAAATGAAACAAAAATATATTTCACTAATGAATTTCTTACCTTATACATAAGAATTAATTAAAAATACCTACAAATGATAGTAGAAGATTTGTAATATATCTACTAGCTTGGTAGGAGTGTCGAGGACATTTGAAGGCTGGTGATAATTTCTTCTTATTCTCTAACATAACATAGCTTCATTGCAACCATTATGGATCCCTAAAATAGGATCCTTGAGGTCCTATTTATAATCGTTGGTGATCTGTTAGGATCATTGGCAATCCAGAAGTTTTGGAGAAATAAACTTGGAAGTGGTTTTAACCAACTCCAAGTTAGGATTTCATGGGTGGGGATGTAAGGTAATGTGGTTAGGATGTTGAGAGGTTTGGTAATGGGGGTAAAAATGGGTTTAAATTGGTTAGGGGAGGTTAATGAGGTTTTAGGGAGGTTAAGGTGGGTAAGTAAGGTTTATGGGGGTAAAAATGTGATTTTACGGAGGTGAGGGTAGTGACTTAGGTTATGATTAGAATGGTAATTTTAATGATTTAATGTGCATGGGGTTTAGGTTAGTCATGTACGGTGATGAAAACCTAGTATCTATATTTTCCCCTTTTTGTCTAGTGGTTTGTGATGGAAAAACTGCTAGAAAAAAATGAGTAATATGGTTTGATTTATGCTTGGATAGGTGGTTCCCACTCAAATTAGGGGTGATTTAGATGAAGTACAATAATTACCAGTTTGAAAATGTTTTCTGAATGAGATATATATATATGATGTTTTTTTTTAATCTACCCCAAGACTATACACGAAAACAAGATTACCAAAAAGGTGGGATTTATGCTACCATGGAGTTAAATGATAGGGCAACAAGATTCTCACAACATATAGATGTATGGCTAATGGGAAGAAACCAGGGGAAGTGATCCTGGCTAGGTATTTTATCCACACATGTTTGATAAATGTTGTTTCCATAAAGGTGGGCTTCTAAATCTAGGAAGTCAAGTGATAGGGGAGCCAACGAGTTCATGTCCTATAGATATTTGACTTGTTGGTGATAAGGCTACGAGATCCAAGGTGGATTTAGATAAAGGCATGGTCTAAAGTGAATGAAATTTTGTGACAAAATGATAATTGGATAAGGGTACGGGGTTATACAAGGATGATTTTGATAAAGTGAAGTAAATCATTAGTGACTACTTAGATCACCGATGATTGAAGAAATTTTTTTGGTGGTTATATAGATATCTGGCAATCAGGTGGGTGAGAAAAATATAATATATAAGGTGTACAGGAGATTCATTTGAAATACTGTGTTTTTGTGAGATTAAGATTCTTAGGGCATTGTTTGCATGATTTTGATTTTGATTGAGTGAGATGGAGGCGGCTAGAGATGGATAGAGACTTTAGACACTCATGCGTGCTAAGGTAGGTGGTGTAATTAAATTTTGTCAATTTTTTATTTTTTATGTTGGCTATGGGATCATCATTGATTTCATATGAGATCATTGGCAATTCATAGGATCAACAATGATTGGTAGTGATTTCCATTGATTAGGTAGGATCGCTAGTGGCTTAGTTGGTTTTGTATATATGTTTAGAAAAATGTTATATTGTATTACATGATTTTGATTGGGTGTTGTATCTAATATTTGGTTTTCATTTTCATGGATGCAAGCTAGAGACTAATTGACTACAGAGGACATGGTCCCAAATATATTTGATAAGGTTCGCGAGTAGTTATCAGATGAGGAGTGTGGGAATTAAGAGGTAGTGGGCTTAGGTGGGATGCATCATTACCAATGTATCTATAGGGATATTGTATTACTATTGGCCTTGTTCAAGAGGTAGAACCTTGTTAGCTACACTTTTTGGTTTCTGATAGGGTAGATGAAATTTATTCTAGAGGATGTGCAGTAAATTCTATACTTTCTATTACAAGGTGAGCATATTTATACTCTTCATAAGGCAGAAAGGGATGATATGATGCAATGCTTATATGGAGATGATGGTTATGAGGTTATGTTTTATGATGGAGGATTCTCATACGGGTCTTTATATTATGATGATGAGGAGGGTTGGGCTCTAGTGACTATGATGATTTTGGGTATTAGTTATTATGCCTTACCAGATTCAACATGAAGGGGGATTGTCATGGATGTTAACCAGTGTGGTAGGGGATATACTAGAGAATAGGAAATTATTTATTTGGTCCCCTAATTTTTTGGTGTAGGTTTATAGAGAGTTGTGGAATTGGAGGAACAAACATAGATTTGGTGATGATGTGTCATTTTTGTTAGATTATTAGGCTTACGAGCATATTGTAGTGGATCATTTGAGTGGATTCCCATAGATGAGATGGGTGGATTATGATTATACAGTCAGTTTTATGAGATGGATATTGGATCATAGGGATACATGGCTAGTTCAAGATGAGGATTATAATAGGAATCTCCTAACTAGTCTAAAGATAAGTGATGTGATTTTGAGGCCGTATATAGGTTTCCCATTATGGCTTGATACAGTGATGTATCTAGTGGATATAATGTAGGATAGGTACATATAGAGGTGGATGGAGGGTGAGTGGGATTATATTTGATTTGGCCATGTCACACAGAAATTTTTTTCTAGTGCACGATGTGATGGAGGAAGCAGTGATCTACTGGTGGGATGATGACAAGATATATGTAGCACTATCAGTTGTTAGGGAAGTAGTTGAAATAGTGGATGAGGATGGATTTTGCATAATGGTATATTCCCATGGTGTGGTGACATGAAGTGATGATGCAGGGGTGATAGTGGCCTACATTACGTGGTGGTAGGGGAAATTAGGTGAATTTGATAAATGGATGCGAGCTCATGTCAAAGTGGCACCTCAAGATGGCAGTGGTGGTGCTAAGGGATGAGATGGAGAGGATAGGTAAGTAGTGTTAAAGGCTACCATATCTCATTTGTAGGCTGAGAAGGCCACATTTTTAGTTAAGAGAGATAGGTTAGGGTAGTATCTTATCACCATACAGACATATATTACTTAGGTTATAACTAACCATGATTGATATCGGTAGTAGATACACCTTACAAAATACCTATGGAGTGATAGGTACTTATATTTCTAGAGTTTAACTACATGCGGTGAGAGCTCAGGATAGCAGCCATCTGGGACCACCTGGTAGTACAAGTTTGGCCAACTACTAGTTGTTATGTAACAAAATTAGATACTATGAAGAGATATTATGAATAAGGTTACATGATGAGCCTTGATACATGGTGTTTCTAGCATGGAGGAAATCAGCATCATCAGGTAATATTGTGAGAGTTGGTCAGGTGCTAAGAGGTTCAAACATAAGACCGAATAGAGGTCCTAGTGGTGATCCGGGGATGAGTTCCCGATGGAGTATCTATTTGATGGACATCCATTTTACTTAGTAGATAAGGATGTGATGATTTTTTAATGTATGAGGATCTTTGGAAGCCTATGTATATGTATAATTTTGATACAAAGGGTTTTTTATACCCATGATGATGTATATATATTTTTGGTATGTCCATACATATGTGATTATGATTTTTATTCATGTGATGTTGATTAATTTTGATGTTGAGTTGCATTGATGAGATTTTTTTATATTATGATGTTAGATGTGTAGATGTGAAAATGTGATGTGTTGATTTTTATGTTGATATGGTGTGACTCTGAATATAGTTATTTTGATATATAAATTTAAAAATGTACTTCAATCACGGTTAAGAATAAAATATAATTTTATTTTATTTTATATTGTATTTGGTACATATATAATGTGATGGTAAATATGAAAATGCACTTGAGGCCCTATAAAAAATGTTAACATATAACTAATAATAATTCGTCACATGTGGAAGCTTGGATATAGCTGGGAAATGTGCTTATGTAAATTTTTACAACACAAGAAGGGTTGATATGTACCTGGTACGGGAGAGTAGATTATCCTTTTTGATGGATTGTAGGCTAATGCCACAGCTAAATTATTATTGTACAAACCAATCAATATGGGAATTTATCTTTAGTTGGAATGTTGATCTATGTGAGAAGATTTCCTATGTTATATATATATATATATATATATATATATTGAAGGTTGATCGATGTGAGAAGCATTTTATAATTATATAGGTATCCATCATTTAAGGAATTGGTCTACACTTTTTATTTTATGATTTTTATTTTTGATATATGTCCTTCGAGGAATTAGTCTATATTTTGATTGAAAACTATCCTTCAAGGGATCAGTGTATATATTTGATAATGTGCATCCATAGATATTCTTAAATTTTTATTTATATGCTAAGTGTGTGCCTAGTAGACCATGAAAGGATGAGAATGATGTATACAATCACAAAATTGATCCCTTAGTATGTATTTATTTGGTAGGTAAAGGGTAGATGAGAGTAATGACTGTGGGGTGTTGATAGGGTTCTTCATCAATTATGAGGATAATCCAAAAAGTAAAGGAGAAACCGTGAGACATAAAAGAAGTTGTGGATAGAAGAGAAATCTGCCAAATACTAAATAAATCCACATAATTCTAAAAAATCCACCTACATAACATAAATCCACAAAATTCTATCTAGAGCCGCAACACAAAGAATACTAGAACAAAGTGCGGCTTGATCCGATAGAGTCACAACCAAAAGAAATTTCTAATGGATAATTTTTTAAGAAAGGATATTTATTTTACTTAATTATAATAATATGAGTGTAGAATATATAGAATATTGTGTGTATACAAGAAGAGAGATATATGAAATTTTATGAGAAGTGTTTGTAAGAGACTAATGTAACGTATTTTTAGATATAAATAAAGAGTGATGGTTGATGTAATGTGTATCATCTATTATTTTTTTTACATTCTTTCTATTCATTTGTTTGAATCTAAGACATATTTTCCTAACACATCCTTAACAAAAGGGAAAACTTCTTAACCCTCATGTTATTGTTTAGGTTTGTGGCCAACTTTTGGTGTCTGATCCCATGTTCCTTTTGTTAAGTAGATGTCTGGAAAAATTTCACCAACAAGGTATTAGAAGAAAACATTAAAAGATATTGAATATTGGTGGGAAAAAATATTGATATATTCATTAAAGAAGAAGCAAAGAGACTTAAAGCATCTTATAAAGGAATTGAAGCCAACTTCCTCAGAAAATACAGAGAAAAATTTTGGTCTCAATTTCCACATCTATTGTGGCCTTGCATCTTAGAATGTGCAAAAGTAATAGATTGGTCATGTTTATACTTGAGGGAACCATTCAAGTGGACTCGAAAGAAGCTAAAGATACTCAGAGATCCAGATGAACCTTTTACAATAGAAATAGACTACTGGTTTGAAACTACATAAGATTCATATATTATTACTTGAGTAATTCAGGGCTGGACTAGTTTTGATCACAAGAAGGCCAAAGTTCTAAGTGGAGCTAGAGGAATATTTCTTAAACACGTTCCTTTCTTAATCAAAATTATTATGGTGGAAAAAGGATTAATTAGAAGTTTAGATAAGTTCCTTTAGGGGAAAATTGTGGAATGGTGTACGTGAAGGGGGGAAATGCAAGATGTATAACTAATCAAATATGATGGGGTGATGGTTGGGATGGAAGAAATATGATGACATGAAGAAAATAAAAATAAAAAAATTACATATTTGATAACAGAGATATTAATATAATTAGGTGATTTAGTAACTTAATAAAATTAATAAATATAGGATAGCCGTAGAAAAGAAGAAGTTAGAGAAAAAGGAAAAAAAAAGATATTATCAAGGGAGGAAAGGATAAAGAAACTAAATGAAAGAAAATAAAAATTAAACAAAGTCTAGAAAATAGGAAAGAAAGATAATCCAACTTCAAATGGAGGCAAGCATATGAATACCCTAGAAATGGAGGCAGACACTCATATTCTTACTATCATTATTACACAAGGTGGAGACAAACAATTTTTGGTTACCCCATGGATTCTCGCGAGGCCATGTTAATTAGATGATAAAATACAAAATTCGTTATCATAACAAGAAATATTAATGAAATATTTATAGGAGTTAGTATATAGAATGGAAACATGATTCAAATAAATCTGAGGAGTAGAGGAATGGGAAAAAGCTAAGGAAGAATCCCCACTACTGATTAAATAAAGATGTGAAGAACAAGAAGAGGGTAATAAAGTGTAAGAACTAGTTAAGAAGTTAGGATAAAATAAAGATATAATAGAAGATAATGGAAAAACACATATTATTTTTGAAGAACAAGATACAGAAAAAAAAAATAGAAAAGAAAAATAAGAAAATAAGTGATGAAGGACTTGTAGGTTTAGAAGAAAATTATTGGTTAAGAGATGTTAAAGGAAGAAAGTTATTTGTGGAAGAGGATGATTATGAAAATTCGCCAATAAAAATGTGTCCCCTAACCATCATACCATCCTAAAGGATATGACCCCCCTGTATTGGTCACCATTCCATGTGTCGCTTCACACAACATTTATAAATGTATAAGAGGAAGAAATTTTGATGGATAGATATAACAAATTGTAAGAGGAGAGCAATACAAGAGAAGAGATAGTGATTATTTAGAGAGTTATTAGGAGAACTCTATTTTGATATTGAACCTGCAAGAGATAAAGGAAGAAAAGGAAAACTGCATAAATCCAAAAACCAAAACAAAAAGCTAAAACTTCCAAAGAAACAACCACCATTTAGAATCAGCTAAATCCTCAAGCAGTTAGAAGAATCAAATAGAAGATTAAGTTTTAAATTTTTGAAAAACATAAAAATGATGCATATGAACATATATCCATTCTAGACTCATACTGGAAAACAACAACGTGACAACTTATGCGGCCAAGCTATATGACTTCATAAGAACATTGAGAGAGGTTATTTTACAATGGTACATGAAGACAAACCTTCAAAACACTAAATATTGGGATGTAATCAAAATAGAATCCAAGATAGATTGTAATTTTCCTGAGACGCCTACAAAAAGTGTTAGTAAAATAAGAGAATGATTTCAATAAGAAGATGAATCAGTAAAATAATTCAGCTATCAGTTCAATAATGTTACAAGAAGGTTAGAAGAACCCTTGACATATAAACAAAGATTTGAATGGTTCACTTCAGGCCTATTTCCTTACCTTAGATAATCCTTAGATGGAAAAAAAATTACAAGTATCTCAGATGCCATAGAAATGGATATAAGGTTAGAGACACAAACTTTGAGAAGAGAACGAGAAAAATAAATTAAGATAGAGTTAGAGATGGTATAATTTGATCTAGCTAAATTGAAACTACAACAAGATATTCAAAGAAAAGAAATCCTTAGAAACAATTCACCACTCAGGAAAAACATCATGTACCAAATATTTAGTGCACGATATGTTGTGTAGAAGAATGTAGTAAGATAGATTGTCCATATTTAGAAAAATCCAAAAATGTTGTAGTAGTTAGAAAACACTCCTCAGAAAAACATTCTTCTAATAACATATCCACAACTGACCAAACTTGGTGTGGTATTTTTATATTATGGGATCAACATACACATGATACTTTCCCACTACTAGAAGTATCCCCTCTGAAAAATCAATTAATTTATTATAAAACATGTGTATCTTATAACTGTTACTATCACAATTATCTTACATTTGATGCCATGGAAGACTTAAAAGAAGATAATACCTACATATCGATGGCATCCAGACAAACTAAAAAACCTCCACCCACACAACAGCCAACCCTTAAACTAATAGTTTAATAACCCACACCAATTCAAACCCCAATAATAACAGAACCTCCATAATATCAAGGATACCAAGGTGGAAAACCACAATATGGAGGAAGATATCAAGGAAACAACTACAACCCTAATTATCAAGGGTATGGTGGATGATACAAAGGAGGATATAGAGGAAGATAACTGGGTGTACATAGGCATGGATACAATAATTACCAAGGTGGTAGAGGATATAAAGGATATCAATGGAGAGAACACCAAAAAATATTTGGAGCTAGATTTCAGGATTGAAGACCTATGCATTGCTATAAATGTGGGAAAGATGGACATTGAGCAATAAATTGTACAGAACCATAACCTTATGGATTTTTTCATGAACGTGGAACACATGATTCTTTTAATTTCCCTAAAGCTACACAATTCTACAAAAATTAAGGGAAAACATAAGCATTAGGGAGGGATGCTCAAAATAATGTCTATAATATTACTAAAATACCATGGGATGAGGAATAATGGTTAGAAAAGGAAAAAAATAGATAAAAATCTTATAGGTCTAACAAGAGAAAACCATATAAGGATAATAAAAAGTTAGAAGATAAGGAAAACTATTTTAAGAGGAGAACACATAAGAAATCAAATAGTGATCAAGATGAACCAAAATATAGAGTTGTTGTTACAAAAAGAAGAGTTGTAAAGAAAGATCACACACATGGTAAAAATAAAGTCATTAGATTACCAACAAAAGAAGAATCATCGAACATTGATGACTAGGATCCAAAATAAATTAGCCCAGAACTACATGATAAGGAAGTAGAAAAAAGCAAGGCAGTTACTAAGAAATCTCAACATCATGAAAACACATAAAAATATTATTTTATGGAATATTAAATAACCACCCTTGAAGAAATAGCCAGAATAACCATTAAATTAGGGATAATAGAAATGTCACATCCCATAAGTTCATTCATTTTTTTACAAGGACAATTTGTAATATGTTAAGCAGTTTACAAATGCATGGGGTAAAATTTCATCACATAGATGAGTTTACAGCTATACGTATGTATGTATACCCTGAAAAGGATATACATACTTACGTATATTTATAATCCCAACCATATAACAAATCTTATCGCAAAGAATTCATGGGGTACTTGACATTTATAAATTATTCTTGCTACACTATGTTGTATTAGGCTACCTTACCTTATTGTGTGAGATTATGCATTGATGTATTGTTTGGTTTTTGTACCTGTTTATGCAGATTTATTATCTTATTGATGGTTTTCTAATGGTTAGTAAATATTTATTTGGATGATTATGATTTCTTAATGTTCATGATGATTTCACAATATTGATAAATATTCCTTGTGGATGTGATTATATTATATTGTGGTACTTGGAGATAGTTCAAATTTCTATGATGTTAAACTAACCTCCTTGTGTTTGATATGTCAGTCAAAATCCGCAATGTTGTGTGATTTCTGCCAGGAAATAAGAGGATAAGTTATGATAAGTTTGTCATGGTTGTCATTTACTACTTATTGATCATGATATATGGGATTAAGAACCCAAAGCATTAATATTATTTTAAGGTATATATTGATGGAAATATTAGTAAGGTTATATTGATTATTAAATGATTTTATTATTATCCAAATCCATTAATATGGTAGTTGCCTTAAGGTTGGTATAAACCATGGTAACAGGAATTAAGATGTTTAACAATTATAATGGTTTTTGATCCATAGGGCATGAAGTAAATCTATTTGTTTAGGGGTGAGGTATAAGACCTCAATGTTTATCTTAATTTTATTACGTGTGATTATCCACTATACCTTTAAGAAATGTGGAAGTTTATTAAACAAGATATAGTTGTTGGTCGATCCCATGCAGATCCTTGGTAATTTAACTGTTTTAATTAAAATATCCCTGGCCACTTGTTAACCCCACTGTAATTTTTGGGATGGAAAAATTTGAAATTTAATAGAACCACTGATGTGGAACTATGGAAATTGAATTCAGTGGCCGTATTTTTGGTAGATGTGAATATTTTTTAGGAAGTTACATCGCATGCATGAGTTCATTCAATTTATTTTTGTATTTTTTCGTTAATCATGTTTTGGCAAGAGGTGCATGGAGGTTTGAAAGCTATTCATGGAAGATTTATTTTTGTCATCTCTGATCAATATGGATTCTATTATTTTTAACATATAATGCATTTAAATTTATGAATTTTGGGGAATTTTCTGGTGTTTTGAAGTGTTGGGTTTTTGGTTCGATTTCCTTGAAGATTATTGCAAAGAAATAATGAAGAATTTTCTAGAACTCTATCTCAAACAGGCATGGATATACTTCTCTCTACCTTATTATTTGATTTTGAAATGATATAATGTCTTCAAGAAAAAAAAATTATGAGTATTGAAGTTCTTTGATTTTTTTTATAGGAAAATAGTAGATCTAGTTTAGTCCCTAAACTGGGTGCTCAAATATATGTCCATTTTAGTTATCTTTTAATTGTAGTTTCTCCTGTCGAGAATGAAGACTTTGTTTGTTGTATTTTGAGTGTCTGTTTTTCAATAAGTTTGATCTGGGTATTTGAATAAATATTACATTGGGATATTTCAGGTACAACCATTGTGCTTGTATAAATGGCCAGGAAACTTTTCACCTAGATCTTCAAAATATGACAAGGGATTACTTCCTTGTCTAAAGTTATACCTGGGACTGTATGGATGATTATTAGATCTAGTCAATTCATTAGAATCAATTTTAACTGATTTATCATCATGAGTATTTTGTATTCCTAATTATTATTTGATTTATGGTCATCACATACCTACATATAAGACTCGTTACTATCTTAGATGAAATACTCTATGTTTGATTCAAAAATAGGGTGAAGCTCGTGGAGCCTATAACTATAAATTTTATTCAAATTAGTTAATAACGTATATTGTAAGAGCAAGCTTGGGTTTAGTCGTATACATATAACTGTTATAATCATGCTTGTATAAGGCGGGTTAGGGTTTTTACTTCTTTTTCCTTTTTCCTTGAAGGATATCATGACTTGATAGATGATCCCAGATCATAATAAATGTCCTGGGGTCACATAAATCAATGTATAGGAGTCGTAAAGTATGTATTCACTTAACAATGACCCCAGTTCATGTTTTCAAAGAATGTACTTAGTCTAAGTTGATTTGGGAAATGCTTACCATAGGATAAGATGATCATTCTATGCATTCTATATGATTTTTTAATGCAATCCAATGTTACCCTTTTTTAGTATGAAGTAATTTTGGAAAACACACAAGTAATGGAAATATTTTGATTATTAGTTTAGTATAAGTGTTGAATACATTGATATTATGAAAATGATGTTTGGTTCATATTTCTTTCATATAAAGAATATATGGTTAATCACCCTTCCTTGAGATATATTATGTGGGTGGAATGTATTATAGATAATTCATAATTAAATTGTATTCATAATAGGGAAGTGGTGTAATGATTCTTGTGTTTTAATTCTTTACCTGTGCACTTGATAAAGTGGAAGAAATATGTTTAAATTTGGTTACCATAACCATAACATAACTAACTTGGTAATAAACTTTGTATTTTGAAGGAATTATTGCTAAATGGCTATTGTAAATTAGATGCATTAGCATTATCTAGTTGTTGATGAAAATAAATAGGTTTCAGCTGGATGTGAGATGTGCTTAATGCACATTATTATGTTGAATTTTAATTAGATAGAAACATGTACAAGGTATGGAAGTAAGGATCTTTTTTAATATACTTGTATCACTCTGTTTAGTTATATGTTTTGCTATAAATGATACTTTATTTATTGCCATTAAATCAAGTAAATGTTAAATTATTTCATAATGAAACAACTAGACATAGAGTTGTGTATTCCATGACATTTCTATTAAACTGGCCATGTATAATGTTGTATTTAATTCTACATTATGTAGGGTTGAATGAAAATATGAGATGATTTAAGAAGAAATGTCGGGACTTGCATTGATTACTATTGTATTGATTCATATGAATGTCATAAATTAATTTGTACTTGATTCTAGCGTAAATGAAAAAATACATGTAATTGTTCAAGGAAAATGTGACTATTGTATTATATGATTATCTTCGATAATCACTTGTGAATATGTATTAATGTTATTAATTGATATTTCATGATTATGGTACAGTTTTATAACACACTAAACTTTTTCAATATGACTAACTAGTAAAAGGCTAACACCCTAATAGCCTAGAGACAAGCGTAATCTTAAGAATGAAACATCATGATCAAATCCTAAAAGCATGCATTAATGGAAACTAAATGAAATGAAACATCTAATCTACAAGCATCCTTACTATATGAGATGATTACTAATTAACATCGACCTAATTAGATCTAAGGGAAATCATATTATGGTTTTTACTACTCCACAAATGGTGAGAGTGTCTCTCTAACAATGGCTACAAGGCCATATTAGATATCCCTCTACTAACCAACATGAATATTGGATGCAAAGATTGAGAAACCTAATCCAAGAAGGAAGTAAGGATCTTAATCATATTTCTTATATGATATATTGATCAAAGTATGGTGTAAAGTATGAAGGTGGGTGCTTAGTATTTTTATAGTTTTTTATTTCAGGAAAACTTACATCTTGGTGCATGTGGGACTAAAAATCACAAAATAGATTAAGGATTTCTAATCACGATTAGTGAATTAACAAGATATTAGTATGTGAGGAGACTTAATTAACCACTTAGGGTCAATTAAGAGGCTAGGATAAGCTTTTGAAGCCTTCTGAGATGTCTTGGAGGGAAATGGGGTGATTTTGAATGTTGGAAGAGGGGTTTGAGACAATAATAGGGTTTATTGACCAAAACAAGGGCAAAATAGGTTTAATTAGTTAATAAATGCTGCTTGTTTGTTCGGAAGAGGATTTTGTCTTATGATGTGTCGTAAATTGGCATCCTAAATGTGAAATAGGTTAGGTAATCAACAAAGCTTTGTTAACTAACCAAAATGGTAAGAAATATTAGTTAATTAGTGGAAATCATTAATTATAACAAAAATGGTAATAATGAGAGTGATTAGTGTTCTTTTAGCAATAAGATTGCAAAAGCATAATTTAGGTGTCTACATTTTCCCTTGTCTAAGGTGAAGTAAGTGACATCACTTCAAACATAGTAGAAAAACAAAAGCAAGTAATTTTTTGAAGAAAAAATATTAGAATGAAGGATTCCCCCTTGAGTGTCGATGGGGTGATAGAAAAATTCAATCAATGATCGAAAACATGATCCAAATAGATAGAAGAAATAGGATAGGGATAAAATTGATTTTTATTGCCCCAGGTGTGTTGGAAGAAAAATTAATAGTGATAAGACATGACAGTGAAGAATATAGGAATAACTCTTGCATCTAATCTTTCAATAAGCAACTTTGTTTCATCATGTTTCCCCTATGATCTAAATCATTGTCCCTTATTAAAATAAACAAAAGTGTAAAATAACATGAAAATTTATATTACTAACATTTGTTCATTACTAAAAATGTGTAACTCCATTCAACATACATAATGCAATGCAATACAAGAAATTAAACTATTGAACCTGATAGAGAAATAAGTACAATCACACATAATCAAATAAACATCGTTCAAGACATTTGCACCAATGTTTGTGTTATCAAGCTTCAGTTCCCGAATGTTCATGTTATAATGACAAGTGTTAAAAATGTTGCCCCAAGAAATGATACATGTGAGTGGAATAATGGAGGATGCAAGTAGTCCCATGGAAATCATTCGTGCATTATGAAATAGTCTCTAGTAACTCATTGTTGCATGGGAGTACCAACATAGTAAGCGAGCCAACTTTGTGAATGGAGGTAGATCACAATGATCCGCAAGTCATTTGAGACAAGAACATACAAGAACTTAAGAAATATATATTTTTAGGAAAACTGTCGACATTCGAGGAAAATGGATTTGATACATACATCACCTGTGTGCATGTCATTTACCAATTTTTTGAAAAAAAATAAATTTTTGTAATTTTTGGGATTTTTAATGATGTTTACCATTTTTTGGATTATTTGAAAACTTTATACTATTTTCAAGTTTTGAATTTTTGGGAAGAAAATATTTTAGAAGAAATTACAAAGTCATGGGAAATTTCCAAAAGAAGCTAGAAGGAAAAAATATGCCCCATGTAGTAGAAAGGGCCATGGAGAAGAAAAAACATGCCCTGACATAGCAAAAATAAGAGAAAAATAATTATTTTAAAAAAATCATTGCGCGAGTGATAGAAGAATTTAGAAGAAACATGAAGGTCCTACGGTGCTTTAGGGGCAAGAGACATGTTGCGGGGGGAAAATGGGTATATAAACCATGCCACGAGGGGTAAAAACCATCACGGTGAGTTTATTTACTATCATACCCCTACTCTTTACAATGAATACTTGAAAACAATATTTCACACAGAAGCTTTGCATAGAAACAAGACAGTGCTTGTGTATTTTATTAATATCAAAATCAAGCATTACAAAAGAAATGAGAGAGTTGCAATATTTATAGATATTGGACAACTTCTATCTCATCCTCAATATATGGAAACAAATCATCTAATCTGAGAAAATATGCAGAAATAACATATTGCCCCTAACTGCCCCTATTGCCCCTCATGGAAATCATCCGGGAACAAAATATGCAAGATAGAACATGATCCCAAAAACATTGGGATGAGAACACTATCACTTGGTTACCTAACAATTAAGGACAACTAATATCTATTGATCATAAGTTTATTAGTATTTAATTAAATACTTTAACTCGATTACATTTATTCAACGTATCAACTAATGATGGAATGTAAGCTAAGTTTTATTCATAACGTGCTGACCAGTTATATTACTGATTTTACTCTGACCTGGGAGAGGAATGGCGAGGATTCAGAACCGTAGACACTGCGCCGACCGAATTCAAGACTACATGAGTCTGCATCAAGGACATGGTCTACAGATACACAATGCAAAAATAAAGCATTTTTTTGGTGTATTTAATGAATTTATTATAATTTAGATTTTGCGTTTTAATACCAGCGCGACCCTTGGGGCGTGCTGGTGCTAAATGAACATAGGTGCAACCATGCTTAGTGCAACATTTTGGCCTGGACATGGGCGTATGTACGCTAGGCATGACAAGGGGCACGCTGGTGTGAAATTTATGCATGGGGGGTACATGGGCGCACTGGCGTGAGAACGCAGGCATTGGCGTTGGTGTTAAAGGGGGTGCATGACGCGAGGGCACGCTGGCGCTAAAAGGAGCACGCTAGGCACGAAAGGGGCCAGTTTGTTTGGTTTTAGAAGAAATTCTAGGAAATTTTCAAGAAGAAACTCAGTATGATGAGAAGTAGTTAATCAAGAATAAACTAACCTATATGATGTAGTATAGAACTAAAAATGTAGATTAACGAGGTGTGTTATTTGCTTAACCTTGCAGGTAAACCTACCTCACATTGGAGATGTGGGAGCAGACATGAGTCGGCTGTGGGCCTATGAGGCCACATTTTTCACGGTTTGACCTATGTCATCTCCTAGAGATGACCTTACTAGGAGTTACATGTCTATCCCATATAACTTGAATGTCGCAGATAACTCTTAGATCATAGCCTTTTTATAGCCTTAGCTGAGAGATAGTGGAGCGAGAGTCAGATGTTTTTTCTTATCTGACATGTGAGATGGGCATCACTCTTGAGGACGTGTGACACATCTTGAGAGTGTCGATCCAGGGTCAGCTGGTGACTTATCATAGCCATGACCGTGGTCACATTTTGTAGAGTATTAACAAGATATTTCAGTGAGTGATAGACATTGCCTCACCGAGGGTATATCAGTGTAACATTACTAGGTGCTTCGTCGATCAACAACTTTCACGGAAAGTTCCTGATTTATTTGATAGCTCTTGTTAGTGAGCATGTTGGTTCTTGACAAGATTGATGCATCGGTTCTCCCTTAGGTTTGATTGAACTTATTGATGGATTGATTAGCAGTGGAGGTTTATTGTTAGGGGCAGTGTTCTACTAGCCCATTTATACGTCAGATTTACACTTGATAGCATACCACGTGGTCAGAATACTAGTGGGTCCAGCTGACATTACTTGCAGATATGGACTTAGGACCATATCGTGATAGGGCACCTGCAGTAGAGATCATTACGAGCCCTAGGGCTCTTGGCGAGCCATCTATTATGTGTTTGGTACCAGTCAACGAGTGATGATATACGTGGGAACATGGGAGATACATCATTATCTACTTGTGAGAACTTTTGATGAGGTTCAGCTCTTGTATGATTACCATAGAGTGACCGTATATAGGTTATATCAGTGGCCCGAGGATGCAACAGAGTTAAGTACTGCAGTCAGTTGACCACTTTCATTATTGGCATTCGGGACATATATTCTGGAGTGGTACCTAGAGTGGATAGAGTGTCCAGCGCCAGTTTAGTCTCATCCAGGGGATTCCTAGGACGATGATATGTGGTACGGGTGGATAGGTCTAGGGAGACCTTTGATATTGGGCCATCAGATTATAGATAGGAATGAGCATCTCAGACAACTTAGCTATAGGTGGTCCCACAACCTTGGGTATAATGACCACACAGGTAATTGATCCAGAAGATGACCTGAGATTACCCTGCAAGATGGTACGCGATAGTGTTGCCTTACGACAGTCTTACCATTCTACATAGTAACTATATAGACATTGGGATTGTAACATGGCAACTGTAGGGGCTATAAGAAAAAGATCCTAGGGCATAGGGTCAAGGGTCAGATCCCCAAGTAGGTCCACAGGTAGGGCTACAGGCATGGATATAGGTACATCAAATATTAGCTCAACTTACATGTGGTTATGCTATCACCAACTCAGGTAGTGAGTCTAGCCACATAGTACCAGTCAAGAGATGGATGGGATGGGGGATTTCCATGGAGGAGCACTAGATACAGGAACCTCCATCACCCCCACATGTGATTATAGTAGGAGGTGGAGGAGATGGAAGAGGTGGAGAGGATACGGAGGAGGATATACCCAAGGGGTTCTCCACCTAGACTACTTTGTGGCAGCAAAGTTGTAAGTGAGGTTATAACCCTACAATCTCGAGGTTAGCTAGTTGATAGGGATCAGGCTGATTGTACACAATAACTATCATGTCTACAAACTAAGAGAGATCAGTCTAGCTACATGGATAGAGAATTCAGTCTCACTGGAGAGTGGGATACAAGCTCACACAAACATAACCAGGCTTACAGGAGAGCGTGATGCTCTATCGGACAGAGCCTCTACAACTAGTTGGGAAAATGTAGGATAGTACGAGACTAGATTTGATGATATGCTTTAGCAGAGAGGTACTCCCTTAGGAGTATAATTTTTGGAAATTCAGAGTGTCTCCCTAGTAGTTGAGGTGACCTACTATAGGGTGTACTCTATCATGTGGTTTTCCCAACTTAGCAGAGAGATCCTAAATTTAGTTAGATATCCAATGGCTTGACACGATCTAGATCACATAGGACCTCATGATCAGTGAGGTCAGTACAACATCCTTCCATACATCAGGCCTTAGAGTAGCATGGTTCAACACAAAATGGTGCAACACCTTCTATGGGTCCATCACAGTAGATTCCCCCACCTAGCAGAAGACTTAGGCCAGGCAGTCCCAAAGAGGGTGAGAGTAGTGGTTGACTCTTTTATTGATGTACTTGATGACTCAATATTTTATTGACGTATATATATTATATATGTAACCTCATATATATATATGTATAGATGTATATTTATTGTTATTTTATCATGCCTCGTATGTATGAAAGCATGTATGTTTTGTATATATATATATTATGTATGTATTATTTTTTATTATGCCTCATGATGAAGGTGCATTTTTTACCCATGCCCATGACAACATTTTGTATCTAATATGTATCAAGACAAATTTTATTTTGTACCTGGACATTTGATATATATGGATATATGATGATTGATGGATTACTGAGTATCATATTTTGTTTATGAGATATCATGCTTAATTTATCTGTATTTTTGTTTATTTTTGTATCACATGTTGTTAGATTATGATATAGCATCTGATGATTTCACTTTGGCATGTTGATGAGATACTTTGTGTTTTACCTATCACATTTTGTTGTATGAGATAACATGTTTAATCCACATTTTTATTATGGTCTATGTTTGAGGGGGACAAAAGGTGGTCCCACTTTCCCCTCTTGGTGATATTATATGATGTTAGCTTAGCATACATGTTTAATTTTCATTTTCATGATTATGTAGCTTAGCCTTTATTGATATATGATGTATAGATGTGATGATAGATGATACAATGATGAAATAGAAACAAACTACACAAGCAAACAACAAGCAAAAATTAAGCAAATCTAAGCAAAGAAACACAACTATCTACAAGTATGAAAGATAAAATTAACTCAATGTAATGCCTAACAAATTAAAGTAACACTCAATCTAAGTAAGTAAATGAATTCAATTTAAAGCACACAATATGAAAAAGGTAATGCAACTAAAACTATAGAAACCAACAACTAAAAGTAAGTAAATTACTACTTTTTTTGTGGGACAAGTTTTGAAATGTTTTTTCACTTTTTTTGGTATTATCTCAAAATACAATGTTCTATTGTTTTTGATTTTTCTATGAAATGTATTTGAATGTTTTTGGATTTTTTTCAATTAACATATGTTAATGTTTTTGGGATTTTTTATAAAGTTATATGAATGCTTTTTGATGTTTTCCAAGAAATTTTCTGAAGCTCACATGCAAGCAAATGAATAAACGTGGATGCCCCAAAATTAGATGGGATGTACAAGGGAAGAAAGGTATGTGTTATTTGCAATAAGAAGTGACGATGCAAAGTTTCCCCCAGTGTGAGATGGGAATACACAAAGGCAAACTCTTTGTACATAGAAGTAGGATTAGCTGAATCAAGGCTAAGAGGGCTAGGATCAAAAGCAACTTAGACATAAGGTAAAGAGTAGCTTAGGAAAAAGCTATCACTGTCCTAGACCTGAAATACTTGTGAACAATGAACCCTCCAAAGGCACCAAGAACCGGTATTCACCAAAGGACTTGTCTAAAGTGCCATAATCACGTGATTTTCACTATTGGATGCACTTGTTTATTTCTCTTTCTCTTTTTCTATTTTTACACCTTTTTGGTTGTTTTTTGACATTTTAGAGACCCCACTCCTAAGAATAGAAACAATTAGGGATTCATAGTCTCTTCATGGGTTCCGAGGTTCACATAACCATATGAGCAAGGAAAGATTGTAGGCACCTAAACCAAAATTAGCAACCAAAACATATAAATGTAGCCATCAATCGGTTTGGGCTCAAATTTTCCTTTCTTTTAGCAGTCTTTTGTGGTGTTGAATTGATTTTAGTTTAGCACTAGAAGTCTCCTACCTCAAATTAGTACAAGGTATCACTCTTCAGGTTGTAGATTTGCCACAATTGAATACTTATACACTTTAAGTTGATTTACGGGCATGAAGTCATTTATCATCTAATATCTCTAAACTCATTCTAGTCAGATCCTACTTTATAGTCCATCTTCTTCATTCAGGTAATCTCTCAACTCTATACGCAAAGAGGGGAGATAGATGTCTAGGGGTAGCATGACTTTTGTTCCAAACACCAGGGAGTATGAAGTAACACTTATGGGAGTACAGATAGATGTTTTTAATTCCAAGAGGGTAGGGTGAATATGTAAATGCTAGTTACAGCCTGTAGTATTCACTATCTTGTCCATAATACGGATAAGATTTTTATTAGAAGCTTTGGATTTCCAATTACCTTGAGGGTAATAGGGGGTTGAGAATTTGAAAGAGATTTTAAAATGTTTACATAATGATTTCATAGTTTTTTTGTAAAGGACTTACCGTTTTCAACTACAATGGAAGAAGGAATACCGTATCCACAGATGATGTGGTTCATTATAAATTTGAATATTTTTGCACCTTCACCATAGGTAAGAGGAATATCCTCTACCCATTTTTTGAAGTATTTAGTAGCAGTGATAATGAACTTGTGGCCATCTAAGGATACAGGGTTAAGCTTACATATATGATCAATCCCCCACTTTGAGAACACCCAATATGTCATGATAGGTTGTAACAATTACACCGACGCATGTATCAAATTTTCTTACTTATGACAATGCAAACATTTCTTCACATGTTTGCAGTAATCATTTTCCATGGTAGGCCAATAATAGATTCCTCTAAGTATCTTCTTTTCTAGGACGATCCCATTCGTCTGAGCCCTGCAAATGCCTTCATGCCAATATTGACACTTATTTTCTCCTCCACTATTATCTTGGACTTGTCCTCCATATGTATAGGATTGGGGGGGAGATCAAGATATTCTTCTTCAACAAGTGGTTCAAATATATTTTCATCTTCTCATGGGTCAACTATCTTGTTCATTGATTTTTATATTTGTTTGTCCACAACCACCTCAAAGAGGTTTTCACTATAGGACTTAGAATTGTTCTTTTTTCAAGGCTTTTCTATAGGAATTTTTCTCTTTCTTAATTTTTTTCTTGAATGACTGCACAATTCTACCTCCTTCCCAATGTACACACATGTATTGAGCTGAATGGATAATCTTTTCTTGTGGTCATTTCTTGGAATATTGTCATAAATTCCAAGAAAATCACCAATAGCCTCTTCATTATGAAATACGTCAATGGGGACATGGTATTATTGGTCCCAATTCATGAGTGACAGGTAAATGAGGTTTAGTGTCTAAGTGGTAAGGGATAAGGAGGGGGTTATAGTTAGGATAGCCACATTAAAAAATAGGTTTGTGGAGGAAAATTCTTTGTAAAGACTACATCGGGAATCTGTTTCTCTTTCGAATTTGGATGGACTACCTTCACTTTCAGAAGATATATCCTTGACCTCTGAAGGGTGAGAATCCTACAGCTAGATGTTGATACCATGCTTACCCACTTTATGATGAGGTGTTGGAAGAACTTCCAGTGTACCTTGTTCATTGTGGCCGCAACCATGTCCTTTTTATCCCATAGCAAGCATAATTTGATTGGGGATAACATACCTAGGTGATTGTTATCATAGAGACATTTCATCATATTCAGGATGAAATACAATATCTTTGAGTAGCATTTCATCTTCTAATAATCCACTAGAAGTAAATGTATCGAAAGTAAAATTTTCCTTAGATCTTTGAAACTTGTAACATGGATTACCACATGCTTTAGCTTATAAGGGTAGGTTGTGAACTAGAAGGGCATGTTGAATATCATATTCTCCACAAGAATTCTCTCTCACTTTCATCTCCCATGAATTGAAAGGATTTTGTGATGTAGAAGCACCATTTTCATTGGTAGATAAACTATATGGATCCTCTCATGAACCAAGGGCCTTTTACTAAACTAGAACAACTATCTATGTAGAAGGACATTCGTAAATGGTGGTAAAATAGCCTGAAAATTCTCTGTAATGAGAAAAAGGTTGGGGATCTCCTCGAAAAGTGAGAGGTTTTCCTTCATGGTGTAACTTTAAGAACTAATGATGCGTTGAAGGTATGACTTACATGGCATGAATCCATGGGCAACCAAGAAATATGTTATAAGGGAGCTCTAAGTCCATGACATGGAAATTTGTATCTTGATTTATAGAACCCATTTCCAGTGAGAAAGTGATCATATTAGCTGATTGTCATTCTTCATTGTTATACGCCATTATGGTGATGGCCTTTGTCTCTAAATCAACTTCAGTACACCCTAGTTGTCAAACTATCTTTAGAGTATAAATATTTAAACCCGATACTCCATCAACAAGCACTCTTTTTACCTTCATAAGTAAAATTTATTATGACTTCAATATGTAATGGTAAGTTATGGGAGGGATTTTCTTATAGTATTTCCATTAGACTAAAGGTTATATGTTTTGAAGGAGCGATCAACACTAACATTTCTTGTAAATGCATTGGGTCGATATCAACAGACACTCATGATCCCTGTAAGGTCTTACAAAGGATTTCTTTATGAACATTAGAATTTTTAAGAAGGTATAAGATTGAAATCTTAGTCATTGTTTTCTCTAATTGGTCTAACACATCATAATAAATATCTTAAGGAATAGGGGGATGAGGTTCTGAAATAACAAGGAAACATCATTGTGTTTCCATGACGCACTCCCTTGATCTGATCTTGATCATTTTGATGTGCTCAACAGGTAGATCGACACAACCTATGAGGGCATCAAAATGGTCAAAATGGTCTGTCTTTGATACGTAATTAGTACTCTTGGTTTGAGATGACTATCCTTGATTTGAATTTTCCTTGCCTTTGTTGTGCTTTGGGAAAGGTTCTTTAAATATCCTGATGTTTATGTTAAGATATTTAGTAGGATTGGTGGAATCCATTTCCACATCAAAAATGTCGATTAAGTCCCTAAATATAGTGTTTTAATTTCAAAAACTTATCGATCTTATGACCTTTAATGCGGTGAAATCCATAATATTCATTTCCCCTAAACCATGATGGCTTAGGGGTTTCATCCCCATAAGGTGTAGTTATAGGATATCTAATCATATAAACCACCTCTAATTGTTTTAATATTGACGACATAGAATCAGATAGATGGGTGAAGTTACGACGTTTATAGTCCATAGGTGGAGTTCCCTTTGCAAGTTTCAAGGGAGAGTGATTTTGAACTACTCTCCCTCATTTAGAGTCTACTGTTCCATCACCCACAATGTTTTTGTTCTTATTAGGAATAAAAAATTTCTTGTCACTAGGTTTGGAATCATTATGATCACAGCCACGTGAAAGGGGTTTTAAGTTCCCTTTAGCTAATAATGCTTTCTCTATTTAACTACCCTTTTCGATCACCTCTTCAAACATGTTACCTCAATGTATTTGCAATTGGAATGTAATTTCTAGGTGGAGGTTGGGTACAAATATACTAATTAGTTTTTTCTCTGGTATCAATCAAGGGGGGTAGCTAGCTAGCCATCACCATCATTGTAAGAAACTAGGGAAGTTCTCGTTATTTCTTTGTTTTACATTACATAAATATAACATGGTGACATAATTTTCTATATTAAATGGCAAGTGATGTAAAAAGTGTTTGGCTATTTTTAAATATGTAGATATAGACCCCTTAGGGATGTGTAAAAACCATTCTAACGCTTGACCTCTCAAACTTCGTCAGAAGAGGCGAATGATATAGTTTTCACTATATGCGACCTCTTGACATGCCATATAAAATTCCTTAATATGGTCTCTAGGGTCACATTTTCCCTTGTATATTTCAAACTTTGGACAATCAAAATGACACGGAAAATGTACTTGCAACATGGCTCTATCAAAAGGATAAGGGCACAACTCTTCAAATTATTACATTTTTTATTGCCTGTTTTGCCTTCTTGTAAATCTATAAGGGAATTTTTCATGGTTGAATACTCTTGATTAAAGATGTGGTCTTGTGTAGGTGGTGTTGGCCTATACAAATGATTAAATCTAGTTGAATCCTCACCTTTATTTTCCACATAAAATTCTTCATAAGGTTCTTTACATGCCTCTTGATGAGGAGACATGGTATTGAATTCTTGGTATGAAGCTTTCATTTTATCTTTTATTATATCTTTTTTCAAAGGTTTCAGTTGTTCCTTATTTACGTGTGAAGATAAACATTCTAGTTGGTGAGTGAGAGCTTGCACTTGTTGCTATATAATTACATCCTAAAAGGGTAATTCTTTATGATTTTCATAAGGAGGAGGTTTCTCATGATGATCATGTTCTTCATGGTCTTCAAAATGAACTTGAATATTAGGTATACGATAGTCTCTATTGTTTTTGAAAGGTATCTCTTCATCATTTTTTTTTCCATAAGTAGAGGCATGACCTGGATTTAAGATGTTGTTAATATTCCAAGAAGGAAATTCTTCTTCATCTTCTCCATAAACCATACTAGCTATGAGAGAAGGGTCAACTGTAGAGGGTAGCCTTGCTCCAAGCTCTACGACATGCATTAGGACCTCATGTTTTTTTTGTATATATAATCATCAAAGTGGGTGGGATTCAACTCAAAAATTTCTCGAGGATGATTCTCCTCACCAACACTATGATCAACCATGACGTTGTCTTCTAAAATTAGGTTTAACATTTCATATCCAAATGGACCTAACCCTAGTTTTCGATGCCCCACTCTTGTGGTAGGATTCATAACATGAAATTTTTTACTAAGGTTGACTAAAATGGACCCTATGTAAATTTCCACATTGTAATGATGTCAAGTCGTCACAAAGAATGTGGAATATCAAATGGTCAAAAATATAAAGGTCAATATGAACCCAAGGATATCAAAGAATAAATAATACACACACTAAGATAATATATGGAAATAAGTATCTAGGATAAGACAATTAAGCACAAGACTAAAATCCAGTCACAACAATAGTTTACTCCCTACATTTTTCCAAGATAGGTTTAAAGAAAATAGTGACAACACAATATCACTACTTAGGTCAAGTTTAAAATAAACAAAACCTAAATGCTAATAAAGTATTGATGTGACCCTTCAACAAGGTATACTAAAAACAAATTTTAGACACCAATAATGTATAAGTCTTTGAAAAGCGAAGTTATAAAAGCAAGCAACGTAACAACACTATCTAGACACATTAATCAATATTTTCAAGAAAGAAATATTTTTAGTATCAAAATTGTGTTATCACGATGTGAACAATGTAAACTGAACACTCAAAAAAAACTCAAGGAAATTTTAGGACAAAAAAATAATCCTAAGTATATCAAGAAGTTACTATGCATACGAGAAACATAACAATACAATTTAGACACTTAGACCAAGTTTCACAATGGAAACAAGACATAAGTATCAAAATTGTATGGCTATAATGTGGGTAGTGTAATAACTCAAAGGAATTCAATGATGATATTACCTGACTACAATGATAATTAGTCTCAATATGGGTGTGATACAAGCAAGGTGCCTCATGAGACTGATGCTTTTAGAGATGATTTATTTCTACAAAGCTTCATATTTTCTAGTAAAATGATGTAAAAAAACAAGAATATGAAGATATATCATTCACACTTAAAACACTTGCATTCCGGCATTGTAACCTAATCATGTAAGTAGACTAAAAAAGTGGTAGACATTATTATTTCTAGTATTAGCCATTTACGTTGTTATTATTTTGTCCCAAATGGGAAATAAGAAAAAAAAGGTGTAAACCAAGTGGTGATGAAACAAACTAAGTGTAACTTTGTCAGAGTTTTTCCTTGTCTTAAGACAAGTGAAAAACTAAGAGAAATTAACATGTCGTAGGTATTATGATGAATATCATGTAGTTTCAACTTAAATGGACTCTCATATTGTTTGAATAACAAGGTTTCAACTCCAAAAAAAAATCACTTTGTGAGAGCTCTATAGAACATGATGTCTAATTCAAATTGGCTCCAAGCCATAAGCTTCCTATTGGTTCTCTATCTAGGTGTCACAAATTACCTCTGTGAGCTTGATTTTCCAAGAAATTCACACTGACTAGTCTTGGAGTATCCCAAATTTACTTTACCCCCTTCGATAAAATGAGAAATAAATGTGTTCAACTGTATTTTCACTGGGGTCATAGTGGAGATAACTTTGAATCTAATCTTACCAATGTGTACTAATCAATAGGGTAGTGGAGCACTTTCCCATTTCTTTTACAAGGTTCCGTCTTATGTGAACTACTTTAGGATTCCTAGGAATGTCCCTCTTTTTATCTTAAGGCTTATGCCAAAGGGAGTTTCTCCTAGTTTAAAGAGTACGAGTTGTAGCTCTTAACCAAAACCTGCATATACAATGTTTTACAAAGTGGTGTGTTTTCTTATCTTTTGGATTAAGAAATTTGGTATGGACCACATTTTGCAACCTAAAACACATGTGTATGTTAGAATTTGGTTTTAAGAGAGTTCTCCTTTATTTGGAAAGTATTAGGTCCTACACACAAATAGTTAGTAGTTATCTAAAAATATCTACAATATCATACAAAGAGGATTAAGTATTTTTTTGGCTCTCAATATTTTCCAAGGATGTGAGAGAAGAGTAGACACAACACGTAACCCAACTAGATAACAATAAATTTTGATAAGATTTCCATTTTATTTTTTAATACTCCTCTGGAAAGACAAAAAAGAATTTCTCAAATTCTGGGGTGCAGAATCAATTCGTTACCCACTAATTACCTTGGTCTTCCTCTTGGAACCAAAAACAATTCTACCACAGTTTGGAATGGTTTAATAGAAATATTTCAAAATAAAATGGTTGGTTGGAAAGGGTCCATACTTTCTAATGCTGGAAAATGTGTGCTAATCAAAAGCACTCTTCAAAATTTACCTATTTACATTATGTCTCTATACAACATTCATGTTGTCTTTAGGGATAAAATTGAAAGGATTCAAAAGCATTTCTTATGGTAGGGAAAAAAGGAAAGATTCAGATACCACTTTCTAGCATGGGATCAAGTTTGTACTCCTATAATAATCGGTGGGCTAGGAATAAAGGATATTAGAAAAATGAATATGGCCTTTATTTCAAAAATGGACTGGATAATGCTTGTTGAGGAGCAACCTTGGATTGATCTAATTAATGATAAGTATCTAGCTCAGTAAATTGTAACTTTTTTCCCTCATGATGACCAGCTACCGCAAGGGTCTATTTTTTGGAACAATTTGATACAAATCAGGAATTTTATCAAAAAAAGATGTAAATGGAAGGTGGGAAATGACAAAGATATTAAATTTTGGTGTGATAACTGGACTATCCCCAATTTAAATGATAAATTTGGTTCTGTAAAATATATTCTAGAGAAAAAGTATAGAACTAAAGTCAAAGACTACATTGAAATGGAGGGTAATAGAAAAATATGGGAGCAGCTTAAGGTGGAAAGCGATGAGCTAAATCTCACAATCTCCTTAGTATAAGTGTAACTGGATAGCATACCCCCAAGTCTAATTGAAGTTAAAGATAAAATTGTTTGGAACAACTCAAGTGATGGGGAATACACTGTCAAAGCTGGATATAATTCCTACTTTGAAAACATCAAGTATGATTTCAAATGGAGTAGGATTTGGATGCCAGAGCTAACTCCTAAAATCAATTTCTTCTTCCGACTTGTTCTCAGAGGAAGAATACTCATAAATGACAAACTCATCAAGAGACGATTTATAATTCCAAACATGTGTTGCCTTTATAAAAAAAAAGAGACTGAGGACATCAAGCATCTTTTTTGCATTTTGAGTACACTTCAAAGATCTTGAGTTATGTTTTTTCAAAATTTAATGTTTGTTGGACAATGCCAAAGGAATTTCTTCAATATTGAATTTAGTGGGATCCTCCTTTTAAACATTGTATTGTTCAGAGACTTTGGAAACTGGTGATGCCCCATGTTATATGGAGAGTTTGGAAAGACATAAATGACATAATTTTCATAAATAACAGACAACCTTGCAAGAAAAGATTCACTAAGATTGGTAATGCAATTAAAGACAATATTTAAATATTTAAAACTCCCAAGAAAAATAAATATCCTAAAGATGAAGAATTTATTCTCTCAAATTGGAATATGGATATTGAAAATATTCAAAAACAAAGAACTTCAAATATTGGCAGGTCTCTAATTCTTTAGATCCCTCCTCCAAACTCTTGGTATAAACTTAATTTTGATGGAGCCTCTAAGGGAAACCCAGTGGCAGCTACTGGTGGAGGAATAATTTGGGATCATAAAGGTTGTTTAGTTGCTTCTTATGCTGGCAGAATGGGTAGTGAGACCAATCACTATGTAGAAGCTCTATCAGCTTTATGGGGTCTAAGAATCGCTAGGGATTACAACATTCAAAACATCATTGTTGAAGGTGATTCCTTAAATATTATAAATCATCTTAATCAGATACACCCTCTAAGTTAGACTATTAAATATTTCATTTATAACATTCCCATTTTAAGACTTTAGAAACAAGGGAAAAAAATTATATACATAATGTTCTCTATTCTAAATAATCATAACTTAGAAAACACATTCCATGCCAATCAATCTCATAATAGATAACCATATGCAGTTGTAAATGACTCAGTGAGCTACTGATATCTCATTTCATGACTCGATTAATAACCGATCTCTCGTGTTAACTTAGGTATTTAATACTTAATGTATACTGAGTATGTTTAGTTCTCTTACCCTGTTCTGGGTATCGAGTGTTCTGTTTAAGAAACCTATCTGAATATTTGTTACCAATATTCATCTGAAATCACATTCCTTAAACTAGGTGACATAGGACAACGCAACCAGTAGCTTGTGATACTTTGGCCAAAGATTTCCAACATACCGTTCATGTTACTATTCCTAAACAACATACTCGTCTAAACAGAATGCGTGCTTCACCCCACTCCTCTGTTATCTAGAATGGTCTTCACTGAAGTCAGTAAGTCCACTTGTCCAAGGTTTGACCCTAACATAGGTTAGTGACATAATTTAGAATAGGGAGTCACTCGCAATGACCTAGGGTATATAGAAATACCCTATCGATCGAGGTCGATTGGATGTGCCTAGTTTTCCTAAGTCATTATGAGTCATTTCCTATGCTAGATCATAACTCTAAACTGTCCTAGAGAGAAACTAAGTTTAAGTCCAAGTTTGGGTAGGTCTAGATGAATCAATGCTGAAGGGTGTTGCAACATGTCAATTGCAACCCTGTATCCTTGTGAAGACCCAAGTCTTCACAAAGGTACATATTTGCAGTTGGTGTGTGCCAACATCTGGCAGGACCACTTCATCTCGACGTACACACCTCAAGATATCATTTCCACATAATTAGCTTAGGATTAAGATTTAGATTATAGTAATCTTACATAACCCTAATTCCAACAACCTTAAAGGTTTCCATCCCCATTTGAGCTGGTTAACTAATATGGAACTTTAAAGACTAAAGAGTGCTTTTATGTTCAATTAATTTTTTGCTTGACGTTTAATTAATTCAAAATAGAATCAACATCTATCAAATGATCTAATTAATGTGTTTCAACCATTCAAGGAATGTATTAGAACCAAAACAGGTTCTGATATAAAAGACTTCATACCTATGAAGTCTAAATGGTTACTGAGCCCGTATATCATTAGTTTATTTTGTATCCTTTTTAGAAGAGGAGAACCTTCCTCATTATGGTTAAGTATTGGGGTTTATTATACATGTATCTAATTTACACATCCTGACATTATAACTACACATTCATAACATCGTAATCAATCATTCATGATTAAGTAAGGAACATCAATACATACAACTTAGTAAGTTGCATTAAAGTAAGGGAATTTGTACTAATTCCCTTTTATCCAGACAATTTATTGACATCATAAATAAGGATCCAATCAAATATAAATAACAACATCAAGGATAAGATTATAGATTTTTCCTTCTTATTATGTACAAGAGAATAGACTCAATTAGGTTAAATAACTTCTGTCTTTTCAATTCATCAGAATTAAATATACATCTTACAAACTATACATTACTGACATATTTCATGTCAACAATCTTAAGATCTTTTATATTTCAATTTTCCTTCCTTCAATACATTTCAATAATAACTCATAATTCTCTATAATGGTCCAGACTTTTAATTCAACCAATACATCATAAAATTTATTACGTTCCTTTATCACTTACAAAGTCCATCCACAAAAATTGCTAGCACGGGTTAGTTCATTGAACTAAGCATGCTAAGTACTAAGCATTAAAACAAAATTCTTTCAACTATCTGTTTCATTAAACCAACTCTGCTTTAATGAAATAGTGTGGTCAAGTAGACACATAAATCATTGCAATAATGACCTTAAAAGAAGAACAATTAATCATTTTAATAACATTCAAAGAAATGTCATGATGTAATCTACCATATAAAAACATGTTATCAGATAAATACCATTCCATCCAATACTCTTATCCATATCAAATAAAAGTACCTTCTACTTATTTCCTTTACAAATCATCTTAATTTGAAATTCAAATGTAATAAAAGTCTCACACATCAAATGTGGCATCCTAATCCCAAATGCAAGGCATAGCCTAATTTATCAAGTTAGACCAAATATCAACATTAAGGTAGAATTTACTCAATGGACAACATCTCACATTAGTCCTCTATCTCAATTATTAAAATCTTTAACACAAGTCAAGAGAACAAGTAAGTAGTAATGACGACTAATCACGACATTAAGGAGAGTAGTGTAACTGATCCAATTAAATCAAATGACTAGATATACCCAAAGGAAGAATGACTGAGATGAAACAAGAAGAGCTTCCTAAATAATTCAGTTAGCCTGAATCCCATACAAAACTCTATAGAATAGAATACAACCCATAAAATCCTATTATATCTAAGGGTAGTGGTGAGACATCACCTTAGCTACTAAAGAAGGAGTCAAATGCCATGTTCAGAAGGGAACTCCAATATTCTAACACATGGGAAGAAGGTCACAAAGGAAAATGCAAGCCCTTCACTACTTCCTAAACTCCTTAAAGAAAGAAAACACATAGAAGAAGAGATCAAAAGAATTTGCGATTGTTGTGATTAGAATAAATTTTTAACATGACTTCCCATGATGTCCAACCAATGACTGATACATTAAACCAAATCAAAAGGAGATGCAATGAAAAAAGTTGCAAAACACCATGAGGGCACTTACAGTCCCAACAATCACCGAGGACATTAAAATTTTAGTCAAGGTCCACAATCGAACCAATTCCTCCAATGATGGAAACAAAACAATCAACGAGACAGACTCTCAAATGAGTCCTCATAGAGGTGAGAGAAATATATATTTTGGAAAGGACAGAGAAGGTTCCTTCACGATTCGATTCCAAGAAGGTCCAGCCCAAAATCATCATAGCTTAGCTACAGGTGTACAACTACCAACAAATTTGGTCCCTCAAATCTTGCTCAAAGATCAAATAATGAAAAAGTCCAGAAAACCCCATATTTAGAACCGGTTTCCATAGTTCAAAATAAGAAACGACAACATAAGTTTAAGGATCATCCTTAATGTTCACGATATCCCAATCAGGAGGGTTTTAACAAGTTTACCCTAGCAAGATACTCAAGAGGTCAATCCAGTTAAAGGACAGTTATTCAAAAACTAACAACATCTACTTCGATAGAGAAGAAGACAACAAGAACATAGAAAAGAAATATCAAACATAGCTACAAGGACAACCCAACATCGACTCCAACAAAGCCAACCCTTAGTAATTAAATCCAAGAAAAGAAATAATTTATCCATGGCAAACATGATTTCAACAGTAAAAAGAATACACCTTCTTGGGAAAAATCACATGTCAATGATTTCATTGCAAAGAGGAGAAGTTAACAGTATTTCATAGGTGTTACATCATTCAAGAATCTATTAATATATGCCTTACCTTCAAAATTATAAAAATTGGTCATACTTATAGAGAGGGAAACAAGGTGGCAGATACCTTAGCTAACTATGGTACCAATAATAATTTCACCACTTGGGATAGTGAAAATAACACCCCCAAGGAAATACAAAATGGTATTACCAAGGATAATTATAAGAATTCACATCCTAGATAGAATCTCTAATGAGATTGTGTGGGATTCGATGGATAATAAAGATGGCACATGCAAGAGGATTTATTCTAATTACCACTATAAATTCTCACATTCTTCTCAGATTTCCAGTTGGATTCTTAAAAATTGGTATAGGTAAAACAAAAATAGCCTTTTCATGGGTGGTTTTGTAGCAGAGTAATCATGGAAATAGTCGAGGAAGAAATATAGGGGGAGCTCCATGCCAGTTAGAACCCAGCTGTAATCCTACTTAGAAGGATAACGGTGAGCTATGGAATTATCTTCAAATGGGAGGTGTCTCCAAATTTATTAAGAAAATCCAAGGTTATGATCAACACATTTTATTGTGTTTTTCCACAAACTAGAAGGACAAGAAGGTTAAATATGGAGGTAAAAGGGTGTTGATGAATGGGGAGCTAATTGCAGAAGTTACAGGGCTGGCTTTTGATGGCATCTGGTTCTTCAACAAAAGGATTGACAAAAATGCTGAAGCAAAGAAGTTTACTGATGTAGGGGAGGAGATCATCTTTGTTACGGATGGTATTCAAGTAAGCTCCATTCCGAAACCTTTCGATGAAATTACTAAAATGATGGTGCGGTTCATATCCCTTGAAGGTCTCTACATTACTGTTCCCACCAAACACTTGGTTTTCCTTAATCTCTTCAAGATAAATCTTGTTGTTTTCTTCCCGTACTATCTCATGAATTATTTAGAATGGTCCATTCTTGATTTTCAAAAACATACTAGGGCCATCCCCCTTCACTAGGGGCTCATCTTTCTCCTTCATAAGAATTGCCTCATCAATTTCCCCACCATTCCTATTTCCCCTAGCATTCAGCCCACTCCCTCTCACAGAACTCCCACTCCTAACCTGACCAATTCTTCCAATTACAATAATTTCAAGGCTAAGAACCCTACATCCCACAAAGCAACCCAACCTACCTCTACCCGTGTCCTCCAGAGTAACAAGGATATGGAAATGGTTCACAATCTCTTACACATCAGTAATGAAAGGTAGGATAAAGCTTCCCAACAGGAGAGGGATAATATTCTCCTTATAATGAAATTGAGGTTGAAAATATCAAAAAAGAGATACATTAGCTAAACAAGAAAAAGGGAAAAAGAATGATAAATGATGATGCAGGTTTTGTCACAGATCAGACTGAAGAAATTTACAGAAAATTAAACTCACTGGATAATAGACTAGGGAGAAATAAGGATAGACATGATCATAATATGGCCATATTTAAAGCAATCATTGAGTTTCTTGAACAACATGTTAGAAGCATCAGATTGTTGAGTGGAGTCCCTGAGGATATTTGAGGAACTAAAAAGGAGAGAAATCAGGTCATCTCACAGCTAAACATTAATGACCCAACACATGTCACCACTTTATCAATTTTTACCTCCCTGTAGACGATCATCTCAAGGATTGAAAGGTCCTTGAAGAAATAATACCTTCTGGGAAGGCTGGAGGAGTTCAAGTTGTTGTTTTATTTCTGATAGCTTGATGTTTTTTTGTTGTTTAGTCATTGTTATGACCTTGTTTTGATTTTTGTTAGTAGTTTACTTTTTTACTAATGTTAGACTTATCATAATATTTGGATTCAGATCCTATTTTTATGATTTTTCATGTTGATCTAGTTATTGAGCCTTTTTTGTAATAGGGTATAGTCCCTTCAAAACTATTTTCCTTTAATAAAAAAAGTTGTGAATAAAATAACCACCATAATGATTTATAAATTAAGGTTCATTCCCAATTAATCCAATTGACTTTTAGTGAAAAATAAAAGTTATTTTTATTCTCAAGATCACACAAGGTGCAAGAGAAGAGCATACTCAAACATTAGCTTTAGTTGTTTATCAAATGAAAAGATCTTAAACTTAAGGATCATACAAATTCTATATGAAAATTTCATTCCTTCAAGCATAAAAATGAATAATGAAGTTTCCCACCTACTCTAATTTTAGTAAAATAAGGTTTAGAGCTGATTTTGATTCTCAATATCACACAAGTTGCAAGAAAAGAGCATACACAACCCTATCCCAAACTCATATAAAGTATGCAAACAAAATTAATTCATCAAACCCTAAGTAAATGTGTTATAAAACCTTCTCTAAATTAGAAAAATTGCAATAACAGAAGCTAAAAAACCATAGAAAAATGACATGAACATAAAGAAACAACAATTAAATTTTTTTAAGTTGAGCCAAATTTACCTTAGAATTCCAGCACATCCCTTCACATAGTAGCGCGGCCCTAACACTAGCAGCACGTCTCAAACCACACGAGTGTAGCCTCAGTAACACTAGAGCACCTATATTAAATATGCATAGTGGATTAACGTGTGTGTGTCCAAAGAGGCACCAACGTGCACCTCAAAGAACCAACGTAGCTAGTACAAAGAGGGAAAATATTCATTGGAACACAGACACGTCTAGAAAAGTGTGAGCGCGGCTCTAAGAGCGTGAGTATAGCCTTGAAGATGTGAGCATGCCCCTTTCAAAGTGAGTGTGGCCTTGAAGACGTGAGCGCATACCAAAGGTAAAGAAATCACTTCTTGGTCTGAATTTGTTTCAAATCTTAGGCAACAATTTTATCCTCTTAGTTATAAGCAACAAGATATGATGGATTGGCAAACATTAAGACAAACTAAGGGACAAAGTGTTTAAGAATACACACAGGAATTTAGGAAAAGGGCTCTAATTTTTGGAATTTCTCTAAACACAGAAAAAACACTGCTCAAATATATTGGTGGATTACATAGTTATCTAAGGCATATGATACTTGTTTTAGGTCCTACTAATCTTGATGTAGTATGTGTTCAAGCAACCCATTTGGAAGCACGATGGAAAATGACAAAGGAGTCCTCTTTCTCTTCTTTTAATCAAAATAACAAGCAATCTAAAGGAAAAGGAAAGCGTAAGCATAAAACAAACTCTATTGTTAAGAAGGAAGATGAAAAACCATTTTGTAATCATTGTAAAAAAACCATGATGAGTCTAAATGTTGGAAATTACATCCCGAAAAGAATCCTAAATGGATGGTTAAGAAAGGAAAAGAAAAGAAAACAAACACTGTAGTGCATGATCTTGGTTCTAATTCAGGTGATGAAACCAAAATCACAGCTATGAGTTTTCAAGGCAAATCAACTCTTTCAATTTCCAACAATAGCACTACAAATGTTGCATCTTCTTCTAGTAAACAAACTATACCTAATGATAAGAAAAGGAATGAGCTTTTCCACATTAGAGTAATTTCAAAGCATACGAAAATTGATACTCTTTTTGATAGTGGATCTCAAGCTAATCTAATTTCTGAGAAGTTTGTTAAGAAACTAAGACTCAAAACTAAACCACATCCTAAGCCTTATCCTTTGGGCTGGGTTTGTGATGATGCAAAACTGCAGGTAACTAAAACTTGTAATTTCATATTTGTCATTACAAACAAGTTTATAGATGAGTTTGAATTGGATGTAGTTCCTTTGGATATTTGTGTGGTGGTTTTGGGAAGTCCTTATTTGTATGTCGTAAAGAAATATTCTATAGGGAAGAAAATAAATATTTGTTGGTAAAGGATGGAACTGAGTTTATTGTTAGAGCTCACCATTAAAATAATAATCTATCCTTTGTAACTGCAGGTCAAATGAAAAGGCTTGTAAACTCAAGAAAAAAATTTGTGCTCATGGTGGTCAAAGCCAAAGAAAAATAACATGAGATGGATTTTGAGACTTGTGATCTGAAACATAAGGATGAATTGGTAAAAATTGTTTCTCATTTTGATGATGTTTTTTAGGATCCACAAGGTCTACCTCCCAAAAGAGGGGTTCAACATGAGATATAGTTTCTTCAGGATGAATCTCTTCCCAATATCGGAATGTACAGGTTGTCAGTAGTAGAGAATGAGGAAATCAAGAGACAGGTAATGGAACTTTTGGCACAAGGTATAATTCATCCAAGTACATCCCCATCTGGTTCGCCAAATATATTGGTTCCTAAGAAGGATGGAACTTGGCAAATGTGTGTTGATTTTCATGCTTTAAACAAGATTACTATAAAGAATCATTACCCTCTTCCTAGAATAGATGATTTACTGGATCAATTAAAGAATGCAATTTATTTCACTAAGTGAGACTCAAGAAGTGGTTATCACCAAGTAAGAATTGCAGAAGGTGATGTGTGGAAAACTACTTTTAAAACAAAACAGGGATTGTTTGAATGGTTAGTGATGCCTTTTGGTTTGTGCAATGCACCAGCAACATTCATGAGAGTTATGAATGAAATCTTTAGACCATTCATTGATAATTTCATTATTGTCTACTTAGATGATATTCTTATTTTTAGTAATTCATGGGATGAACATGTTAAACACATCTAGAAAGTCTTAGATGCACTAAGGAAAGAGAAATTGTATTTGAAGATGTCAAAATGTGAATTTGGAAAAACATCTTTAATTTACTTGGGTATATTATAGGAAATGGAGAATTGAGAATTGATCCTGCAAAATAGAGGTTATTGTGAAATGGCCTAGACCCACTAATGTGACAGAAGTTAGAAGTTTTCTAGGTGCACTTCAGTACTGGAGAAAATTTATTTCTAACTTCTCTTATATATTATCTCCTTTTCATGCTTTGACAAGTATTAAACAGGTCTTTCAGTGGGGAGGAAAACAACAAAAAACCTTTGATACAATAAAAGAGAAGATAAGTATCACTTTGATCTTGGCACTTCTGAATTTACAACATTCATTTGAGATTGAGACAGATGCTAGTGACTACGCAATGGGGGTAGTTTTGATGCAGAACAAACAACCAGTGTGTTACCATTCAGAAACCTTTACAAGTGCGGTGAGAAACTATCCAACTTATGATAAAGAGTTGTATGCTTTGGTTCAAAGTGTTAAAAAGTGGAAGCATTATTTAATGGGAAAAGAAACAATTATACATACTGGCCATCAACCGCTTCAATACTTACAAACAAAAACCAAATTGCAGCAATCTAGACATTTCAAGTGGATGAGATTTTTGCAACAATTTCATCTTGTAATCAGGTATAAAAAAGGTATCCAAAACAAGGTTTCTGACATGTTATCTAGACCACCAGTGGTGGTAACATCTATTCTTTTACAGAATTGTTCTTTGGCTCATGAAAGTTACAAGGAACAACATGTAAATGATGTTGATTTTAGAGAAGTGTATGAGGATCTAGTAAGTGGGAAACAAGTAGGAGAAAAAGATTATCATTTGCATGAAGGATTGTTATATTATTCTAGTAAACGTTGTATTCCAGAAAATGAGCGTGTGCATATGATTAGGGAAGCACGTACTTCTCTTATTTCAGGGAATTTTGGTATTAGTAAAACAGTTGCACATTTACAAAAATATTGTTATTGGCCTAGAATGCATGAACATGTAAATAGGTATATTAAGGGATGTGTTCTTTGTGCCACAAGCAAGCCAAGTAACAGGAAATTAGGACTTTACACTCCTCTTCTTATTCCAACAAGGCCTTGGGAAAGTGTTTCCATGGACTTTATAGGAGGTTTTCCCATGACACGGAAGAAACATGATTACTTATATGTGGTAGTGGATAGATTTAGCAAAATGTGTGTGTTGGTTCCATGTACTAAACAAATAACTGGTGAGGGAACTGCAAATTAGTTTTTTCAGTTTGTTTGGGTTCATTTTGGTTTACCTACTTCAATTATATCTGATCGGGATTCTAGATTTCTTGGGGAATTTTGGTCAACATTGTGGGGGTTAATGGACACAAAACTGAAAAAGAGCATTGCTTTTCATCCACAGATTGATGGTCAAACAGAGGTTGTAAACTGCACAGTGGTACAATTACTTAGGGGCTATAGTAGCAAACATCCTAAATTGTGGGATGAGCATATTTATTATGTGTAACATGCTTATAATCGTGCCTTATATTCTTCTACTTTGAAGTCTCCATTTGAGACATGTTATGGATATTTTCCTAATTCTCCATTAGATATATATTATGGACATGAAATTGTTGTTAATGGTTCAAGTGATTCTGACAAGGCTAAAATATTTGTGTAGAGAATACAACAGGTTCATTAGTATGTTTGTGAACAATTGGAGAAAAGTTAGGCCAAGTAAAAAGTCAGGCATGATAAACATAGAATTGATCATAAGTTCAAAGTTGGTGATTCAGTTTAGCTTCACATCAACAAGGAAAGACTAACAGGTGAAGGCCTATGTGGTATGGTCTGTTCCAAATATTGGAAAAAATTGGTAGCGACGCTTTCTGGTTGGATTTACCTCCATATATGAAAATCTACTCAGTTGTAAATGTTGAGAATTTAAGATTGTATGAACCACCTATGATTGCTGATCATGATGATTCTAACATAATCCCTTCCATTGATGATTTTTCTCCTGAGTATCTTGATGAGTTGCAAGAAGACATCATTTTGGACAGGAAAGTAAGAACATCACGAAGGGGTGATATTGAGTATATTCATGTTGGGTTCAAAGGCATGCATCCAAACAAGGCTAAATGGATGGAAATCGGAAAGGTGAGGGAGAAATACCCTCACCTATTCACTAATTAAGTTGACTTTTGGGGTCCAAAAGTTTCTTAGTGGGGAGGAATGATCCAGAGGATCCTCACAGAGAAACACCGATCTAAGATCTTCTCATAATAATTTTCAGTCATTTTTAAAGCATGGAGAAAAATTATATGATTCTGTCGATATCTTGTTTGCAGGAAATGGAGCTCGTTTGCAAAAGTTATAGCCCGCTGAAATTTTCAGGCAACTGGAAAAATTTGGAGTTTTGTGCAGGTTTGATGTGTGCACACTTGCCAAGTGTTTCAATCATATTGCGACATGTGGACAATTTGTGTGATTGACTAAAAGTTGTTTTTGGAACACCGGTTTTGGACACTCATTCATGGACAAATGGACCCCACTATTTACTGGCTAGGGGCCCTCACCTAGGTTTGACACACTTGATTATGGAGGGGTTTCTTGGCCTCATTCTCATATTATCATTATACCAACTTGTGTATATATATGCCTCTAATTTAATTTTTTCTATGCATGTGGGACTAATTGATAAGTGCATATTAAACCAAAGACCAATTCCATATTCCACACATTTTAACCAATTCCATATTCCACGCATTATTTAACTACCTCCATATTCCACGCATTTAATTTAAACCTCCACAATCATTATTAAACAAGGTGCCTAAAACTATGTCAATGCATATCCATGCGCAACACTTATCCATCCACCAAGGCGCCCACATCCCAAGTGGCTAAGGTGGCTCAAAAGCCAATACAAAAGCACCCCCCTTTGCATTATTAAATGCCTCCCTTCATTCACACACCCATAATGTGGGATAAACCTCTTAAAATCCGCATAAGGAGAAGGAAGTGGAGATATGGGGGGGATTTGAACCATGGTCTCCATGGTAAAAGATAAGATCTTTGACCACCACGCCACTTCTTGGGAAACATTATATAAGGAGTGTTATTGTATTTGAAGTGATATTCGGGTCTGTGCAAAATATTGAAATGCTCATAGCTTGAGCTAGGAGTGGAATTTTGAGGAGAAGTAAAAAGCAACCTCTATTATTTTTTATAGAGGAAGACTGTGAGAAGGTAAAAAAAATTTAGAATTCTTTGTAAATAATTATTTTAAATATTTTAATAGATCGGTCCCATTCAACTGGACCCGAAGACATAGGCCTCAAGCACCGAACTACGTTATCAATTCTTTTGTCAAATTGTTGGTGAATTCTCTTCATTTATCTATATTTTTTCATAGTACTTACAGTTTTAATTATTTTATTAAAAATACATAAGGTTATAATGCTCAATTTTCACATAGAAAATCAATACAAAGCAAAGAAATGTGTGTGCACAATTGCTAGTTAAATTGTATTTTCAGATCATTTCATGATCAAGATGAACAGGAGATAATTTTCATAGGGGCAGCTAGTTTATCATTTCAAGGAAAAGAGTAAAGGCTAAATATTTGAAGTATCAAGCTCAGGGGGATTATTATAGGTGTTAAATGGAAGAATATTTATAGTTGATTGAGTCTTTTCAAGAAAAAGAGTAGAATCTTTCTAGGGGGGAGAGTATTAAGGTATGAGCATGATTTATTATGTTTTTCTTTCAGACTAATCAGGTTGTTATGTTTGTGAACCTTTGTCATAGATTTCAAAGTGAAAGAGATTTTTCCAGAAACTAGAATTAATTATCTTGCATATCTGAAGATGTATGTGTATTGGTTTTCTGTAAAACGTTTCTGAGGGTGTTGCCATCAATGAAATAGGGGGAGATTCTTGAACCCTGTTGCATTGGTTTGTGTTGTCAATGATGTCACATTCAATTGATAGAAAAGGAGGAGTGAAATGGAATGCAGGTTGGTGTCTATCAGTGGTTTTCAGTGCTTTCAAGTTGGTTCTTGAAGTTTTTAGGATGGTACATGATGGATTTAGGAGGTTACAGGATTAAACAGTGAGGTGGTTAACTACTGAACATAGAGTGCAGATTGGTATGCTTGGCTTAGATGTTCTATAGGTCATATATGGTGATTTTATCATGGGAAATAGCTCTCACAGTGATTCTCATGTCATTTGGTGGAATTCATAGTTATATCTAGCTCATTTAGGCCTATTTCTATAGACTAATGAGGTATGAAAGTTTGGTATAGGTCATAACAAGATAATTTGAGCATGGGAGGAGTCTATTAATGTTTTCTAGGGCATGTGTGATCAAAAACAAGGCTTAGTTTAACTCCAGGAGGTAAAATTCAAAATTTCACCAAAGTTGGCTTTGAGGACTAGCAGTGTAGGCTAAGGTGAGTGAGATATGTTTGAATATTATAGGAATATTTATGAAAAATAAACTCATGAATCATGTAGAGGGGTGTTTTTTGGTACTTCATGCCAAATTTCATTAAGTTCTGAAGAGGTATGTGAAAGTTATGTTAGGTTTTCTAAAACTTTTTCATTGAGAAATGCATTTTGAGACCTCTGTCTTCTTAACACCCAAGACAAAATATGAAGGCTTATTTATATAAATCATAGAATAAATTTTTAGATAGGATTCCAAGCCTGAACGGATGCAAAATTTTCAAAATAAATTATCAATAATTAAGGAAGTTATGAATATTTCACTACTAGTGTCTTCTCCCTCTCTAGGGCTCTGTCTTGAGTTGATAGGCTTAAAATGAGTTTTATGACTCTATATAATTTGTGGAAAATTTTACAATCATAAAAATCATATAAAATATTTTTCTAATTCAAAATCATGAATTCATTATATCTCATGGTGGATTGTGCTATGTAGGCATGTGTGTGCTTTGTAAAGCTAGGTCTAGGAAGTCATACTTTAAGCCTTCAAGCTTGCATTTCCTCAATAGAAGATGTTGAGAAAATTAATTAAGATTTTTTAATGTGTTTATAGTCCTCTACATAAGAAATATAGCTTTTTGGAACCTCCAGCTGCAATGGTGAAGTGTAAGTCTCCTCCAAATGTGCTAATACTCTCTAGTGTCATGTATATCTAAAAAATACTATATGCTATGACTATAGAAGCATAAAATTAATTTATCTCTTTCCCTTTAAGATTCAAGAGTAAATAAGTACATGGTTGAGGGAGGGGTTACAAATAGGTAGTCAAGTCTCAAAATTGTCTCTCGATGTCTCCACAATTGTCCCGGAGTGGCAAGTCTCCTCAAAAATCTTGCAAATGATGAGTGAACATGTAATTATTTTTTTTGTTAAGTGAGTAAGGCTTTAAAGTAATGGTGTTTCCATCAAACCTCTAAATACATTGTGAATAACATTCATTTGTTACACTATCATGTTGTCCAACCTCTGTGTGCTGTGTTTCTTAAATTTTGGGAGCAATTTAAAATGTTTCAAATTTTTTATATTCTTGGAAGACATGTACGAATCTCTAAAAAAGCCAAAGAAAATTAAATTTTCAAATTTCATTCAAAAATGAGTTATAAATCACTTTTTAAAGGGTCTCAAGCTAGTACAGTGTCTAAAACCCTAATTCTAGGGTTTGAAATAGAAATTCGTTCAAATATCAAATTCCATCTAAAAAAATTTAAAAAATTGAATACATATTTGTTTAAGGGTATAAAGGATTTGCAACAAAAATTATGTAAATTCATCTTGAAATCAGGGATAATTCGATGACATTTGTCTTCAAACACATCCTTCATTTTTAGGCAGAGATAGAATTCAAGTTTATGATTAAATTCTTTGAAATGTGAACTTTAAAAATACCAATAAAAAGGTTCTATAAGTCATGATAGAGGTCTAACAACAGATTTTTTTGTTTGGTTTGGATTCAAAGTGTAAAAACTCATGATAGTGGTGAAGAACAAATGCAAGCTTCCTATTTTCAGTCTCAGCTGATCTCTTGAGTGAAAATTCTTCATTGGCTAATCGCTAGATACTCTTGTAACCTCCTAAAAAGCTAAGAAGTGACTCAATCATCCTGATATGGCTTGGAATTGGTTTGAAATCTTGTTCTATATATGATAATGATGGTTTTGGTCAATAATGAGTTGTGTTACTATTTCATTTGATAGTAGGAGTGAAATTTACATTGAAGGAAGTGATTCAAAGTTGTTGTAGACTCTAATGAACTTCAAAGGAAGATTGATATTCATGATACAACATGCACTAATGAGTTAAATTTATATGTACCTCAAGGACGTAGTAATATTTTCTCAAAATAGAGATGTTTTGGTTGAACTTCCCAACTGTTTACTTTCTTAGTGAAGCCTAAGAGTCATAAAACCCTCTAGCTCAAATTTTTAAGCTCTTGAAGAAGTCAAAAATCTACTAAACAGTTACAAGCAAATGATGTTTTCCTCTATCTCGAATTGGAATATAAATATTTTCCATATGATTCAAGAACTATGAAGGAGAAAAAGGATCATTTTAAAAACATCAATAATTTTAAGAGATGGTGTTTCACTATTGAGAGTGCTCATCCAAGAAGATGTGAAGTAGTGAAAGAAGGTTGGTTTTTGAAGTTGAAAACCATTGAAAAATAAAGTAATGATATGATGGTGCAACAACACATGAAATTACATTCATAAAATGAAAGTGAGTGAAATTTGTTAATTTAGAGCAAGTGAATTCTTAAGGATAGTGAAAGCATGCAGTGTTGATATGTTCTTGAAAGGGTTATAGTGTATAAAAATACATGACATTGTTGCATCATATGTGGGGAATGTGTGAAAGTAGTGCAGAAGTGTGAACTAAATAAACTAGTCTAATTATGAGAGTGAAATTGGAAAATATATGCATGGTTTTTAGAATGATACCGAAGGATTAAAGGTGTTGAAGATATAATTTAATGCTAGTGACATCTACATGATAGTTTTGAGTATTTAATATTCAAGAATACAACGGAATTTGGCTTCAAATAGTCAGACAGTAGGTGACAGGAAAATAAGAACTTGAAAATTGATAAAATTATAGGTGAAATAATAATTTAGGTTGCAAATTTAGGGTCACAATCAGATGTATATCATCCAATATTAAAAGTAATCAATTTTTTTATACACATTGAGTTGTATCTCAGTATAATCAGGGAATTATAGCTTCTTTGCAAGTTGTAGCTTGCAAAAGGTAAGTGGTTGCTAACTGAATTAATTTGGTGGTTGTAACTTCCATCATCAAGTTGTAGCTTTATTTTATTCTTGGGGTTGTATCCTAAAAATTTGAGTTGTATCTAAACTTGAAACCATTATAAATCCATAGGAAAAAGTTTCCCATTTAATTCTCTGATTTAAGTGGGTTTTCTCTCATTTTGGGTTTCCCACATTAAAATACTATGTATTTTATCTTTTTCATTTTCTTGTGTATGGTTTCATGTGCTCTTCTTAGCAAGTTTGAAAAGTAGAAATATCTGCAAAATTTTAATGAGACATTGATTCACCCCCCCCCCCTCAGTGTCCAAGTTTCCAACAGGTTCCTCTCTTTAACAATAGATTTCCTCTTAAATGTTTAGGATTCCATATTAAATCAATGTCACCAAATGCTCCAATGGAACTAATAGAAAAGGCTTCAGATATTTTCCAAAACTTGTCTCATATGCTATGGAAATTATCTTTACTCAATTTTGTTTCCTAAATAGTAATAACATATAAATTTTTCTTTCTACAAGATCTTTTAGTATCCTCCAATTAGAGGAATTGTTAGTCCCTCTCACATTCCACGAAATATAGTTCAATTCTTAAGAGTTACCATTTTCTTTCAAAAACCCTTCTGATCCAAAGAGACATATGTGTCTGAGTCAAACTTGCATTAATATGACTACTCGGTAAGAAAAACAGTAATTGATAGCTATCTTTGGAATTTTATATATGTTTCTTGTTTTTTATTAGATCTTACACACCCTACAACCTGGTCAGTATTTCACTTGTTAATATTTTATGACTCTAGACATGAGCGCCTAGCTAGGACGCCAGTGCCCAGGTGCCCTCATCCCCTCTAGGAACCACCGACCTCTTTCTATCTTACTCATTATTTTTGGGCCTCTTTGAACTTTATGCATCTTTTTTTCTTATGGGTTGACCTTCCAATTATCAATTATGAAATTCAACCAAGGGAATCATATAAATACAAAGCTATGTGACTAAAATAAATGACCAAGATCTAATAATCTATTATCATTGCCTAAGTTTTCATCAAAAGGCATGTAAGAGCATCAAAGGCATCCATATGGAACTCATACAAGCGATAAGGGACTGGATTTTCTTCATACACTTCATAGGAAGGGGAATTTCATTTTTCCATCCAGACATCTACTTACTTTGGTACATCTAGCTATATCATGATATCAAATGCACGTGCATAAGGGATTTCTATGGAATAATTCTATCACACACACACACACACACACACAATAAGTATATGGATTATGAGATGTAGTGTAGCACTCGGTCATAAGTTCACTCAGGCAGGTGACCATCGGGGTCTGTCTGACTCCCCATATTGTATCTTTTATTTTTAGGATTTGATGCGGTTTGAGGGTTTTTTGGATCATCATATCTTTGCAAGTTATAGGTGAATTTTGTGATCATAGTGTGATATATAGGAGACCAACAATGACTACTAGCGACCATCTTGCAACACTAAAAAATAGGTTTCGAGCTCCTGCATGATCACAGGTTCCTAACAGAGGTCTCTAGCACCTATGCGCCCCCGCCCTAGTCCAAACATGTTGTTCCAAGCTTATCCGATGTTTTTATAATTTATAGTGCTTAATTACAACAATCTACCCTTCTTGTTCATCAGTTCTCCAATCCAAATCAGTTCCAAGGAAAATGTGAAATCAGTTAATTCCTTTACTCTCTCTCTCTTACACTTAGGTTTTTACATTTCATTATCTTATATCTTGTGTGAAATCTATACTTTAGTGTTTATTTATCATACGTGACTCTGTAATATTATGGTTTAGCATTAAATCCATTTTTGTTAAATCAACAAGACCCCAAAACACTTCCTTATCTAAAATTGCTCAATCCTACTATTAGGTATCAAAAACTAGTATTGAGCTATATAACCTTGAAAAATTTTAGGAAATATTTCAAAAACTTCCACCACTTATAATACTTCACTAGAAACTCTACCAATGTTCTCAGACAATCACGTACCTATGTTACATGAATAATATTTATCTTGCATATATGTTCCTTAAGCCTTCTTAACAAGCGTGATTGGGTTGATTAGGCCATCCAAGATTAAGCCAAAATGCATCACTTCTAAACAAACCATGAGCTCAAACACATCATAACATGCCTCTACAAGCTATACATGCTCATATTTCACTGCTACACCATGCATTTATACCAAAAACCTCTTGGACTTCCATGACTAGTTTTATACCCTTTATGCCATTAGCAATAGGCAACTTTGGGAGAAAGGTTTCACCAATTTCTTGCAAAAAAAACTATCAAAATATATTCATGGAAATTTAGAACACATCTCAATCTTGAGTAATCAATTAGTTTCACTTCATGAACCCTGCAACATATACCTATACATGCAAGTCTTTAAAAAAAAATAGGTTATACTATAGCTTAGCATTACACCTGGAGCATGACACCACCACAAAAATGAGATCTGAATAATTCTCTACATGTATAAACCAGCATACTATACTTATCATGTTATTTGGAAACCAAACCCTTCATATTATGTCCATCACTATCGGACTAGGGTTTTACGAGGTTTTAAACCCATTTAGCTTCTTAACGATGGTTCATAAGAGTTTGACATTCAAATGAATCCATTCCACTTGGAAAATGTTCTTATATTTGTTCCCTTACATCCACAAATTCTCAGGTCCTCATTCATAGTACACATGTGTCAATGAGTACTTGAATTTGACCATCAAGCTAGGAAAGACATTTTTGAGAGCTCAAAACAACTTTTCATGCTTCCTCCTTTGACTCCTAACATGAAAATTTGCATACACCTCTAGGATTACCTCCTCCATGATTTTTTTATGTAAATATATATACATTTACTATGAATTCAACAATTTAGGAGGGATCAAACAACAACTTTTACCCAAGCTCTGCAGTGAAGATCTTCAAGAATCAAAAAATGGATTAATCTTGCTAAAAATTACCTATCTCACTTTAGGTGTCTTTTCAAACACTATACCATGTTATATCAACGTCATAAAATTACATTTTAACTCCTAAGATGTCCTCATTTCAATAAAAATCTATTAACACTTACCTTTTTTAACTTGTCCTTCACCTTCCTTCACTATCTCTTAGCACAAACAAGTAAATTTTGCCTATTTACCATTCACCAATACTTTATCCACCTTTACCCTATTTCATAAACTCCAAGAAATGTTATTCCAACTATAAAATTCCTAAAAAAATATCAAAACCTCAATTTCTCTTATCTTTCTCCCAAATTGCCCTTTAGTGTTCTTAAGACCAAATACCCTACATGATAAATGGTTAGAGCTATCCAAGAATACCTAGGAGGAACGAAAAAATTTTCCAAGAACCCCTTAGGCTCAATATAGTGTGTGTAAAATTTTAGAGGCAAACTCTTTATACATCTCTCACAATCCCTTTTTTCACTTTCCTATCTATCTAGCTCTTGTAGCCCCGTCTTTTGACATTTTAAGGCATAACTTTCATCTTGGAAGGTTTAAAAATACATTGGAGGTATTTATATATACCTATTTACAATTTATATTTGTGTGAAATCTTTCAAGATTGGATGCCAACTTTGAACCCTACTTTTTTAGTAATTTGACCTTTCCAATTAGGTATAGACTGTGTATTCAACTTCTTAGGGAAGAATGTCATCAATATCTTAAAATACAATCAATGGAAACCCAAAATATATTCTAAATATGTTTAAGGACTTTTTCATTTTTATACCTTTCAAGTTTCAAAGCATGATTCCACATTTAGAGGTTTCTATTACACATTTACTTCAAACCCCTAATTATACACTTTGATGCCCTATGAAGTTTCAACTCCTTATAAAATGAGTGTTTCTTGCTTCCAAGGTTTTAAATTTGGTTCTAGGGTCCATTTATACCTCCTCTAAAGGTATGTTATTCCATTTGTATACTTTATTGAAGATATCTTCATCCACAACCATATATCTTGTTTGCATGCATATGAATCGGGGTATATGTGAAACCTTCACATCTTGCTTTAAAAAGTTAAAGCTTTATATGAAGAAATGATTCAGAATTTTTCTCAAACCACTCCTAATAAACACATCCAATTTACCTTTAGAATCTCTCTCATTTAATACAATAACAAACAAAATCCAAACAAATTGATTAATTGTCAAAGCACAGTCACAGTCATGTTTTCAAATAGTTTACTAACATGCAATGCAATATCATAATAGAAATCACCCCATAACCATGAAATGGTCTTTCAATAAATTCTATCATGTTTTATTCATTAAATTTTTTTCATATTCAATAAATTCTATCATGTTTTATTCATTAAAATTTTTTCATAACCCAAATCACAAATTATTTTCATTAACGAATCATTCATGCACATTCTTGATACTATTATTGTAGTCCATACATTAGTTTATCATTACAAAAGAAATATTTAATACCTAAAACCTATAGCCATATTATTTGAAATATTTCAACCAATTATATCTAATGCAAGAAAGGAATAAATCCTAATTCCTTGAATCACAAAATTTAGAACATTCAATACAAGGAAATATATCTATATAAAAACATATAAAATTATATATATATATTATAATTTTCTTACAAATTTGTGTTTTCCTCCTCTATATTCCTTCCTCTAATCTACTTATTCCTCAAGGAATTTATCTCTCCACTCCTCTCATCTTCCTCATAAGGTTTCTCTCCTTTTTTCCAACTAACTCTCTCATTAAAATTATACTCATGACTTAAACCCTAACTACCTTTTATGACTTCTCATATTCCTTTATAACACAATGAGGAATTTTACATCATTTTGAACATTTCAATTGACTCACACACTCTCTAGTACCCATTAATATATTAATAGATTTAATCACCCCCACTTAAAACCATCTAAACACCCTTAATATCAAAATCACATGTTTGAAATTTGAATTTGCAATTTGGAGGGAAAACTTGAATTTTGAATTTTTGAATTTCTTGACTCCATCTAACCCAATAGAATGAACCAAAATCTTCTTTTATGAACTCATGAGATGAAAAGAATTATAATTTCACATTTTTTATGTCCTTCTTGTGATGCCCATGCATCATACTCCCAAGGTGGAGAAAAAATTCCAAATACTTCTTGCTTGCATAGTTATGTCTTCAATTGGGTATTCATCATTTTTTCTTGTCCTTAGTCTTCTTTCTTAACTCCCATTGTCCTTTTTTGTCTCAAGACCACTTGGATCACATGCTTTTCTCTTTATCCTTTCATTTTCCTTTACTTTGATTCTTTTCTTCTTGAATTCCATAATCACCTTCACTTTCCTCAACTTCCATTCTTGGTACCTACAAAAATAAACATAACAACAAATAAACATTGTTTCTCATGTTTTTCTACCTTCTTCATCCCTGTATAGTGCATTTTCATCATGTTCTCATCATTATCCTTGTCATATTATTCATTTCCTTGTCTATTTTATTTTTCATTCATGTTCTTCACCATACCAAGATGCTTCATGGTTGTACTTATTTCCTCTTTACTTTCATTTAGTCCATTATATGCCCAAGAAACCATCTCTCTCTCATATTTACCTGCACTTTTATTTCCTTTATCCATCTTATCCAAGAATTCTTGCAATATCTCATCTACAATATCAGCATACCTCTCTTCTTCACCATGCTCATCCATCCACTTATCGTTTCTTGTGACATGCTTCTCAAATGCGTAATTAGAGTCATATTTTACAATTTCAAGGAATTCACTCAAAGAAACATCAATGTCATCCAAAAAATAATCAATTTTTTTTACCTTGTTCTCATATTTCAAGCATGTGTCTCTTCTTTAACTTATGAAATATGCCTGTTATCTAAGGGTTATTCATGCTTTTCTTTCATTTCATTGTCTCTTTCATGTACCTTACTTGTACTCTTTCTTTTCCGTACCATTCTTGTCTCTTTGTGCATTGTTTTATGTCTCACAAGGTCTAAATTCTATCTCTTACTTGGTTCTTGTTCTATTTATCTTTCAATTGCTTTCTTGGGCTTTCCATTCTCTTTCTCTACTACTTATTTTTACATCCGTTTAGGCATCACATATCCAATTTCTCAATATCTAGTCTTGATATATCTTCACGGCTCTTTTCCTTACTCATCACTATATTATCTTCTTTCTCTTTGTATTCCTCTTTCCTCATCTTATTTTCCTCTTTTCTGATTTCTTCTATCAGCTTCATACTCCGATTTACTCTCACAAGTATCTATATAGGCCAATTTAATTTCTTTCTTATCACAAATATCACTTCTTCTACCACCACACTCTCATCTCTTAGCAATTCTCAAATCTTCTCCATATCCTTTCTCAACTTTGTCAACTCTTGTTGCATCTATTTTTCTTGTTTTCTTTCGTCTTCTTTTTTCTCTACTTATTCTTTCTCTCTATCTCTTCTTGTGTTTTCTTGTGGCTTATAATATTCACCAAATCTCTTACCAACTCTTCTCTATCTATATGTTTCTCTTTTATTCTTGCCTCAAGAAATTTCTTCCACCTTTTTTCTTCCACACCTCACCTAGGATTCCAAATTTTCCTTTTGGTTTCTTCACTCTCTTATTTTAATCTCACACTTCCACTTCTTTTTACTCTTCTCTTTATTTGTCACTCTTCATATGCACACTTAAAATTTATTGTTATACACAACAACTTTTAAATTTCAATAATAAGCATATGTTATGATACCAAATGATGCATATTTATATACATTTACCATGTATTCAACAAGTTAGGAGGGATCAAACAAAAAAATTTACCCAAACTCTATAATGACGATCTTCAAAAATCCAAAAATTTCTTAATATAGCTAAAACTGGCCTATCTCACTATAGGTTTCTTTTCAAACACTATACCATTTTATATCAACCTCATAGAATGTCATTACAACTCCCAATATGACCTCATTTCATGAAAACTCTATTAACACTTACATTTCTTAACTTGTCCTTCACCTTCCTTCACTAGATCTTAACACAAAGAAGAAAAATTGGCCTATTTAGCCTTTACCAATGTTTTCTCCACCTTTACCCTATTTCATTAACTCCAAGTAATGTTATTCAAACTATCAACTTTCTAAAAAAATATCAAAACCTCTCTTTATCTTATCTTACTCTAAAACTACCCTTTAGTGTTCGTAACACCAAGTACCTTGCATGATCCATGGTTAGATAAATCCAAGCATACCCAAAAGGAAATGAAAAATTTTCCAAGAACGCTTTAGGCTCAATATGGTGTGTGTAAACGTTTAGAGGCCAACTCCATATACATCTCTCACATTCCCCCGTTTTCACTTTCTTAGCTCTCTAGCTCTTGTAGCCCTGCCTTTTCACATTTTTAGGCATAACATTCATCTCATGAGGTTTCAAACCACATTATATGGCTTTCTAGATATCCATTTGCAAGTCTTATTTTTGTGAAAAGTTTTAATATTGGATGTCAATTTTGAACCCTACTTCCTTAGTAATTTGGCCTTTCCCATTAGGTCTAGACTATGTATTCACCTTCCTAGGGTAGATTGTCATAAATATCTTAAAATACAAGTGGAAACCAAAAATTCCTTATAAATATTTTTAGGGAATTTTTCATTGTTATTCCTTTTAAGTTTCAAAGCATGATTCCACGTTTAGATGTTTCTATTACACATTTACTTCAAAACCCAAACTGTGCACTTTGATGGCCCAGGAAGCTTCAATTCCTTATAAAATGATTGTTTCTTGTTTCCAAGGTTTGAAATTAGATCCTATGGTCTATTTCAACCACCATTAATGGTATTTTCCACTAGTTTTGTACTTTATTTAAGATATCTTCATCCACAACCCAATATTTTGTTTGCATGCATATGAATCAGGGTATATGTGAAACCCTCACTTCTTACTTTGAAGAGTTAAATATTTATTTAAAGAAATGCCTCATCCTTTTCTCAAAAAAACCCTAATACACTCATCTAATTTAACTCTAGAATCTCTCTCATTGAATACAATAATAAGCAAAACCCAAACAAATTGATCAATTGTCAAAGCATAGTCACATTTCTATTTTCAAATAGTTTGCTAACATGCAATGAAATATCATAATGGAAATCACCCCAAAACCATGTAATGGCATTTCAATAACTTCTATAACATGTTTTGAATTGAAGGGGTTTCATAACCCAAATCACATATCATTTTCATCAATATATCATTTATACACAGTCTTGATACGGTTATTACAGTTCATGCATTAGTTTATCATTTCAAGAGAAAGATTTAATACCAAAAACTTGTAGCCATATTATTTAAAATACTTTAACCAATTATCTCCATTCAAACAAGAAGTTAATCCTAATTCCTTGAATAAAAAAATGTATAACATTCAAGATAATGCAAGATCACTATATAAAAACAAAGCACATTGTGTGTGTATATATATATACTGTAATTTTATTACAAAATTGTATTTTCCTACTCTATCTTCCTTCTTCTAATATCCTTCTTCCATGAGTAATTTATCTCTCCACTCCTCTTACCTTCCTCGTAAGGTTTTTCTCCTTTTTTTCATAACTAACTCTCTCATTTGAATTATACTCATTCCCTCTCATGACTTAAACCCTAACTTCCTTTTATGACTTCGCATATGCCTTTATAAAATAATGAGGAATTTTACATCATTTTGAACATTTTAATTAACTCAAACACTCTCTAGTTTCCATTAATATATGAATAAACTCACTCACCCCCACTTCAAACCAACTAAACACCCTTAATCTCACAATTATATGTTTGAAATTTGAATTTATAATTTGGAGGGAAAACTAGAATTTTGAAATTTTGAATGTGTTGACTCCATCTAACCCTATAGAATGAACCAAAATCTTATTTCATGATCTCATGAAATGAAAAGAATGATAATTTCACATTTTTTATGTCTTTCTTTTGATGCCCCTGCATCAATTTCCAATTCTCTTTCATGTTTTCTCACCTTTGAAACTCACCATGCTACCTTGTTTACCCATGCCTTATTTTCTTGTATTGTTACACTTGCTTCCAAGGACCTTGGATATGCACTATACACTTGAACCATGACCTTGTACACCTTCCACACATTATTTTCAATGTCAAAATACTCCTCACATGCTTACATTGAATTTCCTTGCCCTGGTTTTCTTCATACCTCATGGCATGTTTGCACTAAGTCTAGGATTGGGCCTAGTTATGCTTGTTTCAACCCATGCCATAATGAAAATAACCTTGATATCAATTTTTGGACACACATACACCTATGAAACATCTCTCTGAACATGTTATACACCATAACAACCTTACATAACACATTTCTTTCTTGAACCATGCATCAATAACATGCACTTTCTCCTAGACACCTTTCCACTTCATCAATGCAAGACTTCATGACACCAAAATAGGGCATTACCAATCAGCCTTGATGTTTATTTGTGATTGAAACCTCATGATGACTTGTACGCCACCTAGAAACTATTTTCCATCAATACAACTTGACATCAATGACAACACCAATGACATTATGTCCAACAAGGATGTGATTCTCATATTGGAACAAGGGTTCACACACAAACACAAAATGTAAACAATAATAACCACACCAAAAACATATTTAAAGACAAAAAAATGAGTACCCTTCTCAAAATTAGTCCCTTATGGAGAGGCTAACAATGAATACTCAGCCTAATATATTTCAATATGTTTCGTTTTTGTAGTATAGATATTAAGTAATCATGCCTCAAACTACGTATTCTTCCATGAAACTTATAGCTCTCAAGCTCCTACTTGATTTCCTTAATAATGATGGGAGAGACTCCTTCCACCATATCAAGGAAGTATCAAACTCCCCCATAAGAGGGATTAAATGCCCATGTATGTTGTCTACTCAAATCCCTCACTTGTCCAATATCCCCATCCAAATTTGTTAGGATGGACTAGAAACATGTTCACAATAATAATCAATTTTCAAAAAACTCAAAAACACCTACATTCATAAGAAAATTAAGACTTCCCTGTTAAGAAGCATACCTTGCAAAATAAAGCCAAAAATACCAAACTTCTAAGCTTTCCAAGAAAAATCCAAGTACAAATACAGCAAGACTTAAAGAAAGCACAAGCTCTCCCAAATTTTAGAAAATCCACAAGGATAAAAATTGAAACCTCAATTCCACCCAATTTATATGATAAATAATAAAACCCAAAAAAATAGGAACTAATGGATAGATATTTATTTGGCTTCTAGTCATCGTCTAACTAGATTCCTTTTCACTACTCTCCCCCAAACCCAAGACAAATAAATGAAGTCATAAAAGATAATCTCCTAAGACAAAGAATAATTATCCACCCACTTGAGGTGAACTGAACTCACCTTAATTGGTCTTGGAAATACCAATATATATTAATAAATAGGGTAACTAAATGCACATGGGAAGGTTGAAAGATCCAATTTGCATTGGAGGGAGCCTTCCCTAGCTATATGTATGGCTCTAAGGAATATTTTCAAGGCAAATGTATCCATCTACAAGATTTCCACACTTCCCAAAAATCCCATTCTTCCCAAGTCCTAATTTGGGTGAAGGAGTGCTTTAAGAAGAGTGTAGCCTTCACTATAAAAGTTAATAACATCTTTATTAAGGTTAAAACAAGATTAGGCATAATCAGCTAAAATTAATTATAAGTAAAAGATAAGGAGAAATAAGAAATATATCAACCATATTCACAATGAAATTTAAATAGTTAAAATAACTAAAGCTAAGAAGGTATAATGAAAACCTAAATAAAATATTCATACCAAATTAATTAATTACGAAACATAATAATCAAACGATCACTAAGTGAATAGGATCCAAAATCAATAGGTTAAACTATATGAAAATTTTACATAACAAGGTGGTATAATTTGGAAAATGGCCAATTATGCCAAACATGAGAGAAATCTTCTGAAACCCACATTCTCCATCCCTTGTAATCTACACACATATCATACATGATCGATACAATCTAACTGTCAAATAAAAATCCATTTGTATCAACAACCAACATTAGATCAATACAAGACACATTTATCACATACAAGAGGTGCATACATCCCATAACATGATACACATAACTAAATATCACATGTGCTACCATAATCATCAATGAAAATATAAGAGCATCCATAGATATTCAACATGACATATAAATCCATCATATATTCATCATAAGGCTCATAATGTCAAACAACTAATCACACATCCTGCCAACAAGTTAGTATAATCACACTATACATCATATATCCATCAAAATCGTAATTTCATGTACCTAAATCGTAATAAAAAATAATAAAATAGTCTCAATATCATACAATGGAACAAAATAAGAATCAACATAATTTAAAATAGAGTGTCAAGAAGAGGTGGTACTACATACCCAAGATTATAACTGTAGGAGAAATATTAAATCCATGAATCTTCATATAGGAGTATAGCTTACATGAGGGCTTGCAAGATCCTAAAGTTTGGGGGAGTTATGAGACTCATATAATCCCATCCTTTTGAATTTTAATACCTCATTTTGATTAGGTTATGAATGGAATTATTTTTTTTTGAATGGATTTTATATGTTTTAGATATTAAGCTTGATGCATATATGATTAATTAACCTTGAAGGCATTGTGACTTGTTTGTCTCTTACATCCTACAATTTTTATGAGATATATAGTCTATATATATAAAATATGGAAACAAATGATAGGAATAATGAAAAAATGATCAAAATGCCTCAATTTTTACAAACTAAGGAAGCTCTAAACTTTTTCATTACAATTCTAGAATAGTAGAAAAAAGGCAACATCCTCTACGAAAAGCACGTGACTTCCACGCAAATCAGCAAACTCAAACATTAAATATGGGCACTTAAACCCACAAGATATGGAACAAATAAAAAAGTCTTTAGCTACCAAGAAATGTATTAGGAGAATATTGGGAAGGATTTAATAGTCCATGAGGATCTTAAAAAATATATCTTTTACTGAACACATGGTAGTCCAATGTCATCGATTCAACATTCAATAAGAAAGAATGAATGAAAACTCTTCAATTTCTTATGATAAGTTCCTAATGTAATTTTCAAAATGGAAAAGTTCTTCGTTTATTTTAAATATGATATATTTAATAGTCTCCACTATTCAATCAAAAATTTGGATTCATAAATTAGTTATATTATGAATTTTTTAATATGACACCATAAATGGAGGTACTTTGACATTCATGAGAGGATGAAAGTATCAAACTTCAAGTACCTCTTACAAGTGTGTCATTATAATATTGAATGAATTTGATTTATGCTATTATCTCTTTTGTAAGGAATATAAAATTAGTTAAGGCAATTAAAAATTTTAAATCTTTGTTTTGGTGATTCTTGATTAATTTGAAGTTGAATCTAAAGGAAGAGAGAGGACCAGTCTTACCCAAGGAGGATGATATTTCATTGTTTAGTTTATTTCATATTTTTTTCATTTAATTAATTGTAGATATACTATATTAGATAATTTGGTTAAAGGTTTCTTCATTTCTTCCATGTATTTTGTTTTATAGTTTATTGTTGTTTTCCTAGATTATTATTTCCCTGAATTACTTTATCTTTTGAATGTTTACGCCCTTTAACTTTAAATTGTGGGATTATTGGAAAGATATTATTATTTGTTTCCTATAGCATATATCCTTTACATGTCACCTTATTTAGATATATAATTAATTAAATTGAAAGAAATAAATGACCCTCATCACATACAACATATTTACTAATGTGAATCACCATTAAAACCATGAAAAACAATGTATAATTTTATCTATTTTATCATGAATGAAGAACCCCATGCCTGGTCACAAATAGCCCCCTAATGGGTTCAAGATTCTCCTTGTTTCCTCTTCCTATCATGTCGTAGCTCCTGTGATTTCCCAAATTTATAATATTACTTGATAGGTATTTTTATAAACTTCCATTGATCAGTTATAAAATCATGCAAATCACCAATTCATCTCAACTAACATTATTGACCTAAAATACCATAATAATCAAGAAAAATAAAATAGTTCAAAGTTGAACTAGATTATGGACTGGTCACTGTTAGTGTGAGTTATCCTATGTGTCCCCCTCACATATTGGAGGGTCATCTCACATGGGTTAGGTTTAGGGTTTTCTATTGAGGCATGCACTAGGGTTACTCAACACCCTATATGTACCCTTTCACTATTGACATTTATGAGTATGCTAAGACACTCTGCTGTCTTTCTCTACATGTGCAAGCTTTGTTCTGTTATGCAACTTCTTTAGTTGATTGATTGATTCTTCCTTGTGATTACGTTGGAGCCATTACGATTCCATCAGAGTGCAACTTCATCGTGGTGCACAATTTTCAATATGATTCTCACAAAATATTTCATGGTATCAGAGCTGAGATCAAGTGTGTAATACGTGCACTCTGAGCACTCCTTGTGATTACAGCTTGCCTTTCCAGCATTCTTTTTATCATCAAAACTCTTTGTAAGTTTTTTTTTCAATCATTAGTATTCTGGATTTACCCTTGCTATTGCATATGTAACAAGTGAGTTCTTGGACCACAGTTGTTCAACAAGGTTTGCTGTGTACTCTTTGTGCATGTGTAGACATTATTCCTGAAGCTATCAGGGGTTGTTATAGCCTCCTTACTTGTTTTTAGCTTTGTGCTTGTTTACGATGTCCTATTTTTTTTCTACTGCAGATCAACCAAAATAAAGTATTTGGTCTAGTCTCTTGTTAATTATTACGTTTATTGTAACTTGAGTTACCAAATGTTTCCAGATCTCATGTTTTTTTTGGACTCGATTGTAATCAATTCACTGTGTTATAAAGTGTAGAAATTCAGGGAGTTGTAAAATTGTCCAGGTTTGAAGTTTGGTGTTTCTGGTGCACTACATCTCCACTGAGCTCCTTCTCTTCACCACTAGGCTGCACTTATCTCAACTGAGCTCCTCAACTCACCTGCGAGCTCACCTCCTTTGAGCCGAGATTGAAAATTTTTTTGAAACTAAGTGCTCTCAAATGTGGTTATATCACTTTAGCTCATGGTGTACTGTTTCTTTATTGGCTCAGCCAATGATCCTAAAAAATCCTAAGTGGTTCAACTCATCCAGTAATGAACCTCCTTAGGACTTCTTTGCATGTCTATTTCTCATAATTTTTTGCTTTGACATTGAGGCATCTCAAACCCCTAAATCGAGCATGGAAAATGCCTCCGAGTTGCTTTGTTATTTTCAACTAGATGGCATCAGAGCGCCTGCAGTTGGAATTTGAACTACTAGTGTTAGATCCTAGTGAATTTGAAAACCTACAAGTCGTGTCCTCTCTCTCTGAAATGGTTATCTTCACTCTCTACAATGTCCGTTAAAGGCTTTCAAGTAGAGCCTACATATTCTCACCTGATCTTGTTGATTCTCTTTAAGCTAGGTCCCAAATATTTGGTCTTCATGTCAACTTTCTACACTACAAACGCTACTTTGCACCAAGCTTGGTTTATGCCCTCCTTTGATTATTTTTCATCCAAACTCATTCTAGCAACAGGAAAACAATCATTCAAACACTCGTATTTTGGTAAGTCCAATTCATATGCCCTTGTAGCCAGTACTATCAAGCGGCTTTTTTGATTTTAAAAGAAGATCGCATATTTCAAAGGATGAGCCCGTTTTAAAGAAACCAAGACCAAAGTGTTTTTTTTTGGTACAGTTTCTTTAAATTCTGAGCCAACGGCATAGAAAAGTAATTTTTTGTGTTCCTATAACCATAAGTTTTGGTCAGGACAAGCACCACTATTTTCAGAAACAATTTAGTCACTTATCTCATTTACTTGAGAAGTTTTAAAATAAGTGTATGCTGATTCACCTAAACCGTAGGTTTTGCTACTTTCATTTATGCCAAGTCTTAACGATGACTTACAAAAGGCTCTAATAAATAATAAAATTAGATTTAGGAAAGGCCCTTGTAGCTAGAGTTTCTCCTAAATCGACGTAAAATATAGATTTAAAGCTGCCTAAGGACCACATAAAGCTACTAAGGACATGTTAAATAATCCAAAATTAGAACCTTGTGGAATGTCCCAAATCATGATGGGTAATGACATGACAGTGTCGGTTTCTGGTACTGGAACGATATATCTGGATGGGGGAAAATTAAATCCTAAGTGTTGAAAAAACTTTATCTCTTTACCAAAATAATAATGGTTTACCAAATTACTCACCTTGGTGGAGGAATGCGAGTGGAATTTGGTCCTAACTCAGTGATTATTTATGAGTTTAACGATGACACTATAGTGGTTGAGGGAAAGACAGATCACCATTCATGATTGTATACCTTTTCCCACTTTACTTCCGAGTCTATGCCCACTGCCTTGCTCACTCATGCAAATGAGGCTAGTAAGCTATGTCATGAGTTTTTCAGACATCTAAATTATTGCTACCTTGAACAATTGAGCCAAAATGAAATGGTCAATGGGTTACCCTGCGTTAAGTTTGTGAAGGGTCTTTGTGAGGGTTGTACCCTTGGAAAGCATCCTGAAAATAACTTTGACAAAGGAAAATCTTGGAGAGCTACTCATCCTTTGGATCTTGTTCACAACGATATTTCTAGTCCATTTCCTTCTCATTCGTTTACTAGATCTCTTTATGTGCTGACCTTCATTGATGAATTTTCGAGATATACTTGGGTATATTTTCTTAAGCTTAAGTCTAAAGTCTTTGAAAAATTTTAGGACTTTAAGGCTCTTGTTGAGAAACAGGCAGAACGGTCTATTAAGGTTCTTCAAACTGACAATGGAGGTGAATATGTAAACAATAGGTTCATGGATTTCTGTACTTCTGAAGGGATCTCTTGCAGCATACATTCTTATAGCCCTTCATAGAATGGAGTCAGTAGAAAGAAAGAACCATACTCTCAAGGAGATGGCCACTTGTATGATTCACTCGAAGTCTCTTCCTCCGCAGTATTGGGCCGAAGCAGTGAATTGTGATAATTACATTTAGAACCATGTTCCACACAAGGCAGTAAGAGGGATGACACCCTTTGAAGCCTGGTTTGGATGCAAGCCTGAGGTTGAGCACTTTCGAGTATTCGGATCCAAGCTATGGCTCGGATTCCCAAGAAGAAATGTAAGGCTTTGGAACCACAATCCAAACCTTGTATCTTTTTAGGGTATCCTGATGGCATGAATTGATATCGATTGATGAATCCTACTTCTCATGAGATGTATATCAAGAGAAGTGTTAAGTTTGATGATTCTTACTTGACTTCTACTTCCCCACCTATTGAGGTTCTTCAGCTCCCTGATTCAGATTCTAACTCATCAGATGATAATGCTATTGAGTGTGCTCCTCTTCCTGATCCTCCCAACCATCAAACCTCTGAGTCTTCTGATTTTGACAGTATTGATGATGAGGACTATTTCCCTTCTCACTCAAGTGATGAATCTTCCGAATCAGAGGCTGACCCTCTTGGTCCTCTTTGGGCTAGGAAAAATTTGTAAAGTGCTGGAGATTTAGTTGGAGATACTTCGGATATGAGACATACTCACTTAGATTTCATTGGACCCCACTCTTTCTTTGCCTCTGTCTCTAATCCATAGTCTTTCTAGGAGGCTTCTGGTATTCCTAAGTGGGATTCTTCCATGGATGAGGAGTATTCCTCTCTCATGAAGAATGATACTTGGGATCTCACCCCTCTTCCGAAAGGAAGAAAAATTGTTCGGTGTAAGTGGGTGTTCCGAACAAAGTATGGAGTATATGGAGACGTCAAAAAGTTTAAAGCTTGATTAGTAGCTAAGGGTTTCTCCCAGATAGCTGGGGTTGATTATACTGAAACCTTTTCTCCAGTTGTGAAGATGACTTCTATTCGATTGACCCTAGCCATTACTGCAGAAAACAGATGGAAATTCCATCAAATGGATGTTAAGAGTGCCTTCCTTTATGGTGACCTAGAGGAAGAGATCTACATGAAACAAACTTCGGGTTATGTCCATGATCCCTCCCTCATTTGTAAGTTAAAGAAGTCTCTTTATGGCCTTAAACAATCCCCTCGGGCTTGGTATGCCAAGATGGACTCCTTTTTACTTACATCAGGGTTTACTAGGTGTCACTCTGATCCAAATGTTTATATTCTATGGCAAGATGACTCCATACTCATTCTTGTTCTCTATGTTGATGACTTTTTGATCATAGGAAGCTCTTCCTCTATTATTGATTCTATGAAGATCACCTTGGCCAACAGGTTTTCCATGACTGACTTAGGTCTACTTCATTACTTCCTTGGGATCTAGATTTCACAATCTGACTCAGGAATTTTGATTTCACAACCTAAGTATGCTCTTGATTTACTAGCTCATTTTCAGATGTTCTGATTGCAAGTCTTCTCCTACTCCTTTTATTTCCGGGGTTAATTTAGTTTATGATTGCTCTACTCCCTTGGTTGATGGTACTCTTTTATCAACAGTTGGTGGGGAGCTTGATTTACTTGACTCACACTCGACCAAATTTATCTGTATGTTGTTGGGATCATGTCCAGATTCATGTAGGAGCCACATGAGCTACATTGGAAAGCAAGCTAAATGGATCCTTCATTATGTTCATGGCACCTATACTCGATGGCATTCACTATCATGGAGGAGGTGGATATTGACTTGATTGGGTTCACAGATTCTGACTGGGCTGGTGAATTAGATCATTGGAAATCTACTTCTGGATATAGTTTCTCTCTTGTTTCAGGTCCTATTAGTTGGTCTAGCAAGAAGCAAAATGTAATTGTGATATCATCTATAGAGGCAGAATATAGAGGAGATGTTAATGCTACCAAAATTTCTATTTGGCTACAGGGTATTCTGACAGAGTTTGGCATCCACTTTCGATGGCCTACCATTATCTACTATGATAACATGAGCACTATCTCTATTTGTAGAAATACATTTCAGCATCAGCGGAAGAAGCACATTGAGATCCATATGCACTTCATACGAGAGCTTATTCATGATGGTATCATCGACATTCAGTACATTTAGACAACTGATCAGATTGTAGATTTATTTACCAAGCCCTTCACTGAGAGGAAGTTTCTTCACTTACGGTCTCTTCTTGGGGTGAGGTCTTCTACAACTGCTCATTTTCTTTGAGCTATGTATTCCTTTTCTTCTTCTTCTTCGAGGAAGATTTTGTTTGTGTATGGGCATCTTATCATGCCTTGATTTTTCGGGCCCCATTGACACATCTTTCTTAGTTGTTTAGGAGTTTGTTCTCTTTCTGTTTGGCTCATCAAAGCCACTACCCCAACTTAGATAAAGGGGGGTGTTGGTGTGAGTTATCCTATGTGTCCTCCTCACATATTGGAGGGTCATCTCACATGGTTAGGTTTAGGGTTAGGTTTAAGGTTTGTTATTGAGTCATGCACTAGGGTTACTGTACGTACCCAAAATTGTAAGGTACTGTACTTCCAGAACAACGTGACACATGCCCAAATGATGATACAGGTCTCCTCGCAAGGTGTTCAGGATTCAGAAAATCTCTCCAAGTGTGTGTTAACATCCCGCATGCCCCACTTAGCCCCCACATGCTTTGTTTTTTCCTTTTCCCTTATTTTCTTGGCCTTTTTCTCTTCAGTGATGAAACCGCCGCCCTGCTTGGGTGGCGGTCTCGTGACCGTCGCCCTGAACAGGGCGGCGGTCCTGTAACTGCCACCCTGCTCAGGGTGGCGGTCCTTTACGTGTTTTCCAGAAATCTCTTTTAACATGACTCACATAAATTCAACATTTTACTAGTTTTATTTCACCGCAATAAGCTTGCATTTATGATTCTAGTTCCCTGGAATAGTGTTTTTCCATTGTTTATAGTTTAAGAGTTCTATTTGGCTTTTACCTTGGGTAAATGAAAATGCTATAAATAGTTGGCTTGTGCTCAAGCAAATGGCCCCTCAAAATTTACCTCTGATTTCTCTTTGCAATAGATTTAGTTTTCCTTTTGCTTAGAATGCTTAGTTTATTTCATTGCATGCTTAGTTAGCATTGTTTTACTGTTGGTAAGCTGCATATCCATCTTGTGCAAGCACTGCTGTTATTTCATCCAATCCATTGGAGTATAATAGCTTAGGAAGCCATTAAAGTTGCAGGTTATCCTCCTCAAAAAGGATAGTTTCAGGTTTTGGATGCTTTATGTTGCATGACTCGCAATAGATCCCGTTAGGAATTGCATAAGCCAAGCTTTGTACTCTTGCACTATCCCTCTCCTACTCGCATTGTATTCAGTCAGTGTTCTAAGCTGCCTTTATCCCAATATCTACCTCTGTTGATGCTAGCATTACACACTTTTTTGGATCCACGTGAATACGAAGGAACGAGGAGATCATACTGAGGGGACAAGATCACACACACCAGCAGATTCGCCACTGTTCTGCAGAATCCAAGTTCTAGCTTTCAAAGTTCTAGTTAGAATCATATCAAATAGAGTAGTTAATTGCTTTATTTCAGTTAATTCTACTCTTGGTATTGCCAAGGAAGCTGTGGGGATTGATAGTTTCTGAGAAACTATGATTCACTCCTCACTTCTGAGGTAGGATTGAGAGTCTTGCAAATAGATTAGATAAGCTATTTCATTATTTAGAATAGATCTACAAATTACACAGACAAATAGCTACACTCGGTTATTTTGTTTGTTTTAAATTGATTATTTTAGTTGTCATTTCTAGATATTTTAAATAGTTGCTTTCTTAAATTCGTAAATCTCATCAGAAAACACAAAAAAATAGAGAAGTCATACATACTATAAGTATAGTTCACTTAGTTAAATTTCATTTTACTATAGTTTGTTTTACATTGTTGCTTTTGTATGAAAATCACGGGACCTAAAGAGCTCAGGGAATACATATTCGAGCCAATCATTCCTCAGCCCAATCTCATCACAGCAATAACTGATATAGATCAAAACCTTAGGATTCAAGTCTTCCGAACAATCGTAAGCTTGCAACAAATCAATTCCCAATTGAGTGGGTTAAACGTAGAAGACGACCAAGCACACACATTTTGGTCAAATCAACCAAACTACAGATTACCCTAGGAAACATTCATATGACTATAGAAGGGTTCGAAAGAGAACAAACCTTTGGTTGTGATCTTCTGGTCCCACAGCCAGATGCAGGAGACACTCTTCTAGATATAGATACCAGCCTAAGAATCCAGGTTGCATGAACACCTGTAGGATATTCTGAGAAAATCACACAGTTATTGATCCTAAATATAGAAGATGAGAAATCATATGATTACTAGATATTAGGGATTAGGACTTCATTTCACGCATGACCATAACAGGTCCACAACAATTAAGAATCTACGGTTGTGACCCACAGATCCCACAGCCTAACGAATCCACAAGAGAATTAGACATAGACACTGGCCTACGTACACTAGTATTCAGATCTACCCCACTTCCACCTATCATTATCAAACAATTATCCTTGCTAGACACAGCAGCTAATAGAGCTAGAGAATTCTGGACTAGGCCAGAGAATCGTCCATAGAATTGGCTATATATACCATCCACCATACGACCTTATCCGAAGACGTATACAAAACTATCCCAAGTCATTTTCCACGTATTCCACAACCCATAGATCAAATCACGCCAGAGCTCGATATTGATTGGAGCCTTCGAGCAGTCATCATTACCGATTGATCTATCACATCAGTTCAGGTTAGAAGGGCCTTCTTTGCCTTAGATTCGCAAATTCCACTAGTGCGTATTGAAGACATTAGATTACCTAACTAGTTTGTCTACATCCCATACTTATTCCATCCCCACCGGTTGTCTTGGCACGACCACGGGAGTTCGGGTACGAGGAAGAGTTGCTTGTAGATTCCCGCACTCGCTTGTCACTTTTCCATCGTATAGTTACTCAACACCCTATATGTACCCTTACACTATTCATTTATGAGCATGCCAAGACACTCCACTATCTTTTCTATGTGCAAGATTTTTTATGTTATTCAAGATTCTTCAGTTATTGATCGATTCTTTTGTTTATTATGTTGGAGCCATTATAATTCAACCAAAGTGTAACTTGATCTTGGTGCATAGTTTCTGATACGATCTGTCAACTCTTTCAATCACCATGTAAATACTTTAAACTACCTTGAAAATCCAAGAAATCAACACCATTTTCATGCATATAAAATAGGTTATCATACAAGTTATACAACCACAACTAGGGTTTTTAAGCAATGATGCAAATAGAATTGTAGCACCAAGCTACGCATCAGCCAGAAATGGACCCTACAACTAGAGAAGAAATTAGGTTAATTTTTTTAATGTTAATCTTATAAACCAAGTGTGTGACCCACTAATGAGACCACGTGACTAAAAAAACTTCCTCAAGTAGCATCTCATGATTAAATAAGCCTATCTAATATCCCTAACTAAAACATTTTCCATAACTTATTCAAAATCAAAGTTACTAAATTTTACCCCTAGGTTGGGCTCAAAATATTTGTTACAAATTAACGAGAATAATTCTTTAATTCCAAAAAAAAATAGTTCATTTGATTAATGTAATTTAAATAGATTAAATTAATCCACTTATTTAATTTAATCACCCCATATTAAGTAAAGTTAACTCACTTAATAAATTTAATTTACCCTAAATTAAATTCATTTAATAAAACGATCTGATTTCCCTAATTTAAATTAGCTTACTTGATTAATTTCTCTAATTTAAATTATGATAATTCACTAGGATGATTTAATTTCTTCATAACTAAATTAGTTTATAAAACATAAGACAGATTAACCTCTATTTAATAACTAATCCATAACACCCAATTAAAAGGAATGGCAATGAAAATAGTCACAATTAAATGTATTTAAGTCAGATGGAATATGGAGAATCCATATCCCACCCTAGGATTATTTTAATCTACACTCTAGATATTAGGGCCTCTCTTAAACCCTATAAATCCTTAAGGTGAGCTTATATAAGATTTTTCTCACGAATCTCTTACTTTTTCTCTCTTCATTTTTCCCATTTGCATGTTTCTGGAGCTTTAAGGGAGCATGAGTTGGAGATCATATCTCCTTTTGGATCTAAACTCCAAATATCACTCTCTTGTTTATTATTTATGGTTTATTCACATGTATTTCCCCCAGTTTGGACTTTTTATGGGGTTTTATTTAAATATTGCAATCATGGATTCATTTTCTTATTATTTCTTTTGTAAATATATTACAAATAAATCCCATTGAGAGGTTTTTATATATATTTATATACATGTGTGTGTGTGTGTTTATGTATATATGTTTATATTTGATTGATTTTATTTGTAGCAAAGAGAGGGGGTTTAGTCTTCACATAAGTGCACCTGACCATACATCTACCCACCCATGTGTGTGTGAGAGAGAGAGAGAGATGTATTTTAAATACAGAGTTGTGTTTTAAAATGGAATGATAAAGGGTTGGGAAACCCACAACATAAGGCCCTAATTAAACTAAAATTACTTCTAGCAGATCAAAATGTGTGTGAATATGTATTTCTTAGGATTTTACACACACACACACACACACACATTTTTATATGGGTATTAACCACAATTTCATAACTAGTTTTAAATTTGCATAAAGTTTAAAATGAAAGTGCAATAGAAACATGTATCAATAAGTTTTTGAATTATTTTTGAATATATAAAAATTTCATTACTCTAAATTACCAAATATAATCATATTTTTGCACGCACACACATGCATATATGTGTGTATAGGTACTCTACTAAATCAATTATGGATTTTAAATTGAAATGAGTTTACAAGATATTTATAACACAAAAATATGGTATTTTCTTAAGATTAATTTGTTCCAATTCCATTCAGATTTAGAAAAAAATATACTTTCATGTTTACTAATATTCTAAAGAAATTTTATTTTCACTATTTCAAGGTAACATGGAGATTAACCATATGAATGAATATGCCTAAAATTTCACTATCTATTTTTCTCTATTAACTCAAAACAACAAGAAATGTTAAAACTAATATTACCTTAAATTTTTATCTCATCATGTCTATTTCAAACTAGAAATAAAACAAGAAGTTAAACACTTTCATTTGCTCCATCAAGATCAACATTGAATCTCATACAATAAACCCATCTCTCAAATTAATTTTACAACTTTTTAAGAATGAAATAATACAAGAAATGCAAGTGGATGTGCCTCTCGTAAGAGAGAATAGAATGCCCAAATTTTAAACAACTTCCACTTTACTAAAACATTCCAAAAATATCCATTTTTAAAGATCCAAGTTTTCCAAAACAACATAGGATTGGTTTCCTGCCAACCTATAGGAATTATCACATGCCCATCTCAATGTGGTGATTATACTAGCCTCCCTACAATCCCATGGGAGGGAGGAGATGCTTCTTAAATTGGAACAATGGGTTCATACACAAACATCAAATGTAACAAAAATTAACACAACCTAAAACATCTTCCAAAAAAATAAAAGGAGAAGGTAGAAATCCATACATCACCATAGGTATTTCATTATATTCTTATTTATTTGTAAAATAGATAATAATTAACCATGCCTATAATGACTTATTCCTCGACAAAATTTATGTCTCCCAAGATCCTCCTTGAAATGTTCTTCAAACCCTTCTCCTCCTTGGTTTCCTTAAAAAATGTGGGAGTAAATGCTTACACCATGGGAAAGAGGGATCCCACTCCACCATAGGAGGGATTAAATTCCCATGTATGTGGGCTCCTTAATATCCATCACATTTTCCAAAATCCCCATCCCAATAGGTGAGGATGCACTGGAAATAACTTCACAACATTTACCATTTTCCAAACAACATAAAGCACATACGAATTCAAAACAAATAATCCTTTCTTGATAGAATCCTACCTTGAAAAATAAAGCTAAAAACACAAGCTTCAAAGCTCTCTAAGATCATCCCAAAAATTCAATCCCAAAATCTAACTCCAAGAAAACATAAGATCTCTCAATTTTTTGAAAATAAACAAGAATAAAAGTTAATGGAACCTAATTTCCCTCAAATTTGGAGGATAAATATAAAAAAAACATTTGGATATAGAATACTAGCAGGAAGGGAATGCTCTGTTGGAACATAATGATTAAGTGGTATGGCCAACCCTTAATGTATATGGGTCCATCACTAATATATAGGTTAAAATTTAATAATATAAAATATTTCTATTTCTATTATTAAATATGCTAACCTAGGTATATACTTTAGGTTAAATATTTAATATCTTGAAATGATTATATTTCTAATATTAAATATTATAAACTTAGGTTTATGTGTCAACCATTTTAGGTTGAAAAGGTGGGTTGGGAGACATACCCGATCACCTTATATAAAAAGGACTTTAGGTCCTCATTTGATATATTCAGGAAATATATCAAATGTGTGTAAATCAAGTTATTTGATTTTACCCTTGGTAAATAGGGTTTCAAAGGAGGAGGTGATCTTACTGGATGTAAAATAAGTTCTTTGAAGTAAAAGGTTATTTTTCCACTATAAATAATGTGCCACCTTTTTATTTATTTCATGTAAGTATTTATTTATTTACTTATGTTATGATGTAATCTTTATTTAAATATTTATTACAACATTATGTAATATGTAATTATATTAAATCTGTATTTATTAGAATCCTCAAATTCTAACATGGTAACAGAGCAAGGTAAATTAAATAAATTAAGATCAAATATTTTGTATTTTATTTATTTAATTTGTACGAGTTTTTTCAACCAACCCGAAAGGGTATTTAAAAGTATCTGGTCCCCTTCTTTTTTCCCCAATTTATTTTGGCGTTACATTTGTGCAATTAAACTCTTGGTAAAAAACTTAGGGTTTTTCAATTTTAAATCCCTAATTTTTTGGGGGGGAGATGTAAGATGATATGATTCTTAATTTCATTTATATTTTGTAAATTATATGGAATTAATGTTTGTTTGGAGATTGATATGTGCACAGGTGAAAGGGGCTTCAAATATTTACCTGCATGAAAATCGCATAAAAAAAAAGAAAGGATTTATTACTATATGAAATAATTTTCATGTTTTCTATAATTTCAATTATTTGCAGATTAAATATTTTGGAAAGTAAAATCATACCCGTGTTCTTTGGTCCCCTCTAAACGGATTCGATTTGAAAAACTATAATTTATAGTTAATCTATAACTATATCCTATATAATTTGAAAACTATATTATTATTTTTAAATAAATATATATATAATATTGATCAAGGTTTATATAATAATTTATATAAACATCATATTTCATATAGTTTTAGAAAAAAAAACTATATATTAAAAGTCTTAAACCATATTAAAATTACATGGGATTGAGGGAAGAGTCAATAGACCATATTCTAAGCCTAAGTTTAAATCATATTTAAACTTAACTTATAAATCTAGGCATATATCATTTTTTAACAACAAAGAAACAAACCTAAGTTTTAATCATATTATATATATATATATATATATATGGTTAGTTTAAACCACTTAAAATATAAATTTTATTATATTTGGTTTATATATGTTTTTAAAAAAAAACTTGAGTGCTTACTTTTTTTTAGTAAGGGGGTCGTGTTTATTGCTTGGCCATGAAGGGATTATTTTTTAAATCTTAATACTTATTAAATAAAACCTAACATGTGTCCCTAACCATTTATATTATCCATGTAAGGGGGAGGCCCCATTCATTTATATCTTATAGTTTATAAAAACTATATAAATAAACTTATTTAAAGGTTTTCTTTTATATAAGAGTGGGAGTGGAGAATAAAATGAGATAATATCTCAGGTATAAATGTGGAACTCTCAAGTATAAATGGAGAAATAAAAAAAAGCTAGTTTATTGGTGGCCCACGTAAAGTGTGGTAAATATTTATTAAAATATTGGTAGTTATAGCCACATAAAAATTTTAAAGTTTTTAACTTGCAGGAATTATATAAAATATTCTGTAATATTTCCATAGTTTTAAATGTGTGTGGGGTAAAATTAAGAGTAAATGAAGGGAGGAGACAAGGTTCATAAAAATAGGGATTTCAATTTATTTCATTGGTGGGGTGAAATTACTTGTCCCCTCTGTAAAATATGCAGGTTAATCTATACTCTCATAAATCTACTTGCACCTGGTAAAATTCTTTTAACCTGGTATATGTCATTTAAACCCCTTTAATAAGGGTTATGTGTTTTTTATATAAAAAATATACTATAGTTTATAATTTTTATGAACTATATGTTGTTTTTTATTTACATTCTATAAACTATATACCTCTTTTTTTTTAATGTATATATTTTTACATTATAAATTATAATAGGTTAACATAATGTATTAAAATATAACCTCCCTAATATTATACAGAAAAAGAAATTTGTAGAATTTCACATTTGGAAATACACACAAGTTTTGGCTTCATTAAATTTGACAGTCATATGACCGTCGCGATAGACCAAACATGAGACAATATGATGGTTATTTAGACATCAAATTTAAGCTCGTAGTTCTAAGAAACTTTCAATGTATTAAAATTAATGGTCAAATGAGTCAAAGACAAACCAAAAAATAAGCATTATTACAGTCATCTTCTTCACTTCTATATGGTCAAAAATATTTTTTATATAAATTTAGGGTATAACACAGAGCTCTTTATATGTTGGGTTATTATTTTGATCATGGGAGGTTAATTAGTATCATTGTAATGACAAAATTAGTTATATCAAATAGTTTCTTTAGATGCATAAAATTTAGATACGATTCTATTAAAAGTGTTTTTTTATTGATAAATATGTATCTAACTATGTGGTACATTGTATATTATAATGGGGTGTGTTTTACAGGTTTAGGAAAACAATGACGTCCAACTATTTCTATCTTAAAAAATCTAGATCCTGAATGAAACCAACTACAACATTTAGGTTAAAACAGAATTTATGGTGAGGAAACTCTGGACGATTATTTCTAGATCTAAGGTTTCTCCCACTGGTCGTCAAGCAACTATAGATAACATGAATGCATTCTTGCAATGCAAGTGGCTCTTTCTATGATTCTATGGAATGTGAACGATGAGTACCTTCTACACATTGGTAATATCAAACATCCGAAAGAGGTATGGACACAACTAGAATCCATGCATGAAGGATACTTGGTATATCAAGGATAGTAATGAGAGTATAATAGCTAAAGGAATTCAAAGAAATGGTCTGTATATTTTTGATGATTTCTTTTCTGCATCTTGTTTTATATCTCAAAGTTTGAATAATTCAAAACTATCGCATGAAAGGTTAGGACATGTTAATTATAAACTCTTATATGAAATGTCTAGATATAATCTAGTGAAAGGTTTACATGCATTGTCTTCTTCTCTTGAAGTTACTTCATTAAATGCTTCTGAATGATAGTTTTGATTCTGATTTAGTAAATAGTCATGATGATGTTTTGATGTTATAGATGTTTCTGAAACTCTTATCTTCCTAGATAAGAAATTAAATTGGGCTCAATCTATGTTAGAAAGTTCAAATCCTATTAACCTTAGGAAAATGACCAAAAGCCATCATATGTACCATGCATTAATTACCTTGTATGAACCTGAATCCATGAAGTATTATAGGGTCTAGGTGGATATACAAAGTAAAATATAATGTTGATGGTAGTATTAACAAACATAAAGCTAGACTTATTGCTAGAGGTTTCACTCAGAAACCTAGTATTGATTATGTTGAGACATTTCTTGTAGCTAAAATGAGTATTGTTAGGGCCTTATTTGCAATCACTGCTCAATTTGGGTGGGAAATCCACCAAATGGATAAGAAAAATGATTTTTTTAATTGCAATTTAAAAGAATAACCTAAAGGATTTGAAAAAAACTAGTAAAGAAAACTATGTTTGTAAGTTGAGAAATCCTTGTATGGTTTAAAACAAGCTCTTAGAGCTTGGTATGTGAAAATTGTTTCCTTCTTTAAACTGTTAGGTTTTGTTAATTATTCTTCTAACAATGATATATTCATTAAGCAATAAGGCTCACATATTATCATTATATGTATATATGTTGATGATTTGCTTATGACTTGTGACAATTCTGATTTAATTCATATGATTAAAGAGAAATTGAAGCAGTACTTTGAAATGAATGAGTTAGGTCTCTCACATCATGTTCTTTGTATGATTTTATTTCATTCTATTGTTATTTTTCAAAACACAATATGCAACCATTGTATTGAAAAAAGTTTCTTATGATTGATTGTAAACTATTTTCTATTTCAATGAAAGTTGGAATAAATATTGACCCTAAATCTCCATATGAAAAAGGTTGATCCTATTTTATATAAGTTGTTAGTTGATAGTTTGATTTATCTAACTATAACTAGATCAAATATTTCCTATACAGTAGGAATTACTTCAAGGTTTATGCAAGAACCTTTTTTAGAGATCATTGGAATCTTGCAAAAAGAATTTTTAGATATTTGAAAGGAATAATCAATTATGGGTTGCATTATACTAAGAATGAAAATGCTATCTTATATGGATTTTGTGATTCTAACCATACTGATGTTGTGTTATAAAATATACTGGATATGTGTTCAAGTTTTTTGGTGTAGGAACCATTACTTGGAACAACAAATACAATCAACAGTCTCCATTTCTTCTACTGAGGTAGAGAAGTACAATGGAAGAAGTAAAGAAGTCATGTGGCTGCAACAACTGTTGGTAGAGATACACATGGAAGCTAAAGGAAGTATTTCTCTTCTATGTGGTGGTCAGAGTTGTATTACTCTTGATTAAGAATCCAGTTCAACATCAGAGGACGAAGAACATTGAGATACATATACGCTTCACCCGTGAGAAGGTGCAAAGTGATGAGATAAATCTCAAGTTCATGTTGACTGAAGAGCAGGTTGCTGAACATCTTCACAAAGTCCCTGAGTGTTGCAAATTTTTGTTACTTTCATGAAAATCTTGGATTGTCTGGAGTTTCCATTGAGGGGGAGTGTGCATGACAATGTCACCTCCTAATGGAAACTTGGTTTTTGTAAAAAGAACTTCAGGAATTTGTAAAAGACCTTTGGCAAGTATAAAAAAGACCTTCGGGCAAGTGTAAAAATATCTTCGGGCATGTATACCTCCTTGGCTTATTTTTAGAAAGAAGTGTAGAAAGATCTTAAAGGTGGTCTTCAGTAAACTCTTTAGTGCTATTGAGTTTACTGGTAAACATCCAGTACAAGCATATTGTTAAGGAGGTCCTTGGTTGTAAAAGGCTCCTATATGCTTGGGTTCAATAACCTTTTATGAGAACCTTGAGAACATGTAAAACTCACAAATCATACTTAGCCACTGATCATGGGATGATCTTTGGGATTCCAAATCATTTTTTACCAAAAGGTAAATTGAGTATGATGAAGGTGTTATAATTCCTTCAACCGATATGCTAGCCTAAAACCTTTATGGTTTAAGGATTGTAAATTATGTAGTGTACCACGGGTAGGTAATCTATTGCATATGTTATGTTATCCCACTTAACATTAAGGGAGAGTGTTGGAACATAATGATTAAGTGGTATGGCCAACCCTTAATGTATATGGGTCCATCACTAATATATATGTTAATATTTAATAATATGAAATATTTATATTTCTATTATTAAATATGTTAACCTAGGTATATATTTTAGGTTAAATATTTAATATCATGAAATGATTATATTTCTAATAGTAAATGTTATAAACCTAGGTGTATGTGTCAACCATTTTGGTTGAAAAGGTGGGTCGGGAGACATACCTGATCACCTTATATAAAAAGGAAGACTAGGTCCTCATTTGATATATTCAGGAAATATATCAAAGGTGTGTGCAAATCAAGTGATTTGGTTCTACCCTTGGTAAATAGGGTTTTAAAGGAGGAGGTGATATTACTATATGTAAAATAAGTTCTCTGATGTAAAAGGTTATTTTCAAAGTGGTTTTTATCTCTATTGAGGTTTTCTACTACAAATAATGTGTCACCTATGTTATTTATTTCCTGTATTTATTTATTTATTTACTTATGTTATGATGTAATGTTTATTTAAATATTTATAATAACATTATATAATATGTAATTTGGTTAAATTCTTATTTATTAGAATCCTCAAATTTTAACAACTGATACATTTGATTTTGATGTGTGTATGTGTGATTCCATTTTTCATGATTTGATATATGTGTATTGTGTAATGTTGATTATCTCATTTATGGTTATGTTGATATTGATAGTATATCTGATGATGATGAGGACTGGTTTCATATTTTAATTATATTTGATGATGATGGTAAAAGTATAATATGAAATGATTTAATTTTACTTGGATTGTTAGATTATGATGTTCAATATGATGTTTTGCTACTTGGGATTTTTATATGCACAAATTATTGATGATATGAATTTGTTGTGTGGTTAATGATGATTAGGATTATGTGTTCATTTTGAATTTGATCATGGTAATGAGATAAATTGATAGAATGTAATGTGGATGGAAAATTAATGTGGATGTGATTATCAATTAATGTAAGTAATGATTGATGTATTTGAGATAATGAACGGTGTGTATAATCATGAATCAAGGATAGATGTGAAAAGTATTTGGGATATAACACAATAAAACTATGGCAGCCTATAGGTATGAACAAAATTTCATCATATCAAGGAATGCATGAAGAACATATGCCTCTAATTTCATTAGAGGTAAACAATATGGGATCCGAATAATGCAAGGCATATGCAACCAAAACATGTGTTAGAACGTAACCAACGTTAGTTAGTTATATCAAATATCATAAAGATACAATGGATAGGGATGAAATCCTAGACCTGATTTCGACATGAAAAAGGGGTTTGAGATGTAACTTGTATGTAGGAAGAGGGTTATCCATTAGTGTTATTCCATAAATCTATGCCCTAGCTCTGGGTAAAGGGGGAAGAGAAAGGGTAGAAGAAAGTTAATCAATGCAAGAAGCCTTCAATCCATCATAAAAGGAGTATCCATCCTTCGAGGGTATGGTCTACTTTATACATATGTATTATAGATGGAAAAATATAACATATATGATAGCCATCATTTGAGGTATCGAGTGATTTCTTTCTTTTGATTTCTTCCTTTTTACATGAACAACTGTCATTTGAGGGAATAGTCTATTTTTGAGAGATTTGAATTTTGATTAGAGCATCCTTTTATTTTGATTTTTACATGGGGAAGAGCTAGGAATAGATAATTAGAGAACTTAGGAGGGGACAATGATTGTACAAGAGATACCCCTAGACACTTTGCATGGTCTTAATAGTCAAAATGAGAGGGTGACGGATGTAATAATCGTGGAGTTCTCACTAATATGGGAGAACCTTTCCATAAGGAATATGCTATGAACAGAGCCGTGGTGCTCATATTTAAGGTCACATCTAGGAGAACCCTAGCTCCCTTCATCTAATAAAAAATTCCATCAATCCTAGGTAAATGGTGACCATTCTTCACTATTACTTGAGGGAGCTTCGAAGGATATCTACACAGATCACTAGAATACATGCTAATAGTAGAATGGTCACAAGTGCAATGTGTTAAGAGGTTCCACTTCCAGTTTACCGTTAAAGGATTCCAATAAATAGGCTCTCAACCCATACTTAGGTGTGTGATAATGTCTATTCCACTTTAGTTAGGGTTAAACTTTTCGTGTTGGATCCTTTCTAGAGTAGTGACATTATAATGTTCTTTGAGAATGAGGTCACTGACATTAAAGTCTTGTTCTTTGATGTGATTTTTGTAAGAAAATTTTATGTGCTATTGATAAACATGGTGGTGTTCAGGAGTGAGAAGGTGGTGCTCATCTAACAATTTAAGTTATGTTAGATGTGCTTGGTGATAGTCTTCATCGGGTAGATATGAAGATTGTGACAGGGATAGGGTGCACAGACATAACGTGTTGAAATTCGAGAGAAATTATGGCTTCAGAACCATACACAAGATTGGGTGCCCCCTTGTAAAGTGGATTCTAGTGCGATAAGCCCAAAGAGTGAAGGGAAGATGAAGATGTCAGTCAATTTGTGACTTGTCAATAGTTTTTTGTAGGAATGTTTTGAAGAGTTTTTTAGTGGATTCGGCTTGGCTATTAGGGCGCTTGAAGATAGTATAGAGAAGATAATTTGAGTTTGATGTTAAATGAGTCACATATATTCTTAAGATATTTGTTTTAAATGACTTTTCATTGTCTTTGATGACCTTTTGAGGAACACACAAGTGGAAAATGATATGGTGATAGACAAAATTAGTAATTGGAAATATTTGGTTGAGGTGGGGGGAATTTCTTCCAACCAATTAGTGACATATTCAGTTACCATGATGATGGAGTGATATTATTATGAATATCGAGGATTAATAAGACCAAGAATCCCTTTTCTATGACAGGTAAAGGGCGCATGACATAAGGTGTTGACATGAAGAAATTTGTGCCTTGGCACAAGTAAAGGGCGCATGACATAAGGTGTCGACATGAAGAAATTCACGCCTTAGCACAGGTAAAGGGCGCACGACATAAGGTGTCGACATGAAGAAATTCGCTATAAGTTTTGGCACAGGTTGAGATAGGGTCCGCTAAGAATCGTGAGGCTGTGAGTAAATAGACATTTGCACCTTGGTGCAGGTAAAGGGCGCAAGACATAAGGTGTCAACATGAAGAAATTTGTGCCTTGGATTACAGGTAAAGGGGGGCACGACATAAGGTGTCAACATGAAACAAATTGGCGCACAAAGGTTGTCTTAAGTGGAGAGAATGATGGATAAAACTGGCTGTCATGATTGGATGAAGATGATTTACGCCTAGGACAAATATAATGTCAGTGCATAGACATAAGATATTGACATTAGAAGAACATATTGAGCCTTGGAGTGTAATTCCCCCAGTGTGCAAAGACAGTTACGGTGATAAGAGGATGAGGAAGATTCGCGTATATAGGCAATCAAAGGGCGCAAGGCTAAGGTTTTGTTATATGAAGATCTTCCCCCCCAGGTAGATATAGACAAATAGCACAGACATATAGAAATCAAAGAAACTCAAACCCCCAACATTTATTGCATTGGCCAACCGGAAGAGTATGTCAACATAAGGATGGATGTGTCGGGGCACATCTTCAGGAGGTGCAACATTTTGAGCGCTGACAGGAAGCAGACCCTGACCCAGATATTCAAATAGCCATAACTTTTCACAGGGAGCTCGGATTCACGCAAGGTTGGAATTTTCGGAAATCTTACAAGGTCAGGTCTGAGGTCTAACAACAACAGAGTGTCTTTAATTGGGTGAAAAAATTCACGCCCAAGGCGCAAGTTGGAGGTGCACAACACACAGTGTCGACACCACTTTTTCAGTTTGCTATGGTGCACGTAAGAGTATGTCGACATAATGAGATGGATGTGCCAAGGCACATCTTCAGAGAGGTTGGCATACATTTTGAGCGTTGACACCTCGACAGAAAGCAAACCTCTGGCACAGATATTTAGATGGCCTATAAATTTTCACAGGGAGCTCAAATTCATGCAAGGTTAGACATTCTTGTTTTTCCCCTCCCTTCTTCTCCTTATGGCAGGTGAATTTGTGGAGTTCAAACCTCCCATCTAAAACTATAGTGTAACTTTGCCTCTTAGAATCTTGTAGTGTATTGGGTCAATATTTGGAGTAAATAATGCATGTCTGTGGATGATTCTCAACCCTCTCTGTGTTCATTTGCATCCTCCTGATCTTTTAATGCAAATATGGTTATCTGTTCCATGATCTTGCATTACATTTTAATGGTTTTTGTTTATTGGAAAGACAGGTGTTCTTCATTCCTCGGTGCATCACCTTTGTTAGTTTAGGTTTATTTTTATGCATCTTCTTACCCTATCTCCTTGGCAAGTTAGATTAGGTTTTTGAGTAAACCCTCTACATTTTTATGTGTGCATCTGAATAGAGGAATAGGAACCAGCCTTCATCTGGAGAGCTTTCCCTTTTCACAAGGTCCCACACTTGGGAAAAGCTCCATGTTATGCAATCACACTGAGAGTCTCAACCCATTGAGTTGCAGACTTTCAGGGGTGCTGTGATTCACCTTCAACATTTTTGGCACGCCCGGTGGGACCAAGAGGTCATTCCATAAGATTTGAAGGAATTTTCAAGAAATTTAGACATAAGAAATTGCAGGTTTTACAATTTCATATTTTTTCACCTTCGAAGCTGAACTTTGAAATCGATTTTCAAGGGCTTAACTTGCTCAAAACAAGTCAAAATTTCACCAGTTGATAGATCGGGGGATAATATTCAAAAAGGTGTTCTTAGATTTTTGAGATTTTGACTTTCAAAATTTCATAGTTTTTAGTATTTTAGGTTTTCCCAGGTGTTGAGCATGTCCCAAGTTCTGAACACAGTGTGTTTCAGGTTTTGTAAGTTGCCTTGCATGACCTAGAGTTTCACCTGGACCTTTTGGGGATTAGTAGCTGCACAGCAAAACCTGATAACCAAATTGAAGAACTATATCTTCTGGGTCCTTCAAGGTTTTAAATTCTATTTTTAATATTGTCAAGTTTGGTGTGTACTTGACAAAATCTAGCCTTTTGAGTCTCATTATCTAACACATCTGGCGACTCCACTAGGATAGAATTTAGTGGTGTAGCAGCACAGGTTTCCCATGTATATGACAAGAATTCAAACCAGGTCTGATACTCGAGAAAAGGGGCTATTTGTCCACTTACAACTATCACCAGGCAGAGGAAGGAGAGGAAGAAGACCACAAAGATCACCATCTCCACCTAACAGGACTTTATCAACCCCTCCACCTGGTAGACCTTTCATCCAATCAACAAGGGTTCTCAGGCCAATCAGAATGGCACAACAAAACCCTTTTGTCAACTTCACTGGCAGTAGCCCACTTGCCCTCAATGCACAGAATCTAGTTCCAATTGCAGCATTGAAGAACATTCCATTTTTCACTGGAGAAAATCATACCACTCCTAGTGATCATGTCAAAGACATTGCTAACGTTTGTGCAATCCATGAGATAAATGAAATGGATGTTGCTGTCAAATTACTGGCATCTTCGTTCAAAGGGAAGGCATTGCAATGGTTTAGGAGCCTTGGAGCTGGTTCTATCCAAAATTGGAATCTGTTATGCATAGTTCTCCATGAGGATTTTGGAGAAAAGGGAGATAATTTGTCTCTACTAGAACAATTGACAACTATCAAGAGAGCTCCCAATGAACAGCTGACTGACTTCAACTTCAGATTTCAAAGGTCTTGGGATAGAATTCTAGTGGCCATTAGGCCAACTAGCTGAAGGTGCTTTTCTATATTATCTTAAAGCTTTGAATTCTGATATTTCTATGTTAATTCAATCTATGGGAGGCACAACCTTACCTGTTACTTATAGCATTGCCATTAGGGCTGAAAACTGTCTTATTCAAGCTGGTAAGCTGGCTCCTAGGCCTCCCATGCCCTTATATCCAAACTTAGAAAATCCAAGCACTAGTCAAGCACCCACTTTGGCTCCTATTCCCACTCCTAGAAATCAAAGTTCAAATGAAACTTCTACTTCATCCTCTAGTGCTTCAAATGAACTCCAAGAGGTCATGAAACAATTGCAGAAATTTGGAAATGAGCTGGTTACTACTCAAGAGGCAGCAGGCTCCAAGTGCTAGACCTTCTTATTAGCCTCAAGCTCAGTACCTAGGCTAGGCAACCATACCAACCCAATAGGCCACCCAATCTAGCTGCAAATCAAAGCCAAGTGAGGCCTCCCACCAATAGACCATTTCAGCCCTATAACCCCAATGTTGCATCTGCTTCTAAAGCCTTAGTGCCAGTGCAAAACAACATATCTCAAGAGTATGATTGGTGTTTCCCATGCAATGAACCTCACAACCAATCTATGTGCTTCAATGGTGCTTTGAACCAAGCCTTGATGGTGACAACTACTGGCGTAGAGGGTGAAGTGAGTCAAGAAACAAATCAGCAACAAGGGACATCTCAGCAAAACACAACTCCAAATGATACCGCACTTGTGAATTGGCAAGCTGAGGATTTTTGTGGCATGAATCAAACAATTTCTCAGAGTGTAGCAGCTAACACAAGATCAAAGAAGAGGAATATTGGTGAAGGGAAGTCATTGGCTCCAAGTGATCTACAACCTTCCATCACTCTACAAGGTGTTGGTAAGAAAAATATAGTTCCAAACACGCAAGGACAGCCCAAACCACCTTCTAAACCAACTCAAATGCTAGCTGTTGCTGCCCATGTGCAAGAAAGGAATGTGCAGCCTAAAGGACAGCAAAGAGATGTTTCATCCCCATTTAGCATCATTGATCAAATGAAGAAGACAAATGTGAATATATCAATGTGGGAATCTTTATCCATCCCAGGCCAAAGATATTTTCTAAAAGCTGCCATGAAGAATTGGTCAACTTCGAACCAACAGGTCCATATGCAAGAGAATGTCCTCACAAATGTTGCTCAGCCTGAAGGGAATCATGGAGGACAACAAGGTAAATTTTTGAAACCCCCTCCATTCTATGTTTCATTAATAATTGGGGATAAACTAGTACACAATTGCATGATTGATTCTGGGGCAAGTAGTTCTGTCATGCCCAAGCAAATAGCTGATCAGATGGGTCTCCAATATGAATTCATATCAAAGGGGGTAGTGCAATTGGATGGGACAGCAGTAGCAACGGTGGGAGTGATTAAAGGTTTGAATCTTACCTTGCATGCATGCCCCAACGTTACCATTTTGTAAGATGTGTCAGTGATAGATTTGCCACCACTCTTTGCCCTATGCTTATTAAGGGATTTCACAGCCAAAATTGGAGGCTACTTATCTACTGACTGGTCACACATGTTTTTCAGAACAAGATATGGTACTAAGGTCACAATCAGATCAGAACTAATTGCAAACTTGCATATTGAGCCTCATACTACAAGCTAAATCAATTCCAATTGTTCAACATTTGATCAAGAAGATTATCCAAGCACAGATGAAGCTGACACCAAAGTTGGAAGCATCCTAGATTTGACTCTTGATGAATGGGCAAGCAAGGTACATGCTTTTGATCCCTACCAAGAAGTAGAAGAATATGAGCTAGGAGTCTATTGCATACATGAAGAAAACCAGTCTATTCCTAGCATCACCAAACCAGACCATAAGGATGAAAATGAGGTATGGCAGTTATTTTTTCAATGGATCAAGGAGTAGGCAGGGTGTAGGAGGAGGAGTTATGCTTGTTTCACCTCAAGGCATCAAATATTATTCAGCTTTCCGTTTCCAGTTTTCCTGTTCAAACAACACAGCTGAATATGAGGCCTTGATTCATGGACTTCATTGGGCTAGGAAAAAGGGCATAAAGAACTTGCAGGTGTTTGGGGATAGCAAGCTAATCATCAACCAAGTCAAGGGACAACATGCTACAAAGAATGACCTATTAAAGAACTACAAGAACAGGGTATGGGACCTCATTGAGGATTTCAAAGCTTTCAACATCGTGTCCATACCCAGGAAGAAAAATGAAGCTGTAGATAGGCTCACAGCAGTTGGAGCAACGTTTGATGTGGTTGACAACATTAGAAGGGAAAAAACACAACCACATATCCATGTGATTGTGAGGCCAGCAGTTCCAGATAATAACACAAGCTGGCAGGTGTTTGAGAATGATCAACAGATCGTCAATTTTTTACAAGAAGAGGCTGAATTCTCAGCTAGGAATCAAGACAGACTAGAGCAGCAGTACGGGGATCAAGTAGTGCAGCTGTGGACAAACAAGCTTCCCAAGGGTTTAGTAACATTGGAGTCTATCTTCAACCCTAATGACCAGTTCCGTAAGGAAAAGGCTAACATACAGGTCAAGAGAGAAGATTCAGAGCCAATTTTGGTTGGGGAAGGCAAAACACTTCAAATTGGTAAAGTGGCCACTGAGCAGGAGAAATCAGATTTCATACAGCTTTGCCAAGAATTTCCAGATGTCTTCGCTTGGAGCTATGAAGACTTGAGAGGATTCAATCCGAAGTTGGCACAACATACCATAGAATTGGATCCAGATGCTAAGCCCATCAGGTAGAAGCAGAGACCAGTCAACCCTCACATTGAGCCTCTAATGAAGAAAGAGCTAAACAAGCTAATAGAGGCAAGCATTATATTCCCGATCAAGCACTCAAGCTGGGTTGCAAACTTGGTTCCGGTCAGGAAGAAGAGCAGAGAAATTAGGTTATGTGTGGACTTCCGAGACCTCAACAGGGCATCTCTCAAAGACCATTACCCACTTCCTTCAATGGAACAAATATTGCAAGTGGTATCTGGTTCAGAGAGATTCTCTCTCCTAGATGGCTACTCAGGGTATAACCAGATAATGGTGAAAGAAGATGACCAGTTCAAGATGACTTTCACCACCAAATGGGGCACCTATGCCTACAAGAAGATTCCATTTGGGCTATCAAATGCTGGAGCCACTTTCCAAAGGGAAATGGATATGGCATTCAAGGGGTTGATCAATAAAATAGTTCTGATATATCTTGATGACATCATTGTATTCTCCAAAAATGTAGTGGATCACCTCTTTCATTTGAGGCAGGTATTTCAGAGGTGTAGAAGATTTGGGGTATCATTGAATCCCAAAAAATGCATATTCTTGGCTCACGAAGGAAAACTTCTAGGCCATATTGTTTCAAAGGAGGGATTGATGATTGACCCAGAAAGAGTTGAAGCAATTCGAGCATTGCCATTTCCAAGTCACAAGAAGGCTCTTCAAAGCTTCTTGGGAAGGATCAATTTTGTCCGCAGGTTTGTTCCAAACTTTACAGCTCTCGTAAATCCAATAACGCTGATGTTGAAGAAGAGCATGGCATTTAAGTGGACATCTGAAGGCAAGGAAAGTTTTGAGGCAATAAAAGAGGCTATATCTCAAGCTCCGACTCTCGTCAATCCAGACTTCTCCAAGGACTTCATGCTATATGCCTTTGGTGGTGGAGACACAATTTCTGCAATCTTGGTACAAGCAAAACAAAGAAGGATTAGAACAACCAGTTTCTTTCTTCAGTTAAGGCTTGGAGGAATACAAAAATAGGTACTCTTTCATTGAAAATCATGTCCTTGCAGTGATCAAGAGCTTAAAGAAATTCAAGCACCTAGTCTCAAACAACAAGATCCAATTGTTGGTCTCTCATTCGGGAGTCAAGGACTTCCTTCTAAACAAGGATCTGAATGAGAAACGTGCAGGATGGATAACTCATGTGTCATGGAATATGACATCGAGATCAAGGTCACTAAACTAGTACGTGGAAAAGGACTATGTGAATAGCTAGCTTTGAGTCAGGCAAGTTGAAGCAGGTGATGAAAAAGAGACTGTCTTGGTACTACAGGCTGGTCAAGAACAGGAAGATGATGAAGTGCCTGCTCCTGTGTTGGACTCAGAATATGATACACTTCCTACAGACAGGCCTATGCCCTCTAGAAATGAGCAAAGCAAAGAGGAGATACTTTAAGATTACAAGCCATTCCATATGTGCTTGTTGATGGTGTTTTGTTTAAAAAAGACATCAATGGAGTTCTATTGAGGTGCATTGGAACGAGGTCAAATTGAGAGGGTGTTGCGATATTTTCATGATGGAGATTCCAGAGGACATTTCACCCCATGAGTAACAGCTCTCAAGATAAGGAAGGAAGGATATTATGAGATTTTCACGATGGAGATTCCAAAGGACATTTCACCCCATGAGTAACACTTCTCAAGATAATGAAGGTAGGGTATTATTGGCCGACAGTGTTCAGTGACTGTTATACATGGATAAGAAAGTGCAAGAAATGTGCACTCTTCACAGGAAAAGAAAGACTAGCAGTTCTTCCATTGCACCCAATTTTGGTTGACCAACCATTTATGCAATGGGGATTGGACTTCATCGGGGTCATCAATCCAAACTCAAGCTAAGGCCACAAGTGGATTCTCATAGCAACGGACTATTTCACCAAGTGGACCAAAGCAGTAGCGCTCAAAGAGGCAAATGAGTCTAATATACTAGACTTTTATGAAGGAATAGTGACCAGGTTTAGTGTCCTGACCACTATCATATCAGACAATGCATTAGCGTTCATAGGTTCCAATATTACAGAATGGGATATCAATAATGGAATCTATTTGAACACCTCTTTAAACTATTACCCGCAGGGTAATGGATATGCAGAGTCCACGAACAAGAATTTTCTAAGGATCAGAAGGACTCTTGATGAAAACCAAAGGACATGGCATATCAAGCTAAAATCAACATTATGGGCTGACAGGATGATGCCAAAGAGGTCTACCGGTAACAACCAATGGGCATGGTATACCAAGCTAAAATGGAATCTATTGGAGCACCTCTTCAAATTAGACCCGCAGGTAATATGTACAAGGTGGTCTATGGGAAAGAGTCAGTATTGCCATTAGAATTGCTAGCATTGGATCTCATGAAGTAGTTGGAGTTGTCTGAGTTTGAACCAATAGAACATGGCCAAGGTATGCAGCAAGTTATGGAATTAGAAGAAATCAGAGAGCAATATGTAGTTCATACAATTGAGAAGGGTCAGGCCTTAGTAAAAAGATGGTTTGATAAGAAGGCAAGAGCAAAGACCTTATCAAGAAGGGGACCTAGCATTCTGAAATGGGATGCAGATCAGGGAAAAACCAGGAAAGCATTCCAAGTTTGAGGCCATTTAGAGTGGCCCCTATATGGTCACGGAATGTAAGAGAGTAGTAATGCCTTCCATGTCTACATTGGATGGAGAACAACAGATGATTCCGGTTAACGGAATCTATCCTTAGCTACTAAAAGGAAAATTGTTGTACATAAGTAGCCTAAGAAAATTCCTCTAAGTGCGTATGCACATTCTTGTAGTTGTTGTATATATCTTCCCCCTCGGGTAGATATGGGAATAACAGAAGATATGGAGTGCATGACATAAGGTGTCGACATGAAGAAATTCATGCCTTGGCGCAGGTAAAGGGTGCACGACATAAGGTGTCGACATGAAGAAATTCACGCCTTGGCGCAGGTAAAGGGCGCACGACATAAGGTGTTGACATGAAGAAATTCGTGCCTTGGCGCAGGTAAAGGGCGCATGACATAAGGTGTCGACATGAAGAAATTCGCGCCTTGGCGCAGGTAAAGGGCGCACGACATAAGGTGTCGACATGAAGAAATTTGTGCCTTGGCGCAGGTAAAGGGTGCACGACATAAGTGTCGACAAAGGCCTTGGCGTAGGTAAAGGGCGCACGACATAAGGTGTCGACATGAAGAAATTTGTGCCTTGGCGCAGGTAAAGGGCACATGACATAAGGTGTCGACATGAAGAAATTCACGCCTTGGTGCAGGTAAAGGGCGCACGACATAAGGTGTCGACATGAAGAAATTTGTGCCTTGGCGCAGGTAAAGGGCGCACGACATAAGGTGTCGACATGAAGAAATTCGTGCACCTTGGCACAGGTAAAGGGCGCACGACATAAGGTGTCAACATGAAGAAATTTGCACCTTGGCGCAGGTAAAGGGCGCACGACATAAGGTGTCGACATGAAGAAATTCGCGCCTTGGCGCAGGTAAAGGGCGCACGACATAAGGTGTCGACATGAAGAAATTCGTGCCTTGGCACAGGTAAAGGGTGCATGACATAAGGTGTCGACATGAAGAAATTCACACCTTGGCACAGGTAAAGGGCACATGACATAAGGTGTCGACATGAAGAAATTTGCGCCTTGGTGCAGGTAAAGGGCGCACGACATAAGGTGTCGACATGAAGAAATTCGTGCCTTGGCGCAGGTAAAGGGCGCACGACATAAGGTGTCGACATGAAGAAATTTGTGCCTTGGTGCATGTAAGAGTATGTCGACATAAGGATGGATGCGCCGGGGTGCATCTTCAGGAGGTGCAACATTTTGAGCGCTGACAGGAAGCAGACCCTGACCCAGATATTCAAATGGCCATAACTTTTCACAGGGAGCTCGGATTCACGCAAGGTTGGAATTTTCAGAAAGCTTACGAGGTCCTCTATCCAACTACGACTGGATATATTTAATTGGGTGAGAAAAAATTCTTAAAAATGCAAAATACAGTTCGCCACTTTTTGGGTTTGCTAGGGTTCTCACCTACCGCCATAATGAGATAAATTAAATGTAACCTAGAGGTGGTTGGGGTAGATTTGGATTTCCTCTCTCTTCCCTCTCTCATTCTTCCTATAAATTGTAAGGAGGGGATTCTTTCTAAAGGTTGGACATTCTTGTTTTTCCCCTCCCTTCTTCTCTTTGGCAGGTGAATTTGTGGAGTTCAAACCTCCCATCTAAAACTGTAATGCAACTTTGCCTCTTGGCATTTTGTAGTGTATTGTATCAATCTTTGGAGAAAATAATGCATGTCTGTGGATGATTCTCAACCCTCTCTGTGTTCATTTGCATCCTCCTGATCTTTCACTACAAATCTGGTTATCTGTGCATGATCTTGCATTACATTTTAATGGTTTGTGTTTATTGGCAAGACAGGTGTTCTTCATTCCTCGGTGCATCACCTTTGTTAGTTTAGGTTTATTTTTATGCATCTTCTTACCCTGTCTCCTTGGCAAGTTAGATTAGGTTTTTGAGTAAACCCTCTACATTTTTATGTGTGCATCTGAACAGAGGAATAGGAACCGGCCTTCATGCGCAGAGCTTTCCCGATTCACAAGGTTCCACACTTGGGAAAAGCTCCATGTTATGCAATCGCACTGAGAGTCTCAACCCATCGAGTTGCAGACATTCAGGGGTGTTGTGATTCCATCAACAGTTTTGGCATGCCCGGTGGGACAAGAGGTCATTCCACAAGATTTGAAGGAATTTTCAAGAAATTTGGACTAAAAAATTGCAGGTTTTACAATTTCAGATTTTTCACCTTCCAGGCTGAACTTTGAAATCAATTTTCAAGGGCTTAACTTGCTCAAAACAAGTCAAAATTTCACCAGTTGATAGATCGGGGATAATCTTCAAAAGGGTATTCTTAGATTTTTGAGATTTTGACTTTCAAAATTTCATGGTTTTTAGTATTTCAGGTTTTCCCAGGTGTTGAGCATGTCCCAAGTTCTGACACGGTGTATTTCAGGTTTTGTAAGTTGCCTTACATGACCTAAGTTTCACCTGTACCTTTTGGGGATTAGTAGCTACACAACAAAACCCGATAACCGAATTGAAGAACTATATCTTCTGGGTCCTTCAAAGTTTTAAATTCTATTTTTTAATATTGTCAGGTTTGGTGTGTAACTTGGCAGAATCTAGCCTTTTGAGGCTCATTATCCAACACATCTGGTGACTCCGAAGGGATAGAATTCAGTGGTTTAGCAGCAATAGTTTCCCAGGTACATGAGAAGAATTCGAACCAGGTCTGATACTCGAGAAGAGGGGTTATTTGTCCACTTACAGCTATCACCAGGCAGAGGAAGGAGAGGAAGAGGACCACAAAGATCACCATCTCCACCTAACCAGGACTTTGTCTACACCTCCACCTGGTAGACCTTTTCTCGCATCAACAAGAGTTCTTAGACCAATCATAATGGCACATCTACCACCGAAACCCTTTTGTCAACTTCACTGGTAGCAGCCCACTTGCCCTCAATGCACAGAATCCAGTTCCAATTGCAGCATTGAAGAACATTCCATTTTTCACTGGAGAAAATCATACCACTCCTGGTGATCATGTCAAAGACATTGCTAACGTTTGTGCAATCCATGAGATAAATGAAATGGATGTTGCTGTCAAATTGCTGGCATCTTCATTCAAAGGGAAGGCATTGCAATGGTTTAGGAGCCTTGGAGCTGGTTCTATCCAAAATTGGAATCAGTTATGCATAGTTCTCCATGAGCAGTTTGGAGAAAAGGGAGACAATTTGTCTCTACTAGAACAATTGACAACTATCAAGAGAGCTCCCAATGAGCAGCTGACTGACTTCAACTTCAGATTTCAAAGGTCTTGGGATAGGATTCCAGTGGCCGTTAGGCCAACAGCTGAAGGTGCTTTTCTATATTATCTTAAGGCTTTGAATTCTGATATTTCTATGTTAATTCAATCTATGGGAGGCACAACCTTACCTGCTGCTTATAGCATTGCCATTAGGGCTGAAAACTATCTTATTCAAGCTGGTAAGCTGGCTCCTAGGCCTCCCATGCCCTTGTATCCAAACTTAGAAAATCCAAGCACTAGTCAAGCACCCACTTTGGCTCCTATTCCCACTCCTAGAAATCAAAGTTCAAATGAAACTTCTACTTCATCCTATAGTGCTTCAAATGAACTCCAAGAGGTTATGAAACAATTACAGAACCTTGGAAATGAGCTAGTGACTATCAAAAGACAGCAAGCTCAAAGTGTTAGACCGTATCAGCCTCAAGCGCAGTACCAGGCTAGGCCACCATACCAGCCCAATAGGCCACCCAATCCAGCTGCAAATCAAAGCCAAGTAAGGCCTCCCACCAATAGACCATTTCAGCCCTATAACCCCAATGTTGCATCTACTTCTAAAGCCTTAGTGCCAGTGCAAAACAACATAGCTCAAGAGTATGATTGGTGTTTCCCATGTAATGAACCTCACAACCAATCTATGTGCTTCAATGGTGCTTTGAACCAAGCCTTGATGGTGACAACTACTGGCGTAGAGGGTGAAGTGAGTCAAGAAACAAATCAGCAACAAGGGACATCTCAGCAAAACACAGCTCCAAATGATACCGCACTTGCGAATTGGCAAGCTGAGGATTTTTGTGGCATGAATCAAACAATTTCTCAGAGTGTAGCAGCTAACACAAGATCAAAGAAGAGGAATATTGGTGAAGGGCAGTCATTGGCTCCAAGTGATCTACAACCTTCCATCACTCCACAAGGTGTCGGTAAGCAAAATACAGTTCCAAACATGCAAGGACAGCCCAAACCACCTTCTAAACCAACTCAAATGCCAGCTGTTGCTGCCCATGCACAAGAAAGGAATGTGCAGCCTAAAGGACAGCAAAGAGATGTTTCATCCCCATTTAGCATCATTGATCAAATGAAGAAGACAAATGTGAATATATCAATGTGGGAATCTTTATCCATCCCAGGCCAAAGAGATCTTCTACAAGCTGCCATGAAGAATTGGTCAACTTCGAACCAGCAGGTCCATATGCAAGAGAATGTCCTCACAAATGCTGCTCAGCCTGAAGGGAATCATGGAGGACAACAAGGTAAAGTTTTGAAACCCCCTCCATTCTATGTTTCATTAATCATTGGGGATAAACTAGTACACAATTGCATGATTGATTCTGGGGCAAGTAGTTCTGTCATGCCCAAGCAAATAGCTGATCAGCTGGGTCTCCAATATGAAGTCATATCAAAGGGGGTAGTGCAATTGGATGGGACAGCAGTAGCAACGGTGGGAGTGATTAAAGGTTTGAATCTTACCTTGCATGCATGCCCCAACGTTACCGTTTTGCAAGATGTGTCAGTGATAGATTTGCCACCACTCTTTGCCCTATGCTTATCAAGGGATTTCACAGCTAGAATTGGAGGCTACTTATCTGCTGACTGGTCACACATGTTGTTCAGAACAAGATATGGTACTAAGGTCACAATCAGATCTGAACCAATTGCAAACTTTCATATTGAGCCTCATACTCCAAGCCAAATCAATGCCAACTGTTCAGCATTTGATCAAGAAGATTATCCAAGCACAGATGAAGCTGACACCAAAGTTGGAAGCATCCCAGATTTGACTCTTGATGAATGGGCAAGCAAGGTACATGCTTTTGATCCCTACCAAGAAGTAGAAGAATCTGAGCTAGGAGTCTATTGCATACATGAAGAAAACCATTCTATTCCTAGCATCACCAAACCAGACCATAAGGATGACAATGAGGTATGGCAGTTATTTTTTGATGGATCAAGGAGTAGGCAAGGTGCAGGAGGAGGAGTTATGCTTGTTTCACCTCAAGGCATCAAATATTATTCAGCTTTCTGTTTCCAGTTTTCCTGTTCAAACAACACAGCTGAATATGAGGCCTTGATTCATGGACTTCATTGGGCCAGGAAAAAGGGCATAAAGAACTTGCAGGTGTTTGGGGATAGCGAGCTAATCGTCAATCAAGTCAGGGGACAACATGCTACAAAGAATGACCTGCTGAAGAACTACAAGAACAGGGTATGGGACCTCGTTGAGGATTTTGAAGCTTTCAACATCGTGTCCATACCTAGGAAGAAAAATGAAGCCGCGGATAGGCTCGCAGTAGTTGGAGCAACGTTTGATGTGGTTGACAACATCAGAAGGGAAAAAACACAACCACATATCCATGTGATTGTGAGGCCAGCAGTTCCAGATAATAACACAAGCTGGCAGGTGTTTGAGAACGATCAACAGATCGTCAATTTCTTGCAAGAAGAGGCTGAATTCTTAGCTAGGAATCAGGACAGACTAGAGCAACAATATAATGATCAAGTAGTGCAGCTGCAGACAAACAAGCTTCCCAAGGGTTTAGTAACATTGGAGTCTATCTTCAACCCTAACGACCAGTTTCATAAGGAAAAGGCTAACATACAGGTCAAGAAAGAAGATTCAGAGCCAATTCTGGTTGGGGAAGGCAAAACACTTCAAATTGGTAAAGTGGCCACTGAGCAGGAGAAATCAGATTTCATACAACTTTGCCAAGAATTTCCAGATGTCTTCGCTTGGAGCTATGAAGACTTGAGAGGATTCAATCCGAAGTTGGCACAACATACCATAGAATTGGATCCAGATGCTAAGCCCATCAGGCAGAAGCAGAGACCAGTCAACCCTCACATTGAGCCTCTAATGAAGAAAGAGTTAAACAAGCTAATAGAGGCAAGCATTATATTCCCGATCAAGCACTCAAGCTGGGTTGCAAACTTGGTTCCAGTCAGGAAGAAGAGTGGAGAAATCAGGTTGTGTGTAGACTTCCGAGACCTCAACAGGGCATCTCTCAAAGACCATTACCCACTTCCTTCAATGGAACAAATATTGCAAGTGGTATCCGGTTCGGAGAGATTCTCTCTCCTAAATGGCTACTCAGGGTATAATCAGGTAATGGTGAAAGAAGATGACCAGTTCAAGATGGCTTTCACCACCAAATGGGGCACCTATGCCTACAAGAAGATGCCATTTGGGCTATCAAATGCTGGAGCCACTTTCCAAAGGGAAATGGATATGGCATTCAAGGGGTTGATCAATAAAATAGTTCTGATATATCTTGATGACATCACTGTATTCTCCAAAAATGCAGTGGATCACCTCTTTCATCTGAGGCAGGTATTTCAGAGGTGTAGAAGATTTGGGGTATCATTGAATCCCAAAAAATGCATATTCTTGGCTCACGAAGGAAAACTTCTAGGCCATATTGTTTCAAAGGAGGGATTGACGATTGACCCAGAAAGAGTTGAAGCAATTCGAGCGTTGCCATTGCCAAGTCATAAGAAGGCTCTTCAAAGCTTCTTGGGAAGGATCAATTTTGTCCGCAGGTTTGTTCCAAACTTTGCAGCTCTCGTAAAGCCAATAACGCTGATGTTGAAAAAGAGCATGACATTTAAGTGGACATCTGAAGGCAAGGCAAGTTTTGAGGCAATAAAAGAGGCTATATCTCAAGCTCCGACTCTCGTCAATCCAGACTTCTCCAAGGATTTCATGCTATATGCCTTTGGTGGTGGAGACACAATTTCTGCAATCCTGGTACAACAAAACAAAGAAGGATTAGAACAACCAGTTGCTTTCTTCAGTCAAGGCTTGGAGGAATACGAAACTAGGTACTCTTTCATTGAAAAGCATGTCCTTGCAGTGATCAGGAGCTTAAAGAAATTCAAGCACCTAGTCTCAAACAACAAGATCCAATTATTGGTCTCTCATGCGGGAGTCAAGGACTTCCTTCTAAACAAGGATCTAAATGAGAAACGTGTAGGATGGATCACTCGTGTCATGGAATATGACATCGAAATTAAGGTCACTAAGCTGGTCCGTGGAAAGGGATTATGTGAACAACTAGCTTTGAGTCAGCAAGTTGAAGTAGGTGATGAAAAAGAGACTGTCTTGGTACTACAGGATGGTCAAGAACAGGAAAATGATGATGTGCCCACTCCTTGTTGGACTCAGAATATGATACACTTCCTACAGGCAGGCCTATGCCCTCCAGAAATGAGCAAAGCAAAAAGGAGATACTTTAGATTACAAGCCATTCCATATGTGCTTGTTGATGGTGTTTTGTTTAAGAAAGACATCAATGGAGTTCTATTGAGGTGCATTGGGACAGGTCAAATTGAGAGGGTGTTACAAGATTTTCACGATGGAGATTCTGGAGGACATTTCACCCCATGAGTAACAGCTCTCAAGATAATGAAGGCAGGGTATTATTGGCCCACAGTGTTCAGTGACTATTATACATGGATAAGAAAGTGCAAGAAATGTGCACTCTTCACAGGAAAAGAAAGACTAGCAGCACTTCCATTGCACCCAATTTTGGTTGACCAACCATTTATGCAATGGGGATTGGACTTCGTCGGGGTCATCAACCCAAACTCAAGCCAAGGCCACAAGTGGATTCTCACGGCAACAGACTATTTCACCAAGTGGACCGAAGCAGTAGCGCTCAAAGAAGCAAATGAGTCTAACATACTAGACTTTTATGAAGGAATAGTGACCAGGTTCGATGTGCCAGCCACTATCATATCAGACAATGCATTGGCATTCATAGGTTCCAAGATTACAGAATGGGCTGTCAAGAATGGAATCTATTTGAGCACCTCTTCAAATTATTACCCACAGGGTAATGGACAGGCAGAGTCCACGAACAAGAATTTGCTAAGAATCATCAGAAGGACTCTGGATGAAAACCAAAGGACATGGCATACCAAGCTAAAATCAGCATTATGGGCTGACAGGATAACACCAAAGAGATCTACAGGTAATTCTCCCTACAAGTTGGTCTATGGGAAAGAGGCAGTATTGCCTATATCATTAGAATTGCCAGCATTGGAGCTCATGAAGCAGTTGGAGTTGTCTGAGTTCGAACCAATGGAGGCCAGGTATGCAGAGTTGATGGAATTGGAAGAAATAAGAGAACATGCAGTTCAGACGATTGAGAAGGATCAGGCCTTAGTAAAAAGATGGTTTGATAAGAAGGCAAGAGCAAAGACCTTCCAGGAAGGGGACCTAGTTCTAAAATGGGATGCAGATCGGGCAAAACCAGGAAGGCATTCCAAGTTTGATGCCATTTGGAGTGGCCCCTACATGGTCACGGGATGTAAAAGTAGTAATGCCTTCCAATTGTCTACATTGGATGGAGAAGAACTCCCGATTCCGGTTAATGGAATCTATCTTAAACATTGCTACTAAAAGGAAAAGGTTTACCCTTGTAAATATTAGCCTAGATTTCAATTCCTCTAAGTGTGTATGCACATTGTCTTGTTGTAGTTAGGTTTCAATTTCCCTAAGTGCTCCGGCACAGGTTTTGTTGCTCTCAGGTTGAATTTCTACAGTTCAGCATGCTCTCGAAGAAGGAGTTGCGGTATCAGGCTCGGGATCAGAGATCAAGTTGGTTTCAGGTTATTGCTTATGACTCCATGCCCAATGGATTGCTAAAAGGCCACTGATCTTCTACCTAGCAGGCAGGTGACCCCGTTGAGTCACCAAATTGTTGTATATATCTTCCCCCTCAGGTAGATATGGGAATAACAGGGAAATGGGGCGCACAACATAGGGTGTCGACATGAAGAAATTCATGCCTTGCATGACATAAGGTGTCGACAGGTAAAGGGCACACAACATAAGGTGTCGACATGAAGAAATTCACGCCTTGGACAGGTAAAGGGTGCACGACATAAGGTGTCGACATGAAGAAATTCGTGCCTTGGCGCAGGTAAAGGGCGCATGACATAAGGTGTCGACATGAAGAAATTCACACCTTGGCACAGGTAAAGGGCACACGACATAAGGTGTCGACATGAAGAAATTCATGGCTCAGGTAAAGGGCGCACGACATAAGGTGTCGACATGAAGAAATTCATGCCTTGGCGCAGGTAAAGGGCGCACGACATAAGGTGTCGACATGAAGAAATTTGCACTTGGTGCTTGGCACAGGTAAAGGGCGCACGACATAAGGTGTCGACATGAAGAAATTTGTGCCTTGGCGCAGGTAAAGGGCGCACGACATAAGGTGTCGACATGAAGAAATTCGCCTTGGTGCAGGTAAAGGGGCGACAGGTTTCGACATGAAAAAATTAGTGCCTTGGCGCAGGTAAAGGGCGCACGACATAAGGTGTCGACATGAAGAAATTCACGCCTTGGCGCAGGTAAAGGGCGCACGACATAAGGTGTCGACATGAAGAAATTCACACCTTGGCGCAGGTAAAGGGCGCATGACATAAGGTGTCGACATGAAGAAATTTGTGCCTTGGCGCAGGTAAAGGGCGCACGACATAAGGTGTCGACATGAAGAAATTCGTGCCTTGGTGCAGGTAAAGGGTGCATGACATAAGGTGTCAACATGAAGAAATTCACACCTTGGCACAGGTAAAGGGTGCATGACATAAGGTGTCGACATGAAGAAATTCACACCTTGGCAGGTAAAGGGCGCACGACATAAGGTGTCGACATGAAGAAATTTGTGCCTTGGCGCAGGTAAAGGGCGCATGACATAAGGTGTCGACAGAAGTAATTCGCGCCTTGGTACAGGTGCACATGACATAAGGTTTCAACATGAAGAAATTTGTGCCTTGGTGCACGTAAGAGTATGTCGACATAAGGATGGATGTGCCGGGGTGCATCTTCAGGAGGCGCAACATTTTGAGCGCTGACAGGAAGCAGACCCTGACCCAGATATTCAAATGGCCATAACTTTTCACAGGGAGCTCAGATTCACGCAAGGTTGGAATTTTCAGAAAGCTTACGAGGTCCTCTATCCAACTACGACTGGATATCTTTAATTGGGTGAGAAAAAATTCTTAAAAATGCAAAATACAGTTCGCCACTTTTTGGGTTTGCTAGGGTTCTCACCTACCGCCATAATGAGATAAATTAAATGTAACCTAGAGGTGGTTGGGGTAGATTTGGATTTCCTCTCTCTTCCCTCTCTCATTCTTCCTATAAATTGTAAGGAGGGGATTCTTTCTAAAGGTTGGACATTCTTGTTTTTCCCCTCCCTTCTTCTCTTTGGCAGGTGAATTTGTGGAGTTCAAACCTCCCATCTAAAACTGTAATGCAACTTTGCCTCTTGGCATTTTGTAGTGTATTGTATCAATCTTTGGAGCAAATAATGCATGTCTGTGGATGATTCTCAACCCTCTCTGTGTTCATTTGCATCCTCCTAATCTTTCACTACAAATTTGGTTATCTGTGCATGATCTTGCATTACATTTTAATGGTTTGTGTTTATTGGCAAGACAGGTGTTCTTCATTCCTCGGTGCATCACCTTTGTTAGTTTAGGTTTATTTTTATGCATCTTCTTACCCTGTCTCCTTGGCAAGTTAGATTAGGTTTTTGAGTAAACCCTCTGCATTTTTATGTGTGCATCTGAACAGAGGAATAGGAACCGGCCTTCATCTGGAGAGCTTTCGCACCAAGGTCAAGAAAACTCTAACTGCAACATCTCTGATCATAACTAAAACCTTGATAACCATATCCTAGAACTTAGTTGAATGGCCATCTATGGTGGTGTATATGTGATGAGAATTCCCTATGTTATCCAATTTATACTCAAAGGTAGAACCAAGTGCTTTATCCAAAACTACTATGTGAGGGTTTTTATGACCATAATGATAAGGATTACCAAAAAAAAACATCCATTCCCTGGTGTAGAACCACATGTACTTTGTTGTACTAATCTTATGGGCCCTTCCCTAGTTGACTGTAGAGTACAAGTAGTATGTATTTTTTGATCACTCTATCTTATATCTCTAAAATTTCCCTTACCTAGCCTAATCCTAACTCTTTGAACATCCTAAGGTGGCCTAGGTTAGTGAAAAGACATATGAGAAGGATACGGGGTCTCACAGTTGATTATACGGTTGTAAAACCTCCTCGTGAACATTACGGGGTAGTCTTAGGTCTATTTTCTTATCGTAAATGTTCCCTACCCTTAAAATGGGTGTTTTTTCTATCTCCAGACTCTTGTACCTTGCCTCTTGCATCCTTTTCTAAATACACCTTCTCCACTACCTGTACAAGGAACAAAGGATAAAAACCTAACTAAACCTATGAATTCTACATTTATTCCTCTAATAAATGGTTCACTTGTAGTCTCTCATCTTAGAAATAGTTGATGGGGTGTAGTAGGTCTGGGAAATGGCTCTTTTATTGTGCTACTATGCAAGAACCTTGACAGATGTCATAAAACTCACCAATCCTCTTATGAATGAAGTTCTCAGATATATAACACACTTGAAATTGACCCTTAAACAACTACCAAGTGACTCATTATCATAAGAGATGGAGCTTCCACTCCTCTGATCTTCATAGATACCTTATACCTCTCATAGGATATGAATACCCAATATGGCCTTGATGTTATTCTTAAATACCTCAAGCCAAAAATAATTTTCCAAATTGAGCAAGCATACCTTTGTATTGAAACCATCCATAGAACATCTTCAATTTGATGGTTGCAACCTAATAAAATATGTTATCATGACCACGAGCCTTAAATTGTGAGTACATGGATATACTAATACCTCCAAAGGTAGTTATGATGGTCTCGTGGGTAATGGTGCGCTAACCAGTTATAGTGGCATAGAAAAACCAACCAAATTACTCCTGAATTCCAATGCACCCCTATCCAAAGGTTCTCTTGGGATATGATATCTCTTCCTCTACTTTGGAATACAATTAGATGAATAAATATGAGAACATTTTTTACATTGTTATCCCTCTATTGTATAATGCAACACACTTGTATGAACAAATTCCTACTATGTAAGTAAGTTATAGTGAAGCACTCACATCATCTGATGAAGGTTCTTAAGAATATATGGCCCAAAATATATGGCAAGTTGGTCCACTTGAGGTGAACTGTGTGGTGATGAGGGTGGTGATGTAAGTGGTGGTCCATGTGTGTCACATACTCATCCTCTAGCCACTCCAATATCCACATCCTCTCCCTCACCTAGGAATCCTTAAATTACACAAGGATGAAATTAGGTCATTGTTATCCTAAAATGACCCCCCCCCCATAAGGTCATTTTGGCACTAATGATATTATTTCAAGACTTATCCAAAATAATTGGGGAAAAATTCCATGGAGGAATGCTTTCTAATGTTATATTGAATAAAGGAAGCTTACTAAGGATTAGAAATGGAGGAGTTGGTGAAAATAATGGTTTACGTTCATCCTAGATAAAATACTAGAGACTTTGGTTTTCTTTTACTCATGCCCTGATGTAAAATTCAGGTGCAAGTGTTTGTGAAAAGGTTTTTTTGGCATGTTTGATGGGGTCCAAGTTTGATATTCATTTAACACTAAAAATAGTCTTCCATGGCATAGAAGAGGAATGTGAATACTTTAACAGAGTTGGTGAATAGACCAAAAACCATGAGACAAATACATAGGCTTCCACATAGGTCATAAAATTTGGAGAAGGCCATTGGAAAAAAAAAGACCTAAAAAAACATAGGGAAAAAGTAAAAACTCCGCCAAGTATTTGAAAACCTACCAAACACCTCCAAAAGCTATGAAATATCTAATAAATGTTCAAATGTTCAAAAATGTTGTGAAACAAAGAGGAGAAAACAAGAAAGTTGTGGAATATGTAGGAGAGGTTTTTTACCCATAACTTTTGATGTGGAATACTGAATTGAGAAAAATAAATGACGTTGGAAAGCTTTCCTTGTCACCTTCATTTTTGAAACAAAAATTCTAACTTTTGATCAAGTTTCAGGGGTCAATTATGAAAACATGGGTTAAGGGTAAAAAGGAACATTATAGGGATGCATAGTTGTGAACTCACCCTCCAACCACCTAAATTGATGACAAATGGCAATAATGTCTACTAGTACATGTCAGATAATGTGTGGAAATTATCTAGCACAAGTTCCTGTGTGTATTTTTAAGAGAATTGATGCCTTTTCTCAATAGTTGAAGAGGAAAAGACATTCCCTTCTCTCTTTCCCTCTCTTTCTTCTCCCTTTACTAGAACTTGAAAAAATATATTTCATTTAGAGAGAAGATGTTCTAAAATGTGGAGGATCCATGTCAAAATGGTTTTCCAAAATGATTTGAGTTGCACACCTCAACTTTTGAATTTTTGAGGTGTTTTGTGCCCTTTTCTTCAATGATAATGGTTTGTACATACTTTAATAATAAAATCTTATGTTTGTGGTTATCTTCTGCCCGATTCATTTGTTTTATTTGCATTTCTTGCCTATCCATTCTTGCTATATATTTTTTGCTTTTATGTCCCTTTGTAGGCTCCATTTTTATTGTGTTTCATGTGAGAATAGATAGTAAAATGCATGTTTCTTGTATGTGGTACTTATTTCTTCCATCTCCCTTCTTCATTTTCTTTCTCCTTTCTCCCTCATAGAATGTACATCCTCTTTCTTTGGTACTATCACCACTTTTAACTTAGTATTTCCATTTTATGCATCCTTATAACCCTCTCTCTCTCTCATTTACCTCTTGGAATGTCAAGATTAGGAGTATATAGTTATATTTTCATATTTTTGAGTAGTTTTAGCTCTAAATTTAGGTATAGGAACCAAACCTCACTAAATACTCTTCTCACTTTCAAGGTTCTGCACTTGGATAAAAAAATACATGTTGTATAAGAGTTCTATTGTTCTTCATGAAAAATACATAGGGTTCTAAAAAAATTATAATAGTTTTTTCATAGCTAGTGAGAGTACCAAAACATTGATCATTTTACCAATTTGATGTGTTATTTGTAAGTATCGTCCTTTTGAGTCAGTTTCTTTAGCAAAACTAATGAATCTAATGATCCAAACAACACATTTTCTCAACCAGCACACCATTTCCTTTCCTTTCCATCATTTCATTTATATTTTCCATGAATTTATGCAATCATGAATTCATTTTCTCAATGGAAACCACAATTTTAGCAGCAGTGTCACCTGAATTCACCTCCAAATTTGAAAAAATCATCTTCAAACAATTTCAACACACCTCTAGTTTAGTTTTGTGAACAAAATTAGAATGAGCATGCATATTATTATGATCCAAATTTAGATGCAAATTAGTATAATTACTCAAAATACCATGGTGTTAAGTATGAAGAAGAATATGTAGATTTTTGAAGTCATCTCTCACTTGAAGAGAACTTTTAAGGTAGTGTTCTACGGATGGAAGAGATCATGTAGGACATGAAAGAACAAATTAAAATCATTTAAATTTAAAAAAATGGTTTTAGGTAGCCTTGTCAATGGGGATTTCCTATACCTAGTTGGTTTATTCCATAAAAAAAAGGACTTAGGAAATGAGTGAGTCTTTCACTCAACTGGTTGCATATATTACATATTTACATAGATTATAAGATGATTAATCTAAGATTAAGGAGCACGGTCAATGGGATGTTCCTACATTATTTCCACCCTAGTATAATATGTCCATTCCATATCAGCTTCAACCATCTCAACCTGAACTGCCTAAGCCAAGGATCAAAGTTTATATCTTTCTCAAGGCTTTTTCCTTCCATATCCTCTCCTACACAAGAATATATCATAACTTATCACTCATTGAAACAATTAAAAAATAGGATCAAGACCCATCCCATCACTCCTCTCACATTCCCAAACATATTTTATGAAGATATGGATCATAAAATTAGTAATTGAGGGAAACAAAAAATCCAAGATCCCAATAGAGAAGAGCTATTGCAAAACTTGAAGGATTAAATTTCAAAATTTGAATCTAATTAGATGCCACAATTGATTAAACCTACACTATAAGTTGAGATTTAACAACATAATTAAAATCATATTTTATAAAAGGAAATGAAAACCAAAGTTCAAAATAGTCAGGAAAATCATATTTGGAAAATCATGAAGGAGACCTTACATTAGAAGAAATCAGCCCAGCTGATTTTGTTGAGGTTCGTGATGCCTATGAGTTTAATTTTGGGTTTCCAAGATATTTGTTTGAGGAATAAGATGAAACAATAATTACCAAATTATTCATCATATAGGAGACTAAGTTTCTTGAAGAATCATAACAAGAACCAGATCGAATTTCAAGTACTCTATTTGATGAAATGAATGGTGAGTTCAAGATTCATAACTCTTTGTTTGAAGAGTAAAATAAAAAATATAATTGTGGATACTAGGGTTTTTGTGTAAGAAAAAAAATAACAAGGCTCAAACCAATTGGTAAACATCCAAAAATATGAGGAAAGTTCTCCTTATAGCTCCATTTATGGGGTTACTGTAATTGTAGAAACCCTTGACTACATTAATATAAGTAAGTTGTAATGTTTATAGACATTGAAAAATAACAACCATATCCATGGAAAGTGGATCAAATCATCTAAACATGGAATATATAGATATATAATATTTCCCCTATGGGATCACATCCGAGAAGTAGTTATTTGAGAATAGTATAGCCCCCGCTAAAATAGGGATGTGACAACTAACCAAAAATTATGTTAAAGTAATATAATTTAATTATTTTAATTTTAAAAAATTATTTAATGATGAATTAACATAATTTTATTCCTAACATTCCCCCCTTAATCCATCATGGTCTCAAGTGAATAGGAGTGAAAAAATAATAACATAATATGTTGATAGGAGGTAATCATTTATTAGCACACACATGCTAAAAGAAACATATTCTAAGGTGAATGAAATAACCTTATCATTCCCCCCCCCCTAATTCAATATGTTCTCTCTGGATATCATCTTAATAGGATTAGTTGGATGAATTTTCTCCCTATGAACGGTGTGCAAGATATGGAATAGGCTCAATAATTGTCTATAAATGTCTAGGAAACCTCTGTAGGTTAGCATGTGTGTACAGAAAATCAAAGATCTATTCAAAATGTTTTGAAAATATTTTATGGGTTGGTTTTTGGTTTGATAAAACCTTTGTTGGGTTGTCTTATATCTCAAAATTGGAACTGGCATGAAAACCTGCCCTCCATTAACTTTTGTCCAATCCACTAGGAACACCATTGTTGAGTGAACAATGAAGAATTTTTAGTATTTCATACTTTTCCCTCTAAATTCTAAGTGCAAAGTGAAGAAAATAAAGTTCCATGGGATTAAAATAAGATTTGGGAACTTTATATTTATAGTGCATTTAAAATTATGCTCCTTATTATGTGGAAACATTCCCCTTTAGGATGTATATTGAGTAAAAAATTGCACCTTTTTACACTTTATTCCAGCCTTTCAATATTTTTTACAAAATATCTTCCCACCAAAACTTCCCTAACCTATTTTTGTATCAAAATCTAGAATTTTTTTTTAAAAAATTGTAATTTTGTACTAGATGGAAAGAAAGTAGTGGAAATTTGAATGAAGGTTACTTATTATGCAAAATAGAAATCCCCTAAGGAAAAAATTTGATTTTTAGATCTTTGGCCTTTTTTCCTGTACAATAAAGTACCGTAATAGTAGATTAAAAATTATCAAATAGGTTTTTCCTCACTAAATTTAGGTGCCCGAGTTTAGTTGTTAATAAGTGACTTGGTGGAGGTTTTTGTTGTTAAATATGGTGGTTCTACCCAAATTTCCTCCAAAATTATTAAAAATAAAATAGAGTGGTTTTGGGGGGGTCAAATTCCTGACCTTCCCTCCCCAAGACACTTCATGTAACTAGCAGCGTGCTTAAAGTGCTTGTATTATCAATTGAGAGATAATATATTAATGCTTATTTCACTAAATTTGGACATATTCCAGTGAATCTAGACTCCAATAGTTTTGGAAGAAATCTATCTATGTTTTTGTGTGTATTGGATTCCATTTTTGTCTATACTGGATTCCATTATTACTATTATTAGATTCCATTAATAGCAATTTTGGATTCCAATATTGTCATTATTGGACTTATTCGAGTTATAATTTCTCTATTATTATATTCCAATTATTTATTATTGGATTCCAATATTGCTATTATTTGATTCCATTTTTCGCAAATATTGGATTCCAATATCGGTATTATTAGATTCCAATTTCGCCATTATTGGAATCCAATTTCTAAATTCCAATTTTTAGAATTAAATTTTGATATTTTAGGATTATTGTTTTGTTATTTTTAGATCCCCCCACATAATAATAGCATCTGCTAACTTACCAAATCCTAGTGGTCGTTAACTTACATAAGCCTTGGGGCTGCTAACTTACATAAGAATAGCTTCTACTAAGTGAAATAATATTAGCAGCTGCAAAGTTACACTAGCCTATAGGTAGAAGGTTACGTAGTCCTACGCATCGATAAGGTACATAATTCTAGTGGTAGCCAAGTTCCATAAGCCTAGCCACCAAAAAGTTACATCATCCTAACTGTCACAAGATATATAAGCATAGGGGATGCTAAGTTACATAAGATTGGAGGAAACTAAGTTACATAAGCCTAGTGGGTTCTAATTTATATAATCCTAGTAGATGCTAACTTACATAAGCCTAGCGGTTCCTAAGTTACATAGGCATCACGGTTGCAAAGACACATAAGCCTAGCGGCTGCTAAGATACATCTTTTTAACATTTATTTGATTAATTTGTAAAATGGAAATCATTTCAAAATAAAAGAAAATCCAAATAATGTGAACTAATTTTATGTTTTTCCTTTTTATACATCATAAAGAACATTAAAGAGCTAAGAATTGTGTTAAATATGTTTTTTTGAAAAAAAATTTATTTGAAAATTTATTTCCATAGGAAATCAATTCCTCTAGGATAATTAGAGATAATTATATTGAAAATTACGTAAGGATTGATCCCTCTCAAGGGTATCCACTCCAGAAAATTTTAATTACAATGCATTAATTGTTGTTCTTGAATTTTTGCAAGGCATTCCTAGATATCATCATGTCCTCGATTCGGTATTTTAATTTGATATCTTTTCCATATTTTGCTTGGTCTCCATGCCCAGATGATGTTATCTATATCAATATCTGATGTGTCCCTTGGTTTTCCCCACAATTTCTTTTTCTTTAAGCATTCTTCATACCTTTCTTTTTCTGTATTATATTTTCTTGTGGGTTTCCACCAGTGTGCCCTTATCTTTTGAGCCTTTGTGTGAACATCCTATATAAGAAGTTTTTCTACCTTTCCCATTCATATAGGTATGTTATCATTAATTGATCTTACCAATATCATCTACTCATCATTCACATCCACTACTCAGTTGAACTCATCTCAAGGTCTATCACAAATAGGCCCAACATATATATCCTTATTTTAAAGGACATCTCTATTCTAGTATTTATCCATTTCAAGACTGTTAGAGTAGGTATTTACCTTAGCTCATGTCACCTAGGTATTTTATTTACCTTTATTGTATTTATCCTCACCCACTTATGTGTGTCGATATTTCTTTTATTTTATTTAGATATTAGGGGGATATTATCTAGTTGTTAGGTATAGTTCTTTCCTTAATCTATGATATTGACTACTTATTTCCTTGATCTATGGTATTGACTAGATCCTTGATATCTACTTATTTCCTAAATATATTGTCTTGACTAGTTCTTTGATTACTAGTTCTTTCCTTGATTTATGGCTTGATCTACAACCTTGACTGATTCTTATATTGTTATTCCTTTCCTATATAAGTAAGGCTCATTCTAATTGTATTTCATTGAGTTCCATAATAATATATGATATTGTTTCTCATTTATTTACAAAGTTTTTATGTAAATTTATTCTGGTGAATTTCGTTCATCTTATTGATCATGGTGTTTGATTAGCATATGAGTTCTTGGCTTGGTATGATCTGGTTATCGTTCCTTTTATTCTTCCATTCTACTAAGACATTTTTTTATGGAGTATGAGGAATATAATTCTAGTGAATAATGCCTTAAGTTTCCAAAAATTCTAAAAAACACAATACTGAAGTACTCCCCCCCATTATCAGTACGAAGTTTCTTTATGTAGCTAGAATATTGTTTCTCAACTAAAGCCTTGAAGACTTTAAAGTGTGAAATAACCTCACTTTTATACTTGAGAAAATAAACCTAAGTACACCTTGAGAAATTATCAATAAACGTAAGTGCTTACTTAGCTCCATTGAAAGAGGGGTAGGAAAAACCATTAAGTCACTATGCACAAGCTCAAGTGGTGTAGAAGCTCTCTTAGAAAAAAATTTAGGAAAAGGATCTCAGTGGTTTTTCCCTAATGCACAGCCATGACAAACTCCCTCAAGACTAAAAACTCTAAGAAGACCATATACCATACCATGAGTGTTCAATTCCTTCAAATATTTGTAATTGAGATGTCCAAATATCACATGCCAAAGCTTACTCTCTGAATCTGCATGAGAAACCAATCATGTCCCTATCAAGGAAGTGTCATCAAAACCCTCAAAGTGATATAATATAGAACTATGATCAATAATACCTTGAGCAATAAGTGAATGAGGCTCCAAAAAAATTTGTAATTTTGTCCCATGTGGTGTAAAAGTCACTATTTTTCCTTGACTAGGATGAAATATTTGATATACAGAAAGCAAATTTGTGGTAATGTTAGGAACATACAGTGCATATTAGATACTTCCACCATTAAGGTGTATATCACCTTTTCCCTCAATAGAAAGAAAGGAAGAATCTCCAACCTAAATTTTGGAATTAGAACTCAAATATAGAGAAACAAAAGGATCCTTGGAAGAATTCATGTGATGAGAAGCACCAGAATCTATAACCCAACTATCTGTAAATGGTGACTGAGATCTCCCAACAACATTAAGTGTTTTTCCCTACTGATTAAAAGGAGGTGGAGTGGAGATAGAAATTTTGTGTTTCTTGACTACATCCTCTAAGGCTTGCATTCTCTTTTAACACCTATGTTATTCATGACCAATACCCCCACAAAAATAGCATGAAATATTAGACTTATTCTTGTATTTAGAAGACTCCTTGGGTTTTGAGTTGTTTTCTTTGGGTTTAGGAGCATTTTGTGATGGAGAAGGGGTGGATTTGGTTTTAGTTTTTAGTTTTCCCTTGCCCTTAAGATTAGATACAAAAATTACTTTTGAGAGGTGGAAGACTCAAGGTTAGACAATTTGGATTCTTCCCTATTAAGTCTTTCAAAAAATGTTTCTAATTCAGGCATTTTAAATGTGTCACCTAAGGCATCCATGCTAGAGAAAAAGGTAGAAGAAAAAATTTGGAATGGTCCTCTCAACTTAGATAGAATCAATTAAACATACTCTTGATTTTTCTTATCTCTTCCACTCCCCTTCAATTATGTCAAAAAATTCTTGAACTTGGTAAGATATTCTATAATTGTTGGAAAAAATTTAGGTTTAAGAGAGGTGATCTCAATTTCAAGTTGCATGGCTCTCATATGATCCACCTTACCAAATTAATCTTCCAATTATCCCATATTTTGAAAGGAGAGTCACATTTTCCAAATGAAACAAAAGACTTTCACTTACATAAATTCCTATCAAACCCATACACTCATCAAATTTTCACTGGTACTAAAATTTCTCATATTCTCTAGTTAACATTGGTTGTTCTGAAGAAGTTAAAGCCCATAATCCTTTCCACTTAATTATTGTTTCCATTCTTGGTTTCCATGTGTGGTAATTATGTGTTGTTAATCACTCAGCATGATCTAATGTAGAAGTATATAAAGATGTCATTCTCAAAAAATCACCATAAGAAATGCAAGAACCAAACAATGCAACAAGAGCCCCAAGTAATGCAACAAGAGCCCTCAAGATTTTGGAACTTTATAAGGAGTGTGTGTTACAATATGGAACTTTATAATTATAGTGTGATTCTTAAAATAAATATTTTCAATGGAAATATCATGAAAAAATAAGAACTTTTACAAAAAAAATGGCACTCAAAACTGAGTTACCGATCAAAAAATACAGGCTTTTCAATTTTATGCTTTGTTACTTATTTTAGTTGCCACTAAAACAAAATAAAATGATCTTCCCTTCACCACACAAATAAAATGAAAGGGGGATAGAGATAAGAACCTACTAGTAGAAATCACAAACTTAAACCCAATGCGGATCTTGAAAAACCAAGAAAAACCCAAAAATTGATTTTCTGGGTTTTTCTCTAATCGAAGTGGATTTCAAGATGAACCAATCTGAGTCTCTGCAACAACAAAATAACCTAAAAATTGACTGCCTCCAGAAATGGTCTATTTTATAGTTGATAATAGGGTTTTTCCACCTTCTAACTCCAATGGAAGACTTTGTTTAACATAAAAATGCACGCAGCAACAAAATATGAACAAATATTAAATATATGAATATAAAAAAAAATTGTTTGCAAAATGAAACTTACTAACGGATGTCAACAGCAATCTCCTGCTCTGATACCATAAAATAAATGATAACCAAATTGTACCAATCCAATAACTTAAATGTTAATCAAACACCATGATCAATAAGATGAAATCAATTCACCAGAATAACTTTACATAAAACCTTTATAAACAAATGAGTAATAATATCATATATTATTATGGAACTCAATGAAATAAAATGAGAATGAACCTTACTTATATAGGAGAGGAATAAAAATCTAAGAACCATTCAAGGGTGTATATCAAGCCATGAATCAAGGAATGAACTAGTCAAGACCATAGATGTAGGAAAGAACTAGACATCAAGGATCTAGTCAATACCATATATCAAGGAAAGAACTATACATAACAACTAGATAATATCCCCATAATATCTAAATAAAATAAAATAAATATCCAAACACATAAGTGGGTGAGGATAAATTCAATAAAGGTAAATAAAGTACCTAGGTGAACATGAGCTAAGGTAAATACCTACTCTAACAAAGACATGGTGCACCCAATATCTGATCATACATTGTGTTATCCTAAATTATTTTTGGCTAAAAGAATTCTCTCCTTATCATGTTATAATTGAAAAAGGGATTCCCTAGGGCACGCGAAACATTTTTCCAATATTTAATATTCGAAACCCAAAATTCTTCTCCACCATCTTTTGAATTTTTTCCCAGTGTGTGATGTATGCCTAAAGGCCTCTCTATAGGTATATCAACTCTTTTAGTTCTTTGAAGGGTGAGAATGGAGGATCCCCTTCAAGAAAGAAAGGTTTTGCATCCACTGTTAACCTGATCTTAATTGGTTGTGAACATAAAGAATCCATTATTTATGTTTTGTAATGACGGGAATGTTTTTTATGACATGTAATTTAAACATCTGTTGTTTGATGATACCCATGATCTTTTATTTTCCATTTAGCATTTTTGGTTCCAAAAAGTCCTTAAATTCATATACTTCCTTGATAAGGTATGAAGTGAATGTGCTGGAATCCTCTTGGCATGTTCTATAAGTGTCCATTATTTTTGGCAAAGAGAATGTATCTAATTTGCACAATGTTGTTGATAATTTCCCAAATGTCGCATCTATATCTTCATGTGTGTGACCCACGAGAAGAAAACTCATGAGCACTATGTTTAAAACCCTTATGTATGTCAGTGTGGATGCAAAAGTAAACAATGTGCATTTTTTTTCACTTGCATCATTATCTAGTTGCAAGTAAAGAACTAGTGGTTGTTTTCTAAATGAACTTGAACATTTGCTTACAATATTAGTTATATGATCTTGCTCTTTTTCCTTCTTGTATTCCTTACACTTATCATACACATCATTTTGCAATAGTGCATCATGTAATGGGAATTTTGATGTCCCGCTACTATATAAAAAATCACAATATTGATATGTAAGTGGTCCTTTTAGCTTCCTAATACAGAGTGCCAATTATGTTATTTTGAAGTTTGTTCCTCATTCAACAGAAGGGAACCCATAGTGCCTGAAACCCCCATTTTTTTGTCCATGTGTCATCATACCAGGAAAGGTGATGGGGAGGTTAATAGCATTGTTTATTGATTTTTATTTTCTCCCCATCCTTAGTACGTCATTTTTCATCTTGTCCATTTTTTCATGCACAATGCTCAAGTAGCTATTAGGTTGTTGTTGTGATTGTAATCTATGTGCACAGTAATTTGAATGACAACTTTGAATGTAATCAATGTGCCATTTCTTGCATTGATCTATTTGTGCCAGTGTTTCTAGAAAAGAGGTGGTTGCACATTTATTTTTAAGCTCTGTGCACTCTTCACATTTGGAAAATATTTTTTTCTTGGTGATTGAAACATGGGAGAAATGTTCTTGCCGTATTTTTGAGATTTGACTGTGACGTTAGAGGAACTTCCAACAGTGAAATGCCCTCATTACACTTTTGTATGATGTAAGCATAACTATAACATACAAGTAGTAGTCTCATTGTTACTTTAATACCATCTTGTCCCACTGAACGAGACATGTGTGGCGATATATTAGAATTCCTCTCCACTATTTTTGGTATCAATGCAATAGTTGTGACACTGCTTAGACTTTGTTTTTGTTTTCCTATATTTCCATTTACTAGCCTCCTATATCCATTAATCCAATATTGTTTTTATTTATAATAGGTGATTTTTGGGATTCCATGACATCTATACCATGCATTCTTGCATACATCATTTCCACATAACTTCAATTTATCTATAACTTATTCTCAGAAGTTTGACCTTCATCACAACTAGTAGCATTTGTGTTGAATACATTGAATACAAAGTTTTTATGGAAGGTTCATTCATCCCTATAGTTAAATTCCAACAATTATTGAAAGCGCTGAGAGACAAATTAGAGAGACATCCTTCCTCTCAATAAGGTTTTTTCTCAACTTCAGACAAAAATTATTCTCTTGTTTTTTTCTCATTTTCCCTTTCCTTTGGTGTACTAGTTAGAGTAGTATTTACCTTTTGGTGTATGGAGGATTCAAATGAATTTGGGTATATCATTTGAGGAAATGGCTCTTCAAATGCACTCCACATTTTACTGAAAATTCTTCTGGAATTCCTTTTAGCCTTAATTCCATAACATAACCATCTTGATGGGCCAACTAGCTGGCAAGCCATTGGATGAGAGATCCTTCTAATATGGAGAAAACCTTACAAAAAGGCCTGATTAATTTATCAATATGCACCCCAAATGTATTTCTATCTAATTTTTTTAGTGCATTATGTCTCCTTCACAGACATTTGTATTTATTGCTTTTATAAAAACATTGTGTTCTTTTGAACAAAAATGTATCAACTTCACATAAACCCCCTTTAACTTCAAATTGAAGTCACAATTTGTTGTGGTGGTTTTTTCTTGAAGTTTATAATTTTCATTCAAATGAAGTGAAGTTCTTGTTTCTAGATACACTAGGTTTTTTATTGGCTAGGTAAATTCATTGTTGCATTGTAGACTTTGATAGCAATATTTGTATGTAATTATAATCTTCTCCAAAAAACACCAAACTGTGTGGGTCCCAACACTACTCCTAAAATCAAATGTTCTTCTTGTACCATGGATATAAACCCTTTAGTTATGTCACCTTATTTCAGAGCACACTTATGTTTTAGCACCACATAGGTTATAACAAATGCATCCATGTCTTTAGGAGTTGTGAAACAATGGCTATCACTATTAGAATTCAAACCATCATCCTCATCAAATGTATCCTCTGATTCACTGCTCATGATGTTTTTAATTCCATCACCCCCCACATGTAAAACTTCTGAAATCACATGCTTAATCATTTTCTTCCTTTCCTATGGGATACAGTATCCCTTATTTTCATTTTCTTCTAAATTTTCATAATCATCAATTGTGTATGGAAATCTCACTCTACCATTCAATACAATACTTATTGTGATAATGAATAAGTTAGACCATGTCTCTACAATGGAGTGTAGTTTTGGATGGATAAACTAGTCCCTTTACAACTTTCACACCTTTGGATAGTAAATATACATGTATTCCTTCGAAAACAGAGTTCACTTTCAATCGTATCCACAAATAAAAAGAGAAAATTAGTAGTAAGGACACTTAAATATTGAACCTATGGAGAATTGAAAAATATCAATAATAATTCCAAGGTTAAAACAAATTCTTGAAATCACAATGAGAAAATAAAAATATACATCTTATATGAATATATTTTAAACCTCTTTTAATCTAAATATTTAACATATGGAGAATTTGGCTGCTATTTGACCATATTAGTGCTCATATTTGACCATATAACACATTGTATTAGACTCTTAGATCCCGCTACTATGTGTATCATTCTATCCATAAAAAACATAGTGTGTGGCTTTAAAAATGTGTCTAGCCTAGCGGTTGTTGGGACTAAAAGTTTTCTCGCACACGCAATAACTAAATTATTGACTAGAATAACAAGTCAAATGTTAGTGATTGCACTTCAAAGTGTGAGTGATCACAATTGCAAGTGCAAATGCTCACACTTTGACATGTGAGTGATCGCACTAAGAAGTGTGAGTCCTCAACTCACACTTCATAACTCACGTTACTTAGTGTGATCTCTCACACGTCGAAGTGCAAGCATTCACACTTGGAATTGAAATCACTCGCACTTTTAAGGGTGATCACTTACATTTTTACCTACCATTCTAGTCAAAATTTGTCTAGCCTAGCGACCGCTAGGACTTAAATTTTTCTTGTACACACAATAATATTGAAGACAACCATTTATAAAATTATTACTTGCACTAAGGAAAAGTTCTATGTCCTCCAATTGAAGTTTATTAAATATTTAGGGCCATTAATATTGTGTCAAAATAACATGTTACTATATTTTACTCTCTAATTATATAGGTATGTTTATTTGATGATATAGAATTAAAGTTTAGTCTTTATATGATTAACAATGGTGTTATATACTTTAATTAAATTACAAGTGTTGATTGTTTCTTAGCTTTTTATATCTTACATAGTTTGTTAACAATTTAAAGACATCAAGAAAATGAATGAGGCTCTTATTACGAAAATGGGCTGGAGAATGCTATCTAAGAAGCAACCCTGGATAGAATTAATTAAGGCTAAATGCCTTAATCAACAAACAGTCTTTTCTTTTCTTCAAGATGAGCACCTTCCCTATGGTTCCATTTTTTGGAATAATTTAGTGAAGAGCAGAAATTTCATCAAACAAGGAAGTAAATGGAAAGTGGGAGATGGCTGTGATATAAAATTCTGGGACGATAACTGGTTTAATGGCAGCCTTATGGATAGATCTGGTGTTGTCAAAGACAGTCTAAAAAACAAGTATGGCACTAGAATCAAGGATTATATTGAAAGAAATGGCAACAAAAAGAAATGGAAAAAACTTTCTGTGGATAGAGATGATCTGATCCAAAATATTTCCTCCCTGCAAGATCAGTTGGACCTTATCCCCTTAAGTCAACTAGATGTTAAGGATGAATTGGTTTGGAGTAATTATATTGGTGGGGACTACTCTATCAAAACTGGTTATAATACTTTCTTCAACAATAGTCAAACTGAGTTTAAATGGAGTAGAATTTGGATGACTGAGCTAACACCTAAAATTAACTTTTTCTTTTGACTTGCTCTTAGGGGAAAAATTTTTACCACTGAAAACCTGATACGAAAAGGTTTCATAATGCCTAATAGATGTCATATATGTAAAAAAGACTCTAAGGATATCATTCATTTGTTTATCCATTATGATTATGCTACCAGAATATGGAGTTTTGCCCTCTCTAATTTTAAAGCTTTCTGGGTGGTTCCGAAGGATTTTAGTTAGCTCTGGACCCAATGGAGCCCACCCTATAAACATTGTGTTGTTAGAAGGCTTTGGAATTTGGTAATACCTCGTGTTATTTAGATGATATGGAAAGATAGAAATGATATTATCTTTAGAAATAATATATATTTAATTTTAAGCTTAGTATTGGGAAAATTTTTAATGCTATTAAAGAAAATATTGCTAGATTTAAACCCCCCAAGAACATGAGTTATCCAGAAAATGAAGAGCATATCTTGTCCCAATGGCAGATTGGAGCTGACAATATCTGAAATAGTTCTGGTAATAGTATTGATAGATCTTTGATATATTGGAATCCTCCTGATCTTAATTGGTATAAGTTAAACTTTGATGGGGCCTCTAAGGGTAACCCTGGAATTGCAGTGGGGGGAGGAATGATCTGGGATCATAAAGGTAGTTTGATTGCTAATTATACTGGTAAAATGGGAATATAAACTAGTCATTTTTCTGAAGCATTATCCGCTTTATGGGGCCTTAGAATTGCCCAGACTCATAATATCCAAAATCTTCATTCTGGAAGGAGACTCACTTAATATCATTAATCATCTTAATCAGTGTTCACCTCCAAGTTGGAACATCAAGGAATTCATCTTGGAATCCATAATTATTTGCCAAACCTTCAAAAATATTTGGATCAAGCATATTTACCGGGAGGGTAATAAGGTGGCAGATGTATTGGCTAATTATGGCATAAATGTTAATCACATTATTTGGGATAATAGAGATCACATTCCTAAATATATTTAAAACAACATACAAGTGGATACTTATGGGAATACAAATTCATTGGTAAGAGTAATGAGCATTTGGAGTGGGACTTTAAGAATAAGACTCCCACACGTGCTGATAGTAAAACAACACTCAAGCAAATCTTGAAGGGAAATCAAGGTTATAGCAAGTATAATGATGACTTAAAGTGGATCTATATGAAGATTAAATCCACACATGCGGGAAATATTGTGCCTATAACATCTTTTAAACAAGGTTTTATGGATTCTCAAGTTAGTAATAAGGATGATGATGATCTAGAGTGGGTTTCTAAGGGGACTGAAAGTTAAAACATGTAGGTTTTCCTAGGTATATAGCAGCAGTCACGCAGGCATTCGTGGGAACAACAACGACTACACTAGTCATCTTTCACATCGCGTGGAAAAAAATAGAGAAAGGTAGGACTGACAACTGCATCTGCTATAGAAATCCTCATAGGGATTTTTACAATTATATTTGCAAACACTTACGCATAGAGATAATGGGAGGTGCCTCTTGTCATATAGAACCCAACAAGGACCCAGAGTGGAAAAATAATGAAGAGCTTTGGAATCTTCTCAAACAGGGAGGCATCACTAATTTTATTGAGGAGATTTCAGGGTCACGACCAAAGCATCTCAGTGTATTTTGTGAAGGATTTTAGAAGGATCACACAGTGGAATATGGTAGATAGAAAATTTTGATCAATGAAGAGTTAATAGTTGAAGCAACAGGCCTTGGCATGGATGGGTACCGACTTTTTTAATAAAAGGATTGACAGCGGTGCTAAGGAGAGAAAAATTGTTGAGGGTAATGGGAAACTGGTCTTCATCACGGTGGGTCTGCAGATCAGCTCTATCCCTCCACCTTTTGATAAGGTCACTTGTATGATGGTGCGTTACATCTCTTTGGAGGGGAGATTCATCACAGCACCCTCAAAGCATCTTATGTTCCTCAATCAATTCCACAAAAGTTTCATGGTATGCTTCCCTCATTATTTTCTTAACTCTCTTGAGCACTCCATTTTGGAGTTCCAAAAGCATGCACGTGCGGTCCCTCTACATCAGGGTCTCATCTTATTGTTTCATAAGCTTTTTCTCCTTAGGTCTCCTGACATCCCAACCTCCCCCATCTCTGTTCCCTCTCTTCCCCACACCGAGGCTGCTACCCCCATCTCTTCTCCTTCTATCCCCATCACCGCTGCTGTCACCCCTTTTCCTTCCTCCTCAGATCCCTCTGTCATCCCCCCACCTCTGCTCCCATCCCCTTTGCCGCCACTTCGACCAGACCTATAACTAGGTCTTCCAAAAGACTAAACCTTGATACCCCTGTTTCGGGGAGCGTTCCCCAGGACTTGGAAATTACTCATAACCTCCTACATATTATTAGTATTGGTTCACAGGAGGCACACATTGAGAGATCCACAAAAAGGTTGGAAGCCTTAGAAGATGACATGTTGCTATTGAAAGAAGAATTTAAAAGCTTGGCAAAGCAAAAAGGTAAGAGGAAGAAGAAGGAGGTTGATATTGATAATAAATAGGTTGAAGACATCTACAAAAAACTGAACTCCTTAGACAACTGTCTAGGGAAATCCAAGACTCGCCATGACCATAATATGGATATTTTTAGTGCAATCAAATAATTTATTGAGCAACATGTCTACAGCATCTCTAATCTCAGTGGAATATCAACAACTCTTTGGGACACGGAAAAGGAAAGCAAATAGACCATTCAATAGCTGGATGTTACTGACTCTACTCATATGATGAATTTGGCTATGTTCACCTCTTGGTAGACTATCAAATCCAGAATCGACAAATCTTCCAAGAAGTAATTATGGATTCTCTTATTGTCTTCCTTCGTGTTTTTTTGTTGTTTTTTGGATTTTCTTCTGTAGTGTTCGAACTAGTTTTATGTTTTGGGGTAACTACTCTTTAGTTACATTCGGTTTCTATGTCTCATCTGTATCTTGATCCTTTTTGTTATGATTTTCATTCCTATTCTAGCTTTTAGGCCCCCTTTTGTATACAAGGGTATAGTCCCTTTCAAAAAACTATTTACCAATAATAAAAAACAATTTCATTTTATTATTAATAATTGTCTAGAATATTGAGTAGAAGTAACCCATTCTACGTAGTTTATTATTAATAATTGTCAATATTCAAGAATAAATTTCAATTAAATTTATGTATGTCAAATTTAAGTTCCAAATAATGTAAAAAAAAAAATCATACATTAAAAATTAAATTATAAAAATTTTACCTTAATTCACTACAATACCAATTACACTTTTTTTAAGGTCAAATTATAATTAACAATGTGGTTTCATCAACATTAATTGACCATTAAACTAAATAATGTAAAATCCTCCATTTGAAAGTATTTATTTATTTTCTATACTACATTTAATGTTAAGTGGTACAATATTAAATTTTAATCCATGCAAGCTATGACAATGTGTATATTTCAATGCAATAAAATGGAAAAGTGTATACTTATTTGGAAGGTGGAAACACCAAAATAGGGAGAACATATACAAATGGGTGAAGAATATATTTATAGAAAAGTAAAAGAGGTAAAGCATTATTATTCTATTTTGAATAATTTCATTTTTTACACCCATTTCACAATAAATGTAGATATTACATTTTTTACTAGGTATCCTATAAACCAATTTTTCAATGTTTATCCACATTTTTTTATTTTGTGAAACAACAGAGCGTAGCACCTACTATATATATATATATATAGTAACTAATAATTTTGCAGCACGTGAAAAATTCACCATTTTTATTGTGTTCACGTATCTAATACCAAGGTATCAAATACACTCCACGAAACGTTGAAGGAAATAGGGTTTTTTAAACACAGCTAAGTAACTACCATGAAAAGGACTTCTGCGTGCAGAACTTTGATGGAAATAGTGTCTCCAATTTGTAAGAAAATTTAAGGGACAGATAGAAATTGGTTCATTACATTCCATATTCACAAATTTATATAAATACTTTGTATATTGTTGATGATGTTGATGATTCAAAAAAGGAAGATACAGTTTCAACAATCCATGCATATGACAGTGAGAAAACAAATCAGAAGCTAAAGAAAGAATACAAAGAAGATCTTTGGCCAAAACCTGCTATGAAAACATTGATTTCAAAATTTGAAGAGGTGTATGAATATTTAAACCATGGAAATATTGGCAATAAATATTGGGATAAAGTAGTAGATGCTTTGAATCATGTTTATGGAAAAACATTCACTAGGATGCAATGCAAATACAAGATGAACAAGTTGAAGAAAACCTTCAAGAAGGAGAAACAATTGGAAAACATAAGGGAAACACCTTCAACATGGAGTTTCTATGAATATATGGATCACATTATATGGAAAAAAAACCAAGGTTATTGGTCTTATGGGAGGTTTTAATTGGAAATAATGGATCAATATAATTACTTCTAATTCTGAAAAAGACATGTTAGGGAAATCAAAAATCCCTTCTATCAACATTGAAATTGTTGAAGGAGTAAACCAAGAAACCCCTTTGAATAAAATTGGAATTGAATGCAAACATGTAAAGAGAAAAATAAATTCTTATGGAGATGTGAAAGAGATAATGGTGAATAGAATTCATCTATTCACTCTAGAAATGAAAGAAATTGAGCAAGGAAGACTTCAACTTGAGCATAAAAAAATGGAACATGACAGTAAGAAAATGGAGAAAATATTGGATGTACAAATTCAAATTGCAAGTCTTTTTACCCAAGTAAATTACAATTTTTTAAACCAAATTAACATAGTATTGCATTATATAGTCCATTTTAAAAGATGGTATATATTATGTAAGGAGAAAAAGGATATGTAGAATCCCCTATAATTTGGGTATTGATATTGCTTCCTTCAATTTTGAAGGTTGGTGATGTTAATACCTCTCTATTTTACATTCTTATTTTTATTTCAGAACAATTCCAATGATCAGCATCACAGGCACCACCAAGATCCTTGACATACACATCCCAAAATATTATTTGTGTAACAAAACACTTTAAAAATGATGTCGGTAAACATGTATATTTTTGTTCGGGACAATATGATAATTTAATATGTGTGACAACAATTGCACCACATATCATTGGAAGTAGAGTCATAGTATGGAATACTTATATACTCACTATGTAATTTATAGATGATAATATTGACAAAGACCATGGTGTTATTTTTTATGATAATATTGACAATTTTTCACCTACACAATACAATTTTGCTATTATATTGGACAAGATGATGCAAAATAACACAAAATAATTCGATAGATTGTATCAGTTCTCTTTAAAATTAAACTTTATTACCGTGTGGAATATATGGTTACTATTGTGGTTCCCTCAACATTAATTATCCATTAAATCAAACAATGTAAAATGTGTTTGAAAGTTCATGCGTTATTCGAAATATTTGCACCATTTGAAGTATTTAATTTTTTATAGACATTAATTAGCCATTAAATCTGAAAAAATATAACATCATACACATGTATTTTGTAATTCATGTGCCAAAGAAAGTGGTTACTGGAAGTGTCGATTCCATGACTCTATATATTGTCAGTTTTTAGTATGTTTTTTGGAAATTGAATTTTTTGAATCTTTTGGTGAGAACATTGGCGTAAACACGTCACTCCTTCATTTGGGAAATATGATCATAGTTTGATTTCACAAATCTTGAGCATAATTTGATTTTTTCAAGGTGTCAAATACCAGAATGCATGCTCACCTTTATCCATTCCAAAATTTTGAAAATTTGTAAATGTAGAATTTTTCGTAGCTCTTTCAACAAAGCCTTATTTTGTATGCTTACAGCAGTCAATTTTTTCCATGATAGCATATTATTTCATGCTTTTTAATAAAAAATTCTCAATTCAAAGGTTTTGGCACCATTTTTTCATTCAATTTGTTGATCCCTAAAGGATTTTTGAAATATGTGTATATCGTGCTTGCAATAAATGCACAAACAAATTATGGGAATTTTTTTTCGCAAGAGGGTTGATAACTATTTCCTTAAATACATCTCATGGACAATAATGATTTTTGGAAGAAAATAAAATGGGTGTTGTTGAAAAAGGTGAGGAAAATAGATTTTTTTTAGTTGGGGATTTTGTAGTAGTTGTCAGAAGATGACATGTTCTATTTTTTCTTAATGAGGTTTTATGGAAAGTTTCCTTAGTAAATTTGATATTAAGAGACTAAAAAGCATAAGTAATTGTAGCTTGTTTACAGTAATTGTTTTATTTCATAAGGAAATTATGGGAAATATAATTTTAAAAACCATATATGTGATGTCCAAGGAGAAAATACGAAGGGTTTAGTCTATGTAGGTTCCTCCTAGAAAAACAGTGAATCAGAGAAGTATAAAACCTGCAATTTGAGAATGCAGATAAACAATATTTTCAATATTTTATCACTGACTAAATAGTTTTAAAACTACACATGAAACAATTATAGAGTAAAATTACAGGCTCTGTGTTTTTTATTTAAATGAACTTATGATATATCGACACTAAAAATGATAAGATAATAAGGTTTTTCTTTCTCAATTTGACTTTAATAAATGCGATGAAATTTTTTTTACTAAATATATGATAAGAGCTAGTAGAAGACCACTTATTTCTTGTAGATTGAGGTAAGTGAGGGAAGGGAATCTATTCCTTTTTTTTAATAGTGGCAGGTGGTAGCATAAGGAAATTTTGAGATTTAATATCTTGGTAGATTGTGATATTTAATGACCAGGGAGATTATACATAGGTTTCCGAGTTTGTATGTTCATATTAATGGTATAAAGAGTGTGGTCATTATATTTAAACTCATTATACCATGTTTATAATGGATAAATTGATGCAAATAATAATAGGATCAAAGAGGTTTTCTCTTCTTGATAATTTCTCTAGTTTTAAAATTGTAATGATCACATAGGACTTACAATTAAAGATCACCTACACTACCAAAAAAGAGACATATGTATACAAAATTAATCCCTTCAAAATAATCCAAGAAGAACTATGTGTATATGGAAAAAGAATGTTATGATTGAAATATTTACTTGTGTACTCATATGCATCATGAGTCGATCATCATGATGTTATAAGAGTACCCTAAGATATTTGGAAATATTTAACATCTTTACTGACTACCCAAAGATCTTAATGGCCTTTGGGACTTCATTTATCATTAAAATGTGCAATTTATATATTCTTTCAATAATTTATAATACATATATTATGATAACTATCTAAGGCTTTATCCCTCTCGAGGGTATGTAGTGCAACACTTGGCTCTACCAAGGATATTCCAACTAATATAGTACAATTATAAATAATGAAAGTGAGATATACACATCCATATAAAAAACTAATCATATTTAAGTAAAGCTTGACCCCTTAGGAAAACATGTATTGCAAAACTTTTCTCAATTCAAAATAAGATGTCCATTGATTGTTACATAGGAAACACTAAGTTCAAAATATTTTTTCGACGATGATCTTTGTGACCACTAAGCTTTAAATATTTCATTGTGGCTGACCTTATTGACCACTAGGAATAGAAATACCTATGCCTTGACCCCTCAATAGTGTATGTATTTCCCCACGTTTTTCATTGCATTAATATTTTTCCTGTTAATGATTCCTAGCAACCACTAAGCTCTAAATATTTTGTTGTGGCTAAGCATAGTGAATGGTAGGATCATAAATACATATTTCTTGACCCCTCAATAATGTATGTATTGTGACACTTTTCTCATTGCATTAATAGTTTTCATGTTATTGATTCATAGCAACCACCAAGCTCTAAATATTTCGTTGTGGTTGAACCTAACGACCGCAAGGATCAGAACTACGTATGTCTTGACCCCTCAATACCGCATGTATTACCTCAATTTTTCTTATTTCATTAATAGTTATCCTATAAATAATTATTAGATACGACCAAGATTTGAATATTTTGTTGTGGATGACCTTAGCAATATTGAAGTATTTGAAGTATTTTTCAAGAACATAGGCGTAAGCACTTTACTCCGTTCATCCATTGGAAAATATAATCATGGTTTGATTTCAAAAAAAAATTGTACATTGTGATTTTACCTAGGTGTAAAAATTTGGTATGTGTTCTCAACTTTATCCATTACAATATATTGAAAATCTATAAATGTAGAATTTTTGGTAGCCTTTTCAACAAAACCCAATTTATGTTCTTCTAGTATAGTCCATTCTATCTATGATACCATATTATTTCACTCCTTATAACCAAAATTTCTCAATTCAAAGGATTTGGCATCATTTTGTTGTTCAATATGCAGATCCCTAAATGATTTATGAAATATGCTTATACCTTGCTTGTAAGAAATGCACAAACATGTTATGGGATATTTTTTTCAAGATGACTAAGAACTATTTCCTAAAATACCTGAGATGGATAGAAATGATTGCTAGAAGCAAAAAAAATGGATTTTGTTGAAATGGATGAGGAAAATATATTTCTTTCTGTAATATATTTTATTCATTCAGTTATTTCAAAGGTAATTAAACTAAAGTGGATTTTAGGTCCACTATCGGTAGGTTTCTCTAGACATTTCGTTATAAATTAATTATTGAAATTAAAGTGGCAAGTGGAAGTATATGGAAATTTTGATATTTAATGACCATTAAGATCATACAATAGGGGTCAAAATCTTGTTAATAATGCCTAGGGACTACGAAACTATAAATATTTTTTTGTGGTTGATCGTAGCGACAACTAGGATAAGTACTACATATTGCTTGACCCTTCAACAATGTATATATTTCCACACTTTTCTTATTGCATTAATAGATTTAGTTTGAATTATGCCTAGCGATCACTAAGCTCTAAATATGTCATTGTGGCTGACCTCAGTGACCAATAGGATGAAAACTATGTATGTCTTGAACACTCAGTAGTGTAATGGCACACTTTTTCTCATTGTAATAATAGTTTTCCTGTGAATAATTCCTAGATACAGCCAAAGCTCTAAATATTTTTTTATGCTGAACTTAGTAACCGCTAAGATCAGAACTATGTATGTCTTGAATCCTCAAGAGTACATGTATTGTAGGACTTTGTTCATTACATTAATAGTTTTTCTATGAATGATGACTAGTGACTTCAAGGATCAACACTAAGTTTTTCTTAACCCCTCAATGGTGTACATACTCCCGCGCTTTTCTGATTGCATTAATATTTAACTTGTGAATGATGCCTAATGACCACTAAGCTCTAAATTTTTTGTTATGGCTGACCCTAGTGACCTCTAGGATCAACACTTCTTACATTTATTTGGTAAATGATTTTTTAATATAACCAAATATTCAAAATAAGAGTCATAAGGGTGTTGTCGTAAATCCAAGTATGTCCTTTGGCTCAGTAGTTGTTTTTTTTCTATGATATGCAGTGTTCATAGACCTGTAAATTTTCAACTTGATGGGAGAACTAGCACTATCGACCGTAGATGTTTATTTATATTCCTATGAGGACACTAGATTAATTAGAGATACTGTGTTCGCTCCAGCTACCTTAAATCATGAATTTTAGATATTTTTCAACACTACAAGATGAAAGTCTTGATTTAGATGTTGTAGACAAGTAGACAAATAGATTATCCCAGTAGATCAAGAACTAAGGTCCCGAGACATAAGATCAATAAAAATATTTGGTCTCTATTTAATTTCCGCTAAACCAGAGGTTCTTCCATTTCCAGATTTATGGAACTGGTCACTTCTTATCTAATTCTTGCCAAGTTTAAGGAGTAGACCTTATTTTTTAAATCATCAAAAAATAGAATAGGTTTTTATATTGGGCATGCATACAATTGTTATTATAAACTTCCAGAGTCAAACACCCTATACAATACAAATACAGTCAAGTCCTAGATGGCCACAAGGAGAATAAGATTTCTTTTACAGTGTTGGGTTTTAGACCCAATTGATAATATGTATGATTCTCATCTGAGTGATATCTTTATTTAAAAATTTAGACTATAATTCTATATTGGCATGGCCCTCATGAATAGGCTATATGGAAAACCTTCTACCTCTAAGTTCGATGTATCCTGAATGCCTTTACTTTTGATTATTATTGATGAAGGAAAGATTCCCTCCTTAGGGAAAGTGGTCAGTTTTAATTTAGTGAGCCAAATAAATAATTTTGTGGAAAATGGGAAATCATTTTACATGGCTTCCTATCTTCTTAATGTAGTTTTTGGTGTTCTCAACAGTTTATAATTCTATAGCAAATGACTTCCTTTATGCCTTTTGCAGCTAAATGAACTATATTTAGACCTTCATGCCCATCAGTTCATATATCATATTCAAGATATATGCACTAATTTATATCCTACTCTCTACCAATAATTACATGAAACAACGACACCCAGAATATATGTGGAAATCCTCACTTCCGTAAGGAAAATGTGAGTTGTGTTCTTCTTTTTAGAATATATTGTTATCATGATCAAGGTGATCCTTACACATCCTTTTTAGTTTCCATGCTATGTTCCTAAAAAATCACAGAATAAGAGGTGGCATATCATATTTGCAATGGTATTTCTAGAAAGTGTAAAGAGAAGAATCTTAAAACACATCCCGCCCTCTCTGTTACTATGGGATACAAGAAATTTAATAGGTATACTTATTTAAAAGTTGCATCAGCCCATATAAATTCATTCCATCTCCCCCAGCACCCTCTAAAGCAATTTGATTACATGAAAATGGTTTCCAAACACCTTAAGTTGCTTAGAGGACATATAAATGTATCCTATACACATGAGGATGATGCCAATGATTGGGTATGGATTACTATACGATGTAAAAGTGACATGCGAGCATGGGAATCTACAAGTGACTCATCCTTGCACCTGACCTCCCAAGGTCATGTCGAGACAACTGGTGGGGATGGAATACACGTGGGATGTAGATAAGCTAGTTAGGTAATCTTATGTCTTTAACACATAATAATTGGATCTGTGAATCTAAGGCAAAGAAGGCCCTCCTAACCTGAACCAGTGTGATAGATCATTCGGTGAGGATAGCTTCTTGAAGGCTCCAATCAATATCGAGCTCTGTCGTGATCCAATCTATGGGTTATGGGATACGTGGAAGATAACCTGTGGGTGCTTCGTATATGTCTCTTGATAAGGTCATGGAAATGGAATGGCTAAATATGTAGTGGATATTTTGGTGCTTTATGGACGATTCTCTGGTCTAGTCCAGAAATCTTTAGCTTGATTAGCTACAATGTTTAATAATGATAGTTGTGTGATAATGTCTGGTGGGATTGGAGAGGATCTAAACACTAATGTTCACAAACTAGCGTCAATGTTGGATTGATTTGTAGGCCTGTTGGGTTGTGGGACTTTTGGATCACAACCGTAAGTTCATGATTATTGTGGACCTCCTATGGTCATGTGAAGAATCAATCCCTTCTTCTAATCCTGAGTATCCAATAATCGTATGCCTTTTCAGCCTCTATGTTTAGAACCAAAAGTTACACAATTTTCTCAGAGTACCTAAGAGGTGTTCTGGCAACTTGGATATGTAAGCTAGTGTCTATATCAGCAAGGAGGTCTCCTACATCTGGTTATGGGACTAGTGGATCACAACCGAATGTTTTTTCTCTTTCAGGTCCTTCTACAGTCATACAGATGTCTATCAAGGCAATCTATAATTTGGTTGATTCGACTAGAACGTGTGTGCTTTGTCATCTTCTATGTTTAATACTCTTAGTTGTGCGCTGATTTCTTGTAGGTCTATTGTTGCTCAGAAGACCTAAATTCTGAGATTTTGGTCTATGTCAGTTATTGTTGCAACAATATTGGGTTGAGGCACGATTGGCTTAAAAATGTATTCCTTGGGCTCTCTAGGTCCCGTGATTGTCATACAAGGTTAATATAAACCTAACTGAAATGAAATAAATTAACTATGCAAGATATATCTACAACATATATATATTCCTCTATTTTTGTATTTTTTTAATAGAATTTTAAATGGAATTGAAAGAACAACTAATCTAATATATTCAGAAAATGAAAACTAATCTAATAAAAAAATTAAAACAAACAAGGTAGCCCGGTGTAGCTACTTGCCTGTGCAGTTGTGAGTTTATCCTAAATAACTAGATAGCTGATTAACTTAATTGAAAGATTCTCGATCCTACCTCAGAAGTGAGGAATGAATCATAGTTTCTCAGAAACTATCAATCCCCACAGCTTCCTTGGTAATATCGATAATGAAATTTAACTGAAATGAAATGTTTCACTACTCTATTTGATATATTTTAACTAGAATTTTGATAGATAAAACCTGGAATTTGCATAACAATGGTGAATCTCGTAGTGTATGACTTTGTCCCCTTAGAATGATCTCCTTGTTCCTTCATGTTCACGTGAATCTAGAAGAGCGTGTATATGTTAGCATCAATAGAAAATGTATTCGAACAATGGTAGTTTGGATATAGACCGAATATAATGCGAGTAGGAGAGGGACAGCACAAGAGACAGACCTTGGCATATGTAATTCCTGGTGGGATTTATTACAGGAATACAATGCAAGAGTACCGAGAGATTCTATAATCCACCTTTTGTGAAGAACACAACCTGCAAATCTAATGGATGTAATCTATAACTAACACTACTCTACTCTAAACTAATTTGTATGAACAATGATGAACAAGACTGAAGCAAGAAGATTGAATGGCTTCTGAAAGCAAAGGAAAACTAGCATGGATGCAAACATGAAAACAAAATGAACTCTAAGCAAGAATTGAGAGACTAAACAATGGAGAATGAGAAATTGAGAGACAATTTTGAGGGGCCATTTTCTTGAAAACAAGCTGGTTATTTATAGATTTTACATTCACCCAAAGGTGATTCCCATTAGAACTATTTTACCATTAAACAATGGAGAAACACTATTCCAGGGGACATAAAACATTAATACAAGCTAAGGCGGTGGAGAAAAGCTAGTAAAAGTTGACAATTATGCAAGTCGTGATCAAAAGAACGTGCTAGAAAACACGTGAAGGACCACCGCCCTGAGTAGGGTGGCGGTTACAGGACCGCCGCCCTGTCAAGGTGGCGGTTTCATCACTAAAGTTCAAAAAGCTAAGAAGTGAAGGGCAGAGGAATAAAACAAAGCACAAGGAACATGAATAAAGCATTTGGGATGCTAACATATACTTTGTGAGCTTTTCTGGATCCGAACACCTTACGAGGTGACTTGTATCATCATTGGGGCATGTGTAACATCGTACCGTCTATATAGTACCCTATAATTGTGGGTACGTACAATTACCATCATAGAAGATAACCTTGTTAAGTAGAATATGAAGAAGACCATGGTAGTTTCACCTCTGAGAGGGACCATTAAAAAGGAGGCTATAAAGACATAGTCAACATTATATTCGGAACCTTTAAAAAATCCTTGTGCTCCCTTTTCTCCATCAATTGAAAATCTATATGACATTCAAGAAGTCATAATTCCACTAAATGAAACTCCAACTTTGGTGGAATATGCATTATCTTCCTTAGATGAATAATTAGAGACTATGCAGACTAAAATTTCAGGCAGCGTAGCCCCAGTGATTTAAAAAAATAAACTAATGGAATGTAGATTACTTTGTTAAATATTAAGATATGTTACAGCAAGCAGTTATGGAATTAAATCACACTATATGAATCAAGTAACAACTAATGAAATTAAAAACCCTAAGTGCAATAAGGAGTTAGAATACTTAGCTGATTTTTCAATAATCATGGTGATGTGAGAAAGTGTAAGATTTGTAGAACAGGAACACAGGAGGTCATGGATGAGCCTAGAAAAATGCAAAAGTGCAGGAGTAAGGACCAGGGTTCTTGGACTGGTACTGGGGATTCTAGACACTATAATCCCTTCCTATGCACCAGGGGCTTGCAGAGGAGCTCAAAAGATTATTTTTATAGGGTTGATGCTTGATCTTAAACCCTCATTTTCTATCATTAGGTTTCAGATAACTCCCACAAATGTTGTTGATAATATGTAATAAAAAGATCACCTACAAAACCCTCAAAAGAATATCAAATCCTCAAAAATAAAGATGTAAAATGAGGGGTCGAACTATCCTCAGCTGTCAAACAAATGATCTTACAACTAAGTGTTGCACTATATCTCAGACCCAATGTAGTTCTATGTGTGTGTGTGTAGAATCATTCCCTAGGTGGCTCTTATGTGTGCCGCACTTAATGGTAAGCAAAGTAGCTAGATGTAAAAATATGTAATAGATGTATTCATAGAATAAAATGAACTTCCCTCCTATGCATGTGATGTACAAAACCAACCCTTGTCCCTTGTAATGGTGCTAGATGAATGGAAATATGCCCTTGAGTGCTTGTGAGATGCAACCTTAGGTGATAGTATAGATTTTTAAAGATTTTTCCTTTAATTTGGTCACATAAATTTATATTTATATGCTTCTCTTGTTCAAATTTCGTAATTCATCACTAAAATTCCAACCCCTAATAGATAGGGATGCCTAATGGCCGGAAAGGACCCTAAAAGGAGTGATAAAAATACAAAAAAATCTAGGGTGCCCAGAGGGGATGAGGATGCCTGGGTGCTGGCGTCCTAGATGGGCATCAGTTTCCAGAGCCAGAAAAGGTGAAGTATGAAGGTTCAAACTACGCAGTGAGGTATGTGAGGCCAAGATGGAGGCTAGAATGGAAACTAAGAGGCTAAGTATAATAATCAATTAGTAATTTTCTCTTGTAATAAGCATATGAATAGTAGTATGTGATTAGAACCTAGTAATGTTCCTAAAGTGTGTGATTTAGTGTCTACATTTTCCCCCACTTTATGTTTGTGAGATAAATCTTAGTAACATAAAGTAGATAGAGATACATACTTCATAACCATATAGATCGATATAGAAGAGCATGTGGAGATAAGAAAATCATGGAGTTATAAAAAATGTGAAGCATGGATGCTAAAGAATAGGAACTAAAAAGAAAAGTGATGATAATGACCCTAGGGTGGAAATACATGTGTAGATTGTCAATGTTATACATGTTTTTGATGACGATGTTTTTTGTGTGTTGATGTTGACTACCGCATCCTATAAGGACAAACCTGTAAAAGAGAAGAAAGAACAAGTAGTCAAATATGTGTATATATGTTAAAATGCATGTAAAAAATGTGTAAACACTGGAAAAAGGAACATGTGCACTTGATCTATGATGATAAAAATTGATAGAAATAATCCTAAAGATGTTCATGAAGAGTGAGTTTTTCAAACGATGTCACGCCATGGCAGAAGTAGTGTAGGGAGGAATTTCTAGTATCATTCTCCAACCTTTAATTACTTCTCAAGGTAAAAACACCACTACATATGGTGTGTACAAGTCTGATCCAATATGAATAAGTGTGATAAAACGTGATTGCCAAGTGCTAAAGGACTTCTTTCCCTATGAAAAGCCTCTGTGATAATGTTGAAAATTGTACTAACTGAAGAAAAAAATTATTTGCCCCCGATCTGAAGCACCTAGGAAGGGACAAAAGTTCCTAGGAACCCAAGTCTAATTTTGGGCGATAGTGTCTATGCTAAAGTAAGGACCCAAGTCTGATTTTGAGCCTTGTTTGATTCTATAGATTGTGATGACTTTTTGTTTTATTGTATTGAAATGTGACTGTAACAGCTGAATGGGGTGATTGTTTTACCCAATAGATGTCCCCCCTTGTTTGGGGTATATGCGACGTCACTAGGAGGATGCGGCCCAAAAGAGGACCCCATGTTGAAGTGATATCAGAATGTAGGAGGGAATGTTCTTGGTAGAAACCAAGGCACATGTAAACACTGGCTAGAAGATAATTGTTAGTACAAACAAGCATGTATATAGAAAACAGTGTGTAAGCTAACAAGCATGAAGGTAGTGTAGACCGTGAAAATCAAGTTACAAACATGGGACATCACTCACGATGTCACAAGACAATCAAGGACACATTGGCCAAAATCATAAAATGTGCACACAAGACAAATCATATGGAAAATCCCACAAACACTGGAAAATAATGGCAAGCAATGGCAACAAGAGAAATCAAAAATTAGATAACCATAGTGGAAAATAGGTCCTACAAGGAAAATGTTGCAAATGAAGCACCCATTAGCATGTTAGAAAAATATAATGAATTTCAAAGCATGTATAATTAGATATAATAGTATGTTATGTACAATAATGAAACAATAGCACCTAAAATGTGTATGAATGTGGATGCCCCTAGGAGCCACTGTGGAACTGGTATGAGGTATTGTTCCAAGCATTTATGCTACGTGTATTAGTTTGTGTAAATTTTTTTATCACAACTAGAAATAAAGTCAATGAAAATGTTTGTATAATAAATATAATGACATACCAGATATATATCTACCATGTGTAATAAAGTGTTCATGTAATCATAAACAAGTAGAAACTATGTGCAACCAAGATATGCATCATGTTGTGGATGAGATGAACTTGAATGCAATATGAATGTGATAGGGGTAGCATGCCCCCGAGTATGGATGTATACATGAGTGAATTGTATTTCCTTTATAAAATACCCCTCAACAGTCAAGAATGAACCGTATAGTAAGAGTGCATCATCAGGAAATGGTTTGAACAGTGTGTTGATGTGACTAAAATATCATGGAGTGTATAATAGATGGATGATGTATATTGTAAAGAGATATGTAAATGAAACACTAGAAAATATTTATTAGGAAGACCAAGTGCATGATAATGTAGCTTAAAGCGTAGATCATAGAATGTGTAAATAGGATGTGAGGAATATTGATTATTAAGATGTATTATAGGATGTATAAATGGTGAGGTTTAATTCATATTTAGACCCTCAATAGTCGAGTATGAAAATTGGGACTAGAGTGCATCGTCGGGTAGTGTGCATTGCAAAGTTTTGATCATGGTGCATAGAGTGTATAGTAGAATAGCATGATGTGTAAGTAGAATATGGTAGAATGATGTAGATTATAAGTGTGTTGTGTGTTGTGTGAGATTGCAACACTAGAAATATGTGTGTTGAATGGGACGAGTGTGATGATGTGTAATGTGCAGCGCAAGATGTATAGATTATGTAAATTTGGGAAGCACAAAGCATGTATGACTCATAGTAGAGGTAGAAAGATGATGTTGAAGATGTGGATAGGGTAAAATATGTAAAATTTGTAATAGTAAAGTGTGTAGAATATGTAGGTGTAGAAAGCACAAAGTGTGTATGATGTGTAATAGATGAAAGGAGAGGATGTAGGAAGCATACAATATGTATGATGTGTAGGAAGAATAAGATGTTGTAGATGTGAAATGTGTAGAAGAAGGTATATGAAATGTGTAGTGTGTGAGTTTCATGTGTATAGTATGCCCTTAACAGTCAAGTGTGAACCTTAGCACAAGAGTGTGTCATATGGTAATGATGATACTAATGTATCAAGATGTTTATGTTTGTATGTGAGAGATTATATGTAAAATTATGAGAAGATAAGATGCATGTAAATTCTAGAGGGGGAGAGAAATAGTGTGATTCCCCCCAAGTGTGTAAGTGATAGAGATCTAGTTAATGATGCTAAGTGGATCAATGTAAAGAGTAATTTCCTTGACGAAATTGATTGGATTTGGAAGTGGAGATTAGGGAGGGACATTGCACTATGGTGGCTCATTTGATGACATTGTGGAATACTTGATTAGAGGCCAAGTTGTACTAAGATTTAGATGAGGTGGCTTAGATTGACTTGGTAATATTGTAGATGACGTAGGAGGAGGAGGTGATGGAGAATGAACCTTGAGAGGTGATTGCTTAGTTGGAATTGGTAATGTCGTAGATAACTTGAGTAGAGTATGAGTGGTATTATCCTTAAGAGGAGGTTGAGTGGATTTAATAGCTGGAACTTGACTAGCCAAAAAAGGAACCTTACAAGTGATAGCATGATTCCCATTAGACATAGAAGGAGTAGATTTAGGATCCCATTTTGATGTTGAATTTGTAGATGGGCATGCAATAGAATGTTGTGAAGTGAATGAGAGAAACCCTTAACACTCAAGATGTTTGATTCTTCATTGTAAAGTGTAACAGTCATTGTTGTTATGTCCATTGATCTGATGATAATTGAAATATGGGTGACCTTTATATTTTGCAAGTCGGTAAGGATAATAGCCCTGAGTATATGGTAAAGTGTTCAATTCATGATTAAGGAGCTAAATAAGAATGTCATGGTGCTTAGTATTGTGATCAAAAGTGAGAGGATCTGGTAATGTTATGACTTGAGGCTCACTGATATGAGCACATGTAGAAGACATATAATGAGGATGAGATGTAGAAGGAGAATAAACATGAGCGTGAGAAGAATATTTAAGTTTTTTCATTTCAGATTTGAGAGATGTGATCGTGGATTCCATAGCCTGAAATTTTTCATAAAATAAATAATACAAAGCTTGAATTGACTCCAATATAGGTTGATTGGATGGAGGATCAAAAAGGCTAGGGTCATCAAATAAATGATGGAAAATAGGACTTATTTCATGTGGTGGCGTATCTTTAGGAAGACACATGGAGTCTAAGGATTTTTTTAGAACATCCTACAATTGGGATGCATTTTAAGCAAATAAAACAAAGGAATTTGAGGAATTTTATGACACATGATAAAATAAATATGAGGATCCAATCATATTTGACTGAAATGGGTTCACCAAATGATTTTTAAAAAATAAAATAAGGGAATGTATATTACTTTATTAAATACTAAGATATGTTACAGTAAGCAGATATGGAAGTAAAGCACGCTAGATGAATCAAGAAACAATAAATTAAAGTAAAAACCTTAAGTGCAATAAGGAGTTAGAATACTTAGCTAATTTTGTAATAATCCAAGTGATGTGAGATTGTGGAAGACTAACAAAATAGGAACACAGGAGGTCATACCTGAGCACTGAAAAATGTAGAAGTGCAGGAGGAGTAAGGACCAGGGTGGCTGGACTAGTACTGGGGCACTTGGATGCTAGGATACTTTCCTAGGTGTCAAGGTCTTCACAAGATCTCGAAATATGATTTTTATAGGGTCGATGCTTAATCAAAAACCCTTGTTGTCTTTCACTAGGTTGTTGTATAACTCTCACAGATGTCATGGATAACCTATAATAAAAAGATCACCTGCAAAACCCTCAAAAGAACATCAAATCCTAAAAAATAAAGATGCAAAATGAGGGGTCAGACTATCCTCGTCTTTCAAAAAATTGATCTTATGACTATGTTTTGCACTACATCTCATACACAATGTATTTCTATGTGTGTGTGTGAAATTGTGCCCTAGGTGGTTCTTGCGTGTGCCACACTTGATAGCGATAAAAGTAGGTAGATGTACAAAGATTTAATAGATGTGTGCATGGAATAAAATGAAATTCCCCCATATGTGTGTGATGTAGAAAACTAGCCCTTGTCCCTTGTAATGGTGTTAGATGAATGGAAATATTCTCTTGAGTGCCAGTGAGATTAAACCTTAGGTGATAGTATAGATGCTTAAAGCTTGGTATTTTAATTTAGTCACATAACTTTATACTTATATACTTCTCTTGTTCATATTTCGTAATTGATCACTAAAATTTTAACCCCTAAGACATAGGGATGTCCAACGGATAGAAAGGACCATAAAAGGAGAGATCAAAATACAAAGAGGTCTAGGGGGCCTAAAGGGGATGAGGGCACCTGGGCGCTGGTGTCCAGAGCCAGAAAATGTGAAGTATGAAGGGTCAGACTGGGAAGTGAGGTTTTTAAGGCCAAGAGGGAGACTGGAAGGGAAACTAAGAGGCCAATTATAATGATTAATTAGTAATTTGCTCTTGTAAGAATCATATGAATAGTAGTATGTGATTAAGACCTAGTAACATGTACCTAAAGTGCATGATTTAGTGTCTACACCCAATGTAACCATCTGAATATTCTCCCTCCACTCCACATGAAGTGAGACAAGATTGGGTTGAGAAATCCATAATTTCTCACAAAGAACAACGAGATTGGAAGGCACAATAATATTCCTTAGAAAAAATTGAATTCAATCCAAGGACGGGAACCTTGAAAAGGCTAACCAAAAAGAAGATGTCAACAATGCAAGCCATTGTCTAGCATGAAACTTTAGAAGACCTCTTCTCTCTTATAAATAAATGGAAATTGAAAGGCTCCTAAGTGGTGCAATATGAGGAAGATCCAGAATCCTTGATAAGGGCTATAGCTGAAGTAGCCATAAAATTAGTGAGAGGTGTACGTTCTAGAAATAAAGAGCTTGAAAACCAATTAAAGGAACCAGTTATTATGGATATAGTTTCTGATGTAGAAGAGGCATTATATGGCATGTACAATTTTATAAATAAATGCAATGAGGAAAAGATGAAGGAACAAGCATACCTGATGAATACTAGAAATATCATTAAAGCCACGGGATGTATGCAGAAAATATTAATATTTATGGGGTAGGTCATTGAAGAAGGCATTTGTAAATACCCTTCAATTATAACCATGGATGATATTGGCATATGCAAGACATATGCTAATTATACCAAGAAAATACTAAGGGAATGAAATGATCAGGTAAGAAAACTATCTCTCCAGTTTGATGACATTATTTTAATAGGAAATTAGATTTTCACAGAAGCCTCAATCATGGAAGTATTTAAGTAAAACCATGAATTTGTTTCTAGTGAAGAGTTTACTATATCACTTAAGAAATTCTTGGTTAATTTTCAAAGGAGAATAAAAAAGTAAAATGAAGGATAAACTTTGCATGTCATTAATATTTTCTCTAAAACTAGGGGAAAAATATAGAAAATAGATACTTTGAAGGAAATCATAAAATAAGCAAATTTTACTAAACATGTTTTGCTTGATGATGCGCAAAAAGTAGCAGGAACTTGAAAAGGTCATAAATTTTTCTCTGGGTGTCCGTTTGAGTCCATTTTGTTTTTGAAACCACATGTTTAGATGAGACGAACCCACTAGTCAACCGGCCCTACCGGCTGGAGAAATTTTTGGCATATTTTCGGGCCTGAAATCCGCCATCTTGAGGTTGAAAATTAGGATTTAAGTTGTAGTTTGGTTTTTTCCTATTTTAGGGCATTATTTAATTTTAGTCATGTAGAATATGTGTGGAAATTTATGTGCCCGTATGAATAAGCATGTGAACTTACTAAGAATAGCAGGTTCTAGTAAACTACTAAAAATAGTAATTTTCACCATCTACAGTAGTTTTAGTCAAAGTTAGATTTTTCTTGACAACTCGAGTTGGGAGTTATTTTCCTATTTAGGAAACATTGTAATTCATGATTCAATAATGGAGAAGGAGATCTATTTTCTTTTAGATTTCATATTATTTGCAGTATATTGAGTTTGTTTAGAATTTGGCTACATTACTTGACAAGGCTAGTGTGTTATTTAGAAACCCAATTTTGGACGTAGGAAATATAGATAGAGATTACAAGATCTACAAAGAAGTTGTTTATGTGGCATAAAATTAAGATGATACAAAAGGCCCTATAGAGAAGCAACAAACGCAGGAAGAAACTTTACATGTGGACTCAGATCAACAGAAACCCATAATTAAGGAAGTACCACAATGAATCATAAGTGGTAGTATTTGAGCTAGATGGACAAGAATTGATATATGTATGTAATGTAAATATAATAATATTTATAATTGATTGAATGTTATTCTATATATTTCAAATGTTATACTTATCTAAACATGCACTTTTTAGTTGTACATCCAAAACTACTAAGCGACTGCTAAGCTCCAAATATGTTGTTGTGGCATAACCTAGCGGACGCTAAGATCACAAGATTTTCCTTTAATTTGTAAAATATTCTCATCACGTTTGCTCAAAATATTTCTTTGTGGTATTACGTAGCGGCTACTAAGTTTATACTATCTTAATTTTATATGTTAAATCCTAGCGACTACTAAACTCCAAATAATATGTTGCGGAGTAACATAGAGGATGATAAACTCACAATATCTTACTTTATTTTTTTAAATCTTAGCAATCTCTATGCTTTGAATATTATGTTTTCGTAGTTCCTTAGTGGTCGTAAAGCTCGAAATATATAAAACTACGTAGCGACTGCTAAGCTCCAAATATGTTGTTTTGGAATTACCTAGCGGCTGATAATATCATACTATCTTGTTGCAGTATATAGTGACTGTAAGATCCAAATAATATGTTGTGGCATATCCTAGAAACTGCTAAGATCATAATATCTTAATCTAATTTTTTAAATCCTAACCACCATTAGGCTTTAAATATTATGTTGTGGCATAAAAAGTGGATGCAAAGAAAAATATATATTATTTGACTTGTTAAATGCTTGTGACACCTAAGCTTGAAATATTATATTATGGAAGTACCTAAATTTTTATTAGCTCAAAATCCTAATGACCTCTATCACTAAGCTCCAAATATGTAAATGTGGCATAGCCTAGCGGCCGCTAAGCTTGCGATATCTCCAAAAATACGTTCCTGCACAACCTAGCGGAAGCTAGGCTCGCAATACCTTACTTTATTTTGTTAAATCCTAGTGATAGTAATGCTCTGAATATTACGTTTTGATAGTTCTATTACGGCCACAAAGATCAAAATATCTGTAACTTTTTTAGCAAATGATAAGCTCTAAATATTTTATTGCAGAATAACCTAGCAGTCACTAAGCTCGCAATATCTTTCTTGTTTTTGTTAAATGCTAGTGACCCCCATGTTTGAAATATTAGGTTGCAGTAGTGCATACCGGCCGCTAATCTCAAACTATCCTTTTGTATTGCATAGAGATTGTAAGCTCAAAATAATATGTTATGGCATAACCTAGTAGCTACTAAGATCACAATATCTTTTCTATTTTTTTAAATCCTAGTGACAGCTACTCTCCAAAAAAATATGTTGTTGCATAACCTAGCAGATGCTAAGATCACAATATCTTATTTTATTTTGTTAAATATTAGTGACCACTATGCTATGAATATTATGTTGTGGTAGTGTCATAGCATCTGAAAATCTCAAAATATCCGTAGCTATCTAGTGATCGCTAAATTCCAAATATGTTATTATGGCATAAGCTAGCGGCCGCCAAGCTCGCAATATATTTCTTATTTTTGTTGAATCCTAGTGACATCTAATATCATAGTAATATGTTGTTGCATAACCTCGTGAAAACTAACCTAAAAATATCATTCTTTAATATGTTAAATGCTAGTGACCCCGATGTTCACAATATTATGTTGTGGCAGTGCATAGCAGCCGCTAATCTCAAAATTTATTTTGGTGGTGCATAGAGGTTGTAAGCTTAAAATAATATGTTGTGGCATAACCTAGTGGCTACTAATCTCACAATATATTAATTTTTTTGTTAAATCTTAGCGACAACTATTCTCTAAAAAAATATGTTACAGCATAACCTAGTGGACGTTAAGCTCACAATATCCTACTTTTTTTGTTAAATCATAACAACCGCTATGCTCCAAATATTATGTTGTGACAGTGCATAGTGGCCACTAATCTCAAAATATATTTTGGCAGTGCAAAGAGACTGTAAGCTCCAAATAATATGTTATGGCATAAACTACTAGCTGCTAAGCTCGTAATATATTACTTGTTTTTTGTTAAATCCTAGAGACAACTATTCTCCAAAAAAAATATGTTGTTACATAACCTAGCAGACATTAAGCTCACAATATATTAATTTATTCTATTACATCTTTTTGATCTCTATACTCTAAATATTATGTTGTGGTAGTGCCATAGAGATCGCAAATCTTGGTATATCCATAACTATCTAGCGATCACTAAGCTCCAAATATGTTATTTTGGCATAACCTAATGGCCACTAAGCTCACAATATCTTTCTTGTTTTTGTTAAATCCTAGTGACAACTCATATCCAAATAATATATTATAGTATAACGTAGTGAACGCTAAGCTAAAAATATCATTCTTTAATTTGTTAAATGCTAGTGACTACCATGTTTGAAATATTATGTTATGGTATTGCATAGTAGCCGCTAATCTAAAAATATATTTTGGCAGTGCATAGAGACTGTAAAATCTAAATAATATGTTGTGGCATAACCTATTGGTCACTAAGCTTGCAATATCTTACTTTTTTTTGTTAAATCCTACCGACCGCCAATCTCTAAAAAAATAAGTTATTGCATAACCTAGAGGACACTATACTCAAAATAGATCAAAATAGTGCCATTGTGACCAAAAATCTCAAAATAGCCATAACTATATAGCACTCGCTAAGCTCCAAATATTTTATTGTGGCATAACTTAGCGGTCACCAAGATCGCAATATCTTACTTACTTTTGTTGAATCCTAGCTTGCAAGATCATAATATTTTAATCTAATTTTTTAAAACCTAATCATCGCTAGGCTCCAAATATTATTTAGTGGCATAGCCTAGAATTCACTAAGCTCAAAATATCTTACTAAAAATTATTAAATCCAAACAGTAAATTCAACTAATGTATAAAGATCTTGTTTTCATATAACAAGATTCGTGTGTTGTATTTACTCGAGGCTTTACCTAACAACCACTAATCTCTAAATATATTTTGGTAATGCATAGAGACTAGTGTGTTGTATTTTGCAATGAGATTTAAACAAATATTTTTTTACTTTTTCCCAATTTAAGAAATTTATAATATCATACGAGATACTATACAACAAGTTTTGTTTATAATGCAAACAATTTGTTGCCTATGGAAAAAATACAAATGAGCTACACGATTGCATGGATGCTAAGTTGAACAAATGTTTTCTCCAAAAAATTAATTATAACCTAGCATTCGCTAGGCTGGACAACTTTTTTCATGATTGACTATATTCTAATAAGAGAAATCAAATTGAAAATATATAAACTATAACAAATAAATTTGGAGTTTACATTTAGATACATACATATACATGTAGAATTGTGGATTAATATATATCTTTATATATAACAACACTCTATATTTTTCCAATAATAATTACATATCATATTAAACATTATGTTTTACAAGAACTTTATTATCTCTAATTTTACATTTTATTCAAAATAAATTTCTAGTTTTGTAAATTGGTGGTCAAAATAAAAAAATTATACTGTCGTGACCACAAATATCTGTGATTTTTTTACATGGCTTAGTGGGCAGAAAATTAAATATATATTTAAATATATAGTTATTAAAATTTATATTTAATAATATTTACACATACATCTAACATGTTTACCTTCCATTGTACAAAAAATAACTAGTTGAGGACATTAAATTTGACTATTTATACATGGGAAAATGTATATAATTGAAAATATTTATCATACAATTGCAAACTTAATATGGTTCTATATTTTTAATTCATTTTATTTTCCTCGAATATTTTTTCCAGAATGTCAATGCTACAAGCATATAAACAATGTATAATGAAATAATTACCAAGATTTATTTCTATCATCATAATAAAAAATAGTAAAGGTAGTCCTAAGGAATATCTAAACAATACATTGGGTCTCGCAAACCTTTAAACTATTGAAAAAATGTGATTATGATACATGTCATCATTATCGGGAAAAAACAATTGCAAGAATGAGAACAAAAAATCCAAAAAGATATTCACGAAAGAGATATAGAAGGGCGGAAATGGGAAAGCGTTCGACATAGAGAAATACTAGAGCTAAAAAGGGATTAAATTTTATTTTGTTAGGGTACAAAAAAATTGTGTTTTCATGAAGAACAAGGTGGTTTGAAAAGGTGATCAAAAGGAACTAGAAATCAAGGCTAGACTATGGAACATGATTCAGTAGAGAAAAAGTAGGGCTGAACTGTGAAGCATGATTCGGTAGGGAAAACCAGGACTAGATTGGGTAGCATGATTCGGTAGGGGAAAGATGAGCTAGACTTTGGAATGCAATTTGGTAGGGCTGGAATGTGGAATGTCGTGAAAAACACAGGAACTAGTCAAAGAAAAAATGACTGAACAATCCCACAATCACAGAAGGTGCACCTTTACTATAATATATGTTTTGATAAATACCTAATTTAGTAATACGTGAGATTAATTTGTATTTATTGATGTCTTTGAAACCTCTGTCTTCTGCATCAAACAATCTGCACGATTTTATCTGCAACCCCTTTTACTTGCCTTCTTTGTGTGTGTCATTTTTGTTCCTCCTTTGAGTGTGTCCTTTGTGTGCCCACTCTGCAAACAAGATTATAATTAGTACCTCATTGTCCCCATACAAAAATGATCCAAAATCATGCACTCGAATCTACAATCTACTACATAATTTTATTGTTTTATGATTTCACAAGATGCTTTTATGTAAGACAGAAATGACAGAAACCCCAAAAAATAGTTCTCCAGGGTATTTAATAATTTTTTTGGCACATTCCAGGCTATAAATTTTTAAAATAGAAAAATTGCGGGATATGAAAATTTGAAAAATTGACTTTCCCCCCAATAAGAAAAAGTGTGGGATATTGATATTTCAAATACTCTCAATTGTGGGGGAATTCGTAATTCAAAAATTGAATTTACCCCTCATTAAGAAAAGGTGCAGGATATCAATAAAAAAATACAAAACAACGCCATTTGTTATTGTCTATAGCATATATTAATATAAACGTAATAAAAAATATATTATAATAAAACAACATAAATAAATTCTAAAAAAGTATACGCAAATTTATTTTTGTTTTTTATCAAAATTGATCTCGACATTGTTAGATGTAGTACACGCTAATTTAATACAATTATCTAATTAAACAGTGCCACATGGAAAGTTTGAACTAGATAGTTAGGAAACAATATACTTTACACATTTATTTGAAATTTAAATATAAAGAAAATCCTATCAAATATTTTAAACCTATTTAAATCTACAATATTATTATATAAATAGTACCTACTAAAATGATGACACGTGGCATGAAATTTCTAAAATTTCTAATAGTGGAGTAATTTTCCCCACCAGGGATACTCCAACTAATATGATACAATTATAATCAATGAAAATTACTATCAATCCAAAACTATACAGATGGTGTTTACAACGACTAGATGTAATGGTAGGATCCTAGTGGATGCTAAGCTAGACCATGATTTGTTCTTTGTTCACTATTTTCAAATTAGGAAATTGTTGATCCTTGTGGCCGTTATGTCATTTCTTTCAATAAGCAATACATCTTAGTGGTTGCTAAGTAATTTTTTTTTATATGCATCGATGTGAATTTTATGTCACCAAGAATATATCTTATGAGAGCTACAAAAATTTTGATCCCTCTCAAGGGTATGTAGTGTAGTACTTGGTTCAGCCACAGATAGTCCAACAAATATGATATTATTATAATCAATGAAAATTAATACTGATCCAAAGTTTTATAGACAATGAAAAGAGGTAATGGTAAGAGCCTAGTGGCCACTAAGCTACATCATGATTTGTTATTCGTTCACTATTTTCAAATTAAGAAACTGTTGATCCTAGCGGTTGTTATGTTGTTTCTTTCAATAAGTAGCATAGCTTAGTGTTCGTTGATTATTTTCTTTGATACGAATCGATGTGAATTACATGTCAAAAATAAAATATCTTATGATATCTACATAAGGCTTGATCCCTCTCGAGGGTATGTAATGCAACACTTATCTTTGCCAAGGATAGTCTAGCCAATATGATACAATTATGATCAATTAAAATTACTATTGATCCAAAGTTGTACATATAGGTTTTTCAATGACAAGAGGTAATGGTAGGAGCCTAACAGTTGTAAGATAGACCATGCTTTTTTATTCGTTCCCTATTTTCAAATTAAGAAATTATTGAGCCTAGCGGTCGTTATGTCATTCCTTTCAGTAAGTCGTGTAGCTTAGCGGTCGATAATTATTTTCTTTGATAGGAATTAATGTTAATTATATGTCACAAAAAAAATATCTTATGAGAAGTACATAATTATCTATCCCTCTCGAGGTTATTTATTACATCACATGTCCCCACCAGGGATAGTCCAACCAGTATGATACAATTGTAATCAATGAAAATTAATATTAATCCAAAGTTGTACAGATGTATTTTTCAATGACAAGAGGTAAGGGTAGGATCCTATCATATGCTAAGTTGGACCATGATTTGATATGTGTTCCCTATTTTCAAATTAAGAAACTATTGAGCCTAACATCCGCCATGTCATTCCTTCTAATAAGTAGTGTAGCTTCGCGGTCACTAATTATTTTCTTTGATATAAACTGATGTGAATCATATGTCACAAAGAAAATATATTATGAGAACTACATAAGGCTTGATCCCTCTTGAGGATATGTAGTGTAACACTTGTCCCCATCAAAGATAGTCCAGCCAATATGATACAATTATAATCAATGAAAATTATTATCGATCCAAAGTTTTATAGATAGAATTTTTAATGATAAGAGGTAATGGTAGGATCCTAGTGGTTGCTAAGATACACCATGATTTTTTATTCATTCCCTATTTTCAAATTAATAAATTTTTGAGCCTAACATCCTCCATGTCTTTCCTTTCAATAAGTAGTGTAGCTTAACAGTCGCTAATTATTTTATTTGATATGAATCAATGTGAATTATATGTCACAAATAAAATATCTTATGAGAACTACATAAGGTTAAATCCCTCTCGAGGTTATGTAGTGCAGCACTTGGCTCTACCAAGGATAGTCCAGTAAATATCAAGGAAAATTACTATCGATCCAAATTTGTATAGATAGTATTTACAATGACAATAAGTAATGGTAGGAGTCTAACGGCTGCTAAGCTAGACCATGATTTTTTATTCTTTCAGTATTTTAAAATGAAGAAATTGTTGATCCTTGCACCCTCTATGTCATTTTGTTCAATAAGCAATGGAACTTAGCAGTCATTAAACATTTTTTTTATACGAATCAATTTGATTTGTGTGTTATGAAAAATTTATTCCAAGGCCTGATTTCAAATAATAATTGTTATATCTTATCAGTTGTTTAGTTATTCTTTACAATATGTGTTAATGAACAACTAAGAATTATTATGTAGAGAAGATACTTCTTAGTGATCGCTAACTTTGTTATTGAGAGATTTTATCAAACACTCTCTTCAAAACATGAAAAAATAGATCTTAATGGCATCCACTCTAATACATTCAATTGGTGTAAATAAACAACAATGAATGTTTTAAACTATCCATTTGTATGTCGACTAGAATCCTAGCTGCCACTAAGATCTATGTTTTCTAACGTTCATGTCATGTTATATACGGAATGTTATATTTTTTCACACACAAGATTAATCCTTTGAAAATAGGTTGTGTGTTACTTGTATAGAACACTTTTGGATACTTATATTTGTTATCAGACAATGCAAAAAAAAACAATTTTCCTTTGATATGTGAACTAATTATTATTATATTCTACACCAATTATAAGTAAAATGTCTTCCATTGGTCGCACCTCATTCTCAAAAATTCCAATCATTAAAGACATAGAGTGTTGGAAGAAAAGAGATGAGGAATGGTTTGTTGAAATACATTCCCCTAAAAACTACTACGGCAACCTATGGTTGTTTTTTGTTATAGATGATGGACATGAGGAAGTTGGTATGGTTATATCCTCAACATTTATTGATTAGAGGACACTACATGTTTAGGTCAAACACATTGACTTTGAAAACAATAAGTGTCTTCTTTTGGATATGGAGTTGGATGTTTTTTTAGTCAGAAAATGGGAAATGCATGCCTCAATAGACAAACAAACCATATTCATGTTCACTATATAGTTGGAATTTGGGGTTGTTAGTAGATTCTAACAAAACTAGTTATTCAAATATAGAAGACATTCATAATGGCATGCTTACAGTACTCATAAAATTGTATAGAAATGATCAAATCTCTTCTGTTTGTCATTTTTCAAATATAACAGGTTCACTTTAACCTCCAAAACATGACAAGTTGTTTATTATGTTGAGGCAAACATATTTGGCTAAATTGTAGATCAACCCATCTAATTCAAATTTGTATGGGTTGAAAAAAATACTAAATCAACTACATTGCTAAAGAAAGCAACCACTATATTCGTAAAAATAGAGCATTCAAATATACAGCAGTTGCATTTGTTCTTGTTCAATGATGAAGTATTTTCTATTGATGTTTTAAGGTGTCATGTAACACTTCCAAAATATTAGTATTTTCCTATAGATAATGAGAATGTTGACCTTCTTGTCCACTCCATGTTTATAAATGTTATTCCTACACAGAGGGACGTAATTCTTCTTCCCTTGTTATAGTCTAAGAATAACATTGTTGAACTTGAAGATCCAAAAAACCTGGAAAGGGATGATGTCAAATTTTATATACTTGATAGCCAGTATACAATATGTGTGAAAAAAACAAATTGGGCTCGAAGACTTACAAGTCTTTATATTTGAGGCTATAGTTTCAAAAGGATCACATTCAATTTACAAAAGCATCTACCAAATCCATTGATAATATTTACAAACAACAAAATGAAGTAAACAAAACATGGATAGAAACCAAGTTTATTGATTTATTATACAAAGCTAGATCAGTTTGGCATTCATTAGGATTTCCTCAACAACCCGGATTAACAAAACCAAAAATAGAAGAGTGGAAGGTAATGTATTTTAATTTTATTGCATTGTTTATTAACATTTACTTTTTTCATATAAAAAGATAAAAAAATGTGTTTGTCCTTTGAATGTAGAGCTTTGAGAATCAATGCCTTTCAATTTTCCAAGTGCAAAAAATGAAGAGTCTATTTTAAAAATGGAATTTTCTAATTTTTCCCGATGATATATGGACTAAATGGACAATAATGTTTCAGTTGTTTGGATCAGGTGTCCTTACTTGTTCACCTATTGAATATAATCAGGTTAACTTTCATAGAAAATCACTAGTAATATTCACAGCCAATTCATTTAGGGTTGCTAGAGGAAGGACCGGAGAAGAACTAGTAGATAAAGTGTAATCAGGGGATGTTTGGTTAACTGGATTTATTGAGGAAACCATGATAGCAGAGACATTTAATGCTTACATCTGGAGAATAAAAGTAGACAGAAAAATGAGAGCTAAATTTCTACATTATTTGAAAGTTAAAAATCCAAATAATATTCTATTTCCAGCCTACAATGAATCTAATGTAATTGAAAATTTTAAATTACATGAATCACACTACCTCTAGTTATCTGTATTGTTGGGTGAAGAGAGAAAATGAAAGAGAAATTTTGATTCCCAAATCAGGGGGTAAAAGGCCAAACAAAAAAATGACCCTATGGTGGAATAATTTCTTCTGGTTAAGGCTCAGACAATATTAGACAATTATGTGATGTCAATGGAAGAAAATATACAAGAAAGGATGGAAGACACCAAATATTTTACATGTCAATGTGCATATCCATTTTAGATTTCATCAACTTTATTGACTATTCTTGCGATCAATCCTTTCAATGGTGAATGTGTGATTGCTGATTTTTGTAACTTGTCTAGCAATATTCTTTTGATGTAATAATGGAGTTGCTAATAGTTATCATAACCAGTGTCTTGGATTGTATTTTTATTTTTCTCATACCAATATATTATTCAAAAATGTTAAGAGAAACAGTAAAAATATACATGGAAAATGTTAAATACAATGGAGAATCAATTTTGGATGGATGCTATAGAATCTATGACAGACAATGGTAAATTTAAAATTTTGTGTCTTATGTACACAATAATTGGTGTGCACAACTACGACAATAATGATGATGATAGAGAAGAATTCACTAGGGATTGGATGGAGAAACTACCACAGAAAATGGTAACTGTAAGTGAAATTGGCCTGCAAGGAAACATCCATCCTTTTCCTTGCAAACAATCTTATGAGTTCTAGGTTGAGATGTTCACTCAATGTTGTTCCCAAAATTCTCTAATAATAGTTCTTTACGGAGGCAGTATTGCACTACATGCATTAGTTGATTCCAATATTTCTATTGTTTTTATTATTAAGACATAGTCAAGAAATGTTTTTGAAATGTTATTATTCTCATATGAAGAAAGGTTCATCACCAAAGAAAATTTTAATAAGTGACTTTGTTTAATGTCTTTGAACCGATATAAGATACTTATACATTTATTATTTATGCTAACAACCAAAAAACTATAGGATTTTATGTAAAACCATTTCAACATGACATAAACATTTAAACATGGTGATTGACCTTGAATTATTTAATAAATATGTTTAATGAGCTATGTTTCCAATTTCCATTGTTTTCATTAATTTAACAATACTCTATGTTTTAATGTTCCAATGATAGAGAAGGAGACCTCAAGCATATCTGGAACAAATATGCAATCAAATCTTGGTATGTTATTCATGTGCATTTATAAAAAGAACCACTAATAAGCCCCACAAATTTATAAGACAATTAATGGTTTTATGCTAATAACCAATAACTAGAGAAATTAACTGTGGAGTGTGTGCGGGTATCAAGCACGAATATGTAATTAGAACCTAGTATGTTAGCCATGTGTATTTTTAAACAAAATCATTTATAATGATCACAAATTTATAGAAAATTATATCATCTAACTCTAGAAGAGGGGCCATTTTTAAGGGACGAATAACCAAATAACCTATTTTAAATGTTCATGGTGGCATCTAATGCTCCATAGTTTATAGTTATCTTTTCATAACTAATAGACATTAGTTTCGATGCTTAATATAGATAATGCTGGCATAGCGTAGCATTCATAATCCACATCATTAGGTCAAAACTATTTTCTGTCAAAGGGTGGTTCAGATATTATAAGCGTACCCTAGCGACCGTTAAACTTCATTCATAAGACAGATAATAATTAATATTGAACTTACCATATTACCACAGAGAGCAGTATGTTTTTTCAATTAAGCTTTCATTTTTCATGGCATGAAATTGATAATGAATTGATTAATGTTTATTTACAATACATCTTGCATAAATAGAACCAGCAAGTGGATAAGGGTGATGTAAGCCAATATGCCATTCAAGTGGTAGGATCCTAAAGGTAAATATTAGGAATACCATATTAGAGACCAATGTTTTTTAAATGTATGCTTTCATTTTCCATAACAATAGCTATATTTTGAATAGATTAATTTTTATTTAAAATAGATCTTGCATCAAAGGATCACACAGTTATGGGTAAATTGATGTAATCCTAGATGCAATATTGATTAGGTAATGGTAGTTGCTAAGCTAAAATAATTATTTCCTAATTAGACCTATGATATGTCGGCCAAATTTAAAAATTATTTACTTCACTCTTAGTTAGCTTACAAGTCATTACTTAATTATTCCTTAGATTTTTTGGCATTTATAGATATGAGAAAGACTAAGTCACCCTCTAAAGATGTCATTCAAGTTAATAAGGTGGACTATTAACTTGTGAGGTGGCTTGAACAAATTACATGGTGTTTGCAACAAAATTTGAAATGGGATTTCTAGCCATCTGAGCATCTTATCTTTTTGGTAATGTTGAAAAGTTGACAAAGGTTCAATTAAAAAATTTCGAAGCAATTGTATCATAGAAATCACCTAAAGTTAAGTGAACATAATAATCTATGGATCCAAGATAAAGCTCTTAGTTACTTGGACCACTTATAGGTTGTATCATTCAAACATCTAAAAGCTCACATTTCATCCATGCCAACTCAATGCTCACTTGAAACAATTGTGTGGCTACAGTTCTTCCGCATACCCCGCGCACCTTGCATAAGAGGGATTTCATTCTATTCTCATGCACATTCATATATTACATTTCCATTTACCTTTGGGCCTTACTCATTGGGCCCATTATATTTTATCCTATCGCACAAGACCACCTAGGGTATGACCTCTACAAACTTACACAGAAATCACATTGAGTCTAACTGCCTATGATTTCTTCAGGGCTTTCAGTACATTAGCTTCACGCCATTTTGATAGTTGAGCCATACGCCCCCCTCAGGTGAATGCTTGTGCCCCTTCCCCATTTTTGCAAGTATTTCTATTCCTCTTATGCACACATTTGCATGCCTTCCCTCTATTTCACGTGCCTGCCTTTTGCTTACGCCTTTCACCTAATTGCACCAGTTGCCATGTTATTTCAGAACTTGAGTGGATGCATGCAACGTTTGAAACCTCGTAGTGGCAACCAAAGGAACATTGAATAGTGCATGAAACCTAGAAATGACCACTCAAATGAAGGTTGGTCCTAATCTTTACATAGATTCAAGTGTGCCACATGTTAATACGTGTCATGAGTTACCCATAGACTTTTGATATCCATAACCTCTACTTCGATGCTCTAGATTCCCATGTGCTTAGTCTCATTTGAAAGCTAAGATATGCCACATGTTTTTTAAAATTCAAATTAGAAGGGATTTATAGTGCATAAAATAGGGAAATTTTCCATTTTTCAATACACATCTAATAACCTCAACCAGGAATTTCATCAATCGGCTAAGGCTTCTTATACATGCCATACATGGGGAATTGCATCGTAATAGCCTTGTCAGGTGGTTTCTATAGGTATTTATCTTACTTGTTGTTGATTTGAAGTATTTGAATTTGAGTATCCCTCCTTTTATTTCTCAATAACAATCTAGATCTATAAATAATAAGTTCTACTTTTTTAGAAGGATCCCTAATTATTTTAAATAGCATCTTGTATCAAAGGATCCAAATTGTGGGTCAAGACCTTGCAATCCTAGAATGTATTCAACCTCCTGATAAGTAAGTGGTATCCCTTAAGCTAAAATTTTGATTATTTCCATTGGTTAGAATTGATATGTGGCCGACTAAAATAAAAATTATTTACTTCCCTGCAGTTAGCCATAAGAATTACCTACTTATTTTAGATCCAGAGGGCCCTCTATATGATAAAAAACCAATCACCCACTAAGGAGATGTCATTCAACTTTAACAAGGAGACTATCAACCTGTGTGGTGGCTTAAAATAATTTATAAACTCATTATCAAAAAAATTAAATGGGATTCTGGTCTGACAAACTAACTTATGTTGATGTTGAAAAGATGAAAAGGGCCTTCAATAAAAAAATTATCAACTAAATTGAATCCAGAACTCACCTGGGGAAAGGAACATTGCAATATAGTCAATGGAATTACAATAAAATATCTAGAAAAGGTTTAGAGTATAAATGAGGTTTCCTACAATTCTAAAGATACATTGTGCAGTATATTACGTGCAAAGGGAAACCCTCTTGAAAATTTTATGGTTGGGATGAAAAGAAGAGGAGAAAATTGTTCAAAATATATGTGGTTGATGACCAATTTGTACAAATACTTGTCACTGATATTGTCTCAGGGATTGAATGTAGTAGAGGGCATCAAATATTTTGAGCAATAAAATTCTAAATAACTAACTATCATTTAAAAATGTTATTATGATGGTACTGCTTAAAATTATAAAGAAAATATGTTCATTTTTTATTATGATGGTTCTACTTAACTATTTTATATGTTGAGATTGTACAAATATAAGTTGGGAGTATTTATATTTTCACTGATTATAAGTTGAGACTATGAGTGTATAAGTTGAGTATGTGAATTAATAGAATTATTTTATTGTAACAAAACTTTGAGCAGTTTTTTATTAAACAAATATGTATTCCTAAATTAATTCTGAGGATCTTTGAATACTACTTTTTGGTTCCAAACTAAAAATTATATACTACGTTCATATGAAATGAAATAACTACAATATAGTTTGTAAAGACTCATCGCATTGAAACATTACATTTGATTCAAAAAAATTGTAAAAATAATATTCCTAGTACAATAAGAAATGAGGAATGCCCTTTGATTTTTTACCAATGTCACCACCTACAACCATTTGATTTTTGATATGACAATAACAAAAGAGACATGTGTTTTTTATTTTTCGATTGATTCACTACCCTCAACCATTTGATTTTATTTTTTTCTTCATTTACAGATAAGAACACATGCAACATGAAACTGATCATATTTGATATAAATGGTGTTTTTTCACACACCATCCACAAGGTTGATTTTTCATAAAAGAATTTTTAAAAGTTTGGCGGCATCGAGCTCAAAAAAAAATATCGTACAAAATGTGAAAGTGTTATTGCACCATTGCAAAATAAAATCAAATTATTATTGTGGACATCGGTGAGAAAATCAAATGTTGATGACATGATTCCTTCATTCCTTCAAAACATTGGCTTAGAGGTTGGAAGCTTCAGGTTCATGTTTACATAGGAAGACTACGTCGAGACCAAATACACCAATTATTATAATTCTAGGAATCCCAAATTATATCTCAAGAATCTTAACTCCATTTTGTGGTGGTTTAATGAATCATACCATTGTAAAAAAAGAGTGCTTATAGATGAATCTTTAGAGAAAAAATTCAATGATGTAGGGGACTACATAATTGCTAAAACATTTAACATAGATTCTAAGCCAGAAGACAAATACTTGTTAGATGAGTTGTGGCCTTTGTTGCAACCATTGAAGGACGTCGAAGATGTTTGGGATTTTATTAAATAAAAAACCCAATTATAAAGAGCTTATTTTTTGGAGATTTAATATGATTTCTATTGTTGATTTTGGAGCCCATTTTCGTGAATAGTGTTACAATAAAATTCAAAATATTATTTAAAATGTTTTATTATAATTCTACCTTTAGTAAAGGAATTTTAATTTATTTCATAGCTATATTTAAATACTAAAATATATTTGGGATGGTTTTACAATTAATTTTAATTACTTTCATATCCATATTTAAATATGAAAATATATATGCAATGGTTTTACAGTTAATTTTATATCTAAATTTAAATAAGAAAATATATCTGGAATGGTTTTACAATAAAATTCAAAAAATTATTTAAAATGTTTTATTATAATTCTACCTTGAGTAAAGGAATTTTAATTTATTTCATAGTTATATTTAAATACTAAAATATATCTGGGATGGTTTTACAATTAATTTTAATTACTTTTATATCCATATTTAAATATGAAAATATATATGCAATGGTTTTATAGTTAATTTTATATCTAAATTTAAATAAGAAAATATATCTGAAATGGTTTTACAGTTAATTACATTCTCCAACACTGGATCGTCATCCTCTTCTAGTTTCTGTTGAATATCTTTGGTAATTCTTTGGTTGTGTTGTGGTTCAATCACACCATTGTAAATGAACATGGAAGTGTCTCACATCTCTTGAATGCCATTATCCTATCGATATGCCCCAAGTCTTTTAAAATATTCAAAATTACATAGTTTAATCTTAAAGACATTTTAAAACTTATAAGAGCCTTATTTCAAAGTAAAAATTAAGCCTAGCGGCCTCTAACCCGTATAAAATAGAACACTTTTATGTTTTATATGAGCTAGCAGCCACTAGGCATTATTTTTCAAATCAATGTTGGATTCCCTGAAATAATTAAACGATTTTTCCTAGATTCAATAATTTACTGTGTGATCTGATATATTGGACTCTTGAAGGATTATAATGGGTTCTAATATTTTAATATTTGGATTCCAATATTTTGATTTTTAGATTTCAATATATGTGATTTTGGAGTACAATAAATTCCAATAAATGTGATTTTGGATTCCAATATATGTGATTCTAGATTCCAATATATATGATTTTGAATTCCAATAGCGTGTCTTTGGAGTGCAGATAATTCCAATATTTAACATTTTGGAATCCAAAACTAGTAATATTGGATTCCAATATTGCCTATATTTTTTAGCATCTTGGACTGGAATAAGTCCGGATTTGGTGAAATAAGCATTTATTTAACCAATCTTTAAAAAGAACAACCTTTTAATAAAGGTGATGTAGCAAGTTTTAGAGTGACCATGTGGCGTGTGTTGGAAAGGAAAGTTTATTAGGTTTAATTTTTCCTGGAGAAGAGAATATTATGTGTTTTGTTTGCTTTGAAAATTTGTTTGTTTGTTACCACTTTTACAAGGTCCACCTTCGTTTGAATTTTTTAAAGGATATGCTTGAGATTCCAATGTTGTGCATCCACCATTACTTTTGGTATGTGGTTGTAGGTTCTTATAGAGAGCAGGGGCTTTGTTGGCCACTTGGATCAAGGTGAAGATGACCATTTGGAAGATATCTCACCTAGCTTGTGGTCTTAACCAAAATCATAAGCTCTTATTTTAGATCACTGATTAAGTTTTAATCCACAAGAATGTATTTTGGTTAAAATAACTCATTCAAAAAAATTAAATAGGGGACTCATCTTGGTTTAGATATTCATGGCTCGCCAATGTAATGAGTAATGCCAAAATCATGGACTATGTAACTCGACAATCTTCTCGACTAGGTGAAGGGATATTCTTTGTGATGTTTAACACCAATGCATACCTTCAAATCAGTTGTGAATATTCCTTATCCTAGTCGATGACTCTTTTCACAGCTCACCCAGGAGCTTGGATCTCCCAAATGCAAATCCAATGCAACTCAGCCTATAACAACTCATATTTTGAGCTCGACTCGTCTGACCCTTCTTACAACCATCTCAATTAGAGCTTGATGTAGATAAATCAAATTCTATAGAAACTCCCATCTCACCAATGAGGTGGGGAGCTCAAAGAGCTCAAGTTCCTCACCATCTTATATCACAATTATTTTTCTACAAATTCATAAATATGCAAATGAATCTACAGTAACTATGTACACATCTGCAAAGAGATGTGTAGATTTTTGGAATGGTTTGGGAATGGGATGAGAGGCTATGTTGATATCTTGTGTAGGTTTAACTTCCTCTAGGGATTTGAATCCTTCTACAACCTTTTTTCTTGGTGATTCAGGGATCCTCACAGGAGCTGGGACTAACAACCTGCTCTAATACTAAATGTAATTTTGGAAACCCTTGAATACATCAAAATAAATAAGATGCAATTTTTATGGACATTGAACAACAACAACCATATCCACATAAAGTGGATCAAAACATCTAAGCATGGAAACATGTAGAAATAGTATATTGCCCCTCCAAGATTACATTCACAAACATCCGGGAAGAAGTTACCTGACAATAGTATAGCCCCCACTAAAATAGGAATGTGACAGCTAACTGATAGTTAACTAAGTGAAAGTAATAGAATTTAATTACATTAACTTTACTACTTTATATGATTATATATTAACCTAAGTTTATTCCTAACAGTTACATATAAATAAGATGGGAAAATCGTGAGGATCAGTAAATTGGCCATTAGAATTGCATGCCCATTAGATGTTTGGTTGATTTGGAAACAAATTTTGAGTTTCCATGGGTTATGATCAATTCATAGCATGAGAATGATATTCAATGTGTTAAAGGTCAGCTACAATACCTCATAAAATCAAGTGTAAATCATAATGAAAGGTATTCTATATTTTTTTAGTTGATAATTTTAAGAATGGGGAGGGAATTTAGTTACAAGATAATTTTCATCTCTCACTAAAGACCGTGTTCATTTAAAAATTAATTACATGGTATCATTTTTTAAGGAGGGGAAGCTACTATTCAAAACCTATCTCAAGTTTTTATCTTCCCTTGCCTTATGTTAGAATAGGTTATTTTAAGTTTGATTTTAGTGAAAGAAATGCATTATGCACACTCTACGCATTTCCTCATGAAACATGTATGATTTTTATTATTTGTACATTTTTTTTGTTGTTTTTTGTTTTCACAGTCCATCTTGGATCATCTTTCTTGGAAAAATCAGATTTTTTGGTGTAGTTTCAGGTGCATTCATTCATCCCCAAGACCGCCCTGTGTTCATGATTTTCATGTTCCTTATTTAGAAAATAATTTTAGTTTTTGGATATGTTGTAGAGTTGGATCAAGAACACCCAAGAAATAAGATTTAAGAGCACTCCAAGGCAGTTCCAAATCAATTCTAATTCCATCTTGTGCTTCATACAAATCTATGGGGTTAAATTTTTTGGTTTTGGCTCATTTTTTAAAAGTTTTAAGCTTTACTCCATGCCCAATAGACGCTTCAATGAAAATGGTCATTTATTTAGTAGTAAAATACCTTGTTGTGTAATCAAATTGGTATCCCAAACTGCCCCCCAATGTCATTTTGGCACTAACAAGATTATTTTGGGACTTAATCAAAAAAAAAGGGGGAAAACATTTAGTGGAACATTGCTTCCCAGTATTCCGCAGAACAAGGAAGTTTACTAAGGGGTAGACATGGAGGAGTTGGTGAAAAATAGGGGTTTCCACTCATTATGAAAAAAATTAGAGACAAGAATTTTCTTCAACTCATGCCACGATGCAAAATTCTAGTTGGATGTTTTTGTGAAAAGGTGTATTTGTGCAAGTTTGGGGGGGTCCAAGTTTCAAGGCCTCCTAACACTAAAACTAGTCTTTTATGGCATAGGGGAGGAATGTGAATACTTTAGGGGAGTTGTTTAAGGGACAAAATTTTGCAAGACAAAGACATAGGCTTCAGCATAGTTCTAAAATATGGAGTAGGCCGCCGGTAACCCAGAGACATGTCAAATAAAGAGAAACAAGTAAAAACTCTTCCAAGCATTTAAAAATTCACCAAACACCTCCAAAACCCATGAAACATTTTTAAAACGTTCAAATGTTAAAAATGCTATGAAATGAAGAATAGAAAACAAGAAATACATGAAATACACAAGAGAATTTTTTCCCTTATATTTTTATGCGGCCAACCACATTGAGAAAAATCGGTGACGTTCGAAAGGTCTCCTCATCACCTTCATTTTTTTATCAAGAATTATCACTTTTAATCAAGTTTTAAGGTTCAATTATGCAAACATGGGTTAAGGGAAGAACGCAACATTTTGGGACACAGATTTGTCAAATCACCCTCCAACCACCCAAATTGATGAGGAATGGAACTTATATCTCCTCCTATATGTAATATAACATGTGGAAATGGTCTAGCAAATACGCCCATGTGCATTTGTAGGAGAATTGAATACTTTGGTGGGTGGTTGAAGAGGAAAATCTAAGCCCTTGTCTTATTCCATTTGTTTCTTCTCCCTTGACTATAATTTTAAAAAAGATATTTCATTTAGAGAGAGGATGTTTTAAAATGTGGATGAGCCATGTCAAAATGGTTTTCCAAAATAGTGTGAGTTGAAGACCTCAAATTTTTACTTTTTGAGGCATTTTGTGCCTTCCTCTTCATTTGTAATGGTATGTGCATACTTCAACACAGGGAAACATTTAGTGGAAAATATTCAAAATTTGGTGAATATTCCATATTTGGAAAATCTAAAAAGGTGAATTTTTTGGAGTAGGATAGTGTACCATTCACCTAAAAATTTTAGTATAAATTTTTTAGGGGTCGGCTTCACCTACTATTGAAAATTACTCCTATATGAACATAGGTAATTCATCGGGTAATATACTAGTAACTTACTAGTAAGGTATCGTTTGAAGTATGATCAAGTACCATGTGAAATTGTGAAGTACCATCAGAAGCATGACAAGAAGTGTAAATCAGGTTGCAGACACATAGAAAAGGTGTAAATTATATTGTAGATGCGTGACAAGTAATTTTTTGCAGATGCGTGACAAGTAAGATTTATTGACGCACAACAAATAAAGTTGTACAAATGCTTGATGTTGGGCCCCTAATATAGTTTCCAAATCTTAAAGGTGCATAGGCACGCATGACCGGAGGAAGTGTGTAGGTGAAGGTGAGTAAGGTAGGATTCAAAAAGGGTTCTTGGAGAACCAAAGGTGCATGTCGCGCGAAGAACAATTCAGGACTTAGCCATTTTCGGCCTTTTAGACATAACACCTGAAGAATGTGTTCTGTTTGGATAAGGTTCCAGCCTGGTGACAGGGTGTCCTAGAAGGAATATACCTTGCGATAAGAAGATCCAAAAATCTAATCATGACATGGAGAGGCATGCGCCTGGGGTGACCCACACCTTGACACTTGGGGCCAGATCTGAGGCTGTAGAGAAGTTTGTTAGAACTCAGATGCCTATTTATACATGCACCCTTGGTAAAGAATAGAGAGATAAGTGAGGTAGCGGAGCTCTGCCGAATTTCTACGAGAGCTATGGGATGGAAATGGGTAAATGATTCTAGTAAGGATGTAATGGGGAAATGGGGAATGCAAACTTTGTCTTGTGAGAATACATGTATGATTCCAGATATGGTGCATGACTATGGTCTGCCTCTCTGTGAAACTTTTTAGCATGACTATGAATGAATATGATAAGGTTACCACTATGTTTACATTAAGATCTCCTTCTGTATTATCTGCATGTTTTTACTCTACTTTTGATCTTGTATAGTTATGAACCTCACTTGAATGATTAAGTATAATTGTAGATTTACAACTTCTTGGTTCTGTTATTTCTGTTGCGTGCTTTGTTTCTATTATGACTAGAGGGGTATAGAAGTCATCCTAAGATCTATAGCTTCTTCGTGTCTGTTAAATCACAAAGTCAAAATCATGAACTATGCCTTCCACTAGACTCACATAAAAGAGAGAGTTGGCTCCCTCTCATGTGAGCCCAGCACCCACTGGGTGATAGGCTGGTGTGCATGAGGTTCCCTTGTTCTTGGTGGGTGAAAAAATGACTACATCTTGGTTCTGTTGCCGGGACCTCTTTTTGAAGTTGTAGTGGAACATGGCATACATCATGATCTGTGCAAAAAGTGATGATGGAGCGCTTAACACTTGAAGGTGTTGAAGATTGGTTTAAAAGCACGGAGGATGAATTTGCTTAGAGATTCAGTAGTAGATTTAGGTTTGATATGCGGAGATGGGTGGAAGACACTCTTTATCATGAGTTATGTGAAACCTTCTTCTGTTGTTTCCCAGTAGAGTTATTTGAATGGCTCTCAGCTTATACATCTAGATAGGGGTGGTGTTATATATCACACCCTTGGACCCAAGAAACATATCAGAACTTACAAGATGTTGATCTAACGTGGACCCATGTTATAGATCATTGGTGGAAGGGAGTATTGACTAGCTACACTCTGGAATATGCCATTTCCACGTATTCTTGTCTAGAAGTTGCTGAGTTTGAGTTCTTGCGAGATCCCAGGGGATCATTTCTGCATGTTATCCCCCTTGTGATCAAAATCTTGATGGTAACCATGGGTTTAGAGGCATTTCCTATGGCCGGCTAAACCACCCTGAGCGCTTGGCGAGGAAGCCAGGTTGGGGAAGGATGGTTGATCTGACGACTGAACAGGAGAGGGAGGAGAGACGGCTCAAGTATAACGAAGTGCATGAAAAGGAGATCGATAGATAGCATGGGATTACAAGTGGGTTATGGAGCCAGACTTGGTGGAAAGGAGTTGAGGTTCACGTGGAGGATGTGGAACCTGAACAGTCTATGATACCCCATCTTGGTATGCATGGGAGAGAAAACCTTGTGGCTTCTAATGAGAGTCTGTCGTGTAGAGAAAGAAGATTCGTTGGTGCGCATCTGACCCCACCTAACGAAAAAACCTTGGCACTTGGTTTTTTTGAATGAGGGAAAAGTATAGTTGATCCATTTGATATTAGTGGAAGCAACTGATCGGCACCTAGAAGATACAACTTTTCATCTGGGACTTCTATCGATTCACACAGTATTCTAGTATTTGGTGGAATGTTTGGACAAGGCACGTATACAGCTGGTTTTGGAAGTGTGTTAAGAAGTGGTGGAGGAAATAAAACTAGGAGTGGTACTAGTTCACAAACTACAAGCACGTAATTCATTGGGATGATGAGAGCATTGGCATGGCAAACATAGGCCATGTACCTAACACAGGAGGATCTGGAGGTGGAACTAGTGGAGCTGGTGGCTCAAGATCTAGTGGGTCTGGTAGAGGAGGAAACCCCATAGGAAACCAAGGGACTGGATCGGGAGGAAAAAGGCCTCAGCCAGCTCCTCAAGTCTTTTTTGAGATGTCTCTACACTTACCAGATTACAGTGGGATAGAAGATGATGTGGAGCATGTGCATAAGAGTGAAGTGCTATGGCACGTGAAGGGGATCACAACCCAGGATTGAAAGGCCAGTAAATTTACGACGACCTTGCAAGGATGTGTGCATAGTTGGTATAGAAAGTATGACCCTCATCAGACTATTATGGATTATACCATGTTGATAAATGCATTCTTGGCAGAATTCCACATACCTGAGTTTGAACAAAAGAGCATCATCTCTCTAAAAGAAATCTAACAAGGCATGGCAGAGAGCATGCAGGAATATGATGCGCACTTTAAAACTCTTTTGTCTAAACTATCTTATGATATCCACCCTTCACAACATGCTCATTGGTTTTTCAGAAGGTTGATCATGCCCTTTAGGAGGGCATTATCTCATAAAACATTCACGAACCCGTGCAAAGCGTTGGAAGTTACTTTACACGTTGAGGTAGTTGGTAGTGTTGACACTAGTGTTAGCTCCTTTCTGGAGGCTCAGATCACTGCCATGGCTAGGAAATTGGAGAAGTTATCTACCAACACAGTTACAGAGACTCACGAAGGAATGTAGTGCACAGATTGTAACGTAGAAGGGCACACAAAGGATAATGGTGGGATATGTACTCGGAAGGCGGTGTGCGTCGTAGCGGTAAATTGTGAAATATGTCACGAGGACCATGATGTAAGTAGGTGCCCCTTGCTGCAGCGCGCGATCCACAAAAATGTATCTTGTTATTGTAAGATATGTACCTCAACCACACATGACACCAAGGATTGTAGATTGATTGACCAGATTCATGAGGCAATTGATCTTGGTGTGTGCCAAACTGGCATTGCCAGTAGTTCCAAAGGAGATGAATGTTGGTATGAAGAGCGCAGAGATGGAGATGTGCATGGAAGAGGGTTTCACAGAGGATTTCATGGTCATGGTAACCGCAGAGGAAGAAGTGAGTTCCCATGTGGGATGTGTTTTAATTGTGGGGCCACAGACCATTATAAGCATGAATGTCCAGATCTTCTACAATGCTCATGGTGTGGAAAAAAAATTAAGTACGAAGAGTTTCCAGAGTTATACGAACATATGAGTCAGCAGTACCGGAAGGATAAAGGCGCGCCATGGTGAGTATTAAGAAAGATGACATGCAATGGCTTCTATGAGTAATACATGAATCAAATCTGGAGCCTGTTATGGTAACAAAAAGGGCAGAGTCCGCACACGTAAAGGAAGCACCTAGGAAGAAACCTTTGGTTTCAAGAGAAGAAGTAGTACATGGGAAGTATCCAAACCCAGCTCCCCAGAAAGAAGTCTACCAAGAAACCATGGACGTAATTCGAGAGTTTACAAGGGGAGATTCTAATGCTTGAAAGCAGCAGACTAGAAAAGATGAGTAAAGAAGAACCGTAGAAGCGCTAAAGGATGACTGTGGATGAGGTTAAGGAGGTATGTAAACTGTTGAGGCAGGAGAATATTATTCCCCTTCTAGGAGCATGGTTGAGGGAAAAGGTACCCCACGCACCGGGGAAGAACACGAAAGGTAGATCCTACATGTAAACCTCCCACCCCACATCCCTTGATTATGACAAAGAGATCACCTTGAACGCAGTAGTGGATGGATGGTTACTTAGCAACATCCTCATTGACACGGGCGTGGAGGTTAATGTTCTCACTCTGGATGCCTGGCATCAAATGGGAAGACCTACATTATAGCCCTCTTTGAATGTGTTGTATATGGAAAATAAGACAAAGGCAATGCCCATAGGTGTATTGAAGAATGCAACCATTACCAATCAGGGGACTAAGTTCACTGGGGATTTTGAAGTCCTGGCACTTACTGAGGCAGATAATTTCCCAGCATTACTTGGGCACCCATGGTGCTATAAGAATAATGCAAATCTCCAATTTAACAAGGGATACATAAGCTTTGAAAAAAAGGAAGAGAGGGTGATTATACCACTTACTGATGGAAAGTCCACCCCCTATACTAAACCCCTTGGAGAGGAAGTCCTGGATAGAATATATGTGTGCTCCATAAGAGATCCAGAGACTGTCCACCCTACAAAAGGAGTCATCCAGTTTGATGATGCTCAATCTATCAGTGATACTACTAGTATAGCATGCAATAATTAGGTGCATGGGACTTATGAATTGATTAGGCCGACATCTAAAAGGATTGGTGACCAAGGTAACCATGGTGCGTACAGTTCAATGGTGCCTAGGAGGAAAGGTAATAACCAAGTATTCTGGGAATGCCTACCCTGAGGTATTTTTAAGAGAAATGGAAGCTCAATGGAGGAAGGATGAGTGACGAGGTATGCTAGGTTATGTTTTGATAGGCACAACAGTGAGGTGGTGGGCCACGCATAGTGAAAAATTATTGGAATGGCGTGAAGTTAGAATTGTGCTCACTGTCTAATTCTCAAAGAGCAACATACCCATCACTATCAAGGATTACAGTGGCAATAGACCCACCTATTCCCACATCCAAGCATGTGAGAGGGTCTGAGGAGAAGGTATAGAAGCTTTACCACCCTCCCTTTGGGTGCACAAGTTGTATTCGACACTACAAGGTGTGCGCATGTGCTTGGTACATCCATTCTGAAACACGCCACCAAATAGAAAATTGGAAAGAATTAGCAGATGACTTGGTTCACACATTCGAGTACCAAAGTACCATGCAACCAGTTGATGAGGTATTGCAGACTATCAAACACCTCACTCTAGGGGATTGTGCCATGGCGGAAGATAGATTAGTGAACTTACTTGGTGGATCTATCTTGGAAGTGCAGTTTGAAGAGGAGGAAACTAGAAGACATACGATTCAAGAGCATTCGTGTGCCAAAAAGGAGAAAGGAAAGATGATATACATTGTTGATGGAGAGGAGATGGAAAACTTGAATGTAGACCATTCGGTTGGGATGCGCAAAGTGGTTGACAGTGCAGATGCATGTGCACACGTGCATATCATGAACCTCTCAAAACCAAGAAAGTTAACATTGGCTCAGAGAAGGAGCCCAAGGAAGCTATCATTGGGGACTACTGGTTAGATAAAGAAGTATCAAAGATCATTGATCTCTTGTATGAAATTTGAGGATTTTTTCCTACACGGATACCATGAGTTGAAAGGCATCCACCATTCATTGGGGGAAATAAGGATAAAATTGAAATATGGTGTGCATGCCCGGTTAGGAAGAGGCCTTACAATATGAATCCCAATATGCGCATAAGGGTTAAAGAAGAACTAGAAAAAATGATAGCATATGGTATCATTGAGGCTGTGGAGGAATCAGAATGGATAAGTTCCAATTGGTGATTAGCATAAGGAAGGATGGGATGATTAGGATATGTGTGGATTATAGGGATTTGAACGTTTTTTGTATCATAGATCCTTTTCCCACCCCCTTTACTGAAGAAATTTTGGAAGGAGTTGCTGGGTGTGAGGTCTATTCCTTTACGGATGGATTCTCAAGATATCACCAAGTAAGGATTGCTAAGGAATACCAAGAAAAGACAACTTTCACCACCGAGTGGGGAAGCTTTGCATACACGGTCATGCCCTTTGGGTTGAAGAATGCGCCCATTGTATTTTTTGCACATAGTGGTACAAGCATTTAAGGACTTCATCCACAAGTTCCTTTAAGTATATTTGGATGATTGGACAGTGTATGGATTGGTAAGGGACCATTGTGATAACTTAAGGTTGATGTTTGAAAGATGTTGGCAGTTGAGGATCTCCCTCAACATCAAGAAATGTATCTTTGCAACTCCTTTTGGAACGTTGTTGGGGCATATCATATGCAAAGAAGGCTTACTAGTGGATCCCGCGAAATTTACAGTTATTGTGGGGTTAGGGGAGCCTACTAGCCAAAGTGCCATGCGTGGATTTCTTGGACACACTGGGTACTACAGAAAGCTCATTAAGGGATACGCCAAGAATCACCACGCCTTTGGAAATATTTCTCAGACATAAGAGTGCGTTTCGGTGGGGAGAGGCGCAGCAGAGGGAATTTGACACTCTAAAAGAAAGGCTTATCACCGCACCTATTTTATGATTCCCATCATGGGATAAACCTTTCCATGTCCATGTGGATGCCTCTGGTATAGAAAATGGGAGCCATCCTTTCTCAACCAAGAGAGGGGATTGTTGACCATCCCTTATGTTTTGCAAGTAGAAAGTTGACACCAGTAGAACAGAATTATACAACGACCGAGTGTGAGGCATTGTCAATGATCTACGCACTCCACAAATTTAGACAATATCTTCTAGCAACTCCGTTCATATTCTACACTGACCATATGGCCTTGAAGTATCTAGTAAACAAAGTAGTGTTACAAGGGTGCATATGCCATTGGATACTTTTATTTCAGGAATTTGAATTCAAAGTGGTGGTAAAACTAGGAAAGAATAATTTGGACCGGATCATCTATCTCAGGATTGATTCGGGAGAGGAAGCATAAAGTATTGAGGAAACCATGTCGGACGTGCAACTATTCCGGTTGCGGCATGCGCCCTTAGATTTATAGGACATTGTTGTTTTTCTCAAGGAAGGTGTGGCGCCCGAAGGGATGAATGCACTAGAAAAGAAAAATTTAGACATATGCGTCGCGCCTTTCATGTTGATCAATGGGGATTTGTATAAAATGGGGCTACGATGAGGTTTTGCGCCATTTTGTATTAGAACATGAATGCAAAGCTATAATAGAAGAAGCCCATGGTGGGATTGCTGGAGGACACTATGTGGGGAATGCAACCATGCGCAAGATCCTAATCACCAGACTCTGGTGGGAAACAATTCACATGGATTGCATTGAGTTTTACAAGGCCTGTGACCACTACCAGTGCCTTGGCAAACCTGGAAGAAGGGATGAGATGCCCTTATGCCCCATTGCTAGCGCAGAACCTTTTGAGAAATGGGCAATTGATTTTGTTGGACCAATCTCACCAGCTACGTGAAGGACTAACTCATGGTATATTATCACCTATATTGATTATCTGACAAGGTGGGTAGAGGCCATGCCTACTAAGGATTACACCATAGCCATGGCTGCTAGATTTTTGTGGGAGAACATATCAGCAAGTATGGGTGCTCTTTAAGTTCAACAAGTGATAGGGGCACTCACTTCTTAAATGAAACCGTCAGGATTCTATTTGTAGAATTCATAGTAGCCCATCACAAGACTACCCCTTACCACCCTCGGGAAAATGGGACTGCAGAATCATTCAAAAAAATCCTTAGTCACACATTGACTAAGATATGTGACATGTGGGTAGGTAGGATTGGGATGACAAGGTATTAGCAGTTCTTTGGGCATACAAAACAACGTATAAAAGGTTGAACAAGGCCACACCATTTCAACTGGTGTTCAGTGTGGAGGCTATTTTTCCGGTTGAATTTATGCTACCATCACTATGTATAGTGCACGCAGGAGAATTGGATGAAGAACAAGCACTGGAAGAAAGAAGAGATGAATTGATGAATTTGGATGAAAGGCACTCGCTAGCAAGATGGAGCCAAACAACTGAAAAAACTAAGAAAAAGACATGGCATGACCACCACATTAAGAACAAATAGTTTAAGGTTGGCCAGATGGTATTTCTATATGATTCAAAATTTCTACGCCATCCTGGGAAGTTGAAGGTGCATTGGTTGGGTCCTTATGTAATTTTATACATCCTTGATTCAGACGCGTGCCGGTTACAAGTGCTGGATGGAACAAAATTACCTGGACACTTCAATGGGAGTAGGCTGAAGCCTTACTATAACTAATGCTTCTTGGTGTTTGTAAATAAGGCAGTTCTGTCAGTTAGTTTAGAATTTCCTTTTATAATTTTCCTTTATTGTTTTTCCCTTTCACGTTGTTGTCTTGTTTTGTTCCTTAGGTGTCGGTAACCTTATTACTTTTAACTATTGAATGTGCAGAGGAAAACGCATTGATTTAGTGTGGGTTGAGGTGATAAAGAGAAGCATGAAGTTATTTTGCAGGACGATTGGGTTGGTAGACCATTGGAATTGGCCCTGTTGAAAAGGTGCATTAAGAGAAAAGAAGGCAGATGGGTGGCAAAATAAGGTTACATTGGAAATCCACGTATAAGGAGAAAAAGTGAAAAAACATGAGGTAGGAAAAAGAAAGAATCATGAGGATGGAAGAGGTGACTTTAACGTTGGTAACATGCGTGCAAGATTCTTCTGTCAAGATGGATTGTTTGCGAGCCAGAAGGTTGGAAAAAATTTCGCACAAGGATTAGGCACAGGTGAAAACATTTCACGCAAGGATTGGGCGTGTAAGGAAAAGCACTAAAGTTGGGTTGTTTGAAAATGCCGCATTAAATATTGTCATACGGTGGTAGGTAGCCTAGCCTTTAATTAGTAAAAGTAGGAAAAGCTATAAATACAAGGATGGGCAGTTCATTATTTCACTTTGTGAAAACAAGGAGAACGATTTTCTTTCAAGAGCTAGGGTTTCGAGAGTTGACTCATGTGAAGGAAAATCTCAAAAACTTATGCGCAATCGGTCCATTAGATCTACAAACTAGAGCAGAAGTGATTCACGGGTGTGAGGAACATTGTGAAAAAGTGTCGTGATCGAAGGAGGAAAATCAGATATTAGGGTTTGTGCTCTAGGGCACGGGGCGCGTGAAGAAAACTCTCGGACAACTTGAAAGTAACCAGGGAATGAAAGCAAAGGGTAAAATGACGGCCACAAAACCAGTTGATAAACCTGCAGTACAATCCAAGAAGGGAAAGGGTAAGGGAAAAGGAAAGAAGAAAGAAGAAGAAATCCCCTTGGATACCAATGAGGAATGGTACTCAGAGATGCGATACCTAGATGGGGTTTTGCTAGGGGAAGAGTGGGAGTCCCACGTAAGACAAATGATCGTGATCAACTACAATCACCGATCAAGTATGATCGAGAAGGAATTGGCGCTAGAGCTGGAGTGCCCCACAAAAAAATGAACATCTGAAGGGATGTCAATCTACAACAACATAGTTAAGGTGAAAATGGAGAAGGTAGGGCTTCTCTAGATTTATGAGTTACCAAAATTTGGGAAGCCTGAGTGCTTGTACCAATGGTTAATGGCGTGCGTACATGAATATTTCTTCTACTTCGCAGGGTGCAAAATGTGCATAACCCCCCAGTTAATTTCACACTTTACATGCCTAAGCTGTAAAAGGGATACACTCCTAGATGACCTCCAGGATGAGGAGGAAATTAAAGAAACCATTGCATCCTAGGATTATAAGAAGGGATCAAGATACTACGGCGTCTCGGATATCAGCGATCCGGTGATGAAGATGGCCACGCACCTTTTCTCCAAGCTGAATGGACAAGAGAGGTGGACCCATGTGAGCAAGCCTTGGTTGAATGTCTACAGGAAGGTCACGGAGAGCACCGTATACATCTCCCAGTATATAGTAGACAAAATCATAAGCAGCGCAGAGAATGGAGGAAAGATCTTGTTTGGAAACATTCTATTAACAATTGTGTTCTCAGAAATTGGGGGTGCCAGATGCATCTGATAAATTTTTATGGGAGTACCCCACCGAAGATCCCTCACCCGCGGACAAATTCCAGAAATACACATGTGAGTCAATGACAGGGGTGCACAAGGTGCATTTAGACAAATGGGACACGCGCCTTAGGAATGTATTTAGGGCTGAATGGTGGATTCTTAAGCAACTCCCTGTGGTGACTGAAGGAGAAGCAAAGTTCATGGTATACCAGCACTTCTGCATTGGTAGATTCATCTTGGTGGATGGTAGTTAGAGTCCCTGGTGCAAACTCCCCTTCTAGTTTACTGCCCAATTTCTCTAAGCAGGGGTAAACAGATACAATGAATCAAAGAAATTAAAATCTGGAGTTGTCCACCCTTGATAGAGAGCACATGGATAGATGAGAAAGAAGTTGTTCTACCCAGGGAAGTGTGCATATGTTGAAAGGTACGTGTCTCAGGACGTACACATCATAAGGTCGTTGACCTTACCAATTGCTGAAAGCGCTGCTGCTAGGATCTACCTGCACATAAGGCCAAAGTTTGAAAAGGGCGCGTACGTGGAGAATGAGATATCCATCCTAGATGATCCCATGGGAAGAAAGAAGCACGCGCCAAAGCGCAAGGAGAGGGAAGAAGAAGAACAACAAAGGGCAGTGGAAAGGTAGAATATAGATACCGCAGGGGCCGAGGTACCTACGTCTGAAAGAAGAGGGGGAACAGTTGATCAGGGAGAAGACCCCAGAGCCTGCGCAGCCACCATCCCCTGAAGAACCTTCATATGAAGAGAAGACAGCATCCCCAACTCCAGAGTTCTTTGAAAAGGAAGAAAAGCAAGGGACAGAGGAACAAGGGTCTGTAGATACAGACGACCCGAACGCCTATATAGGTGAAAAAGGATGATGATGAGGGGGAAGAGTTGGAGGTGGATCAAGATCCGATTAAATGTCCATGATTCAGAGGGAGAGGAAGCAGAGGATACAAATGATGCTTTCATCTTCGTAAGGGGGAAGGGCGCCCAAGGGGAGGAAGGCACATAGAGTGAAGAGATGAGTGAAGGGACTAGTACCAAGGAGCTAGATATGCCCAAGCTCACTCAGGAGGAGGTGAATGAGAAAGTGACAAGGGAGGCAGAGAAGATAATCAATACCCTGGTCAAAGAGGATTTGGAGCATAGCATGGAGCTCATGCTCGGTGAATTCAAAGAAGAGCAGAGGGAGAAGAGTGTGGGTAGCACAAAAGGCCCAACTCTTTCGGTAACTATTCCCAAGGGTGTGTGCATGGGAAGTAAACGCACGGAAGGCGGAAGAACAATGATGGGCTACATTGATGACCCTAACAAAGTTTTGCGTGCATGTTTCCAAAGTAACGTGCCCACCAAAGAGCTCACCCGCCATGAAATCCTTTGACCCTGAGGGGTGGATACCCACGAACGAGGAAGATGCTATCATGGGAATTCAACTCCCACCTTGATGAGCCTGAGTTCGAGGTTAACCAAGGAGTAGTATTAGCGTTGTCCGAAGGAAAGGGGGACAACCCCATTGTAAACACGCAACAAATATCAGATGAGAAAGTGTGTAACGCACTCAACAAGGTCTCCATGGAAATCGAGGATAGGCTCTTCGGCAGGAATGATAGGGTTAAAGTCTTGTAGGACCTATTAGAGAAGAGGGAAAGAAGAAGTAGTGAAGCTAACGAAGGGACTTAAGCTTTGAGAAATTAATCAATGCTCAACTACAGAGGGAGCTTCAAGAAGAGAAGGCTAAAGTGCGTGGAGTTTCCAAGAAGGTGGAACCTCATCTGCCAAGCAATTATCATGAAGCACTTGGACCTTAGCCCTCCCACACAAAAGTATAGATCCTCCTTGGAATGCCTAGAGGACTTGACTCAAATCCTCACCATGGAAAGACAACCTTTGCCTTTGCAGTCAGCAGAGGAGGGTAGCTGCGTGCTTGGAGAATGAAGACAATTTAAAGGTCATCGCGCTCATGGATGAATACAACAAGGTGCTTACCGACGTAAGAATAGTTGCACAAACTGCGGGGGTCACCTATGACCACTGCGCAGATCAAGACAAAGTGACAAGCATGTTGCTTGCCAGTGACGAGGCCGAGCTGAAGGAATTCAGGGAAACTTATAAGGGCAATAGAGATGAGAGAGAAAGGATCATAGCCGAAGTAGAAAAGAAATCCAAAGCTATTAAGAACCGGCGAGTCTTAATCAAAACCCGGCTAAAAGAGCTCTCTACAAGATTATCACAAGAAAAATGGATGCCCTAGAAGATCACACTAAGGAACTGGAGACTGTGGTGGAAAACCATTACCTCACAAGGGGAAAGGGCTAACCTTCTACGAGGCAAGCACCATGGTCAGCAATATCTACACTAAAGAGCTGGATGAAGGGTAGCGCTTGGAGTACACTGGAGGCTGACCTACGGCAAAATTTTCCCCTTCTTCTTCTTTAGGCAATTTTCTCCTCTATTCTTCCTCTTCCACATTCTTTATTCTTTCCCTCCATTCTTTTCCAAGGCAAGGCCTTGCATTCTTTTTTGTACTGCATTCTTTGAGAAGGTTCCCAAGGGTAGAGAATAGGTGAAGTGTGGGGTAATGTTGGGCCCCTAATATAGCTTCCAAATCTTAAAGGCGTGTAAACACACGCGGGAACCAAAGAAACACAGAAGTTGAAAGGCGCGCAAGGTAGAAAGTACAATTTGGGACCTAACCATTTTCGACCTATTGAGCAGAACACATGAAGAACATGTTCCATTTGGATAAGGTTCTAGCCTGGTGACATGGTGTCCTGGAAGGAATATACTTTGCAATAGAAAGATCCAAAAAGTTAATCATGGCATAGAGAGGCATGCACTCTAGGGCGACCCACACCTTGACACTTGGGGCCAGATCTGAGGCTGCATAGAATTTTTTTAGAACTCAGATGCCTATTTATACGCATACCCTTGGCAAAGAATGGGGACAGAAGTGAGGTAGCGGAGCTCTACCAAATTACTGCAAGAGCTATGGGATGAAAATGGTGTAAATGATTCTAGTAAGGATGTAATGGGGAAATGGGGAATGCAAACTTTGTTTTGTGAGAATACATGTATGATTCCAGATATGGCGCATGACTATGGTCTGCCTCTTTGTGAAACTTTGTAGCATGACTATGAATGAATATGATAAGGTTACAACTATGTTTACATTAAGATCTCCTTTAGTATTATCTGCATGTTTTTACCCAGCTTTTGATCTTGTATGATCATGGACCTCACTTGAATGATTAAATATAATTGTGGATTTACAACTTCTTGGTTATGTTATTTCTATTGCGCGCTTTGTTTCTATTATAACTGAAGGGGTATAGAAGTCATCCTGAGATATATAGCTTCTTCATGTTTTTTAAATCACTAAGTCAGAATCATGAACTATGCCTTCCATTAGACTCACATAAAAGAGAGACTCGGCTCCCTCTCGCGTGCCTCGGGTGAGCGCCCAGTGCCCGCTGGGTGATAGGCCAACACATATTAGGTTCCCTTGTTCTTGGTGGGTGCAAAAATGACTACACTTGACAATTTTCTAGACGTATGATAAGGATGTAGACACATGACAAGGGTGAAGATGCATAGCACATAAGGTTTGCTGACGTGTAACAAGGGTGTAAATGCACAACAAGGGTATAGACATGTGACAATAGTGCAGACGTGCGATAAGGGTGTAGATTCACGAAAAGGGTACAAATGTGTGACAAAGGTGTAGACACGTGACAAAATTCTAGATGTGTGACAAATGTCCATACATCCAACTAGGGTGTATACAGGTGACCAGTTCTCAAATAAAGTACTCAATGGAAGAAGTTAGTAATCGGAAGAGATAGAAGGTAACAAAAATATCTCAAAATTCAATAGTGTTCAAGTATTTTGGAAACTTTACACTCACAAATACATCTACCACTAGCACCCATATAGCTACCACTGAAATTAATCAAATTATAGACTGTTTGGAAGGTATTATTGAAGTGGACATGGATTCAACACAATATCAACCAAATGATACCTAAACTGATAACATGTCAGAGCTTGAAGATATTCCTATTGAGATTTCATAGCTTGAATATATTCTTGTTGAGATGCAACCAAGAGAGGATCAAGGCATCTCAAATACTCAACAAAATGTAATGCCAAAATCAATTGAAAATTCTGGTTCATAAAAGAGGAAACAAGATGATCATGATATTCCTAAAAATTCCTGGTCGCAAAAGTAAAACTTTGAAAGCAAACAAGAATATGTGGACACTTGGTAGGACATATAAGTTCGAGTGGGCTAGTAAATTTTCCTTTTATCATAACTTGTAGATCCATAGCTAATTATTAAGATATCCAAACTCAAATGTACAATGTACAATATGTACTTGGAAACTGGGAAAGTAGCAAAAAATGCAATTGAAGTTAGACACAATTGAAAAACATTGTGGAAAACAATATCTGACAGTACAAGCAAGGGGATGGCCAGAAAATAAAAAACACACAATTGGAAATTTGGAAAAGAATGTATACATGTTAAATACACAAAAGAGTATGAAGCTGAGCAGAAAAGGCACTGTAAAAATCTCGTGGAAAAGGGTGGAACAATCACATAACAAATTGGTAAGGTGATTTAATGAAATTTGCATGCTAAAATCATACAGTTCTCTACCATATTCCACATTCTTAAGAAGGGAAGACCTATTTCTGATTTCATTGATTTCAAAGTTTTGTTTCAATATAATTGAATGCACAATGTTCCTCAATCTCATTGGTCAGACTAAGCAATGCATGGGAAATGGCTAAATGACTTGCAATGATTGAAAAGGAAGATATTGAACGAGTGTCAAAACATGAAAAGTTTATATCTCTATCAATTTGACATGAAGTAATAATAGTTGACAACACCTCACGGGTGTGCATCCATGTTTATACTTTTGAAATTCATATAAGGCAACTGCATCTGTTAGACTGTACAGAAAAATGGTTGAAAATTGCAATGCTGAAAACCTATATAAAATAGTTGTTTCCAATTTGAAATATATTGCTGGCATGACTGAATATGAAATTGCTACGAAGTTGGTATGTGTTAGTGTAGATGGTGCATCATTTCTGTAGGGTCATTTAACTAAGCTATGTGTTTGATTGCAAACAACACTATCCCCTTATATGCTTGCAATTAATCACATGGCTCACATAATGAATCTAGCATATAAAATAGTTAACAAATTTGAAATTTTTTAAAAGAGTAGAAGACCTTATCAGAGAACTATATTCCTATATGTCAAGCAGTCCAAAGCAATTTCTTGAGTTTCAAAAATTTGCAATTGGAATTACAAATGGTAAAAATCTTCTAAAGGATGTTGATATAAGGTGGATTTCTTTTTATGAGCCTGCATGTAGAAATTTTGAGGAGTATCCATCGTTGGCTGGTTTCATGCACAAATATCATCATGAAGTTGACAAATCTAAGGATTTGTTGTTCCGTTTAATGGATTTGGAAACATTGCTTACATTGGCTGAGATTCTACAAATGTTGAAGGATATCAATACATTAATGAAGAATGCACAAGAGAGATACATTTGTATTGTTGATTTTATACGGCTGAAAAAGTGGGTATGCCAATCTCTTGATATCTTATAATTGTCAGAACAAAGTTTTGATATGCTTGTTTTCAATAACTGGAAAGTTTTATTAGATGTGAAGAATCCCTGATAATTATTTGAGGTTTAATATCCATGATCACCTTTGTATCAATGTTAATGGGAGGGAGATACCACTACACAGTTTGAAAAAATGACAAGATATTTCAGGATCGGAAAGAGAATATGTTCACGTGACTCACGTTTTGTTTGATTCTATTACAGTTGATACACGAATAAATCGTTAAAAATTTACACAATATGAACATCCAAAATTAGAGATTGTTTCAATAAAGATAAAATTATTGAAGCTATGGGAGTGATTGAATCCAATTTTTTGGAATACTACAGGTGATCGTGTAGATTTTGTTAGTAATCTATTTCATAAATTCATGGGTACAATAATGGATCATTTCACAAAGACATCAGAGGTCGATGGTATTAAAATCAAATGTATTCTAAATATTGACTTAATAAAGTCTCAATTATCTAATTTTGCAATGAAAATGGTTAACCAATATCATTGTTTAAATGAACCTCAAGAGAATGGTGCAATTACAAGGCTTTGGTGAAAAATATACCAAAGTAGTGTGTTACAGGAAGACATCAGTGAATATTTTCAATTATATGAGTTATGCCAAAAAAATATTTTGGGATATGTGGAGGATGAAAGGGTTTTCAGTGCTTTATCTTTTGTAAAATCAAAAATATGAAATAGGTTGGATAAAAATATAGAAAGCTTTATGAGGTTGTATGTTTTAAGCTACTCCCTGGACACGTTTCCTTTTGACAGAGCAATTGCACATTGGAATTACCTTGATGAAATAAGAGGTGTTAATAATACAAGTGTAAATACAAATGTTCTTATTGATGAGACTATATTTTGTGTGTCCTCTAATTTTGTAGATGCAAATATCAACTATGAGGAAGCTATTGAAAATGGATTGTTTCAGCTCTAGTCATCATTTCAAATGTTACAAGTATTACCTTACATTTATTGTTTGTTGCCTGACACTTTAAATTTTGTTATGTATTCAATTTCATAATAATAGATTCAAATAAAATTGTTTATAATAATCTTGTTTTATTTACTTTAGTATTTTCAAAGTGCTTTGATGTAGTTTTTGAGACATGCATTTTTGGAACATTATTTTTCAAATATCATAATTAGACATAAGATTATAATAAATAAAGTGTAATGAATCAAACATAGTTTGAGTTATCCATCTTACATATTTTGCATTGAGGTGTTAATAATACAACTGCAAATACAAATGTTCCCAATCATGAGACTGGATTTGGTGTGTCCTCTAACTCTGCAGATGCAAATATCAACTATGATGAGTCTATTGAAAATGGATTTTTTCAGCTCTAGTTATCATTTAAAATGTTACAGGTATCAACTCACATTTATTCAAATACAATTATTTATAATAATCATGTTTTATTTAATTGGTCTTTTGGTATTTTTAAACTAATTTGATGTTGTGTTTGTGACATGCATTTTTGGAACACTATTTTCCAAGGCCTTTAGATCTTCATTTTCTGTTATTGCTTTAATTGATCTACTACAGTCACCATCGACTGGGCACTGCAGTCTTGGGTCATCGTCGACCTACATAGGTGTGATTTAATTTTCTTAGATCATATCTACATTTTACTTTATCTTCATTTCATTTCAATTTTTGTCTTATCTCAAATCTTCATACATCCAATCTATTAATATTTTATCTTATATTTATTGAAAACGTGGGTTGAAATCCATATTAGGAAGCTCTCATTTCTCAAGACTGACATTGTCAAGAAACCCACTCATCTATCTACTAATATATTTTTGTGATGAGTTCTCTTTATTTGCATGTCATCTAGCTTGTTGCGAAGAAGAATCTCTCATTGTGCACCTGTATACATCACCATCCCATCTAGAGTTACCTTAAACCCTCTCATACTTGGATTTGCTTGTTCTCTTGTTGTGATTTCACTAATCTCAAATAGGTAGCATATTTTGTGATCCATCTTACATATTTTTCATTTTACATACTTAAACAATTTTAGGGTATTTTACGATCCATATTACATATTTTCTTGTTCTATTGTTGTGATCCATCTTACATATTTTTTATTTTACATACTTAAACACAGTTTAGGGTATCCATCTTACATAATTTGCATTATAAATAATTATACTTTCAACATTAAAGCAAATACGTTCCATACATATTTTGATATCATTACAATTCACAATCTATCATTTCTATATATAACAAAATATAAATTACAAATTACAAGATAATACATGTAAAAAAATGATATTCCATGAAAACCATTACAACATGCAAGCATGTCTTATTGAAAAACTATCTGAAATTATTATAGAAAATAGAAGTAGATAGTGACAATATTCTTTAATTTAAAAAAAAATCAACTTTCAAGTTTCAAACTTCAACATTTTTTAAGTTTAAAGTTTTGTAAACATCTTTCAACAAATACAATTACACTTGTAGTATATGCTCAAACAGCTTTCCCACTCCCAGTTTCCTTTTTTGTTTCTTTTGTGACTTTTGTTTCACTTTTCCTAATCTCTACTTTATTCCCTAATTTGAGAATTCCATAATTTACAAGATCCTTCACAGTAATATTTAAGTTCTTAACAATTGATTCATCTTCCTTTGAATAATCTCTAGGGGATAATAATGAAGGATCTACAATTGCCTTTGTCTTGAAAAAAATATCCACATCCATGTCATTCTCTTTGATAATCCACTTCAAAGTATTGTTTTGTTTTCTTAAGTTGCATTGCCACGAATAAACTTTTTTGAGTTGTTTCCAAGTGAACTTGGAGCACCTTTTCTTTACTTTTTAAATTTTCATATTTTAACTACAACAAAAAAAATGAGCTCAATTAAAACATATTATTAAAAATTGAAAGTAATAAAAAATATGATTTGAAATTGAATGTTGTAGCTTGTAATTCATAATACTTACAAGATATTTATCTCTTTCAGCATTGGAAATTTCCACCAGATCTTTATCCTTTGACCATTTTTTGTACTATGCCTAGGATTCAGCATGAATATTCTCCAATCGATTCAAACTTTTATCTAAAAAAATTTTTGATAACTATTATTATATGTTACAATATCGCCTTATGCTTAGTTCAGTAAGATATCTATCCTAGCTGGATGATTTTGAACTGCAGCATATAAATTATACCTTTGTCTATGATTATCAAAACAATTATTTATCTCCTTAATTGACACTTTAGCCCTTAGCTCCCACTATTTTAGCTAACTTAAACTAGGCATAGTAATTTAGTGGTCATTGGCTTCACAGTCATTAGCAATCAAGTTATCCAAAGAAAAACTAGTCATCTCGTCATTATCTAAAGAGGATAGAGGGGATGGGGGTTAAGGATTTAGGTATTTGTGTTGCCTCTTTTTTCTGTTGTGTGCTTTGATCCTATTTATGTGTTAAAATAAATTTAAATATTAAAACTCGAAGCGATTTAAAAATTTAAAATTGACAAGAAATTGATATGTATCAATGTTAAAATAAATACATCGAAATGGAAACATACATGCATTCCCTAAATCATATCATATGTATCAAATAAACTTGTTGGGTCATTGTTATCAATGCCCAAGTAATCTTCATCCAAATTGATTTGATTTAAAACTACTTTTCCCATTATAGAGGGCATGCCACCGAAAGAGAGATCAAGAAATTTGGAAGCAATGTTTAATGTCCTCTTGGGGGCCAAAAGTGGCATGCATTTACCAGTGGTCTTTCTTCCTCTTGTTGGAGATTTGAGTTGGAATGGTGGTAATGGTGAAGGATGTGGCATCATTTGAATATATGGTGATGAACCGGAACGCACTGTCAAGAATAAAATCATTACTAACTTATATAAAAATTGTTTAAAATTACAAAAAAAACAAAAATTGTATACCTTGCTAAAATGGAACCTACAGCAGCCGCGTCTAAATTTGAAATGATTGTGTGGATGATTAGAGTGGTGGCGCAGGAGGTTGCACTTGCAGTGATTAAATAAATGCATCTGACTGAACTGATTGAGTGGGTGATGATTGTAGTGGTAAATGTGGAGGTTAGTCCAAAGTCCCTGCAAAATGGTAAATCATATAATGTAAAAAAAAAATAATGAATGTTAGGGGTATTATGTCTTAGTCCTTTTACTAATTGAAACACTTGAGGTCGAGGTGATGAGTGAGTATCCATGTCAGAATGTGAATATATTGACGCCTCTACATGTTGTTGACCTATTCCTCTTGATGTTGCTTTTTTCCGTGGAATGGTGTCCAAAAACTTTTACTGCATAAGGTAAAGCAGCCAACAGAAGTGAATAATCTTACTAACATCTAAATCTCATTTGTAACAGAAGTGAAGAATCTTACTAACATCAAAATATAATTTATTAACCTATTTTTCTTCAATTGACTTGGACAATTTCTTCATCCAATCATTTATGCAAGTAGGAGTGGGTTCCCCTTGTAAATTATGATATGTCTCAAAATAAAGAGAAAGGATATATTTTTTGGAACAAATAGTTGGTTTTTCAACAAATCAAATATTGGAAATATTATCTTTTATTGTATTTGATAAGTGTGTGCACCAATCAAATTTTAACTTTCAGATTGTTGCAAGAATGTAGGCAATAGTCGAATGGGGAATATCCGTCTCCCTACCCTAAAAACAATTATCACTTGAAAAATAAATATCATGGCTTGAAGAAAACTATGTGAAACTCCTTGCATAGCATCTCCTCATCTTGATTTGTTGATATTTGCTGTAAAAAGTCATTAAATAAGAATTAAGCACAATTTATATCAAAATTAAAATGTTAAATAAAATTGAAATTCAGCACAATTAAAACATGTACCATCAACATGAAAATTGTAATAGGATTCGATGAAAATCTTATCATATTTTGTCAAAGTGGATTTAGTTGTAATAAGGCTAAAATATTTGAAAGGAAGGCTTGTCAATCAATAAATATCTGCATGATCAACACTAAATCTGAATGGGCGTCCATCTGACAAAATCATGGTGAATTGTCCATCTACTAGATTGAATGTCGAAAGGAGGTAGTTTAGAACAGAGACATCTGTCTCAAAATGTGGCATGTTAACTAGTCCTTTGAACCCACAAGCTTGTACCCATTCCTTGTATGTTTCATTCAATATTAAGATTACATTCATTTGTGGACACATTAAGTTCATGTATTGTATCTTGGGTAGGGAAGTGGTCTTGATAGTTTGTCATGACATAGTTATGAAGAATGCACATGAGAATCGAGACCTGAAATAGTTGGATCAAGACCTAGATTTTAGAAATGTTTAGGTTTAGGATTGAGCACTGATAGCTAAATAGAAAAAACAAGTTAAACAAGAAACATGTGAGCCTTGAGTTGAAAATGTAACCTATGAGCACTGAATTGACTATTGAATATGAGTTGAAAAGCAATGTGAGCATTGAGTTTCTTGTTAAATATGAGACCTGTGAGCACTGAGAAAAGAGTAAGGAGATTTTAGAAGTGTGAGAAATGAGGGCTGGAGGGGGTATTTATAGGGTAAGATTAGGGTTTTAGTATTAGGACGTGTGACTAGGAAAATGTTAAGACGTGTGATAGGAAAAATCCAAAGATACACAACAGTAAATTCAATTTCGTTCAACATAAAAATTTAATGTCATGTGATAACAAAAGTTAATGTCACATGATAGCACATCTAGTTTTCATGCGACAGAAACTTTTTTTGTCGTGCGAGAGCAACGTTTGGTGTCATACATCAACAACTTTTGTTTTCACGTGACAACAAAATTTACTATTGAGTGACAATAAACTTTGTTGTTGTGCATCAACAACTTTTTCTATCACGTGATAGTAAATAAAAATTTCGTGAGATAGCCACATGAACTTAGTTTTCGTACAATGCCTTAGATTCTTCTAGGTGAAAATTTTACTCAAAAACCCCAGAAAATTTTCTTGTGTCGCAAAATTGGTTCTAGGTATATTCACCAAGGACATTTCACCTCAAATTTCCTATAGGCCTCTTAAAATGAACCTTGATTTTACTTTGGTGTTTTATATTCAAATTTTAGTTCTTTTCAAGTTTTTCAGGTCTAGGAAAACGAAGAGTCACGTAAGAAGATCTAAATATTATTGAAGTTGAAACTACAAAAGAACAAGGAAGCGATACATATAAAAATGAAGAAATATTTTTTCACATGGTATACATTAAAAAATAAGGATGGTGTTTATGTAGAGAGAGTGATGTTGTAGAAAAAGAAATAAGAAAATATTTTTTGGAATAAATAGCTAAAAATATACAGTAGAGAAGAGAAGGGAAAATGATTTGTTGAAAAATATGTATAGCAGACTTCTATAATAGCAACAAAAAAGAATCAGAATTTCCTTCATCTGGTTCAAGAAGCAACTACAAAAGGTGTAATATCATATTGTTGAGGTTGGTACCTCATAAAATTTGGGGATTGGTGTCTCTAGTGAATTAGAGCTCACAAAAATTTGGTTAAGTTGGTGCTCGACTTTGGGGATTGTTGTCTCTAGCAGGTTGGTGCCTACAAACAATTATAAAGCATTTAATTTAGGTTGGATTTAGACGATGGATCCAAGCAATATTATTTTGAAGTTTTTTTAGAGAGAGGGTTTTCCACGTAAATTTTTTGTTTCTTTGTGTTATGTTATTTTGAATGGTTTTGCATATTTTAATTATGGATATAAGTTTTAATAACTAAAATTTTATCTTATATCGATTCACCCTCCCTTCTCAGTATAAGCATGTGTTTAAAAATTGGTATCAGAGTAGGTTCCTTCAAAACAGTCTAACTGATGGAAGTTGTTCTAAAACACACACATGGTTAGTCATCAAGTTCAAGAAGGTTTCTCCACAAATAAGGCTCCATTGTTTGATGGAACAAACTATGCATTCTGGAGCATAAGGATGTGAACACATCTAATGTCTCCTGGTTTTTATATCTAGAAAGTAGTAATAACTAGATATGTAATGCCACAAACTCCACCAACAGATACAGTTGGAAAGAAGGCTAGTGAGAATAATGCAAAATCCATGAATGTAATTTTTTTTGGCTTATCAAAAGTAGAATTTTTCAAGGTAACGCATTACACTTTAGCAAAGGAAATTTGAGATAAAATTCAGGCCATCTATGAGGGTGACATCAAAGTTAAAAAGGAAAATCTTCAAACCCATAGAAGACAATTCAAAAGCTTAAAAATGAAAAATGAAGAAAATGATGCACCATATTTTCTGTGTGTGGATGATATTTTAAATATCATCAAAGAGCTTGGTAAAAAATAGAAGAACCCACAATAGTTCAAAAGGTACTAAGATATTTACCTTTAAGATTTGATGTAAAAGTTTTTGTTGTTGAAGAAATGAAATACCTAGACCGGTTGAAGATGGATGAGTTACAAGGAATTCTCACAGCCTATGAGATGAGGACAAAATCAGATAAGTCACCAAAAAGGGAAGTAACTTTCAAATCTTTAAATAAATTGAAAAGTAAAGAGTCTGAATCAAGTAATGAACAAGATGAGGAAGAGGTCATGTTTATTAGAAAGCTTAAAAAGGGATCTGGAAAATATAATGGTAGGATACCTTTAAAGTGTTTAAATTATGGTAAAATATGACATTTTTCCACCTAATTCCCACATAAGGATGATAGTGATGATGAGGAAAATCATGATGGGAATAAGAAGGAAATAAAACATCAAAATAAGAGGATCTTCAAACAAAATGAATGTAAGAAAAGGTTTGGAAAGAAAAATAAAATCATCTACTCTAAAATGGATAGTAGTTTAGTTGAGGAAAGAGATGAAGGTATATCAGATAATGAAAAACAATAACTTTTGTTTGTGGCTATATAAATTAAAAATGATTCCTCTACAAGTAAAGACACTTTGGAAGAAGAATACGTCGAAGATGGAGAGGTAGATCTTGAAGAAGAACTCATATATGCTTTGGGTGAGTTAGAAGTGCTCGATAAAAATAATCTAAAACTCAGATTATAAATTTAGAAAACAAGAAGAAAAGTGTGCTTTGGAAACACAAATATTACAAAATCTAGAAGAATCAGAAAGAATGGTTATCAACCTAAAAATTTAGATTGAAAAAGAAAATAAAGCAAAGAAAATAAAATAAGAAAATAGTGAAATACTATAATATAAAATTATCTCCCTAAGGGAGGAACTTTAGAAAATAACTACTAAATTGAATAGATACCTCAAGTTTGAGAAGATCTCTGACGTATTAGATGATATTATCAATAGCCAGAGATCACCATTTATCAAAACTAGTCTTGGATATGTAGAAAACCATAAGACTACAAAAGAAGATCTCAAAGAGCCACCAAAGAAGAAAAATGCAGACAATCCAAAGAGCTAAGCAGATGCTCTAAAAGGTCCTAACAAAGCTAAAATCATTCAAAAGAATTAAAATCATGCTTCTAAGAATATTAGTACTTTTCCAAAAAATGATTCAGATAAACGTAGAAGCTCATTTCCTCTGAGATGACATTACAAGACCAGGTTTAAGAACTAATTCTTTGGTTATTGATTTGCATGTAATCATTTTGGTCATAAAGTAGTAGATTGTAGAACTTGTACAAGGAATTTCACTTGGAACAAGAATGAAAGTTCTTATGGGTCTTCAAATATAAATTACAATTCATTTTCTCCTCTATTAGATTACAATGAGAATGATATGGTATGTCACAAATGTAATAAATATGGCCATATAGCATGATTTTGTCAAAATGGTTTTATAAAATCTCCCAAGCATAATCAAAAGATGAACACCCTTGCTAAACAAAAGGAAAAATCTACAAAATTTTGGAAAAAAGAAGAAAGAGAAAATTAATCATAAGAAAGGAAAATATATGCTTGTGAAAACTATGTTTCATGCACAAGATGAAGGACAACAATGGTTATTTATAGTGGATGCTCAAGGCACATGAATGGGGACAAGAAAAAATTTCTCACCTTAAAGGAAATAAGTACAGGCACGGTAAAATTTGGAGATAACACCACAACTCAAATAGATGGAAAAGGAACCCTTAGCCTTGATAATGGAAAAACAAAAACAGAAGATGTATTATATGTTGAATATCTAAAGCATAATCTTCTCAGTGTTAGTCATATGTGTGATCAAGGACACACTATCACTTTTTATGTGGAGGGTTGTGAGATTAGGAAGGCATATTCAAGAAAACTAAATGTAAATACACATAGAACATCTAATAATATTTATGTGCTCAGTAAGTGTAGCCTAGATTTTACCACCAACAGCCCAAGGCACGTTGCCACTTCACTCATCTTGAACTGAGCACTCACCCAAAGCACGCAAGGGTACTAGGTCCCTATTTAGTGAAGCTTGTTCAAGATGTTAGCATTATTGAATGTATATTTCAAATCCATACTAGATAAACAAGTTTTTCATAGTGCATAAACCAAATCTATATCTTAACCATATGAAGGAATAATTAAACAAGTACTAGAATCAGATTTACCATACAAGATCCATTCTCAGTTACATCCAACACCAATATCCAGCCAATAAGATCCATTAGATTAAATACTGCAAAACATATAATCTTCATACAACATACAGTCTCCATGGTCATGCACGCTCAGAAATTTTCAGCATAACACTTCAATAATATTATATCTATCTAAATCGTGTAAATCAATACATATTTATATGGGTGGGGAATTTCCCTTCACCGCCCATGCACCTATCAAAAGTAGGCTACATGATAATAATACCCATGTTCACTTACATGAGAATACAAAACATGCAAGCTCACTAATAATATATTATCTACTAGAATAATTGTTATTTAATCCTATTAATAGCCTCAAAGATATGCATGGCGCTTGTTCTTATGCTTATCCAAAATAGCATTTGTGTGGTATTCAAGTCTCCAAGAAGACGTGCTCTTCACTCCATGTCCAAAATTATCCCCAATCTATAAAATGGTTTAGTCTTGATTTCAAATTGTTTTGGGTGGGCCCTATTTTTCTATACTTTCACGTGCTCCTGCGCGCACTATGTCCACGCACCCATTCCTTCTGTGATTTCTTAATTAATTTATATTTCATCAGCTCAACATTACCCCACACTAATTTCATTTATGTCCTAGGAAATGGGTAATCAAAACTTATCTCTCCAATAATAATGAATAAAGAATGAAAGAATAAATAAATTTCTTGCTCAAAAACAATATAGAGGCTACTTGGTGCCTTCCTCTTCTACAGGCAAGATTAACTCTAGATATTGATTCTTGATCTCTGCCTCTAAATCATTCCAATAGCTCAGCGCTTTATTTTTTTATCTAGAATGTCTACAACTATGGCTTCCAACTCATCAAGAGTTATTTTTTCTCCTTCATTCTACATGACCTTGAGAATATTAGCCATACTTGGGACCATTCCCTACATTATATCCATCCTCCCTACAATGAGCTTCCAAATTTATTTTATTATCTCCTTATGTGGGACTCGGGAAGCTTCAAACGCATCACACTTTGCTTCTACCAGTGTAATTCTCTCTACGTGCTTGAGTGTTTATTTCATTATTTCCTGAAGGACTTCATCCTCTTCTGCCATAGTCTTTGTCTTTATTATCACATCTGGTGCCATACACATATTCAATGCCAAGTCTACTTTCTTAATCTCATCCTTCAAAAAATTTAAAATGGACTCATAACCTGTATTTTTCCTTGCAATTGTGGCCTTCACCCTTGCTGCCTTAACTACAGCATCCTTAGGTATGGGAATACAAACGGGCCCTTCTTTCATTACCATACGAACAAGAATGCACACATAATGCATCACATATGGGAATTTTTGGAGCAAGTCCTTCTCAAAATGCGTCCTTTTTTCCAAAATTTCATTGGCAACCTCCTCTGACATACTTTGTAATGCCTCATCCTTGGCTTCAGCTTGCAGCTTCTCGGTTGTTAAGCACTTAATCATTGTCTCTTTGTCATTTTTATCTTCAAGTAGTGCTTTGATAGTTGTCACTTTCTCAATATTTATATGTGTAACCTTAGTAGATATCTTTGTTAAGGCATTGCTTACCTGTTCATCAAAAATGACAGGGGGATTGACATTCACATGCCTGGAATGGGGTGATTTCTTCATTCTGTGTGAAACATGATATTCCTCACACAGGTCAAAAACAAGCTCATCCATATGAGTCTACATAATCCAAGATAGTTTCTTGTGTGTGCATGTGTTCACCATGTCTACATCCATGAGTTTCCATCCATATAAGTCCTTAGGTTCCAAACTACTTTGGAAGCACGTGCATATGATTTTACTTGTGTCATCCACATAGCCAACTACAGGAGTCTCATAATCTTCTTCATTCATTTCCTTCCCTGATCGTCTCCCTTTTGCAATCCGGGCACCTATATCCAATACGAGGTCCTCACCTGATTTTGTAGTATGGGGCGCTCCTAATGGCTCACCCTTATCTTCACCTATCTCCAAGCCATCTTTCCCATTATATATGTTTTTCCCCTTTAGTTCCTCTTCATCTCCTCTTCATATTTTTACATCTCCGCTTATTGAGGCTCTTCAGTATCCTCAGTCATAACTAGAGTGTTGGACGCGATGCATTCATATTTTTCCTCCTCTTCCTCCTTGTCACCACTCCAAGTTCTCCGTTTGGTGCCATTTCCACTATAAAGGTGTGTCCTTTCAAGTAATTCGATCTCTAAAACTCAACGGTGCATGCCCTATCTCAAATCTGAACCCTAACTATCAATGTTCTTCCATTCACACCTTTTTTTTTCTCAAACACTTCTCCAAATGGAGCGGCAATCACCCTGGTGCGTAAATCTAAAAAAATCAACTGGTTTGTAGCTCTCCACACTTCACAGCTCATTTACTAGCTCACTCATTAACAACTCGCTTGAATGCTCTTTTTTCGCAATGGTAAAAATGATTTCACAACACCACCTTATATAGATTTTCAAAACATTTCCACATTTATTTCTCTCTACCTACCACCGTACTCGGCATTGATTTTTCTTTCCGCCAATCTTTCGTGTTGCTTGTTTCCACTCCATAGTCATAACCTTCTGGCACACCTTCTACTTCTCATCCACATACCTCCTTTTACGTGCTTTCACAATTCAAATTACTTCACCACTATGCCTTTCAGTAAGTATTTTTCACTGCTACAACCTACCTTGTGTTACATTGTGCATCTATTTATCCATATGTGGTCTTCAATCATGAGAAATCTTTCTCTATCTGCACCTTTCCTTTGATCACTTGCATAATCTATCTTCTATGCATACCCGTCTTTAGATAATATTCAAACTTGGGCCATGAATCATGTGTATACTCAACCCCACACTAAGGGTATGCGTGGTTCTCTGTGCATGAAAACACTTAGATAGTAATCCTCTTCTGGTGGTGTGCAAGCATGCTTATTACAAAAAAATATTGAACTAAATTGACAAAGCATAGCAACAATGAAGGAAACACACATAAAGGAAAATCATTAAAGAAACCTAATCTAAGTGGAAATACTACCTTATTACAAACACCAAGAAGACTTATTTATAGTAGGGCTTCATCCTACTCCCATTGAAATAATCAGGAGATTGTGTTCCATCCAATGCTTCTAAATGGAAAGAACTTGAATCAAGTATATAAGTTATAACATACAATCCCAACCAATACACCTTAAGCTTTCCAGGTTGGTGCAAAAACTTTGAATCATACATAAGTACCATTTTCCCAACCTCAATATTTTTATCCTTAATGTATGTATCATGCCATACCTTCTTCCTAGTCTTTTCTTGCTTCTAAATCCATCATTCTATAGCACACCTTTGATCAAGCTACATCCTTTTATCAATACATTCTTCAAGTACTTTCTCATTCACTAAACCTCTTGCGCACGTAATACGTAAATAAGGTAACATGAATTCCACTGGTAGAATAGCCTCTACACCAAACACCTACTGAAAGGGTGTTACTTTATTCAACCTCTTGTAGGTTTTCCTGTATGAAAAAAGTACATTAGAGACTTTATCATCCTATTCTATCCTTCCACCATCACCAATTTTGATCAAGGTATGCCTCAATATCTTGTTTAAATCCTTAGTAGTTCCATTTTCCAGAGGATGATATGGTGTTGTTTTATAGTGTGCAACCATAAATTTGTCCAGTATTATCTTGATGGTCTCTTTAAGAAAATGAGTACCCCTATCACTTATCAAACTTAAAGGGAATTCATACTTGTTGATAATATTTTCCCACATAAACCTTGCTACATGTTGGTGAGATAATTTTTCGGGTGGGAAAACTTGTGGATTTCTTGCCAATGCTCTGGGAATCTAAGTCCTCATACTTCACCGGTGCAGTTGTCGTATATGCATGTGCAAGTAAAGGTGGATTTTCCTAGTATCCTTGTGGTCAGGAATCCAAAATGGGCACTCCACTGACGCTGTGGAAAATCTAGCAATCTCTTGCTAGGTAAGACTTTTTCTGAAGAGTGGGAAAGGGGGGTGATAAAAGAGGTAAGAGAACTAATGTTACAAGTAGAAAATTGGATTCATGCACACACTAGTTATAAATTTCATCACATGTAATAAAATTAGCAAGAAACAATAATACAAATAGCATCAAGACCAATTAGAATTTAATGAACACAAAATATCAGTAAACCCTTTAGTTAAAAAGGCTCAAAACTTCTTCTTGTATTTATGCTCAAGTAGAAATTATATGTAGTATGAGAAATGAATACATTGAGAATAGGGGGAAAGTGGCTAACTCTTTTCACTCATAAGTGAGAAAATATATATCTCACAAACTTACAAGAATACAACCAGCTAGAAAATTTTCAAAATTAGAACCCCTTGGAATGAAGAGCTCATTACAATTTATAGTGCTAAACTCGACTCCTCATCTTCCTGATGCTCTTTCGTATTCCTCATTTTGACTTTAGATTATTCATATTCCTATTCAAATATTAAGTCCCTTTTATAAAAATAAGGTGACTTAAATTTTACATCATGTCTCTAAAGTCACTTTAAGACATATCAAAAAGTGCAAACCCTCAACACAAAATTAGAACATAGAGGAGAGAGAATGTTGTGGGGGAAGAAGGAGGAGGAAAAGAAAGGATGTCACCCTTGATGAAGTCTGCAGATCCTTGTTGATTGAAAACTCAAGTGCAACGAGACTCTAAATCTTCAAACCCCTTGCACTTTGAGAAACTCCTTTACATTAGCTCATGAATGCTTGTTAATTTTAATGAACTATTATGTTGATGACCACAAATCCCATCATGCGTATGATATACCTATGACCTGAACTATGTAGTGAGTGTCAAAAAACATTATCCATTTCCATGATATGGATCTTAAATTTTCTATGATCAATGCCCCTAGATGATCCAAAATGATGGTTTTAACCTGAATGATCATCCCTCTATGTCCCATTGTGCCAAACTTTCCCTTTGAGAACAACCTATTATTTTTAGTAAGTACAGATGGGGCAACTTACTATTTTTAGTAAGTGTTGTAGTTTGGTTTTTCCTAACCTCAATTGGTTATGGTATCTTGAATTATTTCTTCTTACTATGTTCCTCTCACCTTTTGGACCAACTAGCTATTTATAGCAAGGGCTTGTGGAACCACTTACTATTTTTAGTAAGTGTCAATTACGAGCTGAGATGACCTTTTTGATGACTTTTCTTGTGATACTCCCTCTATGTTCACTACCTTATTCATAACCTATTCAAATGGTGGCTTACCCAAAGCAACAGACCCTATATAGGAAATGCATGCTATTTTTAGTAAGTGCACCACGGATGTCAAATTGCGACAAAATAGGTTTTGAAAATCTAGGTCTTATTTTAGGATTCATGCACTCCACATTTTGAGTAATTCCTTCATTTGAACAAGTGGTAAAATGAGATTTACATCGATGGAGGAAGAATACTGACAAAAAAACAACCCTCCATATCCCTAAAAATAGGGACTTCATGGCATGAAAACTAGTTTACGTGAAACTAGATTTTTCAACGATCATTCCCTCCAATTTTTGTGTGATTTCACCCACTGGAACCCTGAGAAGTGAAGAGGTAGCTCGCTTCCTTTTTCACAGATGTTCTTCATGTGACAGGGAAGAAATCTGATGAAAAATCATTCCTCCATATCCCTAAAAAAATAGGGACTTCATGGTGAAAAAAATAGTTCACGTGAAAACTATGATTTTTCAAGGATCATTCCCTCCAATTTTTGTGTGATTTTACCAACTAGAACCTTGAGAAGTGGAGAGGTAGCTCGCTGATTTTTTCCACTACTGTGTCATGGTGGCCATTAATGGAGCTTGAAATTTTCACGTCTGATTTTTTTCTCCATTTGCAATGAATTCAACTCCATTGTGATAGGTTTTTGCTTCTTGTCTCATTGGTGAAATTTCTCTTTGATCATGTTGCTGGTTTGACAGGAAATTGAGCTTTGTTCTTCGTATAGCCAGAAGTGAAATTTCTTCACTGTGATAATTCCTTTCTATTAATGGGAGGTTTGAATTTGAGTTTTTAATGATCTTTGAGAGTGAAGAACTTAGCAACAGACGGTTCCTCATTTTGTGCACTGGCTTGTAAGATATGTTTAAATCTTCATCTCACGACAATGGAGGTTTCTAAAGAATTCCTTCGTTCTTCTCTTTCATTATTTGTTCCTTTGGCTCTTTTGATCAATATTTTCTTTGAAACCTATGCATATTCATGGAATGGAAGGTTTTATTACCATGGAGAAGCTGGTTCAGAGCAACAATGGTGGACTAAGGTGTTCTTTGTAACTTTTCTTCTGGCAGTGAGAAGTGGCAAATAGTTAGAAATATTTTCAAATTTTTGAGTTTGATTTGGGTGCATTTTCATGTCCCTGATGTCCCTCATCTCAAAGGTATGTGAGGGACATCAAATCAAGGTGACGACATGCAGAGATCCAAGGAATGAAGGCTAAAAATCAACTTTAAATTACTAAGGGGCTTGAAGTTGGTCATATGGGTGACTTAACATTTTCCTTAGGGGATGGGCACATTTTTTTATGTTTGATGTCCTTGGCCTATGAGGAAATTAGGGACATCAAATTCCATAGTTCTCCTGGTGATGACACATGGCAACGATCGGATGGTTGAAGCTTTGAGTTCCTGGAAGCACCTAGGGGTTGAACTTGCATTTCTAGAGGTCACATGAGGATATAGAGGTCATATGGGGGCTAGGAAAAATTTTCCATGGTTGATTTCCCTGACCTTGAGGGATGTGAGGGACAAAAAATCCCACCAGGCTCCTGGAGCTGACACATGTCCTCCCAAAATTTGACTAACTCCCAAACTCACTCCAAGAGGACAACTTGAAACGACGATAACTTGAGCTTTTGATGGACTTTTTTAATGAAATTTTATATGATCTTGACTAGAAATGACCTTTTTAATCCAATGGTGGGGGATTCAGGTCTTTATTCCTCCATTTGATCCCTGAAAAAAAATTTTTATTTGGTACTCCACAAGTGCATGAGAAAACTTGCTTGCAGACCTAATGCGCCAAAGTTTTGTGAAAAAAATAATTTCACCATCTTGTAGGTCTTGGAATTCCCATTTTCTGAATATTTTTTTTTCTCCTAACTCCATCCTGGAGCTCCTAAATCACCTTTGGAAGTTCAACAGTTGTTTTTGGCTTGTGCATTGCCTAGGTCTGTGAACCCTAATTTTGGTGAAACTACCCCAACTTCTCCAAGTCCTTCCAAAATATTCTTAAATAACTTCTAGGATGTCCAAAGGCCTTTGAATCTTCTCCACATCCATTTTTTATTTTCCTCTCCACTCCATGGGGTTGCTCCATTCCTAGGAAAGCCAGTGATAGCCCTTCCCACAACTACCTAAAGCTTGCAACTTTTAATGAACTCCTAAAATCACCTAGGGGGAATGAATGGAATTTCCTAAATCACCTAGGGGATGAGATAACATTAATTGGGAGGTCACTTGGACTGACTAGGTAGACCCGAGGTGCCTTGGAATGATAAGACTTGAAATTTTTGGTACACGGGGGTATAATTGTCATGCTCAGAAATTGTCAATTTCCCTGTTGCACATTTGCATGACAACAACTGGCTCTAGCTTGGGGACATGACATGGATTGAGCTTAGTGAATACATGGCATGAGAATCCTAGAATCTCAACATTACAAAATATTTACTAGTGCCTTATCCATTGGGCCCTATGGAGTCATGTAAAACTTACAGAACTTTCTTTAGAGAGAGAGAAGAAGGACACACACAAAAAATAAGGAGAAAGGGAAACACATAACACAAGGGGGGAAAGACAACACCACAATAAAGGAAATTATATACAAGGGGAGGGAAATTTATAGAGGTGGGGAAAAATATATACATACCTTAAAATGGGTTGAGAAAATACATGCCATCATGAAATAGTGGATTGAAGTATGACCTTTGAAGCACAAAAAACTATTATTTGATCAAACCATGCTTAGTGATGGCTTTGCATGGCTTGAGAAGAAGAATACTGGTCATGATTCCATCTTTGTACTCATACTACAGTGAGAATGTTCTTACATCCAATGAACACTTCATCACTTTCTCAAAACTCTTGTAGCTTGATGCTCCCACTTTACATCATATGACCATGTGACACCATTCTTCCATGTCTTCAAGAGTGGGAAAATTTCTCCTGTCATGAAAACATTCATCTTCTTTAAATTGCAACTTCAAATTGTCTCTTATATCAGCAAAACACTTGGAAGGAGTGAGAAAAAATTGATTTTCTTCCCATTCAAGAACTTCTTGAAACATCCCGCTTTGTTTCTCTAAGCAAGTGTTTTCAGACATGGAGGTTAAATCATTGAGCTAGAGGTCTTCATCATCCTTAAGATATTTTTGCATCATGGGAACATGTTCAAGATGAATCAGAGCTTGGAGGAAGGTGAGTGCAGTCTGATTTTGGATCATTTAGCAAGAATCATGCATACTCCCACTTTGTTGTCTAGAGAAATTGTCACCAATATGCATTTGTTCGGAGTCCATCTTGATATTATTTTCAAAATTGTAGCTTTTGGTTTGGCCATGTAAGCATTCTTCACCCTTCATTGGATTTTTCCATATGAACTCTTATTTTGCATTGATGGACCATTCTGAAATGGTGGGATCAATTTGGTTTTGAATATACTCCCAACATTGTTGCAGATTTTTACCATGTTCTGAACAAATTTCTTTAATGCAAATCAGCTCAATGTTTTCCCTGTTATCTTCTTCCATGGCGGAGGTGTTGTCTTCAAAAATGGAGATGTCCAAAGGAGATTCACAAATTTTTCTTCTTTTGCACTCATGAACTTCTTCACACGATGTGGAAGAAAAAGACATGCTTTCGTGTCCATTCTCATCAACCAAAGTATTAGGGAATTCATCAAGATTATCTAACTGCTCCATATCAACATCAAAAATAGGTCCACTAAAATAGGAAGAACAAATTGATTCATACATGTCTTGTATCTCCATAGCCTAGGTTAAGAGTTCAAGGCTGAGTTGAGGATCTTCAGTTTCTTCCACAGCCTTCAAGATATCTTGTACAGATAGTTTTTCTAAAATTTCCATAGGCTCATTTTTATCTTCATTGGAATAATATTCTTGTTGTGCCTCTAGAATATGGTTAAAAATATTGTTCATATAGGCCCATGATTCATTTGAAACATTCTCGTTCACCTCTTCCATGATTTACATTGCCAAACATTCACTTTCTTGCAAACATGGGCATACTTCATTCATGACACCTACTGTTAAGGAGAAGATGTCTAGGCTTCATGGGAAGGGAACTCCTTCAAGCTCAAAATCCATATCATCTTCTTCTTGGTAAGAAGCAGAAAAACGTGTTAGGGAAGCAATATGAGAAGAATTTTCAGGTACATCTTGACCATCCATTATTGAATCTTCTTTCTCAGGTGAAAGATGAAAGTCTTTGTTTTCACCATGATGATGATTTTACTTCGTAAGTGAGTAGAGGTTGTGTTTAAATTGTTTTTTCTCCTCGGATTTGAAAAGAGAGTGGGATTCTTCCATTCAATCATTCATGATTGCATCGGGAAGAGAGTTTGATTCTTTGACTTCCTCCATTTCTTCATGTGACATTTCTACATCACTTGAAGAATCAAAATAGGAGGGAAGATTATCTATGACCATCTTGAATTCATCATCTTCAGACCATGATGTCAGGTGAATTTCTTGCACTTCTTCACATCTCTCCATTTCATCATTAATTGAAATATCAAAACTTGAAAAGAGATCATCCATGCTTACTTTGAATTGGTCATCTTCTTCATCATTGGTGGAGTCTTCAGAGAGCATTGGATCATCCATTATGCAGCAAAGATATTCCTTTATTAAATGTATTATTCCCCCTCTGGGTTTTGACTCGAGCCAAATGGAATTACTAAATGGTGATTCTATCTTCGTCTCTTCTACTTCTTCCTCCATGACGTTACTTTGGATTTCATTGGAAGGTTCCATGATAAGATATTATTCAGAAGCATCCAAGAATCTTCTGGGAATGAAAACCTCATAATATGGGAAGCCATCGGGGTCTTCCTCTATAGGAAAACTCTCCTCTTCTTCTTCCATTTGATACGGTGCTTCAAGATGTTCATATCTTATCTATAGAGCTAAAGCATACCTCCAAATTTCATCAAAGACTTCAGGGTCATAATTTCCTTTTATTATGCTCTGAAGTCTTTCCACATATTCTCTTTTCAACATGTTCATTTCTTCATCACTGTATGTGAGGAAGTCATCTATTGAGCGGTGGAAGAAAGATAATGTTCTTAATTTTGCAGTGAGATGTGCGAGGTTACAAAAATCTTCTTCAGTGGATCTTGCACCATCCTATCTTTTGTCATCTTCTTGAATGCTGATTTTATCTTCATCAGAAGGCTCAAGGATAGGATTTTCTTTAGCAGCATTCAAGAACCTTTCAGGTATAAAAACCCTATGGTATGAATGATCTTCAGGATCTTCCTCTATAGGACAACTCTCCTCTTCTTCTTCCTCGTTATGGGCTGCTTCAAGTTTCTCGTTCATCTCGTGTAAGAATTTGGCATATTCTTGAGCTTCACACCTTATCTTATGTCTCCTTTGAATCCATTCCTCTTCATCAGGGACAAGTTATTTCTTCTTTCCTTTGTCAACACTAGTTCGGAACCATGGCTGATCAACGATCTTCTTTTCCAGGAAGACATCTTCTTCTTCTTCTTCACTGTCACTCATTGGTACTTCACTCCAATCTAGAAATTTCTTCATGATGTGGGAAACAAACGTGACAGGGGTTCATTCCTTGATAGAGTCACCTTCAAAAAATGATTTTCCTTTGAAATATGATTTTTTTATTTTGATTTTCAGACCTTGCGGTCATATTTTGGGTGCAGACACTGCTAAATCTACCCCATGGTGGGTGCCAAAAAATGTTGGTGAGAAAATTTTTAGGGTGGAAAAATTGGTGGATTTCTTGCCAACACTCTGGGAATCTAAGTCCCTCTACTTAACCGGTGCAACTTTTGTATATGCATGTGTGAGTAAAGGTGGATTTTCCTGGTGGCCTTGTGGTTGGGGATCCAATAGGGGCACTCCACTGACCCTGTGGAAAAGCTAGCAATCTCTTCTAGGGAAGACTTTGTCTAAAGAGTGGGAAAGGGGAGTGAGAAAAGAGGTAGGAGAACTAATGTTGCAGGTAGAAAATTAGATTCTTGCACACACTAGTTAGAAATTTCATCACATGCACTAAAATAAGAAAGAAACAATAATTCAAATAGCAACAAGACCAATTAGAATTTAATGAACACAAAGTATCAAGTAAACCCCTTAGTCAAAAAATCTGAAACTCCTTCTTCTTGTATTGAATGCTCAAGAAGAAATTGTACATAGTATGAGGATGGAAGACATTGAGAATAGGGGGAAAGTCGCTAACTCTTTTCACTCACAAGTGAGAAAAAATTTCTCTCATGAACTTAAAAGAATACAACCAGCTAGAATAATTTCAAAATTGGAACCCCTTGGAATGAAGAGCTCATTACAATTTATAGTGCTAAACTTGACTCCTCATCTTCCTGATGCTCTTTCATATTCCTCATTTTAACTTTAGACTATTCATATTCCTATTTGAAATATTAAGTCCCTTTTATAAAAATAAGGTGACTTAAATTTTACATCATGTCTCTAAAGTCACTTTAAGACATATCAAAAAGTGTAAACCCTCAATGCAAAATTAGAACATAGAGGAGAGATAATGTTGGGGGGGAAGAAGGAGGAGGAAAAGAAAGGATGTCACCCCTGATGAAGTCTGTAGATCCTTGTTGATTGAAAACTCAAGTAAAATGAGACTCTAAATATTTGAACCCTTTGGACCCAAAGAAACTCCTTAAAATTATCTCATGAGTGCTTTCTAAGTTGAATGAATTGTTTCGCTGATGACCACAACTCCCATCCTACGTATGATATACCTATGACCCAAACTATATAGTGAGTGTTGAAAAACATTGTCCAGTTCCCTGAGATGGCCTCAAATTCCCTATGATCAATGCCCATGGATGATCAAGAATGATGGTGTTGACCTGAATGATCATCCCTCTATGTCCCATTGTGCCAAACTTGCCCTTTGAGAACAACCTGTTATTTTTAGTAAGTACAGATGGGGCAACTTACTATTTTTAGTAATTGTTGTAGTTTATCTTTTCCTAACCTCAACCGGCTATGGTAGCTTGAATTATTTCTTCTTACTATGTTCCTCTCACCTTTTGGACCAACTGGCTATTTATAGCAGGGGCTTGTGGAACCACTTACTATTTTTAGTAAGTGTCAATTGCGAGCCGAGATGACCTTTTTGATGAATTTTCCTATGATACTCCCTTTGTGTTCACTACCTTATTCATCACCTCTTCAAATGGTGGCTAACCTAAAGCAACATACCCATATGTAGGAAGGCATGCTATTTTTAGTAAGTGCACCACATATGTCATATTGCGAAAAAATGGGTTTTGAAAATCTAGGTCTTATTATGGGATTCCATGCTCCGCATTTTGAGTAATTCCTTCGTCTGAACAAGTGGGAAAATGATATTTTCATCAGTGGGGGTAGAATACTAAAAAAAACCACAGCCCTCCATATCCCTAAAAAATAGGGACTTCATGGCACGAAAACTAGTTTACGTGAAACTAAATTTTTCAACAATCATTCCCTCCAATTTTTGCGTGATTTCACCCACTGGAACCCTAAGAAGTGAAGAGGTAGCTCGCTACATTTTTCATAGATGTTCTTCATGTGATAGGGAAGAAATATGATGAAAAATCAGTCCTCCATATCCCTAAAAAATAGGGACTTCATGGTGTAAAAACTAGTTCACGCGAAACTATATTTTTCAATGATCATTCCCTCCAATTTTTGTGCAATTTCACCAACTAGAACCTTGATAAGTGGAGAGGTAGCTCGCTGATTTTTTCCACTACTGTGTCATGGCAGCCATTAATGGATAGCTTGAAACAGGTCTATTTTTTTTCTCCATTTGCATGATGACTCCGTTGCGATAGTTTTTTTCTTCTTGTCTCACTGGTGAAATTTCTCTTCGATCTGGTTTCCGGTTTGACAGGAAATTGAGCTTTGTTCTTCGTGGAGCCAGAAGTGAAATTTATTTACTGTGAGCATTCCTTGCTACAAATGGGAGGTTTGAAGGTGATTTTTTAATGGCCTTCAAGAGTGAAGAACTCAGCAACAGATGGTTCTTCATTTTGTGCACTGGCTTGCAAGATATGTTCAAATCTTCATCTCACGATAATGGAGGTTTCTGAAGAATTCTTCATTCTTCTCTTTCATTCTTCATTCCTCTAGATATTTTGATCAATATTTTCTTTGAAAATTGTGAATATTCATGGAGTGGAAGGTTTTTTTGCTATGGAAGATCTGGTTCAGAGCAACAATGGTGGACTGAGGTGTTCTTTGTAACTTTTCTTCTGGCAGTGAGAAGCAACAAGAAGCGGCAAACAGTTAGAAAAAATATCAAATTTTTGAGTTTGAGTTGGGTGAATTTTCATATCCCTAACATACCTCACCTCAAAGGGACATGAGGGACATCAAATTCCATGGTGATCAAGGTGACGACACGTGGCGGAGATCTGACAGCAGGGAATGAAGGCTAAAAATCAGCTTTAAAGCACTGAGGGGCTGGAAGTTGGTCATATGGGTGACCAGAAGTCTTCCTTAGGGGATGGGAACATTTTTCCATGTTTTATCCTTCCCTAATGAGATATGAGGGACATAAAATTTACATGGTGCTCCTGGTGATGACATGTGGCATCGATCGGACGGTTGAGGCTTTGAGCTCCCACAAGCACCTAGGGGCTGAACTGGAAATCTGGAGGTCACATGAGGATCCAGAGGTCATATGGGGGATAGGTGATTTTTCCATGGTTGATGTCCCTACCTTGAGGGATGTGAGGAGACACAAAATCCCCCCAGGCTCCTAGAGCTGACACTTGTCCTCCAAAAATTTGACTAACTCCAGAACTCGCTCCAAGAGGACAACTTGAAATGATGATAACTTGAGCTTCTGATGGAATTTTTTAATGAAATTTTATATGATCCTGACTGGAAATGACATTTTTAATCCAATGGTGGGGATATCAGGTATTTATTCCTCCATTTGATCCCTAAAAATGTGGATTTTTGATTTGGTACTCCACATATGCATGAGAAAAACTACTTTCATACCTAATGCACCAAAGTGTTGTGAAAAAAAAATTTCACAATCTTGTAGGCTTGGAATTCCTTTCTGATGATGTTTCATTTTTCTCCTAACTCCATCTGGAGCTCCCAGAATCACCTTCAGAAGTTCAACAGTTGTTTTGGCCTGTGCACTACCTAGGCCTGTGAACCCTAATTTTGGTGAAACTACCCCAACTTCTCCAAGTCCTTCCAGAATCTTCCTGAATCACTTCCATGATGTCCCAAGGCCTTTGAATCACCTCCACATCCATTTTAGATTTTCCTCTCCACTCCATGGGGTTGCTCCAGTCCTAGGAAGGCCAGTGATAGCCCTTCCCACAACTACCTGAAGCTTGCAACTTTTAATGAACTCCTAAAATCACCTAGGGGGAATGAATGGAATTTCCTAAATCACCTAGGGGGATGAGATAACATTAATTGGTAGGTCACTTGGATTGGATGGGTAGACCCGAGGTGCCTTGGAATGGCAAGACATAAAATTTTGGCATAGGGGTATAGTTGTCATGCTCAGAAATTGTTAATTTCCTTGTTACACATTTGCATGACAATAGCTGGCTCTAGCTTGGGGACATAACATGGAATGATCTTAGCAAAGACATGACATGGAGAATCTCATAATCTCAACATTTCAAAACAAAGACCAGTTTCTTATCCATTGGGCCTTATGGAGTCATGTACAACTTACAAGAGAGAGAGAGAGAGAGAAGAACGAAACACACACAAAACAAGGAGAAAGGGAAACACACAACACACGTAGAAATAAAAGACACACACCATGGAAAGGAAATTATATACAATGGGGGGGATATTTACAGAGGTGGGAAAAGGATATACACATACTCGGTAACATGTTGAGAAAATTACACACCATCATGAAATAGCGCATTGAAGTATGACCTTTGAAGCACAAAAACTATTATTTGATCAAACCATTCTTTGGTGATGGATTTTCATGGCTTGAGAAGAATAAGTCTGACCATACATCCATCTTTGTACTCATAGTACATTGGGAATGTTCTTGCATGTTGAACATTTTCATAACTTTCTCAAAACTTTTGCATTTTGAATATTCCTCTTGATGTACATCGTGTGATCATGAAGACACAATCCCTCCATGTCTTCAAGAGTGGGAAAAATTATCTTGTCATGAAAACATTCATCTTATATTAAATTTCAACTTCAAATTATCTCTTATATCAGAAAAACACTTGGAAGGAGTGAGAACAAATTGATTTTCTTCCCACTCAAGAACTTCCTAAAACATCCTGCTTTGATTCTCTAAGCAAGTTTTATCAGACATGGAGGTTAAATCATTGAGTTAGAGGTCTTCATCATCCTTAAGAGATTTTTGTAGCATGGGAACATGTTCAAGATGAATCAAATCTTGGAGGAAGGTGAGTGCAGTATGATTTTGGATCATTTGGCAAGAATCATGCATACTCCCACTTTGTTGTCTAGAGAAATTGTTACCAATATGCATTCGTTCGGAGTCCATCTTGATATTATTTTCAAAATTTCAGCTTTTGGTTTGGCCATGTAAGCATTCTTCACCCTTCATTGGATTTTTCCATATGAAATCTTGTTTTTCATTGATGGACCATTCTGAAATGGTGGGAGCAAGTTGGTTTTGAATATACTCCCAACATTACTACAGATTTTTTCCATGTTCTGAACAACTTTCTTCAATGAAAATCAGCTCAATGTTTTCCCTGTTATCTTCTTCCATGGCAGAGGTGTTGTCTTCAAAACTGGAGATGTCCAAAGGAGATTCATGAACTTTTCTTCTTTTTCACTCATAAACTTCTTCGCACGATGTGGAAGAAAAAGACATGCTTTCATGTCCATTCTCATCAACCAAAGTATTAGGGAAGTCATCAAGATTATCCAACTGCTCCATCTCAACATCAAAAATTGGTCCACCAAAATAGGAAGCACAAATTGATTCATACCTGTCTTGCATCTCCATAGCTCGGGTTAAGAGTTCAAGGCTGAGTTGAGGATCTTCAGTTTCATTCCACAACCTTCAAGATATCTTGTACAGATAGTTCTTCTAAAATTTCCATAGGCTCATTTTTATCTTCATTGGAAGAATCTTCTTGTTGTGCCTCTAGGAGATGGTTAAAAATATTATCCATACAGGCCCATGATTCATTTGAAACATTCTCATTCACCTCTTCCATGCTTTTCGTTGCCAAAGATTCAATTTCTTGTAAACAAGGGCATACTTGATTCATGACACCTACTGACAAGGAGAAGATGTCCAAGCTTTGTGGGAAGGGCACTCCTTCAAGCTCAAAATCCATATCATCTTCTTATATGTAAGAAGAAGAGAACTGTGCTAGGGCATCATTATGAGAAGAATTTTCAGCTACATCTTGACCATCCATTATTGAATCTTCTTACTCAGGTGAAAGATGAAAGGATTTTGTTTTCACCATGATGATGATTTTTCTCCCTAATTAAGTAGAGGGTGTGTTTAAATTGTTCATTTCTCCTCAGACTTTGAAAAGAGAGTGGGATTCTTCCATTCGATCATTCATGATTGCATCAATAAGAGAGTTTGATTCTTTGACTTCCTCCATTTCTTCATGCGAACATTTCTACATCATTTGAAGAATCAAAATAGGAGGGAATATTATCCATGACCATATTGAATTCATCATCTTCAGACCATGATGTCAGGTGAATTTCTTGCACTTCTTCACATCTCTCCATTTAATCATTAATTGAAAGATAAAAAATTGAAAAGAGATCATCCATGCTTACTTTGAATTGGCCATCTTCTTCATCATTGGTGGAGTCTTCAGAGAGCATTGGATCATCCATTATGTAAAAAGGATATTCCTTTATCGAATATATTATTCCCCCCATGGGTTGTGACTTGAGCTAAATGGAATTTTTGAATGGTGATTTAATTTTCATCTCTTCTACTTCTTCCTCCATGATGTTGCTTTGGCTTTCATTAGAAGGTTCCATGATAAGATCTTCTTCAGAAGCATCCAAGAATCTTTCGGGAATGAAAAACTCATAATATGGTCATCTATCAGGGTCTTCCTCTATAGGACAACTCTCATATTCTTCTTCCATTTGATGTGGTGTATCTTATCTGTAGAGCTAAAGCATACCTCAAAATTTCATCAAAGACTTTGGGGTCAGAATTTCCTTTTATTATGCTTTGAAGTCTTTCCACATATTATCTTTTCAACATGTTCATTTCTTCATCACCGTATGTGAGGAAGTCATCTATTGAGCGGTGGAAGAAAGATAATGTTCATAATTTTGCAGTGAGATGCATGAGGTTACAAAAATCTTCTTCAGTGGATCTTACACCATCCTATCTTTCATCATCTTCTTGAATGCTGATTTTATCTTCATCAGAAGGCTCAAGGATAGGATTTTCTTCAATGGAATTCAAGAACCTTTCGGGATGGTATGAATGATCTTTAGGATCTTCCTCTATAGGAAATATCTCCTCTTCTTCTTCCTTGTTATTGGCTGCTTCAAGTTTCTCGTTCATCTCATGTAAGAATTTGGCATATTCTCAAGCTTCACACCTTATCTTATGTCTCTTTTGAATCCATTCCTCTTCATCGGTGATAGGTTCTTTCTTCTTTCCTTTTTCCACACTAGTCTGAAACCATGGATGATCAACGATCTTCTTTTCTTGACAGACATCTTCTTCTTCTTCTTCTTCTTCTTCATTGTCACTCATTGGTACTTCACTCCAATCTAGAAATTTCTTCATGATGTGGGAAACGAATGTGACAGGGGTTAATTCCTTCACAGATTCACCTTCAAAAAATGATTTTCCTTTGAAATATGATTTTTTTTCTAGACCTTGCGGTCATATTTTGGGTGTAGACATTGCTAAATCATCCCCACATGGTGGCGCTAAAAAATTGTTGGAAAGAAACTTTTTTGGGTGGAAAAACTTGTGGGTTTCTTGCCAACACTCTAGGAATCTAAGTCTCTCTACTTAACCGGTGCAACTGTCATTTATGCATGCATGAGTAAAGGTGGCTTTTCCTGGTGGCCTTGTGGCTGAGGATCCAATAGGGACACTCCACTAACCATGTGGAAAAGCTATAAATCTCTTGCTAGGGAAGACTTTTTCTGAAGAGTGGGAAAGGGGAGGGAGAAAAGAGTAATGAGAACTAATGTTGTAGGTAGAAAATTATATTACTGCACACACTAGTTAGAAATTTCATCACATGCACTAAAATTAGGAAGAAATAATACTACAATAGTAACAAGACCAATTAGAATTTAATGAACACAAAGTATCAATAAACCCCTTAGTCAAAAAGGCTCGAAACTCCTTCTTCTTGTATTAATTCTCAAGAAAAAATTGTACATAGTATGAGAATGGAAGACATTGAGAATAGGGGAAAAGTGGCTAACTCTTTTCACTCACAAGTGAGAAAAAATATCTCTCATGAACTTACAAGAATACAACCAGCTAGAAGAATTTTAGAATTAGAACCCCTTGGAATGAAGAGCTCATTACAATTTATAGTGCTAAACTTGACTCCTCATCTTCTTATGCTCTTTCATATTCCTATTCAAATATTAAGTCCCTTTTATAAAAATAAAGTGACTTATATTTCACATCATGTCTCTAAAGTCACTTTAAGACATTTAAAAAAGTGCAAACCCTCAATGTAAAATTAGAACATAGAGGAGAGAGAATGTTGGGGGAAGGAGGAGGAAAAGAAAGGATGTCACCCTTGATGAAGTTTACAGATCCTTATTGATTAAAAAATCAAGTGTAATGAGACTTTGAATCTTAAAACTCCTTGTACCCTAAGAAAATCCTTCAAATTATCTCATGAATTATTTCCAAGTTGAATGAATTGTTCCATTGATGACCGCAACTCCCACCCTGCGTATGATATACATGTGACCTGAACTATATTGTGAGTGTCCAAAAACAATGTCCAATTCTATGAGATGGATCTCAAATTCCCTATTTTCAATTCCCATGGATTATCTAGAATGATGGTGTTGACCTGAATGATCATCCCTCTATGTCCCATTGTGCCAAACTTGCCCTTTGAGAACAACCTACTATTTTTAGTAAGTATAGATGGGGTAACTTACTATTTTTAGTAAGTGTCATAGTTTAGATTTTCCCAACCTCAACCAGCTATGGTAGCCTTAATTATTTTGTCTTACTATGTTCCTCTCTCCTTTTGAACTAATTGGCTATTTATAGTAGGGCTTGTGGAACCACTTACTATTTTTAGTAAGTGTCAATTGCGAGCCAAGATGACCTTTTTTGATGACTTTTCCTGTGATACTCCCTCTATGTTCACTACCTTATTCGTAGCCTCTTCAAATGGTGGCTTACCTAAAGAAACAGACCCCTATGTAGGAAGGCATGCTATTTTTAGTAAGTGCACTAGTGCAAATTCAGATTGCGACAAAACAGGTCTTGAAAATCTAGGTCTTATTCTGGGATTCCATGCTCCATATTTTGAGTAATTCCTTCATCTGAACAAGTGGGAAAATGATATTTTTCATCGGCGGGGGATAATATTGACAAAAAACACAACCCTCCATATCCCTAAAAAATAGGGACTTCATGGCACAAAAACTAGTTTACGTGAAACTAGATTTTTCAACGATCATTCCCTCCAATTTTTGCATGATTTCGCCCACTAGAACCCTGAGAAGTGAAGAGGTAGCTCACTGCCTTTTTCACAGATGTTCTTCATGTGATAGGGTAGAACTATAATGAAAAATCAGTCCTCCATATCCCTAAAAAATAGTGACTTCATGGTGCAAAAACTAGTTCACGCGAAATTATATTTTTCAAGGATAATTCCCTCCAATTTTTGCGTGATTTCACCAACTAGAACCTTGAGAAGTGGAGAGGTAGCTCGCTGATTTTTTCCACTACTATGTCATGGCGGCCATTAATGGAGCTTGAAATTTGAAGGTTTGGTTTTTGTCTCTATTTGCAATGAAATCAACTTCATTGTGATAGGTTTTTGCTTCTTGTCTCATTGATGAAATTTCTCTTCGATCTAGTTGTCGGTTTGACTAGAAATTGAGCTTTATTCTTCATGGAGCCGAAGTGAAATTTTATTCACTATGATCATTCCTTACTACGAATGGTAGATTTGAAGGTGATTTTTTAATGGCATTTGAGATTCAATAACTCAGCAACATAAGGTTCTTCGTTTCATGCACTTGTTTGCAAGATATGTTTGAATCTTCGTCTCACGACAATGGAGGTTTCTGAAGAATTCCTTCATTCTTCTCTTTCATTATTCGTTCTTATGGATCCTTCTATCAATATTTTCTATAAAACATGTGCATATTCATGGATTGGAAGGTTCTGTTGCTATGGTGGAGCTGGTTCACATCAACAATGGTGGACTGAGGTGTTCTCTACAACTTTTCTTTTGGTAGTGAGAAGCAGCAAAAAGCGGAAAACAGTTCGAAAAAATTTCAATTTTTTGAATTTGAGTTGGGTGAATTTTCATGTCCCTAATTTCCCTCACCTAAAAGGGACATGAGGGACATAAAATTTCATGCAGAGCAAGGCATCAACACATGAAGGACATCCGACGACAAGGAATGAAGGCTAAAAAATCAGCTTTAAAGCACTAAGGGGCTGGAAGTTGGTCATATGGGTGACCAGAAGTATTCCTTGGGGGATGGGTGAATTTTTGCATGTTTGATGTCCCTAACCCATGAGGGACATGAGGGACATCAAATTCCATGATGCTCTTGGTGATGACACATGACAGTGATCAGACGGTTGAGGATTTGAGCTCCCGCAAGCACCGCGGGGCTAAATTGGTATTCCTTGAGGTTGCATGAGGATCCAGAGGTCATATGGGAACTGGGTGCATTTTTCCATGGTTTATGTCCCTAAAATTTAAGTATGTGAGGGACACAAAATCCCACCAGGCTCCTGGAGCTGACACGTGTCCTCCCAAAATTTGACTAACTCCCGAACTCGCTCCAAGAGGACAACTTGAAACGGTAATAACTTGAGCTCCTAATGGACTTTTTTGATGAAATTATATATGATCATGACTAGAAATGTCCTTTTGAATCCAATGGTGGGTATACTAGGTCTGAATTCCTCCATTTTATCCCTAAAAATTTGTATTTTCTATTTGGTACTCCATGTGTGCATTAGGAAAACTTCTTTCAGACCTAATGCGCCAAAGTGTTGTGAAAAAAATAATTTCACCATCTTATTGGTATTGGAATTACATTTCTAAAAAAAAAAAAAAATTCTCCTAACTCCATCTGGAGCTCCTAGAATCACCTTCGGAAGTTCAGCAGTTGTTTTGGCATCTGCACTGCCTAGGCCTGTGAACCCTAATTTTGGTGAAACTGTCCCAACTTCTCCAAGTCCTTCCAAAATCTTCTTGAATCACTTCCATGATGTCCCAAGGCCTTTGACTCACCTCCGTGTCCATTTTGGATTTTTTTGCTCCATGTGGTTGTTCCTGTTCCTAGGAAATCCAGTAATAGCCCTTCCCAAAATTGCCTGAAGCTTGTAACTTTTAATGAACTCCTAAAATCACCTAGGGGGATGAGATAACATTAATTTGGAAGTCACTTGGATTGACTGGGAAGACCTAGGGTGCCTTGGAATGGTAAGACTTGAAAAAATTGACACAAGGGTATATTTTTCATGCTCATAAATTGTTAATTTCCTTGTTGCACATTTGCATGAAAACATTGTCGTAGCTATTATGGAATCCTTTGTAAGTGCCCCTTCTACCCACATTTTAAAATAATATGTAAAAGTTATAATATAGTGTGATCCATTTCGACGCTCATCTTGGGAGATAGGATCCATAAATTCAATTGCCCATTTTTCAAAAGGATTTGCACTAGCAATAGGCCTCAAAGCAATTTCATCTCTATGCCCATTTTTTCCAAGGTGCTGAAAATGGTCACATGCCTTACAATATTCTTTACAATATTTGTATAAAATTTCCCACCATAGACCAGCTAATAGAATATTATGCATGGTAACATCCCTTGCAGAGTGTCCACCTGCAATACCACCATGACCCTCCTCCATAATTCATTCACGCTCATGCTCAAGTACACACCGGTGTAAAACTTCATCTTGGCCTAGTTCGTATAATTCTCCATTTATCAACATGTAAGGTGTGACGTGTATGTCAAGTTATTTCTTCTCCAATGCATTCGTCCCCTCAGGTGCCACACCTATGTGTAAAAATAAAGCAATATCTTCTAAATATGATGGTGTGCAGTTCAATCTAAAAAGTTATGCATCTAAAATGGTATACTTAATGCTCTGCGCATCCACACCTAATTGAATCCTTGATAAGTGATCTGGTCTATAATTACTCTTGCCTAATTTAACCACCATAGTAGAGTTAAACTCCTGAAATAATAGAACCCAACAACATATGCACTCCTATAGAATGGTCTTATTTACCAAGTACTTCAACGCCATATGGTTTGTATAAAATATGAAAGGTGTTGCCAGCAAATATTGTCGAAACTTGTGCAATACATAGATCATAGACAAGGCCTTGCACTCTGTAGTTGTGTAATTATGTTATGTTGGAGTCAACTTCATGCTTGCAAAGCAAATAGGATGATCAACAATCCCTTCTCTAGGTTGGGCTAATACCATACCAATGGCCATGTCAGAGGTGTCTACATGTACGTGAAAAGGCTTAGACCATGAAGGAAAGCACAGAATAGGCGATGTGGTAAGCCTTTCCTTCAGTGTCTCAAATGTGCATTGTTGTGCCTCACCCCAATAGAAGTTTCCTTTACCTTTCAATAATTCCTCTAAGGGCATAGCTATCTTAGCATAACCTTTGATAAACTTCCTATAATACATAGTGTTCCCAAAAAATCCATGCACCTTGTTTTGGTTAGTAGGTTCCTCTAATCCCAAAATGATAGCAACCTTAGCAAGATCTACGAACAAGCCTTCCTTACAAATGATATGTCCTAGAAAAATTCGAAAGGGTGTGGCAAACACACACTTTTTAATATTCAAGGAGATGCTCAACTACTAACATCTCTCAAACATCAGCCTCAAATTATCACGGTGATCCTTCAAAATCCCATAGATTATCAAATCATCGAGATATACCTGTAAGAACTTATGGATAAAATCTTGGAATGCCTGTACGATAATGCACAAAAATACAGCAAGAACATTCTTTAATCCAAAGGGCATAACCAAGTATATAAAAATTCTCCATTTAGTGGTGAAAGTTATCTTTTCTTCATCCTCTTTAGCTATCTTCACCTAATGATATCCATAAAATCCATCAGTAAAGGAGTATATCTCACACCCTATAACGCCTTCCAAGATTTATTCAGTAAATGGTGTGGGGAAGGGATCAATTACACATGTAGCATTCAATTCCCTATAATCCACACAAATTCTAATTCTTAAATCCTTCTTAATATTGATAACCATAGGGCTCACCCATTTTGAATCCTTGATGGGCTCAATTATTCCAAAATTCAGCATTTTTTCAATTTCTTCTTTCACTGTGATGCGTAGGTTAGGATTCATCATGTAATGCCTCTTCCAAACCAGGCTCGCACTTTCCTTCAATTTCATCCTCATCTCACCCAAAGATTCATGTATCCCTTTCAATTCATGATATCCTTTAGGAAAAAAAATCCTAAAAATCACACAGTAGCTCAATTATCTTAGCAACCTTAGAGTCATACGGATAATCTTCGATGATGGCCTCCTTAGGTTTAGCATTTGTTCCATTGTTTACTTTCTTGGTCTTCGTAGGATCAAGGTAGGCACGTTTCTTCTCATCTACACTATCCAAGACCTTTCGCGTACCCTCTGTATGCTCAATATCCATGTTCTCTACCTTTTCATCATCAACTATATAGCCCATCTTACCCTTTTATCTTTCTAGGCAGGCGCACCCAAGCTGTTATGCATTTTTTTCTTCCTCTTCTTCATAACGTGCCTCTATGTCTGACTCACCTAGTAACTCTTGAATAAGTTCCTCAACCTTTGCACTATCTCTTATAGTTAAAAGCTTCATTACCTGTAACACCTCATTCACTAGAGGATTAGTGGCTGACTCACCTAGTAACTCTTGAATAAGTTCCTCAACCTTTGCACTATCTCTTATAGTTAAAAGCTTCATTACCTGTAACACCTCATTCACTAGAGGATTAGTGGAAAAATGGTCAAAGGTCCAAATCATACATGTAGTAAGTTCTTGCCAATTTCCAATCTCTCTATTCAACTCCACATATACATACCAAGTGCGCGTAGCCCTTCAAGGTGAAGTAGAGATTGTGGGCCCATAACAAAGGTGGTAAATCTTCCTTCCCTTTTTCTAAACTCTCTCACATTGTTCAACGTGGTGTTGAACAAGATCATTACCATGAAATACATAGATCTGAGTAGGTACATTACTCCGGAGCAATCTAGGAGGGAAGGCGATTCTCACTTCCCGCCATTCCAATAGATTATCTCTATGAACCATCCACCAGCACATCGTTGTCTCATGAAGAGTATATACTAGCATGTTCCTTCTTTCCAATTGATCTATCCATTGAACCTCTATAGTGTGTAGGAATGCATCTCGATTCTCTTCACCAGTGTACCTTAGTACCTGGCTCTTGCCCAAATGCCTAATAATGTGCAGCCTACTTACGCACGTAACTACACTTCTTACCTCATGCCCAACCATTTCATAAGTTCCATATCCCAATTTTCATAGGCAACACTTGTAGTATCACTCATAGATTATGCATTATCCCATGGAAAACTCCTTTGTTGGCTCAAACACTTTCGTATCTTGAATGGTACACACATAAATTTTGTTTAAATCTTATTCACTTAAGGGTTGTAAATAAGGTACATCTTTTCCATATGTCAAAGGGATAATGATGCACTCTTCCTTGTTCTCAAAACTTATTTATCCTTTGTTGAAGTGCAAATCCACATTATTTACATAACACCAAGGGCGCTCAAGTAATGCTAGAAAACTATATGCCTCTGTAAGTGCCAAGAATTTAAAATCCCTAGTAAACTTATCCCCTTGTATAGTAATAGATGTATCCTTAAAAACCCTAATAGGCGTGGCTTTAGTCTTTTTTGCCATAAACAACACATTTGAAGATGGCTGCAATGCTGGTCTACCCATATGAATCCACGTGTCCAAAGTGAATACATTCACTTCTACACATGTGTCAATTAGAATGTTACTTAAAATCCATCCATCAACAACAGCATTCAAAGTAATATCCTTGTCATAATTCAGGCTATGAGGAGGGAGGTTAGCATGAAAAATATACCTTTCATGCTTAATTCCAGTGCACGGAGTGTTTCCCTTTAACCAGTTCCCCAATAAAGTAATAATATTATATTATCACAGCATCTTGTAAACCTCCTTTAGATCATCAACATTTGTCTAATGGAGCTCAGCCTCCTTTTGTTCTAACTTTCATGACTATTCTTTCAAACATTTAATCTCACCCTATAAATTCCTAATTACCTCCATGGTCTCTTGATAAACCTCCTTCTGATGCATAGGGTCTAGATACTTTGCATTTAATACTTCCTCCTTTGTGATAATAGGCTTCTGCTTTGGAACTTCACATGTAGTGCTCTTCATAGGTACCAACTCGAGATCAGGCACTAACTTCAACATCCACTAATCTTTTATGGTGCGTTGTACTCTAACCATTCCCATGCCCTTGTCTTTCTTATGCTTCTTACTCAAGTGTTCATAAAATTATGGGCATTATTCAGAGTTTTGATTCTTTCCACAAAAATAATAGATAATGTTCTAAGGGAATTCGTGCCTATAATGATCAAGAGATCTACATGTATAACATGTTCCACGAGGGAACTCACTTCTTCCACTACCACAACATCATCCTTTGAATCCTCCCTGGTATCCTCAACCTCTACCATGGCCTCCTTCAGAACTCCCTTCATTGTGATCATGATCATGATGCTCATTTTTCTCCTTATACTTATTTATAACATTGGTCTGATGCACACTGATATTAATGGCATCATGGATTTGATCAATCAACCTATAATTTTTAGTATAATGAGTGGTAGACCTGCAAATCTTGTAGTAATAGGACACATTCTTCCTTATTGTACATTGTAGTAATGGGAACCTACTTAAATCATGATCCAAGTGACAAATCTCGCAGTCTAGTAATATGGTGTGCACCAAATTCTAAGGAAAACTATCCTTAGTATGCCCTTCTACTTCACAATATGTGCACCAAATTCCATTATGCATCTCTTACGCCAAATTAGCTGATAATTTATCTAACTTTTTATCCATAGCTATAATTTGGGCCTCTAAAAATGGGCTCACTCCTGTTTCTACACTCTTGACCGTCTCAGCACACAGAGCTGCTTTAAGTGCCTCATGTGGATCTGTATAAGTTTTATGTAAGATCACCCTAATAAAATGTTTGATCATTCCTCCAAAGAACCATTGAGCATGTTGCCTTGGATGTATATCATAGGATAACTTAGACATAAGGGCATTAAAACCTACATCATACTTTTGAACACTCTCAGTTGTCCCATGTTTGATGTATTTCAACATGTTAATGCTCTTCTACTCAAACTTAGGGATATAAAACTCTTTCAAGAAAGCATCCTATAGAGTGGTATAATCTTCACAAGTCTGGTCTGGGTCAAATTTTATGTACCAGCTATGCGCGTGCCCTTGCAATGTATTTACAAACTAGCTTACCTTGTACTCTGGAGCAGTAATCCTCTTTGTGCACCATACTATCTCACACATATGCATGTGCTCAGCTACATATTCTATCCCTTTGTATTTTTTAAGACGAAGAGACATCTCCATATAAATATTCTAGGATTTTTGCAGACTGTGCCCACCAGATCCAGAATATTTATTTCTTCATGTGTTTCCTCCACCCCCAGAAACACTAGATCTGCTAGCATCCACCAGCCATCTTGAGCCCTACTTCATCCTCCCCTTCTAAGTAGGAAGGTATCAGACCAGAGGATGCACTAATGCCTTGTGTTCCCAATAGTTTTTTCTAAAATTGAACTCCCACGGTATGTGAAAGTTGTGCTACCATTCCAGATGTTATGCCAACGTTCTGTGCTGCACACATTTTGTGCTGATGACATGCACTAGAAAAGATACCTCCAACTAGACCTCTGAATAACATAGACGATGATTGTGTTTCCATAGATTAATAATTTACCCGATTAACTCCTAAACTTGACTACAAATTAACTCTATCTACTGCAACTGTACTACCCACTTTACTCATGGTTACTTACTATTAACTATCGTAGAATCTATAAAACCAAGCACAAAGACTAGGTCACCATGTAGGATTAGATGCGCGACCGCATGGTTATCAATATTTATGAAAGATGATACCTTCATCTGAAGCTAGAAGAGGGGTTCTCTGCCATGCTTTCCCCAAATGGGGGAGTTCTAAATGCTCTAGTTCCATGTCCTCTATGTGAGATCCAAATAATTCACGAGTCCATCTCTCTCTCGTAACAACCATTCTTTCTGTAATCTCTCGATGCTTCTCCAAGTCCCTCTAGTGCATGCTTCATTAAATATTAAGCCTCCTTTCTTCTCTCTGTCTCTCTACCGACTAGATCCACCATATTTCAACACACGCATACTCCTACCCCCCGTGCGTGGTGTGATTTTAGCTAGCCATAGGTTTCTCTTCCAAATCTAAGGTCACAATCAAGATTTTAATTTCCAAAGGAATACCACGGAAATAATGATCCTTTGGGTTCATGCATGAACATGGAACTCAGTAACCTCTGGACAAGAGTAATTAGAAAATATGCATACTCTAATATATAGCTATTCATAATGCCACTGAAACCATTGATTCATAGTGTGTATCCATGTCAGATCTGCATCATAAAAGGCTTGTAATTATTCCATGCATCTAAACAAGTGTGTGAAACCTCCAATTTCTCTTTGATGCACGTAAGAAGGCATAACAATTGTATAGATCTATAGAAAATATGGTGAAGAATGTCTCATACAACTCATCATACATATTCTTCTCAACCCACATGTGTGCATTAAATTTAGTTGCAGTGTTAAATCTATGAGCATACTTCTTCTTCCAAATCGTCTAACCACTCTTCAATGTTGGCTCAAGGTCAATCATGTATGTCTTCATCATGCAACATCCTTCTAAACAACTGAAAAAGAGGGTCCCCGAAAAATGGAACCAAAATGTAGCCTAGATTTTACCACCAACATCCCAAGGTGCATGCTAGCATCATCACTCATCTTGAATTGAGTGCTCCACTTGAAGCACATGGAAGGGTACCAGGTCACTCTTTTAGTGATAACTTGTTCAAGGATGTTAACATGGTTGAACATATATCTCAGATCCATAACTAAATAATACAATTATAGTGTACGGTGCTTAAATTAGATCTAGATCTTAACCATATGAAGGAATAACTTAAACAAGAATTAAGAATTAAATTTACCATACAATGAACCATGCTAAAAATGTGTACATCCACCATCAATATCCAACCGCATAAGATCCGTTATATTAAATACTACAAAAACACATAAGCTTGTATACATATACATTCTAAGTGGTCCCCATGAGTCGCTACATGAATACTAACCAGCAACATAACTCTACATATAAAAGGTGGTCTATACCAATCCATACAAATCAATACATATTTATAGGGGTGGGAAACTTTACCTTCACCACCCATGACACCTTTCAAAAATAGGCTACATGCTAATAATAGCCATGCACCCTTACATGGTAGAATACAAAAGAATGCAATCTAGCTAATAATATATTATCTAATAGATACAACTGCATTGTATAATCCTACTATTAGCTCCAAAACTATGCATGACACTTGATCTTCTTACTGCCTGTCCAAAATAACCTTTACGTGGTCTGCAAGTCCTTCTACAAAACATGTTCTTCAAGTCTCCTAGAATACATGTTCTTCACTCCATATCCAAAATTAGCCCCAAACTTCAAAATGGCTAATCCTGATTTCAAATTGTTTCGGGCACACCCTATTTTTCTATACTTCCACGCACTCTTGCATGCCCTATGTCCACGTGCCCAATCCTTCCGCACTTTCTTACTTAACTCATATTTCATCATCTTAATAGTAAGATGAAGGGATAAAAATGCTACATGGGACAATCAGAAGAAATTTGGCTCTGGTATAGAAGAATGGGATATGAACTTCGATAATTTATTAAAAATCAACACCAACCAAGTTGTAAGAGATATGCCTAAAATTACAAAACCTTCAAACACTCTTTGCAATCAGTGTCATTATGGGAAACAGATAAGGGTAAGCTTCAAGATAAAGGAGTGCTCTACAATAAAATTGTTGGAACTTGTTCATACAGACCTTTGTGGACCTACTAGAACAAAAAATTTTCAAGATGAGAGTTACTTTATGTTGTTTATATATCATTACACTAGAATGACATGGTCACTTTCTTGAGAGAAAAATCAAAGGAATTTGAAATTTTTACATCCTTTAAATCCCTGGTTGAAAATGAAATAGATTTAAAAATTAAGTTCATAAGATCCAATCGTGGATGTGAGTTTATCTCAAATGAATTTGAGGATTTTTGTGAGAATCATGGAATAAAGACTCCACAACAGAATGGAGTTTTAGAAAGGAAAAATCAAACTGTATAACAAATTTCCAAAACAATGTTAAATGAATCTAAGCTATCAGACACATTTTGGAGAGAATTTGTTAGCATAACAGTTTACATTCTGAATAGAGGGTAAATCAGAGTAAATAACAGAAAAATGTCTTATGAGTTATAGAAGGGAAGACCAGCAATTGTTAAATACTTCAAAGTGTTTAGAAGTAAGTATTACATAAAGAGAGACGATGAAGAATTGGGAAATTTTGATTCCATATTTGATGAAAGAATTTTCCTTGGATATTCTTCAAGAAGAAAATCCTATAGATGTTATAACAAAAATTTGCACAAAATTGTTGAAAGTGAAAATGTGAAAGTGGATGAAATAAAATACCACAAGGGAAAAGTATAAAAAATTGTCTACACAAAAGAAGAAAGCAGAAAAAAGGAAGATGAAGAAGAAGTTGAAGAATAAGAGACTGAGCAGAAAGATACAAAACATTGTCTAGATCAGTTCAAAATAATCATCTAAAGAATCAAATCATTTATGATAAAGATGTTGGAGTACAGAAAAGAAGAAGATTATCAACTACATCTGAACATACATATCTATCCTTATTATTTAAAATAGAACCTAAGACTTTTGTTGAAGCAAGTGAAGACAAACATTGGATTGGCACTATGGAAGAAGAGATTAATCATATTTAAAATAATGATACATGGAAACATGTTCCAAGACTAAAAGACAAAAACATAATTAGCACCAAGTGGGTTTTTAGAAACACGTTGAATGAAGATGATCAAGTTGTAAGAAACAAAGCAAGGTTGGTGTGGAAAGGGTATGCACAAGTAGAAGGTATTGATTTTGAAGAGACAATTTCTTTTGTTGCATGTTTAAATCCTATTAGAATGTTTATGGAATTTTCATGTTATAAAAATTTTAAAGTATATCATATGGATGTCAAATTAGCATTTCTAAATGGAAATTTGGAAGAATAAGTCTATATTGAATAGTCAGAAGGAGTTATTTTATCAGATGATAAGGATTATGTGTGCAAGTTGAATAAAGCTCTTTATGGACTAAAACAAACCCTAAGAGCATGGTACTCGATATTGGACAAGTATTTACAACAGCAAGGTTTTAAGAAGGGTGTTGTTGATAGAAATATTTACATCAAAACCAAAGGCAAGAATCAATTGATTATTGTTGTGTATGTTGATGATATTATTTTTGGAGGAATTAGGGATAAGATGTGTCAAGATTTTTATGATGAAATGTAAAAGGAATTTGAAATTTCCATGCTTGGTGAGCTATCTTTCTTTCTTGGTTTACAAATTTCTCAATCAGACAAAGGTATATTCATTTCAAAAGCTAAATATGTTGAAGAATTTTAAAATGGAAGACTATAAACCTGTTAGTACTCCCGTGGCTATAGGTTGTAAGTTGAGCAATGATGATGACTCTCCTGAAGAAAATTAGACTCTTTATAGATCTATGATTAGAATTTTACCATAGGTGACAGCATCAAGACCTAATGTGATGTAAGCAGTAGGCTTGGTGACACGTTTTCAAGTTGCTCCAAAAGAAACTCATGTGCAAGTTGTCAAGAGAATATTCAAATATCTAAAAATAATATTGGATTGTGGTTTATGGTATTCAAGAGAAAATGATTTCACTCTAACAACGTATATAGATGCACATTGGGTGAAAAGTGTTGATGATAGAAAAAGCACAAGTGGTGGTGCATTATTTCTTGGAAATAGCTATGTATCTTGGTTAAGTAAGAAATAGGATTCTACTTCCTTATCTACAATAGAGGTAGAGTACATTTTAGATGTGCCATGTTACACACAAGTTTTATGGATGAAGCAAACATTGAAGGACATCAAGGTAGAGTTTGATTTTCCAATTTCCATTTTTTGTGATAACACTAGTGCAATAAACATATAAAATAATTTGGTTGTGCACTCTAGAAAAAATCACATCCCCATAAAGTATGATTTCTTAAGAGATCAAATTGTAGAAAAATAGGTTAAGTTGGAATATATTATCATAAAAGAACAGATTGCTGATATTTTTACTAAGCCTCTTCCAAAAGAAATGTTTGAATATCTCAAATAAAAGCTAGAAGTGATATCATTCTCATCTAATAACTAAAAGGAATCATAATCTCAAGGGGATCTAATCATTCTTGTATTATTTTTAGACCCATAAGTGAATTCAAGACAAAAAATGATCAATGGGTGCACACTCCAAGGTGGAGAGTTTTGAGAGTTTTACTCCTTTGTCATTAATGTCAAAGGGAGAGAGATAAAGTAAGGGGGAGTAATTTAGCAGCATTTCAGAAAAAGAGCATGTTGTATAAAAGGGGAGAAAGCTACATTGTTGGTTACCATCAATGAAAAAGGGTGAGATTGTTGGAATAATTGTCATTGATGGAAAATGAGGCTTCATAGTTTGACCAAAGAACTTTAGACTCTAACTAGATCGCTTCCGAGTATATCTAAATTTTTTTATATTACCATGGAGTCTAACAAGAGAGCTTCAAAGTCTGACCATATTTCTTCAGAATCTGTTCTATTACTCTGGAGTCTGACTAGAATGCTTTGAAGTTTTTCCAGAGTCTTTGATTGGTATTTTTCTGGGACCAACAGTTTTATTTGACTTTCATCTTATTTAGATGTCAAATTTAATAGATTACACGTGTATAAAAGGAGATAAAAAAATATTATATGGTATGGAAGTTGAGTGGATAGAAACAAATATGTGAAGAGTGAAGTTGTGAAGGGAGTGTGACTACATGGATAATATGGAGAAGTAGAAAATGAGGTTGAACGTGAAGATAAATTTATCAACTTTTATATAAAGTATGGTGTGATAAACTATGTAGGTGAGGAGAGACAGTGAGTTGTTGTGAAGGAGAAAATGTGAAAGGAATAGCAGTATGTGTGAGAGGATGCATCAGAGATAAGGAACAATGATCTACTAAGTGAATGTTCTAAGAACAGCAAGTATATAGCCAATGTGCAACAAGTATGCAGTCAGTACACAGTAAGAATGCAAAAAATACGTAGCATGTGTGCAATATGTGTGAAGTGGAGAGGGAAATCCAAATATATTTAATTGAAACAATTTTTTCTAACCATGGAAGGCCAAACGTCACTAAGAAATGAAAAATTATAATCATTAAGGATTGTTGGTGGTTATTTTACTTTGGTGTTTTATATTCAAATTCTAGTTCTTTTCAAGTTGTTCACATCCAGTAAAATGAAGAGTCACATAAGAATATCTAAAGACTGATGAAGTTGAAAAGACAAAAGAACAAAGAAGTGGTAGATATAAAAATTAAGTAATATGTTTTTAAAGGGTGTACATAAAAAATAAGGTTGACATTTATGTTCAGAGAGTGATGTTGCAGAAGAAATAAGAAAATATTTTTCAGAATAGATAGCTTTAAAATGTACAGCTGAGCAGAGAACAAGGGAAAATGATTTGTTGAAAAATATATATAGTAGAATTCCAAAATAGCAGCAAAGAAGCAAAATTTCTTCATCTGGTTGAAGAAACAACTACAGAAGGTGAAAGATCATATTATTGGGGTCGGTAAATCAAAAAAATTGGGGATTGGTGTCTGATTTAATAAAAATGGAATTAAATCTTATTGTAGAGTAACTACTATAATAAATGATGTATAAATGCTAATATACAGTAAGACGCAAGCAATAAATCATGTGTAATATGAAACCCTAAGAAAGAAGGATAGATAGGGGACTTAGAAAATTTCTGAGCGAATAGGAAGTGATCTAGGTAGGTGAATAGATGGAACAAACTATAAAAAATGTTGTAACTATAAACTGGAGATTCTGAGATCTGGAATTATGTCAAACAAGATCGCCTAAGGGAGGACAGAAGTGCCAAGGAGCTAGAGTGTGTTCTGGGTGCTAATGTTGGTGTAGGTGCTCTAGATCTGATCTTTTTTGTGCAAGATAAACTTCACTACTAGCCTTTGTTTTTCACTCTGTATTTTTTTTCTGATCTATGAATGTACATGTGACATGAAATAAAGAAGTTCACATGCACATGCCCACAAACCACATCAAACCTAAAAATAAAAATGTAGAATGGGGAGTTGGACAAACCCTGGTGGTCACCTGAAGAGTGGATTTATGACTGAGTGTTGCACTACATCTCATAATCCATGTAGTTCTTTTGTGTGTGTGTAGAAATGATGCCCTAAGATTTCCTTGTGTAACTTGTAAAGTGATAGCAGGCTAGATCTAGAATGTAGAAAATGTATAGAATTTGTGGGATGGAATAGAATAAATTTCATCTCCTATGTTGTGTATGCATAAGTGATGCAACCTGTGTCCCTTGTATGAGAGTGAGATAGATGACTTTGATTTTCTTGTGCCTTTGAATGCAAGATTAGGTGGTAGTATGCAATGTTTAGTGCTTGGTCCTCTATTTTGAAAGCATAATTGTTTATCTATATAATTTCCTTGTTTGAATTTTGCAATTGATGACTGAAAGGCCAACCCAAAGTAGTAAAAAGAAATTAAAAAGTGAAAGGGTCAAAAAAGATAAGAAATAGGTAAAGAGGGACATGAACACCTAGGAGGAAAGTACCACCTAGCGCTAGTGTCTTAGGCAACTGAAAGATAGAACAGCCAAATGTCGGTAAGAGTGTTAGATGTTTAAATTCAATACAAGTGCAGAAGACAAGGAAAAAGGCTAAAGGGAGTTATTAATTACTAGTTTTATTTCTTAGGAATCATGTAAATGCTAGCATGCTTTTAGGACCTAGAAATGTACCCAAGTACATAGATTTTGTGTCTACATTTTGCCCCCACTTTATGTTATTGAGTGAATACTCGATAGCATAAAGTAGATAGAAGATGTGCACTTTGTGATCCTATAAAGAGTGTGGAAAATAGCGTTCCAATTGCACAAGTGAAGGGTGAAGTGACCACAAAGTTAAGCATGGAGACTAGGAAAATGGAGTGGACCCTAGGGGTGAAGTATATTCATAGCTTATGCATGTTGTGCTTGTGATTGCTGATGTAGGTTGCTTCTTGTTGCTTTTAAAGGATGGACCTTTAAAAGAAGAGCGAGAAAGTAGTCAAATTTCTGAAAAATCAAAGTAATGCATGTATTATTAAAAAATGTGAAAGTATGTAAAAGGAAAGTGTGCACCTGATGTATAAGAATGTAAAAGATATAGAATTTTTCCAGATTTTCTGAATTAGTTGCCAATGGTGAGTTTTTTGGGCGATCTCATGCCAACAGCGAGTTTTTTGCATGATCTCATGCCAAGAGAAATTTTTTTGGGTGATCTCACGCCAAGAGAAGAGTATTAGGGAGAGAGGTCTATTTTTTCTCTCCATCCATGAATACTTCCCGAATGAGCACCATTGTAGATGGTACATCCTAATTAGTTTTGTGTTGTTCCGTATTGTTCTGTATGTTCTGCATTGTAGCTGATTATAGGATATAGAATGAATTTTGTATATGGAAGCAAGGTCCTGTAGTCACAAAATCATGCCCTTTAGACATATTTTAGTCTCAGTATCATACTACTATTTAGAAGGATTTTGAGTGAAGAAATTACTATTAAACCCCCTTATTTTGGCCATCTTAATTCATTTTCTTTCATAATTCCCGACCTCTTGCACCCGCATGCCGGGTCAGATTTTGTCATTTTTCCTTATTTTATCCTTGACTAGGGCATCTATGCCAGTACTGGGGCACCCATGGGCACCTTGGTCCCACCAAGAGTGCCTCGATCCTTTTCCTAATTTCCCATCACTTTTTGGGCACTTTCTAACCGTTGCAACATTTTATTTTTCTTGTGGTCGACCTCTTCGGGGTTAATTATAAAATTAGATCAAGAGAACCATGTAAATATAAATTTAGGAGACCATAATGAGGTACCAAGCACTAGTCACTACTATCATCCACCTAGGGTTGCATCTATCAAAGGTATTTTGAGATCATTTGCATTCACTTAGCTCCATCACAAGGACAAGGCTAGTTAATATGCATCACACAAGCATAGGGGGAGAGATTCTATTCTATTCCATCCACCATTCTACTACATTTTTACATATATTTCTTGCTCGTTACTTCACAAAGTGTGATTGGCATAAGAGCACCTAGGGCACATGATGCACACACATGCTAAAACTACATTTGGGTCTGAAATGTAGTACAGCGCTCAGTTAGTAAGCCCACTATTGTGGCAGCTAAGGTCATTCTGGCCCATTCATTTGTGTTATTATTTTTTTAGGGTTTTAATACTTCTTATGGTCTCTTGTGGGTCTTTCTTTCATCTTGGATCATCAACAAATGGAGCAGTGTGGTAAATTTGATGTGACACGTGGTGAGGGTTTCAGGCCGCCTATTAAACCTGTGAAACTCATTCTTAGACCTTTCACACAGAACAAGGCACTCATTTTGTAAACCAGGGCACCCATGGGTGCTCCAGTCCCTATCCAAGTGTTCCATTCCAGCTAGATAGCTCAGATCCATCCTTTTTGAGACCTCTACATAGTCGTTATTGCTTATTGTTCCTCTAATCATTTCTTCGATACAGTACCGCTAGCTCCCCAAATAAACTAAGTCACTTCCATACTTCTCTTGCATATTAGGATTTATACTTTTATTAGATTAGTTGTTTGGGTCATTTTCCAGAATTATTTATTACATTTGTTTATTGTATTTACATGTCATTTTAGATTAGATTAACTATCATATTACCCCAAATATTCCTAATTTTAGTTAATCAGGTCCTGCCACTAGAGAACTGTGTTAGACACTGTGATGTACTAATAAATTGTATGTTTTTTCCCTGAGGAAATTAGTGCCCAGGGGAGGACACAAGCGTCAGGTGTTATTGTCTGGGTATGGGCGTTGGTGTCCATACTGTGTGAAGTCCAAGCCTAGTTTTGGAATGTTTTATGACCATATGTTTATGTTGATTTGAACTATAGCTCTGAGCTGTTGTGGGTGATTTTTTCACCCAATGTATGTCCCCCATTTGGGGTGCATGTGAAAATTGTTGGAGAATGCATTCCAAAGGAGAGGATGTGATGTTGATCTAAAATGGATACCTACAGAGAGTAGGGGATGTGCATGGTAGTAACCAAGGCACATGCAAACAAAGTAGGCTAGTATAAAGTGTTTGATAAACCACCATTTTGTTATGTTTAAACCATGTTAAGCCCCAAACTATTTTGATATCATATTGCATGATGTATAATGTTAACTATTTATACTTAATACTTTACTATATTTTTGAAGGAATTATTGTGCATATGTTTATTATTTTTATCTTGTAAATTCTTCCTCAAAAATGGCTTAAATTGATCTTTTTATATGCATTAACAGTATCTTTGGAAAAGTATATGTTGAGTTATTAGAGGAGCAGAATGGAAATAGCACAGGACTCAATTCTCACACAAGCGTAGGACTGAATTAGTGTGTTGGCGTAGGACTCACCTTCGCATTAATAGAGAACTCACAATACATCATCGAGCTCATCTAAATCATCAACTCTGAATTCCTCAAAACAAGGGATTCACACAAGCATACATATAGCTTGAATTACAGGTAATATAGCTACTAGAACCACATCATGAGCAAGAAGCGTGTGCCATTAACTTAATGTATATTCAGATCGATTTTAAAGTCTAGTTACTCCAGTCACTGGAATACGGGATGTGGCCAACAACTAGAGATTTACTGTCACCGTAATTCCCTTCAATTAATGAAATGTATGAAGAATCTTCCAGCACTTATTGACTCCCTTAAAGGACTCAATCAAGGACTTATTTTGGAGCATAATGGTTAAGTGGGTTGTCCATCCATTAATTAATATGGGTCCAATATTATACTATAGGTTAAATATTTAATAATATGAAATATTTCTATTTCTATTCTTAAATATTCAAACCTTGGAATATGTGTCAATTGACTTGGTTGAAAGGGTGAGTTCGGAGACATACCCAATCACCTCATATAAAAAAGGACTTTAGGTCCTCATTTGATATATCAGAGGAATATATCAAAGGTGTGCAAATCAATATTAATTTATTTGGTTTTTACCCTTGTGATTAGGGTTAGTAAGGAGGAGGTTTCAACTGGATGTAATTAGGTTCTCTATAATAAAGGTTACTTGTCTCAATGGTTTTTTACCTTTGGGTTTTCCACTATAAATTCAGTGTTATGTGTTATTTACATTCTATAAGTATTTATTTAATTACTATGCAATATAGTTTATTTATTCATTTTAATGTTTCATAATATATTAATGTTTAATATTTAAGTTTATTAAATTTGTTGTCATTCGAAACCTTGATTTCCAACATGGTAACAAAGCTTGGGATGATTAAATAAATTAGATCATATATTTTTGTATTTACTTTATTTAATTTGTAACGGGTTTTTCAACCAACCCAGAAGAGTATTTAAAAGTATCGGGTCCCCTTTTTTTTCTCCCCCAATTTATTTTTCCACTACATTTGTGCAATCTAAATTTTTGTGTGCTTTGTGAAGAAGTGTAATTTGTAGGAAAATAAGAGATTGTGGTGGAACCCCATCTTTGAAACTCTTGGTAAAAATTTTAGGTTTTTTCAATTTTAAATCCCTAATTTTTTTCAGGGGAGATGTAATATGATATGATTCTTACTTTCATTTACATTTGGAAATTATATGAAATATTTCCTTTGTTCTAACCTTTGAAAATTTAATGTAAATTCTTTGAAAGGATATTTCTCTTGAAAATGTTATTTAATTTTTGCAATAAAATTTTATTTAATTTTAGCAATAAAATGTAATTTAATTATGTTCCAAAAGGGGTGTGTGTAGGGAATAATCATTCTTGGAAATCGAGACTTATGGCAAGAAAAATGTAGATGATTATTTCAGGGACTGGGCATGCGTCCACCGGTCATCAAGCGAATGCGGAAAATACGAATTAATTCTCACATCATACGCAAGAGGCCCTTTCCATGATCTTGTGCAATGTGAATGATGAATATCTTCTACACATTGATAATATCGAACATCCTAGTGAGATATGGAAACAATTAGAATCCATGCATGAAAGTACACACTTGTCCATAATTATTAAACTTGTTTTATAATTGCTTACAACTCCTATGAAAGGAGATAAAAGGTAGTTAATTTCTTCGCCAAAATTAAAAATCTCAAACCACAATTAGATGGATGCAATTGTGACTTAATTGGTGAAAAAATAATCTACCTTATTATTCAGTTGAATATACATGAAAGATTTAGGAATTTTATTTCTATCTTAAATTCTAAATATCAGAATGAGGATGAATTGAATAGAAAATATACTTCTAGTTATGTGTTTAAATTTGGTGCAGGTGTCATTACTTGCTGCAGTAAAAAGAAGCCAACTATTTCTATCTCTTCAATTGAAGCTGAGTATAGAAGTGCAATGGTAGTTGTAAAAGAGGCTTTATGGATGAAGCGGTTGTTCGACAAGATAAAGATGAAGGACCAAGGTATTTTTAATTTGTTTTGAGACAACTAGAGCACCATAGCTCTTATACATTATCCAGTACAGCATTAGAGGATGAAGCACATTGAGATGCATATACACTTCATCTGTGAGAAGGTTCTAAGTGGTGAGATAGATCTCAAGTGCGTGCCGACTGAAGAGCATATTGTTGACATCTTAACAAAGCCACTGAGTACTGCAAAGTTTTATCACTTTCATGAAAAACTTGGATTTTCAAAGTTTCCATTGAAGGGGAGTGTGCATGAAAATGTCACCTCCTAATGGAACTTGGTATTTGTAAAATGAAAAATGCATTGTAATAAAGACCTTCGAACAAGTGTAAAAAGACCTTCGGGCATGTGTATACCTCATCGGATTTTTTTAGAAAGAAGTGTAGAAAGACTTTAAAGGCGGTCTTTAGTAATCTCTTTAGTGCTATTGAGTTTACTAGTAAACATACAGTGTAAGCATATTGTAAAGGAGGTCCTTGGTTATAAAAGACTCCTATATGCTTGATTTCAAGTAACCTTTTACGAGAACTTGTGAGAACATGTAAAAATCACAAATCATACTTATCCACTGATCATGGGGTGATATTTGGGATTCTAAATCCTTTTTTACCAAAAGGTAAATTGAGTATGATGAAGGTGTTATAATTCTTTCAACCTATATGCTATCCTAAAACCTTTATGGTTTAAGGATTATAAATTTTGTAGTGTACCATGGGCAGGTAATCTATTGGCATATGTTATCTCACTTAAATTTAAGGGGGGTGTTAGAACATAATGGTTAAGTGGGAAGGCCACCCCTTAATTAATATGGGCCCAACATTATACTATAGGCTAAATATTTAATAATATGAAATATTTCTATTTCTATTATTAAATATTTAAGCCTTGGAATATGTGTCAACCGACTTGGTTGAAAGGGTGAGTTGGGAGACATACCCGATCACCTCATATAAAAAAGGAATTTGGGTCCTCATTTGATATATCGGAGGAATATATCAAAGGTGTGCAAATCAATATTAATTAATTTGATTTTTAACCTTGTGATTAGGGTTATTGAGGAGGTTTCTACTGGATGTAATTGGGTTCTCTATAATAAAGGTTACTTTTCACAGTGGTTTTTTACCTTCGGATTTTCCACTATAAATCTAGTGTTCTATGTTATTTACATTTTGTAAGTATTTATTTAATTACTATGCAATATAGTTAATTAATGTGATGTTTACTTATTCATTTTAATGTTGCATAATATATTAATGTTTAATATTTAATTTGATTAAACCCATTGTCATTTGAATCCTTGATTTCCAACAACTTCCTCTGCAGTTATCACAATTGATTCAAATAAAAATACTTTAAGTATTGCTCCTTCCATAAATGTATTCCTTAAAATAGATAGTCATTGTTTCAGTCAACATACAGTTAATTAGGCAGATGGGGTGGGAGTGGTGTGGTCAATTCAAATGGTTGTGTGCTTTCCTACGCGTGTTTAAATCCCCCTGAGGCATAATCCTCCTCGAAGGTGGTTCCACCGCTAGATGTGGCATCTCTACTCATTATGTGCCATCGTTGGTCGTTGCTTCTCTCGATGAGCTATTGTTGGTCATTATTTATCTTGTTTTTGTCGCTGGTGGTTTCTCCTCTCATTTTCTTCGCTAGTTATTACTCCTCTTGTTGTCATCATTGGTGGTTGTTCCTCTCGCTACTATTGCTGGTGGAAGCTCCTCTCATTGTCATCAATAGTGGTTTCTCCTCTCGGTTTCGTCACTAGTTGTTGTTCCTCTCATTGTCATCACTGGTTTTTACTCCACTCGTTGTAGTCATTTTCGTTGGTCGTTGCATCTTCATTATGGTTTCATGGTTACTTCAATTGGGTTCCTAATGGTGGTCCCCTTCATTATAACCTAGGTTGTGAATCCTCTCAAAAAAATATTCAATTATACAAGGATGTGGGTCCTTTCAACACCCTCAAAAATTACCATAATTCCAAAAAACATTCAGTTAATTAAATGTTAGTTATTTGGAATAACTAGTTCTCTCCTAAAAAGACTAGAATTGCTCTTGTATAAAAGGGCTAATGTACCTAGATTTATAGGGTTGATTCAATTATTCAATTAATTGTACAGGCATACTCTTTCAATTCAATAAGATAGCAAATTTAGGGGGAAATTTTTTTTGTGTGAATTTCAATACTAAACATGATCGAAAGGAAGGAGAAAAGGCCACTCCTAACCAACAAAAAGGGAGATTTACATTCATTTGCTTTTTGTATTCTTGGATGCATCTACGGTTTCATCATTGGTTTTATTATTTTGATGGATTTACTTTTCCATAGTTACTTATGTTAAGAACCTTTCAATTCTATTTTTTATCGTATTTTTCCTTCCAAGCATTTCATTTTGTAATCATGATCATTACATTATTTTATTAGTTTTACTATTAAAGTGTGTGCTAAGACATAGTTCCTACTATTTCCTTTGTTGCAAATAGCCATGGACACCACCATGAATTGACATAATAATATGATTAAAGTACGAGTAGCAATAACACTCGTCACTTTTTGGCATCATTTCTGGGGAATTCAAAGGTTAACGTGCTAGCTAAATGCATTGCTTAGTCATCTGGTAAGTTTCCATTCAGAAATCACATTTCCATAACTCTTTCTTTTGAAATCATAAGACCTTGTAGTGACAGAAATAATCCTTTGAGCTTTAAGTATGTGGAACACAAACAATTAATTTTAGTACTGATAGTTAGGTAAACATCCTTAGTATGATAGGATTTTATGCTTATACCTAGATACCATAGAGTTATATTCATTAGAATAAATCTTCAATACCCCCCTCAAAACCATCCTGTGAAAAAAATTGTTGACCAAAGAAGGATGGCCGATGAAGTAGAGAACCCCAATGGTGTAGACAATGGAAACCCTACAATTGGCAGAACATTTACCTACCCCATCGAATTGGACCCTAACGATCAAGCTCATATGAAAAATATATCCTCCTCCATCTTACCTACCTTCCAAGGATTAGTTTCAGAAGACCCTGACCAATTCCTTTTTGATTTCAAGGTTTTATGCCAAACATATGACTACACTTTTGATTCTCAAAAGCTTAAATTATTTCCCCCCACTTTAAAATATATGGATATAAGATGGTTTATGGTTTTAATCCCTAACTCCATCCATAACTGGGAAGAAATGGAACAGGTTTTCCTGGACAAGTATCAGGATTATTGTAGAGTCAAAGATAGGAAATAAGAACTTTTTAGGATTCAAAAACAGGAGTATGAAAGTATAGAGGATTATCTAGATTGGTTCCTCTTCCTTCAAAGAAGGTGTGGTACTGGTCTGGATATTAATCTACTCAAAACCTTATTTCTTACAGGGTTAGATGAAGACACATAAGAAGCATTCAATTTAATGGGAAAGGAGACATGAACAAGTTAGAGTTCACATAAATCATCGACCTCTATAGGAATTACTCTCGAACTCACCCCAATTTTAGAAGACAAAAGGGAAAAATGGCCAGTGGGGATCTATCCAAATTGAGGGCAGAGATTGTAACTTTAAGGACAGACCTTTTGGTCTAACTCAATACAACTCTAGACAGAGATAAGGATAACAATATAGATCCTTTGTTCATCTACTTCCCAAGATGTAGAGATAAACATAGGCTTAAGGATTTCCCCTTGGACAAGAAAGAAATATGTCTTGTTTTTGAACTCAAGCACACCACATACCAATGTGGATTGCTTCCCTTGCTAAAGAATCATCTAAAATAGAACACACAAGATGATCTGAGGTCAGCTATATATCTCAGAGGCAAGGGGGAAATTTTCAGTCCAACCAAAATTATCTCAAAATCACAATGGGCCCCAAATCAATGGAATGCACCATGTCCATATCCCCAACCTTGGGTTCAACAAGCCCCACAAGAGTAGAGACCATAGTGGAATGCCCCACCAAATTATTATCAACAACCGTAGGCTCCACATCCCAACATTCCACCATTCCAATAGTTTAATCCTCGGTACCAACAGCAGTGGAATGTACCTCAAGGGTCTAGGCAGCAATACTATAATCAAATAATACCTCAAGGTTAGTAAGCCCCATTGACTAGACCCACCAATGCTTCCCAACTGGATTAACCTACCCAGCCATAGATACATGCATAAACTGTGGAAAATCCCAAAAATGTGAGTCAGGGCAGGCCAACCTATATTGTGGAATCAGAAAAAAAAATACCATAGTAAACTTGCTGGATTGTAAGAATATCCTACTGTGTTTAGGGAAGGTTACTTCAAAACCTTCTTCTCATATAATAAAATAAATTCTTGAAGAAATAGAAAAACCAAAAGAAACGCAGCCTAATTTTGTTGAAGAAACTCCTCCACCCAAAAATGGCATTCCCTTTCCATCTAGACTCTCTGAGAAACTAAGTATTGTAGTCACTAAAAACCTAGAGTTAGAATTAATTCAAGGATTGAGGAAGTTAAGTATCGGCATTCCCCTATCACAGGATCTTAAGGAAATCCCTGAGTTAAACAAAACAATTAAATAGCTCTATTTCAAGGCTCCATACAAAAGGAAGAACCAACCTAAAACCATCCATGTTGATGGAAAGGTTTCTAGTTTTTTGGAAGGGAATATCCCCCCTCCTAAATATAGAGACCCTAGAAGCCCTATTGTAACAGTCTACATAAGAGATATCCAGATTCCTATTGTTCTGATTGATCTATGAGCTACCATCAATGTTATGACAATAAATACTCTATCTACGTTATCTCTACCTGAACCTCAGTCCACATCTATAGTTTTACAAATGGCAGACCAGTCTATAAACAAACCAAAGGGAATCATTGAATATGACACTATTACTATCGAATCCTGGGACTATGCAATAGATTTTATGATAATAAAAATAAAGAATAAAAATATTGGATACCCTATAATCATAGGACGGCATTGGTTAGCCACATTTGTTGCCCTTATTGATTACAAGATAGAGAATATGGTGATCACTAATGGTCAAGATTTAAAGAAATTGTCATTATAACCTGTCACTAAACAATTGTCCATAGACAACAAACAATGGTGTAAGTACAATTCAGATAATGTAGATAATGCAGATGATTCGGATGATATCATCTCTTCTCTAGCCATGGTCGTAATTCAAGAACACTCATATCAAATCTAATATGATGACCATGAGCCTTGTGCTGAACATAATATAAGTCATGCGCTTGAGTCCTACACTAGATTAAATTCAAGTCCTTCACTCGAGTCTTGTGTTGGATATAATTCAAGTCATGCGTTACAATTAACTACAACAAGAGATGATTATATGGATGTAAATAACCAACCCATCATATGTCCCTTTATACGAAATATAGATATGACCGAGAACAATTTTCAAACTATTTCTTCTATTCATATGTTACTACCACACATGTGTCCATTAAACACATTATAAAGAGAATACCCTATTGTATATTTTGTTTATCCAGCTACCAAACAACTACCTATTCTCCCAGGAAAGACATTGACAATTAATAGTTGGCTGATTGATCAGGTGGAAAATACCCTATTTAAACTCTTATGCTCTCATCCTCAAGCTTTTTCTTTAGAATATAGTGACATGAAGGGTATTCATCCTGTTATTTGTACACATCACATCTATACCACTGATTCTAGACCAGTCAAGAAACCTCAAAGAAGGATAACCCCTTTTTTAAGATATATTCTTAAAGTTGATATTGAAAAACTTATGAATGTAGGCTTCATTTATTCAATATCAAATAGCCAATGGGTTTCTTCATTGGTCATAGTTCCTAAATAGAACAGGAAATTGAGAGATTGTGTTGACTATAGGGAAATGAATAAGGCAACTCATAGGGCTTATTTTCCATTACCTTTTATTGATCGGGTCTTAGAAAATTTATCTAGAAAAAGGTACTTTTCATTCCTTGATGGGTTCAATGGATACAACCAAATAACAGTGGCTCTTGAAGATCAAGATAAAATAACTTTCACATATCCTTAGGGAACAATTTCATATAGAGTATTACCTTTTGGTTTATGTAATGCTCTTGCCAATTTTTAAAAATCCATGCTGGAAATATTTTCTAATCTCACCCATGATTGTGTAAAAATTTACATGGATGATTTCATTGTTTATGGAGAAACATTCCAAGAGGTAGTCAACAATCTAGACAAAGTTCTTTCTCGGTGTGAAAAACATCAATTATCCCTTAATCACAAAAAAAATGTTTGTTTATAATTGAACAAGGCATAGTTTTAGGCCATCATATCTCAGCTGAGGGAATTAAGGTAGATCCAGACAAGGTTGATATCATGGTAAAACTCTCATCTCCCACCAACCAAACAGAAGTAAGAAGTTTTCTTGGTCATGTTGGTTACTATCGAAGGTTTATTTCATATTTTAGCAGAATTGCTTCTCCATTATTTTCTCTCCTAACTAAAGATTCTAAGTTTGAATGGATAGAAGCATGCCAAAAATCTTTTGAGGCTATCAAAGGTAAGTTAACAAGCACGCCAGTGTTGAGTGGACCAAATTGGAAGCTTCCCTTCCATATACAAATAGATGTCTCTAATGAAGTAGTAGGTGTTGTCCTTGGGCAGCAAGAGGAAGGAGAGCCTATGTATGGAATTCACTACATTAGTATAAACCTTTCCCCTGCTAAAAGGAACTACACAAAAACTGAGAAAGAATTTCTTGTGGTAGTATATGTAATCAACAAGTTTTGCCATTATATTATAGGATATGAAGTGGTTGTCCATACTGACCACTCCGCTATCAAATATCTAATGAACAAATCTTTAGTGCATGGCAGGATTGTAAGGTGGTTGTTGCTACTGCAAGAGTTTAACATTAAAATTGTTGACAAGCCAGGAAAATTCAATGTGGTAGCTTATTTTCTTTCAATACTTACCACTTCAGAAGAGTAGGAGTAGGTCAATGATGAATTTTTAGATGAGCATTTGTTTGCACTTTTTACTACATCTCCTTGGTATGCAAATATGGCTACAAGGAATTTTCCAAACTTTTTCACACAAAAGCAAAGGAAGCAATTAATTAAATAGAGTGTGATGTATACTAGGTTAAATGGAATTCTTTTCAAATGTGGACCTGATCATGTCTTACGCATGTGTGTAGCTGAAAAATGAAGTATTTGACATTCTTATTCCATGTCATGATGAACCATTAGGAGGGAATTATTCAGTTCAAAGGACCATTCAAAAAGTGATAGGAGTTAGTTACTATTGGCCTTCCTTGTTTAAGGATGTATCAAAGTATGTATGGAGATGTGATCAATGCCAAAGGATGGGGAAACCAACATTTACATCTACAATGTCACTCTAACCCCAAGTTTTCTTGCAACCATTTACGAAGTGAGGTTTGGATTTTATTGGACCAATTGATCCAACCTCTAAAGGGAAGAATTACATCCTGGTTTGCACTAATTATGTTACTAAATGTGCTGCAGTGTAGGAAATATAATGTGCAAGAGATGAAAAGGTTGCAGATTTCTTATATGAGCATATCTTTCAAATATTTGGAGCACCAAGATCCATTTTATCAGATCAAGGACCACAATTCATGTCAGGAGTAATCAATTATTTTATGGAAACTGTTGGAGCTCAAAATTACACCCTGGATATGATAATGAATGACAAAGAATTTTGAGGCAACATGGGATTGTCTCTCAGTTGTGGGACCTATGAACTCAGAAATACCTCCGGAGAAGGTCGTCTTCCTCTACCTATCTTAATGCTGACACTACTACTTAAACTTGAAGCGAATCCTAACCTAAGTCCCAAGGGACCACGGATAGAAGGAGATGCAAAAAAGTGGAAATCCTAAGCTAAAAGGGGTGGCGATAGCACCATAATAAGGGTCAATCACTTTCCAAAAGTGAAATAAAAGAATAAAAATGTGGGTGAGTGGGTAGAACAGATGTGCCATAGACAAGAACCACGTAGATCCAGCTTTCTTCACACGAAAAACACATGAAATGGAGCCTGTAAGTGGAGGAAACACATAGTATACCAGAAATGTGAATAGAGAGGAAAGGAAAAATAAAACACAAGACCAAGGCAGAGAGATAGCCATAAAACCTGATTTTATTGATCAAAATATGCACAGTCATTTACATTCATGGAAGAGGGTGAAAATACATTACAGAGACCAAACTCAAGGTCTGAAACTAGTAGGAAGTCGGCCACCATTTTTACATGGTGTCGTTACAACAAAAGAGGGATCCTTTTTTAATGAGAAAAGCTCTTACATTTATAGAAAAAGGAGATAAGAAGGAGTGAAAGAGGGGAAAATTAAAATCAAATTTCCAACCACCAACAAGTAATAAATTATCTGAAAAATTTGGGCACCTCTAGTTATCCAGTGCATCATGCCATTTTCCTTGCTGGAGAAAAGATGGGCGCTCATACTGCATTAAATGTTGGTAGTTGTGCCACTTGGAACTGTATATTTTGCGTGTTGTATAATTATTCCACCTTTACACATATATATCCTTAGTAAAATTAACAAATCTAGTCTCCATTGCATAGAGGACACTAAGAGATTTCCATCGATATAAGGTTTGCAAAAATTAGATCGTTCGATCAAAATATATGGTGATTTTAGTCTCCCGTAGAAAACTATCATTGTCCTTTGATACGTGACTTTCTCTATTCAGTTTTGCACAAATTTTGACTTCCACGGTTCTTCCTTGTGTTCTACGGATTTTCCTACCTCTCTTCTTCATTCTGCGGCCTCTAGTGCAGGTTTTATATCAACATCCATGAACTTCTTTTAGATTTGCTTTTACCCGCGGCTCTCTGTTTCAGTGTGGTGTGGCTCTTTCAACATCTACGAACCATTTTTCTTCAATCCATGGATTTATGGACCTCCACGGAATGCTCTAATTCTTCCACAGATATTTGTTAACTTTGGCAGCTTAATCTCCTTAGCCGCGAATTTCTAAGATTTTTCCTTCACTCCGCGGCATTAATCTTTTTCCCGCAGTTCCTGACTAATCTCCACAGCATACTATTTTTCATTCATTGCTTGTTCATACTTTGGTGGCATTTCATCTTTGGTTACGGCATACGCCAACTCTTCATGGCCTTTGTTCCAAGTCTATGGCAATCCAAGTTGTTCTATTTTTTCAAGGGGTGTAAAAATAGACAACATAAACATATTAGCTGAAGCACAAGAAGTCATCACCATACCACCCATAGTCTAATGATCAAGTAGAGGTTACTAACAGGGAGTTGGAAAATATCCTCACAAAAATAGTGGTTATCTCAAGGAAGAATTGGGTTCAAAAACTACTTGAGGTGGTATGGGCATACAACACTACTTGGAAAACAACCACAGGGTTTACTCCCTATGAATTACTTTATGGGACGAAACTCACTCTTCCTATAGAATTTGAGATTCATACTTTGAGAATAGTTTTTGTGTGGGCTTTGAACTATCTGAGGCACAGCAAACAAAGATTGTACAACTAAGTGAGGTGGGTGAAATGAGGCTTCAAGAATTACATCAAATTGAAATCATCCAACACTAGAGGTGAGTATGGCATGAAAAACACATAAATCCAAGGAAAATCCAAGAAGGAGACTGGGCTTTGCTATTTTATTCAAATTACAAGGACTTTAAAGGGAAGTTACAAATGAGATGGATGGGCCCATATCAGATTGCACAATTATTTGACAATGGGATTGTTCAATTGATTCCAATAGATGAAGAGAAAAAGGTAATGCTGGTTAATGGGCACAAACTGAGTTTGTACCATAAACCAACATCCAGAAAGAAGTTTCAAAAAGAACTTCAAGAAGATTCAGATCTGAACTATGTGGACAAAGTATCTTTGTCCAACACAACCCAGACCTAAGCTATCTTCTACCAAAAAAATAAAGAGGGGATGACTGAAAACCAGAAATGGCGGTCATCACTATCTAAAGCATTGATTGAAAACAAGAAATGGCAGCCAGTGCTTCTAAAAAAATTTAAAAAACAAATAAATAAACTCAGAGGACCGAAAAAAAAAATAGTGGTCATCTCCCTTGAATCTGGCAAGAAATAAAGGAAGGACAGCGTGTCGATGGAGCATTAAACAAGTATGGAAATGGCGATGAAGATGTGACAAGTTCATTTAACAAGGTATGTGTAATTAATTCACTTCTTGAATATAGGAAAAGTTTTAAATTATGAGTCGTTAATTATTAGCATCATGTAAATTGATTGTCCATTTCATTCCCAATCACTCTGAATGCTTCACAAATCCCAACCAAATCCATAATTAATTTCATCTATAATCCTCACATGTGCCCAATAAATTCCATGATCACCTTGGGATTCCATCATATCTTTCCCAATTCAGTTATATTCATTACATACCATAACTACTCCATTGCTACTTTCTTAATTGAACCTTCTCACTTTTGTGCCATCAGTCGCTCTTGCGCTTACCCATAGCCCTGAAAAATTTACATTGTCATTCATTTTCCCTTTATCCTTTTCCTATTTTTTCAAATTCAGACATGGAGCCTTGATTGCGACATGAACCAACAAGTTCTATGGAACTTTTGGCCGATGAAAAATCAGTCAAAATCTTTGAAAATGTGGGATGGTTGGCCTTTTTGTTGGCTTATGAGGAATTCAGCCTAGCAATGGTTGAGGAATTCACAAGAAATATAGAGGAAGGACACTCTATAGTTCAAGGTAAGAAAATTCCCTTTACTTCAACTGTCATTAGTCATCTTTCAGGCATACCTGATGAAGGGTTAGCAGTAAGTGATAGAAAAATGTATGTTGAGGTAATTAAAAGCTTTTCAGTTAAAAAGAAGGAGAAACTACAATTGGTCATAGATAACAAGGGTAAAGCTAAAGGTGTCAAAAGAATAACCCTTCCTGAACCCAGGGTAGATGTGGCCAAATGGTTTATTAAGTACTTTACATGCGAAGGGCAATATGAAATTGTGTTGGGACTTGTACTAAAAAATTTAATCCATCTCCGACATGGTCAAAGTAAGACCCGGTATAAGATCAATTTACCTCAATTTTATATGATTCCATTTGTTCTGCTATAGAAAATTTTCGATGGGGTGTTGTTGTCACCCTCAAAATTCCCCTCTTTTGAAGTCAAGTTTCAAAAATTTTGAGTCGGTACCTTGGAGTATTAGATCGCATTGAGCCTGGTATTGTTTGCAATTTTCGATCCAATGGAGAACAATTTGAAAGTCGGGCATAACGTTGGAGTTTTTCCCCTTCTTTTTATTTGATTTTCTTCCCACAGTCGAGAATGAAAGGTGTATCTTCCCCATTAATTTTTTTCCCTATCATCTACTTGTATTACGTGGACATCTCTGATTGGATGTGATATAGCCATGTTTCAAGAAGCCTCCACACGTCCAAATGGCGCAACTCCAAGGGCAGGGCCCAAGGAACAGTCCTCGAATAAGGGCAAGATTTCCAAGTGTCCCAGGTCCAAAATAAAGGTAGAACAAGTTAAAATTAACTAAGCATGGAAGGTTCAGCAGATGACGCCACGTGCCTCATCGGCGCAACTTCAAGATTCAAATCTGGGGGCAGTTCTCAAACTTGCGCCAGTCCTCCACATGTCTCAAGTCCAAAAAGAGAAAGAGTCGATCGTTAAAATTGACTAAGTATGGGTGGATTGGAAGAAGCCTCCATGTGCCTCAACGGCACAATTTTGGAAGTGAAACCAAAGGGCCAATCTCCAAATGAGCACCAGCCCGCCACGTGATCAAAGTTGACGGAGAGACAGAGTTGGCCATTGAAAATTCCAAGATCAGCGGAGGAGCCACGTGTTAGCTCGGCGTAAATTTAGGAGCCGTTTCAAAAGTGGAAACTCAAATGAGCATCATCTCTCCACGTGTCTAGGGGTCAACATAAGTCAAGCAGGAAATAGGCTTGAATTGGCTAAGTATAAAAGAACCATCAGAACTCTCCACATGTCAGCCTTGCGTAACTTCAAAGGCAAAAAATGCAAAATGCATCCGTAGGCCCGCTTCAGTTTAAATCTCTCCCACGTCGACAGCTTGAATTTAAATTTTTCAAAGGTGGGGTGGACAGCAGGGATTCAATGCATCTGGTTTTGCCGCCAGGCATGAAAACGTTTGAGGTGTTTGAGAAGTTCAAAGAATGGTTTCTTGAATCAGTTTTATAATTTTTCTATAACCGAATGTAACCATTCTTGGAAACTATTTATTGGCTTTTTCATGCCATTGTTAGGGTTGGATCCTGAGACTCTGTAAAGGTAATAGATTCGAAGTAATCAATACAGAAGTTTTCCCCCTTTCTTCCTCTACTTTTCTTCTTTCCATGTCTGAAACTTGAAAATCATCCATCTTTTATGATAGGAAACTTTGTGTTCTTATTTATATGATTTCTAGAACTTTACGCCTTCGGAATTATATTGGTTATGAAAGAAAATGATTCTATTATGAAACTTCCTAGTTCAATACATATAAGGTGATACTCTTCCATCTATATTTCCTGAAGGTATTGTTATGTTCTTCCTCCTCATCTCCTTTATTCTCCCATCCTTTCGTATTGATGATCTTTTGGCATAAAACATTTCAAAGTATCAGGACTCCATGCTTTGAAAGTTGTACATTTGTATATAAGTTTTGTTGCTTACTTTCAATAAGGGAACCTCTCCCATCAAAGAGGAGGGACTTGTTGTCCCCTGACTATGGTTATTAAAGTACAATTTTAAAACCCAACAGGTGCCTCATATTTAAAGTTCTAGGATTTGATTCATTTAATATGAAAACATCAATTTTTTAAAAAGAAGCATGGAATGAAGAAATGGCTGAATTTCCAAAAGCAATGTACCTTGAACCCCGAGGTAGTTATAGAGAAAGCACCATCTACCTCTGAGAGACCTAAAAAGTGTCTCATAACTTTCATGCCTACACATTCCCTTCATGAAACGCCAATTGCCAATCCACCTTCCCAAGAGGAATAATATGCACTCGAAATAATGCAAACCCTTGTCAAAACCCAACATGTATCTCCTCACAAATCAGTATCCCCATATGTTCCTAATATAGAACAATAACCTTACCCACGGTTGAAGAGTCACCTATTAAGGATAAAGTGAAGACACCTACGAAGGAGGGAGAACCTAGTTCCTCCCCTAATTCTGATGTTATTATGCCCCAAGTTATGTCTTTGTCCAAAATCTAGTTTGAGCTACAATTGGCTCAAGAAAGAATCAACCATCTTCAGCTACTTCTTGAGGCCAAAGAATCTCATTTCTCCCAGCATGAAACTGCTAAAAATCAAGAGATTCAACAATTACAGCAAACGGTAGCACAACATGAAGAGGAAACTCTTCAGCTACATAAATCCCTAGAAGAACAAGAGCATCATATACAATCCTTTCAGGCCATAATAGAGGAACTTGTCACATATCTTATACTTTTGCAAGAAAGTACAGAAGAACAATAGCATGTGACCATGGAAGAGTAAGCTACTCAAACTAATTTTGTCTTAACTCATTTTTTTTAAAAGGAATGGTCAAGTGGGTGAATGGATGCTACAGACTCAGGACAGTATCTGAGGAGAAAAAAAAAATTAAAGAAGAAAATAAATTGTTAAAATAAAAATTGGTTATAGTTAGTCGTCTCTATGACCAGGTTCTTTCTTTCAAACCTCCTTCAAATTTGTATGCATTTTTTTAGAAAGAGCAGTTTTTCAAATGGAAAATATTTAGGGCTCGTGCCATGCAGAACATAGATTTTGATGATAATAAATAATTTATAGGTGTATATACATCTGGGGATGATATTGAGAAAAAAAATTGTGTGAATTCTATGTGCACAAGTTTCTTCTCCCTTAGAAAATCAAAATTCCCATTAATCTTTATGTTGGGAAAGTACAGTTAAGGGCTTTCATCTATACTCTCAGGCACCAAGGTGAATGGAGGGATCAAAGGTCAATATTTGTGCAATTAAAATCTAAAATAGGCCTCTTGATGAGGCATGATTTACCTGCCCCAATTCGGTTCTTTAACAGGTTTCGGTCATAGGTATATTGTTTACGTCTAGTAGATAGATACACAGATATTCTTAAAACTTGTGTCAAAAATTTCAGATAGTAGGTGATGCCAACATTCAATGTCAACTTCCTCGCTTGTCAGGTTAGTTATCAACTTCTTGTAGAGCCGTATATGAGGAAGGAGGTGATTTCACCAACAAACCTTTGTTTGTCTTTAAAAGGGACCAAAGACCTATGCAATATTATTCATGAACTAAAGGAACAATTGATAGGCATGCGGTACAGGCCCCCATTATTCATTGCACTAGTACCAAGATGGGATTCCATGGATGATTAGCCTAAAAATAGTTACCAGACTTGGAGGAATAATGGCTTTGAGTTCTTTGGGTTTTGTAACACTACATTGGATGAAACTTGACGTACATTTGCCAAACAATATAATTGTTCAAGGATTGTAGAACAGTTGAACAATAGGTAACAGGAGGACCTACCAAACCTTTAGTCCAAGGGAGTGATGAACCCCCATTTTGTTGTGTTTAAACCATGTTAAGCCCCATACTATTTTGATATCATACTGCATGATGTATAATATTAACTGCTTATACTTAATACTTTAATGTGTTTTTGAAGGAATTATTGTGCATATGTTTATTATTTTTATCTTGTTAATTCTTCCTCAAAATGGCTTAAATTGATATTTTTATAAGCATTAACAATACCTTTGGAAAAGTATAAGTTGAGTTATCACAGGAACAGAATGGAAATACCACATGACTCAATTAGCACACCAGTGCAGAACTCAATTAGTGTGTTTACGCAAGACTCGCCTTGGCACAGGAATCACCTCTCCATCAATAGAGAACTCACAGTACAACACTGAGCTCATCCAGATCATCAACTCTAAATTCCTTGAAACAAGGGATTCACACAAGCATACAAATAGCTCGAACTACTGGTAATACAACTAGTAGAACCACATCATGAACAAGAAGCATCCATCACCAACTCAACCTATATTCAGGCCGATTTTGAGGTCTAGTTACTCCAGTCACTAAGTGTTTCACTGGATTCTTAGCAAATTAATGAAACAAATAAGAGGTAATAGGTCAAGGAGGAATACTTGTTTGTGAAGTTGGTTAAAGGTTGTGTTCACATTTTGATTTCCTGATCTAAGTTGACTACGAGAGATTCCTTTTGTCTAAGAAGAACTACCTACAAATGCAAAACAATACCACCAAATAGAGTTAAACAAAACAATGAAGTGGATTTCCTAGTAGAAGCTAGATCCAGGAAGTGTGATGCTTCCTGAACGAGGCCGTCAATCCACTTTTATATAACAGTATTAATTTATTATAAACGGATACATGAAATAAAATCTTATTGTAATTGAAACTTTAATTTGGGTATCTCAGATTACAAAACAATAAGGTTGTGTAAAAATATTGTTTGAGGTCAAAACAGGTTAGGTGATGGGCTCCAGTCAGGTTGGGTTGTAAGGTCTGGTACAGGCTCTGGGTAGGGTTTAAGTAAAGGTTACAAGTGATTCTGGGCTATTGGGAAATAGGTATTAGCTTACTAGTCTGAGTTAGCTTTACAAACACAAGACCGATGTCGTTTAGGGTGTGACTCGATGATCATTTTATCTATGATCGATACCGGTTAGGGATAACCGATCTTGAGTTCGGTTGTGGGAATGGTAAAATATCAGAAATTTCAGTTAAAATTCTAGATTCTCTCTGTGTCTACACAGAGAGATGGAAATGGTGAGTGGAGAGGTTTCGTAGAGTAATGGCTTGGGTGAGGCTTTTGTGGGGTTTTTGGGGTGTTAAGGTCAATTTAGTAAAAGTATGAAAAGAGATATAGTAACTGACGTCGATCTAGTGACCGGTATCGGTGAAGGGGAAACCAATGATGGTTAAGGTAACTGGTTTCGGTAGGGGAAATTTGGTGAAAGTTGATAAACATGTGGTTTTGGGATTCTCTATGATTGCATAGAGAATAAAGGGAGACTAGTTAGATTCGTGATAAGGTGATAAGAACTCATAAATGTGTAAAAGGTTAGGAATAAAGATCCAAAAGGTTGTGGTGGCTAGATAGGGATATGGGCTAGAAAATGGGGATGGTGAAATACAAGGAATAACAAGTTGATAATACAAAGGATAAATAACCTAATGAGTAAGTATAAAAATGATACAAAATCAAATGCACTTACTTGTTCCTGTAAGATATGTGGGTGAAGGAAGGTGATGGTCGATCTATGAACCTGGTGGTCAATGTTGTGGAAGTGCTTCCCCGAGTGTCACCGTGAATGTTAATGCCTTAAGATTAGTCCTGGTACTTTCTTGGGCCTCTAGCTGGATGTATTTTTCATCTTGATGCTGAGAAAACTAGTGATCCATGCTTGAATTCAGATAGCTCTCCTCAAAATTCGAAGTGACCAACCTCTAGAAAAATGTTTCCAAATCGTATATATGGTGAATGGTATGGTCAGGTGACAAGCATCAGTTGATGATTAACTGACATTGGTTAAGGTGGGATATCCTAGGTTTACCAAAAATAGCATATATTGGCTATTTTTGGTGTGCTCTACTTGTTGGCCCCGAGTCTCAAGTGATGGTTAACGCTTAGATAAGTGGGCATGTTGTTAGAGAAGTAATAGGAATTTAATGCTATGGTTAGACTAAGTCTTAGGTGATTAGGATAAGTGGAGACTGAGTCTTAATTAATTAATAGGCTAAGAATAAGTCCATGGTGAGGTGTCTAGGTGATGTATCTAGGTGAGGTGTAAATTAACCTAATTAAAGTAATTTATTAATAAATAATGTAAGGTTGGGTATTAATTAAATTGTAAATAATTAAATTAATATGAATGTGAGGTAAAGGGATCATGGTTAGGTGAACACGTTATGTTAACTGATTAAAGGGGACCAAGGGGAGTGTGACCCAAATTTGGTGTCTACATTTGCCCCTTTTTGTTGTGTAGCTTGTATTGGTAAGAGATCATGGAAAAAAAGAATTGGTTTCCCAAAATATAAGTGAGAGTGGGGTTTCCCCAAGTAGTACTGGAAGTGATCCCCCTCAAACCAGGAGATGATGAGGTGTGAGATGTAATCGGTGAGTGGTTTGATAAATGGGTAAGTGATGAAAATGGAGGTAGGTGAGTTGTAGGTAAGGGTATGGGTACTTTGGGTAATGGGTAAGGGTAAAATTGGGTAATGGGTAATGGGAAAGGGTTATATCGAGTAATGGGTAATGACAATCGAACACACACACATGTATAAATTGTGACACGGTACCAGGTTGAAGAGCTTGCAAACTCTACATCATCCAAGGTCAATAGGTTTATCCAAACAATGTTGAAGTGATTCAGGTATCCAGGGTATAGGATATGGTCCAGAAACACAACTTAGGTTAGGTGTAGGAACATTTAGGTATGATCTGGTACACCAAAATTTTGGTCAGGATAAATGGAACTATAATAGGAAAGGTAAGGTCATTAGGCTAAAACAACACATGTAACAACATCGCAAGGTATAGTAAGTACACAATTTCAAAGGTCACAAAAACTACTTTAGGTCAAGATATATAGGTCATGGCATGGGTAAGGCCGAGGTATAGGTAAAATAATAGGTCCCTAAACAATTAAGAAAATGTATGGGTAATTTATGCTGGTGGGTAGGGTGTAATAAGGGTTGGTAAAACCAAAGGGTTGGTAAAACCAATAGGTATGTGGCAGTAAGGAGTTTAGGTCAAAATGGGAAAAATGTAGAGGAAATGGTACTGGCAGGTGACTGATGTCGGTTATAAGGTAACCGACGTCAGTTTGGTATGACCGATGCCGGTCATGTCGGGTTAGGGTTATAAGGTTGAAATTTTGTATTTTACGGAATCATTGTTGTCTTTTGACTTTGAGAAAATGACAGACTTCTGAGTGACTTGTCAGAGGCACAATTTGTCAGGTGGAGGCCCTAAATATAAGTAGCATAGGCATAGGTACACATCAGCTGGAAGTGTGGAGAGACAGATGACATGGCAGATGGAGATCAGGTGGAGTGACGATGTAGGATATGATTAAGGTGTATCCATTTTTGGGAATCGGCCTGTGTGTTAATGATACTGCACGGGATGTAGGTGAGATTTTTGAATTTTAGGTAAATCAGCCTACGGTTATAGTGCACCTCCGATGGATATGAGGAGTCATTTGAGATACTGATTATTGTATTACGTATTGGTGTACATGGTATTGAAACACATAATTTCTCATTTATATATATTATGATATGAGGATGTATTAACCGAGATGTACTAGGTTTTAATTTCCATTGTTATATGTGTATGTGATGGAAACTAGGTGAATTAGGCATGATTGAGTCAAGGTCATGTAGGCATGATGGAGTTGGGTATAGAATCATGTTTGAGTTAGGTCAGTTAGGCATGAGGTGGAACATTCTAGGTGAGTTAGAGCATGATGATTTAGGTCATAGTTTGGAGAACATTGAACCATGATTGAGTCACAAGGTCAGTTAGGCATGGTAAGTCATAGATGGTGTTGTTGGGTTTGATTTAATTTCCATGTTATTAGATAGTATGGAAAATAAATGATGATGTATATTTATGTTATGGTTTAAACTTCCAAATATTTGATATCATGGAAATTGATTGAAATGATGTAATGTATGGATATGCATGTTTGTAAGAAATAGGTAAGTATACATGTTTATATACTTGTATGTTTGTTTAATTTCCAAGTAATGTAGAAGATGGAAACTAACTAATGGTAGAATGTAAATAAAAAAGTGGGGAAAATTGGTTAGGGTAAAGAATGGTCAAGCTAACCTCCAAGGGCCCCATGCCCTCGGAGTGTTTCCTACAAAGCCCCGGAGAAAAGATGCCTCATGCCGATGTAGTTCTCCCATAAGCTAGGGAAGAATATGATGAGGTAGAGAAATGGGTTAGTAGTTTTTAGGCATGGTTGAGTCTAGGTTATTGGGTATGATTGAGTTTAGGTCACTTAGGCATGATTGAGTCTAGGTCACTTAGGTATGATTGAGTCTATGTTTAGGTGATTTAGGTATGGTTGAGGGTGAATTGAGGTCATTTAGGTGTGGTTAAATTAAGGTGTCGAAGGCTTGGTCCTGTATAGGATAATCAACAAGTAATGAAGAAGGTGAGTGGTAAGAGGTCACCAAAAGATCCACCTAATTGGTAAGAACCATAACACGTCTACCATACCGAAGATGGGCTTATGAACGTAAGACCCTAAAGGCATTTGCATAATTGACTATTCTAAGGGTGAAGAAATTCACATGATCACTGAAATGTCACATTTATGGCACATCCATTGAGTGGGTAGGAAATTAGGGTGAAAAGGTGATAAGGTGAAATTAGGTTGGTTTTAGCGTAACCTAGTGTGAGACAACATGCCTGACTTGGCAAGAGACCCAAGATCACAATAAGCAAGTCCATGATGAAAATTTAATAATATTTTTCTTTTTTCTTTTATTTTTGATCAAGTGATCGAGGCAGGAATTCTATGTGTGATGTGTATATTATCTCCTTGAGGTCTTCGTGAAGTTAATCAATGCGGGAAGCTTCATAATATTTTTATTTTAGTTTTTGTAAGAATAGTCTTCTTTTGATGATAGACTAAGTACAATACAACTAGCTTTGTATAGTTGTCCTTTGAGGGAGCAGTCTATTTATAGTAGCGAGATAGAAAATCTAGATGTCCTTTTTGAGGGAGTCATCTTTTTGTTGGAAGTTTGACTCAAGGAGTTGAATCCTATTTTACTTTTGAAATTGTTTTGATTTTGGACTTTTAAGTCATGGACAAGACTATAGAGAAAAATAGGCTCTTGTTTTAAAGACAAAACTATACACACATAGAGGTTAACTGTGATAGAGAGGTTTTAAGTTATGAATGACCATGGGACTCCATCTTGAAAAATATGAAAAGTATCCATGAGAATCATGCCATGAGTAGAGTCCATGGTACTCATATTGAAGACAAGGTTGAAAGGTAACAGGTAATCACATGATTCTGGTTTAGTCATTGATCCTTAAAATAGGTAGAATGAAAGGTGAATGGTGCTCAAGGGATGGGCGTTGAATAGACAAGAGGTGATATAGGACTTAATTCAACAGTAGAATGGTTGAAGATGTAAGGCATTGAGGGGTTCAGGTTCGGGTTTACCTTCGAGTGAAGACAAATGATAAGCACCTGATCCATAGGTATGAATAACGATATAAGGTCCAAGCCAATTAGGAAAAAATTTCCCCCGTTTACTTTTTTCCTCTTTTGTTACATGTTGATTTTCCTTTCAGGACGAGGTCGCTGATTTGGAAGGTTCATTCATGGACACATTTATCATAGGCACGTTTGATACGTTTTTGGTAGATTTGAAGGTGATCAAGAGCATTAAGATGACGTTCATCCAATAACTCGAGTTGTGCCAAATGGTCTTGGTGAAAGTCATCATCGTTGAGCATCTCTTTTAGTGAGATATGAAGAGATGGAATCTAGACTTCAAGAGGCAGGACAACCTCTATACCATAGACCAGAGAGAAATGTGTAGCCACAGTTGAGGTACGAATACTAGTACGGTAAGCCCATAAGGAAAAAGGAATGTGTGTGTGCCAATCCTTTCCAGTATCATCCACAACTTTCATAAGAATTTTTTTTAAGGTTTTTTTGGTGGATTTAGCTTGGCCATTTATTTGAGGGTAGTAGGGTGAAGAAAAACTGAGTTGAATGCCAAAGGCATCACAAAGCTTCCGTAGAGTTTTTTTTTTGAACTGTTTTCCATTATTAGTGATGAGACGATGGGGAACACCAAAGTGAAAAATGATGTGATGATTGATGAATTCACATATTTTCTTGGCTTTTGTTGAAATAAGAGGTATGGATTCTACCCATTTAGTGTAGTATTTAGTAGCGGTAATAATCCATTGATGGTTTTGTAAAGAATGGGGATTGATTTATCCAACAAGATCCAAACCCCATTGAGAGAAAGGCCAAAGGTCTCGTGTGACCTATAAGGTGTGACTAGGCATGTGATGAATATTAGCATGTTGTTGGCACTTCACACAATGTTTGACATAATCACAACAATCACGGTTTAAGGTTGGCCAATAATAGCCTAGGTGGAGAATGTGTTTAGCGACAGCTAAACCACTAAAGTGACCTCCACAAATTCCATCATGAACTTCCTTGATGGTGTAGGGAATTTCAGAACTTGTAAGGCATCACAAGAGGATACCATCAAATCCACGTTTATAAAGAAGGCCTCCCATGATGACATACTGAGAGACACTTTTGAGAAAGGCACGTTGTCCATTGTGAGTAAGGTCTGGAGGTAGAACTGAAAGGGAAAGGTAGTCAGCAAACTACTTATACCAAAGGTCATGTGGGTCAGGTTGAATGGTTCTGATGAGGTTGACATCTCAAAATAGATAGGAAGGTGATTGCATCCTTTGTACTGTGACAAATATTTTCGAGTCAGAGGGCGAGGCGGGTATCTGAGAAGCAAGGCAGGCCATGGTATCCACAAATTTGTTAGTGGAACATGGAGTGGTTTGAAGTTCATAATGGTCAAAGGTAGTCAAAATTATGTCTACATGATGCTTATACTTTTGAAGTATTTTGTTATGACACTGGTATATACCATTGACTTGATTTACAACTAGTTGAGAGTCACCAAAGATATTAATTGATTTGACGTCTAAGGCGATGGTGGTTTGAAGGCCTAATACGAGTGCTTCATATTTGGTAATATTGTTAGTACATTCAAAATATAGTTTGAAAGATAACGGCATAGGCTCACCATCGAGAGGAATGAGGATAACTCCAGCACCACCTCCACGCTGACATTTGGAACCATCAAAGAATAAGGTCATCAGGTAAATGGTATCGTCCAACGAGAGGGTAGCAATGGATTCATCTAGGAAATCAAAGTTAGAGGGTTGATCTCCAGAGAGAGGTGTGTCTGTAAGTTGGTCAGTAATAGTTTGGCCTTTGATAGATTTTTGATGAGTGAATTTGAGGTCTAGGTCTGCAAGAAGCATGAGCCAACGTGCAACATGCTGATGTTGGTAGGGCTTAGCATACATGTAATGTAAGGGGTCTGTATTGGTGACAACAAAAAATTTTATGGTTAAGTAGGTAATGGAAAAATTTAGTAGTGACAAAAACTAAGGCTAAGAATATTTTTTCGGCATGGGTGTATCAGGTTTCATAATCCAAAAGCATACAGCTTATATAATAAACCACTTGCTCCCTATGTTTCTCATCGCGATGAGTGAGCATGGCTCCCAAGGAATGATCCGTAGTAGAAATGTAAAGGTAAAATGGTTGGTCATCCTTAGGAGGAATGAGTACAGGTGGTTGGAGGAGGTATTGTTTTAAGGCCTCAAAGGCTTTGTGGCATTCATCATCCCATTTAAAGGAGACGTCCTTTTTGAGGAGATGATGAAAGGGGTGGCAATGGTTGGAAAGTCGTGAAATAAAACGATGGATAGACTACAACTTGCCTTGAAAACTACGCAGTTGGAGAAGGTTAGTAGGTGGAGGAATTTTAAGAATAGCCTTGATTTTAGCGGGATCGACTTCTATGCCATGAAAAGAAATGATAAAACCAAGGATTTTTCCTGAGAGAACAGTGAAGACACACTTCTTAGGTTGAAGGTGAACACAATACTTGATGAGACGGTCAAAAATGACCTTAAGGACTGTAAGGTGTTTGGCTCGATGTTTGGATTTGGAAAGAAGGTCGTCTACATAATCTTCCAATATGTGATGCATGATGTCATGAAAGATATAAGTCATAGCCCACTGATATGTAGCACCAACGTTTTTAAGGCCAAAGGGCATGACTTGATAGCAGAAGGTCCCCCAGGGAGTGATGAAGGTGGTTTTGTGTTGATCTTCTGGGGTGAGTAATATTTGGTTATAACCTAAGAATATCATCCATGAGTGATAACATCTCATAGCCGGTGGTGAGATCAGCTAATTGGTCTATACTAGGTAGAGGAAAGTCATCTTTAGGGTAGGCTAAATTAAGGTCACAGAAATTTGTGCATATGTGGAGTCCTATCGCTTTTGTGACAAGAACGATGTTAGAGATCCATTGGGGATAATCAATGGGTAAGATGAAGGAAACCGAGAGAAGGCATTGAAGTTCTTCTTTGACAAGAAGGGCAATGCAAGGATGCATTTTTCATAGCTTATGTTTTACGGGTTTGGCTTTAGAAACAATTATGATATTGTGGACCACAATGTTTGGGTCAATACCGGGCATATCAGCGTAGGACCAAGAAAAATCATTACTATGATCTCAGAGGAATGAGGTAAAAGCTTCATGTTTGGCAGCATCTAAAGATTGGCCTATCTTTAGAATGTGTGGGTTGTCCTAAGTGTTAATATTGATTTCGATGGTCAATTCATTTAACATGGTTTGCATCTCAGAAGGCAATGACTAGTGAATATAAGAATCTTCCGCACCAAGGTAGGTGAGAATAGACTCATCATCCTAATACTGAACGACGTTAATAGAAGGTGTATCATCATCGATCATGTCAGGATACAGGAAGGGAAGGGAAGAGGGAGCCTCGCCATCGCGTTGATAAGTCAGAGGTCCCAGGGAAATGGTGTTTACGAAAAAAAATGTTAGGAGGAATGGATTCTGGATCTATAGACTTCGTGGGTGAAGGTGGGGAAGTTAGTAGATGGGGTGAAGAAGGTTTGTCATCCTCAATGAGTTTGACATGGGATTTCTTGAAAGATGGTTCGAAAAAGCCAATACCACTACGGTCGTTGTGTTTACATTTGGTACATGGGATGACGGTATGGCGGCCCTGTTCGTAGAACCTAAAGCCAAAGCCTTTCCATGCACAGCGGTGGAGGAAAGTGTGGGCGAAGTGGCGGTTGGTGAGGGATTGAAGGTCAGAATAAAATGGTCACATTTGGGAAGGTGGCTCGGGCGAGTAGGTAGAAGTATCAAGTCCCTCATAGGTTAAGTTTGTACGAAGGTGAGGAGGACCATAAGGGAAAACCTTTCCTACGTGGTGATCATAGCGAGGATGTTGGCAAAGGTTACCATACTCTTGAGGAGTAAGTAATGTATTGATATTGTAATGGTGGTACTCCCACAGAGTGAGAGATTGAAAAAAACCTTCTAAGGGATCGGTATTTGGTATATGAGTGATAGGAATAGATGAATCACTAGGCAATTGGGAAGAAGAAGCATTAGTCGGTTGAGAAGTAGAAGGCTTAGCGGATGGGTCAGCTATAGAAGCTATGGAAATAGTGGGAATGGTGGAGGTAAGTGAGGAAAACGTAGTAGTAGCATCGGTGGATGGGGCTTTGGGTGAAGGAGAAGTGGTGATAGTGGTAGATTCCTTAATTGGTATAAGGACATCATTAGGTCGGTATAACATGTTACAGGTTTTGAATGGCAAAGGGTCAGCGGGGATGGTATAGTTATGTCCTTCATGTTCAAATTTTACACAGCGATGTAAGGTTGAAGGAACACAACCCATGACGTGGATCCAAGGTCATCCAAGCAACAGGTTGTACTAGAACTCCCCCTCTAATACATAGAATAGTTCTAGAATGGTACGGGGGCCCACACAAACATGGAGGATGATGGTGTCGAGAGTGGAAGTGATGGCGTCATTGAATGAATGTGTCATAATTAGGTTATTATGCATGTAATTTGAAGGGATGTGCATTTGATTGTATGTGTGGGAGGAGATGATGTCAATGTTGGCACTGTCATCAATCATAACGCGTCGAACACGAATATTATCAATATAAACAGAAATGAAAAGGGTGGGATCGGGATCATCTGATTAGAGAGGTATAATCTCATCATCAGAGAAACTGAGGGCAGCTACTTGGTGAGTAGTGGCAGGTGTAGAGGAAGGGGATGAATTGGTGAGAGAAGTTACAGGGTGAGGGGTGAGAATGGAGGCCAAAAGTGTCGGTTCATTAGGTAAATCCTCGATGGATTGCAGAACCTCCATGAGGGCCTGTCGATGGGATTTAGAAGTTTGGATGAGTTCTTATAAAGACATTTTTAGAGGATATTGGTGCAATTGTTGTTAGAAATAATCTAACACTTAATTCACCATATGTGGATCAATGTGTAATTGTAATAAAGTAATTATTTAATTACTTTAGTTAGCTTCATTATTAGTGTATTGTTATCATCCCTTAGATTGTGGAGGATGTTCTTTAGTTAGAATATTGTTCTCAGATGATTTCCTGTAGAAGCTTTTTAGGGGCAATATGTTATTTCTGCATATTTGCTATGTTTAGGAGATTTGTTCCATGTATTGTGGAAGAGATAGAAGCTGTCCAATATCTATAAATATTACAGCTCTCTCTTTTGGTTGTAATGCTTCATTTTATATTAATAAAATCACAGCAAGCTCCGCCTTGTTTTTGTAATTTAGTCTGGTTTACAGATTTCATCTGGTATCAGAGCAACATTCTGATCTAAAGAAAAGTGTAGGAAGTTTTGAGGGAGGAGGAATAAGAAGCTTGAGCTAGGAGGATCCAGAGTTTCCCCCAGCCTCTTCACAGAGCCCCTGCCCTACTCCACATGCGAGAAGCAGCAAAAGCAACAGTACAGAAACACCTCCAAGATTGGTAACAAATTGATTGTATCAATTTTATTTTAATATTATTCATTGCATATGAACTATATACAATTGTTTTTTTTCTCTAATTCAGAGATCTCGTTTAGTGTGATTTAATTTAGTGGACCCCCAATTTTGGAGGCACCACTATTTGGGTTTGGTGTGTAGGTTTCATTTTTAATAAAAAAAAGAAACATCCACCATCGATCTGTAACCTGTATGTAAATGCAATATTTGCATATATCTGTGAATTCACCTTGCAGACCTGCAGATTTACCTAACAGCTTCACACCTGTAAAAGAAAAAAAAATGATCTGGATATTGATCTGGCTGTGCGTCTTCAATCTGCAAGCAATTCCTATGCGACCTTACAGAACAGAGCATAAGAGAGCCTTTAAGGTGAAAGGGTGGCGAAGGAAACAAGGCTGAGATAGAGGAAACAAAGTTGCACGCATGCGTAAGTTAGACCCACGTTTTTTGCGTTAAAAAACATTTTTTTTAAAAAACTTTCCTTTTTTGGATTTTGCGGACCCGCGTTTTTTGCGTTAAAAATCGTTTTTAAAAAAAAACTTTCCTTTTTTGGATTTTGCGGAATTTTTTAGAAGCACAAAAAAAAATTTCCATTTTAGGAAAGGGGTCTGCAAAAATCATAAAATCAAAACTTGTATTTATCATTTCTTTCCGTCGGTACCTCGGATTGAGGTGCCATTTTTTTTGAAAGTATATGCTTTTTCGAGCTCTATGCTTTGGTCCAGTCAAAGAGGCCAAAGAGCCCAAAACTAAATTTGTAAGGGAAAAGAGGCCAAAGTGCCCAAAAATTTAAAACAAATTACGAAAATATTAATTTTTCATAAACAAGAAGGGGGATGTAATTTTATTTTTCTATTTACAAGATGTTTGTAAAAATGGCCAATAGTGCCAAAAAATCATTGTAAAAGGCCAAAAAGTAGCCCACACTCAATAAAAATCAATTTTGGGGGGGTGTGTACTGATTTGAGGGGGTATTTGTTTCGTGTTTGATTCTCTATCTCTCTTTTCTTTTGTGCAAAAATGGCCAACAATGCGCCTAAATTCTTTTTGCCCGATTCACAACTCCTACGAGGAGATAATTATGCTACATGGAAAATGAAAATTAAAACTCAACTTGAATTTGAGGACATAATTGGTTTAGTTGATGGCTCGATAACGAGACCAGAAAATGATATTGCTCAACAACGTGTGTTTGATCGTGTTAATCAAAAGGTAGAACTTATAATTCTATTTGGTGTAACTAATGATTTACAACCTCATATTCATCAAGCGACAACTGCAAAAGAAGCATGGGATAAACTAGCAACTGTATATGAAGCTAAAAACAAAAATGCTATTTTGTAATTACAAACACAACTCCATTGTCTCAAAATGAATTCTAATGAATCTATTGAAGGTTTTCTAAAGCATGTTGCTATATTGAGATCATCTCTCCAAGATTTGGAAGAAGAGGTCACTGATGAATCTCTTGTCCCTATTGTATTGAGAGCTTTACTAGCCTCATACAAAATATTTGTCACAACTCTCAACATTATGGGTCCAACTAAAAGTTTTGAAGAGTTAGTGAACATGTTACAATAGGAAGAGTCCATGAACAAACCTGTAGAAGATGAGGAACAAGCCCTCTCTTCATTCCATAAGGAAAAGAAACATATTCATACAACTGGTAAGCAACACAAGCAACATACTCCACAGAATAATCAAGGGAACAGTCAGCAAAAGCAATGTCATATTTGTGGCAGAAAAGGACATGACTTAAAATATTGTTGGTATAACACATTTCAGAAGGGTTCATCTAGTGGCAAGAAGACAAATTTTCAACAATTTAGTCAGGGTTATCAAAACAAACAACAAGGACAAAGGAAAAGTAACTGGAAAAAGAAAACACCACAACACGGCAACATTGTTGAAGAGGAAGATAACTCACAAAATGAGGAATTCCTATTTGTTGCACAATCAACTCAAGAAATCAATTCACCACATGCAATTTGGTATGTTGACTCAGGAGCAACAAGACATATGACTGGGAGAAATGATTGGTTCTTAGAGTTAAAGAATACACCTAACGAAGACTCTGTTTCATTGGGTGATGATTCATCGTACAAAGTACAAGGAATTGGAAACATCTCCTTACCTCTTGGATCAAGAAAGTTCACAATAAGAGATGTTATATATGTTTCTAGATTGACAAAGAATCTACTTTCAGTAAGTCAGCTTTTGGAGCACAGCTTAAAAGTCGATTTTGATTGTACAGATGGAAAGAAGATGTGTTTAATCAAAGATAAGTCTAAAAAATCCAACATTGTTGCACGAGCTTCTAGTGTAGGTCGTATGTTTCAGTTGGATTTTGTTCAAACTAAAAATCAAGCCCTTGTAGCTAAGGATACATCATCGGCACAATTGTTGAAACAAAGATTTGGCCATGTAAGTTTTGGCTATCTTGAAACACTTCAAAAAAATAACATGGTAAGAGGACTACCAAATTTCAAGAAGAATACAGAAAAGTGTACAAATTGTTTGGCAGGAAAACAACATAGAGCTTCTTTTCAGAAAAACAGTACATTCAGGGCCCGTGGTAAACTTGATCTGGTGCATACCGATCTGTGCAGACCTATGAGACCTAGTCATTCAGGGTTTCAATATTTTATGCTTTTTGTTGATGATTACTCATGAAAAATGTGGGTATACTGCATTCACACCAAAGACCAAGCCTTTGAAACTTTCAAGAAATTCAAAGTAGCTTGTGAAAATGCGACTGGTAAGAAAATAAAAACACTATGCTCAGATCGAGGGGGTGAATACACCAGTAATGAGTTCAAAGATTTTTTGGAAACACATGGAATTCTTCGGCAAATGGCACCTCCATATACACCACAACAAAATGGTGTAGTTGAGAGAAGAAACAAAACTATAATGGATATGGTAAGGTGTATGATTGATGATCCAGGCTTGAGTAAAACATATTGGGCAGAAGCAGTAAAAACAGCAGTTTATCTACTGAATAGAGTTCCCACTTCTGCACTTGATGGAATAACACCATAGGAAGCTTGGTCAGGGAACAAACCATCTATAAAACACCTTAGAGTTTATGGATGCAAGGCAAGTATGCACATTCCTAAGAAAAAGAGAACTAAACTTGATATGAAATCAGAACAACTTATATTCTTGGGATACAGTGATGAAGCCTTGGGATATAGGTTAATGGATCCAAAAACAAGAAAAAATTTCACAAGTAGAGATGATGAGTTTTTTGAAAATAAAGAAGCAGATGCTCCTTCCATAAACTCACAAAACAACCCTACTAAGAAAATAGAAGATGTTCTTGATGAAGATAATGATGATAAGGATAATTCAACTCCTCCATCTACATGAACAGCTAAATGTATGCCTAAGTGGTATACTAATCTAATTCGAGATGCTAAGTTGGATAGTGATCTTAACACATCCACTTCAGGACCAAGAACTCGTAGTATGACTCAAATTGAGGTAAACTTAGTCTTGATGAGTACAGTAATTGAATCAAGTGAGCCCACTACAGTTCAGGATGCCAAACAGTCAAAACCTTGGTCAGATGCTATGAATTCAGAATTCAACTCTTTGATTAAGAATAATACATGGCAACTTACAGATCTTCCACCAAGGAAGAACGCAATAGGTTGCAAATGAATATTTAAAACAAAGTACAAATCAGATGGAAGCATTGATAAATACAAGGCAAGATTGGTAGCTAAGGGTTATGCACAAAAAGAAGGCATTTATTATGAAGAAACATTCGCACCAACAGCTAAGATCAAAAAAATTAGGATGATATTTTCTCTAGCTGCACAATTTGGTTGGAAAGTTCATCAAATGGATGTAAAAAGTGCATTTCTCAATGGGGATTTACAGGAAGAAGTCTACATGATTCAACCAGAAGGTTTTGTCATACCAAGTAAAGAAGGAAAGGTATATAGACTCATAAAGTCATTGTACGGTCTCAAACAAGCTCCCAAGGCATGGTACATAAAGATTGATGAGCGTCTCATCAAACATGGATTCAAAAGCAGTCCATATGATCCTAATCTCTATCTCAAAAAGCAAGGGGGGGAGATAGTGATCATAGTAGTATATGTCGATGATCTAGTCATCACTGGAAGTTCAGTGAAGATGATTGAAACAAGTAAGGAAGATCTAAATCAATCATTCGACATGATAGGCCTTGGGCTTCTTCATTATTCTATTGGACTTGTAGTATGGCAAAAGGAAAATCACATCTTTGTTACTCAACTAAAATATGCCAAGACAATGCTCGAGAAATTCAGAATGATGGATAGTATACCAATGGCTACACCTATGGAGACAAGGCTTCAATTGTCTCACACAGATCCATCAAAACAAGTAAATGTTACTCTTTATTGACAGTTGATTGGGAGTCTCATTTACTTAACTTATTCTAGGCTAGATATCAGCTATACAGTCAGTTATCTTTCTTGATTTATGCAAGAACCAAGGGTTTGTCACTGGAAAGCAGCAAAGAGGGTATTGAGATACATCAGAGGAACCATGGACTTTGGCCTAGAATACAAGAAGAATGATAACTTCTTCTTGACATGATATACAGATTCAGATCATGCAGGGAACGTTGATGACAGGAAGTCCACTTCAGGATTTGTGTTCTTTTTGGGATCTGGACCTATTTCATGGGGGAGCAAGAAACAAAATTGTGTTTCAAGGTCTTCCACAGAAGTAGAATAGCAGGAGCTGTCTGTGAAGAGATTTGGCTCAGAAAGATACTTGAAGGATTGGGAATTCCATAGGATCATCCAACAATCCTACATGTAGACAATGAAGGAGTAATAAAACTTGTTTGGAATCTAGTTTTTCATGAACGCACCAAACACATTAAGGTGCAGGTACATTTCATTCGCGAACATGTTCAGAACAACAACATTCAGCTTCAACATTGCCCGACAGAACATCAGCATGCAGATATCTTCACAAAATCTCTTGCATGTCCTAAATTTGAGGCATTCGAAGTATTTCTCTCCTGTTCACTTTACAGTATGATGAATTAAGAGGGGGGATGTTAGAAATAATCTAACACTTAATTCACCATATGTGGATTAATGTGTAATAGTAATAAAGCAATTATTTAATTACTTTAGTTAGCTTTATTATTAGTGTATTGTTATCATCCCTTAGATTGTGGAGGATGTTCTTTAGTTAGAATATTGTTCGCGGATGATTTCCTGTAGAAGCTTTTTAGGGGAAATATGTTGTTTTTACATATTTTCTTTGTTTAGGAGATTTGTTCCATGTATTGTGGAAGAGATAGAAGCTGTCCAATATCTATAAATATTGCAGCTCTCTCTTTTGGTTGTAATGCTTCATTTTATATTAATAAAATCATAGCAAGCTCCGCCTTATTTTTGCAATTTAATCTGGTTTACAGATTTCAATTGTTTTATCATTGTACAATGGGAAACCCCATTAGAAATAGGATATGTGGGTCCCCGAATGGTTATTTTTGGTGTAGGTGCAGATGGTGTGTTGGGCACAGGATTGGAGGATGGGCTAGTTGTTTTCTCCTTTCCTTTTTCTTTTTGGGAACGAGTGGAAACTTGGATCACATTAATATAAGGAAGAGAGGTGGATGGAGAAGGTGTGTCAAGAAAACTATAACGACATGATGGACAAAACCTAGTGCGGGGTAAGAAATTTGTGAAATGAGTAGGGCACACTGACATTTTGGTGGGGTTTTGACTAGTACTCTTATACGGACCATATTGATCTCGAATTTTGGAGGTGGATAAAAGGGTTGTGGAGGTGGTGATGCAGGTCATTGAATAGGTAGTGGGTGAGGATGTGTAGTAATAGGGGAAGGTGGAACTAGGTCCTCGTCTAGAAGATCATCATCATAAAAATTTTGTTTAGAAGGACAAAGTTGGAGAAGAACTGTTTTTAGAGCCTTAAAATTTTCTACATCATGTCCTGGCACATGATGGTAGGCACAAATTTTATTATCATCAAACATTTTTGGTTTGGGCTTGAGTGGGTCGTAAGGTCTAAGGGGCAGAAATGTGATGACGGAATTCTCTAAAAGGTTAGCTAGAATGTTGGCATAAGACCCTACCAATGGATCGCAATGCGAGGTGAGTGTGGGTCTGGATTGAAGTGTAGGTGATTGTGATGTGTGAAGTACTACAGGAGGTGGAATTGGAGATGGGATATGTTTGACCACTGATATGGTAGGTGGTATTGTTTTAGGCTTGGGTTGTACCTTCCTCGGTAAAGGCGTAGTAGATGAACTAGCAATCGAAGGCATTATAGGCTTGACTACCTCTTTGGAGGGTAGTGGGTTTTTCAATTTCAGTTGCACCTTCTTGGGCAAAGGTGAAGGAGGAGTACGTGATGCAGAAGGGAAAGCGGATTGTAGAAGAGGATGGGTTAGCCATGGTGATAATGGAGGTGCAGTAAAGATTGCTAGAGAAGGCAAGGTAGAAGGTATGGGTTGAAGAGAAGGAAGTCTCATAGGTAGTAATGAGGTTATTATAACTAGTGAGGGTATAGGTGGTAAGAAAGATGCGGGTAACATCGAAGGTGTACATTGTGTTGATGGGTTGGGTGTAATAAAGGATTGTGATGAAGGGGTGGGTTGTGGTGCTTTTTCTTTTCCTTAGATAGGCAGTTGCTTGGCCAAGGTCAACGGCTGAGGCCCTAGGATAGAAGGAATGGGTGAACGTGACAAACGCGTGGTGGGTGAAACTAGTGTGTGTGGCCTAAAAGTTTGGATCTTCCTTTTAGGTGGAGGATTGGTTTTTGTGCGAGTTTGGGAAGATGTGGCTAAATCCAACTTAACGGGCGTGTGGACTAGGCTTGATGTCGGCATGACACCCAAGGTAGTGATGGGTCTGGATGTAGTGGAAGGTGTGGATACAGGTAGGTTCTTAGGCATAGGAATAGGTTTAGTTATTGGTAAAGGTTTGGATGTAGGCGAGGGTGATGAAGAAGAGACCATTTCAACAGGCATGGTCATGGTTTATTGGGTTGCTTGAAATACCTTTGGATAGATCATGGCAGTATCCCCAGGTGACGCTTGCATTTGGGTTGAAAAAGGGTAGCCAAAGGCGTCCCCTAAGCATGGAATTATCAATGTAATCCAAGCGGTTGGCTAGGCTTGAAAATGTCACTGTTGTAAGAGAAGATGGCGTTGGCTTAATAGTGATCCCTGTAAAATATGTCTGTGAGATAGGGAACTGGTTGGCTTCAGATTCTATGGGCAAGAGATCCGAGAGCATATCAACAGGATCCTAGAATGCTAATGGGGAATTGTCCCTAACAAGTAGTAGTGTGTCTAAAGGATCCCCTATGGGTAGGGGAGATGACAGTTGGGATGAGATAGTTTCCTTTTTTGTCGGAGTGGAAAGCGGAGATGACTCTCTCTCGTGGGTCGGAGAGTTAATATCGTAGGTTGTTCATTAGGTTGCGAGGTAAGTGGTGAAATGGAATTGGCAGAAGTTGTGGACTCCTTCGTGGGTGAAGGGGGAGATGAAGGGGACTCCTATGTGGGTGAAGGAGTAGAGGAAGTAGGCTCCTTCATGGGTAGAAGAGCTCATGCTAGAATCTCCTCGATATAGGGGATAGGAGGAAATTGCAGAAGCGATAGTATGGTGTCAAACACAGCATGGACCTCGCAGACATTAGTATCATTAATTGAAGGTTCCAGTTTGGTTTGATGGTGTTAGGGAACAACTTATTGAAGATATGCAAATTATATTTGCGGGTGTGTTCGGGTTGTCGAGGACGAGATCTCCATTATCTAACATTTTCTAGACAATGTTCTTGAAGGTTATACAATTACCATCGCTATGACCTTTTACGCGATAATAGTTACAATAGTCCTGTTCCTTGTACCATGTTGGCATAGGATGCGCCGGGTCAAAACCAGTATGTGGTTTTATGGGTGGAAGATCAATGGCTCTGGCCTTAAGAAGTTTTTCTAATACTGAAGAATAAGGCTCCCCGATTGGAGTGTATTTTTGTTGCTCCCGTCTGAACTGAAAAGTTTGAATGGGAGAAAGGTTGGAGGTAGGTTTTGATTGATTAGAGGGGTGAGATGGGCCAACCTTTAAAACTACCACATTGGCAGATCCTTTGGATTTTGAATAATTATTTTGGGGTTTTGAAGAGGAAGAAGCATCATTTGATTTAAATGTGGCATTTTTGTTACATAATTGAATTTTATTCTCTTCAATGGCACAAATTTCTATTTTTCACGCCATGGTAAATGCTTCATCGAAGGTATGGAAGGTTTGTACTTGCAGAGTTGGTGAGATGTTCCTGGCACAAGCTCTAGTGAACAACTCTATAAGCTCGGTTTGAGGTAACTGGAACATTAGCTGGTTAACAAGGCTCCCCCAACGAGTGACAAAATCAGCGATAGACCCATCTTCGTATTTATCGAGTTGAGTACAAGTCGGTCATAGTGACCTTCTTGATGATATTGATTGAAAAATGGTCCAGGAAGGCTTGAGCCACTTGATTAAATGAGTAAATGGAATGTTAAGGAAAACCACTATACCAGTCTAACGCGGGTCCCGTTAAGGACATGGGGAATGTTCGTAGGAGTAAAGCATCGTTGTGGGTGATTAGATAACACCCATGTTTGAAAGACCGCAAGTGTTGCTATGGGTCTTCTTTACTGTTGAACCGGTTAAATTTGGGCATTTCCCAATGTGCAAGGGTATGGGTGAATGGGAATAGATGGATGGATGGGCTCATTGCAGATTTCATCGTAGGTTAAGGAGTTGCGAGAGCCAAAAACTGATGCTTCTAATGTTTGCATCTTTTCCATCATCATCTTAATAAGGTCGTTGGTGGGTTGTGATGATTGGGCACCCCCTGCAGTATAAGGAGGTTGATGATGGATGTATGATGTGGATGGCATCCCAGTATATGGTGGTGCTGAGTATGAGAAGTGTGAAGGGGGAATAGATGCAGGCAGAAGATATCCCAAATAGGCAATAGACAAGATTGGGGGTTGTTGGTGATATGTATAAGTAGGTGGTGTAGTCGTACCTACTCTTATGGTAATTGGGGGTAGGGACTTCGGGATAGAAAGAACGAGGTTTTGGAATGGGGTATGGGTTGTCAACACCATGGGTGGTTGCAATGCAATTGGTACATATGAGGTAAAGGGTGCAGATGGGGCTATGCTCAAGGTGGCTAATGAAGGAATAGTTGACACCGCGGGTGTGACAGATGTTGTAGGTGCAGCAGTTATAGAAGATGTGGGGTCCAATTGAGACACCACAGGTGGTAATGTGGATGAAGGTAATGTCGAGCTAGTGGTAGCTGACGCGGAAGTGGGGGTGAGGGCAGGACGAATAGACATGGGCATGTCGTATATAAATTGTCATGATGAGTCTCGAGTATATGAGAGGGTGATAGTGTTATAGGGCAGCGGGAATCATCCTCGTCGCCAGTACTAATAGTAATGGGTTGAGTTTGATCCATATGCGATAGGATGGAAGGCGACGATGGGCTAGGCGGAAGCGGCTGAAGGCTAGCATGAAACACAAGGCCATTGGCTTGGCTACGAGTAAAAACCATGTGAGTTAGCGTAAACCTAGTAATATGTTCTCTGTAAATGACATAGAAAAATAGCAAAAATGGAGAAAAAATAAATCTTGGGAGGTGAAACTGGTTGTTTTAATTAAAAATTAAAACAAAAAAATAGACAGCGGTTAGGGTAACCGATGTCAATGATAGGGTGACCAATACCGGTTACTGTAGGAAATCAACAATTTTGCAAATGAGGTAAAAAAAATGATGAAAATGAAGTAAAGAAATTGTATTTGATGTGATTTTAAAATTGTGGCAGTATGATGATGTCTTGAGAACTTCAAAAAGAATAGAAGATGTGATGAGTGTTGTTTTTTGGTAAAATTGACCAAAAAGCTAGAAACTGACAACGGTTAGGCAAACCGATGACAGTCAGATATAAACTGACGATGGTCACTAGACCTATGCCAATCACTGTGAAATTTGAAAAAAATGAAGAAAATTTGATTTTGTGAATTAAGCCAGATTGAATATCAACCCAGATACCTGAGTATGATAGTAATGGACCTTGACACACTCAGAAACAGTCAAAATACACCAACTATGATGGTGGAGTGTGAAAGGAAGAATAAAATGAAGAACGTGACCTCACAACTCAAAACACAACTCAAGAAAAAGCTAAGAAAAACACGAAATCCTATAAGTGAATTTTTATGTTTTAGCTTATGCTATTTAAGACTGACTTGTGTACAAAACAAAGTTTTTTGGTTGGAAAGGTGTCCTATGAAGAGGCAAGATCTAAGGGTGGTTTCAGGTTATGTTTTGGCGGGGGCGGTCCTTTCTCTGAGTTAAAGACTAGACAGAGAAACTAGTTGGGCGCCCACTATCAATCCTCTAATCGTGTGATCATTGACAGCTTCTTCCAAGTAAGGTGTTGTTTAAGAAGATGTGTAAATTTATATTTGTGCAGTTTGGCAAAGAGAGAGAAGAGAAAGTTCTCTACGATTCAATTATGTCAACCATCAACTAGGCATGACTTCCATCGTATAGGTTGCCCTTAGTTTTAATGTGAGCTAAAAATGCCAGCATAGAAGTATGAAATGCAAGTATTTTAGAACCCAAATTGAAATGTGATATTTGATGTAAACAAAGAGTGAATAGGAAAGAGAATGACTTTCACTAATGCAAATGCAAGAAGAAAAAGAATGATTATTTTTAGTCCTGAAATACAAATGTCACTGAGACAAATAGAAGAAAGAGAAGATTTCCAGGCAGAGAGTTTAATGTTAACTTTCTTTTGAAAAAAATAAAAATACAATAGTTCCCTAAGAATGAATAAATGCAAGGAACCCCGGATGGGTCCCACCGGGCGTGCCAAAATGTTTCACTGGATTCTTAGCAAATTAATGAAATAGATAAGAGGTAATAGGCCAAGGAGGAATACATGTTTGTGATGTCGGTTGAAGGTTGTGCACGTGTTCTGATTTCCTAATCCAAGTTAAATGTGAGAGTTTCCTTTTGTCTAGGAGGAACTACCTGCTAATGTATACCAATACCACCATATAGAATTAAACTAAACAACGAATGGATTGCTTAGCGGAAGCTAGATCTAGGAAGCGTGAAACTTCCTGAACAGACTTTCAATCCACTTTTATATAACAGTATTAATGTTATTCAAAAGATACATAAAATAAAGATCCTATTGTAATTGAAAAGATTTGGGTATCTCGTACAAAACAATAAGAAAGGTTGTTCAAGAGATTGTTTGAGGTCAAAACGGGTTAGGTGATGGACTGGTATGGGTTGCAGGTCTGTTGCAGGCTCTGGGTAAGGTCTAATAAAGGTTACAAGTGATTTTGGGTTGTTGGGAAATAGGTATTAGATTTGCTGGCCTGAGGCAGCTTGCCAGACACAGAGACCGATGTCGGTCAGGGTGTGACTGATGACGGTTTATCTATGACCGATACCGGTTAGGGATAACCGATCTCAATTTCTATGGGAATGGTAAAATATCATAAATAGTTGTCTAGATTCTCTGTGTCTACACAGAGAGATGGGGAGGTCTGTGGAGAGGTTTCAGGTAGAGTATCTGGCTTAGGTGAGGCTTTTGTGAGGTTTTTTGGGGTGTTAAGGTCAATTTAGTAAAATCTTGACAGGAGATACAGTAACCGACGTCGGTCTAGTGACCAATGCTGGTGAAGGGGAAACCGACGATGGTTAAGGTAATCGGTGTCGGTAGGGGAAATTTGGTGAAAGTTGATTAACATGTGGTTTTGGGCTTCTCTATGATTTCACAGAGAATGGAGGGGGGCTGGTTGGGTTTGTGATAAGGTGATAAAAACTCATAAATGTGTAAAAGGTTAGGAATAAAGATCCAGAAGGTTGTGGTGGATGGATAGGGATATGGGATGGAAAGTGGGGATGGTGGAATATAGGGAATAACAAGTTCTAATAATAAGAGGATAAAGAACCTAATGAGTAAGTACATAAATGATACATAATCAAATGCACTTACTTGTTCCTGTAAGATTGGTGGGTGAAGGAAGGTGATGGTCGATCTGTGAACCTGGTGGTCAGTGTCATGGCAGTGCTTCCTAGAGTGTCATTGTGAATGACAATGCCTTCATATCAATCCTGGTACTTGTTTGGGCCTCTGGCTGGATGTATTATGTCATCTTGATGATGAGAAAACTTTGGTTCGTGCTTGAATTCAGATAGCTCTCACAAAAATAAAAGTAACCAACCTGGGAAAAAGGTTGCCAAATTGTATATATGGTGACCGACGACGGTCAGGGTGACCGGTGTTGGTTGAGGGTTAACCGGCATTGATTAAGGTGGGATATCCTAGGTTTACCAAAAATAACATATCTTGGCTATTTTTGGCATGCTCTGCTTGTTGGCCTCGGGTCTCAAGTGATGGTTAACGCTTAGATAAGCGGGCATGTTGTTGGAGAAGGAATAGGAATTTAATGCTAGGGTTAGGATAAGTCTCAGGTGGTTAGGATAAGTGGAGACTGGGTCTTAGTTAATTAATAGGCTAAGAATAAGTCCATGGTAAGGTGTTTGGGTGAGGTGTACATTAACCTAATTAAAAAAGTAATTAGATTAATAAATAATGTGAGGATGGGCATTAACTCAATTGTAAATAATTAAATTAATATGAATGTGAGGTAAAGGGGTCATGGTTAGGCAAACACGTTATGTTAACTGATTAAAGGGGACCAAGGGGAGTGTGACCCAAATTTGGTGTCTACACTAGGAGATGGGATGCGGCCAACAACTAGAGATTTACTATCACCGCAATTCCCTTTAATCAATGAAAGATATGAAGAATCTTTCAGCACTTATTGACTCCCTCAAAGGAGTCAATCATGAACCTCCTCTGCAATTTTCACGATTGATTCAAATCCAAATACTTAAAGGATTGCTCCTTCAATAAATGTATTCCTTAAAATAGATATTCATTGTTTCAGTCAACATTCAATTAAGTAGATGTTAGTTATTTGGAATAACTAGTTCTCTCCTAAAGAGACTAGAATCGCTCTTGTATAAAAGGGCTAATGTACCTAGATTTATAGGGTTGGTTCAGTTATTCAATTGATTGTACAAGCATACTCTTTCAATTCAATAAGATAGTAGATTCAAGGGAAATTTATGTTGTGTGAATTTCAATACTAAAGAGCAAGGGCCACTCCTACCCAATGAAAAGGGAGATTTACATTTATTTTCTTTCTATTTTCTTGGATGCATTTATTATTTTAGCATTGGTTAACTTATTTTGATGCATTTACTTTTCAATACTTAATTATGTTAAGAACCTTTCGATTTTGTTTTTATCGTATTTTTCCTTCCAAGCATTTCATTTTGTAATCACGATCAATTCATTATTTTCTTAGTTATGCTGTTAAAGTACGTGTTGAGACACAGTTCCTACTATTTCCTTTGTTGCAAACAGCCATGGACACTACCCTTGATTAATAGAATAATATGATTAAAGTATGAGTATTAACGACACTCATCAGTGTTAGTAGTAAAAGTAGCTAACATGCAATAGAAAACAATGTAACAAGAAAGTGTGCAAATAAGATGGACCTCAAAAAGTGGGTTTCATACATGGGACATCGTTCACAATGTCACGAGACAATCAGAGCCGGAGTGGCCAAAAGACATATGGCATAGCCCGCAAAAAATAGCATACAATAATAAACAAGAGTAAGCAAAGCGTATCAGATAACAATGGTTATATATAGTCCTGTAAGGCAAATGTTACACATGAAGCACCTGTTAGCATGTTAGAAAGATAAATAGTATGTCAAAGCGTGTATATATCAGCGATAAGTAAAGTGATTGTAAAAAGAAGTAATAAATGATGAAACAATAGAACTTATAGTGTGTGAGATTAGTCATAGTATATCTCCCCAGGAGCCTCGGCAGGACTAGCAAGGGATTTAATTCAGTGTCGAGCATCACGCATCATGTAAGGAGTTGTAAGATATTTGCATTCACTTCTAGAGACCAAGTGAGCGTGCATGTGTATATAGAAAAAGATATTGACATACTAAGCATCGGTCTAGCATAGTAAGCAAAGTGCAACATATAAGTAGTATAAGCAAGCAAGAGTAAATGCAACCAAGATATGCAAATGCAGTGATAGTGTGATGGAATGGGATGCAAGATGTAAAAATGGAAGGAGTCGTGTTGCCCTCAGTGGATGTGCATGAAATGAGGTTCATTTATGAATGCCCCCTCAACATTCAAGAATGAACCATAGAACAAGAGTGTCGTCGAGAAATGGGTGTGTCCCGTGCGAGTAGATGCTAGAAAATATATGTCATGAAGCACAAAGCATGAAGTGTGTAATGTGAGGTTCATTGAAGTAGTATGCCCTCCACAATCAAGTGTGAAATGTAGCACGAGAGTGTGTCATAGGGTAATGCATGTGTTGTGTGAGAGTAGAAGCTAGAAAAGATGTATCGTGAAGCATAGAGCGTGAAGTGTGTAGATGTTAGGAAATATGTATCGTGAAGCCAAGAGCATGAAGTGTGGTAGTGGAAACTAGAGACAATTGATAGTGTTGGAGGGGGAGAAAGTGTGATTCCCCTCAAGTGTGCGAGTGATGGAGATCTATTTGACGATGTAAGAGAGACATTGTGATGGTGAAAGAGTTTGAAATGTATCATACGAAAGTATATTGTTGTCACGACGAGAGGTAGAAGTAAGAGTAGGACCAGGGTTGGATTGTGGGTTGACAGGAGGAAGTTTAAAGAGGTTAGTGATCACAGTGTGAATTGGTTGGTCTTGGTTGGTTGGTTGTTGTTGATTAGGAATTGGTAATGTTGTAGTAGAATTAAGAGAAGGAGAGGATGGAGAGCATATTTTTAGAGGAGGTTGTTTAGTTGGAATGGGTAATGATGTAGAGGATTTTATATGAGGAGAGAATGGACGATGGATTTTGAGAGGTGGTTGCTTAGTTGGAATTGGTAACATTATAGAAGACTCGATAGGAGGAGATGGTGGGGTATGGATTTTGAGAGGTGGTATGACATTGGGTTGGATAGGCGTCTATGGACTAACCTAAGAAGGAACATTAGTAATGATGGAATGATGCTCACTAGATATAGAGGGATCTAATTTGGGAGCCCAACGTGATTTAGCAATTACAGAGGAGCCAGTAGCAGAATGTTGTGTTGCAAATGAAATAGAACCTTGATGCTGAAGGTGCGTAATCCTTTGTTTTAAAGCATATCAATCATTGTCATGATGTCCATTAAGTCGATGATAATTGTAAAATGGGAGACCTTAGTGTTTGGCAAGTCGATAAGGAGGATAGTAATGAGTAGGTGGAAAGTGGATCAACTGGTGGTTTAGGAGCTCAGGAAGAATATCATGTTGCTTAGTATTTAGATCAAACTTGAGAGGTGTTGGTAGTGGTAAGACTTAGGGTTCACTTATATGAGCACATATAGAAGACATAGGAGCGGGATGAGGTGTAGAAGAAGAACTAGCATGGGCCTGAGAAGTATCCTTAAGATGTTGGATTTCAGCTATGAGATATGTAATCATGGTTTCCATAGCTTGAATTTGATCTTTGAAATAAACAATGTAAAGCTTGAATTGACTTGCAGATGGATTGATTAGTTGTGGTATCATGACCAATAGGGTCATTAGAGAGACAATCAAAGATGCCACTTATTTGTGCGAGCGAAATATTGTTAGGGAGGTACATAGGGTCTAAGGCTTTTTGGAGAACATCTTTGCAAGGTGGGTGCATTTGAAGTAACTGATGCAAGGAAAATCGAAGAACTTTAGGAGTCATGAAAGAAAAGGTAATGTGCCAAAGAAGGATCTGAATGATCGGTCACAAGTGGGGTTCACCAAATGATTTACTAAAAATGGAATTAAATCTTATTGTGGAGTAACTGTTGTGATAAATGGTGTACAAATGCTAATATACATTAAGACACAAGCAACAAAACATATGCAATATGAAACCCTAAGCAAGAAGGAGAGATAAGGGGACTTAAATGATTTCTGAGTGAACAAGAAGTGATATGGGCATGTGAATAGATGTAACAGATTGTAAACAGCATCGTCACTATAACCTGGAGATTCTGAGATCTAGAAATGTGTCGAATAGGAGCGCACAAGCGCTAGTGTCTCTGTAGGTGCTCTAGATCTGATCTTTTATGTGTAGAATAAACTTCGGTGTCGGTCTTTGTTTGTCGCTCCGGATTCGTTGTCTAATTTGTGAATGTACCTGTGACCTACAAGAATGAAGTTCACATGCACATGCCCACAAACCACATCAAACCTAAAAAGAAAAATGTAAAATGGGGAGTCAGACTAACCTTGGCGGTCACCTAAATAGTGAACTTATGACCGAGTGTTGCACTATATCTCAAACTCCATGTAGTTCTCATGTGTGTGTGTGGGGGGGGGGGGGGAATGATGCCCTTGTGCAAGTTGCACATTGATATCAGGCTAGATCTAGAATATAGCAAAAGTATAAAATGTGTAGAATGGAATAGAATAAACTTCCCCTCCTATGTTGTGTATGCACAAGTGATGCAACCCTTGTCCCTTGTATGAGTGCTAGATAGATGCATTTGATGCTCTTGTGCTATTGAATGCAAGTTTAGGTGGTAGTATGTAATGTTTAGTGCTTGGTCCTCTATTTTGAAAGCATGATTTTGTATTTATATAGTTCCCTTGTTTGAATTTCTTAATTGACAACTAGAAGACCGACCTAAAGTAGTAAAAAGCAATTAAGAAGTGAAAGGGGTCAAAAAGGATAAGAAAGAGGTAAAGAGGGACAGGAACACCCAGGAGGATAGAAGCACTTGGCGCTAGTGTCCTGACTAAAAACTATTATCCGAGGCCATAGAAAGATAGAACAGTCAAATGTCGGCGAGAGTGGAAGATGTAAAAAGTCAATAAAAGTGCAGAAGACAAAGCAAAAGGCTAAAGAGAGTTGTCAATTACTAGTTTTCTTGCTTAGAAATCATGTAAATGCTAGTGTCGGCGAGAGTGGAAGATGTAAAAAGTCAATAAAAGTGCAGAAGACAAAGCAAAAGGCTAAAGAGAGTTGTCAATTACTAGTTTTCTTGCTTAGAAATCATGTAAATGCTAGCATGGTTTTAAGACCTAGAAATATACCCAAGTTCATAGATTTTGTGTCTCTAGTGAGTTGGAGCTCACAAAAATTTGGCTGAGTTGGTGCTCGGCTTTGGGGATTGGTGTCTCTAGTAGGTTGGTGCCTACAAACAATTGTAAAGCATTTAATTTGGGCTAGATTTGGACACTGGATCCAAGCAGTCTTATTTTGTGGTTTTTCTCGAGAGAGGGTTTTCCACATAAATTTGTAAATGCTCTGTGTTATGTTGTTTTGAATGGTTTTGCATATTTTAATTTTGGATGTAAGTTTTAATAATTAAAAGTTTATTTTACTCCGATTCACCGCCCCTCTCAATATAAGTGTGTGTTTAACATAAACATTATCAAAAATCTCTCCTTGTCACGAGTGTTGATAAGCAAGGGTTCCACTGTGGAATGGATTTGAGGCTCTCATCCACTTGCTTCTACCCGTTACTCACATTGTGAGATGGGTGGAAGTCATTTGAATTAGAATCCTCAAGATCGAAGTAGCGTAGCTTTATTACCACAACTTTCAGCAGACTTTCTCCCCTGTTCAAATCCATGTGTTCTTCTTATGCATAAATAAACATACATTAGTAACTAAGACTTTGAAATCTCACCAAAAAAAGGGTTAAATATAAGAATTGTAAATTAGAAAGAAAAAAAAATCATAAACATTTAATTAGTTAAAAATTTATAATGCTTTACTGTCTTCTAATTATAATGCTCCTCGTCTGGTCATGTGCAACCTGCTATGATTATTTGGTGTTTTTGGGAATGTTTGCTCTAAATCAGAGATCTTGTATTTCATTGACGATTAAAATTCTGCATCATTAGGGTTTTAAGGCTCATCAATGGTTCCCAAGTGCACATACATCAATGACCAATCTAGTCGCACCCCAGCCATTCATTCATCTAACGCAGACATGAGAATCTTTGTTCCCATTTGGAAAACACCTTTCAGTGTAATAAATATATTTCTTTCATATTGCCTTTTTTATTTCAATCTTCTTTTTATGCCGAAAGACGTTCCCCTATGATAAAGAGCATGTGTCTGTTCATGTCATGGGCTTCAATTTGACGGGCGTTTACACGTTTTTTCATTGGCTTAAATTTGACGGTCATTTACATGTTTTTGGTTGTTCCATGGAAACAGTGGCAATTGCATGTTGAATGCGGTGGAACTTTGCATGCTTTGGGTGGCCGCTTTTGGTAAATTCGCGGATGATCTCCCATTCTAATGGCCTGCGGTAACAATCTCGCCATTGTTCGGTTGTGATGTGAACAAGTAGACCATTTTGGGTCTACATCGGAAGGGCTGAGAGGTCCGTGTGATGCGTCGCCGAGTATAGAGAGCGAACTTTTTGAAGGGTTGTTGACAAGGGCCGAGATTTGAGATCTAAGCCATGTTAGCTGCTGAAAGGAATTAGGGGCCTTCGTTTGGGAGATATATATTTTCCTAGCTCTATTGTAGATTTCGAACAACATGAAATTTGATCTCAATGATGATATACCCTAGGATACATTCATGTTTTTCGTGATTTAAGGTTACATGATAATTGTTTGACGAAATGCACTCAAATTTAAATGCATCTTTTGATTCTTGAGTTTCAACTTATTTATTGTTGGATCTGTGGAAGTCATCATCTTTCAGTAATTTGTGCGAACGGCATTAGGGTTTGTTGTTTGTCATAGTTTGCTTGTTACAAGAAAGAGACAAGTCCATTGATTCTTTGGTTGCCTGTTGTTTGACAAAATGACAAAACAAGTTCGTCACATATGAAATGTTTGAAAGTTTTTTTATTCCTATGATTGTCTTGTTCGAAATTTGGGGATTTACACAAAGATAGTGAACTGTTTGTCAAATTGCCTCATAGAAAAATGCCTTGTTGAATGACGTGGAATGATTGACAAGTTGTTGCCCGTTGTGGATGTATTTGTGGCAGTGTATATTTTCAGTTGTCGTTTCCATTATCTTTTCAGTTGTCGTTTCCATCACTTTTTTGTAGTTCATCCTTCTAATGCCCATATGAAACTGTTTTTAACTTTTTTAGATACACAAAGAGGCCAAAAGTTTGCATATCATAATGGTGTTAAGGAAGTGGTTGTTTATGGAGGTTTGTAGGTTTTTCCTTCTTAATGTACATGTGCTCTAAAAGGAAGTTTCAATATATGCATATAAAATTTAATAACTTGATATGCAATTGTTTATGTAGAATTTGAGAATGCCACATTTAAAGCTTATTCAATGATAATTCAGTTCAATTTAATGTTCAGTAATAGTTACTTGTAAAGATGGAGCTTCATGGCCTAGTGTTCTTTTAAACTGTGTTACATTACAATATCATGAAACCGAACACCCTAGAAAACATGTATCGTTCTTTACCATAAAAAATAGTTTGATTCGTAAAGCCGAATCAGCAAGTCATCTTGGCAGAGAATTTTAAATCGTAGTTGGCAAGACCAAGTTGTAAATGGTATGCAATTCAATAACAAAATGTATATGTGAAGTGTAAACCAATTCTTTTGTTTTGGATCTAGGGCATTCCAAAATACATCGCAAAAAAAAGCTCAAACATAATATACAATATGAATTACAGTGAAGTATAGGTTCTAGCAATTGAATTTTAATCGTTCTTACCTGAAATGTGCTTCTGTTGGAAATATTGTTCTCTGAAAAGGTGTCTTTGCTTCTTGTCTTCCCTTTATGTTTGTGGCAGATTATGGATTGAGGTAAATCAAATATCTTATTTCTACTTTAATTGTAGCCCTGTTATTCAGAGTATTTTGGACTAAATGGTTGAACTCTGTTTTTTTCAATAATGTGTCAAAGTAAATCCAAGGGATTGTGAAGAAGTAGTAAATGAGGAAATTTGTGAGAATGATGTTAATGAGTAGTGCAAGTTGTTTGTGTCCCAGATGGTTGTGGATACCTTTTTTGCCACTCTGCTAAACCAGATTTATTGTTATCTTCAACTCTGCTATGATGGACTATCTTATCTAACTTACTGGAAATTGTCCCCATAATAGGGGGAAACAAACATCGTCCTAAATAAAAAGTCTGAAAAACATAATGGGACTAATACAACGATGGATGCAACTTTCGCCGATAAGGATCTTACAGTTTTTGGGATTGAAATTTTTGGTAATCTTGTTTCATTCTCAATAACATCAAGGCTTAATGATGTATACAGTTACGGAATTGTTCTTCTGGAGTTGCTGACGGGAAGGAAAGTTGTGGACAATGACTCAAATTTGTTTCAGTTGGTAAGATTTATGTTTGTTAATTTTCTTCGGAGCTTACACTGTACATTGTTCAAGTATTTTCAAGGTTATCGTCTGGAGCATGGAGCAATCAAATGTGGATGGAGTTGTCTTTGACATTGGCATGTGAACACAAATTCTATCAAAAGTAGACAACATCACAATCATGGAAATTTATTTTTTCTTATGGGAATTTAGTCTATTATAAAATCGTTCCAGGCAGATTTAACTGATGCATTTTTGTTGGAAAACAATGCTACAACATGTGGCATCCTGGACAAAGAAGACTTACAACATTGAGACTTCATGAGATTGGTATGCATTGTGCAATACATTTTTGCTTTAATTGATGCTTTCTGTGATCCTAGATGATGAGAAAATAGGTTTTTGAAATGCTAATTTACTAATGTTGAAGGGTATCATGAATTGTCTGCGAAAACCAAGATCTACTTTTCTATTGCTTATGCCAAATGAGATGCAGATTTCTATATAAAGGTTGATGATGATGTCCATGTAAATCTAGGTGAGGGTCGTGCTGCTTTCAAGTAGCTTGGAGAATGTTCATCTGTCTACATATGAAGGCAATATTTTTTATTATGATGTCATAATCAAATTTCTTGTTCTTTAGGTGCACTTGCAAAACATCAAACTAATCGTCGAATCTACATTGAATGTATGATGTCTGGGCCTGTTCTAACACAAAAGTAAGTAGTAAGCACCGAAAATAAATATACTATAGTCCAAAATGGGAGCTCATAAGATGCAGGACTAAATGCAATTTCTCCATACCCTTTTGTTCAATGAACTTTGAAACCTTGAAATTGAGCTTTTGTTGCACACTGAACTCTGGAACCTTGAATATAACTACATCACTATTTTCTCTATGTAAATTTGTCATTAACTTACTGGCTTGCTCTGTATGATCTCATTTTTTTGTCTTATAACAAAGGGGTAAGGTACTATCAAAAGTAGACAACAGTGTAGTCATAGAAACTGTTGATACAGAAGTTGCAACAACCTGCAAGGATCCTAGGATTGTAAGAAAAATCTTTCAGTTGGCTTTGCTTTGCACCAAAAAACGTCCCTCTGATCGACCCCCCATGCATGAAGTTGCCAGAGTTCTAAAGTCAATGTTGTCAGTCCCTGCTCCTAGGCAAGTTCCTAGTATCCGAACGAACCAACTGACTCCTAGTAATAATTACATGAGGTATTTGGATGAATATGCAAATGGTAAGCACAAAGATGTTACATGGAGCACAAGCAACACTTCTGATGGGCATTTGTTTGTGAGATTTGGTGAGGTGATTTCACAAAACATTGTTGGATTGAAATGAGATTGGGACGGTGTTGTGTCGGAAAAAAAAATGCATCTGATCAAATGACATCAAACAAGCTTGTGTTGATATAATTTTTGCTACATTGGATGGAGACCATTGTGTGTAGTTCAGACCAAGATAAACTTAATTGTAGATATAATTACAGATAAATGACAAGAATAATATGCTTATTGGGATTGTGTTATTTTTAAATGCTTTGCTTGCATGATCCCGGGCATGTTGACATGGAAAAGCATAAATGTAGGTCCAGTATTAATCTTGTGATGAACTTCCCCCTGGTTGGAGGATTGAACTAATATAACAAAAAAATGTATAGTAGTTGATTATCGTATTAATTTTGTGAAGTCAAGAATGACAATGGTTGGGGATTGAAGTGAAATTTGTAAACAGTTTTTTAAATTTGTTAGTACTCGAACAGAAGTGCAATTACATTCACTCAAAACTGCTCAAATATACACAGAACAATAAGCCCTGTTTTTTGCTCTTCATAATATAAGATTTGCAAATGTATATATACGAATTTGTAACAAATTTGATAAGTAGAGATAGAACCTTTAAATGTAATGCTTCATCTGTATTCCTACACTTACAAAATCAATCACACACCTTATCAACATGAACTACAAAAGTAATAACTATCCATCTAAATCAAATAAAATATACCATTCGGGCATTCACATTGCATTGTACACATGCGATTGCTAGTTGGTATCCCTAGGATGTGCTTTATGTGTTTCACCTATCTTCTTCATATTGTACCTTTCGCAAAATCTGAGAGGCCAATTAATAAATAGATTAAATTAAATTAAAAATATGTTGATGCATCAATTGTGTGCACACTCCAAAACCAGCATATCTCTCCATATACAGGCACTGCTAACCACCATCTAACAAGCATTGGTAAGAACCATCTGTTAGGAGTTGCATATTTTTAATGATGCAGGTGAACATTAATGTTGATTAAAATGGTCTATATTTTCGCTTTCAAAAAGAGGTCGACATTGGAAATTAATTTGTATTTTTTATTACTTATGAGATGATCAACTATCATACAAACCTGCACCAAAAAAAGGCACAAGGGAATCGCCGATAGGCAGTTTACTGGCAGAAATCTTCCGGCAGCGGTTTATTTATTATTAGGCCTGTGTACAGATGTGGCGGCAGTTTTGTGGACATACTAAGTACACAGTAAAAATATATATTACTAATTGTTTCGCGAGTAGGATGCTTTGAAAAGAATTTTATCATCCAGTGAATATAGTAAAAAGGAGCAAAATTACATTAGGTAAATTTTTTATATAAATAATGAAACGAAGTAACAAAACAGATATTACTTTCGTTCCAGGCTGCAAAATGGCAATTGTGTGGCGGATATCTAACACATTTTTTTGCCAAATTCCTGAAATTGCAAACAGGAAAATACGCAAAGATTGCCGGACTCCATTCTTTTTTATAAATTCAGTGTCAAATAGCAGAGTACCACATAAATGATAAAAACAATCAACTACAAATCCAGAAAACATATTGTACATTCAGCTCGTTATAAAGGCCTGCAATCAACTCATAGTAACAATTTACATGAGAAAGTGGTGAGATACAGTACCATGCATAGAAACTGTGGGATTCGTAGGTAATTACTCAAAAGGCCACTCACACTCATCCAATATTATCATATAATCACAAGCTTTAAAACACATCATAATTCTCCAGACTGACTTCACAGCTAAACCTACTCGCCTTCCGTGCACGCATTGAATGAGTTCTCAACTTTTCCTCCAATTTTTATGACTCTTCACCTTCAAAGAGAAGATTGAAACTTTTCACATACCAAGGCCTCGTAGACGATAATTTTTTATCTAAGTATAGTCCTCAGTGGTCATTTTGAGTTAACTTTATTGGGCATTGGCGACACATTCCTCTCTCCAATACTCACATGCATCACAGGTTGCTGGTCTTCTATGGTGGTTTTAATTCTACTAGATGGATTAGTGTTAATGTGCCACATGTTTAAACTCCCTTTTTACTCCATTTAGGTATGAATGCACTAACAAGATCTTCTTACTTCTTAATACATATGTTGTAATAATCAATCTTAGAATGCTGGTCATATCTTGGGATTGGAGTGAGTTTAAGAAGTTACTTACTGCATTGCTATCATTGTACTCTTATACACAAGGTCATGTACTATCGAGCTGCAGAATAATACAGTATCTGTTGCTTCTTCTAGTGTCATACTCCTCAGTAGACATCTCTTTGGAGCATTACCATGGACAACAACATGCATTATGAACTGCAACAATGAAACACATTCCTGAGAGTTCTGTCTAACACATTTGCAGATAGCAATTACAAGGATTACAGCCTAGAAGTAACAAATGATTTGAGAGTTTGTTAACACATTTATAAAAAAATTCAGGAAGGCTCAGCAAGAATTGTTTATAGGGCATGGCAGATGTACATCATAGTGATCCTACCTAAAATTCAAACTGTGATAGTGAGGGTTTGAGTCACAAAACCCTAACCCGTCAATTTGAGAGCTCTGATCATCTCAAACCTGCCAGTTGTAGGGGCCATGGGGGCTTCTTTGAATTATTGACAAGGTCATTGCAGGTGTTGTGGTGTGCATTAATCCACATAACGCATGTCTACTTCGTAGTTTTCCCGTGTACAATACAGCTTATGTCATTGTCACATATTATGTATGTTATTTCTCACTATCCACTGTACTCACAAAAATTGTCAAGGCTCTAGGCTCATTTTTCAAAAAAAAAAAAATCCACTTGTCTAGACTCTTTCACATACTTCTAGAGCATTGTTATGAGAGGGATATTTTATTTACAACACCTTCAATATTGGAGACATTTTCTGCCAATTTCAAGGAGTATGGACATTGTGCCTAACTGTCTTCTTCCTGATTCATTGTATGGTCTGCATTTGCTCTTTACAGAATAGTCCCTGTGGTGGATTTGAGATGTACCTTGCTCATAAAACCTTCACATACAGTAGCTTACTTATCTGCAGCTTATAGCATCATTGGTGCATAGGGAAGTTCCCCTAGTCCTTTCCTCCAACGTCAAAAACTGTGTCTAATGCTCTGCCTTACATGCTCATAAACCATACTATTGTGAGTTCCTTGAGATGATTGTTTTGGTCATATACATGTTGTTCATCACAGAGCAACATATGATTCTAAGTAGTAATTGCCCCCATTGCAATGCTTATACAGTTTAGGGATATTTTGTGGATGTCCTGAATGAGTAAATCATATAGTTTAAGAACAAAAAGTTCTTTCCACCTCTTGTAAACACCAACCATTCACACTAAGCACTATGCACACCTTTACAAGGATTGAGATTCACCTACACGGTTGCACGTGTATCTTTTTTTATTTAAAAAAATATCATGACATACAGATTCACAGAGTCAAATAGCAATTAACATCAAGTCATGGATTAATCTTGGTCATGCTTATTCCCAATTGATTTGGAGGAATCAAGACACCATAATGTTGAAGTTCTTATCGCTTCAAGGAGAGGACATGGAGAGAGAAAAATCTTGTTAGAAAAACGTTCATAACTTCTTTGTTTCTTAACCAATTTCCCTAAAAAGTTTTGCAAAAATTCATGCTTGGAGTTCTATTCAAAAATTTCTTCTATTATTTATTCGAAGAAGGACCTACAATGTTTTTTGGATGCTAAGAAGCCAAGGTGCTCAGATTGCATTATTTAACAGACCAATTTTACGAAAACTTGAATAACTTAAAATCCCCATTTCAAAATTTTATGAAATTTCACTAAAAGATATCCCTCTACACATTCCATGTGTTGGTTAGCCATATGTTTTCCTGTATAGCTTAAGAATATCTCATTTACCTCAAAATTTACTGCTAGTCCTCAAGGGCAGTTTTGATGAAGTTTTGAATTTTTCCTCCAAGAGCTAAAATAAACCTTGTTGATGCTCAAACATGTCCTAGACAACATCCCTAGGATCATCCCATGCTTACCTAGTATTTCCATGACCTGAATTTATCTCTTACACCTCATTAGACACTAGAACTAGGCCTAAATGAGCTAGTTACAACATTGATTCCAAAAATTTGACCTACTACTCATTCCTGAAGCTATTTCTCATGTTATACTCATCATGTATGACATGTAGAACACCTGTGCCAAGTTTTCTAACCATTTACATACCTCTAGGATACTCCTACCTAATTAACCAAACATGTAGCACACTAAAACCATCCTTCATGCATTTTATAGAGCCTCACTTCACCACTCACTCCTTTGCCATCAATTTTACTTAACATCAATGAAAACACCAATGACCAAGGTTCAACAAATTTTAAACTATTTAAGTTTGATGGAAGAGAACAAAAATGTTATATTAAAAAGATAAAATATGTTTCTACCCATGATAACCACTATGAGTTTTGATGGGTATGGTTAGAATGTACCATTTATTCCATGTGAAAACATGCATGAAAACATGTGTAAAGTAACATCTCTTAATGATAAGAAAACTAAAATATATGAACCATTAAAAAGATTGAAATTCAAAAGATAAGGAACAAACACACATGTTGGCATGTGAACCAAGTTTACACCTTTTTGAACTTGATTAGAGAATGTCTTGGGGTGGATCTTCGCCAAAATATGTAATTATTGAATTGAATAGATGAGGAATACAGATTCACCAAAAACCTTTCAGGAAGGTAGTACTAAAAGTAGAGAACCAAAATTGATGGGGTGGGAGTGGTGTGGTCAAGTAGCGCAGTTGTGTGCTAGTCCACCTAGTTTCAAATCCTCATGAGGAACTATCCTCTTCGGAGGTGTTTTTACCATAGGATGTGGCTTCACTATTTGTCACAGGATGCAGAATCTCTAAAATCGATGTAGTGGCAGCAATCTGCTCTTCTCTGTAGATGCAATACGTTGAATTATTAGTTGGACTCTTAGTTGGATTACGCTGCATAATGCATCCATTCTTTTAGAAACTCTTTTGAATTCAATGTTTTAGTCCATGGACATCACACCGTAGATGTAGCTCACCAAAAATTACTTCACTTAGTTAGCTGGAATCTTAAGTTGGAATATGCTGCAAATGAAGCACACTAAAAGTTTCTTCACTCATTGGTTCAAACTACGTGAGCAGATTCACTATAATCAGATCACAAAAAGGATAAGTGGGTCCTTTACAGCTACAAGTCCTCAAAACTTCACCTTGAATTTTAATAAAAATCGATAAGTTGCCATAATTCAACGTGAGCCACATAGCCTAAAGTTGTCTAAGCAAAATTCATCTTAAAATCCTGAAGAAACATGCCAGAATACGAGCCTTCAACTTGCTGCTTCTTGTAGGAGGCTGCCAATTGAAACAACCGGTTTGCAATGACATCATCCTCTACTTGTGGGATTTCAAATGAAATTTGTATGTAGAAATGGATCTTCTGATGTAGACAAAATTTTGACCAAAATGTACGCACATATTACCATTGATCTAAAATTTAGAAACAAAAAATTACTTATGTACACAGATAAAATACATGCTTTGCCATGCACACTTTGATCCATCCCTAGCAATGTGAAACATGACCTGCCTCCAAATGTTGCATATAGTGCACTAAAGATGAATCCAGGGATTTTATGCCTTCTATGATACTTCTGCATGTACTGGGTCAAAATTATATGGAATGCTTTGAAATTATAAAGAGTTCTTGACGAGGTGGTCACATGACACAGTGGTGCATGTGAGAATGTTTTAATGAATCGATATCAACATGATCTATCTCACACTGTCCATATAGAATGTGTGTGAAATATCTCAGTAATATTTAAATATGACCCATCTAAATCACAGTCTATCTCTGAATGTCAAATGCTCTATTTGAAATATCTTAAATCTCTTAAATAAGTCTATTATATGCTCCCCTTCAAGCAATATGAGAGAGACGAATCTATGTGAATCAATACCATCTTCAAAAGATCAGAGTTGTGTGTCCACTGATTCCTGAAGTCCATATGCTAACCACATAATGTAATCTGCCTGCTAACTCATGCCAATTCTTAAGCATAGCAAACTAGACATGTCTATTAGCACCCTATTTTGGAAGTAAATGGCATTAGCCGAGGCTGTAATGTCATCTATTCCTTTAGCCTTGGTCATACCCCAAGGGGCTAGTGACGCTTGATGGTTATTGGGTATGGATAACTGATTACCTTCATTTCACTTATTTGTTATATTTTTCCATTGGCATTAATATTAAGCAACTTGGTGGGAATAATTGTTATATTTTATCATTGAGGGGGATCTCATGGTGCTTTATTATTCTATTTCTTTGTTGTGGTCACTTAAGTCACTTTTAGTCCCACATGGAGCTCCCAACTTGGAAAAAGGTAATGAAAAGTTATAAAAGGATGTTTGGGGGAGTGATAGAGGTCATTCTTACACTCACACATATTTTGGCATTGAGCAACTGTTGTTTGCATTCTTCTTTGCTTGTGGAGTAAAATCCCACAAGAACCCTAGCTTCGGTGGTGAGAGATCCACTCCTAGCTAGTATGGCACTCTTCGGTGGTGAAAGATCCACCCTAGTTTGCTATTCTGGAGCCTATTCAGAGCAGATATTTCAAAATTTTACAAATATTTCAAGAGGGGTTTTCAGAGGGTTTCAGAGGCTATTTTCAGCACCAAGGGTGAGGAAATTTCAAGGGTTTGCATATCATATTATTCCCAGTATTTATGGCAGAGTTTGGCAGAGCTTTTGGAGGCATTTTGGTGGATTTCCAGCCCCTTCTATAGGGTGACGTCAACCCTAGCGATTTGTGGAAAGTTTTTCCAGGGTTTCCAAGTGTTCATTTCTAGATCTAGATGTTGGGCTCTTTTCTATATAAGTTGTAGATGTTATTTCCAGAAAATCATATTTTTATCCACTGTATTCACATAGTTATGAATTTTTGAAGTTTTCCATCAATTTAGGGCATTTTAAAAATTACTGGAAGTTATAAATTATTCAAAACAATCCAAAAATATTGTTCTAGTCTTTGTTATCATATTAGCAAGACCTCTATAAAATTTTGTGCCATTTGGACAAGTATTTATAAGATATCTTTAAATTTCAATTCCCTACCCAAGTTGGTTTATTTCCAGAAATATCATAATATCATTTGCTACAAATTTTTTATATATTTTGTGGATTTTAAGTGATATCCCACAAGGGATATTTTAGTGGTATCAAATTTGGATTTCCTCTAGCCTGTTGGGTGTGAATGAAAGTTTATTCTAGGAGAAATACACTACAAAAAGAAGGGAAAAAATGGGTGACAATGATGAGCTGAATGAAGAGATGATGAAAAAATTATTTATCAATATGGTTAAATAGTAAGAGACCACTAATATCTATTTGAGCCAGCTCATCGAAATATTTGCATAGGGCAGAGTTGAGAATCATGCAGAAAAAGGAGAAAACAATAATACGGGGGATCTGGGTCGTAGAGGTGAAAATAGCAATTCAGGGCATCACACTCCTCATTCCCATAATACAAATTTGAGCATGCACGAGCCCACATTTTTGAAAGATCTAGAAAATACACAAATGGGACAACAATCAATTTTTATGAGGAGACTTGTTGGCTGAAATATGAATCCTTGAGTGAAGGGTTTAAATCTAACATGCCTTTTACCGAGTACTGCAAGATGAATATTGGTAGTAGGCCCAAGAGGGATCACACTATGCAGGTTTTAGAGTTACAAAGGAGATTGGGACAGATTTCTATTCTACACTTCAATGGGTCCAAGAAGTGTACAACAAATATCAATCTTTGATTCAGAAGTTAAAGACACACTTTGACTTGAATCCCATGCACGAAGAGGATGCAAGTTTGCAATCCTACACCTTGAGGGAGATGCACATGACTGGTGGCATCATGGTCTTATTACACAGGGGCACATGCATATTGGTACCTATGCAGAGTTCACAAGAGGTTGATGAGCAGGTTTGACATGGGAGGGATCCTGATAGGATTTCAAGAGTTGACTCATTTGAGACAGACAGGTTCTTTAGATGTATACATTGCAGACTTTCAAAGGTTGTCAGTCATGGTTCATGATGTTTCAAGATGAGATTGACTTCACTCTTCATAGCGGGTTGACAATATGCACTAGCAGGACTTGTGAAGGCATTTGAGCCTTCGTCATTGCATGATGCTATTAGGAGAGCACGAGATTTGGAGTTATCTACTCCAAAGTCTAGGTTTCCACCTCGAGTTCAGCATAGGGTACCTCCATCTAGACCGGATGGTTTTCAGTAGAAGGTACCTCTGCCCAAGCAGGATAAGACTAATAAACCATTCATATCCAAGTAGGTTAGAGATGATTTGAGGTGAAAGAAACTATTTTTTTATTTCTACACACCTTGGGCTCTAGGACATGATTCCAAGGGGAAAGGAAAGCCCAATTTATTGAGGTTTTTGAGGAGAGTGATGGTGATGGAGATGAGGAGCATGAGATTTAGGGATTAGATGATGAGGATTGAGATGCTTTGGGCAGCACTAGTGTTAAATAGGAGAACATGACATTCCCTTAGGAGATTATTGACACTTTTTTTAGTACCCTGAGGTACAAGGCATTCAGAGTCAGAGGAGTTCTACAGGGTCATCGAGTGGTGGTGCTCATCGATAGTGGGGCTTCCCACAAATTTATTGATGCATCGTTAGCTGAGAGAAGAGGGTTTTAGATAGAGGATTTTGAGGGCTTCAACATGGTTATAACCAATGGAGATTCTATGCAATGTACACAATGATTCCCACAGCTGAGCATTACGATGGGTAACTATACAATTATTGATGACTTTTATATTATTGGTATCAAAGAGACCAAAATTGTATTGGGGGTGTTGTGGCTCCACTCTCTTGGAGAGTTATAAACTAAACTTTAGACTATGGAGCTAAATTTTAGGTCCGAAGAGAGGAATGTGATATTGAGGGGATTATCCGCGGATGCACCTAGGGTGGTCATACCAAATGGATAGAGTATATTTATAGACATAACAGAGTGGATTGGGTAGTACAATGTTTGGTTACGACTAAGGAACCAGAGGATGGAAGACCAAAGTATCACGTAGATGTCCAAGGCCTATTGGAAAAGCATAGTGTAGTTTTTGGTGATTTACCTCTAGGTGTTCCTCTAGAAAAGGGATTTGAGTATGTGATTGAGATTGAGGATAGCAGACTTGTGGTTACTACTCCTTGCTATCATCCCAAATGGTTTAAGGATGAGATCGAGAGGACGATACATGAGCTTATAAATATGGGGCATATTATATCAAGTTCCAGTCCCTTCGGTTCTTTAGTATTATTGGTGAAGAAGAAGGAAGGGACCATGCGGATGTGCATAGACTATTGTGCTTTGGATAAGAAGACAATTATGAATAAATATCCAGTTCCACACATTGATGAGTTATTAGATGAGCTACATGGGGAATTCTATTTTTCAAAAATATATTTACCATCTAGATATCACCAGATCAAATTCAAAGAGTAGGATGTGTATGAGATAGATTTCAGATGCCATTATGGTCACTTTAATTTTTTGGTGATTCCATTCGGGTTTTCTAATGCACCAACCACTTTTGAGTCTTGTATGAACCATGTGTTGAACCACCACTTGTGGAATTTTGTATGGGTCTTCTTCGATGACATATTAGTCTACAACAAGACTTGGGAGGATCACATTAGGCACCTTGATGATGTATTGGGTATATTAAAAGCTAGCTTGTTATACATGAAAGATTTTAAGTGTGAGTTTGGTATGACATAATTATTATATTTGGGATATGTGATTGGTGGAGGTGTAGTCAAGGTTAACATGGAAAAGATTCAGGTGATATTGGATTAGCCACTGCCTAAGACATTGACATAGTTGAGAGGGTTCTTATGGCTATGCACATACCACAGGAGGTTTGTGAATAACTTATCTCGATTGACTGAACCATTGACGGATTTGACCAAGAAGGGGGATTTTTCTTGGAACCAATAAACACAGTAGTATTTTTATCACCTCAGGGGGGTGATGATTCAATGTCACATTCTTACATTGCTATATTTCTCTCATCCATTCATACTTAAGTGTGACATATCAAGTGATGGCATTTGATCAGTTCTTATGTAGGATAGGCATTTCATTGGCTACGAGAGCTAGAAATTAAGCCCCATAGAGAAGTGGTACTCAATTTACAATAAGGAGATGTTATCCATTATGCATGCTTTTTCCAAATTTAGATAGTACTTGGTGGGTAGAATAATTTTGGTTCGTACAGATCACAACAGTTTGAGGTTCTTCCTAGGGAAGAAGGATCTCAATGACCACCAACAAAGATGGGTTTAAAAGGTGCAAAAATATGACTTCGACATAGAGTACACCAAAGGCAAGAATAATTTTCTTGCTGATGTATTATCTAGGAGGCATCACCTTACCTCTATGCTTAATTCTATGACTGAGATTTCAGTGGATTGGAAGGCTCACATACTTGTCGAGTATTCCAAAAATTAGTTTGCATGTGAGATTTTGGATGACATCATATAAGATGATAGATAAATTGTCTTGGATGACCTCATATACTACAAGGATAAGATATTCCTTATACCAAAATCCAAGATGAAGGAGAAAATCCTTTAGGCAGTGCATGATACACCTCTAGTGGGACATCCTGGATATTTTAAGACATACACGTATATCAAGGAGATATTTGTATAGAAAGGATTGAAGGATGATGTCCTTAATCATATTAGAGAGTGTGTGGTTTTCCAGAAAACTAAAGTCGAGAATTCTTTGCTAGCAGGACTACTACAACCTCTTCCTATTCCTGAGCAGAAGTGGGAGAGCATATCTATGGATTTTATCACAGGGATTCCCTCAGTACATGTGAATGATTGCATATATGTGGTAGTTGATTGATTAATGAAGTATGTCCATTTCTTTTCTATTCCTAAGGGACATAAGGGACCACATGTGGCTTAGTTATTCTATACAGGTGTTTTTAGGATTCATGGTTTGCCTAAAAATATTGTTAGTGAAAGGGAAAATATCTTCATGAGCACCTTTTGGAAGGATATTTTCAGACTTGTAGGTACATAGTTGACTTCTGACACTAGCTACCATCCACAAAATGATCGACAAACAACAATAGTTAATATGTGGATAAAGGGCTATTTGCGTAGTTATGTGATATGACATTAGCGTGCATGGATTAGATGGTTACATATGGGTGAGTATTGCTACAATACCACTTACCAGATGAGAATTGACATGACTCCTTTCTGAGCATTGTACGGGTATGACACTACGTCATTTACTAGTTGATGAGGGTCGTCAATCCTCCTCATTAATAATGTCAATCCAGGGATGGTGTTCAATGGTTGTATGCATTAAGAGAAGAAGTTCTTGGAAAGAAAATCCTTTAAACACAAACCAAACTTGCATAAAATAAATCACACTTGTAAAAAGTGAAAGCCACACTTGCAGAAATAAAGGCACACTTACAAAAATCAAGTTTACATAAAATAAATCACACTTGCATGAAGGAAATAAAACTTTCAGGAATTTAAACACACTTGCATAAATTTAAACACACTAGCATAAATTGAAATTTCTTGAATTGGAAATAAACAGACTGAATTTTCACAATACAAAAATAAAAACAATACAACAAAATGAATTACAGAAAAATGAATAAACATAAACATAAATACACAGATCCATCTTCCTGGAAATGAGTGGACAACTCATTTCTTGGAAAAGGATTTAAATCATACTTTTGATTTTAAAACTATAGAATATTGGAAGAGGAAAGAACAGATCTTTATTTCTTGGGAGAAAGAAAATTACATATCTCAGTGTGGAAGGCTGCATTTATAATTTATGCATCCAACCAACTCCTTATTTTAGGAAATACAATCTGATCTTATCTTTATTCCTATCCTAACAACTAAGATCTCCATCTCCAAAAAAATTGAGAGAGATATATTATTGAAGTCAAATCTTATCTTGTTTATTTTAGGAAGATTTACTGCCAAATATTCTCCTTGCTTTTTGGTAATAAGAATCCTAATGATTTTATTATTCTACATTATTGGAAGGAGGTTTTTTTTTTTTTTTTTGGAAGGAGGTATTTCCTCATTATATGATTTTGACAAAATACCTTTCCCATATCTTTGTTGTTTTTTATTGTGGAACTTTTGATGCTTGTCTGATACACTTTTTCCTCCGACTGCAGTTCACTAAAAGTTAGATTTCTATTGATTGGTAAAACTTGTAGAAAATATGAATGATTATTTTTTAAACGCATTTCTTATGAACAAAAACCTCTCTCAGATTTTCCATTTGATTTTTTTGATTTTTTGTTTATGGAACTTTTAGTGCTCATTTGATACACGTTTCCTCGGACTCCAACTCACTAAAAGTTAGATCTCTCTTCATTGGTAAAACATGTAACAAATCTGAATGATTTTTTTGTTAAACACATTTCTATGAACAAAAACCTCTCTCATATTTTCTATGACTTTTATGGTTTCTGTTTATGGAACTTTTAGTGCTCGTCTGATACACTTTTCCTCGGACTACAACTCACTAAAAGTTAGATCTCTCTTCATTGGTAAAACCTGTAGAAAATATGAATGAGATTTTTGTTAAACACATTTATATGAAAAGAAACCTCTCTCATATTTCCTATTTGACTTTTCTGTTTCTATTTATGGAACTTTTAGTGCTACATTTTCCTGAAAATACACTTTTCCTCGAACTGCAACTCACTAAAAGTTAGATCTCTCTTCATTGGTAAAACTTGTAGCAAATATAAATTAATTTTTTGTTAAAAAAATTTCTATGAACAAAAAACTCTCTCATATTTCCCATTGGAATCTTTGAGTTTTCACAATCCCTCAAAAACTGTCATTCCTTTGATGCAAGTTCCGGAACAAAAGTTGTCATTCCTTTTATGCAAGTTCTGAAACTAAATTTGAAAATTCCATAACTAAATATTATTTGTCCACAAATTGAAATTTTTAGAACTAACTGTCATTTAATTGATACAAGTTCTAGAACTAAATCTGTGAGTTCTAGAACTAAACCTGTGAGTTCCGAAACTAAACCTGCAAGTTCCGGAACTAACTTAAAACAACTATAACTTTTGCATACAACCTTGGATTGAGATGATTCTTTTTTTGAACTTGCATAATTTTTTTGAGAGGAATCTGAATATGAAATCAAATTTTATTTTAAATGTACTGTTCATGATCAATTCCACTTTTCCCAATACTAGCATTATCTTTCCTTTATGGCCTACATACACAAGACTTTGTATCTTTTCCCAAATAATCGATAGGATTAGTCAACAAGATAAATAAAAAAATATTTCTAAAGGATGAACAAGATATATATCCTATACTCTATCTTAAGCAAACTATAAGTTCCTAGATTACATTTAAATCCACTTTCAAAGGTAACTTGGAAGGACAAAATAATGGTAATGTATGGCCAATTTATGGCCTCATCACTAGTATTATTGGATAACCGAGTTCCCAAAGCTCATGATTGGTTACAGGAGAACCAAAAATTTTTGATATCCCTCATAGATAACCTCCAAAAAGCATAGAATCAACATAAGGTCTATGTAGATAGGCAAAAAATAGAGATGTATTTTGAGGTGGGAGATCTAGTCTTCCTACGTTTGCATTCCTACAAGAAATACTCACTCAATCAGAGTGGTGGCAAGAAGATGAAATTATGGTTTTGTGGTCTATACAGGATATCACAAATAATTGGGGTAGTTACATATGATCTGGAGATTCCTGAACACAACAAGATACACAATGTTTTTCATGTTTTGTGCCTCAAAAGAGCACTAGGAAATCATATTGTGCCTTCTACAGAGATTCCACCATTGGACAATGAGTGGAATCTGGTCTTGGAACTAGAATCTATCATTGAGGTGAGACAGAGGAAACCTATGAATAGGCTCATCACATAGTACTTGGTGCGGTGGAGATATTTTCCACTTGAGGATGTTGCTTGGGAGGGAGAGAAGATTTTACAACATCCTAGTTTGCATTTGCTTGGGGATAAGAAAATTTTGGGAAGGGAGGATTGTAATGTCCCCATTCCTTCGCTGAGTGCCTAGGGCCGTTTTTTACTCTTAGGCTTGGTCATACCTGAGGGGCTAATGATGATGGAGTCTATTGGGTATGGATGACTGATTAATCCCTTAATTTTTTGTTATAGTTTTATGTTGGCATTAGTATTATGCAACTTGGTGGGAATAATTATTATATTTTGTCATTTAGGGGGGGCTCATGGTACTTTATTATTCCATTTCTTTTTTGGGGTCACTTAAGTCATTTTTAGTCCCACATGGAGCTCCCATCTTGGAAAACGGTGATGAAAAGTTATAAAAGGAGGTTTGGGGGAGTGATAGAGATTATTCTTACACTCAGACATTTTTTAGCATTGAGAAAATATTGTTTGCATTCTTTTTGCTTGTGGAGTAAAATCCCACATGAACTCTAGATTCGGTGGTGAGAGATCCACTCCTAGCTAGTAGGGAACTCTTCAGTGCTGAAAAATTCACCCTAGTTTGCTATTTTAGAGCCTATTCAGAGTAGACACTTAGGAAGATTTTATAGAGATTTCAGGAAGGATTTTTAGAGGGTTTTAAAGGCTATTTTAGCACCAGGGTGAGGAAATTCCAAGGGTTTCCATATCATATTATTTCTAGTTTTTACAACAAAGTTTGGCGCAGTTTTTGGAGGCATTTTGTTGGATTTCCAGCCTTCTATAGGGTGACATCATCCCTAGGGGTTTGTAACAAGTTTTTATAGGGTTTGTAAGTGCTCATTTTCAGATTTGGACGTTGGGTTCATTTCTATATAATTTTTAGATGTTATTTCCATAAAATCAAATTTTAATCCATTGTATTCACATAGTTATGAATTTTTGAAGTTTTCCAGTAGTTTAGGGCATTCTGAAAATCACTGAAAATTATATCTTTTTCATAAAAATCCAAAAATATTTTCCTAGTCTTTGTTATCATATTATAAATCCCTCTATAAAATTTCGTGTGATTTGGACAAGTATTTTGCAAGATATCTATAAATTTCAGTTCGTTACCCTAGTTGGTTTATTTCCAAAAATTTCAGAATATCATTTGCTGCAAAAAACATTTATATATTTTGTGGATTTTATGCGATATCCCACAAGGGATATTTCACGCGCTGATGATGTTCTGATTTCTTTTAACATCTTTGACATGGCCAATGATGTCGACTAAAACTAAGACTTGATTTTAAGGATCCGTACCCTATATCTCGAATATTTGTTCTACTCGCACAATTAATTTAACCTAGGGAAGAAGACGATGAGGAATTAGGGTAAAGAAGCTTAACTATAGGAATTTTTGTTGTTTGAGAAGCCATTTGTAGAATCTGATTTTGCATTTGGAACATGCTAGAAGAAGTGGAGGATTGCATAATGGCCATTTAATCCAACAACTTGATAATTATAAGATTAGGATCAGGGGGTGGATTAGGGCCACTAAGTGAAGAAGCTTGGTGTTATTGTTTTGCATAGGTGTTTTTGGTGACTGATTAGAGGTTGCTCCAGTTGTAGAAGGCTTGTTGTGAGCAATGGGTTTTGAATGAGGTTTTAGAATTGTATCTTCCATAGGACCGATGCCTTGTGAAACTTTAATTAATTCTCCCTCTTTGTTGGGTATGTACTATTTGTTATTGTTCAAATTCTTAATAACTTGTTTGGGATCAACTCTTGTGATTTCTACGAAATTGCATTAGGCTGTGAGGCCACTTTCTGACGAGATCGGCCATGCATGTGCACAAAGGCCAACGCGTCGGGCATGGACGGGAGTGATCAAACAGGATCAGCCCCGGTATGGTACAAGGGCCAATGGCATCGGTCTACAAAAGAGAAGACCCGCAAAGATAGATGTTGTTAGGTGGGGACAAAGAAATGAAAGGACAGCCCATGGGAAGTCTAAAGGGATTCTGATTGGCCAAAAAGATCCTAAGAGACGTGATGAAAAATGAGATAGTGAATCTATACAAGTGACACACAGTTTCGCCCCAAATCCTAAGGGGATTGGTCGTGCAAAGGCATACAATGGCCAATGGCATCAGAAAGGAGAGGTGACTAAGAGGAATATGACCGATCAAAATCAGTCGTGCAAGTGTATGCACAGAGGTCGATGGCGTCGAAATGATGAGTAAAATGCACAAACCGGATCAGTCGTGCAATAGGGTTCTACACAGTGGCCAATCGCGTAGAAAACGTAGAAAAAACAATAAGAGCAGAGCGAAACTGACCTAATTTAGGGCTTCACGTCATGTTCACCAAAGTGTATGACGGGCAAAGGTAGGTTCCCAAGTGGATTCTCAAATGTAGGGATCAATTCTAAGTCCTAACACATGATGTAGATACCAAAGGCGCTCAGGGAGCGCTAGTGTCGTAAATCTAGAGGATAGTGATCTTAACTCTAAAATAGCTATAAATTTTCAAGGCCTACACCTAATATAAAGATAAGTATCCTACTAGGATTTAGAAAAAGGATGATTCAAGAGATGGATAAAGCCAAGGGGCATAATTTAATAAGACAATGCAATAGATCAAATCAAACATACATCTACTCTAGTCTATAGCAATGAATGGCCAACCATCCACACAACAACAATATACAAGCAACAAAGAAACTAAGAAGGGTTAGAAATACTTACCTGCAGTGTGGTTGATGATGCATGGTCCTCCCTAGAGACAACAGCATCGAGAGAGAATGGCCATCAATGGAGAAGGGGAAAGCTCAAATTGAAGACCTCCAGTCCTAGCTCACTATGTTGACTCAAATGCAAAATGGCAAGCTCCAAAACCTGAAGTCTATTAACTAGGTGCAAAAAGATTATATCCGTGCCATAGATCATCGAGTTCTCCTTGTGCACCAGCATCATTTCTCCTGTAATTTCTGCTTTGTTCTGGCCAAGGTAAGCCTTAATTGTTGTTCATCTGTAAGTTAATAATGATCCATGTTTGAGAAATATCTAATTTCAATATATGAAAACTAAATCTAAGAACAAAGAGATTTCTCAAATTTTCCAGCGCTGTATTTGGCTCTAGGGTATAAATTGTTTTGAGGGTGTGTAATTTTCACTCTTTCTCATTTGTTATTATTTGCTCTGCAGCTTTCCTGTGCTCTGGCTTGGTTTGTATGCTCAAAATCATTTTCAAACATATATATATAGCTCCATCTTTGCCTCCAATGATCAGCAAATGACCAAAACAACTACATTCCAAATTGTAGGCATTTCCAACATTAGTTTTATCATAAACTGCTGCTCTATTTAGCATTCCATAGGTATACATATCTACTACATTGCTAGCATCAATTCCACCATTGTTGTCAATAAACAATCAAAAGTGGTTTCATACCAAGCTTGTTGATTTGAAGAAACCAAGAATTACTAAAACTTGAGAAGCATCTGGACTCTGTAGAGCATGCTTGGTTGTCTTGTAATCTATTGAAAGAAATCCCAACCTCCATCAATAATAAGAACTTTCAAACTGCCTCTCTAAAAGAAGCATTTTGTCAAACATTTGGTGGATGTTCATGAAACAAAACAAAATGCCCGAGACTATCTTTTCTACGTCTTCCTGCTGTAACATAGGCGTCTCGTCTTCTCGGTACCACATTTATACACATTGTGAAAAGCTGCATGCTTGTTGTTATTGCATTTATCTTCCTATGTAGCAGATCTGAGCGGAGCTTTCTTCTATCAAGGTTATTGCATCATCGTCGAGTTCATGAACATATCACAAAATTTCAATATTTTTCACCATTTCATTATCATAACCCATGAAAGATCCTTTGACACCATGTCAAATGTAAGATTGAGTATAGTGAAACAGTCTTGGAAAAGCTTTTCAAGGCTTCAGACCAATGTAAAATCCTCATCTAGACCAAGTGTGCGGGATAGACATGAGTCAGGCTTTCAGAGCTGACAAGGAACTCTAAAATCATTCCGGTGTTCCTTAGAAATGGCGACGAAGCGCCACTACGTAATTTTCATCCCCTGAATTAGGCTTGTCAGGAACTTTTATCTTGTTTAGAACTAAGTATATTGGCCGCTTTTGTTCCCTTCTCCTAATCAGTCACCAACAACTTTCTGTAGACACTCAAATTTGGCAATTCACTCTTTAACACTGCTAGTTTTGACAATGCACTCTTGTTAAGATAAGTACAAACATCCCATTCCCGCTTAGCACAATCTGAGGTCTCTTGTTTGGCTTCTTTATCCTTGCACAATGGCATGACATCAAATTTTGAGAACGCGCTGCATATTATCCATAGACAAATATCAAAAACAACTTCCAAACTTCAGATTGCATATTTTCCTTACCTAGTAAAGGTCGTACAGTTTGGTCAGGATAGTACATTTGGTCCTAGCCGACTTGTACGGTCTTGGACTGACATGCCCTCCAACTTTGCTTTCAAATTCATATCTTTTGTTGGGTCTTATAATCTCTCTAGGTCAGCCTTTCCTCGATAAATCATCTACGGAACCCTATATAAGCAAGTAAACACTACCTCATTTGCTAACTTGGAAATCATATGGAGCTACATTGATACACTCACTTCTTACACTTGCAAAAGGCACCCAAGGCTCCCTAAATCCTCACAATAGCATATCTACAATCATTAGGGCAGCAATCTCTACAATTCTAAAGATTCTTACCAGGTTAAGACAAGAATCTCTCTTCTACAAGCACTCAAACATCCCTTTCCCAAGTATCTTAGCAAGAGCAAACTCAACTCAAGCATTGTCAAAGGTGGTTGTCAAATCTAGTTGCATTCATTCAGATATCACATGCTAGGTGGAGAATGATGTGTAGTTTGAGGCCTCTTCGGAGTAGTGCCAATGTTGGTCGTGTATAGGGGTGCCCACAACCCAAATAATGTTTGTTTTGTAGGACTTATCATCCATGGATAGGGTTTGAGATCATGAGCAGAGTATTCAGAGAGCTTTGCAACATGATTGCAAATTAGGATTTAATAGCGACAGATAGTTCCAGGCAACTGACAGTGTGCATAAGTTGCAGAGCCAAAACTGAGCATGTCCAAGACCATACAAAAGGGTCAATAACATACAGTTCGACCCTAGCAGAGTTGTACAGTCTTGCTCCAGGTTGATTTCCAATCACAATCTCCAAAACGAAACTTGATCAAGTCCAGATCTCCATGTTTCTGCAGTGCATCCTCCCAAAACTTTCCAAAATCATCTACAACCAACTAAATGCACTCTTTCCTTTCTGTTTGCAAGTTTGTATCTTATTTAGCATATTAGTTACAAGTATAAAAGTGTTATCCTGATTGTAGTAATTAATGTTGGAAGTTAATTAATCAAAATAATCACCTGTTGTTAACCCTTACATCCTTTAGTGTACTAATTCACTAAATCAATTAGGTTTCATGTTAAATCTAATTAGGGTGTAAACATTTTGGTGAACCCAACTCATGATTCGATCTTACCCATCTACACTAACACCCTTAGGATTCATTTATCCTATCCTATTGCATGCTTCTTCTTCTTCGCTTGATCATTTTATTTCTAATTTCCATAATGAATTCCCCTCCATCATCATACCATATCATTCCTTGAATATCTCAAGCCAAAACCCCTTTATAAGGACTAATACTTCTTCAAGTCTTTATCAATACATGAATTCATCCTAATACACCCATTAAGCATGTTCAAGTTGTTCTCCAAAAGGCCTTTTCTTTCGCTATTAATGTTGATTCTCTCACCACTACCCTTCCACCACTAGCTAGCCATAACCCTCCTACTTATGTTCAAGTTTTTGTGTGGGAGACTTTGGTCAAGCATGTTCTTCTTGATCCATCATTGGCCGAACATCAATGTTTGTGGCCTCTCTTTTCATCATGCATTAGGCTTTTCTACTCAAGATCTTTACCCTATTCCTTGCAATATTTGTAGTTGTGTCAACATTCCTCGCCAAGCATTCGGTTATATCATTATCCCAATCACTATGGGTCCCAAAACATTTGACACAACTTGTTATGTTGTCCCTGATGATTCTACTTATAATATCCTCCTTGGGAACCCTTGGTTACATACTTCAAATCTCACTTTAGCATCTGATGGTCTCACATTTTCTCACTAAGGCTCTACTTATCTTTACAAATGGGACCCCTCCCCCTTCAAATTTCTATGCTTCCCAATGATGACATGACATACATTAACAAACACCACTATTCACCTCCACCTAGATGCAGTTTACCACTTACTATTGCCCCACATATTGTATTAAAACAATTGCTTGAGTGCAGTCTTGTGTCTCTCCCTCCACCATTTGAGGTTGATACAAGTAAGCCTCAAAGCAAGAATTTTGAAGCCAATGCTTACTATGAATATCATCAATGTATCAGTCACCTCACAGATAGGTGTCTCAAGCTTCGTCACATTATCCAAGATCTCATAGACTCAAATACTCTCGAATGGGATACCCTCCCCACCTCTATAATGCCAAGTACTACGGCCACTCACGTGGATCACTCCCTTCCTCTAGCCTCTCCAATGGTTCCTCATACTCCGCCTCCCATAGCTACACCTACTATACCAATGATGTTGGGAAGATCTCATCTCCCATTTCCAAATGTCACCATGACTATGGCCTTTAAGTTAGTTACTTACAATAATACTCGATACACATCCAATGATCATACACCTCTTACCCCCACAATTGATACCCAATGCCCATGTCCCGCTGCACCACTTTTGCCACCTCTAACTGCACATCCTTTTATGGGTCATACTATAGATCTAGTGACGTTCTACTCATTCGTACACCCTATCCTTATGAGTGCTTCTCAGCACACTAATCTATGCACATATGAATCCCTTGTTACGGCTTTACGTGAATACATCTCCTAATTACAACAAGGTCACTCTGATACTTTGAATCTTATGCAGTTACCTTATGGCACCTCTATACCCACCAAGGATATTCACTTGCTATGTCACACCACTCCTAATCCTATTGCTACTCTTGGCTCATCCCCCTTTGACACAAGACATGACCTTTTCACCGACCCTCACACCTTGGCCACTTGTTCTACCACTATCCCACCTAATTCTTCATGGTTCCATGTTTTAGCCCCAACACCTATTTTCCGTGACATGATACTACGGCCTTGGCCTATAACTTTCACTAGCCTACATTCCTCCTTCCAATATTCAGTAGCTTAATGCTACCCCTCTTTCATGTACATAGTTAAGCACTTTCAAAATACAAAAACATTCACATATTTGTAAAAATACAAAATCAGGACCTGTACACTTCGCTTGAGTTGTTAGCACTTTACATTATACATGTTGTTTGTCACTTTGGTTTGATAGATAGCATGCTTCTTTACTCTTTACACACATGTGTTCACATGGTATTTTGAGCATGATGTAGGACATACATAGAGTGTTACACGATGATAGGTGTTGGCCAACCCCTTTACCCAGACTTCCTATACATCTAGGGGCATCTATTTTACACTACATCTAGGTGTTATTGTTCCATTATAGTTCCTTTCTACTTCCTCATTATGCTTGATTACATATATTGTGTACATGTTATCTTTTGAGCTAACAAGACTAACACATGTGTCTTGTGTAGCATTGACATCTCTTGTTTCACATATTTTCACCTATATTGGCTACTATATCATGTTATCATGTTTTGACACTCTTATTTCATGCATACTTGCTTGTGTGTGTGTATTATTATTTGCTTGTTTTCATTTCTTGTGGCCTATGTGCCTTGATTGTCTTGTGACACCGTGGGTGTCTCATGTTTTTGCGGCTGCCTATCGCCTTTTTGTGTGCAGGCCTACGGAGCCTTGATTGTCTTGTGACACTTGGGTGTCCCATGTTTGTACTTTTTACACTTTTGTGTGACATTATTTGCATACTTGTTACTCTGATTTCACTACTTGCATTATCTTTCCTACATGCATTTACTACTATTATGTTATCTATATTGTTTCTATCTATTGTTATCATTGCTTTCTTGCACCATGGTTTCCACCATGTGCAAACACCTTCCTTTTTGCAAGTGCAAGTTCTTCAAGGTGGCCACCTTTTCAGTATTCTATACTCTCCTGCAGTTTCTCAAACATCTAGTGCATGGGCACACATCTTTTCTTTTGAGCCAAGTGCTCAACATGGTTTTCACACATGCCTCAAAAGAGGGGGCATTCATTTGGGTATATTCTACACTTACAACATACACATGTAGAATTTTGGGGTATGATACAAGTACAAACAAGGTACAAGGACCCAAAAATCTAGAAAAACACAAAAATTCAGACAAAGTGCACATATTCAAAACCGTGGAGACTGGTCATGGCCGTACGTTACGGTCTTGACCTTCCCATACGTTTGTGCCCAAGGGGTAAAAACATCAACTTTCTCAGTAGTTTCAGATTTCCAGCAACAGTTTCGGGTTTTCAGCATAGTTTCAAGCTCAGTTCACTCAATTCTGACCACTAGAAGGGGCATGAAGTACTTCACTCCTTCGGCATGGCATTCAATTTCTACTACAATTTCAACAAATCTTGGGGGCATGAGTCTCCTTCCTCTGTTAGTATTTCAATACATTACAGTTTTTATTCAATCGTGTGGCACATGGGAAGAGCAACCCATTCTCTTTTCTTATGTGACCTTATTTACATGATCGAACCTAGATCCGTCTATAGCAGTGTGGTCTATGGGGTTATGGAAGGTATCGAAGTGGCTAAGTTCTTCATAAGCAAACTTTCCTTTCCTCTTGCACTCAAAAGGGAAGATATCAGAGTTGTTGAATAACTTTGATACATGGTCTTCTTCCTTAGCAGGGGTGTTTCGACACTTCATTCTTCTTCTTCTCTCCTCGGCATTTCGTGTTGGGTTACATGCACCTAACACTTCAGTTTCTCCGAATTGGGGATTGATAACCCCAAATATTTCGACAAAGTTCAACAAAGCAAATCTTTAAGCACAAGCACAGCAAGGAAGTTTCTCCCTCCGCAAACAAAGAGGTGTATTCCTTCCTTGTTTACATCTCTTTCATTTCATTCTTATGCAAATGCAAATCTTTCATATTACACTTTACATTTGAGTTAAAGTTCAATTCTTTATCATGGACATTGACTACACTCCATGTTACAGGTTTCATCATGGAGCATGCCAACACCAAGCACAACGGGATTCTACAAAACAAACATTCGAGCGAAGACAAAGTGTGTCTACACACTCAGGTATCTTTTCCTTTAAGCATATAATTTCATTTCATATTTAAGGGGGGACAAATGTAGACACTCAAATTTGGCAATTCACTCTTTGACACTGCTAGTTTTGACAATGCACTCTTGTTAAGATAAGTACAAACATCCCATTCCCACTTAGCACAATTTGAGGTCTCTTGTTTAGCTTGTTTATTCTTGCACAATAACATGTCAAATTCTGTGAACACAATGCATAAAATCCATAGACATACGTCAACAACTACCAAACTTCAAATTGCATATTTTCCTTACCTGATCAAGGTCATACAGTTTGGTCAAGATAGTACATTCGGTCGTGGCCAACTTGTACTATCTTGGACCGACATGCCCTCCAACTTTGCTTCAAATTCATATCTTTTGTTGGCTCTTACAATCTCTTTGGGCCATCCTTTCCTCAATAAATCATCTACGGAACCCTATATAAGCAAGTAAACACTACCTCATTTGCTAACTTGGAAATCATATGAAACTACATTGATACACTCACTTCTTATACTTGCAAAAGGCACCCAAGGCTCCCTAAACCTCGCAATAGCATATCTTAAGTCATTAGGGCAGAAATCTCTACAGGTATAAAGCTTCTTACCAGGTTAAGACAACAATCTCTCTCATCTACAAGCACTCAAACATCCATTCCCCAAGTATCTTAGCAAGAGGAAACTCGAGCATTGTCAAAGGTGTTTGTCCAATCTAGCTGCATTTATTCAGATATCACATGCTAAATGGAGAACGACGTGCGGTTTGGGGCCTCTTTAGAGTAATGTCGACATTCGCGGTGCACAGGGGTGCCCACAACCCAACTAATATTTGTTTTGCAGGACTTCTCATCTATGGCTAGGGTTTGAGGTCATGAGCAAAGTACTCACAGAGCTTCGCAACATGGTCGCGAATTATGCTTTGACAATGATAGATAGTTTCAGGCAACCGATAATGTGCAAAGGTTGCACAACCCAGAACTGAGTAAATCCAAGACCATACAAAAGGGTCAAAAACGTACGGTACGGCCTTGGCAGAGTTGTATGGTCCTGCCCCAAGTTGATTTCCAATCACAGTCTCCAAAACAAATCTTTATCAAGTCCAGATTTCCCTGTTCCTACAATGCATCCTCCCAAAACTTTCCAAAATCACTTGTAACCAGCTAAGTGCACTCGTTCCTTTGTGTTTGCAAGTTTGTATCTTATTTAGAATATTAGTTACAAGTATAAAAGAATTATTTTGATTGTAGTAATTAATGTTAGAAGTTAATTATCAGAAATAATCACCTGTTGCTAACCCTTACATCCCTTGGTATATATTAATTCACTAAAATCAATTAAGATTCATGTTAAATTAATTAGGGTCTAAGCACATTCCAGGAACTCTTGTTTCGGTTGCATGTACAAAAGACAAATTTTAGCTCAAGGCACGTGTCATGTTTGCGAAGATGATGCATAAATATGGAACAGTGCTAAAGGTTCCAATTGAGGCTGACTTTGCCAATTTAACACCAAATGCTTTGTTAGCCAAGTTGGTCAACCGGAGAAAATAAGGAATGGTGGAATGGTTCCAAACAAGAATGACTTTGTTGCTGCCTAAGCCATTTGGAATGTTTTATATTATTATGTAATCTTTTAAATGCATGCCGCATACTTCAATGTGCATACAAGTAGTAACCTAGGTAAGGTGTCACTTGTTCATGTGGCTTACTTTATTCTTTGTGCCATGCAAAGGATAAATATTACTCTTCTTTACATGCGGACCATACCATTTGATTATATTCGGCTTATCTTGGGGAAGGAGCAATCACAACAGACACCAACACAACGATCTTGTGTAAATCATCCAATATTTATATGGTCTCATCCAAAGATGATCCTAGCACTTACACGGGCTCAAGCCTTCACCTCATGATGATCTTGTCTATATCCATCCGTACAACAATATGCAATAACACCTCCATACTCGAGAGGATCCTATAGTAGTTTATCCATTACTAGCATTACAAGCTTGTCACTTGGAGGGACAAGACAATTTGAGAAACCTCGACCCTAAGAGTATAGAAATAAAGCGTACAATTTGATTGATCCATTATATCCGATGAATGAAAATGAATAAACCCGAATAGAAGCTCAATCTCAACTTGGGATCCATGATCTACAACAGCTACCCCATTTCCTTATCTAAATACTTTTTTTCTCCAAAAGGATTGATTAGGCAAAACAAGACAAACTCAGAGACATTTTAACATGCCGGGGCCAAAATCTGACCAAAGAAGGCAAACTTTTAATATGGTGTTTATACTCGAATCTTGTCCTATGGGTGATTTTGACATAATGGAACACAAATTGGGAAGTTTCAGACTGTCTGATTTATTACATGACAAAAGCTGGTTCTAATTGAGGACATGACTTGGATTGGAAGTAGACTAGCTCATAGGACTAACAAGGCATAGCTCGAACTCCAAAATCTGTAGGTTAATAATCAGTGCCTTATCCATTGGGCAACGGAGTCACATGACTGGAAATCTCATCACTATTGTACCTATTGAACACACAAACATACACGAAAAGGGAAAAGAAAACAAGCTAAAACGGGGAAAACTACGTAGAAGGAGAGGGAATATTACAGAGGAAGGGAGAAAACAATATTTATACAAATCCAGCTACAGGTTGAGAGAAGTAGGTACCTTTACGAAGCAGTAGGCTGAATGCATAATGTTTTTGAGGATTGAAGGAAATCAACTGACTATATACAAACTTTGTGACAGCACTGCATTGCATGAGAAGAATGGAAATCAGATATCTATCCATAAACTAGTAGTGAAATAAGAATTTGACTGAACCAAATGATGATTTTGCCACTTGCTTGGTAAATTCTACTCCTTTTATGATGATGGTATGTTGAAACAATCCCTTCAATCTTTTTCTGTTTCAACCGGGGTACTGACTTGCATGAATATTCATTGCCAACCAGTTGAAGCTTGCAAGCGGTTTTCTCTTGAAAGTTCTTCTTGCGCGAAGTCTTGATCACCATAACACACTCTTCCTGCTTCAAAATCATGTTTGTATTGACTTCACATGTTTGTACCCGAACCAAACAATATTTTCTTCTTTTGGAGATGAAACAAAAGCAAAACGTTCTTTGGTAATCATCTTACAAACCTCTCATGTTGCTGCAACAATGGAAAGCATACACCCTTCACCATGAGGGTTGCCATTATCATCACCATCCACTCACAATTTCCATTTCAGTGGGAGAAGACATGGAACAATACTTTTCTTGTTGGCATAGTGTATGAAATGCTTTATATGGAATTTTATCAACAGCATCTTTATCGTTTTTTCTTTCGAATTCTGCAATAATTACTTTGGACGAGTTGTGGGTCTTGGTGTCACTCAGATTTCACCCTAAAATTTGCGACTACCCTATCCGAAAAAATTTCGTACTTTTAAAATAATGGGTCGTTTTGTGTTTTTATTGCCTGAAAGTTCTTGTATTGTGTCAAGATAATCCCAAAGAACCATATTAGCCTTTTTCGCCAAATACCCAGATGCCCAGAATTGTTTTATTCTGTCGTCGGGATTTGTCTGCGGAAAATCTGTATTTAATTATTTTGAGCCTCGTATGAGACTATTGGCGCTCTGTTTTAACTCTATTATGAGCGAATATGTTATTATTCCTATGTGCCAGAAGGGTTTTAACTTATATTAAGTTTTGGGCTTTATTTGTAACTTTTCGCAATTTTTCGTGTTTTTGTGGTGTCCCGTTTCGTTTTCTGTGAAATTTCTCTGGAGCAATTCCTTTGCCGAGTAAGCCCGATTTTTGGCCTGAAGCAACTGGAAAACATATACGCACATTATGCCCGGAGGAAGTCGCCATCGGAAGTCTGGATCACTGGGAAAAAGCGAAGTCGTGCACAGAAAAGCCCCTGCGGGGATGGGCGCATTTTTGGAAAACAAAGGATTTAAGCTGCGATGGGAAAAATATAAGCCGCAGGCAAGGTGGGAATTTTATACCTGCCTGGTAGGGTACTTTTTCCCGTGTTATAAAAGTCACTTAAGCTGCAGTGGGAAAAATGGAGGCTGCAGGCAGGTGGGAATTTATTGTCTGCCTTGTAGGGTAAAAATTCCCATGATATAATAAAAGGAATGTGACTTAAGTGAAATCATGGAATTTTAGTGCCTGCCTTGCAGGGTAAATAATCCCATTGTCAAAGTCAAATCACTTAAGTGGATCACGAGATTTTGGTGCCCGCCTTGCAGGGTAAAGAATCCCATTATGAAAAAATTCTTAAAAATAGAATTACATGTGCAAAAAAGTGTGCCCCTTTTGGTGAGAGAATAAAAGCCTTAAATTGATTATTTTAATTAATCTATTCTCTCAAAAAGTGCGCCCAAGCTTGGAGGAAGTCAACAAGTCAAAGATGAAATAAAAGAAAGGATTTAAAAGCATTAACATTAATTTATTTAATGGCTGCCCTCTTCCTCTCAAAAAGTGCGCCCTATTTGGGTATTATTTAATGTTTTTTAAAGCATTAAAACATTAAATTAATTTCTATTTTCAGTGGCTATGGTCAAAGCACACTGTGAAGCTTAAGTGAAGAGATGTGTGAAGGATTAAATTGGATTAATTTAATTTATTGGATGGCTGTCCTTAAACATGTTATTTTTAAAAGAGAAAAACATGATTTTTAATTAATTAATTGCCTTTAATTGTTAGGACAATTATTAATTATAGAATTGTGAAGGTTATATAAGCATGGGCAGCCATATGGGTGAATTATTCAAATCACAGGTGAAGAATTGCAGCCAAGTGGAAAAGTGCGCCCCCATTAACGGAAGGATTTTGTTTAGACAAGGTGCTAACAAGGCTAAAAACTTCCAGATTTGGCGCATGCTTTGGAGGAGGTTGATCTTTGTCTGCATAATTGTTTCCACAGGTGTTACAGGAGCTCAGGGGTTGATTGAAAGGATTCATGCTCTCTTTATGTGCAAATTAAACACCAATTTTTGGGGCAGCAGGCTTGAAAAGTGCAGATTTTTATAATTTAAATTCACTATTCATGCTCCAATGGCCATTTTTGTTTGAATAAATTGCAGGAATTCATTACAGGTGCTTTACAAAAGAAAAGGAGTTTTTATCAATGTCCAATACATTGCAAATATCCTCTGAATCTAAAGAATTGTCCAGATCTGCACCAATATTGAAGAAATCTGGCCAAGTAAGGAGAAAAAGAATTATTCAGACGAAGATAAACAAAGCCATGGCGAAGGGAGATGAAAAAGAAAGCACGATGGAGTCATGCATTGCTTCTAAACTTGCAGACATAGGAGACAGATCTAGGCCCGGAACCTCTTGCCGATTTGATTGATAGATCCAGAGCGGGAAAGACTTCACTCATGCGTGCGGTCAAAAGCAGTGGAATTATCCGAGCTGCAGCTTTTCCATGTACAGCCCAATTGCCAGAGTTCGTGATGGAGTGCGCTAGATCTTATCATCCTTCATCCAGATCAGTGCGTGATGCTTCAAGAAAGACAATAATTCGTTTGGACGCAGAGTTCATCGATTATTGTTTGAAGATTCCAGTGCGAAAGGTGGTGACTTCTATTAGCATTCAGGATGCTGACAGTAGATGGGAGAAGCATAGAGCTGATTGTGTGAGCATCATGAATAGCCGGTACATGAAGAAGCCTAGATCTCCTTCAAAGTTCCCGAGAACTCTTCCACGGTCCAATTTGGTGCAGGAGGTAGATGATGTCGTCAGATTGCTATGCAGGATGAATGGCGAAGCGAATGCCTACACTTTCCGTACATGGATGTATGCTTTCATCAGGACCATTGAAATCAACAAGGTTGATTCTATAATCAATTGGTCGGAAATTATTAGCAGCAACATCAGTGAGCAACTCCGGAACGTGAAGCGTACTTTCAGCTTCAAGATGACTTCATACTTAGTGTATGCTGCAGCTTCACAAGGCGTCTTTTCCAAGCTGGATAGATGTGGTGTTCTTTCCAAGGACCCCATTTTCGAGTGCTACCCGCAGCTTACTGCACCTACAGGCGAGAAAGACTTCAAAGTGATCAACGATGACTTCTTCTACGATTTCATCTGCAGGCTAGACAAAGACCTGAAGGCCAACAGGGTAAGCAAGGAAGCGTGGGAAGCTGTGTCCAAGATTGGCAGTCTATTCATTCAATTTGCAAATTTCACATACCTCAGGGTTACGGGCTTTTCTGGAGAACCACCAAAGATGCCCAGGTATCCGAATGATAGATTGATCGCCATGGAGCTGAGCAGGCAACTTGTGGAGTTACACGACCTGCAGTCGAAGCGGCACAAGTCTACGGGCTTCTTCCCCATCACCGTGGGATATTATAGCTACATTAGCATTCACAGAGCTCGAGGGATGGAAGCGCAAATGTTATCCGAGTATGAGCAAGAGTTCTTCCCTGCACGGCTGAACTTCGATCCATTTGGAGTAGCCAGGAAGACAATCTCCCAGCAGTACGCACATGTGCCTTCATTAGAAGATTTCTGGATGAAGTGCAAAAGTGAGTACGAGGTTAGAAAGAGAGATTTCAGCAGGCTATCAGCAAAACAAGTGTTCGACTTCGGACTAGCGCGGATACCTGCGGATCTTAAAGATGATGGAAATGTGGTACTTGACACTTACCATCAAATGGGAGGAGATAAAGCCATACTGCAGAATAACATAGGAGGCTGCAACACAATTGAAGAAAGGTCGAGAGCTGTGTTGGTGAATACTTCAAACTGGTTGCTGACGAAGGGATATTGCCTTGATGAAGCATTGATGAATCAAGTCACGGCAACTTCGGTGCAGGAGATTCCCTCAAGCGAAAGCACGAAGGAGAAAGCAGCAGGAAAGTCGAGAAGTTGAAAGTACATAGAAGATCTCAATCCAAGGAGAAGATCACTTCTACGATCATGACTTTAACTCCAGTTTCTCCAGTACCCAATGCTTCACCAACTATTGCACCGCAGCAGCAGGATGCTTCCATGCCTCCACTAAATCCAGCGACATTCATCTTCTCCCCTCAGCCACTTCGTTTAGCGCCTGTTCCAGAGGATACGTTGAAGCTGCAAATGGCGGAATTTGAAAGGGCTTTGTCCTTGGATGACTCAGAAGATGGCAGCCATAACACTGTGGCACTTTCTGACAGAGAGGATGCAGAGCGGGAGATGGTAGTGCACTCAGCGACTTCTCACTCTCAGAGAAGTAATTTCTCGGAATGGTTAGCTTTGCAGTTTGTTCCAGAAGCGAGAATGGAGATGAACTTAGAGGAGCACGACTTGCAGCTACTCCAGGATCTGAGCAGAAGAGACAGAAGGCCTAAAGTTGCTAAAGCAACTTCTAGGTTGATCATCGAGGATTCGGGAGAGAAGTTTGCTGAGATATCAATTCCGGCAGAAGGAAAGATAGAAGAGGAGCTCACGGCGGAAGATGTGACAGTGACCAAAGTACCCCTCGGTCAAGCCACCACTGAAGGATTGAAGCAGGACACGCAGACATTGATGGATGCTTTATTCCTTAGGCTTGACAGTGAAAAGGCGGAGAAAGAGGAGCTGCAGAAGCAAGTATCTCAATTATGTGAGATCATAGCCAAGGTTGCTAAACCTTCCATCCAGCCCATTTCAGAGCAGGTGAGTGATCATCTTATGCAGGAAATGGAGGACGCAAGCAATCAAGTAAAGGCTATTGACGAATGGAAGGATTTGATTATTCGTCAAGCTTCTGTACAACTTGGGGAAGTGCCAGCCCGCCTAAAGGTTATGAACGATGCAGCAAATCAACTAAAGCAACTGATGGCAAACATAGAAGGCATGAATACAGTTGCAGAGAGTAACCTGAGTATTTTAGCCAAGATCAACAAGCTGCTGAGAGATGTATTGATTGCGGAACAGATTGTACCAGACGGATCAATCGAGAAGGGGAAGTAGCTAGAGTTTGCAGTATCTTTCCGTTTGGAAATCTGCAGAGTTTTGCTGAAGAGGATGCAGGCACTTGAGAGTAGAACATCAGATTTACCAGACAGTATCATTTCTTTCACTGAGGAAAGAGTGGACGGAGGTGTTACTTCATACGTGCGGATCGTTTCAACTAAGGTGCCTAATTCCCTGGAAGATTCTCTTCTGATGGTACAAAAGAGAATTGATAAAGCTACCAAGCCTTTCACGATGAATTCTATCAGTAGACTGGTGGTGCTGCAGGCAGACATTGCGAGGTTTGGGCCGAGTTTGGAAGATGTGGAAGCGTGCAGCAAAGTGTTGAATGAAGGGTTGCTGCAATTCATGACAGAGAAGGAAGCAGTGGCTAAAACAGATGGAAAGATGCTGAATTACATGTTCGACAAGTATATCCGATATCAGAACAAGAAGAAGACATAAATGTTACAGCTGGCATGACTTCTTCTATTTCTTTCTTCTTCTATTTTCTATGTTCCCGGATGAAATTGTAAAACTTCTAAGTTATTGGTTTTGCAACCATTACTTGAAGTCATGTGGAACCATTCTATTAGTTAAGTGATACATGTGTCACTTAAGGAGAAGTTAGTTGAGGATGATTGCCAAATGTCATCTTTACTTGTTGTTTATGCTTTCAGTTCAGTTTAAGTTTTCCATTTGTACTTTCCCTCCTACATTCTATAAGTAGGAGAAGAACCTCCGGGTTAAGGATCGATCAGAATTTGTAAGCAGCAATCTTGTGTTCTAGACTTTGTGTTGAACCCCTGAGAGCGACTTGGAGCAAAGGAATACAAAAAAAGAGGTTTCCGGAGAACTTTGTGTCACGGTGTACTTTGTTTCTTGCTTTTAATCTTAGATCTCTTAGTAAACTTTGTGTTATTATAGATCTAGATCTAGAGTTGCCTTTGTTTTGTAATTATGTGTGTTCATATCTATTGAGTTTCTTCTATGTGCATGCAATTAGCTCTGCTATCTACTAATTGGGATGCACATCTTCCCCACTTCTTCTTTGTATTTACTTTACTTTCTTCTTCTATAATTTTCCTTGCTTAGACAGTTGCTTACTTGCTGCAGAACTTCTTAGTTATGGTTCATGAACTAAGTGGTTAAAGTAAAACCCCTGATAGATAATAACACATTTTTATTGACAAATCTGACACGGGAGCCTCACCGGTTAAATGAGGGAGATTTATCTCATGACTGCCTAGGTTTGATGTTATGCAGAAAATCTAGCCAACAGGTCTCTTCATTGCATTCGGGAGAGGCTTGAACGTCATGCAATTGTATATGAATTGGAACAGCAACCAAGTTCACGTCATAAACTGAGTTGGGAGAAGCTGAGCCTTTTCTCGTGGAGAAGATTGCCTGATCATCAAATGGCAGGTCATCATGAGCTTCATCTTCTGCAAGATCATGATCCTCATACAAGATGTGTGTGTGATCAATTTGATTTCAGCAGTAGTGATATACACAATGGCGACATAAGCCCATCTTTATTTGTAGCATGATTTGAGCTTGATTTGTTTGGTATCTCTAACGCTTTGCAAGGTAGCTCATATTTTGGCCTACAATTAGCTTCAAAACCCGGTAAATTATCAAAACTCTTAGTAAAATTAATGATAGGCCTCATGGTTTATTTTAAACCTATTTAACCTTGTTAAGGAAAATGATAGAACACCCTAACATGTTAAGCATGAAACCCTAATTGACCACCACTTAGAAGTGGTTCTTTGTGGCGATTCAACACCTGCAAGTCGGGATGGGCACCTTAGCTACCTGACAACTCCGATTAACCTTAAATGATGTATTTATAACCATTTAAAAATCAAATTTAAATGCACTTACTAATTAAGATAGTTATTATTATTATTATTATTATAACTAGTGTTGAATTAAATTGGTATTGCATCGCTTTTAAATTTAATTACATGGTCTACTAAATAAGTTGATGTGCTAGCCTTGCAAAAACTGACTTAACTCTGAATTTTAACGCTTGAATACACTTGACCAGCAAACTAAAACTTTGATCGCAACCTCAGGGTTACTTGTCCGACCTAACCCAACCTTAGGGGTTGGAGATCCTGCATCAACTATGGCGACATGGGTCAGGTCATATGTCCGTAATCCTCCACGCATCTATGTCAAAGCACTTAAACATAATTAAACTTTTCTTTAAATGATTTTTTTTGGGTTTAATTATGGGGTGAAAATTATGGGCAACACAACAGCACACCTCTCACAATGTGCTAGAAACTAGCCCACCCTGATCCCAATATATGAGAATGCATACAATCGGGGAGATTCATACACGAACAAGCCCTAAACAAGAAAAGAGTTAGTAAAGCATTTTTAATGTAGATACACCCCTCAAGCCACATTTTGATGCTTCGATCTCCTACCTCTAATATTGCATCACTTCTCATTGTTTGAGAATATGTTGAGATGGCCCTTTTCTCCTTTCAGTTTGTTGTTTGATGTCTTATAGGGGAAATCAGTAGAGGCATGACCCCTATCACCATGCAACAGTTCAGTTGGTGATAAACCCGATATAACACAATACTACCAACTTTGGCTCTTCAATACACAACAACTTCATCATCATAAGCACCATCTTCACAACATCATCACATGCACCAGATCAGAGGTGGTTGTAATACCATGTCATTTGCAATTCTTCTTCATGAATATATACACGAAAATGTTAAAAAAACATCAAAGTCGTGAAATGTTGAAGAGGGGGAAGTTTACTCAATTCCAGAGACCAATCTTCCATAAAGGCTATCTCCAAAGACAAAAGAATCTAATAGAAAAAGGAGTGTTCCGAATGAAACACGCCATGTTGAAATTCCTCAATTTCGTCAAATGGATACCATATGCAACAACCAATTTCCTAGTGGATTAAGTACAAGAAAATTTTGGAGAAACCATTACGAAAATGTGCACCCTAAGCAAGAAGATGGAATTTCAATCATCTTCTGAGCTAAGGTACTAGTTGCGAAATTAAGTAGAAAATAGCTTTCTGCACAATTCTCCTCCTCAATGAAACTTCGGGTTGACACCGAAAATGCGTCCGTAAGACCATTTTAATTTTTTTTCAAACAATAGGACCTCCTATTTGATGTTGGGGTGCTCAATCTACGTGAACACATCATAACATGGTAATAATGACAACAAATAACTATACGACTTTTTAACTTGCATAATTGAGAATTTGATGACACAGATCAATAGACTTTGTAATGACTCATAGGAGGAACAATGCCTTAAAAGTAGGCATTTGACAATTATGTACACTAAATCTAGGAACACCCTATAACTCTTTAATTTGCTAATATAGATCTATTAGACAATTCAAACGCAATTGTAAAACAAACTATAAGACTTAATATCTTAACACTGTTGTCTAATGGCATTAAAAGACTAAACAATATAAAGACATTTATGTTTTATGACCTTTTAAATATTGCACTTTAGTAAGTGCATCTTCTCCTCTTAAAATTAGAACAAATGGGTGTAGATGTATACATAATACCTAATATTATGTTCTTCTTCAAAGTGGTTTTCGCAATACCTACTGTTTCGGTATAGGTACATATATGGGTACGGGGTGCGATACGCTGATATGGAACAACTTTTCAAAAAACTCTGGGTACAGTGACACGTTATTGGGTACATTTATATATATATTATTAATATATATATATATATAAATATATAAATTATATATAGATGCATTTGCATACTCATTTGATAATTGTAAGACTCATAACAATCATTCATAAAACACTGAAAACAAATTTGTATCTACTTTGAGAATTTGAGACTCTAAAGAGTATTGATTCATCATGTTTCATACGTAATGGTAATAACTTAATACATTCAAGATCTCAACCTTCACTATCAGTTTCCTAGGGCTAAGATTCTAGAACATATCATCTAGATGATTTCCTCATCATCTTCATGGATCACAACTGGCAGCTCCACTCCCACTAGCTCCACTTTCCAACCCTTGTGCAAGGGTTCCCTCGATCCTTCTTCATCAATGCCAAACAGTGAAACATTAGGCATACAGAGTACAACAGAAGTTTCAAAGTCACTACTTTCAGGTTGAATGTCCCAAAGCTTGTTGGGACCTTTACGTATAGCTCTTCCATCTTATGCATTAAGGGTGCACAAGTTGGAGTGTACATATACTAGATCCTTAGCCTTCTTGGATGCCTAACTTGTTCCGTTTGGATTAGTCGAAGAAGCTATATGTATTCCAATTTTGCTCTGCAAAAGAATTACTAGCCACCTATTCACAAAAATAAGAAGTTAGAAATTTTCAATTAGATATACAAAATCTACTAAGAAGTAAGAACTATCGAACATACAATTTTAATTTTTAATTGGTAATTAAGAATATCAAACTTTTGATTTCAAGTTAAAATTTCATACATGTGAGAGGAATTTGATGGCAACAGGTCATATGTACTTGTCATCATGGCCATGTACAATACCACCACATAAATGGGATTCATGCTGGTACTTGTCACAAAGTTGCCTCTATTTCTCCCATGGTACCATTAGATGAAAATACAAAGAGCTCCATTTCATTGCAGACCTTCACTAGATATAGGTGGATCAGGAAACAACCTCCGGAATGTCTGCCCTAGTCCCAATTGCAACATCTTGTGCTCATCATATGGTCGCTGCCTACCAAGCAACCCAATTATTTCATTGCTATAATATTTGATATTTAGGGCATAAGCAAGGAGATGCAATGGGGTGGTCATTTTGTTCCACCTTTCATGACCACGTTTTTAATTTCATTGTAAAACTTTTCCTGCAGGATCCTGCTCTTTTTGTTGTATGATGTCTTTTATTTTCTCAAGCATAAAGTCAATGCCATCATAAATTTCCCCAATGCAAGCACTCATCTGTCTATAAATCTAATCATACTTAGAACATAGGCTCAGTGAAACTAACAAGTATCAACCTTTTCCCACCAATCTATCATCAAGGATCCATTGATTTTATCTTTTGGGCTCTCTTATGTATTTGTCTTGCCTCCAGACGGTCCAAACATTATCAATCACCATGCTACTCAAAGCATGTTTCACCTTCACAAGTTGTCTTCAAGACGAGTGTGTGAGAGGCAAATCTAGTCTCAACAACCTATTAAAATAAATGAAAAGAAGTTCAATAACAATATAAAATTAAATTTGAAAAGAAATTCAATTGATGATTTAATTTAAAAAAGTTAAAAACTTAAAAGTTAAAAATTAAAACTATGAAATTGTTTCCTTACCTTCAACAACTCCAACTTTAAGAATCTTCCTGAAAGATGGCTCTAAGACATGTGATGATTGGTGACAAACATTTGAATCTTATTTGCCTTCATGTAGATTTTTTCAATCCATGTGATTTTCCCAATCTTCTGCAGCATCAAATTCAAGGAGTTTATTGTACATGGTATCCAAAATATGTGCTCATACATACCCTCTACTATCAACCTTGTTGCTCATACAATTTTTTGCATTGTCCGTGATGACTTGGACAACATTTTGAGGGCCCACTAACTCAATAGCCTCAATCAGAATGTTTGCAATGAATTGGGCATCTTTCGCTTCCCCCTCACAATCAACAACCCTTAAAAACATTGCCCCTTTAGGGCTTACTGCAACAATGTTGATTAGAGGTCTGTTTCTGGTTTCTTTCCATCCATCTGAAATGATAGATACCCTGAAGCCCTTTCAGGAATCTTTAATCGGCTGTAAAGATGTCTGTATGTGTTGCACTTCTTTTGCTAAAAGAGATGTGCGAAACTTATTATAGTTGGGGCTTGTATACCCTTGTGGTGCCTCATTAATGCCTCTCACCATATGCTGCCAATATGGTGACCTCAACACATTGAATGGTAAGCCCACATGCATAAACACATCGAGCAACCAACTCATCAGCAACATCCCTTTTCTCATTTGCAAATGCTTGCTCTAATGGGCCTTTGGTACTTCTCTTTCGTGACAAGCACTCTCCCTCTGATGGAGTTTCAACTGCAACTTGGATAAATGGATGGTTTGATGGGGTGGGTGGTTTTACAGAACCCCTATTTTGCAAAGGAGCGGTTTTGAATCTAGCTCTTGAAGCTGCCAAATCAGCATCCTCTTGCTCTTTCATATATGCCAATATATGTTTCCCTTCAACCTTGGCACATTTTTTAATCCTCGTTCCCCCTTTCCCCATTAAATGAGCTTTGAGGCGGGTGTAAAAGGATTTGAATTGTATGTTGCAATGATTGCATACCCAAACTCGAGAGCCACCACCAACAAGGTTCTCCACAATTTGCACATGTCTCCAAAGAGGAGCTCTAGGATTCACACCCCCACTTTGACTTGCTTCCCCTTCCCCATGCCCTCCCACAAAAGCTGAATTGAATGCCATTTATGTTTTTATATCTCAAGAGTCAAAGAATCAAACCGACATTGAATTTTTTAAAAACATAAACTTAGATAACAATAAATTAATATTATTAAATATAAGTTAGAACTACACCCTACATATCCTATTCTGTTTTTGATCACCAAGTTCACCGTATAAGTGCAAGGTGAGAGCATACATAGAGTTCGGATTTTTTTAATTCAATAAATACAAAAAGAACTCTTAAAATAGCTTTAAAAAAAAACCTATGCATCTTATTCTGCTTTTGATCACCAAGTTCACCGTATAGGCACAAGGTGAGAGCATACACAGAGTTCGGATTTTTTTAATTTAATAAATACAAAAAGAACTCTTAAAATAGCTAAAAAAAAACCTACGCATCCTATTCTGCTTTTGATCACCAAGGTCACCATATAGGTGCGAGGTGAGAGCATACACAGAGTTTGGATGATATATATAATTTTACAAAAAACAAAATATGATTTTTATTTAAAAACCGCAAAGGAAATGTTAAAAAAAAAAATTAGCATAGAGTTTAAAAATTACTAAATTAAAACTACATATTGATATTGTAATCAATGATCACGAATGATGTGTGCATAATGCACACATCATTCGTGATCATTGATAACGTTAACATTTTCTTTATAAAAAAAAACTTGAAAAATACCTGGTTTTTCCTTCTTAAAGCTTCTAAATCTACTTTGAAATCCCTCCTTGATGCTCTTTGCCCTTAGCACCACCTCCTAAACTCTTCCTTCAAATTGTTCCTTGATGTCTCTTTGCTCTTCACAATGCTAAATGTTAGTTTAGTGAAAACTGAATTTAGCAAGAGAGAAAATGAGAGCGTGATTTAGAATGGACCCAAGAGGTCATTATATAGCTTTTAGGAAGTGTCTTTAGCAAGTCTAGGTAGGTAGATTAGGGTTAGGTTTATTAAATGCTTTTATTTTTTATTTTTTTTAAAGTTTTGATGCTTAAAACTTTGAAAAACCGGCGGAAACGTGCCAGACGTTTTCGGAAACGTCTGGCACGTTTCGTATGCGTTTCTCGTTTCCGAAATGTTTCTACATGGATACGGGACCCCCAGGGGCGTTTCGGTGCTTCTGAGATCACAACAATATCTTCTTTATCTCCCTGAACAATATAAAGAGCCATAAATTTGGTTTAATTAACTAGTATGACAATTCTAAGTTTTCCTACCAAAAAGTAAAGGTCTGACGAATGATACGGTTTTCTATACTCTATCGTCCTTATGCAAAGAACAAGTATTGGCATAATTGGCAACAAGAACTTTGTGTTTGTAGTGGCAGAATAAGCCAAGATCCATACCATTCATGTGGAGTGACATCGAGCTCAACTGAGTTACAATAAGGCTCGATGGAAAATGCGACAAAGCATTTGTGTTGAACCATGGTGGGCTGATCTTCCTTCTTGACCTATCACAATTGGAATAGGTGTGGATTTGCTTAGTCGATCTTGGAGTTCTTTCGCCAACTTTTGAGAAATTAATTTTTTGTTGTTAACATTGTCAAGACTCAATATTGAGTTCCACCAATTTATCCTTTGATTTGAAGAGGCCTTCTCTATTTCTGATGGACCATTCAATAGGATTGGAAAACTGCATCTATTGTTGCTCTGCAAGAAAGGCATTCACCTTCTTATAGCTGAACAGCGTGACATCTTTCAATGAAATGGTAGGGTTTTTTTTGGCAACTACACTAGTTCCTATTTCCAATTGGACAAACCCTTATTGAAGCCATACTAGGTGTTGTTCTCATTCTCTGTGGAAGGCTTGGAGTTAATGTCAGAGAGAGTGGATGCAGGCATAGGGGCTTTCCTCTGCAAAGACTAAATGGAGGCCTAAATGCTCGTGGATGTAAACCTCACTAGTACAGATATCTTAAATACATCTATCTGAAAAACACTGAGTGATATCAATCTCAAAGATCTCATCTTATATTTTTAATATATCATGATTATTAATAATTTCATTACCTATGTTTTAAATTTTTCTTGTACCTTAAAATCTATCTTGACATTTTATATACATTGTAATTAACAAAATTTAAACATTCTTATTATTGAAATCCAATATAATTAACCTGTTCATTTAATTTAAAAGACTTAGGTTTTTTTTTCATGGTAATGAGAAACTAAAAAAAATAGAGTTTTTTTCTTGCCTCTTATTGTCTCTATGCTATCGAATAGAATAAAAAAAGCATCTCTTGACATAATATTCAAATATCTATTTTATTAATCTATGAGAAATTTGAAAAAGGGGGCTTTTATTCTTAGTTCTTATTTCTTTAGTGCTTCTTATTTTTCCACATTTCTTCCTTTTGACCTTTTTTGCTTCTTTCTTTTTTCTTTTTTGTTTGTATTTATTTTATTGCATTTGTTATTTATATTTTTATGTTTAATTTATTCATACATTCAGTTGGTTCAATTTCATATTATTTTATTTTATTTTTGTTATGTCGGCCATTAAAAGTGAACACGCTCACTCCATTACAGCCTTCCATCTCCCCCCGGATGCCTTTGTAGGAACGCCTATCAGCATAAAAATTTCTAAATCCTTTTGAAGATGTGAAAAAAGATGTACATTTAAGTCATCTCTAGGATGACCAATTTCCCATGAGTAGTCATTCCTTTATTGACCTTTCTCTCGTGTATTTTAGGAATAACCAGAAGGCAAGGGACCCATAAAGCACACAAGCACCTCTAAGCAATTTTTAGCATGGGGTGGAACAGCAATTATTAGAAAATCATCAGTATACGACAACCAGATTATTAGAAAACAGATCCAGCTCAAAACAGGGACACATAGTTCGCCAGCATTTGGACTTGCCTTGCTGTAACACATGATTTGCAACATAGTACAAACAAGAAAAACAAGATTTTGGAGTTCATGTGTATTTGGATGGCTTCATAATATACAAAACAAAGAGGCAAAATTAAACTGAGGCATACCTTGAGAAACATGACCCTCTTGAGCTTTGTCACCATCTGGAACATGAAGTGTTGCACTTCCATCAGAACTTGTATTCCCTTCCAGTGTTGCTGAAGCAGGATGCTGCATTGCTGTCTCGAAATTGCTTGGACTAAGAGTCACTGATACAATATCAGATTGAAAGTTGATGAAACTGTCATATTTGCAATTATAGAGATTACTTTCTTGTCTGCATGTATATTCATTTGAGAATAAGAGATTACCAGACGCTTGTAATGAGTCACCAATTTCAATTGTCACAGAACTGCCTCCACTGTCTGTACACTCTTTTTCTTGCTTATATGTTGCAAGTGATGCTTGTGTTACTGAATCACCTCTATTTTTCTCAGAAAGAAAGGACCCAGAATTCTCAGACAATTCAAGGCTTTTGCTGCAGCAATATTTCTGCTCCTGCATTTCCAAACTTGAGATGTCTTTGGGCAGATAGTTTGCATCTAGATTGTTGCCCTGTGCGATTCCTTCAACTGATTTCCCATCCTTTTGACTAGCTGAGAAGCTCTCTTGTAGCAATATAGGTATAACTTCCCCTGGATATGTCTCTAAATCTGTGTGTTGGATAACATTTGTTTGACCTACAGTTTCAGCAATGGCGATCTCTGATGCTGTGTAGTTTTTTATGCATCTATCACCAACCACATCCATGGAAGAGTCAATAGAACCTTTAACAGTAGCACCCTCACTAAGAACTTCAGTTTCATATGTGCCACTGTGTCCCCCAGATGCCACTTCCAAGCCTGCTTTACTTGCAAAATCCTCTAAATCCAATATGCTAATATCCAATTTTTGTGTGCCTTTGTCGTTAAGTTTTGAACTTGAGGCAATTTGATCATTATTCAACCCATTGCAAGAACCTCTGAAATAATGTACCTTCCCGGGTAAATCAAAAATATCCAGAGCCTCTACCTCCTGATCTTGCAAATTATCTTTAGCTTTTCTAGTTGATATCTTGAATGAATCAACCCGCCTAGAAGACAGCTCAGCCTTACCCTCTACAAGTACTTTGCCAAGCACATTGTGTACAGGAGCATTTTCTATTGCAATGCAATTCTTGCCATCATCTCTGGCTTCGCGACATGTACAACTTTCCTTACACTGGATTTGAGATCTAAGGTCCGCTTCGCTAGTTCCAATCATGTCATGTTGACCATCTCCCAAAGCAGATTGAACACTTCTGCGGTCTTGCAAACATTGGTGCATTTGAACTGCATGTGATTGAGAATCTTGGTATGTAAATTCTTCCCTGAATACATTTTTTCCCCTACTCTTTACCTCCATCTTCTTAATGTCCTTGATTTTTTCTTGATCATGGGAAAAGGAGCATTTTCTAATTTCACTTTCTGGATCTTTGTTACCATGATCTGGAACTTCAATAGTAGGTGTAATGCATCCATTACAATTTGCAGACACTGATGAGTTGTTGGTATGTCCCTGGTATAGTATGGGAGTTGCTTTCTTCGCATAGAAAGAAGTAACAGGTACATTTGATAGTAAAGGCCTGAACATACTTTGTGAATTCTGACGAAGGTTCTGCGCAAACATTGAAATGAATGAACAAGATTTGAATTCATTGAAGCAAAAGCAACTGACATAAAACTGCATGTCGAACTAAAGGCTAAGCAAAATCTCAAGCAGTGGAACATGGTAAGATGGCAGGCCTGCTGTAAATTGTGTTTGGGTTGCAGTGAATTTAGCATACTCAACTCTCCCACACCATGGTGATGGAGTTGCTCCAGCAGAAATGCTTACAGTTTCCTCACAAATCATGCAAAAGAAATATGAAATGCAGCAATAAGTTGTTTAACAACCTATCTAGTAATATGTTCTACAGAATTCCCACTTACAATAGAAACTTCAGTAAGTATGCCTTTTTAATATGCACATAATTTGGAGGTAGATACCGTGTTTCTGCTACATTATCTAAGCAACAAACTTTTAATTACATTATCATGGTAATCCCAAAAATATGCAGTTAGGGTCTAACCTGAATGTAAGCCATCTGAAAACCACAAAATATGATGAAAAGTGAGGAAGACATTTTAGATAGCCTCTTGCAATTTATGTCAATGATTTCCCTCCCTGTGAGTGTTTAGATAGAAGAAGAAAAGCAGCAACAGAATAAGTAGAAGGAGCGATGAACAGGGAACAGAACCTAGGAAGGGCCATAAAATGGCACCATGACTTCCTCAGATCTTGGTAGCTAGGGCATGATTTCCTTTGAGTTGCTTTTAGGCCATAGTCCCATGGAGGGGGGGCACCATAAATATCTCAGCAAGTGCTGCTGATAAAATTTGGGAGCATTTTAGCAGTTTTAAGGTCCCATGTTTTTTTATTACTTTCCTCAGCAATACACACTGAGATATTAAAGGATCCCATTGAATTTTTATGGTTATTTGCAAATTGTAGGTAAATGAAAACCATATTTCCCTCTAAAATCACCCAAAAAATAATGGCGGGAATGCATGTTATGTTCCACATGGACAAAAATCAGCCTAAACTGTAGGGGGAAGCTGCCAGCCCCCCTTCTCCAGTCACCTCTTAAGTTTACGGAGCAAAAAAAAGTGGAGCTCCTATTTTTTAGGCCTAGATTCTATTATTTCTCATAGGTCGATTTGAAAAGCAGCATGAGACCTTCTGCTGCAAGAAAATAGGAGCTGAAGCCCCTCCATGGGACCTTTCTCTTAGTCTATGTTTATTATTTTTGACATCATTGTACATTTGAATCTTAATACAGCATCCCTTTCCACAAGGTATGTTTTAGCCTGGAAATAGAAGCTTGAGTTCTGCCATAATGCCGCCTATTTAGTTGTAAACTTCTTGTGAGTACTCCCAAAATCATTTTCAAAATCAGAAAAATAATATTAACGTTGAAAAATACCACATAATTTCCAAAGGTATGGTTTAACCTGGAACTAGAAGCTTGAGTTCTGCCATAATGCCGCCTATTTTGTTGTAAACATTTTGTGAATACTCCTAAAATCGTTTTCAAAACTAGAAAAATAATGTTACAGGTGAACAATTACCACATAATTTCAAGTTTAGAGATATGTCATATCATCTGCATGTATCAACCCCATGGAAGCATGTACACAATTGCCTATCTGAAAATAAATATGCGTGCACCAGCATTACAAAGGCCATTGAAGGTTGCAAAGTCAATGATAACTCATGTAGGTAATAGATTCCTTAAATCATGTAACATACCCTATGTTGTGCCCTAGAATTTGGAAGCCTCTTGGACATTAAGACCTTTGATGCAGATTCTGATCTTCCTGGGCATTTTGAACGTAACTGAGCTTTGTCGCCTTCATATGACCCTTGTCTTATTTTAAGTCTCGGATCTGTCAAAACATCAGTGCCTGATGACATTTTGCGACCCTTATTTTGGGAGATATAGCAATCATAGTCATGGTTTTCTGATGAGCTCCCAGTTCTGGAAAAGGTAGGGGATGCAGATTGGCGCCTAGATTTCTTTTCAGTCTCTCCTCTGTACCTTGAGACTGGGGATGAACATCTTTTAAGCAAGGCTTCGGGATCTGATATTCTTGTACATAAATTTGGAGGTGCCTGAGGGGGAAAACCAGGAATGGTCATCTGCCGTGACTGTTGGCATAGTGAGGAGGTGCCTCGGTGGTTTTTTTGTTGCAGTAAAGGTGCAGCTTTTCCTACCAATGTTGAACAACCACTGGAAGTGGAACCTGTGCTAGACCTCTGACATGTCAATGATGAGAACATTGACGACGGTGCAGAAGACCTAACCGAAGCAGTGGATGAATTGGATGTAGCTGTAGATGACCTGATTGTAGATGTTGAATGATGGAAGCTGAGATTTCCTCTGGAAGATTGAGCTGAGGATGATGCTCTACCTCTGGAGTAGCTGTTGATACTGCGTGAAGAAGAAATTGGGCTCGAACGCTGTGGACTGGAACTGCTTTGCGTCCTCCTTGGACTAGACCCTGTCTGCAATAGGAAACATGTAGCGTAGTTAAGATGAGCCAGGAAATACACTGCATTTCACAAACAGTCATTTGAGGACTGAATGTGCCCAAATAGCCAACTGTAACTGATGGCGGTCAATGTGAAACTGAATCTTCGACGTGGTAAAAAATGAAAAAGTAACATGCAAAGAACCCTAATTGTCCTGGAATTGAAAGTTGAAGATATGGCAGCAGTCTGCTAATTGCTCTCACTTACAACAGATGCTAGCAAACAATGGGTAAAGAACACCCCTAGCCTCAGACCACACACCAAAGAAGCACCCTTGGCAAGCAAAATACAAAACAAAACAACAATTGAGGAGAAACATCAATGGAGCATGCCTCAAGTATTTTCATTTTCTTGCTGTTTGAGCTGGGCTGGACAGGACGAGATTTATAAAAGACTCACGCTCGATATTCTTGGAATGGTCCCGGGTTTGCTTTGCAATTTACATCTCTCAGATATCTCAACATGTGGAGTCTCCTTATCCAATGTAGAAAATAGTGGAGTGCCTGGTGGGGTAAGAAGCCTGCAATTAAATCACAAACCAATCAAATATAGCATTACATGTTTGTGGAATTGCAAATAAATTATAGAACATTCGTTTCTGTGAAGAACCACAGTTTTCCGTAATGATAAATATACATCTTTAAACCTCAAATTCTTACCATCTACCTTTGCAAGACAATGCTATGTTGCAACAAACGAGAAACATGACAGCAACAGAAATGTTACAGGAAATGGGATTGGGAGAGGTTGCGAGTGAGAAACAGACTTTCCATACATATGTATAATTTTAATTTATTTCAATATGTGATCTCAGCCATTATTGATATTTTAGTTTTAATGTTTTTTATTCAATATTTTTATATTGAAAACTTCAACTCCTATACTTCAAAATATTAAAAAAACACATTGCAGTGGGCCTGAAACACCATCTCTGTTGCATCGGTGTTTTGGGCCATTTAAACATGAAACAGTTGTTAACCATCACATTTCTTGCTACGGGAAGACAATGGACCCAGATTATGGGGGGTATCTGTTGTTAAAAACTGCAACAGCTAATAGCCGTCACGTTTCTCGCTATAAGGAGACAATGAACCCAAATTATTGTGGGGGGAAGGGGAGGAGGGCATATCAGTACTGTAAAATACATGGATTGTGTTTTGCCACTTGCAAAATCTGCCACATTCAGCAACAAATAAGACAGAGAAAACAAAAGGCACACTGTACAATTGAGGAACAAATATGCGACAGGTTCACAGTCCAACCCAAGAGTCTGCTGTATGACTTGGACTTACTAGGACTCAAAACCGAAGACCTACCATCTGTGCTGCTGGTCACTCTACCACTGAACCACCAGCCCTTCACTGTTCATGCTCTGCAAACATGTAGATTGAACCTACATAACCAGGCAAACACTTGAGTTTCTGAAGGTTATAACGCTTTGTTTTCTCCAAATATGGCCATGATTTCAATTCCACCAAGGACCGTAGCGCTGATGGATAAACCTCAGCAACCTTGGCCACTGGTTTGGAATTGCCATGAAGTCAATCCAACCCAAACTGACACCACCATTCTAGCCTAACCAATGCTGAAAAAGAAAATTGAACATCATTGTGACCAGAACTTAGTCACACAATCTACATTGTGAGATTGAAAGAAAAGGCAGCCTGAAAACACCCTGACTAGATTAAATGTGCAGAACATGCACGTAAGTTGCACATCCCAGAGTATAGGACATCAATGCATGACAAAATTAAAGCTACTCGTACACGTCTGACAAACTACTGCCTTCTGTTGTGACTACTATTAAAAGGACTTTGAAAAGAAAATTGAATTTCATTCTTGATCAAGGACGGTGCCAACATCTCACAACCCCAATGGAAAATGTTATGGCTTAACAAATATAGGGTGCATTCAAAAGTAACGAGGTTAATTAGATACATTTGGCCACGACCCATTTTTGAAATCTTACCCAATGGGTTACATTGCAGCATAACCCAGAATGGCACAAAACGTCACCCAGGATTTACCAGCCAAAAGAATGTCTGGTTCCAACCAGTCTAAGTGGCAAGTCTTAAAAAATATCTTGGCTTGTAAGACTAATGATGATCTAAGCTTGACTAATGGGTGCATTAAAAGAGAGGCAATGAGTGAGTTACAATTTAGAGAGAGAAAAAGGATCCGGTACCAATAAACTGAATCTCACCAGTTATAATCGGTCCTTCCTGTGTCTGCATTGGGCAATTCATCACGCTTTCCTGACAAATAAAACTTGAAGCTGGAGAAGCTACCCAGTTTTATCGCTGCACCAAACCCACCACTTAGTCTTTAAATTCTAAACCCCACCGACATACGCATACTACAAAGGGATTGAAGTTTGACCCGACCCACAAGCAGCATTGCACTTACAGATTGATTCACCACTGTCATCAGAGAGGCGATGCAGGAGATCCTCTTGTTCCCGAGCCCGCATATCCTTGAACAGAGTCAACTCTTCTTCTTCATCACTGCTACTGCTGTCTTCACCTTCTTCCTTCATTTTTGCCTGCATTGTTGTTTTGTCAATCGATTGAATGATGTTTGGCGTTCCGAGTGCTTAGTAGGTAGCGAGAATTAAAAAGGCTCGTGTGTTGCATAAATTCATGTTCAATTTCACGTGACTGCCTCGCTAAAATCCTCGGAAAGGTGCCTCGTGAATCGAAAGCCCTACGAGGCCCACTGCCAGTGCACCCGACACTCCTACTCCTCACGCTCTCCCATCCCATCCCATTACAGTAAATGAAATGAAATGAAAGATTTTAATGACGAAAGAGATTGAAGAGTCTATCGGACCAAACGAAACCGATATATTAAGTAGTTATCAGACTCTTTGCCATATCAACTCTTCTTTTGTGAATTTTGAGCATTAAACCAGCGATCTTTTGAAGTTTTGTTTCTGCAAATAACTCATTTAAGTTGTCTACTTTTAATTCATTTTCGTACTAGAAACGGATATCATCATATGTTGAACACTTCATAATGAAATTTCATGCAATGTGAACGCCCAAAGGGAAGCGATTGTGAATCACATGTGAAGTGTAGCAACAAAGGAAGGAGAGGAGTGAAGATGAAGAGTTGGGAATTAAAAGATGTCGTACAACTAGAAAAAAGAGCAAAAGAAACATTTATCTTGCAGTAAAGCCATATTAGATTTCAGAAATGAAGTTGTGTTGTTTATAATCATATTTAGGGTTTAAATTTGACATGTTTTCCCTGATTTTAGGTGAAAAATATTTGCAAATATTTGATATGAATTTTTCATATAAATTACAAAGTTAAAATTTTAAAGTCATTTTTATATACAGTTGTATGTAAATTGTATTAATATATAACGTGTTGAAAATTGCAATGTGTTGTTACTGGAGGGAGGAAGGGGAGGGTTGTTTTCTAAAAGGGCGGGAAATGGTTGACAAAACTTAGGCGTGCTTCTTCATTTCTTCAAACCTGAAGTAGAGAGGTATGAGCAATTTTTTAGTACTGTTTGAAAGAAAAAGGAGGTGAAATGTGAAGATCTAGAAGGGAGGGGACTCTAGAGATGGTTGCGAATGTAAGACTATGTCTCTCAGTGTTGTTTTCAATGTCGACAATGGTCTTCTGCAAAGTAAGACTCTGGGACTTATGGATAGTTAAAGCACAAATCCTTTTAATCAGCAATTATTTGCGATTCCCTCTAGAAATTAGTGGCATCAGAATATGCAATAGTTTATTGGGATCCCAACATAGCCCGGCATATCTATTGAATTTGACGACAACAAAAATTGGCAAATCCGGTGGCATATTGGAATTGTCATAAACAGTGTCAACAATTGTGCCTACTATACCATTTACAAGGCTAGCCTCAACCCATAAATTGGTTATCAACATGAATTTCTAGTTTTTGCAAAGAAGAACTTTGTGTTGTAATTGATCATCATCAAGCTCCCCTGAATTACCCCGTTTGGTAATTTGTGCAATGGACCAGGCAATAGGAAGGTTCAATGCTTTCAACAGCTTGAGGTTGTGGTGGTCAACCTAATCATTTTTTGCAAACAAATGGGGTGAATTGTTAAAGTTATGAATTTCTTATTGAAGGAGGTGTGGATCAGTACGAGACATAAGGAGTTCACAATCCTCATAACGAGGAACGATGTCACAAATGTGGAGAAGTAGTTGGTGAAAGGAAACTTGCGTGTTGGTGGAACCTTGTTGCATGAAAAAAAAATTGCAAGGAGATGGATGTATGAAACCCTCTCCAAAGGCTTGCGCCTTATGAGTGGTTTGCATACAACAAAATATCCATGACATGTGGCAACTAGCCTCAGTCACCGATGAGGATGATAGATTTTTTGACGAATTCATATTGTCTTGGAATGGGGAAAAGCTTCATGAAGGTGAAATTTGACCTTCCTAGGCAATTCAATTCCAATGAAGCTCATTTCATCAATAAGAATATACTCAACATGCTTTAAGGAGTCTTGAAAAGATGGCAATGCTTGTCCTTCTAAGGGTTTGAGTTCTTTGATAGGTATGCAAAGGCAAGAATTTATTGTGGATGCAGAGATGTTGAATATCACAACCTCAGTAGGGGCAAGCAGAAGGAGAGGTAATTGATTTACAGTTGTTCCAGATGTGAATGTTGATTTGATAATATTAATGAGATATGATTTCTCAGTCCTTGCGGTACCTTGAATTATTAATTTCCGTGGAGGTAGATGGGTTTTGTTTTGATAAATGGTGAAGAATAGTATCGAAGACAATTGTTACTCCTGTGATAAAGGAGAAGCAGGTGTTGTGGAGGAAACTTGCACATGGGTGATATTACTTGTAGCCTTATTCACCTTGATGAAAGATGCACCAACTCCTATAAAGAACATGGAACACCATGATTACTCTAATTGTTTCGAATGTCAAACTCTCGGTGACCCAACATATCTAGACTTTCAAGACCCATGTTGTTTCTAGGACAGAACTCCGATAAAAGTCGCCACTCATCCAAACTAGCATAAGCATGCATGGTCTTCTTCAAAGGTTGATTCATCATTTGAAGATTGTTTGGGTGTCAAGCTAGAGTGGTTAACATGCCAATGTTGGTAGGTTTTCTTGAACAAGTTCCAATTAGAAAGGATTTCTTCCAGGGTAGCACCACTATCAGAAGAAATAATGCAGAAAGGCTTGTATAAAAGGAGCTCACTCCAACAAAAAAGTTCAAAAGATGTTGATTCTTGCATTGGGACCTGAAAAAATCTTAGAGAGACATGAACAATTACTATAGAGGCACAAAGCTTCCATTTATCTGCATTACAATATTTATTATAACTCCGGTCTCAAGCAGTTTGAGTAAGAGAAAGTGGTTCCACAATTGTAGGTAATTCCTTGTAGGCATTAAATAAGAGAGATGTTTCTTGTATTTGAGACTCTAATTTGACAACCCACCTCAATATCTTCTTCCCAACATCCAACAAAACAAAAAAATGGTTGCACAAAATAAGTGGTAATTTTTGCAACATGTGGCAAGTTTCATGTGCACTAATGTCATGCTTAACAACACCATCAATAAGCATTTTGTGAATGTCAATATGTGCTAGAAAATCTGGCTCAACATCTCTTGGAAATCTAGAAAGCATCTAGTGATAGGTTTCAGAACGTTGTTTTGCCTTTGAAGCATATTTTGCAACATATTTTAAAATTGCATAACAAGAAAGCACAAGCTAATAGCCAATGTCGGCTCTCCGTATTGATAGCATATTTTGGTTGTGGATGTTTAATCTATCATCATTGCTTAAATAGAGGTGCTTAATATTCTCGTCTTCCTCGAAGAACAAGGTTGAATAGGGGTGAGTCTCCCAAGGGGCATTGTACCGACATTGGAGGTAGGATTGTTTTTTCCACAAGCATGTGTTCTAAACATTTGTCATGGTGTTGAATATGATTAAGTAGCTTTTCTAGGTCTATGAGTGGAGAAGAAGACAATATTTGTGTTGTATCCAACAAGCAAGGATCATCTTGGATTGATCGGCGAACAAACTCTGATCGATTGCAGACAGGCGAGGATTCCAGGCAGATATGTATTTATCAAAGTTTTTTTAGTGGCCCTTACAAATGTTGGATCTCCTTGGTCTAATGCATTAATGTTGGGTGTATTTTCAAGCCATAAGAAACCATGGACATGTGGGAACCTCTATGTTGTCATTCATACCTACAAAAAAGAAAGGGCTTAAATAAAATTTATATAGTTTGAAATAAAGCAGGAGAGGAGGAAATGTATCACTTGTACCAGTAGTCACGTGCCCCAAGGTGTTTATCCTAGACTTATTTATGAATGATTGTGAATCTCTGGTATGAGTACATAGAAACATGGTGTCGTACCCCATTAGAAACTATCCTTGGTTATTGTTTATTTGTCGGTTATAGGGGAATGTGTGTGCGTGATTATCATGCTTGATTTGATTTGAGTGACTGTGTAAACCATATGGTTGTTGTGTTATCAAGCTAATTTCATTATTTATGAGATCATAGTGATGGCCTGATTAATGTGTAAGATTTCTTCTTGTTAATCATTTAATTATGTGTATTGATCTTCAATCTGCAACTGTGTGCAATTTTTTATCCTTACGACCCTTGTACAGTATATTAAATAGGCGACGCCCTCATTGGTGAACAAAGGCATAGTCATTGGGATTATATTTAAGACATTATTTTGAAAGCCTTTATAAGGCATTTATATAAGTGTTGATTGATTCGTAACGGTTATTGAATCTGTCCTAATGACAGAGGAAAGTATACATATGTATATGGGTATGTACATAAGTACATACGCATATACATATATATAAATATTATATATTAAATATATATACATATATGTATATAAATATATATTTATATTTATAAATTGATGTAATGTTGATGGGCATACATTTAAATCTAACCACGACCACAAAGGTTGAGCCATATGTTAAATGGAAATGCAAAGTGTTAAAGTTTAAAAGAGTTGGGGTCGACCAGCTTGACTGAACCCCGCCCGAGCTCCAAATGAGTTGTTAAGTGACCTACCATCTATACTAAGTTGGTGAAAACATGTAGGACACTTCGTGATTAGTGCTAGAAGTGGGAGTTAGGTGGGAGTTAGGGTTGGGAGATGTGAATGACTCTCAACCATCATATGTGTTTACCTGCCCAAACGTGGGGCTTGGAAGGCTGGAAATTTTGGGGGACACACAAAACATGGAAAATGAAAATTTAGCAGGGAATGTTGGAAGGAATTGTATTAATTTGATTTAATAAAATTTACGAGGCTTCAACCTCGGGAGAAGCAGGAAGCTTCTCGAGGAAGCCATTGCTGAGCTAAGTGGTTAATTGGTTTTGCATTTTTCATTTTTGGTCTTTTGCTCCTCCATGCGAGCTCTGCATGCAAGTATATTTTGGCTATTTGTGGGCATCATGTTGGACTCTGCATGTGAAATCATAAATCCAGTTTGTTAAGGAGATTATATAGTTGATGATCATGGGTTTAATCGGGCTCTTGCGTCAATTCATGATTATTCTTCTGTATTAGTTTTGTGTGAAAGCTTTAGAGGATTTTGAGGAAAAAGAAAGTAGATTCATCCTTCTTCAAGTATATTTCACGCATGGAATCACCTCCTTCTCATATTTATCATTTTTAGCATTAAAATATTTTAATGGAAATGGATAAAAGTCTGTGTTTTCTTCTACATTATCATTCTCCTTCATGGGTATGGATCGGGATTTTGTTTGTTTGAACCTATGTATGGTTGAATGCAAATATGTTTTTTTTGATGGCTCTCTGCATGAATGAAAATATGTTTTTAAACTATACATATGGTTATATATATACTCAAGCCATGGGTCTTTTGGGCCATGATATTTTCATGTTTGTTTGACTGGTAGTGTTACCCAGTACATATACAGATACTTGCAGGTTTTAGTGGCATTATAAAAGAACTTGGGTATCATTTTTACTTGGCTTTTTGTATACCCATTTGGGGTGGGGTTGTGTTGAACCTGGTGCAGGTTTATAAAATGATATGTAAGGAATTTGTTTTAGAGCTAAATCTTGATATCCTGTAGCATATTTTGATTGGCCACTATTTTCATTTTGGTCACTACTTGCAGGGATGGCTAACTTAGTTGATTCACTTTCTGTTTACCCTGTTTCTTGGTGGTTTTTGCTAATGATATGGTCGTATAAATCGACCATGTGGAACTTATTTTGAGCTTTAGCTCCTATGCATGTAGCTTATCATTCTATTTTAATGGCACTGTATTATGTGGTATTTGGGTTTTTCATTTGGTCTTTGGGTTACCTTAATATTTTCCTTAAATGGTATTTATGTGACTTGGTTGCCACTCATGTTATTGGGTTAATATTCTTATTGTCCATTATAGACTGGAGTTTTTCTGGGTGATATAAATCTAGGGATGGTTTCGTCCATCTTGAAAAATTTCATTTAAATTTTTAAGACCATTCCAGTGGTCAAGGCAGTTTGCATTTTTATTATCTCCACTTTATATGGAGAGGTTATTGTCTTTAGACCATTGCATGGTCGATTCAGACTTGTTTAAAATGTATCACCAAATGGTGAATAGATGTGATCTCTATTATATTCATGATCATTGTATTCTTTCCTTAGACCACTTTGGGTCAATGCAACTGTGTGTATTACCTATGTGTTACCTTTCACCGTATTGGTGATGGCTTTTGGGTTTCGATTTACCTTGGTTCGAATACATGGTTGTATTTCGTAAAATTTAAGGTACTTCGTAGAAGTTAAGGTATATGTGGGGATGTAAGTACATTGTTTGATAAGTTATTATTATTAAACAAATGTTTATACTTTTATATTCTTTTAAAGAACAATGTATTATTTATCAGAGTTTAATATAATTTTGTTAAACAATTATGATGATAATATTAAATTATTAAGTTGTATAATTTAATTATTATCTTAACGAAATATAATCTTAATAATAATATTATTAAGATGGATTCGAATATTATTATATTCTATTCCTTTTTCATCAGTTATATAATCCTTGAATGATAAAATGAGTGGGTTGTATGAATTGTACCTATATATGATTCGTATTATTATTATATACGAAAATGATATAAACAAGTATGTATGTTTTTATTATAAAATACTTGATTGATATTTTTATATAACCCTTTCGGGTATAAAAGACATATGGATGTTTTGTAATTTGAATGATAATTGTTATTCCTTAGCAATCTGAATTATTCTGTTATTGATTAGTGTTGGAAAATCAATTATTTCTTTATGGATTATGAAAGAAAGAAAAAGGAGAAAATTTATGTTGTATCCTTTATGATTTTCAGATTATGTGGATTATGTTTCATTGAAATATTTTTGTGCTTTAAATGGTAAAGATATTATGGTAGACTTTTTCATGCTAGTTGTTTTGAACTAGTGGTTTCCTAACATTTTACAGATGGCAAAGTTTAGATCTTATCTGGTGGATGATTTGTTATGTCTATGTTAAATTTATATTTCATGATTAAATGATGTATTCTTATTTGACTGTTGTAAAGAAAGCTTGTGCTTTGCTGATTAAATTGTTGAAAACATTTAAGCCTCTGAGATTTTGTATCATTTTTCAAAAGGAAATAAAATTTATATTTAGTTTGGAATATTTTTGTAAATTTTATCATGGTTGTTTATAAATTATTCAGATTATGTACCTGTTATAATATGTTGTGAATAAATTATTCAATCAGTTTTCATGATAAGTATTGTGATTAAATTGAATAATGATTATGTGATTAATATCTGTAATGAGTTAGCTTTAATATTATGAACTATACTAAAGCTATAATATGGATATAAGAAACAATCTTCTAAATTAAATAATTGCAGTTGTTATTTTATAGATTGTATGATGGAACTATTGCATGATGATGATTATTGACCAGTTATTATTGATCTAAGTTTTTATAGTTGTTGGGTTTAACAATTATTCCTAAGTATTTTTGGATATAAATGATTGTATACATGCAATGAAGAGTTCTATAGCAATGTACTTAAGCAATTATAATGACAATGTCGTAAATTAAATAACTTAGGGACCTATGAATTATAGCAGTTTGTTTCCCTAATTATCTTAATTCTTAATGAATGTACATAAAAAAACTTAGGGAAATTGATTACGAAAATTAATTGAAACTTAGTTATGGACCTTAGAATTAAATAATTAATGCAATGAATATCGTTGCGTTATGAAATATAAATGTGTCATAAAACTAATTCAATGATGTGAATAGTATGACAAACCTAATGCATGGTACTCGGTAGGCCAATTTGGATGGTTGTTAGTGTGGTGTTCATTAAATGACATGGGTCATTCATTGAATAACTTCATACAACAGTTATCCTAAGTTTTCCCTCGAGTTCCATTTATTACGCATGTCATAATCAACATGAACTGAGTTATGCTATGATGCAGAGGTTGTCTATCTAGTTCAGTCTTGTTCCTCTGTACCAACTTACATTGGCTAGAGGGAAGAAAGTGATCTCGAGAGGATGCAAGTCATTATGTGAGATATTTCTATCCCACAGGAAACCTAAGTTGGCACAGACATGCTCGTCTTACTAGATGCACAAGTTTTGTATCATGTGCATAACTTGAATTAATTAACTTAAAAAATGATTCAATTATGATAATGAAACCAAGTGACATAGTGATGGGACATGTTTTAGAGACATTGTGAAGTCTAGAAATAGAGCATGTAATGCATGAATTATAACCTTTGGCTACAAAGTATTGTATGTTAGTATACTATCAGGTTCACCTAGTTCTAACTAAAATGTGAGATACTAGAGGGGATTCAATTGATTGAACCCCAGGTAGACACGTTGAACATACACTTGTAAAATCAAGCTGAGAAGGGAACTAACAAGTATACTTAGTATACTGACTCGAAAGAGTAATTATGGGGATCGAGAAGGATCTATTTGACCCATGAATATGCACATGCTTATTTAATTTATTATTTGAAGAATTGTTATTATCAGATGATGGATTTAAATGTTAGTTTGTACATTTAAATCATTGAAGGTATATGTTTAAATTGGGAAAATAAAATTCCCATAGTTATGGTGTTTGGAAAGTGGTTGTTACATTTTGGTATCAGAGCTGAAGGTTGCAGCTCTTGGACCTATTGAGTCCTTATGCTAACAAAAACTTAAATTATTTTCTAACAGAAAACATGGTTAGAACAAGAGGAAATGTTGTGAATGACCAACCTGTGAATGGTGAGGCTGCCACAATGCAGAAGTTGGATGAGATTCTCAGTTCCCTTTAGGACACAAGAAATAGGATGGCTATTATGGAACAACAGATCCTAGGAAATTTTAGTGATCAGGAAAGTGATGGTGAAGAAGCACCACACAAGAGTTTGAATGTTGAAAACAATGATGTTGTAGATCCTAATGCAACAAATAATAATGTTGCAAATGAAAATGCTAATGCAAATCATAATGATAATAAAGTTAACCCACCCAAGAACAAGAGGACTCATTTGGCAATTGAACTGTCAAATGATATTAAAAGGATCAACCCACCAAAGTTTGATGGTACCACCTTGGGTGATGGAGCTGAGAATTGGCTCAACAAAATGGAGAAGTACTTTGCAATAAGGAACTTCTCAGAGGAAACTAAAGCTGTTTGGGGAGCCTACCAACTCTCCAATGAAGCATCCTCATGGTGGGACAACCAGAAGGTTGAACTGGTAGTGGATGAAGCAAGTTTGACTTAGGATCAATTCAAGTCATACTTCAGACAATGCTAGTTACCCCAGCTCTATTATGATAAGAAGATGTCTGAATTTCAGACATTAACACAAGGAAAAATGAAAGTGACAAAGTATTGGGAGAAGTTTACAAAGCTTCTCAAGTATGTACCTCAGTATCAAATGGATGAAAAGTTCTGGATTAGGAAATTCATCATGGGGTTAAACCCAGTGATAGGAGGTGAAGTTGATGTGCATGGGCCATCAACAATGAAATCTGTCTTTGATAAGGCAATTAGATAAGAACAAAAATTACATGTTATTTCTGCACACAGAGAGGAAAAGAAAAAGAAGGTTGTTAGTGCATCATCACCTTTGGCACCTAAAAAGGTTGCTTGGAAAAAGTCTAACAGTAAAAATAGAAATGGAAATGGAAATGGAAAGAAGAATACAATAATTAAGACTACTGCAAATAACAAAAAGAATGGGTAGAAAAATACAACCAATAATGAAATAAAATAAAAAAGAAAGGACCTTTTAGAGGCTGTTATATCTGCAGTCTAGATCATTATGCAAATAGTTGTCCTTAAAGAAAGAAAGATGGAAAACAACAACATCGTATTTATGTTGGAGTGATAGATAAGCAAGCTAAAAAACAAGCTACACCCATAAAATTTGTAGGTAAGTTGTATGGATTACTTGTAACCATTTTGTTTGATACTGGTGCTACTGAATGTTTTATTTCAACAAAATTTACATCTAAACTTAAAATAAAGTTGGTTTTATGAAAAAATCATGGACTGTTCAGTATGGGAACAACATTGTCTGTTAAACAATGCCTATTTGGTGCAAATCTCAAATTGCCAAGGTTTACCACTCAAGTTGACCTATATCTAGCTCCTCTAGGTTCATATGACATAGTCATAGGCATAAACTAGTTAGCTCAGCATAAGGAAACTATAGACTACCTAGAAAAGTGAATTAAGTGCCTTGATGACCTGTAGAAAACAACATAAATTCAGGGAGTAAAATGAGGATTTACAGTTAGACAAATCACTGCAATACAACTCAAGAAAGCTAAAAACAAAGTTTGCATGCTATATGTTGTAAAAATTATAGATTTGGGTGAAAAGGTAAGGTTTTTGTGGAAGAACACCTGTTTATGTGAGTATAACAATGTATTTCCCGAAGAACTACCTGGTCTTCCCCCTAAAAGAGAGTTTGGTTTCACTATAGACATCAAACCAGGAACCAAACCAATTTCTAAGGCTCCCTATAGAATGACAACAACATAATTAGTTGAGCTGAAAGCACAAATTCATGAACTCTTGTCAAAAGGACTGATCAAACTGAGTGTCTCTCCCTGGGGTGCATTGGTCATCTTCATAAAGAAGAAGGATGGAACACTTAGGATTTGCATTGACTATCGAATGCTTAATAAATCCACAATAAAAAATAGGTATCCTCTCCCTAGAATTGATGATCTCTTTGATCAGATGTGTGGAGCATCAGTTTATTCTAAGATTGATCTTTGATCAGGATACCATCAATTGAGAATAAAAGAGGAAGATATTCACAAAATTGTTTTTAGAACAAGGTATGGACACTATGAATTCACCGTGTTACCCTTCGGGTTAACTAATGCTCCAGCATCTTTTATGAATTTGATGAATAATATCTTTCAAGAATACTTGGACAAGTTTGTGCTAGTATTCTTGGAAAATATTCTCATCTATTCAAAAAGCATTGATGAGCATAATGAACACCTAAGAATTGTCTTAGTTGTGTTAAGAAAGAGAAAATATATATGGTAAACTTTCTAAGTGTTCATTTTATCAAAATAAAGTGCAATACCTAGGACATATCATTAATAAAGATGGAATTTTCGTAGATCCATAAAAAATTACAATGATAACTGAATGACCAACACCTAAAAATGTACATGAATTTAGAAGCTTCATGGGATTAGCTAGATATTACAGGAAATTTGTAAAATATTTCTCAAGAGTTAAGCTCTGATTACTGTGCTACAAAATAAAGACATGAAATTTGTATGGTCTAAAAAGTGTGAAAAAACTTTTAATTTATTGAAAGAGAAATTAACTTCAGCACCTATGTCTTAAAAGTTACATATCCTAATGGGAACTTTACATTTGTAACAGATGCCTCTGGTGAAGGTTTAGGCGACATTTTGCTACAAAATGACCATGTAATCACTTATGAGAGCAGGAAGCTCAAGGTGCATGAGTTGAATTACGCTCCCCATGACTTAGAGCTTACTGCCATTGTGCATGCATTGCAAGTATGGAGACATTACCTTTTGGGAAAACCCTTTGAACTGAAAACAAATCATCTTATGCTAAAATACATCTTCACACATCCAAACTTAAATGCAAGGCAACAAATATGGTTAGATTTTTTATCACATTATGACTTTGATATCAGTTATATTAAGGGTAAGGAAAACATAGTGGTAGATGTGTTAAGTCGTAGGAAGCATATTTCCACCCTTGTCACTTTGAGAATGAAATTTAAGGATGATGTAAGAAAGCAAGGTTGGTTGATTCTTATTGTCATCAAGTAAAAACAGCTCTTACTGCAAATCAAAATGATAGTAGATATAAAGGATTTAGGTTTGATAATGAAGGATTCCTTAGATTTGAAAATTGAGTCTACGTACCTTCAGAAAATGAACTAAGGATGAAAGTGATAAAGGAATTTCATGATGCTCCTTATTCTGGACATCCTAGAGTGACTAAAATGCTTTCTGATTTAAAATAACAGTATTTTTGGAAAGGGATGAAGAAGGATGTAGTGAACTATGTATCTCATTGCTTAGAATGCCAGCGAGTCAAGGCTGAACATTTGCATCCAGCAGGTTTATTGTACCCTCATAGCATTCTACACTATAAATGACAAGTAATCAATATGGATTTTGTGTAAGGATTACCTATGTCAAGGAATAAACATGACATAAATTTGTTATAGTTGACAAACTAACAAAAGTGGATCATTTCATACCAGGGAATCTAAAGGATGATTCACCTATGCTTGCAAAAAGGTTCATGCATGAGATTTTTAAATTGCATGGTGTACCTAAATTAATAATTTCATATAGAGATCCTAGGATGAATTCTCATTTTTGGTAAATCTTGAATACCGCTTTAGGAATAAAGTTGAATTTCAGTTTTGCATATCATCTAGAAATAAATGGACAGACTGAAAGGGTAAATCAAGTGTTGGAAGACATGCTTAGAATGTATTACATGGATCAGTAGTACAAATGGGAAGAATACCTTCCATTGGTTGAGTTTTCTTATAATAACACTTATCACTCCTAGCTAAAAATGGCTCCTTTTGAGGCCTTGTATGGACGTAAGTGTAGAACACCTGTCAGTTGGGACATCGTGGAAGATAGAGAAGTTATAGGACCTGAAATGTTAACTGAAATGGAACAACAAGTTAAACTCATTAGAGAACGTTTAAAAGAGGTTGCCGATAGACAACAAATCTACGCTGATTTAAACAAAGTTGACATAAAATTTGAATCGGGAGATAGAGTTTTCTCAAGGGTTAAGCCTAAGAAAATTTAAATTTCATTTGACAAGGCAACCAAAATGTCACCTCACTATGTTGGACCCTTCGAGATTGAAGTAATCAAACCTGTAACATACCGGCTAGCGTTGCCTCCTGCACTGTCCAAGTTGCATGATGTTTTTCATATCTCTTTGCTTAAAAAGTATGTATCAGATTTATCACATGTGCTTGATTGGAACTCTTTACAGGTTCTGGATCCATGTGTCATCGTAGTTGAACCCATAAGAGTGCTGGAAACTCGCAAGTTGCACTTGCAAAATAGAGAAATAAGTCAGTGTAAGGTCCAGTGGGACCAATTTTTTGAGGAAAGTGCTACTTGGGAGAATCTAGAAGAAATGAAAACTTCTTTTCTGCATTTATTTGATTGATAAATATGAGGAATTTATATCTGATACTATGCATTTGATATTTTTATTGGTTTAAAGAATTAAAAAATCATGAAGTTTTGCAGTTTTGAGCAAAAACTTGGTAAAATGAGGTTGTTACAGCCGGATAACATTTTGATACAGTTCTGAAATTGCATTTATTATAAGTTGCAGTTATGATATTATGTGTTAATGGTATTTCTGTATGTGAAATTTTAACTGTTTATCTTCAGTTCTCAGCATAATATGAACTAATCATCAAGGAAGATGATACTTAAGGGGAGAGGTATGTCATACCCCATTAAAAACTACCCTTGGTTATTGTTTATTTGCAGTTGTAGGTGAATATGTGTGTGTGATTATCATGTTTGATTTGATTGAGTGACTATGTTAACTATATGGTTGTTATGTTATCAATAATTTATATTTATGTGTATGGTGATCTTGATTATTGTGTAAACTGTGTGTTAATCTTTTAATTAACCTTACAATATGCAACTATGTGCAGTTATTTATCCTTACGACCCTTGTATGGTAGATTAAATAGGCCACACCCTTGTCGGAAAACAAAGGCATAGCCGTCGGGCTTATATTTAAAACATTATTTTGAAAACCTTTATAATACATTTATATAAGTGTTATTGGTTTGTAAGTGTGAATATGTCCTAATGTTTAGGAAATATAAATATGTATATGGGTATGTATGAAAGTTTACACATATCACATATATAAATATAATGACGGAGGATATATATAAGTATACATATGTATATGGGTATAAATTAATGTAATGTTATATGGCTTACATATATATTAATGTAACTTTATTTGGTTTATGTTTAAACCTAAACGACCACAAAGGTCAAGCCATATGTTAAATGACAATAAAAAGTGTTGAAGTTTGAAAGGGTTGGGGTCAGACAGCTCGACCGAGTCCAACCCGAGCTCCAAACGAGTTGTTAAGTGACCTGCCACCTATCTAAGTTGGTGAAAACATGTAGGAAACTTTGTGAGTTGTACTAGAAGTGGGAGTTAGGTGGGAGTTAGGGTTGGGAGATGTGGATAACTCTTGACCATCAGATGTGTTCAATCACCCAAACATGGGGCTTGGATGACAGGGAAGTTTGGGGGACATACCAAATATGGCAAACGATGATTTAATAGGGAATGTTAGAAGGAATTGTATTATTTTCATTTAATAAAATTTGTGAGGCTTCAGCCTCGGGAGAAGTAGGAAGCTTATAGTGGAAACCACCACCGAGCTAAATGGTTAATTGGTTTTGCATTTTCATTTTTGGTCTTTTTGCTCCTCCATGCGAGCTTTGCATGTAAGTTTATTTTGGCTATTTTTGGGCATCATGTTGGAATCTGCACGTGAAATCATAACTCTAGTTTGTTAAGGAGATTATATAGTCGATGATCATGGGTTTAATTGGGCTCTTGCGTCAATTCGTGATTATTCTTCTGTCTGGTTTTGTGTGAAAGCTTTGGAGGATTTATGAGGAAAGAAATAGATTCGGCCTTCTGTAAATGCATTACAGGCATGTAATCACCTTTTTCTCATCTTTATTATTTTTAGCATTAAATTTTTTTAATGGAAATGAAGAAATGTCTGTGTTTTCTTTTGTATTATCATTTCTCCTTCATGGGTATGGATGGATTTGAGTTATTTAAAGTCATGGTTGATTAAGACCTAGTTTTGATATTCGAATGAAAATATGCTATTTAAAACTTGCATGTAGTTGAAATATATATACTCAGACCATGGGTCTATATGGGCCATGATATTTTCGTGTTTCCTTGACTGGTAGTGTTACCTAGTACTCATACATACTTACAGGGTTTAGTGTTATTATAAAAGAGCTGGGGTATCATTTTTACATGGCTGTTTATACACACATTTGGGGTGGGGTTGTGTACAGCCTAGTGAAGCTTTGTAAACGAATGTAAGGCTTATATTAGAGCTCAAGCTTGATATCCTGCAGCGTAGTTTTAATGGCCACTGTTTATCATTTTGGTCACTAGCTTGCAGGGTTGGCTAACTTAGTTTTCACCTTTCTGTTTACCCTTATTTCTTGGTGGTTTTTGTGCTTATGATATGGTCATATAAATGACCATGTAGAACTTATTTCGAGCCTTTTCTCGATATACCTGTAGCTTACCATCCAATGGCACTGTTATGTGTTTTTGGGTTTTGCGTTTGGTCTTTGGGTTACCTTAATAGATGCCTTAAAAGGATTTATGTGACTTGGTCACTCACTGTTAATATGGGTTGTAATACTTTATTGACCATGTGGACTAAGGGCTATTCTACTGGGTGATATGGGTTTGGGTTGTTTTATCCATCCTTAAACATTTTATTTAAAAGTTTTTAGACCACTTAGTGGTCGAGGTAGTTTGTATTTGGATTATCTCCACTGTATATGGATAAGTTATTGTCTTCAGACCATTACATGGCTGATTCAGACTTGTTTAGAATATATCACCAAATGGTGAAGAGATATGATCTATGTTATATTCATGGTCGTTGTATTATTTTCTTAGACCACTTTGGGTTGATGCGACCGTGTGTATTACATGTGTGTTACCTTTCACTATATTGGTGATGGCTTTTGGGTTTCGATTTACCTTTATTCGAATACCCGGTTGTAATTTCATAAAAAAGATAAGGTACTTTGCATAAGCTAAGGTATATGCAGGGATGTAAGTACATTGTTTTATAAGTTATTATTATCAAACAAATGTTTATATTGTTATATTCTTTTAAAGAACAATTTATTCTTTATTAGAGTTTAATATAATCTCGTTAAACGATTATGATAATGACATTAAATTATTAGGTTGTATAATTTAATTATTATCTTAACAAAATATAATCTTAATAATACTATTATTAAGATGAATTCAAATATTATTATGATTTTAGTCCTTTTTCATGAGTTATATAATACCCGAGTGATAAAACAAGTGGTTGTATGACTGTATCTGATTCGTATTATTATTATATGAAAATGATATAAACATGTATGTATGTTTTTCTTATAAGATACTTGATTGATATTATTTATATAACCCTTTCAAGTATAAAAGGACATACTGGATGTTCTGTAATTCGAATGATAATTGTTATTCCTTAGCAATCTGAATTACCTTGTTATTGATTAGAGTTGGAAAATCAATTATTTCCTTGTGGATTATGAAGGAAGTAAAAAGGAGAAATGTTATGTTGTATCCTTTATGATTTTCAGATTACGTGGATTATGTTTCACTAAAATATTTTTGTGCTTTAAATGGTAAAGATAAGATTGTATATTTTTTCATGCCAGTTCTTTTGAACTGACGGTTGCCTAACTTTTTTACAGATGACGAAGTTTAGATCTTATCTGGCGGATGATTTGTTAATGTTATGTTGATTTTATTTTGCATGATTAAATGATGTATTCTTATTTAACTATTGTAAATAAATCTTGTGCTTTGTTGATTAAATTGTTGAAGGCATTTAAGCCTTTGAGATTTTGTATCATTTTTCAAAAGAGAAATAGAAGTTATATTTAGGTTGGAATATTTTTGGTAAACTTTATCATGGTTGTTTATAAAAATTATTCAGATTATGTACCTGTTATAATATGCTGTGAATAAATTAGTCAATTAGTTCTCATGATAAGTATTGTGATTAAATTGAATAATGATTATGTCAAATTAATATCTGTAATGATTTAGCTTTAATATTATGAACTATACTAAAGCTATAATATGGATATAATAAACAATCTTACAAATTAAATAACTGCAGGTGTTATTTTATAGATTGTATGATGGAACTATTACATGATGAATTAGGATTATTGACCAGTTATTATAAAAACTTTTGGATGTGAAGCTAAGTATTTTATGCAGTTGTTGGGTTTAACAATTATTCCTAAGTATTTAAACCTCATGGACATGAATGATTGTATACATGCAATGAAGAGTTCTATAGTAATGTACTTAAGCAATTATAATGACAATGTCGTAAATTATATAACTTAGGGACCTATGAATTATAGCAGTTTGTTGCCCTAATTAACTTAAATGCTTAATGCATGTACATAAACAACTTATGTAAATTGATGATGATTAATTAATCGAAACTAAGTTATGGACCTTAGGATCAAATAATTAATGCAATGAATATCGTTGCATTATGAAATATAAATATGTCATAAACTAATTCAATGAGGTGGATAGTATGACAAACCTAATGCATGGTACTCAGTAAGCCAACCTCAGATGGTTGTTATAGTGTGGTGTTCATTGAATGACATGAGTCATTCATTGAATAATTCCATACAACAGTTATCCCAAGTTGTCCATCGAGTTCCATTTATTATGCATGTGGTAATCAACATGAATTGAGTTATGCTTTGATGCAAAGGTTATCTATTCAATTTAGTCTTGTTCCTCTATACCAACTTGCATTAGCTATGGGAAAGAAAGTGATCCCGTGACAATGCAAGTCGTTGTGTGAGCTATTTCTCTCCCATAGGCAACCTAAGTTGGCACAGACGTGCTCGTCTTACTGGATGCACAAGTTTTGTGTCATGTGCGTGACTTGAATATAATTAAATTAAATAGTGATTCAATTCTAATAATGGAACCAAGTGACATGGTGATGAGACATGTTTTATAGACATTGTGAAGTATGGAAACAAAGCATGCATTACATGACACATAAACTTTGGCCTAAGTAGTGTATGTCAGTACATTGTCATGTTCACCTAGTTCTAACTAAAGTGTGGTATGTCGGAGGGGATTCGATTGATTGAACCCCAAGTAGACACTTTGAACATACACTTGTAAAATCAAGCTGAGAAGGGCACTAAGAATTATACTTAGTATACTAACTCGAAAGAGTACTTATGGGGGATTGAGGAGGATATATTTGACCCATGAATATGCACATGCTTATTTGATTTTTTATCTAAAGAATTGCAATTATTGGATGTTGGATTTAAATGTTAATTTATACATTTAAATCATTGAAGGCATATGTTTAAATTGGGGGAAAAAAATTTCCCATAGTTATGGTGTTTAGAAAGTGGTTGTTACACATGGTGAGGGTTTGAAATAATGTTAAGGTTCCTCTACCAATGTGCAACATGAGCATCTGTGGAGGAATCACTAGGCATAATGTTTTGGAGGTTTGACCATTTTGCGTCTGTTACAATTAGAGTAAAGAACAAAGTTGATGAACACAATAACTTGACAATATCTGAAACCTCACTTCTACTTTTTGCCCAAAATGAGTATGTACCTCAAAGGATGGTCCCAAACTGCATCAAATTGTTTGGGAAGCAATCATTGGGGAAGTCCTAAAGCCTTATGCGGAGTTCACCTATAATTTTAGGATAACATGCTTGATATTTTGTCTCATGAATATTATTGTTGTTGCCTGCATCCTATGGCACCAATTTAACAAAAATGGATTTTATGCTAAACCCTAAGATATTGCAGAGTCACATATGAAAATAACTCTAAAACACAGATATGATGCATGCAATAAGCTAATAAAAATTGAAACCCTAAGTGCAAGAGAGGGTGTAAAGGACTTAGCTAATTTTGTAATTGATCCTGAAGTATGATGGGCTAGAAAACTGATGAAAAAGGAGGGAAAACTATCGTAACCACGCTCAGGAAATTTTACAATTGTCGAAATAAGCTGGAACAGGGTGCATGGGAAAGGGCTAGGATGCCTAGGTGCTAGAGACCTTTGGTAGGAGCCTGTGACTGCGAAAATGCTCAGAATATGGTTTTTCTTGTGTCAAAAGGTGGTCACTAACCTTCGTTGTTAATCACCTGTGTATTGCACTATGTCCGCAAAATTTTCCTGTAACCTACAAAATAAATGATCTCCTATGAAACTCCAAAACATATCAAATCCTAAAAAATAAAAATATGCAAATGGGGAGTAGAACTGACCTTGGTGATCACTGACTGAGTGAACTTATGACCGAGCGCTGCATTACATTTCAGACTCCATGTAGTTCTTGTGAATTATGTGAAATTGTGCCCTAAGAAGCTCTTGTGCAAGATGTAATTGATAATGAGCAAGAACTATATGTATCAATGTAAATAGATGTGTGGATGAAACAAAAGAAACTTCCCCTCTTATGCGTGTTTGCAGAATAAGTACTCCCTTGTCCCTTGAATAAAGCTAGATGGATGCCTTTAATGATCTTAGAATGCCTTTGGATGCAACCTTAAGTGACTATAATAGATGCTTAGAGCTTGGTCTTTTATTATGGTCACATAGCTTTGTATTTATATGATTCCCTTGTTTGAATTTTGTAATTGACAACTAAAAGGCCGACTCATAAGAAAATAAAATGCCTAAAAGATAAAAGAGGCGAGTAAGATACAAAGAGGTCGGGGGCACCTAAAGAGGATGAGGGCATCTAGGCACTGGTGTTTAGAGTCAAGAAAGGTAAAGCAACGAAAATTAGACTGGGTTGTGGGGTGTACAAGACCAAAGAGGAAACAAGAAAGATAAATTAGAGGCCAAAGATAGATGTCAAATACTAGTTTTCTCGCATAGGAATCATATGAATAGTAGTATGTGATTAGAACCTAGGAATATACCCAATCATGTGATTTTGTGTCTACATTTTCCCCCACTTTATGTTGTTGAGTGAATACTTGATAACATAAAGTAGATAAGAGATGTGTACTTGATAACCATGTAGATCGATGACGAAAGCGTGTCGAAGAGATAAGAAAAAGCGTGGAGTGATAAAAAAATGAAGCGTGGAAGATAAAGAAGAAGAAGTGACCCTAGGGATGAAGCATATATGTTGTGTTGTGTTGTACATGTTGTTGTTGCTTGTGATTTCTTATGTGGGGCTGCTTCTTGTTGCGTATTAAGGACAGACCTAAAAAAGAAGAGCGGAAGATTAGTCAAAGTCATGTATTATGAAAACTCTGTAAAAAGCATGCAAAAGTGTGTAAAAATGAGAGAAATAAGTAAAAAGGAACATGTGCACCTGATCCCTGATGAGTGAAAAGGATAGAAAATGTCTTGAGAATGTTGTAGAAGAGCGAGTTTTTTAGGTGATCTCACGCCACAAAAAAAGAGTGTTGGGGAGAAATTTCTAGTGTTATTCTCCATCCCTGACTGCTTCCTAAATTTATACACCACTGTAGATGGTGCGATTTTGCTTTGTTCCTATTTGATTTAAGTAGAAAAAGAAGATAGAATGCATTCTGATTGTTGGAGGATTGTCCTTGTACTGTGAAAAATGCTCTGTGAAATACTGAAAATTGTGCCAATCTAAAAAGGTAACTATAATTTCCCCCTGGTCATAGGCACCCAGGACAGGTTAGGAGTGCCCAGGTAATAGTGTGTGTATTTGGGCACTGGTGTTTGTGCCGAACTAAGGACCCAAGTCAAAATATAGGTCATTCTGTTATTGTTATGTTGTTTTATTCATGTATTGTGCATGCATGTACTGAAGCTTTGAGTTGATGTATGGGGTGACTCATTCACCCAATGTATGCCACCCTTATTTGGGGTGCATGTGACATTGCTGGGAGGATGCGACCCAAAGTAGAATACCAGATGTTGATCTAAAACTGATACCCTATAGGGGGAGGGAATGTGCATGGTAGAGACTAAGGCACATGCAAACAAAGTGGCTAAAAACATGTGTTTGAGCAATCAATACAAATATGCATATAGAAGACAATGTGTAATATAGCAAGTAAGAAGATAATGTAGACCACGAAAAGTGGGTTTTAAACATGGGACATCACTCACAATGTCGTAAGACGATCAAGGCTAGAGCGGCCAAAAACATACAAGCAAGACATAGGGAAAAGCCTGCACACAGTTGCATATAATAACAAATAGTGGCAAACAAAGAGTAACATAAAACCATGGTGAAAAAAATGTTGTACATAAAGCATCCGTTAACATGTTAGAAATATAAAAATATTTTCAAGACATTTATGTATCGATAAAGTAGTGTGCTAGCAAGAATATGAAGTAGTATAAAATGAAACAATAACACTTGTAGTTTATAAGAAAGTAGATGCCCCATGGAGCCTTGGTGGGACTGGTAAGAGGTACAATGCCAAACATATGTGATGCACGTAAAGATCTGTAAAAAGTCTATATTCACATCTAGAGACCAAGTGAACATGCATGTGTATATAGAAAAAATATGACATATTATGTGTCTGTCTAGAATAGAAACAAAGTGTACATGTAACTAGTATAAGCAAGCAAGAGTATGCGTAGCCAAGATATGCAAATGAAGTGAATGAGTGTGATGGAATGGCATGCAATGTGTGAGTGTGATAGGAGCAACGTTCCCCCCAATGGATGTGGATGAGATGAGGTTAATTTATAAATGCCCCCTCAACAGTCAAGAATAAACCATATAACAAGAGTGTGTCATCGGGAAATGGTTTGAATCATGCACTTGATAGATAGATCAATGGAGCATAGAGCATAAAGTGTGTGAATGTGGTGAGGTTCATGGATGTAGTGAGCCCTCAATAGTCAAGTGTGAACCGTAACACAAGAGTGCATCATAAGATAATAATGATACAAGTTATCTGTATCAATGCACGTATAATGAATGAGAAAGACTAAATGCAAAGCACAGAGCGTGATAGTAGAAATGCAAGACACCTGGTAATGCTAGGAGGATGGAAGTATGTTAGGAAATTAATGTTCACATGGGTATTAATATTTATGTGTGGTAAATATTCAGTAAATGTAAATGTTAGTAGTTAGTTATATTATTGTTATATAAACAATAATATATTATTTATTCGAGTTGTTTTAACAACTCGTATGATTTGTGTTGTGTATTGTTACATGAGTAACAATCATACTAATATAGGAGATGGCGGGATTATTGTTGGTGTTGTTAGAGCAACTTCCTCTTTTATAGGAGTTGCATATCTCTATATATTTGTAATGTATCTCTGTCTGATTTAATGACAAACTGAATAGAAGATTATTATTTTTCCCTCTGCGAATTTATTGTGTTAACTCTACCCAAATTTAAGATTTGGTATCAGAGCAGAGTTTCAAAAAAGAAATGGATTCTTAATGATTTATCAAGGGGCAGCCACATCCTGTTGTTCATTGCCCCACCTATATGTTGAAATTGTCAATATATCCATATGTGTGTGCATATGAGTATGATGTTGGAGCAGTTTGCAAGGACACATATTTAAAGTCTATTTTGCACATGAACATTTTCTCCTATAGTGATATCTTCCGCTTTTGGTTCTTCCCACTAGCTTTGTTTTATTTTTTTGGAGAGTTATTAGAGAAAGGAGTGTCAATATTGCTATATCATTGAATATTATGATATAACATTCGTGATTAGAGTGGTGTGTAACTATTAAGCGAAACCCATTATTACCGTGTGGATCTAGGATCTATTCATCCATTCAGTCCATAGCACGACACTTCGAGTAGCCTCCTCAAAGATTTGTACGTGTAGAAAGTTGTGCATTGCTAAGAGATATGAAGTAATGCAAAGCCAGTTGCGAGAGCATCTCCAACTCTTCAAATTACATATGCAGATGGACCTCTAAACATGGATTTATACATCGCATGATTCACGCCTCTATTCATATCATTGCTTTCCTCTCTCTCGAGAGAGCTATGTCACTTCATTAATCCAGATCCATTCTCTTGTAACTGGTAATTCGTGCATTCTTCAACAACAGTCATTTACTGAAATCACTTCCTCTAATCTGTGCCTAGAGAAATATTGGAGTTTAACACAGGATTATTATTGTGAATTCAATTATGTTGGTTCTGATTATCAATATCCTGATATTGAGTTAAGATGGGATGTTTCTCTAAGGAGTTGATGTATTGAAAGTTGCATGCGTATGTACTGACTCAACATTGGTACAACAAGTGTCTCGTATTACCATCATCACTACCTAGTGTCTACCTCGACTCCTGTGCTGCACAACTATCATGCCTCTTAAGTACTCCCCTCTTTTTTTTTTGCTCATTCCGCCACAAAAATCTCATGGTATTTGACACAACATGTGTGCTTATATTTTGAATTACAAAATATATAATCTTGTATATAGAAAATAGTGCTTCTAGATGTTTAAATCTTCCCACAGTCCAATTGGATTTCATGTTTTAGCTAAAGTGGGGGGTGTTTTATAAGTCTTGGTTTCAAAATATTTGGAGATGAGTTTTTTATATTTAATAGTTGGAATATTAATGAGGGACCATTTTATATTGTAAGGGGAATATTTTAATACTCATATTAAAAGTAAATTTGTATTATTACTTTTAAATATTTTTGTCCTTCTAAGCATATCTAGGTATATTAGTGTTTGTAAAATTCGTGTCATCAAAAGTATATCTGTCAAGTCTAAAAGTGTCGTATGGTTAGTCAAATCATAAAGTTTTTTTTTGTGAGTCAAAAGTTGTAAAAAGTTCGAAAAATAATATATTTGTTGCCTTACAGACGTATTTTCGGTGGTATCCGACGTCCAAAGGAGGTACATGTAATTATAGAGCCTCAAAGCCAAATTTGTTGAGCTAGCAACATGAGATGGAGGATGGAGGCACCTGAGGCTAGAGGACAACCAACAACCTCTCGTCAAGTCAATAATGACGAGGATGCTTTATTGATTTGGTGGAATGTGTGTGTGTGTGTGTGTGTGTGTGTGTGTGTGTGTGTGTGTGTGAGTTTGCTTTCAGTTGTGTGCTTCAGTTTCATAGTACATGTTTTGTTGCACATTCATGTTTCTAGTTTCCAGTGTGTAATTTTTAGCTTGTTAGTATGGATTGAAAAATAAGAACAAAGGTTCATTCCTATTCACTGGCATATGTTGTTATTCTTAAATTATTCCCAATGTAATAACATAGTGAAGAACAAATAACAAAAAGAGACACAACATCATGATTCTTGAAGAGGTTGAACAGTCAGATGTGTTCCTGTTCATACCTAGGTTTGTGTTTAGCCTTTGGAAAACCATTGAAGGCTATTCAGACGTATTCTTGCTTAAGTTCCCACACTGCTAGGTCAGATGTGTTCCCTATAGTGACTGGTTGATAAGCAGATGTTTCCTGAGCATGTTCCCATCCTCGTCGGTCAGATATGTTCCCGAAAGCACGTGGTTGATAAGAAGTTGATGTATTCCTTCTTCTACCTTCAGTTCAAGTATGTGCCAAGATCATGAGCAAGCACAAGCGGCAAGCTGCAGAGGAAGTGTGAAAGTTCTTTTGCTACCATGTAAATATTAAGGGGGGGAATGTTAGGAAATTAATGTTCACATGGGTATTAATATTTATGTGTGGTAAATACTCAGTAAACACAAATGTTAGCAGTTAGTTATATTATTATTATATAAACAATAATATATTATTTATTAGAGTTGTTTTTAAAAAAAAGTATGATTTGAGTTGTGTATTCTTACGCGAGTAACAATCACACTAATATAGGAGATGGTGGGATTATTTTTGGTGTTGTTAGTGAAACTTCCTAATTTATAAGAGTTGCATATCTCTATATATTTGTATTGTATCTCTGTATGATTTAATGAGAAGCTGAATAAAACATTATTATTTTTCCCTTTGCAAATTTATTGTGTTAACTCTGCCCAAATTTAAGAAAGTAAGCATGATGCCCCCAAGTGTATGATGTGAAGAAGAATCAAGTAACATCGTCCAAGAGATCATCATTGTCATGATCAAATCCAAATGGAGATGTGTCAGAGACCTAGTAAGCAATAGTATGTGGTTGATCAAATACGGAGCCATTGCGGCATAAATTATACATGCCCATTGCGTATTCTTCATCAATGAAAGATGGTAGTGGACAACCATGTGCATAACAACGAGTAAGATTTTACGTATAGCCGAGAAATGAATCATTGTAAATAGAAATGTGGTCAAAAGGCATGGGAAATGTGATATTAATATGATCAGGATCCATAGTGCCACCAATGTAGTCAAGCCAAGATTGCCCAAGAGTAAATGGAGAAATGCGAGGAGTGCGTGCAACAAATATTGATAGATAGAAGACGCAGAGGCCATAAGCAACAGTAATGCAAACATATCCATGAAAGAGATAAGGAGGCAAAATATCAGCAAATGTGAATCCAAGCCGATCCAAGCCATCATATGTGTAAATAGTGTCAAAGTAAGTGGGATCGAATGTAATGCATTGCCAATAATAGTTATTCATGAAAAGAGTGCATGTGAAAAGAGGAAGCGTAGATGTAGGTTTCTCATGAAAAAATGAGGAAGGTGGTGTTATCCATTTTTACCCTCTTGGTAAAAATGGACAACTTCAGATTTTGAACTTGGACCCGTTAAGTGAGGTTGAGCATGAGATAGTGAAGGACAGAGGCCTTGGGGCCCACACATGAGCTAAGAAAATGGATAAAATGGAGCACATTTGAAAAATGGTTCTCTGAGAAAGCCACTGCATACACCTTCCCCTTGCAAAAAATCTAAAAGATTCAGAAAATTTGGAAGAAATCTAAAAAAATTACCAAAAATGGACAATTGCCAAAATCAGCTCAACCGAGTTGTTTGGCGAGCTAAAATCAGCTCGTCGAGTTGGAGGGGATTCGAGTTAGTTCAGGAGCCACATGGTGAGCTGGTGTAGTTGAGTGAGTGACCATGTGAGGTGTTTTGTGGTTTTCAAAAATTAGGGGCACATCTGAGCTAGATTCAACAAGTTGAGTTAGAAAGAAGCTAGTTGAGCTTAGCGAGTTGCACAAACAAAGTGGGCCAGGGTCTTCAGGTTACGGCCACATTGGGGGTTGCGTGCCTGTGTGGCCTAGATCAAACATGGGTTGTGGGAATGTAGGTTCCCTATGAACCTGATAACTCTTTAAAATGAATTAGGCTCAAAGAATGGTGTGCATCTCAATGATGGGTGCGTGGAACAAGGTTCCTTGTGGAACGAGTTGCCTATGAGGCTTAGAAATCATGACGGATCTACAATACATTGGAAGTGTAGTATCATGTGAGAAAATTAGGGAGTGCGTGCTTAAAAGACTAAAATGGAATGGGCTCGGTAGGCAAGTTGCATGGCTAATGTGGCTAATTCAAGAACACGAGGCTCAGGTAAATGGGGACTAAGGGGACTTAGTTTTTTATGGAGGCCAAAATCCCGCAAGTCAAAGTTGGTGTGGAGTATGGCTTGGCAAGCTCGTCAAGGAGTTGGATGTGAGAGATAAAGGTGATGAGGAGGGTCTAGATGATGAGCTAATCACTGAGTTGGGGCAAGCCAGGTTAAAAATGGGACCCAAGTGATCAATAGCATCAGATCGACTGAGCTAGGAAGTGATGCAACATGGAATAGTTTGGCATGATGACAGTGCTATCTCACCAAGCAAGATGGCAAGCTGGCAGTGAGGCAACTAGACCTCCCCTTCCCACATCACCCCATGCATTTGATTTTATGAGGCCCACATTTCTAAGATCATCACTCATTAAACTATTGAGCATGGAAATAAATGTATAGTTGGGGGAAAATGAAAATTAAACATCTACAACCCCAAAAGTAATTACATAGACCCAAGAACTGGTAGAATGAACCATAAAGTGACTTAAACTTAAATGATCATACCTTTTCAAATAGTCCACCAAATTGGTCAAAATTATACTCGTTGGAATCAGGATTTTTTCCTCTACACTCAAAAATTGAAAAATTAGAATTTTGGTGAGGGTAGGTAGGCTAAAAATGAAGAAATATATCCTATTTTAATTGAACACTTCTAAGTAAAAAATGAAAGCATTAATGAAGAATTGGGTACAAATTTATTCTTCCACAAGCAAGAGTACTTAGAGGCATGGGTTTTGTAGGGTTTCCCATCACTTTTGCAGGCCAATTAATTCCCTTGGTTGGTGGTGGAAGGCATATTTTGGGATTTCCCTCTTACTCTCCCCCTCTTTCATCTTCTATATATGTAAATGGAGGGATCTTTTTTAACAAGTTGATGGACAATTTTCTATCTACTCCTCTCACCTACAATACGTTGTAGGTGCTTGTGAGCTTCAAGCCTTCCATTTCTGAGGTTTTTCAAAAATTTCATGCCCATGTATCTTATTTTAATGAACTGTGTCACATCTTGGAAGTAATAAAATCAATCTTGTGGTTATTGTTCAATATTTTTTAATGTTACTTCATTCTCTAACCTTTGCTTTACATTTAATAATTTTTTGTGCATATTCTACTTTCTTTAAGCTCAAAAATGGTTATGTTCCATTGAAATGGTGCAATAAATGTGAGTATATGAACTGTGGTGTTCTATGTACCCTTTCTACCTCCATTTTTACCCATTTTAATTTTTGAAGAGTGTGCCAATCACCTTTGTCTTGGTGTTATCATCTCCTTAGTGTAATATTTCTTCATTTTATGCATTTTACTCTCTCACTGGTCCTTTGGAATCATAAATATGATTAGATAAGTGTATTTCCAGCATTAGGAGTAGTTTTGGCATTAGATTAGGAAGTTAATCAGCCTTCTCTAGAGACTTATCTCAAATTTCAAGGTCCCACACCTTGATATAATTCCATGTTACCTAGTTATAATGATAGCTCATGCACACACATATGAAAAATCACAGGGTGTTGTAATATGGCGATAACAGTTATAGCATGCCTGGTGGGAGAAATAAGTCAATACTTACATTTTTATCAAGATTGGATGTGTATCTTGGTAAAATCATATCCTCTGGAGGCTCTACAACAACACATCTGGTGACTCTAATAAGAAAATCAACTGGTTTCAACAGTACTGGTGGTTCATGTTTATGAGAAGAATTGAAAATAAATATAAGACAAGAGAAAGAGTATTTGAATACTTATAGCTATCTCCAGGTAGAGGAAGAAGAGGAAGACAAGTTCAGAAATCTCCATCTCCACCAAATAGAACTCTTTAACACCTCCACATGGTAGGCCATTCTTATAATCCACTAGATTTCTTAGACCCATCAGAATGGCAGGAAAACAAAAAAAAATCCATTTTTCAATTTCACTGGTAGTAATCCACTTTCCCTTAATGCACAAAATCCAATTCCAGTGGCAGCCTTTAAAATCATTCCATTATTTAAAGGATAAAATCATACCACTCATGTTGATCACATCTAGGACATTGCAAATGTTTGTGTTATTCATGAGATTGTTGATATGGATGTGGCAATCAAAATTCTAGCTTCCTCTTTTAAAGGGAAGGCCTTACAATGGTTAAGAAGCCTAAGGGTAGGTTCAATTTAGAATTATACACATCTCTTTATGATCAATTCGGAGAAAGGGGAGACAATCTATTTTTGTTAGAGAATTTGACCACTATCAATAGGGCTCCAAATGAACAAATGGCATACTTTAATTTCATGTTTTAGAGAAAGTGGGACAAATTTATGATTCTTGTAAGACCGGTGGTTGAAGATGCATTTCTCTATTTCTTACAAGTTCTTAATTATGAAATAGTTGTTAGGGTGCAATCTATGGGAGGTACAACATTACCAGGATCTTATGCACTAACTATTAGAGCTGATAATTTCCTAATTCAATCTGGTAAAATTGCTCCCAGGCCACCTATGCCCATTTAGCCAGAGGTAAGGAATATTAGTTATAGCCAAACACTTGAGTTAGCTCCCATTCCCACTCCTAGAAATCAAAATTATATTGAATAAGATACCTCTTCTAGGACCTCATTTAAGCTTTAGGAGGTCATGAAACAATTGCAGAATCTAGGGAATGAGTTGGCGACCCTCAAAATGTAGTAAGCTCAAAATTTCAAACCCTACCTACTTCAATACTAACCAAATAAGCCCTCATATTAGTCAATAGACCTCATGCTCAAGTTTTAAACCAGAACCAAGGACAACCTTCCACTATTAGGTCATTCCAATCATTTAATCATAATGCATATTCTTTATCTAGAGCATTGGTTCTAGTCCACAACAATCTTGTCTAGAATTATGAATGGTGTTTCCCTTATGGTCAACCCCATAATCAAGTATCATGTTTCAATGGAATGTTGAATCAAGCCTTAATGGTGAAAATTGTGGGTGTTTCTCAAGAATAAAATGAAGAAGAAAATCAACAAACAAGCACTCAAGAGGCCCCTTAAAATGACACTTCCCTTGTGAATTGACAAATAGAGGATTTATTTGGGATGAATCAACATATTTCTTAGGGTGTATGAGAAAACACAAGGTAAAAGAAAATAAATATAGAGAAATGGAAATTATCATACACAAATCCATCTCAACCTTCTCTCACATCTCAAGGAGCTAACAACTCAAATACAGTCTCAAATTCACAAAATTAATTTAAGGGACTTGTAGTATTATCTCATGTGCAAGAGAAAGTTGTGGTGAATGAAGGTTGGAAAAAGGAAAATCCATCCCCATTCAAAATCATTGACCAAATGAAGAAAACAAATGTAAGCATGTCTATGTAGGAATCCTTGACAATCTCGAGATATAGAGATCTATTGCAAATAGTCATTGATAACTTGTCCATTTCAAACCATTTGTCCAAACATCAAGAAAATGTGTTCACCAATGCATTGAAAAAAGGAGGTCAACTAGGTCAAAATATGAAGCCTCCTCCTTTCTATGTATCTTTGATCATTGGGAACAACCTAGTACACAATTGCATGATTGACTCTAGGGAAAGTAGCTCAGTGATGCCAAAGCAAATTGTAAACCACTTGGGTCTTAAGTATGAACCTCTTTCAAAATGAGTAGTACAATTAGATGGGACAGTAGTGGGAACCATTAGGGTGATCAAAGGATTGAATCTAACACTGCATGCATGCCCAAATGTTATAATTATACAAGACATATATATGTGATTGACCTACCCCCACTATTTTATTTTTTCTTGTCATGGGACTTCACTGCTAAAATTGGCGGGTACCTATCAGTTGATTGGTCATACATGATTTTCATAATAAGGTATGGAGCTAAAACTACTATCATATCTAAGCCAATTTCCAAATACCACATTGATCCTTACATGCCAAGTCCAATCAATTCCAATTGCACCATCTTTGACCAAGAAGATTACTCAAATACTCAGGAAGTAGAAACTAAAGTTAGAGGCATTTTGGATTTGACACTTGATAAATAGGCTCACAAGAAACATGCCTATAATCCATACAAGGAGATGGAGGAGGCTGAATTGGGTATCTATTTTCTACATGAAGAAAATACACCCCTTCTTAGCATCACCAAACCAAATGATGAAGATGATAATGAATTCTGGTAGCTGTTATTTAACAATTCAAGGAGCAAGAAAGGTACAGGAGGAGAAGAAATGTTTTTTCTCTCAAAGGTAACAAGTACTTCTCAGCTTTACAATTCCAATTCAGTTATTCTAATAATACAACTGAGTATGAAGCACTCATCCATGGATTACACTAGGAAAGAAAGAGAGGTATCAAGAACTTGCAAGTTTTTTAGGATAGTGAGTTAGTTTTAAATCAGATTAGAAGACTTAATGCTATCAAGAATGACCTCCTTAAGAGATATAAACACTGGGTATGGGATCTCATAGAATAATTTGAGGTATATAATATCATTTCCATGCCAAGGAAGAAGAATGAGGCTACAGACGGGCTTACATTAATTGGGGCAGAATTTAACATGGTTGTGCGTGTCAAGAAAGTTCAAGAAAATCCTTATATCAAAGTGGTAGTGAGACTAGCTGTTCCATAAAATAGCACAACTTGGAAAGTGTTTGAAAGTGACCAGAAAATCATCAATTTATTGCAAGAAGAAGTTGAATTATCTTCAAGAAATCAGGGCATATTGGAAAAGCAATATAGGGATCAGGTAGTCTAGTTGAGAACCAGCAAGCTCCTAAAAGGTTTGGTAACTATATAATCAGTCTTCAATCCTAATGACCAATTTAGGAAAGAAATAGAAAATATTCAATTCAAAGTTGAAGATTCAGAACCTTTTTTAGTTAGAGAGGGTAAAGTGCTCCAAATTGGCAAGGTGAGTACTCAACAGGAAAAATGTGATTTCATACAACTTACCATGAATTTCTCGACATATTTGCATGGAGTTAGGATGATCTTAGAGGATTTCATCTTAATTTATCACAACACACTATTGAGTTAGATCCATAATCTAAGCCCATCAAGAAGAAGTAAAGGCCAGAAAATCCTCACATATAACCTCTCATGAAGAAGGAATAAACAAGCTAATTGAGGCAAGTGTCATCTTTCTAATCAAGGACTCAAGTTGGGTTGCAAACCTTGTTCCAGTTCAGAAAAGAAATAGGGAAATCAGGTTGTGTGTGGATTTCTGAGACTTGAATAGATCTTCTCTCAAGGATCACTATCCACTTCCCTCTATGGAGAAAATTTTGTAGGTAGTAGCTGGTTCGGAAAGGTTTTCACTTCTAGATGACTACTCTAGCTACAACCAGCTCATGGTGAATTAGGAAGATCAGTTTAAGATGGCTTTCACCATAAAATGGGGCACATATGCTTACAAGAACATTCCATTTGGCTTATCAAATGTTGGAGAAACATTCTAGAGGGCCATCGACATGGCATTCAAGGGGATAATTAAAAAAATGGTCCTTGTGTATCTTGATGATATAATAGTATTTTACAAGAATGAAACTGATCATCTTTCTCATCTTAGATAAGTGTTTGAGAGATGCAGATAGTTTGGAGTTTCCCTGAATCTAAAGAAATGTATTTTCTTAGCACATGAAGGTAAGCTCTTATGCCGTATTATGTCCTAAGAGAGATTGACTATTGGTCTGAAGAGAATGTAATCCATTCTAGCATTTCCCTTTCCAACTCATAAGAAATCTCTCCAAAGCTTCTTATGGATAATCAATTTTGTTAGAAGGTTTGTACCTTATTTTTCCAATCTCGCCAAGCCACTGACAATGATGCTGAAGAAGAACCTAGCATTCAAATGGAAAACATATGGAAATGAGAGTTTTGAATCCATTAAATAAGCAATATCACAAGATCCAACTCTCATCAATCCAGATTTTATCGAAGGATTTCATCCTCTATGATTCTAGTGGCTCAGACATACAATATCTTCAATCATGGTGCAGTTGAATAGGGAAGGATCTAAGTAGCATGTTACTTTATTTATTCATATACTGGAATATTATGAGGTGAGGTAATCTTTCATTAAGAATCATGTCCTCGATGTCATAAGGATTTTAAAGAAATTCAAACACTTGGTCTCCAACAAAAAAATTCACTAGCTAGTATCACATGCCAAAGTAAAATATTTCCTACTGAACAAAGATTTAAAAGAGAAAAGAGTTGGTTTTATTAGCCTTATCATGGAGTATGACATAGAGATCAAGGTGACCAAACCGGTAATGGGTTAAGGTTTGTGTGAGCAGTTGGCTTCTAATCAGAAAATAGATTCAAAGGGTGAAGAAGGATATGTTCTTGTGCTCTAAGATGATCAAGAACAAACAACTTATGGTATGCCTTATCCTTGCTAGACCCAAGATATGATCAACTTCCTTCAAATAGGTTTATGCCCTTAAGGATTAAGAAAATAAAAAAGAAGGTATTTTAGACTACAATCCATTCCATATGCTCTTATTGACAGTATCTTGTTGAGGAATGATGTGAATGGAGTTCTCTTGAGGTGTGTTCCAACAGTTCAGATTGAAAAGGTGTTGCATGAGTTCTATGACAGAGAAGCCGGAGGCCACTTCACTCCATGAGTAATGTAGCCTCCTTTTAGCTACTCCTTTTAAACCCCAAGTGTGCCGGCCTATCACCCAACATTAGCTGGGCACTCACCCGAGGCATGCCCAGGTGCCGAGCCCCTCCTTTATGTGAGCTTCATAAGAATGTCTGCCATTAATGGAGGAATGGTTGTAGAAATAGAAAATACACATATCCATTCTAGAAAAGAAGTAAAAACATTGAATCTAAGCATAGATGAATCATAAAAAGGATGTATACATTATAACAATATAAAGGAATCATATTTGAGCCATGAGAAATATAAAGGACACAAGGGGTTTGCACCCATCAGCATAGATATTTAGAAAAAACCATCATATATTGATATATAACCATTTACAGTAGCCATATTACATCAAAGAGGGTCATATCAGATTGAGTACATCAAGGAATGACACTCTAACCCTACAAAATGACTCTGCATAGAGAGCCCTAACTATATTCTTCCGTGCACCTAAATATTTCTTGACTGGTCTCTCACACCATCTCTTCTCTCTCTCTCATTTTAGACTCCCTCATTTTAAATCCACAGCACATTCTTAAATAGGATGGGATTTCCCATTCACTACCTTAGCTTCATTCATGAGCAGTCTACATTCCAGGTGGAATCATGGTCCTCCATAATAGAGTGTCTATGCTAGCTCCCCAAAACCCTGATTAGCCTCCATTAACTATAATGATTCCCCTCTGGAATATTCCTTTCATGGAATATTCTTTCCTTGAGCTCCAAGAATCCAAGTTGTAACCTTATCCACTCATCACGCCTACTCATATCTTCACGTGTTTTCCATGCAGTACCATATCCAATGATGTAGCTAAGTCTTGAAACCCTATACTACTTCCATGTTCCAACCTTTGCACACTCCATGTTTACTCTGGCCTTTTGTTTCAACTCCTTGAACTCCTCGCGCCACTCCTGTTCTCCCTGTGTCATTCCTTGAACTTTTTCCCTTACTTTCCTTACGCATGCTGAATACTCCGGGACTTAGTCACTTTTCTGGAATCAACATTACCCCACACTAAACATTGTTTTCCATCCTCGGAAACAATCTGATCTTCCACAAATAATAAATAATGGAAGGAAAGAATAACCTTTATCTAGCTTATGCTAAGGAATAAAAGAATTTCGTCACTACTGAACAAGGATTGGGAAGTATTTATTAAAATCCACTTCAATCTTATTCCAAGTGTCCACCTCATTCTGCGCTTGTTGAAATAAATCCCCTATGAATGCACTGACTTCATCAAATGATAACTCTTCACCTTTACCCTTCAGTGTATCAACAATAATTTCCATTTTCTTTCTAAGGTTTCTCAGTGCATCCATCCTTCATGTAACCTAGGGATATAATTCCTTCACTTTATTTTTAATCAAGACCCTTAAGCCTTTGATCACCTCAGACTTCTTCTTGACTTCTACTATGATCTTGTCCTGTTCTGCCCTATTACCCTTGTTCTTTTCCTGGAACTCCTTTAGGTCCACCTCATGGGTAGTAACCAATACACTTGCCACCTTGTCCTTGTCTCCACAGTTGTCATAGAAAACTTTGGCCATGTGCGCTGTGGTTTTTACAGAGGCAAGGAGCTCAGAGTACCGAGTTATGGTCTCCCCAATTTTCAACTTCTCATGTTCTCTTTGTCGTGCCAAAACCTCCTCCACTGATTCCAACGCAAGTGGTTTCCTCTCCATCATGATTATGTATGTCAAGTCCTCTAGACAGTGAAAAGTTGACTCATACTTCTACTCAAGAGGGTCCAAATATAAGCACTTTAAGATAATAGAGTCTAATATAGTCTCTGCTTTCTTATAGGCTTCGCACACTCTTGCCTTCTCTTCCCTCAACTCAAGATTCAATTGTGAAATGATCAACTCTTTTTTCTTGATCTCCTTATCCCTCTCAATTATCTCCTTATTATTTTCCTCCAATTCTTCCTTTAAGGCTCTAATTTTGTTATTCCTCCCAAATAACCTTGCCTTACTTCCACAGATACCTTGTTGAGTGCGTTACAAGCCTGCTCATCCGTTACCTGCCGGCATCCACAATAGGATTCACCTCATTGGGGTTCTACATTTCTATCAATGCATCCACATTAACTTCAAATTCAGGCTCATCAACATGGGACTCGAAGGTCCATGACAACATCTTCCTCGTGTGCGTGTATGCACTACCTCTATCAAATGATGACCAACAAAAGAGTTGGTCTGTGGGCACCATGCTCTGGAAATGCACGTAGGAACTTGTTTGGATCACTAACATAAGTCATTATGGGTCATTACACCATTGTCATGCCCTTGCTACCGGTGCACACTACCTTTGGGAAGCCAATGCTAGACTCTTCTCCTTGTCTACGCTCTCTTCCATCTCTTTTAATACTTCTTCAGCGTTGTGCTCCACCTCATGCTTGAGCAAGTTCTATATGGTATCTGCCACCTCTTTTTCCACAGTGTCATCCAACTGTCCTCTGGCTAGGTGCGGGGTCTTCTGTGCATTCATATCCACCTCTTCACTTCCTCCCATATCCTAAGCACCCTCCTCATATTCATTCTACTCCTCATCAGATTCGTGTACATCATACACAGGGGGATTCTCACCTTCCTTGCACTCCTCATTTTCCTCCTTGGACTTGTCACCCTTCATGCTCTCTATCTCCTCAGAGTTTGAAATCTACATCATCTTTTGATTCTTCTTCACTGATGACTCCTCTATCACAGGGGACCTTTCCTTCTTGGGTGACTTCTCCTTCATGGGGGATTTCTTCCTTCAAGTGTAAGTACTTGGGCCTGTGCCTGACTCCTGTGCCCCTGTGGTCTGAACTATATGTACACTCGGCGCCATGCTTGCTATAGTTTCCTCCCTCTCTCTCTTTTCCCCTTTCTTCCTTCTGGTAGGGTCCTCAGGGATGGAGACATCATCCTCAACATATGCGCCATTTTCAAACTTGGGCCTTAGGTGTATGTACACCCTTGTCACCATTTTTCCTGCAAGTGGTAATGTTACGGGCCTTAGCATATGTATGTCATGAGAGACATACTTCTCCACATATGCCCGCTTCTTAGGATAGACCAATGTCATGTGCAATGCATAGTGCTCCTGATCTACCTCACTTAGATCAAATATAAGTTTCTTGGCCTCTTTGAATTTGTCAACTACGCTATAAAAATACTGCAAAGGCAAATGGTAGTTTACACCATGGGCTCTTAGTGTCATTTGTCAATGTGAATCTGCCAATGCAGAACTATTGTTACACTACAAATTCAGCCTCATCCTTCACCAAGGCTAGTAGTTGTTTGGAATTCTCCACTCTGCCCCAAATGCATCATGCATTTGTTTGTACCACTTCTCTAAGCGCGCCTTATATGTAATAGCCATTGTATCACAAGTGTATGCTTCAAACCTTTTAGCAGGGGAAGGTTCCTCATCAGGGTACTCCCAGACGTAGCTATTCGGCCCATCAGGCACTCCAATATCTGAAAATACAATAGTAAGAAGGATGTTACCATACATGATTTTATCCCCCTCATGTGTGACATCTATGATATCCTCCGAAATGAAGGCCAAGAGGTTGTAGATCATTCCTTCTGAAATCTTCCTACAAACTTTCAACCATATCTTGTTCACTTGCATCCATCACTCTTATCCCTTCAAATTGGTGATCTGGTGTGTGACCATCTTCATGGTTGGGTTGGTGATCTTGGTTATATCAAAATAACATGAGCCCTTTTTGTATTCATATGTCACAGCTATTTCCTTGACAACATCCTTGTCACCCAAGTCATCCTCCAACGTTTCTCCCGTGTAGATAAGTCTAGTGTATTTGGAGATCAACTAAGCAGTTAAGATCATTCTCCTCCCTACGATGTAAAAATAATCTTCATGCATGGGAAACATCAGCCACTGGTATAACCATTTGGGTTTACCGAAATATGAAAACTCATAGAGTTGCGAAAGTCCATCCTTCTCTAATGTGGTCTTCATAGAGTCATCATACATAGGTTTGTCACCTCGTGTCCTTTCTCTTGTAGGGAAAGCTAGCTCTAATGCTTTCTCTTTCTCAGCGGTGCTCATCCTATGGTTATAATCACTTATAGCCATCTTTCGTACATGAGACACCCAATCCATCCCAAATAGAATGCCATCTGGGTACTGCATCTCCACGTACCACTCCTCATTAAAAATGGTTGATACGACTGGTTTTCCCTTTCCCTTGCCCTTCTTCTTTGGTGAAGTGTTTGATCCTTTCCTTGGTGCCATTTTTCTCATCAAGCCCTTGTAAATTCTTCCTTGTGTCTTGCTTTAACGCTACTTAATCCCTTGGCTCCACTCCTCCTGCAGAAATTTCTTCAAAATCCATGCCCTAGCTCTACAAACCCTAACCTGGAAAAATCTTCTTCCACAAGACAATGTAAACACTCGCAAGAATCCACCAAAAAATCTCCTCCATGCATGCTCATGTACTTTGTTCCACTTTGGTTCACAAATCTATCAAATTCTCTACTTCACACACAACTCTTCGTAAATTTTCTCGCAAGGATGCCCTAGTTTGCAAGAGCTCTTCAACAAATAAATGCAAGGTAAAAATAATAACTTACCTTGACCTTCTATTTATAGCTTTTTAATTTTTCCCACATTAACTCCCATACCACCTACCACCGTACTATCACATTAAAGTCATTTTTTCCATCGCTATCCTCCCACGCATTTTTTCTAGCGATTTTCCTTCGCGTGTGAACTCACGCGAAACTCCCACAACCTTCTGGCGTGTAAAACTACATCGACCATAGAACCTTACGTGCACTCATAGTGCCAAAGTCAATCTTCCTCTACGTCTTAAGCCTAGTTCTTGTCACTACCTACCTCATGTTGCTCCGCACTTTTATCACTGTACGTGGTTTTTATAAAGCTTTTGACACCAATCTCCACCCATAATCACTTCTGCTATGCGTACTCCTCTAAACCCAGATGCTTTTGATTTTCTCATTTGGGCCGCCAATCAACATCACTCCTAACACTTGCTTCTTACCACACTATTCACTAAAACTCTTCTTTACACTCTCCACCCCACACTAAATAGATGCACGGTCCTCTGTGCATAAAACCCCTTTAGATAGTAACTGGCTACCAGCACACAAGTGCACCCACAAAAAAAAAAACTAAAAGACAAAGCATAACAACGATGAAATGAAACACATATAAAGGAAAATGCATTAAGAGAAATCCTAAGCTAAATGACAATACTACCTTATTTACAAACATATTAAAGACTTATTTATAGTAGGGCTTTAGCCTACTCCCATTGAAATAACTAGGCAACATTGTTCCATCTAGTGCTTGTAACTTGCAAGCGCCTGAATCAAGTATATGGGATATAACATATGGTCCCAACCAATGTACTTTAAGTTTTCCAGGATGGTGCATAAATTTTGAATCATATAGAAGAACCATTTACCCAACCTCAAACTTCTTGTTTTTGATATGACAATCATACCATGCCTTTTTTCATGCTTTCTCCATCTTCTGAATCCAACTGGTAATGGCTTGCCTCTCATCCAACTCCATGAGTTTATCAATGCACTCCTCTAATGATTTCTCATTAGCCAAACCTCCTATGTGCGCAATATGCATGGATGGTAACATGAATTCCACAGGCAAAACCACCTCTACGCTAAATACTAATTGAAAAGGAGTGGCTTTGTTCAATATTTTATAAGTTGTACAATATGCCCATAGTACTGCAGAGAATTTATCATCCCAGCCCCTTCTTCTGACATCTCAAATCTTAGTCAATGTGTGGCTTAAAATCTTATTAAAGGCCTCAACAGTTCCATTAGCCTGAGGGTGATAGGGCGTATTATTGTGATGCACCACCATGAACTCCGTTGATAAGATTCTAATTGTCTCATTCAAAAAATGAGTACCCCTATCGATTGTTAAACTCAACGGGCATCTGTATCTACTGATTATATTCTCCCATAGGAACCTAGTTGCTGTAGTCGCAGTGCACTCCTTCATAGGTGCCACTTCTGCCCACCTTGTAAGATAGTTTTACACAAGTGATAATATAGCGTGAACCTATCCTACGTGCGACTTGGGAAATAGGTCCCATAAAGTCAATTGCCCATTTTTCAAATGGTTCTGCACTAGTAATAAGTCTTAATGACATTTCATCTCTTTACCTCAGCTTTCCAAGGTACTGGTAATGGTCACAGGCCTTGCAATACTCTATACAATCCTTATAAATTGTCTCCCACCAAAGACTTGCCAATAGGATCTTGTGCGCTACCACATTCTCTGCATAGTGACCACTTGCAATACCACCATGAGCTTCCTCCATGATTGTAGTATGTTCATGTTCCAATATGCACCGACATAAAACCTCATCCCAACCTAGCTTGTATAGGTCTCTACTAATCAACATATAGGGTGTGATGCATATAACCAACTGATTTTTCTCCAAGGCCTTCATTCCTTTAGGCGCCACACCCATTTGTAAGAAACCATTAATATCCTCCAAATTAGAGGGCGTGCGCTATAATCTAAACAACTATGCATTTGTCATTGCATCCTTAATGCTTTGCGCATCCTCACCTGAGTTAATTCATGATAGATGGTCAGGTCCTAAATTACTTTTTCCCAGTTTTACCACAACCGAAAAGATGAACTCTTGAAACAACAAGATCCATCGACATATGTGCCCTTGCAAGCTAGAATTGTTTACCAAGTACTTGAGCGCAATATGATCCATGTAAAAGATAAACAGACTAGCCAATAAGTATTTCCTGAACTTGTGTAACACATAAATCATAGACAATGCTTCATGCTCTAGCGTGGTGTAATTCTGCTCAGCTGGAGTTAACTTTCTTACAAAACACAAAGGGTGATCAACAATACTTTCTACAGGATGTGCTAGAACTACTCCAATTTCCATACCTGAAGGATCAACATGCAAATGAAAGGGTTTATCCCAAGAGGGAAAACATAAAATGGGTGTAGTAGTAAGTTTCTCCTTTTATGTGTCAAAAGCTAGTTGTTGCACTTCACCCCAATAGAATTTACTCTTATGTTTCAACAACTCTTCTAATGGCGTGGATATCATGGCATAACCTTTGATGAATTTTCTATAGTAACCCATATGCCCTAATAATTAGTGCACATCGCTTTGACTGGTAGGCTCCTCCAGACCTAAAATAACAACTTTGACAGGATCTACCAATAATCCTTCCTTACAAATAATTTGACCTAGTAATGTGCCAAAAGGAGTAGCAAAGACACATTTCTTAATGTTTAGAGAGATACTTAACTACCTACACCTCTCAAACATCAATCTCAAATTGTCACAGTGATCCTTTACTAACCCATACACCGTCTAATCATCAAGGTACACTTGCAGAAATTTATGGATGAAGTCTTGAAAGGCCGGCACCACGATGCACAAAAATACAATAGGTGCATTCTTAAGCCCAAAGGGAAAAAATGTATTAGTAAAACTTCCCCATTTAGTGGCGAACATAGTCTTTTCCTGGTCTTATTTCACAATCCTTACTTGGTGATAACCTGAGAATCCATCTGTAAATGAATAGATTTCCTACCCTGTTACACCTTCCAAGATCTCTTCAGTAAATAGGGTTGGGAAAGGATCTATGACACATGTAACATTCTAATCTCTATAGTCTACACATATCCTTATCCTCCCATCATTCTTGATACGAATCACCATTAGGCTCACCCATTATGATTCCTCAATAGCTTCAATGATTCCAGATTCTATCATCTTATCAATTTCCTCCTTAACCTTTATGTACAAATTTAGGTTAATCCTTTAGGGCCTTTTTTTGATGGGGTGCACACCTTATTTTAACTTAATCCGCATTTCCCCTAATGAGTGATGAAATCCCTTTAATTCATGGTACCCATGTGGGAATAAGTCTTGGAAGTTGCGCAACAACTCAACTATTTTTGAAACCTCCTGGTCTGTCCAGTAATCTCCAATGACAACTTCTTTTGGCTCTGCTTCTGTACCAATGTTAACTTTCTTTGTTTTCAAGGGATCATGGTAGATGTGTGAATTCTCATCTAGTTTATCCAATACTTCACGTGTACCTTATGTATGAGAAACATCCAAATTTTTGACCTCCTCATCATCTATTAGGTATACCAACTTACCCTTTTATTTTTCCAGGCAGGCGCACTCAAGCTGTACTTCTTCTGCCTCTTCTTCCACAAAGCACACCCCTAACTCAGGTTACCCTAACAAATCTAGGATTTTGTCCTCAGCCATGGCACTATCCCCTAAGGTAAGGCACTTGAATACCTGTAACGCCTCATTCACCGATGGCTTAAAAATCAAATACTCAAAAATTTGAATAATATCCATTGTCAACTCTTGTCAATTTCCTGTCTGACAATGTAGCTTTGAATGGATATACCATGTGTGTGCACAACCCTGTAAGGTGGAATAGAACTTATGCACCCATGGTGAAGGAGGAAAGGCTTCTGGTCCTACCATCCAAGTTCTCTCACACTCCTAGGACGTGGAATGAGGTAGACTCCTTCCCATGATAGTCACATATTTTAGATGGTGCATTGTTGGAGAGAAACCTAACAGAGAGTGTGATTCTCACTTCATGCCACTCTAAAAGGTTTTCTCGATGGGTCACCCACCAATGCGCTGTTGTCCCATGTAAGGTATAAGTAAGCATATTCCTCCTTTCTACTGGACATGTCCACTGAACTTTCATCGTGCATAAAAAGACATTAGGGTTTTCTTCTCTAGTGTAACTCAGTAACTACCTTCCTCCTAGGTACCTAACTGAGTGTGCTATGACCACTCGAGTCTCAGTATCCTTCACTTATCTTCCAACCAGATCATAAGTCCCGTGCACCTAATTATGACATGTAATTCTAGTCATATCGCTCATGGACTAAGCATATTTCCATTGAATGACTCCTTACCTCGATGGATGAATAGCTTCGACATCCTTAATGGTGAACACATATATTCTATCTAGATCCTCTTCTCCTAAGGGTTCCACATAGGGCACATACCTCACATCTATTAGTGGAATAATTATGCACTCCTTTTTGATGTCAAAGCTAATGTACCCCTTGTTGAAGCGTAAATCAACGTTATTCATGTAACATTAGGGGTGCCCAAGTAATGCTAGGAAATTGTCTGCCTCATCAAGTTCTAGAATCTCAAAATCTCCAGTAAACTTTTCCCCTTGAATGGATATGGATGCATCCTTCAAAACCCCGATGGGCATAGCCTTCATCCTATTTACCATGTACAACACATTTGAAGATGACTGCAATGGAGTCCTCCCAATCTGATTCAATGCATCTAGGGTAAGGACATTGGCCTCTGTACCCATGTTAATCAATATGTTGCTTAAAATCCATCCATGAACCACCACATTCAGTGTGATTTCCTTGTCATAATCAATACTATGAGGAGGTAGATTAGCATGTAAGACCTGTCCAACGTGCGATACTTTTTCTCTTAGCCATTCTCCCAATAGAGGAATAATATTCTCCTGGCACAACATTTGATATACTTCCGTAACCTCATCTATGTCCTTCTGGGGGACCTTAGCACTCTTCTATTGCTCTAACTTATGTGATTTCTCCTTTAGACATGAAATATCCCCTTGTAGGCTTCTAATCACCTCCATGGTTTCTTGGTGAACCTCCTTTTAATGGTTTAGATCAAGATACTTTCCATGTAATACTTTTGCTCGAGTAGTTACTAAGATAGGTTCTAACTCAAGTTTATGCGCCATCCTAGGCATCCATAGTGGATCAACCTGCTTCAAACTAAATATTCTTGCACCCTTGTCCTTCCTCTTCCTCGACCTCCTCCATCTATGCGCCCTTCATATTGATGACCTTCATTCTTAGAACTGCTCCCAATACTAGTCTGGTGCACCCCAATATCAATAACATCATGAATTTGGTCTATCAGTCAACATTCCTTCATGTCGCGAGTAGTGGATGTATAAATTTTACGATAAGAGGTCACATTCTTGTGGATTGTGCATTACAACAACGAGCATCTATTTAGATCACGATCTCTGTGATAAATTTCACAATCTATTGACATAATGTGCACCAAATTTTGAGGGCAAATATCCTTAGTGTGTCCTTCTATCTCACAATCCATACACCAAATTCCACTGCAAGTCTCATGAGCCAAGTTCATAGATAGTTTTCAATTTGTTTTTCCATGGAAGTGATATGTGCTTCTAAAAATGGGCTTACTATAGTGTCAACACTTTTGACAACTTCAACATGTAGAGTAGCCTCCAAGGCCTCACGTGGATCCGTGAAAGTCTTATGGGAATGCGCTCATTTGAAAGGCATTATCAATCCTTTAACTAACCATTAAGCATGTTGTGAGGGATGGATATCATAAGATAAATTTGACAGAAAAATCTTAAAGCACACATCATAATATAGACCACTTTCTACCATACCTTATTGAATTTCCTGGAGTGCACTAATGCTCTTTTGCTCAAACTTAGGAATATGAAATTCCACCAAAAGGCATCTTACAACGCAATATAATCCACTGCCATTTGATGGGGGTCGTACTTCCGGTACTAGCTATGTGCGTGCCTTTGCAACGTAGTTACAAACTGAATTGCCTTCCACTCTGGGGCAGTGAGGCCCTTAGAACACCATAGTAACTCACATTTGTGTACATGTTCTGCAGCATCCTCAACACCCTTGTAATCAGGCAAGTGAAGAGATATCTCATAAAAACCCGCTGATGGTGTTTTGGCCCTTGTACACCAGACCTAGGACCTTAATTCCCTTATGTGTTTCCTCCACCACCAGATCCACTAGCTCCTATTCCTCTGGACCCGCTAGATCCTCCTCCCATCATAGGTAAGGTGCCTGATGTAGTTGCGCTCTACGTACCCACCATCACGCTAAACTATGCGCCGACAGTCTGTGACGTTGAACCACTTCCAGATGTGATACCCAAACTTTTTGTACCCACACTTTGCCCAAATAATGTGCCAGATAAGATGCCTCAAAACACAAGAAATGTCTATGTTGCTATAGATGAACTAAATGAAAAATTATCTCTACCAGGTGTTGCTTGATTACTAATACTAAGGCCAACCAGGTTAACAATACTTATCTTAGGAATTAGAAAACTAAGTGCCAGGGTTTGGTCACCAGGTGGGATAATATGTGTGCCTACGGATCTCCTCCTTTCTCCATACAATGAGCTCTCGCCAAAAGCCGAGGGGGTTTCTCTCCTGCACTTGCAAAGATGGGGTAGCATAGACTTCTTAGGTTTCACATTCTCCACATGAACCTCAGATCCTTCCCACAACGTCTACCTCAATAAGTCCATCAATCCTACAACTTCACGTTTTCTCGCCAAATCCCTTTCTTGTGCTTCATTATACTTGATCCATCTCTACTCTCTATCCATTTCTGCCTAAGGTCCGCCATCTCTTACCACACCAGCTTCTGCACCCCGTGCCTAGTGAGAAGTTAGCCAATCATAGGAAATGCCTACATACTCAAAGTGATGATCAAGATCTTAATGGATAACAATATATCACACAAGAATGATCCTCTTGGATCTTTAAAGAATTCAAACTCAGTAATCTTTGGGTAAGAATATGTAGAAACCACATATTCCAATGTATAACTAGTTAACAATCCACTCTACCACTGATCAACAACATGAGTCTACGTCAGATCAGCATCCTACAGCCTCTGATACTCTTCTTGGGTCCAAACACGAGGTCTATAATACTAACTCTTCCTTGATGCATATGCCAACAACCATTCATACAACTGTATTGGGAAACAAAAAAATAATGTTTCATAAAGTTCTTAATACAGGTACTCCTCTACCCTTCTACGTGCATCAAACTCAGATCTAGTACTGAATCTCTATGCAAACTCATCCTCCATGCTTTTAAGATAAGTCTCGACACTATCCAAGGTTAAGCATTATGTCATCACAGACCATTCTTACAACAACTTCAAAAGAGGTCCTTGCAGACACTAAAATTAGGTCACACTCCCTTTTGGTCCCTCGATGAATAAACACCCTTCATCACATTCACCTAGCCATGGCCCCCTTCACCCCACTAATATTAATTTAATTAAATTAATTCATTATCCTCACTATATCTATTATTTAAATATCTTATTTTAAATAATATCCACACATATAGTTCACTTAGACACCTCACCAGGCCAACTCAACCTAAGACCTATTCTTAGTAAGTTGCCATAACTAACTAAGACTTACCCAAACCTAAAAATCAATGCCTACATTCCCTCTAGCCCCATTCCCGCATGCTCACAAGAAGCTCCTAGTCTAATCCGTGGGTTATTGACACGAGATCCGAGGAAATCAAAAGGATCTCCCTAGTTTAGTAAACCTAGGAAATCCCACCTTAACCGACGCCGATTACCCCTAATCGTCGCCGGTTAAGCCGGAACCGCCGTCGGTTACTCTTTTAACCGCAAAACAACCTTATTCTCAAGGTTGGAAGAAAAAAGCAGAAGGTTGGCGAGAAAAACACATCTCAGAGAGATAACACATCTTCAGAGAGTGAATTCCAGTGAGAATCTGCATGCAAGGAAGGAGATCAAGCATCTTTTCCTGCATAGCCATCCCAGCCATGATCTGATCCAACCAAGCAAAGAGGAATGTACATGCAGCCCATGCAGAAGATTTCCTTCAGTTGGTGATCACTTGTAGCCTTCAAAACCCCTCATCAGCACCTCCATCCCTCACTCACAGGAATTCAGGACCGGAATCCAAGTAAGTATAACATCATACTTTTCTGGTTTATTTCATTTCATCATCATTTTGTCATCCATTGTTTACCTAGCCACCTATTGACCTTCTCCAACATTTCCACCTCCATATACCCATTAAAGCCTCGCCAAAGCCTACCCCAGTCACCCAATACCTCATCCCAACCAACCAAAGTCCTTTGTACAATCACAAAGGAGACCCAAAGCTTGTTCTGTGGCATTTCTAGATTTCCACAATAACCGACACCGGTTACACCTAACCGCCATCGGTTACCCTTAACCGATATCGGTCTCTATATTTGCCCATATAGCCCAGAATAGAGACCTACCCTGTAATGAAATTACTTGTATAATTCAGACTAAGAGCAACAATAGAACACCAAATAGCACAATATTTCAGAATAATGATCTCAATATGCAATTAGAATAGCTTCACCACTTTGAGGGGGCAACCTCCAAACGATATAATAAGACACAAATGCTCAAATGATAATGAAATACTACCTATAATCCCCTATATATACTATTCATATGCTATGACCATCACCAAGGCCGACCTATTAAGCATGAGAAAGTATAAATGATATGGTAAGCCATAAGTCGGCTACTCATATCCTAATACAAGCAATAGGTTAAGGGCGTAGCATGCCCTTCCCCTTCAAACCAAAATTGTCCTCAACATTGAATAATCTTGGATGTTGCTGTAGAAAACCTTCATCCTCCCAGGTGGTGTCTTCTATGCTCAGATTCTTCCACTTGATAAGATATTCCTTAATGTCTCTAGTTCTCAGCCTCTTAGTATGTGTTTACAAAATCTTCTCTGGCTCCAAAATGATTCTTCCTTCCTCGTCAAGTTCTGGTAACTCTATCTGGGCTTCAAATTTCTGTCCAATAACCTTCTTCAGGCATGAAACATGGAATACTAGGTGTATGTGTGAATATGGAGGCAACTCTAGTTTATAAGCAACATTACCAATTTTCTGTAGAACCTGATAAGGGCCATAATATTTAGGAGCAAGTTTGTTTTCCTTTTTATGTTGCTTTAGGGACATCTGTTTGTAAGGTTGGAGACGTAAAAAAACCCAGTCACCAATTTCAAAATGTCTTTCACTATGGTGTTGATCTGCTTGTTGTTTCATCCTGTTTTGTGCTAATGCTAAATTCTCCTTCAAACTAACCAAAACATGTTGTTGATGTTGAATGTGTACCTCAACATCTCTGACCTTAGTTTGCACCCTCAAGGAGGAAGTGATAGAAGGTGGATGGTAACCATATAATGCTAAAAATGGGGTCATTTGAGAAGAGGTATGAAAAGATGTGTTATACCACCATTCTGCTAGTGGTAGCCATTTAATCCACCTTTCCTGCTTATCTGATACAAAACAACGTAAATACCCCTCTAAGAATTTGTTGACCACTTTTGTTTGCCCATTAGTTTGAGGATGATAAGATGAACTATGAGCTAGTTAAGTACCTATTGGTGGTAATCATAGCACCCTTGAATGTATGCAACTCGATGGGTTGAGACTCTCAGTGCGATTGCATAACATGGAGCTTTTCCCAAGTGTGGGACCTTGTGAATCGGGAAAGCTCTCCGGATGAAGGCTGGTTCCTATTCCTCTGTTCAGATGCACACATAAAAATGCAGAGGGTTTACTCAAAAAACTAATCTAACTTGCCAAGGAAATAGGGTAAGAAGATGCATAAAATAAACTTAAACTAACAAAGGTGATGCACCGAGGAATGAAGAACACCTATCTTGCCAATAAACACAAACCATTAAAATGCAATGCAAGATCATGCACAGATAACCAGATTTGCAGTGAAAGATCAAGAGGATGCAAATGAACACAGAGAGGGTTGAGAATCATCCACAGACATGCATTATTTTCTCCAAAGATTGACACAATACACTACAAAATGCCAAGAGGCAAAGTTGCATTACAGTTTTAGATGGGAGGTTTGAACTCCACAAATTCACCTGCCAAAGAGAAGAAGGGAGGGGCAAAACAAGAATATTCAACGTTTAGAAAGAAACCCCTCCTTACAATTTATAGGAAGAATGAGAGAGGGAAGAGAGAGGAAATCCAAATCTACCCCAACCACCTCTAGACTGCATTTAATTCATCTCATTATGGCGGTAGGTGAGAACCCTAGCAAACCCAAAGAGTGGCGAATTGTATTTTGCATTTTTGAAGAACCTTTTCTCACCCAATTAAAGATATCCAATCATAGTTGGATAGAGGACCTCGTAAGATTTTTGAAAAGTCCAACCTTGCATGAATCTGAGCTCCCTGTGAAAAGTTATGGCCATTTGAATATCTGTGCCAGGGTTTGCTTCCTGTCGGGGTGTCAACGCTCAAAATGTTGCACCTCCTGAAGATGTGCCATAGGCGCATCCATTTTCATGTTGAAATCTTCTTACCTGTGCCATAGGTGCATCCATTTTCGTGTCGACATCTTCTTACCTGCGCCATAGGCACAAATTTTGTCATGTAGACACTCTGTGTTGTGCGCCTCCAACCTGCACCTTGGGCGCAAATTTTGTCATGTCGACACTCTATGTTGTGCACCTCCAACCTGCGCCTTGGGCGTGAATTTTTTCATGTCAACAGTCTGTGTTGTGTGCCTCCAACCTGTGCCTTGGGTGCAAATTTTTTCATGTCAACACTCTGTGTTGTGCGCCCTTCCGGTTGGCAACACATTTTATCATGTCGGGGGTTTGACTTGCGTAGGCGTGAATTTTTTGATGTCGATATTCTTCTGTTTGTCTATATTTACCTGGGGGGGAAGATATATACAACAATTTGGTGACTCAACAGGATCACCTGCCTGTTAGGTAGAAGATCAGTGGCCTTTTAGCAATCCATTGGGCATGGAGTCATAAGTAACAACCTAAAACCAACTTGATCTCTGATCCCGAGCCTGATACCGCAACTCCTTCTCTAAGAGCACGCTGAACTGTAGAAATTCAACCTGAGAGCAAAAAACCTATGCCGAAGCACTTAGGGAAATTGAAACCTAACTACAACAAGACAATGTGCATACGCACTTAGAGGAATTAAAATCTAGGCTAATATTTACAAGGGTAAACCTTTTCCTTTTAGTAGCAATGTTTAAGATAGATTCCGTTAACCGGAATCGGGAGTTCTTCTCCATCCAATGTAGACAATTGGAAGGCATTACTACTTTTACATCCCGTGACCATGTAGGGGCCACTCCAAATGGCATCAAACTTGGAATGCCTTCCTGGTTTTTCCCGATCTGCATCCCATTTCAGAACTAGGTCCCCTTCCTGGAAGGTCTTTGCTCTTGCCTTCTTATCAAACCATCTTTTTACTAAGGCCTGATCCTTTCTCAATCGTCTGAACTACATGTTCTCTGATTTCTTCCAATTCCATCAACTCTGCATACCTGGCTTCCATTGGTTTGAACTCAGACAACTCCAACTGCTTCATGAGCTCCAATGCAGGCAATTCTAATGATATAGGCAATACTGCCTCTTTCCCATAGACCAACTTGTAGGGAGAATTACCAGTAGACCTCTTTGGCATTATTCTGTCAGCCCATAACTGCTGATTTTAGCTTGGTATGCCATGTCCTTTGGTTTTCATCCAGAGTCCTTCTGATGATTCTTAGCTAATTCTTGTTCATGGACTCTGCTTGTCCATTACTGTGCGGGTAATAGTTTGAAGAGGTGCTCAAATAGATTCCATTCCTAACAACCCATTCTGTAATCTTGGAACCTATGAATGCCAATGCATTTTCTGATATGATAGTGGCTGGCACACTGAACCTGGTCACTATTCCTTCATAAAAGTCTAGTATGTTAGACTCATTTGCTTCTTTGAGGGCTACTGCTTCGATCCACTTGGTGAAATAGTCCGTTGCCGTGAGAATCCACTTGTGGCCTTGGCTTGAGTTTGGATTGATGACCCCAATGAAGTCCAATCCCCATTGCATAAATGGTTGGTCAACCAAAATTGGGTGCAATGGAAGTGCTGCTAGTCTTTCTTTTCCTGTGAAGAGTGCACATTTCTTGCACTTTCTTATCCATGTATAACAGTCACTGAACACTGTCAGCCAATAATACCCTGCCTTCATTATCTTGAGAGCTGTTACTCGTGGGGTGAAATGTCCTCCGGAATCTCCATCGTGAAAATCTTGTAACACCCTCTCAATTTGACCTATCCCAATGCACCTCAATAGAACTCCATTGATGTCTTTTTTAAACAAAAAACCATCAACAAGCACATATGGAATGGCTTGTAATCTAAAGTATCTCCTTTTTTCTTTGCTCATTTCTGGAGGGCATAGGCCTACCTGTAGGAAGTGTATCATATTCTGAGTCCAACAAGGAGAGGGCACATCATCATTTTCCTGTTCTTGACCATCCTGTAGTACCAAGATAGTCTCTTTTTCATCACCTACTTCAAATTTCCGACTCAAAGCTAGTTGTTCACATAATCCCTTTCCACGTACCATTTTAGTGACCTTAATTTGATGTCATATTCTATGACACGGGTTATCCATCCTGCACGTTTCTCATTCAGATCCTTGTTTAGAAGGAAGTCCTTGACTCCCGCATGAGAGACCAACAATTGGATCTTGTTGTTTGAGACTAGGTGCTTGAATTTCTTTAAGCTCCTGATCACTGCAAGGACATGCTTTTCAATGAAAGAGTACCTAGTTTCATATTCCTCCAAGCCTTGACTGAAGAAAGCAATTGGTTGTTCTAATCCTTCTTTGTTTTGCTGTACCAGGATTGCAGAAATGGTGTCTCCACCACTGAAGGCATATAACATGAAGTCCTTGGAGAAGTCAGGATTAACGAGAGTCAGAGCTTGATATATAGCCTCTTTTATTGCCTCGAAACTTGCCTTGCCTTCAGATGTCCACTTAAATGCCATGCTCTTCTTTAACATCAGTGTTATTGGCTTTACGAGAGCTGTAAAGTTTGGAACAAACCTGCAGACAAAATTGATCCTTCCTAAGAAGCTTTGAAGAGCCTTCTTGTGACTTGGCAATGGCAACGCTCGAATTGCTTCAACTCTTTCTGGGTCAATCGTCAACCCCTCCTTTGAAACAATATGGCCTAGAAGTTTTCCCTCTGTGAGCCAAGAATATGCATTTTTTGGGATTCAATGATACCCCAAATCTTCTACACCTCTGAAATACCTGCCTCAAATGAAAGAGGTGATCCACTGCATTTTTTGAGAATACAGTGATGTCATCAAGATATATCGGAACTATTTTATTGATCAACCCCTTGAATGCCATATCCATTGCCCTTTGGAAAGTGGCTCCAGCATTTGATAGCCCAAATGGCATCTTCTTGTAGGCATAGGTGCCCCATTTGGTGGTGAAAGCCATCTTGAACTGGTCATCTTCTTTCACCATTATCTGATTATACCCTGAGTAGCCATCTAGGAGAGAGAATATCTCCAAACCAGACACCACTTGCAATATTTGTTCCATTGAAGGAAGTGGGTAATGGTCTTTGAGAGATGCCCTGTTGAGGTCTCGGAAGTCCACACACAACCTGATTTCTCCGCTCTTCTTCCTGACCGGAACCAAGTTTGCAACCCAGCTTGAGTGCTTGATCGGGAATATAATGCTTGCCTCTATTAGCTTATTTATCTCTTTCTTCATTAGAGGCTCAATGTGAGGGTTGACTGGTCTCTGCTTCTACCTGATGGGCTTAGCATTTGGATCCAATTCTATGGTATGTTGTGCCAACTTCGGATTGAATCCTCTCAAGTCTTCATAGCTCCAAGCGAAGACATCTAGAAATTCTTGGCAAAGCTGTATGAAATCTGATTTCTCCTGCTCAGTGGCCACTTTACCAATTTGAAGTGTTTTTCCTTCCCCAACCAGAATTGGCTCTGAATCTTCTCTCTTGACCTGTATGTTAGCCTTTTCCTTATGGAACTGGTCGTTAGGGTTGAAGATAGACTCCAATGTTACTAAACCCTTAGGAAGCTTGTTTGTCTACAGCTGCACTACTTGATCCCCGTACTGCTGCTCTAGTCTGTCCTGATTCCTAGCTGAGAATTCAGCCTCTTCTTGTAAAAAATTGATGATCTGTTGATCATTCTCAAACACCTGCCAACTTGTGTTATTATCTGGAACTACTGGCCTCACAATCACATGCATATGTGGTTGTGTTTTTTCCCTTCTGATGTTGTCAACCACATCAAATGTTGCTCCAACTGCTGCGAGCCTATCTGCGGCTTCATTTTTCTTCCTAGGTATGGACACGATGTTGAAAGCTTTGAAATCCTCAACGAGGTCCCATACCCTATTCTTGTAGTTCTTCAGTAGGTCATTCTTTGTAGCATGTTGTCCCCTGACTTGGTTGATGATTAGCTCGCTATCCCTGAACACCTGCAAGTTCTTTATGCCCTTTTTCCTGGCCCAATGAAGTCCATGAATCAAGGCCTCATATTCAGCTGTGTTGTTTGAACAGGAAAACTGGAAACGGAAAGCTGAATAATATTTGATGCCTTGAGGTGAAACAAGCATAACTCCTCCTCCTGCACCTTGCCTACTCCTTGATCCATCAAAAAATAACTGCCATACCTCATTGTCATCCTTATGGTCTAGTTTGGTGATGCTAGGAATAGGATGGTTTTCTTCATGTATGCAATAGACTCCTAGCTCAGATTCTTCTACTTCTTGGTAGGGATCAAAAGCATGTACCTTGCTTACCCATTCATCAAGAGTCAAATCTGGGATGCTTCCAACTTTGGTGTCAGCTTCATCTGTGCTTGGATAATCTTCTTGATCAAATGCTGAACAGTTGGCATTGATTTGGCTTGGAGTATGAGGCTCAATATGAAAGTTTGTAATTGGTTTGGATCTGATTGTGACCTTAGTACCATATCTTGTTCTGAACAACATGTGTGACCAGTCAGCAGATAAGTAGCCTCCAATTCTAGCTGTGAAATCCCTTGATAAGCATAGGGCAAAGAGTGGTGGAAAATCTATCACTGACACATCTTGCAAAATGGTAATGTTGGGGCATGCATGCAAGGTAAGATTCAAACCTTTAATCACTCCCACCATTGCTACTACTTTCCCATCCAATTGCACTACCCCCTTTGATATGGCTTCATATTGGAGACCCAGCTGATCAGCTATTAGCTTGGGCATGACAGAACTACTCGCCCCAGAATCAATCATGCAATTGTGTACTAGTTTATCCCCAATGATTAATGAAACATAGAATGGAGGGGGTTTCAAAACTTTACCTTGTTGTCCTCCATGATTCCCTTCAGGCTGAGCAACATTTGTGAGGACATTCTCTTGCATATGGACCTACTGGTTTGAAGTTGACCAATTCTTCATGGCAGCTTGTAGAAGATCTCTTTGGCCTGGGATGGATAAAGATTCCCACATTGATATATTCACATTTGTCTTCTTCATTTGATCAATGATGCTAAATGGGGATGAAACATCTCTTTGTTGTCCTTTAGCCTGCACATTCCTTTCTTGCGCATGGGCAGAAACAGCTGGCATTTGAGTTGGTTTAGAAGGTGGTTTGGGCTGTCCTTGCGTGTTTGGAACTATATTTTGCTTACCAACACCTTGTGGAGTGATGGAAGGTTGTAGATCACTTGGAGCCAATGACTGCCTTTGCCAATATTCCTCTTCTTTGATCTTGTGTTAGCTGCTACACTCTGAGAAATTGTTTGATTCATGCCACAAAAATCCTCAGCTTGCCAATTCACAAGTGTGGTATCATTTGGAGTTGTGTTTTGCTGAGATGTCCCTTGTTGCTGATTTGTTTCTTGACTCACTTCACCCTCTACGCCAGTAGTTGTCACCATCAAGGCTTGGTTCAAAGCACCATTGAAGCACATAGATTGGTTGTGAGGTTCATTGCATGGGAAACACCAATCATACTCTTGAGCTATGTTGTTTTGTACTGGCACTAATGCTTTAGAAGCAGATGCAACATTGGGGTTATAGGGATGAAATGGTCTATTGGCGGGAGGCCTTACTTGGCTTTGATTTGTAATTGGATTGGGTGGCTTATTAGGCTGGTATAGTGGCCTATTAGGTTGAGCTTGAGGCTGATAAAAAGGTCTAAAGCTTTGGGCTTGCTGCCTCTTGAGTGTAACCAGCTCATTTCCCAAATTTTGCAATTGTTTCATGACCTCTTGGAGTTCATTTGAAGCACTAGAGGATGAAGTAGAAGTTTCATTTGAACTTTGATTTCTAGGAGTGGGAATAGGAGCCAAAGTGGGTGCTTGACTAGTGCTTGGATTTTCTAAGTTTGGATACAAGGGCATGGGAGGCCTAGGAGCCAGCTTACCAGCTTGAATAAGATATTTTTCAGCCCTAATGGCAATGCTATAAGCAGCAGGTAAGGTTGTGCCTCCCATAGATTGAATTAACATAGAAATATCAGAATTCAAAGCCTTAAGATAATATAGAAAAGCACCTTCAGCTGTTGGCCTAACGGCCACTAGAATCCTATCCCAAGACCTTTGAAATTTGAAGTTGAAGTCAGTCAGCTACTCGTTGGGAGCTCTCTTGATAGTTGTCAATTGTTCTAGTAGAGATAAATTGTCTCCATTTTCTCCAAACTGCTCATGGAGAACTATGCATAACTGATTCCAATTTTGGATAGAACCAGCTCCAAGGCTCCTAAACCATTGCAACGCCTTCCCTTTGAATGAAGATGCCAACAATTTGACAGCAACATCCATTTCATTTATCTCATGGATTGCACAAATGTTAGCAATGTCTTTGACATGATCACCAGGAGTGGTATGATTTTCTCCAGTAAAAAATGGAATGTTCTTCAATGCTGCAATTGGAACTGGATTCTGTGCATTGAGGGCAAGTGGGCTGCTGCCAGTGAAGTTGACAAAAGGGTTTTGTTGCGCCATTCTGATTGGCCTGAGAACCCTTGTTGATTGGATGAAAGGTCTACCAGGTGGAGGGGTTGATAAAGTCCTGTTAGGTGGAGATGGTGATCTTTGTGGTCTTCTTCCTCTCCTTCCTCTACCTGGTGATAGCTGCAAGTGGACAAATAACCCCTCTTCTTGAGTATCAGACCTGGTTCGAATTCTTCTCATGTGCCTGGGAAAATTTTGCTGCTACACCACTAAATTCTATCCCTTCGGAGTCGCCAGATGTGTTAGATAATGAGCCTCAAAAGGCTAGATCCTGCCAAGTTACACACCAAACTTGACAATAAAAAAAAAAATTTAAAACTTTGAAGGACCCAGAAGATACAGTTCTTCAATTCGGTTATCGGGTCTTGTTGTGCAACTACTAATCCCTGAAAGGTACAGGTGAAACTTAGGTCATGCAAGGCAACTTACAAAACCTAAAACACACTGTGTCAGAACTTGGGACATGCTCAACACCTGGGAAAACCTGAAATACTAAAAACTATGAAATTTTGAAAGTCAAAATCTCAAAAATCTAAGAATACCCTTTTGAAGATTAATCCCCGATCTATCAACTGGTGAAATTTTGACTTGTTTTGAGCAAGTTAAGCCCTTGAAAATTGATTTCAAAGTTCAGCCTGGAAGGTGAAAAAAAAAATATGAAATTGTAAAACCTGCAATTTCTAAGTCCAAATTTCTTGAAAATTCCTTCAAATCTTATGGAATGACCTATTGGTCCCACCAGGCATGCCAAAACTATTGATGGTGAATCACAGCACCCCTGAATGTCTGCAACTCGATGGGTTGAGACTCTCAGTGCGATTACATAACATGGAGCTTTTCCCAAGTGTGGGACCTTGCGAAATCGAAAAAGCTCTCCGGATGAAGGCCGGTTCCTATTCCTCTGTTCAGATGCACACATAAAATGTAGAGGGTTTACTCAAAAAACCTAATATAACTTGCCAAGGAGACATGGTAAGAAGATGCATAAAATAAACCTAAACTAACAAAGGTGATGCACCGAGGAATGAAGAACATCTGTCTTGCCAATAAACACAAACCATTAAAATGCAATGCAAGATCATGCACAGATAACCAAATTTGCAGTGAAAGATCAGGAGGATGCAAATGAACACAGAGAGGGTTGAGAATCATCCACAAACATGCATTATTTTCTCCAAAGATTGATACAATACACTACAAAATGCCAAGAGGCAAAGTTGCATTACAGTTTTAGATGGGAGGTTTGAACTCCACAAATTCACCTGCCAAAGAGAAGAAGGGAGGGGCAAAACAAGAATTTCCAATCTTTAGAAAGAATCCCCTCCTTACAATTTATAGGAAGAATGAGAGATAGAAGAGAGAGGAATTCCAAATCTACCCCAACCACCTCTAAGTTGCATTTAATTTCATCTCATTATGGCGGTAGGTGAGGACCTTAGCAAACCCAAAAAGTGGTGAATTGTATTTTGCATTTTTGAAGAACTTGTTCTCACCCAATTAAAGATATCCAATTCTATTGCGGACAGAGGACCCTGTAAGCTTTGGCCATCGAAAAGTCCAACCTTGTGTGAATCTGAGCTCCCTGTGAAAATGTTATGGCCATCTAAATATCTGCGCCAGGGTTTGCTTGACCTATCTTAGGGTGTCAACGCTCAAAATGTTGTTGCCTCCTGAAGATGCGCCCCCATCCTGCAGGCGCATCCATTTTCATGTCGACATCTGTGTTCTTACCTCCAACCATGCACCTATGGGCACATTTTTTCATGTTGACACTCTATGTTGTGCATCTCCAACCTGCGCCTTGGGCGCGAATTTTTGTCATGTCGACACTCTGTGTTGTGCGCCTCCAACCTGCGCCTTGGGCACGAATTTTGTCATGTCGACACTCTGTGTCATGCACCTCCAACCTGTACCTTGGGTGTGAATTTTCTCATATTAACACTCTGTGTTGTGCGCCTCCAACTTGTGCCTTGGGCACAAATTTTGTCATGTCGACACTCTGTGTTGTGCGCCCTTCCGGTTGGCAACGCAATAAATGTTGGGGGTTTGAGTTTCTTTGATTTCTATATTCTTCTGTTTATCTATAACTACCCAGGGGGGAAGATATATACAACAGTACCTAAACATGAAAATAATTCCGTCCAAAAATTACTTGTGAAAATAGGATCACGATCACTTACAATTATCTTTGGGGTTCCATGTAGCCTTTGAACTGTCTCCAAAAAAATAGCTGCGACTGTACTGGCTGCAAATGGATGTGATAGGGCACAAAAATGGGCATATTTTGTGAGCCTATCCACAATCACGAAAATAACATTCTTACCCTCTGAACAAGGTAATCCGGTGATGAAATCCATGGAGACCTCCTCCCATCTCTAGCTAGGAATTGGTAAGGGTTACAACAGACCTGGTGTCTTAATTGTTTCCCCTTTCTTCTGTTGGCACACTAAACACTCTGATACAAAATTTTGTACACCCCCCTCGAGTCCTTCCCAAAAGAATTCTCTTTTTATTATATGATATGTCTTTAAAAACCCAGAGTGTCCTCCAACAGGTGAGGCATGTAGCTCTGCAAGAATCTTATGCTTCAACTCAGAATCTTTACTCAAGTATAACCTATCCTTATACCATAGGGCATTACCTTTCCACTCAAATTTGTTAGATGTAATAGATCCTTGTTTGATATTATATTATAGATTGTGTATCCTTATCTTGATTCCATTCCAATCTTACTTTATCCACCCAATCGGCCGTTAACATGGACATTCCACATAGCAAGGCATCTGCGTATGTATCCCTTCTGTACAACACATCAACTACTAGATTTTCTTTACCCTTTTTGTATATTATTTCAAAATCATAACCCAACATTTTTGTTACCCACTTTTGTTGTTCCTCAGATGATAACCTTTACTCCAAAAAGTATTTGAGACTATCATGATCAGTTTTTACCTTGAAGTGTCTACCCATGAGATAGGGCCTCCATTGCTTGACCGCATGAAGAATAACCATCATTTCTTTCTCATAGACAAGTTTGAACAGATCTTTTCCTTTGAATTGGTGACTCTCAAATGAAATTGGTCTTCCTTCCTACATTAGAGCTGCTCCCAATCCTAATCCTAAAGTGTCACATTCAACAATGAAGGTTTTTGAGAAGTTGGGAGTAGCCAAAATTGGGGTGCTGCACATGGCTTCCTTCAGCTGCTCAAAGGATTTAGTGGCTACGTCTATCCAATGGAAGGCATCCTTCTTTAGCAATGTAGTGAGTGGGGTTGCTATTCTACCATATCCCCGCACAAATATTTTGTAGTACCCTGTTAGTCCTTGGAACCCACAAAGATTTTTTAGATTTTTAGGCCTTGGCCATTCCACCATAGCTTTGATCTTCCAAGGATCAACTTTGACACCTTCATGGGATACAATATGACCCAAGTACTCTACCTCTTGTACACTAAAAGAACATTTGGATGGATTTGCATACATAGTATTTTTCTCCAAAACTTCCAACACGTTATTTACATGTTGTAAGTGTTCTTCCCATGTCTTAATGTAAATAAATATGTCATCAAAGAAAACTAATACAAATTTCCTTAAAAACGGCCTAAAAATAGTGTTCATCAAGCTTTGAAAGGTTGAGGGCACATTTGTAAGACCCAAAAGGCATTACCAAAAACTCATAATGGCCCTCATGAGTCCTGAAAGTTGTTTTATGAACATCTTCCTCTTTTATCCTAATTTGATGGTACCCCGAACGAAGATCTAATTTTGTGAAATAAACAACACCATCGTAATTTCATCAAGTAAATCATCAATTACTGGAATAGGAAACTTATCTTTGATGGTCTACTTATTGAGTTCTCGGTAATCTGGACACATCCTCCATGTTTCATCCTTTTTACGTACCATGACCACTGGTGAAGAATATGCACTCTGGCTATGCTCGGTGATACCTGCCTTCAACATTTCCTCCACCATTTTCTTGATCTCACTTTTCTGGGAATATGGGTACCTGTATGGTCTGATGTTAGGTGTTTAGCTCCCTGGAATCAACTGAATGGAATGATCATGATCCCTAACTGGTGGTAGTCCCTTTGGAATTGCATCAAAAACAGATGAGTGAGCATCCACAATCTTCTGAAGATCGGGTGGCATTGAAGACTCTGTATTTTGTACTTCTATGGAAAATAGCTTTGCTATAAAGCCATCTGCTCCTTTTCTGAGAACCTTATGCATTTGATGAGAGCTAATAACATGTGGAGACTTAGCTACCATCCCATTTAATTGTATTTTCCTTCCATCTGAATGAAATCGTATGAACAATTCTTGGAAATTTATCTCTTTAGTACCTAAGGTTGTGAGCCATTGGACCCCCAATACAATATCTGTCCTCCCATAGAAATAACAAACATAGGTGAGTCTAACATGTAGTCTCCCATGGAAAGCTTGATACTATGGCACTTTCCTGTGCACTTGACTGTCCCACCATCCGCAATCATAACTTGCAATTATGAAGCTGGGTAAATAAAACAATTGAGGCGGATAGCTAACTTACTATTTATGAAGTTATGAGTACTCCCTGAGTCAATCAACACCGTCACCTTCTATTTTTTGAGATAGCCAATAACCTTGAGTGTTTGAGGAGTACTAATACCTGACAATGCATGGCAAGAAATTGTAGGTTGGCGATCCTCTACTTCATCTTCTACTGGTTCCTCAGCCTCTCCTATAATTTCAGCTTCCTCATCATCCTCATTACCTCCATCAATATAGAACAACTTCTTCTCAGCACATTTATGTCCCGGTCCCTATTTACTATCATAGTTAAAACATAATCCTTTTGCTCTCTTTTCTTCCATTTGTTGAGGAGTCAGTCTAATTGGCCTAGCAAATGAAGGGGAAGAGATACTACAATCACTGGTGTTAATGAAAGGTGGCCTCCTACTACAAAGAACTTTTTCCTCTACACGACATGCAATGATAATAGAATCAGAAAGCTTGATTGGATTAAACATACGTACCTCATGCTCGATGCGGTCCTTAAGACCCCCAAGAAATATGTCATTCAAATTCTCTTCTGGAATATTATCCACCCTTAAGGATAGGTTTTGGAATTGATGCACATAATCTTTGATTGATCGTGTTTGCCGTAACTTTGATAATTGACTAAAGTAGTTCTCTCAAACACTGGAACTATAGTGCAATTGCAACTCCTCGATAAAAACTGTCCAAGTGACACCTAGACCATTCTTCTTCCTCTGAGCACATAACCAATGATACCAAACAAATTGGTCGGGTTCAAGATATAGGGATGCCAATGTCACCTTTTGTCCTGATGGTGTTTGATGTAACCCAAAGAAGTTCTCCATTTGATTTATCCAATTCAGGGGATCCTTACCATCAAATTTCTGCATATCCACTTTCGGCATCATATTCCATGGTTGTGAATAAGTTTGATTCTGATGGGACTGGAAAAGTGATCCAATATGGTTAGTTTGTCCATGATTTTGAACTAAAGGTCCTCCTTTCTTGATATGGGCCTGATTTGGGCCATATTGGTTACCCTTTACATGTTGCATGATATCATCCAACCGATGATTGATTTGGGCTATGTCTCCTTTAGAGGCCATCTCAGATTGTACATTTCGTAACTCATACTCAAGTTGGCTCACCTTATGATCAACTGAGGTAAACCCTAGTGCTGAGGAATTTGTATTTACCCCTTCTGACTCCATCTCTTCAATCACTACCCCATCTTTATTTGGGGTTTTACCCAGAGTAACCAGATTCTTTTTTGCTCTTGTGGAAGGCCCCGCCATGATGTCAAACCTTAGGATTTAGGGTTTCGATATAATTTCGGCCAAACAAGAAAAAACACAGAGAAGATACTAATACTATTTTTTTGAGAGCTTTCCGAAAATGTAATGAACTTTAAAATTTTCCACAATTTGCACCCTAGGGAGTGATTGTATGAAAAAGCCTAAATTTGTAATAAATTTTGCAAAATAAATAAAAAAGTCTAAAATTTTCAGGGAATCTTACTTGAAATTATTCACAACTCTGGTAAAAATATCTCCCACCAATTCGCTTTGGTTTGTAATATGTGGTGGAAACAAAAAAATAGGGTTTTTACCCTAATTTCGGCCCAGATCGCAGCTCTGATACCACTTGTAATGAAATTACTTGTATAATTCAGATTAAGAGCAATAATAGAACACCAAATAACACAATATTTCAGAATAATGATCACAATATGTAATTAGAATAGCTTCGCCACTTCGACGGGGCAACCTCCAAACCATATAATAAGACTTAAATGCTCAAATGATAATGAAATACTACCTATAATCCGCTATATATACTATTCATATGCTATGGCCATCACCAAGGCTGACCTATTAAGCATGAGAAAGTATAAATGATATGGTAAACCACAAGTCGGCTACTCATATCCTAATACAACCAATAGGTTAAGGACGTAACATACCCACAAAATTTCATCTCACCCTCATCTACCTGTGATCTACCCGAGACCTCTGTCAAACCTACAGAACCCAGAACCAATCATTTGATCTTTGGATTCTATTCTAGCTTAGCCTATTAGATTAGATCTATTTCTTATTGTGTTTTAAGTGAGATACCTAAATCATTTCAAATTACAATAGGATTTACTTTGTTTACAACATTAAATTGTTTAAAACAATGGACTGACAACCATCTAGGAAGTATCACACTTCCCGAATGTAGCATACACTAGGTAGTTCACTGACCATATTGTTTAATTCCTTCTGGTGGTCTTGCTTTGCATTATAGGTAGTTCATCCTAGCTAAAAGGAAGCTCTCATGATCAGTTGTGGATTTGAAAGTCATACGTGTGTAACAACCCATCAACCAACATTTGAACAGGTATTCCTCCTGCGCCCGTTACCCTATCTATTTCATCAACACTTCAAAGAAATGATCTAAGAATCAGGTGAAACAGTCCTGACAATGAAACCAAAATATAACATCTTTTTACTTACTCCCTTTAAACCCCAAACACATCGGCCTATCACCCAATATTAGCTGCGCACTCACTCGAGGTGTACGCAAGTGCCAAGCCCCTCCTTTATGTGAGCTTCATAATAATGTCTACCATTAATGGAGGAATGGTTGTAGAGACAAAAATACACATATCCATTCTAGCAAAAAAGTAAAAACACCGAATCTAAGCATAGATGAATCATAAAAAGGATGTATACATTATAATAACATAAAAGGAATAAGATCTAAGCCATGAGCAATATAAAGGACATAATGGGTTTGTACCCATGAGCATAGATATTTAGAAAAAAGCATCATATATTGATTTATAACCATTTACAGTAGCCATATTACATCAAAGAGGGTCATATCAGACCGAGTACATCAAGGGATGACACTCTAAGCCTACAAAATGACTCTGCACAAAGAGCCCTAACTATATTATTTAATGCACCTAAATATTCTTGACTAGTCTCTCGCACCATCTCTTCTCTCTCTCACTGCTTCTATCTCCCTCATTCTACACACATCTTTCCACACCCATCTCTCTACTCACATACCCCCCTTTTAGATCTAAATACATCCTTAAATAGAATCGAGATGTCTCATTCATTGCCTCAACTTCACTCATGAGCAGGCCGCATGCCAGGTGTAATCATGCTCCTTCAAGATTGAGTGCCTATGCCAACTCGCTAAAACCATTATTAGCCTCCACTAATCGTAATGATTCCCTTCTAGAATATTATTTTCATTGAATATTATTTCCTTGAGCTCCAAGACTCCAAGTTGTAACCTTATCCACTCGTCACGCCTACTCATGTCTTTACATGTTTTCTATGTAGTACCATATCTAAGGATGCGACTATGTCTTGATTGGATAAACCTATCGACCTTAGACGATGTAGAGTTTACCTGCTCTTCAACCTAGTAGTGTGCTGCAGTTTATATGTGTGCATGCATTTGACTGTTGCTACCTTTAAACTAGACCCATTACCTAGAATTTCCCGAGTAGACCTTTCAACCTTTTCTCCCCCGTGCCCACCTACCTTTTCCTCCCATTTACCTTTTATCAAACCACTCACCGATTCTACCTTCGTCCTCATCCGTTCTTTGTTTGAGGGGGATCACCTTCACCCACACATGGGGTAACCTCATCTTGTTTTTGTTAGCGTCGCTTACTAATACAAGCTATGTAACAAAAAGGGGTAAAATGTAGACATTAAAATTAGGTCACACTCCCCTTTGGTCCCTTGATGAATAAACACCCTTCATCACATTCACCTAGCCATGGCCCCCTTCACCCCACTAATATTAATTAAATTAAATTAATTCATTATCCTCACTATATCTATTATTTAAATATCTTATTTTAAATAATATCCACACATACAGTTCACTTAGACACCTCACCAAGCCAACTCAACCTAAGACCTATTCTTAGTAAGTTACCATAACTAACTAAGACTTACCCAAACCCTAAAAATCAATGCCTACATTCCCTCTAACCACATTCCTGCATGCTCACAAGAAGCTCCCATTCTAATCCATGGGTTAACAATACGAGATCTGAGGAAATCAAGAGGATCTCCCTAGTTTAGTAAACCTAGGAAATCCCACCTTGACCGATGCCGGTTACCCCTAGCCATCGCCGGTTAAGCCGGAACCGCCGTCGGTTACCTTTTTAACCCCAAAACAACCTTATTCTCAAGGTTGGAAGCAAAAAGTAGAAGGTTGGCGAGAAAAAACACATCTTAGAGAGATAACACATCTTTAGAAAGTGAGATTCCAGCAAGAATCCACATGCATGTAAGTGAAACCAAGCATCATTTCATGTATCTAGACATCTAGAGCCATGATCTGATCTAACCAAGCAAAGAGGAATGTACATGAAGCCCATGCATAAGCTTTCCTTCAGTTGGTGATCACTTGTAGCCTTCAAAACCCTTCATCAGCACCTCCATCCCTCACTCACAGACATTCATGACCAAAATCCAAGTAAGTATAACGTCATACTTTTCTGGTTTATTTCATTTCATCATCATTTTGTCATCCATTGTTTACCTAGCCACCTATTGACCTTATCTAACATTTCCACCTCCATATACCCATTAAAGCCTCGCCAAAGCCTACCCTAGTCACCCAATACCTCATCCCGACTAACCAAAGTCCTTTATGCAATCACAAAGGAGACACAAAGGTTGTTCTAAGGCATTTCAATATTTCCACAGTAACCGACACCGGTTACACCTAACTGCCGTCAGTTACCCTTAACCAACATCGGTCTTTGTATTTACCCATACACCCTAAAATAGAGACCTACCCACCAAATTTCATCTCACCCTCATCCACCTATGATCTACCCAAGACCTCTGTCAAACCTGCAGAACCCACAGCCAATCATTTGACCTTTGGATTCTATTCTAACTTAGCCTATTAGATTAGATCTATTTTTTATTGTGTTTTAAGTGAGATACCTAAATCATTTCAAATTACAATAGGATTTACTTTGTTTACAACATTAAATTGTTTAAAACAGTGGACTGATAGCCATCTAGGAAGTATCACACTTCTCGGATCTAGCATATGCTAGGCAGTTTACTACCCATATTGTTTAATTCCTTCTAGTGGTCTTGATTTGCATTACAGGTAGTTCCTCCTAGCCAAAACACAACAACCCATCAACCATCATTTGAATAGGTATTCCTCTTGCACCTGTTACCCTATTTGTTTCGTCAACACTTTAAAGAAACGATCTAAGAATCATGTGAAACATTTTGGCATGCCCGGTGGGACTCATCCGGGGTTCCTTGCATTTCATTCATTCCTAGGAAAATTTGTGTGTTTGTTTCCCTTCTGAAAGGCATACACTGGTAACACACCTCTTCTTTCTATTTGCTCTAAAGGAAAGTTTTCTTTTGGTGTAATTAAAAATAACTATTTCTTCATGTTTTCTACATTGTAGTGAAAGAGCATCCCTCTTCCTCTTCATCTTATTGTGTCATCCAATTTCACATCTCAATTTGGGCTTAAAAATAAGTGCATTCCATTCGATTTATCACATTAGCTCACATTAATTGAGGGCAACCTATACGTTGGAAGTCATGACCAACTGATGGTTGATAAACGAATCGTAGAAAAGCACTTCTTTTATTTTCTCTTTCTTTGAGTCTTACCAAACCTCACAAAATATTCAAATACATACATTCTTAAACAACATCCTACCTGGAAGAAGTTGTAGGTGATCACATGATCATGGTACAGTAGGCACTCAGCTCGTTTCTCTGTCGAGTCATACTTTAGAGCGAAGCCCACCCCCACCATAACATACTTGAAACCTCAAATTTTAGATCTCCTTCTTTGTAGGAAGCCATCCTCACCAAAAACCTCTATTTCACAATTCATGTGTCAGTCCCTAAATAACACAAGCTAAACAAACATAATAGAAAGGGCACTCCTAGGATCACATTTTTCTTAATGTTTCTGCTTGGCTTGCATTTTGAGGTGAGAGATCACGTTCTTCACTTTTTTTTTTGTTCATCCTTGCATGCTCCTCATCATAGCTGGTGTATTCTAGCTTCACCTGAGTGTGCCTGGGCCATATCATCATCATTCTCAGAATTCTTGGTTTGATTCTACATCATATTTTAATTCACAACCACTGTCTTTCATCACTGTTTCAATTTCCCAGTAACCGTCGTCGGTTACCTCTGACCGCCATCGGTTATACCCAACTGACGTTGGTTCTAGGTCCTTTTTCTAAACTACTCAAAAGAACATTTTTATTCATTTTCTTCCACTTTTCACAGTTGCTGTCACTACCATCATACCCATTGATGTTGTAAACACCATCAGATTTGACATACCTGTTAGATTTCATCTTCTGCCTTGTTTTTTCACTCACTGTCCATTTTCTATAGTGACCGGTAGTGGTTACCCTTGACCAGCATCAGTTTGCCCTAACCGACATTGGTTAGCCTATTTCACATTCCAACCACCATTTGGTACCTAATCCACTTTTTGTCGCCATATTCACCTATTCCTGCTGTTCTCTGTGTCATTTACAGAGAAGCAGCCCTACCTGATCAGTACTAGTTCACATGGTGCTGACCCGAAGACAAGCATGCACACTCATATTTCATGGCAGTTGTCAACCACTCCCACTTAGTCCTTCACAACCTTCCATTTTATCACCAGCCCTTAATCCCATCCAGCCTATTACTATCACTACTGAAGATGAGGAGTTCACACGACTCCTTGACCAAAACCTTGCCACCTTGCAGTTTTACCTTTCCCACTCATCCACTCGAGATGCCTCGGGTCAGTTGATATACGACATGCCCGTATCTATCCCCTCGAATCTCACTCCCACTCCTGCATTGGCCCCATTTGGCTCTATGCTGCGCGCATCTACCTTACCCCCAGTCATTTCTCATCTAGGTCCTATACCCGCTATAACTACTGCATCTGCTACCTCCGTAGCACTCGCTACATCAGACATACCTGCGAAAAATACCCCAAACACAACCTCATCCACCCCTAATGTCTCACACATACCCATAGCTACATTACCACCTCTAGTGTCGGTGACCCCTACCCCATTTCAAAATGTGGTCCTTTCCATTCCACAATTTTTAGCCCCTATTTCCACTAGGGTATTATGACCCTTCCACCCCCATATACATACTATCAACAACCTCCCATTTCATCCATTGTACACACCAGATACATACCCCCTATTTCACTACCTTCTTCTCAATCAACCTACATGGCAGCCCCATACACTAGAGTGCCACCCCTGTTATATGCCCAAAACTAACCCTCTCACGCTACAGGAGGCACCCAATCATCACAACCCACCAATGACCTAATTAAATTGATGTTGGACAAGATGCAGACATTAAAGGCATCAGTTTCTGGCTCCCGCAACACTCTCACCTACGACGATATTTGCAACGATCCCATTCACCCATCCATTCCTATCCACTCATACGCCATGCATTGGGAAATGCCTAAATTCAATCATTTCAATAACAAAGAAGACCCACATCAGCATTTGCAGTTGTTCAAACATGGGTGTTATTTGATTGCTCATGATGATGCCTTGCTCTTGAGAACCTTTCCCATGTCCCTTACTAGACCTGCATTAGATTGGTATAGTGGGTTACCTAGACACTCTATATTCTCATTCAATCAGGTAGCCCAAGCCTTCTTAGATCATTTCTCTATCAATATCGTCAAGAAGGTTACCAAGACCGATCTATACTCCACACGTTAGTATGAGGATGAATCTATCGTAGATTTTTTTGCTCGCTGGCATAGCTTGATCAACCAACTTACCTTCCAACTGCCAGAAACAGAACTCATCGAGCTCTTCAGATGGGCTTGTGCTAGACATATCTCACCGACCTTGTAGGTCCAAACCTTCTAAACATTTGATGAAACATTCACTATGGCACGAAAGTTAGAGATTCGGGCCATTGAAGAGAAGAAAATTAAATTACGCAATAAGAATTTGACATTTAAGTCAAATGATACCTCTTCTTCTTCCAAACCACAAACCAATTATTCAAAAGCTAAGGGAACTGCTAACGCAATGGTACTCAAGGCCGACCCAACTCATCCGTCAAATCAGGCTACCCCCTCATCTAATCTCTCACCTATCTAGACTTTTCAATTTAGATTACAGTAGCACAGATATACCCCAATTGGGGAACCTTACTCTTATGTCTTAGAAAAGCTTATAAAAGCTGGAGTCATCACCCTTCCACCTATAAAACCACACAATGGTTTTGACCCTGTTTTTCTTCCCAAACTTGATCTCCTTCACAACTCAAGCAACATCATGGATCTCACAAGACACTCAAGGGAAAATAAATAATTTGTATGTCATTTGTTGTTGGGGAGCACATCTATCTGACTTGTTAGCACTCAAAGATTTGAAGGAGTGGGTAGCACCTCAAAAGGATTTGGATCTAATCCTCACTATTTTAGGTTGTGCCTTTCAACCAAGGTAAGAGAACCTATATTGCAGCCTTTGTTTGTTAAAGGAGGTGGAGATATCCTTATGCTTTGCACATTATATGGATATGGCCTTGGGAAAACATGATCAATTATCCATTATTTAAACTCAAAGGAGTTGTCACTACTAAATGATGGAAAAGCTTTCAAGACAAGGCTAAGGCATCTAGAGACATGATAAAATATTGATATTCTTTGTGTATTTTTGTGAATTGATTGTATCCTTTTATTGACACACAATGCAATGCAGGGGTAGTATGGGTAGGATGAGTTAGTTTGAATGAAATTTTGTTGGGATATATTTAGACAAGACTAGCTAGGAATTACCAACTTCTTTGAGAACCTTTGCAAGAGATTTACAACACCTAAACAACAGGGATGTTTCAATGGGTTTAAAATACTCCTTCAACAAGGATATGTGCACCAAATGGAGTCCTAGATCTACACTCTTCCACAAAACCTTTGATAACATGCCACAAAATCTTGAAGCAAAATACCAACAAAGTATCAAGGAAGCCCTATTTGATCATGACCTAAGGTGCACCCAAAGGTTTACAAACAATCTCAATATTCATAACCATCCTCACCCGACGAAGGCGATGGATCCCTGGAATCTATCCCTACCCCTAACTTTTTTTTTTTTTTTCATAAAACACATTTCCTGGGGGCCTCCCTGAATTATCAACGTGATGGCGAGGTGCCCCCACTCTTCCTTCTGTATCATTTAAAATGGTCGATGATGACACACCTACAATTAACGTCATTTAATGTCAGGAAGATCAACACAAGACCTCATTCATCACCCCTTGGGGGGCCTTCTTCTATCGAGTCATGACTTTTGGCAATAAAAATGCTAGTTCCACATATTAGTGGGTATGAATTACATCTTCCATGATATCATGCATCATTAGATTGGAAAGATACGTGGATGCTCTCTTGGCAAATCTAAACGTTGTCCGAGCACCCTTGCCATCTTAAAACCATATTGACCGGCCTCTTAAATTAATCTTGCCTTCAGCCTAGAAGTTGTCTTCACAGTTATTTTAGGAAATATACTAGGATTTATTTCATTCCTTCCATGGTATAGAAGTTGACCCGTCGCTAAATTGAAGGCCATTCTCAAAATGCCCGCCTACGAACTTTGACAACTCCTAGTTGCAAGGCAAAAAATTCCAATCCATTTCATGTTTCATTCACAATTATCTGATCAGTGTGTAAACCATTTATCATTTGCTCAAGAAGGATGTATCCTTAAATGGTGTGATGACTTCAAAACATTTTGAGGCCTTAAAATAATACCTTCTCCAACCACCCATACTCATCCATAAAGACAATCAACCTTCTTTACCTATACTATACCACTATTGATTCAGTCCTTGGGAGCCCTGCTTGATCATCTTCATGAGCAAGCACAGGAGGAGGCAGTTATAACATAAGCCGTACTCTTTGACTATGAAACCTGAACAACCATCCAATTTTTTTTCTTAGCTAGTTGTTTTTACATCAAACTCCTATCAGTACCTACTCAACATAAAACCTATGTTGTGATTCCAACACCAACCCCGCCTTACACTTCATGTAGCCAAAAAACTTTCAAATCAGAGACGATGATGGCTTATGCTTTGAGGATCTTGACCTCGGGAATCATTCAAAAAAGTCCATCAAGGGCCAAACTATTCACTTAACCAAAGCCCAATGGACCTATTTAGGGGATCAACCTTAATTTTTGAATTTACAGATGAGTCAATTGCTCCTTTTCTTGGACGAACCCCTTACCACGAAAACTCTTCTTTGATGTTGTAAGTGTCAGCGTGGGGGTAGAGGCTGGTATTATCTATCCTCTTAATTGGAGAAACCATGCCTTTGTCTTTCAAAATAGATTTTGAATGCAACAACAATGATTTCCAAATACGAAGTGCTTGTAATAGGTCTATAAGCCGCTTTTACCCCTAGATGCTGAAATCAATCAAATCTTTGGTGATTCTCAATTGGTCGTTGATGAACCAAGTCAATGTATGACAAAATGTTCAATGAGGATAATTCGAAGTATAAACATCATGTAGACATTACTTTGACCACCTTTGCTCATACACCCTTCAAACCATCCCACATTAACCAACAAATTTATAGATACCATGGCCTGCTTAGCTCCAAATACCCGCTTCACTGACGATTCTATCAATCTTTGTCCACCATACAAACGACTCCAATCACCTTCTTATTTTACCTCACGATGATTACTCGATATGAACCACTACCTAACCTGAGTAGTGACCTGTGGTATTAAACAATATATGGAGCCCTTTCTCTCTCTATCTTATCTTCTGATCTCAAGCATAACGGACAACGCGCCTTCCTTAAAAAGGTCTCTCGTTACGTCATTCTAGGGGGACTCTTGTATAAATGCGGATTTGATGGTATTCTCTTAATATGCCTCACAAGTTCTGAAAGTCCTTATACCATTAAGGAGGTTCATGATGGCATATGTGGAGGTCACTTTAGTGGCCTTACTATTGCTAAGTGTATTCTTCACCTAGGCTATTACTAACCGACCCTTAACCATGATTGTTACGACTACATCAAATGTTATATAAAATGCCAACAACATTCCAATCTTCATCATACACCTAGTCATGCCTTACAGGTCGCTCGTGACCTTTGGCCCTTCTCTCAATGGGGTTTGGATCTTGTCAGAGAAATCAATCCTCATTCTTCCCAACGCCATCACTGGATCATCATTGCTACCAAATAATACAAAAAATGAGTGGAATCCATACCACTCATCTCCACGAAAGCCGAGAAAATATGTGAGTTCCTTAACCACCACATCTTTTGTCACTTTGGTGTTCCTCATTTCCTCATCACTGACAATGGAAAACAATTCAAAAACAAAACATTGCAAAAACTTTGTGATGCCTTTAGCATTCAGCTTAGTTTCTCATCACCTTATTACCTACAAACCAATGGCCAAGTTGAATCCACTAACAAAACCCTCAATAAAAATTCTCATGAAAGTAGTTGACGATACTGGGAAGGATTTGCGTACGCAAATTCCTTTTTCCATATGGGCATACCGCACTAGTATTCACACTTCCACTATGGCCACACCATTTTCTTTGGTCTACGGTATAGATGCTATTTTTCCTCTTGAAGTCTAGATCCCCTCACTCCGCATTTCTCTCTATGACATGCTCACTGATGATGAATTTTGTATGGACCATTTAGCATAGCTAGATTTATTAGACGAATGTCATCTTAATGGTCTGGATCATCTTCAAGTTTACCAACAACGTATCAAATGTGTATATGAAAAACGTGTTCATGAACGAACATTCCAAGTCGGTGACCTTGTCCTGAAAGAATATCAACATGTAACAAAAGTAGAAAAAAGTAAACATGGCACTTTTTCTCCTTATTGGCTTATAGACATACATCGTGATCGTAAACCTGGGATCAGGTGCTTATAGTTTACTCCTATTTGATGGTAAACCTACAACCTGAGCCCTTAATGCCTTAACCTCTTCCACATTCTATTGTTGAATCGTCGTCCGACCTCACCTTTGTCTCTTTTCCAGGTCGTCCCTTGAGGGGTACCCACTCCTACACCTCCAATGATCAAACAAGAATATGTGAGTACCGTCGCTTGTATATCTTCTTCTTGAATTCGTGTATCATGACACTGCGCCCATAGAATGATTCTCAGGATTTTCATTACACCCTAGATGAGATCCCCTGGTCATTACCTTAACTTTTGAACAGAGTCCCATCCTTCACCTGGTCTTGTTTAGGACTGCAAAATACCTCAAAGGGACCAAACTCCTTGAGTCAAACTTCTAATAAAAATATGACCCCCTCAAAAGGACATCTTCCTAATGACCAATTGTTGCTATAAATAGATGAATCCCTTGAAGGACAGTGATGTAAAGCTATTAAAAAACAAAAACAAAAAAACAAAAAAAAACAGAGCGATTAAAGCTTCCCGCATCGATCTCAGATTTCACGAGACTTCAGGAGGGTTCAATTTGATTTATCCCATGAGGCTTCCCGCTTCGATGAGTTATCAAAACAAAAAACTTTTTCGTCATGGCTTTCCAATTGGACATAGGACCTCTTGCCCAAAGGGCCTGTTAATTGATACCTTATAAAATAACTACCTTTCACTTTCTGACCATTCCCCACCTCCATGCCCGATTACCTCAAGGGACATCTTAGAATTTAGAAATTTGGGATCCTGTGACTACTTGTCAGTGTAACGACAAAAAATCATGAAATGTCTTTAGCGGGTTCTTATGTTCATCACCTCCTCCAAGGTATGATCTACTTGGTATGATCCTAACCCAATCAAGTGGCCTTATATCCTTCTTATTCATTTTATACCACTCTTTGTTTACATTTTGATTATCTTATACATGACTTGGTCCTCGATGCTTATTTTTGGGGTAATATTCTTCATTTTCCACAATCGCTTTCACCTACATCATTTTACCTATAATCTATCCACACCTAGGAGATCTAAAACCAAAATGCCAAAAAACCTACAACTAATTTTCACACTCCTCATTTTTTCCCAGCTTATGGGAAACTACATCGCTTGAGGTCCCTTTCGGCCGGGACTAGGTAGGGAGCACTCTGAAGGCATGGGGCCTTGGAGGTTAGCTCAGCATTATCTACCCTAACAATTCATCATTCATGTTCCCCACCATTTACACCACATCTAACTTAGTGTACCCTTTTATATTACAAAATTGAAATCAAACCACCATACATAAAAAGTTGTTTCATATTGTAAACACTATAAAACATACATTTATTATGCTTACCCATTTCCTATATCACTAGGCATAGATTATAGACATCTCACATATGACCCAATAGTATCATTCATTGCAAAAAATAATGAATCACAACTCACCCTACTTTCAACACATCCATTGCCTAGCCAAACCTAACTCACAATGCTAACCAACTGGCTCATCCGCCTAACCAACAGGAATCAAAATCCATGCACTAAACAAACCTGACCTCCCATCATGGCTAACTCACCTACTTTCCACCATATCAAAAAACACAAATCCATTATATCACTACCTAAGCCATACACAAAGATCTAATAAAACACTATAAACAAATCCAAAATACCATGTATCTATAATATAAATCAATAAATGTGTTATCTCAATATACCTGGGCCTATCTATATGTCCATTCATCGAAAATTTGGGCACGAGGCTTGATCGACAATACAAAATGTTACGACACGTAGACGGTCTCATATATAAAAAATAAATAATGAATCGATACAAAAATCTCTTGACACCAGGCCGGTGGGTATATGTCAAAAATATACAAATCACTTGTACATCCTCACTGTCTTTGGCACGCAAGACTGTATATGAATAAAAAAAATAACTAGAATACATCAAAAACTAGGTGACCGCAAAGTAGGGATCTCACCAGATGTCCTCCATCTCTGTGTCAACTGTACCCTCGGCCTCGTATGTCCTTGCTGGCACCTCACCTAGAGCTGGTCATTGTGTGCTAGTGGCCTATCCCTAATCAGGCCTCACTGTGCTCTCCACACTATGAGTGTGGGATCTCATCCTCTCACTGGATGCCTGCTATGCCTTGTACTCAATATAGGATATGAACCACTACCCCCTAACCTGAGTGACCCTTTGGTATAGAAACAATAATCTGACTACCTTCTCTCTCTATCTTATCTTCTGATCTCAAGATAACGGACAACGCCCTTCCCCTTAAAAAGGTCTCTCCGTTACGTCATTCTAGTGGGAACTCTTGTATAATGCGGATTTGATGGTATTCTCTGTAATATCCTCACAATTTCTGAAAGTCCTATAACCTTAAAGATGTTATGATGGCATATGTGGATGGGCACTTTTGGCCTTCTATGCTAAGAGTGTATTCTTCACCTCGGCTATTATAACCGACCCTTGACCATGATTGTTACGACTACAATCAAATGTTTATATAAATGCCAACAACCTTCCAATCTTCACATCATACACCAGTCCATAGCTTACGGTCGCAGAATCCGTCCGTGACCTTTGGCCTTCTCTCAATGGGGGGGGGGGGGGGGTTTTTGATCTTGTCAGAGAATCATCCTCATTCTTTCCCAACGCCATCACTGATCCAATCATCATTGCTATCCAAATAATACAAAAATGAAGTGAATCCATCCCACTCTCTTCCACGACAGCCGATAAAATATGTGATTTTCCTTAACCACCACTCTTTTGTCACTTTGGTGTTCCTCATTTCCTCTCACTACATGGAAAACAATTCAAAAACAAAACATTGCAAAAACTTTGTGATGCCTTTGCATTCAGTTATTTTCCTCATCACCTTTTATTACCTACACACCAATGCCAAGTTGTAATTCCACTAACAAAACCCTCAAAAAATTCCTCATGAAAGTAGTTGACGATACTGGGAATGATTTGCGTACCTCAAATTCTTTTTTCCAATATTGGGCATACCGCACTAGTATTCACACTTCCACTATGGCCACAGCATTTTTTCTGTGGTCTAATGACGTTATAGCTCTATTTTTTCCTCTTGTAAGTCTAGATCCCCCCAACACTTCCCACTGCTTTCCCTCACTCCGCATTTCTCCTCTATGCATGCTCACGATGATGAATTTTGGTATTGACCATTTGCATAGCTGATTTATTAGACGAATGTCATACTTAATGTCCTGGATCATCTTCAAGTTTACCAACAACGTATCAAATGTGTATATGAAAAACGTGTTCATGAACGAACATTCCAAGTCGGTGACCTTGTCCTGAAAGAATATCAACATGTAACAAAAGTAGAAAAAAGTAAACATGGCACTTTTTCTTCTCTCTTATTGGCTTACATACCATCGTGAGATTCATACCTATGATCATTGCTTAAGTTTATCTTCTCTTGATGGTAAACCTAAAACCTAGCTCTCTCTTAATGCCTTACATCTTCAACCATTCTATTGTGAAAATCGTCGTCCTAACCTCCCCTTTGGTCTCTTTCCAGGTTCGTTCCCTCTTGAGTGCGACCCACTCCATACACCTCCCTAATGATCAAACAAGAAATCTGTGGAGTACCCGTCGCTTGTTATCCTTCTCTTAATTCGTGTATCATGACAACTGGCGCAATAGCAATGATTCTCATGGATACTTTTTCACTCATACCCTTAGATGAGATACCATGGTCATTTCACCCTTAACTTTTGAACAAGAGTCCCCATCCTTCACCTTGGTCTTGTTTATGACTTGCAAATACCTTACGATTCACAAGGGACCAAACTCCTTGATCCAAAACTTCTAATAAAATATGACCCCCTCAAAAGACACTTCCCTATGACCATTGTTGCTATAAATAGATGAATCCCTTGAAGGACAGTGATGTAAAGCTATTAAAAAACAAAAACAAAAAAACAAAAAAAAACAGAGCGATTAAAGCTTCCCGCATCGATCAGATTCACGAAGACTTCAAGGAGTTCAATTTTATTTATCCCATGTAGGCTTCCCGCTTCGATGAGTCTATCAAAACAAAAAACTTTTTAGTCATGGACTTTCCAATTGTGACCTAGGACCTCTTGCCCAAAGGGCCTGTTACTTATACCATATAAAACTAACTACCTTTCACTCTTCTTACCATTCCCACTCTCATTTCCCCTCATTACCCTCAAGGGACAATCTAGAATTAGACACTTTGGTATCCTGTGACTACTTTCATTGTAGAACAATAAATCATGAAATTCTTAGTGTCTTTATGTTCATCACCTCCTCCAAGGTATGATCTACTTGGTATGAATCCTAACCCAATCAAGTGGCCTTATTATCCGCCTCTTATCTTTTAAAACCTCTTTGGTTTTACATTTTGTATTATCTTTACATACTTGGGGTCCTCGATGCTTTATTTTTTGGGTTAATATTCTTCATTTTTTCCCACAATCGCTTTCCAACCTCAAGAATCATTTTACTATAATCTATCCCACTAAGGATATCTAAACCCCACAACACATGCCCAAAACCACCACCTCATTTTCCAAACCCTCCTCATTTTTCTTCCCTAGCTATGGGATAAACTACAATCGGGCTGTTTGAGGTCCCCTTGTCGGCGGGACTATGTAGTAGCAACTCTGCAGGCATGGGGGCCCTTGGAGGTTAGCTCAGCCAGTATCTACCCCTAACAATTATCTTCCATGTTCCCCAACCATTTACCACTCTAACTTAGTTACCCTTTTACATACAAAATTAGAAATCAACCACATACATAACAAGTTGTTTCCATATTTTAAAAACACTATCACAACATACATTTATTATGCTTACCCATTTCTCGATCAATCAACTATGCTAGTTTTATAGCACATCTCCACATAGACCCATCGTAATCATTCATTTGCAAAAAATAATGAATCACACTTCAACGCTACTTTTCAACACATCGCATGCCTATCCAACCTAACCTCACCATGCCTACCACTTTGACTCGATCCATTGCCTACCAACATGAATCATCCATGCCTAAACACACCTGACTCCATCATGGCTAAACGTCACCTATTTCCCAACATATCAACAACAAATCCATATCTCTCATCTACCATAAGCCATACACCAATAGCTCATAACCACATCAACAATCACAACATACCATGTCTCTCATCATATAAATCAATAATATGTGTATCTCAATATACATGATATTCTCCATCATGTCCATCATTCAAATTTTTTGGGCACGCAGGCTGCTATACATACAAAATGTCATCGACACGTAGACCGGTCTCATATATAAAAAATAAATAATGAATCGAACAAAATTCTCTTCGACTCGCATGCCGTTAATATTCTCAAAATATACAATCCACTTTTACATCCCCTCAAACTTGTCTTTGGCAGGCCAAGACTGTATTGAATAAAAACAATAACTAGAATACTCAAAACTAGGTGACCGCAAAGTAGGGATTCTCACCAGATGTCCTCCATCTCCTCTGTGTCCAACTGTACCCTCGTCCAGTCGTATGTCCCTTGCTTTTGCTGGCCTCACCTAGAGCTGGTCATTGTGTGCTAGTGGCCTATCCCTAATCAGGCCTCACTGTGCTCTCCACACTATGAGTGTGGGATCTCATCCTCTCACTGGATGCCTGCTATGCCTTGTACTCAATATAGGATATGAAATATATCCCGACCGCTTACTATACCAGCACCAACAAAAGGACGAGACAAATGTTAGACTTAAAATTAGGTCAACTCCCCTTTGGTCCTTGACTAATAACAGAGAAGAGAGAGCGCCATGCATCACATCAGCCAAATAAAGCGTAAAACCCCCTTCGAAAATCATCCACCCCACTAAATTAATTTCACTTTAAACTTAATTCATTATCCTTACTATAGCTATATTAAACAATAACTTGTTTTAATAATATCCACAAATACTGTTCGACTTATTGGAAAGAAGAAAGCACTGGCGACCAACATCAACCAAAAGCGAACTCAACCAAGACCTATTTTAGTAAGAGAGAGGATAATACCAAATAAAGAAAAAAAAAACAAATAACCTAACGAAAAGACAACTATAAATACCTATACCCAAGCCCCAAAAATCATCCTCACATTCCCTCTAACCACACATTCCTGCATGCTCACGAAGCTCCTAGTTTAATCCGCGGGTTAAGACACGAGACAGAGGAATCAAGAGGATCTTCCCCTAGTTAGTAAAACCTCGGAATCTTCCTTGACTGATGCCGGTTCACCCCTAACCATCGCCTGTTAAGCGCAGAACCGCCGTCGATTACCTTTTAAAAAACAATTAACCCCAAAACAACCTAACTCAAGGTTGGAAGGAAAACAGTAAAGTTGGCGAGAAAAGAACACATCTCAGAGAGATACCACCTCTTCAGAGAGTGATGCTAAGCGAGAATCCCATGCAAGGAAGAGATCAAGGCATCTGTTTCCTTTTCCTGCGCAGGCCATCCTAAAACCACCACTTGAAAGCCTGTTAAGGCTGCCTCCTAACCTCCCCTCTTGACCATCTACATCTCCTCCATCGCCTCCATCACATCAGCCATCTGGTCCTGCAAACTGAACTACCTTAACTGTAGCTCTACTACCTATCGTGCCTCCGAACAAGGTCCAAATGTGTCTGTAATTAACCAAACTGGGTGATCACGTAGCTACCTAAAACACATCGGAACGCTAGAGGGGGAATTAGTCTTGGGCCGACGGTGTTAGGTAGCTATAGTCCTGTCTTGGGCAAAGACAAACTGTATGGGTGAATGGTTGTAACTGAGCCACCCACCAATTTGCCTGTACCTATCTATACCTCGGGTGTCTCTATCCCCAATCCACTGTTACCTCCGCCCCCCTGTGGGAACTGTAGCTGTGGAGAGGTAGGGGCTCAAGTCTCCACAGCACTCTCCCATTAGATCAATGGCCCTAGAGACGACCAACTCGCCTATGACCCCCCCCCCTCGATCTACGGCAAATAACACTCATCCTCCCCGACATGGCAACCTTGTAGCCACCTCTCCTAGACTAGATCTCAGCGTAGCTCCTCATGCATATGCCTATATAAGGAGAAATCACAATGGGCCTCCATAGAATGTCCACTCTGGAAAATCCTTCATTAACTACTGAAAGGGCCCATCATGTGTCAAAATCACAGCCTCTCCGACTCACATTCTCCCTATCAACCACAACCCCATCTCGTGTATCCCACCTCCCACCTCCCCCCCATAAATCTGGTGGGTGCATGCTATACTGCGGGGCATCCGCTATAGGTTCCATGCACACATGTGCTCCTATTCCTTGCATGTAGTATAGTAATATACAACCAACTAAACCTAGAAAAAACCTGCGCAACCAGACCCATATACCCATCGCTCGCTATATGCTACACAAGAAAGTGTCTAATGCGAGCAAGTGTGGCCTCATGCACCTCATATATCCGTAGGAGTACCCCCCCCATGTAAGGAAATCGGGGAACAGTGTCCACCCGCTGCACTTCTGGGCCGTGCATAGTCATCTACACTACCACCTCCATCAACATAACCATAAGCCTCGTCTCATCCGGATGGCTTAGGGTACATCTCTTCCATAGTCAAACAGTGCTATGGATTCTCAGATCTAGTAACCCCCTTGCCAAAAATTTCTAATTAGGTCTCCTCTACAGCCTAGCGTAATAAAGTAAACCTTGGGCAACCTAAGATGAAGGGGAAAGGGACAACAAAAAAAAAAAAGGGAGCTAAAACAAGAAGGCAAAGACAACAAATATTGACAAAGAACACAACACATCACTCTAGGGGACGTACAGTTCTCACCTATCACAAGGGGGTAGGAAGGGGAGTCGAGACATTCTAATGTTGGCCGGGGTAATTTTTTCCCACTATCCATGATGTAACCATCAAGTGGGCTATACAAACAACAATTCGTAGTGATGAACCCCACTCAAGCCCACTACAAAAAAAATCCAATTCGACAACCATACCAACCCAGAGGTCACTGTGTCCTGCCAGTCATCAGTAGTTGGTAAGCCCAGCCTATATATATAACTCACTCTACTCTCCCTGGCATCAATCCAATCACTACTTTAATTCCACCTTTCCATGACCATATTAACCAATTATCATTACCCTCCACCCTATTTTCATTCACCCTACCCATCTCAATTACTACCTAGCCCATTACTTTTACACCCGTGTGCCTCAAAGCCTGATCGGTACTGGTTCATTCTAGCCCAAGCGCTCTAGCACCTTAAAAATAACAGCATTGGTCCCCTGCTTGTTTACACAATCCGGTTCACGCTTACCGACCATGTGACCCCTGTAACCAGCATACAGTCGCCTATTTATTGACCGTAAGCCGGTTTCCCCCTTTGACGCCCAGGCCATCCTTTGCATCGACGATAGGTCACTGTCGCCGAAAGATAATGCCTGCATCTTCCCGAAACCCGCCCGACCCCCAACCCTTTTTTAATCTAAAACCCTCCCCTGCCGACTTTTCCCTCCATCTCAATGACCTAAACTACCATAAAGGGACTACGACCATGGACCTCTACTACCCACCCGCGCGCCGGTAACAATTTACTTCCGAAAATTACTACCCTCCCCCTCCGCGTTTTTCCCACTATTTCCCCATTAATATTTTAATTTTAATTAAATAATCGACATTAATCATTATCCTCACTATATCATATATTAATATCTTATTTTAAATAATAATCCACCATACAGTTCACATTGACACCCTCACCAAGCCACTCCCTAAGAGACCTATTCTGAGTAAGTTTTGCCATACTAACTAAAATAACCTCAAACCCTAAAGAAAGAATGCCTACATTCCTCTAACCACATTTCTACTGCTCACAAGAATCTCCTATAAATCCATGGTTAATACATGAATTAGAGGAAATCAAGAGGGTATGAGAATCAGCATCCCCTAGTTTTTAGTAAAAGCACGAGGAAACTCCTCTGCCGGTGACCGAGCTAGTTACCTCTAAAACACCGTCATCGGTTACAGATCCGGGAACTGCCGAATCTGGTTTACATTTTACCCCAAAACACCACCTTATCCTCAAGGTTGGAAGAGCAAAAATTATAAGGTTGGTTGAGGAAAAACACATTTAAGATAGAAAGAGTAAAACACATCTTCAAGAGGTGACACATGCAGGAAGAGGATCAAGCAATCTTTTCCCTGTCACTCGCCTCGGGAACCAGACCTATCGATTTGATTCAACCAAAAAAGCAAGAGGAAAATTGGGATGCACAGCAGAAGCTTACTGGCGCGTTCAGTTGGTGTCCACTGGAAGCCCTTCAAAAACCCCCATCCAACCATCCATCCCTCACTCACAGCCTTCAGGATCAGAAGGTCCAAGTATAAAAAAACGTCATCTTTCTGGTTTATTTCATTTCATCATCATTTTGTCACCAGAGTGGGGGAAGTATTTTACCAATATCAACCCGGCGGACACGAGTTAACAACCAAGGAAACCATCACAGCACTAACTACACACATACATCCAGCAAACAAAAAAAAAAAAAAACGTGAACCTAGTACGCCCAATATAAGCCATCGCACAAACCTACCCCCCAGTCTCTCAAAGACCCAATCTTTCTTGCCGACCACCAATTCCTAAATGGTGCAATCATAAAGGAGAAACCCAGAAAAGCAAAGGGGTCTGGGGCATTCAAAATTTCCACACAAAATAACCGACACCTAAAAGGACACCTGTGAACTAAAATGGCACGGAATCCTGGAGTTAAAACAAGCCGGTGGGTGGAGAGGGCGAATGAAGAGACTAATTGGGGAATACCCTAAAGAGGGAATATTAAAACAAACCACAGCAACCCATACAAAAAAATAGAAACGAACCATACACCACAGAGACAATTTAAATAAAATACATCACAGCGCAATACCACTTGATCGTGGGGCTGCCGCTAACCCACTAACTAACCCAAACAAGAAAAATTGTCAAACCAAACCCAAAATCAATCAGGTGACCTGGGGGGAGGCGAGTCAGCGCGCCTGGGATGAGGCAATAGTTCTTATGGGGGTGGAAGTAGAGCCTAATCAGGTCACATGAAGCATGGGTATTCTGGGGTACAGCTGTAGGAATTGGGGTGTAAACCTAAACAGTGGACTGGAGGTAGAGGGGGGGGGGGGGGGTGCAACCTCGAGGAAAGTCTCGTGGTGACACTTTCTCGGTAATCCCCGAGGGTCTAGCGTTATGCTAGGAACGAAAGTTCACTTAACAAACCCTATTTTTGTATTCACATCATAGGATCGTGTGGAAGCAGGATACATGAAAGATGGGAAAAATGTGTATTGAACAATACAGATACTGAAAAATTTGGCATAAAAAAAAACTAAACTACCCAAAAGGAAGCCCTCATGAATCACTATTGAGGGATGCAAGCTCTATTGTGCAACACCTTCAACAACCTTTGAATGGTGGGGGAGAGTAGTCCTTATCCCTCCGGCACAAATTACCACGCCTACTTGTTCGTCCAACTAACTTTCAAGAAACGATCTAAGAATTGGTGAAAATCCTTGACAATGAAAACCAAATAATAACAATCTTTTTACCGGCTACTTCTTCGCTCCTTCTACTCCACCCCTTTAACCCCAACAACATCGGCCTAGTCCCCAACATTAGCTGGCCGAATTAGCCGATTTGGTGCGGGTTAGGTGTGCCAAGCCCCCCTTTATGTGAGCTTCAATAAGAATTTTTTTTGCCATTAATGGAGGAATGTGTAGCAGATACAAAATAACACATATCCATTCTAGCAAAAAGTAAAAACAACTAATCTAAGCATAGATGAAATCATAAAAATAAATAATATACATGTATAATATCATAGAAGGAACAGTCCTAACCAGAGCAATATAAAAAGACAGCATGGTTTTTACCCATGTGAGCATCGAAAGTTTGACAAAGCATCATAGATTGTATTTATAACATTTATAGTAAGCCAGTATTAAAGGGGGTGCAAGGGTAAGAACATCGGGGTGGTGGTCATAATCAGACCGATTACAAATCAATGGATGACACTCTAAGCATATAAAATGACTCTGCACAAAGCACCCTAACTATGTTTTTAGTGCACCTAAATATTTCTTGACGATCCTCTCACCTCACAAACACACATCGCTTCATCTCCCCTTTGCCACTTTTATCTCCCTCATTTCTAACACAAGGCTGAGGGGGGTCTCAGGTGGCGGCTCTCCCCGGCACCCCTCGCGCTACTCACAGACCCCACTTTTAGATCTAAATACATCTAAATAGAATCGAGAGGCGGATGTCCCCTGAAACACTGCCTCAACTTCACTCACTAGAAGGGGCGGCTGCCAGTGGAATCATGCTCCTTATTGATGAGTGCCTAGCCAACATCGCTAAAACCCTTATTTTAGCCTCCACTAAAACCATAATGATTCCCCTCTGGAATATTAGTTTCATAGAATATTATTTCCTTGAGCTTCAAGACTCCACGTTGTAACCTTATCCACTCGTCATAGCCTACTCATGTCTTTACGTTTTTTTCGCAATGGATACCATATCCAAGGATGGGCGAACTAAGTCTTTAAACCATACGTCCTTCTTCTGGGATGTGCCAACATTTATACACTCCAGGTACTTACTTGGCCTAACCGTTTTTTACAAATCCTTGAACTTTCCATCCACCTTTCCCTTTCCAACCTCCAGGGGCATGGAAAAAGGAAGACTATATGCCATCACCACCCTTTCCTTCCAATACCCCACCAGCACTTCCACCCATCCACCTTCCACCACCCCTTCCCCGTTCCCCCACCGCCGTGTCCACACCGTCCCGCCCTCGGCAAATGTGTCCACCGCGTCCACGCCCCTCTGTTCCCCCACTCCCCCCCCTCCCAACAGTAGGGGCCTCCGCCGCCATCTTCCCAGGCCACCCACGCCCCGCCGGCAGGTTTCCCCCAACGCGCGCTTTCCCACAACGCAAAAGCCCACCATTTCCCACGTGAGAGGAGCACGAGAAAGAGGCAAGAAGCGGGACTGGGAGAAACCCCAAGCGGTATAGGAAAGTCTACGAGACGACGAGCACGAAAAAGGGGGGCGTTCTCACCCCTTCCTCGGAACACTCCACCCGTGTCCGTCCCCCTCGTTCCACCACCGCACCACCCGTTCATACGACTTCCGACCCATGACCCGCTTCCATTCCACGCCCTTCCCTCACTCCACCTCCACCCCGACTCCAGATTCCATCGCATCCATCCACGCTTCCCTTTCCATCCAGCGGGGTTGGATAGTATCCACTCCAGTCCGGATTCCACACCTCCAACACCCAACGCCTCCATCCACCCTCCACCTCCACTCCGTCTTTCCACGCTCCCAACCATTCCTTCCACCACCCTTCGCGCCACATCCACCCCCGAGGTCTTCCCTCCCTCCACCCACTCACTCTCCATCCACCGACCGGCGCGAGTGGACTCCCGGCGCCTCTTGTCCGACTCGATTCCCCCTCGCGACGAAGCCGAGGCCGCACTTTCCCCGCCCCATGGACACCAGCCCCCGCAAGCAAGGAAATCCTTTCCCTCCCTTGTGACCCCCTCCCTCCCACTGCCTCCCCCACCTGGAAGATACCCACGCTAGGGAATCGGCTTAAGACGTGAGCGGGCTTGGACCAAAAAGGGGGGCGGGGGAGGTATATGGCAGGGGAGATAGTAAGGTGATCTTCCCTAACATCCTGCGCCCTTCCCCCTCCCCCGGGAGAAAGCGCACACTCGGGTGCGCCTGTGTGCCATGTCTTGAGTGATATTGTCCCTACTTTGCTAGTGTGGCGCTGATGTCGTGCTCCGAGAACTTAGTCACTGCAACCCAACCTTAAACTTTCCAAAAACAAATTGCATACTAAACAAAGGAAGGTAAAGACCATTTCCATCTATCAGTAGCCAAGGTGGGTTTAAGATGCGTGCGGGGGAGGGAGAGAATTAACATTAAATAGAAGACTAAAAGGAATATTTTAACTAGGAGCATGAGAAATAATACGAAAACTAGCTAACGGTGGCCTACGGATATTCGAATTACCTAACATGGGACTAAATAGGGAGAGCCTAATAGGGCAATCAAATGTTTATTGGGTGTGCTACTGAGTGGAGGTGGGGGGCACCAGAATAAAGTGAAATGGCCATCTCCTAATATTACTTGGTCATTTTGTGATATCCATCGACTAAACCCTGTTGAAGGCTTTAGGCAAGGATTGAATTGGCTTAAATTTATTTATTATATGAATAGCACAATCACAACGGCTGGGTGTAAAGTAATAAAGGAATGAGGTCACGCCTTTAAGTAATAGTTTTCCTTTTGGGAAACTTGTATTTATAGGTGCCATAATGGTTAAAAGGCCCCAACTTATATTAGAATTACAATCATGATTAGCCTTGCTAATCACACTTAGTAATTATTACAACGGTTATTAGAGGTCAGTGGTGGGCACCTTAAGATATCAACTGGGTTATGGTCAACTAGGAGGCGCAATACATCAGGATTTGAAGCTTAACAAGATAGCATCGGTGGGAGTGCAGCGGGGTGATTTGAGTGGTGTTAAGAGGGTTTTTAAGTCCAATATTAAGAGCCATATTGACAAAATCAAGGGGGGAGCAGCGAGACGGGAAAGAGCGCGACGCAAAACCACAGTGTCACTTAGTAGCTGTAGGGTCTGGTCAAAAGCACTGCGCTAATAGGTAGTGTGCTGTCATCTTTAGCTGAAGAGGGATTTTGGACGTATTAATGGAATCTCAAATTGTCAATAGTGGAAACATCCGAATGGAAAGAGGTTTGGTGATCATCGATGCTTGTTACTAACCAAAGTGGCCAAAAACCTTTTTAATCAGTAAGAATCACTCCTTATAGGAATTGGGAAGAATAAGATTGCTAAAGTGGAATTTAGTTCTACATTTGCCCCCGTTTGAGGTGAATCAGTGACTCCCTCAACATAGTAGACAAGCGTAAACCAAGTAACTAGTTTGCAGAAAAATTAGCGGATGAGAAGATGCTCCCTCGGTTCGAGTGGGGATAGGGTGACAGAAGAAGTCAATCGCGATGTAAAATTGATCAAAATGGGTAGAGGTAAGTGAGGTTGAACAGGTGCAAAACCCGTAGGTATTGAGAAGGAAATAAGGATGGGGATAAACTTGGTTTTTTATTGCCCTGAGTGAGTTTGAGATAAAAATTAGTAATGATAATAAATGATAATGGAGAAGAAATGATTAATGGAGAAATATAGGACAGTCTAACCTTTGTCATCCAGCCTTTCCATAGTAACCGTTTATATAACTTTTCTTTTCCCTTAGGTCCACATCATCGCCTTATTAAAAATAAACTAACGTAAATATATAACACTGGAAATATACATTACTAACATTTGTTTCCTCTACAAATCGGAACTCCATGAACATAATTAATGCAAGGCAATACAAAGTAAATGATGCTTAACACTCCATCAGAAGACAAAATGCATGTAATTAAGAAAGCAACCAACTAACCTAACGAACATAACATAATACATATAACTAACAAACACGTTCCATACACAGTGTACTGTGTTTTATCAAGCTGTAATTTCCTGAATGTTCGTGTGTGTAGCGAAATGGTAAAAATGATGCCCCAGTAATAATACATTGAGGGAAAATGAAGGACACAATAGTCCAATGGAAAACATTCGCATTAAGCCACAACTAACTGGAAACTCTTGGTTTCTACGGGAGTTAACCGACCTAATAAGTAGACCCAACATTTGTTAATGGAGTTAGATCATTGAGGATCAACATGATCTAGTTGACAATAAACTAGCAAAAACGGTCAGAAAATATTATTTGGCGGACCAATTTTATGTTTGAGGATAATGTGGGTGATACAACTCAGCTGTACTGGTAATCCATTTAAAATTTTAAAAACCATAATTTTTTTGGTAAATCTAAATCCAAAATTAAATGTTATTACTCGAGGGGCGAAAGGGACGGAAAAGAAGAAGAGAGGAGAAGGAGAGGAGAAGTGGGAGAGGAAGATTGTGATCTATTTTCAATAGGAAGGCCCCTTTCCAACACCAAAAGAATTTAGTTGCTTTCGACGCCAGGAGAAAATTTATGGCTGCGCACTGTTTAAAGGGCGCGCTTGTGCCCTCAAGGGAGCGCGTGTGCTGGGATAAGCAATTTTTTGATTTTGAGTTAATGTGAGGCCGCATGGGTGCCTAGGTCCTATGACTAAGCCCACTTTGGAGGCTACTGATTTTTTCCTTGTATTTGGCTACACTAAACTAGCACGTCCTGTGCTGATCCACTTCGGGAATGTTTTGCACGTTTAGGGTGCCACATGGGCAAAACACAAATGCGAGCGCCTTCAGGTGATTGTCGATTCCTGGACGATTGCTGAGCTGTATTTCGGTGATTTTGGTTGTCTAACATGGGTTCCTAATGCCAAGTGTCTTATCCCTTGAGAGCTTTGCCGGCATTTTTTTGGTGGGTGGTCTTTACTTGGTTAACAGTGTTGTGGATCCTGGGCGCCAAGTTGTTTTGAGCCACTTTGAGGGGGGAAAAGGGAAAGGAGGGGTTCTTGTGATTGACTTTTCTTGGCTACCAGAGGGTCCAATGTAGGGGGAAAAAAAAAATGCCCTTTTGCTGAGCCCTTTGGAATTTTAGCAGACCTTCTTGGCCATCATGGGCTCGTGGGGCGCCTGTTTTGAGTTCACGTCTGGGCAGTTATATTGATCATTTTGGTTGGCCCCATCTGGGCACCTGGCATCGTCTATGCTGATCCCACTTTGAGATTTTAGCCAATTTGGTTTGCCACATTGTGCCTGGGCTACCTGTGCTGAGTCAGCCTTTGGGTGTTTTTCTTTACATGTACGTTGGCCAACTGGGTTGCTGGGCACCTTGGCTAACACTCTTTGTTATTTTTTGGGTGGCCCAATGGGTGTGTGGGGGTGTAGCCCGTAAAAGTGAACGAAAACCCTAAGAGACTTTACAAATCTTGTCAGTGAACATTAATAACAAGGAAGCTTAACACCATTGCCAGTCCACTAGCAAGTTCTAAGTCTGAGGAATGACATAAAATATAGAAGCTAACGGAAATGCTTAACTATAATGAAAACATACAAAACTACCTAAACATTCCTTTCTCTGCTTGAATTACCGAACCATGGCCGAATAACTCTACGGGAAATCAAATGGTCTATGGGTTGCTACTCCATCAGTGAAATGGCCTCTTAGGACCATTTTGGTCATTTTGGATATCATCTACGTAGACGGGCCCCCCGCTGAAGGCCTTGTAGGAAATGAATAGAGCTTGGCTATAAAATCATTTATTATATGGATGCAATCAAACATGTTGTAAACTATAAAGGAATATGTGCACTCTTTTGTATAGTTTTCCTGTTGGAAAACTGTTATGTAGTGCATGCGGTGATTGAGAGAGCAGAAAGGTCTGACGAAAAGCGCGGGGGAAAGGAGAGAAACCATTAGAACGGGACCTGTAGACAGAATATTACTAGATAACATTGAGTAGGCCAGTATGCTAACAAGCAAGACGTGAAAATTACAGGCAAGTAGCCAATAATAGAATAATTAGTGTAAAGGGGGGGGGTGGCGCGCTTAACCTCGGAAATGTGCGTAGGGCGTGTGCAGAAACAGAACGATGTTACTAGGAGGCTAAGATCAGATTTTGAAAGCTTGTAGAGACTCTTTGTGGAGGTGAAGTGGGGTGATTTTGAGTGGTTGTCAAAGAAGGGGGTTTTAAGCCAATAGGTAGGGCAATATTGGACCAATAACGGGCAAAATAACGAGCTTATTGAGATAATAAACAACTAGCATTGTCTATTGTTGAAAGAGGATTTTGACTGTGCGAACGATTTGGTCGTAGAAGTGACTCTTGAATGCGAAACGGGGTTTAGGATCAATGTAAGTTTTCTTGTTAACCAGCCCAAGTGGCAAAAATTGTAGTTAATGTATGATAAATCACTTGGTTGACGGGAAGGAGGGAAAAGGGAGAGTTAAGACTTCGTTGCGAACCGGACAGAAGGATGAGGTTTGCAGGGGGGGAGCTATTGCAATTTTTATGAATCTGGAGGTAAGGTTCTAACAATCACTTTTCTAGCAAGCTTAAACAACGTAAGCTGGCAGGGGGAGAAGAGACCACGCAGGCGGGGAATCATATTACAGAAAGATGTAAACTACTAGGAAAAGTTGGTTACCGGAGGAAGCGCACACTTTTAGTGATTAGGCTAATGACCGATAAATTAAGTCACAAGACAATTTAAAAAAGAAAAGAAAAAAGACATAAAAAAAAGAAAGACAAGGAGAAAAAAAATAACACAAACAAAAAAAAAGAAAACAAAGAAGAATCAAGGTAGGCGAAGAGGGGGGGGCAGGTGTCATTCAAACAATGAAACCAACAGGCAAAGAGAGCGAATAACACGACGTGAGCCAGGGCCGGCCCCCCCATCGACAGGAGGGATCAGACCAATTCACATTCAGTGCGAGAAGGTTTGGTGAACCGCTAGATCTACATAATGGGGGGTAGAGAGGGAAGGAGGGTGATGAAAGAGAGTCCATCATCCAGTCCAAGGCTCGAAAAGTCAGGTTCGGACCGAAAAGCAGAAGTGGTATTCTCATAGCTACGACTATTAATAGCCTAATTGGGGGTGGACTACCAGTAGTGGCACTCAAAGGAACAAATGATCTAGAGGTATACTTGAATTAATATGAGGAATTGGTAACTAGCTTTGGTGTCCCTTTCCCTTCCACTATCATATCCACCAATGCTCTACAGAAGTGAAAAGGGTCCTTGCAACTCCTCGATAAATATCTGAAGGGTGTCAAGTAAGCGAGATATTTTGATCACTTTCCACTTCAATTGCCACTCCTTTTCACTTCTTCCTCTATACATTACCTACCACCGTCGCCCACCCCCGTTATCCTGCAAGATTGAGTCTTAACCAAATAATACAAATTTGCTGAGAGGAATAAAAGGTTTGGGGGGGGGGGGGGGGAAAGTAACTCCAGATAAATTAAGGCATAGGACAACAATAGGGGGAAAAAGGGGGACCAAAAAAAACAGAAAATCACACCATGTCAGTGGCAGTATACATAAAAAAAAAAAAAAAAAAAGCACAAAACTAAAGCTCTCGATAAAAATGAACAAAATCACAGACATCGAACCGGGGGGACCTAGATAAAATCTATGCATATGCGAAAAGGAACTAATCTAAATACACCAAGGTCTGCGAGTTGCATATGGTAAACTAGCACTGGAGCTTCTAACAATGGAGTTATATGAGGTTTGACCCCTGAAGCGATTGGAAACTCAGGAGGTAAGGAATGAAAATAAGTTTAAGTGCAAACCATGGAAAAGATCAATCTTGAAAACAGTCTTTTCACAAGAAAGTAAATGCAGCAGAAGCTTCTAAAGGGGATATTGGTTGTCTAAAATGGGACCTGACAGGAAAAACCGGATACATCCAAGTTTGATGTTATAATGGAGGTGTCCCCTACAATGAACACCAGGTTTGCAAGATATCAATGCTTCGCCGTGCAAAGTGAATGGAGAACAACTGAAGAGCATGATCTCTAGTCAATGAAATCAACTTGAAGCATTTTTTGACGTCAACACATGTGGACAGCGTGATGGTGCTGGGGTGGGGGGACGTGGTGTGGAGGAGGAAGATTGAGAGCTAGTTAGTGAAGTGGAATGTGGGGTGTGGTGTGATATTTCTAGCCTCTAAGTTGATTTTGTACACGGGGGGTGCTTGTTGTTATGAGTAGGTGGTGTCCATTCCCTACGAATGGCGTATTGGTGGCACATGTTCTAAATTTGGCTTCAGAGGCCTTCGTGCCTAGTTCATAATGTCTCCCAAGAGGGTGGAGGTGTTTTAGGACGACGCTCAAAGTGTTGTAGGGAATCGTTATGCCGATCCACAAAGGGGGAAGAGAATGGGACAGCGAAGAGGGGTAAATGCAGAGCAACGCTAAAATCAGGATGTACGGATTAGTCATGTTCAGAGGAACATTTTCTCAATAAGAAAAAAGAGGAGAAGTTAATCGTCTTGCCTCTTTCAAAATCAGTCAAGAGTTTAGAAGGGCTTCTATGTGCCTTTTAAAAAAAATAAGAAAGTCAGTTCACGGGTGAGAGCTATGCAGATATGTGGTTTGGGGCAGATGGCAGGCCTCATATCACCTTGCCGTTCCCAAGTATCACAGGATTAGCAATCTCCCCTCAGTTTCTTCAAGGTTCTCTTCGTCTAATTAGAAGATCAACCTCAGTATTTCTTTCGTCTTCCTCCTCATTGGATCTTTTTCAATTAAATTCTACGGAATTTATTAACAACTTGGGCAGTTTCAGATCAATTTAGCTCCAACAGTGTTTTGAGCAGGTTCAGATTGAATTTTAGACTTTAGGTTATGGCAAGTTGTCGGTAAAGAATGGGTAACAGTGGGAAATTCAAGACAACGATTTTCTTCCACTGCAATAAAACCTTTCTTAGGAAACTCTTTCATAGTGTGGGTTAGAAAAAATTAAGGAAAAATCAACTTGTTGGCTTTCAGGTTCCTAACTGTATTGAAGAGGATTCAGAGGGGTAATTTCAGGTTTCAATAGTTTTGAGCTATTAAAAATACTCCTATGGCCATGATGCCCCATGGATGCAGAAAGGACACCATCACCTCACCTCACCAAGGTGGCAAGAAGGATAAGCCCCACTGAGGTCCAAACCAAAATTTGTTAGTCCATTTTCACCCTCTCTCGTAAAAATGGACACTTCATTTTGAACCTGGGCAGTTAAACTGTGTAACTACCCCATTTTTACCCACATAAATATAACAATAAATAATCCCATATATATTTTTTTTTTGACTTAATTTCCGCACTGATACGTGCAACACAGCAAGGGCCTCTAAAGTACAAGAAACTCGACACACATACAACAATACGATAAGATTCATTTACTCACATAGACATAGTGAAAACAACATAGTCATACGATGCCAGACACTGGTCCCAATGACTGTGATACTAGTACTTACCCAACCACAAGAAAAAATGACCTTAAATAGAAAACCCACACCCACATCATTTCATTAATTACATCGTAGTTACGACGAACAGTTATGGACGAGCATGTATTGTGTAAGGGATAAGCTTTCTCCCTTTTCTTCCTTTTTCTATCTACAAATCTTAAGGTCATTCCACATTTTAATTTATAATTCAACAGGTTTGGGAAAGTTTGCTTTTTATGCAATCACGGAAAATTTCCATAGCTACTTGCTTCTTTGGCATAATTTCCAATCACAATATAAAGTAACTTAATATCTTGTTCTTATTTTAAGAATATGCTGTCTCAAACGTTTATATCAATGTCGGACATTTGACCCGTGAACTCAAGAAATCTGACTTATGTCCGAACAGAAATATTAGTTGATTAAGGACAAGGTGGGGTTTAGATTCAAGGTACATTTTTCCCCATAAACCGTTTCTTTGATCATGGTATCTTTATTTCCCGATTCACACATTCCTTCAACACAACACAAATTTTATTGTAGATTTTATTAAAGATCTTTTGTTTTTTCCTCCAATTTGATCTCATTCAGGGGAACCCTCATATTCTTTGTAACACAGCTGCATATTATCATTGAGTTATAAGACTCCAAGATGGGCTTTCCCTAACGCGTCAAAACTCCGTCTTTAACTCTTCTATGATAACTTTACATCGCATTAAGGTCCTCAGTATGACCATCACATTAATACAAAAAGGTTCGAAATTTACTTGTTTGCATCTTAAAGAGTACCTGGTTATAAGCCTATCAACTAGACATGGAAAACCCACCAAATTGATTTGTGTTCAAGGTAGGGTCCCCATCTCTCTATCCTTTCCATTTCATGATTGCAACTGTGAAATGTTTTTTTTTACTTAATGGGTGTGAAGTCGTAAATAGACCGAACACGTATTATTGAACAACTTTGGTTCTTAAAGGAGTTCTCTAAATTCAACATGGTTTCAGAAACAGGGGGACGGGTGTTGTTTTGCAAAGAGTCCTTAAAATTTTTTTTATCCATGTGTTAACCACCAAAAAAAATTTAAGGTTATCTGTAGGTCCATTTTCCACCCATGGCTTAATCCCTATTATAGATTTGATTTATTTAAATGTAGTTACCTAAAACCCCTCGTTAGAGTTCAAGGACTAATTGTACATAGCCAAGTTTAATGACATTTTCTGTGAGGGACAAAAGATTCACTACAAAATGCAAAGAACTAGAACAACTATATCCCGGATCTGCCATTTAATGTCATTGAATCCAACAAGGATTAATTTAAATCTACTCTTAGGAAGACAAGTAGTCCTCTAGATGACCGAATGAGGAGTTAGCTTCTACTAACTTGGGCCAAAAAAAGTTTTTGACGTGTCGTTCCATCTACCCTGGTTTATGACCCGTCCACTACACATAAACCCGACAAAGAACAATCAAAACCCATTACTTGGGATCGCATTTAGCCTAAAATTATGACGTTCCCTTCAGTGAGTGTGCGAAGTTTACAGGTGGGAGGATGTGCTGTGTGTGACAGGAGGGGGAGTGCTAAACAGGTTTCAATGTCTTCATAAACGTAAAAAGAATCAACAACACATGAACAGGTTTTTTTAGATATTTAGGGCAAGGTTTAGTATTTCGATTAAATACTTTATTCATTTACCAAGTAAGAACACTCAAGTGATTCATTATCATTATTGTGAACACCATGAATATCAATCTAGAGATATTACTCTCAATTTCATTTACCTTATACATATATCAAACCCCTTTTTTTTTGTTACCAGATGGGTATATGAATCAATTGAACCTAAATTAACTACAACATTTCCGAGATATTCCTAAAGCAGCATCTCAATACAGATTAGCAATTAGCAATTATAACTTCTAGAACTTTCTGTAACATGAGACTACATTATAGCATATATTCATTTACAATGAAATATACAAATTACAATGATAATTAATAACTTACACATCACCTTTTCGTCATCATTCGTTCATGTCATTCATCCTTCAAAACCACGTGAGCATGAAATCAACGATAAATTGGCTGGCATGGTATCCACCCTAATCTAATCATAATTAAATTTTTTTTCATTTTTCCCATTTTACCTAGAATAATATTAAATTTTTTGCAATCAAAAAAAGAAAGGTTTAGAGACATGTATTCATACAATTTCATTTCACTTCATTTTGTAACCCAGGAGGAAAAGAAAGGGAAGAAGAGACAACGAAACAACCGATTTTGTCAAAATTCTATTTCACACAATTTACACTCTATAGAGTTTTAAAACAGTTATGTTTTACATTGTCCAAGTTTCCTCCACAAGTGGTTTTGGCAACCCTATGGGTCCCCACACTTGCTATTTTATTATATACATTTTCTTTCTTACTAGCAACAAACTGTCAAGAATGGCTTCGGAGCTAAAACTACTTTTAACAATTGTCTCCTGATGAGCAAACAACCCTTCATCACATTCACCTAGCCATGCCCCCTTCACCCCACTAATATTAATTTAATTAAATTAATTCATTATCCTTACTATATCTATTATTTAAATATCTTATTTTAAATAATATCCACACATACAGTTCACTTAGACACCTCACCAAGCGAACTCAACCTAAGACCTATTCTTAGTAAGTTGCCATAACTAACTAAGACTTACCCAAGCCCTAAAAATCAATGCCTACATTCCCTCTAACCACATTCCTGCATGCTCACAAGAAGCTCCTAGTTTAATCCGCGGGTTAACGACACGAGATCAGAGGAAATCAAGAGGATCTCCCTAGTTTAGTAAACCTAGGAAATCCTGCCTTGACTGATGCCGGTTACCCCTAACCATCGCCGGTTAAGCCAGAACCGCCGTCGATTACCCTTTTAACCCCAAAACAACCTTATACTCAAGGTTGGAAGAAAAAAGTAGAAGGTTGGCGAGAAAAAACACATCTCAGAGAGATAACACATCTTCAGAGAGTGAATTCTAGCGAGAATCCACATGCAAGGAAGGAGATCAAGCATCTTTTCCTGCGCAGCCATCCTAACCACCACTTGAGCCTGTAAGGCTGCCTCCTAACCATCCCCCTCGTGACCATCTCCATCTCCTCCATCTCCTCCATCAGCCATCTGGGTCTGCAAACTGACTACCTGTACGTGTAGCTCTACTACCTCTGCCTCCGAACCCTCCAAATGTGTCTGTAATATACCAAACTGGGTGATCAACGTAGCTACCTACCCCTATAGGGAATTTCTTTGCACTGTTATGGTAGCTAGGTCTGGCTGCCCTGGTATGGGTGTAATGGTTTGTAACTGAGCCACCCACCAATGCCTGTACCTATCTATACATCTGGTGTCATCTATCCACCAATCCACTGGCTACTCCTCCCCCCTGTGGGAACTGTAGGCTGTGGTAGAGGTAGGGGCCTCTCCACATCATCTCCAGTAGATGAATGTCCTATAAGAGCCCAAACTGCCATTAGACTCTATCTACCAAGATCATCTCATCCTCCCCGACATGGCAACCTTGTATCCACCTCTCTAGCTAGAGCTCAGCTAGCTCCTCATGCATATGCCTATATGAGGAGAATCCCACACATGGCCTCCATATAATGTCCACTCTGGAAAATCCCTTCAGTAACTACTGAAAATGGGCCACATCATGTGTCAGCCTATCCGATCTCCATTCTCCTATCACCAAAACCCATCTCTTGTATCCCACCCCCATAAATCTAGGTGGGAATGCATCTACTCGGGGCATCCCTATAGGTTCCATGCACACTATGTGCTCCTATTCCTTGCAGTGTAGTATAAATATACAACACAAGCTAAACCTGCGCAACCACCCATATACCCATAGCTCTCTATATAGCTACACCAAGAATGCTAATGCCTAGGCAAAGTGTGTCTCATGCACCATCATACCGTGGAGTACCCCCATTAATGATCGGGGAAAGTGTCCACCCTCTGCATCTGGCAGTGCATAGCAGCACACTACCTCCATCAACAGAACCATAAGCCTCGTCTCATCCGGATGGGCTAGGTACATCTCTCCATAGGTCAAACTAGTGCTATGGAATCTCAGATCAGTAACCCCCTTGCCAAAAATTGTGCTAATTAGCTCCTCTAAGGCCTAAGAGGAGATAAAGTAAACCTGGGCACCTAATATGGGTAACCAAAAAATTTGAAACACATCCTCTAGGGTGATAGTCATCTCACCTATCAGCAGGTGGAATGTGTTGGTCGCGGGATCCCATCTATCGATGAGTGTAACCATCAAGTAGGGCTACCAAACAACATGTCTGTAGTGATGAACCCCACTCAAGCCCACTACATCCACATGCTACAGCTCCAACAGGGTCACTGTGTCATGCACAGTCACCAGTAGTGGCGTAACCCTATCCTATATATATAACTACACTCTCCCCTGCATCCAATCCAATCACGACATTAATCCACATTTACCATGACCATATTAACCAATTATCATTACCCTCCACCCTATTTTCACCCTACCCATCTCAATTACCTAGCCCATATCACTTTTACACCCTTGTGCCTCAAAGCCTGATCGGTACTGGTTCATCCTAACCAACTCTGGTCACCCTTAAACCAGCATTGGTCACCTGCTTGGTGACCAATACCGGTTCACGCTTACCGACCATGGTTACCCCTTAACCAGCATCAGTCACCTATTTAGTGACCGATACCGGTTCCACCCAATTGACGCCGGCCACACTTGATCGACATAGGTCACTGTCACGAAAATGCCTGCATCTTCCCGAAACCCCCCTTTTTCTAAAACCCTCCCCCTGCCACTTTTCCCCCATCTACAATGACCTAAACTACCCCTGGACCTCTACCCACCCCACCTATACAATTTACTACCCTCCCCCTTCCTCTTTTTTCCCACTATTCCCCATTAATATTAATTTAATTAAATTAATCAAATTAAATCATTATCCTCACTATATCTATTAATTAAATATCTTATTTTAAATAATATCCACACATACAGTTCACTTAGACACCTCACCAAGCCAACTCAACCTAAGACCTATTCTGAGTAAGTTGCCATAACTAACTAAGAATTACCCAAACCCTAAAAATCAATGCCTACATTCCCTCTAACCACATTTCTACATGCTCACAAGAATCTCCTAGTATAATCCATGGGTTAATGACATGAGATTAGAGGAAATCAAGAGGATCTCCCTAGTTTAGTAAACCGAGGAAATCCTGCCTTGACCGATGCTAGTTACCTCTAACCGTCATCGGTTAAGCCGGAACTGCCGTCGGTTACCATTTTAACCCCAAAACAACCTTATACTCAAGGTTGGAAGCAAAAATTAGAAGGTTGGTGAGGAAAAACACATTTAAGAGAGATAACACATCTTCAGAGAGTGCCACATGCAAGGAAGGAGATCAAGCATCTTTTCCTACATAGCCATCCCAACCATGATTTGATCTAACCAAGCAAAGAGAAATGCACATGCAGAAGCTTTCCTTCAGTTGGTGATCACTTGGAGCCTTCAAAACCCCTCATCAGCACCTCCATCCCTCACTCACAGGCATTCAGGATCAGAATCCAAGTATAACGTCATACTTTTCTGGTTTATTTCATTTCATCATCATTTTGTCATCCATTATTTACCTAGCCACCTATTGACCTTCTTTAACATTTCCACCTCCATATACCCATTAAAGCCTCGCCAAAGCCTACCCCAGTCATCTAATACCTCTTGCCGACCAACCAAATTCCTTTGTGCAATCATAAAGGAGACCCAAAGCTTGTTCTGTGGCATTTCTAGATTTCCACAGTAACCGACACCTATTACACCTGACTGCGGTCAGTTACCCTTAACTGACATTGGTCTTTGTATTTAACCATACAACCCATAATAGAGACCTACCCACCAAATTTTATCTCACGCTCATCCACCTGTGATCTACCCGAGACCTTTGTCAAACCTGCAGAACCCAAAATCAATCATTTGACCTTTGGATTCTATTCTAGCTTAGCCTGTTAGATTAGATCTATTTCTTATTTTGTTTTAAGTGAGATACCTAAATCATTTCAAATTACAATAGGATTTACTTTGTTTACAAAATTAAATTGTTTAAAACAGTGGACTGGCAACCATCTAGGAAGTATCACACTTCCCAGATCTAGCATATGCTAGGCAGTTCACTTCCCATATTGTTTAATTCCTTCTGGTGGTATTGCTTTGCATTACAGGTAGTTTCTCCTACCCAAAAGGAAGCTCTCATGATCAGCTTTGGATTCAGAAGTCATATGTGTGCAACAACCTATCAACCAACATTTGAATAGGTATTCCTCCTGCACCAGTTACCCTATCTGTTTCGTCAACACTTCAAAGAAACGATCTAAGAATTAGGTGAAACAGTCTTGACAATGAAACCAAAATATAACATCTTTTTACCTACTCCCTTTAAACCCAAAACACATCGGCCTATCACCCAACATTAGCTGGGCGCTTAGCCGAGGTGTACGTAGGTGCCAAGCCCCTCCTTTATGTGAGCTTCATAAGAATTTTTTGCCATTAATGGAGGAATGGTAGCAGAGACAAAATAACACATATCCATTCTAGCAAAAAAGTAAAAACACTAATCTAAGCATAGATGAATCATAAAAAGGATGTATACATTATAATAACATAAAGGAATCAGATCTAAGCCATGAGCAATATAAAGGACACAATGGGTTTGTACCCATGAGCATAGATATTTAGAACAAAGCATCATATATTGATTTATAACTATTTATAGTAGCCATATTAAATCAAATAGGGTCATATCAGACCGAGTACATCAAGGGATGACACTCTAAGCCTATAAAATGACTCTGCACAAAGCACCCTAACTATGTTATTTAGTGCACCTAAATATTTCTTGACTAGTCTCTCACACCATCTCTTCTCTCTCTTGCCACTTTTATCTCCCTCATTCTACACACATCTCTCCACACCCATCTCTCTACTCACAGACCCCACTTTTAGATCTAAATACATCCTTAAATAGAATCGAGATGTCTCATTCACTGCCTCAACTTCACTCACGAGAAGGCTGCATGCCAGGTGGAATCATGCTCCTTCATGATTGAGTGCCTATGCCAACTCGCTAAAACCCTTATTAGCCTCCACTAACCATAATGATTCCCCTCTGGAATATTATTTTCATAGAATATTATTTCCTTGAGCTTCAAGACTCCAAGTTGTAACCTTATCCACTCGTCATGCCTACTCATGTCTTTACGTGTTTTCCATGTAGTACCATATCCAAGGATGCGACTAAGTCTTGAAACCATATCCTTCTTCTATGTGCCAACATTTATACACTCCATGTGTACTCCTACCTTTTTTTACAACTCCTTGAACTTTCCACCCACACTCTTGTTCTCCTGTGTGCCATTTCTTGAGTGATTTTTCCCTTACTTGCTATGTGTGCGCTGATTCCTTGCTCCGAGACTTAGTCACTGAAAGCACCTTAAACTTTACAAAACAAATTGCATGACTAAACAAGGAAAGGTAAAACCATTTCCATCTATCTAGCCAAGGTTTTAAGTCTAAGAATGTAACATTAAGATAGAAGCTTAAAAGAATATTTAACTAGTATGAAAATAATACAAAATCTAGCTAAACGTGCCTACGAATATGCTTGAATTACCTAACATGGGACTAAATAGACCTAAGAGGGCAATCAAATGGTTATGGTTGCTACTCCAAATAAAGTGAAATGGCCTCTCTAAATGATTACTTGGTCATTTTGGATATCCATCGACTAACCCTGTTGAAGGCTTTAGGCAAGGATTGAGATTGGCTATAAATCATATTTATTATATGAGATGCAAATCAAAGCATGGTGTAAAGTATAAAGGAATGAGGTGCACTCTTTATATAGTTTTCCTTTTGGGAGAAACTTGTATTTTAGTGCATATGGGACTAAAAGCCCCAAATTATATTAGAATTACTAATCATGATTAGGCCTTGCTAATCACAATTAGTGAATTACCAAGTGATTAAGAGGTGTGGGGCCTTAATCAACTGGTTATGGTCAACTAGGAGGCCAAGATAAGATTTTGAAGCTTACAGATACATCGTGGAGGTGAATGGGGTGATTTTGAGTGGTTGTAAGAGGGGTTTAAGCCAATATTAGAGCATATTGACAAAATCAAGGGCAAAATAGGCTTAATTAGCTAATAAACGATAATTGTCTGCTTTGAAGAGGATTTTGACTTATGATTCATCATAAAGTGGCATCCTGAATGGGAAAGAGGTTTGGTGATCAACGAAGTGCTTGTTAACTAACCAAAGTGGCAAAAAACATTAGTTAATCAGTAAAGATCACTAATTATAATGGAATTGGGAAGAATAAGATTGCTAAAGTGGAATTTAGGTGTCTACATTTGCCCCTGTTTGAGGTGAAATCAGTGACTTCACTTCAAACATAGTAGACAAGCGTAAACCAAGTAAATAGTTGAAGAAAAATTAGCAGGATGAAGGATGCGCCCTCGAGTGTCGAGTGGGTGACAGAAGAAGTCAATCGACGATTAAAAATATGATTAAAATGGGTAGAGGTAAGTAGGTTAGAACAGGTGCAAAACCCTTAGGTATTGAGAAGGAATAAGGATGGGGATAAACTTGGTTTTTTATTGCCCTGAGTGAGTTTGAGAAGAAAAATTAGTAATGATAATAAATGATAATGGAGAAGAAATGATTAATGGAGAAATATAGGACAAGTCTAACCTTTGCATCTAGCCTTTCCATAAGTAACCGGTTTATATAACTTTTCCCTTAGGTCCACATCATCGACCTTTATTAAAAATAAACAAAAGTATAATATAACATGGAAATATACATTACTAACATTTGTTTACTGCTAAAAATACGTAACTCCATGAAACATAATTATGCAATGCAATACGAGAAAGTAAATGATGCTTAACTCCATGCAACATACAAAATGCAATGTAATATAAGAAAGTAAACCAACTAACCTAACAGAGAAATAAACATAATCACATATAATCTAACAAACAATGTTCAATACAATTGTACCAATGTTGTTTTATCAAGCTGTAGTTCCTGAATGTTCGTGTTGTAACGAGAATGGTTAAAAATGATGCCCCAAGTAATAATACATGTGAGGGAAAAATGAAGGACACAAGTAGTCCCATGGAAAACATTCATGCATTATGACACAATACTTGACAACTCATTGTTGCACGGGAGTACCGACATAATAAGTAGACCCAAATTTGTTAATGGAGGTAGATCATGATGATTCACATGTCATTTGAGACAAGAATAAGCAAGAACGTCAGAAAGATTATTTTGGCGGACCAATTTTGATGTTGAGGATAATGTGGGTGATACAAGCTTCAGCTGTATGTAATCCATTTAAAAATTTAAAAACCATAATTTTTTGGTAAATCTAAATCCAAAATTAATGTTACCATTGTGTATCTTTCTTCAATACCTTTCCAACACAAAAGAATGGAGTTGTTTCGACGCCAGGAGAAAAATTTATGGCCTGCGCACTGTTGGGCGCGCCTGTGCACTCAAGGGAGTGCTTGTGCTGGGATAATTTTTGATTTTTTGAGTTATGTGAGGCAGCATGGGTGCCTAGGTGCCTATGCTAAGCCACTTTGGTGATTTTTTCATTGTATTTGGCTACCATAAGCACTTGGGTGCCTGTGCTGAGCCACTTTGGGAATGTTTGCAGTTTAGTTGGCCAACATGGGCACATGAGCGCCTGTGTTGAGCCACTTTGCTGAGTTTTTGAATTTTGTTGGCTAACATGGGTGCCTAAGTGCCTGTGCTGAGCCACTTTAGCATTTTTTGTCTTTACTTGGTTAACATGGGATCCTGGGCGCTTGTGTTGAGCCACTTTAGCATTTTTTTGACTTTTCTTGGCTAACATAGGTGCCTATGCACTTGTGCTGAGCCACTTTGGAATTTTAGCAACCTTTCTTGGCCATCATGGGCGCTTGGGCGCCTGTTTTGAGTCACTTTGGCATTTTATCATTTTGGTTGGCCATCATGGGCACCTGGTCGTCTATGCTGAGCCACTTTGAGATTTTAGCATTTTGGTTGGCCAGCATGGGTGCCTGGGCACCTGTGCTGAGCCATTTTGGGGTTTTCTTACATGTAGTTGGCCAACATGGGTTCCTGGGCACCTTTGCTAAGCCACTTTGTGATTTTTGCACTTTAGTTAGCCAAATGAAAGAACCCTAAACTTTACAAATCAAATTACATGAATAAACAAGGAAGCTAACACCATTGCCATCCAACTAGCCAAGGTTCTAAGTCTAGGAATGTAACATTAAGATAGAAGCTTAAAAGAATGCTTAACTAGTATGAAAACAATACAAAATCTAACTAAACATTCCTTTTAATATGCTTGAATTACCTAACATGGGCCTAAATAGACCTACGAGGGAAATCAAATGGCTATGGTTGCTACTCCATACAAGGTGAAATGGCCTCTCTAAATGACCATTTGGTCATTTTGGATATCCATCTACTAACCCCGTTGAAGGCTTTAGGAAAGGAATGAGCTTGGCTATAAATCATATTTATTATATGAGATGCAAATCAAAGCATGGTGTAAACTATAAAGGAATGAGGTGCACTCTTTGTATAGTTTTCCTTTTGGAAGAAACTTGTATTTTAGTGCATGTCGGACTAAAAGCCCCAAATTAGATTAGAATTACTAATCATGATTAGGCCTTGCTAATCACAATTAGTGAATTACAAAGTGATTAAGAGGTGTAGGGCCTTAATCAATCTCTTAGGGTTAACTAGGAGGCTAAGATAAGATTTTGAAGCTTGTAGAGACGTTGTGGAGGTGAATGGGGTGATTTTGAGTGGTTGTAAGAGGGGTTTAAGCCAATATTAGGGCATATTGACCAAATAAAGGGCAAAATAGGCTTAATTAGATAATAAACACTAATTGTCTATTTTGAAGAGGATTTTGACTTACGATTTGTCGTAAAGTGGAATCTTGAATGCGAAAGAGGTTTAGTGATCAATGAAGTGCTTGTTAACCAGCCAAAGTGGCAAGAAATGTTAGTTAATTAGTATAAATCACTAATTATAATGGAATTGGGAAGAATGAGATTGCAAAAGTAGAATTTAGGTGTCTACAATCACTTTTCTGGGCTTAACAAGTAACACCCCTCAAAATCATGAAGGATGGTTACTATTTTCCCACAATTTTTAGTGATTGCTATGCATGGATCAAGAAGTGTAAGAAATATGCATTTTTCACAGGCAAAGAGAAGCTAATAACACTGCCACTCCACCCAATCTCAGTTGATCAACCATTCATGCAGTGGGGATTGAACTTCATTGGGTCCATCAATCCAAGCTCAAGTCAGGTCCACAAAGTGGATTCTCATAGCTACGAACTATTTCACTAATTGGACTAAAGTAGTGGCACTCAAGGAAACAAATGATTCTAGTATACTGGAATTATATGAGGGAATTGTAACTAGATTTGGTGTCCCTTCCACTATCATATCAAAAATGCTCTAGCATTCCTTGACACCAAAATATCTGAATGGGTTGTCAATAACGAGATATATTTGAGCACTTCCTCTAACTATTACCCCCAAGGTAATCGTCAAGTTGAGTCTACAAATAAAAATTTGCTGAGAATAATAAAGAGGACTCCAGATGAAAATTAGAGGACATGGCACACCAAGCTGAAATCAGCCTTGTGGGCTAATATAATCACACCTAAAAGATCTACTGATAGCTCTCCCTATAAGCTAGTCTATGGAAAGGAAGCTAGGCTTGTCATATCTCTTGAATAACTAGCACTGGAGCTTCTTAAACAATTGGAGTTATATGAGTTTGAGCCCCTGGAAGCTAGATATGGAGAACTCATGGAGTTAGAGGAGATGAGAAATAAGGTAGTGCAAACCATGGAAAAAGATCAAGTCTTGATAAAAAAGTCTTTCGACAAGAAAGCTAAATGCAGAAGCTTCTAAGAGGGAGATTGGTTCTAAAATGGGACGCTGACAGGGAAAAACCAGGAATACATTCCAAGTTTGATGTTATATGGAGTGTCCCCTACATGATCACAGGTTGCAAGAGTATCAATGCTTTCCAGTTGTCAAAGTTGAATGGAGAAGAACTGAAGATTCTAGTCAATGAAATCTACTTGAAGCATTTTTATTGAAGTAAAATGTCACTCTTGTACATATTAATTTATATTTCTAATTCCTCTAAGTGATTTTAGTACACGGTCTTGTTGTTATGATAGGTTTCCATTCCCTAAATGCTTTGCACATGTTCTATTGCTTCAGGATGGCCTTCGTGCATAGTTCATAATGTCTCCAGGGGAGGGTGTTTTAGGAAGAAGCTCAAAGTTGTAGGGAATAGTTGCCATCTCCAAGAGGTTTTAAATGCAGAGCAACTAAAATCAGATGTAGAGGTAATTTCAATGTTCTCATTCTCTTGCCTCTTCAAATCAGTCATAGTTTGAGCTTCTAGTGCCTTTTAAAAAAATAAGAAAGTCAGTATCGGGGGAAGCTTGATGTGTTTCAGATGGCAGGCCTCATATCACCTTGCATGTTCCCAGTATCAGCAGGTAGCCCCCTCAGTTTCTTCAAGGTTCTCTTCGGTCTCAAGTAGAAGATCAACCTCAAGTATTTCTTCCTCACTCATTGGATCTTTTTCAATTAAGATTCTTATGAATTTATTAACAACTTGGGCAGTTTCAGATCAATTTAGCTTCCAACAGTGTTTTGAGCAGGTTCAGGATTGGAAATTTTAGACTTTAGAGCAAGTTGTAAGAATGGGGAACAGGTGGAAATTCAAGATCAAACGATTTTCCACTTGCATAAAACCTTTCTTAGGAAACCTTTCATATTGTGGGTTAGAAAATTAAGGAAAAATCAACTTGTTGGCTTCAGGTCTAACATGTATTGAAGAGGATTCAGAGGGGTAAATTTCAGGTTCAAATTAGTTTTGAGCTATTAAAATGACTCCATGCCCAATGGATGCAGAAAGGACACCAATCACCTCACCTGGCAAGAAGATAGCCCCACTGAGTCACCAAAATTGTTATCCATTTTCACCCTCCTCGTAAAAATGGACAACTTCAAATTTTGAACCTGGGCAGTTAACTGTGTAACACCCCACATTTTACACACAGAAATATAACAATAAAATACCCAGATATTTTTTTTTTGACTTACATTTCTCACTACACAACACAGCAAGGGCTCTAAATACAGAAACTCGACACACATACAACAATTACATAAGTCATTGACTCACATAGACATATGAAAAACAACATAGGCATATCGATGCCACACTTTTCCCAATGAATGGATACTAGTAATGACCCAACCACAAGAAAAATGACTTAAAGATTAGAAAACCCACAACCCATCATTTCATTAATTACATCTTAGTTACGACTAACATTATAAGAGCATTATTGTGTAAGGATAGCTTTCTCCTTTTTCTATCTACAAAATCTTAAGTTCATTCCACATTTAATTTATAATTCAACCATTTTAAGTTGGCTTTTTATGCATCACGGAAATTTCCATAGCTTACTTGCTTATTTGGCATAATTCCAATCACATATAAAGTACTTAATTATCTTGTTCTTATTTTAAGAATATGCTTCTCAAACGTTTATTCAATGTCTACATTTGACCCTTGTAACTCAAGAGAATCTGACTTGATGTCCAACAAGAAATATTAGTTGATTAAGGAAAAGGGTGGGGGTTTAGATTCAAGGTACATTTTTCCCATAAACCTTCTTTGATCATGGTATCTTTATTTCCCGATTCAACATTCTCACAACAAGAAATTTTATTTAGATTTTATATAAAGATCTTTTGTTTTTCCTCCAAGTTTGATCTCATTAAGGGGAACCTCATATTCTTTGTAACACATGCATATATATAATTGAGTTATAAAGACTCCAAGAGTGGCATTATCCCTAACCTCAAAACTCGTCTTTACTCTTCTATGATATACTTTTACATCGCATTAAGGTCTCATTATTACCATCACATTATAAAAAAAGAGTTACGAAATTACTTGTTTGACATCTTAAAGAAGTACATGGTTATAAGCATTATAAACTAGACATGAACCACAAGTGATTTGTGTTCAAGGTAGGGTCCCATCTCTCTACCTTTCATGATTGCACATGTGAAAGGTTTTTTTTTTAATTTGTTAATGTCGTAAATAGACCTAACAAGGTATTATGGAACAAGACTTTGGTTTCTTAGGTTCTCTAAAGTCAACATCTTTCAAAACAACTTTGTTTTGCAAAGAGTTACTTAAAATTTTTTATCCATGTGTTAACCACCAAAAAAATTAAGGTTAATCTTAGTTCCAATTTTCACCCAGGGCTTTAATCCCTATTATAGATTTGATTTAGGTTAAAATGTATTTACTCTATAAACCCCTCGTGAGAGTTCAAGGCACTAAATTGTCACAAGCCAAAGATAAGACATTTATCTGTGAGGGACAAAAGAGTTCACTAACAAGAATGCAAGACATAGAACAACTATATCCTGATCTCCATTTATGTCATTTGAATCCAACAAGGATTTAATTTTAAATCTATCTTAGGAAGACAAGATAGTCCTCTAGGATACGAAGGAGGAGTTAGCTCTACATACTCCAAAAAAAGTTGACTGTGTCGTTCCTATCTACCTGGTTTATGACAATGTCACTAAACATACCGACAAAGACAATAAACCCATTCTTGGGATCTCATTTGCCTAAAATATGACGTTCCATCGAGTGCGGAGTTTAAGTTCATTCTACAGTTTTCAATGTCTTCTACGGTAAAAAGAATCACACATGAAGACATGTTTTTCTTAGATATTATACAAGGGTTGAGTATTTCGATTAAATATCTTTATTACATTTACAAAGTAAGAACACTCAAGGTGATTCATTAATCATTATTTGAACACTGAATATGCACTATAAGATATTACTTCAATTTCATTTACCTTATACATATATCAAACCCCTTTTTTTTACCATATGTACTATGAATCAAATTGAACCTATAATTAAATACACATTTCCTAGATATTCCTAAAAGCTAGCATCTCATACAGATTAGCAAATTATCAATTATAACTTTCTGTAACATGAGACTACATTATACATATATTCATTTTACAATGAAATATACAAATTACAATGATAATTAATAAATTACACATCGCCTTTTCGTCATCATTCTTTCATCCTGCAAAACCACGTGAGCATGAAATCAACGATAAATTGCTGGCATGGTATCCACCCTAATCTAACATAATTAAATTTTTTCATTTTTCCCATTTACATATAATAATAATTAAATTTTGCAATCAAAAGAAAAGGTTTAGAGACATGTATTCATTACATTTCATTTCACTTCATTTTGTAACCCAGGAGAGAGAAAGAGAAGGGAAGAGAGAGAAAACACCATTTTGTCAAAAGTTCTATTTCACACAAGTTACACTATAGAGTTTTTAAACAGTTATGTACATGTGTCAAAAGTTTCCACAGTGGTTTGGCAACCCGATGGGTCCCACAACTTTCTATTTTTACATTTTCTTACTAGCAACAAAAATGTTCAAAATGGCTCGGAGGCTAAGAAACTACTTTTAAACATTGTCTCCTGATGAGCAAACATACCACGTTAAATTTCTACATGTTTTCTTATATACCAAGAGTTCATAGCAATTGACAGAATTTAGAACTGGCTAACGGTTTACGTTTGGTGGCTAGTTTTCTAGGGTCATCGGTCGTAATTGACCCAGTTACAAATGAACAAAAGTAAGCTCGAGGGTTCGGAAATCCATGTCCAAAAATGACGTTCGATGGATGAAAACGCAACAAGAAACTTCCTACAAGTTCCCTTATATAAGGAGAATTCATCAGAGTTGACGAGACTGAGAACTAGAAAACCATTTTCGAACGGCGACAAATTTTCTAGAGCGATTAGTAGTAATTGGTCCAATTTGACCTCGTTAAACTGCGACCGGAGGCCTACAAAATGGCTTTGCCAAACAATACAGAAAAGTGTTTTTCCCCAAACTGAATGTTCCATGCAATTGTCTAGTAAAAACACTAGAGGCTTACGAAGATGGATAATAATTTCTTTATCTAGGTTTCAAATGGCGGTTCAAAACGAAAGCCAAATTTCTAGATTTAACCACTTCCTACCACTGCAAAACAATGTAACGGGGCTCTTATAAGAGCATCAAAAAGATCACATATGTTCATTCGGGGTCAATCGAAAGGTTAAGGTGACTCCTCACATAACAAGGTACACGAATGAAACTTAACATCTCATTTTTAGAGTTACGAAGGGTACTTAATGAGTCTCCGAAAAATGCAAAAAATATCTATTTAAATAGGGAGATGGTCAACATTATTACTGGGGAGTCAATTTTGTCTTGTCGATAAAATAATATTGTAGTGATCTAGTTGGGTAGGAGTTTTTCTAAATCACCTCAAAATGAGGGTGGAAGTTCATGGTTTAATGCAAAAGAGTTATTTTGATTTCGTGAGTTATGACACGACATTTCATTATTTTGCAACGAGTTAAAATAAAATAATTAAATGTATTATAACCCTAATATTTTAAAATTCTATTAAGTTGCAAATGAAAACTAAAGCACGAGAGTTATGAAAGATAAGGGAAGGTGAACCATGCCTGGGAATGAAGCCGGTTGAAACCATGGAAATCGTTTCAGGATCTCCCTTAAGCATTTTGTTGAACAGATCATGAGCATCCACAATTTTACCATTTCACCTTTTCTCAAAATCCTCAAGCTTTCCCAACGAACCCATTTTGCATCGAACCAACAATAAAATCACATGTTTAAATGGTGTTGGACAATAAGGTTTGGAGCTCCCTCAAGATCGCTAGCAAGACTAAGAAATCCATACATACATTTATGTTCCTCCTTCATGGAAATTGAATTGAGAAGTTAGACCCTTTTACTTTCAAGATTCGTCGAGGGTAATTTTAATTGAATTTTTGGTTCCTTGAAATGCTCTCTTCCTCTATCCAGAATGAGTTTTTGTTCTTTGATCCTACATTCTTCAAAGTTCAATTGATGTACTTTAGCATCTAATTTCTTTCTTGATGATAATAATTGATATGGTCATGGCCAGACCCATTAGAACTCATCTCCTTGATATGCATTACCAAACAATAATTTCCTTGTGCAAGATTCCCCATTTACGTACTAATCTTCCATAGCATTAACAACTACAATGTTTGTCACTATTCCTCTACCCTTTAAAAATTTGTTGAATGATCACAACTGCTCTAAAGGTCCCCTTTTGACGTAGGCTAGAAGGATGTGGCAATGTCAGGAGACCATACACCGAAAAGTGCAATAGAAGAGAGCTTCTGAGACTTTTTTAACAAACCCATTTTGTGTATCACCTACAACCATGGCAGTCAAAGAAGCCATGTTTCTTTTAGGAAGTTTGGTTTATTAGAAATGGTGGAAACCAGCTCCTAGTTTACTCACCCATGTTAGTCAGGGAACTTGTAATACAACATTTGATAAAATTATTCTATCTGGCACAGGCTAGGAGGGAGTTGGAAAAGGTTAGGAGGATCTTACACCTGTAAATGCTTTTTTCTTGAAAGTTACTAAGGCCTTTTGAAAAGGCAAAAATTCATTTTCTAAAATCCTCTGCAGTTGGTGCAGTCCACGACACCACATTTAGTTTAGGGAATCAGTCAAACAGTTCTCGCGCTGAGCATATGCCTCCACGTTTTGCATGCATGACTATACAATCTGTTTCCAACTACAACACCTGACAAACACTTAACCCTGTGTGTATAGGTTGGGAAAAAATGGGCAAGAGTAACTGGTCAGGTTGGGGATCTGAATGTTGCATATGCAAGACTGTGTGACTATCTTATGAGGAAAAACCCATGTCTTCCATGCGCAGCCGCACCAGTTGCAAGTCATGGATCCTCCCCAAAGTAAACACTTCATTCACGAATAGACTTTGACTACCCTTCTTGGCTGCAACTAACCAAAGACTGCTAATTTTTCAAAATTATTTGGGTTCTAGCATGGGTAACTGCATCTGGATCTCAAATAAAGTTTTGTTGTGTATTATTATGTAAGGAAAAATAGACAGGTTGAAAAGTCTTTTGGGTAGTGCATGCCCTGTCAGATTTCTTTCACATGCCACTGCTTGGCACATGCTACCTCATCTTCCCATCCCTTCATCTCACCCACCAGGCCACACAAACTGTCCCTCTATAAATATTTTGGTATTGTTTTAAGTTTTTATTTTATTTCATTTTTTTTTCGGCCACTACAAACTGAGGTTCAAGGAAGAGATAGTGAAGGAAGAGTCACCGGGGCCCACGAGAATCAAAAAATGGATAAAATGAGTGCATGGAAAAAATTGTCCCTTGAAGTCCACATACACCTTCCCCCTTGCAAAATATCTAAAACATTCAGAAAATTTGGAAGAAATTTGAAAAATTGCCAAAAATGGACAAGGGCCAAAATAGACTCGACTGAGCTATTTGGCGAGCTAAAATCAGCTCACCAAGTTAGATGGGAGTCACTCTATTTTGGGGGCTACTTGGCGAGTTGGTACAGTTGACCAAGTGACCCGACAAGGTGTTTTTTAGTTGCAACAAGTTAGGGGCGCATCTTAGCAGGAGTCAACGGGTTGAGTAAAAAGAAGCTTGCCGAGTTCAGTGAGTCGCATAAACAAAGTAGGCCAGGGTCTTCACGTTGTGGCTACATTAGGGGTCGCAGGCCGAAGTGGCCTAGAAGGAACATGGGTCATGGGGATGGGTTATCCCTGTGAACTTGATAACTCCACAAAATATAGCGAGCTCAGAGGACGGTGTGCTGCTCAACGATGGGTGCGAAGAATAAGGTTCTCTATGGAATGAGTTCCCTGTGGGGCTTAGAGATTGGATGGAGCCACAATGCATTAGATGTGTAGTTTTATGCAAAAAAAGCACCGAATGTGGGCCCAGATAAAATAGGCTCGATGGTCAAGTTGTGGCCAATGCAAACGATTTGGGTACATGAGGCTTAGGTCAAACGGGGACCACGAGGACTTACTTCCCTGCGGAGGATGGAATCCTGTAAGGTGAAGTTGGTGCGGTGTATAGCTTGGCGAGCTCATCAATCTCACTGAGGAGTTGAATGCAAGGGGAAAAGGTGATGAGGAGGGCTCGGATGGTGAGTTGCTCGCTGAGTAAGGGCAAGCTAGGTTAAAATGGGACCCGGGGGATCAACAACGTTGACTTAGCCGAGCTAGGAAGTGATGCAACATGGAATAGGTTCATGTAATGACCGAAGTGGCTTTCCGAGCTAGATGACAAGCTGATAGTGAGCCAACTAGACCTCCCCTACCCACATCACCCCCATGCACATTTTTTTAATAAAAATTTGATTTTGTAGGGCCTGTATTTCTAATATCATTAATCATAAAACTATTGAGCATGGAAATAAATGTATAGTTGGGGAAGAATGAAAAATAAACATCTACAACCCCAAAAGTAATTGCACAGGCCCAAGAATTGGTAGAATGAACCATAAAGTCCATGAAATTGAACAAAATTATACTCATTGGAATTAAGATTTTGTCCTCTACAATAAAAAATAAAAAATAAGAAGTTTGGTGAGGGTAGGTGGGATAAAAATGAAGAAATATCTCCTAGATTAATTGAACACTTCCAAGTAAAAAATGAAAGCATTAATAAAGACATGGGTGCAAATTTCTTCTTCCAAAAGTAGGATTACTCAAAGGCATGGGTTTTATAGGGGTTCCCATCACTTTTGCAAGCCAATTAATGCACTTTTTTGGTGGTTGAATGTAGATTTAGGGGTTTCCCTCTTACTTTCCCCCTCCTCCTTCTATATATGTAAATGGAGGGCTCATTTTAAAGTTGTTGGACATTTTTTTATCTGCTCCTCCCATTCTTGTGGTTATTATTCAATCCTTGTTAGTGTTATTACATTCTCTGACATTTTCTTTACATTCAAAGATATTTTGTGCATCTTCTACTTTCCCATAAGCTTAAAAATGGATGTGTTTAGTTGGAACTGTGTTGTGAATGTGTGTTTATAGAATGTGGTGTTCTACATACCCTATATATCTCCATTTTTGCACATTTTCATTGATTAGAGAGTGTCCTAATCGCCCTTATCTTGGTGATATCACTTCCTTAGTGCATGATTTATTCATTTTATGTATTTTCCTCTCTCCCTAGTCCCTTAGACCCTTGGAATCATATAATAGAATTATATAAGTGTATTTCTATTACTAGGAGTAGCTATAACATTAGTTTATGAAGAGGAACCAACCTTCTATGGAGGTCTATCTCAAGTACCAGGTCCCACAACTTGAGGGATGGTCCCATGTTACCTAATTACACTAATTTCCTAGTCATTCAACATACAAGTAGATCAAAGGGTGATGCAATTTGGTGATAACATGTGGCATGACATTTAGTGTATGGAAAAACCCCTAAAAAAGTACCATAAAATTAGTAGCAGGAGGGGTTTTCTGGAATTGATATTCACCAGGGCCAATAGAAATAAAAGTATCATTGAAGTATGACTCATATATCTTGATAGGTGTGAAATTAAGATTACATAATTTTTCATCATTAAGCTCAACAGTATCAACCTTATCATCAGAATCATTAGTTTTGGTATTGTCATGCTGAATAGCACTATCAAGGATATTGGTAGGAAGTGAGGTAGATATATGAGCTAGAGGAATCCAAATCAACGGAGTGATGGTGGTTATTGGAGCAGATAAAGTGGGTGAAATGATATCAATAGTGTGAGTGGAAATGGACATTACGCTTACAAAGGTGGAAGAAGGTTGTGAAGCACTAGACTAACCAATATCATATGTAACAATATTGATGTATGAAATAGGCTGTAATGGAGGAATATGCATAGATGTAATGGGGTCTATGCGACAAAACTTGAATGGATCTGGGTTGGCAACAATGGTATGTTCATAACCATCAAGTAGGAACTTAACATAATGATGCACAATATATGGGACACCATGCATTGTGTGAATCTAGGGTCTACCTAGTAAGAGATTAAACTGAAATAAGGCATCGATAACAAAGAATACCATAGGAACAATCTTGGGCCCAACTTGTATAGGTATCGTGATAGTACCGAGGCATTTGAGAGTAGTGGAGTCATAACCACAAATGAGAGTGGAATTATTAGTAATTAGATTATCAGTAATCCCAAATTATCGTAGAAGGGAGTGAACACATAGATTAATGACAGATATATTATCAATGAGTACACACTTGATACCAATGGTGCCAATGATAGCAGTGATAGGTAAAGGCACACATGGATTATCAATAACAAATGGTAATATGTCCTCATCACTAAATGATATAGCATGTGGTAGATTTTTGAGAGACTGAATGATATGTGCAAAGGCCACCGATGAATTATTACTTTTAATATGGATAGAGTAAAGGGAAGCCTCTAATGTATGATGCCAATTAGGCGCATTCATAATAATTTGTAAAGAGATATTTTGGCCATTGTATTCTTAAGTTGTTCTATGATGTCATAGCCTTAGGAAGTGGTGGTAGGAGTTGTATTAGTGATAGCTGGTGGGATAGAAATAAGTGGAGTTGTAGGAGGATGAGTGTAGTGAGTAGTGACTACATTGATAGTTGGATTAGCCCTAGGTGTAATAAAGTGAGGAGGATGCTGGGTATGAAAGTACATAAAAGCAACATCAATAGTAACCATGCCAGAAACCTGAGTTGGGGTGAAATAAGGATAATAAGATTAATCCATGAATTGAGAAGAAGAAAAATTTTGATACATGCTCAAAAGGTAGGGTTTGAATGGACAGGTTCACCAAATGATTTAACAAAAATGGAATTTATGTTAAACCCTAAGATATCACAGAGTCACATACGATAATAACACTAAAACACAGATCTGATGTAAAAAATAAGCTAATAAAAATTGAAACCCTAAGTGCAAGAGAGGGAGTATAAGACTTATCTAATTTCACAATTGATCTTGAAGTATGCTAGGCTAGAAAAATGATAAAACAGGAGGGAAGAATATCCTAACCATGCCTAAGAAACTCTACAACTTTCAGAATAATTTGGATTAGGGTTCCTGGGAAGGGGCTAGGGTGCCTAGGCACCAAAGAATTTTGGTAGGTACGTGTGACTATGAACATGCTCAAAATTTGGTTTTCCTTGTGTCGCAAGGTGGTCGCTAACCTTCGCTATTAATCACCTGTGTATCACACCATGTCCATAGAATTTTCCTATAACATGAAAAATAAATAATATCCTACAAAAACCCAAAACACATCAAATCCTAAAAAGAAAAAGATGCAAATGGGGAGTTAGATTGACCTCGGAGGTCACCGAACTGACTGAACTTACGATCAAGCATTGCACTACATTTCAGACTCTATGTAGTTCTTGTAAAGTGTGTGAAATTGTGCCCTAGGAATCTCTTGTGCAAGATGCACTTGATAGTGAGTGATAGCTAGATGTAGCAATGTAAATAGATGTGTGAGTGAAATAAAAGAAACTTCCCGTCCTATGCATGCACATAGAATAATAGGTCCCTTATCCCTTAAGTGAAGCTATATGGATGCCTTTGATGCTCTTATATTACCTTTGGATGCAAACTTAAGTGACGATAATAGATGCTTAGAGATTGGTCTTTTATTATGGTCACATAGATTTGTATTTATATGATTCCCTTATTTGAAATTTGTAATTGATAACTAAAAAGTGGACTCATAAGAAAACAAAATGCGTAAAAGATAAAAGAGGCCCAAAAGAGGAGAGTAAGATACTAAGAGTTCAGGAGTGCTCAGAGGGGATAAGGGTGCTTAAGCACTGATGTCTTAGCTGGGCGTTGATGTCCAAAGTCAAGAAAGGTAAAGCATTTAAAATAAGACTAGGTTGTGGGATGTGCAAGACCAAAGAGGAAATAAAAAAGATAGAAAAGAGGCCAAAGATAAATGTCAATTACTAGTTTTCTCGCTTAGGAATCACATGAATGATAGTATGTGATTAGGACCTTGGAATGTACCCAAGTGTGTGATTTTGTGTCTACAGGAACATTATGAGGTTGAGGAGAAATGATGAAAACCAAGGATGGGAACTAGAATATCCATGTTGGTAACACATCACCCATAGAGCGTACTCATGTAACTACACTTCTTTCATGTGTGATTTTTAAACATGGATTTCCATATTGGAAACAAGGTTAGAAAATCCAAGGATAAGATGCCTTCTATGTTGTATTCATTTATCAACAAAGTGCAAAGTTTAGGCCATGTCAAAGTGAAGGGAGTTTCATGGCCACGTGTAAATAATATATGTTGAATTTCCTCTTCTTCTATACTTGTATTTTGAATTGATGGCACAAAATATGATGGCTAGGTCTCCGATTCATATGAGTCAAAAGAATAATGGTTACCATTTTCTGTATCATCTTTATACAGTTCTGTAAGATCTAATGTGACTGTGTTTATGAAGGAGGTAACATTTGTTGATCCAAATGGAAAAGAGGCAAGAGCATTACCATCGATCAAAATGTCTCTTTAGTATATATCATGTGAAATTTTAAATTTCAAGGCTTCCCATACACTACACGTGACCTACTAACATAAAATTCATACTTTGTTAGTTGGGACCTTTTCCTTTGTACAAGTATAATATCCAATTATCCATGATGGTGTGGATGAAATTTGGCTATGGAGGAAATGTATTGTGGGAAACTTATGTTGTGGCCCATGAATTTGTATTCCTCCCCACATGCCTGGCTAACCTACAAGATTGGATTTACTCGTGTGATTAACATTTCTTCCACTTAGGTTAATAACTTTAGAATGTCAGGTTCATGTCTTGAACCATCGAGCAAGGGTTTAAAGAATTCACTATGTGGGAAGACATTTGCAAAATGTGGAACCAACAACATTGAAGGGAGGAAGGAATGTGAAGGGTTGTGAAATTTTACATCCATATAATCCACTCATTGATTGATGCTCAACAATTGCACATTTTCCAAAGTTAAAGCTAAGGAAGGGAAGGTAGGCAAGGTTAGGCGGTGAGCAAGTGAAAGCTAGTGGGCACTATTTTCAGTTGTCTATTTTTGGGTGTGGTAATGGCGTTGTTGTGTGTCATTAATGTGGCACATATTTCGAGTATAGGGTTATCTCCTTTGTGATAATTTCTCAGGAGTCAACATTGAGGAGAAGGTAATGCCCTGTGAAGAATGGCTTGATAAAACATTGCAAACAAAGGGCAAGAAATGATGCATTGTTAAGATAGTTGCATATATAAAAATAAACAAAATAAGAAAAACACATGTATATTATTTTACTTTTTGTGATAATGTATATTGTTATTGCCTACTTGAGAATTATGTTATATAAGCAGAAAACATTTTTTTGTATAAACTATTAGAGATACGCAGATCCATGAGAATAAAATTATATGCCTCTAGTTATTATTGACAATGACTAATGGCATTGACCATGTTATTGAAATGTTGTTAAAGTAACTTACTATCGTTATTCTAAAACATTGCAATTTTTTTTACATAGTCGATGAGGACGCAAAAGAAGGTCCTTTATAGTGGAAGAAAAAAAAGGAACCCACAAATTACAGAAGGATGTAAAAATTTAATGAGATTCAAGTTAAGTTCAGGAAAAAATTGAAGTTATGTGTTGCATATAAAAAAACATGCAACCAAAGCCCCCTCTAGAAATAACATGAAACTGAGGGAGGGGGGGAATTGTTGAATGGGTTGCGCTAGCAATTTTCTTCGAAAAAAGGATAGGGATGACTAGTCCAAAATTCCACTTTCTTTGAATTTAAAATTACACATTTCAATTGTTAGTTTCCATGTATTTTTATTTCTTGAGGGAAAGAATGAAAATGAATTTATGGTTGATGACATGGATTGAAATCTTGTTTGTTACTTTATCATCTATGGACAATATGTAGAGGTCCGCAAATATGACACCCATGATTGATTCATATGTTTCATAAAAGGCTATAATTGACTGTAGTTCCACGATTTCATCCTTCAAATTGATTATAGTGCATATATATAGTCACATTTTTCAATATTAGTCTTGCAATTTGAACAAAACCAAAATCCATTTTCCTTTTCCAGCACTTTTTTCCTGCATTGTCTTGTTGGTTGGATATTTTTTCAAGGAAAAAATATGAGGTTCAACCACATCATGTGGGGAAAATTCCCTCATCAAATAAAGGGGAGGCACCCTATTTATTACTAATGTAATGTATGCCAAATAATATTTATAATATATACACTAATCTAACCATTCAAGTTTGGGATCTCATTCCAGTAGATTTTTTCTGATTAGAAAGGAATACGTATAAAGGGAGAGGAAGAAGATAGTCAGAAGTAATTTTAGATAAATAAGAAGAGAATAGATAAGAATGTGATTTCACTTAAGTAAATGTAGATCAAAAGATAATCACATGTGATCATAAAGTAATAACTGGCTGTAGATTCAATGAAATAGATATTAAAACAGGAACCATTTACTGCTTTGAACTTAAGAACAATAACTCAAATTAAAAATACTTGTCTACAAAAAAAAGTTTATAAAAAATATATTTAATATTATTCAATGGTGAAAAATAAAACACAAAGTTTTTCTATCTCTACAACTTCAAGATCTAATTCATGCAAAAATCTCCAACCTCTGAAACAAGCATCATTTTACAATATATAGATAACTAGAGAGAGAGAGAAGCGGGAAAAGAGAAAAAAGATTGGATTTGATCTTGCCATTAATGAAAATATCTAGTTTTCCCTACAACACAGATCTTAAGCCTTAACCACTATCAATCATCCATTAATCTCTAAAAAACATCACAAGTACCCTACTGACCCGTTCCCCAATGTCCTTTTGCTTCTAGTAGAAGGTAAGAGCCCCATACTTCATCAATTCAAGTTGTTGAGCTGTCTGTGACTACACATAAATGCCCAAAATATATTTTGCATTTTTCTTACACCAAACACTATCAGCTATTGAATCACATGATGTCAAACTGAAGAAATTGAGGAGACCTTTCTAATGAGACCAGTTTTGCGTGATTTGGAGATGTGGAGAGATAGGTATGGCCATTTGAATATTGACGTGCTAGGATGAATAAGAAAGTGACATGTGACAACATTTTATTGGCCTTGGATATTACCTCTGCCCATGTGTTACTTGTTTTGAATTTTCCACATGTTTGTCTTTGATCGGTTGCGGGGTCGGGCTTTTCCTCTATATTAGGTATGTCCACTATGAAGTGTAAGCAAATAAGAAATATCCACGTATATTCACAGTGTCAGACTATTATTTTACTTGCACTAGAAGCCGCAAAACATGAGCTAATAGGAAAGCTCCATGCTCCTTTGCAGTATCAGTATTCGGTTATACCATATCAACCCCCACAAAGTGTGACCCAACAAGAAGGATCCACGTATGTATCATGTCATATCTCTCTTTTATCCTGACTTTAAACCACAAAATGTGAGCCAATGAGAAAGCTCCATGCTCCCCCCTTATGACCATTGCGAAACATGAGCCAACAGGAAATCTCCACGTATGATGCATTCTCTCCTTACATCGGTTGCAAATTTTCATCACAAATTCTATCGGGGTGGATTCAAAACTGACGACTCCATAAAAATGATGCTACATGTCCATGTCAGACCAACCAAACCTTAAGCTTTTTGAAATTCGGTTCATTCTGTGGACTTGAGGTCTATAAAATGCATATGCCTTGAAAACTGTCAGAATACCGACACGTGCCCATCGTCAGTCGTTGATATTCTGCCACCTATCATCCCCTAACTCCACCATGTTTCCTTTGACCTTTGCTGACTTTGTATGCTCCACCGCAGGCCCGAAATATTATGGAATGCAACTTATTCCACAAGTATCACATTCGTTGAAGCCAAAACCTTTAAGGAGAGTCAAAATTCTGCCACGTGGCTTGCTGCTTGACATTTAGCATTGAAATTGACGGCCAAATGAACATCACACAACCTTTTAAATATAATCCACCAATTCTTTAAACCTTAATCTACTGTGGGTTGTTAAATGCCAATGACCAGTGCTTTGGAGAGGTGGAATTTGACAACCGTTTGAATGTCCCTGACTTGTATACAAAGTGCTAAGTGCATTTTAAAAGATTTATTCAAACTAATCTGGGAGGGGGGTAAATTTGGGATAACAAAGGCCTTGAAAACTGATTTAGAAAGCAAGTAAGGCATTTTTAAAGTAATCCTTGGATAAATAAAGGGTCATAAATAGGTTCTTCATGAAAATTTTGATTGTTTATCCCATTTTATCGATGGAATCAAAAATGGGATACATTTCTATCACCTTTTATAAGAAGGAAAGCCATGTAAAATAAATTATCCATGACGATGTTTGTGACTTCAGTTATAACTATGGCCCATTCATTATTATCAGTGTTTACCATTTGAATAATCTGTGATATTGTTTCTGTGGAGGCCAAGTTTTTTGGAGGAGACAAACATTTGTTTGTGATAGATGACATTAGAAGGGTGTAACCATCAAAGATAATACACCCAAAAAGTGTATAATTTTCCGCAATTAGAGGGTTGAAAAAGCATTTTGTACTAGAGATATTCTCTATTGTGGATCCATTAAAATTGGAGACACAAGCAACTTTTATTACAAGTAATGGAAGCTGCGGTATAGAAATAATGTTTGCAAGCTCTTTTTTCAAACCATCGAAATGTTTTCCCCAAAAAGTAATAGAAACATTGAATCCAGACATATCCTTTAATTGAAGCATTCTTCTTACAATTTCTATTTGGTCACACCTCTAAATAGTGGGGCATGGTGAAATGGCAAGAATAATGTCAATCACATCAATTGAAGAGTTGACATGGAATTTGGGTATTTCCTTAATTTTCTTTAAGTGAAAGTGATTTGCAGGTATTGCTTCCTCATTTTATATAGGAGTGACTGTTGAGGAGTGATACAAAACATATCTAGAGGACTGTTCAAGTGGTTGTAACATGGTTTTATATTCTTGATTCTCTCATTCATGATGATGTACACCTTAACACTTTATATTTATTAATATAACTTTTCTACAGCCTCATTGAAACATATGATACATATTTCCCCTCATGTCCAGTCTACAAAATCAAACCCAAAAAAGGATTCACTTCCTTTACACTATGATATTATCATAGAGTTGTTTTTGCAAGGGCATGTCCCTTTAAAGACCATATTTGTAAATATGTATTTGTTGGAACTCAAAATTGCACCCTGGATGTGATCATGAAAGATCAAGAATTCTGAGGCAACACGAGATGATCTCAATAATGTGGAAATTGTAAACTGAGATCAACCACCAAAGAAGGTTGGTTACCCTACCTATTTCCTAATTCTACACTAAAAGTACCCCTAGATTAGCCTATTCTAACATATCCAAGGGACTAAGGAGAGAGATAAGGGAAAAACATGAACAAATTAAACAAAAATAAGTGATAACACTAAGTTAAATGGGTTTAAATCTGACCTGCAGAGACATAAATGTAACCACATATGTAAGGACTAAAGAGAAACACATAATTTTTGCAGAATACAAATGAATGGATTCAAAAGGAGGTAAGAGGGGCAGAATTCACATAAAACACATAGAATTCAAAGGAATAAACCACAATTACATGTTAATGAAACCATTTACACTTGTAGTTAAAAAGAAAAGGTTTACAAAACTTGTAAAATATGTAGTCACAAAGGGATGAAGGTGTGGGAAATGTAAAAATCCAAAAGAGAGCTCCCAATCATGCATAAGAGAACCCCTTTTTCATGTAAAATCACTTACATATATAGAAGATGAGGAAAAGAGAGAGAGAAGCCATTGTAGACACAAAATAAAAATTTTTGGTACATTGCAAGGTCTAAAAAGTATACTAATGTATATATGATTCATAAGCAAGAAAAATAGTGGTTGACAACTATCTTTTGCCCCTTTTACGTGTTTCTAAATTTCTCTTTGGTCTTACACATATTCCTGACAGAACCTAACTGATTTATATTTGATGGCCTCATACACTGGCACCTAGTTAGGACACCAACGCCCAAGTGATTCTATCCATACTAGGTGCTCCTGACCCTTTTTTTACCTTTAGTCACTCTTTTTGGGTCTCTTTTATCTTTTGGGCATCTTTTTCACTTATGGATCAACCTTCCAGTTTTCAATTATGAAATTAAAACAAGGGTATCATATATATAGACTTAGTTACTTCTCAAAAATAAGGGCCAAACACAAAGAATTACCACCATCACCTAAAATTGCATTCTAAAGGCATTAAATCATTCCAGAGGCACCCATCTAGCATCCATACAAGGGAAAAGGGTTGCATCACTTTTGCATACACTGCATAGGAGGGGAAGTCTATTCTATTCCATACACATATACTATACATCTTCTACATTATGGATATAGTCTGCTATCATTGTGTAACTTGAACAAGGGCATCCTAGGGCAAAAATTCTACACACAAACAAGAAGTACATGGGGTCTAAGATGTAGTGCAACACTCAATAGTAAGTTCACTCTTCAGGTGACTTCTGGGGTCAGTACGACTCCACATTCTGCATCTTTTTTTATTGGATTTGATGTGTTTTCTAGACATGTACAGGTAGATACTCTATTTTTTAGGTTATAGGTACCCTCGATGATAAAAGGGTGAATATAAAGAGACAAAAAAGAGCCAACAACAAAAACCTTGTGAAACAAAAGAAATCAGTTCTTGAGCATTTACACGGCTACCAATGCCTAGGTTCCTTTGTACTTTTGTGGGTGCCCCTGTCCTACACCATTCCTGAGTTTCAATATTTACAATGAGAATTAACAACACTATCCATAATATATTCAACACTTTTACCTACCCAAATCACCTCTAGTATGCTTAGAGATCAACTAAGTCTTCCTATCTCTCCTTCTTGTTTAAGGTTTCACAATTTACTTGCTTTATTGCTTGTGCCATTACTATATTTTAACATTCATACATTATTTATTACAATAGTTACTCTGCAATCATATTTAATTAATTCAAATTAAATTAAATTAGCTTCTAAATAACCACAAATGGCCCATTTTCACCTACCTAGTATGAAATTCCATAATTTCCAATAGTTTTGAGCACGGGAAACCTTCTTTTCCTCTTGTACTTGCAATTAGAGAATCTAGGAAAGGTATGGGCACCATTCATCAATAATTTTGAGTATTTAGGGTTGTTGCAAGCATATAGGTGATAAAATGACATTATTTAAAACCAAAAACCCTTGTTTTCAAGCCTAGATGAAGTTTTAGACAATAGATGGAACATTCCTTTCACACCCAATTTCACCACTTTAATATTTTTCTCTTGGTCAGATAAATTTGGTCATCAAGGAACAAGTTTAACCGTGGAATAGTTCTACGTGTGTGGGACATGCCCAAATTTACCACTTTTCATTATTTCCATGGCCTTTTATTGGTTATGACGGTCATTTGGTGAACATGAGAAACAATGTAACATTCCATTGGTGTCAAAAACTCCCAATTTTGTTGACACACTACCCCTCATTCCCCCTAACTCTTATTTAATCAATTGATAAATACCCAGAACATGAGAACTATTCCACGAGTGTGAGGATGGCCCGATTTATCCACATCGGTCTCAAATTTAACCATATCGGCCAGATTGGTAATGCATAGAATAAAAGGAATGAAGGAACAATTCCTCATATTCCTCTAAAAGTCAATTTTACATTTTGACATGTTTTTCCCATTTCTCCAAATTTTTATTGTGTTTCATCTTGGAAGGTTTGGTAGGATGGAGAACAAGGTCCTAAAAATGATATTCTCCCAAAAAACATGATTAAATTTGCCAAGGTTTTGCCTCTTTGCATTGCCTAGGTCCAAGAATAAAATTGCAAGTTGTCAAAATAGCCTGGGGGTTATTTTGGGAACAAGTTTAGTGACTCAAAGGGGTTTATATACCTACTAGATAGGATATCAATGGCCTTTTAAGCATCCATTGGGCATGGATTCATGCTGCTAAAACTTGAAAATTTATCTAAAACTTAAAAAAATATTACCCCCGAATCTTCACAAAGTACTGCGTGGACTTAACAATGACCTGAAACTACCTGAAATGCTCTGAAATATGATTTATTAGGGGGGGAATGGACAAATCTTGAAAACTGCAAAACATTGATTCTTTGAAGCTGATCCAAAACACCTTGCTTCCACTATGAAACTTGCTTTAAACTGGGCCTTAATAAGAGAGGAAAATTGTCTTGAAACTGATTTTCCACTCCATTACTTGAAAATCCATGAATGAATCTATTAAAAGTGCTTATCTCATTATCCTAAATGCTTGCAAACTGGTCTGAACTATGGTTTTTCTTATGTCATACAACTCATCCTCTTCATTTTCTCAATTCTATGGGACAATATCTTCTTTGGAGTACTCCTCAAATGAAACTGCAACTGGAAAATCCACATAGGAAGCAAAAGAACACATTGTAAGGAACTTAGTTAAATGAAACTATACTACAAGTAAGACAATGTGTTGAACAATACTTGGAGGAAGTAAAACTAGTCTAATATATACAAGATGAAGCATACCATTCTTAATAAGAGTGTTTAAGATAGATCCCATTAACTGGGATCAGAAGTACTTCCCCATTGATCTTTGACAGCTCAAATGCATTAGCTTCCTTGCAAGCTGAGATGATGTATGGTACACTTCATAACACATCAAATTTTGAGTGTCTTCCTGGTTTGGCTATGTATGCATCCCATTTCAAAACAAGGTCTCCCTCTTTGAGAATTTTCTCACTAGCTTTCATGTCAAACCACTGTTTGGTTAGCTTTTGGTGTTCTTCCAATCCATTCATGGTTGATTGCATCAACTCTTCTAACTCAACCAAATCTTTTATTATGATTTCTCTCGGATCTGCATCCTCCAATTGAAATTTTTGAGCTAGCTCCAATGAAGGAAACTCTAGAGACATATGAACCTTGACATCTCTACCCTATAGAAGTCTAAAAGGTGAATTACCAATTTCCTTTTTAAATGTAATTCAATCAGCCCAAAGATAATTTCTCAACTTTGAATGCCATTTCCTGTTGTTGATCTCCATTTTTATCTTCACGATTCTGATTGAGTTCTTATTAGTAGACTCTTCCAAACCATTACCCTGAGGGTAGTAATTATAAGAGGTCTTCAAGAATATTCCAAGTTTAAGAGCACAATCAGAAATTTAATTTCCTAGAAAGGCTTTTGCATTATCATAAATAATGGTTTAAGGAACCCCAAACCTTTTCACAATATCCTCAATAAAATTAAGGATAACTAATTCAATAGTTTCCTTGAGTGGCACAACTTTTGTCCACCTGGTAAAATAATCCATTACTGCTAAAACCCATTTATGACCCACACTTGATGGAGGAATAATCATGCTTATGAAGTTAAGTCCCCATTGAGAAAATGGTTCATCCACCTAAATAGGATTAAGTGGGAGCACTTCCATCTTCTTTGTAGTAATTTTTATCTACCCTCAATATTACTTTCTAACCCCAAGCGTGCCGGCCTATCACCTAGCGGGCACTGGGCGCTCACCTGAGGCACATGCGGGTACCGAACACCTCCTTTATGTGAGCATCATGAGAAGGTTTTTCCATGGTGGAAGATGATTTGTAGAATGAGAAGTACAGTTACTTAGTTAAAAGGAAAAGTGGATAGGATAGCTTATAGATCCACACATTAATGTATTACAGAACTAAATAAAAATGTAATAAGCATAATAAACTAGATCTGAGCCATGGTGGTAATATAATATGAGGGTTTAAACCCCTAAGCATGATATGCATAACGAAACCTTATATATGTTAATTGGTAGCCACATTACAATAAAAGAGGTCATCATAGACCATACATGTTAAATGACAGAGTCTCACTCCTATAGATCTTCCCTTGTATGAGATCCTAGCTATACCCTTCCATTTTAACCCATGTTATAGATGTTAGTGCCATACAAAGGCTCATGACATCCCTCACAACCCTCAACACTAAGTGATCTAAACCCTAGCATTACTGTAACACTATGTTACTTGACATCTTATTCTTAATGCATTCTCTCTGTCTATCTCCTTGTCTGATTAATGTCTTAAGACCATGTTTCATGTATTCAAATCATCCCTTCCTTGCTTCTGAGCATCTCTTTTTATATCATCAACACCCACTTCTATTTTGTCTCTTCTGGATAAATCACATGCCAAGTGTCGATGTGGTCCTCCAATGGTGAATTCTTATCTCCTTGAAAACCCTCCACTCTTTGTAATGATGTCTCCTGGGAATATTTCATGCATGGAATATCCTTTTCTTGACCTCAAAGGTTCTAGGTTGGCACCTTATCCACTCATCATGCCTATCTGCATCCTCACATTTTCCCTCAAGTGTCTTCAGAATTCTAAATATGGCTAAGTCCTTTGAACTCGTGTTCTACCTTCCCGCGCATGCCTTGGTTTCATCTAAACCCTTCTTAAACCTCTTTGTCCTGTGTGCTTTCCCATGAATGCCCTTCTTCTCACTGGTCCTGTGCCTATGCACCATTTGGTACTTAGCCAATATTTCAAGGCCCAACATTCTTTTTATAGTGAAGATAGCACATTTGTTACATTTTATGACTCATTGATGAGCATCTTCAAACAACATGGGCCAGAAGTATCTATCCTTAATTATTTTAATGGTTGTGGCCTTGGTAGGGAAATTTCAACCTAAGAAACCATTGTGGAATTCCTCCAATACTGTGTTCACATGTTCACCCTCAATGCATCTTAACAACACTCCATCAATGTTCCTCTTGAAAATAATCCCACCAATAATTGCGTAGGGAATTGATTTCAACCTCATACGCCTTCTCTTTTCTTTGCTTAGGCTAAGAGGATATAAAAAATTGGATAGGAATGTGGCCATGTCATTAATCCAGTTGTGGCCATTATGTGGATCTCATTTATCTTATCGATTTGTATTACTTTAAAAATATTCATCCATGAAGAGGGAGGTTTCTTGATTATCTTGAGCATCCACTAATCACAAAGTACTCTACCTCTCACTAGCTTTGTGGCTTTATGGTCATGTCATACTCCATAATCTTGGTCACCCATCTAGTTATTTTCTCACTGATTTCTGCTCCCATAATGAAGTCTCTGACATTGGGGTGTGAGACTAAAACCTTAATGTGATTAGTGGCAAGCATACTCTTAAATTTTTTAAGAGCTTTCATGATGGAAAAGACCTAATTTTCTATATGGTTGTATTTTATTTCATAATCCTTCAGCATTTGACCAAAGAATGGCACTAGTTGTATTGAACCTTGACCATTTTGTTGTGTCATAACAATAGTAATGTGGGTATCATCCCCATATGTATGTATACTAAAATAATTCAAATATCCAAGGTTAATAAGTGTAGATGCCTGAGAAATTTCCTCCTTGATGTTGGAAATTTTTTCCTTTCCCTCCTTTGTCCACTAAAAAATCAAATATTTCTTAATCATTACTGCGATAGGCTTAACCCGTCCTACAAAATTAGGAATAAACTTCCTAACAAAGTTAATCTTTTCAAGGAATGGCTGTAGAGCCTTCTTCTGAGTTGGAAAGAAGAGAGAGAGAGAGGATGTGTGATATTCTTTAAGGGTCAATGGCAATACCATATTTTAAAACAATATGACCTAATTTTTTTTCTTGTGAAACCAAAAAATTACACTTCTTGGGATTAAGAGATACCCAGAACTCCCTACATCTCTCAAAAAATTTCTCAAGATGATTGGTATGGTCCTTAATATCCTTTAAAAAAATAGTGATATCATCCAAGTAGATGAGGATGAAATTATTAATATACCCTTTAAAATCAATGTCTATTGTTCTTTGGAATGAGACACCTACATTTGATAATCTGAAAGACATCTTTTGATATGCATATGTTCCCTATTTAGTTATAAATGCAATTTTAAACTGATCATCATCTCTAACTTTGATTTGATTAAAATCCGAGTAACCATCCAACATAGAAAATATTTCATCTCCTGATACCATTTGCAAAATTTGTTCCATAGAAGGTAGATGATAATGATCTTTTAAGGAATCTTTGTTCAAATCCCATAAATCCACACAAATCCTAATTTCTCCATTTTTGTTCCTAATTTGAACCAAATTAGCCACCCAAGAGGAATATTTGATTGGGGATATGATTTTTGCCTCAATAATATTTGATAATTCTTTTCTCATGAGGGGCTATATCTCTAGGTTAATAGGCCTTTGTTTATGTCTAGTTGGCTTGGCATTAAGATCAAGACATATGGAATGCTGAGCAATATTGGGGTCAAAACCCTTATGATATTCATAATTCCATGAGAAGATATCATTAAATTTTTTACATAATGGTATTAAATCTTACTTTTCACCTTCACCACATACCTTTCCAAGCAATAACTCATTGTCTTGTGTAATAGTGACTGGTTAAGAGTCCTCTTTCCTTGTTATATTATTTCCTTCTCCTTTGAATTCATTATTAGGATTGAAAACATGTGCGAGAGTGATAATTCCTTTAGGTTGTTAATTTTTCCTTATCTGAATAATTTGATCATGATAGCTATCATGTAAATTAGATTACAACGTTGAGGAGAGCTCCACTTAATTTTCAATAAATTTTACAATTTTTTCATCGCTATCAAATATCTGTCAACTAACTTCATTATTTGGAATTAATGTCCTAACAATCATCTTAATATGTTATTCATGACCTTGGATGAGATCTTAATCTAGTGAAAATTATGATCATATAACCGCCAGTTGATCTACTTCTTTGTTCAATTTCCTTGGCACCACCTATAAGCTAACAACATAAAAAATTTCTAAGAGATCCCAAACTCGATGCATGTAAGCTTTCAAAAGCTTATTCTTGGTGGCATATTTCTCTCTCACTTGGTGGATGACCAATTCTGTATCCCTAAATATTTACAAGGCTTTGATTTTTCTCTTTTTTGTGATGAGAAGGCCATGAATCAATGCCTCATATTCTGCTACATTATTTAAACATGCAAACTATATCCTATGTGCAAAAATGAATTTATGATCCATTGAAGAAATCAAAATAACACCTATCCCAACTCCCTTTTTTCTTATAGAACCATCAAAGAATGTTATCCACAAACCAAAATCATTATCCTCTTTCCTAAGTGGCATGAGAGCAATAAAATCTTCTCCATGAATGCAATATGTGTCTAGCCCAGTTTACACAATTGTAGCATAACGATCAAACTCACAGTGCTATTTAGCCTAATAATCTAATAAGAGATCAAGAACTGAACAAGGAGGAGTAGGTTGTTTGATTGAAATAGATTCATACTATTCATCCTCGTGTATAACACAATTAGATTATAGAGGAACATGGTCATAAGAATCAACATGATAAGGAAAGATTGGATTATATTTTATGGTAAATCTAGTACCATATCTAGTTCTCAGGAGTATGTGAGACCAATCTGAAGACAAATATCTACCCACCTTAGCTATGAAATCTCTTAATAGACAAATGGAAAACAAAGGAGCCAATTCAATGATTGAGATATCTTGGGTTATGGTTAGACTTGAAGAGGCATGAAGGGTTAACTCAAGATTTTAGAATCACTCCTAGAATATTGACTGTTGAGCCATCCGGTTATAGGAAAACTTTAGAAATTAGATTATACTTGTCGTCACCTACCCAAAATGTGCATTTTTTGAATTTTCGGTTGAGTGACCCCTTTGTCCTAGTTTTTTTACTTCTATGAAGTCTAAGGATTAAAAAGAGTCTGGCAGTTAGTTTATTTTAGTTGCTTTGAGCCTATTTTAGTGTTTTGCAGAAATTATGGGTTTTGGTGGAACATGAGGAATAGTTCCTCCATTCCTCCTATTCCCCACGTTTCTGTCCCATCCATAATTTATTGAGTTCTATCATTGTGTGGATTTTATATCTCCTCGTAGAACTAGTTACTTTTGGACTCCATTTCTTTGCAAGCCTTGGTTCTCCACAACCCTTTTATTTTCCCAAAATCTTTTGTTGCTGATTTTTTGATAGCTCATGGAACTTGTAGAACCCGATACCTCATACCTTCTATTACCCATATACCTATTTTCTTTATATTTCTTTTTGTTCCCTTTGATTACAGATGAAGTGGAGATTTTTGGAACGCATAAAACTTATTTCATTTGACGTTTGGTTCCCCGCATCTCACGATTCCCTGCATTGCTTCCTAACCCACAAGCCTTGTGCTTCATAGTTGTGTGGAAATTCTCCCATCGGTTGAAAATTTTCTCTAGAACCCCTTATTTCCTGCAACCTTCAATCTCCCAAATGTCATTTAAATTCTTTGTGTTGCAGATGATGTGGAACTTATTGGAACAAAAGGTACTCGTTCCCTCGGGCCTCTTGCTCCTTGCATCCTTGTCATATCCGCACTTTGGGTAAAAATGATTAAATGAGCTCCCATAACTTCAACAACACCCGCATTTAAATTAATTGTTAAAATTAACCCATTTATCGAGCTGTTTTGCTATAAAAGGTAAATTGGAGCCATTCCATAAGCATTTTCACTATTGCAATCAATTCTGGACTATGTGCTTGCTCACCCTGCTCCTGTGCCCCAGAAAGATGTTTTTGGTGATAATTTTCTCCTTTTTTACCCTATTTAAAAAATTCAAAGTGAATTAAGACCATTGTTAAGCCATCATTATTTTCATACTAGAGGTGAGTCATTTCATGCCTTCTTGATTTAATTTAGTTGTATTTTGTGTTTTTACCATCCCCTCTAAATAACTCCTAAAAAACCACTGTGGAACCTCCATTTTCCTTGATTTTTCTCCCACATCTCCATGATGAAATTCCAGTATGGGGGGTAGGAAAATATTTCTTCTTTGGAGACCTCTATACCCAATATTAGAGATAATTATGTTAGGCACTTAAATTTGGAGGATTTATGGGACCTCTTTTTGAAGATACTTCGACCATCATTGCCCAAAGTATAAAAAATAGTGGAATTGACTTTGCTGTTGGTTTTCCTCTCTCTGTCTAATGCACTAATACTATTTTGGCCCATGATTCAAGTTTTGACCTTCAAACGAAAGAAATTAAGGACCTTCAAGGAAAAATTATTTCCAAAATTGATGCCAATTACATAAATGTAGCCCTGGGGATTCCTACCTTCGAGAACTCCAATAGATTGATCGAGGCCCAAGCTCAAAATATTTTTGAGCAAGAAAACGATAGGTATTGGAAATCGATAGCCAAATATTTCATCAAGGCTCAAAAGAGATGAGATTCTAAATTACTTAAGGTCTTATACAGATCAAACTTCAAAGAGGAACTGTTAGATATGATCACCCTACTGGAAATATTGATGGGCATGCCTTCTACCAATGAATTTCAATATTGGACATGTATGTATATTAGTATCATCTGTGAGGGCAAACAAAATTTGAATTGTGGGGAGATCATTTGTGAGAACGTGAGTGAGAAGTTGGTGAATGTATAACAAAGCAAAACCTTCTATATGAAATCATACCTTATGTAAACCAATGTAGCCTATAGGGTATGGGTAGGATTTTCATCACAAGATGATAAGAAGAATGCACCAATTTATTAGTTTTACCCTCAAATGAATTATGAAAAAAACAAGACTCATCACAGGAGATTCAATGTTTGCCTTCACAATGTTCATAGTCAGACTATTGGAATAAAATACAACTGAGAGGGTATCTACTGAAGCAAGGAAATTGATTTCAACCTATGAAAACCTCTTCATCCACTTCAGAAAGTTCTCGTATATCAGGTTACTTAGTTTTAATGGTGTTCCCAACAAATTTCCCATGTATTATAATTATAAGCTAGTGTTAGTAGAAGTTTTTAGGAAGCTTGACATGTTGCATAAAACATGTAGGGATAAAAAGATCATTGGAATTTGGTTTCTGATCTCCTTAGGAAACTATAAATGCAAATCTACCTTGGGTGCAAAAAATGTGGAGAGAACAATTTCTGACTTAAAATTCCATACTTATCAGAAGAGGCCTTCCTTTGATAATAAGGTATTCATATCCAAACATCTAATAATGGCTTACTAGAATATTCCCAAAATTTAGGACTACTGGGAAGACTGTGCAGATGCGTATGAGGTTAAGAAAAGGCATTTTGGGAGGCTTTAACTGTAATAAATCAAGAATATCAACTTGGACCAGGTCCCTAAAGGCCTTGAGGATAATTAATGTGATTTGTATGATGTAGAATATCTCAAAACTATCTAACATAGGCCTATAGCAACCATTGATTAGTCATAAAAGGAGAGAGATGATCCATATAAGTTAGATATCCTTGTTCTAATAAGGACAAAACAATGGTTTAGTGGGAGAATGAAAGAATACAAGGAAATAATGAAGAAATCCTCTTCTCAAGAAGTATCCACCTCACACAAAGAAGCCTCCAATCCACTTTAATAAGTCTCAACACAATTGAATCCCTCTTATTCACCCTTCGATTCAACAACGAAGGAGTATATAAAGAAAAATAAGGCAAAGGATGTAGAAAAGATCAATGAAATACTTGAGAAAGAGGTGGAGAAAGTAAAGACTTAAGAAACAAGTGAATATGTTTCTCCTATGCTTAAAAAAGTATCACAACATTTAGAAGAAGTAAAATCCACCGAGTAACAAAAATATGAATCGAAACAAGGAGGTGAAGAACAAGAAAAGAATGATGAAGAGGAAGAAAGTGGTGAAGAAAGTGAAGTTGAGGAAGTAAAAATCATAGTTCTAGACACAGGGAAAGCAAGTGCCTTAAGGATTGAACTTGCAGTCAAAATACCATCTTCCTCTTATACTGAGGTACCTAATCTTGAGGTTCCCACTACTCAATATCTTGGTCCTCCCAATGTCCTTCCATTGGCACTTCCTCCAGCTCCATCTTCCAATGATTCATTCACATGGGTACAACCCATGATTGAAAATAGAAAGAGGAAGGATCCTTCACAAATAGTTACTCCTAGTTTTGATGCAGAGGCTGATTTACTTGGTAGAACTCCTCCTCCACCAAAGAAAGCTAAGACAACCTCCCATTTAGTCTCAGATTCCAAGGGACAAAATTTCTATAAATTTCTAAGCCAAGGGAGATAAGGATGAGAAAGACATAACTATCGTAGACTTGGAGTTGACAAGTATTTCACTTGGAGAATCCTCTCTTTAAGGATAAGTGCCGAATCTCAAGGAGATTGTCTCAAAAGTAATTGAGAGGGTAGAGAAAGGGAAGAAAACATAAGAATAACTTGAGGAACAAGTTTAGGTTCTCTAAAAATTTATCAAATCCTTTCTCTCAACTGACAAAACCCCTATAGATCCCACTCCTCTCTCCCCACTGGCTTCTGCAACTATCCTTTCTAAAGATGATGTCAAGGCTATAATAGAAATCCACAAATATACAAATTTTGGCAAAGCTTTTATGGCTTGGATTCAAGATATGTTGAATTTTTTTTTGGGATTCAGTAATGAGGCATACAAAATGTATGATAACATATCTTCAATACAAGATCAATTTAAAGCAACAATCAATTCCATTGATAAAGAACTCAAGATTTAGATGGATATCATTCAAGATCTTAGAATCATGAGTACTGATGATGAGCATATTTTGTTGTATCATAATGTTTTTGATGATTATAAAAATAATCTATCCAAGAAATTGGTCTACAATCTTGAATGAAGAATCATAGTCCTTGAGGAAGCTGCAAGTAAATTGAAGAATTTAGTTCAAAAGGGTGAATCTTTGAAGTCAGAAATTTGTGCTGATCTGTAGGCTCTTCATTGTTAATTTTACAAATAAAATTCTACAGAGAGAAACTCAATTAATGAAATAAAAGAAAAATTAAATTCATTGATAAAGTAGGACTTGTTCAAGGCATATTCAGTCAACAAGGATAAAATGGAAGAACTTTATGAATTTCACAATGTAGTTGTGGAAGCCACCAAAGGCCTACTAAAGAATGGTGGAATAGAAAAGGAAATGGAGTTCTCACTTGGGAGTTGGTTGGCTGCCATGTTTAATACAATTATCCCTAAAGTTATGGATATATCTGATAAAGTAGCTAAATTTAGAGTTCATGTTCTCAAGATGAAGGTTCCAGTTGTGCCACTTTCTAATGTTTCATCTTCTAGTTCAGAATCCTTTTCTATCTAATTGTTATGTTTTAAAGTTGGATTTATTATTTTGATAATGGAATTGTAAAATAAAGCCAACTTATGTAATTAAATAATTAAGTTTTTAACAATTAATTAAAATACAATTATTTATAAAGTTGGTTACATCATCCCCCCATTCTATATAAGGATTTCTTCTCATTTTTAATGGGGTTGGATTTTGTTGCTTTAGAATGTAAATACATAATTTTGATCAATACAGAAGAAGAATTATTTTCCCTCTCATCTGTGTTCTTTCTAAACTCTCTTCTTGTAATTTGTGAATGTGAAGATAAATATATGTGAATTGTGAAAATTTATGTTCAATCCATAGAATGTGATGTGAAGAAATTTGTGCTTATCTACATTGATATTTTAAGGGTTTTCATATGTATTGAATCACATGTTCTTGAAATATTTATCATGCATTAGTAAGATATAAATTTGTAGTATCTGTATCCAAATGTGCTACCTTCTCAAATTATTTCCTTTACAGTAGTGGGTAATATTGACACAACCAAGGAGGGTACTTGTATCCTTGATAAATGAGTTAGTCTGAACTTTGTTTCCCTTATTCATACTTCTTACCTTATTCAACTTCTTTCCCATATAGTTGTTTCTTCCTCAAAACCCTATTCCTTGTTTATCTTCTATATTGAAAATATGGAATCATTCACTGCACCAATATCCTCATTTAGATTTGATTAGATTTTATATTTGTAAATCTTTAGATTCTCAAGTTTTTGGTGAAATAAAGGGACTTCCCCATATAGAGGAGGGACTGCTGTCCCATGAACTGTTGATTATCTTAAACGACCAAATTTCCAACCAACAGTTTTTTGGAACCCACCGTGGGGAACGTATTATGTTTCTCATAGAATAATCTTAAGAGAAAACCATCGATTTCAACACACTGGGTGAAAAATTATATACACGAGGACAAAGATCTCAAGGTATAGAAGACCCTGCCTTTCAGTTGCAACAACAACAAGGTTTCAAGTTATTTCCAAAGAAGAGAGGTAGAAGTAGAAGGTTGTTAATTATGCCTCCTACCAAAGGAAGGGATAGTTCATCATCTTAGGGAAGTACACTCAGCCACTAGTAAGTGCTATATCTCAAGCCTTAGTTTTAACAGGTATTGTTGTTCATTGGTACATTTTTTTTCCACAATGGCTGCACCAGTACCTTATGGGAAATAAGTTGGAACTCTAGCCCTCACACAACATATTTATGATTTGCTTAAGATAAATCAATTTTTTTTTCCCAAATTCAAAGGAGATAGCAAAGAGCATCCATATCAAAATATTACAGCTTTCATTATTTCATATGGGATTCTTAGAGTTGAGCATGAGGATGTATTTGTTAGATTGTTCATTGAGACTTTGCAAGAAAATGTTGCAGATTGGTCCTATAATCTTCCAGCTGGTACCATCACCAACTGGAATACCATGAAAAATCAATTTGAGGCATAATTCAAACCAACAAAAGATGACCATGAACTCCTGGCCCATCTCTCCCAAATGAAGAAGGATCCCTATGAGCCCATGTGAGAGTTTGTTTCCAAGTTTAAAAAATTGGATAGCAAGATTCCAACCACTTCTCACTCAATTACACAAAATATAAAGTGTTTATTTATTAACGCTCAATTTCTAGAGGTGAGTTACACATTGTGAAGAGTGCAAATTGCCATTGTGGAAGCATATAAAACTCTGGACATTAGTGTAGAAGATGACCTAATTATGTCAGGTAAGTTCAGAAAATAACCACCCAAGGCTAAAGCTTCTACTTCAAGTTCCTCAAGTTCTAAAAAATTGGTTCAAAAGATAGAAAATGACATGATTTTTATCAAGAAACAACTTGCTCAAAATGCGCCATATAAGGACATCTTGAGAAGGAACTTCCAGCCGAGGAACCATTTGCCTACTCCTCAGCCTAAGCTAGCAATTAAAGCTCCTCCTGGGAAGGTCCCAATTAATGAAACATGTGAAGTATAATAAGCTAAAGCTGAAGTAGAAGTGGAAGAGATTGAAGAGCTTGAAGAAGTCCCTAAAGATGTCAACGAATCTCAGGTTAACTATATTGTGTACGAATTTGGTGAAGAAGAAGACAATGATGATTATGATGATATAGTTGTAGATATGAATAAAAATTCCTTAGATTTCATGAATAGAGAGTAGTTGAATAAGAAAAAAGATATTTTGTAACTAGACAAGAAGGAGAAATATAAAGGTGTTTCAAATGTTATCCTAGTAGTTTCTAGAAGAGGAGCACCCATCCTTACCATTGATAAGAAAGTAAGTAACACTACTCCTTATAGTACCCATTCTTCTTCTTCTGTACCTAAAGTAACAAACTCCACACCTATGTATAAAACACCATCAGTACCTAAAGCTAATAAGACTAAATTCCCTTATGTTTTTAGCCAAGAAGCTCCATCAACTTCAGGGTATTTTGTAATCATTGATCATATCAAAAATACTAAAATTCAGATCTCTGAAGTTGAATTTTATCACAATCACCCTGAGGCCTTTTCCTAAGTGGTAAAGTTTTTCAATTCTAATCCTAGTCAGTCTTTTGAGTATTCTAAAGGTCTCTTTCTTACCCCCAACTCTTCATCCCCCAAAATTTAATAGCTTCCACACCTTCCACATATGGAAAAATTGAGCCCTTCTATGCAACGTTGTTAATATCTAGGCATAAGCTTGTCGACTGTGTTATTGACTCTGGAGCATCAGATAATGTGATGCCTGCAAAATTTGCTCATACACTTGCTCTTACTCTGACTTGAACTTTCAGTTCTTTTTATTCAATGGAGACTAAAGAGGTGACCCTAGTTGGAAGGATAAATTATGCCCACATAGCTTTTGTTGCATTTCAAGAAAAATGAGTCAAGGCCACCATTATTGTTGTCGACATACATCCATCCTATGACATGCTTTTAGTAGAAATTTTTGTAAAGAGGTTGGAGGTGAAATCCAAATGTACTGGTCTCATGCATTGATTATATTCAAAGGGGAGATGAATAAATTGTTTCCAAAGATGCAAGTTGAGTACATTTTTCAGAAGACAGGTGACCCCAAGGCACAAATTTTTTATTAAGACATGGGTCATGGAAACTATATGGTGATGTTTGAGTCTTAAATAGAAAATCCCAAGGTTTTTCAAGAAGATCCGAATGACATATGGACTCTTGAGTCCGATGGGATTTGTTCCACAATGGGTTCTAGAGCAAGGATCGTATTGGTGTCACTTGATGTAAAACTCAACCCATTATCCTATAAACTACAATTTTCCAACACCAATAATATTGTTGAGTATGAGGCCCTTATTCTCAATCTAGTAACATCAAAAGAGATGGGGATAAATAATCTACATGCATAGGGTGATGTTGAGCTCATTGTCAAGAAAGTTAAAGGGTAATTTTAGGTGAATAATAAAAGGATCGAGAACTATCGCAACAAGGTATAGGATTCTATTGAATTTCTAGATGTCTTTTCAATCAATTTTGTGTACACTAGAGTAGATGCTCTAGCAGTATCAGGATCCCTACTCATTCCCCACCTAGATTTCAGTCAAGAAAATTTTACGGTGGAGATGATATTCAAACCTAATTTTCCTAATAATGCAGACAATCGTTAGGTCTTTAATTATGACCAGTATTTGATTTCCTTCCTTGAATTAAGTGACAATTTCAGCCAATTATATTTTGAAGGAAGCAAGGCTGGCTATCGTGAATCCACTACTTCTTCTATTCTTGAGGAGGGTGTTGAAGAAGAATCTGATCAAGATGGATGCATCAAACTCAAAGGTAAAAAGATACCTAGAGGTCCTATGATTTTAAAGGATTTGTTTAATAAAAATGATAGGTATGTAAAAGGAAAAGTGTCACAAGATTCTAGCCAATCATCTGAGTATGATATATTGAATTTAGGAAGTGATGGAGGAGCCAATTTTTTTCAATATTGGAAAACATTTTTCTGGTGAAGAAAAGAGGAAAATGATTGAATTATTGAAGAGGTATATAAATGTGTTGGCTTATTACTATGATGAGTTAAAGACTTTCAAGCCAAGGGAGATGCAACACTACATTCCCTTGAAACCAGGCATTCAACCATTTTTCTAGAAGCAAAGGCAATAAAATATAAATATTGTAGGCACTATCTATTAAGAGATCCAAAAGTTTCTGAATGCCAAGATAATCTTTCCTATCTATCATTTAGCCTGGGTATCTAATATTGTTCCTGTAAGGAATAAGAGAGGATAAATCCAGATTTGTGTTGACTTTAGAAACTTGAACTAGGCCTCTCTCAAAGAAAATTACTCATTTCCTATGATGGACCATATTTTCCAAGCTATGACTATTTTTGAGATTTTATCCATGCTTGATGAGTTTTTAGGATATAACTAGATTGAAATGGACATGAAAGATCAACATAAAACCTCCTTTACAACTCCATGGGGTATGTTTTCTTATCAAAGGATTCCTTTCAGTCTGATCAATGCAAGTGCATTGTTCCAGAGGGCAATGGAATTGGCCTTTGGGTATTTGAATAACAAGTGCATAATAAGTTACTTGGATGATCTTACTATATTCTCCAAGAAGAGAGAAGATCATTTCCAACACCTGAAATCAGTTCTTCAAATATGTAGAGATCATGACATCTCATTGAATCCAAAGAAATATGTCTTTGGTGTAATGGAGGGAAAGCTTCCCAGACACATTGTGTCAAAGGATGGTATAAATACTGATTCGGAGTGTGTTCAGGCCATTCAGAATATATCTCTTCCAACGAGCAAGAAAGGTGTTCACTCCTTCTTTGGAAAGATAAATTTCCTTAAAATATTTATTCCCGATTTTACAAAATTGAGAAGAAGCATAACCCATATGATGAAGGAAAATAAATCTTTTCATTGGAGTGCTAAAGGAAACAATGATTTCAAAAATATAAAGAGATACATTTCTTAGAAGCCTATTCTTGCCTACCCTGATTTTGACAAGGATTTAATAATCTATTGCTATGCCCCTGAGCATACTTTATCACCCATTCTTGTACAAAAGAATTTTCAAGGATGTGAAGTGACCATTGCATTCATGAGTTAAAGTACTCCCAGCTAGAGAAGCATGCCTTTGCTATGGTGAAAGTTGTCAAGCAATTTTGTTTCTACATTCTAAACTCAAACTTAACTATGTTTGTATCTGATACAATAATGAATACTATCCTCACCCAATAGAAATTTGGATCAAAACTAGGAAATTAGGTAGCCAAGGTCCATAAGTATGCTCTCGACATCAAGCCAACCAAGCTTGTTTGAGGTAACGGCCTATGTCAATTGATTGTTGAAGGTTTGAAGAGTAGTTCAAGTGAAAAAGAAACTATTGATATTCCTACTATAATTTTCTTAAGTTCAACTGATGAGTGGTATTCTAATATTTCTTATTTTATTACCTATGGAGAATGTCCAACACATCTCAGTGCCAAAGAAAAGAAAGCCATCAAGTTGCAAGCTGCAAAATATGTTATCTGGGAAAATTCTTTGTTCAAGAAAGGAATTGATGGTCATTTTCTCAGATGTGTAGATAGGGAACAAAAAAATAGGTTACTAAGAGTTTTTCATGATTAGGCTTGTGGAGGCCATTTTTCTTCCTTAGTAACAACTCACAAGATTCTCTGTGCAGGGTACTATAAGCCAAATCCGTTTAAGGATGCAAAAAATGGGTTTTGAAATGTGAAGCATGTCATAATTTTATTAGTAGACACAAGTTGGCCACTTGGCCTTTGAAACTAGTTGTTCTTGAAGAAACCTTCTAGGATTGGGGGTTAGAATTTATCATAAATTTCAATCCAAATTCAAGTGCAGGTCATGCTCACATTCTAATTACCAATGATTACTTCATAAAGTGGGTTGAAGTAATTCCACTCAAAAGAATCACTTCTGAAGTTGTTTTTGATTTTATCAAAGAAAATATATTCGTAAGATTCTGGGTCCCAAATAAGATTGTAACAGATAATGCCCCTAACTTCTCTTCTCATGAGAGAATTTATTTTTGTTATGGGTATGGGATCTCCCTTGCACATTCCTCATATTATTATCCATAAGGGAATGGATATGTTGAGTCAACCAATAAGAACCTGGTAACCATTATCGGGAAACTAGTGGATGAGTCACAAAGTACCTGACATGAGAAGTTATATGACACTCTTTGGGGTGACAAAATTTAAAAAAAAGGAGATAGCAAGATGTATCCATTTCAGTTGGTCTAAAGAATGAAATCAAATTTTTCATTTACAATGGAGTTGATGACATCGCATCTTGTCAAATCTATTGAGGATGAGTAGTTCAATAATGCCTTGGAGAAGAGAATAATGTACCTGTAAAAGTTAGATGAAGAAAGGTTACAAGTTGTGGATAGAATCTCTACACACCAGAAAAGAGTCAAGATTTTTTTTTGAAAAAAAGACCAAGTCCCGAGACTTCCAAGTTGGATATATTTTCCTTCTCTGGGACAAAATGCATAAACCCCAAAGAAGTCACAGTAAGCTTGATTCGCTCTGGCTTGGTCCTTTTAAAATTCAGGACTTTGCTAGTGATAATTATTATTATTTGAGCTATATGGATGGAACTTCCCTTCCATTTCCATATAGTAGCCAGTGTCTAAAGTTATTCAAGTCTTAATGGATATCATGGTCCTTTGTATATAGTTTTTATGTATTCTTGTATAGCCATTGTTGTGGTCTATGTTCTGTGTCTTTGTTTCCTTATGTTAGGTCTTGTTTTGTATGTATTTTCCCAATGGATGTATGCATTAGTCATGTAACCATGAGATTCTATTTTTACTCTATCTTGTTTTCACTATGTGCAAAGTCAGGTCAATCCCCAGAAAGATCCAACTGTTGTCACCTACCCAAAATGTGCAATTTTTGATTTTTTGATTTTTTTGTTGAGTGACCCCTTTGCCCTAATTTGTTTTCTTTTGTGAAGTCTAAGGATTGAAAAAATCTTGTAGTTATTTTATTTTAGTTTATTTGAGACTTTTTTAGTGTAACATGAAAATGCAATGTGCGGTTTTTGTGGAATATGAGGAACAATTCCTCCATTCCTCCTGTTCCCCGTAAATCCAGTCCACCCACATTTTATTGAGTTCTAGCGTTGTGTAGATTTGATGTCTCCGTATGGAACTTTTACATTTTGAGCTCCATTTCTCCACAAGCCTTGGTTCTCTACAAACCTTTTATTCCATCTAAATCAGTTTTTTTTTTAAATGATTGCTCATGGAACTTGTGGAACCAGTTCCCTCAGACTCTTTGTTCCCCAGAAACCAACTTTCTCTATACTGCTTTGTTTTTTCCTTTGATATTGGAAGAAGCTCATATGTTTGAAACTCGCAAAACTTATTTTGTCTAAAGCTTGCTTCGCTACACCTCACAGTTCCCCGCATTCCTTCCTAACCCACAAGCCTTGTGTTTCATAGTTATGCGGAAATTTTGAATTTGGATAGAACTATTCACTCAAGTATCATGTTCTTCGCATCCTCGAATCTTATGAAATCCATTAGATCTCTATGTAATGTAGATACATTGGCAAACTTATTTAACCCAAGAGACTTTTTTGTTTCATCCTTTTATTCCTCACATTCGTTTCATGTCTGTATTATAAAGGAAAGTGATTAAATGAGTTCTTAAAGCTTATCGCACCCACATAACACTAAATTTTCAAATTAAGTCATTTTATTGATTTTTTCTATAAAAATGGGTAAACTCAAATCATTTTACTATTTCAACTATCAATATCTTCATTGTGCACTGTAATTTTACTCCCATTACCCTAAAAAATGTTTTTGGTCATATCTTTCTCATTTTCGGTCCAAATTTAAAAAGTCAAAGTGTGTCAAGACCATTTTTGAGGTGTTATTATTTTCATGCTAGAGGTGATTCATTTCATGCCTTCTTGATTTAATTTGGTAGTGGTTTGATTTTTTCACCTTCCCCTCTAAATACCTCCTGAAAAACATTGTTGAGCCTCCATTTTCCTTGATTTTTTTCCCACGTCTTCACCATTAAGTTCCAATATGGGGGGTATGAACATATTTCTTCTTTGGAGACCTTTGTACCCAATATTGGAGATAGTGATGTTAGGCACCTAAATTTTGAGGATTTTTGGGCCCAAAATTTTGAAGATATCCCACCATCATTGCCCAATGTATCAAAAATAGTAGAATTTCCTTTACCGCTGATTTTCCTCTCTCTGTCTAATGCATTGACATTGTTTTGTATGTGCTTCAAGTTTTGACCCTGAAACCAAATAATTCAAGGACCCTCAAGGCCAAATTATTTTCAAACATGATGCCAATTACATAAATGCATACCTGGGGATTCCTACCTTTGAGAAATCTAATACCTTGACCCAGGCCCAGGATCAAAATATTTTTGAGCAAGACAAAGATAGGTATAGGAAAATGATAGCCAAATCCTAGCTCAAGGCTTAAAAGAGAGGAGCTTCCAAATTTCTTAAGGTCTTATACAAATCAGATTTCAAAGAGGAACTGTCAGATATGATCACCCTATTGGCAAGATTGATGGGCATGCCTTCTACCAATGAATTTCAATATTGGATATGTGTGTGTATTAATATCATCTATGAGGGAAAGAAAAATTTGAATTGGGGGGAGATCATTTGTGAGAACTTGAGTGAGAAGTTGGTGAATGTACAACAAAGAAAAACCTTTTATATGACATCCTACCTCATGTACACCATTGCATCCTACAGGGTATGGGTAGGGTTTTCACCACAAGATGATAAGAAGAATGCACCAGTTTATGAGTTTTACCCTCAACTGACTTATGAAAATAACAAGACTCATCACAGGAGAGTCAATGATGACTTCACAATGTTCATAGTCAAACTATTGGAAGGGAATACAACTGAGAGGGTATCTAGTAAAGTAAGGAAATTGATTTCCACCTATGGCAACCTCTTCATCTAGTTCATAAAGTTATCGTATATCAGGTTAGTTGGTTTTGAGGGTGTTCCCAATAAATTACCCATGTATTGTAATGATAAGATGGTGCTTATAGAATTTTGTAAGAAGATATACATGTTTAATAAAACATGTAGGGATAAGAAGATCATTGGAATTCAATTTTTTATCTCCTTGGGAAACTATACATGCAAATCTGCCTTGGATGCATAAAATGTGGAGAGAATAATTAATGACTTCAAATTCCATACTTATCAGAAGAGGCCCTCCTTTAATAGTAAGGGATTCATCTCCAAACATATAATAATGACTTACTAACATATTCCTACAATTGAGTATTACTGGGAAGATTGTGCATATGAGTATGAGGTAAGGAAAAGGTATTTTGGGAGGCTTTCACTGCAACAAATCAAGAATATCAACATGTACCATGTCCTTGAAGGCCCAAAGGATAATGAATGTGATTTATATGTTATGGAATATCTCAAGAATTATTTGACATATGCCTATCCCAACCATTTATTGGTCACAAAAGAGAGAGATGATCCTTCTGAGTTGGATAACCTTGTTCTAATAAGGACAAGACAATGGTTCAATGGGAGAATGAAAGAATATAGAGAAACAATGAAGCAATATTCTTCTCAGGAAGCCTCCACCTCACACAAAGAATCCTCCACTCCTCTTCAAGAAGTCCTAGCACAATTTAATCCCTCTTCTTCACCCTTGGATTCAGAAACCAAGGTGTATATAAAGAAAGATAAGGCAAAGGAGGTAGAAAATATTGATGAAATACCTGAGAAAGAAGTGGAGCAAGTAAAAACTCAAGAAACAATTGAAGAAGTTTCTCCTGTGCTTGAACAAGTATCACAACCTTCAGAAGAAGTAAAATCCACTGAGGAACAAAAGGATGAATCAGAACAAGGAGGTGAAGAACAAGAAAAGAATGATGAAGAGGAAGAAAGTGGTGAAGAAAGTGAAGATGAGGAAGAAGTAAAAATCATAGATCCAAACATAGGGAAAACAAGTGCCTCAAGGCCTAAACATGCAGTCAAAATACCATCTTCCTCTTCTATTGAGGTTCCTACTCTTGATGTTCCCACTACTCAGTCTCTTGGTCCTCCCAATGTCCTTGCATTGACACCTCCTCTAATTCCATCTTCTAGTGATTCATTCACATGGGTCCAACCCATGATTGACAACAGAAAGAGGAAGGCTTCTTCACATCTTGTTGCTCCTAGTTTTGATGCAGTGGATACTTTACTTGGCACAAATCCTCCTCTAAAAAAATCCAAGGAAACCTCTGGTTTGGTTTCAGATTCAAGGGATAACAATTCCTAGAAATTGCTAAGCCAAAGGGAGATAAGGATGAAAAATACATAACTGTTGCTGACTTGGAGCTGATAAGAATTTCACTTGGAGAATCCACTCCTGAGGGAGAATTGAAAAAACTCAAGGATATTATCTTAAAGGTAATTGAGAGGGTAGAGAAATGGAAGAAAACTCAAGAAAAAATAGAGGAACAAGTTCAAGTTCTATCTATTATTTCATAAAGTCCTTTCTCTCAACTGATAAAACCCCTTTGGATTCCTCTCCTCTCTCATCATTTCCTCCTACAATTATCCTTTCTGAAGATGATATTAAAGCTATAAAAAAAATCCACAAGCATGAATCGTTTGGTAGATATTCTGATGCTTGGATTCAAGGTATATTGATTTGTAGTTTAGGATTCATTTATGAGGTATATAAAATGTATGATAACATATCTTTAGTGCAATATCAATTTAATGCAACAATCATTTCCATTGATAAAGAACTCAAGATTTGGATAGATAACATTCAAGATATCAGAATCATGAGTACCACTGATGAGAAGATTCTGTTGTCTCATAATTTTTTTGATGATTCTAAAAACAACTATCTAAGAAATGGGTCTACAGTGTTGAATGGAGAATCAAAGTTCTTAAGGAAGCTGCAAGTGAATTGAAGAATTCAGTTTAAAAGGGTGAATCTCTGAAATCAGAAATCTGTGTTGATCTGCAGGCTCTTCATTACCATTTTTACAAAGACAATTATACAGAGAGAAACAATAATTGATGAAGTCAAATCCAAATTCAGTTCATTTATAAAAGAATAATTTGTTCAAGGCAGATTCAGTCAACAAGGATAAAATGGAAGAACTTTCTGAATTGCACAATGTAGTTGTGGAAGCCACCAAAGGCCTGTTACAAAATGGTTGAATAATAAAGGAAATGGAGTTCTCACTTGGGATTTGGTTGGCTGCCATGTCTAATATAATTATCCCCAAAGTTATGGAGATCTTATGACACTGTAGCTAAATTCAAAGTTCATGCCCTCAAGATGAAGGTTCCAGTTGTGCCACTTTCTAATGTTCCTTCTTCTAGTTCATAATCTTTTTCTATCTAATTGTTATGTTTTGAAGTTGGATTTATTATTTTGAAAATGGAATTGTAAAATAAAGCCAACTTATGTAATTAACTAATTAAATTTAACACTTAATTAAAAGGTAATTAGTTAGAAAGTTGGTTACATCCTCCCCTCAGTCTATATAAGGCTTTCTTCTCATTTGTAAAGGGGTTGGATATTGGTGCTCTAGAATGTAAATACAAAATTTTGATCAATACAGAAGAAGACTTCTTTTCCCTCTCATTTATGTTCTTTCTACTTTCTCTTCTTACAATTTGTGAATGTGAAGATTAATATATGTGAATTGTGAAACTTTGTGTTCAATTCATAGAATGTGATGTGAAGAACTTTGTGTCTATCTACATTTATATTTTATGGGTTTTCATGTGTATTATCTCACATGTTCTTAAGATATTTCACATGCATTAGTAAGATATAACTATGCAGTCTCTGTATCTGAATGTGTTACCTTCTTCACTTCTTTCCTTTACAATAGTGGGTAATCTTGCACAACCAAGGAGGGTACTTGTATCCTTGATAAATGAATTAGTCTGAAATTTGTTTCCCTAATTCATACTTCTTGCCTGTATAAGCTATTGTTTCTTCCTCAAAACCCTATTCCTTGTTTGTCTTCTATATTGAGAATATGGAACCATTCACTACACCAATATCCTCATTCAGGTTTGATTAGATTGTATATTTGTAAATATTTAGATTCTCAAATCTACGAAGACAGGGGGATGAACCCTGTTGTGTAGCTGAGCATGTAGCTACCCACATGATTGTATATCCTGAAAAGGATACATACACAAATGTGTGATTGCATGCACAACCACTCAACAACGCTAATCGACCGGTGTTTGTAAAGTTTGGATCACTTATGAATTATTACTATTTTGCTTGGTATTGAATGCATTTCCCTAGTTGGTAACAGTGATGCAATGCGTGGTAGGTCTATTTCAATGATTGTTCTTCCTTACTAACCATTATGATTACGCTTTATTGAATTAAATCCTTAATAGATATTGTATTATTGATACTGAGAAATATAGATTTCAATAATCTATACTTAACTAATGTACTGTGTTGATTTTGATCATGGTGCATAAAAACAATCTCCATTATGGTGCCAGTAATGCTACAAAATATCTAAAGGCTTATATATATTTAAAAAAAGGGGTCTTTGCATGCAAAATGGAGCAAGGTGGTGAAACTATCATGGTTAGACATGATTTCATATTGAATAGATTATCTAACAATAAATAAAAATGCAATATTTTATTAGGATTTCCTTATTGACATGTTTATGAGATACATTTAGGCTCTTCAAGGTTAGTCTCACCTAACTGGTTAGAAACACTAATGTCCAATAAGTATTGCTTGGTTATAAAACATTACTTCCAATTACTTGTAATACATATTTTTGGGTGACCATTAAAAGGTCGAAGATTGACCATCATGATATGGTAAAAAGAAGGGACTATTGCGAGTTCTTGGCACTTATGTTGTTTAATGAGAAGGTTATGTTTTGGTAATTAGGATAAATCCCCTAAGATAAGCACCCACACAAAATTATGTAAGGAATAATGTGGTAGATGAGGGTTAACACAATTTATTAACAATGAATCAACTGTCATGCAATGTCAAGGTTGAATTGTTCTATTTATTAAATAATAATAATAATCAATTCAAAGGTTTTTTAATTAATAAAGTATTAAGCAAATGGAACGGGTTAAAGTATCAAACTCCCTCGACACGGGAATTATTAAGGTGATTCCTAGGAATATTATTTGATTAATTTGAAATTCCATAGAACTTACCATGTAACCTTCAGTTGTTAAATAAATCAAGTTTTAATATTCCTTGAATGATGAGAAAGATGGAAAATGGTGGTGGCATATTTAATTAAGCCACTATGTGGCCTGCGAAAATTTATGAGACATTAATTGTCCTTGAAAATTTTGCATCTCTTCTTGAAACCATACTTTGAATGAGAGAAGAGGATTCATTTTGGTTTATTCTAGTTTTCAGACTTGAAGAGTTGGATAGAGAGGAAGTTAACAATAGTTTAACTCTGAGTAACATTGGGAGGAAACTCAGACTTCAGCTCCAATCTTATGCATGCTAAAAAGCTATCTTTTTACAAGAATTGCAGTCACTATGCATCCCTGTAAATGTGGAGTTTGGTTACAAAAATTGTGGGGAGAAGTGCTTTAAAAATTAAAGTTCAACTTGGTAAATCGTTGGCAAGAACATGCTAAAATCTCCAGGTTTTGGATTCTCTTGCATTAGGCTCGAATAACTTGCTGAGATCTACAAATTTTTAGGCATGGGATATTTCTACTCCTTCCTATTAAAACTTTAAGAAATTAGAATATTAATTGTTTCCTTACTCTCTATGATTATTATCGTGAGTGTTTCCAAATTGTTTTTTTATCATGGTGATTCGGTTATAAACACTTCCACCTTTGGGGTAATGTTCCTTCTGGTATCACACAATTTGGTTGTTACTTCTTTTCTTGTATTAGATTCAAACCCTACAAATTTGAAAGTATTTTGGGTTAATGTTCATTTCATTGTATTTTTAACCCTTAGGGTTACAAACACAGGTACAAGGTATTATCATAATGGGGTTGTGTTAAGTATTTTGGATGAAAAAATATATATTTTAAATAATAGATTATACTATCTATCATTTGCATAAATAATGCTTTGCATTATGCTATCCTTGCTATTGTTGACTTGGGTTTTGATTACGAGTTGATATTTTGTTGTACGTATCTATTTCTTTCTAAATGATGTACCTTGAGTTGTGATTGAGATTGGAAACATGGTGGTTCAGTTGGGAGAGCCTAGTATAAATTTTAAGTCAACTAATCCATTTTTATTTTACTGACTGCTAGTATACAATAGTATGTTTAGTCGACTTTTAACATGGATAGATCCTAGGAAAACTAGAAATGGTTATAAAAATGTCTTGGATTTGTGCCGATTTCAACCTATGAAATCGGTGAAAATTGTAAGTGGTTAAGTATGTAATTGGGCATGAGTGTCTTAGACGATGCTTTATTCTTCTATCGATATTGTGTTGAAATATAAATAGCAAGATGTTATAAGAAACATTCTTGGCTGCAACTTTTTGGAAGAATCAGCTGGCTTCGAACTGGTTTTGAGTAGACAATATTGGTAACCCATTTTTTAAAAAGGAAAATAAAATAAAATAAATATGCTTCAACACCAATGCAAGCAGCCTTTGGATTAGTACTGCTATATGATAACTTACATCAGGTTTGTTTTGTTCCATGTAACAGTAATTGCATTCCTTATAATGCAAAACGAGCACTTAAATCAACTACAAAAGGAAGGAATGCTCCGCGAGTTCCTAAGAATAATAATAGCTATCTTAATAAGTGCATGGTAAGAAGACCACAACATACTCATGATGCACAAGGAACTCTGAAATTGTAAAGCTGGTTTTGAAGCAAGAAATTTAAGTGATTATATTACAATTTGGTAAGGCACTAAACTAACGATAAGTTGATATTAAATAATTGAAGCTTAAAATAGGAACAAGTAAAATGTGGATAGTTCATGCGAACTATGAGGAAATTAAGGTAATACTACTTACCTTAAACTATTACTAATTTTTGTAATATTCGTTGTATTAAATTGCAGTGAAAGGAAGATCTGTTTAGAGGAAATAAATTATCCACCAAAAGATACTGTTATATTACAATATTTGCATATATATATGGATGATATTATTAAGAATGAAAACTATATTTTTAGTATCAGACGTTTATCTTGTACTGATTACATGTATCTATTGGTTATCAATTTGTGCAGAACAAATTGAAACACCTTAAGTTTGTTAAGTGGTATGTATGTTGTTTAGATGCCCTTCAGTTGGAAGATAATAAGAGTTACATGAATTACTTGAGGGAACTAGAAAGAAGGATTTATTATGAAACAACTATTGGATTTTGAACTTCCTTTTGCCTTGTTTGGTAGTATAAAAATATGTGCTTATCTTCTATAAGAGTTAAGAGATGGAAATTTAGTCTAGTTCAATGAATTGGTTGTACCCATTATTATCCAGATTAGGAGTTGGGACTTATTGAGGGAAGTGTATTGGAATGGAACTTTTTGGTTCTTATAGTTTTCTTCCATCTAGTATCTTTATGTGGTAAGTTTGAGATTTTAAATTACCAATGCTGGAAGATGCAATCGGTGATTATAATGATATATTGTATGCTTTCCTTTTTTCTTTCATTTTATGAAATTCATAGGGAATAAGGTACTAATTCTACTCCAAGTTTTCTTATAGTTATAACACGGCGGAGTAAAGATGTTCCATTTGAGTTCAAGAAAAACTGACCATGTACATTTGTAAATTAAATTGATGGAGTTTCCTATGAGATAGAAGGAAAAAGGGATAACTTGACTTCATTGATTTGTTCGTAGAAAGTTACAGGAATGATAGGATTAAAGTAATACCTATATGTAATGGGATAAAATGTGATTATATTTACTATGTTGTCAAATATTCACGTATGAACTTTAAAGGGCCTTGAGCTATTGTAAACTGATCTTTCTAATAGTCCTTGTTAGACTATATATTAAAAAAGGGTGATTAATATCAAAGTTAACCTTTTGATAAAGGGAATAATGAATTTTGTGTATATGACATACTCTGGATGGTTGAAATAAATTTATTGTTCACTGCTCAGTATAATGCATGATGTCCTAGCATTTATTCTGGTAAATGAAGGAAATTACTTGTTAATGTTAAGGCTAATAAGCATGCTATAATCTATGATTATTCTCAATGGTTTGTGGTGTCCTTGTAATAAGGTATGTTGCTTGATATATATATATATATATATATATATATATATATATATATATATATGATAAATAGGTATGCATATCCTTAAGAGTTTGATTTAAATTTAATGATGTGCCTAATGAGGTTTTGTAATAGGATGGAAACATGTAATTATGGAGTGATGTAAAGGCAAACTATAAGATGTTTTAAAAAAAAAGTAGTAACTCATATCTTCATACTCACTAGCATAAGGTTGAACAAACCATGCTAAAATAGAATTATAATACAATCAAGAAGGAAAACTTATAATTATAAAGTATGAAATGGTAAAAAATAGTGGAAGCATATGTTCATAAGTTAAATTATAAAGAAATCAATGCCAATAGCATATTTACTGTTGGATATATTAAAACAGATGAACGCTCTTGATTAAGCTGCCACTAAGATAAAGAGGAGTGTTTAATCTTAAGTAATTATTGGCATCAATAGTATATGGTACTTGATAAAAAGTATGAGTCATACTTAAATACCTCATTTTATGTAAGTATATATCCCTAAGATATGAAATAAAGAAAACAAGGGCTTAATTGATTAAGCAGGGTCAGATTTTAATCTGTAATGCTGGTCTTAGACCTGATTAGTAGCATTCTCCATTTATGGTTAACTTAAGAATGAAACCTAGTAAGGTAATTAAGTTATACAGAGATTGAGGTCCTGGGATCAATTTAAACCAGATCTTCGGTATGACCCATTCATGGAGAAGGTGTCATAAAACCTAGACTATTCTCAAATGATAACAATTACCTTGAAAACATTAGATACCATGTCCCATACCAGTTTCTTGGCAGACTAACTCACTGCAATTGCTACACAGTCGTATCCCTATAACGGTGGATGTCATTATTAGGATACTGCTGTTTAACAACTATAATGAGTTGTCTCATTAAGAGACTGTAAAAACCTTGATAGAGTTACAAAAAAATATTGTACCTCCTAGGTACGCACCCTTATATCAACTTATGATGGCTATGGGAAGGGAAGTGGTCAAGTAACAAGGTGAATTGTTACGAAAAACACTTACTTTCACATAGGAATCATAAGTTGACATAGAGGTACATCTTTGTGTAGGTCAAAATAGATTTGTGCCTTATTCAAGACTTGTATCTGTTTACAACATTAACATTTGTGAATCCATATAATTGAATAAGTGATTAAGGTGAAATGACAATTTCCTAATGATGAGTGTGCCATCATGGAATTGAGCATGGCATACAGGACTCAAAAACTTTGCGCAAAGTGGTGTCAGCTATAGATTACACTATTGAGATTTCACCATTTTCTAAGCTATGAGATGCATGTGGATTTCATAGGTGGAATCTAGGTACACACTTAGGGGTTTTCTCTTATATATCATATCATGTTAAAGGAGAATTAAAGGGATACATTTTATGTATGGCTTGTACAAAGTAGTAAGGGAGAACGAGTAGGTTTAGTATTCTCTCATATAGTTGCACATGATTCATGATAGTTATCAGAAATGGATTGCATTAAGGTTTATGTAGATTTAAATATATGGGTATTTAAATCAGTTGCATAAAGTTTGATTTTTTTTTTCTCTAGATTTGAAGTAAAAAAAATGGTTGTTACAAATTTTTTAACAATGTTGAAGGGAATGCCTACAAATTTGTGCATTAGAGGTATGGTGTTATATTTATTTGACTGCTCTATTATTTGGAGAGATACTATTGGTTGAGAAACAACCTCCTTCATGGAGTTAGGTTTGTTAGAATCAATAGGCAAATTATTCTTACTTAAATCTACTCCAACCTCCTTTTCTCTTTGAATAAGATTGTCTTAATTAGAAGAAGATGAAGGTTGAGTATCCAATACTTCTCTTTTTATACCTTGTATTATCAACAACATGAATTTGATGTTTATTGGAATTGTTCATAACGGATTTGACAAAAATAGATTTTAATGCTAAACCATAATATTACAGAGTAACTGATGTAAACTATGATAAGAAACTGCTAGAATATATATGACACAAGAAAATAAGCTAGATGAATATGAAACTTTAAGTGAGAGAGGGAGGACTTATCTGATTTACACCTGATGCTAAGACTGTGCAGATTAGAGAATTTGATAAACAAGAAGGGTATACTATTGTAATTGTGATTATTAAACTCTAGAGTTGTCAGATAAAGCTGGAACAGGGCACCTGGATTGTGGCGAGGGTGCCTAGGTACCAGAGACCTCTACTGGGTGCCCATGATTGTGTAGGAGCTCAAAATCTTATTTTTATTATGTCATGATAGTGTTACTAATAGTTGTTTTTGGTCGCCTGTACATCACACTGTGATTGCAAAATTCATTTGTAACCTGTATAGAGATGTTGACTTACAAAACCCTTAAACAAAATCAAATACCAAAAATAAAAGATGCAATATGGGGAGTCAGAGTGACCCCAGTGGTCACCCGACTGAGTAAACTTACAATCGAGTGTTGCACTACATATTAGACTCCATGTAGTTCTTGTGAGTGTGTGAAATAATCGTGTCATAGGAAGCCCTTGTGCAAGCACACATGATAGTGAGCGATAACTAGATGTACCAATGTAAATAGATGTGTGAATGGAATAATGAACTTCCCCTCCTATTCATTATTGTAGAAAATGTAGTCCCTTGTCCCTTATATGGATTCTAGATGAATGTCTTTGATGCTCTTATATGCCTTTGGATGAAATATTAAGTGATGCTAATAGAAACTTAGAGCTTAGTAACTTGATTTTGGTTAGATATATTTGTATTTATATGACTCCAATGATTCCATTTGTTTAATTTCATAATTTATAGTTGGAAGGCCTACCTATAAGAAGCTAAGACGCCCAAAAGATAAAGGAGACACAAAAGAGCGAGTAAGATAGAAAGAGGTCAGGGGTACCTAGAGGGGATGAAGGCACCTGAGCATTGGTGTCTAAAGTCATAAAATATGGAAAAGTAAAGTTTTTACTGGGTTGTAGGGTGTCCAAGACCAAAGAGAAATCAAGAAAGACAAAAGAGGCCAAAGATAACTATCAATTACTAGTTTTCTCACTTAGGAATCATATAAATACAAGTATGTTCTTAGGACCTAGAAATGTACCCAAGTGGATGATTTTGTGTCTACATCACCCAAAATTTATGTTGTTGAGTGAATATTCAACAACATAAAGTAAATAAGAGATGCATAATTGATGACCATGTAGAGTGTGATAACAATAACATGCTGAAGAGATAAGTGAAAGAGTGAAGTGATAAAAATGAAGCGTGGAAGCTAAGAAAGAGGAAGTGACCCTAGGGGTGAAGTGTATGTGTTATACTGCGTTGTACCTGTTGCTATGCTTGATGTTGTACTTGATGCAGGGATACTTCTTTTTGTGTATTAAGGAAAAAACTACAAAGGAAGAGCAAAGAAGTAGTCAAATATGTGTATATGATTGTTTTTGCCTAAGTATGTAAAAGTGTGAAAAAATATGTAAAAAGGAAAGTGTGCACCTGATCCATAAAGAGTGAAAATGATAGAAAATTTCCTGAACTACTGTAGAAGAGTGAGTATTATGGGTGATCCCATGCTAAGTGTGATTTTTTTAGGCGATCTCATGCCACGATAGAAGAGTGTTAGAGAGAGATGTCTAGTGTTACTCTCTTTCCATGAATGATTCTTGAATAAATACCATGACAGATGGTTTATCACGTGTTTGTTTCATGTTTTTATAAGTGTATTGATTATCCCAATTGAAGGATATTGCATGCATTCTATTTTCTGAGGCTAGCACCTAATCCTATGAAACTGCTCAAGTGTTGGAGCTCGAATAATCTCACCCCATTTATTTGAGTATTGCCTTTATATTCCTCATGTCCAATTGATCTATTTTAAAATGTGTATATGTCGAGGGGAAAAATTCATTACTCAGATCATGTGGAAGCTAGTATCTATGTTGTGAAAATCCTCTTTTATGGTTAAGGATCATAAAGGTATGCCATCATTGGAAAATCCCTCTAAATTTTTTCCTTTTCAAATGTTACCTCACTTGTCCCAAGTATGAATTACAGGCTACAAAATATTTCTATAAACTCGGTGGAGGGTCAAAGAAGAAATTTAGAAACCACTAATAGGAAATTCCATGCGAAAGAAAGGAAGGGTGTCCATTTGTTTCCCCGACACACATTTGGAAAGGTATAGAAAGTCACCCCCCAAGTTGCAAGCATCCACCACGTGGCTTATGCGTGTTAGGGAAGTCCCAGTAAGTTGAAAAGTCAAAGAAAGGGGGAGGGTGTGGATGTTTCCACATGTCACCTAGGTGTAATTTAGAAAAAAGAAAGGCCCACAGAAGGAAGGAAATCCATGTGAATTGATGTTCAGAGCTGCGCAACTCAAGGATAGTGTTGTGAACTAAGAAGACAATGTGAGGAGGGTTGCGAATCACCATGAAATAGGTCATCTCTTCTAGATGAGCTGCAACAGGTTTGAAATAATGTAATACACTAAGAGGATGAGGAAAAGCACATGATTGAGAACCATTGAATGCACAGTGGTGGTTTATTTTCATTACCGGTGCTAATACTAAGCTAGAGAGTCCTTAATGCAGGAATAGAGAAGAATTGCATGTCAAAAAATGAAAATTTAGATGTAACATCACTTGAAAGCAGTCTTAGATATAATTCAAAATGGGGATTCTATAGGGGCCCCAACCCATGGTAAAAGGGTCCATTTACATAATTGAAAACAAAGGCATAAAAGACAAACATAATGCTCAAAGACCCTTCACTCCTTCGTAATTTCCTCCTAGTGGGGGAAATTTTTTCAACAACTTGTTCTTCCTCAACATGAATTCATTTGAGCCATGTGCTGTCTGGAAAAATATAACAGACCCTGCTAGATCTTGGGACATCTCCATGCCCATCAAAGAATCAAGAGTCATTCTGGGACTGTCCATAATTTTTTCTAGCTCAATTTTCTTATGATAGGAAGATAACCAGTGTAAAATATCCAAACCACCTGTGAAGAATGTTGTTTTCCCTTTCCCCTTGTGAAGGGTAGATTTACTAGGAAAAGATTGAGAGGGAACGTCTAGAGTGATTGGAAGAGAAATAACTATACCTAGTGGGCCAGGCAGGTTATGAAGTCTTGAGTTAGATCTAGTTTCCCATATCCTTGTGTGGGGAGGCCGTTCTTATGGAGAAGGAACTGACTGAGGTCCTAAAAATTCATGCTTTGAAAGAGGAGCACGATGCACTAAATGAGTGGATGACCAAATGGAAAACCTTCCCCTATTGTCCCTGGTAGAAGAAATTTCCACTCTAGAGTGGTGAGAAGACAAGGACATCTCTTCTTCTCCATCAAAAATTATAATTGGGGGTTGGGATCTTGACTCACCCCTTCTCTTCCCTAAATTTGGTACTGACTCTATGAATGGTTCTGATTGCACCTGTTTTGGCTGCCCCTTTTCCAGATAAATAATCCTCTTCTCTAATTCAATTATTTTGTGAGAAATGATGGGCACCATATCAATGGAAGAATTTTCATACAACACATAGGATTCCTTAGGGATCTCCTTCATCAAAAATTCTTCATCACATAAAAAAGGACACTGAAAATCAGTTTTCCCAAACACTTGAGGCCTTCTTTCAATCTATAATTTCTTCAGGTCTTCAGGAGTTTTCTAGTGTTCCCGCTGAAAGAGATGAAAATACATGGATTAAAAGGTTGAGAAAACATGACTGATTCTGATCAGCCTTAGGAGGAGTGCAAGCCAGACCTACTGATAAGTCAAGGGTCCTCTGGTGTCTCCTACACATTTTATGTCAAACAAGGCCCTAACGAAAGCCTCATCAGGACCATGCAGGTCGAAGATTTGATTCAAATCTTCTGACAAGATTTCCTTCAAACTATTTTCCACAAGTAATTTCTCCATGTCACTGGTGGAAAAATGTGAAAAATTTCCTCACTTACAGGATAAGAAGAGAAATGCATCCTGGTGAAGGGATAAAACTGGGTTTTATAGTAGAAGTGCACAGACTAATTGAATTAAAATAAATCATTTCCACCAGATAAAGGAAGATCTTTCTCATCCCACATGAGGAAAATTTAAAAGTTGAAGTGAATCTAGAACAAGCATGATTGATGAATTCACTGGATTTGAAAATATCCATGTGGGATAATTAAACCAAAATACGTAAGAAGGAATGCACAACACCCAAGATGTATCTTTTGATAGTAGATGAAAAGTGTTTGTTAATTTAGGTCACCTGGGAGTGCTCAAAAGATATCAGAAGTAACCATCCAATCACCAAATGGAAGGAATTATGAAATCATTTGTCACAAGAAATGACATGATATCCTAATCATATATGACAAGAGAAAAATGAAGAGGGCCCGTACTCTTTACACCTGATAAGTCCAAATAAAGTATTTTCATAAAATTATCATTGATACACTTGGAATTTTGTAAAAGAGGAATATACTTTTGAAATATCCACGTTTTTGGGTGGAAAATTGAAAAGAAAATAGGGATTGAATTTTACAAAAGTGATGAGAATACTCTCGCAAAAAGGGCGGGTTAAAATTTTCTGAGAACTGTTCAAAGAAAAGAGAGAGCTAAGAGAAAAACCATTTTTCCAAGAGCTTATATGAGAAACCTGTTATTTTCTTTATGCTTTCAAATTTAATCATGTCAAGATGGTTGCAAGTGTCCAGCCATTAACAAGCATTGAGACTGTAGATTTACTTTCCCTTGTTGATAAATTTGATGAGTCTTGAATTAATGGTGTTAATCATGAGCATTGTTATATCTGCCATCAAGATGATATACTGTCAAATAGTTATCCATGCTCCCATTGCAATCTTATTTTAGGGATCTTGTAAGTCACACATAACTTTATCATTCTGGTAGCATTTTGGAAATTAAAACTGTACTGTTGAGAAGAGATTTCATTTCATTTGTGTAATAAAAAATTTTAAAATCACTATGTCACCAATCTATTAAATGTTTCTTGTAAGCCTTCGAGTGTATCTTAGGTGTGAAAAATTGTGAATCTCTGATGTTTTATTAAATCTTCAACATGAGATTTTGTGTTTGAACCCTTAAATATTGTGTGAAACTGTGTGTTCTTGGGCTTCCATAAGCTTACATCTTCTGGTTGAAGGATCATTGTGAGATATTTTGAGGTTTCTTTGTCTTGTATTTGGTAGATATCCTAACATTTGTTGAAGTTTCTATGGAATCTGGTATAATCAACTTTATCTTGTTTAATTCCCCAAATCAGATACACCTAAAACTAACTAATCCTACCAGAATTACCCATGCTTGTCTCATTAAAGCTAACAAAATTCCAAAGCAAGATAGTTCCTTACTGTCTTTAGTAGTCTAAGCTTTGGTTAGAAGACATCTGCATTGTCTAGAAGTGATAACTCATGAGAGTTAGCCTTTGCTGAATTGACCATGTCTTCCCAAAGTTGTTTCTCAAGTATTTCACAAAAGAGTGCCAAATATTGTTGATACATCCATTCCTCTCGCAATTATAGACTACAGAACGGGTCCTCTCACCCTGGCTAAAGGTAGAGCCTAAAGTAGGAGGGTAGGTCATACCCTCAACATGGTGCTACCCGAATCCTTCAAAATTGAGTGAAAAAGAGATGATGAGATCCTTCCCCAGCTACAAAATGACATTGATCTAGATCTATCATCTTCTAAACATCTGGTTGATGTTACCTGGCTACAAAGGGAGGACCAATTTGGGTACCAACACCAATCTGACACCACTGTCGGGGAAGGATTGGTGTAAATACATACACATAATAACCTCTGGTAATGATTATTACATGTTTAGATGCAAATATGTTGTTTAAACGTCATCCTTTGTTAAATTTTGTAAAGATTGAGCAAGATCAAAAGTTCATTGCGTAATATTTCCTTGTTTAAGCAAATGCTGCACTAGATTTGTAGTGCTAGTGATAAATATTAACAAAGGATGATCATATCTATCACGCTTTGTAGAAATTGAGTATTGATAAACACTTGACAAGTTACTTATAGTGCTTTAGCACATCTAAGGGGAAAATATTTGGTGGTGACTCTGTTTTGGTTTGGAAGTTTTGGTAAATGTCAGTGTCTTAAGCTTTTTCAATTAAGATATGTTGTTAATATTTGCAAAGCTGGAAGGAAGAAGGTATTTCTTTAACAAGGATCCTACTAGAAGATTGTTTCCAGAGATTGGGAAAACAAATCCAAAAAAGAGACAAGTTTGGAAAGCATTGGGGGATCAAGAGTTAAGAGAGAAGGTAGTACCAGTCGTGAAAAGTGATCAACCTGTAGTTGAGGATTATCCTACATCTTCAAATAGTTAGAATTAAATAGTACTTGGGTGAATTTAAATACTCCAACTGGTGAAGGGCCATCATTTGTATCTGGAATAGGTGTCCCTCATTTCTTTCCTTTATCACTCAAGACTGATAGGGTTTTTTGTGAAACTGAGTCACTAGAGGATATTTACTTTGAAGATCATACATCTGTATCCCAAAGACCCTTGGTCCCACACTGTCTTAATCCTCATGTAGGATCACCTCCTCAAAATAACATGGCTCAACCTCTACCCAAACCTCTTTTTGTTGTCAACACGCTTGGAACAATAAATTTTAGAGGCATGGTTGGGAATCCTAATGTTGTACTGCAAGATGTAAGAAATATGTTGCCTAAATTTCAGGGAAATAATGCCATCACTGGTGATCATCATTTGATACTTTTTGTTAATATGATGGAGAATTTGAAAATAGAATATGAAGATGTATATATAAATCTATTCATTCATACTCTTGAAGAAGATGCACGTGATTGGTACAAATATTTTCTAGATAACTCAATAGATTCATGGAATGAGATGAAGAATGCTTTCAGATTACAATATGGGGATAAGACAGACCCAAGGTTCCTCTTGTTTGAGTTTGAGAATATAAATAACAATCCCAATGAGTTTTTCTAAGACTTCAATACTAGATTCAATAAGACTTTAAATAGACTACCCATAATTTTGAGGCCTAGTGATGAGTCCTTCCTAATTAAATATTCTGATGCTTTTGACAAGAAAGTTGCTTATTATTTGAGAGATAAGAACCCTGGAAATTTAAGGTAGGATTTCACAATGGCCTTACAAATAAAAAATAATATTAAGGTAGTTGGAAAACCCCCTAAGAGGGATGTTTTCAAATTAATTAATCCTGATAGACCTCATTCAAACAAGGTAGTGGATTTGGAGGAGGTTGTGAAGACTTTGGCCGTAGTAGTTAAAGAAATATCTTATAAGCTTTCCAGAGAAGAAAAGGGAATAAGAAAAAGTTCTCAAGGTCAACACAAAACATAGGGCCAAGATAGATTTGGAAATCATCTTAGGAGTGATCAAAAAATAGATGAAAGAGGAAATGGACCCATGGGGTCAGGAAATAAACAACAACACCAACAACTTAGAGAAAATAAATAGATCCCTGATCCTTTGACTGCTAGAGTTTCCATGGTGGAAGAAAATCATGCTATTGAATGGTGTGATAGGTGTTTTTTTCCACATTCCCCTTGTGAACCTGTTGAATAAAGTGAAGAGGTTGGTAATGAAGAGACTTACAATGATGTATGTATGATGGAGTGCTCTGATAATCCACAACAAGGAGCTACTTCTACTGAATTGATAAGTGCAAGAATTGCAGAGAGTTTCTAGAGGTGCATTCACCAGGTGCACCCCTTTCTCCTAATAATGATGTTGAGATTGATATGGTGTAGGATTTTGAATTACCCAATCATGAATTTGAGTACTTAAGGGCCTTGATGATTAAAAATTATGATGGAGGAGTCCCTTCTGAGGAGGCTAGACAATTACTCATGAATGCAACCATTGCTCAAGAATAGAAATACAATCTCAGAAGTTGAGTTGTTAAAGGAGGAGGACTACAGCCCAAACCCAAGACTCTACTTCTTACCAATGTCCCAAATGAGTCTCCTAAGAAGGATACACCAACTAAGGGTCTGATTGTCCCAAATAAAACTTGTACAACATTTCATACCCAAAATGTAAAAAGTCTTGTACCACTAGAAGGAATCATTACTCTTCCTCCTAACATGATCTTACCCAAATATGTCCCATGTGATATTGCCCATATTTTGAGTTAGATAAAATTCATAGTTCCTATTGTTGAATTACTTCAGATCCCTGAACATAGAAAAAGAGCATTTGAGTACTTGGGGTTCAAAGAGGATGCACTACCCTCATGTAAAAATGTGAATAATGTGGATACTCCCCCTGTCATTACAGAATTGGAAGTACCTCAAGTATTAGAAGATTTGGGAGAACCACCTGAGGTATATTTGGGCACTTCTCTTGTTGAATCCCAACTTGATGTTGACCCTTTTTATACTACTTTGATAATAAAAGATAGGTTAGTGCACAACTACATGTTTGATTTAGGGGCCTCTTATAATGTGATGCCCCTTGAAGTGATGAATGAATTGAATATCAAAGTAACAAATTATTTTGGAAAGTGCATTGCTATGGATTAAAGAGAAGTACTGGTGATTGGTTATGTCAAAGGATTGGTAGTGCAATTGGCAACTTATCTGGGAAAGTGTTTAACCATAAATGTAGTCATTGTGGATTATCTTGCTAAATAGGGAATGTTGCTATCAAGGAAATGGGTTACTAGTGTTGGAGGGAGTGTGCAGATGGATTTTTCATATGTGACTATACCACTAGAAGGAATCCTTTTTAAACTATGTGGAGAAAAAAGAATTTTGCATCTGATTGAGGATCCTAAGAACGCATCCTATGAGGTGTTGTATATTGATGTGGATGTTGATAATTTTGTGGGTTATGTTGATTTTGATGAGAATGGTATAGATAAATGTAAGTATCTAAAGAAATTGGGTGTCCCTTGGACTTTAATGTTTGATGGAGCTTGTTCTAATTTAGGGAATGGTGTTGGAGTTTTCCTTGTGTCCCCAAATCATGAGACTTTCAAGTTTTTATTTAAACTTAAGTTTGAATGCACTAACAATATTACAGAATATGAAGCACTACTTTTAGGCTTAAGTATTGCTTAGAGGTATGGTATCAAAGATGTGGTTGTCAAAGGAGATTCAGAGTTGGTCTTCAATCAAGTTAGGAAGCTCTATGCAACTAAGAGCCAAAGAATGAAACAATATAAGCATGCAGTTTGGGATTTTATTGAAATGTTTGATTCTTTCAATATAATATACCATGACAGAAAGTAGAATATTGCTGCAGACAGGTTGGTAGTATTGGGATCTAGATTTGAAAATTGTACAATGTCTCCTTACTGTGAGTATGATATAGAAGTATTGAAAAGACCATCTGTCCCTAAAAATGTCAAACATTGGCAAGTTTTTGAAGATGATGCCCAGGTTCAGAGGTTTCTAAAAAATGAAGGAGAATTTAAAAATTAGAATATGGACTGGGAACTGATGGTTTGTGTTTATGAGGGTAAAGAGATTCTATTTGGCAAAGACATTATTTAATTAAAAACCAATACTATTCTAAGAGGTTTGGTTGCATTAGAGTCAAAATTTGATAATGCTGAACACATTGTTCATAGGATATGTGTCAAGCCTCAAGAGATGTGGAGGAACATAACTTGGGGACTGATGGTAAACCTAGAAAAATATGGCTGGGTAGTAACCTGAGTAAAGAAGAAAAATCTGTCATATGTCTAGTTGATAAAAAATTACCAGGATTGCTTGGCATGGTCATATTCAGAATCGAAGGCATATATGAAGGATATTTTCCAACATGAAATACCTTTAGAACCCAATGCTAAGACATTTAGACAAAAAATGAGGCCAATTAATCCTATCTTATCCTTGAAAATGCAAGAAGAACTCAAGAAACTCAGGGATGGAGGTATTATACAACCTATGAGATATTCTTCTTGGGTGGAAAATTTAGTACCAATTAGAAAAAATAATGGGGATATAAGACTCTGTGTAGATTTTAGAAATATGAATAAGCTCTTAATGAAAGATAATTATCTGTTTCCTAACATGGATAATATGCTGGAATTAATCACTGCGTCAGAAATATTGTCTACATTAGATAGATTCTCAGGATATAACCAAGTGGTTGTAAAGCAATCAGAACAAATCAAAACTACTGTCACCACTCCTTGGGGTACCTATGTGTATGTGAGAATGCCAATTGGTTTGATGAATGCTGGTACCACTTTTAAAAGAGCTATGGATGTGGCATTCAACAAATATATAAGTGATTTTAAAGATATTTACCAGGATGAAAGAAAAAGGGATGATCATTTGTAACATTTGGAAAGATGTTACAGAGGTGCAGGGAATACAGTATCTCATTGAATCCTAAAAAATGTCATTTTGGGGTTTAGAAGGCCAAATTGCTGGGGCATATCGTATCAAAGGAAGGGGTCATGATTGACCCTGAGAGAGTGGAAGCTATTGGGAAAGTTCCTATCCCTAAGAAAGAGAAATGTATTTATTCTTTTTTTGGCCAAATCAATTTCATAAGAATATTCATTTCCAATTTTGTGGAAATGACTATCCCTATCACAAAGATGCTGAGGAAAAATCAAATTATTAAATGGGAGGATGAAGATATCCAAGATTTCAATGGGATTAGATAGGCATTAAAAAACACCCCTGTCTTACTGGCCCGTGATTATAAGCAGATTTTTCAAAATTTCTCTTTTGCATATAAAAATACCATTGCATTTGTGTTATTGCAAAAAAATGAGGAGGGAAATGAAAGGTCAATTGGATTTTTCAGTAAAGCATTGTAGGGAGCTGAGTTAAAATACACCATTATGGAAAAACTCACTTTTCCTTAGTTAGAGCAACAAAAGCTTTCAGGCCATATATTTTAAGCTAAAATAACATATCTTATGTTCCTCATACAATGGTCAAAGGCATTTAATCATAGATGGAAGTTTCTAGCTGATGGGTGAAAAAATTGTAAGAATATGATATGGATATTCAGACAACTAAACTGGTTAGAGGTCTAGGCTTGGCAAAGCTAATGGCAGAAAGCAACTTACAAGTGATGGAAGTAAATGAGGTAGAAGGAGGAGATGTGGAGGTACATGAGAAGTTGATCAATTCTATATGGTACAAAAACATCATATTTTACCTCAAAAATTTGGAATGTCTAGGGCATTTAGATAAAAATCAAAGAAGGACACTCAAGTTAGCCTCCCAAAAATATATCATCACTAATTATGGGTTGGCCTAGAAAAATCCTGAAGGGGTTCTTCTCAGATGTGTTATGGAGGATGAAGCCCCCAGGTTAATTTCAAACTTTCATGGGGGAGTGTGTGGGGGGAATTTTTCTGGAAGAGTAACTGCCCATAAGATACTGAGGGTGGGCTATTAGTGGCCCACACTTTTCAAGGATACAACCTTATTGGTAAGAAAATGTGAAAGTTGTCAGAGATTTTTAGGGAAAATGAAGGCTTCTGGTGCTCTCCCTCTACAACAAGTATTAATTGAGGCTCCTTTCAAGCAGTGGGGCATGGATTTTGTAGGTGAACTATCATAACCTTCCAGTGTAGGCCATAGATGGATATTGGTGGCTACTGATTATTTCACCAAATGGGTTGAAGCTATCCCCACCAAGAAGGTGACTCATCAGGTTGTTATTGATTTCATCTTGAATCATATAATTTGTAGGTTTGGTGTACCCACAAAGATAGTTGCTGACAATGCCATGAGTTTTTGAGCCAAACCATTAGTTTCTATGTGCAAAGAATATGGTATAAACTTAGTATATGCATCTACTTATAACCCAAAAGGTAATGGACATGCTGAATCAAGCAACAAAAAATTACTGAAGATGATTAGAAGGACATCAGAAATTAACAATAGAAAGTGGGGGGAGAAGTTGAAGTTTTCTTTTTGGGTAGATAGAATTACTGCTAAGAGAGCCACTGGGAAAAGTCCATTTAAGCTAGTTTATGGAGTCCAGGATCTCCTTCCTTTACACCTGCAATTGTCTTCTTATCAATTCATTCAAAAACTTGAAGATGAGGAAGTTAGCCCTTATAATGTGAGAATAAACCAAATCATTAAGTTGGATGAGGAAAGATGAGAATCCCACCAAAGGCATTTGAAGTTTAGGGAAAATATAAAAAATTATTTGACAAAAAGGTGACTCTTAGAATTTTCAACATTGGGGATCTTGTATTGTTATGGGACAATAGACATGAGGATAAGGGAAAACATGGAAAGTTAGATGCATTATGGATAGGCCCTTATTCCATTGATATCAGGATTGGTGAACATAATTTCTTCTTGAAAGACCTCGATGGAGAGTTGCTTGAGTTACCTATCAATGGTAGGAACCTAAAGCATTTTATTGATTATCTTTCGGAGAAAGGTATGAACCAATGTATAGTGTATAGTTTTCCTACTTTGTTTTCATGTTTTTTGTTTGTGTTTTTGATTTCATTTTTCTTTCTCTAGTCTACAATGACTAGTTTCCTCATTCCTTGGTTCATTTTGTCATTTGTGGCCATAGTGTGTGCTTGCTTGAATCCCTAACCGAATGGATTTTCGGCACTTGGTCTACATTAAATAGTTCTTTTGGAACCTGCAAGGGGTACCCATCCTCGAGTCAGAGCCAATGTTGGATATTGAATAATATTGCCCTGTTTATTTGAGTATTTCCTTCAACGTCCTCATGTCCAATTGATCTATTTTAAAATGTGTATATGTTGAGGGGAAAATTCATGACTCAAATCATGTGGAATCTAGTCTTTGTGTTATGAAAATCCTCTTTTATGGTTGAGGATCATAAAGGTATGCCATCATTGGAAAATACCTCTAACTTTTTTCCTTTTCAAATGTTACCTCACTTGTCCCAAGTATGAATTATAGGATGAAAAATATTTCTATAAACTTGGCAGATGGTCAAAGATGAAATTCAGAAACCGCTAAAAGGACAGTCCCCACGGAAGAAAGGAAGGGTTTCCATGTGTTTCCTCGATGCACCTTTGAAAAGGTATAGCAAGTCACCCCCAAGTGCAAGCATCCACCATGTGGCTTATGCATGGCAGGGCAGTCCCAGTAAGCTAAAAAATCAAAGAAAGGGGGAGGGTGTGGATGTTTCCACATGTCACCCAGGCTCAATTTATAAAAAGGAAAGGCTTGTGAAAGGAAGGAAATCCCTGTGAATTGATGTTCAAAGCTGTGTAACTCAAGGATAGTGTTACAAACTAAGAAGATAGTGCGAGGAGGGTTACGAATCACCATGAAATAGGTTGTCTCTTCCGGATGAGCTGCAACATGTTTGAAATAATGCAATACACTAAGAGGATGAGGCAAAGCGCATGATGTAGAACCATTGAATGCATAGTGGTGATTTATTTTCATTACCGGTGCTAATACTAAGCTAGAGAGTCCTTAATACATGAACATAAAAGAATTACATGTCAAAAAATGAAAATTTAGATGTAACATCACTTGAAAGAAATCTCAGATATAATTCAAGATGGGGATTCTATAGGGGTCCCAGCCCATGGTAAAATGGTATATTTACATAATTGAAAACAAAGGCATAAAAGACAAACATAATGCTCAAAAACCCTTCACTCCATAATTTTATCCCAGTGGGGGAAGTTTGTTCAACAAATTGTTCTTCCTCAACATGAATTCATTTGAGCCTTGTGCCGTCTAGACAGATATAATAGACCCTGATAGATCCTGGGACATCCCCATGCCCATCAAAGAATCAAGATTTATTATGGGACTATCCATAATATTTTCTAGCTCAATTTTCTTGTGATAGGAAGATACACAGTCTAAAAGATCTTAACCACCTGTGAAGAATGTTGTTTTCCCTTTCCCCTTGTGAAGGGTAGATTTACTAGGAACTGATTGAGAGGGAACATCCATAGTGATTTGAAGAGAAATAACTGCACCTAGCGGGCCGGGCAAGTTACAAAGTCTTGAGTTAGATATAGTTTCCCATCTCCTTATGTCGGGTGGGAGTTCTCTTGGAGAAGGAACTGATAAAGGTCCCAAAAATTCATGCTCTGATAGAGGAGCATGATGCATTGAATGAGTGGATGAATGAATGGAAAACCTTCCCCTGACAGAAGAAATTTCCACTCTAGAGTGGCAAACAGACAAGGAAGTTTCTTCTTCTCCATCATAAATTATAATTGGGGGTTAGGAGCTTAGCTCACACCTTCTCTTCCCTAAAGTTGGTACTGGCTCTATGAATGGTTCTAATTGTACCTATTCTAGCTGCCCCTTTTCCTAAGAAATAATCCTCTTCTCTAATTTAATTATTTTGTGAGAAATTATGGGCACCGTATCAATGGAAAACTTGTCATACAACACATAGGATTCCTTAAGGATATCCTTTAGTAAAAATTATTCTTCACATAAAAAGGGACATTGAAAATCAGTTTTTCTAGATGCTTGAGGCCTCCTTTCAATCAAGAATTTCTTCAGGTCTTAAAGAGTTTTATAGTGTTCCCAACGAAAGAGATGAAAATATATGGATTGAAAGGTTGAGAAAACAAGACTGATTATGATCAGCGTTAGGAGTGCGAGCCAGACCTATTGATAATTCAAGGGTCCTCTGGTGTTTCCTACACATTTTATGTCAAATAAGGCCCTAAAGAAAGCCTCATTAGGACCATGCAGGTCGAAGATTTGATTCAAATCTTCTTTCTGATGATATTTCCTTCAAACTATTTTTCACAAGTAATTTCTCCATATTGCTGGTAGAAAACTATGAAAAATTTCCTCACTTACAGGATATGAAGAGAAATGTATCCCGGTGAAGGGATAAAACTGGGTTTTATAGTAGAAGTGGCACAGACTGATTGAATTGAAAGAAATCATTTCCACCAGATAAAGGAAGATCTTTCTCAGCCCATATGAGGAAAATTTAAAAGTTGAAGTGAATCTGGAACAATCATGATTGATGAATTCACTGGATTTTATAAGAGCCATGTGAGATAATTAAATCAAGCATATATAAGAAGGAATGCACAACACCCAAGATGTATCTTCAGATAGTAGATGAAAAGTGTTTGTCAATTTAGGTCACCTGGGAGTGCTGAAAAGATATTAGAAGAAACCATCTAATCACCAAGTGTAAGGAATTATGAAATCATTTGTCACAAGAAATGACATGATATCCTAATCATATATGACAAGAGAAACATGAAGAGGGCCTGTAATCTTACACTCGACAAGGTGAAATAAAGTATTTTCATAAAATTATCATTGATACACATGAAATTTTGTAAAAGAGGAATATACTTTTGAAATATCCATGTTTTTAGGGGGAAAATTGAAAAGAAAATAACGATGGAATTATAGAAAAGAGATGAGAATACTCTCGCAAAAAGGGGTGGTTAAATTTTTTAGAGAATTATTCAAAGAAAAGAGAGAGCTGAGAGAAAAACCATTTTCCTAAAGCTTATCTGAAAAACCTGTTATTTTCTTTGTGCTTTCAAATTTAATCATGTCAAGAGGGTTGCAAGTGTCCAACCTATTGGTACCCAAATTGATCCTTCCTTTGAAACCGAGAAACATCACAATTTTATCAAGATTCTTAAAGACAAACCAATCATAATAGGAGTCATTTTGTAGTTGGGGATAGATTTTAGATGAATCTTTATCACTCTGGTTTAGAAAGGACTATATAGCACCGTGTTAAGAGTTTGAACTACCCTTACTACTTTAGTTTGTGCCTTCAATCAGGGTAAGAGGACCCATTTTCTGACCTATGTTAGTGGAAAATATCAATAGATTAAAAATATTTGACTCTCCCTTTGCAATATTTGAAGGAGAACTTGAGAAAACATGGTCAATACAACATAACATAACTCTCACGAGTTTTCACCTTAGAGGATGAATATGTTTTCTAGACAAGGTCTAGGTCACTAAAGACAATGATAAAACTGATTACATCTGCATATTTTGGTAAAGGATAGACAAATTCAATGATCTTCTTTAACATTTGTGGATATACAGTGTAAGAAGGGATGGTTTATGTACGATTAGTCACTGAATATAAAATTTATGGTTGGGAAGTTAAGCATGCTAAATTGATTATACCAAATTCTTGAGAACTTTTAACAAATGTTACAAAATCTACTAAGCAAAATGACAAATGGCTTCAAATAGTTAGAACGAACCTTCAACTAGAGAATTGTGCATCTATGAAAGCTCAAAGACACACGACTTCACAAATTCTTTAAGGATTTAACACAAGAACTCATGTTAAAGACTTAATTAAACATCATAAGTCCTTGATTTATCACGCTTATGATACACTCATAAAATGACAAACAATTTGTATCACTAAAATGAAAGTAAAGTGAATTTAAATCATTTATTGCATTATGAAATGAAAAATCTCTTCATAATGTAATTAAAAATGCCACAATAATATCACAAGGACAAGATCTTGTGTGATTTATGAGGGTGTGATGCCCGTTAAAACAACCCACTTGAGACCCAAGAAACAACCTAGGGTTAGTTAGGAAAATTATGGAATATTTTTTTGATTAGAAGTGTCCACAACTAGGTTGCAAGACAACAGTGACACTAACAGGTTCTGGAACAAGTTTGATCCATTAGAACATACTATTCTTTTATTAGCAATTATCAGAGGTCACAAGGTCCAAATTTTAGGGTTAGAAGTTTCAGTTAGGTTCAGGGGGTAAATTATCACCATAACCACTCTCTAACATGCTTAGAGTTTCAACTTGATTTTTCTCACACTCAAAGCATTCAAAATTTCCCTAAAGCATTCCCATTGGATAGGAAATTTTCTCACATTTTCGATGATATAAATAAGTCCTGACTATTTGTAAAACTCTAGTTATGGACTGACGGACCTTAGAGTGAAAATTTTCCCAAAAGGGACACGTGTCGAGCGGGGAAGAAAGCCCATTTTTTGGGTTGGCTTGTCACGGGGCGGTGTTTGGAAATTTTCTTGCATAGGGAGAATATTCCAATTTTCTCTCATGCCTCTGCTATGCCGGTAGGGACACATGTCAGGCTTCGAGCCATCGCCGGGAGAAAAGAGGGAAGGGAGGGGTGGCGTAGGTGTTGTGGAAAATTTTCTGACAAAAGGGGAGGGACAGGTAGAGCGGTAGAGAAAGTTGGTGAAGTTTTCCAAAGGGAGGGAAAAGGGAGAAGTTTGACACGTGATTCCACACTTCCGTGGATGAGTCTTCTCCAAGGCAGGGTGGGAGTGTGGGGCCGTGGGAGGAGAAACAAAAATTTTCCAAAATGAAAATTTCAAAGGAAAAAGGGTCGTGAGGGTTCCGCCCCCTGCTATCACCCCATGCTGCCACGTGGCAGTACCCGATGGATACGGGATTACGGGTCAGTGGGGAAAAAAGGTAAATTTTTAAATTTTTAAAAAAAAGGCCCAACCAAAGGAATAAAATGATGCCACGCCTTCGCCATTGCCTTGTGAGGACACATGTCAGCCTATGATTGGATGTGGGCCGACGGAAGAAATTTTAAAAATTTTTCCCAAAGATTTTTTTCAAAATTTTTTTCTAAGGATTTTTTCAATGGGAAATTTTCAGGCCACAGGCCCGCTAGGGAAAATTTTCCCAAATTTTCCCGCTAAGGAAGGAAAACTACAAAGGGTCATAAATTTTTCTAGAAAGCTCAGTTTTGGGAAAACAAGGACTTTATGGAAAGCTCTCGATGCCATCTTTGCATAGGAATCATAAATTTTACATTTTAATAAAGTTTAAGGGGTTAATGTTATGAAAACGTTTTGCAAGATTTTAAAAAATCAACTAGTAAATTTCAACTTATAAATTTTGATTCATTTTGATCTCCTCCTTCACTCAACATGCCAGACATACATGGAAGATTGTTCTAGGAAGGATTTAGAATGGTTTAGGAAGGTAAATTTGCTCAATTGACTCCAATTTGAATTTTTCCAACAATTGACAAAAAAACGACTGTGCAAAGGTTTGGGCCCGACTTTGCAATGTTTTGAATTATTTCCTTAAGTTTTTATGTCAATTTGAGTTCCTTGATAATATGGCATGCTAAATTATAATGTTTCCAAGTTGATTATTTTGTGTAGGTTTGAACTGTGCATTTTAATTAAATTTAATTGCCAGTTTTAAAAATTTACAATGAGATCAAATTAAAAGAGGTCCTTCCAAATTTTTCATCATTCAACTATGAAATTTAATTTCAATATATTATAAAACATTTAAATGATTTAAATCAAACTATTCCAAACCCAAAATGCAACTCTGATGTCAATTTTATATATTTCCAAAGAGACAAATTACTGTATTTTCCTCACATACGTTTCTTTCTTTCAAACAGAGATTCAACTATCTATTTTGCCATAAAATGAAACATTTAATTCATTCCATACTAGACTTATGTGTTTTCCTTCTTCAATCAATCATTAAAACAAGAATCCAATTTCTATCTTTTTCCAAAATCATATATTTGAAACAAGGAAAAACAATACAATTACATCTCACGCGTTTCTTTCTTTTTTTATTTTTCCAAAACAAGGATTCCAATCAAAAACTGACATTCCAATTTGAATCAACAATGAAAATGAGAGGAGGTATTGCAATTCATTTTTAATTCAAAAATAAATACATCCTTACATTATTTCAATGTTTGAATGCAATAACAAATTCTATTTCTTTCTTTCCAATAAACAGAAGAGACTATAAACATCCTTCATAGTTCGAATATACAACTTTCATAACCAATTAAATACATATTTTCTTCACAAAATACATTACAATTTCATCCAATTGAAAGTGGGAAAGGTTACAAATGATTTTTTTTCACAAGGGACTAGAAAAACTGTCTTCTTCTGCTCAAGAACAATAACGTGCAAGTTTCCTCCATTTTCAATTTGATCACAACAAAAGTGGGGGAAAGGAAATGCTCTCCACCCAACCAAGACATATAATGAAAGGAGAAGTTATCCTTCATCATTTTCCACCAAGCCCCAACCATAAAGCAATAAGAAAAGGATATCAACCCATGACAACCACATGATTCCACAACACGCAACATTATTTCAACATGCATATACAAATTTAAAAGCACAATTCAACACAAGACAATAGTTTACAAATGCATTTGAAAACATTCAAACAACACTCAGGATTGGTCATGCAAGCCAAAGGAGCAAGGACTATGGGGGAAGCTACTTATGCTACTCCCAATGAGAATTGGGCATCCACCTATAACAAACTACCAATAAAATTCACCACACATATCCTTATCCCCCCCAAAATCCCTCCTTATGCCCCCCACAGATTTCCTTATGCCCCCCACAAAGTAAGAAATACAAGCTATTTCTTTTCCATGGTGGATCCCAAACCCAAACTCCCTCCACAAAAATCTAATGCCAATGGCATTCCCTTATGCTCCCCCACATGGATTTTCCATAGCCTTCCCCTACACCATCCCTATGGCAGTCTACCCAAACAACCAACAAATAAAAAAAAAACATATAACATTCACACAATACAAAATGAAATAACAGTAGAAGAGAAGAACTCATATCCTACCTCTCCATGGTAGATTTTGTTCCCAAACAACAAGCTTCAATGACAAGAACACAGTCCCAAAATCAGCAGCCAACAAGCATGCAAGGTTTTCCAAACTTCCTCCAAAAGCAAGAGCTCCAAGCACAAGAAAATTTTCCCCAAGGAAGCATGAAAAATGATTCAATAACCCAAAACAAGAAAAGAGTTTGAATTTTATAAAAGAGGGAAGAGAAGAGGGTGATGTGGATCCATGTAGGATTCCACCTCACACATCCTCAACTCCTACACAAATGAAAAATTTTCATTCTCTCAAGCACAATAAAGAGGTGGGTGAAAATATGACAATTTTACTTGCACACTCTAAAAAGCCCACACCCCAAAGGACTAAATTAAATAAAATGTAAGAGAGTGCAATTAAAATAATACAACATGATTTATAAAAATTCATTAAAAAAGGGTCAAAATCACCCCTCCAACCATAGGTATGGTTGGTAAATTAAATTAAGAGGTATGGGAAAAGTTTTACTTGTCCCACAAGCCTAAAAAAAAAACCTCCAAAGACAAATTCGAATTTCCAAGGAGGTGGAGTGTTTCATACTCCAAAATCTAACTTACACAACTCTTACACAACTTACACATCCCTTACATATTTAATACAAAAGCCAACAAATGCATTATTACTTTCGCATGTCCCAATTTGATTTATTTAATATTTAACCATATGTGTTCTCACATAAATCTACCACAATTTAATTAAATACAAGAAAGGGACACATCACTAATAAAATACATACAACAATAATAAAAAGTAACCACATTAATAAAATACACAAAACCCATGGTCAGATATAAAGGTAATCCCCCCCATTGGAGTCCCTAACAAAATAGAACACACACACACAAAACATGCTGCCATGGTGACCTTGTTGAATTCACCTAGAATTCCATTGTGGTTGGTCTCCAATCCCCTAATGTTTGTTGTGATATTTTAACCTGTAAAACACAAATACCTCCTTCATCCTCATGGTCATATCAGAACATCCAAAATGAATGTAAATGTAATTCCAAAATCATCTATATAAATGACTCAAAACAACATCGAAGTAACAACTACATCATTTGCAATTTAATCAAAAACTATATCATCATCATAAAGTGTCCATTTTCTAGGTCTACTCACAATATCCAAAATCACATGTACGAACAAAATTCAAACTATATCCATGTCAAATAGTATATCATCATCCACATATGGAGTGTCTCTAATAATCATCATGCATCATAACCAAATAAAGATCAACAGTATCAAAATAAACATCAAAAGGTGTCAAAGGGAAGTAGGCACTACAAAGGGACTCCTAATATAAGATTGTAATAGGAACACATATAACTATTTGAAAATATCTCAAAATGATAGCAGACGCAACAAGGTTCATGATTAACATGAATTACTTAAGGTTTTTCAAATTGATTAGCAAGGGAAAGTTTATTTAAAATCTCAAAGCTTATCAATGGCTATACACTTGCAACCATCTTTACATGATCAATTTCAAAGATACACAAGATGTATAAAAATTAACAGAAGGCATACAAAATATTCAAGCAAAAGAGAAAAGAACGTTCAAAGATGTGGGAGGATTGGGAAGGAATCACACACGGAGGACAGAGACAAACTCAAGACTTAGCCATTTTCATGATTATGATATATTTTTGGAAGATGGTGTGCATAGCACACAAATGGGAAAATAATTACGTGACACGCATCGACTATTTTTAGAAGAAAAATGATGGAGCACTTTGCATGGATGTGGGCTAAAGATAAAATTGTGATTGATAGTTAACTAGGAGAGATCTATTATAAGAGCACATGCATGTGTGGCTGTAATTGTAAAGGCACATGGCTATTTTCAGCATGTGACCTATTTTGGGAATAGATAAGTGGTGAAAGGAAATTCCCCACCCTTATGAATATATGATGAACTACGTAGTATAAGATAGTGATAGAGATATATGTAGGAACTGGATTACTGTGAGAGTATGATGTCAGTATTGTTACGTGCATAAGCATATAATGCCATTATTGTAAGAAGCTTCTATGTATTCTTGTGTTTTTATATAATGAAGTGTATTAGATGAATCAGAGTATTAATCCTAAGTATAATGGTCTCTTGCATGCTTGATTTCATCATGATTCTTATTTAGTTTGTTGTTCTCTAGAACTAGGTCTGTACATGCACTGTAGAATGATGTATTAATTATGGATCTGAATGCATTGAGTCTTCATCATGCTAACATCATGCAATAACAACCCTAAAGAGGGGCCTGATACCTTTGCGTGCTTTGGGTGAGCACTCAGTCTAGGCTGAGTGATGTGCCAGCATGCCTGGGCTTTTACTAGTGAATTCAAGGCTACATCATTGGTTCTGTTACTAGGACCTCTTTTTTCAGTTGTTCTCATGATGGTTTGCGATGAAGATGTACCGGTTGACCCTAGCAAGCATTAAGGAGTGGATACATGACCTAGAAGAAGAATACATAAAGAGGTTCAACATCAGATCTGAGTTTGACGTACGCACATGGGTGGAGAAAAATCTGTATGACTATTTATACAAAATATTCTTCGCTATTTTTCTAGTAGAATTATATGTGTGGCTGGTTGCTTATGCGTCTAAATAGAATTGGAGGTATCGCACACTTGTCTTGATACATGAAGAATTTAAGACCCTATATGATGCTGATATGATTTGGAATCGCACTATGGATACGTGGTTCCATGGTGTTTTGAACAGTTATATCTTGGAGTACTCAATTTCCACTTATTTGTTCCCAGAGGTAGATGAATTCTAGTTTTTACGATATCCAAGGGGAACTTACCTGCAAGACATTCCATTGGTGATAAAATTTTTGATGGTAACCCTGAACTTTGAGAGTAAACTGATGGCTAACTAAACCCCACCATACGTAGGGGCAGGAGAAGGTTTGGTGAAATATTGTAGACCTAGCGGCAGATAGGAAGAGAGAGGAAATGAGGCTTAAGTATAATGAGGTGCATGAGAGGGAGGTAGAGAAGAAACGAGAGGTTGCAAAGTGAGTTACATTATGGAGAGAGATAGTTCAGGAAGGATTTGAAGTTCACGCAGAAGACGTGGAAACTAAGAATTAGGAACTCCCCCATTTGGGAAAGCATGACAAGGAACCCTCCTTAACCTCATGCAGAAGTGCACTAGCAGAAATTACCTGGGCCGTGGGTGCACATCTGAATCCACCTGACAACTTTTCCCTTATACTTGGTCTTCCAGTATCTAGTACAACAAGTAGTTAGCAAGCTAATTCAGGTAGTTGGAGAGGAGTGAGTCATATAAGAAGCATAATGATGGAAACACAAATGAATTATTTATTATATGGGAGTCCCTTTTTAGGTGTATCATCTGCACATAATTTAGGTGTGCAGGCTTTTAGACTCTCTTCTAGGAGAAGTAACACTTTGCAGATTGTCAGGGTATAGTTCACTACTACTATTCAGACATAGGGAAGTACATCTTCTGGTTCAAACCTAACTATAGGTTTGGGTTTAGGAGGTATAGGTGGCTCTAGCTCTAGTGGATCTGGTGGTTTTGGAGGTAGAGGAAACACATGAGGTTCTGGATCAGGTGGGCAAGGTCTGCACCAACCTCATAATATTTACATGGAGAAGTCTCTTCATCTCTGAGAGTATAGGGGCATAGAAGATGCTACTGAACATGTACACATTTGTGAAATACTATGGTGAATAAAAGGAATCATGACTTCTGAGCATAGGGTAAGCCAATTTTCTACTATGTTACAAGGGAACACACACAGCTGGTACAAAAAGTTTTACCTTGATCAGACTTGCATAGATTATACAACTTTAAAAGATGCTTTCCTTAAAGAGTTTCACATCTCTGAGTTCAAACAAAAGAGTATAAGTGTTCTCAAGGATATTAAGTAAGGCACTACTGAGAGAGTTAGAGAGTATGATGCTTGTTTAAAAATGCTGTTATCCAAGATTTCTTATGATATTCATACAAGCCATCATGCACAATGGCTCATTGGAGGCCTGATTACACCTTTTAGGAGGGCATTATCACACAAGACATACACTGATCTACGTGAAGCACTTGAAGAAAATTTACACATTGAGGAAGTTGGAAGTATAGACACTGGGGTAAGCCCATTTTTAGAAGCACAAATTGTAGCTATGGAAAAGTAGTTGGAGAAGCTATCAGCAAATTCAGCACATGAGACGTGCACATGGGGATTTGGTGCACATATTGTGAAGTAGAAAGGTCACAAAAAGGATAGTTGTCCCCACACATCTATGTGCGGTCACTACTGTTAGACTGTGAGATATGCCATTTAAACCATAAATGTTAACTGCTGCCCATTACTACAACGTACGTGATAAGGAAGAACATCTCTTTTTACTATAAAATTTATAGGTCCACAAATCATGACATGGAAGATTGTACTATTTGATTGGCTCAGATCCATGATGCTATAGATATTGGTGTACGACAGACAAGAGTTTTAGATAACTCTAGGGGAAAGAACAAACATCAAGATTGGGATCACAATCAAGTGCGTGCTATGATTGGAGTGAAGGGTCATTTTGAAGGACAGTTATGGCATAGGATGAGGATAACATGGTGGATTCAGAGGATGAGGTCTGTGGTCTTAGAAGAGGTGAGTTCCCTTGCAGAACATGTTATACATGTGGATCTCCTAGACTACTACAGACACGAATGTCCTCAGAATATTACATGTTTTTTCTGTGGAAAGAATTATTGTTATGAGGAATGCTTAAAATTGTATGAGAATCTTAACAAGTAGCATAAATAAGAAAAAAAGGTGCAGGGATGGTTAGGATACAACGTGATGTGGAAAATCAGTGGATGCCCAAGTTGGAACCAGAATCTGAGGTGTTGCAAGTAAGGATCACTACCCGTGCTGAAGCGGTGCGTGCCAAAGAGGCATTACAAAAACATCCTACCATCACTAAGGAGGAGGTTTTACATGCACGATACCTAGATCCTGCCCATCAGAAGGAGGTTTATCAGGAAACCATGGAGGTACTAAAAAATCTTTAGGGTGAAATATAGTATTTAAAGGAGCAATCACGGAAGATGGAGCAAAAGAAAGCATCAAAGATGGTCCAAACTGATATGGATGACTTGAGAGAAGTGTGAAAAATGTTTCTCCAAGAGAATATCATTCCACTATTATGGAATTGGTAAAAGGGAAACACTCTGTGCGTAAGTACTAAGACTGGATGACATATCCTGCATGTGAATCTTCCCTCTCATAGCCTAGATTATGACAAGGAAATCACTCTGAATGCTGTTGTGGATGGGTGGATATTGAGTAATAGATTGATTGATACAAGCAAGTAAGTCAATGTTCTTACTTTAGATGCATGGGTAAAAATGGGGAGACCCCAATTGCAGCCATCCTCTAATGTATTATTCATGGCTAATCAGACTAAGGCCACTCCATCATATTTTTAAAATATGCATCTATTACCATACAAGGAGCTGAAGTTCACTTGAGATTTTGAAGTCTTAGCACTAGTAGAGGCATAGATAGCTTCCCATAGCTCTACTGGGGTGTATCCATGGTGCTATGCAAATAATGTTGATATTCATTTCAATAAGGGTTATATCATCTTTGAAAACAAGGAGGAAATGGATTATTATCCCATTAACAAACGGTAAATTTGCACCCTATCTTGAGCCCTTGATTAAAGAAGACTTGAATCGTATTCATGTACATGCACCATCTGGGACCCAGAGGTTCTTGCGTTATCTAAAGAATGAATCATTTAGTGGGAGGAAGTCACAGTTTATCAGTGATACTAGAAGTTTCACTTGTGATAACTGGGCTCATAACACGTATGCGTTGGTGGGGCACAAAGTAAAGCAGCATATTTTCTAAGGATAGTAGACCACATTATATCAAGGAGAATAGGTAACAAATTCGGTATCTTGTTACATCGGGAGAAGGATACCCTATGGTGTTCCTGCACGCCATGGAAGAATAGTGGGAAGACCCACTAGAAGAGAAGGAATATTATAGCATATACCCTTATGTGAGATAACATCGCGCACTGATGGGTGTTCCATAAGGATAATCTTGTAGGATGGAATGAAATTATGTTTTCTCTTTCCACTAGGTTTCTTTGAGGAGTAATGCACCTACTCAAATATATCACTTATCATGGTAATCGACATGCTTCAGTACCACATTCAACAGTGTGAGAGAATCTGGATAGAGGGGAAGGAAGCTTTACCACCTTCACTCTAGGTGCACAAGTTTTATTCCACTGTTAACAAGGTTACTGTGAGTGCTTGGTATGTATATGCAGAACTCCGTAGATAGAATTTAAATTCACATGATTTAATTGCATGAATGATCTAAGACGTTTGAATTCTTATCTACCAAGCCTTCTGGTGGAAGAAGCATTAAAAGTCAGAAAGTCGAGTAACTATGTGAGATAGTGCCAAGGCTGGAAGAAATAATTCTAGAGTTAATTCGATTAAGGAAACTCAGGAAGTGTGTTTTGTTGAAGAATACAAAGGTCAATGCCACACTACTTAAACATGCTTGCCTTGAGAAAGAAAAAGGAAAAATGGTCTACCTAGTGGATGATGAATAAGTAGAAAATTTGGATGTAGACCATTCAACAGGTAGGTATGAGGTGTTAGATAGTGCAGATAAGGCCACACATGCCTATCATGAGCCTATGAAAGACAAAGAAAGTAAATATTGGATTAGATGCTAAGCCTAAGGAGGCCATAATTAGAGACTATTGGTCAGAATCCAAAGTGGAAAAAATCATAGAGTTACTACGGGATTATTAGGACTTATTCCCTCGAGGGTACCATGAGCTTAAAGGCATGCATGAATCATTAGGGGACATGAAGATAAAACTTAAATAGGGTGCACACACAATTAGAAAGAGACCCTATAGGATGAACCCCAATTTGCACGAAAAGGTCAAGGAAGAGATTGAAAAAATGTTGAAGTCTGGAATCATCAAGCCCCTAGATGAGTCATAATGGGTTAGTCCAATGGTGATCAGTATCAAGAAGGATGGACAGATTAGGATCTATGTGGACTACAAGGAGCTGAATGTCTGCATGTGTGACTAATCCCTTTCCTATGCCATTCACTGAGGAAATACTAGAAGGTGTTGCAGGGCATAAAATCTATTCATTTACAGATGGGTTCTCTGGGTATCATCAGGTTTAGATTTCCCAGGAGGATCAAGAAAATACTACTTTTACTACTGAATGGGGTATCTTTACCTATACTGTGATGCCTTTTGGACTGAAAAATGCACCTGCTTTATTTTTGCGCATAGTTGTTCAAGCATTTAAAGATTTTATTCACAACTTCTTATAGGTTTATTTAGATGATTGGATGGTGTATGGACTTGTTAAGGATCATTGTGACAATCTATACGCTTAATGTTTGAAAGATGTAGACAATTGAGTATCTCTTTGAACATCAAGAAGTGCATATTTTCTACACCATTTGGAATACTATTAGGACACATAATCTGCAAGGAAGGTTTGTTGGTTGATCCAGCTAAGGTTGCAGTCATTATAGGACTAAAAGAGCCTACCAGTTAGAGTGAGGTGTGTGGATTCTTGGGTCACACAGGGTATTATAGAAAATTCATAAAGGGATATTCCAAGGTTGCCACAGCTTTGGAGGAGTTACTGAAAGGAAAATGTACATTCTACTGAGGAGAACTGTAGCAACAGCGTGCATTCAAGACATTGAAGGAGAAACTTACTATTGCATGCCTATTCTATGCGCTTTCCTTCATGGGACCAACCATTTCATGTACATGTGGACGCCTCTGGCATGGCCATTGGCATGGTGTTGGCTCAACTTGGAGAAGGTATTATAGATCATCCTATCTATTTTTCTAGTAGAAAGTTGACTCCTGCAGAGTAAAATTACACCACTACAGAGCACGAAGCTTTGTCAATGATCTATGTGCTACATAAATTCAGACATTACCTACTAGCTACACCATTTGTATTTTATGCATATCACATGACATTGAAGTATTTAGTAAACAAGCCCGTTTTACAGGGGAACATATGAAGATGGGTACTCTTATTTCAAGAATTTGATTTTATAGTTGTGGTCAAACCAGGGAAAAGTAATTCTGGACCAGACCATTTATCCAGAATACAGTCAGGAGAAGAAGCACATGCCATTGAAGATACCATGCCCGATTCATAGTTATATAGGTTACAACACGCACCATTGGAATTAGAGGACATTGCTATATTTCTATGAATAGGTATGACACTAGAAGGAATGAAATCCTTAGAGAAGAAACAACTTGCTATACATGTGACACCCTATATGTTGATTAGTGGTGACCTATACAAATTAGGCCAGGATGAAGTATTACGTTGTTGTGTACTGGAACATGAGCGCACAAATATAATGGAAGAAGCTCATGGTGGTATTGCAGGTGGCCACTATGCAGGTGATGCCACTACTCACAAGATTCTACTTGTTGGATTATGGTGGGAGACCCTGTATAAAGATTGTAAAGCATATTGCAAGGCTTGTGATCACTGTCAGCATCTTGGGAAACCAGGTCAATGAGATGAAATGCCTCTAAGACCTATTACTAGTGCAGAACCGTTTGATTAATGGGATTTTGATTTTGTGGGTCCTATTTCACCAGCCATGTGTAGAAATGGATCGCGCTATATCATCACTTGCATAGACTATCTGACAAGGTGGGTAGAAGTAACACCTACAAAGGATTGTACAATGGCTACAACAACTAGGTTTCTATGGGAAAATATTATTACAAGGTATGGATGTCCTTTGAGTTTGACCAGTGATAGGGGCACACATTTTTTGAATGAGACAATCAGAATTTTATTGGATGAATTCATGATTGCACACCATAAGACTACACCCTATCATCCTCAGGCTAATGGAACTGTTAAGGCTTTCAAAAAAATTTGAGCTAGACATTGACAAAAATCTGTGATGTTGGAAGAAAGGATTGGGATGATAAAGTGTCTGCAGTGCTTTGGGCATATCGAACAACATATAAAAGTTGAACAAAGCCACACCATTTTAGTTAGTGTTTGGCATGGAAGTAGTTCTTCCTATAGAATTCATGCTACCTTCTTTGTGTATTACATGCACTGGAGGTTTAGCTGATGAACAAATATTAGAAGAATGAATTGAAAAGTTAATAAATCTAGATGAGTTACGAGCCATAACATGTTGGAGTCAAAAACAAGAAAAGGCTAGGCAGAAAGCATGGCATGACAGGCACATCAAGGATAAAAAGTTTGAGATTAGACAGATGGTGCTCCTTTATGATTCTAAGTTTTTGCGCCATCCAGGAAAACTCAAGGTACATTGGTTGGGGCCTGTATGTTATCACTCACATACTTGAAACATGCACTTGTCAATTAGAGGCGCTTGATGGAATATAGTTACCCAGGTAGTTCAACAGGAGTAGGCTGAAGCCCTACTATAAATAAGTCTTCTTGGTGTTTGTAATAAGGTGGTGTTGCCATTTAGATTAGGTTTTCAATTCTACATTTCCTTAATGTATTTCCTTCTTTGTCGCTATGCTTTGTCAATTTAGTTGGTGTTTTTGTGTAATAAAGTGTGTTTGCACACCAGAAGCTAATTATTATTTGAAGAATTTTTATGCGTAGAGGACTGCACATACCATTAGTGTGGGGTGGTTATTGATGTCCAGGTACAATGACTGTTGAAAATAAGTACACATGAAAGGAAAAAACTACTACGGGTGCTATTCAAGTTGGAGAATTGAAAAAAAAAAGAGATTGCTTCTGGAAACAAGGACCATAGGGGGAGATGAATGAAGAAACAAGTATAATGTGAGGTAAGCAGGGGCCATGGGAACTACCAAGGGAAGGCACAATGATGAGGTACTTAGGTGTATGGAGTTGCGATGAAGAGAAGTCCACGACAAAAAGTTGGTGCGCTAGAAGGTTATAGCTTGGGCGTGAAGATTTACCACATGGAAAGAATGAAAATGGTTGATTAATGAGAGGATTGTTGGTAGGTGAAGGAGCAATAAATGCAATAAATTTTTGAAAATCTATATAAGGACGGGATGCGAGTTCATTTTTACTATTGCAATTTCAAGAATTTGAAAAGATCTAAGTGTAAATGAGATGAGTGAATCATGTGGAGGTGCGAAGAGTGTGAAACTAGACATGGAGAGAAGATTTGTGAGTAGGAGAAGCTTACGTCCCCATAGGTGAAGGGTTTACACGAAGTAGACACATTACGAAAGATCTAGGGCATGCGATTTCCACTAGGGCATGAAGATTCGAAACATGTTTTTAAATTCTTCATTTATGGAAGATAGAAAGGAGATATTTTCAAAATGGTGTTGAAGAAAGCACCTACAACAGGAGTAAAAGGGAAAAATAAGGTGAAAGTGGAAGAAGAAATTGCTCTCGAGAGTAATTTTTCCAAAATGCAGTATCTGAAGGGCATAATTGTGGGACAAGAATGGGATTCCCATATCTGTAAATGTAAAATAAATGATTATAACCATCACACATTAGATAATAAGAAGGAATTAGATGCGTTGTTTAGCACAAAAACAAATAAGTTCACAACAGAAGATATGCCTGTGTACGATGACACTGGAGAGAAGCTACTTAAGAAGATTAGAGTCTACCAGTTGTATGAGCTGCCATACTTTTTGAAATATGAACCATTTTATTGATGGTTGATGAGCAGAGTCCATGAGGACTTCTTCTACTTCACTGAACAAAGGGTTAGAATCACAACTACATTAATTTCAATAGTAATAGGGTTAGGGGCCTCAGGAGCAGACTTGGAGAGTGACTTAATAGATAAAGCAAAAATCTTGGAGAAAAGGAAGGAGCTAGGATATACCAAGGGTCCGCGTGGCATGGACATTGATAAATTGAAGAAGTACCCAGTAGTATAGGAAGCTGCCCATCTTGTAACAAAGTTGAATGACCAAGAAAGGTGGTCACAGGTGAATACAATGTGGCTGCACGTTGCAAGAAAGATGTCTTAAGGAGTGGTCTACAATATCATGGATCACATATCAAAGACAATCTTTGAAGAAGTATGTACAAGTGACATAATTAGTTTTGGTGCTATTTTATTGTCTTTGGTGTTTATGGAGATTGGAGTGCCCGATAAGCCAAAGGAAAATATTTGGGAGTACCCCACAGAAAATAAATCTCTGATAGAAATATTTGATAAATACTTATGTGAAGGGACCATGAGTGGGCCATTTAAGCAGATGGTGGAGATGTGGTATGATAGGATTTGCATGACATTTGAAGATGAGTGGTGCATACCCAAGGAGTTTCCTTCATTGGTGGGTAAGGCAATACAATTTACGGTATACCAACACTTTTGCATCACGTGATTTGTGATGAAGGATGGATCTTGGAGCCCTTAGTGAAAACTACCATATGCCTTCACAACATGCTACTTACAGGCATCAGTTCACCAGTTCATAGATGGGAGCCGCCTAAAATTCGTCGTAGATAAGGTAGATTGTGATTACCATACCCTGAGAAAAACATATGTATATCCAGGATGGACTGCCTACATTGAGAGGCTTATCTCAGATGTAATAAACATGAAGATGGTAAGCTTTTCCATTAGAGATGTTGGAGCAGCACTAGTGTATCTTTAACTCAAGCCCAAGCTGGAGAACAAAAAATATGTGGAGAATGAGTTTGTGCTTCCAAAGGTGCCTAAGGGTAAGCATACAGTAGAAAATGTGCCAACTCCACATCTTGTAGAAACTATAGTGGTGGATGAGGAGGAATATGAATGAGAAGATAGTGGTGTCCTAGAGCATACAAGATGAAGGTAGCCTTTAGACAAGGTAGAAATAGAGCACGCGACTACACCACCTCAGGAGAAAGAAGGAGAAGATGAGGATCTAGATGCAGTACAAGGAGAGTGCCACTTCAAAAGGGTATTCAAGAGAACAAGAACCCAAGGTGCTACTCCATAATTAGTGTGCAGATCACCACGAATCTCTCCATAGAAGGATCCAACTGAGAAGAGAAGAAGGAAGTTGAAGCTGAATGAGGAGGCGGAAGAGTCTGAGGAAAGCATGCCCGAATCCCCTACACCACCAGAGGACATGGAAGAACTAAAGGATGAATAAATGAAGGATGGGGAAGAAGGAGTAAAGGAGGTAGATGGGAAAATGTGTGAGACTACTCAGGGTATAACATAACAAGCTCCAAATCTTGACACTCAAGTTCCTAAGGGGCCAAGATCGAAGAGGAAAAATGGGGAGTATACTGCACTAGTCCTGGGCTATGCTGAGGATACAAGTAAAATTTTCTGTGCCTATTTCCAAAGCATAGTGGGCCTTAAAGAATTGTATGGATGGGAGATGATGAATGAGGACATGGCCACCATGTGCACAAGGAAACAACTATCTTGGTCAATACATAAACATATGGATGAACTAGACTTCAACATCTATGAAGAGTCCTGTGTATCTAGAAGATTGAGAAAGGTACCTCAGACTAGACACATAACTAGAAATCCTACTGTTATGTCGGATGAAAAATTAAGTAATGCCTTGGTAAAGGTATCTACAGAGGTGGCAAGGAGGATTATGGATAAAGATACAAATATTAGGGCGCTGAAAGAAGAAATCAAGGCTAAAGATAAAGAGATAACACACCTACGACAAGAGAAAGACTTGGCACAGAAGAAGAACATGGTTTTCATCAACATGAAAGAGGAAATTGGAGACAATATCCTAAAAGAAAAACCACACTTAGAGCCCAAGGTACCCAAAAAGTTTCCTTCGGCAATGCATTATGTACAAACCTTGGTCGATTTGGTGCTTGAGGATGGACCTACGTGCATGCCAGCCCTAAAAGATCCTGAGAAGGAAGTAGAGTGAGCAAAGGTTTCGGTGAAGAGGAAGATTGAATCTTATGAGGCATCTCTCCAAAGCTTGTAGGAGGAGCTGAGAAAAGTAGACCAGGCATTAAACATTTGCACACCCCCAGAGGTGGTCATTAGGATAAGGACCATGGTAGAGGAAAATGAAGTACTGAAAGTGATGAAGGATGACACAATGGGTCATGCAGAGAGGTTGGCATTAGTAAAACAAAAGTGTGAGGCCCTTACAGTAGCACAAGAACCCCATAAGGAAAGGTTAGATGAGATGGGGAAGGTTATAGTGCAGAAGATGGATCTGCTAGAGGGAAGAATGTCTACAATGTCCAACATTGTTATAGTTTTACAGAATGAAAAGGGGGACATTACCCAAGATGAGCTGGAGTCTATTGCAGTAGATATTCTAGAAAATGTAGGGGCTGCACCAAGTGAATGGCAACCATTAGAGTATGAAATAAAGGAAGAGTATCCAGAACTCATTCTTCCAATTGAAGCAAAGGATATTGCAGAGTAATCATTCTTTTGTATAAAAAAATTCTTTACTATCTTCAATTTATATTATTTCTCATTCTTTGAGCATTGAAGAGGTATCCATTGCTGGGGTGAAATGCAGTTAGTGTGGGGTAATGTTGAGCAGACAATGTATAACACTTACCAGAAGGCATACAAAATATTTGTGCATGGAAGAGCAGAGCATGTTCAAAGGCACAGGAGGATCGAGAAGGAATCACATGCGGAGGACAGAGAAAGACTCGGGACAACTATTTTCACAATTATGATCTATTTTTGGAAGATGGTGTGTGGAGCACAAAAATGGGAAAAAACTTGTGCAACACGCATCAGTTATTTTTGGAACAACGACAATGGAGAGATTTGTATGAATACGGGATAAAGATATAATTACGACTGATAGTTGACTAAGAGAGATCTATTGTTAGCGCACTTACATGTGTGGCTGTAATTGTTAAGGCACATGGCTATTTTCAGCATGTGACCTATTTTGGGAATAGATAAGAAGTGAAGGGAAATTCCCACCCTTATAAATATGTGATGAACTACGTAGTATAAGATAGTGATAGAGATATATGTAGGAACTACATTACTGTAAGAGTATACTGTCAATACTGTTACATGCATAAGCCTATAATCCCATTATTTTAAGAAGCTTTTGTGTATTCCTATGTTTTTATATAATGAAGTGTATTGGATGAATCAGAGTATTAATCCTGAGTATAATGGTCTCTTGTATGCTTGATTTCATCACGATTCTTATTTAGTCTACTGTTCTCTAGAAATAGTTCTGCACATGCACTGTAGAATGATGTATTAATTATGGATCTAAATGCATTAAGTCTTCATCATGCTAACATCCTACAAAACATTAACCCTAAAGAGGGGCCTGGTACCTTTGCGTGCTTCAGGTGAGTGCTCAGTCTAGGCTGAGTGATGTGCTAGCACGCTTGGGATTTTACTGGGGAATTCTAGCCTGCATCATTAGTTCTATTGCCAGGACCTATTTTTTCAGTTATTCTCAAGATGGTTCATGATGAAGATGTATTGGTTGACCCTAATAAGCGTTGAAGAGTGGATACATGACCTAGAAGAAGAATACGCATGAAGGTTCAACACCGGATTTGATTTAGATGTACGCATATAGGTGGATCAGAATCTGTATGACTGTTTTTATGAAAGCTTCTTTGCTATTTTTCCAGTAGAATTATTCGAGTGGCTGGTTACTTATGCATCTAAATGGAATTAGAGGTATCATACACTTGTCTAGATGCAGGAAGAATTTCATTCCTTGTATGATGCTGATATGATTTGGAATCGCACTGTGGATACATGGTTCCATGGTGTTTTGAATAGTTATAGCTTAGAGTACTCAATTTCCACTTATTCATTCCCAGAGGTAGTTGAATTACAGTTTTTTTGATATCCAATGGGAACTTACCTGCAAGACATTTCACTGGTGATCAAAATTTTGATGGTAACCTTGAACTTGGACAATAAACTGATGGCTAACTAAACCCCACCATGCTTAGGGGAAGGTTCAAGTTTGGTGAAAGATGGCTACCTAGCAATAGAGATGAAAAGAGAGGAAATGCAACTTAAGTTTAATGAGGCACGTGAGAGGGAGGTAGAGAAGCAACAGGAGGTTGCAGAGTGAATGACGTTGTGGAAAGTGATAGTTTGGGAAGGATTTGAATTTCACACAAAATACGTGGAACCCAAGCATTAGGAACTCCCCCATTTGGGAAAGCATGAAAAGGAACCATCCTTGGCCTCACATAGAAGTGTGCCAGAAAAAAATGAACTGGGCCATGAGTGTGCATCTGAATCCACCTGGAAACTTTGCCCTTGCTCTTGGTCTTCCAGTATCTAGTACTACAAGTAGTCAACAAGATAATTTAGGCAGTGGTAGAGAAGGAGTGAGTCATATAATAAGCACAATGATGGCAACACTAAATACTTTGTTGTTATATGGGAGTACCTTTTTGGGTGTATCATCCACACAGAATTCAGGTGCGTAGGATTTTTGACTCTCTTCTAGGAGTAGTAACACTTCCCAGACCATCGGGGTATAGTTCAATACTACTGTTGGGAAAAAGTTAAGTACATATTCTAGTCTAATCCCAACTATAGGTTTAGGATCAGGAGGTATAGGTGGCTCTAGCTCTGGTGGATTTGGTGGTTCTAGAGTTAGAGGAAACACATGAGGTTCCGAATCAGGTGGGAAAGGTATGCACCAACCCCAGAGTATTTACATGGAGATGTCTCTTCGTCTCCAAGAGTATAGGGGCATAGAAGATGCTACTGAACATGTCCACATGTGTGAAATATTATGGCATGCAAAAGGAATCACAGCTTCTAAGCGTAGGGAAAGCCATTTTTTTACTACGTTACAAGGGCGCACACACAACTAGTACAAAATTTTGACCCTAATAAGAATTGCATAGATTATACAAATTTAAAAGATGCTTCCCTTAAAGAGTTTCACATCCCTAAGTTCAAATAAAAGAGTATAAGCATGCTTAAGGATATTAAGCAAAACACTACTGAGAGTTTTAGAGAGTATGATGCTTGTTTCAAAATGCTATTATCCAAGCTTTCTTATGATATTCATGCAATCTAGCATGCACAATGGTTCATTGGAGGCATGATTACACCTTTTAGGAGGGAATTATCACATAAGACATACATGATCTGTGTGAAACACTTGAAGCAACTTTAAGCGCTAAGGCAGTTAGAAGTATAAACACTGGGGTAAGCCCATTTATAGAAGCACAAATCATAGCTATGACAAAGCCGTTAGAGAAGCTATCAGAAAATTCAACACATGAGATGCGCACAAGGATTTGGTGCATATATTGTGAAGTGGAAGGTCACACAAAGGATAGTTGTCCCTCTTATAGTGTGGTTATCCCTTTTCCTTATATATCACCCCCTTCACTTGTTAACCTTCAAATTTTTCTCCCCTTAAAAATATGAATATTCCAAGGAATATTTCCCTTTTCGAAATCTGTTCTAGTACATGGCATTTAAAAAGGTTTTTTATTTTAAAACTACCAGATGTACAAAGCGCAAGTCTTTTCAATCAACTTCACTTGTGCTTGACTGGGATATTAGGTCATCACTTATGGTGGATTAATTTAATCATTCTTTCCTGATATTGATTAGATAATCATTTCAAAAAAATATCTGAACACTTCCAGATGAATCTAATATGACATATATCCATAATCACTTTTCAATAATCTACTTAGGGCACCACACATTCTGTTTCATGTCTCATTGGGTTAATTGCTACACATAGTTTTTGTCAAATCACCTTGATTTAACAGCTCTACTCATTCCTAACCTTTTGTAATTCTTAAACTCCCCTCTGTGCAAACTGAAAAAAATCTCCTTCATTTCATGGGAAAAATTGTACCAAATCAAAAACATATGTCTCCTTTTCATTATAAAACCTGGCTCAAATTTATTGTCATCGTGCTTTTCCCTTATTGTTTTGCGTATAAGAAATTTCAAAGAAAATGGTGAAGGTACTTGTAGCTCACAACCTCAAGGAGATTTCTTCAGTGGACTTAAATCAAATTTTTTATTTAAGCTATCCTGATGAAGCTTTTATCAGGGCTCTATTTGATATAGAATGTGTGGGTGACACCAGGGGGCCTTTGACATACCGACAAGTCCGGTTAGCACTTCTTACAAGGCTAATCAGGATCAATCCTGTGTTTACAACCTTCCAGGTTATGTATTTTCATCTTTTTAGATGGGAGTACTTGAAATCTCCCGAAGATTTAAAAAGATACTGGGTTGAGAGAAGACCTCAGGTCTCTGGGCAAACTAGTTTTCAATGTACTTTTTTTTGTGATGAGGGGTTTGTATCAAGAGAGATTCCCAAGGAATCATATGTGTTGTATGATAAATCCTCCATCGACATAGTGGTTGATATTTCCCACAAAATAGATGATTTGGATAAAAGGATCAATTTCCCAGAGAAGAAGCAAGTAGAGACCGTGCCTTCGCAACTAGTTTCAGCACTAAGTTCATCTTCAGGGAAAAGGAAAGGTGAAGCACAACCTCAACCTCCAATCGTTATCTCAGATGGAGAAGAGGACCGATCATTGTATGCTCACCATTCAAGGGAAGCAATTTCCTCCACTCAGGACAACAGGGGGAGATTTCCTATTTGGTCATCCACCCACTTAATGCATCGTGCTCCTTAGGAAGAGCATGAATTTTTGGGCCCTTAAACAATTCCTTCTCTGAAATTCAATCCACCTTTCACAAGGAAATGGGAGGTTGGGTCAAGTTTGAGGCCTCATAATCAGCCCAATTAGCAATATGCAGTACTTTCCCTTCCAATCACCTCAGGCATCCCCTCTCAAACTGTTCCTAACATGCTGACCCTTCACAAAGTTAAAGGAAAGATGACATTCTTCACAGGAGGTCTAGATATTTTAGAATGGGTGTCATCACAAGAGAATAAAGTCGAACTGGAGCAAATCATGAGTCATCATATAATGACTTTGGAAGCATTGATGGCTATGGGAATATCTCAGGACTTGACATGGTCAGTCATTTTCATTTAGAAAACACAAGGCTCAAGTGAGTTTGTGCCGAGAAAAAACAAACTTCTGAACAAGCTTCCCCTACTGGGAGTAAATTATGAAGTAGGGCTAAAGAATTCCTAGATTTTGTCTTCCTTCCATTGTTTGTATCTCTAGCATATGTATATAATTTATTTTTCATGGGCAGGGGCCCCTATAGAACCCCATTTTGTTCCTTATTTTAGAATGCAAGAAGCACAACAATATCAATCATTTACATGCTTATCCAAATGTATGTTAATTTTATCAAAGTAAATATGGAATTACTGCATTCTTCCACTTTTCAATTGAAATAAGGGAACAATAAAATTCTGAAAAACTATTACATCCCATGTAATAGAAATATTATTTTAAAGTATCAGTTTAAAAGGATGAATATGAAAAGAGAATACAGTTCAAGGAACAATTTTCTAAGCATGTTCATCATCGTTTGCATCTACATTTTCTTCTTCTTCAACATCCACTACTGTATCTTGTTCTTTTGGCAGACTGGCCACATATGCATCATACCTTTTGAATAACTCACTGAACTCATCCTCATCTGGTCCTGTATGATGCTGGAAAATTAGTGTTTGCCTAGATATTACATCAATGTAATGGCCCATTTTTTGCTTGTATTCTAGTGGTCTTGCCTTTAACTTTGCACTTTTATTCTCAATCTTTCTCATGGTATTAATGAATTCATAGGAGAAATCATTCTTCAGAAAATTATCCTTTTAAAGGAATTAAAGAAAAAAAGTCAATATTAATATCCCCATAACTCTTTTGGAATTTATCAATGACCATATCCTATAACTTTAATTCAATAGCATCGAGAGCATAATCAACCCAATTTCTCTTAATTTTAAGATTTTCCTTGATCCCATTCAAGGTCTCTACTATGATCTTTGACCATTCTTCAAGATCATGTTGGCTTCCTTTCAATGCTATAGGTACATGATATCTTCATGCTTAACTAACTCATCACTGAGCTGGGTAGTGCATGGTCTAACTTGGGAAGAATACATTCAAAATAGAAAATCTCATTGTCACACTATTCAACTATCTCATCAATTTCACTGAGTCTATTTTTGAGATCTTCATACTTTGACTTGGCCTCTGTAATTGCTTCCTTTCCCCTCTTGGCTCAGTTTTTTGATCCATGTGTCCACTTCCTGGACCTTCTTGATAGCCTTGTTTATTTTATCTATTCCCTTAGGGGTATCAATGGAGTTAATTATTTGAGCCTAACTAGGTTACCCAATCAATTGATACAAACTCAAACTCAGGGCTTTAAATTTCTCTTTTAATTACTTCTTTGTCATTTTATCTTCACCCACCTTTTGTAAAAGGTCATTGATAGACTTCTAGACACCCCTTTCTTTAGTTGATCTCTTGAAGGCTTTCCCAAGGGAATTATTTAGATAGTTATAATCATTGGTTGTTATGTCATCCCTAGTCTTTCCTTAAAAGGGGATTACTACTTCCAAAGTTTTAGCTCCTGATAAGTCAGTGTGGGTTTTAGTAATAGTTCTAGCTCTTTTTTAGGCTCTTACTATCTTTCAAAAAGACAGAGCAGTAAGGTCAATAGCTTTTACAGGAAGGATCTCTTTTTCCTCATTTGAAATTATTTTACTAATCTACCCATTTGCCAAATTTGTTTCAGCCTTTTCCTTTTGTGATTCAGGTTCAGGCTCCTCAAGGACAACCATCAACTATTTGAAAACCCCCATACTCATCTAGAATTAGTGATTTTATGCCTGTTTTTCATTATTTACTTCAATGACCATCTTGTTATTCTCATCTTGTGTTAATAATTCTTTTGGATGTTCCTCTCCTTGGTCTAGAGACTGAAGTTGATCATTTCTTCCTTGATTTATATCAACACTTAGGGGAGATTCTTTCCTTATTTCTTTAAAGGATGCCATACTAGACCCCACTTCTCCTTTGACATTTTCTTGAGTTACTAATTGGATTACAAGTTATGCATTCTTCAAACTCTATTGAGTTGGCATCCCACCCTCCTTGTGCTTTGATGATGTTCTTAACAATGATATGGTAGGCTATTCATATGAAGAAAATTCCACATTCCTGTCTTGGAGTTACATGTCTTTATCAATAATGCTTATCTCGCCAACAATTGTGGCTTGTGATAACTTTACTTTCTCTTTATAAACAGATTTTCCTTTTTGAGATATTTCACCAACCTTAGTAACTTCATCAAAAACATAGAAATAATCTCTTCTACTGAAACCTCTTGTATTGACATCTTCTCTACTAGGTAGTTCTAGTTTTTCTATTTCTATAACATCTTGTTTTAATAGAAGGAGCATCGGTTACTTGAGATTTTTATTTACTATTCAATATAAGAGTATTTCTCTCTATTTCCTCACCAGTTTGGAGGTCATCTAACGGTATCATTAATGGTTCACTCATTGATAATTTGGGAGCATCTAAAATGGAACATCCCTCACCAATATCAATATTAATTACATCAACTTGGGCCTTCACAGATTCATACAATGTTCTAGTCAAAGGCATACCCATATCGTTAGTAAGTAAGGTTTCAGATGTCTTTGTACTTGGAGTTAAAATTTGGATGTTTACTAAACTATCCACAACATCTTCCTAGGTTTCTTGATATTGAGTGGCTTTCATTGTTGCTTATTTTACAGGAAGAGGTGGGAAATGAGACTCTGATTATCCCAGTTGTGGAAATGATGGGGCATGCTGTGCTTGATAAACATCACTCCTTTCAAATTTAGGAGGATCAATTACCATATATTTGTGCTTGTGCTTCTTGGGCATGTGGGCACCTACTCTCACCAAGACTGGTACATGAGTAACCTTATGTTTCTTGTGTGCCCTTTCAAACTTTTTTATATTAGGAGCCACTCTTTGCCCTTCCTTATGTAACTTAGGTTGAGTAAGACCACTTGCTATGGCTCCACTCATTAATTTCTCACTATTATGAGGCTTTGGTGCAACACTTGAGCACACTACATGGGATGCTAAGCCATTCCCCTTTGCCTAAATTGGCATTGCAAAAGTAATGGGGACATTTTCCATAGATTTCAAAAGTATGCTTTCAGTCTTTTGCCTAAGAACTGATATAGGAGTACCAGTTCAACTAGCGGCTAAGGTCCACTCTTCTATGGGTTTAGGGGTGGGAATTTTTGAGGTAAACTAAGGGGAATTTCCTCCCAAAGGATCCATTATATCTGCCCCTCCCTCACGAGTGGAATATCATTGTTCAAGTTATTTAAGATTTTGGTATTTTAAATTGATAGGTTGATGCCTTTCTGAGTCAACCAATTCACAGTTCTTCTCATTACATTTACTATCCTCATATAAGAATCATTAGATTCTATCTCATTCCAATCTAGGGGCATTATGGGCTGTGCCTCCACCTTCTGATCAACATAATATTTGCTTACCATATGTGGGTCATCCACAATTCCTTCTAGAATAACTGTAATTTTGAAATAAATTATTTGTGAAAGGGTCATTCTAGAGAAATCTTGTAACCTGGCCTCTTCCTCATCCCTATAGCTCATCTAATAATTTTCAAACTGAGGCTCAAGCTCAAAAGTGTTCGTAATGTTATTGAATACCCATCTGATGTCATAACTGGACCTTGCCTCAAACTTTTCCATATCAAATTTATGCATTTCATCTTCAATCAACCCGGCCTTTATGATGGAGGGGCATGAATACCTTCCAATTCGAATAGGGAATTTTATGTTTGTCTTATGCCTCCTAACAATTAATTTATGCATAGGTGTCAAATTTCTTGCTAGTTCACATAAAATCAATTTATCATCTACAGACCTAGGAAACTTACAAGGCTTTCCCTCAAAACCACTAACCCTTATGTATGTGAACTTTTTATACTGAATGAAGTAGCATCCATATTCCAAAATAACTTGTCTAGCCTATTCAGACTTCCTATATTGTCCCCACTTTGGCTTGAAAAGACAAATGACTGGGGAAAAGAAAGCATCATTAACTAACCTTACATTCCCACTCCAGTTGATCAGTTGCAGTTGGGGAAATATCTCATGCATTTGACATTGCTTGAAATATTCTTGTGGTGAAAAACATGAGAAATGTCTATGCCTAGAAACATTGTAGATTAAGTAATTCATCATATAAAATTATAGCTTTGAATTGTCACCCATCTTAGTTTTCACTTCTAAGGTGACCATGTGGCCATGGAGTGCCTCTACAATGAAATTTTCCCAACAGATACTCCATTTTCTCTCCAGAATGATCCATATATAGGTAACCATCCATTCCTTAAATTCATTTATAGTTTCCAAACCCGCCATTCGACTTAGTAACATAATGACATCTTTAACCTCTTTGAAAAATTATGCCCTAACCAGCTTTTTAGGGATTTTAGCCGTTTTATTTTTTGTAATAAGCCATTTTGTATTTATCATCTTGACATAGTCCTTTTTCTTTGCTTCATAATCTCGCAGGGCTAATTTGATAGAAATGGTGATCATGTTGGTGATTATAGGAAATTTTAACATTATTCTAATGGATACATGTGTCAATGTCAAAACTACACCCCCATTCCCATCTAATACTTCCCTTTTATCGGGATCATAATTCATAGCACAATGCCACACCAACTTTGGGCAATGAACTACTGGTGGGATAACACCTGCTAAAGTAATATGACTATCTTGAATTACCTTTAGGGATTCACTCTTATAGGGACTATTAAGTCTCTGAAGAAAATCCTTGAGTTTATCACACATCAAGTCCATGTCTGTAATATTTTCCAAATCACTCGTGACCCTTGACGCAACCGAGAACAAAGATGGCATAGTCTTCATCTTCAAACAACCCTAACTTTCCTTTAAACCAACCTGCCACTGAAAGAGAAACACAAGAGTTTCTAAGATCTTAAAAATAAATCCACGAGCGCCTAAGAAATTTAAATCCAAATCAACAACGTTTTAAGTTCTCAAGTTCACAATTTTATCTTCATAGCTAATAACGTGATAATTCTCCATGAAAATAAAAAAGTTAGCAACAAAAATCAAACAAATTGGTAAATAAAGATGAAAGCGTTCACATGCTTTAAAACGTCCTTGATTTGTGTAGCAAAATTAAAGGTGGTATAAATAAATGTAATGAATCATGGCCATTCAATCCACCTTCAATTTTGAAAATGATCCATCCACGTGGAATGAAACTTTTTGCTAACACGGGCTTGGGGGCACCCTTTGTAATTTTACAGCATTAGAGAATTTACACACTTCTGGAAAACTTGACCTACCCATTTGTCTTTTGGTTTTCAACATGGGCTTGACACATGGTCACACTTGAGTAATAGTGGGGCTACGACACTTTTTTACAGTTTTGTCCCATTTCCCTTTCAAACCAAAAATGCTTGAGTGCCCCGTCGACCCGCATCCCTGCCTTTTACATATAAGTAACCGCGTGTCCCTTGTGGGTTTAAGGAACCTTTTTTACACCTTTACTCCTTTCCTCTTAATGCGTAAAGCTAAAAATATGTACTTCCTCCCCACATCCACTCCAATTGTGACACATGTACACTTCTTGAGACCAATTGAGAAATTACTTGCGTTACCTTTTGAGTGCAAATATTCAAAGAAAATTTATTAGGTAACGGGGCAGATTTCAAACTTTATGAATGCGAGAGAAAATTACAAGTTTGGGAATTTGACTCGCCACACCACAATCAATTGGGAGCTGCCACATATCAATGGGAAATGGGAGAGAAAACACAAATAAAAAGACAAGACCCAGAAGTAATTTATAACAAGAGATCCCTCCAACTTCATAACTTAAAACACAACGGCTTCCTCGTAAGAAACCACCAAATAATGTATATTCATACACGATCCTCAACTGAAAAAGAGGAAAGAATAAACCATACACAGAAAAACCACAAATCCAACTTGCACCTCTATAAGGAAAGAAGAAAAATATGACAGACAACGATGGTAAATATTAACCAAATCAGGGCAAGATTAATTCTAGCACCAACACAACCATTGACAAGATTTGAGACTATAGATTTACTTTCCCTTGTTGATAAATTTGATGAGTCTTGAATTAATGGTGTTAATCATTAGCATTTTTGTATCTGCCATCAAGATGATATACTGTAAAATAGTTATTCATGCTCCTGTTGCAATATTATTTTATGGATCCTATAAGTCACACATAACTCTATCGTTCTGATAGAATTTTGGAAATTGAAATTGTATTGTTGAGAAGAGCTTTCATTTTATTTGTGTAATAAATAATTTTTAAATTCACTATGTCACTGATTTGTTAAATTTTGCTTGTAAGCCTTCGAGTGTATCTTAGGCATGACAAATTGTGAATCTCTGATGTTTTATTAAATATTCAACACAAGATTTTATGTTTCAACCTTTAAAGATTGTGTGAAACCATGTGTTCTTGGGCTTCCATAAGCGTAAATCTTCTGGTTGAAGGATCATTGTGAGCTATTTTGAGGTTTCTTGTCTTGTATTTGGTAGATCTCATAACATTTGTTGAATTTTATGTGGAATCTAGTATAATCAAATTTATCCTATTTAATTCCCCAAATCAGATACGCTAAAAACTAACTAATCCTACCATAATTTCCCATGATTGTCTCATTAAATCCAAAAAAATGCCAAAGCAAGACAGTTCTTTATTATCTTTAGTAGTCTAAGATTTGGTTAGAAGACGTCTGCACTATCTAGAAGTGACAAATCATGAGAGTTATCCTTTGTTGAATTTACCATGTCTTCCTAAAGTTGTTTCTCAAGTATTTTCACAAAAGAGTGCCAAATATTATTGATACATCCATTCCTCTCACAATTATAGACTACAGAACGGGTCCTCTCACCCTGGCTAAAGGTAGAGCTAAAATTAGGAGGCTAGGTCATTACCTCATCATGATACTACTTGATTCATCCAAGCTTGAGTGATAAAGAGATGATGAGATCCTTTCCCATCTACAAAATGACATTGATTTATATCTATCATCTTCTAAAAATTTGGTTGATGTTACCTAGATACAAGGGAGGAGCAATTTGGGTACCAACACAAAGCTAGTATGCAAGTAGAGTATGATGCGCAATCAAATAAGAAAGAATACAATATAGACTATGAAAAGAGGGTTTCATACATGGGAAATCACTCATAATGTCAAAATAAAATCAAGGCTAAAGTGGCCAAAAACATATAATGCGCATACAAGACAAAATGTATATCCTGTAAAAAATAGAATACAATGAAAACAATGACAAACAAAGTGTAACAAACAACCATGGTGGTAAATATTCCTTCAAAGAAAACATTACACATGAAGTACCCATTAGTATGTTGGAGAGATAAAAAATTATGTCAAAGCATGTATATTCCGATAGAAAGTAATGTGCTAGTAAGAATATGAAGTAGTAAATAATGAAACAATAACTCCTATGATATGTAATAATAGGAAATGTAGATGCTGCTAGGAGCCTCGATAGAACTCATAAGAGGTACAATGCTAAGCATAATTTCTATGTGTAAGGATATGTAGGAAGTATGCATTCACACTAAAGACCAAGTGAATGCACATGTGTATATGATAAAGATAATGACATACTAGATATTCGGCTAACATAGGAAACAAAGTGTATATGTAAGTATAAGAAAACAAGAATAAGTACAACCAAGATATGTAAGATGAAGTGTGATAGAATGATATGCAATATGAGTGTGATAGGAGTAGTGTTCCCCCCAATGGATGTGTATGAGTGTGATATGAGGTTCATTTATAAAATACCCCTTGACAGTCAAGAAGGAACCATAGAAAAAGAGTACGTCATTAGGAAATGGTTTGAAAGAGATGTTAGAAAGATATATCATGAGTCATAGAGAGAAAAGTGTAGAAGAGGCGAAGCTCATTTAAGACTTAGACCCTCAAAAATTGAGTATGAACCGCATAACTAAAGTGCATCATAGGGGAGTGTGATGTGTGAGAATAGAATGATAGAAAGATGTATCATGAAGCATAGAATGTGAAATGTGTGGTGTGTGAGGTTCATGGATGTAGTATGCCCTCAATAGTCAAGTGTGAACCGTAGCACAAGAGTGCGTCACAGGGTGATGATGATACAAAGTGTATCAAGTTGTGTAAGATTTCTTAGAAATAGGAAACATGAAACAAAAAGCATAGGAGTATAAATGATAAACAATTGATGATGCTAGGAGGGGGGAAAGTGAGCATGATGACCCCCAAGTTTTTAGATCTAGTTGATGTTGTTAAGGGGATCAATGTAAGGAGTAGTTTCTTTAACAAAAATGATTGGTTGTAGCTTATGTGAGATTGATAATGCTATAGAAGATTTGAGAGGAGGAGGTGCTGTACCAATTTTTAGAGGAGGGTACTTAGGATTTGGTGACGTGGTAGAAGAATTAGTAGGAGGAGGTGATGGAGGACAAACCTTAAGAGGTGATTTCTTAGTTGGAATGGGTCATATAGGTGGCACTTGATTGGAAAAATAAGGAACATTAGAAGTGATAGCCTAATGCTCATTGGTCATAAAAGGAGAATATTTAGGAGCCCATTTAGATGTAACATTTGGAGATGGACATGTAACAAAATGCTGTACAATAAATGAGATAAATCCCTAATGCTTAAGGTTCCTGATTCTTCATTTTAAAGGATGGAAATCATTGTCATGATCTCTATTGATTTGATGATAATTACAAAATGGGAGACTTTGATAGTTGGCAAGACGATAAGGAGGATAACAGTGTATAAGTGATAAGTTGATCTATTGATGAGTGAGGAGCTAAGGAAGAATGTCATGTTGCTTATCATTGAGATCAAACTTGAAAGGTGCTGGTAATGCTAAAAATTGAGGTTCATTAATATGAGCATATGTGAAAGACATAAAAATAGGATGAGGAGTAGAAGAAGAATAAGAATGGGCTTGAGAAGCATCCTTGAGATCTTGGATTTTAGATAATTGAAAGATTTAATCGTGGCTTCAATAACTTGAAATTTATCTTGAAAAGCATGGTGTAAAGCTTGAATTAAATCTAAGATAACTTGAGAAGATGTGTTATCATAACTAATAGATGAGTATAAGATACAATTAAAAATGACACTTATTTGGGAAGGTGGTGTATGACAAGGGATGTACATTATATGTACAAATTTTTTGACATTATCTTTACAAATTGGGTACTTTTGAAGTAATTCATACAAGGAGAGTTCACAAGCTTTAGGAAACATGAAAGAAGATTGGATAGAATAAGCAAAATGAAAATCCTAGAGTGTTCAAATGTAGGTTCACCAAATGATTTAACAAAAATATATTTTAATGATAAACCCTAATATTACAGATTAATTGATGTAAAATATAATAAACAACTGCTAGAATATAGATTACAAAAGTAAATAAGATAGAAAAATATGAAACCCTAAGTGCGAGAGAAAGAGAGAAAAGGAATTAGCTGATTTATGCTTGATGTTGGGACTGTGAAGACTAGAGAAACTGATAAACATGAAGGGTGGACTACTGTAATTGTACTTAGTAAATTATGGACTTATTGGATGAATCTGGATGAGGGCACTTGGACTAGGGTGAGGGCGCCTACATGTTAGAGAACTCTACTAGATTCCTATGACTCTGTAGGAGATTCGAATCTAGTTTTCTTATGTTGTGAAAATGTCAATGATAGTTGCTTTTTGTCACCTGTATGTCGCACTGTGATAAAAAAAGTTGCATTTAACTTGCAAAGAGATGTTGACCTATAAAATTCTCAAACTACATCAAATCCCAAAAATAAAATATGCACTATGGGGAGTCAGACTGACCTCAGTGGTCACCCAACTGAGTGAACTTACGACTGAGTGCTGCACTACATCTTAGACTCTATGTAGTTCTTGTGAGTGTGGGAAATAATCGTGCCCTAAGAAGTACTTTTGCAAGTGCACATGATAACATGTGATATCTAGATGTACCAAGGTAAATAGATGTGTGAATGGAATCTTCCCCTCCTATGTGTGTATGCATAAATATAGTCCATTGTCGCTTGTATGTATGCTATATGGATGCCTTTGATAAATTTTGATGCAAGCTTAAGTGATGATATTATATGCTTAGAGCTTGGTCCTTTATTTTGGTCACATATCTTTGTATGTATATGATCCCCTTAGTTAAATTTCATAATTGACAACTGGAAGGCTGACTCATAAGAAAATAAAATGCCCAAAAGATAAAAGAGACAAAAAAGAGTGAGTAAGATAAAAAGAGGTTGGGGGCACCCAGAGGGGATGAGGGTGCTTGGCTACTAGTGTCTTGGATGAACGCTGGTGGCTGAAGTTGACGGTGCAAATTAACTTGCAACAATTAGTATGATGTTTATCAATCTATAGTTATTTAATTATTAGAGCAAGGAATGTAAAATTTCAATAGTGCCAGTATTGTATACACAATTATAGATATTTAGGAGGTGTAAAGCTAAATTGATGACACTACAATTAAGAAATAAAAATGTTGGAAATGAACTATATTCTGACTCAAAGTAAATACTATGGCTAAAGAAAAAACATGTAAAAACAAAACACAGATAAAGGAATGAACTACTGCTAATCTAATCATGAAATGAATCAAATAAAAAAATAAAGTAGAGGGTTAGAAAACTGCAAGTAGGCATTGCCGTGGGTGCTAATCCCTCCTAAGGCCTATGACTACAATGAATAAACATCACTCAAAATTTTATTTCATTAGCATGAAGATTACAGTTTGAAAATACAACAAATTATCTATCTATGGATTGATCCCTCTTTCAACATTAACATTTCCTTTTTATATCCTTCATTACAACAGTGGCATGAAGAGATAGAGTTATACTAGGAGTTCCAGTTAAATTAAGTAAAATATATTAAGAAAATAATCTAGAAATGACATGCATGAAACATAATTATTTAGTAGATGTTTACATAACAATCACATAACTTAACTAACCAATCATTTGATCAACCCATTATTAAATTATGAATTAAATCAGCTAGTTATTTTTTGAGTTTCAACACATAATTAGATGATGACATTGAGTCCTTTCCTAGTTTTAATAATTAATTCTTCCATCAACATGTGCGAGATTAGGTGTGATGTCCATGTTGTACAAGCTTATGAGAATCATGAATTTATCTATGTGTGTGACCTCCTTTGTCTATGAACTATTTGCTGTGGACGCGTCCCTTTGGCTGCATGTTTGTTGCTGTGTATGGATCTTTTGGCTACATGTTAGTTTCTTCATATAACAAGTTTCTTGCAAACAAGGCTAGCATTATACAAAGCACCATTTAACATCATATTACAATCAAAAGAATAAATTCATACTCATAATACCACAGAATAAAGTAAACTAGTAATAATTATATTAACTAATATCCATGTCATGAGTTCAAGTTATAATGAAAATGTATAGTAGTATCACAGGGAAATAAAAGTTCAAGGCTACAAATGGCTCAACATAATATAGAAGATGAGGTGTTTTAAAAAGGAAATAAAATAACTCATCACACCCCTAGACTTAACATCTTGAATGTCCTTATTTAAGTTTCTTTGGATTCTCCTCAGGTTTCTTTGGATCTTCCTAAATGATGCTACATAAACATCTGAAATCAATCGGGGTAGATGTTCCTTCACAGTTCGTGAATAAGTAACTGTTATCCAAAATAAGCCCCTTGCTTATTTTTGGCTAATTTCCTTTCATTCCTTCCTTCCTTGTGCCTCAGTAAATTTTTTTCACTTTTCAAGAACTCAATTTTTTTTGGAAATGGCTTCATCAGATATAGAATTTCCTCACCTTTCTAGAAAGGTAAAATTTTCCTTCTAACTCCTTGTATTTCTCAAGTTATGGCTCGACAAAGTTTTTGAGGGAAATTTTCCCTAAGAAGGTCCGTGGACCAATCAAAACATGCCACGTGGTGGCGAAATGGCGGGGAGTAGAGGTAAGTTATAAATTTTTGCCAAGGATTGGTTGGGGGCACAAAAGAAAAATATCGGCCTGAAGGCCCGCAGTGAATGAGGAAATGACATGTGTCCATGAGGCCGTCGGAGGTCGGACTGGCGGGGGGAAAGTTAGAAAATTTCCAAAAGTGGGCACAAAAGAAAAATCTTGGCCAGCATATCCCCACAACAAATAAAAAGGTGACACGCGTCCATAGACCGACGGGAGTCAGAGGTGTGGGGGGAATTTAACAAATTTTCCAAAGTGTGGCAAATGGCACAATAAAACTCCACCCCCCGAAGGCTCGCACCAATCAAATTGTGACACGTGTCCATGTTTCTAGCATAAGTAAAAAGGGTCAAAAATGTGAAAGGAAATATTTGGAGTTTAGGCTCGCGTTGAATTGGAGGATGCCATGTGGCATCGGAGCAGCGGGGTAGCGGAGCGATTTTGGAAATTTTTCCAAAATGCAAAAAAGGCGTGGAATGGTCATTTGAGCCTTCAGACCAACATGAATGTGACACTTGGCATTAGAGTGGTAGGGGGTGGAGTTTTTTGGGAAAATTTTCCCAAATTCAAAAAAAAGGGGAAATGTTTTTGGGTTTCGGCCCGCCGACCCAAATTTTGCCCTGTTTTGCCCTAAATCTTCAGAGGGGCATATATTTTGATCCAGAGCTCAATTTTCCTCGATTTTGGTGTCATTGGAAATATATTGAAGTCCTCTACATGATGGAATATTCAATTTTGTTTTATGGAGTTTGGTGAGGAAAAAATAAAGAAACACCTTTGGCATGGGGAAAAGAGCAGAACTGACATTCAACCACCATTTTTAATGCAGTATGGCTTCCATTCTTCTCCAGCATGGTCAAAAATCTTGGGGAATGAAATTTTAAGGGTACCCATGCTATTTTTATGGATTTGGTTAGTGGTTGAATGATTCCTTTCATTTTTCCTGCGTTTCTCCTTCTTGACTTGAGTTTTCATTGTTAAAAGCCATTTTTGGGCTCATTTGTAAAGGGTTGGACATTTTTTATGAACTGCAGGCTCCCTTCTTCACCATGGCAAGTGAATTTATGGAATATCAAACCTATTTTAGTACTGCAACATGTTTTCTACCTCTTTTATGTTGTAATGCATTGTATTTAAAAATGGAAATGACAATGCAAGCTATGTGAATGAATTTTCAATCCTTTCTTGTGTTGTTTGCTTCATTCTGATCCTTCATTACATTTTAGCAATTTATGCATGATGTGTGTTGCATTTTTATAATCTGTGTCAATTTGTAGAAATAGATGTTCACCACTCCTTTGGTGTATCACCACTTTTACTTAGTTTCACTTTTTTTGGATCATTTATCTCTGTCTCCTTGGAATTTAGAGTAGGATCTAGTATTAAACCTCTACAAAATTCATGCATACATCTAATCAGAGGAGTAGAGGAACCAACCTTCAATCTGGAGAGTTTTTTCCCATTTTTCAAGTCCCACACTTGGGGAAAAGATTCAATGTTGTGCAATCACACTAAATGACCCAATTTCTCACTTGCAGCCTTGAAGGTCATTTAGGGGGTGCTGCTGATTTGCACTAATAGTAACCTCCATTCCTTTTGTATCTGTCCATGACTACATTTTGTATGTTTTCATCCAGTTACTTTTCACCATATAAATGTGGTGTATGATATTGGAATATTAGAGGATAATAACCAATGGGAAACCAAGTTTTTCCACATCCTTTATAAAATTCAATGTATGCATTTACCATCCTTTAAGTTAGAATGATATTATGATAAGATTGCATTTCTTTCTTTACATCTCAGGGGACATCTCTTGCCAGCACATCCTGTAGGAATATACCATCTTTCATGTATTGAATTTAATGTGGCCCCTGGCTTCTTCATGAGCTTCATTTCTCATATGGTATACTCGTTGTCTAATTTCCTCATGTTTCATATATTTTCCATACTCTTGAATAATTGCCTTTGTATTTACAGATTCACCTTTGATCCTTAATGGATGCAATTTTGACAAGTGCCTGTATTCTTCCATTTGTTTTTCTATGTACAATTCATTGTTAAAATAAGAACACAATGCCCTAATTGGGACATATCCAATATAAAGTATTGGGATCTAGTCCCTATCATATTCAAGGGCATAATTGTACATATATGATTCACATAACATTAACTGAATCTCATGAGGCATTTTTAATTATATTCTAAAGAAACTTCTCACTACACTAATATCAAATGGAATATTTGAGTTGATACAGGTGATATTTAACTGTAACATATTTTCTTTTAATAAAATGGCATAAATGTTAGAAGGTGGCCTGCATTTCAATATGTCATTGGCTACCTAACTTGTATCTTCTTGATTTTTCTATATCCTTGCAATCTCCTTATCCTCAGCCTTAAGTTACTTATCCTTTTCCTTAATGTCTTGTTGGTTTTGGAAGATCAATTCTTCCTTTTCCCTTTCCCATTTTCCTTATAATTTATTAACATAGTTTTCAAACTGTTGGACCCAATAGTCTAGGAAGGTTTTCTGTGTGGCCATGTTCCTGCAAGCTGGTTTTGTAGGCTCCTTGAAAACTTCTCTAAAGATAACATGTGGCTGAATGTTAGCTTGTGGAAAAAATATAGTCTTAACTATCTCCTCAGTAACTGAGGGAAAATTATCTTATACTCTCTCAATCTGCCCATATGGCTATTCTGTTTCAATTCCATGAATAATATTTTCAATAATTTCTTCAAGATTATGGGGCATATCAACCCTACCTTATATTTCATTAGTTTTTGTCTCAAGCGCTATGTGGTCATGTATTTCCTCTATTATTTCTTCTTCATTCATGGATACATGAGCTGTGTTTTCAATTTCCTTTGTAAATCCTTCTCCTTCATGCTTCTCATGGGTTTCCCTAGCATGAAATGCCTCTACCTGTACTTTCATCTGTTCAGCAAGACTTTCTTGAACTATTTTCTCACCACTTTCCTCTACCCAATTCTCTTACATACCCTCCATAGGATTTCTAAAACCTTGTTTCTCATGAATTTCAACATGAACACCTCCCTAATCTATGTCCATGGATGTGGCCTCAATATTCTCTTCTACAAATTCTTTATCACTATCAAGTAATATGGTTTGGGGATTTGTGGGCTTTGATGTCTTGGAGATTATTGGACTTTTAGTTTTTAGTATATTCAAGCTCCTAGGTGGTGTAGGAGTGGATTTAGAAGATGTAGGGGTAGACTTAGAAGATTTAGAAGTAGGATTGGAATATTTTCTCATACTCCTTGGGTGGATGATTCAGGAGTTGTAAAGCCAAGTAGGGTTTCAGTGATGAGAATACTCTCAAGGGATACAGGAACGGGGTTCTCTTCAGTAGGTGGTGTATTTTCAAAAATAGGGGTTTATGTGGGAAAAGAAGTGGAAATTGTGGGTTTAGGATGAGAAGTGAAAGTTGTGGGTTCAACTTTATAAGTGGAAGAACTACCTATACTTCTTCTTATTTTCCTTCCATGCCTGAATAATTCATTGATATTCTTAACCCTTGAAAAATATCCCCAATTTAGTTCAATATTTTCTCTCTCCAATGTGTGTTTGACAATGAGAGTGATAAGACAATGGTGGGATGAAGGTGACTGTATGTACCCAAAATTACATGTGCTAAATTATCGAAAAATGGTTACAAAAGTCCCCAATGATGATTCAAGTCCTTTCAAGAAGGTGTTTGAGCTCCAATTTACATTCAAAATATATATTTATAGCCTAGACATCCTTACTTAGCTTTTCTACACTTTCTTCTAGCTTCCCACTCTTTCTGCGCATGTTTTGGCCTTCAGTGCCAAGACTGCCACCCTGCCTAGGCGGTGTTTCTAAAACTACCACCCTGCACAGGATGGTGGTCCTACTTGATTTTTCTAGATTCTTCACGCATGTTTTAACATGCGATAGTTCACTTAATTTCACTTTTTCCATGCTTCCGTGAGCCAAATTGTCTAAAATTAGATTTGATTAATTGGTTATCCTTTCTCCTTCTATTTTTATATAGATTTAATTGGTTGGAACTGCTCCTTCTTTCCTTGTGCATGAAGGTACCTCCCATCCTCCATTCCTATATATTCCATGCTTGTATTCAAGTAAAAGGGCCTAAGAATTTTATGTATCTTGCATTGTATTGCTGCTACGATCTTGCTAGGAATTGCATAGCCAATCTCTGATATCTTGTGCTATCTCTCTTCTACCTACATTGCATTCGGAATGACATCAAGCCACCATTTCTCAAGCACCATACTCTTACTATTGTTCTTGCATTCCCAATCCTTTGGACTCACATGAACACTCGGAGAAAGAAAGGAACATACTGAGGGGACAAATACAGACACAACTAGATTTGCAGAAGCTCTTGCTTGTCTAGGTTGGAATTGTGTATTTGTTTACCTTGTTTTTTGAATTGTCAATATCAAATAGAGTAGAAAATCATTCATATCAAATAGAGTAGAAAATTATTCGTTTCAATCAAATCATTAGTAAATTTTCCTCTTTAACATTACCTAGGAAGTTGTGAGGAACTATAGCCCTTTTCAGGGTCATGATTTGTTCTTCATCTCTGAGGTAGCATTTGGAGGGTTTTGATCAAATTAGGTTATTTGCTTTAGATTAGATTCATATATTTGCACAAATAAATAGCTACATATGGTTGATTACTTGTCTTTGGTTTATTTATTAGATTAGAACATATTGCTTAAAGATTAAAAAAGAGCATAAATATTTCCTTTGATAGATTAGTTTTCTTTCGTTGCTTTGATCCAAAATATTATGAAAACCCCAAAAACATAGGTTAGATTTCTTTCAGTAATTAGGTCGCTTATCAAAAATCATTGTATCCCATTCTACATGACCATCAATGGTCCATAATTGGAAAAGACATAAAATTGTGATCCGTTAGTCCCACAACCCAATGGAACATAATTGATAACTTACATTTAACAGTCTTATGCACACTTATAACTTTTGCTGAGAAAATAGAAAAAATCAATACACTAAACATCATTGCTAATCAAGCCTACAACTATTGGACTGCTCCTGGAAATAGGGTTTGATTACATGCATGACCATCTAAGGGCCACAACCTCCATGAGTCTTTTGTTGTGATCCTCAGGTCCCACAACCCAATGGGTATGCCAGTCAATAGGATATTGACACTGGTTTGCGTATATTAGTACTTAGATCTTTGCCACTTCCACCCGACATTATTTCACAACTTTCCTTATTGAACATAGCAGCTGATCAGGCTAAGAATTTCTAGAATAGATAAGAAAATCACCCATAAACATATGTGGCTCCATCATGCATCTCGTTCTTACTTGTAGGACCTTGTATGGAAATCTATATGAGGCACCCGTAGGTCATTTTCCGCGTGTTCAACAACCAACGAACAAAATCTTAGTCAAGATCAATATTGATTGGAGTTTACGAATGACCATTATCTCAAACCAAACGATCACACCACTTCAAGTTAGGAGAGAATTATTTACCTTAGACTCTCAGATCCTGACATTACGTGTTGAAGATATAAGATTGCTTATTTAGCTTGATCCCCATCACCACACTCACATTCACAATCATTATACACTGACTATCTTGGCACGACCTCGAGAGGTCGGGTGTGAAGAAGGTCATGTGTTGATTTTCTATCATACAATGACCTCCCTCTCTATGATTCTTTACTCATCCTTTTCAAGATTTTATTTAGGAAATTTTGTACATTATGTTGGTGTCCATTTTGACCTTTGCTGTTTTGGTCTAAATGTTCCTTCTATTTGCATGCTTTGTAACATTTTCTACAGTTTGAATGGATGAGATGAATTTTTTTTTCCATTTCCATGCCTTAGTCCATTTGAAAATCATTTTTCATGCCCCATTTGAAAGAAATCCCCAAGTTTGCCATGTTCTATGCACTAATTTTTCCAAATCTATGGGCTATGCCATGTTTTTCCATTTCTCCAATTGTGAAAGCTTAAAAATGATCAATTCATGCATGTCTTCCCTAAAAAAACCCCTCCTCATGGTCGTAAAAAGTTTAATAGCTTGTTCCATTTATCCTTTGTATGAAAAATTCATCACCCATGAAGAAGATATTGGATTCTGGGAACAATTGGAAAAATTCTATGTTTTTGACAGTCAGACGGGCGTATTTTAGCCATCAAATTATTGTGGAGATGTCAGAGGGTACGTGGCGGATTCTAATTGGCTGAGGAAAAGTGGGGAAGTGTTGTAACTTTTCTTTTTTCACCTTTTTGACAAATGGGGCATTTTTGGGCCCAGGGACCCATTTTTTCAAAATTTACCTACGTGGCATGTTCTGATTGGCAGGGAGATGGTGGGTGATTAGATTTGCTTAGAATTTTTAGACTTTATTTTGCAAAAAATTTAAAAGTCAAAAAATGGTTCGAAGCCCCACAGCCAATCCGGAGTGGACACATGTCCCAAAGATCAAAAAGGGAGGAGTGGGCTGATGGGGGACTTAGAGTTTTTTAGCTCTATTTTTCTAAAGTTTCACAATTATTTTTTCCCCTGCTCCAATCAAAGGAGGACACGTGGAATCAATTTTAGGAAAAGGGAATGAATATGGTAGAGGTTTTTGAAGTTTTTTGCCTTTGTAGGTAAAATAAGTTAAAGTGAAAGTTTGGAGCACGGTCCCATGGCCAATCACAGGGGAACACGTGTCCAACAGAGTTAGAGGGAAGTGCGGGCTGTGGAAGGAAAAGGGAAAATTTTCCCTTTTGGTCAAAAAGACATAGGGTAAAATTTTGGAGCATGGCCCTGTGGTGAATTAGTGACAGACACGTGGTGAAGGCAAAGCGGGTCAACGGCCCAGTTGAAGGAAAATTGAAAATTTTCCCTTAGCAAAAAAGGGAGTTAAAATGAGAATTGGGCCCAAGGATTTTAGCAATAGAGGAAGTGACATGTGGTGATGGAGAAATTGGGTGTGCGGGCCCATGGGGCAAAAAGTGAAATTTTTCCCAATTTCCAAAAGGGGTCAAAATGCACAGAATTGAAGCGAAATTTTAATGGGACCCACCATATGCCACGTGTCAGCTCCAAAATTCAAAGGCGGAGGGTGGAGAAAAAATTCAAATTTTTCCATTTTTTCAAAAATGTCAAAAAGACAAAAAGTAAGCCTGAATTGATTTCCAATCATACTTTGACATGTGGAGGGCCTAGATTGAAGGGCAAAGAGAAAACCAAGGGTGACTGTGCACTTTCATTTTTGGCCGCCAATTTTGCTCTAGGAGGCTTGGAATCGTGAATTTTGCATCAAATTTCATCAATTTTTTGGTGATTCCATGTCATTTTGGCCTTCTAGGAACATTGGTATCGGTTTCATGACTCAATTTACAGATTTGAGGTGTTTTTGTAATAAATTTTTACTTAGCCCGAGCAAAACGTGAAATGCCAAATTTAAAGTTGCAGAGGTAGTTTTAAAGGGTGAAAATGTGAAATGATGAGTGGAAACACATCTGCATATCTTGATGATGAAAAACGTGCCTCCAAGATGGATAATTATCTGAATATTTGCAATGATTCACCATTTTAGAAACACTTGGCAAATCTCGTTACAAATTTGTTAAATGTCATTTTCAATGAATCATGAGAAATTATTGTAACATAATTGATCCTTGGGAATATTCTTTACTTGGAAAAGAAGGCTCCAATGTGGCAAGAGATATATAATGCATTTTTGAGAAATGCAAAGGGGGGGAAGTTGAAAATCATGAGTAAATTCTGAGAGAAAGATCATTTTCTGAGAAACCCACCAAAGGACCAGAATAATTTCTTCTGTGTTGGATATTCATGTATGTGAGTTGGTTACAAGTGTATAGCCATCACACAACTCTAATATTGTTCATGAAACTCTCCACTTCTAATGAATCTAACAAGCTTTTGAGTTAATCTAAGTTTTTCTAGGCAATATGATGTCTGTTATCATTTTTTAAATGCCTGCAAATATTTTTCATTGTTCTTGTTGCAATATTGCATTGAAAGTCTATAGGAATCACACAAAATCTCCATTTCTTGTTGATAGTTTAGTGGCATTTGCAATCTCATGTTCAGAAGAGCCTTCATCTGATAAAGAGATAAACAAATTTAAAATCACTTTACCTTCCTTGATTGCAGAGATTGCTTATAAGCCTTTGGGGGTAACTTAGGCATGGTTTGATCAAGGTTTTTTGTGTTTAATTGAGTTCTTTACTTCAAGATTTTGTGGTGAGTTCTCAAAGATTGTGTGAAGAGTGAAACCTGGGCTTCCTTTTATGCCTCTTCTGGTTGAAAGAATATCCTGATTATTTAAAGCATTTTATCTAATAGTTGTTCAAGTATTGTAGAGGTTGTTAAAGATCTGATATATCCCAGTTTGTCTTGTTAACACCCCACCAAAAAATTCATTCAAACAAACTAATCCTACCCATACTACCCCTGCATTGCATTGCGTGTCAACAAAAGGATCTAACCCATCTACAAAAATTCACAAGGCAAATCAGGATTATACAATGTCTTCAGTAACCCTTGCCTTGTATTGAAAATATCTCCATAATCTGGGAGTGACAACTTGTGAAATTCATATTTGGAGTGTTGATCATATTTTCCCAAGGCCTTTTCATACTACTTGCATAAACTGAGGGATATCCTCATCTCCTTCACCATTTAGGGGTTACAATATAGGTTCTCTTACCTTGGTTGAAAGGTACAACCTAAAATAGTGAGGGTCAGATCAGATCCTTTCAAGGTGCTATCCATCTCTCCACAAATCTGAGTGTCAGTTAGATCACATCCTCAGCTACAAAATGACACACATCAAGATCTATCTGACTTCAAGCTTCATGCCATATCTCTGATGTTGCTCAAATTGAAAAGGAGAACAAATTTGGGTACCAACACTTTCTAGCATTGTTTCCAGGGACTTGTTTTGAATTTCTGGGAACTAATTTGCATTGCTGAGGGTGATTTGCTAATTCACTGTTAGTCCATATCTGTTTAGCCCGTCAACTTCACCAACACTTTCTGGCACTGTTATTGGGGAGATTATTCAGTATTGTAGTATGTCATATCCCTGGTTATACTTCTTGTGTGATTTATGTGCAATAACAAATTTGAGTATCATTTTTTGATCAGAATTATAAGGCTGGAATGAAGAGTAGAGTTCTAAGTTTGATATTCTCTTAGTTCAATCTGATCCATGTGCATGCATATTTGAGATATTTGAATGCATATCAAACCTTGGTAAAGTCCTTTGTAAATTTTGCATGCAAATACATTGTTGAAGCATCATTTTATAATCAGATTTGTAAGGATTAAGTGAAGATATAAGTTCTACCTACAATTTTACCAGTTTCCAGCAGTTGTTGCACTTCATTTGCATTTGTGATTAATAGATTCAAGAAGAGGGAAGGTCTGATTTATAAAGTTTGGCAATATTTTCAGTGCTAGTAAATATTTGACAGAGTATTTTAGTGCATTTTCACAACTAGGGTGAAAGTCCTTAGTGGTGACTCCATGCTGATTTGATATTGATAAATACCAGTGTCTTAAGCTTTCTGTCATTTATTCTATGTTGCTAATATCTGCAAAACTAGAAGGAAGAAGACTCTGCTAAGAAGTTATTTATAGATTTAAGAAGCTCAAAGTTGGAAGGGTGAAGAGTGTGGAAAGTTGTTAAAGGTCAGACATCAGGAAAATATATAGCCATTGATGAGAGAGATTTGGTAGAGGATTATCATTCTTCTTCAAGTGATTCTAATTCAAGCAATCCTCTCATAAACTTGTTTTCCTCAACTAGTGAAGGTCCTTCTTCTGTACCTGGTAAGTTCCTTCTCCAATCTGCACCTCTGTGTTTTAATTCAAGTAAAACTTTCCAAGAAAATCAACATTTAGAGAATACCAATCTTGTGAATCACATTCTTTAGCCCCAAATATCTTGCACTCCTCATCAACTTGTTTCACCTCCAAGATCACCTCCACCATACAATATGGCTCAGCCTAGACCTCCATTAGTTATTAACACCTTTGGTCCCATAGATTTTAGAGGAATAGATGGTTACCCAAATGTTGTTCTGCAAGATGTTAGAAATAGATTGCCAAAATTTCAAGGCAACAATGCAATAACTGGTGATCAGCATCTCAAGATTTTTGTTAACATGATGGAGGATTTTGAGATAGAGTTTGAAGATGTGTATATTAAGTTGTTCATTCATACACTAGAAGAGGATGCTAGGGATCGGTACAAGGCCCTGCTTGATAATTATATTGATTCATGGAATGAAATGAAAAATTCATTTAAGTTGCAGTATGCTAACAAGACTGATCCTAGATTTCCCTTGTCTGAGTTTGAGAACATTAAGAAAAACCCCAATGAATTAGTCCATGACTTCAACACAAGATTTAAAAAAACTTTGAGAAGGCTGCCTGTTAATTTGAGGCCTTGTGATGAATCTTGTCTATTCAAATACACATATGCATTTGATAAGAAGGTAACCTATTACCTAAAAGATAAGAACCCTACTAATCTAAGACAAGCTTTCACCATGGCACTTCAAATTGAGAACATAATCAAAGCAATTGGGAAACCTCTCAAGAGAGATGGTGTAAAATTGATAAACCCTGAAAAACCCCAAGCTAGCAAAGGTGCTGATTTAGAAGAGGTTGTGAAAACTTTGGGAGGGGTTGTCAAAGAAATCTCATATAAGTTGGCAAGAGTTGAGAAGGGAATTGGACAGAATTCACAAGGTTAGCCTAGGTAGAAAACACAAGATAGATTTGGCAATAACCATAGGAATGAGTAGATGTTTGATGACAAAGGTAAAGGGCTTGTTGGATTTGCAAATAGACATCCTCAAGTACGTGAAGGAAGAGTGTTGTATGATCCCTTAACTGCTAGGGTTGTTGCTGTTGAAGAGGTTGCTGATATTGATTGGTGTGATAGGTGTTTTCTACCCCATCCTCCATGTGAAGTGGACCAACAAGAAGGTGAAGATAATAATGATGATGGTACTGATGATGATATTTGTATGATGGGATGTTCTTCAAGCTCACAAGGAGGAGCAAAATCTACTGAAGTAATAAGTGCTAGGACAACTACAACTTTTTGGGATTGCATCAAAAGGGTACAAGTCTTTCTTCCCCCTCATACTCTTGAAGTTGATGTAGTGAATTTTTTTGAAATTCCTAACAATGACTTTGAATACTTAAGATATTTGATGATTAAGAAGTATGATGGTGGTATCCTTTCGGAGGAAGATAGATAATTGTTGATGAATGCTGTTGTAGCTCAAAAAAAGACTATAACACTAGAAGCAAAGTTGTTAAGGGAGTTAGGCCTCAAGCCAAACCTAAAACACCCTTTCTCACAAGCATTCCAAAAGAAGCTCGTAGGAGAGAAGCACCTGTCAAAAGTTCTACTGTCCCAAACAAAAATTACAGCCCTCCTCATGCCCAAGCTGCCAAGAATCCACTGCCATCTAATGAATCTTCTTGTCTCCCTTCTAATGCTGTTTTGCCAAAGAGTGTCCCTTATGACATAGCCCAAGTATTGAGCCAAATTAAAGTGAGTGTTTCAATCATTAAGTTACTTAGAATTCCTGAGCATAAGAAGAGAGAATTTGAGTACTTGGGATTGAAAGAAGAGAAGGTTACTCTAGGAAGAAATGTAAATGTTGTTGAAAATCCACCTCAGATCATTGTTGACCTTGAAACACCACCAGCAGTAGAAGATATTGGAGAGACACCTGAGGTATATTTGGGGACATATTTGGTTGATTCCCAATTGAATGTTGATCCATTCTTCACAACTTTAATCATAAAGGATAATCTACTTCACAATTGTATGTTTGATTCCGGTGCATCATGTAATGTCATGCCTCTAGAAGTCATGAATGAGTTGGAAATCAAAGTGATAGCAGCCTATGGAAAGTGTACTACCATGGAATCAAGAGAAGTGCCTGTTGTTGGTTGTGTGAAGGGTTTAGTAGTGCAGCTTGCATTTTATCCCGAGAGGAATTTAAAATTGGATGTTGTGATTGTTGATTTCCCTGCCAAATGGGGTATGATTTTGTCAAGAAAGTGGGCTGCAAGTGTTGGAGGGAGTGTCCAAATGGATATGTCTTTTTCCACCATTCCCATTGAGGGTAGCCTAGTTAATCTCTATGTAGAAAAGAAAATGTTGCATCTAGTTGAGGACCCAAACAATGCTACTTATGAAGTATTATTTGCTAATATTGATGTGGATAATTTCATTGGTTTTGATGATGGAAAACAACACAAAATGGATCAGTCAAAGTGCATTAAACATGTATGTTCTCCTTGGACCTTGCTATTTGATGGAGCTTGCTCCAAATTTGGAAATGGTGCTGGTGTAATTCTAATTTCTCCTAGCTTGGAAGAATTTGTTTTTTCCTTCAAGCTTAATTTGTTGAGTATGAAGCCTTGTTGTTGGGTCTAAGAATTGCATGGAAGTATGGTGTCAAGGACATCATTACAAAGGGAGATTCAGAGCTAGTTATCAAACAAATAATAAAACTGTATGCTACAAAAAATTAGCGGATGAAGCAGTATAAGCATGTAGTTTGGGATCTGATTGAGATGTTTGATTCCTTAAATATTATGCAACATGAAATTTTTTTGAATACTGCTGCTGACAATTTGGTAATGTTGGGGTCAAGATTTGAAGTTTGCACCATTTCACCTTATTGTGACTATAATATTGAAGTGTTAACTAGGGCAGCTATCCCTGACAACATCAACCATTGGCAAGTGTTTGATGATGATTCTCAAGTGCAAAGGTTCTTGTAAAATCAACGTAAGTTTGTAGATCAACATATTGATTGGGAACCAATGGTGTGTGTGACTGAAGGAAGAGAGACTTTGTTTGGAAAATATATTATCCAATTGAAAACTAACACCATTCCTAGAGGGTTGGTTGCTCTCGAGTCAAATTTTAGCAATGCTGATTGCATCATCAATAGAAATGTCTACCTCAAGGGATGTGGAAGAGCATGAATTGGGAACAAAGGAAAAACCAAGAAAATTTTGGTTGGGTAGAAGTTTAAACAAGGAAGAAAAAAAATCCTACCTCTAATTGTTGAAATAATATCAAGACTGCATTGCCTGGTCATATTCAGAGCTGAAAGCATATAGAGAAGACTTATTTCAACATGAGATTCATCTTGAAACAAATGCCAAACTATTCAAATAGAAGCAAAGGCCAATCAATCCACTCCTCTCCATGAAAATGCACGGTGAATTGAAGAAATTGAAGGAGGGAGGGATCATTCAGCCCACAAGGTATTCATCTTGGGTTGCAAACCTTGTGATAGTCATAAAGAAGAATGGAGATATTAGAATTTGTGTATACTTCTGAAATTTGAATAGAGCTTCATTGAAAGGCAATTATCCTTTGCCAAACACGGAGAACATGATGCAGTTAGTGACTGGATCTGAATTTCTGTCCATCTTGGATGGTTTCTATGGCTACAATCAGGTTGTTGTCAAGGATTCGGAAAGATTTAAAATAACCTTTACCACTCCTTGGGGAACATATGTTTATGTGAGAATGCATTTTGGTCTCATGAATACTAGAGCTGCTTTCCAAAGAGCAATGGATGTTACTTTTGCTGGTTAAATAAATGATTTCATTGCAGTTTATCAGGATGATGTGACTGCATTTTCCAGGAACACGAGAGATCACTTATAGCATTTGGAAAGGATGTTGATCAGATGTAGAGAGTTTGGAATATCTCTTAATCCAAATAAGTGTCACTTTCAGGTGTAAAAGGCCAAGTTGCTTGGTCATATTGTTTCAAAGGCTGGTGGCATGATTGGCCCTGAGATAATAGAAGCAATCAATAAGGTGCCAATTCCAAGAACAAAGAAGGGCATCCAATCTTTCTTTGGGAAAATAAATTTCATTAGAAGGTTTGTGTCCAATTTTTCTAAGTTGACTCTTCCTATCACATGCATGTTAAATAAAGATCAAGTTATCAAATGGGAGGAGGCTGCTATTCAGGATTTTGAAGGAATCAAAGAGGCACTCAAACATGCATCTATATTGGCATCTCAGAATTACAAGAAGCCTTTCCAAATCTTCTCCTTTGCTTATGAAAATACTATTGCATCTGTTTTTCTCCAAAAGGATGAAGATGGGGCTGAGAGGCCTATTTCCTTCTTTAGTAAGGCTTTACAGGTTGTTGAGTTAAAGTATACAATCATGGAAAAACAAGCATTTACCTTGGTGAAAGCAACAAAGGTTTTCAGGCCTTATATTTTAAGTTCAAAAGTTGTTGCTTATGTTCCCCACACCATGGTAAAAGACATCTTATCAGAGATGGAGATCTCAAGTAAAAGATGTAGATGTGTGAAAAAACTGCAGGAGTATGATATGAACATCCAAACCATAAAGTTTGTAAGAGATTTAGGTCTTGCTAAGCTCATGGCTGAGAGTAACTTGTAGATTGTGGAAGTGAATGAAGTAGAAGAAAGGGAAAATGTTCTTGGGAAACTGGTAAGTTCTAAGTGGTACAAGGATATAATATTTTACCTTGGACACCTATGCTGTCCTGATCATTTAAATAAAAATCAGAAAAGAGCCCTCAAGCTGGCTTCTCAAAAATACATCATCACTGACTTTGGGCTAGCTTGGAAGAACCTTGAAGGTGTCCTCTTGAAGTGTGTAACTGAAGATGAGGCTCCCAAAGTAATTTCTGATTTCCATGGGGGAGTTTGTGCAGGAAAATTTGCTGGAAGGGTTACAACACACAAAGTTTTGAGAGCTGGTTATTGGTGGCCTACTATCTTCAAAGATGTAACCATGTTGATTAGAAAATGTGAAATCTGCTAGCGTTTCTCTGGAAGAATGAAAGCTTCAGGCTCCCTTCCTCTACAACCTATATCCATTGAATCTCATTTCAAAAAATGGGGGATGGACTTCATTGGAGAAATTTTAGACCCTTCTAATGCTGGACACAAATGGATCCTTGTAGCCACAGATTACTTCACCAAGTGGGTAGAGGTAATCCCCACCAAGAAATCAACACACCAAGTTATTATGGACTTCTTGCTAAATAATATCATATGATGATTTGGTGTGCCATTCAAAATTGTGGCTGATAATGCCATGTGTTTCAGAGCTAAACCTTTGATGGCAATGTGCAAGGAGTATGGAACCAATCTGACTTATGCCTCAAACTATAACCCCCAAGGGAATAGACAAGCTGAGTCCAGCAATAAAAACTTATTAAGGATAATTAGTAGGACCTTGGAATTGAACAAGAGAAAATGGGGTGAACAACTGAAATTTGTAGTTTAGGCTGATAGGATCACCGCTAAGAGAGCTAATGGTAAGAGCCCATTTGAGTTAGTGTATGGAACTCAGGCTTTGCTGCCCTTACATCTGCAATTATCTTCATTTCAGTTTGTTCAACAACTTGAAGATCAAGAGGTCAGTCCATATGAAGCCAAGATTAATCAGATTATGGATCTAGATGAAGAGAGAGGAGCATCCCATCAGAGGCATATCAGATTTAGAGAGAAGTTGAAAATATTTTTTGACAAGAAGGTCATTCCTAGGGCCTTCAATATTGGAGATCTGGTTTTGTTGTGGGATAGTAGAAATGAAGATAAGGGAAAACATGGAAAATTTGATGCATTGTGGATGGGCCCTTACTCCATTGATATCAGAATTGGTGAGAATACCTTTTTTCTCAAAGATTTAGATGGGGAATTGCTTGAATTGTTTGTTAATGACAGGCATCTGAAGCATTTCTTGGATTAATCCCCAAATTTGAGTGTGGTAGCCTTTTTTGTCGGGTTCTCAGCTGGTTTTTGGTGATTTTGGCTCATGAATCCTTTGCCTAATGGATTGTTTGGCACTTGGTCTACTTATTGTTCTTGTGGCACTCATGGTTTTTAGGAGTGTCCATCCTTGAGCAGGAGATGATGTTGGTGTCTATTTTGATCTTCTGCTATTTTGGTCTAAATGTTCCTTTTGTTTGCATGCTCTGCAACATTTTCTACAATTTGAATGGATGAGATGAAGTTGTTTTTTCCATTTCCATGCCTTAGTCCATTTGAAAATCATTTGACATGCCCCATTTGAAATAAATCCCCAAGTTTGCCATGTTCTATGCCCTAATTTTTCCAAATCTACGGGCTATGCTGTGTTTTTCCATTTCTCTAATCATGAAAGCTTAAAAATGATTGATTCATACATGTCTACCCTCAAAAAACCCCTCCCCATGGTCATAAAATGTTTAACAGCTTGTTCCATTTATCCTTTGTGTGAAAAATTCATCAACCATGAAGAAAAAATCAGATTTTGGGCACAACTAGAAAAATTCTATGTTTTTGACGATCAGACGAGCATATTTTAGCCATCAAATTATTGCTGAGATGTCAGAGGGTATGTGGTGGCTTCTAATTGGCTGAGGAAAAGTGGGGAAGTGTTGTAACTTTTCATTTTTCACCTTTTTGACAAATGGGGCATTTTCGGGCCCAAGGACCCATTTTTTCCAAATTTTCCTACATGGCATGTTCTGATTGGTAGGTGGGATGGTGGGTGATCAGATTCCCTTAGAATTTTTAGACTTTATTTTGCAAAATATTTAAAAGTCAAAAAATGGTCTAAAGCCTCGCAGCCAATTCGGACTGGACACATATCCTAAAGATCAAAAAGGGAGGAGCGAGCCGATGGGGGACTTAGAGATTTTTAAGCTCTATTTTTCTAAAGTTTCAAAATCAGTTTTTCCCCCACTCCAATCAAAGGAGGACACGTGGCATCAATTTTGGGCAAAGGGAATGTGGATGGTAGAGGTTTTCAAAGTTTTTTTCCTTTGGAGGAAAAAAAAGTTAAAGTGAAAGTTTAGAGCATGGCCTCGTGGCCAATCATAGGTGGACACGTGTCCAACAGAGTCAGAGGGAAGTGCGGGCCATGGAAGGAAAAGGGAAAATTTTCCCTTTTGGTCAAAAATACCTAGGGTAAAATTTTGGAGCATGGCCCCGTGGTGAATTAGCAACAGAAATACGTGGTGAAGGAGAAGTGGGTCGGCAGCCTGGTGGAAGGAAAATTGAAAATTTTCCCTTAGCAAAAAAGGGAGTTAAAATGAGAATTGGGCCCGTGGATTTTAGCGATAGAGGAAGTGACACGTGGTGAGGGAGAAATCGGGTGTGTGGGCCCGCGGAGCAAAAAATGAAAATTTTCCCAATTTCCAAAAGGGGTCAAAATGCATAGAATTGAAGCGTGATTTCAATGGGACCCACCATATGCCATGTGTCAGCTCCAAAATTCAAAGGCGGAGGGGTGGAGAAAAAAGTCAAAATTTTCCATTTTTTCAAAAATGTCAAAAAGACAAAAAGTAATCCCAAATTGATTTCCAATCATACTTTGACACGTGGAGGGCCTAGATTGAAGGACAAAGAGCAGATCAAGGGCAACTATGCACTTTCATTTTTGGCCTCCATTTTTTCTCCAGGAGGCTTGGAATTGTGAATTTTGCATCAAATTTCATCAAATTTTTGGTGATTCCATGTCGTTTTGGCCTTCTAGGAACATTGGAATCGGTTTCATGACTCAATTTAGAGATTTGAGGTGTTTTTGTAATAAATTTTTACTCAGCCCGAGAAAAACGTGAAATGCCAAATTTAAAGTTGTAGAGGTAGTTTTAAAGGGTGAAAAGGTGAAATGATGAGTGGAAACACATCTGCATACCTTGATGATGAAAATCGTGCCTCCAAGATGGATAATGATCTGAATATTTGCAATGATTCACCATTTTAGAAACACCTGGCAACTCTCGTTGCAAATTTGTTAAATGTCATTTTCAATGAATCATGAGAAATTGTTGTAACATAATTGATCCCTTGGCATATTATTTTCTTGGAAAAGAAGGCTCCAATGTGGCAAGAGATATATAATGCATTTTTGAGAAATGCAAAGGAGGGGGGAAGTTGAAAATCATGAGAAAATTCTTGAGAGAAAGCTCATTTTCTGAGAAACCCACCAAAGGACCAGAATAATTTCTTCTGTGTTGGATATTCATGTATGTGAGTTGGTTACCATTGTATAGCCATCACACAACTCTGAGATTGTTCATGAAACTCTCCCCTGCTGATGAATCTAACAAGATTTTGAGTTAATCTATGTTTTTCTAGGGCAATATGATGTTTGTTATCATTTTTTAAATGCCTGCAAATATTTTTCATTGTTCTTGTTGCAATCTTGCATTGAAAGTCTTTAGGAATCACACATAATCTCCATTTCTTGTTGATAGTTTAGTGGCATTTGCAATCTCATGTTCAGAAGAGCCTTCATCTGATAAAGAGATAAACAAATTTAAAATCACTTTACCTTCCTTGACTGCAGAGATTGCTTGTAAGCCTTTGGGGGTACCTTAGGCATGGTTTGATCAAGGATTTTTGTGTTTAATTGAGTTCTTTACTTCAAGATTTTGTGGTGAGTTCTCAAAGATTGTGTGAAGAGTGTAACCTGGGCTTCCATTTATGCCTCTTCTGGTTGAAAGAATATCCTGATTATTTGAAGCATTTTATCTGATAGTTGTTCAAGTATTGTAGAGGTTGTTAAAGATATGATATATCCCAGTTTGTCTTGTCAACACCCCACCAAAAAATTCATTCAAACAAACTAATCCTACCCATACTACCCCTGCATTGCATTTTGTGTCAACAAAAGGATCTAACCCATCTACAAAAATGCACAAGGAAAATCAAGATTATACAATGTCTTCAGTAACCCTTGCCTTGCATTGAAAATATCTCCATAATCTGGGAGTGACAACTTGTGAAAGTCAGATTTGGAGTGTTGATCATATTTTCCCAAGGCCTTTTCATACTACTTGCATAAATTGAGGGATATCTTCATCTCCTTCACCATTTGGGGGTTACAATATAGGTTCTCTTACCTTGGTTGAAAGGCACAACCTAAAATAGTGAGGGTCATATCAGATCCTTTCAAGGTGCTATCCATCTCTCCACAAATCTGAGTGTCAGTTAGATCACATCCCTGGATACAAAAATACACACATCAAGATCTATCTGACTTCAAGCTTCATGTCATATCTCTGATGCTGCTTAGACTAAAAAGGAGAAAAAATTTGGGTACCAACACATTAACATGCTCATGGTTTTTTAAAGTGATCGAGTAACTTGAAATAGATAGCATTCAATTAGGAATATCTACCCTCAGAAGTAAAACCTTTGATGATATAATTGACAATATTAGCCCAAAGTGGTTTGAGGGAAGTGTAAAATGTACCTTGTTAGTTAGTTAGTTATGAAGTTCTCATCTGCATCTATAAAAGTTCATTGAGCTGCCTCCGGATTTTACTTCTCATGGAAAATTTTATCTTCTGCAGGAAGCCCGGTAACTACAACCAAAATGTCATCATCTACTCTCACTACTAAACCTTAAATAATAGCCTTTCCATCCTTAAATGTAGCAAAAAATTCCTTGACCATTGATTCATAGAAACCCTGGAACTTACTGATGTAGTCCATCTATCCGCTGGTATAAAAATATTGAAATATATGTGGCTGGTTACGGATTTGAGAATGATTAGTTGGCTCATGGAGAATTAATTCTCCACACATTTGAATTCTGTAAATTACTTCAACTTTGATAGGGAAAATCACATAATTTGCAACAATGATGCAAGAATTCAAGTAAGGAGGAATGTTTTGAGTACTTTGTTTTTGAATTCTGCAACTGAATCACATGCAACACAAAAAGGGAATGAATTAAATTGATTTGAGTGCTGCAAACATGTGAGGTGAAGTGGTGTGATGGAGTGGGGTGACGTGGAGTGACAACTCATAGGTTTAAAGGTGAAGACATATAATTGTTATTTCTAGACATTTATGACATGACATAAACATTAATTAAAAACAATCATACCAATGATACTTAATTAAAGTGGAATGAATTCAATTATCTCGAGGTATGTGTAGGATGATGATTAAATGTGCATTGTTGTGATTATGCCTTTTCTACATGTTGGGTTATCATGATGATGCAGATGTTGTTTATAATGCTTCAAGCATATGTACCATCATGTTGAAGGCTCCTTAGTGAAATCAAATATTTCCCAGAGAGGGAAAACTAACTTGTTTTGGTGCCAGTCATCTTTATCACCACTCACACATGTAGATTGTTCCTTATTTTTCTTCATGCAATCATAAGTTCCACTAAACATGAAAAAAAATCAAATATTTTCTTAATGCTACTGTAAGTGGAACATGTAGTCTTTGTAATATCTCACTGTGTCAGAGACTATGCAATTCTTGCAACATACACAACAAATACTGAAAAACAAAAATTTTAAGAAGACAAAATGTGTTAGTTGAGTGGTATTGATCACCAAGAGGGTTGATCACATAACTTTTATTCACCCTTGGAGTATTCAACAATCTAAATATACCAAGGTCACTGTAACATCTCAATCTTCAACAATTTTAGAAGATTAACCAGTAGGTTCAACTTCTGATCTTAATTTTGATGTTCTCATCTCCATCTTGCTTTGACCTCCTCTGAACTACTGCATGAATGTGTTCCTATCAATTAAATTTTTGTACAATATCAATCTATGAGCATTCACCAGTAGTTTGAATCTCATAGGATATATTGTAGTGAGTTTTACATCTCTATTGGGAAATATTTTCTCAACCTCATATGGACCTAGCCACCTTGTCCTCAGTTTTCCCATGTGGTCTTTTTACTTTGAGTCAAATAAGAGAGCTCAATCACTTTCTTGAAATTGTATTGTCTTGATGAACCTATCATTCCATTTGATCCTTTGCTTCTATACTACCTCTATATTATGCACAACTTGTCTCCTCATTTCATCCAAATCATAGAGTTGGAGAATCCTCTACCTCTGAGCATTAGACAAATCTATTCCTAGTTAAAGTGCAGTCCTTAGTATCTTGTGCTTAAATTTAATAGGGAGAACAATAGTATTACCGTATAAAATCTTAAATGTTGTGAATCTTGTTGTTGTCTTCCATATTGTATTGAATACCCAAAATACCTTTGGAATTTTATCTATCTAATCTCTCCGATAGAGTGCAATAATTTATGGATATAAGCACGTTGATTCTATGTGGATGAATGTTACCTCAGGACTTGAAAAGTTAGATTGGTTTTAAATAAGGTGTAGAAGCTTACCTTGATGAAGAGGAAACCAGGTTGTCTTGTTGGATGTGCAGATAAATTGCTCTAAAGGGAGTTTGATACAACATGAGGCCTGGGCCACTACATGTTTGATCCACACACATGTTGGTGTAGGATATTTACCATGCACATATTTTAAGTACATGGGATTCCTCCACATAGGTGATATTGTAGGTCCATGTGACATTTAGAGTGTCATTATGAGGTGTCCATTATGCGTCAGTGCTTACAGTGCATCATAAAGTGTCATTAGGAGTTACATTTGACCGGCTATTCCGGGAATGTAACTCCCACCTCTCTACTCACGTTGCTACATGATTACAGCACTGGGGGAGTTACACAACACCTACTACTATATGTACACGTCTTATCATCTATGAGATAGAGGACAGTTTTATGGAATAAAGTATGGGATTCTAAGCTCATGTTTCAAATCTTAATGCATGCACATTGCTCTCATGAGTGATTTCTTGCTTCGATCTTGAGAGCTACATCATTTTATGGTTCGCACGTGCAACATTGATGTGCATGTCATCCCACGTGATCCTCCCTTGCAGATCTTTGTCAATTCCTCCGACATGGTATCAGAGCTCGGGGATCGGAATCGTGTTTCTCGTAATAGTTGCTTACTACTCTTTGCATTGCTTGTACGTTTCTATTGTAAGCTCTCCTTTGCATGATGCTCTACTTGTCATTGCGTGTGTCGTAAAGGGTATTTGGTCAATTATGCACTATCTGTTGCTGAGCTCGTGATTTCAGCGTTTATACCTCTCTTCCAGTTATTTGTGGTTCATTTGGTCGTGTTCGATTTTTTGGTATTATTTAAAAAAAAAAGAGTTTCTTGTGTTTGGTTTTGTGCTGGTGTTTTCTATGTTGAGAGAAAATTGTAGGTTCAAGGTGCTCCTTTGTGGTCATTTGATCTTCTGCAAGCCCTTCCTCATGTTGGTCTATGATGGGCTTGGTCCTTGGTGAACCTTCTAGTTATTTGAGCACATATTGGGGTTGATGGTTCATTTTTTGGTCTTCAAAGCTCGAGATGTGACTTTATGTCTCTGTAGTGGAAGATCCTACGTTGAAAGTTCACTCTACATGATTCATCGGACTCGCCCTTTCTATCATTGATTACTATTTTTGTGAGCTCCCTACATTTTTTCCCTTTGTTCTCTACATTGGGTTCTTCTCCACACACATTCTAGATCCTTACACCACCGTTTGGGTCTGTTCCTCCTTCACTGCTTGCGTGGCTACCTCCGACTTGCTTGGTGCTCCTTCCACCATCCTCCGAACTTGCATGGTCATGGTAGACTTCTTACTCGAGCTTCCACCTACACTACACAGTGCATATTCCCTTCCAACTTCTTCTCCACACATTCCTAGCTCCACCCAATTCAATAGCTACCCGCTCGGCCTGCATAACTTCTGATTTCCAGCTCTTCAACCATTTTACACTCTGCACTTTGTTGCAGCTGCTTTTTTTTCCACATATTTCCTGCACAGGACGTTTCACTCAGCCCCAACACTTGGTGCATCTCCAGCACATGCACACCTAACCGGTTATATGCATAGCTAGTCCACGTCGTAACCTTAATGTCTCCTATAGATCCCACACAGACCTATCCACTTACATCTCACTAGGATTTGTAGCTCGAAGGAGAACCTCGACACGTGGCTTGGGATTCTCTCCGCTTGGTCAACAATGTAGTCAACATTCTTTTTTTGAATTTATTACTGCTAAATCATTATCCTATTTTTAATGTTTTGAGGTCATTAAAAAACATTTCATTTCATTTTCATGGCATGTAATTAATTTAAAAATTTGGGTTTTAAGGTTGTTTTGGCTTGTATTATTATACTGTCCTACGCTTGTCGAAGACGGAGGGCAAGGTCTGGGGTTGGCAGGAGGTTAATCCCCCCTCGCAATCAAAACAAACCCCTACTAAAATTTGGTGTTGTTTCCAACGAGTACCCACATGATACCCTTTACACTCATCTTGTGTACTTTTTTAATGCATTTGTATCAACTAGTGTATTTTTCCATCAGTTACAGGAATCGTTTTAATGCTATAACTTTTGACTCGCTACTCATTTTTGAGCATTTCTTTAGTCAAAGTTACATGATTTTTTACACTTTAAGTGATGGGATTATCAGTTTTGTAAATGCACTACTTTTATAAAGTGCCACATTTTGGGGGGGTTACTTGTACTCTTGGGTTTTCGCACGTAGACACATTATCGGCCGAGTCCGATGTCTTGCTTTTGTGCATCTTGAATTTTTCATCATGGAGAGTGCTCTTTCTAGAATTGATTGTCATAGGATCGCATTACAGCCTCCGCCACTTCTCACCGAGAGAGGGAACTATTTAGCCTGACATGCTTCCATGGAATGTTACTTCACCCATGAGGGTCTTTTACCCTTATTTCTTGGGCCAGTTCCTGCACCCACTGATCATCGTCATCTGGAGAACTTCCTTGACACTTGTGACCATGTCTTTGGTCACATGATGATGCATGTCTCTCGATCTCTCTGGTTTCACGTGGCACACTCAGATCCACCTCACTGTGTCTGGAGCATTCTTCAATCCCTCTATGTAGACCCTTCACATACTGTCGTCATTGTTGCTGCTACTGATTCAATTGTATCCTCCATTTCTTCATATGATGGCCATTCCACTGACATAGAATCACTTGATTCTACTTTTGATGATGAGGATTATGCACCTAGTTTTGATGTCGAGAGTACTATAGAGGACTCTTCTCCTCTTTCTCTCACTATTCCAGAGAGTGTTGAAACTTCCCACATCTCATTAGATATTGAGCAGTCTCCTTCTTAGTCTCATATAGTCATCACACCCACCTTCTTTCCACTTCCAGTGTGCGATGCCCCTTTCACTCCTCTACCTTCATTGGATGATTCATACCTATCATACATCACTCTTCTGTTTGTTGAGCCCCCTCATTGGGATGAGTATCTCCCTGACCTTTTTCGTCTTTTCACAGAGTCTACTTGTGATGCACTACATGTCCCTCATCCATCTATAGGTGTTTCAAAGGACTTATCATCTTTGTTGTTGGGAGTGCCCCTTTTGGGAATCATGTCACTTCCACATTTCCAGAGACCTTCATTGATCCACCCTCAGATGTGGATCCCTTTTCTGTTGTAGAGGATGTTTTGTTCCCTTTACATCACTTGGAAATCCTTTCTGTGGGTGTTCCTCTTCACTCTGACAGTTCTACGCATGTGGCATTACCTTCAGTTCCTTGGCACTCACTCGCTAGACCTATGTCACACTTCTGTGCACCAGACTCAGAGTTCTTCGTGTTGCTTCCTTCAGTTTCCTTTGTGGAGTGGGCAGACTTTCAACACGTCATTTCTGTCTTTCCTAAGGGCAGGCACACAGTTTGTTGTGGGTGGCTCTTATTCAGTCCAGAGGTAAAGGATCTCATCATCGACATTCTTCTCGGAGACTTCTTAGAGCTGCAGAGTTTAGATCCATCCATGACATCTTCTTCATTCCTCTCATCTCCCTCTTCTTCTCTCTTCTTATTCTTTCTGAGAGATTTCCTCTTTGTACATGGGTACCTTTTCAGGCTCATCTATAGCTGGGACCCATCCTTGGCATATTTCTTAGATTAGAGAGTTTTTTGTTCTCTTGTGGTGGATGTTTTTCCCACTAGGTTTTCCTTCATTGCTTGGGATCTTTTTCTTGTACATGGGTACCTCATCAGACTTTGTTCCAGGACCCATTTCTCATTTCTGACTTACTGCCTCATCCTAAGTTACGATGAAGGGGAGGTGTTGGTGTGTGTATTTTCCACATCATTAGGTGAGTCATCTCACTTAGGTGAGATCGCAGGTCTATGTGTCATTTAGGGGTCATTATGAGATTCCCTTATGCATAAGTGCATCATATGCGTCATTGGGAGTTACACTTCTATTTCGGGAATGTAACTCCCCCTCTCTACTCAAGTTGTCATGATTGTAGCACTGGGGGTTACTCAACACCTCCTAAATGTACATGTCTTTTGATCTATGAGATAGAAGAGAGTTTTATGGCTTAACCAGGTTCTACCCATGTTTCAAATCTTTACATGCACATTCGGTTGATGCTCGCTCCTCCCAATATCTCTTCACGCTACCGTTCACACATCCGTTGATGTGCATGTCATCCCTCGTGATCCTCGCTTGTGGGTTTTCAAACCCTCTTTCAGGTACTCCATACCTTGTGAACATGTGGTCATATAAGAATTTGGAAAATTTCTCACTCTTTTGATTTGGAAATGATTTCACTTCTATCCATTTAGTGAGGCAATTTGTGCACACCAAAATGTATCCCTTCTACTAAGATTTAAGATTTATAGGGCCAATGAAGTATAAACCCCATTTTTTAAGTGGTTATAATACTAACTGAGGCTGCAATGGCATATCCTCTTACCTAGTAGGATTACCCATTATTTGGCATCTATCACACCTCCTGGTATATAATGTTGCATCCTTATGCAATGTTGGCTAGTAATATATTATTGTCAACACCTTTTGTGATGTTCTTTTTGCAGACAAAGTGTCTTCCACATGGTTCACTATGGCAGGCTTTTAGGACATCATAGATGTCCTCATCATTTATGCATCTTCTCATAAAATTATCCTTCCCTGTGTGAAATAGAAATCTAGCTATCCTAAGAAAAATTCACACTTTTCTCAACTATATATTTCTTTTCAGAATATAAGTAGTGTGGGGGTGTCTTACGTAAGACCAAATAATTGGCTATATTAGTATACCAAGAAGTTCTGGTGGAAATGGAAAATATGTGTTCATTTGGGTAAGATATTCATCCTCTACATGTTCTTCATTATTATTCTCCATTATTAAAAGAATAGTCTGCTACAATGTTGTCCTTACCATGTTTATCCATAATAGTGACGTCAAAATCTTGCAAGAGTAGCAACCATTTAATTATTTTGTTGCTTACAACTAGTTTGTTGATCAAGTATTTAATTGCAACAGTGGTCAGTGTGAATAAATACCGAGGTAACATGTAATGTAATGCCTAAACATTATTAATGGAATACACAACTACTAAGTAAATCTTTCTCTGTGATTGTATAATTAAGTTCAACATTTTGTAGGTTCTTATTGAACATGATAGATTGCATAGTTTAGAACTCCAACCTTATGTCCTAAAACAACTCCAATTGACATGGTCTAAGGCATCAATATGAGATGTAAAATGAAAAACTCCAATCTGGTCTTTTTAACACAGGTGTAGTAGTCAACATTTGCTTCAAAGTTTGGAGTGCAGTCTCACATTTTTTAGTCCATTCAAAGCCAACATACTTTCCTAGTAGTATAAATAATGGTGACGCAATCTTACCGAAATCCTATATAAATATTCTATAATACCCAACGTGGCCTTAGGAAGCTCCTCACATCCTTTTGTTTCTTTAGTGTTGGTAAATTTATAATTATAGATACTTTTTCTGGGTCAACCTGAATTCTATCAAATGATAGATAGTGCCCCAGGAATATTCCTTCAGACATCATCATGTAGCATTTTTCATTGCTTAAGGAAAAATTATGCTCCTTGCATCTCTACAAAACTTTTTCCAGATTCTTCATTGCTTCATCAAAAGTACTACCATGTATTGTAAAATAATCCATGTATACCTCCATGTAGTCATTGGTTAGATATGAGAAGATGCTCAAAACCGCCCTCTGGAATGTAGCAGGTGCATTGCATAAACCAAAAGGAAGAACAAAGTATGCAAACATTCCACATGGACACATGAATGTGGTTTTTTCCTAGTCCTTCTGGTGCAATTTGAATTTGATTGCAGCCACTATAACCATCAAGAAAAGAAAAATATTTCTTACCAACCAAAGTGTCAAGTACCTAATCAATGAAAGGGAGCAAAAAACGATCCTTCTTTGTTGTTGCATTCAGCTCTCTATAGTCTAAGCAGATCCCCCATTTTCCATTTTTCTTGGGTACAATGATAAGGGGTGACACCCATTGACTATCCTTGAAATTGGATATATGAATCCAACATCTAATAATTTTTTAAATTCTTCTTTCACAATGTCTCTCGTTGCTAGGTTCATTCTTCTTTGTGGCTTGTCTTATCGGCTTGCAGCTATCTTTGATGTATATCTTGTGTGTACAGATCTTAGGAGTGGATCCCATTCCTGTCACCATAGTCCCATGCAAATGTTGTTTTTTGTTTTTGTAGAAAAACAATCACCATCTTCTCTTCTTGCATGCTCAGCATTTTGTTCACATTAATTGACATTTACTTGAAGTGATTTCCACTTGCTTAGAGAGATCAATCACGGAACATACATTGTTGCTTATAGAATTTAGTACGTAATCATGTGGCCCAAGAAGTTGGTGAAGGATGCAATTCTTACCTAGAACGTTCATAATGCTTTGCTATGAGTAAAATTTGGTTCACAAGAAAACTTATACATCATAATCTACCATCTACTTCTTCATTCCTCCCATAATCATTTTGCAGAACATTGGAAATAACATCTTCTTTTCCTTCAATTGTGTATGACTTCTACAACATCATGAGCTAATGTTGACAGAGATTTGGTATTTTTTTCTAGCTCCTCAACCCAAATGGTTTGATCTTATTCATTGAATGGTTGTGTATGGGGGATAAATCATGAGATTTTTAGTACCACTTCTATTAGAAATAATCATATTACAAGATCTGCATCCTATGAATGCATCAACACTGGCCAACCATGGTCTTCCTAGAATGATATGATATCCTCCTAAGCTTTTTTTTAGAATGAAGAACATAAAAGGTACTCCCAAGAGTATACCACTACCACTACATCTTCAAGGAATCCTTCAGGTTTCAATGTTGATCTATCTGCAAGTTGTAAGACTATGGTTGTTGGTCTTAGTCCCTCTAACTTCAAATAATCCATGATTTATTTTTTCATTACATTAATTGACTGCCCCCAAGTCAATCAAAGTGTTCTTGATCACTATGTCATTAATTGAAACATTTACCAATGGACTTGCCTAGATCTATATACTTGGGCAAAGATTGAATTTCCAAGCATAATATTGGCTAGCTTGTCCAATAACTTGTACAGTAGATGGATCTTTCCTCTTTTTGTCTTGGTTTCTTTATGCATAAGTATTTAAGCAATTTTATTGTAGATGGACACATCCTTGATGGCTTGAATCAATGGAATTTTGACACAAATGTTTGTCAATTGGTTGACAAAATAAGAGTCAAATTATAATTTGAGGTCAGTATTATTTTCTTGTAATCTTGTAGGAAATGATGGCTCATTAGCCTACATTTTACCCTTCCTAGAAATTTTCTTAGGTTGTTGCGTATCATCTTGCAACATCTTCTGCAATGTTTTGTTGTGGATCTGTCTGCAGTGTATTTTTGCTTTGCTACAAATCTACTTGCAGCTTACTGTGATTCATCAGCAATCTCATTAATGGTGGGTCCAGTTGGTGGAGGAAGTGCTCTTCCTGAGCTGGAGATGGATATTGTTGACATCAATTGAATAAGTAGGGTATTGAGCTGGTTAAGTGGTGTAGGTTGGCTGAGAAAATTTATTGTTGGGGTTAGGAATTGGTTGAGATGATAGCTAGTATGCCTTTGGCTGAGATTTTTCTTGGGGGTTTGGTATTAGAGCTTATTCTTGAGGGTAAGGAGGTTGATTGATAGGATTTTTGGTAATTAGGATGTGGCTTATTCCACTGTTTCTATCTTCTCAAAGGTTCATGCCATGATTGAGGGGGTTGTTTCCATTATTGTTGGCCTTAAAATTGAGGTTGCTGTTATTTTTTATATTGGTTAGGATATGGATCCCAACCTTGTTGTTGATCAGCCCAAGGTGGGGGTGGCATATAATGATTATTAGACCAATTTTGAAATGCTTGTATAGGGTCTTGTGACATACCTCCTTGTCTTGGTGGCCATGGTTTTATTTGAGAAACATAGAACACTCGTCCATCCTCTATTTCTATCATTCTGAATTTAGGTGAAGCCTCCTTTCCTTCTTGAACAATGTTGGCTAACCCTATGCATCTGTAGTCAGATTTCTTTCTTCTGCATGCATGACATAACTCTGTGAGTGTTGCATCTGCATCTTCCCTTTTCTTCTTGGCATGTAGAGCATCTAAATGAGTGGTCATGTCATTAAAAATCTCTTGTTTCATGTTCTTAAATATGCTAGCAATATTTAACTTGGATATGTCCCCAATTGTTTTGGTAGGTGATCCACCTCTTGATCTTACACTTCTCACCCTCTTCATACTAGCTCTTGAGTAATTTTTGCAAACTTCACATATTTCTGTAAAGGGAGATTTTGAAATGTCTCCTACTCATGTTAGATCCAGAGAATCCATGTCATCCTCATTAAGTTCCATTAAAAAGAGTAATTTGAGAGATTCAGGTTGTAGCCTGGTGTGCCTTGACTTTTGAATGCAAAACATAAATATCTCTAAATAGTCTTCCAATGGTTCATCCTCTTTTTGTGCCATTTAGTTGATTTCATCACCTCCTATGCTACTCAATTTTTCGCAAAGGGAGATTTTTAAATGTTTCCCGCTCCCATTAGATCCAGAGAATCCATGTACTCCTCACTGAGTCCCTTTAAAAAGAGTAATTTGAGAGATTCAGGTGGTATCCTGGCTAGCCTTGACTTCTAAATGCAGAACATGAATCTTTCTAAATGGTCTTCCAATGGTTCATCCTCTTTTTGTGCCATTTGGTAGATTTCATCACATCCTCTACTACTCGGTCTGCAATAGTCTTGATACTTAGTGAGGAAATTTTCCTTCATTTGTGCCCACGAAGTTACAGAATTTATTCCCAAACCCATGAACCATCTCAAGGTTGCATCCTTGAGTGTAGAAAGAAATAACTTCAATTTATGTGCATTAATAGTATAATCATAACTCCTACATAAAAAATCAAACTAAAATAGAAAGGCATCTGGGTCTTCAGTCATGGATCCATGAAAATTGGGCAATGATGAGGGAGAAATATTCTTCATAGTAGCAGATGCATCATTATTTGTAATGGGAAACTAAAAACTAGTTGCCCCATCTTGAACATTTTGATCTACTTCTTCTACCGTATCTAGCTGCTCAGGAGAAACTTAAAAAATTTCACTTAGGAAGTGATCTTCAAATAGTAAACCTTGTAAAGATGAAAGGATTTATTCTTTAGAATCCTCAGAGGTATATGAAGATATATGTGCTACTTGTGGATTAGGTAAAAATATACCATGGGTATCCCTTGGATGGTTCATGCATTAAGTAACTCAACTCAATCAATAGAAATTAATTGGGGGGGTTAGTTAGAGGTGAATTTCCTAAAACCTAAACTATTTCTAAGAAATGAAAAACCTCTCAAAAACCTTATAACTTGGCAGTATCCCCAACAACGGTGCCAAAAATAGTGGTGCAAATTAACTTACAATAATTAGTATGTTGTTTATCAATCTATAATCATTTAATTATCAGACCAAGGGATGTAAAATTTCAATATTGTCAATGCTATATGCATAGTTACAGATATTTGGGAGGAGTAAAGGTAAATTGCTGTCACTACAATTAAGAAATAACAATGCTGGAAATGAACTAGATTCTAACTGAAAGTAAATATTATGGCTAATGACAAAGCATGTAAAAACATAACACAGATAAAGGAATGAACTGCTGCTAATATAATCATGCAATGAATCAAATAAACAAATAAAGGAGAGGGTCAAAAAACCAAAAGTAAGCCCTACCTTGGGTGTTAATCCCTCCCAAGTCCTGTGACTACAATGAATAAACAAAATTTAGACTTTTATTTCATCAACATGAAGATTACAGTTGAAAAATATAAAAAATAATATATCTATGGATCGGTCCCTCTTTCATCATTAACATTTCCTTTTTATATCCTTCATTATAATAGAGGTGTGAAGATATAGAGTTATACTAGGAGTTACAGTTAGATTAAGTAAAATATATTAAGAAAATAATCCAGAAACTACATGCATGCAACAAAACTACTCTGTAGATGTTTATATAACAATCACATAACTTTACTAACCAATTAGTTGATCAACTAATTATCAAATTATGAATTAAATAAGCTAGTTCTTTATTGAGTTGCAACGCATAGTCAAATGATGACATTGAGTCTTTCGTATTTCTCATAATTGATTCTTCCATTGACATGCTACGAGCTTAGGTATGAATTCCATGTTGTACAAGCTCCTCAGAATCATGAATTTGTTTATGTGTATGAACTCCTTTGGCTACAAATGATTTACTGTGGATGAATCCCTTTGGCTGCATGTCAGTTGTTGCAGATGACCCCTTTGTTTTGGATGAGTTCCTTTGGCTGTATATCAATCACTGCGTATGGATCCTTTGGCTATATGTCAGTTGTTGCATATAACAAGTTTCTTACAAACAAGGATGGCATTATACAAAGCATCATTTAACATCATATCACAATCAAAAGAATAAATGTGTACTCATAACTCACAAAATAAAGTAAACTAGTAATAATTATATTAAATAATATCCATGCTATGAATTCAAGTTATAATGAAAATGTCTAGCAGTATCACAAGGAAATACATGTTCATGGCTACAAATGGCTCAACATAATGCATACGATGAGGTGTTTTAAAAAGGAAATGAAACAACTCATCAGAAGTCATAAAATATAGGCAAGTAAAGTTTTGACTGGGCTATAGGGTGTGCAATGCTAAAAGGAAATAAAGAAATACAGAAAAGAGGCCAAAGATATTTGTCAATTACTAGTTTTCTTTCTTAGGAATCATATGAATGCAAGTGTGTTCTTAGAACCTAGAAATGTACCCAAGTGCATGATATTGTGTCTACAATAACTTGATTGACTACAAAAATATCATCAGACCCAAAAAATATGAGATTGAACTCGGGGGAAACTTGCTGAGATCCTTTTGATTTAACAAATATTAAAATTAATGTTAAAGCTTAGAAGGCTATTTCAGAGTCACATGCAGTGATATAACGATATAATGTAGATATGACATAAGTAGTAAGAAACATAAATTTGAAACCCTAAGTGCAAGGAGGACCATAGACTTAGATAATTCATGATAAATCCTGAGGTGTGTGTAAATGGAAAAATGATGAAACAAGAGTGCAGACTATCGCAACCCAGAAAAATTATAGAATTTTTGGAATAGGCTAGATCAAGGCTTTGGGATGGTACTAGGACGTCTAGGTGTCAGAAACATTTTTTGGACGTTTGTGACTAATAAAAATATCAGAAAATGGTTCTCACACCATCAAAAAATGGTCGCTATACTTCATTGTTGATTTCTCGTGTGTCGCACTATGCCCGTAGAATTTTCCTATAAATTACAGAGAGAAAGATATCCTAGAAAATCCCAAAACACATCAATTCCTAAAAAAGAAAAGATGCAAATGGGGAGTCTTGACCCCGATGGTCACATGACTGAGTAAACTTACAATCTAGGTACTACTCTACATTTTAGACTCTGTGTAGTTCTCATGTGTGTGTGTAAGAAGCGTGCCCTAGGAAGTTCTTGTGCAAGATGCACTTGACATCGAATGATAAATAGATATAATAATGTAAATAGATGTGTGGATGAAACAAAATAAAATTCCCCTCCTATGCATATATGTAGAATTAATAGTCCCTTGTCCCTTGAATGAAGCTAGATGGATGCTTTGATGCTCTTAGAATGACATTAGATGCAACCTTAGGTGATGATAATAGATGCTTAGAGCTTTTTCCTTTCATTAGATCACATAACATTGTATTTATATGATTCACTTGTTTGAATTCCATAATTAACCACTAAAAGAACGACCCATAAGAAATCAAGATTCCTAATAGCTAGAAGAGTCATAAAAGGGGTGAATTAGATGCAAAGAGGTTGGGGGCGCCTAGGCATTGGTGTACAGGATGGGTGCTGGTCTCCAGACTTAGAAAAGGTGGAGTAACAAAAGTAAAACTGGGTAATAGGGTGTGTAAGGCTAAATATAGAACAAGAAAGAAAATAAAGAGGCCAAAGACAATGGTTAATTAGTACTTTTCTCACTTATGAATCATATAAATACAAGTATATGATTATGACCTAGAAATGTACCCAAGTGCGTGATTTTTTGTCCACACCTTTTATATTGGAATTTGTTGTCTTTATTAATGATTCATACTAATTGGAAGAAGTTTGAACCATAAAGTCTTGAGCTTGTAATGCATTTACACAAATATTTTTATTATGTGGCTAACTACATGGAAAAAACCACTTTATTTCTTGTATTACACTATTTTACACCGGAACTAATGCCTTACTTGAGCTAATAGAAAAAAGAGGTGGTGGAGGGACAATTTTTTGAAGGGGAAAATGTATATTTTGGCCTTGCAACCTATCTTTTTTAATAATTTTTTCCCATATCTCTGATTTGGATAGTGGGTTCTATAGGGCGTTTGACCTTGATTGAATCCTTGGTTTGAAGATTGTGCTTGATTGGAACATAGGTAATTTCTATGGGATTGAGCTTGATGCTTTTCCAAAGATATAATTTTATTAGATAAGTTCCTAATTAGGGATCTACTTTCATCATATTCATTTTGTTTTTGGGAAGGATATGAGGTAGAATCAACATATGAGGAATTTTGCTTAGGAATGGGAGAAATAAAAGGTTGAGAAGCTTGAGGTAATTTAGAAAACATGGTTATAGGAAATCTAGGGTCTATTTTTATAACTTGTATCAAACAATTTTCAGCCCTAATGGCTATTGGATATGCATCAGGTAATTGGATAACACCCATAGATTGCATCATAACTGCTATATCAAAATTCAAGGCTCTTAAGAAGTAAAGGAAGTCACCTTGAGGTGTTGGTCTCAAAAGAACTATAATTTTGTCCCATGTTCTCTAGAATTTAAAGTTGAAATCAACCATAATCTCATTGGTGCCCCTTTTGATAGTTGTTAGGTTCTCTTGTAGGGATATGTTGTATGTTTTCTCCTCAAACTATTGATAAAGAGTTGCGCCAAGATCATCTCAATTGTGAATGGAACCATGTCTTAGGTTTCTAGACCATCGAAGTGATCTACCTTTTAATGAAGAATCCAAAAGCCTAACTATAACATCATCTTCAATAATCAGACGAACTAAACACACATTAACAACATCTTGGATATGATCAATAGGGGTATTAAGGTTTTCGCAAATGAAGGAAGGGATACTTTTCAAATAAGAAATTTGTATATCATGTTGGGAATTTTGCGCTAAGGTAACACCACCATTAAAGATAGAAAAGGGTACATTTATTTAATGTTCCATGAATGGAATGGGTCTTAAAATCCTAGAGGACAACAAGAAAGGCCTTCCAGGAGGAGGATTAGAGAGAGTTATATTTGGAGGATATGGTGATATTTGAATTGATTTGCCTCTTCTTCCACTTCTTGGTGACAACTACAAATATTCTAAAGGTGAACGACTTGCTACACTTTTTGTTATCCATATCCTTCTCATGAAAGTGGGCAGAATACTACTTAATTACTAAATTGAAACTTGGAAGTTTCCAAATGTGTTCCAAGATGCCTCCAGAGGATAAAATATACTAAGACACACACCAATATCTGTAAATATAGTGTAAAGTTCATCAAACATATCCCACAAAACATGTGAGAATTGTTGGGGATCAAAATTGCACCTTGGATGTGGTCATGAAAGATCAAGAATTTTGAGGTTACATGGGATGATCTCAACAATGTGTGACTTGAAAACTGAGATCAACCTCCAAATAAGGTTATTTTCTCTGCCTATTTCCTAATGCTACACTAAAATAGCTCTAGATTAGCCTATTCTAACATATCTAAGGGACTAAGGGATAGAGAGAAGGAAAACATAAATAAATTAATAAGCTAAAAGAGGTGACAACACCAAGATAAAGGGGTTCATGTCTGACTTGTAGAGACACAAATTTAACCACATATGCAAGGACTAAAGAGAAACACCAAATTTTTGCAAGATACAAATGAATGGATTCAAAAGGAGGAAAGAGGGCCAAAATTCACATCAACCACATAAATTTCAAAGGAATAAACCATAGTTACATGTCATTGAAACCATTTACACTTACATTTACAAAGAAAAGGTTTATTAAACTTGAAAAATATGTATTCACAGAGGTGTGAAGGTGTGGTAAATGTAAAACTCCAAAAAAGAGCTCCCAATAGAGTAGAAGAGAACCCCTTTTTTGTGCAAAAGCACTTATATATAAAGAAGATGAGGGAGAGAGTGAGAGAAGTAAAAATAAACCATGAATGATCCATCTCCACTACCAAGTATGAAATCCCATAATTTCCTACAATTTTGACCACAGGAAACCTTCTTTTCCTTTTGTACTCATCATTAGAGTAAATGGGTAAGATATGGGAACCATTCATCAATAAATCTAAGTATTTGGGGTTGTTGCAAGCCCGTAGGTGACAAAAAAGGAATTTTTATACTAAAAATCCATGTTTTCAAGCCCAGTCAGAGTTTTGGACAACAGATGGAACGTATCTTTCAGGACCAATTTCACTACTTTAATATTTTACTCTTAGTCAAACAAATTAGGTCATTGGAGAATAGGTTTAACCATGGAACAATTCCACATGCACAGGACAAGCCCAAATTTATCATTTTTCATTGTTTCCTCAACCTTCTATCAGTTATGATGGTTGTTTGGTGAACATGAGGAACATCAAAATGTTCCATCGATACCTAAAACTCTCGACTTCACCGAAACACTTCCCCTCATTCCTCTTGGCTCTTAGTTAGCTAATTAGTGTATACCCAAAACATGAGAACTATTCTAATGGTGTGAGGATGATTTACCTACATTGACCCCAAATTTAACCTTATTAGCTGGATTGGTAATGCAGGAAATTGTAGGAACGAAGGAATAATTCCTATAAAAGTTGATTTTCCATTTTGACATGTTTTGCCCATTTCTCCAAATTTTGACTAAGTGTTTCAGCCTGGAAGGCTTAGCAAGATGGAGAACAAGGTCCCAAAATTGATATTTACCGCTAAAACATGATTAACTTAGCCAAATTTACCTATTTTCATTTCCTAAGTCCAAGAATGAAATCACAAGTTATCAAAATAGCCTAAGGGGTTATTTTGGGCAACACTATTCAATGCACTTATCTGAATGGGAATAGTTGCATAATTTGAAGGAACATGATTTATGGGAGGATTTGTTTGTGGAGATAGGAACCCATCCATTAAAAGCATTGTTTCTAAGGTTGTTTGTTTACCACGCACAACATGGTTTGAAAGTTGAGTTGGGAAACCAATTTTCAAATGTGTGGAAATAATAGTATCCATGTTAATGATAAGAATAATCATGCACATAAAAAATGGGGGATGAAACAAAATTATAAATATTAAAGTGAGTTGTCTATGCATTGTTTATGGAACAAAGTGCAAATCTTACAATTCATGTTTGATCATCATATAGAGGGATTTGTGCAAACACACAATGGATCCTTCTTGTAGTGTTTTTTCCAAGACATGACCTACAAAATTGAAGGGGAACAATGTTGTCTAAAAGTACACTCCATCAGAAAGGTCGGTTGGTTCACAATTTTACACCCCCTTAGGGCTTGATATCACTTTCAGAGACTATGAAGGCTTAATGGATGACAGACTATGTGATACTTATCGTTTTCATCCGGGGAGGTTTCTAACATTATATTTAGAACCACGCTCCTAGGTTGATTGAGAGGTACATACAAAGGGGATGGCTTGATCTTGTTACTTTTGGTTCTGCCTTTAAACCAGGGTGAGAGGCCCATTGGGTAACTTGAACAGGGAGAGGATAATTTTCACTTAATTCCTCTTGATTTGTAAAATGACAGGTCAATATGAGCTAAGAGTGACCATGAATATAACATTCAATTTTGAGAGTTTCACAAGAATATCATATATACTTAGTGCATCAGATACATGTTACTAGAGAGAACAAGGTTTAGTTGTTCTCACATCAATTTTTATGGGAATATGGGTGAGAAGAAGTGTCTTTAATGATGCTTAGAAATAGAACAACAGGGTGGTAGATGGATCTTTATATTGAAGTGTGATAGTGTAGGAAAAAATATAGTAGGTTTTATTTTTAAAGGAGGGGGAGTAAATGCTGGTTGATTTCTTGTAACAAAGCATCAACAACTACCATGAAAACATGTTATCCTACAAAGTAGAGAACATATGATTACGTAGTAAATTTTTTTTAAATAAAAATATTTGCATTAATTGATACTGAAATGTTGCAAATATTTTTAAGACAATATTTAAAACACTTAACATAAAAGCTTATGAAAGATATTTAATGAATTACTTATTACTCCTATTCTCATACACCAAAGATACGCTTAAACCTTGATAAAAATCATCTAATAAGTAGGTCGTGATAGGGTTTTATAACCACCTCAGATATTGTAGAGTAAATGCTACAAAGCAATACTGATTTAGTGACAAGAAATATGTAACTTACTAGAGAAATGATTTAGTATATTATATATGGAATCAATAAACACAAGATTGTAGTAAACATTATAACTCATTAATCAGATTTTAACATACAAGATCCAAAAAAAAAAAATGAGAATCATAAGAAAAAATATTTCATGTAAAATTTTAATTTCTTGACAAGGGGACATGAATTAAATGTCCTCAATGTTTTCCAATGGATGTACAATGCAACCACCTTGACACAAAAACTTGAAAACTCAAAGTTTATATTTATTCCATAAAGGAAAAGGAAACATGTAGAGTTACATCAATTTTTTTCAAATTCTCAAATATAAAAATAACTCCCCTTTAATATTAGGACATGCCCTCATATTTATATAAAAACTACATGGATTCACATTTCAATTTCCCCCTAAAACTTACAAGAGAATATTCCTTTTCTTTGTAGCAAAGGAGCCCAAGATACCATCAAGGTGGGAAGGAATCTTATCCAACTATGAAGATTCCTTTTTTGGTTACCAACTTTGGAATCAATTTTTTTTACTTTTCTATTGTAGATGTGGATGTGTGCAAAGTAGTTAGCTTGTGTTTCTAGATGCCTTTCTATCTTGTTCACCCTGTCACATTCACTCACGTGTATATTCATAACAGTTTATATCCTGAAGTCATTCCTTCAAATGATTTGAGTTTTTTCCTTTTGTAGATAATACACTTTTGAGAGAGGAATGATTATAGATAACCATTTGAATTTAATGTATTCCTCATGCAAGATATTTAATCAAACCAAAGAAACGTCTTTTTGTCAAATATAATTTCTCTCTCACTTTTTTCAATTCATGTCAAGTATCCAAATTGATATTGTGTTTAATCCTGACATGATGCTTCACACAGACTTCCCTGGTCTTCACTTTCTTATAAATTATTACTTACCTTATATGAATATGCAAATTCTTTCTAGGATTATAAGTGTAATTTCCTGTGAAATAAATGGTGACATCCCGTGTTTGAGAAATGGTGGACATAGAGCTAGGAGGTACTTTTAAAGAGTTTTCATTGGAAACTTTTCATTTAATCCTTAATCTCTATGGTTCGAACGAAGCATTCATCGAGATGTTGTTCTCAATTGAAGATCAAAAGGAGCCTGTAGGATCACTAACTCCCTGCATCATTTGAATGACGTTAATAAGGAAGATTGTAAAAATGAATTCCTTATTTTATATGTTTCAGATCTTATTTCACCATTTATTTTGCCCAGAAGACCACATAGTTCCTGGGCAGTTGAAAAAGTTTTGGCTTCACTATAGGACAACTATTAATAAGAACAACATTCGTATTTCCCCCACATTATTCACTAAGGAATTGATAGAGAAATAAATTCCAGTCGATGCTCCTATAGTATCTGATTTAGATTCTCAAGAGGATATATCCTCACTTTCTCACAAATTAGTTAAGTTGGAGAAAAAGATTGATGTCCTTAAAAATGCCTCAGTGAAGTCTTCTCTTGAGAAAGTTTCTACAATTCCTTCTTCTCCATTGAAATTTTTAGTGCCTTCACCTCTAATGAACTCTATTGGGCCTTCACCTCTATTAAAGAAATGTAAAATAGTCCTAGTAGTTCCTGTTAATGCACCCAAGCTTGTTCCTATAAAGTGAACTAATGTGCCCAAGCCGTCTACATATTATAAAATTGGTGCTCATCAGGGTACTAAGACATATTTGACAAGAGAAATCAAACTCCTTGGATGGGTTTCATCTTATAAGAAGAAACTAGAATTTATTTGGATTATGGAAGGCATACGGGAAAACATCAAGGAGCTTATAAATAAGGGTATGTCTCATTATTGAGCAGGGGATATACAATATGTGTATGGAGTAGAAGATTGTAAGGAATTTGAGTTCACTAAAAATAATTTATTAGCTCTTCTTCCTTCCTATAAAGAGAACACTTATTTCACTAAATATGGACTTATTTCAGTCTGAGAAGCTAAAAAATATAGCCAATATTAGAATCCAATATTACTAGTTTTGGATTCCAAAATGTTAAATATTGGAATTATCTTCACTCAAAAATCGCACATACTAGATTCAAATATCGCATATATTGGAATCTAGAATCACATATATTGGAATCCAAAATCACATATATTGGAATTTACTGTACTCCAAAATCACATGTATTGGAATCTGAAAATCAAAATATTGGAAACAAAAAATGTAATATTGGAATCCTTTAATTCTCCTTTCAAAGTACAATATATCTAATCATGAATTAAATTAATGAATCCATGAATTTTTTTTTAATGATTTTAGGGAATCCAACATTGATATGAGAAATAATGCCTATCGGCCACTAGCCCGCATACAACAGAAACATGTTCTATTTTATACAGGCTAGTGGCTGCCAGGCTTAATGTTTACTTTGGAATATGACTCTTATTAGTTTTAAGATGTATTTAAGATTAAAATACGTAGATTTGAATATTTGAAATGACTTTGGCTTAGTGGCTACTAGGCTGATGAAATTCACGAGATGTGAGAAAATTTCATATTCATTTACTATGGTGTGATTGAACCTAGGGTCAACCAGAGAATTAGCGAAGATGTTATGAAGAAACTAACAGAGGGAGACAATTTAGTTTAGGAGAATGTAATTAACTATAAAACCATTCCAGATATATTTTAATATTTAAATTTAGATATCAAATTAAATTCATTTATCATGGTGTGATTGAACCTCAGTGCAACTGGATAATTTATAAAGATGTTATGAAGAAATTAGTAGAGGGTGACAATACAGTATAGGAGAATGTAATTAATTGTAAAACCATTCAAGATATATTTTCATATTTAAATTTAGATGTAAAATTAACTGTAAAAAACATGGCATATATATTTTCTTACGACCCCCTGTGCCCCGCATCTCATTTCGCAACCTAACCTCATCACCTAAACCTTACATAATTATTTATTAATTACCTTATAATTAATAAATCCACATCGCCATACCTGCCACCTCATTTTGCCACCTCATCATAACCTAGTCTTAACCCTAAACTAACCTAATTAAGACCTATAACTTGGTCCACATCCACACCCATGACTAATTACTCCTCACCCGCACCTAAAACCAACCTCATAATGACTTGACCAAGCCCGCAACTAATCCCTCGGGAGAAAAGGAGGGAAAGTTGGCTATTTTACCAAAAATAGCCCGCTTTGACCTGACCGATATTGGTTCCTACTCGACTGCCGTCAGTTGTGTAACCGCCATCGGTTCCCTGTAAATGACCACCTTCCAACCAAAAACAAGGGATCGGATTTTCATTTGATCAAAAAAGAGGAGAAATCATTGAAAGGATCCGGATTTGCTTGGCCGAGCAGAGACAAGTGAAGAAATAGATAAGTTTGCAGAGAAGGACATCAAGCCCAAGATCGCAACTGAATAACCAGAGCCCAGTGACACTCATCCGAGCATCAGAAGAGGAGATAGCTCATCTTGGATTGTCAGATCATCCCACTTGAGCCCTGTCTTTGTCATCACAGTCCTGGAACCTGCATCTTCATCAGGAACGAGTAAGTAGTGTCTTGTATGTTTCTAAGCACCATTTCTTGAGCCTGTGGATTGATAGTAATTATAAGCTCATTCCTAGATCTACCACCTACCAGCACCCTGCACTTAACCTTCATCCATACATCTTTGTATTGCCCAGAAGACCATTTTATCACACTCTGAGCCTTCCCTGTCCTCCCATTATTCCCCTCAGCCATCCACCAATCTTAATAACCCCACGATCACCTTGCAACCAACCTCTATCCAGAAGCACTTAGATTGCTGACCCTACCGGTGTCGTTTATCCCCCACCGGCGGCGGTTCTCTAACCGCGGTCGGTTATCCAGTGACCGGCGTCGGTCACTGTGACTTATACCCCAAAACCCTTTTCTCGCCTATTTGTCACCTAACAACCTCAGATCCAGTCTGGTTTATCCCTATAACTCAACCTGAATGTATCAACGACCAGTAACCGAACAAACAACGTGACGCTTTATTATTGATAGTTTAGCTTCTATTGCTTTGTAACAAGATACCTAAATCGTGATTTTGCAATAGCTTTCCTTGTTATCATTTGTGTTAATTCGTATTAAAAGGGGAACTGACCACCTTCGAAAGCAAGTTTTATATTTCCTGGGCCTAAGGCAGCTCCCTCATTTATTGTCTAATTAAAATCTGGTGGTCTTGTATTCTTACTTGCAGGTAGTCCTTCCAAGACAAAAAGGAGTTCTTCGCAGTCGATCTGATCTTTCTCTACGGTACGCGCACACCATCTCAACATTCAACAGGTATTCCTCCTAGCCCTAACCCTTATCTGTTTCTCAAAGGAATGAAAGGATAGAAGCAAGTCTATTCCACAGAGCCGAGACATTCCGTGTGAAACATTTTGGCACGCCCGGTGGGACCCATTTCGGGTTTCTGTTTCTCTTGCTTGCTTTCATTTAGGGAGCATACTTGTTGTTGCTGTTTTTGTTATATTTAGTAAAAGAATTTGTCTTGCTTTCCTAGTTTTGCATTAGTGAAAGTCATCTTATTTGCTTCATCGAATATCATTTTCGATTTGGGTTTAAAACACGTGCATTACATTCTTGCTTGTTGTTTTCAATTCTAGTGAACGTAGACTAAGTAACAGGTCGTACACGTGGGGGTGATTTCCACGGTATTGACAGGAAATTAATCTTACTTTCACTGCACAACACATACCGAATCACTTCATAATTAACACAACAGCTCAAAACATCCCCCCTTTTTTCCGCAGTATTCCTCCGCCCCATTGAGGTAACCTTATAAGCCAAAACAAACTTGACATTTCCCCTAAGTCTTTTGTTTAGGATTGACATCATTCTGCGTCTAAAGGCATAAACCTAAATTGATTAAAATTAACCCTAGGATTAGTCTGTTAATTTTTTTGTGCGTTCTTGCTTGTTTTTAGTTCTGTTTCTCTGTCATACACTGTTTTCTGTGATCACTACAGAACAGTTTGGTAGGCATACTAATCACTGTTAACACCAAATCAACAACTTCTTAGTGCTTCTTACACCAGTTCTATTATACCGACATCGGTTAGCTTACCGACGGCGGCTACAGTCTGACCGACATCGGTTATCCTACCGATATCGGTTACTGTCTTTTACAGTTCCTGACAAACCAGCAACCTACCAATTTCAAACATCTTGTTGTCTGTTTCTGTTCCTGATAGATTGAAACCCTACTGTGTACTCCTGTCCATGGTTGTTATCACTCGAAAGCAAGCCGCCGCCATGGTTTCACATGCTTGCTCTGTGCCTTTGCCTGAATCGCCCCCTTCACATTCTGTGGGGAATCCTACGGACACCAGCGAGGTTCCTAAAATTCCTGTAGGAGATAAAGAATTTGCCAAATTTCTGGATGCTAATCCTAGCGCTGTACAATACTATTTGTCTCATGCCCCTGACCGTACACCTGACGGTCAACTCCTTGTTGGCATGCCTATCAGTATAGCTGCTCATTTAGCTCCTTCTCCGCCTGATAACTCCGCTTTGCCTTCCGCATCCTTAGTCCCGTCTCCTACCTCAGCAGCTTCAGGGGTTCATACAGCACAGATTGGCTTTCCTTTGGTTAATCTTGGGCCCAACATGTCATTACCGCCGACTGCTCCTACCTCGTCTCTCTTGTAGACTGTTCCATTCATGACTTGCTCTCTGCCACCTATCCACACGAGCTTTCCTTCTCAAGCTCCGCCCACCTTTTCATTTCCACACACATATCCGGTAACCTCAACAGCTTATATAGGACATCCCTATTCGGTTGCCTCAACACATTCGTCCTCCATACCTTATCAACATTTAACCCCACCATTGTCTAGCGGTGGCCCTTGGCCCAATTTTCCTCCATTTACCACAACCACACCATCATCTCATCCAACTACTGATTTAATTAAACAAATGATGGACAAAATGCAAAATCTGGAGGCTTCTGTTTCAGGAAGTCATAGCACCTTGACATACGAGAAATTTTTTCGGGAGCCTATCCACCCTTCAGTCCCCCTTCATTCATATCCTCCTCAATGGGAATTACCAAAATTTACCCATTTTAATAGTAAGGAGGACCCTCAACAACACTTGTGATCATTTAGACATGCCTGCTATATGATTGCTCACGACGACGCTTTACTACTCCGCACCTTTCCCATGTCCTTATCAGGACCCGCCTTGGAGTGGTACAGTGCTTTAACCCAGCACTCAATCTTCTCTTTTAACCAGCTAGCCCAATCTTTCTTGGATCATTTCTCCATTAACATTGCCAAGAAAGTATCTATCACCGACCTCTATGCCATCCGACAATTTGAAGACGAATCTATCGCAGATTTCGTTGGACGATGGCGAGGCCTTATCAACCAACTTACGTATGCCTTGCCTCAGACCGAACTTATCGAACTGTTTACGCGGGCCTGCGCTAAGCACATCTCTCCTACCCTCCAAATTCAAACTTTCCGTACATTTGACGAGGCCTTTACTATGGCTCGAAAACTAGAGATTCGAGCCTTAGAGGAAGAGAAATTGCGGTTGCGCAACAAAAACCCCACTTTCCGAACCCAAGATTCCACCAACAAACCTAACACCACCAATCCTCACCCATCGACTGCTTCGAAATCAAAAGGGGCCGTGCACGCGGTGATGGTCAAATCCCAACCACCGTCTAATACCCCGCCAAAAACCACCTATAAGTATAAAGCAGAGCCCATCAACTACACTCCCTTGGGAGAAACATATGGTGTGATATTGGAAAAATTGCTTAAAGTAGGAGCCATTACCTTACCTCCTGTTAAACCTCACTCGGGTTTGATTCCACTCACGCCATACCTTCTTGGTACAAAGAAAATGACTTCTGTAACTTCCACCGCGTGAAGGGACACAGTCATGAAAACTGCAAGATGTTGAAAAACATAGTGCAGGAAATGGTTGATGCGGGGGATATAGCCCTCGATAATCCTAACGCCCCTGCTAACCGCAATTTAAAAATATTCAACAAACCATTCCCGAATCATTCTTCTAACAGTAACATAAATCAAGATATCTTAGCCAAGGAGAGTGTTCATGAGATCCATGCAGTCTTCGATTCCCAGCCAAAGACCTCTATCGAACAAATTCTGAATCAAGCCTCTTCCCTAACGCAGGAAACCGAACCCCCTTCCTCGCCATCAAGACAAACTGAAATCCTTGCCATTCCTTTACCCATCAAGGAATTAACTGCCCAGAGTTCCCTTCTCACAAATGAGCCTTCTTATACCACATCCTTGCAAGACTGTGAGTGGATGTTATCTAATTTATCTATTTCCCAAACGTCTCCTTCTACCATTCTTGCTGTACAAGAGGAAGGCTCGCCACTTCTTTTGTCATCCTTAGACGAGAAACCTCTTGAACCGACATCACCACATTCTTTAAACATGACGGATCCTCTCAAACACGCCCTCCTACCTATTAGTCCTTCATCACCTAAATCTTTTCAGCAACCGGTTGACCTCTTAATGCCCATTGATACAGTGCCTCATCTACCCCCTGTATCACACCCACAGTGGACCGGAATCACAACCCACCTTTCTTCCATACAAAAGTTCCTATTCACACGTGAGGACTGTCATTCCCCAGAAGATAGACAGGTCCTATGGGAACGTTTGAGTACGCCATATTCTACTCAAATGCAGATGACCGATCCAGATGCCTCTACCATATACCCGAAGTGTTTACAGAAGCTTAAAATGCCTATGTCCTCATCTTCACCCCCCTCATCTCTACCAAATACCTCATCCAATTCTATTAACCTAACCAAATCTTCCCCTACGCTTGGGACCTCACCAATACCTAGTCTAACACACCCACCTAAGCGGCTTGACTTATCTAAAAATAAAGCCGTCCATCCCATTAGGAGACAGACCCAATCTCCTCAATCTATGCCGCTATCACAACTCAAACCCTCGTCGTCACACCTACCTTCCATATTGGGACCCCATCCCTCTACCTTACATCAATATATCATACCTCCTGCGTTTTCTTTAAAGTGACCTACGCCTTCTGCACCCATACAGAGATCTAAGGGTATATCAACACTGTCACCCCACGTATCCTGTCCACCCATCAACCCTAAACAAATTCTCATCATCAAAGGACTTGTTTTCCGTCACTCCTCTTTTGCCGCCATTGTTTCCGGATACCACGTTATCTGGAGCCTCATCATCTAACCAGCTAAACGTAGCTCCTGCACCAAAGAAACCACATTTAGTTAAAACCACGTATCAATACCCCTTGGCTAAACCACCACCCGTACGAACCAACCATACCCAAACATTACCAAAACCCACCCAACCAATACCTTCATCTTCCTCTGATTTTGACCCACTCAAAGGATCTTACGCCAAAATCCTTGCTATGTTGGTGGAGAATGCGACCATTTCTCTACCCCCACTTAGACCTTATGACCCGTCTAAACCTCAACCTATAGGTTATGATGAGTCTAAAATCTGCGCTTACCACCGCACACCGGGACATGATGTAGAGGGATGCAAAGCTTTAAAAGCCATCCTTCGTCAGACACCTCTCTCAGATAGAAGGGTTAAGAAAGACAACTTACGAAGGGAGAGACCTTTAGCTTCAATTCCCTCTCCTATACCACCTGTTCCCGCCTCACCAAGATCTATCATTATTACAGCCCCACCTCTCGAAGACCATGACCTATCCCTACCGTCTTCCTCCTCTCGTATTCACGAGATCAATATGATTAGTGTTGCTACTCGAGGGCAGAAAAACAATGGGAAAGCGAAAGAAAACACACCTGCGGCATCTCTTTCTCCGTCCACCATCCCGATTGCACCACCACCTAAAGTGGTTATTCGTGGACCTGCCTACCCCATCTCTAATGGAATTGCCCACCAAACCATGATCAAACAGCTTCACCAATCACCTGTAAAAATGACACTGTATGATCTCATTCAGACTTCTGAATCTCATCGACAAGCTCTCGTTGAAATCCTTCAAGGGATAGAGGTCTTACCTAATGAAACCTTTCCTGTTACCTCTATTCTAACACCCAATCACGTTGCTTCGCTCACCAAACAATCTATCTCCCCAACCACTTCTGTCTCTGTACAGCAAGCCGCTGCTGTCAGTTTCTCCGAAGACGAAATTATCGACTTTGGTGCTGAAGATCCTGACCCTGCTCTTTTCATCTCAGCTTACGTTCGGGACATTCGGGTACGTCGTGTTATGATTGACGGGGGCGCTAGCCTAAACATCATCTCTTCAAAAGCCTTCCAACAAATGAATATCCCTTCTAGTTGCATGTGTGCCAACCCCATCATGTTGCGGTCATTCAATGATGCTATTACTTCTACCTTAGGCACCGTGATCCTTAACATTCGTGTAGGACCACGTACTTTACCTGAACTCTTCTATGTCCTTGAGGGAGAGTTCCAATACAATATGTTGTTAGGCCGCCCTTGGATCTGGGCTATGGGATGCGTTCCCTCCACCTTACATAGATGCATAAAATTTGAGTACGAGGGGAAGTCCTACACCGTAAAAGCTGATCCTCCCCCCTTCAAAACTTGCAATATGTTGTATCGCCCTAATGATGTGCTTGTACCAGTCAAGACACCCATTCATCCAACCCAGCCATCCACTTCCAACGCACCTACACCTTCAACCAATGAAACCGACGTTACAAATATCACTTCCTTTCCCGCAGATAACATCCCAACCTCCGACCCCTTAGTAGATGTTTTTCAATGCCTTACGCTGGGGGAATACCGCCTATATAACGTTAGCTCTTTCCATACCCCACAGGAGTACGGATAGTTACATGCACATCCCACCTACGACCGTCGCGTGGGGGAGGTAATCTCTTACGGACCACCCCATTGCCACACCAACCTAACGTATGGGGGTGTTGACGCATCCTCCATTACCCCTGAACCTCCTCTTGGTGTGGTTCCCTTCCAATCTGATTTTCAATACTTGACAAATCGTCATTTCGCCCTCACCTTCTTGACTCGCTGTGCTTGGAAAGGCTTTGGTTTTGGTCTTTATGAACAAGGCCGACATACACTCATTCCCGTGACTACACGCAAACACAATGATCGTAGTGGTCTCGGTTTTCCTGAAACACTTACACCGGAGAAACCTCGTGTCAATTGTATCCTGGAGGATGACGACGTCACCCCTACCAAACCATCATCACCCATTTTGCCATCATCACCCACAGAGTCGATAGACCCTGAATCTATCCCTCCTAACTTTTTTTTTTCATAAATGCTATCTTCATAGGTCCTCTCACTTATCAACGCGATAATGAGGACCCATCTTCTCTTCCCCTTCTGTATCCAGACATGATCGAAGAGGATTCACCTTCGATTAATGTTGTTGAGTGCCAGGATGACGACTCCATCCTCACTTACCTTGGGGCGGACGACTCCTATATTCAACGCCTTACCGTCTGAAACTCAAACCATGTTGAATGAGTCGACTATAGAAATCAACATCCACACAGAGGAGGATCCTCACGTTGTGAAGATCGGACAATCCCTTAACACATCAGAACAAGCCACCTTTACTACCTTTCTCCATACCCGCAACCAAGCTTTCGCTTGGTCCTACGCTGACATGCCAGGAATTGATCCTACCATTGCTGTCCATAACATCACCCTAAACCCCGATTCCAAACTAGTCAAACAAAAACTGAGAAAAATGCATCCACGCATTGCCCTCTTGGTCAAAGAAGAGCTTCAACGACTTCTTTCTGTTTCCTTCATCTTGCCTATTGACTATCCTCAATGGATTTCTAACATCGTACCTGTCACTAAAGCGACGGGGGGACTTCGGATATGCACGGATTTCCGAGACCTTAACCTCGCTTGCCCCAAGGATGACTTCCCCCTCCCAAGTATTGATCAACTTGTTGATCTCACTGCGGGCCATGAAATGCTTTCTCTCATGGATGGCTTTTCGGGATACAATCAAATTTTGGTAGCCCCAGCCGATCAACATAAAACTACCTTCATAACTCCTTGGGGAACCTTCTGTTATTGTGTCATGCCATTTGGCCTTAAGAATGCTGGTGCCACCTATCAGCGGGCTATGACTTACATTTTTCATGACATTATGCACACTATCCTTGAGGATTATGTCGATGATCTTCTTGGAAAATCTAAACATCGCAGTGAACATCTCGATGTTTTAACCATTATTTTCGATCGCCTGTTGCAATATTCAGTCCGGCTTCAACCAAAGAAATGTGTCTTTGGTGTTCTTTCGGGAAAACTTCTTGGCTTTATCGTCTCTTTGCGTGGCATTGAGGTCGATCCATCTAAAGTCAAAGCTATCCTAGAAATGCCCCCACCCAAAAACCTCAAACAATTGCGTAGTTTGCAGGGTAAACTTCAATCCATCCGGCATTTCATCTCCCAACTCTCGGATCGATGTCAACCTTTCCATCACCTTCTTAAAAAGGACATTGCCTTTCAATGGAGTGAAGAGTGTCACCAAGCCTTTGAAGCTCTCAAATCCTATCTCTTGCAGCCACCCGTGCTTATTCCACCTCAGGATGATCGCCCTTTCTACCTTTACCTTTCTGCCACTGACCATGCTATAGGAGCCATGCTCGCACATCGGGACTCGGCACGTCGAGAACAAGCCATTTATTATATAAGTCGTACTCTCATGGATTACGAGACTAGGTATACACATGTAGAAAAATTGTGCCTAGCCCTATCATTCGTAGCCACCAAACTCCGACATTACCTCCTGAATCACAAAACTTTTGTCATCACCAACACGGACCCCATTCATTATATGTATGCCAAACCACATCTAAACCAACGCATCACCCGATGGCTTATGCTCCTCGCTGACCTCGACCTTGAGTTTGTACAACAGAAGTCAATCAAAGGACAAACTATTGCGGACCAACTTGCGGAGGCCCCTTTACCTGGGGAACAATTTACCAATTTTAATTTCCCCGACGAACTCATCGCCACTCTTTCACTCAGGGAAGAGTCGTATCCAATGACCCTCTTCTTCGATGGATCCAAATGCCAGTGCGGCGGAGGGGCTGGCGTTGTTCTCATTCCTCTTGACGCTGAGCCTATGCCTCTTTCATTCCGGCTCGATTTCCCCTGCACTAATAATACAGCGGAATACGAGGCCCTTGTTTTGGGTCTCCAGGTTGCGTTACACTTAGGTGTCAAATCTATTAATATTTTCGGCGACTCTCAATTGGTAGTCAATCAAGTTATGGGCATCTACCAATGTAAGAATGAGGAACTTCAAAAGTACAAACATTACGTGGATTCACTTTTGACCTCATTTACTCGTTATTCTATCCAGACCATTCCCCGCTCCACTAACAAATTTGCGGATACTATGGCTTGCTTAGCCTCACAAATTCCTACCTCACCAACTGACTCTGACATATTCATCTTGGTCCAACAACTCTTTGCCCCATCTTACTCAGCACCGGTTGTTTGTATGATAAATAATGTGTCTGCTAATTTGTAGGATACCTGGTACCACCAATTTCACGACTACCTTACAACCTCTGTTCTCCCACCTGACCTAACTAGTACCGAAAAACGTGCTTTTCTTAAACATGTTTCTCGTTATGTCGTCATGGGGGGACTCCTTTATAAACGTGGCTTTGATGGTATCCTCCTTCGATGTCTAACCAGCGTAGAGGTCACCTATACCATCTAACAGGTCCATGACGGTATTTGTGGCGGACATTTTAATGGCCTTGCCGTGGCTAAACGAATCCTTCACCTAGGTTATTATTGGCCTACTCTTAATAATGACTGCTACGAATATGTTAAGCGTTGTGTTATGTGTCAACAACATGCCAACCTTCAACATACTCCTAGCCATCCGCTACAGGTCGCACGAGATCTTTGGCCTTTCTCACAATGGGGTTTAGACCTTATTGGTGAGATCCACCCACCCTCTTCGCAACATCACCGTTGGATAATCACAGCAACCGAATATTACACAAAATGGGTGGAGGCCATTCCACTCATTTCAATCAAAAAAGAAAAAATTGTCGAATTCGTTAACCATCACATTATCTGTCGTTTTGGTATTCCTCATCGCCTAATAACAGATAATGGTAAATCTTTTAAAAATAAGTTGTTACAAGACCTTTGTGACAACTTTGGTATCAAACTTAGTTTCTCATCACCTTACTATCCACAGGCCAATGGTCAAGCTGAATCTTCTAATAAAACCCTAACCAAAATCCTCATGAAAGTTGTCAATGAGTCCGGAAGAAATTGGCACGATCACATTCCCTTTTCCCCTTTGGGCTTATCGTACTAGCATTCGTACTTCCACTAATGCCACACCATTTTCTTTGGTATATGGTACCGAGGCGGTCTTGCCTCTCGAAATACAAATACCCTCCCTCAGAATATCTCTTCAGGATATTCTCACCAATGATGATTTCCACCAAGAGCGGTTAGCCCAATTAGAGCTTCTTGACGAGCGTCGTCTTACGGCTCTTGATCACCTTCAAATCTACCAAAAACGCATCAAGCGTGCTTATGACAAACGACTTCATGAGCATACCTTTAAGGTTGGTGATCTTTTCCTCAAAGAGAATCAACATGTAACCAAACTAGAAAAGAGCAAACGTGGAAAATTTGCTCCTAATTGGATTGGGCCTTACATTATCACTCACACTTATGGATCAGGCACTTATCGTTTAGCTTCACTTAATGGTAAATCTGAGCCTGAGCCCCTTAATGCCTTGCATCTTCGACCATTCTACTATTGAAATTAGTGTTATATCACTTCTTATCTACCTTACGCTCGTCCCTTGAGCTCATTTACCACTGCATACACTTTGTTTCTTACATCACAAAATCAAATCAATCTCACATGGTTTGATTGTCACCTCCCCTTTTTAGTCTAGTCCATGACTTCAAAGTATCAAAATAACACATTCTTAATTAAACACTTATGGGATTTTCTTGAGTCAAACTTCCTACAAAAACTAGATGCTTTATGCTCAATGGACATCTAGACCTCTAAATTATACAATAGACTGCTCCCTTGAAGGACAACTATATGCCAAACTATTGCTACTATTATATATAGACTGTTCCCCCGAAGGACAGTTATACATAAATACCGCATCTGCTACTATAAATAGACTGCTCCCTTGAAGGAAAACTATACACAGTCAGCCTTTATCAGAAGCTTCTCGCATTGATCAGCTTCGTGAAGACCTCAAGAACAACAAAATACATATCCCATGTAGACTTCCCGCATCGATTAGTCTATATCCAGAAAAATAAAATAAAAATAAAAGCAGTATTTCAGAACACTTTTGAGTCATAGACTTGTCTATTTAGGTTTGGTTCTCTTTTGTCAGAATAATCATCTTATAATAAGTTCTTTGCACCCTCGCTCACATCAACCACCTCACCTCACCATTTGTCAAAGTGACAAAACTCAAGGGACGTGACGTATATCCGATATATTGTGATTATACCACTCTGTTCACCTATCGACTTCTCGTCTATGCAAGGTACCTAGGGGTTCAACTTCATTCTACGTTATTATGTGGTTTGTTTAGCTCTTTTCAACTACGGGACACTTTTTCCTCTTTTACTCGAATCTAGGATTATGTGTTGACCTTAATCAGGACACAGTTCCCTACTACTTGGGTAAGCTAACTTTCACTTTACCTATACCTACCAACATCGCCAATTCCTTACCAACACCAACAACATTACCCTACCAATATCAATATTTTTACCAACCAACAAATTGCCTAACCATACCTAAATTGCCTGAATTCACCTCTCCCTGGTTCTAAGGGAGAACTACATCAGTCTGAGGCCCCTCCTTGCTTTGTGCAATGGGCTATGTAGGCAGCACTTAGGAGACATGGTGTCTCCCAAGGTTAGCTCGACCATCCCCTACCATACCCTATCATGTGTTGTAAATATAAATATTTTTTGTATTTCTATTTGCCAACATTCATCTTTATCCTTTTTCAAACAAAACAAAAACAACATTCAAAACACAACCATTCTTATTATTATCATCACTCAAAACCACATACATCTTTAGTTTTATTTTAGATGTTAAACAAATGCATCTTCTCTATCATCGACTCGCAGGTCGGCATCCTTATTTATTCTTATATTCCTATGAAATTCACTTAGACCCTTGCACCTCCTCCCGAATCAGGTGGTGATCGTGATCGTTGATGCCCCTCAGTTGGCCTATCCATCCTCAAAGGTGCCATTGCCATTGGTTCCTCCCATTGATCCACCAACATCTCTTGTAACATACGAATACATCCTCTCGCGTGGAGAAATCTTGCCTCCAATCTCTCCACTCGTAACTGTGAAACCTCTAACAATCCCATTGTCTCATTCACCTGTGTTTGAAGCTGGTGAGCCAAATCCTGCAGATGATCTCTCTCTGCTGTAATCACAACTATGTCCGGGCACTCACGTGCACCTCACAGCTCTGCTACCCACCATACTCTATAGGCCTATGTCGTTCCCGCATCCATTACCCTACGATCGGCTGCTATCTCTTCTGGCCCTTCTGGAGGTGTAGGCTGGGGAGGTGAGAATGCTGCCTTGGCGTCGATCCTCATGTATGGTCTATATGTCATCGGTATATCCTGAACAAACCCAAATTGTCGCCGCACGTGATCTAGAGGAATCCTCTCGTACTCACCCGGCCTGTGCCCTGCGATCCACCTCAATCTCTATACACCCCTCAACTCCTCAGCTATGTGCTCTGTCACCATATAGTTCCCGTAAGGCCTCCAACAAATATCCGTAATCGTCAACATCTCCCATACCTATCTATAATACTCGATGTCATCTATCATGGCCTGGGATCTCGCTTCTTGTTCTGTCTGGACCCATTGTCTGAATCCCAACCTTTGCACTCCTGCCTCTCCTGACTCGATGGGTCGGCCTATTGGACACACACAAACAATATGCTCATAGACCCAACAATGTAATAAGTAGGAACAATCTAGTTTCGTCCTGTAATTTCGCTTGCAGGCCCATAAACCCCTATATAACTCTGCCAGATATGTGGGTGCCCATGCGAAAGTCACGCTCATTTCTATCATTTCCTAAATAACACTCATCAATGCTTTGGGAAATCTTCCACCCTCTGCCCTCAGTAATGCATAATACTCCACCGCTATCATTAATAGCACAGCCAACCTTGTTTCGTCAGGGTGTGTTGCATACATTATACCATACATAAATGATAAACCTCACTGTGTCAAATATCGTGCAGCTGACCCAAATACTGCTGTTATCGCTGCCCGCCCCACCCTAGGCAACGCTTGATACACTGTTTTTCCTATCATTGGGAGTCTCAAAATATGGAACACATATTCCAAAGTCATTGTCATCTCCCCTGTTGGCAGATAGAAGGTATTCTTTTCTGGATTCCATCTCTCAATCAACGCCTGCAACATAGCATGGTTACGCATGATTCTTGAATAATAGTGGATTCCACTTAACCCCAAATGATTTATCAATGCCCATTCAGCTGGTGTTACATCCACTCGGATTCGTGACAACAACGTTGGCACAATATCATTCATCCTTAACCCTGCTTCTGTCTGCATACATCAAAATGACACATAATTATTCGAAAGAACAAATCTCTACGAGTTTTTTCTCAAGTTCTGGAAACTCTTACAGTGACCGATATCGGTTATAAATAACCAATACCGGTATGCTAACCGATACCGGTTCCTTCTAAATGATACCGGTCACTGTCAAAAATATACCTACCTTGCTTAAAAACATACACCTACGATAATTATTTTGCCCGTTTACTCCTATTTATACCTAAAAACATACGTGACCACCCTGTTTACCTACCCCAATAGCACTCACCCCATCCCCAACCCTTGCTTATCACCTTTTCTTTCTCATCTTTCCCCACTTACACTTCTTTCATCCTATTCACAAAACATGCAAGAATCAAATTACAACCAAACAGTTTACCTCTCGGGATGTAGTAGCTTGGGGCGGAACATGTCTTCCCCCTCGTCCTTGCCTGCTGGATGCTTCTCCTCGTTCAGCCATGTTCACCACCCTTTTCAAATATAACTTGTCTTTCTACCTTCTGAATCTCAGCCCATGCTCACTTCACCTGTCTCTTTCCTCCTTGTCACTCAAAATTCTTTCATGCAAATTACTTGTAGCAGTCATCAAACAACGTCGCATTCGCATATTTAACTTGTTGCATGACTCTAAAAATAAGAATGCTAAAAATAAGAACTTAAGTTGCCAACCCAGCAGTTCTATTTTTAGGGAAATAATTCTTGAATAACCTATATCGGCTAGGTAACCGATATCGGTCATATAGCTACCAACATCGGTTACACAACCGATGTCGGTCATATACCCCTTGTTGCTTAAACCTAAGCCGTTTCTTCATTTTTGTAAATTTTTGTGGCGCCCGTCCCTTTTTCCTGCATAAACAACACCATTATCTATAATTTTTCATCAAATCCATATCTCATCACAATTTCATCAACATCATCTATCCATATTACAAAAACAACCAAGCCATCAACAAACGATATCAAAAACCATCAATCTATACACCATTTGGATCCAATTCAGCAGCTACATACGTTCAATTTCACAAACCAGCGACAAAACACATCCAACATTTCATAAACACAACATGTCAATTAAAATCATCATCTATATATACATACATCCCATCAACAAAAGACATCAACACCATCAATATATAAACCATGTGGATCAAACTCATCATACATTAAATATCAAAAACCATCGACAAAATACTTAACACATTTTAAACACAGCATGTAGGTCAAAATCATCATATCTCTATATCAAAAGTTTCAAATCTACAATGTGCCCTGTATAGGGGTCTCTGTGATCTCAGCATCATACAAAGCCGGCACGCAAGCCGCAACAACTGTCCAAATATCGACTTGGCTCGCAGGACAGTCTCTCATATCAAAAATATACTCGGCTCGCAGGCTGGTATCAACTATACAACCCGTACTCGGCTCGCAGGCCGGTATATACAATAAATGAATAAATAAATGAAAGAATCATATATGGGCACGTAGACCTCTCTATACATAGCCGGTTCGCAGACCAGTGCCTCTATCTAATATCCTTCTACAAACAAAACATCTCTCTCCAACCCAGGGATCCCTCAGCTCTCCCCACCACCCTCTGCCTGTCTCCCTGCAGGTCCCTGTGCTGCCTCTCGTCTCCTCCCTGTAACAGACCCACTGGCTATGGCTGCACCACCCTGGGATCTCTGGCTATGCGAGGTCTCCGCTCTATGTGCCGTATATGGCTGATAGTCATCCCTGGTACCATCAATAACATCCTGATAATACCGAGCCTCTGCTCTCACCTCCATATAGTGGGCCCGTGCCACCATCGCTGCTGAGGCTGGTCCCCCGACTCCTAATAATAGTGCCCCTTGTGCTGGTGCCGCTGGTGGTGCCTATGGCTGCGCCGGTGGTGGTGCTGGTACCTGTGCCTGTGCTGGTGCTACTGGTGGTGCCTGTGGCAGTACCTGTACCTGTGGTGGTACCTATGGTGCTACCTGTACCTGTGCCTAGGCTAACTACCCCTGTAAGACACCTATCTGTGCCTGTGCGGCAGTAAGCTGCCCCTATAACAACTATACCTGCCCTCTGAGCTGGTCCCTCTCTACTCTAACAGCCGCTAAGTCTGGCTGTGTGGGATGTACTCTCCTCGCGGCTCTCTCCCCTGCCCACCATACCAAAAATGATCCTGTACACCCAGCGTCATCCACTGTATCGTCTGCCTGCCGCTCGGCTACCCAATCTAGGTCCATAGGCTGTGGTGCAGGTAGTGGAGCCTCTACATCATCCCTCCGGTACTGAGGGAAGGGAGGTGGCTCATCCTGTTGTAACCCCAGCTGTTTTCGTACCCTCTCCAGGGGTATCCGCTCGTACTCTCCCAGCCTCCGTCCCGCTATCCAGAACGTATACTGGATCCACTGCAACTGTGCTTGGGCTCCTCCGTGGGGGTGATGACCTCTGTAAGGTCTCCATACAATATCTACAGCTGTCAAGCCCTCTAATACATGCCGGTAATATGCTACATCTCGTCCGGTGAGAACTACCCGTGGCTGGCCCACGACCCCCAGCCACCTCTGAAAGCCATACCTGTAAATCACCTGTGGCCCTGGCTGCTGGGGCAGCCCTACTGGTCGAATGCATATGATATGCTCATATGCCCAGCAGTGTAACAAAAACGTCGAAAAAATCCCGAATCGCCTCATCTGGCGATAGCCCCACAACTCTCGGTATAACTGCACTAGGTATACGGGTGCCCACACATAACATGTATGCTCCTCAACCATCTCGTGTAAAACCCCCATCAGTGCCCATGGAAAACGGCCTCCCTCTGAGTCCGGGAGGGCGAAGCATGTGATGCCGATCATCATCAACACGGCAAGCCATGTCTCATGTCGGTGGGCACGGTACATATCCCCATACGCGATGCTCGCACTGTGATAAGTCAATAGCGTGGCTGCATCCCCGAATACCTGTAAGATGCTGTCCATGGCTGTCTCTGCGTCCACCTAGAAGACTGTCTCTCCATCAATCGGTAATCTAAGGATGTGATACACATCCTCCAATGTAATGGTCATCTCTCCAGTCGGGAGATGGAACACATTGGTTGCTGGATCCCATCTCTCGATGAGGGCGACCATCAGACTGTGACCCCTATCGATCGCCCTATACCGCTGGACTCCGCCAAGTCCCACCTCACGCATAATGCCCCACTACGTTGCGGGCACGTGTGGCCACATCCATCCCAACAGCGGGGGCATCCTGTCCTGCATAGTCAGCTGCTGACGTGCCTGCACAAATCACCCACTTCATTAGACCTACCCTTTCAAACAACAACTACTTTAACCTTCTATACCCCCTTTTACCCACCCGACCACAACCCGACTCTATAACACACACCTACACTCACCTATTTTACCCTAAAAACTTTACGATATCCCCTTGCCTTATCTCGCACCCTACCAATCACTCAGCTCTATTCTCGCCATTTACCTATGCCCCTACCAATTTAACACCTCCCCATTCATGCCCAACACCTAATCTATCCGAACCGCACCAACCACACAATCGCCCCATTTTTCCCCCGCACTCACCAATCACCCTTCCTATTAACCTCTACCCCTTCCCTCTTCACCCCCACAAACACAACACCCAAACCACTAATACCTAAACACCCAAACCACAGCCCCAACAATCACCAAACACCCCAAACCACAGCAAAGCCAACCAACAAAATAAATATTCCTAAACAGGGACCGATACCGGTCACCCATGACCGCCACCGGTCCCCTCTCCACCGACGCCGGTCGACGTACGACCGACACCGGTCACATAAAAACCCACCCTACCCCGAAAATTTCTTGACCAATGCCGGTCGCTTAGTGACCGGCATCGGTCACTAAAAAATACCTGAGCCGAACCCGACGCGGCTACCCCAAAGCAATTTTTTCCCTATTTCTCCCTATATACCCACCCAAACACCCTAAAAACCTACCCACCCTGCCGTCTTGGCCTATTTCACCTATCTACCCTCTCCTTTTTTCAAATAATTTCCATTTATTAATTATTTTCTAAAAACCTTACATTCCTACCCAAAACCCAAATCCAGCTTAACACAATCAAATTCACACAATGAAGGGTTTCGAACCTACTGGTACGACGACACATTGTCATGGTGGGATGGGTGGTGGTGGTCTAGTTGGTCCAGTACCTCCATGCTCCTCCTGGCTGTGCCATGGCTATAAACTCTCCTCTGCTAGGTCCTCCACCAATCAAATGCTGCCTCCTACTCACTAGGGTCCACCAAACACTCACTTCTCCACTCAAATAGTGCCACCTCAACCAACAAATGCTCCAATCTCAACAATACACCTCAGACAACTCAAATTAGGTTTCAAATTGACAATATGACAATGACAGGCCGTATTTTTTTCTTTTTATAGGTTTTTCGCCTATAACCGATATCAGTTTTATTGTGCCCTAAGGAACCGGTATCGGTCACCTAACCGATATCGGTCATGGACAATCGATATCGGTTTTATCCCACCTCTTCCCCAATTTCTGCCCTTATTTACTAATCGCCCTTTCTCACAACCTCGCCTATATCCACCTTGGCTGAAAACCCTTTGTAACCTACCATTTGGCCCGACCCAAGGCCGTAACCAACCAATTTGGCCCGACCCAAGGCCGTAACCAACCAATTTTTCCTGACCCAAGACCGTAACCAACCAATTTGGCCCGACCCAAGGCCGTAACCAACCATTTGGCCCGACCCAAGGCCGTAACCTACCATTTGGCCCGACCCAAGGCTGTAACCTACCATTTGGCCTGACCCAAGGCCATAACCTACCATTTGGCCCGACCCAAGGCCGTAACCAACCAATTTGGCCCAACCCAAGGCCATAACCACCCAATTTGGCCCGACCCAAGGCCGTAACCAACCAATTGGCCCAAACCAAGGCCGTAACCACCCAATTTGGCCCGACCCAAGGCCGTAACCAACCAATTTGGCCCGACCCAAGGCCGTCACCTACCATTTGGCCCGACCCAAGGCCGTAACCAACCATTTGGCCCGACCCAAGGCCGTAACCCACCATTTGGCTTGACCCAAGGCCGTAACCCACCATTTGGCCCAACCCAAGGTCGTAACCCACCATTTGGCCCAACCCAAGGCCGTAACCAACCAATTGGCTTGACCCAAGGCCGTACCCACCATTTGGCCTGACCCAAGACCGCACCCAACCATTTGGCCTGACCTAAGGCCGCACCAATTAAATACCTCACCCAACATCAACACAATACACTTTTATCCACCCATCATGTCACTTTTTCTTCAATCGAGCTCACCTGTTCGTGTTTTAGCATGATTAGGGTCCTTGACTTGATCAGTCGATCAACTTTGCCTAGACCAAGACCGTGATGTTTATCTCAACCAAACCAACCATTTGGGTAATGCCGAACATGCCTAAACGTTCATGTACCTTACCCATTATATCCCCTAGAGCTACTTCCTATGCCTTGGATACCAGGATTATATCACCCTTGTTTGGATAAACTATCGACCTTTTCCTATGAATTGCTTGTTTGCTCTTCAAATCATGTACCCTGGTCGCACTACTGCATTTCAACGTGCGTCTACTTCCTTGGACCTACCCCACCATCTTACCATCATATAAACACCATTTACCCTTTATCAACCCTATCCCTGATTTCACGTTGCCTCAATTTGTGATAGATTTGAGGGGGATTACCTATACCCTTAACATGGGTAACCACTTCTTATTATTGTCCGTGCAGCTTTAACAAAGACAAGCTACACGACAACAAGGGGCTAATGTAGACACCAAATTTGTGTCTTACGACCCCCTGTGCCCCGCATCTCATTTCGTAACCTAACCTCATCACCTAAACCTTACACAATTATTTATTAATTACCTTATAATTAATAAATCTACATCTCCATACCTGCCACCTCATTTCGCCACCTCATCATGACCTAGTCTTAACCCTAAACTAACCTAATTAAGACCTATACCTTGGTCCACATCCACACCTATGATTAATTACTCCTCACCCGCACCCAAAACTGACCTCATAATGACTTGACCAAGCCCACAACTAATCCCTTGGGGGAAAAGGAGGGAAAGTTGGCTATTTTACCAAAAATAGCCCACTTTGACCTGACCGATACCGGTTCCTACTCGACCGCCGTCGGTTTCGTAACCGCCATCGGTTCCCTGTAAATGACCACTTCCAACCAAAAACAAAGGATCAGATTTTCATTTTGATCGAAAAGAGGAGAAATCATTGAAAGGATCCGGATTTGCTTGGCCGAGCAGAGACAAGTGAAGAAACGAGATAGAGTTTCCAGAGAAGGACATCAAGCCCAAGATCGCAACTAAATAACCAGAGCCCAGTGACACTCATCTGAGCGTCAGAAGAGGAGATAACTCATCTTGGATTGTCAGATCATCCCACTTGAGCCCTGTCTTTGTCATCATAGTCCTGGAACCTGCATCTTCATCAGGAACGAGTAAGTAGTGTCTCGTATGTTTCTAAGCACCATTTCTTGAGCCTGTGGATTAATAGTAATTATAAGCTCATTCCTAGATCTACGACCTACCAGCACCCTGCACTGAACCTTCATCCATACATCTTTGTATTGCCCAGAAGACCATTTTATCACACTCTAAGCCTTCCCTGTCCTCCCATTATTCCCCTCAGCCATCCACCAATCTTAATAACCCCACGATCACCTTGCAACCAACCTCTATCCAGAAGCACTTAGATTGCTGACCCTACCGGTGTCGTTTATCCCCCACCTGGTGGCAGTTCTCTAACCGCGGTTGGTTATCCAGTGACCGGTGTCGGTCACTGTGACTTATACCCCAAAACCCTTTTCTCACCTATTTGTCACCTAATAACCCCAGATCCAGTCTGGTTTATCCCTATAACTCAACCTGAATGTATCAACGACCAATAACCGAACAAACAACGTGACGCTTTATTATTGATAGTTTAGCTTCTATTGCTTTGTAACGAGATACCTAAATCGTGATTTTGCAATAGCTTTCTTTGTTATCATTTGTGTTAATTCGTATTAAAAGGGGAACTGACCACCTTCGAAAGGAATTTTTATATTTCCTGGGCCTAAGGCAGCTCCCTCATTTATTGTCTAATTAAAATCTGGTGGTCTTGTATTCTTACTTGCAGGTAGTCCTTCCAAGACAAAAAGGAGTTCTTCGCAGTCGATCTGATCTTTCTCTACGGTACGCGCACACCATCTCAACATTCAATAGGTATTCCTCCTAGCCCTAACCCTTATTTGTTTCTCAAAGGAATGAAAGGATAGAAGCAAGTCTATTCCGCAGAGCCAAGACATTCCGTGCGAAACAAGATGAGCTTCCAAATCAACAATAGAAATCATAGTAAATCTTCAATAAAAAAGCTCCCTATAATTGTTTTTTTGATCTAATAAAATCCCAAACATCATCGACGTCCTTCAATGGATACAAAAAAGGCCACAACACATCCAAAAATTATTTTTCTTCTAACTCAGAATCTATGTTAAATGTTTTAGAAATTATGTAGTTCACAACATCATTGAACTTGTTTTTCTCTAAAGAGTCACCTACAAGCACTGTATTTTTATAATTGTACTATGCATTAAACTGCCACCAAGTGGAGTTAAGATTCTTGAGATATAATTTGGGATTCTCAGAACCTTCATAATTGGAGTGTTTGTCTCAATGAAATCTTCTTATGTAAATATAAAATCGAAGCTTCCAACCTCTAAGACAATGTTTTGAAGGAATGAACGCATCATGTCATTAACATTTGACTTTTTCACTGATGTCCATAATGTTATTTTGAAATGTATTTTACACCGTTACAAGAACTCTTTCACAATAGGTCTGAGAAAATAAAATTTTGAGCTCGACGCTACCAATTTTTTAAAACTATTTGTATGGTGAATTAGCTTTGTGGAGGGTGTGTGCAAAAATACCGTTTATATCAAATATGACCAGTTTTATGTTTTCTTATCTATAAATGAAAAAAAACAAAATCAAATGGTTGGAGGCAGTGAATCAATCAAAAATTAAAAAAAGTAGTCCCTTTCAATATTGTTATATCAAAAATCAAATGGTTGTAGGTGGTGAAGAAGGTAAAAAATCTAAGGGCACTCCTCATCTCTTCTTGTTTTACTAGAAACAATTTTTTTTATAGAATTTATTTGAATCATATATAGTGTTTCAGCATGAAGATTATTTACATACCATATTGTAGTTATTTCATTACATTTGAAAGTGGTATATGTTTTCTATTATCGAAGTAAAAAATAGTATTTAAGCATGCTAAAAATTAATTTAGGAATACATATTTGATTAATAAAAACTTTTCAAATATTTGTTACGATAAACTTTCTATGTTAATTCGTATTTACAACTTATACACTCAAAATATCAACTTATAATCAGGGAAAATATAAATACTCCTGAATTATATTCATACAATCTCAGCTTACAAAATAGTTAAGCAGAACCATCATACAAACATATGAATGTATTTTATTTACAATGGTAAGAAATATCATCATAACAACATTTTGAAATGATAAGTTTTTATTTAGCATTTTCTCACTCCAAATATTTGATGTCCTCTACCAAATTCAATCCCTTAGACACTATTAGTGATAAGTATTTGTCCAAATATGTCATCAATGACATATATTTTAAACAAGATTCTCCTATGCTTTTCATCCCAACTATAAAATTTGTAGGAGGGTTTTCCTTTGCACCTAATGTAATACACAATGTTTCTTTAGAACTGTAGGTAACGTGGTTTCTACTCTAAAAATTTTAAAAATATTTTATTGTAATTCCATCGACTTTATTTCAACTTTCCTTTCCCCATGTGAGTACCGTAATCAATTTAGATGATATTTTTTAGTGAAGGCCTTTGTCAGCTTTTCAACATCATCAGAAGTGATTTTGTCAGACCAAAATCACATTTCAAATTTTTTGACAATGACTTTATAAAATCTTTCAAACCACCTCGTAGGTTGATAGTCTCCTTGCTGAAATTGAATGACATATCCTTAGGGGAAGATTGGTTTTTATCATATAACAAGCCCTCCAAATTGAAAATAAGAAAGCACTTCTTGTGGCTAATTGCAGGGAAGTAAATGGTTTTTTTAATCAGTCTCATATACATTCTAACCAATGCAAATAATCAACATTTTAGCTTGCGTCTACCACTTACCGATGGGGCTTGTGTGTAGGATTGCATATTATTTACCTGCAAGTGGATCCTTTGATGAAATATATATTTCAAACAAACATTAATCTATTCATAATCTAGTTATTGTTATGGCAAACGAAAGCATATTTGAAAAACATATCTATCTACATGGTAAAATGGTAAATTCAATATTAACACTTTAGGAGGCTACCACTTGCCAATTGAGCTTCTAGATTGGCTTACATTGACCTTACCTGCAGTTCATTTTTTGGAGGTAATATATAGTACAAACAACATTAATAAATTTGTAATCAGTTTCATGCTATGGAAAATGAAAGCATAATTGAAAAGCATATTGCTCTCTGTGGTAATATGGTAACTACAAAATAAATTGTTCTATGTCTTTTGAATGAATTTAAGCAGCTGCTAGGGGTCATTTATATTCATTGAACCACCCATCGGTGGACAACAGTTATGAGATATTGATGTGGATTAGTGACTACTAGGTAATGCCATCATTATCTGGACTAAGCATCGATACTAATGTTTGTTAGTTATGAAATGGTAACTACAAAATATGGAGCATTGGATGCCATCATGAAATTTTGAAATAGGTTATTCCTTCTTTAAAAATAGTTTCTCTTCTAGAGTTAGCTGATATCATTTTTTACAACTTTGTGAGCCTTATAAATGGTTTTGTTTAAAAATACGTAGGGCTAATATACCAGGTTTTGACTACATATACGTGCTAGTTACCACCACACACTCCATTGTTACTTTCTCTAGTTGTTGGTTGTCTGTATAAACCATTAATTGTTTTATAAATTTATGGGGCTTAGTAGTGGTTTTTATTTATAAATGCAAATGAATAGCATACTAGGAATTGATTGCATATTCATGCCAGATGTGGCCGAGTTATCCTCATTTGTCATTACAGCCAGTGAACATAGAGTATTGTCAAAAAATGAAAACCATGTAAATTGAAAACAAAGCTCATTAAACATATTTATAAAATGATTGAAGGTCAATCACCATGTTGAATTGGTTGTGTAGCGTCAAGTTGAGAGGGTCATACATCAAATTCTATTGTTCTTTGTCTGTCTGTGTAAATATGAAATGTGTAAGTAGCTTTTTTTGGTTAAAATTCATTTAACAATATCACTTGTTTAAGTTGTATTTTGGTATGAACCTTTCTTCATATGATAATAGTAATGTTTCAAAAAAAATTCCTGATTATGTGTCTCAACAATAAAAATAATAGATAGATTGGATTCAACTAATGCATGCAGTGCGACACTGCCACCGTAAAGCACTAATACTAAATAATTTTGGGAACAACATCAAGTGAACATCTCAGTCTAGAACTCATATGATCATTCGTAAGGAAAATGATGTTTGTTTCCTTTTAGGCCAATTTCTCTTGCAGTTATCAATTGCTCTGGCAGTTTTTCCATCCAACCCTTAGCGAATTCTTCTCTTTCATAATTTTTATCATCGTAGTTGTGCACATCAATTATTGTGTACATAAGAGAAAAACTTTTAAATTTCCCACTGCTATCATAGAGTCTGTAGCATCCATCTAGAATCGATTCTCCACTATCTTTAACCTTTTCCATTTTTTTTACTATTTCTCTTAATTTTTTTGAAAAGTAAATTGGTATGAGAACAATAATAATACAATCCAACACACTATTTCCAATAACTGTTAGAAGCTCCATTATTACATCAGAAGAAATATCGCTAGACAAATTATGAAAATCAGCGATAACACATTCATCATTGAAAGGATTGGTGGTAGGAATAAATGATAGAGTTGACAGAAGATGGAAAGGGCATGCACATTGATAAGTAAAATCCTATGTGTCCTCCATCCTTTATGGTATATTTTATTCCATTGACATCACATAGTTTTCTAATAATGTCTGAGCCTCGACGGGAATAAATTCTTTCGTCATATTTTCCTTTTTTCATTTATTATTTTTTCCCTATTTGGGAATCAAAATTTCTATTTCCTTTTCTCTCTTCACCCAATAGTACAAAAAAATGGTGGTAGTGTGATTCATTCAATTTATTTTTTTCAATACCATTAGATACACTGTAGGATGGCAATATAATATTATCTGGATGTTTTTCTTTAAAATAATGTAGAGCTTTTTTTTCTCATTTTTCTGTCTCCTTTTATTCTTTGGAAGTAAGAATCAAATGTCTCTGACTATTGCACCTACATGAACATATCTAGTTAACCAGAACATCCCTTGATTGTACTTTATCTTCTAGTACTGATAGTTCTTCATCGGTCATTCCTCTAGCAGTCCCTGAATGAATTAGCTATGAATCTTTCTAATGAATTTGGCTGAAATTTAACCTTATTATTTTTAATAGGTGAACAAAAAGGCCACCTAATCTGAAAAAACTGAAATTTTTTCATCCATTTAGTCCATATATCATATAACAATAATAGAAAAGTCCATTTGTTGTATATACTTTCAGTTTCTTTCCACTTTGAAAATCAAAAGGCATTTATTCTCAAATTTATACATTCAAAGGACAATAAAATGTTTTATGATTTTATATAACGAAAATAATTTTTAATAGCTAATGCAATAAAATTAAGATACATTACCATCCACTCTTCTATTTTGTTTTTGTCAATCCAGGACGTTGAGGACATCCTAGCAATTTCCAAACTGATCTATCTTTTTATTGTAAATCAATAAACTTGGTGTCTATCCAATTTTTGTTCACTTCATTTTGTTGTTTGCAAATGTTAGTAATGTATTTTTTAGTTACATTTGTAGACAAAATACAATCCCTTCGAAATTGTAGCCTTGGATGTAAAGACTTGTAAGTATTTGATTCCAAAATATTTTTTTGTGCACATATTGTATGTTTTCCATCAAGTATATAAAATTTAACGTCATCCCTTTCCAGGTATTTCAAACTCTTGGAATTCCACAAATTTATTCGTAGAATCCAAGAAGAGAAGAAGAATTGCGTCCCTATGTGTAGAAATAACATTTATCAACATGGAGTGCACAAGAAGGTCAACATTATAATCATCTATAGGATGATAATGATATTTTGTAGGTGCTACATGGAACCTTGAAACATCAATTAAAAACAATTCATTATTTAATAAAAAGTAATCAAACTAATGAATAGTCGAAGGTTCTGCTTTCGTGAATATAGTGGTTACTTTCTTCAGCAATGCAACTAATTTAGTATTATTTTTCAACCCCTGCAACTTTGATATGGATGGATTGATCTCTAGTTTAGACAAATATGTTTGCCTCAACATAGTAAACAAATTTCCATGTTTAGTAGGTGAAAGAAAAATTGTTCTATTCATAAAATTACAAATAGAAGAGGTTTTATTAGTTCTATACAAATTGATGAGTACAACAAGCATGCGACTCTGAATATCTTCTACATTTTAACAAATAGATTTTTATCATTATCTACTAGCAACCCCGAATTCTAACCATATAGTGAATAGGAATATGGTTGTTTTTCTATTGAGGATTTCATTTCCCGTTTCCTGAATAAAGAAACATCCAATCCATATCCAGAATAAGATACTTATTGTTTTCATAGTCAATGCATTCAACCCGAACATGCAGTATTACAATGTACTTGAATATATAACTATTGATGATATAACCATTCTGACTTCCTCATGTTCATCATCTATAATAAAAACAATCATGGGTCGATGTAGTAGTTTTCAGGGTTACGAATATCAACAAACCATTCGTCATCTCTTTTCTTCCATCACTAAGCACTTTTAATGAATGGAATTGTTGAAAAAGGAGTGTGAATAATGGAAGACATTTTACTTGCAATTGGAGTAGAATATATTAATAATTACTTCACATATAGAGATTTTTTTTTTTTTACACATTTTATGATAATGAATAAGTATTAGCCATTGTGATCACCAATCTCTAGAGTACATTACTATTTATCACTGTAAAGTAATCAACGTAATGGTGAGCGACCGCTAAGATTCGACCAGACTTGATATCTAACCTTAACCTGGTTACTGTAACTTGTATTTTGTGGATCACATCAATAATAACATAAACTAAGCAAAATCGTTCTTGACAATTAATGCAAAACATATTTTGGAAGAATTATCCTTTGTCTGAGAACCATCCAAATTACGAAGATAACATGATAGGAACATTTGAATATATATATATATATATATATATATATATATATATTAGCGAAAGATAGAATTTAAGTTGACATATAAATAGACAAGTTGTAACATTACTTATTGTTAATTTACACCAATTGAATGGACTAGCGTAGAGGCCTTTAAGATTTAATATTTCATATTTTGAGTAGAGTGTGTGGGAAACAAATCACAATAATGAAGTCAGTGGTCGGTAAGCGGCATTTGATAAACAAAAAAATGTTGAGTTGTTCCTTAACACATATTGTAAGGAATAACTTAGTGGCCACTAAGACCTAACAAGTTTTATTTGAAATCAGGCATTGGAATATATTATGCGTAACATGCAATTCACATTTATTTGTATTAAATAAATTGCTTAGCAAATGCAAAGCTCCATTACTAATTGAAAGGAATGCCGTAGAGGCCACTAGGCTCTTCAGTTTCTTGATTTAAAAATAACGAAAGAATAACAAATAATTATCTAGCTTAGTGGCCATAAGTTTCCTACCATTACCTCTTTTTGTTGTAAACACTATCTTTACGTTTTTGAATCGATATTGTTTTTAAATGATTATAAGTGTATCATATTGACTTGATTATCATTGTCAAAGATAAGTGTTGTACTATATACCCTTGAGAGGGAAAAATCCTTATGTAGATCTCATAAGATATATTCTCTATGATGTATAATTTAGGTAGGTTCTTATATTATAAAATTCTTAGATACCACTAAGCTACATAACTAATTGTAAAGTGTTACATAGCGGTGGCTAGGCTCAATAGTTTCTTAATTTGAAAAATAGTGACCGCTAAGCTCCATTACTATTTGAAAGGAATAACGTAGCGACTAGTTTATTGATTTTAAAATAGATATATAATAACAAAAAATGGTCTATCTTAGTGGCCGCTAGGATCCTATCATTATGGCTTGTCATTGTAATCTTTATCTATTCAAATTTGGATCTATACTATTTTTTTGTTGATTGTAATTGTATCATTTTGGATGGTCTTTACATGGAAGACCCAAATTTTGCACTACATTCAATCAATAGGGATTGAGACTTCTTTATTTTTGCTAAGATATATCTTTGTAAATTATAATCCATATTCATTCTTATCAAAGAAAAATCTTAGCGACCGATGGGCTCAATGGTTTTTTTAATTTCAAAATAGCTATAGAATGAAAAATCATGGTCTAGGTTAGTAGCCACCAGGATCCTATCATTACCTCTTTTCATAGTAATGAATATTTGTACAACTTTAGATCGATTGTAATTTTTAATGATTATAATTTTATCAAATTGGTTGGATTTTACCCGGTGGAGCCAATTGCTGAACTAATTTCCATCGAGAGGGATCAAGAATTTCCGTTCGTATAAAATAAAATGCTCAGCAATGAATAATCTTCTTTACTATTTGAAAGTAATAACATAACGGACGCTAAGCTAAACAATTTCTTAATTTGAAAATAACTATATAATAATGAACAATGGTCTAGCTTAGTGGCCGCTAGGGTCCTATCATTACTGCTTGTCATTGTAATTACTATATGTTCATCTTTGGATCCATACAATTCTTTATTGATTGTAATTGTATAATTTTGGATGTAATTTACAAGGTTTGCTGCACTACATTTCATAGAGATGGATGAATACTTATTTATTTCTCCTAATATATAATGTTATAAGTTATAATCGTTATTTATTTGTATCGAAGAAAAATCCTAGCAACTGCTAGGCTCAATAGTTTCTTAATTTCAAAGTAGCTATAGAATAACAAATCATGGTTTATATTAACAGCCACTAGGATCCCATCATTACCTCTTGTCATAGTAATGACTATCTGTACAACTTTATATTGATTGTAATTTTCAATGATTATAATTGTATTGATGGATCAAATTGATTGGATGTTTCTTGGTAGACTAAATTGCTACACTACTTTCCATCGAGAGGGATTAAGACTCTGTTCATATCAAAGAAATTTCTTAATGCCAACTAGGCTCCATTAGTATTTGAAAGGAATAACATAGCAACCAGTAAGATCAACAGTTTCTTAATTTGAAAATAGCTATATAATAACAAATAATGGTCTAGTTTAGTGGTCACTAGGATCCTATCATTACTGTTTGTCATTGTATTCACTATCTGTTGAGCTTGGATCGATACTATTTTTTATTGATTGTAATTATATCATATTGACTAGAATTTACTCGGCAGACCTAATTGTTGCACTATATTATATCGAAAGGGATCAAGAATTATTTATTTCTCCTAAGATATATCTTTGTAAATTATAATTCACATAATTCTATATCAAAGAAAATACTTAGTGACCGCTAAGCTCCATTACTAATTGAAAGGAATGACATAGCATTCATAAGGATCGATAGTTTTTTTATTTGGAAGTAGTGATAGAATAAAAAATCATGATATAGAATAGTGGCTACTAGGCTCATACCAATACCTCTTTTTATTTTAAATACTATCTTTACAAATTTTGATCGGTACTATATTTCATTGATTATAATTGTGTCATATTGGTTGGACTAGCCTTGTCATAGCTAGTGATGCACTATATACCCCTGAGAGTAAGTGATCTTTATGTGTTTTTTATAAGATATATCATTGCGACATATAAATCACATTGGTTCTTATCGAATAAAATTATAAGTGACCGCTAAGCTGCTTTATTTATTAAAATCAATGACATAATAACCGCTAGGCTCAACAATATCTTAATTTGTAAACAATGATAAAATAAAAAATTCATGATATAGTTTAGCGGCCGCTAGGCTCATACTAATGCCTCTTTTCATTGTAAACACTATCTTTACAACTTTGAAGTGCTACCATTTTTTGTTGTTTAAATGCAAAAAACACCTTTTGAGATTTCAAAATTTTCATGCCACATGTTGCTATTTTAGTGGGTACTATTTATATTATAATATCGCGGATTCATATAGTTTTAAAATGTTTTATAATCATTTCTTTATATATAAATTTCATAATAAATGTGTCAATTATAATGTTTTCTAGTTATCAGGTTCAAACTTGCCATGTGGCACAAATGTATTGGATAAATATATTTCATTAGAGCACTACATCCAAAATTATCCAGGTTGATTTTGATAAAAAATAAAAATAAATGTTCCTATACATTTATACAATTTATTTCTTCTATTTTATTACAATATTATATCTTTTGTTTTGTTTTTACTATTTTAAGCTATAACCAATAACAAAAGACGTTTTGAATAGCATTTTTTATATCCCACATATTTTCTTAATGAGCGGTAAATTCAAATTTCGAATTGCGAATTCACCCAAATTTGAGATTATTTGAAATTTGAATATACTCACAAATTCCCCCGTTGCTTAATGTTTGGGAAAGTCTAATTCTAAAATTTTCATATCACACACTTTTATATTTTCAAAATTTCTAACGTGGAATGTGTCGAAAAAAATTATTAAATACCTAAGAGAACTATTTTTTAGGGTTTCTATTTTTCGATCTTGCAGAAAAGAATCTTGTGAAATCATAGAACAATATAAGAAAGTCATCGATTGCAGGGTTGAGTGTAAGAATCCTGGTCATTTTGGAAAGGGAACAATCATTTAGTAATTATAATCATTTTTTCAAGGAAGGCACACAAAGGATGTTCACAAAGGAGGGAAAAAAAGGGGTTACAGATAAAATCGTGTAGGTAATTAGTTCGATGAAGTAGATGGAGGTTTGAAAGACATCATCAAGCATGAAATAATATTATATCTAAATCAAGTATTTATAAAAAACAGATATTATAGTAAATGTGCACCTTTTTTATTGCAAACTTGTTCATTGGTCGTGTCTTTGATTAGTTCCTGTCTTTTTCACGTCAATACAAACCTATTTTTCCCTACCAAAATGCGCTCGCTGGCACAACTATGCTTATCAATTTTTTTTATCTTGTCAAACTACCTTTTTATTCACTAAAACAAGGATTATGTTTTGCCCTAATGAAATAAAATTTAATCCCTTTTCAACTCTATTTTTTATTTCATTTGAACGCTTACACGTATCCACCGTTCCATGTCTCCCTCTAGATATTTTTTTGGCTCTTTGGATATCCGCCATTCTATGTCTCCCTCTGGATTGTTTTTTCCTAATAATGATGGCTTGTCATGTATTCACTAGTTTTTAAAGTTGTAATGGTTTGTGAGACTCAAACTATTGTTTAGACATTCCTTACGACTACCTTTTATACTTTTTATTATGATGATATAAATAACCTGAGGGAATTATTTCATTTTACATTATTTATATGGTTTCCACGTTGACTTTAAGAGAAGATATTTGAGGTTAAAAAAATGTTTTAAAACCATATAATCATATTAAGTTTTCAATTATTTGATACATTTTTTGTACAATGGAAGGTAAACATATTATATATATGTGTAAATTTTATCAAATAAATTTTTTAATCACCATGTATTTACATTTATATTTCCTTTTCCGCTCTCTAAGTCATACATATTAATTTATGATTGAACACGTATTTATATGATTCTACACATATTTATATTATATTTATTTGTTATCATTTATAGATTTTCAATTTGATTTCTCCTATCGGAATACAACAATCAAGAAAAAGTTGTGTAGCTTAGCGACTGCTAGGATAAAATTATCTTTTGAAGAAATTTTTTTTGAATCTTAACGATAATAAAAATCTATGTATAATTGTATAACACATAGAAGGTTTATATTTAGAGCTTAGCGATGGCTAGTTAAAGCCTCAAGAAAATAATTCTGATGAATTATTTATTATGAAAACAATATCTCTATACATTACTTGACCTTACACGTTCAATTTAAGAATTTGAAGTAAGTTTTTTATGGTTATAAGTCATTAGGCTATGCCAACGAATAATATTTGGAGCCATGTGGTGGTTATGATTTAAAAAAAAAGATTAAAATATTATGATTTTATTGTAGACACCCAAAATTGGGTCGCAACCCTCTAAGCCCCTTTCAATTAACCCACCCCCTTACCATGACCCCTTTCACACATTTTTATTAATCTAATTACCCATATTAGACTAATTATTACCTCACCATTCCACATCACCTCTCTACCTCACCTTGAACCCATTCCAAGGGCATTTAACTGACTGAGACTAAGTCATCTCTCCTAATATTGAGTCATCGCTTCAATTAACTAACAAGGAATTATTCTAAACCTAAAATTAATTTCCAATTGCCTCTTCCATCAATTTACCATGTGTTTATACATGAACCAAGACCCCTAACCCATTCCCATTATTGACCCATGCTAAAAAGGGAAGAAACATGCTATTTTGAGCAAATTTGACTATTTCTCCCTAACCGACGGTGGTTATTCCTCAGTCGGTGCTGATAAAGGAACTGTTATCAGTTCCTTTGTATAAGGATTTTTAACTCTTGGATGGGTTCTTCCTTTAGTTGGTTGGGGATTATTCATTGACATCCTTGCATTTGACGACGATCAAAGCACAACACCAGAGCATTCAAATTCTTCACCATCAACCAACCTCTTTCTCCATGGCCTCAGATCATTCACACATGGAAGAACTTAGGCTTCATTTCCTCGGCACCGGATCCAAACCCGTTTCTCCTATGAGTACCCACTAATCACCGCCATCAACCAATCTCCAAATCTTTAGATAAGTATCTTAACCATGTTGTTAGTTCTTAAATTTTTTTTTAGATATCTTATTGTCTTCTGTTGTATGACTCCTTTCTCATCTGAATACCAATCCATCATCCATCTACCCAAACCCTACCATCCTGAACCTCTATGTTCCTCAGACCACCCCTTTTACCCCTACTGAGTCTTCACCTAAATCTCAACACCCTGCCTAAATATTCCCAACACTCTGTGTAATCACAGAGAGCCCAAAAACAACCCCTTTTCACCTTTGACACATAATTTCCCCTATCATGATCGGTTAGCCAACCGATCCCGGCCAAAACCAATGACTGACATTGGTCTCTATGTTTGAAATTTTTCCTAAGACCAATAAGCTTATTTCCTCACCCAAAACCTCTCAAAACCTGCCACAACTTCACCTAGACCTCCATAATACCCTCTGCTACACCTACAGACCTTAACAACCCACCACCCACTTTAAATTTAATCTTGTATTCAATATTTATATTAGATTTAAATTAGTGTGCTCGTGTGAGATACCTAAATTATGAAAATATAGCAGGAATCTCTCTTTCATGTTATTTATCTACATTAATTTATATTTAAACATGGATTGATAGCCCTCTAGGAAGCACCCAACTTCCCAGATCTAGCTTTCACTAGGCAATCCACCAACTGAGGATTTTAATTCTATCATGTGGTCTTGCTTTTCTTCTCAAGTAATCCTTCCCAGAAAAAAAAGGCGTGCTCTCGATAGGCTTGGTCTTCAACAGTGCACAACCTCTTCATGACCTCCAGGTATTCCTCCCGTACCAACCTTCTACCTTAAACATTTTGGTCATAGGTACATTCTTATTGGTGAATTTTTTTAGCATGCCTAGTGGGACCCTCATCATTTGTGGGTTCATTATATTCATTTAGGATTGCATTTTTGGTTGTTTCCTTTCTAAAATATTTACTAAATATCTCTTTGGTAACATTATTTATTCTATTTTCTCTAAAAGTCACATTTCAGTTGGTGCAAATTAAAATGAACCATTATTTCTTCTTTCTTGCTTACATTAGTGAAAGTCACACTCTATTCCTATTCACTATTGCTCTCATCCAATCTGAATCTTTTGATTTGGGTTTAAAATTGTTGTATTGTATCCTATGTATTCTTTCATTTAGCTCACATAGTTTGATTAGAAATCAAATATAACAAAGGTCATGACCGGTTGATGATTGGGTAATTAAGCGTAGTCCAATTTTACACACACTTTATTTTCCAAATCATTCAAAAAAACAAAAAAAATCTTAAACATTCCCAAAATCCTAGGAAGAAGCTATCAAGGATTTAAACACCCGTTGATAGTGGGCCCTGACTGGTGTTCTAGCCATATTTTTATATAAGATCTCAGACCTCACTTACGGAAAGATATATCAAGGACTCCCCTACCAAAAAATTCTTGAAACCATTCCTAGTTGGATTCTAGGTACCTTGTATCCACTCCCTTCTACATATTCATAGTTAGTCCTAAAGCTTAAGCCATCAAAACACTAAAATCTTATTCCTAGGATAACATGTTTGTTAGATTTTTATTGTTGGATTTGTGACTTTATTTCTTGTCTTCTACTATTTGAGGTGTGATTTCGTACTTCATAAATTTTCTTTATTTTTCACACTTAGTCATCACAACCAATTAATTCTGGTTCTCTGAGTGTGTTAGATTAAATTTGCAATAGAAAACCTTTTTCTTGGTTTCTTTCAACCAAATCTAACTCATAAATTTCAAGTTTCTTCATTTTCACAATAACCGACATCGGGTCATCAACCAATATTGCCCTTTCATCCAACTGGCACTGGTTCACTAACTAGTATTAGTCTTTGTGTTTTTGAATTTGTCAAAAACAACAACCTATTTTCACCTACCAAACTGTTTCAAAAATTTGTTCCCGAGTTTCTATAACTTCTGCAAACCTAGGGTACCTATTTTTCACCTTTCATATGGTTTGGATTCACCAACAGGTGCGAGCTCTTAATTTTCATGCAAGTTATATACCATTGCCTACTACCCCCACCTCCTTCCATTTCATCTCCAATGGACCCTATTACACCTACGACCATACCCAAGGGTGATGAGGAATTCACTAGATTACTTGATCATAACACTAAGGCCTTACAACATTACCTTTCTACATCTTCCTGTTATCCAAAATTCACCCCCCCAGGGTAAATTTGATAACATGCATCAGAATATCCAAGTCCCAGGCACATTGGTTAATTCAGAGCAAACATCATGTTTCTGAGGTTCTCTCAGATTTTTTTTCTAACTCCTCTGGCCGAGGCAGAAGGAGGGAGCAAACTCTGAAAATGCGGAAAAAGTTGCAGGAAGGCAAGTAGGCTGATCCAGAAAAAAACATGAAAATTGGCTAAGTCCTGCTCAAGGTCGCCTTTGGGACGTGTGGGACAGAAAGGCCCGAACCGGCCGAACCGGGTGAAATAAGCACAAAGGGCCCAAAAAAAAAGTGGGACAAGTGGTACGAATGGGCCCGAACCGGCTGAAATTGTCCCAAGCGGTCCAAAGGAAAATGGAACAATCGGGTCAGAGGTACGCGAACCGGCCGAATCGGCCGAAATTGTCCCAAAAGGTCTAAAATCAAATGGGACATTTGGGACGGATGGACGCGAAGTACGCGGAAGACTCGGAAGGCCCGAGAACCAACCAAAAGACGCCACGTGTCTCAAGGAGAAAGGTCCAAAAGTCAAAGGGGCAAGGTTTGAAGCACTGGCCCGAGCCAATAGGAATTAGGCACGTGTCCAATGGAGCAAGGAAGTGCGGAGTTCGGGGAGGACTTAGAAATTTTGAAGAAGTCTTGGGCCCAAAGTTTAAAATACAAGGTTGACCCCGCACCCTGTCCTCCAGCCAGATCATGCCACGTATCTTCCAAGTGGCGGGGGAGCGGAAAAAAAGTGGAAAATGTTTTAAAATCATCAAAAAGGTCAAATTTCAAGAGACAGCCCACCGAAAAGTAGAAGGAGAGAGAATCACGCGACCAATCAGAGCGTGCCACGTGTCATCCAAGTGGCAGAGCGCGGGAAATATTTCAAAATCCGTTTGGGTCTGTTCCGTGCCCGAAATCTTCAGATCGCCATATCTTTTGATCCAGAGCTCGGATTTCAACGTTCTTTATATCAACGGAAAGCTTGTGAGATGCTCTACATGATTCTGGGATCAATCTCGAGTTTTGGTGTAGTCCGAAGAGATAAAATGGAGAAACGGTGCTGACGTGTGATAATGGCCAGAAGCGACCTTTCAACAACCTGTTTTAATGCTAATGGGTCGCATTCTTCTTCTGCACGGCTAGAAGTGACATTTTAGCGGCCCAGTTAATGCAAATGGGTCGCATTCTCCTCAAAATCGCTCAAAGTGACAGGGTATGGGTTGACAAAGATCCCCCATGCTGATTTGATACATCTGCAGTCATTGGGGGATGGGTTTTTGCATGTTTTTTTTTACGTTTCTGTCCCCTGGGTTCGACCCATGTAATGTAAAAAGCCAGATTTGGCTCATTTAGAAGTGGTTGTTCATTCTTTCTGCTCTGCTCTCCCTTCTTTTCTTCTCTAGGGTTAAAAATGGAGTTAGAACCTCCTCCCTTGCTCTGTAATGGCATTTTTTTTGCCTCTTATTAATGGAATGATGTTCTGTGCAGACTTCTGAAGCAACAAGACGTGTTTTGTGATGCATCTGTCCATCCTTTCTCTTTTTTGCTTGTCTTCTTCTTGCCTCTCTTCATTGCAAGTATTTGTGCATGTTTGAATGATCATTGTAGGTTTGGAGCTGTGTTCATGGAGTTTTGGGACATTTTCTATGTGAAATCTATCCTTGGGCCTGTGATGCATCTGTCCATCCTTCCCATTGCTCACCTCTCTTTGTCCCATGGCAGTTTTGATAGATGTTCAACATCCTCCTTCTCTGGTGTATCACCGTTTTAGTGTAGGCTTTTGTTCTTTTCCTTTCTCTCTCTCTCTCTGTCTCCTTGGCATGGTTAGATTCAGATTAGATTAGCTTGCCTGCACTGGAATAGCTTGTGGTAGGTAGTTTAGGAGCAGGAACCAGCCTTCTCTGGAGATTCCTCTCTCGGTTTTACAAGACCCACGCTTGGAGAGAGGTTTCCATGTTGTGTAATCACACTGGATGCCTGAACATCAACCTAGAAGCCTGATGTGCGTCCAAGGGTGCTGTGATTTTGCACTAACACTTCCACCCGTGAGTCATCAAGCCATCCTCTTTATGGAATGCCCACTTCTATGCCCTCCATTTCTACCACCTCCACCATATCAGGGAATGCTAATGTGGCTGCCTATGAGTATGATAGCTCCCTAAACTACTTGCACTATGGGTCCGTGAGATAGACCTTTGACTGGCTACCTGATGAACTCTATAGGAAACATAATTGATAATAGGGAGACCAAGCTCTACAATCTGATCCTCATAGTACCTAGCCTCTGTCACAACCTCTCTATATTGATCCATCTATATCACCTGTGGTGGTAGCATTGCTCTAGAACCTATCTATGGACCCTGTCCCAGTAGTAGTGTTCCCTGTCCCTGTACCTGAGGCCATAGACCCTATCATGGTACATGCAACTATACTAAATGACCCTTCCCTTGTCTTTGTGCCCAATCATGTGGCCTTGGAGGTGAATGAGGGTCAACCACGTGTCTCGCAGCCCTAGCCTTTGACTATGTTGCTTCCAACTATGTCTGTAAAGTGGTCACCTGTGCCTATAATGTAGTAACCTGGGCCTGCAGTGCCGTAACATGTCCCCTGTCACTATCCTATGCTTGTGCCGCCATAAGATGTTCCTTTAGGGTAGCTACTTGTACTTGTAATTTAGTGACCTGGCCTTGTAATCCTATAAACTATACCCATATCTTGTCTCTCTCGCTGATGACTGTGGCCAAATCAGTCGGTTATGTCTTGGGTGGTACTTCCTATAACTGTGTTGACCACCACTAACTATAACATGTTGTGTACCCAACATCATCTATCATGACATCAACTACCTGCTCCTACACCCCTGGGATCTATCAGCTGTGGAAGAGGTAATGACATCTCCACATCCTCTCAACTGTATTATGGGAATGACAGGGGCATACCTTGCTATAGGCTGAACTGTCGTCTGACTTGATCTATGGGTATGCACTCGTGCTCCTTCATCCTATGCCCCTGAATCCATAAAATAATATGTAGACCCTCTAGCTCCTCCTCTATGTCTGAGAACTCTAGATACGTGAGGTGTAGCCTCCATAAAATCTCTACTTGTGATAGGCTAACCAATACCCTTTGATAATATGATGTATCCCTAGTCACCCCATCCACCCTCGCCTACTCTCTAATCTATAGCCATCATCTATATTGTTCCCTGTATAAACCCACCTCCCACCCCTGTCATGGTAGACCAAGTGGATGAAGGTACACGATGTGCTCATATGCCAAACAATATAATATATAGGTATAATAGATACCATAGCGTAATATCCTCCTGTATTCCCAAAAATCCTTGTATAACTACACCAAGTATGTTGGTGCCCATGTAAAATAAATCCTATCAAACACCATGTCCTCTAGGAATCCCATCAAGGCCCGTGGAAATATCCCACCCTATGAGTTTGAGAGGGCAAAACAACCAACCCTAAACATCATCAATATAGCAAGATGAGTCTCCTGTAGATACACCACATACATCACACCATAGCTAATACTCACACTATGATATGTCAGCTCTACCATAGCTAGCCCAAACACTATAGCAATATGATCCACCACATCTAAAGATGAGACCTAATAGAATGGATCCCCAACAATCGACAGTCGCAGAATCCTATAGATGTCCTCCAATTTGATGGTCATCTCTCCCATCCGTAGATGAAATGTGTTGGTTTCTAGGTCCCATCTATTAATGATGTCTACCATCATATTGTGATCTTGGGAAATCCTCCTATATCTCCTCACTGCACCCAGCCTGACAGCTCGCATGTGCTCCCACTCTTCCTTTGAAACAACAGGCCTCATATGTACTAGGAGGGGTGGTAGTCAATCCCGCATCATCATATGTTTCCTCACCTACATCATCAACATTCATACACATTAATCATTTACCCTTTCCACTTTTTATTCAACACTCAACTTAGCCTATTTTCTACCCTTCCTTATCTAGACCATCCACCTTTACCCAACTGACCTCATGGAATCATATTCTTCCCACTATTTCACCTATTTGACCTAACCTTCCCCATCTCTCTCGCACTCATCCTATTGCTTCATCATTTACCTAAACCCTCCCCTCAAAGTTCTTTTAGACACCTTTCCCAACCTACACCTACCCTATACCTAGCTTTGACACCCCATCTAGCTTAAAAATACCTTCGACATATCTGAACACCATTTTCTTATAAATTTAACCATTCCCTGTGTAATCAACATCTATCACCCTACCAATTCCAGTCCCCATTGACCATCATCGTCAGTTCACCCCTGATGCTGTCTGATAACTGACCGATGTCGGTTACTAATTCAGACCAAAGGTCGAACCCCCACGCCCCCCTAATGCAAAAAATTAACAAAAACACCTCATTTACCCACCCAAATCCCTTTAAAATTGCCCTAAATTTCTTATATCCCCTAATAAGTCTAATTCCACCCCCCAGCTCGATTTCCCCCCATTTCAATTAAATTTTACAAAAATTAAAATTTCATTTTACCTAGCCTATTCTTCAACAAAAACCAAGATTTAAGTTTGAATCCTGCCTCTACTCGCTGATGCCTCCATGCTGGGACCTCTAGATCCTACACTAGAGCACCCCCTAAGCCTTATCCTACCTCTGACATGTCAAATGCCTCTTCAAGCTCTCAACCAATCACACTTACTTAGGTGGCTATAAGAAGGCCCTTAAACTCCCCTCTTCTCACCAATAATATCTCTCCAACTAACTCTACTGGGCCTATCTATCATTTTCTTATGGATATGCTCTCCACCAATTTTTTTCCAAATGATAAAATGAGTAATTTTGGGGAGAGTTTTCTATTTTAACTCACCGTTTGAGTGGCCGACATCGGTCTATTCATGCCCTAGGTGACCGGAATCAGTCATGCTACCAATATCAGTTTTTCTTGGATCAACATCTGTCACCCTATCAATAACCAAACCAGCCTCATTTGACCTATTTTTGCTATGGGGTTCCTTTTTGCTTGCTATCACAACCCTGAAACATCCTTACATCCTCACCGACCAGCCTCACCACCTCAGCAACTCCCTAAGGATACTTAGGGGCATGTTTACCTCACCTGTATACCCTTGCCAAAAAACCCCACCTATTTGACAATTGAACTCACTTACTCATTACACCATGTGATAATGATACCTGTGTTGTTTCACCTACCAACCTTGCCTTGCCTTATTTTGTGATGTTTATCTTGATTAGACCAAACCTTTTGGTGTTTCAGAACATACCTATACACATTCCTACACCTAGACCCATTGTGTTTATAGGATCACATCCTATACCTTGGATACTTGGACCACATCACCCTTGTTTGGATGTGTTACATGTTTGATTTAAGAATTTGAAGTAAGTTTTTTTAAGGTTAGTAGTTGCTAAGATATGCCAACAGATTATATTTGGAGCTTAGCGGATGCTAGGTAATGCCATCGAATAATATTTGGAGCCATGCGGTGGTTATGATTTAAAAAAATAGATTAAAATATTGTGATCTTATTGCAGGCACCCAAAATTGGGTCGCAACCCCTTAAGCCCCTTTTAATTAACCTACCCCCTTACCATGGCTCCATTCACACATTTTTATTAATCTAATTATCCATATTAGAATAATTATTACCTCACCCTTCCACCTCACCTCTTCACCTCACCTTGGACCCATTCTAAGGGCATTTAACTAACTGAGACTAGGTCATCACTCCTAATATTGAGTCATCACTTCAATTAACTAACTAGGACTTCTTCTAAACCTGATATTAATTATCAATTATCTCTTCCATCAATTTACCACATGTTTAAATGTGAACCAAGACCCCTAACTCATTTCCATTATTGACCCATGCCAAAAAGGGAAGAAACAGGCTATTTTGAGAAACTTTGACTATTTATCCCTAACCAATGGTGGTTATTCCTCAGCTGACACTGGTCAAGGAAGAGCCATCGATTCCTTTAAATAAAGATTTTTAACTCTTTTCCTTGTTTCTTCCTTTGGTTGGTTGGGGATTATGCATTGGCATCCTTGTGTTCGACGATGATCAAAACACAACACTAGAGAATTCAAGTTCATCACCAACAACCAACTTATTGCTCCATAACCTCATATCATTCACATAGTCAAGCACTCAGGATTCATTTCTGTGGCACTGGATCTAGACCCATTTCTCCTACGAGCACCCACCAATCACCGCCATCAAACAATCTCCATATCTTTAGATAAGTATCTTAACTAGGTTGTTAGTTCTTAAATTTGGTTTTAGATCTCTTATTTTCTTGTGTTTTACGACTCCTTTCTCACCCAAATACCATCCGTCATCCATCTCCCTAATACCCTACCAACCTGAACCTCTTTATTCCTCTAACCACCCCTATTAACCCTGCTGAGTCTACACCTAAATGCCACGCCGTTCCTAAACCTTCCTAACACTATATGTAATCACAGAGACCCCAAAACAACCCCTTTTCACCTTAGGCACCTAATTTCCCCTACCGTGATTGGTTAGCCAATCGATCCCATCTAAAACCAGTTATCGACATCGGTTCCCCAACTGGCATCGGTATCTATGTCTAACATATTTCCTTAGACCAGCAAGTTTATTTCCTCACCAAAAACCTCTCCAAACCTCCCACAACTTCACCCAAACCTCCATTATACCCTCTGCTACACCTACAGACCTTAATAACCCACCACCCACTTTAAATTTAATCTTGTATTCACTATTGAGATTAGATTTAAATTATTGTGCTTGTGTGAGATACCTAAATTACACAACTATAGTAGGAATCTCTCTTTCATGTTATTTATCTGCATTAATATGTATTTAAACGTGGATTGAAAACCTTCTAGGAATCACCCAACTTCCTGGATCTAGCTTTTGCTAGGCAATCCACCAATTGAGGATTTTAATTCTATATCGTGGTCTTGCTTTGCTTCTCAGGTAGTCCTTCCTAGAAAAAAGGAGTGCTCTTGATAAGTCTGGTCTTTAATAATGCGCAACATCTTCACGACCTACAGGTGTTCCTCATGTACTAGCCTTCTACTTTAAACATTTTTCTCATACGTAAATTCTTGTCGATAAAATGCTTATCGACCACTTAGATATGCCAAAACATATTATTTGGAGCTTACAATCGCTATGTACAACCAAAAAATAATATCTCAAACTTTAGGCTTGCTAGAATTTAACACATAAAAAGAATTATATTCTTAGCTTAACATCCCATCTGCTAGGTTATGCTACAGCATATTATTTGGATATTAGATGTCGCTTGGATATAACAAAAATAAGAAATATATTGCCAGCTTAGCAGCCACTAGGGTATATCAAAATAACATATTTGTAGATTAGCGATCGCTAAGTAGTTACAAATATTTTGAAATTTTAGGCTGCCAAGACTCTACCACAACATAATATTTGGAACATAATAGTCGTCAAGATTTAACAAAATAAAGTAAGATATTTCGAGACTAGCGTCTACTAGGTATTTCCACAACATATTATTTGGAGCTTAGCAGTCACTAGGATTTCACAAATTAAATTAAGGTAGTATGAAATTAGCAGCTGCTACGTACTGCAACAACATAATATTTAGATCAAATTCTTTGACAAGATTTAACAATTTAAATGAAATTGATTTTATCTTCGTGGCCGCTAGTCTTTGCAAAGATACAATAATTTAAGGTTAGTGTTTGTTAGGATTCAACACATAATATTTGGAGCATATCAGTCGTCAGGAATTAACACATTAAATTAAGATTATAAGAGTCTAGCGGCCACTAGGATATGCTTAATCATAATATTTATAGTTTAGCGACGGTATACTTTAACAAATAAAATTAACATATTTTGAGTTGCTTGGCATCTAGGTGCTTCCACCATATAATATTTTGAGCTTAGATGGTGCTAGCATTTGACAAGACAAAGACTTATATTTTTAGCTTAGTGTCTGCTAGATTATGTTGTAACATATCATTTGAAGATTTGTTGAAGCTAGGATTTAAAAAATAAATAAAAAATAAATTATGAGCTTAGCGGCCTCTAGGTTATGCCACAATAACATATTCTGAGCTTAACGATCGCTAGTATTTTACGGATATTTTGAACTTTCGAGCCACTAAGACAATACCACAACATAATATTCTAAACATAGCGGTCACTAAGATTTAACAAAATAAAGTAATATATTTTAAGACTAGCATCCGCTAGGTATTACCGCAACATATTGTTTGGAGCTTAGTGGTCGCTAGGATTTAAAAAATTTAATTAAGGTAGTATGACATTAGTGGCCACTACGTACTATCACAACATAATATTTAGAGAAAATATTTTGACATGATTTAAAAATTTAAAGGAAATTAATTTTTGATTTGCGGCCACTAGTATTTACATTGATATAATAATTTAAGCTTAGCATTTTTGAGCATAATATTTTGAGCATGGCGGTCGTCAGGATTTAACACATCAAATTAAGATTCTAGGAGCCTAGTGGCCACTAGGATATGCTTAATCATAATATTTGGAGGTTATCAGTGGTATGATTTAACAAATCAAATTTACATGTTGTAAGCTACTCAACATTTAGGTGCTTCCAAAATATAATATTTAGAGCTTAGATGTTGCTAGCATTTAACAATTCAAAGAATGATATTTTTTGCTTAGCATTTGCTAGCTTATGTTACAACATATTATATGAAGATTTGGTGTCGCTAGGATTTAACATAATACAAGTAATATATTATGAGATTAGCGATCGCTAGGTTATGCCACAATAACATATTCTGAGCTTAGTGATCACTAGTCATTTATGGATATTTTGAAATTTTATGCCACTAAGACACTACCACAACATAATAGTTGGAACATAATAGTCGTTAAGATTTAACTAAATAAATTAAGATATTTCAAGACTAGCGTCCGTTAGGTATTTCTGCAACATATTAATTAGAGCTTACCGGTCACTAGGATTTCACAAATTTAATTAAGGTAGTATGAAATTAGCAGCCACTAGGTACTGCCACAACATAATATTTAAAGAAAATATTTTGACACCATTTAACAATTTGAAGGAAATTAATTTGTGCTTCACGGCTGCTAGTATTTACATTGATATAATAATTTAAGCTTAGCGTTCATTAGGATTTAATGCATAATATTTTGAGTATGGTGGTTGTCAGGATTTAACACATCAAATTAAGATTCTAGGAGCCTAACGGCTGCTAGGATATGCTTAATCATAATATGTATAGGTTATCAGTGGTATGCTTTAACAAATCAAATTAACATGTTATGAGCTACTCAGAATTTAGGTACTTCCACAATATAATATTTCGAGCTTAGATGTTGCTAGCATTTAACAAGTCAAAGAATGATATTTTTCACTTATCATCTGCTAGCTTATGTTGCAACATATTATTTGAATATTTTATGTCGCTATGATTTAACAAAAAATAAGTAGAATATTGCGAGCTTAGCAGCCGCTAGGTTATGCCACAATAACATATTCTGAGCTTAGTGATCACTAGTCATTTATGGATATGTTGAAATTTTACGCCACTAAGACACTACCACAACATACTAGTTGGAACATAATGGTCACTAAGATTTAACAAAATAAAGTAAGATATTTCGAAACTAGTGTTTGCTAGGTATTGCCACAACATATCATTTGGAGCTTAACGGTCACTAGGATTTCATAAATATAATTAAGGTAGTATGAAATTAGCGACTACTACGTACTATCACAACATAATATTTAGAGAAAATATTTCAACACAATTTAACAATTTAAAGGAAATTAATTTGTGTTTAGCGTCCGCTAGCTTATGTTACAACATATTATTTGAAGATTTTTTGTTGCTGGGATTTAACCAAAAACAAGTAAGATATTATGAGCTTAGCGACCGTTAGGTTATGCTAAAATAACATATTCTGAGCTCAGTGATTGCTAGTCAATTATGTATATTTGAGCACAGTGTGAGCTAGTTTATGCCACAACAACATATTTTGAGCTTAGCATATCAAAAACACAAATGCATGTTTAGATAAGTATAACATTTGGAATATATACATGAACATCTAATAAATTATAAATATTCATCTATTTAGATGTCATACATATTACAATGCTTTCCCATCTATCTCAAATACTAAAATTTATGCTTCACTGTGATTCTTCCTTAATTATGGGTTGTTGTTGATCTGAATCCATAGGTAAAGTTGCTTCTTGAGTTTGATGCTCTTGTTCAGGACCTATTTTATCATCTTACTATCGTGCTGCCTCAAAAGATTTTTTGAAAATCTTTGAATCACTAATTATCTTTCCTATGTCCAAAATCAGGTTTCTATATAGTACATTAGACTTGTCAAGAAAAACCTCTTGACTAACAATTGTTTTTTTTGCAATTTCCTATAGAGTCTTTATTTTTGTATTTTTTCTCGTGCTCTCGAAAAAATCTCAATGAAATGTGAATTTTATCCTTCATTTTCCTCTATTATTATCCTTTGAAAATTAACCTAGAATTTCTTAAGCAATTCCGTGAACTCCTCATCAGAAACCAATTCATGGTTTCCGTTAAATACTTCCATGGTTGAAGCTTATGTGAAAATGTGATTTCCTCTTGAAATAATGTCATAAAATTAGAAATATAGTCTTCTTTCCTTTTTTTTTCATTCCCTTAGTATTTCCTTCATATAATTAGCATATGTCTGACATATAACAATATCATCCATTTTCATAATTGAATGGTATTTATAAATGCCTTCTTCAATGACATGCCCCATATGTATTAATGTTTTCTACAACGATGTATTTACTGTAATGAGTTTTTGTTATTTTTCAAGAACGCTTCTTTCTCCACTTTTGCATTGATGAATTTATTTATATTATTGTACATTTCATGCAATGTCTCTTCTACATCATAAACTGTACCAGAAGGAATTGTGGCCTTTAATTGAGTTTCAAACTCTCTATTTTTAGCACATACTCCTCTCACTATTTCTACAACTACTTTTTTTGAATCCCTTATCAAGGATTTCAGATCTTCCTCATATTGTACCACTTGGGAGCCTTTGGACTTTTTGTTTCTTTATAAGAGTGAAGAGGTCTTCTAAAGTTTCATGCAAAAAAATGGCTTGTTGTGTTGACATTTCCTTTCTAGGTTACCCTTTTCAAGGTTCCCATCCTTGGATTAAATTTAATGTTTACTAAGGTCTCTTCTTATGCCTTCCAATCTAGATGTTCTTTGTGGACAATTAGGGATTTCTCTACCCAATCTTGTCTCAATTCATGTGAATTGGAGGGAGAAGATTGAGAGGGTTTCACCGGGGATGCATTGGCTGAAATTTCACTTTGCACAGTCTCCTCTTCTTCATCTGATGAAGTTAAGGCATATGCCACCAAATTTGGAGCTTTATTTGGTAAGTGGATAAGACTTCTCAAAACTCAGATAGAGTTTCAATTGATGGAGATAAGGGAGCACAGGGATTTTCTAAATGTTATGAATACAAAATTTTCCTTCCTCTTTAAATCCTCCTTTATAATAGTTACTCTCGGAAATAAGAAACTTCGGCCCTGTCTCCTTCATATTCTAATTACCAAGGCTATCTTTTGTTTGCGTTTTCCATACCCAATCATTGCCATCATGCATGTGTGCATATGATATATTTATCTGTCCTTTAAGTGACTAAAGGTGTTGGGAAACCCTTTTCATTCGATCATATTGCCTTAGTAGCGTGTTGAGGGACATGGAATGAATTTCTATGGGCCAATGCAAATCTTTCAAATTAGGCCACCTATTAAATTTCTTGCATCCCACGATGACTGGGAAGGCATGATGTGTTTTGAGCTTATTCTCTTTGCACTTTCTAGTAATGTCGTTGCAAATTTGATATGCCACCTCTTTTTCTGCCAATTTTTTTGCAACATAATATGGGAATTGAAAAGGAGGTGTAAGGAGCCATGTTGATCATGATAACTGTATATTCTAGATAGAATAATATAGCTCCTACTTTCCTTATGGAAATGAGGATGTCAGCAGACATATTCTCCATGTGGATCCATTTGATGTAATTGTTGGTAGAGAGCCAGGATATAAATAAGTGTATATATCTTGAATATGAGATCTCAATCCATGGGCATACAAGTTTGAATATTTTTCATTTAAATTCAAATGGATCAAAGGATGTCATCTTTCATAGAAATTCCGAACAGTTGAGAACACCACAAACAACATAGAGAAGATAAGAAGCCATGTAAAATTATTTCTGGTTGTCGACGAAATTATTTCTTTGTCTCATTAAATTAAAACTGAGTACTTTACCTAAGGAGGGAATCTTACCTTGATCAATAATAAAATAATTTAAAGGGATCGAAGAAACATTGACTTTAGAGATAGAAGAGTTTCCATATAGCCTATTCATAAGGCCGTGCCAATACAATCATGGTATAAACCTTTTAATAAGGATGTTTCTCAAATGAGAACCATATGTGTTATCTAATGGGTCAACGACCTAACCCTACAAAATAAATATTATTCTCCTTTAGGCCATCTAGGACTCGACTGTATTTGCATTATACGGGGTGTCTGGATCTGGAAGTTTATAATAAATTTTGTATGCATACCCAGAAAAAATCTATTCTATTTTTCCATTTAGAAAATAAGGCCCTCTCCTTGGACTTGGTAATAATTAGATAGGAAGCAATCAATTCCAGAAATGGATGCACCTCTGGTTTAACAACAATTAAATAGATACCATCTCTTTTTATCACCCTTATGTCTTTAGACCTTAGCACTTGATCTTCTAGTATACCCTTTTCATCTATGACATCAATTTTGAGCCCCAGAGAATACCAAGTACCTAAGGCGAGAAGGGTTTTGTCATGTAATAGCATGGCACAAAGGCTCACATGGAAGTAACTTCAGGAAGGGTGCAGAGGTTCATGCCCAGGAAGAATAAGATTGGGAATTAGTCACATTTTGGACCATGGTTAGAGTTGGGATAAGGGACACGTGGAGATGTGACTAGATCTGATTGTGGATAAGGCTAAAACATAGAGACTTGCAACCCAAGGAAAGCATATTCTAGGATATAGTTATCATGATGGGATTAAGAGATGTAAAGTAGAGTTAGTTATGGTTTAGCTCACACTTGCATGTTTAGGGTACTTGAGTATGGTGGAGTATGATGAAATTTGACATGCGGTTTGTTCTTGAATGATGAATAGGTGGTGAAGGGAATATTACTACCACTCTCTTGATATGTATTGATTTGCATGACATCAGAGAGAGAGAGAATGTATGTGTGAATGAATGTGTGTAGGGAAGTAGGGAGAGCTGGGAGTAAAATGCGTGGGAATGTTGTTGTAACTTCTAGAGTAGAGTCATTTGTAGGATGAGAATTCTGTTGATGTATCTAGTCCATTTTATGGATCTTATCATGTATTTGGCTATTGTAACAATGGAGGATTAATATAATGGTGGTGTTCTAAATATAAATTTCTCAATGGATATAAATGTTTATGTTCTTTATTGCATTCATGGTTCATATATGTTTCATGTATGTTCTTTTTAATATTCATAGTCATAATATGGATCATTTAAGCTTGGATCTAGTTTTCTTGTCTCTATTATAAGATGTATGAATTTATGTTTGTAAATTTCTCTTCCATCCATGGTAACATTCTTGATAAATCTCACATAGAAGAGGGGGAAATAACCTTCGTGTGCCTCGAGTGAGTGCCGAGTTCAGGCTGGGTGATATGACAACACACCTGGGATTTAAAGGGTTAGTGAAAGTGACTACATCTTGATTTCATTTCCGGGACCCCTTTTGAAGTTGTTGCTATGAAACATTATTTTTCTACTTTTTAGTAGAACTGTATGAATGGTTGTCAACATATGCATCAAGGAAGAGTTGGTATTATTGACCTCATGTTTGGTCCAAAGTAGACTATCAATGGCTTCATGATGTTGATCTAATCTGGAATCATGTTGTTGATCATTGGTGGAGTAGTGTGTTAACTAGCTACATGTTGGAGTACATAGTTTCTACGTATTCTTGCCCAAAGGTTTCTGATTTCAAGTTCTTGTGAGAACCGAGAGGATATTTCTTGTGTGCTTTATTATTATCCATCAAGATACTAATCATCACTCTGAGTTTAGAAGTGTTTCCTATGGCTATCTAAACTCCCACTAGGTATAGGGCATAAAAGCAAGTGTGGCAAGAAAATGGCAGAGCCTATAGAAGAAGTGGAGAGAGAAGAGAGGTGACTCAAATATAATGAAGCTCAGGAAAGGGAATTGGCAATACAATGTGAGATTGCAAGAGAGATGGATGTTTGGAGGTAGATGTTGCGGGAAGGATTTGAGGTTCATGTAAAGGACATGGAACCTGAGTAGTTTTTGCTACCCATCTTGGCAAATGTGAAAGGAGAACCCTCTTAGCTTTTGATGATGGCTCTTTAGATGGAGAAAGGAGATGGAACGTAGGTGCGTATTTGAACCCACCTGGTGATAAAGCCCTTGTGCTTAGTTTTCTAGTCTCTGAGACAAATATCACTAGTCTGGGTGGTGTTAGTATTTGTAAGAAAACATCATCAGGTAAATAAAATTTCTCATTGAATTCATTTATGGACACATAAATATTTCCTATGTTTGGAAGTATCCTGTCAAGTGCATCATTTGGACAAGGTGCGGGCTCGCAGAATGTGGGTATCATATCTGGAAGTAGTTAAAACTTAAAGAATATTGGAGCTTAGTTTAGTAAAATGGTGGGAATGTAGAGTAACAGTACTTCAGACCCTATACCTACTACAGGAGGAGGATCTGGTGGATTTGGGAGGTCAAAAGTTAGTGGAGTTAGTGGATCTAGTAGTGGAGGAAACACATGAGGTAATCAATGTTCTAGATTTGGTGGACAAGGATGCAACCCCATCAACAGTTATTTTACAAGATGTATCTTCATTTACCTAATTATAAGGGTGTTAAGGATGCTGCAGAGCATGTACATAAGTATGAACTTTGATGACATGCTAAGGAGAGCACTACCCCAAAGTTGAAGGAAAGCTAGTTTGTAACTATGTTACAGGGGCATGCACATAGTTGGTACAGAAAGTATGAACCACATCAGACGATGGTGGATTATATAACAGTACGTGATGCATTATTGGTGGAATTTCATATTCTTGAGTTTGAGAAAAAGAGTATCAGTGTGCTCAAGGAGATTCTTTCGGGAGTATGATGCATGTATTAAGACTCTTTTTTCAAAGTTATATTATGATATCCATCCCTCTCAGCATGCTCAGCGGTTTTTCGGAGGCTTGATAGAACCTTTCAGATGAGAACTTTCACACAAGAATTTCATGGATTCGTGCAAAGCCTTAGAGGCTACTTTGTGTGCTGAGGCCATTGGAAGCATTGATACTAGGGTGAGTCCCTTTTTGGAGGCACATATTTCTTCCTTGGAAAATCAACTTGAGAAATTGTCTATGAATTAAACACATGAGACTCATAATGGGAATTGGTGTACAAATTGTGAAGTAGAAGGACACACCAAGGATAGTTGCCCTCGAAAGTTGGTGCATGCCATGTCATTGGATTATGAAATATTTCATGGGGATCATGATCCATGTAGATGTCAACTGTTACAATGCGTGCTTTGTAAGAATGTGTCTTGATATTTTAAGATTTGTAAATCTACTACTCATGATACAAAGGATTCCTGGTTGATAGACTAGATTCATGATGTAATTGATAGTGGTGTGTGCCAGGGGAGTATTGTGAGAAGTTCTTAAAATGAGGGGTGTCAACATGAAAGGCATGAAGATGGAAAAAGAAGGGGAAGAAGCTTTCATGGAGGATTCAGAGTCCATGGTGGTCATGGCAGAGGAAGCAGTGAATTCTCCCGTAGAACTTGTTTCAATTGTGGATCTATGGATCACTATAAGCACGAATGCCTAGATTTATTGCAATGCTCATGGTGTGGAAAGAAGCATAAGTATAAGGAGTACCTTGACTTGTATGATCACATGAGACAGAACAAGAAGAAGGAGAAGGGCATAGTGATGGTTAGTGTGAAACATGTTGAACCCCTATTCATGCCTACGATAATATCTAATCTGGATTTGTAGCCTATATTACTAACTACACGCGCTGAAGCTGCATGCGCCAGAGAAATACCAAAGAAAAGGCCTCACATTATAAGAGAAGAGGTATTACATGGAAATTACCCTGATACAACTTATCAGAAGGAAGTTTACTAGGAGACTATGTATGTAATTAGGATTTTGTAAGGGGAGATCCATTGATTGAAAGAGTAGTAGTGAAAGTTAGTACATGAGAATAATGCTGAGATCCCTCAGAAGGATGTTGATGATGTCAAAGATGTATGTAAGATGCTGCACTAGGAAAATATCATTCCCCTATTAGGATAATGGTTGAGAAGAAAGGTAATGCACGTTCGATGTAAGCATGAGAGGCAAATCTTGCATGCTAATTTTCCCCCTCATAGTCTTGATTATGACAAGGAGATCATGTTGAATGCGGTAGTTTATGGATGGCTTATGAGAAACATACTAATTGACATAGGTATAGAGGTTAATGTTCTTACTCTGGATGCATGGAATTGGATGGGGAGACCACCATTATAGCCATCTTCAAATGTGTTGTACATGGTGAATAGAACTAAAGCTATGCCCATCAGAGTCTTGAAGGATTCTTCCATAAACATTCAAGGGGATAAATTCACTACGGATTTTGAAGTCTTAGCGCTTGCTGAGGTAGATAGTTTTCCAACCTTACTTGAATTCCCTTGGTGTTATGTGAATATGGCTAATTTTCACTTCAAAAAGGGATACATAAAATTTGAGAACAAGAAGGAGTGCATATTTATTCCAGTAACAGATGGGAGGTCTACACCTTATGTCGAGCCTTTGGGAGAATAATACATAAATAGAATTTATGTGTGCACCATCAGAGACCTAGAGGTTATCGAGACATCAAGAGGATTCATTCAATGGGATGATGCTCAGTCCTTGAGTGATACAACTAGCATTGCATGTGATAATTGGGTGCATGGGATTTATGAGTTGGTTGGGAGATAATTTAAGGGAACTATGAATCCTGTTGTCAAGGTGCATTCGGTTAGGTGTCTAGGAGGAAGACACTTACCAAGTTACACTAGAGAAGGTCACCCTGATGTCTTTTTATGTGTTGTGGAAGTCTTGTGGACTCGTGAAGTAGGACGAAGGAATATGCTCACTTATACCTTATGTGGGATAGTTGTGGATTGGTGGATGACTCATCAGGATAATCTTACAGAGTGGTGCAAGGTAATAATTGCATTCTCTATTAGATTTCTCTAGACTCATGTACCTTCAAAGATATGTGACTATCATGGGAAGGAATTTGGCTTCTACCTCATTCAAGAATGTGAGAAATCCTTGATGGAAGGATTGGAAGCTTTACCTCCCTCACTCTGGGTGCATAATTTCTATTCTAACTTGTATGGTTGTGCACATGCATGGTATTTCTATTTCAAGTTATGTCACTAGATAGGAAATTGTCTGGAGTTTACAACAATTATTATTTAGAATTTTGATTATCTATCTCCTAAACTATCAGTGAATGAAGCTTTATGGGTATTCAAGTGCCTTACTCTAGGAGATAGTGCCAAATCTAAGGAACTCATCTTATATTTTCTAGGGGAGCTTGATTTGGAGGAAAGTTTCAAGGAAGGAGAATAAATGGTTGAATTATAGTTTGAGCGTGCATGCCTAGAAAAAGAGAAAGGAAAATGGTATAGCTAATAGAAGATGAAGAACCTTAATGTTGATCATACATAGGGTATGCATGAGGTATTAGATAGTATGGATGAGAAGGAATGCACCTACCATGAGCTATTTAAGAAAAAGAAGGTCAAAATTAGCACATAAGCAAAACCAAAAGAAGGAATCACTAGTGATTACAGGAAAAACCAAGTGGTCTCAAAGATAATTGAGATACTGCATGACTTCTAGGATTTGTTCCCACATGGATACCTTGAATTGAAAGGAGTTCATCACTTGTTAGGAGAGATGTGGATTAAGTTGAAGGAAGGTGTGCACCCAATTAGGAAAAGGAATTATAGGATGGATCCTAATCTGTGTATTAAGGTGAAAGAAGAGATTGATAAAATGTTAGAATCCAAGATCATTGAAGCTATTGAAGAATCTAAATGGGTTAGCCCAATGGTGATTAGTACTAAGAAAGATGGAAGGATATGAATATGTGAAGACTACAAAGATTTGAATGCTGCATGTGTTATAGATCCTTTTCTAATGCCTTTTACTGAAGAATTCTTGGAGGGTGTAGGTAGGCATGAAATCTAATCTTTTATAGATGGATTCTGAGGGTATCACCAGGTAAGGATTGAAAAATAATACTAGGAGAATACTACTTTCACCACTGAATGGGGAATTTTTTCTTACATGGTTATGCCCTTTGGGCTTAAGAATACACCTGTTGTATTCTCGTGCATTGTGGTGCAAGCATTTCAAGACTTTATTCATAAGTTTTTACAAGTGTACCTAGATGATTGGACAGTGTATGGATTTGTGCAAGATCATTGTGACAACTTGAGATTTATGTTTGAGAGGTGCATGCAGTTAAGTATATCTCTAAAAATTAAGAAACGTGTCTTTGCTACTCCTTTTGGAACATTACTAGGTCATATTATTTGTAAGGAAGGCTTATTAGTGGATCCTACCAAAGTCATTGTTATTTTGGGTTTGGGGGAGCCTACCAATCAAACCACAGTGGATAGATTTTTAGGGCATACGAGTTATTACATAAAATTCATCAAAGGCTATGCTAGGATGATCGTGCCCTTAGAATAAATGTTAAGGCATAAGGGAATATTTCACTGGGATGAGGCGCAACAGGTGGTTTTTGATACATTGAAGGAGAAGCTTACTAATATGCCCATTTTATGCTTTCCCTCTTGGGAAAAGCCCTTTCATGTGCATGTGGATGCATCAGATATGACAATTGGAGAAGTTCTAGCATAGGCTGGAGAAGGGATTGTTGATCACCATTTTTGTTTTACAAGTAGGAATTACACAACAATGGAGTGCTAAGTGTTGTCTATGATTTATGCACTGCATAAGTTTAGGTAGTACTTGTTGGATACTTCGTATATATTTTACAAAGATCACATGGCTCATAAGTATTTAATAAACAAGCCCATGTTGTGGGGTTGCATCTACTGTTGGGTCTTGTTATTTCAAGAATTTAAATTTACAGTCATCATAAATCTAGGAAAGAATAATTTAGGACCTGACCATCTTTCAATAATTGATTCAGGTAACGATGCACAAAGCATTGAATATACAATTCTAGATGCATAGTTGTTTATATTACAACGTGTTCCCTCTGATTTGGAGGATATTTTTGTCTTTTTATGAATAGGTGTGCACCTGATAGAGTGAAGAATATAGAAAAGAAATAACTTTCCATTCGCGTCGCACATTACATGTTGATTAGTGGATATCTATACAAACCTGGATGGGATGAGGTTTTGTGCCAGTGCGTACTCAAACATGAATGTGTGGGTATTATGGAGGAAGATCATGGAGGGATTTATAGTGAAACTATGCAGGGCGAGTAACAATATGTAATATTTTGATGGCTGGTTTGTGGTGGGAAACATTGTACAAGGATTTCCAAGAATATTCCAAGGGTTGTGATCATTACCAATGCCTTGGGAATCCTGGGCATAGAGATGAAATGCCATTGAGGCATATTGAAAGTGTGGAACCCTTTAAAAAATGGGAAATTAACTTCATGGGCCCTATTTTCCAACCAACGCGCATGATAGGGTCACGTTACATCATTACTTGTACATACTATCTTACACGGTGGGTAGAAGAAACACCTATGAAGGATTACACTATAGCTACTGCAACAAGATTCCTTTGGGATAAGATTAGAAGTAGGCATGGGTTTCCATTGAGTTTAACAAGTGATATGGGTACCCATTTCTTGAATGATACTATTAGGATATTATTGGCAGAATTTATGGTAGCCCATGATAAGAATACACCCTATCACCCACAAGCTAATGGAAGTGTTGAAGCTTTCAACAAGATTTTGAGACACACATTGATAAATATCTATGATGTTGGAAGGAAGTATTGGGATGATAAAGTATTTTTTATACTTTGGTCTTATAGAACAACCTACAAGAGGGTGAAAAAATCAACACCCTTTCAGTTGGGGTTTGGTGCAAACACTATTTTACCAGTTGAATTTGTGTTACCATCCCTATGTATTGCACACACAGGAGGATTGGTTGATGAGCAAGAAATTTAAGAGCACATAGAAAAACTAATGAAATTGGATGAGAGGAAATCTATAGATCGATGGAGCTAGAGGAAAGAAAAAGCAAGACAAAATAACTGACATAATCGACACATTAAGAACAAGAAGCTTGAAGTTAGAAAAATAGTCCTTCTATATGACTCCATGTTTTTGTGCCACCCTAGAAAGTTCAAAGTGCATTGGTTGGGACTGTATGTTGTGATTTATATACTTGACTCAGGTGCTTGCCAGTTAGAAGCTTTAGATGGCACATGATTCTCTAGTTTCTTTAACGGAATTAGGTTGAATCCATACTATAAATAAGTCTTCTTGTTGTTTGTAATAAGAAAATGTTGCCATTTATCTTAGGTTTCCATTTAATGCATTTTTCTTTATATGTGTTTCCTTTCATCGTCAATTTAATATTTATTTTTAGTATTGTGTTATGTTGCTCATTGATGTGCCAATAGCTAATTATATTTTAAGTGATTCCATGTATAGGGGACTACACATACCTTTAGTGTGAGGTTGATTGGAGTATAGTGCAGAAAATTGTTGGCGTGTTTCTAAGGGAGGTTGGTCTGACTGAAAACTCATTTGGGGATATTGGCACAACGTAGAAAAATGGTTTTTGCTGTGTGAGAGGTGTTCTTAGAGAAGTTGAGATGATTAAAGACCACACAGTGGAGGAAAAGAGGAAAATAGATCACTGAGTGTAATGTGAGGTAGGTAATGGAGGCTTGGGAAATTACTTATTGGTTAGTGCGAAGGATAAGTACTTCGGTACGATAGGGTGCATGGAGGAGGTTTATGGTAGTAAATTTATGTTAGCACGCCAGAAGATTATGCCTATAGCATGCAGGGTGAAGTCATGGAAGTTAATTAAGCTTAAAAGGTACTTTATTAAAAAGTAACATTAAGATATGCTGGTCAAAAGGATGGCAAGGTCTTGGAAAAAGTATAAATAGTGGGTGAGGGTAGTATTTTTAACTACCTTGCCTTCATAATTTTTTTTTCTCTTGAGATATTGAAGTACAAAAAGGGTGTGATATAGAAGCGAAGTAATTTTTATGAACTAGTGGCATTGTATGAACTGTAACAAGACCTTATGGAGTGGTAAGTGGAGTAGACAGGGAGGTAGTAGGTAGTTTTGTAAAAGTGAAGATATTGAAGTTGAGAGCTTGATAAGATAAGGAGAAGTGAACACCTAGGGTAGGGAGTGAAGAAACAAAGATGAAACCAAAGAAGGTACAAACCAAGAGACTAGTGTTGGAGAAGGAGGAACTGGTTGAGATATACTAAAAAATGCAATACCCTCCAGATGCTATAAAAGTAGATAAGTGGAGTTTGAAGCTGTATATGTGAAATATTAGCGGGTTCAACCACAAGATGGATGGACATGAAAAATTAATGCAAGTGGATCTAGTCAAATACATTTCAGGGCTAGACGATATCGAAAACCCTAGGGTGGATGACTCGGTGCAAAAGGAGTTTCATAAAAATGTGGTTTTATAGCTATGGGAGCTATCATTCTTCACTAGACCTAACCCACTCTTCAGGTGGTTAATGTCAAGGGTGCATGAGGAATTATTCTACTTTGTAGGGAGGAGAATGAGAATTATAGGATAGTTGATAAGGAGTGTGACAAGCCTATGAAACACTGGTGAGGATATGGTAATTGACCTATGTGCCAACAAAAAGATTAAAGATGTGGTGAAGCAGTTGAAATTTGAGAAGGGAGGAAGGGCTTGGGTTATTGTAGATCTTAATGACCTAGCATTAAGGGTCGTAAATGGACTTATTAGCTGTTAATTATGTGCACATTAGAGTAGTGGATGGATATAAATATAATATACCTATACATTGTGTACAGAGTATCAAAACAAGTGTACTATAACTTCGCGTAATTCATTATGAAGAGTATCACTGAGGAAGTGTAGGTGGAAAATGAAGTTAGAGAAAAGATAACATGGGTGTCCATTCTACTGTTGATCATATTTTGGGAAATCAGCATCCTTGATGGACCAGATGGGAAAATTTGGGTTTACCCACTAGCGCATTCATCTCTTGCAATGTAATTTTTGTAGTTCACTTATGATGGCTCCATTACGAACACCTACAAGGTGCAAATTAATAAGTGGTATGAGAGACTACGTGTGGCCTTTGAGAATGAGTGGAATATTCCACCCGAGTTACCAATAGTTTTAGGGGACTAGGTGAAGTTTGTAGTTATGCAAAACTTAAGCTTGGTGAAATTTAAAATGGCCAGTGGAGAAATGGGACCATGGTACAAACTTCCATTTGTATTCATTGTGAAATATTTGAATTGTGCCATCAATAAGCTAAAGGATGCACAAAATTTGACCATTGATGATGACAAAGTGGACTCTGATGTTCACACTCTTTGCGTGACCTACAAGTATGATGTGAGTTTGACTTATGTTAAAGTATTGCAACTAGAATTACTAGATCTAATTTTTCGATCAATGTCACTATCAAGGGTTTCATCCACTGAGTTTTCGTGTAGCTACATCCTAAGATGCAGGGAGGGATTGAAGTGGAAGTTACTGACTCTATATTTCCAAGGCCAAGAGAGGCACCGATTCCACCTATGAGAGTGGTCCAGGTAGAAGGATAAGAAGAAGAAGAAGAAGAAGAAGAAGAAGAAGAAGGAAGTGAGGAGAAATTGGACACTTCCAGGAAAATGAAGTATTATTTGCATCAAAATAGTAGTGGGGGTGTAGGTACATCACAATAAGGTAGAGCCAAGGTTTCATATCTAGAGCGTGAAGAAGATAAGTAGCTTGAGGAAGAAGATTCAGAGAAAAAAATTCCAAGGTACATAATGTATCTATTTCTACAATGGAGACAAGCTTAGAAGAGGATAACACTGTATTCAGAGAGGAACTCGAGGAAGAGCTTGAAGAGGAGGAGAAGAGAAGGGCTGAGACAGAGGTCAAGACAATAGTAGACATGCGTGCAAAGGTAAATATGCCTACTATGGAGGGGATTTTGAAGAGTCCAATGTAAGGAAATACACCCACCTAACCCACCAAGCTAGAAGAGGAGAATAAGGGAGACTTTTTTTTCATTAAGGAGGATAAGGGGTTTTTTGTAGGTATAAGCACTGTGAGGAAGAAATACTCTAAGTGCAAGGTGAAAAGGAAGAAGTGGAAACCTAGGTCCCCTCATATGGAATTCGTGGACAATCTCGTGAAGGTGTTGCGCGTACGGTTCCAAAGCACCCTTTCCCCAAAGAAGTTACATGCTTGGGATATCTTAGACCAAGATGGAGGCATGACAAGGAAAAAGAAGATCATAAGTTAAAATCAACATTGTGATGCAGAGGAGCTTGAGTTTGAGGTCATCAATCATTCGATTGAGACCATCCATTTGAAGAAGAAGAAAGGGGAAAATTATAAAGTGGTGGACCCAAGACACCTCATAGATGAGAAGGCATGCAACACACTGCAGAAGATTTCCTCAAAAGGGATGAAGCTTAGATGTAGGAGAAACTGTTTGAACCCTGGTCACAAATTAGAAAGGGAAGGATCAATAGGTAGAAAGACTTGTTAGTGCAAAATTATAGCACCCCTGGATGCTGATCAGATTTCTAGGTTGATCACTCTTGCATCCAGTGTAATTGCACAACATGGAAACCTCTCTCCAAGTGGGGGACTTGGAAACTGAGAGAGGAATCTCCAGATTAGAGGCTGGTTCCTCAAACTCCTCTGATTTAGATCTATATTTTGCAAAACTACAGAGGTTAAGATCCTAATCCTATTCTAACTTGCAAGGAGACAGGGGTAGAACTGCAAAATTGAAACTAACTAAAGATGGTGATGCACCAAAAGGAGTGGTGAAACATATTAGTCATGCAAATAGACACAGACCGAGGTTCACAACATAAAAACATAAACAGACTGATAATGTATAATTTAGCATCTGAAATCAAGCAAATAATACAAACCAGAGGATTGAAACCCATTCACAGAGCTTGCATTAGCAATTTAATATCAAAATACGCATTACCAACCCTCAGAGAGGTAAAGAAAACTGTTACAATCCTTGGAGAGGTCTGATACTTGATCAATCCCTTGAAGAAGGTGAAAGAAGAAGTCTGCTATGCCCAAAAATGTTCCTCTTCGTTGAAATGAGCCCAAAACTGGCTTTTAAAATGCAAGGGTCGAACCCAGGGAACAGGAGACGTACAAAGGCATGGGAGCCCATTCTTTCTTGACTGCAGGTGTATTAAAATGGCATGGAGGACCTTACAAACCCATAACCTATCATTTTGACCGGATTGTAGGAGAATGCGACCCACTCTGCATTAACTCCGGTCGCTGGAATGTCATTTCCGGCCATGAATACGCGTTAGAGCCGTTTCTCAATTTTTCTTCCTCTCAGACTACTCCAAAATGCAAGATTGACCCCAGAATCGTGTAGAGAATTTCACCAGCTTTCCGTTGATATAAAGAACGTGCAAATCCGAGCTCTGGATCAAAAGTTATGGCGATCTGAAGATCTAGGGCACAAAACAGGCGAAAACGTGTTTTGAAATCCTTTCCCGCGCTCTGCCACCTGGACGACACGTGGCACGTGCTGATTGGACGAGCAATTCTCTCTCCTCCATCTTTCGTGGGCTTTCATTTTGAAATTCACTTGTGGGGCCCTTAACTGGACACGTGGCGCTATTTCATTGGTTCGGGCTGACCTTTTAAAACTTGCCCTTTGACCTTTTTGACCCTTTTTCCCTGAGACACGTGGCGGCTTCTGAATGGTTCTCAGCCCTGCCGGATTTTTCACGCCCTTCACGTCCTTTTGTCCCAGATGTCCCAATTGCTTTTGGGCCTGCCTTGTGCTCATTTCAGCCGAACCGGTCGGTTTCGCGTCCATTTTCCCTGGATGTCCCAATTGCCTTCGGACTGTTTTGACCTCTTTCGCCCGGTTCGGTCGGTTCGCGCCTTTCCGTCCCGCTTGTCCCAAGCTGCTGCAGCAGTTAGTGATTTTCTCCTCGGTTGAACTAGCATTTCACGCCCACCACGTACTATCGTCCCATTTGTCCCATTTTCTTTTGGGCTGCCTTGTGCTGATTTCGGCCGAACCAGTCGGTTCGGGCCCTTTTATCCCGAACGTCCCGAGCAACACTTAGCCAATTTTTCTTCCTCTTTCGGCCGGATCGGCTTTTCGCGCCCGCCGCGTACTTCTGGCCCGATTGTCCCGAATGCAATTTGGGCCACCTAGAGGCTTTTCGGCCGATCCGCACCTTTTTGTCCCACTTCTCCCAAATGCTACCTTGAGCAGGACTTAGCCAATTTTCACACTTTTTCCTGGATCAACCTATTTGCCTTTCTGCAACCTTTTTTGCATTTTCTCAGAGCTTGCTCCCTGTTTCTTCGGCCAGGGGAGTTAGAAAAATACCTGAAGGGACCCTAGAAACCTGATTTTGCTCTGAATCAATCAATTTGCTTGGGATTTGAATCTTCTGATGCATGTTATCAAAATTTACCCTAGGGGGGTGAATTTTGGATAACAATTTTGGCGACTCAGCGGGATCATCTGCCTGCTAGATGGAAAGACCAGTTGCCTGAAGCAATCCATTGGGCATGGAGTCATCAAATATTCTATTAGAATCCAAACTGACTCAGAATGTGTGAGGGGGAAGATGGAATGTGACCTGATGAAAGCAAAGACATGCTAAACATCTCCATGGACAGCAAGCTGTGCCAAGGCACTTAGGGAAAACAAAACTAACCTACAGCAAAACAATGTGCACAAGCACTTGGAGGAAAGAAAATCTAATCTAATATCTACAGGTGTAGTGAACCTCCCTCTAGAAGCAACGCTTGAGATAGATTCCATTTACTGGAATCTGCAGTTCTTCACCATCCAATGAGGCCAATTGGAAAGCATTGTTGCTCTTGCATTTTGTGACCATGTATGGGCCACTCCAAATGGCATCAAATTTTGAATGCCTTCCTGGTTTTGCTCTGTCCACATCCCATTTCAGCACTAGATCTCCTACTTGAAAAGATCTGTCTTTGGCCTTCCTATCAAAGGTCTTTTTGATCAAAGCTTGATCCTTTTCCATTGCTTGGGATGCCTGATCTCTGATCTCTTGCAGCTCCATCAACTCTGCATACCTCACCTCCATGGGCTCAAACTCTAGTAACTCCAGCTGTTTCATGAGTTCCAACGTTGGCAACTCAAGTGACATGGGCAAGATTGCCTCTCTTCCGTAGACGAGCCTAAATGGAGAGTTACCTGTGGATCTTTTGGGAGTTATCCTATCAGCCCATAAGGCTGACTTCAGTTTGGTATGCCAAGCCCTCTGATTCTCATCAAGAGTCCTCCTAATGATCCTCAGCAAGTTTTTGTTTGTAGACTCGGCCTGGCCATTACCTTGAGGGTAATAATTTGATGAAGTGCTCAGGTAAATCCCGTTCTTGACAGCCCACTCAGTCACTTTAGATCCGATGAATGCCAATGCATTATCAGAGACTATTGTAGCAGGTACACCAAATCTGGTAATTATCCCTTCGTAAAAGTCCAAGATGCTAGACTCATTCGCCTCTTTGAGTGCCACTGCTTCTGTCCACCTGGTGAAGTAGTCTGTGGCTGTCAGAATCCATTTGTGCCCTTGGCTCGAATTGGGATTGATGACTCCAATGAAGTCCAAACCCCACTGCATGAATGGCTGATCTACTGTAATTGGATGCAATGGAAGGGCAGCGAGTCTCTCTTTTCCTGTGAAGAATGCACAATTCTTACATCTCTTGATCCATGCATAGCAATCACTGAAGATTTTAGGCCAATAATAACCAGCCTTCATGATTTTCAGAGCTGTCACTCTTGGTGCAAAATGGCCACCAGCTGGTCCATCATGAAACTCTTTTAATACCCCTTGGATCTGACCTGTGTTAATGCATCTCAGCAGCACTCCATTCACGTCCTTTTTGAACAAAACTCCATCAATGATGGCATATGGAATTGCCTGCAACCTGAAGTATCTTCTTTTTACTTTGCTCATTTCTAGAGGGCACATGCCCGTCTGTAGGAAATGTATCATATTCTGAGTCCAACAGGGAGTGGACACATCATCATTTTCCTATTTTTGATCATCTTGTAATAGTAGGACAGCGTCTTCTTCATCTCCTGGGTTGTCTGGTTGTTTGGAAGCGAGCTGCTCACACAAACCTTTGCCTCTTACCAGCTTGGTGATCTTGATCTCAATGTCATACTCCATGACACGGGTGATCCAACCTGCCCTTTTCTCATTCAAATCCTTGTTGAGGAGGAAATCCTTAACCCCAGCATGTGAGACCAGCAACTGGACCTTGTTGTTTGAGACTAAATGCTTGAATTTCTTCAAGCTCCTGATTACTGCAAGCACATGTTTTTCAATAAAAGAGTACCTCAATTCGCAGTCATTTAGGCTCTGGCTGAAGAAGGCAATCGGCTGCTCATCATTATCTTTGTTCTGCTGTACCAGAATGGCAGAAATAGTGTCATCACCTCCAAATGCATAGAGGATGAAATCCTTGGAAAAGTCTGGGTTGATGAGAGTGGGTGCCTGGGAGATGGCTTCTTTGATTGCTTCAAAACTCTCCTTGCCTTCTGTCGTCCATTTGAAAGCCATGCTTTTTCTTAACATTTTAGTGATGGGCTTGACAAGGGCTGCAAAATTTGGGACAAACCTCCGAACAAAGTTTATCCTTCCCAGGAAACTCTGAAGGGCCTTCTTGTGGCTTGGCAATGGTAGAGCCCTTATGGCTTCGACCCTCTCTGGATCAATTGCTAATCCTTCCTTGGAGACAATATGGCCAAGGAGTTTCCCTTCATGTGCAAGAAAGATGCACTTCTTAGGATTCAAAGACACTCCAAACTTTCTACACCTTTGAAACACTTGCCTGAGGTGAAAGAGATGGTCTGCAGCATTCTTTGAGAAGACAGTGATATCATCTAGGTATATCAGCACTATCTTGTTGATCAAGCCTTTGAATGCCATATCCATGGCTCGCTGGAATGTTGCTCCAGCGTTCGACAGTCCAAATGGCATCTTCTTGTAAGCATATGTGCCCCATTTGGTTGTGAAGGCTGTCTTGAACTGGTCTTCCTCCTTCACCATAATTTGATTGAAGCCTGAGTATCCATCAAGTAGTGAAAATCTTTCTGAACCAGCTACGACCTGCAGTATTTGCTCCATGGAAGGGAGTGGATAATGGTCCTTTAGAGAGGCTCTATTCAAATCTCTGAAGTCAACACATAGCCTGATCTCTCCACTTTTCTTTCTGACTGGAACTAAGTTGGCAACCCAACTAGAATGCTTGATTGGGAATATGATTCTTGACTCAATCAGCTTGTCCAGTTCTTTCCTCATGAGAGGCTCCATGTGTGGATTGACTGGTCTCTATTTCTGCCTGATAGGCTTAGTATTTGGGTCCAATTCAATGGTATGCTGAGCTAAGTTGGGATTGAACCCTTTCAAATCTTCATAGCTCCAAGCAAACACGTCAGGGAATTCTTGACATAGCTGTATGAACTCATACCTTTCCTGTTCAGTTGTCATCTTTCCAATTTGCAGTGGCTTGTTTTCTTCTACCAAGATGGATGCCGAATCTTCCCTCTTGATTTGAATATTTGCTTTCTCCTTTCTAAACTGATCATTGGGGTTAAAAATTGACTCCAAGGTGACAAGTCCCTTGGGCAGCTTGTCAGTTCTCAGCTGTATTACCTGGTCACCATATTGCTGCTCCAACTTCTCTTGATTCTTAGCTGAGAACTCAGCTTCTTCTTGCAAGAAGTGGATGATTTGCTGGTCATTCTCAAATACTTGCCAATTGACATCGTTATCCGGCACTGAAGGCCTCACAATCACGTGGATGTTTGGCTGTACTTTGTCTTGTTGAATGTTTTCTACAATGTCAAAGGCTGCCCCTACTGCTGCAAGCCTGTCAGCAGCTTGATTCTCTTTCCTGGGAATGGCCTTGATGCCGAAACCCTCAAAATCTTCCATGAGGTCCCACACCCTATTCTTGTAGCATCTGAGTAGATCATTTTTGGCAGCATGCTGTCCCTTGACCTGATTTACAATCAGCTCACTGTCCCCAAAAACTTGCAAGTTATTTATTTATTTTTTATTGCCCAATGCATCCCTTGCACCAAGGCTTCATATTCAGCAGTGTTATTGGAGCATGCAAATTGAAATCTAAAAGCTGAATAATACTTTACTCCTTGAGGTGAAATAAGCACGGCTCCACCTCCTGCGCCTTGTCTACTCCTTGATCCATCAAAAAACAGTTGCCATACCTCGTTGTCATCCTTGTGGTTTGGCTTGGTGATGTTAGGAATAGGTTGACTTTCTTCGTGTATACAATAGACCCCTAGCTCCGATTCTTCTACTTCTTGATAAGGATCAAAAGCATGCACTTTGCTTGCCCATTCATCAAGAGTCAAATCTGGAATACTTCCAACCTTAGTGTTGGCTTCATCAGTGCCAAGATGATCTTCTTGATCAAATGCTGAGCAATTGGTATTAATATGACTTGGAGTATAGGGCTCAATGTGGAAGTCTGCAATAGGTTCTGACCTAATTTTGGTCTTAGTCCCATATCTCGTTCTGAATAGCATGTGAGACCAATCAGCGGACAAATACCCCCCAATCTTGGCAGTAAAGTCCCTTGACAAGCAAAGGGCAAAGAGTGGTGGAAGGTCTATGACTGATATATCTTGTAAGACAACAACATTTGGACATGCATGCAAGGTAAGACTTAAATTTCTAATCACTCCAACTGTTGCTATTGCTGTCCCATCCAGCTGCACTACTCCCTTAGATGTTATTTCATACTGGAGCCCTAACTGATCAGCTATCTGTTTAGGCATAACTGAGCTACTTGCCCTGGAATCTATCATGCAATTATGCACTAGCTGATTTCCAATGATTAACGAAACATAGAAAGGGGGAGGTTTCAGCATTCTACCTTGTTGTGCTCCATGATTTCCTTGAGGGTGGGCAGCATTTGTGAGTACCTTCTCCTGCATTTGGACCTGCTGATTCGAATTTGGCCAATCCTTTATGGCAGCTTGCAGCAGATTTCTTTGGCCTGGGATGGATAGCGATTCCCACATAGATATATTGACGTTTGTCTTCTTCATCTGATCAATGATACTGAATGGTGATGAAGGATCTCTCTGTTGTCCCTTGGTCTGCACATTTTCTCCTTGTATGTGGGCAGCAACAGCTGGCATTTGAGTTGGCCTAGGGGCTGTTCTTGACTGCCCTTGTGCATTTGAAACCAGGTTTTGCTTGCCAATCATTTGTGGAGCTGTGGAAGGTTGTGGATTAGCTGGGGCTAACGGCTGTTCTTCACCCAAATTTCTCCTTTTTGACCTTGTGTTGGTAGCAACACCTTGAGAAACTACCTGATTCATGCCACAGAAATCCTCTGCTTGCCAATTTACCAATGTGGTGTCATTTGGGGCAGGTTGCTGTTGGAATGTTTCTTGTTGTTGGTTGTTTTCTTGAGTACTCTCACCCTCCACACCAGCACTTGTTACCATTAAAGCTTGGGTCAAAGCACCATTGAAGCACATGGATTGATTATGAGGCTCATTACATGGAAAACACCAATCATACTCCTGGGCAGTGTTGTTTTGTGCTGGTACTAATGCCTTAGAGGCAGATATGGCATTTGGATTATAGGGCTGGAATGGTTTATTGGCAGGAGGCCTTGTTTGATTCATATTTGCAGCTGGATTGGGTGGCCTTTGAGGCTGATATGGCTGCCTATTAGGTTGAGCTTGAGGCTGATACGAAGGTCTAAAACCTTGAGTTTGCTGTCTCTTAAGTGTGACCAGCTCATTACCTAAATTTTGCAGTTGCTTCATGACTTCTTGAAGCTCATTTGGGGCACTTGGAGATGAAGTGGAAGCTTCATTTGAACTCTGATTCCTAGGAGTGGGAATAGGAGCTAAGACAGGTACTTGACTAGTACTTGGGCTCTCTAAACTTGGATATAATGGCATTGGAGGCCTAGGAGCTAGCTTGCCGGCTTGAATCAAACAATTTTCAGCTCTAATGGCAATACTATAAGCAGCAAGGATAGTTGTGCCTCCCATAGATTGAATCAACACAGAAATATCAGAATTTAAAGCTTTAAGGTAATATAGAAAAGCACCTTCTGCTGTTGGCCTGACTGCCACTGGAATTCTATCCCAAGATCTTTGAAATCTGAAGTTGAAGTCAGTTAGCTGCTCATTGGAAGCTCTCTTGATGGTTGTTAGCTGCTCCAAAAGAGACAAGTTGTCTCCCTTCTCTCCAAATTGATTGTGAAGTGCAATACACAGCTGATTCCAGTTTGTGATAGAGCCAGCTTCAAGGCTCCTAAACCATTGCAATGCTTTTCCCTTGAATGAAGACGCCAGCAATTTGACAGCTACTTGCATCTCATTAATCTCATGGATTGTACAAATGTTAGCAATGTCCTTGACATGATCACCAGGAGTGGTCTGATTTTCCCCAGTAAAGTATGGAATGTTCTTCAGTGCTGCAACTGGGATTGGATTTTGTGCATTGAGAGCAAGTGGGCTGCTGCCTGTGAAGTTGACATAGGGGTTCACTGGTTGCGCCATTCTGATTGGTCTTAAAACCCTTGTATACTGAAAGAAAGGCCGCTCAGGTGGAGGAGTTGAGAGAGTTCTGTTTGGTGGAGATGGGGACCTTTGAATCCTTCTTCCTCTTTGCCTTCTTCTTGGAGATAATTGCAGGTATTCAAACAGTACTTCCTCTTCTCCAACTCTTGACCTTGTGATTCTTCTCATAAGCTTTCAGGCCTGACTGCTGAAATTCTATTGATTCTTCCCCTTGGAGTCGCCAGATATGCAAATAATAGCTCTTTTCAAGCAAGAAACTTGCAGCAGATGCACATCAACTTTTCTGCAATAAAATTGAGACCTCTGGTCCCACCGGGCGTGCCAAAACTGTTAGTGCAAAATTACAGCACCCCTGGACGCTGATCAGATTTCTAGGTTGATCACTCTTGCATCCAGTGTAATTGCACAACATGGAAACCTCTCTCCAAGTGTGGGACTTGGAAACTGAGAGAGGAATCTCCAGATTAGAGGCTGGTTCCTCAAACTCCTCTGATTTAGATCTATATTTTGCAAAACTACAGAGGTTTAGATCCTAATCCTATTCTAACTTGCAAGGAGACAGGGGTAGAAGTGCAAAATTGAAACTAACTAAAGATGGTGATGCACCAAAAGGAGTGGTGAAACATATTAGTCATGCAAATAGACACAGACCGAGGTTCACAACATAAAAACATACACAGACTGATAATATATAATTTAGCATCTGAAATCAAGCAAATAATACAAACAGAGGATTGAAACCCATTCACAGAGCTTGCATTATCAATTTAATATCAAAATACGCATTACACCCTCAGAGAGGTAAAGAAAACTACTACAATCCTTGGAGAGGTCTGATACTTGATCAATCCCTTGAAGAAGGTGAAAGAAGAAGTCTGCTATGCCCAAAAATGTTCCCCATTGAAATGAGCCCAAAACTGGCTTTTAAACTGCAAGGGTCGAACCCAGGGAACAGGAGACGTACAAAGGCATGGGAGCCCATTCTTTCTTGACTGCAGGTGTATCAAAACAGCATGGAGGACCTTACAAACCCATACCCTATCATTTTGACCGGATTGCAGGAGAATGCGACCCATTCTGCATTAACTCTGGTCGCTGGAATGTCATTTCCGGCCATGAATACGCGTCAAATCTGTTTCTCGATTTTCCTCCCTCCAGACTACTCCAAAACACAAGATTGACCTCGGAATCGTGTAGAGAATTTCACCAGCTTTCCGTTGATGTAAAGAACATGCAAATCCGAGCTCTGGATCAAAAGTTATGGCGATCTGAAGATCTAGGGCACAAAACAGGCGAAAACGTGTTTTGAAATCCTTTCCCGCGCTCTGCCACCTGGACGACACGTGGCACGTGCTGATTGGACGAGCAATTCTCTCTCCTCCGTCTTTCGTGGGCTTTCATTTTGAAATTCGCTTGTGGGGCCCTTAACTGGACACGTGGCGCTATTTCATTGGTTCGGGCTGACCTTTTAAAACTTGCCCTTTGACCTTTTTGACCCTTTTCCCCTGAGACACGTGGCGGCTTCTGAATGGTTCTCGGCCCTGCCAGCTTTTTCGCGCCCTTCGCGTCCGTCCCCTTCCCAATTGCTTTAGTGCTGCCTTGTGCTGATTTCGGCCGAACCGGCCGGTTCGTCCATTTGCCCCGGATGTCCCAATTGCCTTCGGACTGTTTTGTGCTCGGTTCGGCCGGTTCGCGCCTTTCCGGCCCGCTTGTCCCAAGCCGCTGCAGCAGTCAGTCAATTTTCTCTCTCGAACTGGCATTTCAGCCCACCACATACTATCGTCCCCATTTGTCCCATTTTCTTTTGGGCCTGTGCTTATTTCGGCCGAAACCGGCCGGTTTCGGGCCCTTTTGTCTCCGAACGTCCCGAGCAACACTTAGCCAATTTTTCTTCCTCTTTCGGCCGGATCAACTTTTCGCACCCGCCGCGTACTATCTGGCCCGATTGTCCCGAATGAAATTTGGGCCGCCTAGAGGCTTTTCGGCCGATCCGTGCCTTTTTGTCCCACTTCTCCCAAATGCTACCTTGAGCAGGACTTACCAAATTTTCACACTTTTTCCTGGATCAACCTATTTGCCTTTCTGCAACCCTTTTTTCATTTTCTCAGAGCTTTCTCCCTGTTTCTTCGGCCAGGGGAGTTAGAAAAATACCTGAAGGGACCCTAGAAACCTGATTTTGCTCTGAATCAATCAATTTGCTTGGGATTTGAATCTTCTGATGCATGTTATCAAAATTTACCCTAGGGGGGGTGAATTTTGGATAACAAGACTACAAAATAGTTTTAATGGAGAGCACTTGTAGACTAAGGAAGCATATGATCGAGCTGGAACCTTGGTCAAGAAGGTCCTGGAATAATGTCGAACACTAGTGACCCAAACTAGGAAAAATTATAATGATGAAGTGAAGTACTTAGAGGAATTAGTGGGAATGTTATTGGTCAACATCATGAATGGTGTAGGACCCACAACTAAGGATCTCACAAAGGGAAAGGAAAACAACAAGATCAATGTTGAGGTCCAGATTACTGATTTTGAGGATTTTCTCACCCAACTCAAGGAGGAAAACATATTGGTAGATATGGGCTTCAATAGTTGTTAGAAGTTCAAGCTCATTGTTGATGCACATGTGACAGATGAAGAGACCATCCTCAAGGCCTTATAGGAGAAGGTTCTGAAGAACAAGATTTGAGTGCACCTGATTAGTAATTGAAACCACATTGCATAAGGATAAGATAAAACCAAGCATGAGAAGATGGAATTTTGGATTGGTGAACTCTAGGATTCTATTATAGAATGTATGGATGAGTTTTAGGGATTTTTTACAGAGCTGGTGGTGGTCATAGAGGATCTCAAGGGGAAATTTGAAGAGATTACACCAGACTAGGTACCCGTCATAGTGGAAGAAGTGCCAAAAAAGCTATGACCGAACTGAAGACATGAAAGAAATTAAAGGGGGAAATAGATGTGGAGTTCCTTGAACTCCTCCAGTTAACTATTTAGACTATTCAAACATAAAACATTTTTGCCTTAGCTATTTTTTGGATCAATGAGGTTTTTTTCAAGGAGTGCAAAGAATTTCCAAGGACAACAATCAAACTGGTGTGGGGTAATGTTGAGCCCCAAAGAAGACTAAGTACCTAAGGCACATACGGTTTTATCATGTTCCAATAAGGCGCAAAGGCTCACATGGAAGTAACTTAAGGAAGGGCATGAAGGTTCACGACTAGGAAGAATACACTCGGGACTTAGTCAAATTTTGGACTAGGGTTAGAGTTGCGATAAGGGACAAGTGGAGATGTGACTAGATCTGATTGCGGATAAGGATAAATCATAGATACTTGCAGCCCAAGGAAAGCATATTCTAGGATATGGTTATCATGATGAGATTAAGAGCTGTAAATAAGAGTTAGTTATGGTTTAGCTAACACTTGCATGCTTAGGGTACTTGAGTATGGTGGGGTATGATGACATTTGACATGTGGTTTTCTCTTAAATGATGAATAGGTGGTGAAGGGAAGATTCTTACCAATCTCTTGATATGTATTGATTTACATGATAATAGGGAGAACAAGATAATGGATGTCTAAATGTATGTGTGTAAGGAAGTACAGAGAGCTGGAAGTGAAATGTGTGGGAATGCGGTTGTAAACTCTAGAGTAGAGTCATTTGTAGGATGAGAATTTTTTTGATGTATTTGGTCCATTTTATGGATCTTGTCATGTATTTGGCTACTGTAACAATGGTGGTGTTCTAAATATCAATTTTTAATGGATCTAAGTGTTTTTGTTTTTTATTGTGTTCATGGTTAAGATTTGGTTCCTATATGTTCTTTTTAATATTCATACTCATAATATGGATCATTTAAGCTTGGATCTAGTTTCCTTATCTTTGTTATAAGATGTATGTATTTATGTTTGTGTATTGATCTGCCATCCATGGTAACATTCTTGAAAAATCTCACATAGAAGAGGGGCCTGACACCTTCGTGTGCCTTAGGTGAATGCCTAGTTCAGGCTGGGTGATATGCGAGCACGAATGGGAATTAAAGGATTAGGAAAAGTGACTACAATCAACATCAACACTTTCATCTTGTACTACGGAAAAAATAGTTGAGTAATGCTGAAATTCATGATGTAAGGCAACTGGATCGAACATGGTGTATTTAATTACTCTGGTGTCTTTGTAGGAATATAAATAAGCATCTATGCTCGACATTACCAAGTCTCTCGCCATGTTGAAAAATTATAGTTCCATGAATGTTGCATACATCATTAACAGAAACAATTACTGAGACAAATGACGTACTTGAATTTAAAACAAAATTTATATGTCCCTTATTCTAAATATTTGGTCATATTAGAAAATAATTGCCAAATAAATGAAAGAAGTGTTGATCTTAGCAATCGCTAGGGTCAGCCATAACTAAATATTTAGAGATTAGCAGTCGTTAGGCATCATTCAAAAACTTACCATTAATGTAATGAGAAAAGCACAAAAAATACATGTACCACTAAGGGGTTAAGATATACGTAGTTTTAATCATAACGTTCACTAGGCGTCACTCACAGTAAAAATATTAATGCAATGAGAAAATTCCATCAATACAAGCACTCTTGAGGCTTTAAGACATACGTAGTTCTGATCATAGTGGTCACAAAGTTTAGCCACAAAGAAATATTTAGAGATTTTTCGTATCTAGGAATTATTCATAGGAAAAATATTATTAGAATGAGAAAAATTACACCAATATTTTCACTGGTGGGGGATCAAGATATACGTAGTGTTTATCCTAGTGGTCATTGAGTTCAACCATAACAAATTATTTAGAGCTTATTCATATCTAGGATTATTTCAAAGAAAAACTATTATTGCAATGAGAAAAAGAAATCCAATCCTTACACTACTGATGGGTACAGACATAAGTAGTTAGGATCCTGGTGGTCTCTAAGGTCAGCCACAACATATTTTTTAGAGCTTAGTGTGGATATGAATCATTAATAAATAAATTCGTACTTCTTATCCTAGCTATTACTAGGATCAACCTCAACGATATATCTATAGCTTAGCAATCACTAGGCATCATTAACAAGAAAACTATTAATGCATTAACAAGAAAATTTTGACAATACATCAATTATTAAGGTATCAAGGAATACATAATTATATTCATAGAGTTCATAAGGTAATCCAAAATGAAATATATAAAGCTTAGTGGTCAATTAGATATGCCTCGACAAAATATTTTAAACTTAGCGTTAGCTAAATAAAATTCAATAGACATCTATTACTGAACTATGAAAATAGTTTTAATACATGTTTTCTTAAGGGATCAACCTTTACTTAGGTCTGATTAGTTTTTTGCAGGGATGTGTATACCTCTCTTTAATTATTTATAATTGTACTATATTGGCTGGACTATCCTTGACAGAGCCAAATGGTGCACTACATACCCTCGAGAGGGATCAAACCTTATGTAGTTCTCATAATATATATTACAAGTTATTGAAATAAATATATAAATCACACATTTTATTTAAAAGGGATTTACTTTGTATACATATGTCTTTTTCTTGGTATCATAGGTGATCTTGAATTATAACTCCTCTGTGACAATTACAATTTTAAAACTAGATAAATTGTAAAGAAAATAAAAACTCTACGACTATGTTACTATTTTCATCAATTTATCCATATAATACATGGTATAATGAGTTTAAATATAATGACCACACTCTTTCTAGTGTTCGTATGAAGATAAAGACACCGAACTCTATATATAATCTCCCTGGTCATTAAATATAATACTTTCCATATGATTCCACCTCCTAAAGTAATTTCATTAATCAATTTATAATGAAATGTCTATAGAAACCCTCCGATAGCGGTCCTAAAATTATATTTAGTTCGATTGTGTACAAAATCAATGAATGGATAATAGCCCTTTTTGAACAAAATCTATTTTCCTTCACCTTTTCAAGAACAACCATTTTGTTAGCTTTAAGTAATTATTGTTGTCCATGTCAATTATTTTAGGAAAATGTTCTCGGTCCTTATGGAAAAAATGCCCATAACATGTTTGTGCATTTCTTGCAAGCACGATATACACATATTTCACAATCACTTAAGGATCATCAAATTGAATGACAAAACGATGCCAAAAAATTCAAGAATTGAGAATTTTTTGTTAAAATTCATGAAAGAATATGGTAACATGGACAAAATTGACTTTTAGAAGGGCAAAAAATGGGTTTTGTTGAAAAGGCTATGGAAAATTCTACTTTTTTAGAATATCAATAATTTGGAAGTGATAAAAATGGATTTTGTTTTGCATAGTTTTTCCCAAATAAATATTTAGAGGTTGGAGGTTGTTAATCAACATTACCATGAAAACTATTAATGTAATGAGCTCTGTGCAAAAATAGATGCACTATTGAGGGGTCACGATATACATGTTTTTATTCCTAGCGGTCGTTAAGATGAGCTACAATGAAATATTTATATCTTAGCGGTCATTAAGCATCATTAACCGTAAAAATATTAATGAAATGAGAAAAATATGGAAATACATGCAACCTTGAGGGTTCAAGACACACGTTGTTCTGATCCTAGCGGTAGCTAGGGTCAACCAAAAAAAAATATTTTGAGCTTAGTGGGTTCTAGACATCATTACCAATTTAAAATATCAATGCAATGAAAAAAGAACGAAAAAACATGCACTATAGAGGGGTCAAGGCATACAAATTTATGTTCCTAGCAATCTCTAAGGTTAGCCACAACAAAATATTTACAAGTTTAGCGGTCACATCTATAAAATACTTTTAACTCAGTGTTCGCTAGGCATCGTTCACTGGATATCTATTACTGAACTGATTAAAGAGTTACATTACATGGTTTCTTTAGGAGTCAATATTTACTTGGATCTTATTAGTTTGTTACATGAATGTGTATACCTCTCTTTACTTATTTATAAATGTGCTATATTGGTTGGACTATCCCTGGCAGAGCTAAGTGCTGCACTACATACCCTCGAAAAGGATCAAACATTAGGTAGTTCTCATACTATTTACTATAAGTTATTGAAAGGAATATATAAATTACACATTTTAATGATAAATGAAATCTCAAAAGCCATGGTGATCTAAAATTAGTTAGTAAATGAAGTCTCAAAGACCATGGTATAATGAATATAAATATAATGAGTACACACTTTATAGTGTTAGTATGAACATACAAAATCCAAACCCTATGTATAATCTCCCTTGTCATTAAATATCACAATTTCCCAATATATTACATCTCGCTATTTCCATATTCTTATTGTAAAATTAAGAAAGAAAATCCCTGACATCTTATAATTTTTAGTGTCAATATATCATTAGCTTATTTGACTAAAACAACTAGAGCCTGCAATTTTAATCTGTAATTACCTCATATGTATTTCCAGAACTATCAAGTAAGCGAAACATTATTCAAAATATTGTTTAGCCTGACTTCTCAAATTACAGGTTTTATAGTTCCCCAATTCAGTTTTTTTCAAGGAGGAACCTAAACAGATGGAACTCTTTGTATTCATCATTTAACATTCACATATATATTTTTAGAAAATTATATTTCCCAGAATTTTCTTATGTAATCAAACAATTATTGTAAATAAGAAAACAATTATTTGTGCAACTATTACTATTTCATCTACTGGAAGTTACTATCACTATTTTATTACTTTAGTTTAATTTATAACGAAATGTCTATAGAAACTGGTTGATAGCGGCCCAAAATCCCTAAATGAATAAAAAAACTACTTGAAAAAAATATATTTTCCTCAGCCTTTTCAGAAACACCCATTTTTTTCTCTTCCAATAATCATTGGTGTCCATGTTAGGTATTTTATGAAACATTTCTCAGTCCTCTTGTAAAAAAAATGCCCATAACATGTTTTCCATTACTCGCAAGCATGATTCACACATATTTTGCAAATCATTTAGGTATTGGAATAAATAATGACAAAACGATGTCAAACACTATCACTTGCGAAGTGTTTGTCAAAGAGCATTAAATAATAAATAGATTTGAATACTGCACATAAAATAGGGTTTCGTTGAAAAGGCTACGAAAAATTCTACATTTACAGAATTTCAAAATTTTGGAAGGAACAAAGGTGAGAACACATACTAATTTTTGATGCCTTCACGAAAACAAATTGTGCTCATAATTTTGGAAATCAAACCGTGATCAGATTTTCCAATGGATGATTACGCTTACAAATTTTTTCCCTTACGCTAATGGTCTCACCAAAAGCTTCAAAAATTTAAGTTTCCAGGAAATAAAATAAAAAATGACAGTCTATAATTACATGGAACCAACACTTCCAACCGCCACTTTATTTGACACACGAATTAAAAAAGACACGCTTATGCTATTAAATTGCTTTATATTTAATGGATAATTAATAGTTATTAAATGATGCACATATTTTGAATATTGCGTGAAATTTACATTGTTTGGTTTAATGGCCAATTAATTTAGGGGGAACCACTTTATTAACCATATATACCACACACAAATATTATCAATATTATCATCTATAAATTACATAGTGAGTATATAAGTATTCTATACTTTGACTATACTACCAATGATATGTGGTTCAATTGATGTCTCACATATTAAATTATTATATATTGTCCTTAAAAAAAATATACATGTTTACCAACATCATTTGTAAAGTGTTTTGTTGCAAAAAAAATATCTTGAGATGTGTGTATCAATTCTCTTGGTGGCACCCATGATGTTGATCGTTGGAATTGTTCTGAAATAAAAATAAGAATGTGAAATAGAGAAATATTAGCTAACTTAAATGCATGATATGTTTTCTTACATAATGTATACCATATTTTATAATGGAATGTATGATGCAATATTATATTACTATGGTTTAAAAAATTGTAATTTACCTGGGTAGAAATACTTGCAAATTTAAGTTGTACATCCAATATTTTCTCCATTAGCTTACTCTCTTGTTCCATTATTTCATACTCAAGTTGAAGTATTCTGTACTCAACTTCTTTCATTATATGACTCAATAGATGCATGTTATTTTCCATTATATCTTTAGATCTCCATAATATTTTATTTTTCTCTTTACACGTTTGCGTTGAATTTCATTTTTATTCAAAGGGGTTTCTTGGTTTGCTCCTTCCAAATTTTCAATGATTATAAAAGGGATTTCTGATTTCCCTCTCATATTTTTTTTTTTAGAAGTAGAAGTGATTATATTAACCATTTATTTTCCACTAAAAACAATAACCTTGGGTGTTTTCCCTATAATGAAAACCATATCTTCATAGAAACTCCATGTTGAATTATTTCCAATTGTTTTTTCCAATTATTTATCCTTCTTGAGGGTTTTATTCAACCTATTCATCTTGTATTTACATTACATCCCTATGAATGTTTTTCCTCAAACTTGATTCAAAGCATCCACTACATTATCCCAATGTTTCTTTCTGAGTTTTCCATGGTTTAAATCTTCATGCACCTCTTCATATATTGAAATAAATGTTTTCACAATAGATTTTGGCCAAATCTCTTCTTTGTATTCTTTCATTAGCTCCTCATTATTTCTATCTCTATCATATGCATGGGTTATTGAAAATGTTTCTTCCAATTTTGAATCATAAAAAAATATGGAGTATTTATATCTATTTGTGAATGTGGAATGCAATGACCCAATTTCTATGTGCCTCTTATATTTTCTTGTAAATTTGAGACACTATTTCCATCAAAGTTATGCACATAGAAGTCCTTTTCATGGTAGTTGCTTAGCTATGTTGAAAAATCCACATTGTCTTCATAGTTTCTTAGAGTTGATTTTAGACCTTAGGATTCAATATGTGAAAACAAGAAAAATGGTGATTTTTTCATCTCTTGTAAATTTATTAGTTACTATAAACATTCACAAGTCAAACAATTTTCTTACTACATCTTTTATCTAAACTTCATTTCATTTTTCATTTCTTAATAACTTTTATGCAACGAAAACTACTTTATCTAATTTCAAAGAATCAAAACTTGTGGAGAAACATTGAAAATTGGTTAAGTAACTAATAACAAATGCAATATTTACAATCACTGTGAAATGGGTGTACAAAATGAAATTATTCAAAATAGAATAACAATGCTTTACCTCTTTTAATTTTATGTAACTTTGTTCTTCCCCCATTTGTATATGTGCTCCTTATTTTGGTGTTGTCACCTTCAAAATGAGTATACAGTTTTCCATTTTATTGCATTAAAATCAAGATGTTGACAGATCTTGAGTGGATTAAAATTTAATATCGTACCACTTAACATTACATGTGGTATGGAAAAATAAAAAAATACTTTCATGTGGCAGATTTTATGCTACGACCTTTACCTATTTCTTGTATTAGGATATGAGTAGCTGAATTTTGGCTTACCATATCATTTTATTATATCATTTATACTTTATCATGCTTAGTAGGTCGGCCTTGGTGATGGCCATAACATATGAATACTATATATAGGGTATTGTAGGTAGTAGTTCATGATCATTGGAGCATTTGAGTCTTATCGTATGGTTTGGAGGTTGCCCCCTCGAAGTGGCGAAGCTATTCTAATTGCATATTGAAATAATTATTTTGGAATATTGTGTTATTTGGTGTTATATTTCTACTTGTGATCTGAATTATACAAGTAATTTCATTACAAGTGGTATCAGAGCTGCGATCTGGGCCAAAAATTAGGGCAAAAAACCTAATTTTTTGTTTCTACCATATATTACAAACAATAGCTAATTGGTGGGATATATTTTTACTATAGTTGTGAAACATTTCAAGTAAGGTTCCCTAAAAATTTCAAACTTTTTTGATTTATTTTGCAAAATTTATTACAAATTTAGGGTTTTTCATAAAATCGCTCCCTAGGGTGCAAATTGTGGAATTTTTTCAAATTCATTACATTTTCGGAAAGAAAAAAAATTATTTGGGGTTTTTTCTTTACATTTTTTTATATTTAGCCAAATTTGTATCAAAATCCAAAACCCTAAAATTTGATCGTGATCCCTACATCCTACTATTTTGGGGCATCATGGTGGGGCCTTCCACAAGAGGAAAAAAGAATCCCATCACTCTGGGTAAAACACAAGAAAAGGATGAGATAGTAGTTAAGGAGTTGGAGACAGAAGATATAACTATAGATTCCTTAGGGTTAGGGTTTACTTTGACAGACCATAAAGTAAAGCCAATTTGAGTTTAATCTGAGAGACCTTGGTTCTTAGGTGGCCAGTAAAGAATACATGGAAAGGATTGGACAAAGATTGGAGGAGTTCATGCAAAAATTTAGTATGCATATGATGGGTAATCATACTTATGTCAATCAAGGTGGATCCTCAGGTCAACATAATAGACACATGAACCAGAGCAGATCTTTGAGTGTGCACAATCCAAATATGAGCACTCTACAGGACCATACTATGCTTCCAAAAGTGGAGATGTGAAAGTTTGATGGAAAGGATCCACTCAATTGGATCAAACAAATGGATAATTTCTTTGAAATACATCAGATTTCATCAGGAAAAAAGGTGACCATGACAGCTTTGTATCTCGAACCTGACCAATTCGTCTGGTATCGATGGTTATGTGCTCAAAGGCAGAAGAGTGGTCTCAATGTTACATGGACAGTCTTCACTGAAGATTTGCAATTACAGTACAGTTCTAGTGTGTCAGATAATTACTTCAGTCAATTAGAAAAGTTGAGACAAACATGATCTGTTATGGATTGCATTCATCGCTTCCAAAACTTTTCTCTGCGGGTGGAAAATGTTACTGAAGAGAATCTGAATGAACTATTGCTTGGGAGTCTTAAGGATCACATTGAGCATGAGGTGCATATGTTTAATCCTTAAAAGGTTTCTGATTCGATGATTATGGCAAGAAGGGTAGAGGAGAAATTTGTTTCAATTAGGAAACAAAATTTCACTTATACCAGAGAGTGCAACACCTTGGCCCCAGCACTCCCTCGACCAGTTAGATTGACACCTCAAAAAATTGAAGAAAAAAGGGAAAAAGGTTTATGTTTTAACTGTGGCAGTAAATTTGGACCTTGACATAAATGTGCTAAAAATAAGTTGTTCTACATTGATGGGCCTAGTGAAGATGAAGAGGAGGATGAAGATTCAGAGTCAGAGGTCTTGGTTGAGTCAGAGGAGGAGTAAGGAGATCCTTAGCCAACAATCTCATGCCATGCAAATTCAGGTATTAGCACCCCTCACACCCTAAAGGTGGTTGGATTCCTAAAAAATAGAGGGTCACAGTGTTAATTGATTCAAGAAGTACTCACAACTTTATCAATCATAAGCTAGCAGTGTGCCTAAACTGTTTCATTTATCCAGCTCCTGAATGTCAAGTAATGATTACTGATAGAGGTACTGTTACTTGTTTTGGAAAATTCCATAGCATTAAGTTTGCCATGGGAGATTACATACTAAATAGTCCCATGTATGCCATTTCTATGGGAGGAGCAGACATTATGTTAGGGGTTCAATGGCTTACCACTTTGGGAACCATTGAGATGAACTTCCAAGTCTTGTTCATGCAATTTCACTCTGAAGGAAGGAATTTTGAGCCAAGAGGCTTAAGAGAAAAGTCTCCACAAATAGTAAGTTCTCATTAGAATCAAAAAATACTAAAAAAGGGTACAAATGGATTTGTGGCAAAAATATTTTCATTGGAGGCTCATCATTCTAAGGACATTATACCATCAGATATGCAAGTAGTGTTGCATGCGCACTCTGTTGTATTTGAAAATATACCAAAGGGATTACCTCCAAAGAGAGATCATGATCATGCTATTCAGTTATTACCAGGAAGCCAACCGCCTAACATCATACCTTATAGGTACCCATATGTGCAAAAGAGTGAAATCGAGAAGATTGTACAAGAGATGTTGGAATCAGGAATCATTCATCATAGTCAGAGTGCTTATTCTTCTCTAGTAGTGATGGTATAGAAGAAAGATGACATGTGGCACATGTGTCCTGATTATAGGGAACTTAATAAGTACAAAATCAAAGATAAGTTTCCTATTCCTATAATTGATGATTCGCTTGATGAGTTGCATGGTGTTGTTTATTTTACAAAGCTTGATCTTCATTCGAGATACCACCAAATTAGAATCAAGGATGAGGATGTTTATAAAACTACCTTTTAGACACATAAAGGCCATTATGAATCCTGGTAATGCCTTTTGGACTCACAAATGCAACTTCTACATTTCAAAGTTTGATGAATTCTATTTTTAAGTCATTCCTACGGAATTTTCTCTGAGTGTTTTTTGATGATATTTTAATTTATAGCAAAACATGGGAGGAACATTTGCGTCATGTAAATAAGGTTTTGGAAACCCTTGAGCAAAATCAACTTTATGCAAAGACCTTTAAGTGTTCTTTTGGACTTAAGGAGGTTGAATATTTGGGTCACATTGTCTCTCATCAAGGGGTTAAAGTGGATCCTAATAAGATCAAAACCATGATGGATTGGAAGGTTCCAAAAACCCTGAAGAATCTATGAGGATTTTTGGGGCTTACGGGTTATTACCAAAGATTTGTAAGGCATTATTGAAGCATAGATGCACCTCTTACAACTTTATTAAATAAGGAATCCTTCCATTGGAGTGAGGATGTAACCAAAGCATTTGAGAAACTAAAGGAGGCCATGTGCACCACTCCAGTCTTGGCTACTCCATATTTTTCCAAAACATTCATTGTTTAATGTGATACATGAGAGGTGGGTATGGGGGTAGTTCTCATGCAAGAAGGCTGTCCTATTGCCTTTTTGAGCCATTAATTCAAAGGTAAGAATCTTTCCAAGATGATTTATGAGAAGGAAATGCTAGCCATACTTCATGCAGTAAAGCAATGGAGACCATATCTCATAGGAAGACACTTTAAAGTGAAGACAGATCATGATAGTCTGAAATAATTCTTGGAGTAGTTTTTATCATCTGAAGAACAACAAAAATGGGTCTCCAAGATGCTGGGATATGATTTTCAGATTATCTATAAGAAATGGAAGGAGAATGTAGTTGCGGATGATTTTTCGCAGAAAGATGAATCAACTGCAGCCTTGTTATGTGCCATATCCATATTACAAGAAGATTGGATAGATGAGGCAAGGTCCAAATGGAGAAATGACCCAACCACACAAAACCTCATTCAACATCTCCAGAATGATCCAAGCATGTCTGAAAAATTTATATTGAAAGGGGATGCTTTATGGTATAAAGATAGATTATACCTATGGAAGAACTCCACTCCTAAAAATAGGATTCTATCTTAGCTCCACTCTTATCCAATAGGGGGGCACTTTTGATTCTTAAAGACTTATCATCGAGTCAAACAAGATTTCTACTAGGAAGGGATCAAAGAGGATGTCCAAAAATTTGTGGCAGAATGTATGGTTTGTCAGCAAAATAAGGGTGAAACAGTTCGATCCGCAAGTCTTCTACAACCTCTATCTATTCCTAGCCAGTGGTGGGAAGAGTTTTCCATGGACTTTATCACAAGATTGCCTAAATCTGAAGGAAAAAATTTCATCATGGTTGTGGTGGATAGACTCACCAATTATGCTCATTTTTGTGCCCTGACACACCCATTTGCTGCAAGCATGGTAGGGACAACCTTCATGGACCCAGTTCAAAATATTCATGGGACATTGAATATTATAGTAAGTGATCGAGACCTTATATTTACTAGTAATTTTTGGACTGATTTTTTCTCATGTTTGGGTACTCAGTTAGCTCGTAGCTCTTCTTATCATCCCCAGTCTGATGGGAAAATAAAAGTTGTAAATAAGTGTTTAGAGGGATATCTCCATTGCTTTACGTTAGATAAATAAGCAAGATGGGTCCAATGGTTTCCACTTACATAATGGTGGTATAACACTTCCTTCCATACTTCATCTAAAATGTCTCCTTTTTTGGCACTCTATAGGTACCATCCACCATCAATCACATCATCATCGAGAGGAAAACCATGGGTTAGAGCAGTAGAAGAACACATTCAGTATCAACAAGAGGTCCTGTCTAGTCTTAAGGAGAACTTGGTCATGGCACAAAACTACATGAAGCAACAAGCTGATCAACATCGCACAGAAAGGTATTTTGAAGTTGGTGATTAGTTTTTTGTGCGGTACAACCATATAAGAAAATGTCTTTGAAAAGAAAACAAAAGGATAACAAACTTTCACCGAAGTATTATGGCCCCTATCAAGTATTGCAGAAGATTGGTACTGTAGTATACAAATTAGAACTTCCAAAATCAACTAGAATACATCCAATATTTCATGTTTCTTGCCTGAAGAAAGTAATTGAACAGAGAGTATCAGCCCAAACAGTGTTACCTGAGCTCTATGAGGAGGGGAGATTCATCTTGGAACCTAAATGCATCCTTCAAACACACACTAAAATATTGAGGACACGGGTTATTACTAAGTACCTGATCAAGTGGAAGAATATGGACAATGAAGATGCAACATGGGAAGATATGACATTCCTGCAGCAGCACCCAGAGCTTCTCAACATTGGGGACAATGTTTCTTTGAAGGGGAAGGGCATGTTATGCCCTTAACCTATTGCTTATATTAGGATACGAGTAACCGACTTGTGGCTTACCATATCATTTTATTATATCATTTATACTTTCTCATGCTTAGTAGTTCGGCCTTGGTGATGGCCATAACATATGAGTAATATATATAGGAGATGGTAGGTAGTAGTTCATGATCATTAGAGAATTTGAGTCTTATCATATGTTTTGGAGGTTGCCCCCTCGAAGTGGCGAAGCTATTCTAATTGCATATTGAGATCATTATTATGGAATATTGTGTTATTTGGTGTTATATTTCTACTCATGATCTGAATTATACAAGTGATTTCATTACATTTTATATTATTCAATTTAATGTCCAACTGATGTCTAAGGAGCTATAATATTAATTAGGTAGCATTTGACCTTACACAAAAGTATAATTGTTTTTGTAAAGAATTGAGCTAAGATTTTTATAACATAAGTTTTAATGTATGAAAACTAAATTTCAACATTGTTTGAAACTTAAATTTGACATACATAAATTTAATTGAAATTAAGTATTTAATATTGAAAATTATTAATAATCAACTACGTAGCATGGGTTAATTCTACTCAATAATATAGACAATTATTAAAAAATAAACGTATGTAGTTAAAAGATTTTGTAAGATATAAAAACCTTAGAAACAATTAATACACATAATTGAATCAAAGTATATAGCACCATCGTTAATCAAATAAAGACTAAACGTGAACTCTATACCATTAAATAAACATATCTATACAATTAGAGAATAAAATACAGTAAAAATTTACTTTGACACATTATTAATGGCCCTAAATATATAATAAACTTAAATTTGAGGATAGTGAACTATTCCTTGGTATAAGTAATAATTTTATAAATAGTTATCTTCAAATTACAGGAGCTTGAACTTTTCCTTATTATGAGTAATAATGTTATAAATAGTTGTCTTCAATATTATTGTGTGTACAAGAAAAAATTGAATTCCAAGAGGCCACTAGGATAGACATATTTTGACTAAAATGGTAGGTGAAAATGTTAGGAATGACCCTTCGATATGCAAGTGATCGCTATTCCAAGTGTGAATGATCGCACTTAGTCATGTGAGTGATCACTTAGAGATGTGTAAGTCCTCCACTCGCTCACACTACGATGAGCGATCACTCGCACATATAAGTGTGAGCTTTCACACTTGGAATTGTGCTCACTCACACATTGAGGTGCAATCACTAACATTTGATCTATCATTCTAATCAATACGGGAGAGGAACTAGTCTTTGTACACCCTAAGTTTAAGGGTGTACATAGAAAATAAAAAATCATATAATTCAAAACAAAAAATACCCTTTAAAAGGTCATGTTATCCTTTATATATATATATATATATATATATTTCATTTTCAATAGTAAAATAATGTGGAAGGGAAATTTTTTTAATATTTAAATTTGATTATTTTAAACACAAAGAAATTTAAGGTGGACCATTACTTGAGAATCAAGTCACATATTTGTTTCTACCTATTTGTCATCATTTGATTGGCTAATTGGGGTGAAATGGATAATTGTGTGTATGAGAAAAATTGAAGTCCCAATGGCCGCTAGGCTATACAAATTTTGAAAGCCATATAATCTGTGTTTTATGGATAAAAATATACACACACTAACGGGATCTAAAAGTCTAATACAATGTGTTATATGGTCAAATATGTTCATATAAGATGTCTATTTCTATTTTCTCATCATGATTTCAATTCTCCATACTAAGGATAATTATTTAAGTGTCCTCGATACTAATTTTCACTTTTTTATTTTTGTATACAGTTGAAAATGAACTCTACTTTTGAAGATGGAGCACATTTGGATTTACTATCCAAAGGCATGAAAGTTATGGAGGGACTAGTTTATCCATCCAAAGCTACACTCCATTGTAGAGACGTGGGGTTTAGCTTATTCGTTGTCACAATAAGTATTGTATTTAATGTAAGAGAGAGACTTCCATACATAATTCATGATTGTGAAACCTTGGTAGAAATTGAAAACAAGGGATAATTTATCTCATGGGAAAGGAAGCAAATGATCAAGCATGTGATTTAAAAAGTTTCACATGTGGGGGGTGATGGCATTCAAAACATCATGAGAAGTGATTTAGAGGATACATTTAATGAGGATGAGGGTTTGAATTCTAACAATGATATCCATTGTTTCACAACTCCTAAAGACATGGATAAATTTTATACAACCTACGTGGTGCAAAAACATAAGTGTGCTCAGAAATAAGGTGACATAGCTGAAGAGTTTATATCCCTAGTACAAGAACAACATGTGATTTAAAGAGTAGCCTTGGGACTGACACAGTGTGGTGTTTTTGTGGAGAATATTATAACTACAGGCAATGATTGATATCCAAGTCTACACCACAACAAAAAAATTACATGGCTGATCAAAAACCTAGTTTATCTAGAAACAAAAATTGTACTTCGTGTGAATGGAAATTCTTAACTTCAAGAAAAAACAACCACATCAAAAACTAACTTAAATTTGAAGTTCAAAGGGGTTACTGTAAATTTGATACATTTTTGTTTAAAAGAACTCAAATTTGTTGTAAAAGAAACAATTACAAATGTCTGTGAAGGAGACATAGTGCACTTTACAAAATAGGATGGAAATACATTTGGGGTGCATATTGATGAATTAGTCAAGCCTTTTTGCAAGAGTTTCTCCATATCAGAAGGATCTCTCATCCAATGGCCTACTAGCTAGTTGGCCCATCTAGATGGTTCCGTTATGGAATTAAGGCTAAAAGAAATTCCAGAAGAGTTACCAGTAAAAATGTGGAGTGCATTTTAAGAGCCATTGCCTCAACTGGTATACCCAAATTCATATGAATCCTCCATGTGTAGTAGTAACGAAAAATTGATAAAAATATCTTACAACGCTTGCAAATGCCAAAAGGTAAATACTACTCCATCTAGTAAACCCAAGGAAAGGGAAAATGATGAAAAAACAAGAGAACAATTTCTATCTGAAGTTAAGAAAAAATGTTGTTGCAAGGAAGGATTTCTCTCTAATATATCTCTTAGAACTTTCAATAACAATTGGAATTTAACTCTAGGTATGAATGAACCTGCCATAAAAAACTTTGTACTTAATAAATTCACTGCAAATGTTAGTAATTGTGATTAAGGTCAAAATTTTGAGAATACTATAGATAAATTGAAGTTATGTGGAAGGGATGTATGCCATAATGCACGGTACAGATGTCATGGAATCCTGAAAAGTACCTATTAAGGATACATACAATCTTGGATTAATGACAAGACGAGGGTAGTAAATGGAAATAAATGAAAACAAAAAATGCTAAATAGTGTCGTAACTATTGCATTGATATCCAAAATGGTGGAGAGGAATTCTGATATATTACCACACATGTCTCGTTTAGTGGGACAAGATGGTACTGAAGTAACAATGAGATTGATTCCGTCATGCTATAGTTTTTCTTACATTCTACAAAAGTGTAATGAGGGCCTTTCACTGTTGGACATTCCTCCAACGTTACATTCAAATCTCATAAAAATATGGCAAGAACATTTATCCCATGTTTCAATCACCAAGAACAACTTCTTCACCAAATGTGATGAGTGCACAAAGCTTAAGAACAAACGTGCAACCACCTCATGTCCAAAAACATTGGCACAAATACATCAATGCCAGAAATGGCACAATGATTACATTCAAATTTATTTTTTAACTTTATATGCACATAGAGTGCAATCAAAACAAAATCCTAATAGTTATTTGAGCATTTTGCATGACAAAATGGACAAGATGAAAAATGGCGTACCAAGGGTGGGAAGAAAAGAAAAATCAATTATCAATGATATTAATCTCCCCATCACCTTAACTGGTATGCTAACACATGGGAAAAAAACGGGGGGTTTCGGGCACTTTGGTCTCCCTTTTGTTGAGCGAGGAGAAAACTTCACAATACAATCATTGGCACTGTGTATTCAGAAGCTAGAAGAACCACTTACATATTAGTATGGTGATTTGTTATATAGTAGTGGGACATCAAAACACCCATTACATGATGAAAAATTGTAAAATTATGTGTATGACAAGTGAAAGGAATACAAGCAAAAAAATGAGCATGCTCATACAACTAATACTGTAAGCAGATGTTCATGTTCATTTAGAAAACAACCACCGATTCTCTAGTTGTAACTAGATAATGCTACAAGTGACAATAAAAATCACACATTGTTTGAATTTTCATCCATGTTAATAGCTAGAAGTGTTTTCAATACAGTGTTCATCATTTTCCTTTCAGTGGGTCACACACATGAAGACATAGATGGGACATTCAGCTGATTATCAGCAACCTTGTGTAAATTGGAAACATTCTCTTTGCCACAAATAATGGAAACTTATGGAACATGCACATAGGATTCCAACACATTCACTCTATACCTTATCGACGAAGTCTACAACTTTAAGGCCTTTGTGGAACCACACCTGCTAGATGGGAACCACAAGATCATGGGTATCAACAAACCATTGATGTCTAAATTCCAATTCATAAACAATATTCTTGTCATGGAGTTGAAAGCATCAATCATGGATTCCTTATGGAAACACTCAATTGAGATCTAGAAAATAATGGATGGGAAAAATTTCTTGCATGAAGGGGATCCTTCCTTGGAACCCTTAAAATAAATAAAAGATATGGTATACCTATAGAGAGGCATTCATGCATACATCACACACTAGGAGAAGAGTTCAACAAATGGTGGAGAATCATATGATGGGTTTCGTTATTCCCTTCATTTAATCAACTCTTTGTTGATGTCATATTAAAACCAAGGGTGGTGTCTAAATCTATATGCAACAAGAAATCTTAGTGATCTAGAAATTGAATGTAGGTATTTTGTTTTCCTTTTTATATTTTCTGGGGGATTTTCTCAATGTCTTGAGAACTTCTTGGCCAAAACCTTGTTGAAATAAAACTATGAAAAATTGTTGAAAGTAAACACTCTCTACAGAAATAAATCACTAGAAATAAACACACATTTGTAGAATGAAATAGATTGTTGTAAGTAAACACACGTTATAGAAATAAACACACAATTGAGAATGTTGAAAGATGATTGCAAGGAAATAATAATCTAATCTAGAACACTTGCAGGAATAAGTATATAATAGCTTTCAACTTGAATAATCAAAAGAATTTATAGAATTAACAGACATATATTACTTGCTGTAGAAATATAAATACCAATAAAATGAAGATCCTGGTTCTTGGAGGAGTGGGCCCTTACTCTACCTTGAAATAGGATTTGACAACTTAATATTCTCTCAAAATAGAAATGGCTATTTTATTAATAAAATGTTCTGCATTACAAATATGTACTATCTCTTTCTATATCTTTGTCTGTATCTATGTATATCGATATATCTCTATATTATCTATATATATATCCTAAATCTATCTACAAATTTTCATATATATATATATATATATATATATATATATATATATATACTTCTTCCATAGGTGCATTTATAGCCATAGTTGTCATACCGATTCAGATAGAACCGAATCATGCCCAAAATAGATGTTGAATTGCAATATGGCTGGACGTACAACTGTATGATAGTTATCCATAGATATGCAAGTATGAATAATAAAAAATATTCTAATATGATCTTGATAGAAAGGATCATTGATTGCTAAATCACTGGACGTTGTTGGAATAAAAAAATTCTCATCGGTTCTGGAACTTTAGAGAAGTTCCAGAACTAAAGGAAATCATTCTAGATCTAACCGTGAGGGTTCCGGAGCTACATGCAGGAGTTCCAGAACTAAGTACTGGAGTTCTAGAACTAAGTCTAAAAGTTTTGAAACTAAGTGATAGAACTCGTAACTGTGTAATGGAGTTTTGGAACTAAGTTTGGAAGTTCCAGAACTAAGCCGTATTGAAACCAATGCTTATAAAAACATGCTGACCGCTTTATACTTTGTTCTTACGATTGATTGTGACCTTTTTTATTACAAAACTAAATTTCCAAAGAACTTTGTTAGGAATTACAGAGTTTTTAAATGTTAGAACTACAATAAAAAGAACATGGAAAGTTACATCCTAACTTATATTAGATCAAACAAAAGTCACAAAATGCAGTCAAACTTGATAAAAAGGAGAGTAAAATAAGATCATTTATTGTACATTAATAAGACATATTCTAGCCTTATCATCTCCCCCATAATTACTTGTTTGTAAGTCCTCTTACAAGATTTACTCTTCAAATCTTGGGTTTTGTATTCTGCATTCCAATTGACTACTCATGTCAAATGGCTGAAATTGAATATCCCAGTGTTTTAGTTCAAAAATACTATACCCTGATCATGTTTCTATTTTTCTCTTTCATTCCTCAAATTGAGTGGGATCTAGAGGTTCTCTATTTTCCCATGAAGACATTGGATCGATAAGAAGGGGAGACCTTGTTCTCATTCCCATCCATTTACCCTTGTGATTTTCATTGATATGAGGAATTAGTGTGCGTAAAGCTTTTGCTCTTTCTCGACTCCAGATCAAATTTGTGGAAGATATCACTTCCCTTCTCCTTACGGAAACCATGAGAAGCTCCCATATTTTCAAACATTCCTCATAAATATCTTCAAAATTTTCCTCCTCATAAGAGGTGAAGGCATAAATACTTTTTTGTAAGCTGGCAAGATAATGTGTCTTGAACCATCTATCAAAGGCATGGGTTCTAAAATGTTTAACGAAAGCATATGGTTTACCATAACGAGCCCTCATGTAGAGACCAAATGAACTAGCTTTCAATAGATGCTCAAAATCCCTTTCCTTCCATGCAATATGATTTTTAAGAATAGAAACTGGCTTTCTCCCACATACAAATTGATCATGAATATTGTGTTCTTTTCTAGCATAAGATTACAGAGATAGAATTCACAGAGAATATTTTTCTACTCTACACTAGTTGAAGAATAGGTTGTCATGAACTCAGATTCATCTTTTATTTCATGTGGAATGCCACATGAAATTATTGATAGCTGCCAGTGATTGAATTGTTCCTCTAAAAACACGTTATTTATAGGAGAAGGTCTCATGCATGCAAGTAATTTTTCACTCATTATGCAAACCATTTGTATTTTTACAAGACATTCAAGTTTGTCTTCTTCTTCTTTGTAAAAATTTTCTTCCCATTCCTTTCTTTCTTTCTTTTCGTCCTCCATCTTGCTTCTCAAGTCCTCATTGGATGTTTTGATTTCACTAAGTTCCCTGCAAGTATAATCCCATAACTGCTTGAGTGGCCAATAAGTTAATTAAGTCTATGTAGAGACTGTTGACATAGCACTTTGTCTTCTAGAAATTTGACATTCTTCCTCTTTCTCCATCATCTGTTGTTTAACTCTTATCAATTCCTCAGTCCTGTCTATGAGCTGAGTTGTTAGTTCCCTAATGAGCATTTATCTCTTTTCTAATTTGAGTTTGAGGAAGTTCAACTCCTCATCCTTTTCTCTGATAATGAGTTCTGATCTAGAAAAAAATAGAGCTTGTCTAACCTGTTGTTTCTCTTCTTTCTCTAAAAGTTATTTGGGGGTTGAGCATTCCTCTTCTACCAAAGGGAATTTCCCTTTTTTTCTTCAAGATGCCAACTCTTCTTCTTCATGTGATAGTGCTGCTGATTCACCCAACTCTTAAAAAACATGTTCCTCAAATCTCGCATCTTCTTTTTCCATCTCAGTTTGTCTTGGTCTAGGAGGATTCATGGCCATGCTGCCCAAAATATCAACAGCTTCTTTTTCCAACTTGTCCTGTTCTTTCATCTCCTTTTGAATTTCTATAGACCTCTTATGAATTCTTCTTCTTTGAGGAGCTTCAAAATGTCTAGAAGTGGGTTTCCTCCTAGAGCTTCTTCTAATTTTCACTTCTTGCTCTTACCTAGGTGAACTGTCACTATCAGAGACAGATATTAGCTCTCCTGTAGTTGTTGTAGAGGAAGGAGTTTCTTTTAGAGGTACAATAGGTTTTGCATTTTTAATCCTTCTTACATACCTTCTTCTTTTTGGTATATTCTCCCCACCTATTTCCTTCTTTTCCTCTGCAAGGGCATCAATTTCCAAATTAGTTGTAAATGAAAAAGGAGTTGGTATTTCCCTTCTGATAATATCAAGGTTTTGTTTAAACTTGTTAAGAAATTTCTCTCATATTTCTTCTCCATTTTTCTTTGAAAGAAAATGGTGTGAGCACACCAAATTAACTAACTCATGATGTTTGATTGTTCTAACACCCTAGGAATACCTCTAGGCCATTATATGGATGGATTCAAAAAGAAACCCTGTAAGGTTTATTATATATTCTAGTTTTGTATCTCTATATGTAAGATATATGAGCATCTTCAGGACTTCTCTTCTCACCAACCCAAATTGACCATCACAAGTTAAATACTTGACTATCCAAAATGCCACTATATCAAAGGGTTTGGGAAAACTGGCCCTTCTAACCCCTTTTATGATTTTCTTAGTGTTGTAAATATATTGGGGTTCAGTTTCCCCCTCTTGTAGCAAGGTTTCAACCAGTTATTTTAAGGTCCCTTTGACAAGATTTGGGACATGCACAATTGGCACACCAGATACATTGATTAGGGTAAGTGCACCAAGATGGTGGATAATTAAGTGGACATAAAAACCTGAAATTCAGGTACCACGAGCACAGTTTATAAATTGTGCTCACGCAATTGTTTGTATAGGCTTGGTGATTTCCAAACCTAAAACCACACTCGCGGTCCTCTGAGACAAAAAAAAATAGCCCCACGACTCCTCATTTTCCCTCATTTTTCCTTTCCAACCATGATTTTTCCTATACCTTTGACACTCGCACTTTGAATGCCCCCTAAAAATTACTCTTCAGACTTGTGGATCATGATAGTTTCAACCATGCCGCCAAGACAAAGAAGTAAGCCCTCGATTTTGATCAATTTGTTTGCATTTTAGGTTTTTTTTGTGATTTTCATGGAATTTTCAATTTTTTGTTTATGTATACAGTTTTTTTGTTTTGTCAATTTCTCAGTGAGCTCATAATCCTACAAACCCTCCAAACAATCGTCAAAACTCTCTAAACATTCTGCAAAATCCTACTCCAAACATAGATCTGCCTCTTGTGGCTCCTTCTGTCCCCACAGAGCCAACAGGAACACAAGTTAATATCATTGGAAAAATACAACAAAATAAAATTTCCATTGAGAACCTTATTCAGAATATAAGACAAAATCATGCCACAAATCCGTCCCACATGACTTTAGCCAACACATTACAAACATTGATTGGTGAAGTTGACTCCACAACCAACCAAATAGATAGATGGAATACCTTTAGAGGTGATTCTAGGAAGTGGTATGAAAATAAATTATCCCATGCGGCTGTAAAAGAAAAATAAATAGAAAAGACTGCATTTGTGCATTATTTACTGACCCAAGAACCAATTGCCCCCCCACAGTTACTTGTAAACAGTTCTCAATCCATTGGTGCCATGATGACCAAATCAAGAACAATTTTTGGGACCGATGGTGGATTGTTTTTTATTATCCACCATGCAACAACAATGAGGTTCCCCTCTATTTTTTGAAGAAATTATATTGTGAGTTGATGCTTAATGAGGTCCTAAACTATTTTGAATTTTCTTTTTTTTATGGGTGAGGTGGTGGCTCTGCACAGAGTAGACCTGGTGCATGTGTATGTCAACCAAGGATCCCCATGCCCCAAAACCCCCACTGCCTTCAGTTATCCCTCCTACAATGAAGGAGGTTGTAGAGATTGACACACTACATGCATTGAGGGAGCTCATTGACACTCTGACCCAACATAGTGAGCAAAATGCATCTGGTGATGTTGGTGGAGGCGCCAGTTCTAGCGCACCACACCACTGTGGATCATGTGGTGCCGTATGCACTGCGGGTGAGACATCGTTTACTGGATCACATGATTTCTTTTCTCTAGATGAGATGATGATGCAAATGTTTTTAGAATTGGTGCAACGGATCTTGGTCTTTCACAGGTAAATGTCAAATAAATATTTAATATATATACAATAGTTTAATTCATGTTTGAGATTTTAATATATATGTATTTCATTGTACGTTATGTACATACATGTAAAAACTAATTTTTTATTTTATTTTAAATAACAAAAGTTGGTGAAGGAAACATCCGATGCATCGACATGCTAGCTACTGCAGCTGGGCATGTTACAAAAGTAAGTTTCAAGTTGTACTTAAATTTCAAATTTCATTTGATTGTGCACTTTTATTATTGTAATGTTTCACCTGTACATGTACATATTAATATATGTTTTTCTTTTATACGTGCAAGAGCCTAACGGGTCATCATTTACTCTGGGAACTGAGGCTATTATGGCATGCCTCACGTGAATTTCACGCATATTAGTTTCTCTTTACACTTTCCAGTTCTAATTGTGGAAGTTCACGTGGATTATGCTTTGACTCTGTTATGTGGCAGTCATGTAGATTAATATTGATATGTACATGTTTTTTGTATAGTTTTTGATTGTCAGAGAGACTCCCCCATATATGCAAATTGTGGAGGCTATTGTAGATATTGCCATAGCATTTGCAGATCCACTAACCGAGGTACAATTTTTCAAATTTGTTAAATTTATTTAGGAATTATTTCTTATTACTTAAATCTACTATATCAAATTTTGTACATGAAATATTTAATTTGAAATTTAATTATTTGTATGTAGCTTACCTCTCATGCAGTCTATTGTTGCCCCTGCCATGCTGTCAACGACAAATTGATAGGGATCATGACATTGCGGTAAGATTTCACATGCATTTTAAAACTAAATTCTAAGTTTCTAAATTTTGAATGTATTTTGAAAATATGGGTGTTAAAATCTTGTTGTTTATGAATGTGCAGGTTAGGTTGTAGGCCTGCTTAGAGACGCCTAGGACCACATGGATGAAATATATAGTGGCATCTCCCTCCACTACATCCCTGAGTTGTGGACATGCTACTTCTAGCAGGGCGAAGAGAGGGAAGATGTTTCATGATTAGATTCATAGGACATGGATGTACATAGATATATATATATGGGCCATCTGGTCCTAGTTCATGATTCTTCATAAGTCATTGTATATAGCCTTATGCGGCCACATGTTGTCTTATATGTATGACACACTTGGTTCGAGATGTACACATGTTATGAACTTATATTTTCAGAGACATGCATTCAACACACATAGTTTGATACATTATATATCTGGATGTGTTGGTTTTCATAATGATATTACTTCTATGTTTGATTTGAATTCATTGCACATGATATCCTTCTATGTATATTAATTATATATGTATGTTTGATTTAAAATTAAAAAATATGGTGCAACAATAAGAAGAAAATAAGCATATATCTCATGTACCATATTCTAGTGCAATAATAAGTTTTATGTATGTTATGACATGTACATGTTAAGGACTGAAATTTCACATGTTGTTGGAGTTGTCAGTAGATTTTAGGAAAATCTAGGTAGAGAACATTGTTCAGCAGTGAAGTGGGAGTTTCACTACTTGTGAGGAAAAATAAATTATTGCATCACCTATAACAATATTGGTGATTCAATTTGTGGATATTTTGTAAGTGATTTGAAAAACAAATATCGACTTCTAGTTATGCTATTACAATTGTAACTGAACCTATCAGTTGGATTTTAAAGCTTCAAAATATTACAATTTTTTCAACTACTGAGGTAGAATATGTAGCTGCCTATCATAGTTGTCAGGAGGTAATTTGGGTAAAAATTTTATTGGATGAGTTTTGAAGATATCAATAGAAGATGAAGGTATTGTGTGACAATCAAAGTGCTATTTAATTATCCAAGAATCTAGCTTATCACAATAAGACAACATATTTTAGTTAAGTATAATTTGGCTATCTTCTATTCATTTGCAGAAAATGTGATGAGTTGGTCATGTAATATATTTAAAGTGGATTGGTTATCAAGGTGGATATTATAAGATATGTGACAACAAAGTTAAATTTGTTGAAAAATTTGTAATTGTTGAAAAATTTGTAATTGTTGAAAAAGTTGTAATTGTCGAAAAAGTTGTAATTGTTGAAAAAGTTGAAAAAAGTAGGTCATGGCACTGAACTGATTGTGCGGACATGTTCGGGTGGCTAGGCGAACGCTAGATGAGGTGTTGTTTTGGTGCACGACAACATCATTGCTTCCAGGCTACCTCGTTCGAGTGGAGTCCCTCAAAAGCCCTAAGACCAAAAAATTGTTCAACTTCAACGGGTGACTAGGCAGACTCTGTGGCACCTAGAGACATCTCATTTGATCCTACACCTCAGTGTAGGGACACTCTACAATAGTCTGTCTTGGTTTTTTCCTTCTCCAAACGGTGCTCTCGCTGCCCTATTGTTTGCAAACATGCTGAATAGTGTAATTCAAGACAGTGTAAGACTGTCAAATGGTAGATTGTGTAAACGGTGGCTCATGGCACCAAACCAACTATGCAAAAATGTCTAGGTGGCCAAGTGAATGCTAGAGGAGGCACCATTTCGATGTTCAATAACGTTTTTACTTCCGGGCTACCTCATTTGGGTGGAGTCCCTCAAGAGCCCTCAAACCAAAAAATCATTCCACTTCGACGGGTGACTACGCAGACTCTGTGCCACCTAGAGATGTCTTGTCTAATCCTACACCTTGGTGTAGGGACACTCTACAATAACCTGTCTTAGTTTTTTCCTTCTCCAATCAATACTTTCCCTGCCCTATTGTTTGCAAACATGCCGAATAGTGTAGTTCGGGACAGTGTAAGGCTGTCAAATGGTATATTTTGTAAACGGTGGGTCGTGGCACCGAACCGATTGCAAAGAAACATCTAAGTGGCCATTTTAACACTATAAAAGGCATCATTTTAGTGTGCCATAATGTCGTTAGTTCCGGGCTACCTCGTTCGGGTGGAGTACCTCAAGAGCCCAGAGACCAAAAAATCATTCAACTTCGATGGGTGACTATGCAGACTCCATTACACCTAGATATGTCTCGTCTGATCCTACACCTTGGTGTAGGGACACTATACAATAGCCTATCTATGTTTTTTCCTTCTCCAATTGGTGCTCTCGCTGCCTTATTTTGTGCAAACACTCCGAATAGTGTAGTTCGAGACAGTGTAAGGCTGTCAAACGGTATATTTTGTAAATGGTGGGTCGTGGCACCAAACCGACTGTGTGGACATGTCTGAGTGGATAGCTGAATGCTAGAGGAGGCATTGTTTTGGTGCACCACAACGTCGTTGCTTCCGGGTTACCTTGTTCGGGCGGAGTCCCTTAAGAGCCCTGAGACCAAAAAATTGTTCAACTTCGACAGGTGACTACGCAGACTCCGTGGCACCTAGAGATGTCTCGTCTAATCCTAAACCTCGATGTAGGGACAATCTAAAATAGCCTGAATTAGTTTTTTCCTTCTCCAATCTGTGATCTCGCTGCCCTATTGTTTGCAAACGCACCGAATAGTGTAGTTCGAGACAGTGTAAGGCTATAAAATGGTATATTTTGTAAATGGTGGGTCGTGGCACTGAACCGATTGTGCGGACACATCCGGGTGGCTAGGTGAATGCTAGAGGAGGCATCATTTTGGTGCACCACAACGTCGTTGCTTCCAAGCTACCTTGTTCAGGAAGAGTCCCTCAAGAGCCTTGAGACCAAAAAAAGTTCAACTTCGATGGGTGATTACACAGAATCCGTGGCACCTAGAGACATATCATTTGATCCTACACCTTGGTGTAGGGACACCCTAGAATAGATTGTTTTAGTTTTTTCCTTCTTCAAACGGTGCTCTCACTGCCCTATTGTTTACAAATGCACCGAATAATGTAGTTTTAGAAAGTGTAAGGTTGTCAAACGGTATATTTTGTAAACGGTGGGTCATGGCACCAAACTAACTGTGCGTACACATCCAGATAGCCAGGTGAATGCTAGAGGAGGTGTATTTTTGGTGTACGACAATGTCGTTGCTTCCGGGATACCTCGTTCGGGTAGAGTCCCTCAAGATCCCTGAGACCAAAAAATCATTCAACTTCGATGAGTGACTACACAGACTCTGTGACACCTAGAGACATCTTGTCTGATCCTACACCTCGGTGTAGGGACACTCTATAATAAGATGTCTCAATTTTTTCCTTCTCCAATCGGTGCTCTCACTGCCCTATTGTTTGCAAACGCGCCGAATAGTGTAGTTTGAGCTATTATAAGGCTGCCAAATGATATATTTTGTAAATGATGGGTCGTGGCATCGAACCGACTGTGTGGATACATCTGAGTGGCCATGTAAACACTAGAGGAGGCATCTTTTTGGTGCGCCACAATGTTGTTACTTCCTGGCTACCTTGTTCGAGTGGAGTCCGTCAAGAGCCCTGAGACATAAAAATCATTCAACTTCGACGGGTGACTATGCAAACTTTGTGGCACCTAGATATGTCTCATCTGATCCTACACCTCAACGTAGGGACACTCTATAATAACTTGTCTCAGTTTTTTCCTTCTCCAATCGGTGCTCTCGTTGACTTATTATTTTCAAACGCACCGAATAGTGTAGTTCGAGACAGTATAAGGCTATCAAACGATATATTTTGTAAATGGTGGGTCGTGGCACCAAAACAACTACACAGAAATGTTTGGGTATCCATGTGAATGTTAGAGGAGGCATCGTTTTGGTGTGCCACTATGTCATTGCTTCCGGGATACCTCGTTCGGGTGGAGTCCCTCAAGAGCCCTGAGACCAAAAAATCGTTCAACTTCAACGGGTGACTACACAGACTTCATGGTACCTAGAGACATCTTGTCTTATCCTACACCTCAGTGTAGGGACACTCTACAATATCCTATCTCGGTTTTCTCCTTCTTCAAATGGTTCTCTCGTTGCCATATTGTTTGCAAACATGCCAAATAGTGTAGTTCAAGATAGTGTAAGGCTATCAAAAATGGTGGGTCGTGGCATTGAAATGACTATGTGGACATGTCCGAGTGGCCAGGTGAATGCAATAGGAGGCATATTTTTGGTGTGCAAAAATGTCGTTCTTCTGGGCTACCTCGTTCGGGCGGAGTTCCTCAAGAGCCCTAAGACCAAAAAATCATTCAACTTCAACGGGTGACTATGCATACTCTATGGCACCTAGAGACATATCATTTAATCCTACACCTCGGTGTAGGGACACTCTACAATACCCTGTCTCAGTTTTTTCCTTCTCTAATCGGTTCTCTTGCTGCCCTATTGTTTGCAAACGCACTGAATAGTGTAGTTTGAGATAGTGTAAGGTTGTTGAATGATATATTTTGTAAACGATGGGTCGTGGCACCAAATCAACTACGCGAACACATCTAGGTGGCCATTTTAACACTATAGGAGGCATCATTTTGGTGCACCACAACATCGTTACTTCCGGGCTACCATGTTCGGGTGGAGTCCCTCAAGAGCCTTGAGACCAAAAATAGTTCAACTTCAACGGGTGACTACGTAGACTCCGTGGCACCTAGAGATGTCTCGGCTGATCCTACACCTTGGTATAGGGACCCTCTATAACAGCATGTCTCAGTTTTTTCCTTCTCTAATTGGTGCTCTTGCTTCCCAATTGTTTACAAATGTGTCAAATATTGTAGTTGGAGCCAGTGTAAGGTTGTCAAATGGTATATTTTGCAAATAGTGGGTCATGGAACCGAACCGACTACGCACACACGTAGGGATGGTCTTATAAACACTTGGGGATGTAGTTCTCTAAGCTCCAAGTCCTTCTGGGCTACCTCCTCCGGAGCCAAGAACCCCCTCCACAGGTACATAAATCATTGTTAATTACTTCTCTTTTCTTGTAAAATAATGAAAGCTTCTCTTAGCTTCGAGAATTTATAATTCTCTACTAATAGTGCCAACCATGTGAAGGTGGAAGCTTTTTTGGCTCCACTAACTTGCATATAAAAGTCTTAGTCAAAGAAATTTAAGTTTCAAATCAAATCCATACTAGATATATACAAAATACACAAATTTAATAAAATATATGAACTTAAATTTATCTAACTAACAAATTTATATATACTAGACATGAGCATTGTAAATTCATTACAATGAACCATCAGGATCGGATCTACTCTAAATAGTGGACATGATTTCTTCATGATCTGACTCTCGAACCTTCTAAAGAATATTGTTATTAGGCCTTCCTCAATATTTATACAGCTAAATATTTGTCGCTAGAACTAAATGTGAATATAAGAGTATTTCTCTGTGTGTCTCAAAGTCTTCAAACACCCAAAAAGAGGAGTTTTTTAATGGATATCACCAAAGCCAAGTTCCATTAACTACCACTGACCCTGTAGGGTACTCAATATCTTCACCATCTATAACAGGAGAAGTTAACTTCTTTCTTTCCTCAATACAACGACATAAGAAATAATGTGTTCCTTCTTCATTGTATTCTGTCGCAATAACTACAAACACATGTCCTATAAAAAAAAGGTTTCAACTCAAATTAAATTGTACATATTAAAATTTCAATGGATATAACTCAATACAAAAATTGTAAATAACCATAAATACCTTATCGCACTAAAATCAAAATTTCGTCAAAGTCCTTGGATGTTGCAACTTCATATGTAGAAACAAGTTGTAATGCTTATGGACGTTGATAACTAGCAACTAGAGTTAGAGGCCTACAAATCCATCCATCGACCCATTCTTGTGAATCACACTCAAATGTGACAAATTTGATACAAGATGCACAAAAACATGTCAACTTTCTTGTCCATGTCACCCACAAAGTAGCGTCTGAGCTACAAAATGAGTGCATATCACTGGATCCAGTGAGTGTCATACAATTCTCGTAGTTAGCAATTTTTTGTTCCTCTATCAACCAAAAAAATTTGTGAACCGTGGAAATTTCTTGAGAACCTCAGGCCATGTTGTGAATACACTATTCCACTATTCTCTTTCCATATTTCAATTTAGCACAATATTTGTACTTCAACTCTTCTCTTGCAAGAGCTCTTTTCACACATGCCCCTGCACCGTCATGCTCTCCTTTTCCATGTCTAGCCTCTTTGAAACTCCAAATATGTTGCACACCCATCTTGACATGCATCTTGCTCATCCAATAAAACATTCGTGCATTCTTAAACTGAGACGTGTAATTATCTGACCATATATAATGTTGTTTGAAGTGGATGTACCTATCAGACAAGTTTCCATAAAATAACTGGAAACACCCTTGCATAAATTCAGTAGAATGAGTACGATCATCACTGATATAAAATGGTACTATCTTAAAATTTTCTGATCATTCTCTTTACTGTTAGGAGAATGTATAAATGTTATATGCACAAAAATGGAAACTTATACTGAGTTGTAATATTGTGATTGAACCTCCATTTGTGGTTGTAATGTTTAATTCTCTACAAAATCTACCACTGAAATAATAGTACCAATAGGAAATGTGTCTTTGCATATCTTGAACTGTTCATCCAACCATCGAGCTCTGTGTGTATGCCTAGCATACTCATAAACAATTTCATCCTTAAATTTTCTCATAAATTGAAAAACAGGCATATGTTATGTAACTAGCTCACATCGTTTAAACTCTTTTCCATCTTTTAATTGGTATGCAATTGATTTATATTTATCAAACTCAACTAAATTATTTCCTATTGCACCTTCAATTTTCTCATGGATGCAACTTTCCAATTTAGGTAATCCGTCACATGTATAACAACTTCCATCTAAACAATCCTAACTATAAAAAAAATTCTGACTTCTTTTTCACAAAATATCATAGGAATGAAATCCCTGGAAGATATTGGTGGAACTTGAATACCACATTCTGATAACATAGTTTCAGAATGCAAACTAGAATAAATACATAAAAATTTAGCATAATGCATAGCAAATTCAACATGTTGCCTACAACAAGTGGTGTGAGCATGGTTAATTTTCACATAGAATAGTTTTAACATTTCAAAAAAATGTTGACTAATTTTAATTTCCAGATGCTCTTGTTCAAACTTACAAAAAAAATTGAGTTTGAGTCATATCTAAGAAATGCTTTGGATGTGGTTCGTGATTAATAGAACCAAATCTCTGTTTTACAACATCTCTTGTATTAGGTGAAACTCTAGTGTTATTATGTCAAAAATGAATAACAACTTCTCTTATAGCATCAGTATTATATTTGTCCTTACGCGGTGCTCTAGTGAAAAATGCCCAAAAATCGGTGTTATTGAGTGATTGAAGGATATTACGTCTTTCAATTACTTTCATTAGAGTTTTTTGATTAACTTGCAACATTCGACTTGTTTGCATAATCAAACGTTGTTTTTTTATTGATTCACTTACAACACTAGTAACAAGTACACGACGCACAATATTACTATCCCTAGTGTGTCTCTTGACACCAACAGTGTGATATGCATCCTGAAGGTTTTCAACAATTGTAGAGGTTTGACCACATATATTAGATGTTGTCAATCCTAAGGTGTTTAATGTAGGTCTCATTTTATTCAATTTTATCAAACTAACCAACAACTGACATCTTTGGGAATCATTTAAAATTTCAAAATGATTATCCCAAATTTTAGTGGCTTTTCTTCTGATTTTCCGTTCACAAAGTTTATCACACATTGGTTTCAAAATGTTTTCATCAATTTCAATAAAATAATTAGGTTTCTTACGGAAAATCCTAGGAGGTGTTTTTGTCAAATTTTGCTTGTCTACAATTTCAACCTAAATTTCTTTATTCACATTTTCATTGTCTCCTTCAATTTCAACATTTGCTACATCACGAGTATTTAATTCTTCTTCAACATTGACATTAAAAGCATCTTCATCGCGAGTATTTAATTTAACTTAAACATTGACAGTAGAAACATTACCTGGTTCCTCATTGCTTACAATAGTACGGGTTGAAGATGAACCTCTTCTTGATTCACGAAGATTCCACATTCACTCAACATTTTGAAATTTATTTGCCTCTAATTAATTTGGTGTTTTTTTACTTAATGACTTCCTTTTTTACTCCATTTCTTGTCTCTCGTGATGTTTTCATTCTGGTGATAAGAAAAATGTGCAGAAAATAATAGAATTTCACAGTAATTCATACGGTAAATTCAAACAGTAAAAATCACATGGTAATTAGAACATTGGGATGTGTATAAATATGATTTATAAACCACGATCATACTTTATAAACCATGATTACGGTTTATAAAGCGTGATCGCGCTTTTCTTTATCATCAAATCCGACCCTAAGGCTCAGGAAATCTTTATTTTGCCCCAACCAAAGCTATGAAAGGTCATTATGAAGTGTAAAGGGTAAAAAAATTTCAAATTTGCTCTTCCATAGACTTGAACCATGCTAAAAAACTGAAAACATTTCACAAAAATGGTGCCATCGTGTAGGGGAGACTGTTAGCTTCGTAGAAATATTGATTTTAAAGTGAATAGAATAAAATAAATATCATTTAATAATTTTTTTACTAACAATGCATCTTTAAGACATTTTTTCCCATGAATGTTCATGTCTACGTTTAAGACTGCAACTTTTTTTTCACTTATTAAAATGTGATAAAAATTATACCATCCCAAGCGTGGAGAAATTCTATACACGTTAAAAAAAAATTTGATTTCGATATTTTTGATATAGTTATGGCGGCAAACAAAAAGCACTCCGTTTTCTAAATCTTTTTAGACCACTTTCACAAAAAAATATTAAAAAATATATATTACTCAAAAAAATACAAAATAAAATCCATCCCAAGATAGACAACTACATCTAACTTTTCACCAAAGGAAAAAAAATTAAAAAATTTGGTCATCCAAATCGCGGGCAAACGGACTACAATCTTATAGGTTTTTTCAAAAACAAAAACCAAGTCATATAATTTTAAGTGTTTAATATAGCTAAACTTGTCCCTTTTTTAAAAAAATTAGTATTTTAGAAACTAGATTCCGGATGCTACAATTCATATTTATATAAATTTTTCTAATTTTTGAGTGTGGATATTTCTAATAATCCCTACAAGTTGATATTTCACTGTTTTTTGCAATATGACGTCCACTTATGACCCTAATTTTGTCCACCAACTTGGTGCACTTACCCATTATTGTATTCACAGAAAAAGGAATTACAATTTTTCTAACATTTGTTCTAGATTGTTCTAAATTTATAACAAATTCTCTTACTAATTTGTTGTTATACTTCAAGAACTTTTTCAGAAATTCCAACCACCCTGCCTGTTCAAAGATAGCTTCCACTTCTTCATCTGCAAGAAGCTGGGTATCATCCTCAAGTTCTGACTTCTTTTTAATCCCCATGGTAAAGAGGGTGATTCAAATTTGTTCTCTTTCAAATTATTACTATGTCCATAATGGCTACAAAACTCTTTGCTTAATTGCGGAATAGATGGGTTTAGGTGTGAAACTGCTATGCTTAGCTACGAAACTGTTGTGTTTAGATGTAGAATGAAAATCTAATTCTTCTCCGTCTTCCTTGAAGTTTTTCTGCAGATTCTTCTTCACTTTGTTTATTCCGCACAAATGATAGCTCATTATAAATATGTTTTCACTTTTGTTCCACCGACATCATCATCATGATTACTCACTTTTAATCATGATGTACAATAGATGACTCATCATACCAACTTTTAAATCAAATCTAATCACACATGCAAACTTTTAATCAAACCTTTAATAGGTTAAAGACATAATTACCGTCCTTGCTTATGTAACCCCTCCGTCATGATGACTCATCATTCCTAAAAGTGAAACAAAAGGAAAAATGGTTAGAAAAGACAACTGTAATTCCAAAGAAGTTCCTTTTATTTTGAATTAGCCATTTATTGAGGATATCAATTGCCATTATTGGTTTTCAGTTGATCTTTGAGAGATTTGTTTTTAGGGAAGATAGTGCCATTTACTGGTTTTCATTCTTTCCCTTTATATATATTTTTATTTTATTTTTTATTTTTATTTTTTGCGAAAGAGAACGCCATTTGTTAGTTTTTATTATCTTCCTTTTATTTTGGATCCAAGCATCTAATTATTTGATCATTTTGAAAGAACTGGGTTATTCCATATGATCAAATTATTTGTCTACTCCAATATGCTTCAAGAATTCATCCCTTGTAGGAGTCTTCCTATAAAATTTTAGCCTATGTCCATTGACCAAAAGTGTCCTTTTGCTGTCATCAATGGGAAGTAACTGAATAGAACCATTTTCAAATATCTACTCAATTTGATAGGGTCCCAACCATCTGGTTCTCAACTTTCCCTTGAATTTCTAGTACTTAGAATCAAACAATAATGCCCAGTCTCCTACCTTGAATTACCTCTTCTTGATAGGCGTGTCATGTAATTGATTTCTTTGATCTTGGATTATCTCTGTCTGTTGAAGTGCTTCCATCCTTAACTCATCCAATTCATTGAGTTGAATAATTATTTCCTTTTGTGTTGCATCCAAGTCAATACCTACTTTAGCTTATGTCCTCAATGTTTGTAGTTTAAATTCAATAGGTAAAAATGAATTTTTCCCATAGACTAACTCATATGGTGAAAACCATGTTGTAGTCTTCCAAGTTGTATTATATTCCCAAATAGCCTCAAGTAGTCTCTTTACCCAATCTCTTCTGCCTGATTCAAATGTTTTGGTAAGGATGTTTTCCAATTCTCTGTTTGTTATTTATGATTGTCCATTTGATTGTGGGTGATAGGGAGATGGCTTCCTATAATTGATATGATAATGCATTGTGAAGGCTTGGATCATATTAGACATGAATTGTGGCCCTTGATATAAAAATATACTTCTTGGTGCACCAAACTTTACCATAATTATGTGCCAAAGGAAATCAACAATTGCTTCTTAAGTGGCATTTGTTAAAGAATGCACTTCTGCCCACTTTGTCACATAATTAGTACACACAAGAATGTGTTATTTTCCTTGTGAAGGAGGACTAAAGGGACCAACAAAATTCAACCCCCATCTTTCAAATGGTTCAATCACTACTTGAGGTTGTAGAGGCATTTCATTGGTAAAATTTGGTTATCCCATCCTTTGACAGGGATCACACTGCTTCATATAACTCTTCACATATTTGTACAGAGATGGCCAATAATAGCCAGTGCCAAGTATCTTGTGAGTTGTTATTTTCACTAAAAAGTGTCCTCCACTTGGTTCATCATGACATGCCCTGAGTATGTCAAAGATTTCATTTTCTCTCACACACCTGCGTAAAACCAAATCAAGATCACATTTAAACAACATTCCATTTAACTATTTAAATTGTTCACTGGTTTTGATTAAATTTTTCATTTGTTTCTTAGCGAAAGGAGGAAACTTCCCTGTTGCAAGATAATTTTCCATATCAACAAACCATGGTGTATCAGCTGAAATAGCAAACAATGGAAACTTGTCCTTAACTGGATATTTCTCCCCTGTAGTGGTCAATCTTGAAAAGAAATCAGCTACCACATTATATTTTCCTAGATTATCTACTATGGTAATATCAAATTCTTTTAAAAGTAATAACCATATAATTATCCTACCTCCAACCACTAGTTTGTTCATTAAGTACCTAATTGCTGAGTGATCTGTATATACAAATATTTTGTACCTTGTGATATAATGTTTGAATTTATTAATTGCATAAATCACAATAAGAAATTATTTTTCAGTGGTTGTGTAATTTCTTTCAGTGGGAGTAATATTTTTATTAAGATAATAAATAGCATACATTTTCCCTTATTCATCTTTCTATCCCAAAACTACACCAATGGAGTTATTTGAGACATCTGTTTGGATGTGAAAAGGTTTTTACCAATTAGGTCCTCTCAATATTGGGGTAGCGATTAATTTTTCTTTAATTTCATCAAAAACATGTTGACATCTTTCATCCCAAATAAATTCAGTCCTTGGTAAACAAATTAAACATGGGGGTAGAAATTTTACTAAAATCCTTGATAAAGCACATATAATATTTAGCATGCCCTAAAAATTACTTGATATCTGTGGGGGTTTGAGGAATAGGTAAGTCTAAAATAATTTTGATTTTGTTTTGGTCAACCTAAATTCCTCTTTTTAAAATGTGGTGTCCTAATACAATCACCTCATCAACCATCATCAAACACTTCTCATGACTAAGAGTCAGATGGTGTTGCTCACATCTTGTTAATACTATGTCTAAATTCCTCAAAGCATCATCAAATATGTCTCCATGCATAGTGAATTCATCCATGTATACCTCTACACAGGCATTTGTTAGGTCTGTAAAAATCGCTAATACATCTCTTTGGAAGGTTGCTGGAGAATTACATAATCCAAATGGTAATACCCTGTAGGAAAAGGTACCCCATGGATATGTAAAGGTATTTTTTTCTTGAACCTCAGCAGTAACTCTGATTTGATTATATCCACTAAAGCCATCCAGGAAGGAAAAGTACTGCTTACCTGCAAGGTTTTCTAGGACTTGATCTATGAATGGTAAGGGAAAATAATCTCTCAGTGTGGATTTATTTAGTTCCATATAGTCAATAAAAATTCTCCATTTTCCATTCTTTTTAGGAACAATTACAAGAGGAGACGCCCACTGACTATCTGAGATAGGGTAGATAAAGCCTACTTGTAATAGTTTTTCAATTTCTTAATTGACTATATCTCTTAAGGCTTGATTAATCCTTCTCTGAGGTTCCCTAACTGGTTTGATGTTTTCAGTATAGATGTGATGGGTACAAATACTTGGATGGATTCATTTCATATCTTTGTAGTTCCAAGAAAAAGCTCTAGTATGATTTTCAGAACATCAAAAAATTTAGCTTCTTCATCATTCTTCAACCAGTTGTTAATGTTCAAAATTTTACTCAGTTGAATCTCAACATGTTTGGTTCCAATGTGTGATGAACTGATTTGTTGAAAGGGTTCCATTAAGGTATTTAGTGGACATGCATGTGGAAACAACATATGATACGTAGCAACATCTCCAAAAGTTCCTTGAGACATAATACTAGAAAAATGACAGTAGGAAGAGTTATGATACTTATCTTGTTGTATGTCAACTCCTTGTCGCTGCTGCTTTCCAAAAATTCTTCACCATTTCCTGATATATTTGAAACTGAAGCTACTGATTCTTCCTCTCCCTAAGAGAAATCTCGTTCCTCCAAAGAAAAATTATTTACAGTCACAGGGAATTGATGTTGGTGTGGTTCAAGAACTAAATGTGATGGTTCTGGAACTAAATCTGATGATTTTGGAATAGAGTCTGCAGGTTCCAGAACTAATTTCGTAGGTTCTGGAACTATTCCCAATTGCTCCAAGGACAATTGGTGTTCATTCAATGGCTGATTAATCATATCTTCTACCCCGCATACGTGATCCTGCAATGTGATCATGGCCAAAGAAGACATGTTTTACTTATTACTATCAGGAGCATCAACCCACAATTGTTTTTGATTATCAATAGAAGGTTGTGCAGAAGGATATAAGGAAATTTTCTTAGAATTCGTACCATTTGAGACAATCATATCACCTGATATGTAATCAATTAAGAAAGCAACTGTAGCTAACCACGGTCTTCCCAAAATAATGGTATAACCAAGTGTTTTACCTTTTGGCTGCAATATAAGGAAATCAACTGGATATTCCCATGACTCCACCATAACCGCTACATCTTTAATAACTCCTTTTGGTTTTGCTACAGACTAATATGCCATCTGCAATATGGTGTTAGTAGGTTGTATACCTCTTAATGGTAATGTTTTCAAAATTTCCACTATCATCACATTTATAGCCACTCCCAAATCAACCAAAACATTGTGTATATCCTTATTCCTTATAGAGATAGAAATAACAGGGCTTCCAGGATCTCCGTATTTGGAAAGAAAATTTTTTCCTACTAATAAATCAGCAAGTTTCCCATCTACCTTAATAGTCCTGGGGTACTTCTTATTCCTTCCAGGTCTTTTTAAACATATCATTTTGATTAATTTGTTTAACTCCGGAATGCCCTTAATTTCTTGTAACAATGGTATTTCAATATTCAATTTCCTTAATTCCTGTACCAACTCAGATTCCTTGGTCTCTATAACTTCTTTAAATATCTTTGGAAATGGGGTCTCAATAGAGTTGTTATCTGGCTCCTTATCTTTTTCTTTTACATCCTTCTTGTGAACAACCGTACTAAGGGTTTCAGTTTCTTCTACCATCTCAGTGATTATAACAGGTGGACTACTAATTATTTTTCTAGATCTAGTTTTAATATCCTTACAATCCATGACATTCAGATCAACTGATTTTTCTGGTTCTGTTCTATAGACAATATTTGTTTGTTTATTTATTGAGTTTGCTACTGGATGTTCTAGTATTTGGGTTTGGACCACATTTTTTGTTTTTTGAATTTTGTGTTGGGGAACCCATTATGGCTTGTTGATTCTGATTTGGATATGTTTTCCCTTGCACATAATTATTAGGGCTCCACCTAGGTTGTGACCAAGCATTCGGGTTACCTTGACCAAACCATGGTTGTTGGTGTCATTGGGCATACCAAGCTTGACTTGCCCAATCTTGAGGATTCCATGTTGGTTGAGGTGCCCAAGGTGGTTGTCCCTAATTTGGTGGCACTGTCTAAGCCACCCATGGCATCATCTAGGGATTAGGAACTGACCTAGGCATAAACTACCCTTGGCTAGGTTGTCTCTGAACAAAATTTAATTCTTCTGTCATGAATGAGATGTTGGTTTGTTTAAGATGATTTTTAATAAATGGAATAAGAGAACAAGAATTACTCTCATGATCCCTACATTCACAAATAAGACACATTTATGATTTTTCCAGGGGACAATCTCTTATTGTATGTTTATTCCTACATCTAGGACAATACATAGGTAATGGTTCATTTTTATCATTTTCTTTAGCTTTCGATCCATCCATGGTGGAGGTTAATTGAACTAAAATTCCTATTTTAAAGTTTGCCAATTCATCCATCAGTTTGTTCATATCTGGGTTCAATTTTTTAACTAATTTTCCTTTTCTAGGTCCACCCCTTGTTTGTGAATAGCTTCTACAAATGTCTTTAATATCATTCATTCTTATCTGATCAATGTTTCCACATCCCATCAAATCAAGTGCCTCCCTTGATTCATCATCTAGACCTTTAAGAAAAATGGTTTTGCTTAACTCTTCTTGTAGTAAAAATACAAATCTTTTACTCGCAAAGAGGAATCTATCTAAATAATCTTCCATATTCTTATCCTCCTCGTACTTGATTTTGAAAAATTCTTCCTTCCTATTCCTCCCTCTACAGTAATCTTGATACTTTTCTAGGAAGGCAACTTCCATTTATGTCATAGTGTCAATAGAATTAGATGTTAATCCCATAAACCACCTCATTGATGTATCCTTCAGGGTAGACGGAAACAACTTGAGTTTCTGATTATCTGCTTTGTAATCATAAGTTTAACACAGTAATTTAAATTCAAATAGAAATTAGTCAGGATATTCAGATGACATTTCTCTAAATGTGGGTAAATGTCTAGGTGAAATATTCTTCATGGGTGTATCATCATCATCCAACTGAATTGGATAAGTAAAGGTCCTATTAGGTTCTCTTTCATCTTCTCATGCCATTTCTGCAGTACCTTCCAAAATTTTCTCCCAATCAATATGGTATGTGATTTGTTTTGGGGAAAGTGAAAAGTCAGGAGTAGGAGGTTGACTACTCAATTGTGAATCAAAACTTTCTCTAAACATGTCTTGGGATATGATCTTCTTTCTAAAGGTTCTACTTCCTTCTGGTGATTGATCTAAGAATTCCAAAGGTGGAAATTCTGCTTCTTTTCTAACAGGGGACAATGGTGCTTCTAATTCTTGGTCAACTTCCTTATTTAATCAAGAATATGATGATTCTTGTTTAGATATTTTTGGGAGGAATCAACCCTTGGAGTCTCTTGGTCTACTCATAAATTTTATGATGACGTAGGGAAGATTCTTCAATTACTAGATATATGATGTTGTTCTTTTTGACACCTAATTAGACAATTCTAACTATTGTGTCCCCGGAAATGGCACCAAAAATTATGGGTGTCATTATTCTCTTCATTTAATCAACTCTTTGTTGATGCTATATTCAAACCAGGGGTGGTGTCTGAAGCTATATGCAATAAGAAATCTTAGTGATCTAGTAATTGACTATAGGTATTTTGTTTTCTTTTTTATATTTTCTGGGGGATTTTCTCAATGTCTTGAGGACTTCTTGGTCAAAACCTTATTGAAATCAAACTATGAAAACTTGTTGGAAGTAAACACTCTCTGTAGAAATAAATTGTTGTAAATAAACACACATTTGTAGAATAAAATAGATTGATGTAAGTAAATACACGTTACATAAATAAAAACACTTGCTTTGGAAATAAACACACAATTAAGAATGTTGAAAGATGATTGCAAGGAAATAAGAATCTAATCTAGAACACCTACAGGAACAAGTATACAACAATTTCAACTTGAATAATCAAAAGCATTTACAGAATTAACAGATCTATATTATTTTCTCTGGAAATATAAATACCAATAAAATGAAGATCCTGGTTCTTGGAGGAGTGGGCCCTTACTCCACCTTGAAACAAGATTTGAAAACTTAATATTCTCTCAAAACAGAAATGGCTATTTTATTGATAAAATGTTCTGCATTACAAAGACGTACTATCTCTTTCTATATCTTTGTGTTTGTATCTATGTATATCGATCTATCTCTATATTATCTATATATATCCTAAATCTATTTGTATGTATGCATATATATACTTCTTCCATAGGTGCATTTGTGACCATAGTTGTCCTACCGATTCAGATAGAACCAAATCATGCCCAAAATAGATGTTGAATTGGAACATGGCTAGACGTACAACTGTATGATAGTTATCCCTGGATCTGCGAGTATGAAGAATCAGAAATCTTCTAATCTGCTCCTGATTGAAAGGATCTTTGATTGCTAAATCACTAGACATTGTTGGAATAAAAAAATTCTCATCGGTTTTGGAACTTTAGAGAAGTTCCAGAACTAAAGGAAATTGTTCCAAATAAAGGTACCATGAATGCTTAAAGAAAAAACAATGGTGGAAAAAAGCAAGGGACACATCAGATATTGATATAGACAACATCATCTGGGCATGGAGTCCAAGAAAAATATGGAAAGGAGATCAAATTAAAATATCGAATCAGGGACATGAAGCTATTCAGGCATACCTTACAAAAATTCAAGAACAATAATTAATACTCTTGCGAGGGATCAATGCTTATGTAATTTTCTCGAAGGAATTAATTTCCTATGGAAATACATTTTCAAATCCATTTCTTCGAAACAACTTGTTTTAACGCAATTCTTAACTCTTTGTTGTTCTTTATGATTTACAAAATGTAAAAACAAAAAAGTAATTGACTTTATCACAAGTAACTTGCATATTTACAATATCACCATCATTTTTTATATAAATTTATATAAAAAATATATCAATATATAATATACATAAAATATTGAATAAATATAAATTTGAAGTATTAAATAACTACTATTATGTATTTTTTAAAGGGCAATATTGTAAAATTACCGTCATCTAAAAATTGTTTGACATGAATAGATGGCCTTTAAATTTAACCCCTTGGCTGATGTAACTTTGTGGTGGCTAGGCTTATGTAACTTAGCAACCGCTAGGCTTATGTAGCTTAGAGATGGGTAGGATAGTGTAACTTGCTACCTGTATGATAGTGTAACTTTGCAGCCACTAGGATTATTTCACTTAGAGGAATATACTCTTGTGTAACTTAGTGGCCATTAGGCTTATATAACTTAACAACCTATACACTTGTGTAAGTTAGTTGCTGCTATGCTTATGTGGGGGAATAAAAAAATAACAAAATAATAACCCTAAAATAGCGAAATTGAAATTCAAAAATAGGAATTTAGAAATTGGATTCCAATAGTGGAAAAATTGGAATCCAATAATAGCGATATTGGAAACTAACAATAGTGAAATTAGAATCCAATAATAGTGAAATTGGAACTAGAATAAGTCCAATAATGACAATATTGGAATCCAATATTGTTAATAATGGAATCCAATAATAGTAATAACGAAATCTAGTATAGAATATAATGGAATCCAATATATGTAAAAACAGAGATGGATTTATTCCAATACTTGTAATACTGGAGTCCAGATTTAGTGAAATAAGCGTTAGAGGAATTTGTAGTCATTAATTGACAATATGTTAGTTAAAAAAACTTTTTTGCAAATGTATAAAAAAAAATTCTATAGATATTCGAAGGGTAGGAACCCCTATAGAATCCCCATTTTTTAAATGGTACATACATATGTTACAAATTTCTTGTAGATTTCTTATGTTGATTCCACCTCAATTGATGCATCTTTATTTGATTCATTCAATTTATTATTATATACATCAAATCTTATGAACATGATAATAAGGAGGTTCATCATCATCTAAGTGAAATTATATAATTGGTTTTTTATAGAGAACTTTGATAAAATTAGGAGTTAGATATAACACTTTTGTTATTCTTTACTTTCTTCGTCAATTTAGTTGTTACTCCTTCCAAATGCACATACCTCTGAATTTCAAAGTAATTGAAACGTGAATGACTAGTCTATGATCCTCCTTTGAATTATTGATGAAATATTTGTATTAAGTCACCAATATCCATGTTTCCATATGTAATCTGGTCTAGAATTGGCACTATTTGTCCAATTGTGGCATCTAAGTCATCAATGCAATCCCGTATTTGATCTCTCACTATGGTGAGATCATTAATGCTTTGCTTTAGAGTTTTTATTCTTAATCGGATGGCTCCTTCATAAGTATCTTGCTACCCTCTTTGGTTAGCAAAAACAATACCTTCATCTTCTACCAATTGATCATCCATCTGAGTCATTGCCTCATGTTTAGGAAGAAGTCCTTCCCAATACTAAATCTCATCATTACATTTTTGTATTTGTCCTTTTGCTTCATCCAGCTACTCCAAGAGTTTTTTGTAACACTCTAAAGTGTTTTTTATGTCTTTTTTGCCCTTTTTGGTCAACTTTTATTTCCACTATGTTGTGGTATTGATTATTTCTTTAGACTCAACAACTGATGCTAAAGCCTCTAGGGTTATGGCAGTGGAAATTTCTTGTCCTTCACTAGGAGGTTGCAACCAATTTTGCATGTAGGTTAATAGAACATCAACCTTATCTCTTAATTTCTTTTTATTCTCCTTGTCCTTGTCAATATTTAGGATAAGGCCCCCTATGGATGTTTTAGCCTCTTGTTTTAAAGTATATGTTGTTAGCTTCCCCAATGGAATATGTGTAACTTGATACTCACTCATTATAACTTCAGATTTTAGTATATCTCCTTTGGGGGTAAAAATTTCAATATCCCATGCCCTTGAGGATCTACATGGGTTTTGGATAGTATTATTTATTTCTTGGGGGCCCTCGAGAGTCTAGAAAAAATAACATTTTCAATATTAACAGTCTCTACTTGGAATGTTTCTTTTTCTTCCCTTGGTAGCATTTCTCCCAACCATCCTGTTGTAGGGGAATTTCCCCCTTTTGGAGCTTGTGGTGTGCTAGAATAACCCACAATCTCCTTAGAAGCATTATGAGACACCTCTGAAACTAGAAACTATATTATGGTACTTTAGTCCCCACAACTACTTCATTTGATTCAATTTGTGATGCACTTATTCCTTCATGCCCCTTTTTTTTATCAACTGCAAGTTCCTTAGTTAGCACCATCGTAGGAGTTGGTTCTTGAATTACATCATTATCTTGCTCATTATCATTTCTTGTAGATACCTCATGAATTGTAATGGATCTGTTGACCTTTTTCAATACTTCTTCCATGGGGTCAACAAGAGTATTCTTGTGTTGCAATAGTTTCCTCTTCTTGAGTCTACACATTTGTGAAGACAACCATCTCCTTAAATGATACCTTTGTAGCATTTAAATCAAGTGGAAATGTTTCATATGTGGGTACTGTGACCTCAATTTGTTGCACACTTTGATTTAATGTACTTACTTCCTCATCATCTATTTATGTGGTTTCCACTAGATGGATTCCCAAGGGGGTAATATCGACCTCTTTTCTATTTTCCAAACTTTGAACCAAGTCAGAAGATTCTAGTAAATGTGTTTCTTTTTCTTCATCCACACCAAATACCTAAATTTGTGGATTTTTTCCTTTTTGAGTTGGTGCTACAACATGAGCTTCATGTACCACATATAGTGGGACTAAATCAAACACTTCAACTTGTGATTTTTCTCCTTCATGAGCCAATGTTGCAATAAGAGCTTTCTACACCTCATCCAATGGAATTGAGTCAATCACCTCTAGTTCCATAATTTATTTTTCATGTCATCCTCAAGCGGAAATATCCTTGGTCTCTAAGGTTTTAGTATCTCTTTCCAAAGGCTATACAACCGTAGCATTTTTAGTTGTTTAAAAATATTTGAGACTATATTTCTCTTTCTCTTCACCACTTTGAACTATGAGATTTGGGTCAATATCAAGTACAGACCCCCTAATTCTCTTAATTTTGCAAGAGGATCCTGACGAAGTTACCAGTTCTAGGATTTGAAGCACTTACTTCCTTGGCTTGCAATGGGATGTCTTAAGTGATGCGGGAATCCTTTATGATTTTTTTTAGTATCTCCTCAGCCTTTTGGGTCAAGAGGGATATGGAGGTACCTATTTTACTTGTAGCAGCAATCCACTCCTCTATTATCCCAATGGTTGGATTTTTGGAAGGAAGTTGATGTTATTTTTCCTCTAAGGGATCCATTTTGTTTTATTCTTCCTTCAAAGGAGGAGGATCCTCCTGAATAATTCCTATAGCCCGGTACTCTTGGAGTACCTTAGTGTTTTGTAAAGACAAATCCAAACCTTTTCTTGTTAACCATGTCAATGTTCTCCTCATCACATGTGAATTTCTAGTATGGAGTCTTGTTATTTCCTTTTGATTCCAATCAAGTGGCTCAAATGGTTGTCTTGCCAAATTCATCTCAATGTAATATTGGCTCACTAATTTTTTGTTATCTGCAAAGTCTTGAGGTACAACTGCAATTTTGTAGTCTATCACCTATTGTAGAGTCATTCTAGAGAAGACTTTTAGTCTAACTTCCTCTTCATCTCTATAATACATCCAAAATCTTCATAATGGGATTCATTATCATATTAACTTTCTAGGACTGAGCTCATTACCCCTCTGATATCATAGTTAGGCCTTGGTTGAAACTTTTCCATCTCTAGTTTATTCATCTCTTCATCTAGAAGTTTGGCCTTTATGACTATTGTGCATGTGTAACTCCCTATTGAGATTGGGAACTTGATATTGGTCTTATGTTTACCAACTATTATCTTGTGCACTTCTTACAACCACCTTGAGAGCTCCAAAAGTTCCCATTTTTCATCTAAGTGCCTAGGTAACATGTAAGGGTACCACTGGAAACCACTTACTCTTATGTAATTAAAGAATTTGAATAGGATAAAGTAGCACCCATAATAATTGATTTCCTTTTTGGTAGTTATATATATTCTAAATTTTTCCCATCCTAGTTTGAAAAGGAATATAATGTGTGCAAAGAAATCATCATTTATTTTTCTAAAATTTCCCTTGTGCTTCTCCAAATTTAACTAAGGGTATACATCATACACCCTATGGGTAGTAAAATATTTCATCCTTGGGATTATTAGGAGTTCCTTGTGGCATGCAATATTATAAACAAGGTAAGACATCATATAAAATTTGTACCTCATTGCAGTGCCCTGTTTAATTTGCACAACCATCTTTATAAGTTGATCATAGATATATGTGCTTATAAAATTTTCCCAAAAAATATTCTTAGTACTAAAAAAAATGAGATGGACATAACACATCATCCACTCTTGGAAGTCATAAAAAAATTTCAAGCCTATAATTCTACTTAGTAGAGTGATGAGGTCTTCAAATTATTCCATAAAGTGTGAACGAACTAATTTTTTTGGGACCTTAGTAGAAGAACCTATGTTTTTTGTTAACAACTGACTATTCGTAGTTCGAGAATATTTTGCATATTTGGTGTTCCACAAGCCTTTTTTTGACTACATGTCAATTTTCACTACCCTCTCAACTTTTGGTAACCCCAATATTATTCTAAAGGTCTCAGGTGATAATGAGAGCACTCTAGCACCACTTCCATCTAATACTTCCTTGGTTTCTAGATTGTAGTTTTCAACACAAGTCCATACCAATTCTGGTAAATGTATGGAGGGTGGGAAAGCGGAAGTTAAGGAAATACCACTAGCGTCGATTTTTTCCATTTGATCACTTGTATTGGGGGCACACAATCTTTGTAGGAAATCCTCTAGGTTAGCATTCCCTAGGTTGGTGTCCATCACCTCATCCAAATTAATTATAATATGTGAAGAAACGGGGTTTCTAGTTGCTTGTATCTTCATCTTGTTTGGTAATTAAAGGCAACTAGTTATCTAAGTAATATGGAAATCAAGGGAAGGACCAAATGCAGAAGGATAAATGCAAACCATGGACGCTTCTTAAATACCCTTATGAACAAATGAGAAAATTAATAAATATTTAATTTTTTTGGGAGACTTACTTGTGTTTGCATATTTATTTAGAATACCAGTTCCATATGCACTTTGATTACATAAATTTTTGAGACACCACTCTCTATAATCAACTGATTCAATATCATAATCCAAATTTGTGATTTTTAGGGCTCCAGAGTGCTTAATTTTGTCACAAGAAAGTAGAAGTATGAAATACTCAGCAACATTTCAAACCTATAATCCTTTCATGTGAGCATAATTAATGGAGGAAGCCATAAATGCATCATATTAAATCTCCACCATTGATCTCTGTCTTTTCTTATTTGAATGAGAACCATCCATGTGTCCCTTTTGGAAGGGAGTGGAGCTCAGGACATATTTTGCATTTTTGTATTTAACTGAAAAAGTGCAAAACTGCAAAGTCAAATGGGGTACCAAATATCAAGTTGCATCGATAGGATAACACATGTCCTTTGTCGGGCCTCAGGGGATTAGATGTAGTTCACATTTTCACATGAAGTGTGAAACTGAAAATTACAAATGTTCATGAGATTTCTGCTTCCCATCATGTATCGTTATGACGACACCTGTTCATTTTGGGTCACGAGGCTTTAGATGTAGTTTACATGTTTGCATATGGGATACAATTTATAAAAGTGCAATTTTGTAAAGCATTCCTGATCTTTCCTTAGAATATTCCACAATATATTCCTATATTGGGAGTCAGGGTAATATTTAAATTTCACACCCTTGCACAAAATGTAAAGATGTTTGATGGCTCCATTAATGCGAACCTTCCCATAAGATGCCTCATCATCGAGTGTCTGAAATGAATTTTCATTTTTTCATACATGAAAGAAACACAGTTTTGCAGAGGAAGATATATTTTTTCAATCACTCATGCATCACAGTCAATTTATTAAGCTTCAAGCATGCCTATTTCAAACTAGTTGAACCATTATTATCCCATAGATTGTGCAAAATTATTAAAAGAGTTAATGTATGAATAATACTGAAAATTTTTCTCGACACAATTTTGTTCAAACTCTAAAAAAATAGTTTGAAGAAAAAAAATTATAGGGTCATGGAACTTATGTAAAGAAAAATTCAAGGGTATGGGAAAGACTTTGGAAGATTCATTTCAGTTATAGAAATGGGATCAAAATGAGTACTAACATCTACTCTAGCTCAGGGAAGGGAACCCCCTATGGGTTCCATAAGAACCATAATTATTTTTCATTAAAAACCAACCAAGTGCCTAATCCATTGGGTAAGGAATCAAGAGGAAAAAAATACATGGCATTTTATACATGTACATAACATGTCATGGGTAATATGAAAATGAATGAAACTTGATCACTGTAAACCAAAGCATAAAAAGGAAATAACAAAAAAACAAAACAAAACTATACACTGTATAAAGAACATACCTAAATGTTTGATTTAGTCCAAGAAGTGCTTGAGATGCCTACCATTGACAGGAAAATTTAGAAAGTGTCCCTCCAATATCTCTTAGGAATAAAGTGTGTTCTCTAATCCTAATATCGATGGAGTAAGGTCCCATCCATAGGGCATCAAATTTTCCATGCTTTCCCTTGTCTTCATGCCTGTTATCCCATAACAGAACAAAGTCTCCTACATGAAAATTTCTTGGGGTAACCTTTTTATCAAATATTTTCTTGAGCTTCTCCCTAAACTTAACATGCCTTTGATGGGATTCCCTTCTTACTTCATCCAACTCCATAATATGGTTGATTCTGGATTCATAAGGATTTAATCCTTCCCCATCCTCTAATTTTTGCATGAAATGATAAGCAGATAGTTGCAAGTGAAGGGGAAAAAGATCTTTAACCCCATAAAATAATTCAAAAGGGCTCTTACCAGTAGATCTCTTTGTGGTAACTCTATCTTCCCATAGTGAAAACTTGAGATGCTCACCCCATTTCCTTTTATTTGTTTCTAATGTTCTCCTAAGGATTTTGAGAAGGTTCTTGTTGCTTGATTCTTCTTTCCCATTTCCTTGGGGATTGTAGTTTGATGCATAGGACAAGGTTATGACATACTCATGACACATTTTTGCCAATGGTTTTTCTCTGAAAGAACATGGCATTATAGTAACCAACTTGGTGGGGACCCCAAATTATCAAATTATGTGATTGAGGATGAATTACATAACCACTTGATGAGTTACCTTCTTGGTAGGGATAGCTTCAACCCATTTGGTGAAATAATCAGTGGCCAACACTTGAGGAATCTGATATCCCACCTATAAAATCTAATCCCCATTGTTTGAATGGAGCTTCCACTTAGATAGGTTGTAGGGAAATATATCTGTAAGATTTCATCCTTCCTAAGAAATGTTGGAAACTTTCACATTTTTGAACTAGAAGGGATACATCTTTGAAAAGGGAAGGCCACCAATAGCCTGCTCTTAAGATTTTATGGGTAGTAACTCTTCCAACAAAATGGCCACCACACAACCCTCCATGAAACTTAATAATTATCTTGGGAGCCTCGTCCTCTGTAATACATGGCATCAATGGGATTCCTTAGTGGGATTTTCCAAGTAAAGTCCATGATTAGTTAGAATATATTTTTGGGAAACCAACTTGAGTGTCCTCCTTTGATTTTTATTTAGGTGAGTAGTACAATTCAGGATTCTCTGCGCCAACGCTTTGATCCTTAGTAGAGATGTCTTTTAATCATGTATTAAGTAGTATACTAATCCCCATTTTTTGAATGTACCAAGATTAGGGGAGAGTATCCTTTCATTCTTCCTTTGACAACTTTTTTTATAGAAGAGATACATCTTTGAGGGAAGTGGCACCAATAGCTTGCTCTTAAGATTTAATGGGCCTCTTCTATATAAAATGTTAGTATCTCAACCTACTCAAAAATTAAATCATACTCTTGTATCTCATATCCTTTCCATAGGGTGTTGATTAGTCCCATATATTTTTCTAACCATTTTTGTTATAGGACGATTTAATCTTCTTAGGTAGTCACTATGTCTTTATTTGAGGTAATTAATTTTTCATGAGTCTTTTTCTCATCCCATCAACATTTTTTACCTAAACTATCTATAAATTTCTTTTTCCATTAACCTAGATCAATCCCAAGTCTCTAACTAGATTTATGGTCTAAATCTCCATATCATAATCTTGAATCTTGTTCACCCACCTACCTCTTTCTTGACATCTCCATTTGGGATAGGATATCTTTAACCATTGTATGAGGTACATAGGCTATGATTTTGGAACTCAAAATATAGGGTCTGAAAATTTTAGTAGCTTTTACCAAGGCAAAAGATTGTTTCTCCATAATAGATTATTTCAACTCAGACCCCTACAAGGATTTACCGAAAAAGGCAATGGGTTTCTCATGCCCCTCTTCATCCTTCTATAATAATACATAAATAATTGTATTTTCTAAGGAAAAGGAAAAAATCTAAAACTCCTTTTTATAATTAGGGCTAGTTAATATGGGGGTAGTTTTGAGTGCCTCCTTTATTCCTTCAAATGCTTGGACAACCCCTTCTCCACACTTGATGACTTGATATTTCTTTAACCTGCTCAAGATGGGGAGAGTGATCTCAACAAATTTAGAGATAACCCTTCTTACAAAATTTATTTATCCAAAGAAAGATTGGATACCTTTCTTAGACATTGGGATGCAGACTTTATCAATTGTTTCCACCCTTTCAAGGTCTATCATAACTCCCTCTTGTGACACTATATGTCCCAAAAACTTTTTCCTTTTGTACCCCAAAATGAACCTTCTTTGGATTTAATGAGATCCCATATTCTCTACATCTGATCAATATCTTTTCAAGGTGCTCCAAATGATCACCCATTTTTCTAGAGAAGACAATTATATCATCTTGATAAACTAAAATGAAATCATAAATAAAACTAGAGAAGGCCACATCCACGAATATTTGAAATTTTTTTCTAGCATTCATTAATCCAAAAGGCATCCTAACATAGACATATGTTCCCCAAGGGGTGGTGAAAGTAGTTTTGAATTGTTTTGATTATTTCACCACTACTTGGTTATAACCTGAGAAGCCATCTAATGTAGATAGTAACTCAGATCCTGTTACCTTTTGTAGCATATTTTCCATGTTGGGTAATGGGTAATTATCTTTGAGTGATGCTTTGTTTAAATTCCTGAAATCCACACAAAGCCTAATATCCCCATTCTTTTTTCTAACTGGTACCAAGTTTTCCACCCATGAGGAATACCTAGTGGGTTGGATTATCCCACCATCTCTCAAATTTTTTAGCTCCTCTAGTATCTTAGTTGCAAGGATGGGGTTGATAGGCCTTTTATTTTGCCTAAAGGGATTGGTATGAGGCTCCAAAGGTATCTCATGTTGAAACAAATCTTACCTATAATCCTTTAGATCAAAATAAAACCATGCAAGACAATCCTGATAATTTCTCAATAATTTGGTATAAGCTTGTCTTTATTCTTCATTCATGTTGCTTCCTAACCATACCTTTCTTGGGTTATGAGAAGTTCACAAATTATATTCCAAAACATCTCTGTGTACATGGATAGGCTTTCTCATAACTCTTTATGCGCTTGTCAAAATTTGATTCAAGGCTAATAAGTCCTCTAGGGATAGTGTTTGTTTTCAACTAAATTACATCCTTCCCAAAGAGGGTTTCCTTTCCTTCACACAACACCACCATAGGTTCCAGGTCAATAAGTTGATTGGTGAACTCACCTCTGTAATTTAAGAACCTTTGGATCTGAGCATCATCTTCAAAAACCTACCAATGTTGAATGTTATCAGGGACTGAGGGTCTAACCAACACTTCTACTTCATAATTGCAATATGGAGACATTGTTTCATTTTCATACTGAGAAGCTAGGAAAACCAACTTGTCATCTGTTGCATTCTAAGTTCTCTCATGGTAGAGGAGATTGAAAGAATCAAATAATTCAATGAGATCCTAGACTACATGTTTATATTGTTTTAACCTCTGTTTTTTGTTGCATATGTTTTTATAACTTGTTTTACAACTAACTCAAAATATCATTTGACAATGATATCTTTAATCCCATGCCTCCATTCTACTCTTAAACCAAGGAGAAATGCTTCATATTCAGCTATATTGTTGGTACATTCAAATTTTAATTTGAAAGAGAAATTGAAAGAACCATGGTTTGGAGAATTCAAAACCACTCCAACTCCATTTCCAATATTAGAACATGCTCCATAAAAATTCATAGTCCATGGGACACTGACATCTTCAAGGTGTGCATTTATATCCATACATTGATCTTCAAAATCATCACAACCTATAAAGTTACCTAAGTTTGTATCAACAAATAATACTTCATAAGAAGCATTCAGAGGGTCTTCAATAAGGTGCAACATTTTATCCTCTCTATGTAGCTTGACTATATTTCCTTCCAAGGGTATGGAAGAAAAATACATGTACATTTGAACACTACACCCTACATAGCTATCCCATTTTCTTGATAACAACATGCCCCATTTAGCAGGGAAGTCAACTATAACCACATTCATAGTTAAATATTTCTAGGACAAGAAGAAAGATGTACTACCAAACCTTTGACATATCCAACAACAGGTACCTCTCTAGAATCCATGGAAAAACACTTCCCAAAAGCACTGTTATTTTGATGTTCAACTCATTCATGACTTCTAATGGCATGATGTTGCAGGAGGCCCCTGAATCAAACATACAATTATGGAGAAGCCTTTCATTGACAATAAGAGTGGTAAAGAAAGTATCCACATCCAATTGTGACTCTACCAAGGAGGTACCCAAATATAATTTTGGGGGTTCTTTTGTGCTTTCTTGGTCTTATTTTATTTCAACTTCAACAATAGTGGGGGGAGTCACCATATTACTTGCACTCCTTTCTTTGACAACCACATCCTCCTTCAACCCCAAATATTCAAATTCCCTTCTTCTGTGTTCTGGAATCCTAAGTAATTCCACAATAGGGACAATGATTTTTATTTGACTTAGGATCTAGGCCATATCACATGCAACATATCTGGGAAAGGATGTATTAGGGGCAAGGGTGACTGATTTTTCTAATGGGATATTGTCCCTTATTGCTTGGGCTGAGGAAAAAGTGCTTGGTCTTGAGGTAATGATAGGGCCTTTATCTAGCATGATTCTCTTGGGAGTATCTTTAGGGATATTAGTCAAGAGAGGCATATTTGGCTTGGGAGTTGGGATAGGTCCCTTAACTTATCTATTATGAAGGTTATATTCCTTCTCTTGGGAAACAAAAAAATTCATTAATAACTTCCTATCCTCTTCTAAAGGAATTTCACCATCATAATTTTTAATCATTAATGCTCTTAGATATTCAAAGTCATGATTTGGGAGCTCAAATGATTGAGCCATATCAACATTAACATTAACTAAAAAAGGGAGGGAGAATACCTGATTGGTGCAAGCCCAAAAGTCTTCCATAGTTTTAGCATACATGAGGTCAGTAGAAGTGGCCCCTTGCATTGAATATTTTGGACATTCCATCATACATATATCACCAAAATCAGCTTCATCATTGTCATCATCATTTTCAACAGGATGGTCACAAGGAGGGCAAGGCAACAAAACTTTATCACACCAATCAATAGTGTGCTCCTCCACCACAGAAAATCTTACCATCAATGGATTGGGGACTATTTTATTGTCCCTGAAGGCTTGTTGTTTGTTTCTTGAACCCATGGGTCCCTTTCCTCTCTCCTCATCCCAATGATATCCTTTGGGATGATTCCCAAATATATTATGTCTAGGGGCTTGATGTTGAACTTGAGGATTTGGGGCTAACCATTTCTCTATTCTAGAAATTTTATATGAAATCTCCTTGACTGCCCCAGCCAAATTTTTAACCACCTCTTCTAAATCCACATATTTATTTTCTTGAGGATTTTCTTGGATTCACCAACTTAACACCTTCTCTCTTGGGAGGATTCCCATCTACTTTGATATTATTATATATCTGGATTGTCATAGAGAAATCTTTTGAGTTCGAGGGGCCTTGTTTCTTAAATAATAAGTTGTTTTTTTTTATCAAAAACATCAGAGTATTTAATTAAACAAGACTCATCACTGGGCCTTATATTAGTTGGTAATCTATTCAAGGTTTTGTTAAACACGGTGTTGAAATCTTGTACACATTCATTAGGATTCTTATTAATGTTTTCAAATATGATAGAAGAAACCTGGGATCAGTTCTATCACCATATTGCAATCTAAAAGAATTCTTCATTTCAGCCCAAGAGTCAATTGAATTTGTAGGTAATGAATTGTACCACTCTCTAGTATCTTCCTCTAATGTATGTATAAACAATTTAACATAAACATCTTCAAACTCAACTTCATAATAATCAATGACATTTTGGAAAAATTTTGAGATGTTGGTCTCCACTAATAACATTGTTTCCCTTGAAACCAAGGCAAACTATTTTTGACCTCATTTGGTACTTCATTAGGATAGCCTACCATACAATTGAAATTTATTGGTCTGTAGGTGATGACTACAAAAGGAGCTTTGGGTGGAGGGTGATCCATATTATTTGGTGGTGGATTTTCAAATGGAGGATTAAAACAATGGGGAATCAGAGGTCTTTATGAAAGAGGGGTATGGTCCACACAATGAAAGTATTTAGGGATTCAGTTTCACATAAAACTCTATTTTCTCAGGTAAACAAATGTGGAAGTTGAGGAATACCCTTGTTATTTGTAGGACCTTAACCCTTTTGAAACAAAGAGTGAAAATATGCATGAGGACTATCTGTATTAAAACTATCAGATATAATAGAGTAATATTATACCAAAGGAGGGTCAAATTCAGAGGATTGGACACCCTTGCCTCTTGAACTTTGACCACCAAAAGTTTATCTAAATTTGTTTCCTTGTTAAATATGCACTTTCCAATTTTGGGAGTATAAATTCAGAGGATTAAACACCCTTGCCTTCTTAAATTTGTAGCACTTTCCAATTTTGGGAGTAACCTTATAGTAAGTCATATCTGAAAAAAGATCTTCATCCTTCTAGTTTTCAAAGGGGAGAGTTAATCAACAAGGTGGATAGAATTAAAAATTTACACTGGTCTAACCCATATTTTCTTTTAAAGGTGGAGCCGCCACTAGAGCTTTACACTCTAGAGATATATATTAACTCAAAATGTTCAGAAAAATCTACTTCACAACCTAGTAGGCAAAATATTTTGCAAATATTTTGAGTATCCATAATAGTGTTGATAACTAACTTCTAATATACTCACATAAGCACAAATTTTATGCAAAACCAACTTATAATTGGAAAATTACTGACAACACTAGTAGAATGGTCTATATTTGCACAATCTCAACAAATTTCTTTAAAGATAAGTATACTTAAAACCTTTCCTAGAGTAAAGGGTCCCCGAAAACGGTGCCAAAAGTGTGTTGGTTCCCAATTTTACACCCCCTTGGGGCTTGGTAGCGATTTCATAGAATAGGAAGGTTTAGAGGATGACATATTGTGTGATAATTTTCATTTGCATCCGGGGAGGTGTTTGACATTATCTTTAGAACCCAACTCTTAGGATGATTGAGAGGCACATACAAAGGGGAATGTTTGATCTTGCTACTTTTGGTTCTTCCTTTAAACCAAGGTGAGAGGATCCATTTGGTAACCTGAATCGGAAGAGGATAATTTGCACTTAATTATTTTTTTTTTCAAATGGTGGGTCAATCTAAGCTAATTATGGCCATGAATATAACATTCACTCACAAGATTTGTCACAAGAATATCATATATACTTAGTGCATCAAACACAAGTTACTAGAGACAACAAGGTTTATTTGTTCTAGCATCACTTTTGATGGGAATATGGGTGAGAAGAATTTCCTTCAATGATTTTTGGAAATAGAATAATAGGGTGGTATATGAATCTTTATATGCTTATGTGATAGTGCAATGAAAAGTATAGTAGGTTTAATTTGTAAAGGAAGGTGAGTAAATGATGGTTGATTTCCTGCAACAGAGCATTAATAACTACCACGAAAACATGTTATCCTAGAAAGTGGAGAACATATGCGTAATTAGTAACAATTTTTTAGACAAAAAATTTGCATTCATTGATACTCAACTGCTGCAAATATTTTCAAGACAATATTTAAAAAACTTAACTTAAAAGCTTATGCAAGAGCTTCAATGAAGTAATTATTGCTCCTATTCTCATACGCTAAAGATATACTCAAAGGATGATAAAAATCATCTAACCACTAGGTTGCAACATGGTTTTATAACCACCTCATATATTGTAGGATAAATTCTACAAAGAAATATTGATTTAGTGACCAGAAAGATACAAATTACTAGAGACTTGATTTAGTGTATTACATATAGAAGCAATAAAAACAAAATTGCAGTAAACATTACAACTCGTTAATCAAATTTCAACATACAAGATCCATAATTTGAGTGGACGGTTTGAGCAGGAAGCATGATTTTGAATCCTGCCTATGAAAGGAAGCAGGGAGATGGTGACGATGAAGGGCAAGAGACATGTGATTATGAGTGAATTCAAGTAGTAGAGGGTCCCAGCCCCACGTGGGTTGGGGTGGTTTCCATGCAAAGTCTAGGAGTGGAAAAGGGGTTTTCCCAAGTGGTGGTTTCTCATAGAAAATCTAAAAGTGGGAACCATTTCACAGTTCCAAACAAACTCATTGATAGGGAAATGTAGCAAAATAGGCTAGCCTTGATAGGAAAATTTCATGGACCTCGACCCAATGTAGATGTAATAAGAAGATGGGCTTGCAGAAAGTGGCAACCAAAAGGTAACATGGAAATTTATTTACTCACTAAAGGAGTTTTCCTGGTTCACTTTAATTATGTTGAAGATTTTAATCATGTTCTTATGGAAGGATCCTGGTTATTGGAAACCATGGGACTGTTTCTGAAAAAATGGAACCCAAGCTTTGATCCTGACAAATAAAATATCAATGTCATGCCATTATGGGTTAAACTCTCAGGACTTGTTATCCATATTTTCCCCCCTGGAAAAATTGATCAACCACTACCTCGTGCAAGAAGAAAGTCAAGAAACGAATCTGTCGAGCAAACCCATGCTTCAAATCCAGCAAATAGATTACAGGTGGCCTCGGAAATGAAATAAAAGGGTCGAGGTAGGAGGCTGAGAAATGTCAAAAGAACTAGAGGCTCAAAGGAAAAGAAATGGAAAAGATTCGAAGTCTTCGGGCTTCGTAAATGGTTCAGAATGGGCCCAAAAATGACTACGTATGGATGAGAAAATGGAGGGAGCCACGTTTCCAAACAACGCACCTCCAAAGATTAAATCCAAAGGGGTAGACCCAAACAAGCGCCAAGCTTCCATGCGTCCAGAGCCCCAAAAAGTTGCACTGGCTGTTGAAAAGTCTTCGACTTAGAGGAGGGTGCCAAGTGTCTTAACGATGCATATTTAAAAGCGAGATCCAAGCCAAAGACTCAAACTTGCTCTAGCCCTCCACATAAAAAATGGTCAACAGAGGTCAAAAAGAAGAGTGGGCCCAAAAAGACTAAGTATAGAGTGTAGGCAAAAGGCGCCAAGTGTCAACACGACGTTATTTCATAGGTAAAATTTGGGGTGGGTTTCCAAACAAGCGCCAAGCTGCCATGTGTCTAGGGTCAGACTTTTGGCCCCGCCAAGCAAAGAGACTCAAGAAAAATACAAAGAAGCCCAAGGAGCACGCGGAGGCCACCACGTGGACCCTCTATGGACAAACTCTTTAAAATATTGTGTGCCCGCGATCCAAATATTCAAATGGCCATATCTTTTGACTGGAGACTCAAATTTGGGTGGGAGAACACTTTTTGGAAATGTCTCGACACCATCTACGCCATGGAAACATAAAATATGATTCTTAACAGGCTTTGGTGAGTGAAAATGAGAAAATGTCTTCCAGGACATTAATACAAAGCCCAATTTCTCCAACTACCAGATCTGATTCGATTTGATCCGTCGGGGAACCAAACATGATAGATTTGGGGCAGATTTGAGAAAGGCATTGATTGATAGTGGTTGAGATTTCAAAGCAAGATTCAATGCATATCTATAGGTGGTTGAAGCAGGATTCTAATTCTTCTCTCTTCTCTCTTATTCTTCCTATATATTGTAATGAAGGGGCATATTCAAAGGGTTGATCGTTGTTTCTCCTCTGCCCCCCCCTCTCTTTCTTCCTTAGGGTAGAACGCAGAGTCTAAGCCTCTTTCTATGGCCCTGTAATGGCGTTTTCTTGCCTCTTGCCCACTGATGATGTACTGTGTAACATTTTGGAGCAATAAAATATGTTTCATGATGCATTTTTCCATCCTTGGCTTATTTTGTTGTCTTTTCTTACCTCTCATCGTTGCAAGGTATACTATGCATATTCTAATGTTTGTTACAGGTCTTGGGAGCTGTGTTTAATGGGTTTCAAAGTGGTGTATGTGTGATCTCTGGACCATGGTGCATTCTGCCCACCCTCTCCTCTGTTAACCTCTCTCCACTTCAGGCGATCGGGTCTGTGATTCAACCACTTCCTTTTTTGGTGTATCACCACTTAGTGTAGGATCTTTCACCCTCCCTCTCTGTGTCCCCTTAGAATGGTTAGATTAGGATAGAATAGGTTATGCCTGCACTGGAGTAGCTTGTGGCAAGTAGATTAGGAAGCAAGAACCGGCTTTCTCTGGAGGTCCATCTCAAGTTTTGCAAGTCCCACAGCTTGAGAGATGGTCCCATGTTGTGCAATCACATTGAATGCCCCACTTCACACCTGGGCCATTTGGGGCTGTTGTGATTCCGCACTGACAGGACTTCTATTGGAATATTGGAAGGAAGATTTTTTAACAAGTGTGGCTAAATTACTTTGCACATATGCTGATTTTGATAGAGAAACCAAGGCTATATCCAAAATTTCCTTTGCAAGACTCTACATCAACGTGGACTTATACAGATAATTACCCGAATACTTCACAATCCATTTGAATCTTGGTAGTTGGAAGCAAGCATTGGAATATGAGAGGTCAATATCTAGGTGCAAGAAATGTAATAGATTGGGACACAATGCTAAAGCTTTCCTAAAGAATGTCAATGAAGGCAACCTAAAGGAAACAAGGAAGAAAATGGAGTGGCAAGAAAAGAAAAATGAAATAAAAAAGCTAGTAGAAGAAGAAACCAACAAAAAATCAGATGAAAACCAGTACATGGATAAACAAAACACATTTGTTTGTCTTGTTCAGAATGAAGATACTATGGAGGAGGGAGAGTTATTTTTAAAAAATCACCTAAATGAGATCCTTATGGAAAATATAGAAATAGAGTAAAAGGAACATGAAAAGGAAGGAACACAAATGGAAAAAAATGAGAATACATAACAAAATAAGGTAAAAATCCAAGAGAAAGAGAAAGAGACAGAGAAAAAAGCAAATGAAAAGATTCAAGAAGATCTAGTAATAATGAAAAGTATGTACCAAGATGCATAGCAAGAGGAATAAATAAGAGAAAAGGTCATAAAAATTACTGTACAACAAGAAATAGAAGCTTGTCAAGGCTTAAACATGGAGAATCTCTCAAACATGGAACCCCTCCAACGTGTAATGACTCCATTAAAGGGGAAAGGAAAAATTCAAGAAGCATCATCCTCTACAACACCCAAAGTTACAGTAGATGTTGGAAGCATAAAGACAAGAGACAAGCCATCAGGGAAAGAAGAAAAAAAAGACAACAAAGATGGAGATTAAACAAAGTATAGTTAAATGAAGGTGATTGAGACAAAGCAAGGGAAGAGAGGCTAGCCAAGGTATGAATTTCAAGTATTCTTTACATATGCATGCTTAAGAATCCAATATTGAAATGTGCCTATACTATAACTTATCTATACCAACAAAGCATTTAGTATGATCCTCAGGCAAGGGTATGACACGATGGTGATTTAGAAGAACCATGCATGTTTAAGGTGATGATAAATTATACACAAACTAAGTGGATTTGAGAAGACCCTTGTACCTTTTTGGTATAAGAGCCTGATTAAAGGGAATCTTGTACAAAAACAACAAAATGATGATGGCACAGAGATACGTAAAGTTACAAAATAGCCAAGAAAGCTTGCTAAGAGAGATGATGAGACAGTTTCAACAAATGAAGGCAAAAATGGAGGAGAGAATGGATATTTTGGAGCATCTTGTTAGAGAGAGAATGCCATGGTTAGGATGCAGCAGCAAGGAAGAGTCTACAAGCCATTCAAGGAAAGATTACAAGTCTTTTGGACAAATTCAAGAAGGTATGCTTATGTTTAGTGATGTGCATGCAGATAAAGATAGTTGTGTGATTACTAGAGATGTGAATGCTAGTTGTAGAGATGCGAATTGCCCTAAGAAAACTGAAAAAGGGCAGGTAATCAGATCATGTCAGTCATGTAAAGGGAATGAGAAAATGAAGAGTGAATCCCTTTTGATGAAGAGATTTTTGGAGCATCCAAGAGGCAAAAAGGCAAATTTGAGAAGACAAGACATAGACATGAGTCAGAGAAGGAACTTGTTCAGGACTAGATGCAAGTCTGGAGGCAAGGTATGTGATGTCATTATAGATGGAGGAAGCATTGAAAATGTGGTGTCAGAATACATGGTGAGGAAGCTGGGAATGAGAAGACTTCCACATCCAAAGCCTTACTACATTTCATGGGTGCAGTAGAGTCATAATATCTTGGTAAGTGAGCAAAGTATTGTTGATTTTCATATTGGATCATATAGAGATACAATATTATGTGATGTTCTACCCATAGATGTTTGTCATTTACTCTTAGGTAGACCTTGGAAATTAGATAGGAAAGCCAAGCATGATGGAAAGACTAATGTTTACAAGTTTTGTAAAGGGTGGAATTGACCATAGTCTCATACCCTTGAAGGGTAAAGTAGGTGATGAGAGAGGAAGTGTCATGTAAATGACCATGAGGAAGTATTTGTATGAAACAATGCAACATGTTAAAGAGATAAAGCCATTGTCTCCAAGTGATGAGTTGTGGATGAGAAGAGAAGCACCAAGAAAGGTGTTTGGTGACCAAGAAGCTGGTCACTTGAAGAAGATGATAGTAGAAAGAGGTTATGGGAAAGGTAAAGAGATGGTGGATCAGAAGTACCACCTTGAAGGAGCATTCAATTGCTTAATTGAAGACAAAACAGTGGAAGAGGCCATGAGAGAAGCTAGCAGGAAGGTCAAGAGACCATTGAGCTTTCTAACTAACTACTATGTGGACATGTTTGTATACAGGTACAACTCAAAAAAGGTTGAGTTTTGGTGAAACATGCAGGTAAAACAAGTGATGAAGGTGATGTTATTGCAAAGCAAGAAGACCAAATTGGATCCTAGGTATGATGAAAGGAAGGAATGGATGCTATCACCTTGAAGAAAAGAGTTGCAAAAGTCTAGAAGGGATGTTTAAGTCCATGAAAGACCAACATGTAGGTGAAGGGAAGTCAAGTAAGCATGAAGAACTCATAAAGGAGGTCCGTGAAGAAGACCAAGCTAAACAAGATGATGACTACTATACAAACTAAGGAGTTTAAGAAATGATTGTAAGCAAGGTAGTAAAGAGATGCCTTTGAAGGCATATAAGGATGAAGAAGCACCTCCACAGGAGGTCAAAAAAGCATGGTAGAGAGTACAACCAGTACAACAGTAAGCAAGAAGAAGACGCAATGGTTAAGTCCAAAGAGCAAGACAAGCAATACATAGTGAAGAAAGAAGACCAAGAACAAACAATTTTTGAAGTATTCCAAGAAGAAGAGGACAAAGGAACCGTGAATAAAGGTTGAATAGTAAACTATGTCTTTGAAAGACTAATAATTTATCAAGTTTGGGTGGAGATCAACATGATGGTAGAAGTGACAGATTCATTTACAGTCAACTAAACAACAAATAGAGTTACCTCTTGAAGAAGAAGACCAAGGTTTTAGTGTATACACATGTTCAACCAGAAGAACATGGATCAATGGTGAGTCATAAAAAGGTACATTAAGATTTCTCAGTCTTAGGAACAAACTATGCAAGAGTAATTACTCAAGAACAATTATGTAGGAGCCAAGCTATTATGGAAAAAGGACACAAATATGGAATGGAAAGTATAATCTCAGGTTGCATAGAACAATGCTTTGGTCTAATGAGTAATTATTGTGAAGATTTGAGTAGAGAGAGGTCTGTAAGAAGACATGAAAGAAACAAAACAGAGTTGAGACTTGATGACAACATGAAGAGAAAGCAACATGATTCCAAGAAGATTGGAACATGTGAGTATGAAGTTGGAAGACAAGGGCTAAAACATAGAATTTTAAGCTAGAATTCAAATGGAGAGAGTACCATCCAACGAAGAACCATGCTTCATACAGTCCCTACCAGGTGTCCATATTGCAAATGATGAGGAAGAAAGGCAAAGGTAAAGCACAAATGTGGAGCTTAGGAGTATGCACTCATATACATGAGTGAGTAGTACAAGCATCTATTGGAGTTAGAAAGGTTAAAGAGGCAAACAAGTGGATTTGGCACAGGAGTATGAAACATCATAAAGGAAGAAAAGTGAAGATAAAAGGCGTTCAGTTCCTAAGCAAATTAAGACCAAGTACAATCAAGACAGTCCAAGGAGGGATTAAATCATGCAAGCTAGATAGCAAGCAGTCAAGTAAGAGCCTAGGTGATAGGAAGACCTTAAGAAATGAGACAAGAACATATAGAGCAAGCAAGGACAAGAGAAAGCAAGCCCTAAGCATGAATAAAGGGAATGTATGCAAGTTGAAGAAGACACCTACAACTAGAAAGGAAAGAAAGAAGCCAGAAAATGAGACCAAGCAACACCATTTGAGCTAGAAGCTCAATCTTTCCTCTCAAGGGTAGAATGATACATGTGCATCAATAGGTGGTTATTGAGTATGGTCATGATAGATTTGGAGTCTAGGTGGTCTTAGGGTCTATGAAATTATTTCCCTTAAAAAATATTGTCTTTCATGATATTCAAACTTGGCATTGTGTGTAAAAGCCTAAATAAGGCCTATTAGTGCATATAAGGCCAAAATTATGTAAATAAGGTTTGGAGGACTTATCCTCATGTGTGACCAAGTTTAGTAGATGAGTTTTGAGTTGCTACAGTCTTTTCTAAAGCTCGAAAAGGTTGAGAGATCCTAGGAAGTAATTGAGTAAAGCTAGGGGTAGCTTGTTCTCATGAACCTAAGATAGATTTTTTTATCTTGATATGTAATTCTCTCGAAAGGAGGAATGTTACAAAGGGAATGGAACATGAATAAAGCAATGAAGAAGGTTTAAATCAAATATATAGTGTATTATGCAAGAATCTCCATGTTTTCTCCATACAAACAATGTAAGCTTTGTTTAGGCCGAGAGCTTGAAATAAGACAGTAAGCTTAGGAGGAGTTTCAGGAATCTGTGAAAGATGGATAAGATGAGCAGGAGTCCTTGTAGCATTACTAAATTTTTATAGCTTTTGAAATTCATTATGGTGACCTGTAGACTAATATTTTCCTTCTCAAACCCTAACTAGGGCATCAAGCCAAATTAAATGTACTCATCCAAATTGCATGAAAATTTAAGGATATGTTTGTGTATGTGAGAGCTTAAAGTGTGCCAAGTATCAAAGCCCCAGTCACACGTGTGAAGAAGTTGGAGGTAATGTTGCAGTCTGACTATAACTGTGTGCTACAGTTATGAAATCTGAGTGCATGCATGAGTAGAAGGTTGAATCAAGTCATAAATTTCATTGTGGAGCATCTTGGAGACATGGAGGCATTTCAATAGTTTTCCAAGTAAGGATAGGCCTTAAAACCCCACTATCATACCCATATGCTTGCAAGAGACCTAATTAGGCCTAAAAGGGGCCCTGGGACAATCAAGGATATCCTTCCGTACAAAGGAGTAGTGGTTGATCTTCATGTATGAGTATGGTCTCTATAAAGGGTCCTTGGATCAGTCATACGAAGGGAAAGTTGTTTAAGAGATATTGAAGATACACTGACATTTGTATACAAGGAGGGCTACTAGGGTATGGAGCTTGTATGAAGGAACCTAGTACAAATTCAAGGACAAGGACATAGTTAGAGGTTTAGATACATCATAGCAAGTCTGATTAGACATTTCATGGATGTTGGAAGTGAAACAAAGCCCTGGGCACAATATTGGGCTTATTGAGCCTTTATAGCCTATTAGGGTATAAAGGAAGTGAAGGTCCCTCAAAGAAGAACTGAGATGGTGAAGCATGAACTAGGAAGGTGAACAATATAACAACGATAGTAGAAGGTTTAAGAGCATGGGTTTGGCCTATTGGAGTTATGAAGCTACAACCTTGGTATGATAGAATCTTGATGGTGAAGTATATGCATTGACAGTGGAGCATGTAGATGGAGCACATGTTAAACAAGGTGGAGTGTGTGATGGAATTAGCAAGTGAATGAGTGAACTCCAAGATGGTACATTGGATGGAGTGCATAGGGAAAACTAGGGGTGAAGCTATAAGGAAGGCTAATGGGGTGATGATCTCTCATAGGTACGTGAGAGATGCATAGTATAGCTAAGAATGGAGAAACATAGTGTTGAGTAGAATGGGTCAATAGCATAATAAGGTATCTAAGGGACAATAGAGGAGTTGAGCAAGTACAATATGATTGAAGGATAATTGTAGCATTGTGGTGCTAGTGTTGACCCGCATACTTATTGGAATTGCTAGTGGAGGATAATGAAAGTAGTATAGGGTTAGTAGAGTGCTCAAAGAACAAGGTTTAAACAAAGTGCAGTTAGATGAAGGTGACTGAGACAAAGCAAGGGAATAGAGGATAGCCAAGGTATGAATTTCAAGTATTCTTTACATATGCATGCTTAAGAATTCAATATCGAAATGTGCATCTAATATACCTTATCTATACCAACAAAGCATTTAGTATGATCCTCAGGCAAGGGTATGACAGGATGGTGATTTAGAAGAACCATGCATGTTTAAGGTGATGATAAATTATACACAAACTAAGTGGATTTGAGAAGACCCTTGCACCACATGTGTTCGACACACATTTTGTTTAAGGTCAAATCAACTATCTAGGGCTCATTAGTTTTTAGGCCCTCCATTTAAAACAAAAGCCCAAGACATATTAATTTGCAAGTGATGATATAATGACATCAAAGGTCTAATCTTGTCCCTTTGATACTCAATGAGTCCTTGGTGACAATTTTCCACATATATTTAATGGTTAACATTCTAGTTTTGGCATATTGATTGGCACAACTAGTTACAAATTTTTTTCATTGACAACATATACTTGAATTTAAAATATCTATCTCCATGTTAGATCAAATATTAACCTTTGAATAGAGTATAAGGCCTTAACCTAAGTCTATTATGTTCTCTTACATAATACAATCATATACATTTCTATTAAAGAGTTCCTTGCTCTTTTGATAATTCCAACAAAAACTTGTACAATAAAAAACTTTTAAGTACCACTACATTTTCAATTTAGACATTTTCATCCATAATAATTCATGATAAGGAGTGAGATGGATGACCCAATCCATGGTGGCCACATCCCACCCCAATCATCAACTCTAAACATAATAAGACTATCACACAACCATATGCCAATATTAGGTTTGAAGCTTAAGTACAACTAGCCTATTTTCCAAGATTTCATCATGCAAACTATCACTCAAGAGAAATATGCATGGAAAAATAACCTTACGTTTTCATTTATGAAAGAAGTAGAGTGAACTAGTTCACACCGCCTTGCCACATGACCATTGAAAATCTCCTCCCTTAGGTATATCATAAATAAGTAAGCTTGCAAGTCACACGTAGGTAGGCATGAGTCTTTCGTATTATTTTATGAGTTGTTAGGAACTGCTAATCTTTGCAAGCATGCACAAGCCCCTTGTATTTTAGCACGAGTCTCATGTATCATTGCAAGTACTTGCAAGTAGGACTCACTCATACTATTACATGAACTAGTCAGATGTAATGTAGTAGCACAATTTGTATGTCACAATAAGCTTTCGTGTTCATTTCTAAAAGAAGTGAACTACTTCACATTGACATGTCACACGATCATTATAAATCTCCTTCTGTGTGAGCTTACATATGTCACAAATACTTCAACTTGTTAGTCACCCATATGAAGGCATGAGTCTCTCATATTATTCTACAAGTTGTTAGTAATACATGAGTCCCTTGTATTTTAGCATGAGTCTCGTGTATCATTGCAACTACTTACACATAGGAATCACTCATACTATTACATGAATCACTCAAATGTAATATAGTAGGGCAATTAGTTCTTTAACAAAACTTGTATATCAAGCCAATCAAATACCATTCACATCAAAGCAATGTTGATGTACATACTATTTGTAAACACCAAATATGATGAACAATTTTGAAAAGAACCCAAATTCAAGAAATATAAACCCTAGATTTTAATCTCATAATACCTAAAAAATGTGTTCACTATTCATAGTAATATTCCATACACCGGTTTATGACTAAAGTCTATTAAAGCATAGGGTCTGGACCAAGAAGTCCAATGAGAAGGTAATAAGTTTACATTGAAACAAGTTTCAAGCTCATTCCAACGTTGAAAACAATTTGCATAAACAACCATGTATAAGAAGATTCGAACCTCGGTGCTTTAAACAATATAAAAATAAAGTCCATGCTCAAAACCTTGCAAATGGCCGCCAACCAAATACAACTACTAAAACCACACTCAACTGACACACTTTAAGGGTTTCAAAAGATGTAGAAAAACAATACTCAAGTCGTACAAAGACCTATGTAGATCAAGTTACCTATGCAATGTCAAAGATTACAACCTTCACCATACCAAGAGGCCATAATCCTTGACCTTGCATAGATAACTTGATCTACTCCGGTTTTTCTACAGCTTGCACACTGATGTTCTACAACTTTGGAAACTCTTGAATCTCATGGGTTGACTTGTATTTGAATGTTGCCCAATTGTGAGACCATTGTTGTTTAAAGCTTTGAGGCACTTATCTTCTTATATAACTAAAAAACTATTATCCTTGACCTTGCATAGATAATAGATAACTTGATGCACTGGGGTCTTTGTACGGCTTGCACATTGTTGTTCTATACTTTTTGAAACTCTTAAATCTTGGGAGTTGAACATGCCCTAACTTCTTGTATTTGAATTTGTCTCTACCACAACAACACATCAAGTATAGCATGTTGCAGTAGACACGTCACATCAATTATAACACATTCCTTGTGATAACGAATCAAACGACGAGTTGTCTACACCCCCACATCACATCAAGCATAACACAGATTCTCTATTGTGATACCCAATCAAATAACATGGTGCCTCTACCTCCACATCACATCAAGACACTGCAAATTGGTCTTTAACATGCACAATCTAGTTTTTCTAGGAGGGATGCTCTTGCACCATGCATCTCCTTGGGACTCTATCAAATACCATTACTTGTCGGGACCTCCCAACACAACCCAATTAAACATCTTGATTAGTGTACTTAGTAACTTTTGGTTGCTAAATTTGAAAGTAATCAATAGCCAAACAATATTATTTCCTCAAATGCAGTTTATTAGGTCGTGTACAAGTCTAGCTAATAAATATATTGTGTGAACCCTTTTTGAAAACCAGCTCTTTAATTAGCAGCATAATCCTCTGCATCTTTATACCTTTTTTACTTGTAAACTAGGTGTTCCATTTATACCCAAGAAAGGATGAGCCAAGTCTACTTTTAATAAACCTCGCAAAATATATTGTAGAGAATAATTTATAAAAATTTCTCTTTTGAGATAATGTATAGCTGCTACCTTTGTAAAGACCATAAATACCTAGAACAAAAAGTTTCTTGTGGAGATATACTCAAACAATCTTGAATTCCTATGGTATCAATGATACGCCCCAGCAATTTGTTGCATAAATTAAAAGAGTGGTCCATGTAGTAGGTGTAAATCTTCAGTTCAACATTAAGTGAATTTCAAGAGAGCCCTGTAAACTCAAATTTGAGTGATAGTGAATTGCACATATTGCTTGCAACAGATCGCAGAATTATTAAAACACAACAATTCAGAAAAAAATCTACTCGGGTATTTATAACCTACCACTAAATTTCCAAGATACAGTAACAAAAAAATGGATGATAATTCAATTGGCTATTAGATTTCCAATATATTGCCACAATACAATAACAAAAAAAAAATGTATGAAAATTCAATTGTCTACCCTAAATACGTAGTTAAAACAAAATATGTCTTGAATCTTGTTGTCTCTACATTTTTATAGGTAAAAAAGGATACATCTTCTGCACCAAAATCAATTTTATCATAATTAGCAATGGAAAAACAGGCAAATTAAACTCGATGCCTATTTTAGAGAAACAAACTCAAAGCATAAATGTCATTTCCAAGATAAACGGAAGCTCAATTTTCCATCCCATTTGACATAACGTAGTTCATTGAATCAAATATTATGAAAAAAAAAACTCTGAATTCATCCATATATCTTGGCACCTAATAACACCATGAAAGTGAAACTCCTTAAAATCTTTTTGTAACTAGCACGTGCTGTCCATATAGGCGATGAGCAAATCCTGCACTGTTCCCCTGTCTGGCATCTTTGCAGCAGCTCCGTATATTGGTGCCATGCCATCTTCAAACGCATTTGGATTTTCTAGCACCTGTCAAATTCATAAAAATATTTTAACTGTGCGAGTTACCTGAGATAAAAATTTTTTTTTCAAAGAAATCAAAAGAAAGAGATCCAATCATTAAGAAACAATTATTTTTTATATAACACCTGATTGTTGGGTGTTATTTGTGCAATTGACCTATGAACTTGCAAGTAAAAATTAAGTAGATGTTTTCTCCTTACAGAATTAACAGCTGCTTTAAGATCTTTCAAGAAATCTTCCGCAATGACAGTATGTTGAAGAGTGAGACAAATGTGTATGCTGCAAAACCAACGAACATATGCATCAAATAAAAAAGATGAGCTTCTACAACTAATGAAAATACTTTCTTGCAGGTTCTGAACGATAAATTAATAACCAATCCATAAGGATTAACCTGTTTGGTCTTTGCAGGGCATTCAAGTGCCACCCATACGAAGACATGACATCATTCACTTTAAAAATATCAACCTCATCCGAGCCAAATGCAATAACTGTCATATCTGGTCTTCCCACAATGAATAGTTCTGGAATTTGTTTTATTCTGCATACCCATCTGTTAGTTGCACTCTAACTTCCAGTAGATAATGAGTTTATAATTTATATAATCCTTTTAACTTCAAGTCTAAAGCATCTAATGGCTAAAGGGAAAGAAAGCACGAGTTACTAAACCAAACTTCTGCAGCAGATTGGATTCTTACCCCTGTTGAATACTTTTTGATACTTCCATAATTTTCTTCACAGCCTCTAAATATCCTACATGGATTGAAAAATATCCCAAGAAATAAAAAATGGGACATTTAAGAGCACTTTTCAGAAAATATCTAATCCTGCAAAGGATGAAGATGCATGGTAGAGAACCATAACCATAATTACATATAAAAAATGCAATAATGTGTTGCAGATTACCTTCCTCTCCAACAGACATCATAGCTGCCCAGGCACCAGCAATCAAACCACCAGGCCTACTTCCAGCAACAGTTGGAGAAACATATAGTCCTCCTGACCACTCTGTTACTGCAAATATAAAAAAGAAAAGAAAAAATGAGATCTTAGAATTCAAACAACTGGAGCAAGCATGAGACTAATGACATGTATGTAAACATGTGAGTGGGTGTATATGTGTGTTCATAAGTGTGTGTTGGTGCGCAGGAAGGGAGGGGGAGAGAGCGAAGAGCAGCGAAGGGAGGAGGGGCACTATTATATGATGTTATAGTACTCCATTATAGTCGTTGTTTTGGACGATAAATGACGTTATTATATGAAACTCCTTTTGGAAGAATTGTAGTACTAAAGTGTATTGTACAAATTTGTGTGTACGTGTGTTTTGTGCAATTATGTGAAGTGTTGTTACGATGCTCCTAGAAATGTGAAACGATCCAGTTTAATTCATAGCAATGTTATGCTCTAAAACATGGTTTGTGATAACAATGAATAAATATAAATGAATAGTAACAAGGCATAGTGTAAACAACAAGAAAACAAAGCGAAGATAAGGAATCTGGAATAGAATGTGGTTTAAAGTAATGGATTCAAGCAGTAAGTGGGTCACCTCAAAGGCAAGCATATTGATTTGAGTAGGTATCATTACCATTACTCCCTAACAAATTATGTTACTTACCCATTGCTAAATTAAGGAAACTCTCATAAACAACGAATGTATTTAATTGATCAATAATAAAGTTGGGAAACCTAGAGGAATCAAAACCATGACAAAAATAAAGGAACAAAATGCTTAAGACATAGGGAGCACGAAGAAGTAAAATAAGAAGAAACTTTAACTAGAGTAATTGTAACCTTATTAAGAATCATAATAATATTGAAATAAAAAGGGAAACAAGTTAATAACCAAGTATCAACCCTAACAAGAAGTCATATAATCAAAATTAATTTTCAACAATGTGGTTTTAAGAATATGTGGGACCAAAATGAGCTAAAAATTATGACTCAAACAAACCAAACAAAGATTGTCGTAGCTTGAGAAAAACACTAAGAGGGTGAACTACTGTAACAAAACCAACGAGGCATCTAAACAAGTGTAAGAAGTGATGATTTGTGTTACTGTAAATAGAAAACATATAAAAACTAAGAATGAATGTGTTAAATAACAGTGAGAATCAAGAAATTGAATACTTTGAACAAGGATACTGTGATTAAGAAATATAAGAAGTGAGGTATGCAACACTTCGATATCTAGGATATTGATTTTATTTTCACAACTAATCAATGTTCAATTAATTTTGAAGGATGTCTCGAGAGGGGAACACAGAGAGCACGAGACTCAGCACATGACGTAGGACCCCCAAGATTTAGGAGGATCAAGCAGTGATCAACGCTCAACTCTTATAGACACTTCAAGACATCCATGGAGAACTGCGAGGAATTCGAGAAGAACTAAGGACATGGTCATTTCATCGAGCTAGATTGGAACATGAGGTCTCACACCTGAGACAAACTAGAGCCATGCATGCGTCACAACATAAGACCTAGATACCCTCACACACAGCCTCATCACCATCACCCATGTGTACATTAGGTACACTATGACCACTGCACGATCCAACAGGGGACACATGGATGTACTAGACCCAGTGGAAACATTGGAGGGGACCACACTTTGCATGACAGTGTTGGTCGATCCTTTGAGGAACAATTGGCCTTGTCACAACACCTTCAGGCAATTCGAGCTAGAGAGCTTGCGAGGTCAGAGTACGTGGGCCCCAATGATATTGAGTCTAGGGTAGATTCGGGCAGAATACATGAGCTTGGGCAGTGCCCACACTATAGAACAAGGGGGATCCATGAGCAAATGTGCCCACAATGATCCATATCTCCCCCACGTTGGGCAACACCATAGAACTCTCCAGGTTGGGAAAATAACTATTTGTGAATAATTCTTTTCGTTGTTTTTTTATTAAGTTACCTAGGGAGAGGGCCCTAGCCCTTTGTGGCATCACCAGCCCACACCGGCCGTGGAACCATCTAAGGATGGAAGTTTTAAGCTCTTGGCTAACCCACGGATTAAACCACATTATCGTGGTGCCCTAGCTCTGTTGCGGTGATAATGTAAAGTGGGATTTAACATTGCAGTACGCCCCAATATTGTATTAAGTTTTTTCATCAAACTTTATTGTAAAGGTTTTTCACATTTAAGAGTGAAGCGGCTTGACAAATTCACCCACCCACATTGATTTGGAGAACTCTCCAGGTTGGGAAAATAACTATTTGTGAATAATTCTTTTCGTTGTTTTTTTATTAGGTTACCTAGGGAGAGGGCCCTATCCCTTTGTGGCATCACCAGCCCACACCGGCCGTGAAACCATCTAAGGATGGAAGTTTTAAGCTCTTGGCTAGCCCACGGATTAAACCACATATCGTGGTGCCCTAGCTCTGTTGGGGTGATAATGTCAAGTGGGATCTACCACTGCAGTACGCCCCAATATTGTATTAAAGTTTGTTCATCAAACTTTATTGTGACTGTCTTTCACATTTAAGAGTGAAGCGGCTCGACCAATTCACCCACCCACATTGATTTGGGTGATCCCTCTTGGGATTGGTTGTCTACAACGTATACATTTGTACAGGCATATATATTGCTCAAGCTCGGATCTGAACTGATAATGTCAAAAGAAACCATAGAACACCATACTCAAACTACATAGATAAATTAAATAAAACAAACCCCGCAAACCGGGTGAATAGAAAAGGCGCCTAGGGTTTAAACAGGCAGATTTCTTCATAAACAATTCAGCCGTGTATTGAATAATGATTTCTGATGTTAAATATTTATGGCAAACAATTATAAATCTGCAGATAGTTTGATAACAAAAGATTGTCCAAAACCCAGCCGTAAATGATTCAAACCAAATCGATTTGATATATAATTGATGCTGAAAGGTACAATAATTATCTAGCATGAAGAATACCTCAGATACTGCATAAAACAACTGTAGAATAAGTCACCCCACTCTAGAAGAAGTCTGAATGCCCATTGCTGCAATTTATTTCTCTTTGAACTGCTGAAATGATAAAAACCTGTGATTACAATGAAGATCCCTGAATAGGAACTCCTCTCACTGCTCCTGGGGTTTCCGTCCACAAGAGGAATAATCCAGAGGGTTTCCATCCTTGGATTTTGTCTGCAAAAGCTCAGAGCTAACTGCCGGGAAGAAAAATAATAATAATCTGCATAGTGCCGGCACAAGTCGCACTTTTCCCTTATAGCCAAAAAACCCTTCCAAAATGCAAGTCGCACTTTTTCCAAAGAGAGCATAATTAATTTTTAATTAATTTATTCCCTCTCCAAAGCAAGTCGCATTTTTGGCTTATTTAATTTCTCCCCAAAGCAAGTCGCACTTTTTGCCTAGGAAAGCACATTAAATAATTTATTAATTTATTTCCATGTACTTTCCTAAGTCGAAGTCACTTATTAAGTCTATTAATTCATTATATGTGCTTTAGTGATACTTTATTTTATTTTAAGCACGATATAATAAAATTAATAAACCGAAGTCACCCTTGAAATCACCCTTTGGCCGTCGGGTAGACAAAAAGGGCCAAAGGTCTTCGATCGAACTATTCGAGAAAGAGGGACATTACAGTCCTCCCTTCCCGAGATTGCTTGTCCCCAAGCAACTGTAAAGTTGGATGTTGTAATATAGACTCGCCCTCCCATGTAGCATCCTCTATTGGCAACTCTTTCCACCTCACCAGAAACTCCTGAATAACTCTATTCCTCAATCTCCTCTCTCGGCTATCCAAGATCTCCTCTGGCACTAAATCCAACCTCCCTTCCTCATCCAAAGGTGGTAACTCTGCAGAAGAAACAATGTGCTGCCCCAAAGCCTTTTTCAAGCAAGATACATGAAAGACATTGTGTATCTTACTCTCAGAAGGTAATTCCAGCTCATATGCCACTTCACCAACTCTCCTCAACACCCTGTATGGTCCATAGAATCGCGGCTTGAGCTTTTCAGCTCCACTCTTCTTGAGAGTACTCTGTCTGTAAGGCTGAAGACGTAGAAATACCATGTCTCCTACCTCAAATGCTCTCTCTACCCTGTGCCTATCTGCATACATCTTCTGTTGATTCTGGGCCCGCTGAATATTATCCTTAAGTACCTTAAGGATGTCCTGACTATCCTGTAAACTCTCCTGAGCCTTGGGAGCTCTACTGTCCCCAAACGCCAAATCAACAAAAGATCTCGCATCATATCCATACAATGCTCGGAAAGGAGTCATACCAATAGAAATATGGTAAGTGGTGTTATAGCAATACTCACACAAATATAGCAACTTTACCCATGCCTTCTGCTGTCCTGCAACATAGTTACGTAGATAACCCTCTATCCACTTGTTCACAATCTTTGTCTGCCCATCAGTCTGAGGGTGATAACTAGTGCTCGGAGTCAACTCAGTGTGAACCAAACGGAAAAGTTCCTGCCAAAATATGCTCATAAACCTGCTATCCCGATCACTAACGATGTTCTTCGGAAGTCCATGCAACTTGAATACCTGACGGAAGAACAAATCAGCCACATGAGGTGCCTTAAAGCTGGTAGGGACAGCAAAAAAGTGTGCATATTTTGTCAACCGATCAACTACCGCATAAATGCGATCATTCCCTTGCACCACGGGAAGACCTGTAATGAAATCCATCGAAATACTTTCCCACTTCTGCTCCGGAATCGGCAATGGCTGTAACAAACCTGCTGGGAAAGTATGCTCTGACTTGTTCTGCTGACAAGTCATACACTCGCGGACATGGCGCAAGACATCATCTTTGAGACCCTTCCAAGAGAATCTCTCTCTAATTTGCCTGTATGTTTTAAAATATCTTGGATGTCCTGCAAGTGGTGCATCATGGAAAGCATGCATAATCTTCTCCTTAAGCTCAGATTCAGGAACTAGGTAAATTCTGCCCTTATACAAAATCAAATCAGCTATTACCTTATATCGGCCATCCTGAATTTTTCCATCCATAATGTCACATGCCCAAGTATTTTTGGAATACTCAACTAACAGTTGAGATTTCCAATCTGCTGAAATCTCGCTCAAAGAACATAGGGCAGCGAGATGGGGTTTTCTGGAAAGTGCATCAGCCACTACATTCTTCGTCCCCTTGACATACTCAATGTCAAAATCATATGCTTGGATTCTGCTAACCCATTTTTGTTGCCTCTCATTGAGCTCCTTCTGTTCCAGGAAATATTTCAAGCTGTTGTGGTCGGTTCTCACCACAAATTTCCCACCCACTAAATATTGTCTGAACTTTGCCAAAGCATGCATAATGGCAAGCATCTCCTTATCATAGGTGGAATACAATCTCTCATTATCTCTCAACTTCCTACTCTCGTAGGCAATAGGATGGCGATCCTGCATAAGAACTGCACCAATCCCCAATCCCGAAGCATCACATTCCAAAATGAAGGGTCGTGAGAAATCTGGAAGAGCCAAAACTGGACAGGTGCTCATAGTTACCTTGAGCCTCTCAAATATTACCTGTGCCTCATCTGTCCATCTGAATGCCCCCTTCCGTGTAAGATCTGTCAACGGAGCTACCAGCTGAGAATAGCCCTTCACGAACCTCCTGTAATAACCACATAACCCCAAGAATCCACGCAAGTCAGAGATATTCCTGGGTGGTGGCCAATCCTGCATTGCCTGTATCTTCTCCTGATGAACCTTGACCCCATTGGCCCCAATGACGTGCCCAAGATACAATATCTCAGTAAGTCCAAATTCGCATTTGGACATCTTAGCAAATAAAGACTGAGTCTCCATTATGCTAAGTACCTCATCAAGATGCCTCAAATGCTCATCCCATGTCATGCTATATATCAGAATATCATCAAAGAAGACCAACACAAACTTCCTCAACTGGTTGTTGAAGAGATGGTTCATACATGACTGAAATGTAGCAGGTGCATTGGTGAGTCCAAATGGCATCACCAAGAACTCATAGTGCCCGTAGTGACACCTGAAGGTTGTCTTGTGAATGTCCTCATCCCGAACGCGAATCTGATGGTATCCTGATCGAAGATCAATCTTCGAAAAATAGATAGCTCCATGCAACTCGTCTAAAAGCTCATCTATGCGAGGAATGGGATACCTGTTCTTTATGGTTTTCTTGTTTAGTGCATGGTAGTCAATGCACATCCTCATGGTCCCATCCTTCTTCTTCACCAAAACAACTGAAGAAGCAAAGGGACTAGAACTAGGACGGATGTGTCCCATCTCCAAGAGCTCTCTAATGGCCTTTCTCTATCTCATCCTTATATGTCTTAGGATGGTGATAAGGCGTAGTCATCACAGGTTTAACACCCTCCTCAAGTTCTATAACATGCTCAAACCCTCTATCTGGTGGTCTACCTGGAGGAATGTCACCAAACACTGGGCCGTGCTTATCCAGTATGGACTGGATTATATGAAAGGGCTGCTCACTATCTGAAGAAGGTTTGGATGAAATGAAACATTGGGCTGCCCATGCAACCTCTCCATGTCTGACTATAGATTCCATCCTACGTGCTGAAACAACTCTAGGCCCACCGTTAGAAAGAGCCTGAAGAACAACCTTCTTCCTATCCACCATGAACTCCAATTCCATCCTCCGGAAGTCCTGCACATATCTGCCAAGGGACTGCAACCACTGAATACCCAAGACTGTATCAATCTCACCAAGTCCAATAACATAGAAGTCATCGGTCAATGTGTAGTCCCCCATCTGAATACTAAGCCGCGGAATCCTCTTAGTGCAACTAATAGCAAACCCATCTGCTACTCGTACACTAAACCCCTCAAAATCCTCAACCTGTAATCCTCGCTTCGCAGCCAACCCCTCATCAATGAAGTTGTGCGTAGCTCCACTGTCAACCAAACAAACAATTTGTTGTCCCTTAAGCACTCCCTTCAGCCGAAAGGGATGGTACCTAGGAACTCCTGAGAGTGTAGCAATAGTGACATCGGATGAATCCAATGCCTCACCCTCGCCAAGCTCTACTTGGGGCTGCTCCCCCTGTGCATCATGGCCGCTGCCCTCATCCTCTGCATCTGTATCTGGCGAGTGATCATCATCCTCATCTGAAATCACCTCAATGAGATGCACCTTGCCTTTACCAAGGCAATGATGTCCAGGCTCCCAATGATCTTTGCAATGAAAGCAAAGCTTCTTCCTCCTCAACTCATTACGAGACTCCTGATCCACCTTAGGAGGTGGTGCACTCTTCTGCTGAATGGTAGAGCGCTGAAATGGCCTGGAGCTTGTGGGAAACTTCTTATTGGGCTGATAAGAAGTGGGGGAAGTGTCCAAGTCCAATGCCGTCTGGATGGCATCATGCAATGTCCTAGGCTTAAGAGCCTTGACCAATCCTCTCATCCTGTCATGAAGGCCCTCTATGAATAACATCACTACCCTCTTCTCAGGCATCTCTGAAACCATGACTGCTATACGCTGAAATTCGTTGACGTATGAATCAACGTGTCCACTCTGTCGGAGTTGTGCCAAGTCCCTGTAATAAAGCTCCACATCCTTGCGATCAAATCTCGCAATCAACCTCTCGCTGAAGTCCCTGTATGACCGCAAAAGCTCATGATTCTGTGTAACTAATCCATGGTGCCACCAATCATAAGCCATCCCCTCAAGGTGTAAAGTAGCGAACTGTATAGCCTCCTGTTCCCTCATGGGTTTGAGGGTAAGATAGGTGTCGAGCTTGTGAATCCAAGCCCTGGCACTGATCTTTCCGCTACCATCAAAAGTGGAGAGGGTTACCTTATTGGTAACCTACTGCAATTCCCTGTTCTGCTGCGCTCTAGGCCTCCTGTCCTGTCCAGCCCTCATGATATCTCTCCTCTGAGCACAATACTGCGGGAGGGGAAATACGTCCCTCACATGTTGTGGCAAACTCCTCCACTCATCACTGACTGCCATAATAGTATCCGGAAAAGCTACTTCTTCCGGCCGCACCTCAATCTCTGGTGGGTCATCTCTAGGCAGGAAGTTAGGCTGCATAGGCCTATCTGCAGTCCGCGTAGCCCTCCTCTCATCTGTATGAGTGTGCCTCCGCTCATCTGTATGAGTGTGCCTCCACTCACGGCGTGGCGATCCCCTAACACTCCCGATCTCTGAAGGTGATCTGTTATGATCCCTGTAACCACTGGCAACTGATACGGATCTATCCCTCCTGCCGTGTCTGTCCCACGGCCTATCTAGTGCCAACCTGTCCAAGGTAGAGCCCATGCGCTCCATAGTCTGTAACAACTGCCTCTGAGTGGCTGCCATATCCCGAATGAAATCCCTATCTGGATCTGCATGCTCCTCCCGAGGAGGACTCTCCGGTCTATCACCCATAAAATCCATTCTGTCACCTCCTACAATACCAGCTTCGAGTCGTGCCCACCTGCGGGTGTAGTATCTGTGTGGACAACCTCTCTATGTTGCATTCAAAGCTGATTTTTTTTAATATACTCTCTGCTTCCTTCCCACACAGGCTGGGAGGATACACTGCTCTGATACCACTGAAAGATCCCAAACCCCTTTTGCCTGAATATTTTTTTTTTTTTTTTAGATATTGCTCAAGCTCGGATCTGAACTGATAATGTCAAAAGAAACCATAGAACACCATACTCAAACTGCATAGATAAATTAAATAAAACAAACCCCGCAAACCGGGTGAATATAGAAAAGGCGCCTAGGGTTTAAACAGGCAGATTTCTTCATAAACAATTCAGCCGTGTATTGAATAATGATTTCTGATGTTAAATATTTACGGCAAACAATTATAAATCTGCAGATAGTTTGATAACAAAAGATTGTCCAAAACCCAGCCGTAAATGATTCAAACCAAATCGATTTGATATATAATTGATGCTGAAAGGTACAATAATTATCTAGCATGAAGAATACCTCAGATACTGCATAAAACAACTGTAGAATAAGTCGCCCCACTCTAGAAGAAGTCTGAATGCCCACTGCTGCAATTTATTTCTCTTTGAACTGCTGAAATGATAAAAACCTGTGATTACAATGAAGATCCCTGAATAGGAACTCCTCTCACTGCTCCTGGGGTTTCCGTCCACAAGAGGAATAATCCAGAGGGTTTCCGTCATTGGATTCTGTCTGCAAAAGCTCAGAGCTAACTCTCAGGAAGAAAAATAATAATAATCTACATAGTCCCAACACAAGTCGCACTTTTCCCTTATAGCCAAAAAAACCCTTCCAAAATGCAAGTCGCACTTTTTCCAAAGGAGCATAATTAATTTTTAATTAATTTATTCCCTCTCCAAGCAAGTTGCATTTTTTGGCTTATTTAATTTCTCCCCAAAGCAAGTCGCACTTTTTGCCTAGGAAAGCACATTAAATAATTTATTAATTTATTTCCATGTACTTTCCTAAGTCGAAGTCACTTATTAAGTCTATTAATTCATTATATGTGCTTTAGTGATACTTTATTTTATTTTAAGCACGATATAATAAAATTAATAAACCGAAGTCACCCTTGAAATCACCCTTTGGCCGTCGGGTAGACAAAAAGGGCCAAAGGTCTTCGATCGAACTATTCGAGAAAGAGGGACAGGTGGATCTGTAATCATGTAGATTATATTTCCCCTACTAAATCTAACATGGTAACAGAGCTTGGTGATTATGCATAAGCAAGGATCGATCTAGAAGTTTTTAATTTGCTAGAGTAAAGAAGATTGAAGTTTATTTACGGATCTGCAAAACCCTAAAAGTTCCGCAGTCATCTTCAAGCAAACCAGGTTTAAACTTCTAGTTCCCGCCTAAATACTATTTGAAATATTGGTTAAATTTGGGCTAAATGGCTATTTAGTTCGTGTTTGAACTTTTGTATGCTTAGATCTTTGCTTCTGCATCTTGTTTCAATCGTTTACGGTTTAAATATGTCATCTGCGAGCTTATTTTAAGTTTTTGCGCTGTTTATAGCCATTTGGGTCATTTTTTGACTTTGGATCTGAAAGATTTATTTAGATCCAGTTTGTTTGGGGCTTCTAAGTTCATTCTAGTAGTAAAAATCTTTATTTTTTGCTAGTTTTGTCTTTGCGAAGCTTGGGCCAATCATTTTGTGCCATCTGGCTTCACATTTTTAGTCTTTCTTTAGATCCTATTGGTTTTGCGAAGTTTGCACCAATAAAATTGCTCCAAATAGCTTCGTTGTCCTTTTCACATTTGTAAACCATATCCACTCTTAGAGTGCCAAATGGCTTCAATCTGACACCTTTCTATCTTTGCAAAGCCCGAGCCAATCAGAAGGCTCCATCTTGCTTTGTAGTGTCAGTTTATTGTTTATCTGATTGTCAGTCACGAAACATGAGTCAATAAGCGCTTTACGCTTGTCTCCACGCTGTCAGATTTGGCTTAGTTGTCCTTTGTCATCTGCGAAATACGATCCAATAGGGAAGCTCCAAGTCACTTAATATTTCGCGTTGTTAGACCTTTTTTTAGCTTGTTTATGTCTTTGCGAAATTCGAGCCAATAGGATTTCTCCAAGTAGCTCCGTATTTCGCATTGTCAATTTACTTTTAGCTTGCTTTTGTCATATGCGAAGGGTGAGCCAATAAAATTGCTCCACGTATCTTTTATTTCGCATTTGTCAAATTTGCGAAATCCGAGCCAATAGAATTGCTCCATATTTCACATTTATCAATCTTTCATTTGTGGCAGTAGTTATCTGATAAGAATTAGCCACCTTGTCGCATTTATTAGTATGCCTCAGTCTTGCAAAAAGTGAGCCATTTAAAAGGTTCCACGTGTCTTCAGTTTGTTTTAGTCATTTTGGTTGCACTGCGAAGTGCAAACCAAAAGCATTTGGACATGTACATCTCTTTTTCGCATTTGTCAGTCTTTGTCAGACTTGAGAAGTGCGAGCCATTTTAAAGGCTCCACGTATCTTTTTTTTGGCGTAGTCTTTGTCAGATTTGTGAAGCGTGAAACAATTGCTTTTCGACACGTATATTAATCTTTTTTAATTGTGTCATCATTTGCAAGTGTCAGCGTGTCAGTCTTTGCTTTGGCTTAGCCACTTAAATTGTGGCACCTGTCTTGTACCTTTTTCGGACCCGAACTTTAATTTTTTTGGTTTATTTCAGGGACTTTAAGCCACTCAAAGTAATCTATTAAACTTTTGGTAGAAATTTTCCAAGTTTCGAGCCTTTAGTCGTTAAATTTTCGACAAGTGGCTCTGTTTGACTAAGACTTTGATTTCACATTGTGTCGGAGTGCGAAAAAACGATCCAATTAATTTAAGACACGTGTATATTGTTTTTTAATTAATTGTCTTCTGACTTATTAGTTGCATTGCAAAATGATAGCTAATTAAAAAGCGACACGTATATTTGTGTTTCGTTGTTGTCAGTCTTGTAAGTTTTTTTGACGTGTGTTTATTTTGGTTATTATCGCAAACCCGAAAAGGCTTTGACTTTAATTTTTAAAGAGTTCGCATCCACCCGAGGATCTATTTTAAAGTCGACACGTGCCTTTCTTGGTATTGTTGATCTGTGCCACGTATTCCCCCCGCTTTGGCTGTTTTTTAACTTGTTTTTATTTATTAAGTAGCTCGGTTTGGAGCTCGCCCCTTCGAGTTACTAAATAACTCATTGAGCTACTCTAGCCTGACTCAGTCTGAACTCGATTAGCTCGCTTGTAACTCAACCCCGACTAAGCTCTGTCAAATTGATCTTAAAATCGATCAAATCAAGCTAATTTTTGATTAATTTAAAGCTCTTTGCATTCGTATAGCTATTAAAAAGATCTATAGTTAGTTTTTTGTCTCTGTTTGGCTTCCTTGAATTGTTTTTTAATTGTACTTTTCTCCATTGTCATCTGAGAATTAGAAATGGCTAGTTCTACCAATTTTTCTTTAGATAAGTCTCAAATCTTAAATAGAATAAATTATAGCATATGGAGAGTTTGATTAAAATCTTGTTTTATGGCTAGAAAGCTCTGGGACCTTGTGACTAGTGTCAAAAAATGTCCCACAAGGAGACAATCTACTCCTGAAAATCTTAGCTCCTTCTCTTAGAAATCTCAGGAAACTCTATCCATCCTATTGCAAAGCATTAGAGATGAATTCTTTATGCATATAGGTCATATGGGCTTACCTGTAGATGCATGGAAGCAATTGGAAACTATGGATGAAGGTAATAGGTTGTCTAAGATCATTAAACTATTTTTAGAGCTATTTACAACACCCATGAAGGGGGATGAGAAAATTTTCAATTATTTAGCTAAAATTAAGAACATTAAAGCTCAATTAGATGGTTGTAATTATGAACTATTTCAAGATATGATACTGTATTTCATTATACAAATCAATATACATGAAAATTTTAAAAAATATCTCTATTCTTAACTCTAAGTATCAAAATGAGAATGATCTACCCGATTTAGACACTCTATCTTCTTTGTTAATTCAAGAAGATTCTGTTATGGAAAATTTTGATTCCAAAGAGATTGTTATTCAAGAACTTATCACTCAAGAATCAAAAAGTAAACCTAATAGATTCAAAAATAAAAAACCATCTCTTAAACCCCCTTGTAAAGATGATAAAGTAAGCATTTAGGAAACTTAAGAGTAAGTTTTGATGGTAGAAGTCACAACTGTGGAAAAATTGGCATAAATCCATGCACAATGTTTTTTTCTGCTCCAGTTTTCTCTAGTAGTTTAGCATATATGACATGTCTAGAATTCAAAAGGGTGCCCACATGGTCATTTTTTAAAACAAAATTCACATAAATCCATGATTGTGTCCACTATTTAATGGATCATGTTTTCAATGAACATTTGATTATTTTGAATAATCTGATTATTTATTCATATGTGTTATCTATCAAGTCTTATCTCATTATGTAAAGACTTAGAATATGAATATATACATATGTTGTTAAATCATTTTATGTGATTAGTAAAATATTATTATATGCATATCAAATGACACTTATGGATGCCTTTGTGTTTGTATTGGAAACGTCCAATACTGATTGCATCTAATATATATTTTACAAAGTGTAATATGTTGGAAGTCTTTCAGCATATTTGTTAGTTGTTATGCATAGTGATATGTTAGTTGTTATACAACTAGTGTTTAACCTTTATACTTGGTTAAAAGCGAAAATTTGTATGATTTCTATTATGTTTATTATGATATTTATTGATGTTGTGTTGGATATGCAGTTAGATTTGTGTTCAAGTTTTGATACAGGTGCCATAACTTGGAGCAGCAAAAGAGCCATGTGGTTAAAGAGGCTTCTAGAAGTGATACACATAGGATCTAAAGGAAGTATTCCTCCTCTATGTGAAGGCCATATTTCTCTTGATAAAGAATCCAATTCAACATCAGAGATTATGTTACAAATACCTTCCCCAAGCCATTGTGTGTTGGGAACTACTGCAAGTCTTGTGCCTTGTTGGGCCTATCAGAGTTGCCATTGAGGGGTAGTGTGTATGAAAATGCCACCTCTTGATGGCTTATTATAAAAGACCCGGGTCAACTTTTAAGAGTGGATCATGACCACCCGCTTTGTATGTAACAAAGTGATCCTTTCGGGATTGGTTACACATGGTTGTAACCTAAGTCATAGGATCCGCCGAATTTTGGCTCAAAAATTTGAAATTCAGCGAATTCAATACAAATAAAAAAAAATTGTTCAAAATCGTTTAAAATCGCTGGAAAAATCAGTGAAGAGTGCGGGCGAGGTCTGCGAAGCACGTTTGGTGGCTGGAAAGTGCGGTTGAGGTCTGTTCCTGATGTTTCGCCTTGTGTCGGTTGTGCCATGACTGTCTATTCATCCCTGTTCAACCGCAACTATTTATGTGAAGTGTTTATGCCAACGTTATTCCCGCAGACTTCTTGCCGTCCGCTATTAGGGCTTCATGGTTTTTAAATATATGTTATTACTTATTCCATCTACTATTAGGGCTTCACGTTGTTTAAATATATGTTAGCTTATAACTTATTACTATTGTATAAATTTAATTCCATATTATACTAATAGGAGTCGGGACTTCAATTTTTATATTATGTTTAACATAGACTAATTAAAACCCATGGTATGTTTAGGCTTTTAGCACGCCATATTTTAAATTACTCCATTTTGTTAGGGTTCTAGTTAATTTCCATGTTATATTTTTTATTATATAACACACACGTTGACTAAGAAAATTTGGATCTCATTAAAATATAAATATGTTTTGTTGTTTATTTCAAAAAAAATAAAGCCACAACTTTATTTAAGATAAATTTAGTTATATTTTCAAAAGGTGAAATATTATGATTAGAACATGTTCCTAGTTGCATGGAGGATTTTAATTTAGTATTTAGCTTGATATTTATGGATTTAATATTTATATATATTTACCATTCTTGTATTTTTATTATTTATTGTTTATTTTAAAATAAATTTTTAAAAAATGTAGAAATATATAATTCAAATTTATTGACGAATTTTTTTCCCGAATTTTATCGATCGACAATTTTTTGTCGAATTTTATCCTCGCCGAACACGAACACGAACCTGGTGACTTAGGTTGTAACATTGTATGTGAACTATAAGTCTCATGAGCAAATGCATAAGGCAATGCGTTGTAAACTTCCAATACTTCCTCCATCTTGTAATAAGTAAATGTGTCACTCAACGTGAAGTTACTTGTAAATCCTAGTGAAGCTTTAGTTATGGGTATGCCTTAGTTTATAAAAGGCTCCATAGTCTGATGTAAGTCTTCATATGTAAAGCACTGGTCTTAAGAATTTTTGTATGGGAAGATCTGCGGATTTCCCTTGTTTGCATGCTAGCCTAAATCATTGTTGCTGATTCAAGGTTCTGAAAATCTTTTTGCAAAAAAAAGGTAAATCTGGCATGTCTAATTTGTCTTCCCACTTAACATTAAGGGGGAGTGTTGGGGTGATAATGTCAAGTGGGATCTACCACTACAGTACGCCCCAATATTGTATTAAAGTTTGTTCATCAAACTTTATTGTGAAGGTTTTTCACATTTAAGAGTGAAGCGGCTCAACCAATTCACCCACCCACATTGATTTAGGTGATCCCTCTTGGGATTGGTTTTCTACAACGTATACATTTGTACAAACTGACATAAAGACTGAGATCTTATTATAAGATACAGTCGATAATCATTTTATTAACTGATCAAGAGATATAACTCTGCAGACACTAAAAAAGACTAACGTGGAAGTGGAAGTGTTGGGTTAAACTTGTGTGAATTCTTAATAAAGACAGTGTTTTACCAATGGAATTTTTTCCTTCGGGTTTCTCCACTTAAATATGGTGTCATCTGTCTCTGTTCTTGTTTATTATCTGCTTTCAGCTCTTGCTCATTATGCTCTGTAATTCGCTATCTATTTTAAGTTATTTCTGTGTCTAATTAATTGCATATCATAATCTATAATCTTCAGCGTTTTAATGGTGGATCTGTAATCTGTTGATTATATTTCCCCTACTAAATCTAACAAGCTCTCAGCTAGCCCACGAATTAAACCACATTATCATGGTGCCCTATCACCAAGGTATCCAAACAGTCGGTAGTAGGCCGCCTTAACACAGAGCCAAGATTTGAACCTTGGACCTCCCAATTACAAGGAGACCCAAGAATTGTTACACCACTACCCGTTGGACAAAAGTGGGTTTGTTCCCTGTCGTGTCGTAATGCCAGGGCATGCCTCGTTGCATTAAGCACAGGATTCATGCCTACCCCTGACCTCCGTTGCATTGAAAATCAAGCCGGCTTGACACCACGTCGAGAGCCACCTCCGCCACCGAAGCAACTGACATGCTTGACACTGCCTAGCTGAGTAACGAGGGGCTATAGAGGTGGCCATCCTGGGGAAATGGACCTCAAGACCTCCCACATATAACCCACATTCCCCACCGCTAGGGTAAACCGGACGGGATGAATAATTATTTTAGTTGTTACTTTAATAAAATACATAGTTAATCTTAGGGTGCAAGTGCCATATTGGTGTATGAGACATTTTGGTGAGATTGTTCTAATATTTTTCTTTGACTGCAGGACAAGCCCGACCCTGTGGTGGATTAGTGCAATTGGGTTTATAACGTGAGGTGATAAGACCATCACCATTTTGAGCAGAATTGGTTGTGATACTTTTGAACATCTCCTATTGTGACTTCCAAGAGGATGTCGTGTTTGAGGGGAGGGAAATGTAATGCCCATTTTCCTGCGACACTATTCGGGCTATAATTAGGTTGATTATAGTATCTTTACTCTACCTTGGTAATCATGTTTATGTCGTCACAGGGCGCCTAATTTCTAGTAACTTGGAAGTTGCCTTAAGATGTGAAGCTCTAATGCGATTACTACTATTATATATATAGTTGTTCTGCTTAAAACAAACTATAAAGTGGTGCGTATAATGAGGAGGATTACAACCTTGGTGCCTTTTAATCGGTTGAGAATATAATATGAACCGTTTAGTTAAATTATGAACCAAAAGATGGATCAATTAAAAGGGTTATAAATTATTTTGGAAACTATAAATAACTAGGTGTTGTGTGATTAAGTAAATCTTAGAAATAGCTAGTGGTAGGAGTGCAAGTAAGAATTAGAATGGTTGATATTATAATGTTGGAAAATGGTAAAGTAATTAAAGGAATAAATTTATTACTAAGACATTATATTTATAGAAATGAAATTTTGAAAATATATTAGCAGAACTCAAATTGATTTCAAGTGGTCCAGTTATGGGTGTGTGTGTTAAATTGATTCTAATAATGAATGGTGAAATGATGAGTGATTGATTTAGTCTTTATGAAGATTTAACTAGTGATGTTAGAATAAATATTCATAGAAATTGCTATGATATAATATATATGTGATGTATGGAATGAGTATGAAATGTCATTAAATTAATCGTTTAACATTATGGATGGATGGGATGGGATGCGTAGGATACTAGGTTATGAATGAGATTATATTCTGCATTGTCATTTATAGTTATATGTTTCTTCGTGCGGGTATGATGCTTCGTGTGGAGTGGGCAAGTGATGTACAGGTATAACCGCAACACTATAAAAAAAATACCAAATTGAGGTGGGGGAGACCAACAATTCAGCAATATCATTTGTTAACCATGGTCAACCTTTGAGCATGTGTGTGTGTTGCTAATGTATGAGTGACCCTTTTTGTTGTTTGATAATGTTTTATTTATTTTAACCCTCATGTGGAGCATTTTCCCCTTTTGATTTTTACCTTTGCTTTTAAATTTATTAATGATTATTCCCTTTTGATTTTCTTTGAGTAAGTGATTATGTGGAGACTTTGTACTTGAGCATGAGCATTTAAGTTGATTGTTATCTTAAAATCTTGGATTGGCCTTTGGAGCAATTTTGGGAAGTGTGTGGAAGAGGGTTACCTTGTTCCACACTCCCAAGATTGCCCCCAAGCCCATACCCATTAGGTAGGTAGGTTTTCACTCCATGTTTTTTATTATGAGTGATTTCTTTTTTTTATTTTGGGGAGAGGAATCCTTTTGGGATGATGGAAATTGTATCTACCAGTAAACCTCCTTACATGTGAAATGATTTTTGAAAGGAATACCTTTTACTCCTCATACACATTCTTAATGGGGCTTGGCTTGTGTGCTCCTACCCTTTGGAGTGCACATGGGGTTGTCTTGTTGGCAATCCTATGTTGACTCCACCTCACCTTGCCTCTCAAAATTCTATAAATAAGAGAATTTGGTGGAGGAAAAGGGGTTCCATGTTTTTCGATTTGGTGTTTTTTTGGTTGTTTTTTACTTTGTGAGAGTTTGGAAGGAGAACCTGAAGATTTTTGCTTGGTTTGGGAAGTTATTTTCAAAAGGAGAAGATGCCCCCAATGTAGGCTCTTAATTTTCCTTGTATTTTCTTATTGTTTGTGTAATTATGTAGTAGTGTTGAATTCTTGTGGGCTTCTGGGTAGAGAATTGGCCATTAGGAAATGGTGTGGGGAGGTGGATAGTCTATGTTTTTGTTGGAGGCAAAAAGATTAGGAAGATAGTAGGTTTTATGTGTGGTTTGCTGGAGCTAAAAGGGTTTTGAAATTAGCCATTTTAGACTAACTTGGAGGGAGTGTGGGATGGGCTATAAGACTCTTGTTGGAGGAAAAAGGGGAAACCATTTGTGGCTTGGGATTTATAAGGAATGTGTTGTTGATTCAAAAATGGAGATTGAGCTTGTGGCCATCCCATTTGAGAGACATAAGGAGAGCATAGCCTATATCATTCTCCATGAGAGGCATTTTTGCGTCTCAAGTGTTGTTTTCTTGTGTTGTATTAAATTTGATTGTTTTTTGTTGATTTTGTTGTGCATTAATATGTGTTATTTCTCCTTTGTTGGGGCTCAGGGGTCAATGGGAAGAGCAGCCCTTTTTCCATTGAATTAGATTGGGTGGAGAGCATTGCTCCCATCTCTCTTTGGTCAAGAGAAAGTGTTGAATCTGTTGGTGCTCAAATTAGTCTTGCCCTGTTTATCATTGAAATTCCTCAGTTTGCGGCCTCTGTAATGTTTTCTATCTCCCCATATTGATGCTTGAAGACGCTTTCCTCCATTTGATTGCCATGATCAGTCCCTTCCTTGGTCGAGGATCACTTAAAAGTCCAGAATTTGTTTTTCGTTCCTCTGTCCATGTGAAAGAGTCTATAACTTGGGCATAAAACTCGGGTTTTTCCTTTCCTTCCATTTTCCACAGTCACGTTTTGTTGTCCCTATCATTTTTGTCCCAAATACCTAAGGAAACGTGATTGGATGTAGCTCGAAGGATCATATTTGAGCCTTATAACATTTCCAAATTCTCTGTCCTTGAAGAAAGATTCATTTCCGGGCTCAAATGGTGATTTTCCTGCATTTTACGGTTTGACAGGTGTATTTTTCCCAGTAAAATCTACTTCTCAACATCAATGGAAACATGGCCCTTTCTAGTTGGATGCAGCTCGGCAAGGCACTCTAAAAACTCTATGGCTCGCTTCAACCCAAAACTTGTCCACGTGGAGGAACGATGCTCATTTGAAAATTCACCTTTTGGTTTGGCCTTGGAGTTGCGTTGGGGAGACACATGAAGATTTCCATTGCCTTGCCCAGACTTAGACAAATTTTTATGAGGCCGGTATGGTTATGACGGACCATGCACACGTGGAGGGCTGGCGCTCATTTCAGGATCCGCCTCAGGGTCCCACCTTAACAATTGCGACAGGGAGACATGTGGAGGCTTCCGCTGGCTCCGCTTTGTACTTAAACTTTTCAAAGCAATTTTCTAAGGCTTGGGACACATGGTGACACTGTGCTTGTTCAGGGTCTCCGCTCTTGGGCACCATCTCAAATTTGTGCCATGAAGACACATGGAGGTTTCCGCTAGGCCTTCCCATACTTAGACTTTTCAAGCAACTTTCTAAAGGCCTGGGACACGTGGAGGGACTGCCCCTGTTTGGGGACCGACCCCTAAGTTTTATTTTGAAGAAGCGCCAGGAGGACACTTGGAGGCTTCCACTCACTCTGCCCTTTGCTTGGATTTTTCAACGGCCAAAGAAAAATGTCTAGAACCCTAGACACATGGCGCCTTCCGCTTTAACAGACTTTGCTGGACTGAGACACGTGTTGAGCCCGCGCTTGTTTGGGGTCTCTGCTTTTGGGGACCATCTCAAAATGCGCCATTGAGACACATGGAGGCTTCTGCTGGCTCCTTTTTTCACCGAGACTTTTCAAAGGCCAAAAGGCGTTTTTCTTGGGCCTAGGGTACGTGGAAGGCTCGCGCTTGTTTGGGACTTGCCTTTGTGCTTATTCTTTGCAGTTGCGCTAAGGAAACACGTGGACGGATGTGATATAAAGTGGAAAAGGGGTAGGATCAACGGTTGCTGTGCATTTCACCTATTTTTCTGCCATTTTTGCTCCAAGACTCCTGGAGACGCAAATGTGCATTGTTTTTCATCGTTTTTTGATGAAATTCTTTGTCGTCTCTATCTGTAAGGTGCCTTTGAATGGATTTGAAACTTAAATTGTGAGTTCAAGGATTGTTAAGGTCGATATTTTGAAGTTGGAGTTGCTCAGGCACTTGCAAAAACGGGAATCACCAGGGGAGATGGATGCGGGGCAGAATTGCAGATGAAAGAGAAGGAAAAGGGATAAATCGATGAAAGTGCAGGTGCAAAAGATGGAAAAGGTGTTGCCTTGAGAGCGAAAAAAATTATCTGTCATGTCCAACTATGCAGAGTCTCCGGAAATGATTAAAAATGAGATTTCTAGCATGACAGAATCAGAATGATTAAAAGGACTCCTGAAAAGTTGTGACATGGCATCCTAGTCATTAGTCGAGGGCCCAAGAAACGTGATCAGTTCACAATTGGTCCACCTAGCAGATTTCGGATCTGAATTTGTTAAACGTCGTTGTCTGAAACAAATTGGTAACAAGCAAAGGTCCCTCGAATATTCTTCTCTTTTGGGGGGAAAATTGAGTGAGCAAAATGTATAAATGCAATGAGAATACTCTTGCAAACGGTCGGAGTTTGAATTCCTAAGAATGTTTTTGAGAAAGTCGTCTTTGTGAGAGACCAAAGGCGAGATAACCTGTTATTTTCTTCTGTGTTAGATTTTCTATCGTGTCAAGTTGGTTGCATATGTATAGCCATTGACGAGCACTGAGATTGCTCTGGAAGCTTTCCCCTGCTGATGAATCTAAGCAATTTTGAAATTAATTTGTGTCCAATCTCCAAGCAATTTGTGTCTGCTTTGTTTCAGAATGTCTCCAAATAGTTTCTTTCGTTCCTATTGCAATCTTACATTGATTTTTTTGTGAAATCACACAGGATCTCGTCCCTATGACAGTCTAATGGTATTTGCAATTTCATTTCAAGGAGAGCCTTCATCTTGGATGAGATAAACAAATTTAAAATCAATTCACTGTCATTTGTTGATAAAGATTGTCTGTAAGTCTTCGGGTATACCTTAGGCATGATTAATCAGAAACTTTGGTGTTTAATTGAGTCTTTCAATTAGATCCTTCATGTTGGAGTCTCAAAGATTATGTGAAAACGTGTTGATCTAGGCATCCATTGAAGCACACCTTCTGGTTGAAGGAACGTTTTAATTGTTCTGAAGCTTTCTGTTGTTGAAGTTGTTCATTGTTGTAAAGTCCCTTTGAAGATCTGGTATAATCAACTTTATCTTGCTTCATCTCCCAACAAAATTGTTCAAAAAATCATGAATCCACCCTGAATTACCCCTGTTTGCCCTATGTATCAACAAAGGAACAAAATCTACTTGCTAAAATATGCAGAACAATCAGGATTTCTTAATGTCTTCAATAACATTAGCCTTGTGTTGAAAGTATCTCCATCATTTAGAAGTGACAACTCTTAAAAGTTAAATCATGGAGTATTGACCGTATTTTCCCAAGGTTCTCTTCATAGAATTTGTGCAAAAGAAGGATATCTCCATCTCCTTCATCAAATAGAGGTTACACTAAGGGTCCTCTCACCCTGGTCGAAGAGGCACGGCCTAAAGCAGTGAGGACAGGTCAAATCCTCTTAAAGGTGTTATCCATCTCTTCACAAATCTGAGTAACAAAGGCCCAGTTAGATCTCCTCCCCGACTACAAAACGACACAAACTATGATCTATCTGTCTCTAAGCTCCATGTCCAATCTGTGTTGTTGCTCAGCTTGAAAGGGAGAACAAATTTGGATACCAACACTCGTGGCGTCGTTGTCAGGGACTCTTTGAAGTATTTGAACAAAGGTGTACACATACAAACCCTGGTAATACTTTTTACAAATTTTAAAGTGCAAATTCATTGCTGAAACATCATTATTTGTTCAGATCTGTAAGAATTGTTCAAAATTGTGAGTTCTGAGTGCAATATTTCTAGCTTATACAGTTATTGCACTAAGATTTGTATCATCATTGATAAATTTGGGTAAAAGAAGAGCAGATCTTGTGATTTTTGCATGAATCTAGGGTTGACAAATATTTGATAGGTCTTTCATAGTGCATTTGCACAAACTAAGGTGAAAATCCTTAGTGGCGACTCCGTGTTGTTTAAATTCTTTATAAATGCCAGTGTCTTAACATAAATCAAGTAAGATTTGTCATTAATGTCTGCAAAGCTGGAAGGAAGAAGATCTTTCTTCGCCAAGGACCCTAGTACAAGGTCGTTTCAAGAGCAGGGAAAGTCTAATTCAGAAGGAGGAAGAATTTGGAAGGCTGTTGGAGACCAAGCATCAAGAAAAGAGATCTCCATTGGTGAAACTAATCAGCCTATGATTGAAGATTGCAGTACTTCCTCAAGTGCTTCTGAATCAAGTAGTCTCTTTGTTGAACCGAATTCTCCATCTGGAGAGGGTCCTTTTGTATTTGAAACATTTGCTTCTCAATCTACCCCAATATTTTCAAAATCTAATAGAGTTTTCCAAGAGACAAAGCTTTTATAGGGCAGTCATTCTGAAAACTGTATCCCTGTACCACACAGACCCCTCACTCTTCATCATTTTGTTTCTCCTGTAAGATCACCTCCCCAGAATAATATGGCTCAGCCTCCACCCAGACCTCCGTTTCTCGTTAATACTTTTGGCCCCATCAGTTTTAGAGGCATGGCTAGCTATCCAAATGCTGTGCCACAGGATGTAAGAAATAGATTGCCTAAGTTTCAAGGAAATAATGCAATAACTGGTGATCAGCACTTGAAACTCTTTGTCAATATGATGGAGGACTTCAAGTTTGAGGATGTATACATTAAATTATTTATCCATACTCTAGAAGAAGATGCAAGGGACTGGTATAAATCTCTGCCAAATAATTCCATTGACTCCTGGACAGAGATGAAGAATGCTTTTAGAATGCAGTACAGTGATAAAACAGACCCCAGGTTTCTTTTATCAGAGTTTGAAAATATAAAAAAGAATCCTAATGAATCAGTGCATAATTTCAACACTAGATTTAACAAAACATTGAGAAGACTGCCTGTTAATTTGAGGCCATGTGATGAATCATGTCTGATAAAGTATTCAGATGCATTTGATAAGAAAGTTACTTACTATTTGAGGGATAAGAACCCTGGGACTTTGAGGCAGACCTTTACCATGGCTCTGCAAATTGAGAACAACATCAAAGTAGTTGGAAAACCTCCTAAAAGGGAGGGTGTTAAACTGATCAACCTTAAGAAGCCTCAATCAAGTAAGGTTGTGGATCTTGAGGAAGTTGTAAGGACTTTGGACGGGGCTGTCAAAGAAATCTCTTACAAGCTGGCCAGGGCAGAGAAAGGAATTGGACAAGGTTCTCAGGGTCAGCATAGGCAACAAGGACAAGACAAACTTGCGAATCATCCTAGAAATGATCAGAGGTCTAATGACAGAGGTAAAGGACCCATGGGAGCAAGACAACCCCAAGCTAGGGAGAATAGAGTAGTGCCTGATCCTCTAAATGCCAGATTTGTTGTTGAAGAGACAAATCAAATGAATTGGTGTGACAAATGCTTCTTACCCCACCTGCCATGTGAAGTAGATCAGCAAGTTGAAGAAGCTGATGATGATGACAACACTGATGATGATGCATGCATGGTGGACTGCTCTACAAGCTCACAACAAGGAGCAACTTCAACTGAGGTAATAAGTACAAGAACTGCTGCAAGTTTTTGGGACTGCATTCACCAGGTACCTTTTCTTCCTCCCTCTCATGCTTTAGAAATAGATATGGTACAAGCATTTGAACTTCCTAATAATGATTTTGAGTACCTAAGAGCTCTAATGATTAAGAAGTACGATGAAGGAATCCCATCAGAAGAGGATAGACAGTTACTAATGAATGATGTTGTGGCACAAGAAAAAGAGTATAACACAAGAAGTAAAGTTGTCAAAAGGGCAGGGCCTTAAGCCAAATCAAAGACCCCATTTCTCACCAATGTCCCAAAAGAGACTCTAAAGAAAGATGCATCTGGAAAAGGCCTTGTTGTCTCAAGTAGAACTGGTGTGCCCACCCATGCCCAAAATGTTAAAAACCTTGTGCCATCTAATGAGCTTGTCAATCTTTCTCCAAATGTTGCTTTGCCCAAGTACATTCCCTATGACATTGCCCAAGTCTTGAGTCAGATCAAGGTTTTTGTCCCAATTGTGGAAATGCTTAGGATTCCTGAGCATAAGAAGAGGGCTTTTGAGTATTTGGGATTGGGGGAAGATAGGAGTGCCCAAGGCAGAAATATAAATAATCTAAAGGAAATGCTTGTGGAAATTGGTCTATCAACCAAATTGTTAGGGACATTAAGACGTTGATCTCTGACTTTGAGGATACCTAGTTTGTCCATACCTATAGTGAAGGAAATGCTTCAGGAAATTGGTTTGCCAATAAAGGAGTGACTACCGAGAATCTCACAAATTGGAAAAATTATTTTAATCTACCCATGTCCATTATCAACAAGATAAATGAAGAAGCTAGTAATCATGACTAATACTAAAGATTAAAAAGAGGTTTAGTCAAAATTCATCCATTCACAACATTCCTTGTACTCCTTCGTTCCATTCTTGGAAAGGATAAAAGCTTTGAAATTCCTATAGCAAGTATCGTCCAAAATGTCTTTAAGATTTAGGCCCATAGCCAACAATAGAAGTACAACAAATATTATTTTCTTTCTACTTACATGAATCCATATCCAAGTCAAGCAAAGGCATGAGCTATAACAATTCCAATTTCAAGTCTAAGTGTGAGCTTAGTTTTTGTTGGGCCCCTAGAATGTTGACTAAGTACAAAAGGCGTGTAGGCGCGCAAGGCCCAAGTTAAAGAATGGCGCACAAGAACAAAGCGCGCAGACAAGGGTTTAAGAAAAGGGTTTAAGGAAGCCCGTGGTGCGCATGGAGCGCGCAGACAAAACCAAGGGTTCAGGACTTAGTCAAATTGGGCGTTCGGGGAAGAACAGGTGAAATGCATGACCCGACTGCACATGCTGGATGGATAAGGTGCCAACCTAGTGACAGGTTAGCCCAGGAAGGAGCATGCCTGTGGTAGAAGCTTCTAGAAGCACATCATGGTATAAAGTGGAAAGCTTAGGCCTGGAGGAGCATGCTCGCATGGAGGACCACATTCAGACACTTGGCATCGGATCTGAGGGCGCTAGAGGATGAGTTGGCAACCCAGTGAGGCTATAAATACAAGCGCCTGCAAAGTAAACAAAGAGAGAACTAGAGAGTGGGCGGAGCTCTGCAAAAATACTACAAGAACTCTGTTAGTGGGTAATTGTATTTGGGAAAAGATGTATTGGGCATGGGGTTTGTAATTTTTCTTTTTGGTAGCATAGTTACATTAGTCCAGTTGTAATGCATGACTGCGGTCTACTTCTCTGTGACACTCTATAATGGCTCCATGGATGTAATGAGGTTACCAGGATATATGAATATGAATATCAATGATTCTGATGCATACATCTTTTCATAAGTTCTCTTTCATTTATGTTTATGCTAAGTATGGATTCTTGTATACTTATTTCTGTTATGATACAAGTTATATAATCTGTTAAGTACTCTGTCTGGAATGACTGCAAGGATCTAGAGGCCGTTCTGAGCTCTATGGTTCTTGTATGTCTTAAATCCTTATGAAATCTCTAAACACAAATCATAGATGATGTTTCCCACTAAACTCACATAAAAGAGAGACTCGCCACCCGCGCGTGCCTCGAGTGAGCGCCTAGCATCCGCTGGGTGATAGGCCGGCGCGCATGGAGTTCCTTTCTTTTGTGACAGGGGTAAAATGACTACATCTTGGTTCCATTGCCAAGACCTCTTTTCGAAGTTGTAGTGGGAAATAACATACATCATGATCTGTGTAGTGAGTAATGATAGAGCGGTTAACGTTGGAAAGTGTTGAATCATGGTTCAAAAGCACGGAGGATGAATTTGCTCAGAGATTCAGCACTGGACCTGAGTTTGATGCACGTAGATGGGTAGAAGGGAACCTCTACCATGATCTGTATGAAACGTTTTTCTGTTGCTTCCCAGTGGAACTGTATGAATGGCTCTCAGCCTATGCGTCTAGGTCAGGTTGGCGTTATGGATCGCGTGTGTGGACCCGAGAAGAATACCAGAGGCTGTAGGATGCAGATCTGACGTGGACCCATGTTGTGGATCATTGGTGGAAAGGAGTACTGGCTACCTACACTCTGGAGTACGCCATTTCCACATATTCTTGTCTAGAGGTTGCTGAATTTGAGTTTCTGCGGGAGCCCAGAGGATCATTTCTACGTGTTGTCCCTCTGGCTATGAAAATCTTGATGGTTACCATGAGTTTAGAGGCATTGCCAATGGCCAGCTAAAGCATTCTGAGCGCTAGGCAAGGAAGCTAGGGTGGAGGAAGATGGCAGATGGTGCGACGGAGAAGGAAAGGGAGGAGAGACGACTCGAGTATGGTGAAGTGTGTGAAAGGGAGATTGCTAGACAACGTGAGGTTACAGATGTGATGGATGTATGGCGGCAGACGTTGCGGGAAGGATTTGAGGTTCACACAGAGGACGAGGAACTTGAGCAGTCTCTGCGACCCCATCTTGGCAAGCGTGTAAGAGAGACCCCTTCAGTTTCTGATGAGAGTTCGTCGCGCGGAGAAAGAAGAACCGTTGGTGGACATCTAAGAACACCTAGTGACCGGACCCTGGCGCTTGGTTTTCCAGATCAGGGGGAAAATATTGCTAGTTCAGTTGGTTACATTGGAAGTGATCAGTCTACACCCATGAGATATAATTTCTCATTTGGGCCTTCTATGGCTGTAAACACCAACCCCGTGTTAGGAGGACTTTTTGGGCAAGGTATAGACATGCAAGCTTTTGGTCTCGCGTCTGGGAGTGGCGCGGGGTATACTATTGGTAGTGGGGCATTGTTGCAAACCACAGGCGCACAGTTCAGTGGAACTGTGGGGACCCTTGGCCCGACCACTACGGGATCTAGTGGATCTGGGGGGTCAGGAGGAACAGGACCCGGTGGATCTGGTGGTTCAGGAGGAATAGGAGCTGGTGGGTCTGGTGGATCTGGTGGTTCAGGACCTGGTGGATCAGGCGGCGGAGGAAACACAGGCGGAAACCAAGGCTCTGGCTCAGGAGGATTCGGGCCCCAACCACCCCCCGAAGTTTTCTTTGAAATGTCTCAACATTTTCCTGATTACAAAGGTATTGAGGATGTTGCGGAACATGTTCACAATTGTGAACTGCTATGGCGCGCAAAGAGTATCACAACCCCGGAGCGGAAGGCTAACCAGTTTGCAACCACGTTGCAAGGGTGCGCGCATAGCTGGTATATGAAGTATGACCCCCATCAAACAGTGGTAGACTATACTACTTTAAAGAACACATTCTTGGCAGAATTCCACATTCCTGAGTTTGAGCAGAAGAGCATCAGCACGTTGAAGGAGATTTAGCAAGGAATGGCAGAGAGTGTGCGGGAGTATGATGCGCGCTTTAAGACTCTCTTGTCTAAATCATCATATGATATTCACCCTTCACAACATGCTCAGTGGTTTGTTGGAGGATTGATCATACCCTTTAGAAGGGCCTTATCCCATAAGACTTTTATAGACCCGCACGAGGCATTGGAAGTTGCACTGCGCGCCGAGGCTGTTGGTAGTGTTGATAGTGGTGTTAGCCCGTTCTTGGAGGCTCAGATTGCTGCTATGGCTAAGCAGCTGGAAAAGTTGTTTGCAAACTCAGCCCATGAAACTCGCAATGGTTTGTGGTGCACAGATTGTAAGTAGAGGGGCATGTCAAGGATAATTGCCCCCGGAGGACAGTACGCGCCGTGGCAGTAGACTGTGAAATTTGTCATGGGGACCATGATGCAAGTAGATGCCCCTTGCTACAGCGCGCAATCCGAAAGAATGTGTCTTGTTACTGCAAGATCTGCACCTCTACAACTCATGATATTAAGAACTGTAGGCTCATTGATCAGATCCATGAGGCCATTGGACATGGGGTGCGCCAAACCAGCGTTGCCAGTAGTTCCGAGGGTGATGATCACCGTTATGAGGAGCGTGCAGATGGAGGTGCATGCAGAAGGGGTTTTCGAGGAGGATTTCGTGGTCGTGGTAACTGTGGAGGAGGAAGGACTGAGTTCCCACGTGGAACTTGTTTCAATTATGGATCGACAAAGCATTACAAACGAGAATGCTCGGAGCGGTTGCAATGCTCATGGTGCGGAAAGAAGCATAAGTATGAGGAGTGCCCGGGATTGTTTGAGCACATGAATCAACAACATCGAAAAGACAAGGTGTAATGTCCCCCTTTTTTATAAAAACTTTAAAAGAAGATAAAATCGATTTGCACATGTAATTTTAAAATGAAATTTTATAAATTGTGCAAATCGAAATTAAAGGGGAAGTTCGACTTCACCTTGAGATAATAAATGCATTTTTTAAAAAGTAAATCACGTGACTAGGCAAGTCGCATTTTCCTGGAAGCATTTTATAATTAAAATTTGAGGCAAAGTGATTATTCCTAAGCATGGATCGACCCATATGAGCATCTTTTTAAAATCCCTATGCATTTAATATTTGTTGGTGACTTTCAGGCACATTTTTAAATGAGATTTCCTCCCAGATGATGCGCCAATGATGGAGAAGAACTTTGGAGGATGTGCAAGCAACAACTATAAAAGAAGATGTGGTTACTTCTTTTTTTGGCATGTTGACGGTTTATGACACTTATCTTCATGCTTGAAGAAGGGATGTATGCCCACTTATGATCAAAATAAAAGGTGTTTATTAACACCACCATTTGTGAAGTGTGTGTGCCCATAGAAACTTGAAGTAATAAGTGTTTTGCAATCATTTCTCTCTATCTATGTAAGGCGCCATTTTTGGGAAAAGATATAAGCTTGCTTTGAGGGTTTGGAGTGTGATTTATGATGAATCTCTTTTATTACAAGCTGCTGGTTTTTACTTAATAAAGTTAACTTGTTTGGACATGTGCTAAGAGTGTTTGGAGGGGAGTTTGAAGTAATTATAAATCTGCTGTTTTAGATTTATTAATTGCAGATCTGGAAATGCATTTATTAACTCTTAAAGTGAAGGAAAAAGTGCTAGAATTGTGTTGTAGATTTTACCCTAACCCTAGCGACTGAGTTTAGAATTTTGAGGGTTGTTTCGAGGGGTTTCTAGTGCAAGAAAAGTTCTGATTTTTATTATGAATAGAAGCTCATAATTTCCTCTTTCTGCTGCACTTGCTTTCAATTCAAACGAGTTGGTATTTTGGAAGTTATGGATTTTCAAAGTTTCAGTTAATTTTCAGTAGTATTATTTATTATTTTTACTTCTGCAGACTATATTAGATAAAGGAGTGTACATACCGACTGATTTGCCCATCTAAACCCTCACCTTGGCTCACTCCAACCCTATTTGGGTTGTATTGAAGCTGACACTAGGGTTAGTTGAGGTAAACCTAGGAGGGTTATCTTCTAAGTTGTTTGTTTTGCAAGTAATTAATAATAAATCATTAATATCCCACAAGGCGATATTACAGTGGTATCAGAGCTTCTTTCCTCTTTTTGTGTATGCAGGGTGATAAGAAGTTGTTTTATAAGAGGAATAAGGGAAATATGGATGAAGGGCCTTTCACACCAGATCAAGTCAAATTTCTACAAGAGCTAATGCAAGGATGTTGTTTGGAACTTCAAAAAACCATGAGTGATCAAATGACCAAACTAATCATGGAAGTTGTGGGAAATGGCAAGACGCCAAACTCCAATGGCGAAGGGAGTTCCCATAGTGGGGAGAAGAATTCAACACAACCCACTCCTAAGTTCTTTAAAGGCACTTTCCTTCCTAAGGAGAATCATAGAGCTTTCGAAGAACCTTCAATAGTGAAAATCATTGAGGCATGCAATAAGGAATATAGCACGTTGCATCTGGCCACAAGGGCCATACTTTTGATGATTTTGGTGCCTTAAAGATGGGAAACAAAACCAAAAGAGCCCATAGGCAACCCCATGCGGATATTCAACAAAGATTGGGAAAAGTCTCTCTACCAAGCTTCGATGGAACCAACAAAATCATAGTAAGAGCTTGGTTACAAAAGATGGAGACCTATTTGTAATATCCCACTTCTGAGATCAAATGAAAATTAGGCAAACCACCAACTCTTCAATGCTCCAATCAAATTTAAATAGTCAAATCGAGTCAGAAATATTTGAACTGATCAAATACATGACTCAATAAACCCAATAGAAGGGGTTTAATGGCCTCTAATGAATGGCTTACTCCCAGCTGAAGCTAAACTCTTCAGGAATCAGACTTCTTGATGGATTAATTATAAATGAACTCATGCAAACATGCTCTAAAAGTAGTGGTTAAAGCATCAAGGAAACATACCACTCTCAGCTGTCACAGTAAGGATGTCTTAGTCATAAAAGGGATGCAAACAAGTTACGATCCACTGCTACTATGGTTTGCTGCTATGGAGCTCCACAATTCTATTAAACCAAGCCTCATCAACAGCAAATGATATCCAAACTGATCATTGAACCATGTAATATTATATGCAACAAATAGACCCAGATCGCAGCCTTGAAGAGGCCCAAACTTACCAACAAATCATGCAATTACCAGTCGCCGGGCTTAATAAAATTGCACTAACAGTTTGCTGCTTATGTTAGGATCAAACATGTAATAAATGCCCAACTTTCACCCCTAAAGAAGTCGCTGTTTGATGGAAATGAAGGCAGCCTACAGATCGCTATTACAAGGGCTCCAAAAACATCATTAAATCATCAATAAGTGAATGGCAGAGATGCATACCAACCCAGATTTATACCTCTCATACAAGTCGCATGAACTGCTCCAAAGGCATATATTAAATCTGACACAAACTTTATCTATAGATCGCTGCAAAAGGGTTGATTATCCACTAAACAAGCATACAAAATCATATTCGAGTCTCCCTATCCAAATCACTGCTATTAAAGGTTGCAAAACACCACAATACCATGCACTAATCAGATCACCATACTCAGAAATAACAATCACATAGAAGACATGCAAATGAGATGGAAAATCGCTGCTAATATGTTGACTTTGCACTCAGCTTTATCCTCTAAACCAGTCACCAACAAAGCATGCAATTCGCTAGGGTTTTCGCTGGGATATAGAACAAAATATTGCATCCAAACCAATAGCTTCAGTCAACACATAAGCACCATAAAAGTTGCTGTAACAAGGGCACAATAACCTGCAAAAATCTGAACGATCCATACCAAGTAATGCATGCAAAACAGTCCACAAAATACCATAAAAGAAGTCGCTAGGGTTTAGAGAACCACACACCCAAATTGATTTGCAAAAACACTCATAAACCTGCTGCTACAGTGATGCTACAGTGACGTCGCTACAGTAAAAGGACAGATTTCACTTGCAAATTAAATCAAATGCTTGCCAAAACCAAATACATGGATCTCACAAATAAATACTTCAACTAAATCTCAAAACCAGATCGATCCAACCTCCCACACAAGAGAGATAGAACATCAAAGGGCATGCATCCCAGCTCCAAGCATGGAGTATCAAATAAGTTCATCATAACATAATCATAATAATAACCCTAGCACTCCTTTTATAAGCAAGGAGGCACAAAATTCGAAAAACCCTAGAAGAAGGAAAATATTAAATAAAAGCAATTTGTCTTTCCTAGGTGTGGCGTCCCCTTTGCAAAGGGTGATTTTATAAATTAAAAGCCACCTAATTTATTTAATTAATTCCCCATTTAATTTTTATATTTTGGAAATTAAATTAATCTTCATAATTAAATAATTAAATAATTAAATAATTATTGCTCCAGGCAATAATATTTAATTATTTATTAAAAATGTTCCCCTTGCACATCCCGAAACCCACGGGGACGAATAGGTTAAGGGTCTTTAGAAAATGGAGACATTACACTATTTCTCCCTCAATCCCATGCAAGAAGAAGCCCTCAAGTTTGTTACTCTTCACCTGGAAGGCATGGCACATGAGTGGTGGTTTCATAGTATGCACACCAAAGACACAACTTGATCCACACAATGGAAGGATTTAGTCATAGGATCATGGAAATGTTTGATAGAAAAGATCCGGAGCTTCATTTTAGGGAGTTGGCCCAATTGAAACAAATAAGTAGTGTTGAAGAATATGTGGCGGATTTTCAAAAGGTTGCAGTGATGGTACCGGATGTCAGTGAGAGAAGGTTGATAGTTCTCTTTACAGAAGGCTTGATAGAGCCACTGAAAGGTTTGGTAAGAGCTTTTAACCCATTTACCTCGCAAGAATGTATTACTAAATCTCTAGATTTAGAATGTGCAGCTTATAGAGGGGATTATGGGCCAAAAGGACAGCATTCTAATAACTCTCAATTGCTGCCCAAATGTGGATTTAAAGGACAGCCAAGGTCGGATTTACAGCAGGCCCTTAAAGTGCAAGGAGGACAGCCCTTTGGGTCATCAAAAGAGGCCCCAAGAAGGCCAAACCAGCCCTATGTTCCGCCACATAGAAACCAATCCCAAAATGGTATGCAAAAAGATGAGAGAGATGAGCTAAAAAGGAAAGGATTGTATTTTGATTGTATGGCTCCATGGGTAAGAGGTCATAATCGCAAAGGTAAAGGACAAATTTATTTCACTGAAGTAATAGATTCAGATTTTGATTTGATTTCAGATTCTAATGATACTAACGAAGTGGTCAATGAGGGGGATGATGAGCATGTACAAGAAGAAGATGAGGAAGAAATTGAAGGAGCATTGGCAGCCCTTTCAAGTACTTCTAAGTATCTCCCTTTTCAAGTGGAAGGTATGTTATGCAAACAAAAGGTAATCATCCTCGTTGATAGTGGGGCCACTCATAATTTTATTAGTGAGAGATTGGTAACAATGTTTGGCCTATATAATGAAGTTTTTCAAGGTTTCAATGTTACCATAGCTGATGAATATATTTTAACATGCTCTAGACGGATTTCCAAAATTTCTATCACCATAGAAGATTATGAACTTATTGATGATTTTTACATGATTAATATGGATGACATGGATCTTGTGTTAGGAGTACAATGGTTGCATTCTTTGGGGGATTTCACCCTCAATTATAAAGACCTATTGCTCAAACTCATGATTGGGGAAAAGAACATCATTTTCCAAAGTATGACAAGACACTATTCTTTGCAAATATCCACCACGGGAAGTAGAAATCTGTTCTATATCTTTTTTATCAGCTGATTGGAAAGACTTAATCACCCTTGAATATATAAAAAATCAATTTCTAATGATATGGTTGAAGGGTTGATTGTGGATGAAAGGTACAAGGTGATAGATGGTTTTATTCTTTACAAGGGAAGGGTGTATTTAACACCAAAATCAGAAGTTATAAAAACTGACTTTTAAATCAGCACATGATGCCCCTACAAGTGGACATCAAGGTTACTTCAAGACCTACAAGTTGGTAAGGGAAAGATTTACTTGGAAAGGTATGAAAGGAGATGTTCTTAAGTATGTTAGAGAATGTGTTGTATGCCAAAGAAATAAGAATGAACATACTTTTCCAGCTGGCCTTTTGCAGCCCCTACCTATTCCCTCTCAAAAGTGGGAGACTGTGTCCATGGATTTTGTTACTGGATTGCCCAATGTTAATGGTAAGACTTGCATGTATGTAGTAGTGGATAGACTCACTAAGAATGCTCACTTTTTTCCACTCCCTACTAAATTTGATGGTCCTATGATTGCTGATTTGTATTTCAAAGAAGTTTTTAAATTGCATGGTGTGCCTAAGAACATTGTGAGTGATAGAGGCAGCAGATTTATGAGTCTTTTTTGGCAAGAACTATTCCAGTTAGTTGGGATGGAATTCACTCCAAGTACTAGTTTTCACCCACAAACGGATGGACAAACTGAAATAGTAAATAAATGGGCAGAAGGGTACTTAAGATATTATGTTTTAGGGCAGCAGTTAGCTTGGGTAAAATGGTTGCATCTAGCTGAATTTTGCTATAATACTACACATCACATGTCCATTGGAATGTTCCCTTTTAAGGCTTTATATGGTTATGATGCTAACTCCTTCATGGATGTAATGATGACAGATAGTAGAGTGCCTAGTGCACAAGAGTTAGTGCAACAGAGTATGGACATCGTGAAATCTCTCAAAGAAAATCTGCACCACGCCCAAAATAGGCAAAAATTGTATGCGGATAAGCACCGGAGTGAGAGGACTTTCGACGTGGATGATTGGGTATTTCTTAGATTGCAGCCCTATAGGCAATCTACTCTCAAGCAAAGTGGCAAGGAAAAGTTGAAGCCACGTTTCTATGGGCCCTACAAGGTTACTAAAAGAATCGGTGAGGTGGCTTATGAATTGAAGCTACCCGGGGAAGGTAAGATTCATAATGTTTTTCATGTTTCTTGCATTAAAAATGGCACTTGGGCAAAATGTTGTTTCTTTTTTGGAGTTACCCCCTTTAGATGAAGAAGGTAAAGATCTTAATTCCAAAAATCATTATAGAAACAAGGTAAAGGAATTTAAGAAAACGTGTCATCAAAGAATACCTGGTCAAATGGAAGGACCTTCCATTAGAGGATGTTACGTGGGAAAATGCTTCAATCTTAGAGCATCCAAGTTTACAATTGCTTGAGGGCAAGCAATTTTGGAAAGGGAGGACTGTAATGTCCCCCTTTTTTATAAAAAATTAAAAAGAAAATAAAATCGATTTGCACATGTAATTTTAAAATGAAATTTTATAAATTGTGCAAATCGAAATTAAAGGGGAAGTTCAACTTCACCTTGAGATAATAAATGCATTTTTTAAAAAGGTAAATCACGTCACTAGGCAAGTCGCATTTTCCTGGAAGCATTTTATAATTAATATTTGAGGCAAAGTGATTATTCCTAAGCATGGGTCGACCCATATGACCATCTTTTCAAAATCCCTATGCATTTAATATTATTTGTTAGTGACTTTCAGGCACATTTTTAAATAAGATTTCCTCCTAGATGATGGCGCCAATGATGAGAAGAACTTTGCAGGATGTGCAAGCAAAAACTATAAAAGAAGATGTGGTTACTCCTTTTTTTGGCATGTTGACGGTTTATGACACTTATTTTCATGCTTGAAGAAGAGATGTATGCCCACTTATGATCAAAATAAAAGGTGTTTATTAACACCACCATTTGTGGAGTGTGTGTGCCCATAGAAGCTTGAAGTAATAAGTTTTTTGCAATCATTTCTCTCTATCTATGTAAGGCACCATTTTTGGGAGAAGATATAAGCTTGCTTTGAGGATTTGGAGTGTGATTTATGATGAATCTCTTTTATTACATGCTGCTGGTTTTTACTTAATAAAGTCGACTTGTTTGGGCATGTGCTAAGAGTGTTTGGAGGGGAGTTTGAAGTAATTATAAATCTGTTGTTTTAGATTTATTAATTACAGATCTGGAACTGCATTTATTGACTCTTAAAGTGAAGGAAAAAGTGTAACGTCCTCAATTTAGTACATTAGAACAAGAAATTTTTATTTTTTTATAAGTGCATCCTAGTTCTAAATACATAATTTAGAACTCTCAGATCATAACAATCATTCTTATAACAGATAACCATATGTAGCTGTGATGACTCGGAGTACCTTCGATCTATTCATTCCATGACTCGGTAATCTACCGATCTATTCATGAGTATCAAAGAGTTGGCGTTTTTATTTTAACACATCACTCTTGCGGTTCTCTTCCCTAATCCGGGATTCAGAATGCTTTGTCCAAGGAACCTATCTGAATAATTGTTACCATTATTCATTGGCATCTCGTCCCTCAGACTAGGTGACATAGGACAACGCAATCAGCAGCTTGCGATACTTTGGCCAAAGATTTGAAACATACTGCTTATGTCTCGTATTCCTTGACGGCATACTCGTCAATCTGGAATACGTCCTTCACCCCATTCCTATGTTATGTAGAATGTCTTACACTGACTTCTGTCAGCCTCCCCTGTCCCAAGTTATTCACTCAGGAACGGATTAATAATATGACAATGATATAAGGATGTTCTCAAGAACTAGGGATATGCTGACATACTGGGTCAACCCTAGTTAACCCTGTGTGTCAAGGTACCCCGAGTCTCCAGGGCAGCCTCATATCATGACCACATTCCTAACCAGTCCCAGAGTAAAAACTTGTTCGAGTTTAAGGTGTAAATCTTAACGATCAATGCAAAGGGTGTCGTCATAAGTCACCTGCATTGTTGTATCTTCGAGAAGATCCTAATCTTCTCGAAGGTACAACCCTGCAGTTGACTTGTGCCATCAACCTTCAAATCCACCTCGAAAAGATCTACTTAACTTTAAGGTGTTACTTACGTTGAGTTAAAGTTATACTTTAAGACGCTCCTTTTAGGGTAGTCTTTTCCCAACCCCTGGGTTCCTCACCTTAGAATTGCCTTTCTTATTAAAACCCATTTCACAAAGAGAAGTTATTAAGATTTGAGGTCTCATCAAGGAGTTCATTGATAAACAGTAATCTAAATCAACGAAATTGGGCAATAGCCCTAAATCTTCTCATAAGGTTGCTAACCATACCCTTTTAGGTTTATATCAGTTCTCATAACTGAAATATATCTTACTTATTAGTATTAAGATATAGTGATTTAAAATCAAATTAAACGTTGTCTTGACTTAGATCAAGACTAGGAAGTAATAATTTATTCTTCCCGTTCAGCTTCCTGTTGAGGTTTATTTTAACCTTAGCTTCTCAAAAGACAGTGATCTAAATTCCAATTTAGCTTTAGATAGAACATAACAGAACTACTAAACTTTTACAAGTATTCAGTCACCTAATCTTTGCAAAGTTTACTTAGAGAATCCCAAATGTCTCCAAGGTATACAATAATAAAAATGCTCTTAAAATCATTCAAACCGAAGAAGTTCAATCCATCAAGATACGATTGAAAACACATAAGTAACAATTCCCTCATTTCATTCATTTCTAAGCTAATCAAATACAATTTATGCATTCAGCATATTTGATACAATATTCAACAGCAAAAGAACATCTTTCTTCAAGTAGTACATTTAGAGAATCAAGTTGGAATTCATCATAAAACCAAATTAAACAATCTGAACATCATATCAGATCTGCATGCCTTTACCACTTACGGCAACCATCTGCAAAAATTGTCAACACGGGTCAGTTCGGTGAACTGAGCATGATAAGCACTAATTCTTAAAACAATTGCAATCCACCAATTGTTCTCATTAAACAACCTGTTTAAATGAAATCATTTCTTCAAATTCCAAACATAAATCAGGCTATTCATCTTCTTATATTAGAGACTAAGAACAAATGAATACAACCATTCTAAAGACAAGCAAAACTCCTACAAGAATGTTTCTAACAATTACTCAAAGGCAGTTTATAACATTCAACAAGCTCAACTGTCGTAATTTCCTTTCAATCATACATTATTTTAATGGTATTGACGAGTATACCTACTTATACAGCAACACACATTTTATACCAGTCTCTCCATACAATACCACAGTCTATTCTTGTTATGCCCTTACCGTAGAGATCGCATAAGGATACAAGGAGAAAGCACATAAAGTTTCCAGACTAGGAGAGAGAGAGTATTTTCTTATTCCTCTTATTACACATCAACATATAATTTACAGCTCAGGAGAAGGAAACAGAGTCAATCAGATTCCCATTTCAATCATGTTCTGGACTGTACCGACTCCTCTAAAATAACGCAATTACTTTTACGCATGCAATTTAAAACAGTCGAGATCACAAGAAGAAACTACAGTTTCATCTAAATTCATTAATAAAAATCACCTGTAGCTATTAAGCATTACAAGAGCTCTCGCGACAAAGCAAAAGAAAAATAATCCAACCATGAAAGACTCAACAAACCTTTTCCATATCATTCATCAACATGAAAATACCCAACGCCATCACCTGACATGGTTCAGCTAAGAGCTCTTTGTTTCAGTCAAACACGAGACAAGATAACATTAAAAACAAATGACGTTTCCATATGCAAATACAGTGACATTCACACTGAGTCGAAACTCAAACATGCACAGCTTCATTCAACTGAAACAAATCCCTACGATTATACAGCAAGGACCTATATTAGAAGCCGATTTCAAGAAAAATAATCACAACAAGGTCTTCACAGAAGCCGAATTCCATATCAATAATTTCCTCAAAGTTTCATCCGAAGTCGAGCTACTACGAAATACAACAGGGTCTCAAACAGAGTCAAGTTTGTAAAGAAAACCCATCCTTTAATTCCACAGAAGCGAACTGAATATAACACAACAATGTTAAGAAAGAGTTTGTACGATATGCATGCATAGCAAGGACTCCAACAACTCAAAACCAATGAGTATCCACAACAACTTCCAACAGAAGTCGATAACATACTATCCATTTCAAGGATCCAACAGTATGCACAACAAAACTTCTACAGAAGTTAAAAACATAAGTTACGTTTCAAGGACTCCAAAAGACTCAAAACCATATAGTATTCTCAACTACAAGCTTCTGCAGAAGTCGATAACATACTATCCATTTCAAGGATTACAACAATATCATGCTAAAAAGTATTCACTGAAAAACTTCTACAGAAGTCAAAAAACATAACTATACATTTCAAGAATTCCAACAATATCATGCTAAAAAGTATTCACTGAAAAACTTCAACTGAAGTTAAAAACATACTATCCATTTCAAGAATTCCAACAATATCATGCTAAAAAGTATTCACTGAAAAACTTCAACAGAAGTCGAAACATACTATCCATTTCAAGAATTCCAACAATATCATGCTAAAAAGTATCCACTGCAAAACTTCAACAGAAGTCGAAACATACGAAACATTACAAAGACTCACACTGAGTCATTTTCGTATATAATCCTTGCAACTTTCAACAGATTCTAACCCAAAATCGCAAACACAGTAAGGACCTCGACAATAGTCGCATTCAAGTAGTATAATCACAGCAAGCATTCCAAACAGAAGAAACTTCAAGAATTCACAGCAAGATTCAACAGGATTCAATCAACAATAAAAGCACAGCCGGTCTTTAATCGAAATGAATCCAAAAGGAAGAATAAATACAGTAACATTCCAACAAAGTCATCGAATAACCCAAGATTCCTAATTCCACAGGAAAAGAAGAACCAAAACATTGCTTCAAACCAACTGAACTGAAATCACCTGAACAGAGTTGTTTTAATGAAAGCATTTGGAGTAAAGCAAGATTTTTAAAAGTCAGGGCCTAACATGCCTGGTAATGTCGCTTAAAAATCCGAAGAAGACCTCTGAATGAGCTCGCGCCTTCTCCTCTTCTTCCACAATAGATTAAACAACAATAATTTGTTACCTTCATGTCTTATAAACTTTCCCCGACAGAGAAAAGAGCTAGATATTCTCATAGTTGCCATGCAACACAAAGTAGACTGGTTCAAAGAACCAGTGATCAAACAGAGAGAAAAACGGAGCGAATGGAAAACCAAAATACCAACCAATTTTCCATTTGCATGCCTTCCCAAGCAATCCGCGCTCGGGAACCGAAGTTCATCAATGACATTAACTCCAAGATTCCCGCCTAATCTCCATTGCCACCGACCGCCAAAGTTGGTGATTGCCAATTGAACACAAACAACCATTCCCAAATTTGGTGATACCGCCACGTCAGGTCTCAATAGATGTTTACAACCTCCGCCAAATCCCTTGTCCTTCATGCTTATCCACCCCATTTAATGTCATGGAAACCACCGCCCATGACTCGCACCCCTTCATAGGTCCTCCTTTATCCATGATCATTAGTTAGGTTAGAAACATAGGTTAAATCACAAGGTAATACTTTAGTCTTACCTCCATAGTGCTAGGTCGCTAACCTTAGGAGCATTAAACCTATAGTTTAGGGCTAGGTTAGATTAGCAATAATTCAACCCATAGGTTATAGTTTAGGTTAAGGTTATTAACCTTAACGAATCCATTCTAGGTCTCACAAGTAGGATCGTTCAGTATAAGAACCAACAGGGTATAACATTCCCGAAATGGATTCTATCCAGCATTGATAAAAAGCTTGCAGTATACACCAGAATTTATTACCTGGCTCAAGGTCTAGGCCTTCCTGATATTACGATATCGGGAACCAATTCATTTAACACGATCAGCCTGAGTTAGACTCCGGAATTGCTTATTCAACACATTCAGACCTTGCAACTTTCGTAAGGTCTATAATTTTTTGTTCATCCAGAATAAACTTAAAACATCTCTTGGATCAATGCAACTGATCCAAGGCTGAGTCATAAAGACGGATAAATCCACAATTCCTTTCGAAATCAAATTGAACTCAGGTGCTAAAAATGAAAGAAATAAAAGAGTCCAAGCATATCCTGACTCAGTCAAAGATCTTCAAGAGCAAAGAAGATACAATCCATATCAAGCATGACTTCACAATCAAAGGAACACATCCTTTTACAGAAGAAATCATATATCAACACTTGAATGCTTAGGAGGTAGTAACAATAGTTCAGGGTGTTACGTGTTGGAATTGTGTTGCAGATTTTACCTTAACCCTAGCGACTGGGTTTAGGATTTTGGGGGCTGTTTCGAGGGGTTTGTAGTGCAAGAAAAGTTCTGATTTTTATTATGAATAGAAGCTCATAATTTCCCCTTTCTGCTGCACTTGCTTTTAATTCAAAAGAGTTAGTATTTTAGAAGTTATGGATTTTCAAAGTTTCAGTTAATTTCCAGCAGTATTATTTATTATGTTTACTTCTACAGAGCATATTGGATAGAGGAGTGTAAATACTGACTAATTTGCCCATCTAAACCCTCACCTAGGCTCACCCCAACCCTATTTGGGTTGTATTGAAGCTGACACTAGGGTTAGTTGAGGTAAACCTAGGAGGGTCTTATCTTCTAAGTTGTTCGTTTTGCAAGTAATTAATAATAAATCATTAAATATTCCATAAGGGGATATTACACATGGGCGCTGCAATGATCAGTATTAAGAAGGCAGACACACAGTGGATGCCTCGGGTAACACGGGATGCAGGTTTGGAGCCTTTCTTGGTAACAAGGGCAGAAGCCGTGCGCGCAAAAGAGATACCAAGGCAGAAGAACCTGGTTTCAAGGGAGTAAGTAGTTCATGGAAAGTACCCAGTCCCTGGGCATCAAAAGGAGGTGTATCAAGACACTATGGATGTCATTAGGAGTTTACAAGGGGAAATCCAGTGTCTAAAGGAGCAGTCCAGGAGGGAGGAGCAAGGAAGGAGAGTCGAGGCGCCAAAGGATGACCTGGATGAGGTCAAGGAGGTGTGTAAAATGTTGAGACAAGAGAATATCATCCCCTTGTTAAGATCATGGTTGAGAGAGAAGGTACCACACGCCGGAGGAGAGCGCGAGAGGCAGGTCTTGCACGCAAACCTTCCCCCTCACAGCCTTGACTATGACAAGGAGATCACATTGAATGCATTTGTAGATGGATGGCTCCTTAGTAATATCCTCATTAACACAGGTGCAGAGGTTAATGTTCTCACTTTGGATGCATGGCATCAGATGGGAAGACCTGCATTGCAACCATCTTCGAATGTGATGTATATGGCAAACAAGACTAAGGCAATGCCCATTGGTGTCTTAAAGGATGCTGCTATAACTATCAGGGAGCAAAGTTTACTGGGGACTTCGAAGTCTTGGCTCCCGCCGAGGCAGACAATTTCCCAGCACTACTTGGGCGCCCATGGTGTTACAAGAACAATGTGGACCTTTGGTTCAACAAAGGGTACATCAACTTTGAAAATACAGAGGAACGGGTCATTATACCCCTAACTGATGGGAACTCGACACCCTATATTGAACCTTTGGGGGAAGAAGTTATGGACAGGATATATGTGCGCTCAATCAAGGACCCAAAGATAATCCATCCTACCGACGGAGTTATCCAGTTTGAGGATGCTCAATCAGTAAGTGATACCACTAGTCTAGCATGTGACAATTGGGCGCATGGAACTTATGAATTGATCGGATGGCAGTTGAGAGGGTCGGTGACCAAGGTGACAAAGGCGCGCACAATCCGGCGCCTAGGAGGAAAGGAGCTGCCTAAGTATTCAGGAGGAGCCTTCCCTGAGATCTTTCTGTAGGAGATGGAAGCTCAGTGGAAGGAGGAGAAGGAACTGAGAGGGATGCTAAGTTATGTCCTGCTCGACACAGCAACATGGTGGTGGGCTACGCATCAGGAGAGCCTTTTGGAATGGTGCAAGGTAAGAATTGCTCTCTCTGTCAGATTCTCTAGGAGCAACGTGCCCACCGCCATCAAGAACTACCATGGGAAGGAGCCCGCCCCTTTCCATATACAGGAGTGTGAAAGGATCTGGAGAGAAGGCACGGAAGCTTTGCCACCATCCCTCTGGGTGCAAAAGTTGTATTCTACACTGCAGGGTTGCGCGCGTGCATGGTACATACATTTGGAGACACGCCGCCAGACAGGGAATTGGATAGAGCTAGCGGCTAACCTCATTCAAACCTTTGAGTATCGGAGTACCAAGCCATCAGTTGATAAGGCCTTGCAGGGTAGCAAGCACCTTACCGTGGGGGATAGTTACATGGCGGAAGATAGGTTGTTGGAGCTACTGGGTGGACCAAGTTTGGAGGTGCGCTTTGGAGAAGAGGCAGATGAAACAGAAGAGTTACAACTTGAGCGCGTGTGTTTGGAAAAAGAGAAAGGGAAGTTGGTGTATGTGATTGATGGGGAGGAAATAGAAAGCTTGGATGTTAGCCATTTTGTAGGGACATACGAGGTAGTGGACAGTGTTGATACTCGTGCGCGCACCTACCATGAGCCCTTAAAGACAAAGAAGGCTAACATCGGTTCAGGAGAAGAACCTAAGGAAGCTATTATTGGAGATTACTGGTCGGAGAAGGAAGTCTCTAGGATCATTGATCTGTTGCGCGAATTTGAGGATTTATTCCCGCGTGGGTAGCATGAGCTCAAAGGCGTTCACCATTCCTTGGGGGAGATGAAGATAAAGCTGAAGGACGGTGCGCGCCCGGTTAGGAAGAGGCCCTACCAGATGAATCCTAATTTGTGCGTAAAGGTTAAGGAGGAGATAGACAAAATGATAGCTTCTGGGATCATTGAAGCAGTGGAAGAATCGGAATGGATAAGTCCGATGGTAATCAGCATCAAGAAGGATGGGCGGATTAGGATCTGCATGGATTATAAGGAGCTGAACGCAGTTTGTGTCATCGATCCTTTTCCAACCCCCTTCACTGAAGAAATTTTGGAAGGAGTCGCTAGGCTCGAAATCTATTCATTTACGGATGGATTTTCGGGGTACCACCAAGTCCGGATTGCAAAGGAGGACCAAGAGAAGACAACTTTCGCCACTGAGTGGGGAAGTTTTGCATATACAGTCATGCCCTTTGGGTTGAAGAATACGCATGCTATTTTTTCGCGCATAGTAGTACAAGCATTCAAGGACTTCATCCATAAATTTCTTCAGGTCTATTTGGATGATTGGATAGTGTATGGTCTAGTAAAAGACCATTGTGACAATTTGAGGTTAATGTTTGAGAGGTGTAGGCAGTTGAGGATATCCCTCAACATTAAGAAGTGTGTATTTGCTACACCCTTTGGGACGTTATTGGGGCATATCATATGTAAGGAGGGCTTGCTAGTAGATCCCACTAAAGTTGCAGTTATTGTGGGGTTAGGGGAGCCTACTAGCCAGAGCGCAGTGCGCGGATTCCTTGGGCATACAAGTTATTACAGGAAATTCATCAAAGGGTATGTCAAGATCGCCGTGCCTTTAGAGGAGCTGCTCAGACATAAAAGTGCCTTCCATTGGGGAGAGGCGCAGCAGAGGGCGTTTGATACATTAAAGGATAGGCTTGTCACCGCGCCTATATTACGTTTTCCCTCTTAGGACAAGCCCTTCCATGTCCATGTAGATGCCTCGGGAACCGCTATTGGAGCAGTGCTTGCACAGCTAGGTGAAGGAATTGTTGATCATCCCCTGTGTTTTGCAAACAGGAAGTTGACACCAGCAGAGCAGAATTACACCACAATTGAGCGCGAGCCATTGTCAATGATCTACGCGCTTTTCAAGTTCAGGCAGTATCTGCTGGCAACTCCCTTTGTATTTTACATCGACCACATGGCATTAAAGTATTTGGTGAACAAGCCTGTTCTGCAAGGGCGCATATGTCGGTGGGTGTTGTTTCAAGAGTTTGAGTTCACAGTAGTAGTAAAGCCTGGGAAAAGCAATTGTGGACCTGATCATCAGTCAAGAATTGATTCAGGGGAGGACGCGCAGAGTATTAAGGAGACAATGCCAGACGCACAACTGTTTAAGTTGCGGCGCGCGCCCTCGGATTTGGAGGAGATTGCGGTATTATTAAAGGTGTGGCGTCGGAAGGTATGAAGGCATTAGAGAAGAAGCAATTAGCCATACGCGTTGCACCCTACATGTTGATCAGTGGAGACTTATACAAGTTGGGACGTGATGAGGTTTTGCGCAGGTGTGTATTAAAACATGAGCGTCTCGCCATCATAGAGGAAGCACACGGAGGAAGTGCGGGTGGCCATTATGCAGGTGATGCCACCGCACATAAGATATTAATGGCAGGTTTGTGGTGGGAAACCCTGTATAAGGATTGTCAAGACTATTGTAAAGCGTGTGACCATTGTCACCGCATTGGCAAGCCTGGAAAGAGAGATGAAATGCCTTTGCACCCTATACCTAGCGCGGAACCTTTTGAAAAATGGGCAATAGACTTTGTAGGCCCTATTGCACCAGCGGCGCATAGGACTGGGTCATGCTATGTCATCACTTGCACAGATTATTTGACCAGGTGGGCAAAGGCAGCCCCAACTAAAGATTACACAACAGCCACAACGGCAAGATTCTTGTGGGAGAACATTATCACGAGGTATGGATGTCCGTTGAGTCTAACCAGCGATAGGGGTACACATTTCTTGAATGAGACCATGAGGATCCTGTTAGCAGAGTTCATGGTGGCTCATTCCAAGACTACACCCTATCACCCACAAGCAAATGGAACCACGGAAGCATTCAACAAAATACTGAGTCATACCCTGACCAAAATTTGTGATGTCGGAAGACAAGACTGGGATTACAAAGTATCAGCAATATTATGGGCTTACAGGACAACGTATAAAAGGCTGAACAAAGCCACACCATTTTAGTTGGTGTTTCGCGCAGAAGCGGTTCTGCCGGTTGAATTCATGTTACCTTCTCTGCGAATAACGCGCGCAGGAGGGTTGGCTTATAAGCAAGCGCTGGAAGAAAGAATTGATGAGTTAATGAAGCTGGATGAGAGACGATCACTCGCCAGGTGGAGCCAAACAACAGAGAAAGCAAAGCAGAAAGCTTGGCATGATTGCCACATTAGAAACAAGAAGTTTGAGGCTGGGCAGATGGTTTTACGGTATGAATCGAAATTTCTGCGCCATCCTGGGAAGTTGAAAGTCCATTGGTTGGGTCCTTACACAATCTCATACATCCTTGATTCGGGCACGTGCCAGTTACAAGCGCTGGATGGAACGAAGTTGCCTGGACACTTCAATGGGAGTAGGCTGAAGCCCTACTATAAATAAGTCTTCTTGGTGTTTGTAAATAAGGCAGTTTTGCCAATTAGTTTAGAATTTTTCGTATATGCATTTCTTTTCTTGTGTTTCCTTTTCGCGTTGTTGTTTTGTTTTGCGCCTTGGGCGCCGGTAACCTTATTGCTAGTTTTGAGAATTTGTGAGTGCACAGAGGACCGCGGATCGTTTTAGTGTGGGGTGGAGTAATGTGAAGGAGCGCATGGTTAAAGTACCAAGGAAGTTTGTGTTAAAAAGCCCAGTTGAATGGCCCGGTTGAAAGAGGTGTATGGAGAGAAAAGATGGAAAAAGGATGGTTGGTGCCAAGATAAAGCTACTTTCAGATCCCACGTACAAAGGAGGAGAAAGTGCATTAAGCAACACGAGGTAGGCGAGAGCAAAAATCAGGATTGAAGAAGTGCCTTCGGCGTTGGTTACACGCGCGCAAGAGTCTCCTGTCATGTTGGATTGGTTACGCGCCAGAAGGTTGGAGGATTGTCCGCGCAGGTTAGGCGCGTGAGGGAAAGCGATTAAGACAGGCTTTGCTTGACAAAGCCGCATTAAATGTAAAAAGTACGGTGGTAGGTGAAGTAGCACTTAATGCGTAAAAAGAGAAAAACTATAAATAAAGGGGTCAAGGCACTTCATTTTTCACTTTGTGTATAAGGAGAACGAAGCGCTTTTTGCACCTTTGCAAACTAGGGCTTCCAAAAAACTGATCCATGTGAAGAAAAATTTGGAGAGATTGAAGCGTGGGTAACTAGTTCGGATTTGCGAACCAGGAGGAAGGGATTTCGCGGGCGTAGGAGTTGTGAGAAGGCGCCGTCTTGTGAAGGGAGTATCCCAGTTAGGGTTTGAAGAACTAGGGCACGGTTTAAGTAATTTTCTTCACAAGTTCGAGATCTAAGGTTGAAGAGAGCGGAAGAATAGAGTAACACGGAGTGATTGAAGTGGGAAGAAGACCTAGATAATGGCACCCAAGAAACCAGTTAGTACACCCAAGAAGGGCAAGGGCAAGCAACAAGAAATTGAAGCAAGCACAAATGAAGAGTGGTATGCAGAAATGCAGTACCCAGATGGAGTGTTGTTGGGGAAGGAGTGCGAATCCTATCTTAGGAACATGTCTGTAAATGATTATAATCATCGGACAAGCACAATCGAGGAGTTGGCGATGGAGTTAGTGCGCCCAACAAACAAGAGGACACCAGAGGGTTTGCCCATTTATAATGATGACGTGAAGGTCAAATTGGAAAAGGCAGGGTTATTACAACTCTTAAAGTTGCCCTACTTCGAGAAACCTGAATGCTTATATCAGTGGCTGATGTCGCGCGTGCATGAGGACTATTTCCACTTCGCAGGGTGCAAGATGCGCATAACTCCTCAGCTCATTTCACATTTCACAGGGCTCATCTGTGAAGGAGACGGTTTGGAGGATGACTTGACTGACAAAGAAGCGATTAAGGAAACTATCGCCACTTTTGCATGCAAGAAAGGGTCAAGGTATTATGATGTCGCAGACATTAAGGATCCAGTAATGAAGATGGTCGCGCACCTAGTATCGAAGTTAAATGGCCAGGAGAGATGGACTCAGGTCAATAAGCCATGGTTAAATGTTTGCAAGAAAATTTTAGAGGGCACCATCTACAATTTGTCTGCATTCATCGCGGACGAAATTATCGACTGCGCGAAGGTGGGTGATAGGATCCTTTTTGGAAATGTGCTGCTAACCATTGTGTTTTCAAAGATCGGGGTACCAAATGCATCAAATAAGTTCGTATGGGAGTACCCTGATGAAAACCCCTCGCCCGCCAAAAGGTTTGAAAAATACGCTTGCGACCTATGACAACAGTTCACAAGGCGCGTTTGGAAAAGTGGTACACGCGCCTTAGGAACACGTTCGGGGTAGAATGGAGAATTCCAGAACAGCTACCAACAGCCACTAGGGAAGAAGCAGAGTTTGCTATGTACCAGCATTACTGCCTAGGCAGATTCAAGTTGACAGATGACACATGGAGCCCATGGTGCAAGCTCCCCTTTGCCTTCATAGCTCAATTGGTGTCCCCAGATTTCACCCTGAAATCTAGGACTACCCTATTTAAAAAAAATCGTACTTTTAAAATCATGGGTTGTTTTGTGTTTTTATTGCCAAAAAGTTCCTGTAATGTGTCAAGATATTCCCAAGGAGACATATAAGCCACTTTCGACAAATACCCAGATGCCCAAAATTGTTTTATTCTGTCGCTAGGGTTTGCCTGCGAGAAATTTGTATTTAATTATTTTGAGCCCCGTTTGAGACGATTTGTGCTTCGGTTTAACCATATTGTGATCGTACATGTCAATATTCCCATATACCAGTAGGGTTTTAACCAGAAATGGATCCTGGCCTTTATTTGTAACTTCTGGCAACGTTTTGTGTTTTTGGTGTTTTCCTGTTTCATTTTCTGTGAAAATTCTCTGGATCAATTCCTTTGCCGGTTTGGCCTGATTCTTGGCCTGGAGTATCTGGAGATCACATCTGCACATGCTAGAAGGAATTCGCCATCAGAGGTTTGGTTGTCTTGGAAAAGCCACATTTTTGGAATAAGGGGGTTTGAAGTGGATCATGGAATTTTTGGAAGCAGCAGGTAGGTGGGAATTTTTCCCATGGAAGCAACGTCACTTAAGTCACAATGAGAAAATTAGAGGCAACAGGCAGGCGGGAATTTTTTACCTGCATTGCAAGGTAAAAATTCCCATTGTGGAATAAAAGAAAAATCACTTAAGGCAATAATGGGATTTTATTGTCTACCTGGCAGGGTAAATAATCCCATTATGAAAGTCAAACAACTTAAGTGAATCATGGGATTTTCGGAGCTGCCTTGCAAGGTAAATAATCACATTGCCAATTGACTTTTAAAAATAGAAATTCCTTATTCCAAAAAGTGCGACCCCTTTAGGGAAAGAAAGGCAGCCTTAAATTAATTAATTTAATTAATTTCTCCAATTTTGGCGCTCAGGCTTGTGGAAAAGTCAACAAAGGAAAGTGGACAAAAGGAAGTTGAAAATAGACAGTTCTAAAATTAAATAAATATTATTTATTTAATGCAGCCCCTTCATGTCAAAAAGTGCGCCCCATTTGAGAGAGAAGTAATATTTTTTTAAGTATTAAATGATTTAATTAATTCCCATTTTCAATGGCTAAAGTCAAAGCACACTGTGAGGCTTGAGTTAACTGGAAGTGGAAGGCTAAAATTAAATAAATTTAATTTATTTAATGGCAGCCATGAGCATGCACAAAATAGGCGCCCCATTTGAAGAGTAAAGTTTATTAAATAATTAATTAATTGCTAGGAATAGGAAAGGCATTAATTAATTATAGAATTATGAGGATTATACAAACAAGAGCTGCCATAAGGATGAATTAATTAATTCAAAAGCAGAGAAGTGCAGCCCAGATAAAAAGTGCGCCCCATTTGGAAAGGATTTGTGCTTAGAAGTTGTAATTAATGTTGAAAGCTTCCAATTTTGGCGCATAGGTTGAAGGAGGTTGATTTGTGTCTGGATAATTGTTTGCATAAGTGATACAGGTGCTCAAGTGAAGTTGGTAAAATTCATGTTTGCTTTGCATGTAAATAAAACATCAAATTTTGGGGCAGCAGGCTTGAATTATGCAAATTTTTATGATTAAAATCCACTGTTCATGTTTCAGTTGCCATCTTTGTCTTAATTAATTGCAGGAATTCATTACAGGTGCTTTTATAAGAGAGGGAGCTTAAATCAATGTCCAATACATTGAACATATCCTCCGAATCTGAAGAAATATCCATATCTGCACCGGTTGTGAAAAATTCCGGCCGAATAAAGAGAAAAAGAATTGCTCAGATAAAGATTGCTCCAACCGTGGCAAAGCGGGATGAAAGAGAAAGCTCAACGGAATCATGCGTAGCTTCTATATTTACTGAAGTCAATAGGCCTAGATCCAGATCTCATAATTGCAAAAGCTTCCGGCACAAAGGTTTCATCTTCTTGTTTCGAACGCAGCCCGTGAAAATGTCAGTGCGTGGAAAATTCCTTCTAGGACCTTGTGCATGTTCTCCCAATCTTTCAGTTGAAGCATTCATTGAATTTGCATTCACCCGGAGTGCTTCCCAGAAGTTTTAATTGAAACATTGCACTGATGCATGTATTGGAGAAGAACTGCAAAAGCTCCAAGGATAAGAGGGAAGACAAAGCAAAGGCAACACCCGTAAGCAAAATTCCAGATCCAGTTGCTTCCAAATCCAACTGTTTCGAGATTCAGTATGGTGAGAATCAAGGGCAAAAGAATCAGCTGCATGCAGAATATGAAAAAGGACAAGACATTCCCAAGGAGCCATATAAGCCACTTTCGACAAATACCTAGATGCCTAAAATTGTTTTATTCTGTCACTGGGGTTTGCCTGTGGACAATTTGTATTTAATTATTTTGAGCCATATTTCAGGCGATTTGTGCTCCGGTTTAACCCTGTTGTGATCGTACGTGTCAATATTCCCATATACCAGTAGGGTTTTAACCAGAAATGGATCTTGGCCTTTATTTGTAACTTCTGGCAACGTTTTGTGTTTTTGGTGTTTTCCCGTTTCATATTCTGTGAAATTTCTATGGATCAATTCCTTTGCCGGTTTGGCCTGATTCTTGGCCTAGAGTATTTGGAGATCACATCTACACATTGTGCTAGAAGGAATTCACCATCGGAGGTCTGGTTCCCTTAGAAAAGACGAAGTTGTGCACCAAAAAGCTTCTGTTGGGCTGACCGCATTTTTGGAATAAGGGAGTTTGAAGTGGATCATGGGATTTTTGGAAGTAACAGGTAGGTGGGAATTTTGTACCTGCCTAGCAGGGTACTTTTTTCCATGGAGGCAATGTCACTTAATTCACAATGGGAAAATTAGAAGCAACAGGCAGGCGGGAATTTTTTATCTGCCTTGCAGGGTAAAAATTCCCATTGTGGAATAAAAGAAAAATCACTTAAGGCATTAATAAGATTTTATTGTCTGCCTGGCAGGGTAAATAATCCCATTATGAAAGTCAAACAACTTAAGTGAATCATGAGATTTTCGGAACTGCCTTGCAGGGTAAATAATCCCATTGTCAATTGACTTTTAAAAATAGAAATTCCTTATTCCAAAAAGTGCGACCCTTTTAGGGAAAGAAAGGCAGCCTTAAATTAATTAATTTAATTAATTTCTTCTCCAATTTTGGCGCCCAGGCTTGTGGAAAAGTCAACAAAGGAAAGTGGGCAAAAGGAAGTTGGAAATAGATAGTTCTAAAATTAAATAAATATTATTTAGTTAATGCAACCCCTTCATGTCAAAAAGTGCACCCCATTTGAGAGAGAAATAATACTTTTTTAAGTATTAAATGATTTAATTAATTACTATACACTGTGAGGCTTGAGTTAACTGGAAATGGAAGGCTAAAATTAAATAAATTTAATTTATTTAATGGCAGCCATGAGCATGCACAAAATAGGCACCCCATTTGAAGAGTAAAGCTTATTAAATAATTAATTAATTGCCAGGAATAGGAAAGGTATTAATTAATTATAGAATTATGAGGATTATATAAGCAAGATCTGCCATAAGGATGAATTAATTAATTCAAAAGCAGAGAAGTGCAGCTCAGACAAAAAGTGTGCCCCATTTGGAGAGGATTTTTGCTCAAAAGGTGTAATTAATGCTGAAAGCTTCCAATTTTGGCGCAAAGGTTGAAGGAGGTTGATTTGTGTCTGGATAATTGTTTGCATAAGTGATACAGGTGTTCAAGTGAAGTTGGTAAAATTCATGCTTGCTTTGCATGCAAATAAAACATCAAATGTTGGGGCAGTAGGCTTGAATTATGCAGATTTTTATTATTAAAATTCACTGTTCATATTCCAGTTGCCATCTTTGTCCGAATTAATTACAGGTGCTTTTATAAGAGAAAGGGAGCTTAAATCAATGTTCAATACATTGAACATATCCTCTGAATCTGGAGAAATATCCAGATATTCACCGGTTGTGAAGAATTGCGGCCATATAAAGAGAAAGAATTGCTCAGATAAAGATTGCTCTATGGTAAAGCGGGATGAAAGAGAAAGCTCATCGGAATCATGCGTAGCTTCTAGATTTGTTGAAGTCGATAGGCCCAAATCCAGATCTCATAATTGCAAAAACTTCCGACAAAAAGGTTTCATCCTCTTGTTTCTAATGCAGCTCGTGAAGAAGTCGATGCATGGAAAATTCCTTCCAGGACCTTGTGCATGTTCTCCCAATCTTTCAGTTGAAGCCTTCATTTAATTTGCATTCACCCGGAGTGCTTTCTAGAATTTTTAATTGAAACATTGCACTGATGCATGTATTGGAGAAGAACTACAAAAGCTTCAAGGATAAGAGGGAAGACAAGGCAAAGGCAACACCCGTAAGCAAAATTCTAGATCCAGCTACTTCCAGATCCAGCTGTTTCCAGATCCAGTATGGTGAGAATCAAGAGCAAAAAAATCAGTTGCATGCAGAATATGAAAAAGGACAAGACTGCAGCTTTCTTCTCTCTTATTTCCTCCGACAAAGTAATTAAGCGATCACTTAAATTATACAACTTAAGTGATTTGTTTAAAAGCCATTACTTGAAGAAGTCAACTACTTGAAGATAGCTGGTAGACGTGCAAAATAGAAGGTTCTATTTTCAATTGCAAATCATGCATGTCATGCGAAGAGGAATTCCAAGAGGGAGATTGCCAGTTGTTTCCTTTTCGACTTCCACATGTGCTAATTCAACTAAAGACTTCCTATTTGTAATTTCCCCTCTACATGCTATAAGTAGAGGAAGAACCTACGGGTTAAGGGATCAGAATTTGCAAGCAGCATTCTTGTGTTCCAGACTTTGTGCTGAAACCCCTGATAGCCACTTGAAGCAAAGGAATATAAAGGAGCAGATTTCCAGAGAACTTTGTATCACGGTGCATTTCGTTTCTAGCTTTCCATCTTAGATCTTCTAATAAACTGTGTTATTTTAGATCTAGATCTGGAGCTGCCTTTGCTTATAATAATGTGTGATGATATCTATTGGTTTCTTCTATGTGCATGCAATCAACTCTGTTATCTATTGATTGGAGTTGCACATTTTCCCTATTTCTTCCCTGTGCTTTATTATTTTCTTCTTCTATAAATATTTCATTTCTTTAAACAGTTGCTTACTTGCTGCAGAGCTATACATCTATGGTTCATGAGCTGAATAGTTAAAATAAAACCCCCCATATAGATACTAGCATATTTTAATTGACAAATCTGACACGGGAGCCTCACTAGTAAATGAGAGAGATTTATCTCATGACTGCTTAGGTTTTCAGCTATGCAGAAAATCTAGCCAACAGTTTTTGGCGACTCCGCTGGGGAACAACACAAATTAGCAGACCAGAATTTTCTCAAGTTAGAAGCCACAGATCCAGTCTTTCACCAGGAAGAAGAGTGCAAACACATCCAGATCCGAATCATTTTCAACATAATCCGGCATTTGGAATTTTTCATCAAGTCTATTCTCAAAGAAGACGTGCTCCTTTCTTGATGCAAAATCAGCCACTTGCCCCTGCAGCGCTTGTTTCATGGGGTGTAGCCTTTGGACCTCTGAATCTGACTCCTATGCATGATCTACCTAAAGGGACGAGAAATAATTTTCCAAAATTCTTTGGAGATGGCAAGCAGAATCCAGATGACCGCTTGGCTGCGTTTTTCATATCCTGTGGAGTGCTTGCAGTCGAACATGAAGATGTATCTGTCAGACTCTTCATAGAGATTCTGCATGACTTGGCTGGAGAATGGTTCTACCGGCTAGCTCCCGACACCATAACCAACTGGGCTACTATGCAGGATGTGTTCCTGAAAAGATTCAAGCCAGCTAAAGATTCCAGTACCTTGATAACTCAGCTCACTCAATTGAAGGAGCCACATGAGCACATGCGAGATTTTATTGCAAAATTTCAAAGATTATTGTACAAAATTCCGGCTTCTGCTTCTCTGAATGACAAGAATCAAAAAGTATTCTTCATCAATGCTTTGCTTCCTGAAGTAAGCTATCAACTGCGAAGAGCACGTCCTGCTGATTTGTTAGCAGCTCAAAACATGGCGGTTGAGATTGAAGACGACCTCATCATGGCTGGAAAGATAAAGAGCAACCATTCTAGAACTGAAAGTTCATCCTCTGCTACTACTTCCGATTCACTACTGCAAAAATTGGCAAATGAGATGTTGCAGATAAAGAAACAAATGGCTCAAATGGCTTAGGGTAACAACACTGCCCCTGCTCAGAATTTCAACAACCATCGGAACCGCATTGCTGGTTCCCAAAGATTAGCAATTGAAGTTGCTCCCAGAAACAACGTGGAGATGAATGAAGAAGACCTGAAAGCTGACGCTGATCAGCTCGAGAATGATGATTTTATAGGTCCTACTGGCGACTCCAACATTAATTACCTAAACTACAAATATGAACATGAGTATGAAGAGCTTCTTGAAGACGATCATGGTCATGCATGTGCAGTACTTACAAGATCACAAACTCGCCAAGCTGAGGCATTAGCAGATGAACAAAGAAGGGGCAGCCCTTTGCCTTCTTCCTTAGCTCCCAGAGATAAGAATGTGAGTTCTTCATTTGAACCACAGAAAGAAGCTCAGGTATCTATACCTTCTTTTGACATTATTGATCATGCCAAGAAAAACTAAAGTTCAAATGTCAGAAGCTGAATATTTGAGAGCCTTTCCTGAGCAGTTAAATAGGCTAGTCAAATATGTGCAATCACCAGGACAATCCAATACATCAAAAGGCTTTTTGCCTAAGCCCAAAGTTACTCCTCCCCAGAACAACACTGCAATTGTTAAATCCTCACCTTCTGAAAGAGTAGAACCTTTTTATGTCTCCTTATTGCTTAATGGTTTCAAGTTAACCAATTGCATTCTAGATTCAGGTGCTTCTGACAATGTCATGCCAGCTAAAGTTGCAGATGCTCTTGGGCTTACCTTGGTCTTACCTTGACAAAGACCATAAAAAGGTGCTACTCCATGGAGAGACAAGTCCCTTTAATTGGACAAATCAAAGATGCACAAACTATTCTGGCATCTTTTCTGACAAGAGATTAAAGATGACAATCTTAGTTGCAGATATTCCGGTCTCCACGGGATGTTGCTAACCAGAAACTTCTGCAAAGACCTGGGAGGAGAAGTAAAGATGGATTGGTCATGTGCTCATATTCCTATCAAGGGGATTAACCATAAGCTGGAGCCGGAAAAGAAGCCCAGGTACACAGTTACAAAATCTGAGGATTATAAATCTCAGATTCTTTTTCAGGAATTTGACCGTGGGGTCTATTTCTTGGAAATGAATAAAGATGTTCCAGAGCCAGAAATTCAACCAGAACCAGAGCCAGCAAAAGAAGAAGAGAAAGTTTGGACTCTAGAGTTTAAAGGCACATGTTCTTTTGGATCAGGAGCCAGCGCTCTACTAATATCTCCAGATCATGAGGTATTTCCATACTCCCGCAAGCTGATGTTCGAGAACGCCAATCATACGGCGGAGTATGAAGCATTGCTTCTGGGAATGGAGCAAGCTAAAAAGAAGGGGAGGTAAAAATCCTCAAAGCCCAAGAAGATGCTGAACTTCTAGTAAAGCAGGTTCAAGGGAAAAATCAAGTCAAAAAAGATGAGCTGAAGCATTACAGAGATAGAGTCTTTCTGCCACATTGAATTTTTTAGCTTTTTCTATCAACTTCATTCCAATAAATTAGAACTCTAAGGCAGATTATTTGGCAGTCATGGCTGCACTATTGAATCCAGAATAGACCACCGTCCATTCTCAGACAAGGAAACTATAAAGTGGAAATGATCTACCACCCCAAAGTCCCTGATAATGTTAATCAATGGCAGACTTTCAACAATGACAAACATCTGCATGTTTGCATATTGAAGGGAGTAAATCACCACCACGACAAACAGTCACAGGAAAAGTTGATCCAGGTTATGATGACAATCAACGGAATAATCCAACCAAAAGGTAAAAAAAATCCCCAAGGGTTTAGTTTCCTTAGTGGAGACTTTCAAACAAGCACATGATCAGTACCTGAAGAAGAATAAAGAATATATGGTGATAGTTCTTCCTCAGAAATACAGGCCGGTAAATCTGGGAATGGAGGAAGTTGATGTAAACTTACCCACACAGCAGAGAGAAGAAAGGATGAGACCACCACCCAGATGAAGATGATAAGGAATTGCCCAGAGGTATTTGACAAGAAGGCCAGAGAAAGGAAGTTCACAAATCGGAGACTGGGTACTCTGGTGGGACAAGAAACATGAACCGAAGGGCATGCATGTCAAATACGATTCACTCTGGAAAGGGCCCTTCATGATCAAAAGCGATGCCGGAATAGACACTTTCTTCCTTGTCTACCGGGATGGAATTGAGTTACCATTTCCTTTAAACAGGCAGTATCTGAAGCTGTTCAGGAACTGAAAAAGCAGGATAAAACCTATATGTATATAATTAAAACTTTCTTGTTTTCTTTCCTTTTGTTTTGTTTTGTGTTGTTTTTGTTTGTCTGACCTAGAGCCCACCCAATGGACAAGACACGAAACCAGAGATGCTGGGATCTCATATTTTCCCTTGTCATTCTGACAGAGGAAAAGATGTCCACAGACGGAGCCGACTGGTGTCCCCAGATTTCACCCTGAAATCTAGGACTGTTATTTAAGGGTCGTTTTGTGTTTTTATTGCCAGAAAGTTCCTGTAATGTGTCAAGATATTCCCAAGGAGCCATATAAGCCACTTTCGACAAATACCCAGATGCCCAAAAATGTTTTATTCTGTCGCTGGGGTTTGCCTACGGGAAATTTGTATTTAATTATTTTGAGCCATGTTTGAGGCAATTTGTGCTCCGGTTTAACCCTGTTGTGATCGTACATGTCAATATTCCCATATACCAGGTAGGGTTTTAACCAGAAATGGATCCTGGGCTTTATTTGTAACTTCTGGCAATGTTTTGTGTTTTTGGTGTTTTCTCGTTTCGTTTTCTGTGAAATTTCTTTGGATCAATTCCTTTGCCGGTTTGGCCTGGATCACATCTACACATTGTGCTACAAGGAATTTGCCACCGGAGGTCTGGTTCTCTTGGAAAAGACGAAGTCGTGCACCAAAAAGCTTCTGTTGGGCTGGCCGCATTTTTAGAATAAAGGGGTTTGAAGTGGATCATGGGATTTTTGGAAGTAGCAGGCAGGTGAAAATTTTGTACCTGCCTAATAGGGTACTTTTTCCCATGGAGGCAATATCACATAAGGCACAATGGGAAAATTAGAGGCAGCAGGCAGGCGGGAATTTCTTATCTGCATTGCAAGGTAAAAATTATCATTGTGGAATAAAAGAAAAATCACTTAAGGCATTAATGGGATTTTATTGCCTGCCTGGTAGGGTAAATAATCCCATTATGAAAGTCAAACAACTTAAGTGAATCATGGGATTTTCGGAGCTGCCTTGCAGGGTAAATAATCTCATAGCCAATTGACTTTTAAAAATAGAAATTCCTTATTCCAAAAAGTGCGACCCTTTTAGGGAAAGAAAGGCAGCCTTAAATTAATTAATTTAATTAATTTCTTCTCCAATTTTGGCGCCCAGGCTTGTGGAAAAGTCAACAAAGGAAAGTGGACAAAAGGAAGTTGAAAATAGACAGTTCTAAAATTAAATAAATATTATTTATTTAATGCAGCCCTTCATGTCAAAAAGTGTGCCCCATTTGGGAGAGAAATAATACTTTTTTAAGTATTAAATAATTTAATTAATTCCTATTTTCAGTGGCTAAAGTCAAAGCACCCTGTGAGGCTTGAATTAACTGGAACTAGAAGGCTAAAATTAAATAAATTTAATTTATTTAATGGCAGCCATGAGCATGCACAAAATAGGCGCCCCATTTGAAGAATATCTTATTAAATAGTTAATTAATTGCCAGGAATAGGAAAGGCATTAATTAATTATAGAATTATGAGGATTATATAAGCAGGGGTTGCCATTAGGATGAATTAATTAATTCAAAAGCAGAGAAGTGCAGCCCAAACAAAAAGTGGGCCCCATTTGGAGAGGATTTTTGCTCATAAGGTGTAATTAATGCTAAAAGCTTCAAATTTTGGCGCATAGGTTGAAGGAAGTTGATTTGCGTCTGGATAATTGTTTGCATAAGTAATACAGGTGCTCAAGTGAAGTTGGTAAAATTCATGTTTGCTTTTCATGCAAATAAAACATCAAATTTTGGGGCAGCAGGCTTGAATTATGCAGATTTTTATGATTAAAATCCACTCTTCATGTTCCAGTTGCCATCTTTATCTGAATTAATTACAGGTGCTTTTATAAGAGAAAGGGAGCTTAAATCAATGTTCAATACATTGAACATATCCTCTGAATCTGAAGAAATATCTAGATCTGCACCGGTTGTGAAGAATTTCGGCCGAATAAAGAGAAAAAGAATTACTCAGACAAAGATTGCTCCATCCATAGCAAAGCGGGATGAAAGAAAAAGCTCATCGAAATCATGCGTAGCTTCTAAATTTGCTGAAGTCAATAGGCCCAGATCCAGATCTCATAATTGCAAAAGATTTCGACACAAAGGTTTCGTCCTCTCTTTTCGAACGCAGCCCGTGAAGAAGTCGATGCGTGGAAAATTCCTTCCAGGACCTTGTGCATGTTCTCCCAATCTTTCAGTTGAAGCCTTCATTGAATTTGCATTCACCCGGAGTGCTTTCCAGAAGTTTTAATTGAAACATTGCACTGATGCATGTATTGGAGAAGAACTGCAAAAGCTTCAAGGATAAGAGGGAAGACAAGGCAAAGGCAACACCCGTAAGCAAAATTCCAGATCCAGATGCTTCCAGATCCCGCTACTTCCAAATCCAACTGTTTCCAGATCCAGCATGGTGAGAATCAAGGGAAAAAGAATCAGCTGCATGCAGAATATGAAAAAGGAAAAGACTGCAGCTTTCTTCTTTCTCTTATTTCCTTCGACAAAGTAATCGAGCGATCAATTAAATTATACAACTTAAGTGATTTGTTTAAAAGCCATTACTTGAAGAAGTCAACTACTTGGAGATAGGTGGCAGACGTGCAAAATAGAAGGTTCTATTTTCAATTACAAATCATGCATGTCATGCGAAGAGGAATTCCAGGAGGAAGATTTCCAGTTGTTTCCTTTTCGACTTCCACATTCGTCAGTTCAACTAAAGACTTCCTATTTGTAATTTCCCCTCTACATGCTATAAATAGAGGAAGAACCTACGGGTTAAGGGATCAGAATTTGTAAGCAGCATTCTTGTGTTCCAGACTTTGTGCTGAAACCCCTGATAGCCACTTGAAGCAAAGGAATATAAAGGAGCAGATTTCCGGAGAATTTTGTGTCATAGTGCATTTCGTTTCTAGCTTTCTATCTTAGATCTAATAAACTTTGTGTTATTTTAGATCTAGATCTGGAGCTGCCTTTGCTTATAATTTTGTGTGTTGATATCTATTGGTTTCTTCTACATGCATGCAATCAACTCTATTATCTTTTGATTGGGGTTGCACGTCTTCCCTATTTCTTCCTTGTGTTTTATTATTTTCTTCTTCTATAAATATTTCATTTCTTTAAACAGCTACTTACTTGTTTCAAAGCTATACGGCTATGGTTCATGAGCTGAATAGTTAAAGTAAAACCCCCATATAGATACTAGCATATTTTAATTGACAAATCTGACACGGGAGCCTCACCGGTAAATGAGAGAGATTTATCTCATGACTGCCTAGGTTTTTAGCTATGCAGAAAATCTAGCCAACATCAATACATTCCAAGCGGGAGTAAACAGGTTCAAGGAGTCCAAGAAGTTTAAGTTGGACCTTGGTGGTCTGGACCAGGATCACAGGGAGTTGCGCAAAGGGTTGGTCTACCCTAGTAAGCACACGTACATAGAATGGTACGTATCGCATGAAGTGCAAATGACAAGGCCCATGACTCTGCCCATTGCAGGAGGATCCATAGCGCGCATGCACATTCGCATAAGATCCAAGTCGGAGAAGGGCACATATCTGAAAAATGAGGTATCTATACCTTAGGATCCAACTGGCAGGAAGAGATCCGCGCCCAAACGGGAGGAAAAGAAACCAAAAAAGAAAAATCCAAGTGTTTGTGGACATACAGGCAATAGGTTCCCCCCGAGGCAGGCGTCGGAACCAGTACGTACGCACGCAAGAAGAAGCCCGTAATCAGAGAAATGACTCTAGAGCCAAAGAAGTCGTCGGATAAGGAGTCATCAGAAGAAGAAGAAACAGAGTCACCTACACCGGAATCCCCAGTTAGGAAGAAGCAGGGTGTAGAAGTGGAGACCACCTCGGAAGAAGTTGGGAGCTTGGACAAGTACATAGGAGAGAAAGATGATAGTGAAGAAGAAGTGGGGAAGAGGACCCCGGGAAAGATCAAGGGCCACTTGTTTTCAATATACATGATTCAGAGGAGGAAGGCGGAGAAGAAGAACAAGGGTTCCTTTTTGTGCGGCGCAAGGATAGCCAGGTAGGAGGAAGCGCCTAGGACATGGGAAAAGGAGAGGAGGCTAGCGCGCAGAGGCAAGAGGTTCCAAGCTCTGCGCAAGAGCAGACAGCCAAGGTGGCAGAAGAAGAGGAAACGAGGAACATTGAGACCCTAGTCGAGGACAAAGTGGAACGCATCGCTAAGCTAGTGTTGAACAAGGAGGAGAGCACAGAAGAGGAACACGGCAGCACTAGAGGCCCGGTTTTGACTGTAAGTATACCTAAGGGTACACGCACGGGGGGAAGGTGCGCAGAAGGGGGAAGCCCGGAGATGGGTTATATTGATGACCCCAAGAAAGTGTTTCGCACGCGGTTCCAGAGTACAATTCCGGCGGAGGAGCTTGTAGGCATGTCATCCTTTGACAAGGAGGCTGCATATCCACGGACAAGGAAGATGATCTCATGCGCAATTGAGTCCCACCTTGATGAGCCAGAGTTTGAGGTAAGCCACAAGGCAGTAATAACATTGCCAGGACCAGGAGAAGATAACCCAGTGCTGGATACCCAGCAGCTCTCGGATGAACAACTGTGGAACGAGCTCAACAAGGTCTCCGTTGAGATAGAAGCTAGGCTCTTTGAGCGTGATGATAGGATCAGGGATCTGGAAGGGGGGCTGAAGAAGAAAGAGGAAGAGCTAGCTACAATGACCAAGGAGCTGAGCCAGGAAAAGTTGATCAGCGCCCAGTGGCAGCGGGAGTTGAAGGATGAAAAGGCCAAGGTGAGTGTTGTGTACAAGAAAGTGGAATCCATCAACGAGGCCATACTATTGAAGCATCCAGACCTAGCATCGCCCGTGCAGAAGTATAGATCTGCCTTGGGATGCCTGGAGGATTTAACAAGGGTCCTCACCATGGAAAGACAGCCGCTAGCCTTGGAGTCTGCAAAAGAAGTAGCCGTGTGCCTAGAGAAGGAAGATAAGTTGAAGATCGTAGCACTCGTCGCAGAATACAGCAAAGTGCTTACTGATGTAAGGGTTGCTTCCCGGACTGCTGAGGCCGCATACAACAATTGCGCAGATAGGGACAAAGTGGCAGGCGCCTTGGTCGCCACTTGTGAAGCAGAACTCAAGGAGTTCCAGGAGAAAAAAAAGGGGAATAGGGTGGAAAGGGACAAAATCCTTGCCAAGGTTGAGAAGAAATCTGAGGCAAGGGTTTCAATCAAAAACCGGTTAAAGGAGCTATATCCGCACATTACACGAAGAATGGACGCATTGGAGGATATATGCAAGGAATTGGAGAAGATCACGGATACCATGAGTGTAGAAGGAGATGGGCTAAGTTTCGAGGAGGTGAGCGCTCTAGTCGGCGACCTCTGTCAGAGGGCGCAGGACGAAGTCGATGCTTGGAACAAGTTGGAGGCTGACTTGCAAAAGGATTTTCCCAGTTTGTTGCAGTGATTCTTTCACTCTCCCATTCTCTCTTCTTTCCCTATTCTTTCACCCCCTTATTCTTTTTCCTAGGCGTAAGCCTATTGTATTCTTTCTTTCACTAAGAGGGATGTTCCTATGGACGGAGAACAGGCGTAGTGTGGGGTGATGTTGGGCCCCTAGAATGTTGACTAAGTACAAAAGGCACGTAGGCGCATAGGCGCGCAAGGCCCAAGTTAAAGAAAGGCGTGCAAGGACAAAGCGCGCAGAGAAGGGTTTAAGGAAGCCTGTGGCGCGCGTGGCACGCGCGGACATAACCAAGGGTTCGGGACTAGTCAAATTGGGCGTTCAGGGCAGAACACATGAAAAGCATGACCCAACTGTGCATGTTGGATGAATGAGGTGCCAGCCTAGCGACAGGTTAGCCCAGGAAGGAGCATGCCTGCGGTAGAAACTTCTAGAAGCACATCATGGTATAAAGTGGAAAGCTCAGGCCTGGAGGAGCATGCTTGCATGGAGGACCACATTCAGACACTTGGCATCGGATCTGAGAGCGCTGGAGGATGAGTTGGCAGCCCAGTGAGGCTATAAATACAAGCGCCTGCAAAGTAAACAAAGAGAGAACTAGAGAGTGGGCGGAGCTCTGTAGAAATACTACAAGAACTCTGTTAGTGGGTAATTGTATTTGGGAAAAGATGTATTGGGCATGGGGTTTGTAATTTTTCTTTTTGGTAGCATAGTTACATTAGTCCAGTTGTAATGCATGACTGCGGTCTACTTCTCTGTGACACTCTATAATGGCTCCATGGATGTAATGAGGTTACCAGGATATATGAATATGAATATCAATGATTTTGATGCATACATCTTTTCATAAGTTCTCTTTCATTTATGTTTATGCTAAGTATGGATTCTTGTATACTTATTTCTGTTATGATACAAGTTATATAATCTGTTAAGTACTTTGTCTGGAATGACTGCAAGGATCTAGAGGCCGTTCTGAGCTCTATGGTTCTTGTATGTCTTAAATCCTTTTGAAATCTCTAAACACAAATCATAGATGATGTTTCCCACAAAAATCACATAAAAGAGAGACTCGGCACCCGCGCGTGCCTCGGGTGAGCGCCCAGCATCCGCTGGGTGATAGGTCGGCGCACATGGGGTTCCTTTCTTTTGTGATAGGGGTAAAAATGAGTACAGTTTTCATAACAATCATTGTGCTCAATGTTATAAGCTTTGATGTTTTGGCTAGTGCGAGTAGCTCCTGGAAGGAGGGCGAGAGGAAGAGGATTGATTGGCGTTTCACTAATAGAAAAAAAAACTTAAGCAGTTTTGGGAGCTTAACTCCAAATTTGTTACGAGAAACAAGGATAGTAGAAGAATTTTTGTGAGAAGGAATTTGACTACCATGTGAGGAAATCGCATTCACATGGACCCCACTTCGTGTCACGATCTCAAGAAAAATACCATTGTGTGGACTATCCTCAAAAGAGGTGGTCTTAGTAGCTACATTGAAAAAATCAAAGTAAATGATACCAGTCTGTCTTTGGATATTTGCAAGACATGGAAGCCAAGATCGGGCTTGGTGGTTATCATAGGCATTAAAATCGAAGTGAATAAAATGTCGATTACAGAGGTCATTGGGATGAAGACCGAGGGTTTAAAGTTGTTTAAAGATAGGAGGAAACAAGAAGAGTTGGAAGCTTTTTGCAAGCCAAATGAGCACATTCACGAGATGGAGGATGGCATTCTCAAAGTATCTCTTCCTACTTTGTGGGCTGAGGTATGTCTTTGTAATATCCCCTTCTCGAAAGCAACAGGTTGAAGACCCTGAGCCTAATTTTTTGTTTCCCGACAGCTAAGGGATGAAAAAAAGGGAAACTAAGTCCTAATTAATTAATTTTATAGTGCATAATAAAATTTTATCATAAGCACTTTAATTAATTTATTAGCGACAAAATAAAAGAAAAGAAAAGAAAAAAGTAACTTTAGGTTTTATTTTCCCTAGTGGAAAAATGTGACCCATATAGGGACATATGCAAGGGGATAAAGAAATATTAAATAAAGGAAAACAAAAAGGAAAATATTAAGTGAGAGGAAAGAAAGTTGATTGGCCCTTTTGTGTGGCAAAGAGGCCAAGATAAGTTATAAAAGCAAGTCATCATGCATGGAGAAGCATCGCTTTTGCATATTTTCATATTTGAAATTTGGTTGAGCTATTTGCTTTCCACTTTTACATTAAAGGACGAAAACACTTTTGATGTTTTTGCATTAGAGGATGAAAACTCTCCATTGCCAAGGTTGAAGAATGAAAACTCTTCATCCTTTGTGTGAGGAAGCTATATTTAAGGTTTCTATTGAGCTTTAAGGAGTATTTCAAAATTTCAGTAGTGATTGAAGACCCATTATTGCATATTTGAGGCATTTCCAGCTAGGGTTTGATAACACAAGTGATTTCTACCTCTAGATTCAGCCAAATCTAAGGTAATCTACAGACTTGTGGGTGGAGTTTGATGCATTCTAGGGAACGGATGTCGCGGATCTCATCACCAACATCTTTGTCACAATTTTGGAGCCCATGTTCAGCTTTGTTTTAGTAGATTTGGGTTTGGGATCACTTCCTTTTGGCCATTTTTGTAAGCTGAAATTCTGCAAATGTTTACCAAATTTTGAAAACTTATTTTGGGTCCAAAAATAATATATTTTGGTATTCATACATGCATAATTAATTCTGATTATTTTCACCAATATTTGGTTAAGTTTAGATCAAATTTGAAGGTTATTCATTTCTAGATCAAGTCGTCATTTTTAGGGAAAATTCATATCTGCATAAAATATTTTTATTTTATTCAACCAGTTGGTTGTCATAAATCAGATTTGCAGGTCTTCCATTTAGGTTTATAAATTATCCCATTGGGGACATTACAGTCTTCAAATCATGAGATGTGTCACAATGGAGGGTAAATTTAGGAAAATCCACTCCCACCATTTCTCTTTGCTCAACCATTTCAGACACAGTAGAACTATGAGCATTCCTTTTTATATTTTTAAGTCTTTGGAAGCAACGGTGTTGGATTATAAATATGACAAGAATGATGCCCCTATCCACCAAACCTTATCCTACTCTTATTCTCTTCTGACAAAACCACTATAAGCCGCAAGTTGTCTCCTATTTTGGTTAAGGGGGATCAAGCAAAACCAAGGTTGTGGATGAGGAATATGTCCCCCTGTCCAATGACGCTGATGATAGCTTCTCTAAGGAAGACTTTGTATCCAACTCAGAGCAAGAGCGGGTTAAATCCAAGGGCAAGAAGAAGGTGACATATAGGAGCCCCAAAATTAAGTTGAAGTAGGGAGGGAATGCAATAAATAAAACCGAGAAAGGTCCTAGAGAGGATAGTTTTCCCCTTAGCAAGGACAAGGAGAAAATGGGTCCTGATAGCCCTATGGAACCTCAATCTTTGCATTTCACTAAAGTGGGGGTAGATATTCATGGGAGAGTTAGTATTATGGAGAAAGCTTTTGACATACAGTTAGCAGTTATAAAGGGACTAGTCTCGGAGGTCAAGAAATAGAATGAAGAGTTTAAGCATATGCAATCAGAGGTCAAGATAATTGAAGCGAATAATGTCATCCTTGAGCAAAGAGTGGGGCAAATGGAAAACACTTTGGTGGAGTTTACAGAAAAGGGAAAACACTCAACAATTGATGTCTCTACAAGGATGGAGAAGGATAACATAGAAGAAGGTGGGGAGAACCAAGAGAAAAGTAAAAAGAGAAAGCTCAAGGAGAAGCAAGAGGGGGACCTAGCACGACAACTAGGGGTTACTTGAGAAAGAAGGCGAGGAAAGCTATAAAGGAAACCAATGCTGGAGGAACCAAAGACATTGAGAAGGTCACAATGGACTTTGAAAGTCCAAAAGCTATTGTGTCATAGCTCAGGCTCGTAGGAACTAGGATTTTTCTAGAACTATTCACTAAGTTTTTGTATCGCTTGCTAGTTGTATGTAGGGTACTACTATGATCCAGTTCTATGTTGACTTTTGTGGGATATAATTGTCTCATCTTTCTCAACTGTAAAAGGTTATTGTACGCACCCAAAATTGCATGTGCTACATTGTTGGAAAATGGTTACAAAAGTCCCCAATGATGATTCATGTCCTTTAATAAGGTGTTCGAGCTCTAAAACCCATTCGCAGTGTATATTTGTAGCCTAGACATCCTTACTTAGCTTTTCCACGCTTTCTTCCAGCTTTCAGCTCATTTTTGTGCATGTTTTGGCTTTAGTGTCAGAACCACCTCCCAGGCAAGGCGGCAGTCCTGCACAATTTTTCCAGAACTCTTCATGCATGATTTTGACACGCATGCTTTTACTTAACTCGACTTTTAGGGTGCATTTGTGAACCAAATTGCCTAAAAATAGTCTTGTTTGCATGGTACTCCTTCCCTCTTCTATTTTTAAATACATTTAATTAGTTGGAACTGCCTCTTCTTGCCTTGTGCATGAAAGCACATCTCAGCCCCAATTCTTATATATTCCATGCTTGTGTTCAAGCAAATGGCCTGAGAAGTTTTGTGTATCTTGTATTGTATTGATGTCACAATCTTGCTAGGAATTGCATAGCCAAGCTTAGATCTCTGTGTTATCTCTCTTCTACTCACATTGCATCCAGGCTACCTTCAAGCTGTCATTTCTCAAGCGCCTTCTCCTGCTGTTGTTCTCACATTCCCAATTCCTTGGACTCATATGGACACACAGAGAAAGAAAGGAACAAACTGAGGGGGACAAATTACTGCATAGCTGGACTTACCTCTGTTCTGTGAATTCCAGGTTGGATTTGTTGTTTGATTTCCTTCACTCATGCATTTATCATTGTTATATCATATCAAATAGAGTAGAAATCATTTTCCTTTCATTTGCAAGTAATTAGTTAATTTCCAAGAGGGTTTGAACTTTTCATAGCAGCCCCCGGTGACGGATCCTCTTCTTCCCATCCCTGTGGATCTGAAGGAGAGAATATCTGTAGGAGGTTGTCTACATATCATAGATCATTTGGAAAAGTTCTTGTTTTAAGTTAGTTTATATTCAATACACTCAGCACAGGTGAATAACCACACCGGGTTATTCGCTTGTTTAGTTTTAGTGTAGAAGTAGATTTGATCATTTATAATAGAAGCAAATTGTTGTTTGTAATTGCAATATTTCAGTTTTGTGATTTGTTTAGATTAGTTTCCCTTTCAGCAATAGCATCGATTGGTAGTTTCATCTTAGTTAATTTGGACACTTCGAACTAGTTTAGCGCTTAGATTCAATTGGGCAAGCAAACCATAGGAGATTTACATTACCCGTTCATAGCCTCTAAATCTCCTCTTTGCTAAATCAGCTACCAAGAGATCACACTACCAGATCTTAGTCACTGATCCTCCTATAGTTAGCTACACGATGTTAAGTTATTTCCTTGGAAATGGTCAAATATGAGTGGTACTGTGTTATAAATCTCATCCTTGTTTACAAGATTAAACATAGTATAGTTTGTGTTTTTTGGCTTGATAATGAGTTTCTAAAGCCAATACACATGAAAATCAATATTGCAAAGGTACTATTAATAATGGTTATTTATTGGACAAATAATGCTGAATTATTTAGTTCATGTGATGTCAAACATGTTGATAATGTTTCAGTTAGGAAATATACCAGTGGATACATTTTTCAAGGTTAGTACAGGTGCCATCACTTGGAACAACAAGAAGCAACCAACACTGTCTATCACTCCTGATAAAACATACTATAAAAGTGCTATGGAAGTAGCTAAATAAGCCATGTGGCTAAAAATACTGTTGGAAGAACTTCGTATGGATGTCAAAAGAAACACACTTCTATGTGAGAGCCAGAGTTGTGTAGCTCTTGCGAACAATCTAGTTCAACATCGATGAATGAAGCATATTGAGATTTATTTGCATTTCATTCGAGAAAAAATCCTCAGCGGTGATATTGATCTCTAGTTGTATCTTACTGAAGATCAAGTTGAAAATTTTTTCGCGGAGCCTCTCTTTATTGTGAAGTTTTACAAGTTTTGAGCAATGTTAGCCCTTTCAGAGCTGCCATTGAGGGGGACTGTGCATGACAATGCCACCTCCAATATACTTTCGATGTAATTTGTATGATGATAGGATCTACCGACCTCCATGGCTCTCCTGCGACTGTGAGCATGGCTCTCCATCCGGCCTTTCGTGTTCTTTTATGCCTTCTCGTCCATCCTGCCCTTCCTGTTCTTCCATTTTTGTCTGCGTTTGTTCCTATCGTATCTCCTCGCGATATTTTCCATCAATTACTCCTTAGACGCTCCATCTCACCTCCTATCGAGCAAGAAGACTTTGAACAAAATCATCCGAGATGACATTTACAAACAGTTTGTCCAGATCACATGGACTAACCCTCAAGGAGGGCTACGTCTTAAGATGGCTTTCTATGCTATGCACTTCCTAGTGGTTAGCAATGGTCTTATTGCTCGACCCAAATACATCTCTCGTCACTGGATGCATGCCCTTCACACTCCTCTTAGCCAGTTCAGAGTAGGCTCCCATGAGCTTCGGGTGGAAAGCGACCATCAGTTGCTACGTTCTGATAAGATATGCCAGCTTTGCTCACTTCAGGAGGTCGAGACGGTGGACCATTTCATTTCCGATGTCGCATCTATTACGAGATCAAAGGGAGATTCCACTATCTTTTCAGAGAGCATCCAACCCTTACCAGTTTCTTCAGATATTATGACCAGAGGTGCCTAACTTTATATATGCAGGCGACTCTCAAACTTCATTGTGAGACCTTTCAGCCCCCGTATAAACAGTTGACTACTCAACAGATCACCTCCTTCACAGTGATCCCTTCTGGGAGGGGCTCCAAGCAGCACTATGACACCAGTACATGCCCCTAAACTAGATCGATGTGGAACTGGGGCACTAACCTCCAGTCCAAGAGCTTCTATACACATACGAGGCCGAGATCATCCCTCCACAAACGTCTGCGGAGATCCATCAGACCTTCTCGGAGAGCTTCCGACTCCGGACATCAATGTTCCTTCCCTTCCACTACATCCTCCACTAGACATTAGCACATTACTAGCTTCTTTCAGCCGGCCTTGGATGCTAGATGAGAGAGTTCCTATTTGGATTCTCTCCCCTCCTAGCTTTTCTTCTCTCTCTTCTACATTGTATTCCCCATGTCCCCCAACTCTGAGGTCGTGGGTCATGCATGCTTCTGTGGTGGCACTTTTTGGCCATTGGCCCTCGTTTCATTTCTCTCTTCTCTTTTTGTCTTTTTGTTCTTGTTTTTTCGTGGAAACCTGTCTTGGTTTCCCGGCTGGTTTCTGTTCCCTTTGTATGGTGTAGTCCTTTTGACCTACTTTTGTGGTCACTTGTTGGACATTTAATATATTTATCTTATCTTTATTGTAAAATGCATTATAAAAATCACCCTATGTGATTTTGTAAGTTTACAAGAAAACCTAGAGAAGCGTTGTGAGATGAAGATTCCTTGTATTATAAAAGGCTCCAAAAACTCATGTAAGACTTCATGTATGCACTTGCCCTGAGGAACTTAGGGATATTATTGTTTGAGCCCTTTAATATGTTGGCCTAAATCATTCTATATGATTTATGTAATTCCTTTTTAGGTATGTGATAATTATAATTCCTTCTATAAAAAAGAGATGCGTAATTCCTTCTATAATAAAAGGTGAAAGCGCATTTAATTCCTTTTATAGAAAGGTGATAATTGTAGAATCCTTCTATGAGAAGGTGTGTTTCTAATTCCCTCTCTAATAAAAAGATAGTGATAGTATGTATCCCCACTAAACATTAAGGGGGTGTGTTGGAACATTTAATGTTTGTGGGTTTACATTTATATGTGATGCTTGTAAACAAATGTTATTCCACACATATATATAAGTTTATATTCAAATTAAAACACTTATTTAACATCTAAACATTTGTATAAACCTAGAAAAACAAAATCCAACTAATTAAAGTCAGTTGGAATATGAATTGGTGTAACCATTCACGGATACAACCAATCCCGTCCTTTATAATCCTTACATATTGCTGGAAATCACATGGAAAGTAATCAGTATGGTGTATCAAAGAAGTAAGACGGAAGTGTTGAATTACTAGGTTCTATAAAAATAATCCTCAAGTATGTTATTAATAAAGGAAAATGCATTTCCCGTGGGTTTTTTACCTTTTAAAGGTTTTCCCACGTAAATTTGGTGTTATGGTTTATTTATTATTTGTACATTTCATGACACTGTTTCCTATTCATTTCATATTCTACTTCCTGCAGTTTTTTAAAATTACCTGTCACAATCATCGGAATGCATATTATTATCCTGATCCTAGGTTCTCTAACACTTAAATCTAAGTACATCCTTATCTCCTTAATCGATTTGGCATCGTGATTGTTCATCTAACCTTTTAGGTCGGCCTTGTTCTCATAATTTTAGATATCTTTTAGTAATTAGTGTTATCTTTCCAGAGTTTGACATGATATGGATATGTCATGTTTTTTTTTTTTTTGATATTTAAACGCTTTTGACCAGAGCTATGAACCGGGGGGAGGACCCCAAAATTACAAGCGGGAAGGAAGAAAGAGGGGAAGAAAGAAAAGAAAGGGGGAGGGGACAAGAGGAGAGAAGAAGAGAAAAGCAGGAGGAACTGAAGCCAACGACGTGGCGAGAGAGCCGAAGAAAAAACCCGAACGGGAACAAAACATAGCAGACGCAAAAAAGGTGAGGCGTGGGATCCACTGTATCAGCCGAAGCCAGTGCCAACACGTCGATTGGACTCTTGGAGAAGAAAGCTGTACGCATCCCGAGCCCGATCCCTAAGAACATTCCACTGATCGATGGCGGAGTAAACAGGAAAGCCTGCGGCGTCAATGTCAATTTCGGGCAGCAAACGGTGATCGAGTCTCCCCGACGTGAAGAGTGTGTTGACGCTTTGAGCATGATGGAGAAGTTCCCTATACTGGCCACATATCCATTTGATGCCTCGCCCCGAACCAATAGCAAGGTCGTCAACCTCCTCAACCCAGAGAAGGGGATCTGGCAGGGAGAAGTCGGGCAGTTCTTCGCGGAGGCCGACACGGTAGGCGGGAAGGACAACAGAGTTGGCGAGGAATTCCACGACGACCAAATCCTCCTCCAGAAGCACGCAGAAGGCGACGAAGGCGGCGGCGATATCTGCATTGGTTCGTTCCTAACGAGATCGAAACAGGTAGGAGTCGCCAAAAATGGTCTCTATAGCTTTGGCTTCCTGGTTCGAAAAATACTAGAAGACACCAGACAGACGGGTACGATCGATTTCCAGTGTAGAGGCGACATCCGGCACCGAGCTGTGGAGAGTAACGAAAGGAAAACCGAGAAAAGCCATTGAAAGACTCGGAGGAACTGGCAACGCGGAAACAGAGTTCGAAAGATACAAAGCAACAGGAGAGCAATCACCACACTTAAAAGGAGCACTGCACACGCGAGAGGCCACATCCCAACTGTCGAGTCGAACTAGCCCGCTCGTGGGAAATTAAGTTTGTCAGCCCAATCCAATCTTGATCGGTACCTGAAGTGACGATGGCAGCAGGGTGATCAATAGCATAATTTGTAAGAAAATCAGCCGCTTGATTAGTTTCTCTATAGTTATGAGTAATGTTCCGGGAGCCGATTTTATCTAACCAATAAAGAATTTGAGGGTTAAAGATGTTGATTTTCCACGAAGGGGATGTGCCTCTAGAAACTGCACATATGATAATTTGGGAGTCCCCTTCGATAAATAAATGAGGACAACCTAACTGGGCAGCCATCTTGACCCCTTCCAGGAGTGCTTGGGCTTCAGTAGCATTACACAAACCATCTCTGAGTGGGTAGGAGCCAACTCTGATAAGATTACCAAATTCATATGGATATATCATGTTACTAGAGGCTTCGAGATCTACTATTTGATGGTATTGCTTTCATTTCTTACTATGACTTAATCTTTCCCCTAAGTTTCCCATGATAACTTACAATTTAATTGTGGGGCAACAAGGCACTTCACTGGGAATTCCAATCAAACAGAGCTTGTGGTTTATCATTAAAAAGTACTAAGATACAAATGCATGGTATATATAGTGTCTTACATTGTCAATGAATTTGAGCCACAACACAAATATATATGTATTCATGTGCATCTATCTATGTTTGTTGTATAAGGAAACACAAAATCCCATACCTACATATATCTAGAGGATTGTGTACTCACACATGTATGCACATGCCAAAAGTGTGTGTGTGTGTGTGTTTTGTCTTTATATGTAGCACATTACAACTAGTATTTTCCCACACACATTGAGTGCAAATAGTAGGTTCAAATGAGGTGCAAATCTACATGTACAATTCAAAGCCAGGTACTATCATCAAAATTAACTTCGGACTTCAAAGGTTATGAAGCATATACCATCTCTAGAGCTTTATAGAAAATATATAGTTACATTACAATCCTGAAAACATGTCTCTGTATTAAGAATCGCGATTTATCGTACGTTTATCCTGATTTATCAGCTAGGGCATACGAAACAAATTATCTTTACGAAAATTGTGATTTTCGTAATGCCGATAAATCGGCGATTTCTGGCGAGAAAACCTACAAAAAATCGTGGAATATTGCCAGAAAACTGTGGAAAATTGCTTGGGTTTGGTGTAAAAGCAAAAAAAGACCAAATAAAAAAAAACGTGAACCTTTTTTCTCCTGTGCGAATCGTTTTTCCTCCTGAGACCATTTTCGTGTTTGGTTAAGAGCATTTCGTGGCTGGTTTAGAGCATTTCGTCGCTTCGTGGCTGGTTTCGTGGCTTCCTACAACCATTTTCATGGCCCTAAGTAATGAGAATTCATTTTTTATTTATTTTCATAGATATCCAATAATCTATCCGTGGCCCTAGGTTTCTGAGTTTTTTATTTAGTATATTACTATATAGTTTGTTTATAATAGTATATAGTTACATACTGTATACACTATACAGTATACAGTATATAGTTACAAACTTACATACGTAATACGTATACAGTAATATAAATACATTTATAATAGTATAAATGTATACTATTATACAGTGTACTGTACCCTATACAGTTAATTGTTACACTCTACAGTAATCTACGGTAATATACAGTAATATTTTGTATACATTTATAATAATATACAGTTTTTATCATAATAATATACATACAGTATTTATTTATCATAATAATATACAGATATCATAATATCATAAATTATAATATAATAAAAGTTTTAAGTTATCATACATACTGTATAAAAATTTAGAGAAATTTCAAGATAATGTCAAAACATTATAAAACAGTATGATAATTATCATAATATCATAATATAATACAGTATTTATATGCATATGGGCTTATGGCATTCTATAGAGTCACTTCTCGCATCATTTAACAATGTTTTTACATTTAATTTAAGTTTATTTTATGAATTTAAATTTTTTTTAAAGTAGCGATAAAGTTGAAGATAAATTGCCGATTCCCAATTTCCGAGTCAAAATCTGGCCTGCCGATAACGATTTTTTGAATTATGGCAGATATTACCTCTTCCTCCTCTCTCATGGATGCTTATATTATTGCAAACATAGTTTGCATACTTGTATTCATTAAATATTCAGCAAACCCAACAAAATTTGCCTTGGCGAGACTCGGCGAATATTTGGCAACTTAAAAATATGCTATTTTATTCTAAAAACATAAAATTTATGCAAAATATAGCTACAAAAATATATCAAATGAGTTTGTAAAATGTTGGGGGAGTGTTTTCTAGTAGATTTGAATACAAATACAACACAAAAACGTATCATCATGCGAATACAATAGCCAACTGATAAGTGTTATGAATTTATGATGATTGCCATTCAAAATTATCATCATAAATTGCATATCTATGCAAGTTACAATTTACAATAATTTACATTTTCCTCTTCCCCATTCTAGAGAAATATTAGCATGATGTTTTTATAAGACAAAAAACTACATTTTTTCAGTGTTAAACCTGTGTTTTTACCGTTTTCCATGTTAAACATGCGAATGGACGAATTTTAGAGTCAAACTTGCAAATATTGGCGAATATTCGCCGAATACTCTCAGCAAATACTCACAAATATTCACCTGTGACGAATGGCGAGTTTTATCAGAGAATATTTGGCCAGGAAAAAATTTGGCGAGTACTCGCCGAATAGGCAAACTATGATTGCAAATATACGGTTCAGCTAGACATACATAAAACCTTTAAGCAATACATGCACACTGAACAAAAAGCAAAAGCCATAAACACTTCTTGAGAATGACGTGCAATACCATTATGTTCTCAACATGGATGTGAATGTCAAGTAGTGTTTAAAGAAAGAATAATGCATATACAGTCCATGCAGCTGCAGAACATGCATTAAAAATAAAGGAGAATCCTTAAGCAAATTATTTGCATTTCTATTTCTATACTTTGCCATAATCCTATTTTACCAGATAAATATTTCTAAGTACTTCAAATAGAAAATCAATCCAGTTAAAGAATGCAAACTTACCAGCCACAAATTGATGCTGCCAAATCACAATGGTAGAATCCCATGAGCTTATAGCATCTCCAAGCAGGTAAAAATGAACAAACATTAGAAAATGGTAAAAGTAGCTCAAAAGCCTGCTAATAATAAATGTGTATCTTACACTCAAGTTTGTGTCAAATATAATTGAAAATATGATGCCATTCAATCTTCTCATCATATTAGAGGGAGATGCAACTTTGGAGAAGTTATTGAACATATACATGAGCCCCTCTCTCATTCCTAGTACCCATAATTTATTGCTACAAGTTGAGATTTTTCCTACAGACTAGGACAGGCTTATAATTTCCAAAAGTGCAAATTTTTGTAACAAATTACATTTAGAAATTAGACTTAGGATACAGCAGATTTGAGTGTGTAGACCCATTTCTTAACAAATATTACTTATCCTAGATGTTAATGAGAAAATAGACTAAATTTTCACAGCAGAAACCTAATGCACGTTATCAAATCAAAGCCAACGTCGCTTACACGATATCAAGTGAACCATAATGAAAGTTTAGAATATTTGAAAATTGATGAGTTTGGGAAATAAATAAAAGTCAATTCTTGTTGACGTGCAAGTACCGAGGCTTGAGTATTAGAAATGGTAAATTCACACATAGAAATGTTATCACAAGATATGCATTATAACAAACAAAAGTAATAGGGACTAGAGAACATACATTTTACCCTACATATCTATAGCATACTTAATGTCACGTGATAGAAACTTTTGGTTTAACCATTTGCATGACCTCCCCTCGTCAAAACAAAATTGACTTTTCAACATTATATATGAAAACATATATTTAAGTTTTTGAAGTCTTAAATACGATAGATTCTGGAAAATAATGAATGCAGATTTATAAAGAACACACCAATATGAATAAATGAACCAGAAGAAAAGTTATGTTTCTTATGGGAAACAGTAAATCAACAGAATAACGATAACAGCTTCCAATTCAATATGGCTGGAGCAAGAATGCGAACAAAATTTAGTAGAACACGAGCTCGGGAAATTGACTCTACAATTTTCAGCGATGTGTGAGAGCATTGTATAGGAAGCAAACCTTTCTTATCTCATGATTCCGATACAGCACTACACTTGTACCCTTTGGCCCCAGGCCATACTTATGGATATCCACTGATATGGAACTCACTCCTTGCACGGTGAAATCAAAAGGTGGAACAGGATACCTACAGAATAACCAGTTTCATAGTTAGAATGGCCCCTGCGACAGAGTGTTACCAGAAATTAATACAGCAAAGAGACAACATCTGGTGAGGCATGTCTGCACTTCAGAGGCATGGTATGAGAAAAAGCTTTTTCAAGGGCATCAGCAAGTATTGAATAGTAATAGCAGTCCACAGAAAGTCGGCAAAAACAAAAGTGATGCTATGTCAAAAGTTTTACACAAACAAGTTTTTTCTTCTTCGATCAAACAAATACTACTGTTGACGTTTAGAAAATAATCAACATAAACAATTGAAACAAATATTTCATCTCCATATGTTTAATACTCAGATTCAAATTATCATTACTTCTTTAAAATCCTCCAGATTTGAGATATTCATTAATTTTCTCTTAACAAGATTGAGGGGATTGCATTAGACCAAACAATCCCCTATTTAACGGTGTTCCGTGCATCTTAGGGATGGGGTATCGGGGACAGTGGAAATTTTCCCATATTTTGGGGACGGCAAAAAAAATCCCGGATTTTGGTCAGTGTGGGAGCAGCTATTAAAATATTTTTGTTATATTGAAGGAATAGTTTACAAAAGAAATGAGCCAAAACAAGATAAAAGTAGCGAATAAAACCCCAGCCTGGCAGCACAAAAAGACAGTCAGATGGGCCTACACCCTACCAAACTAGAAAAGGAGACAAATAAAGTCTTTAGATAATACACCCAATAACACCTATGACAGATCCCTCACCATCCAGAAATGCTCCCTTCTGCTCAGCATCATTGCCTTCATTCTTCTTGTCCTCTGCCTTCTCTGACATCTTTTCTTCATACATTTCCAGCTTTTTCTGAATATGATCGTCTTGCGAACATGGGCCTCAATGAGCCTTTCGATATATCATGCCAAAGCACCACCCAATCCAATAGAAGGAACAAGAATGTCAGCGAGTGAAGAGGAGGAAGAGATGGTGCTATCTGACCTGTACCCACCTCCAGGCTCTTCAATGTCTTCAAAATCAGTTTCTACATGTTGGAGCAACCCGGCATCTTCATTTCTTTGTCCATGTTCAATCCTTTGCAAATTGCCATGGCTGTCCTCCATCATGTCCTCTTGAGAGACCAAGTTCACATGATGTCTTTTAGATGGCCCACTAGCTGCATGTAATGTCCCCTTTTCCAAGCTAGTTTGTTTTGGAGACTTCAAGGCCATTCCTCTCCCCGTGGGCAAGAAGAAAATGAAGGGAAGTGATTGTCATGTTTTTCAGTTATTTTCGTGAGCATTGCATTCTTCTTTAGTAGTTTTCCATATAAAGTCAGGTTGGTTGGGTTAAGAAGATGAAAAGCCAAAGGAAAAATAAAAGAGAAGTATCCTTATGAGGACGGTCCTAGTCTGGAAGTATTCTAATTGGTTTTGGCCCCACAAAAAGGTATAAAGATGGGTCGCTTGGCTCATTTATGGATCATCATCTTTTCTAAAATTAACATAGTATGGTTTTTGGGTTGATTGCTCAACTACTTCCACTTAAGGGCAAAAATCCTTTGGTGTGGCCAAGAAGGAGGACAAAACCCATGTTTGATTGAAGAACGAAAACTCTTCATTTCATTGAGGATTCTCCATCCCGGGGTTTCCAAAGAGCTTCAAGAAGATTGATTTTGCAGATTTTCAGCTACAGTTTGATTCTTTAGTGATTTTTGGCCCCTCTCCTAGGGGAGCGACCCACCTTGTGGAGGAGTTAGGGGGTTTCTAGGGCACGGCGACATCCAACTCAGCCATCATCGCATTCCTTGTATTTTTAGCAGCCAGAATCTATATTTGGACTTCATTTTTGGGCTCTGAATCATTCGTTTCCAGCCACTTTTGTAAGGGTGTTCTATGCCATTATTTTATTTAATTAAATAATTTCCAGCTGGATTTTGAAGGCTGATTTCTTGATTAATATTGGTTCTAAAATATTTGTAAGTGTCCCTACATGTTTTGGATGGTGTGAATGATGCATTTTTGAAGAATTATTGGATTCTCCTTGCTGCTATTATAAAAAATCAGACTGCTATCCACTGCTGTCATAATTTTAAGTTGGCTGTTATAAAATTCAGATTACTATCTATTGGTGTTTGTGCACTTTTCCTTTGTTTTCAGTTAGAGCCCAGAAATGGACATTACACAGCAGCAGCATCAAACTTTTTAAAGGTTCAATGTATTCTCGTTCAACTCGTATAAATTACTATTCTTTTGTAGCACGCTACCCATTCTGGCATTCTCAGTGCTCACAAACCTTTGTATCAGGCAAGAAATAACCACTAACCAGCCAATCAGGAGCCAGTATGACTTTGGGAATATTTAAAGTGTCAACAAGATAATCAAAGGAGATTGTGATAGAGCCAAACCAGAGGAATTTCTTAAGCTCATCTTGAGCGATCTCGAGCTGGATATTCACCTGCGCTGACAAGACATTGTGCTATCACTTCACTCACGACATCAGTACACACCTTGCCTTTTCCTTAGAAGAAGCAAATTCCAGACGATTTCATAAGACATGACAACCATAGCTTTTGCATGAAGAAAGGAATACAGTTGGCACGACTGATCAAACCAAATAGGACATCAACCCCTCCTTTTGAGAAACAAGACTCCAAGAAAATAAACTGCTTTACCACCCAGCTTTAGCAAAAATAATCTCAAAGAAATGATGTTCAACGGTTTCCTCTACACCACACAAAACAAAATTTATTATCATTACCAACCCTAGCAATCAAAGAGCCAACAACTGATCAAACCAAATAGGACATCAAACCCTCTTTTTTTGAGAAACAAGACTCCAAGAACATAAACTGCTTTACCACCCATCTTTAGCAAAAATAATCTCACAGAAATGATGTTCAACGGTGTCCTCTACACTACACACAAAACAAAATTTATTATCATTACGAACCCTAGCAAGCAAAGAGCCAACAACCAATTTTTTATGAAACCTAAAGCAAGATTTCTTAGGTTCAATACAAGAAGGCCAAATGACAAAATACCATCTCCTAGAGGGATCACACAAGGACCATCTTTTATTGAGACCCAAAAAAGCTTCTTAAAAGAAGGTCATTTTACCATATGGCTGCTAAGTGGAAACTTCAAAGAGAGGAGGCCATCTGCCATCATCCCAAAACTCCTCAAATGGGGCATAGTGAACCCTGTAGCAGGAGGCTTCAGTATACTCATTCAAATAGTACAAGTTCTCAAGTGAGTATCCGGACATTTTAATAAATTTTTCAGTTCAAACCAAGAAGCCCACTTCCAATTCCTACAAATATCCTCAAAGATCTTAATAACTTTGGAAACCCAAGAATAAGAAAAACAACCTCAAAGATTAGCCAACACAGTCTTGTTATAACACAAATTCCACCACATGGATCTAAACCCCTAGCATCTAGTGTCAAATGGAGAGAAATCAAGTTGTCTCACAAACAAGTACTTCACGGATTCACAAGCCTTCCATAAAAACAAGAAAATGGTAGAGCCAGCTGGTCTGTCAAAGAATGAGCCAAAGAGATTATCTATCATGTCCAGATGTTTCCACTGATTCTTACCTTTAGGAGTTGTTAACACGCAAAATTTGCACCCTTTTGAATCATCATGGAGCTGATTCCGTCAAGATGCAAGCTAAAGATCAAAATCCAAAGGTTTTTTCCATCCCCCCTTCTTCAAAACTTGTTCAAACTGACCTTCCCCACATTCAGACTGTTGCACATCCCAACCCTAAAGATTGGGACCCTCTCGCAGAACTCTCTCGCTTTCCAAGTCAAATCACATTCTTGGAACTCACTCGTATGTCACCCCAACATCATGAGCATCTTATGTCAGCCCTCTTCATGATGAACATTCCTTTTTCAAGTCAAATCCCCACCATGCATTCGCTTTCCACTTGATTTTATGACCCCCGATGAGCTTCTATTTTGTGCAAACAACCCTTCCCTCTTTATCTCAATCCATATTGGCCACACCATGGTCAAGAGAGCCCTCACAGATGAAGGCTTTGGAGCTAGTTTCGCTTCCTTTGATTTCATCAAGACACTCAACTACTCTATTGACAATCTAAAATCCGCTAGGAGCATGTCTCAGGGCTATGATCATAGACACATGCCCCCTATAGGTTGCATTTGGCTCCCTATCATTGTGCCCCCTTGCAGCCTCCGCGTCAAAGTCAAGGTCTTCAACTTCCCCTTGTCTTATAATATCCTCCTAAGGTGACCGTGGACTCATCACATGCATGTAGTCGCATCATCTGCTTGCCAATGTGTTAAGTTTGTGCACCTAGGAGCTATTTATAAAGTACAAGGAGACACCAACCCTTGGAGCTTTGACCTATTCCAACAATGTGGGTCACTCTAAATTCCAACCCTCAAAGATCTTCCTACCATCCCATTTTGGGAATATCAATGCTTCAACTACGTTGTGGATTCTCTTTACGGCCATAGTTGTCCTCCTAAGATTGTGAGTTGTACTCCGCTCAACCTTCTCGATTCAGATGATGATGAGCCCTGGCATTATCTCCCAATTACCTCCCACATTGCGACCTCACTTGCACAACAAGGATGTTGACCATATCCCTATCACTATCACTCACACTAAGCATCCTCACATAGAACATCTCGTGCAACTTGAAACTATTATTGATTCTTAAACTATCGATGTTACTACACCCGACTACAATGATGGTTATTCTATAGACGATCCCTTCTTAGCAAGCTACACCCATGCTAGGAATGCAGAAATATTGCGCTACTAGGAATCACTCTAATCTACTTTTAATCATAGTATCAACACTATCACTGTCTCCTCGCAAGACACACATACTACCTTCAATCCAGAGGCAAATGATCTTATGGAGAACGATGATACCTATTCCAATTTTGACTCTAAAGATGAGTTCATGAACTAACTCCCCTAATTGGCAATCTGACGCTTGAGCCACAGCCTGCTCCCTCGGATAGCCCTTCCACAACACCTATTGTGACATCTCCCATTCCCTTCCCTTCTACTTCTCCACCTATCGCTATGACTCAACTTTCTACAACATCCCCACGAGCTCTTCTTGCCATTATGGCTACTAGCCTGCCTACAGCCAAGCCATACTACACATGGCATGAGGCTCTTGGACACAATGTTTCAAATTGTAGAACTAATGTTAGGGAATAAGTCAATTCCCTATAATCAAGCTGAAACAAACCTATGTGAACCAAATAACAACTTAATTCCCTAATTCAATCTTAACCCCTTTGTGAGTGTAAACATGACTAACACCAAGTTGGTTCAGAAATAGTCAGCCAATGTGAATACACACACTCTAACATATTCATAAGTAATGGTCAATATAAGTTGCTTAGTATGATCTAGTACTCAACACCCTTAATCTAATGTATATCATTCTACTTATATAAGTTACACTGGTTCTCAATTAAACACAGTTGCAAACAACCGAACATACTAACAAGAGTCATTCTAATACTACCTAATGCTACTAACAATACACTTAGTAACAACCTCATAATGTTGATTACCAAACATGTAAGTTATAATAAGTTGATAACAGTGACAATACTAACATGGCAGTCTACACATCATCTTTCTATACTTAACTTTTATCATCTTCATCAAATGAAACAGGATAGCATGAATTAATCACTTCACTCATAAAGGCTGGATTTAACAATTGCATTAAGCATGTTCTACCTTCTTTATGCAACTAACCTAGTTTTGCATTCTGGATAGTTTGACAAAATCGCTTTGGCTTTGTTATTGTGCTACAATCTTCTTCAAACTCTACATGTGGATGATTAGTTCCAAAAATCCTATTGATGATTTTCCTCCACTATTACTTTCTTTGTCCCGGATCTTCTTTACATTCTACAAGTTAGAAGGGTGCTATTATTACCAAATCCAAACGGAGTCAATGGCATGGTTGGTGATTTAGCACCTTCACCAACCTACAAATCATCTTCTTCTACAGAAGGTAGGTGAAGTTCCTGCTGGGACTTATTATGAAAACATACATCACTTTTTATTAAACATTCTTGGCAACCAAGATTGTACAATCTATAGCATATGCTTCTATGCTACGGCCAAGAAAAATACATTTTGTACTTTCCATCTACTATGTCCTTTCTTATCTGAAAAAAGTGAACAAAATCTTTACGTCCAAAAAGTCTTAAATTTTGTACTTTAGGTTTCTTGCTAAAGCATGCTTGATCTAGTGTCATATCACAAATTGCTTTGGTTGACCTTCCATTTTACAAAAAAAAATGGCAGATTGAATTGCTTCTTTCCAAAAGTGTGGGGGAAGATTACACCCTTTCAAAATGCATTGGCCATCTCCATAAGGAACCTATTCTTCCTCTCTAGAATACCATTGCATTGAGGTGCATAAAATATATATATATATATATATATTCCTTTTGATACTTTGTTCTTGACAGAATTTCAGAAATTCTCTAGTTTCCATCAATACAGAAAAACTTGATGTTTCTACCAGCCTACATTTCAAACATAGATTTGAATATTTTGAAAACATCAAATAAGTGAGATTTCGCAAGCTAAGAAATAATGATCCAAATCCCATGGGGTATTTGGGGGGACAAAACTCATGAGAATTTAAATGTGTCATGTATGTATGTAGAAGCACCATTGAACAATATTCAAAATAGGGAAAATAAAGACAGAAACGTTAAGTTTTATTAATGTGTGTTTTGTACATGGCATACCCTTGAGGGCAATGTATGGTTGTTTATCTTCTACGATCCCATGCCATCTAACGCTAACATAATATTATAAGGCCACAAAGGCTAAAGAACCATGATGAAAGTCAAAATGGTTGAGCTTCCACATGTCACTCTTCGCCTTCCGATAATTGCATCGAAGGGGGTTACGATTGGGCACTGCCCCATTAGGTGTAACGAGGGAAAGGCAGTGTACCCTAAAGACGCAGCCCCTATTTTTTTGTGGTCGTACCCTATAGGGGACATTTTAGGTATGGGTAGGAATCATCCCCCAAAACATCCACAAATTCGCATTTTTAGGGGAAACGTCCCCAAGACGAGGAAAAAAAGGCACGAAATGGACAAGAACAGCTAGCCGTCCCAGGGAGGGCCAAGGACGTCCAGACATACCTCGACCATACCCCGACAAAAAAGAAACACATTTTTTTAAATTGAAATTGAAAAAAAAAGGACTATGAGATCCACAATGACTCTCACACCCCTTTACACCAGCCATAAACCTATAACAGCCACATTGACAACTAAAACCAAAAAACAAACTTATTTTTTGCCATTTTGCATTTTGTGAAGAAGACAAAGAATGAGAACAGCGAAAAGAGGAGAACGGTGAGAAGAAGGCTAGAAAGCATTAAACTACATCATTTGAAGTAAGATTACTATCCATTGTTCATTTGCACAAAACAGCAAGAAGAGAAGAGAACAGCAGTGAGTAGGCTAGAAGCATTAAAATACAACATTGGAAGTAATCTTACTATCCATTACTCATTTGCACAAATTCTTTTTGCATTTTTTTTCAATGTTTCAAACACTTAGGGAAGATTTTTTGTTTATGTTTGCACCTACAACTACATTTTAAGTTTTCAACAAAAAACAATGAGCAGCAGTGAGGGTAGTGACAGTGAAGAGATTCAGATTCAACGTAGAGGCCATACAGATAGTACTAGGAGTTCTTCTAAGAATGGAAGTGTTCCTTTTCACAATTTGCAACAGCCATGGATAAAGATGAGAAAAAACTTAAGAATAACTACAGTATAGCTATGTCATTTGTGCAACAAAGATTATAGGGGCAGCTACACAAGCGATTACTCCCATCTTAAAATTGATTTGGCAACTTAAAAAGCTACCCACAAAAAATTGATTGGCAACTTAAAAAAATACGCAAATTTCTTTAACAAACATAAATTTTATGCAAAATATAGCTACACAATGTATCAAATGAGTCTGTAAAATGTTGTCGAAGTATTTTCCATTAAATTTTGAACACAAACACAATACAAAACCGCATCATCATGCGAATACAACAGCCAGCTGATAAGTGTTATGAATTTATAATGAATGTCATTGAAAAATATCATCATAAATTGCATATTTATGCAAGTTACAATTTACAATAATTTACATTTTTTGCTTCCCCGTTCCAGAGCAATATTGGGGAGAGGGTCTAGTGCCTCTACTAGTTCCCACAATTGATTACGAATGCTCGCTCCTAGAAGGTTGCGACTACGGCTCCACCCATGTAGTAGATGGCAGTGGCTCCTCTAGTGCATGTTCGACATCATTTCCAAAGATGTCAATCAATCCAATATCTCATGTTTGTGCTTCTCCCTCCATAGCTCCCCTCTTGAAAGTAGCAATCTCGTCCTATGTAAACGCTAGGATTTCCTCTTCTTGCCCCGTCCAGTCGATGTATGGACCAATCTCATCTAAATTAATAGCCTCTTGTGATGTGGCCTCCACCTTTCTTGTGTGAAGCTAAAGATCGTATTGCACAAAAACCAATACATTGAGGTGTTTTTAAGTCAACTTGTTGCACTTCTTCGTGTGAATGGCCTCAAACAAACTCCAGTTGTGCTCGCATCCGAAAGCACCTACAAGGTTGAGATAAAATTATGAGGGCTAGCTTTTGAAAATGTGGGGTATTTCCTCCCATTCTACTCACCAAGAACTTACAAACAAGATAATCATAAGTTTATAAGTAATTAATAATTTAAAATTTGTAACTTGTAACATATAAATAAACATTCTAATTTTTGTTACATGGTGACTAGGTGGTTCTCCCTCAGATTACTAATGCCAAAGAAAAGAGCCTCCTCCTAGCATGCTTGTAATTCTACAACTCTAAAATAATGAGATCCCTCACCTCAACCTCGAGTATTACCCTCTCAATGCATGTTGAAAGGCCCTCCATAACCTCCTTGTTAACATCTATGAAGCCATCAGAGAAGCAAAACTTGGGGTTTGTGTGGTACCCTACTACATGAATAGGTCGGTGGAGTTGATTGTTCCACCTCTGATCAATTATCTTCCAAAAGGGACCAAAACTAGCTACATCCAACTTATAATAGTTTTGGATGGCCTCTTTGGACCTATCCATAGCCTCATAAATGTATCCCAACGGGTTTTGCTCCCCATCAGCCAAGCATAAAACCCTTACCAACGGATTTGACACCAACACACAAATTAAACTTTAAAGTCATAAACTTACAAATAAAGTAAATAACAATACATAAAGGAATCGACTTGAAATTTAAGTTGAAGTTTGAAGTTACCTAAATGATCTTTATAGCTCTCTTTGCAAAGACATCATCAAAAACTGTCTTTGCAGTCCTGTTGGCTAGATTTTTTGCATAGCATAAAACTTAGGCAACCATGAGATAAATCTCCCTCATTTACCAGTGAGGCTCCCATGTCAGATTTGTCAATTAAAATATGCTAGTATCTATATGGGGTTTTACTTTAACTGTTCAGCTCTTGAACCATAGCTATACAATTCTGCAGCAAGTAAGCAGCTGTTTAAGAAAGGAAATATTTAAAGAAGGGAATAATATAAACCTCTGTTTCAAAAATCGCGATTTATTGGCGATTAATCGTTTGCAACCATGAAAACGATATATCTTATGAAAAATCACGATTTTTGTTATCCCGATAAATCGGCGATTTAATCGCGATAAAATACCCTGCGAAAATCGTTGAAAATCGTGGTCAAACTCGTCAAAAATCATGGGGAAAATCGCGGCCTAGGGTTAAATACGAAAATAGCCCCCAAATCTGATTTGTTTTTTCTACTGTTTTCTCTTTGCACGACTCGTTTTTGCTACTCGCAACTTGCGGATTTACTCGCGGAAATTCGGAGGTGCATTCAACGTGGCCCCAGGATCTGGCACGCAAGTTCAGTTGCGTGGCTCGGGTTTGTCTGCATTCTCCTTCGTGGCCAATTTTCCAACAGTTTGTGGTGAAGTTCGTGCCCTAGGACAGAAAATTAATTGCCAGTAATGGAAAGGTTACAGTAAAGATGTAGCAACAAATACTTGCATGTATTAATAGCAGTAATAATATGGCTACAGTAATACAGGTGTCGTTTACAGTAATAAGTACAGTAATTTATACGAGCTCTATGCATTAATATTAATAGTAAGTATTCTTATTTTCATATATTAATATTAATATTATTTATTAGTATTGCAAACTATGTAATCTAGTAATAAGTCATTAATACTTAATCGAAAATATGCATATGGACCTATGGCATTCTATAGAGTCACTTCTCGCATCATTTAACATTAATTTTACATTTAATTTAAGTATATTTTATGAATTTAAATGTTTTTAAAAGTAGCGATAAAATTGCCGATTAATGCCGATTTTTTGCCAATTTTTTGCCGATTCCCGATTTTCGATTCAAAATTTGGCCTGCCGATTAATCCCGATTTACGATTTTTTGAACTATGGTCCCAAGTGCATAGCTAGACACTTGGTTTCGCGTCAGATATCAAAAGACCGAGGTTCGATAATGCATATCCAGTATCAGACCGTGAAGCCAGACATGGGAAATGTTACACCTGGTAATCCACTTCGATACTATTCTTATCCTCATATTTTCCACGTCCACCAATGAAAACGTAGGAAACTCTAACCCTATTGTCTTCCATTAGAAACCCATTTACAAAAATGCCGATGTGGAACAATTCTAAAAAAGTTTAGTGATACTTCTGTCACTTAAGGATAACACATCTGGAGGAAAACTTGTCCAAAGTGGCATCATCACGTCAGACCAATGTTTCATTTCAAAAAAATAAAACACGAAAAGCTTTGATGAGCTTTCCGTTGATGACAGTCAAAATAAAACTCGAAGATAGTAAACCTCATCAACAGGGCCAATGATCAAAATTTGTAAGCAAAATTGATGTGTTCCAGACTTTGTGCCCTTAAACCTCAGATATTACACTTGAAGCAAAGGAATATAAAGGGAGCAGATTTCCAGAGAACTTTGTGTCATCGGTGTATTTTGTTTCTAGCTTTCTAGCTTAGATCTTTGAATAAACTGTGTTATTTTAGATCTAGATCTAGAGCTGCCTTTGCTTATAATTCTATGTTGATATCTATTAGTTTCTTCTATGTGCATGCAATCAACTCTGTTATCTATTGGTTAGGATGCACATCTTCCCCATTTCTTCTCTAGTGTTTTTATTATTCCCTTCTTCTTTAAGCTATTTCCTTCCTTAAACAGCTTTGCTTACTTGTTGGCATTGAACTATACACTATGGTTCATGAGCTGAACAATTAAAGTAAAACCCCATATAGATACTAACATATTTTAATTGACAAATATGACATGGGAGCCTCACTGGTAAATGAGGGAGATTTATCTCATGACTACCTAGGTTTTATGCTATGCAGAAAATCTAGCCAACAGTTTTTGGTGACTCCGCTGGGGAACAACTATCTTTGCAGATCAAAGCTTATCTCTTAAAGATCAGAGTGTTTTCCATACAAATCTCAACCTGGCTAAATGTCCATTCACCCGATCCATGAAGGTGCAAGGAAGGACTGATCATTTCTTCAGACTGCAGGAGCAATTCAATTTCAATCATCCTCCTCAAGTTAGAAGCCACAGATCTAGTCTCTCACCAGGAAGGAGAGTGCACACCCATCCAGATCCAGATCGTCTTCAGCATAATCCGGCGGCTAGAATTATTCACCAAGTCTACACAAGGAGAAGACGTGCTCCGTTCGTCATGGTGAATCAGAACCAGATTGTACTTGTCCCATGGGGAGCAAATTTTGGGCCACTAAACTTAGATCCACCTATGCACAATCTACCAAAAGGATCCAGAAAGAATTTTCTAAAATTCTTTGGAGATGGAAAGCAAAACCCGGATGATCATTTGGCGGCCTTCTTCATATCTTGTGGTGTGCTTGCAATAGAGCATGAAGATGTCTCAGTCAGACTCTTCATTGAGACTCTACATGACTTGGCTGGCGAATGGTTCTATCGGCTAGCTCCTGGCACCATAACCAACTGGGTGACTATGCGTGAGCAATTTCTAAAAAGATTCAAGCCTGCAGAGGACGCTAGCACGTTGATCACTCAACTGATGCAGTTGAAGAAAGAACCAAGTGAAAATATGCGGGACTTTATTGCAAGGTTCCAAAGGATTTTATATAAAATCCCCACTTCAACCGCATTGAGCGATGAAAATCAAAAGACGTTTTTTATAAACGCTCTGTTGCCCAAAGTTGGATATCAGTTGAGAAGGAAAAAACCTGTAAATCTACTTGAAGCACAAAATGCTGCTGTGGAAGTTGAGGATGACTTGATCATGGCTAGAAAACTCAAACAACCATCTCACAAAGGTGATGGTGCTTCTTCAAGTACTTTAGATCCTTTGCTGCAAAGGTTGGCTAATGACATGTTGCAAATCAAGAAGCAAATCTCTCAAGTAGGGAATGTGACCCCTTCAAGATTAGCTCCTACCTCAGACCTTTAATGGTCAAAATCAAAATCAAAATTGAAACAGACTTGTTGCTGCACCACAGCGGTTGGAAATTGAAGCTGCTCCAAGGAATAACTTGGAAACTAATGAAGAAGATCTCGGCATTGACGAATCATTCGATGATGAAGACTTTGTAGATCCCGCTGGCGACTCCAATATTGGTTACCTAGACTATGAATCTGACGATGGCTATTATGAATCTTTTAAAGATTCTGATGGTCACACATTTGCAGTGTTCACAAGGTCCCAGACACGCCAAAATGCCGAAGCATCCACAAGCGGCCAAAGAAGAGAAAGAGAAGATCCTGGGCCAGATGTTACTATCTTAAAAAGAGGCAGCCCTCTTCCTTCTTCATTAGCGCCCAAGGATAAATATTCAAATTCTTTCAATTCGCAGCAGAGGGCCAACACACATCCAGTTGAAGCAAGTCAAGCTTTTGACGTCATTGACGACATTAAGAAGACCAAGGTCCAAATGTCAGAAGCTGAGTATTTGAGAGCATTTCCTAATCAAGCTAAATAGATTGGTCAAATATGTGCAAAGTAACAGTCCCAACCCAACAAATAATACTTCACGGGGTATCTTGTCAAGTCCAAAGATTACTCCTCCTTCAAATAATGCGGCTGCAAGTTCTTCTCCTTCTACCTCTTCTCCTGCTACATCAGAAAGGATCGAGCCATTCTATGTATCTTTGCTCATCAACGGATACAAACTGAGAAATTATATCTTGGACTATGGATCTTCTGACAACGTCATGCCTGCCAAATTCATTGATGCCTTGGGTCTCACATTGACAAAAACCATCAGAAGATGTTATTCAATGGAAAGGCAAGTTCCTCTTGTTGGACAAATCAAATATGCACAGGCAGTACTTGCTTCTTTTCTAGACAAGAGATTGAAAATGACTATCCTTGTAGCAGACATCCTAGTCTCTTATGGCATGTTGTTGAGTAGAAATTTATATAAAGATGTGGGCGGAGAAGTCAAGATGGATTGGTCTTCTGCGCACATACCAATCAAAGGAGTTAATCAGAAGTTAGAACCTGAGAAGAAATCCAAGTACACAGTATCAAAGTCTAAGGATCCTAGATCTCAGATCTTGTTTCAAGAATCTGATCACGGAGTCTATTATCTAGAAATGGATAAAGAAGATGTTCAACCTTTGATTCAAGAACCACATCAACTTGACAATAAGGTTTGAACTCTAGAATTTGATGGCAGCTATTGTTCATTTAGATCTAGCACAGGTGTTGTCCTTATTTCTCCTGAAGGTAAGGTGCATGTGCATTCCTTCAAATTGATGTTCAAAAATACTAACAACACAACAGAGTATGAAGTGTTGTTGTTAGGCATGGAGCAGGCAAGAACAATGGGAATCAAGCTCTTACACGCAAAGGGAGATGCTGAGCTGATTGTTAAGCAGATAAGAGGTCTCTATCAAGTAAAAAAGGACAAACTTAGGCATTATAGAGATCGAGTCTACTCTACTATCCTAGATTTTTCATCTTTCTCGGTATCTTATATTCCGAGAGAAAAAAATTCAAGAGCTGATTCACTTGCATTGACTACAACTTTGTTAAATCTAGATCAACCTCCCACATTGTTTAGATAGTGTGACTACAAAGTTGAGATGGTCTTCCACCAAAAAGTTCTTGACAACATCTAGCAATGGCAAGTTTTTAACGATGACAAGCAGATTGTTGCATTTCTCCAACAAAAGGACAACTTTGAAGAGATCTACTATGAGGGAAGCAATTCACCTCCGAGGTAAACTACTGTGGGAGAAATGGATGCAGACATCTCAGGAAGTTAGGAGATTATCCAGCTAAAGGGAAATAAAATTCCCAAAGGCTTGGTATCTCTTGAGGAAATGTTCGACAAGCATGATCAGATGCTTAATAAAAATGAAGAAAGTGGGGAAGGCTCTTCCTCTGATACACAGTTACTAAATTTGGGAGCCGGACAATGATCCCAAATTAGTAAATCTGGGTAAGTGTTGTTCAGAGGCAGAAAGAGAAGCTTTTACAGAGCTTCTTAAGAAATATATGGATGTTTTTGCCTGGTCTTACCAAGATCTAAAACATATCAGCCTACAGAAGTTCAACACTACATCCCATTAAAACCAGAACAAAAGCCTTTCAAGCAGAAGTTGTGGCCGCATAACCCTACCATTTTAAGAACTATCTCTGTAGAGATTCAGAAGTTATTAGACACAAAGATTATTTATCCCATACATCATTCCGAATGGTTAGCCAACATAGTTCCTGTGAGAAAGAAGAGTGGTGAGATTAGGTTGTGCGTAGATTTTCGCAACCTCAATCAAGCTTCATTAAAAGATAACTACCCCATCCCCATCATGGATCACACTCTACAGGTGGTCACTAGATCTGAGATGCTTTCCATGCTTGATGGCTTCTCAGGCTACAATCAAGTCAAGGTGGCTGAAGAAGATCAATACAAAACGACATTCATTACACCTTGGGGAACCTTTGCTTACCAGAAAATGCCGTTTGGTTTTATCAATGTTGGAGCTACATTTCAAAGAGCTATGGATTTAGCTTTTTCTCATCTCAAGGATATAAGCATAGTGGTGTACCTTGATGATCTGACAGTCTTTTCCAAAGATAGAAGCACGCACATTTCAAATCTGGAAGAGGTTTTCATACAATGCCGCAAACATGGTATTTCTTTGAACCCTAAGAAATCTATCTTTGCTGTAACAGAAGGAAAGCTACTAGGGCACATTGTCTCCAAAGAAGGAACCAAGATAGATCCAGAACGTGTCAAATCCATTCAGACATTGCCATTGCCAACATCCAAAAAAGGAGTTCACTCTTTCTTTGGAAAAGTTAATTTTCTCAGGAGATTCATTCCTGACTTTGCTGAGCTAACCCATCATATCTCGAATATGATGAAGAAGACACAAGATTTCAAATGGAGCAGTGAAGGGAAGGAAGCTTTTGAGAAGATTAAGGAGGCCCTGTCAAAAGCCCCAGTCTTGGTTTCACCTGACTTCAGTAAAGAATTTATTCTTTACTGTTATTCCTCCGAACACACCATGTCAGCAATATTGATGCAGAAAAATCAAGAGGATGTAGAAGCTCTGATTGCTTTCATGAGCATGCCCCTTAAAGCTTATGAGTTGAAATATACTCCCATGGAAAATCATGCATATGCAGTGGTGAAGGCATGCAAAGCATTCAGGTATTATATTCTTTCCTCACACACTGTGGTCTTGGTTCCAGATACTACAGTAAAATCTATCCTCACTCAACAAGAGTTAGGATTGTTGAGAGGCACATGGGTGACGAAAGTTCAAGAATATGACCTGGATATTAAACCTACAAAGCTGGTTCGAGGAAGAGGTCTATGCAAACTAATGACAGAGATGAAAGCAACAGTGCCAGAAGCAGATCAAGAAGAGATAGATGAAGATTTGCCTATGGTACTTTTTATAGATCTGGTGGAGTGGTACAGTAACATTGCCTATTTTCTGACGTATGGAGAATGCCCGGATCAACTTTCTCAGAAAGAGAAACGAACAATTAAACTAAAGTCCAAAGATTTTGTTCTTTGGGATAATGGTTTATACAAAAGAGGAATTGATGGCGTATTTCTCCGATGCATGGATAAAGCTCAGTAGGATCAACTCTTACAACAATTTCATGATATGGCTTGTGGTGGTCATTTCTCAGCCTGAGTCACTGCACACAAGATCCTCAGAGCAAGGTATTACTGGCCCACACTTTTTCAAGATACTGCAGAGTGGGTAGCTAAGTGCCAAGCATGCCAACACTTTGTTGGGCATGTAAAATTGCCTGCATTACCTTTAAAACCCATTGTAATTGAAGAACCTTTCCAGCAGTGGGGAATGGATTTTATTGGTATGCTCAACCCGGCTTCCAGTGCCGGCCATCACTACATTCTAACAGCTACTGATTATTTCAGTAAGTGGGTAGAAGCCATTCCTGTGAAGAACGCCACTTCCGCCGAGGTGTGCAGTTTTATAAAAGAAAATATTGTTGTCAGGTTTGGCATGCCCAATAAAATAGTAGTAGACAACGCTCCAAATCTTTCTTCTGAGGAGCTGGTTGATTTCTGCTACACTCATGGGATCAGCTGGTACATTCCTCCAACTACTATCCATAAGGGAATGGCCAAGCTGAATCAAGTAACAAAAACTTGGTGACTATCGTGCGAAAGCTAGTAACGAAGAATCAAAGGACTTGGCATAAGAAGTTGTTTGATGCATTATGGGCCGATAGAATTACACCAAAGAGGGTGATAGGCATGTCCCCATTTCAGCTATTATATGGTAGAGACACGGAGCTGCCTCTTACCTTGGAACTGCCTGCCCTACAACTTTCTAGAGCCCTGGAGGATTCTACATTCATGGATGCTATTGATAAAAGGATAATGTACCTGACTGAATTGAGGGAGGTACAAACTCAAGTTGCAGATAGATTGACAGAGCATCAAAAGAAGGTGAAAGTCATCTTCGACAAAAAAGCTAGGGAAAGAAAGTTTGAAGTCAATGACTGGGTCCTTTTATGGGACAAAAGAAGAGAAGCAAAAGGCATGCATGGAAAATTTGATTCACTATGGAAAGGGCCTTTTGTGATTAAGAAGATCACCGGAGCAGATAGCTTCATTCTTGCTCATCAGGATGGAGTTGAATTGCCGTTGCCTTTCAATGGGCAACACTTGAAGTTGTTCCAGACTTGAAGGCAGGGTAAAAAATGTATGTACATAAATAAAACTTTGTTTGTTTTTCCTTATTTTGTTTTTTGTTTTGTGTTGTTTTTGTTTGCCTGACCCCGTGCCCAAAAGACAAGATACGAAACCAGAGATGTTGGGATCTCATCTTTTCCCTTGTCATTCTGACAGAGAAAAAGATGTCCACAGACGGAGCCGACTGGTGTCCCCAGATTTCATCCTGAAATCTGAGACTACCCTATCCGAAAAAATTTCGTACTTTTAAAATAATGGGTCGTTTTGTGTTTTTATTGCCAGAAAGTTCTTGTATTGTGTCAAGATATTCCCAAAGAGCCATATTAGCCATTTTCGCCAAATACCCAGATGCCCAAAATTGTTATATTCTGTCGTCAGGATTTGTCTGCGGGAAATTTGTATTTAATTATTTTGAGCCCCGTTTGAGGCAATTTGCGCTCCGGTTTAACTCTGTTGTGATCGTACATATCGTTATTCCCATATACCAGTAGGGTTTTAACCAGGAATGCATTCTGGACTTTATTTGTGACTTTTGGCAACGTTTTGTGTTTTTGTGTTTTCCCGTTTCGTTTTCTGTGAAATTTCTCTAGATCAATTCCTTTGCCGGTTTGGCCTGATTCTTGGCCTGGAGTAGCTGGAGATCATATACGCATGTTATGCCAGAAGGAAGTCACCATCGGAGGTCTGGTTCTCTGGGAAAAGACGAAGTCGTGCACCAAAAAGCCTCTTCTGGGCTGGCCGCATTTTTGGAAAAAGAAGGTTTGAAGTGGATCATGGGAAAATTAGAAGCAGCAGGCAGGTGGGAATTTTGTACCTGCCTAGCAGGGTACTTTTTCCCATGGAAGCAATGCCACTTAAGTGACAATGGGAAAATTAGAGGCAACAGGCAGGCGGGAATTTCTTACCTGCCTTGCAGGGTAAAAATTCCCATTGTGGAATAAAAGAAAAATCACTTAAGTGAATCATGGGATTTTATTGCCTGCCTTGCAGGGTAAATAATCCCATTATGAAAGTCAAATGACTTAAGTGAATCATGGGATTTTCAGGGCTGCCTTGCAGGGTAAATAATCCCATTGTCATGTGTTTCTTAAAAATAGAATTCTTTATGCCAAAAAGTGCGACCCCTTTGGGGAAGGAAAGGCAGCCTTTAAATTAATTAATTTAATTAATTATTCACCCAATTTTGGTGCCCAAGCTTGTGGAAAAGTCAATAGAGGGTAAAGGACAAAAGGTGGTTGAAAATAGACTATTCTAAAATTAAATAAATAATATTTATTCAATGCAACCCCTTTATGTCAAAAAGTGCGCCCCTTTTGGGAGAGAAATAATACTTTTTAAAGTATTAAATGTTTAAATTAATTCCTATTTTCAGTGGCTAAGGTCAAAGCATACTGTGAGGCTTGAGTTAACTGGAAGCAGAAGTCTAAAATTAAATAAATTTAATTTATTTAATGGCAGCCATAAGCATGCACAAAATAGGTGCCCCATTTGAAGAGTGAAGCTTATTAATTAATTAATTAATTGCCAGTAATAGGAAAGGCATTAATTAATTATAGAATCACAAGGATTATATAAGCAGGGGCTGCCATAAGGATGAATTAATTAATTCACAGGTAAAGAAGTGCAGCCTAGAGGAAAAGTGCGCCCCATTTGAAGAGGATTTTTGCTCAAAAGAAGGTGAAATTAATGCTAAAAGCTTCCAATTTTGGTGCACAGGTTGAAGGAGGTTGATTTGTGTCTGGATAATTGTTTGCATAAGTGATACAGGTGCTCAGGTGAAGTTGGTAAAATTCATGCTCGCTTTGCATGCAAATAAAACATCAATTTTTGGGGCAGCAGGCTTGAATTATGCAGATTTTTAAGATTAAAATCCACTGTTCATGTTCCGGTTGCCATCTTTGTCTGAATTAATTGCAGGAATTCGTTACAGGTGCTTTACAAAAGAAAAGGAGCTTTAATCAATGTCCAATACATTGAATATATCCTCCGAATCTGAAGAATTATCCAGATCTGCACCAGTTTTGAAGAATTCCGGCCGAATAAGAAGAAAAAGAATTGTTCAGACAAAGATAGACAAAGCCATGGCAAAGAGGGATGAAAAAGAAAGCACAACGGAGTCATGCATCACTTCCAAATTTGCAGACATAGGAGACACAGATCTAGGTCCGGAACCTCTTTCCGAATTGATTGATAGATCCAGAGCAGGAAAGACTTCACTCATGCGTGCAGTTAAAAGCAGTGGAATTATTCGAGCTGCAGCACGTTTCCATACACAGCCCAGTTGCCAGAGTTCGTTATGGAGTGTGCTAGGTCTTACCATCCTTCATCCAGATCAGTGCGAGATGCTACGGGGAAAACAATAATTCGGTTGGACGCAGAGTTCATCAATTATTGTTTGAAGATTTCGGCTCGAAAGGTGGTGACTTCCATTAGCATTCAGGATGCCGGCAACAGGTGGGAGAAGCATAGAGTTGACTGCGTGAACATAATGAACAACAGATACATGAAGAAGCCCAGATCTCCTTCTAAGTTCCCAAGAACTCTTCCACGGTCCAATCTGGTACAGGAGGTAGATGATATTGCCAAATTGTTATGCAGGATAAATGGCGAGGCGAATGCTCACACTTTCCGTACATGGATGTATGCTTTCATCAGGACCATTGAAGTCAACAAGGTTGATTCCATAATCAATTGGTTGGAAATCATTAGCGACAACATTGGTGAGCAACTCCGAAACGTGAAGCGTACTTTCAGCTTCAAAATGACTTCCTATTTGGTATATGCAGCAGCTTCACAAGGCATCTTCTCCAAGCTGGATAGATGTGGCGTTCTTTCTAAGGACCCCATTTTTGAGTGCTACCCACAGCTTACTGTACCTGCGTGCAAGAAAGATTTCAAAGTGGTCAACGATGGATTCTTCTATGAATTCATTTGCAGGCTAGACAAGGACCTAAAGGCCAATAGGGTAAGTAAGGAAGCATGGGAAGCCGTATCCAGAATTGGTAGTCTATTCATTCAATTTGCAGATTTCACATACCTCAGGGTTACTAGCTTTTCTGGAGAACCGGTTAAGCTGCCCAGATATCTGAATGATAGATTGATCACCATGGAGCTGAGCAGACAACTTGTGGAGATACACGACCTTCAGTCGAAACGGCACAAGTCTACGGGCTTCTTCCCGATCACTGTGGGACATTATAGCTGCCAGAGCATTCATAAAGCCTGAGGATTGGAAGCGGAAATGTTATCCGAGTATGAGCAAGAGTTCTTCCCGGCACAACTGAACTTCGATCCATTTGGAGTAGCCAGGAAGACGATCTCCCAGGAGTACGCACATGTGCCTTCATTAGAGGATTTCTGGATGAAGTGCAAAAGTGAGTACGAGGTTAGAAAGAAGGATTTCAGCAGGCTATCAGCACGGCAAGTGTTCGACTTTGGACTAGCACGGATACCTGCAGATCTTAAAGATGATGGGAATGTGTTACTTGACACTTACCATCAAATGGGAGGAGATAGAGCCGTACTTCAGGATAACGTAGGGGGCTGCCATACGATTGAGGAAAGGTCTGGCGTTGTTCTGGTGAATACTTCAAACTGGTTGCTGACGAAGGGATACTGCCTTGATGAAGCATTGATGAATCAAATCACAGGCAACTTCGGCACAGGAGATTCCCTCAAGAGGAAGCACGGAGGAGAAAGCAGCAGAAGGCCCGAGAAGATGAAAGTGCACAGAAGATCTCAATCAAAGGAGAAGATCACTTCCACGGCTATGACTTTAGTTCCGGCTTCTCCAGCATCCAGTACTTCACCGACTGTTGCACCTCAGTAAGACACTTCCATGCCTCCACTGAATCCGGCAACATTCATCTTCTCTCCTCAGCCACTCCATTCAACACCTGTTCTAGAAGAGACGTTGAAGCTGCAGATGGCAGAGTTCGAAAGAGCTTTGTCCTTGGATGATTCAGAAGATGGCAGCCATAACACTGTAGCAGTTTCTGATGGAGAGGAAACAGAGTGGGAGATAGTAGTGCACTCAGCAACTTCTCATTCTCCGAGAAGTAACTTCTCAGAATGGTTGGCTTCGCAGTTGGTTCCAGAAGCTAGAGTGGAAATGAACTTGGAGGAACACGACTTGCAGCTACTTCGGAGTCTAGATGGAAAAGACAGAAGACCTAAAGTTGCTAAGGTGACTTCAAGGTTGATCATCAAGGAGTCGGGGCAGAAGTTTGCTAAGATGTCAGTTCCGGCAGAAGGAAAGGAGGATGAGCTCACGGCAGAAGATGTAACAGTAACCAGAGTACCCATCGGTCAAGCCACCACAGAAGGATTGAAGCAGGACACACAGACATTGATAGATGCTCTATTCCTTAGGCTTGACAGAGAAAAGGTGGAGAAAGACGAACTTCAGAAGCATGTATCTCAGTTGTGCGAGATCATAGCCAAGGTTGCTAAATCTTCCACTCAGCCCATTTCAGAGCAGGTGAGTGATCATCTTATGCAGGAGATGGAAGATGCAAGCAATCAGGTGAAAGCTATTGATGAATGGAAGAATCTGATTATTCGTCAAGCTTCAGTACAACTCGGAGAGGTGCCAGCCCGCCTGAAGGTTATGAATGATGCAGCAGATCAGCTGAAGCAATTGGTGACGAGCATTGTAGATATGAAAACAGTTGCTGAGAGTAACTTGAAGTACTTTGGCCGAAATCAACAAGCTGCCGGGAGAAGTATTGGTTGCAGAGCAGATTGTACCGGACGGATCAGTTGAGAAGGGGAAGCAGCTGGAGTTTGCAGTATCTTTCCGTTTGGAGATCTGCAGAGTTTTGCTGAAGAGGATGCAGGCACTTGAGAGTAAGACATCGTCTTTACCAGACAGTATCATTGCTTTCACTGAGGAGGAAGTGGTCGGAAATGTTACTTCATACGTACGGATCATTCCTTAGTAGAGTGCCTAATTCCCTGGAAGGGTCTCTTCTGATGGTACAAGGGAGAATTGATGAAGCTACTAAGCCTTTCACAATGAATTCCATTAGCAGACTGGTGGCACTGCAAGCGGATATTGCGAGATTCGGGCCGAGCTTGGAGGATGTGGAAGCATGTATTAAGGTGTTGAACAAAGTGTTGCTGCAGTTCAGGATAGAAAAGGAAGTGGTGGCTAAAATAGATGGGAAGATGCTGAATTACATGTTCGACAAGTATATCCAGTATCAGAACAAAAAGAAGACATAAATGTTACAACTGGCTTGACTTCTTCTATTCTTTCTTCTTCTATTTTCCACGTTCCCGGATGAAATTGTAAAACTTTAATGTTATTGGTTTTGAAACCATTACTTAAAGTTATGTGGAACAATTCTATTAGTTAAGTGATACATGTGTCACTTAAGGAGAAGTTAGTGGAGGATGATGCCAAATGTTAGTCTTTACTTGTTGTTTATGTTTCAGTTCAGTTGAGTTTCCCATTTGTACTTTCCCTTTTACATTCTATAAGTAAAAGAAGAACCTCCGGGTTAATAATCAGAATTTGTAAGCAACATTCTTGTGTTCCAGACTTTGTGTTGAAACCCTTGAGAGCCACTTGAAGCAAAGGAATATACAGGAGCAGATTTCCGGAGAACTTTGTGTCACGGTGTATTGTGTTTCTAGCTTTTATATCTTAGATCTTTGAATAAACTTTGTGTTATTTTAGATCTAGATCTAGAGCTGCCTTTGCTTATAATTCTGTGTGATATCTATTGGTTTCTTCTATGTGCATATAATCAACTCTATTATCTATTGATTGGGATGCACATCTTCCCCATTTCTTCTCTGTGTTTTATATAATTCCCTTCCCTTCTATAAATATTTCCTTTCTTAAACAAGGTTGCTTACTTGCTGTAGAACTGTACAACTATGGTTCATGAGTTGAACAGTTAAAGTAAAACCCCATATAGATACTAGCATATTTTAATTGACAAATCTGACATGGGAGCCTCACCAGTAAATGAGGGAGATTTATCTCATGACTGCCTAGGTATTATGCTATGCAGAAAATCTAGCCAACAAGTCCTCTCCATCAACTTTCATTTAATATTGTGTCTAGCCATGCTCGACTGACAAACATTTTCTACAATGATGTCATCAAACTAAAAATATTTGACGTCGGGAAATTAGTTGCGAACCTCGTGACACCCACTCACACAAGCTCTTTTCCCGTAGTGTGTTCTCTCATCAAGCTAAGAACCCAAGGGTGATTATATATGTACTTAGTTATATTTCTTGCATCTTCTATAACCGGTCTCACCCAATCAATTTTGCTTGTGTCCTTTTAAAGAAGGTCAAGGCAATGGGCCACACAAGGGGTCTGAAAGAGTGATGGATGACTCTGTTGTAGTATTCTCCCAACCGCCACATATGATGTTGCATTGTTGATGACAACTTGCACAACATTCTGGATACCCACCTCTAAAACAACCTCTAACATAAGGCTCGAATTTTCTGCATTTTTTACTATGTTAGAGGCATCAATTAACTTCAAAAATATCATCTCACCATTTGAAGTTGTTAAAAAATTGATGATGGTGTGGTTCCATCTGTCCATCCATCCTAAAGAATGGTGCATCTATATTTCTACCATTGCTTCTTTTGATCTTCCAAGATTGATGTTGTATCTACAACCTCACCCTGGAGTAATTTCCCGCTCAAGTGTTTTGGAGAGGGTCCTTTGCATCCTTGGCACCCTGGAATAATTTCCAACTCAAGTCAATGATGTCACCAAGTACTCCCAATACGGGTTATTTGCCACATTGGAGGGAAGATTGTTTTACCAGAAATTCGCACATGCCTTCTTTGCTTCCTCATGCACATCCTTATTCTAGCTCATACCTTGAAATGAAAGTTATGCCCCAAGTATGTTTCTAGGTATAAAAAAACTATGTATTCCTTTGTTTGAACTCAATGAACCAGATGTATCTCTTGTGCTTTGTATTAATGGACCATGAGTAGAGACCACAATTGTTTCCACATCGTCCTCTAATTCCTCTACCATTCCAGGTCTAATGGTTGTTGTTATGGCTACTTGCACCCATGCCCTCTCTAGTTCCTTCTCTGTCAGCTTTGGCTTCATCTCTCATTTTGCCTCTTCCATAACATTGGGACATAACACAGCATTGCAACAAACAATAGATGCAAGATGATGCTTTAGGCGATTGATGCCTCCAGAAAACATTTTCCCGCTGAAATTGCAAACTATAGTCTCCTTAACTGCTCCACATATAGCATACTTCCAAGCAATGGTACAGGCATCAGCGGGGATGGTTTTTGCTAGTGATTTTGAGCCTGATGGTGATACAAATGCCTTTGTATGCTAAGTTTAATCTGCAGCACCACACATGTTTAAATTTTTGATAAATTGTAAATTTAATTAAAAAACAGCTTTACAAAAGCATTTAAAAAAAATTAAATGGTATTATAACCATATGAAACCGAATTGCAGATGAGGCACAGTTGGCATATTCAATTGCTAGACAATTGCTTCAAAGATGAGATTCATGCTTCCGCCATAGTACAAAAAACCATTGTCTACCCACATCTGCAATGGAATAGGCAGTTTGCTTTGACATCTTGTGTTGTTGGTGTGGTTGTTGCAAAGAGACAAGGAACTTCAGAATTTGTTGCCTCCACTTCTGCAAATAGCTCGTCTCTAGGATCCTTTGCTCCTACATGCACAAGCAAGTTTTGTGCATGGCACTCTACGTTGGACGGTTGGTTCGTTTCTAAAGGTGGTTTCTTCCTTGGTGCGGATAATGTGTCTCACTTGCCCTTCACTTTTGACTCTTCCTCAATGATTTCCACATAGCTATAGGCTTTGCCCAACATCTTGACCTTGGCCAGCTTCAATTTGGACTAAATGAATGGTCATAGGCCATTGTGGTACTTGAGAACTTTACGCACCCCTAACTCGAACAAGCCCACTTTGCATAAAGGTCGTGGAAGGCATTATTGTTTGCTTGGACTGATTGGTCATGTCCTTGTTGGAGTTGTTCCACTAAATGTAGTGATCATCATAAACATCTTCACGATAATATTCATCCTTGAAAGCTACCATGAATGTATCCCAAGTTGGCTCATACCTTTCTACTTCTGGTCCTCCTCACCCAACGTATGGGCTTGTCATCACTTCTTGATGGGGGAGACTATCAACAGTGCAATCTTGATTTTCTCTTCGTCAAAAAAGGCATTTGTAAAAAACAGGAATTTAACTGACCTAACCAATTATCTACTGCATCTACATTTAACTTTCCTTCAAACACACAAATGTCTATATTTACCTGGAACCCAGGGGACTTGCCCACCAAATCTCTCTAATGATGAAGTAGATGGAGCCTCCCGCTTGAGGACTTATGCGAACTAGCTGAACAGAAATTTCCACTATTCCATGAGTGCCTCTGCAATCTCTTTCTTGGTCATTGCATGTATTGTGTCTTGTGTTGGTGCCATCGGAACTTTGTTGAAACAGCTCAGGAGGTAGTCTCATGGATCTGGCAGTTTGGCACCAAGGCTCAGACACTCCAGCCTTGTTCAATGGGTCATACAAGATGATGAACCTCTATAATACCAATGATCCAAATCCTAGTTTGTCCAAGGGACAACACTCTAGATGAGGACCTAGATATGTTGTATGCATATGTAGAAGTTTTAATGCAAAAGATGGAGAACTACAGAAAATAATAGAACTGGAACAAAAAATTTAGAAATTTGTATGTTTTGTACATTGCATACTCTCGAAGGAGACATATGGTTGCTTACAAGTTACCATCTAGCTTTAAACCAATGTTTTTAAAAACCGGTCAAACCGGAACCGGAACCGGCCGGTTTGACCGGTTTGAAAAAAAAAAAGTTAACCGGCCTTTGAACCGGACCGCCAGGCCGGTTTTAGCCCAACCAGCCGGTTCCGTACGGAACGGCCGGTTCGTTTTTTTTTTCCTGTGCGCGGCTGGGCAGCAAGGAAAAACGCGTTTTTTTATGTTTTTTTTTTATTTTTAATTGTTTCTAAAGTGACTAAACCCTAATTTAGTGTGATAAATACCCCCCCCCCTCTCTATCACTCCACACCTCTCTCATTGAGCATTTGTGAGCATTTGTGAGCAAAAGCATTTGTGAGCTTTAAACTGATGGTACAGATGTATACATATATATTACAACATCGTGAAGGCGTCGATGCAAGAGCTGTTAAGGAATTTGAACCATTTGGGATTCCACGTGTGACTCTTCAACTTCCAACAGTTACGGGACCTAACTGCTAAATGTGCAGTGTGCTAACAAACTGCTTGCACGGAAGGGACTCTGACAGTGCTACTTGGCATGGCAAAATGTGGCGCAGCTTGTCCATGTGACCTATGTGCAACCCGAAGGTCCCACACAGAGGCTGTACTGTGCGGTATGTTTGGAGGTGTTGCACAGATGGTCGAGACTGTGCTAAGGTTGTGCATATGGCACAGCATGGCACAGTGTAGTGTTATGCAGCATTGCAAAGGTGTTGCAAGTGATGTGCAATTCTATAAGTGCAGTGCTGCGAGCGACGTGCAATGCTGTGAGTGCAGTGCTGTGAGCTGATGTTGTCTTGTGAGCGCTCCTTGGTGCAGCGTAGGAAGTACATGATACAAGGGGCTGCATGGATTTGCAAAACTGATCAAGGCAGTCAAGGCAAGAATGCGCTATGGTGCAGCACATCAGACAAAATCAAGGAATCGTTAATTAATGTTAAGACAAACCATAAGCCTCAATATACCATGTCTTTATATGTCTTTCCTGGACTATGAATCCTAGAAGGGCAAAAAAAAGGAAGCCCAAGATGAAGCCTCGGTAGAGCAACCCCATCCCCTTACTATGGCTCCCCAAGATTCATTTAAAAAATGTATGAAAATCCTAAAAAATGAAATTAATAGTGGTGGTTGATAAATAAAACAATGAGGCACATTCTTTGGAAGAAAACAAATTGTGAACCATTTATAAGAGAGAGAAAACACTTGAAGCAGGTGGTACAATAGCCAATTCACTTGCATCCATAAGCAGCACAGAAATTTCTCCAGCCAATGTCCACAGAAATCCAGTATGCCGAATTTTTATTAAAAATGTGCACGAAACTTTTCTTCCTTCTTAGGATTTGAAATCTCCAGACCATACCCTCAGACTCAATTTAAAGTTCCCTCAAACCCATGTTCAGTATGTTTCGAGCATATCTGTGCATATCTAGTTTTTATGCAGCATGTCTAATGCTAATTAATAATTTTTGGTCCCTTGTGAATGCTGATAGCAGAGTCTGCACTCTCTCTCAAATCACATTTTTTTTTTAAATCATACTATATAATGTTGCTTCTCCCACTCACTATTCTCTTTCTGGCTTCTAAAGCAGTGCCTAAACAATAACAGATGTTCTTTAGCACCTCCAGAATGAGATACAGCTAGAATGCAATGCAATTATCACAGATTGGTTCCATACTTTCGTTCTAGTCCTTGTGCCAATAAATAATCAGGAGGAGATGCTCCTCCACAGATGTACAAGGCCAAGGAAACGTTGCATTTAGATTTCTACTACAGAATACTAAATAAACAATAAGATAAACATTATAACAAATGGTTACAGCATTAGCTATACCTGGTCTTACATCAATTAGGAATAAATTAGTACCATGGAGCTTTGGTATACTTTGGATTACATGGAAAGGTAATGTAATATTTGAAGTACTGATAATCATACTACAAAATAGTGCTATGCTCTTAGAAAGTGCATGTCATCTGTACATATAGAACTCAGGGTCCTCAACCAAACATACCCTAGTTTGCGAGCAAAAGGAAGAACAAAACCTCCCAGGCAGAGATCAACATGGAAGCAAATATCGAAATGCAAGGCCAAATCACCAAGTTCCTGACCACAGAATATTGAAGAAGAGAGGTAAATATCATTAACGATTGGCTCCAAAGATAAATTTATAAAACAAAACAGAAAAGATTTAAGGTAACATACTTCAATAGGATCAACAATGCCGTGAGGAAAACCTGGTGCAGAGCCAACAATCTGCAATCAGTAATCAAGCTTTAGTAAATATTATGTATACAGAATCAGTTCATTTTAGAATACTTATTCACCATTTACCTATGACATCAAGGTCCTGTTAGCATATGGATTTGCACGCATGCAAATGACATGCAACAGTGTGGGAACGAAGTCCCTCCTCAATGAAGGTGAGGCTGCCTTTATTGAAAACCAAAACTGTATTTACATCTGTACATTCAAAATTGTATGTGGGGGGTGTTTTGGAACATCAATGGAAGAAAAGTGAATGAAGGAAATGGAATAGAAAGAAGGAAAGGAGTGGAATGGAATGAACTGAAAGAACATGCAAGAGTTAGGTAAAAACAGAGCCTAATATTGCATGAAGAGGAAAGCTGAATAACCAACACAAATAAAACGGAGTTTGAGTTAGTTAAACAAGAACATGTAAAAGGGAACACATATGAGCAAGTAGACAATCAGAGCTTGATCACTGTGAACTAGAACAACTGATTACTGATGTTGACAATAAGATCAAAGATAATATTTGCATGCAAGATCTAAACACCTAACATCTAATGAACATAAGAACACCAAATGTTACCAGAGACTATGAATGAGACACAAAGTTCTTATTCCATTAACTCCAAAATGTTTTTCACAAAAGAACACAAAGTTTCTTCTTGAAACAAAGCTTGCACAAAAGTATTCTCTTCTCCTCTCTCAAAGTCACACCTACAAATGAGCCCCTCACTTCCTTTTATAACCCAAAAGTTGGTTACGAAGTAGTTAGGGTTTTAAATGCACATTAAATAGGGCACTTAAGTGACTTTGACTTTTTCAACCAACTTTTAAAAAGTGACTAAAAATAGAAACCACTTAAGTCAAAAGGTCATTTAAGGAAAAATACATAAATAAAAGAAATGGGTAGATGTGGACCCCACTTAAATGACTTGTATGCACACGTAGACATCCTAGTCAGCAATGTGCCACCCAGATCAAGACACCTAGGATCAGTGCCTTATCCATTGGGCCAAGAGTCCGCCTATCCCGATCGTACGGGAATGAACTCATTGACTGTGCTCCGCAATCCTCCAAATGACAAGAGTGCTGAGCTTGAAACTTGAGCAATTCATCCATCCCTCTGTCTGAGCAATATCCTGGTATGAGCTAGTTCATATTCACATTCACAATTCTCCACATGATCCGAGTACCTTTCCATGGTGAATTATTCATTTGTCGCGAGACCGTAGTCGTTACACCACCTTGGTTTATCAGAATCCAACTTTTGGTCTTTCGCCATTGAGAAGATCTCCAAGAGCCAAAATTGCAATTCACCTCCAATGGTATTACAAAACATGGCTTTAACAACACCCCATGAATAAATATAACCAGTTATTTGCACCATACATCTGATTTGATGAAGTCGAAAACATTGTCTAGTTTTGCAAACACTTTCTACAAATTGAATAACCTGACTCTTCCATCTCACTGCAGAGCCTATCTTTTATTGATTCACTTAACATCACCAATAATCACCAAAAATAACATTTTCCTTGTTTGAAATGATGGAAGTACGCCTGCCACTGCCTTTGAATCTCCTGTAGCATCCAAACAATCTTCACTGTTAGCTGCACTTGAACCTCCTACCAATCCAAAAGTTGATTCACTTTCACTTGATTTCAATGCCCCTATTTCAGCAACTAGTCTCTGGTCAGATGAAGCTTTGAATGTTTTCTCCCAAGCCATTGTACACGGCAGTGAATATTTGTTTCCTGCAGCTGCCATGGATCTCAGAATAAGGATAAGCTTACAGCTGCATTATGTTTGCTACTTGTGACTTTCATTTGTTGCAGCTTTTAGCAATTAAACTATAAGCTTCATCAGGGCCCCAGATCCATCCATATGCATTACGCATTCTTTCTGAAGGCCGATGAAAATGTAGAATATAACAAGTCACAAAAACAATTCATTTTTTTAAACATACTTTCCCATGGTTCGGTCGGGTCGCATTGACATCCAATTATCATCCCTCATTGATCTTCTAGCGCCATCCTATCTCCTCTTCCCAAAGATTTTTGCCATGCATCCCTGGGTTTCTCAGATGCCTGCCAACTTAGTGACTCGTTGAAGATGCTCATATAATTGCAAAGCAAATTGTGCTTCATGAATATTATGATATGAAACAAACCCACCTCTATGAGATTCTCTTCCACAAGTTACATCGTAAAACAAGTAAGGTCTCATTAGAGAATCTTTGTAATAAACTTCATCAGGTCTCCTGGTAACACTCTCACTGTCACTTAATTCATTTTGATAAAAATATCTTGAAGGAAAATCCCGAATTTGAGGATGTATTCGATACTGAGCAGATAACAACATAGTTGGTCGACCTGCTTGTTGGAAGCGCTCAAAAAGCTTTTACTATACTGCAACATGCCTGCTGCCTGGCTTATTACTGTTGCAGGCAGTTGCTGTGGATCCCCGACAAGAACACACCTTGCAGCACCCAATGAAAGTGGAGGTAACACGCCTACTTCACTAGCTTGTAGCTTCATCTATAACCACCATATCAAACCCATGGGCTAGGCGCTGGAATAACTTCCGGCCACTACTAGAAACAGTAGTGAACACAATCTCAGCCTCATTTGCAAAACTTGCCTCAAGATTTGATCGAGCTTCTTCCATGGAAGCGACTTTCCAAAATGAAAAGGCGAGTCAACTCAACTAAAACTTTATCTCATTCTTCTACTACAGCTGCAAGATCTTGCAACAACTGATGACGACTGTGGTCGCGTGCAACCAGAACATTAAGATCAACACCAACGGTTCCTTGGGATCGCCCTGCGGCAGCTGTAGCACTTAGCTCTCTCTGGAGGCCACTGATTTTCTGAGATAAGTTTACTTCTCTACCCTGTAGCTGCTGCATATAGCCAATTACTTCCTCACGGCACTTTCCTAGGAGAATTTTAGTTCTACGCTCCACTGATACTGCCTGTGCAGCATGATTTTGAGAATCCACACCCACCCTCGCAACATCAGGGCGATAGACCTTCATTTCACCATCAATGAATCCATGATCCAGAACACGCTGTAGCAATTCATCTGTTGCAGCATTTGATGGAGCACAAACAAGCAGTCGTGGTTTAGGGCAAAGTTTAGGAAGCATACGGAACAGTGTGCGATCCATACTCTGAAGAACATCATCGATTGATCCTGTGCCAATACTGTTTGCATTATTGTAGGATTGCCTGTAGCTTTTAGGAGCAAGTTTCTTAAGCAGTGCACCATAATAGTGCTGATATTGAACAAGATGAATAACATTCAACATTCCCCAGACTGTATGTGTCTTTCCTGTCCTTGGTGGACCTTGCACCAAAGTGAAGGGCCAAGGTTCCTTCCGTTTAGCAGACCCAACTCCATTTGTACCAGCTGCTGTATGCATAGCAGCCCACTGAATTGCAGCTAGCTGTGGACCTTTGAAACTCCTATGAAGATGGTCGATAAAATTTGGTGTGAAACATTCAGGCATTGCTGGAGGCTGCTCCTCATTATTTGGAAAGTGCTCTGACCTGGGATTTAAAATTGCTTTCGACATTCTCCTCCTTTGCATGCATGGAAAATTGTTCTTTCCTTGCTGTCTTGTCTATCCACGTTCGTAGATTTTGGTCTTTTTCTCCTTTTCGAACTGTGTTTAATCTTTTCCCTGGCGCGTGGAAAGCTTCTTGAATGGGCGCGTGAGGTTTCTCCTTGGACCTGCGTGGGAGATTATGCTGCTCTTTGTTGAGGGAACAGCGGCAGACGTCACAAATGGCTTCATTATCAAACGAAAAAGCAACATCGGTGTGTTCTAACAGTGAGTGAGTTGAGAACACACTATTGTAGGGCTCCACCACAGATGTGGAGACTTGTGGAGAAGGGTAAACGGTGAAACCCCGCTTGAATTTCTTCCCATAATCCACAGAAAGCCTCTCCAGGAGCAGAGATCTGAGGCCTGAACCAGTACCACCTCCTACAGCGTGAAACACTAGAAACCCCTGGAGACCAGTGCAGTTGTCCTTCAGCTTCCGAATTCGACCCAGGCAGAGATCCAAGAACACGGCACGGGGAACATGCTTTCTGGCGCCGGTCTCACTAAAAAATGTATTGAATGCATCATCACCGCCACCGACAGTCTTATCGCTTGGCATCTGTCCATCAGGCATTTGTTATGTATATACACAGATATCAGTGGAAGCGCCTAAACACACAGCGACCCTCGGGCTTTGTGAAGACGTATGCAAAGACGTCCACACGAGAGCAGGAGGTGAAAAGCAAAACAGATCTGAGAAAAAGAACAAAATCGCAGGAGAGCAGTGGTCTCCTCTTGCTGGGGCGGCTCCTCCAAATGTGTGGAAACTTCTAAAGAAAAGAAATTTATTTGGACTGTTTTTACTTCCTACAGACAAATGCGTGGAAGGTTGTTGGATGTAACCAAAAACCTTCCTGTATTTCTTCTTCACAATGGCGTTAGTTCCTCTTGCATAAGGCTGACAAAATATTATGTCTTCTTGAAGAAAAAAAAAGCTTCTGACTTTTTCCAACGGGTTTGATGGAGGAAGTTACGAGGATTCTTTTAACTTCCTCTCATCCCGGGTAGTGGCTTAAGTGTCAAGGGAAATGGGAAAAGTAACGGGCAATTGCCAACGGGAATGGCAAAATGGGTTGGCAATCCCCATCTAATTTCCCCATGTGGGAAATTGGGGAATTTTATGCCCGTTTGCCAATCCATGATTTGGCAATTGGCAGAGAAAAACCCACGTGCGGGAAATTTGAAGGAAATTGCCAGGAAAGTGGAAATCCGGGTTTGGGAAGCCAACCCGGCAGTTGGAAACAAAAGCTTACTTCCCCGGCACTAAAACTTGTCGAATGAACTTTAATTTACATTTATTTAATTAAATACTCCTTAAGTGATTTTTTAAAAATTAATTTAATCAAACAAGGAGCAATTAATTAATTAAATATTAATTAATTATTTTAATGTATTTTAACACGTTTTAAAGCTTGGCGGGAAGAGTTCTCACCTGAAAATCACGAAACGAAGACCGAAACAATCACAAAAATAAGACGATCGCGATGAGTCCAATGAACCACGCAAAGTAACACAATTAAAAATTTTCTAATTTTTAATTATTTTCTAACAATTTTGCGAAGTCAAAATTGGCTGATAACAGGTCCAAATAAACTGCCATGTTTTTCCTTTAAAATTCCAAAAAGAAGTTAGGATATTGGTAACAAATACCGTTTGGAGATTGAAGTGTGTCAAATAGAAAACATGTCCATTAAATACAAGGTTAGTATCATTGATGTAGTTGGCATTAAGATATGTTCGTACCATTGACATAAGTGCCTTCTTAGTGTGATAAAGACTTCTTGTGTAGACAGACTACATTAGATAAGTATAATAGCTCTTGCTGGGTTATTGGGTATTTGTTATATTATAAATTTTAAGATACACTGCTTTCGATTACAAGATATATTAGGCAGTTAGTCCAACATCATTTTACTACCCCTTTTTATAAGGCTTTTATTACTAACCATGTGTACACAAAAAATCACGCACTAGGGTACATTTCTAGGTCCTAAGAACATACTTGCATTCATATGATTCCTAAGTGAGAAAACTAGTAATTGACAGCTATGTTTGGCCACTTGTCTGTGTTTTTTGCTTTCTCTTTGGTCTTACACACCCTACATGTTAAAATATAACACATTATATAGCATGTAAAACAGTTATGTAGTTGTTCGGTTGGTAACTGTATAACCACCTCTCTCTTCAATAAATACACTCTGCCTGTTCGTCATTTAGACAGTGCAGTTTGCCTTTTGTCTTCTTTCTTCTCTTTGCATATTCTAACATTGGTATCAGAGCGTTAAGGGTTGTAGTTCGAGGAAGCAGTCAAGAGGCACGAACAGCAAACTCAAGGAAGCCCTAACAAGGCACGAGTTTGAAAAAACGCCATTGGAGGAAGACGGGATTGCAGTGAAGTGTGTGTGAGGTCGATGGTAAGATCGACGCCATTCCTGCATAACAAGGCAAAAATCGTGGAAGGAATTCGTGAAGAAAACAGTCGCGTTTTTCGCGCAAGAAACAGTCATGTTTTTCCGTATCACAAAGTCACGGTTTTTGACGGAAATACAGTCGTGTTTGTTGGAGCGTGCAATGGCGAGGAGTTTCTGAGCATTCGACATCGCAACAGGACAGACGCGGGGGACAGTGCGGGCAGGACGCGGGCACGAGGGCAGCGCGGGACAGACGCGTGTGGAGGGCAGTGCGGGACAAATGTGGACAGTGCAGGACGCGGGACAGCGCGAGAATCGTGGAAATCGTGAGCAACAAAACCAGCAAAAACGCAGTTTGCAGAAGCAAAATCGACGCGGGCAGGAGGCGCTGGTAAAAGGCAGAGTCGTTTGACAGAAGGTCGGTGAAATAATATTATTTTCAAAAAAAAAAAAAAAAAACTATTCATTCACCTTTGCGTAATTACTTTTAATATTACTTATTGGAATAAGTAATTCTTTTGGTGAAATAAGTATTATTTTATTAAGTGTGAGGTGAAATTATTATTTTATTATTCTCCGTTACTTTGGAATAATAAAATGGCAAATATATCACACTTGACCTTGTCGGAGACACAAAAATTAACGGGCACTAATTTTAATGTATGGAGTCATAAGATTTTAACGGTCGCGGAATTTCGGGTTTGTGATAAAATAATCAAGGGTGATGAAAGTCGACCAGCGACGAACTTCGAGGATAATGACAAACGTCATAAGGAAGCGTTATTGCTTCTCAAGTTATCGGTGTCAGATGATTTGATACCGGAAGTGCGGAATGCCACTGTGGCAAGCACGTTGTGGACTAGTCTGAGGGATAAAATCAGACGTCAGAGAAGAGTCGGGTTTTATACCTGAAAAATATGCTCTTTTCCGTAAAGTTACAAGAAGGTGGATCGCTGTCTGAGCACCTACTTCGGATGAAAGATCTCCGAGACCAGTTATCTTCCATCAACAAGAAGGTGGACGACGATGATATGGTGGCTCTGGTTTTGAACAGCTTACCTTCTTCGTATGAGTCATTTGTGGAGGCACTCCATTTAATGGCTGAAAGTCAAACACTCACATTTGATAAGGTGAGTTCCTACCTGTTGCAAAAGGAACGGAGACAACTTCAGGCAGAATCTAATTGTGACCATTCAGAGAGTGCTTTTGTCACTCAGTCAAAGGGAAAGTGGAAACGTCACTCTAGTGAATCTTCCACTCGGTATCAGGTCACATGTTATTACTGTCACAAGGTTGGGCACCTCAAGAGGGATTGCCGGAAGCGGATGTATGATCTTTCGAAGCAAAACAAAAAGCCATGTAATGAGAAACATGTGGTAGCAGTTGTAGAAGAACGGGATTCAGATGACGAGTATGCTCTTTACTGTCTTACAACATCATGCTCAAATGATAGTGGTACCAGTTGCTGGATTATTGACTCTGGTGCGTCTGCACACTTTTCATGTCGTATGGATTGGTATGTTTCATTTACTGCAAATATTTGTTTTGAATCAGTAGTACTAGCTGATGGAGAATCACTTGCAGTAGAAGGGATAGGAGATATATGCATTATATTGAATAATGCTCATAAATTGTTGGTACGGAATGTTAGATATGTACCTTCTTTACAAAAGAATATTCTATCTATTCGTCAATTGACTGAAAATCCCAATATTTGTGGATTTCTGTGGAAAGAAGTGTGTTGTCTCTGATGTGAAACAGAGACGGATAATTGCCCTTGGTATTGGGGTGGGTGCTCAGTATCAGCTTGTTGATCCGGCTGCGATCAACATGAATGCACGTGTGGAGGTCAGCTCCACCATTCAGGATGTGCAGGAGGCGGACATGCCTTGGGAGGATGGATTTCCTCATTCAGAAGAACAATTTGTTGTGGACAGAGACTCCACTATTCCAGATGCATTGACGGTGCATGGTGAGATGGCATGCCCAGCCATTCACTCAGAGGTTCTTGCTCGAAGGACAATAGAGCATGAACAGTTTGCTCATTGTGTTGTGAAGGATCTTTCCCAACAGAGGGGGATAGATGAGCAAATAGATAAGACGGAGACGGAGATGGTTATTTCTCCTGTTGAGACGGAGACGGAGATGGTTATTTCTCCTACAATTGAGGAGTTGGTTCTCACTCCTGCACAGATGGTCACATTCCTCTTCTTGAAAAAGTCGGATGAGCACTACATGGTGGTGCAAGGACGTGATCAAGGTGACTTCGATCACAGGATAATTGAGTCTTTGTATAGACTCCAGCAGGCTACACAAGCCTGGAATAGATTTTCTAATCCACATCTTCGAGGTTCTGATTTCAGCACTCTAGAGATGGGGCTGACACTCTCAGCCATTGGTGATTCATCACTGGTCAACGAATCACAAAACAGAGAACCAGTGGACCACTTGCCATATCTTTTGTTCATGGGACCAGATTTTTGTGTTGTGGTTCGTCTTCATTCGACAACTGCATCACAATTAAGGACTGTTGATTTTAAAGTACAACTTATGGCACAGTCTGTAGATGTAATGACTAAACATATGGGCTTTAGGATATTTGTAAAATTTTGGGACAAACTTTGTCTTGTTTCCGATTTAGTCATTAAGAGGGGGTGTTAAAATATAACACATTATATAGCATGTAAAACAGTTATGGAGTTGTTCGGTTGGTAACTGTATAACCACCTCTCTCTTCAATAAATACACTTTGCCTGTTCGTCATTTAGACAGTGCAGTTTGCCTTTTGTCTTCTTTCTTCTCTTTGCATATTCTAACACTGCAACCCAGTCTGAACTTTATTGCTTTATCTTTTATGACTTTGTACACCAACGCCCAGCTAGGACGTCGGCGCGCAGGCACCCCTGACCTCTTTATATCTTACTCGCTTTTTTTGGGTCTCTTTCATCTTTTGGGCATCTTATTTTCTTATGGGTCATCCTTCCATTTGTCAATTACGAAATTCAACCAAGATAATCATATAAATACAAAGCTATGTGACCAAAATAAAGGACCAAGCTCTAAGCATATCTTACTATCACCTGAGCTTGCATCCAAAGACATCCAAGGCACTCAAAGGCATCCATCTAACATCCATTCAAGGGACAAGGGACTGCATTTTCTGCATACACTGCATAGGAAGGGGAAGTTTATTTTATCCATACACACATTTGCATCTTGTAGCAAATTTAGCCCATTATCTAGTACATCTTGCAGAAGGGCATCCTAGGGCATGATTCTTTCACACACTAATGTAGTGCAGCGCTCGGTCGTAAGTTCACTCTATCGAGTGACCATTGGGGTCAGTCCAACTCCCCATATTGCATATTTTTTTTTTAAATTTGATACGGTTTTGTGGGTTTTACAGGTGAACATCTATTTTGTAGGTTACCAGTGCGATTTGAACCCTAACAGCGACATACAGGCGACCAACGACTATCAGCGACCACCTTGCGACACCAGAAATTTCAGGTTCCAAGCTCTTACGCAGTCACAGGCACCTAGCAGAGGTCTTTGGCGCCTAGGCACCCTCGCCCAAGTCCAGGTGCCCTAGTCCAGGCTCATCCAACAATTCCATAAATTACAGAGCGCATTTGCGACATCTACCCTTCCTGTTCATTAGTTTTTCCGGCATGCACAGTCCTGGAGTAAGTGCGAACCAGCTAAGCCATTCTTTCCCTCTCTTGCACTTAGGGTTTTATATTTATCTAGCTTATTGCTTGTGTCATTTGCATCCAGTGGTTCCTTAGCATTTATTTACATACGTGACTCTGCTAAATTAGGATTTATACAAAATTCTATTTTTGTTAAATCATTTGGTGAACCCGCATTCAAATACTCTTGATTTCTCATTTTTCTTCTCTCATGGCTCCTAAAATTCCTCAAGTTTCTTTGCATGATTTACTTCAAATGCATCCACCTTGCAAGGTTGTTCTCCAAAAAAACCCTAGATACTATGTATCTCCCTCGCAATACGCCACCTGCACAAGTACCATTTTCGATCATCTCTCCGATGACTTATAGACCTTCGTGACCCTCCATCCACTCAACCCATCTTAGAGTCCATTCAAGCTTTGCATTCTTTATTTCAAGACAAAATTCAAGCTATGGAAACAACGATTACATCTCTTAAATCTGAAATACAAGATCTCAAAGACGCTTCTCAGGCTCATGCTAGTTCTCCTTCTACATCTCATCCCAATTCTATGTCTTCTACATGTGCTCATATCAGTGAACCTCGAGTCTTAAAACATTACCGGCACCTCTCAAGTTTGATCTCAATACTAAGCAACATGATATTCTTCCTCAACTCCTTACTCATCAATTGATCAGCTTGCCACCTACTCATTGTTATCCTCCTTATCGGCTTGCCAAATATCAAGGTCTGCCATTTTGCCATTATCACCAAATCAATGGACATAATGACAATGATTGGTATGCTCTAAAACGAAAAAATGGCTACCTTAAGCATTATGATCTTATTTCATTTGCTACGCAAAATTTTGTTGCATGTTCATCTCCAATTGCTAAATCACATTGGGTTCCTAAATGTGATTTATCTATGTCTAATGAGCATCATGCCATCACTTCTAATGTTCTTTCTACCGTCACTCAAGCGCTACCTATGCAACCCACTCAAACTAAGAAATCACCTCTCAAGGTCCATCCTCCATCACCTCCTCCTATTAAGTCTTCTTCTGCGTCACCACCTCCTTAGCAACTGCCTCGCAAAATTTGTCTAACTCCTCTCAAGTCTACAACATTACCAAGTCACACTAATGCAATCGCCTCTCAAAAATAGTCCGTCGTCATCTACTCCCAAATCTTTTACAACGTCATCAATCCCACAAAAGCTACCACCAATTTATTTTGTCAAACAAACTGACTAACAGTATTTTGATCCTCAAGAGTGACATTTCAAACTCTGCCACTATGGCAAGATCCTTCTCACATCATTGCATAGATCTCCATCAATCACATAGTTGGGGGGCATCATAGCTTCTCCCCCCTTGCATTGTTATCAAATATTTCTATCATCTCATGCACTTGACACTTTGTGCTTCATACTTCCTATTTCTAAATAATCTTACGCAACTTGGTACACAACTTGTATCATCATTACCCTATGAAACACTCTTGTGCTAAGGTTCACACTTGACTGTTGAGGGCATACTACATACATGAACCTCACACACTACACATTTCACGCTCCGCACTTCACGATACATCTTTTTAGCAATCTATTCTCGCACATCATACTACCCTATCAAGCACTCTAGTTCCAGGGTTCATACTCGCCTGTTGAGGGTCTAAATCTGAAATGAACCTCACCTTCTACATTTCACGCTCTATGTTCCATGATCAATCTCTCTAGCGCACACTTTCAAACCATTTCCCGATGACACACTCTTGTTCTATGGTTCATTCTTGACTACCGAGGGGTCTTATATAAATGAACCTCATCTCATACTCATCCACATCTGCTCGGGGGGGCACGTTGCTCCTATCACATTCACATTGCATACCATTCCATCCCACTCATTCACAACATACTGCATATCTTGGTTGCATTTACTCTTGCTTGCCAATACTAGTTACATGTTACACTTCGCTTACTATGTTAGCCGAATATAGTATGTCATTATTGGTGTCCCCAAATTTCACCTTTGGGACTACCCATTTGAAATTTTTTCGTTCTTTTTAAAATAACAAGTCTTTTCATGTTTTAATTGCCAGAAGATGTTTTTATTACATTAAGATATTCCCAATAAATCATATGAGCCAATTTCAACAAATACCCAGATATTGAAACTCATTTTATCCCTCCGCCAAGTTTTGTCTGCAGGAAATTTTTATTTAATTATTTATTAAATGAATGATGCCCCGTTTGAAGTAAATTGTGCTCCGGTTGAATCCTGTTGAAATTTTGCATGTCAGTATTCACTCATCTCAATAGGGTTTTCACCAGGAATGAATTGAGGGCATTGTCTGCAACTTCTGGCAACGTTTTTCGCTTTTATTTATTTCTTTTGCGTTTTTCTCCGCAGTTTCTCTGTGAAATTCCCCTAGGTCTGTTCTTTGTCTAGTATAGTTGTTTAATTTCCTGAAGCATCTGGAGATCATTTACAGTCGTTGCACTAATAGGAATCAACCTCAGAAAGCAAACGTCTGACCAAAAAAGATGAAGTTAAGCACAAAAAGCCTCTCCTAGGCAAGTCGCATTATTGGAATAAATAGATCTAAGCTGCAATGGGAATTTTGGTAGCGGCAGGCAGGCAGGAATTTCTTTCCTGCCTTGCACAGTACTTTTTCCCATGAAGTCAAAGTCACTTAAGTTGCAATGGGAATATTAGAAGTGGCAGGCAAATGGGAATTTCTCACCTGCCTTGTAAGGTAAAAATTCTCATTATAAAAGAAAATCACTTAAAACACCAACGGGAATTTCTTAGCTGCTTTACAAGGTAAAAATTCTCATTATGAAAGTCAAACAACTTAAGTGAAAGAGGGGATTTTTTGGAGTTGCAGTGCAGGGTAGAAATTTCCATCAAAGTTGACTTCTTATTTTTGGAAATTACCCTTGCTTAAAAATGCGACTCACCTTGGGTGAATAACAATGCATTTAATAATATTTATTAATGGTTTATTCACCCAATTTTGGCACCATAAATAGGAGGAAAGTCAATGCAAGTGGAAGAGCTAAAGAGAAGTCAAGGATGCATGCTAAAAATAAATAAAATAATTTATTTAAAAGCAACCAGCAACATGCATAATTGGGCACCCAATTTGGGTGAATAAACATGATTGTTTATTAATTAAATTGCCAGAAATAGGAAGGGCAATTATTAGAAATAGAATGTTGAGGGTTATATAAGTATGGGCTGCCATATTAAAGAAGCAATTAATTCTTTTTGCTAAGGATTGCAGCCCAGACAGGTTTTGGCGCCAAGGAAAGGAGGTTTTTGCAACAAAAGGTGTTTTTCATTGCCAGGGAGCTTCAAGGTTTGGCACCTAGGGTTGGAATGGCTTGATTCTTGCTATGATAATTATCTGCATGTTGGTATAAGTGCTCTGGTGAATTAAATAATATTTTTGCTTGCTTTGCATGCAAGCAAAGCCTCAAATTTTAGGGCAGCAGGCTTTATATGCAGATTTTGGTGATAAAAATCAAGTATTGATGCCCTAGACTTCATCTTTGTCTGAATTAATTGCAGGTATTCATCACAGGTGCTCAAATCAATGTCAGGTACATTGAATATATCTTCTGAACCTGAAGAAGTTGCCAGATCTGCACAAATTGATTCAATTGCATGGGATTCTGGCAGAATTAAAAGAAAAAGAGCTCAGACAAAGATTGTTCCAGCCATGTTGAAGCATGATGAAAGAGAAGGATCAACTGAATCATGCATAGCTTCCAGATTTGCTTAAATCAATGATACAGACATAGGCCCTGAATCTATAACCGATTTAATTGACAGATCCAGATCTCATAATTGCAAAGGCTTCCGGCAAAAAAAAATTCATCCTCTTGTTTCTGACGCAGCCCTGTAGAAGTCAATGCATGGAAAATTCCTTCCAAGATCTTGTGCATGTGCTCACAAGCTTCCAGCTAAAGCTTTCTTTGAATTTGCTTGTACCTTCCTTCACCTGGAGTGCTTTCCAAAAATTTTAATTGCTCATATGCAATTAAAAATAAAAATGATGAGTTTTATTTGAATTATTTACGGCAAACATTGCACTGGTGCATGTACTGAAGAAGAATTGCAAAAGCTTCAAGGATAAAAGAGAAAACAGGTCAAAGCCAATGCCCGCAAACAAATCACAGTCATGCATAGCTTCCAGACCAGTTTGGTGAAAATCAAAGACAAAAGAGTCAGCCGCATGCAGAATATAGAAGAAGAACAAGACTGGGAGGGTTGCAGCTTTCTTCTTATTTCTTTTCCTTTCTTTTATTTTTTCCGACAAAGTAATTGAGCAATCAATTAAATTATAAAACTTAAGTGATTGGTTTAAAAGTCATTACTTGAAGAAGTCAATTACTTAGAAATAGGTGGCAAACATGCAAAATAGAAGGTTCTATTTTTCAGTTATAAATCATGCATGTCATGCAAAGAGGAATTCCAGGAGGAATATTGCCAGTTGTTTCCCTTTTCCTAGCTTCCGCATGCGGGAATTCATTTAAAGCTTCCTATTTGTAATTGTCTTTTATACACTATAAATAGAGGAAGAACCTACAGGTTAAAAGATCGGAATTTGTAATCAGCATTCTTGTGTTCCAAACTTTGAGCCGAAACCCCTGATTCCTGCAAGCAGAGGAATAGAGAAGAGATTTCTGGAAAACTTTGTGTCATTGGTACATTTTGCTTCTTATTTCTTTCTAGATCTATTCATAAACTTTGTGTTATTATAGGTCTGATATGAAACTATCCTTTGCTTTAAATTATGTATTTAAAGATCTATTTGTTTTATCTATGTGCATGCGATCAACTCTGTGAACTATTGACTGGGTTGCACATCTTCCATGTTTTTTATTGTTTTTTTTTCTACAAGATATTTCTTTTCTCTTACAGTTGCTTACTTGCTCCAAAGTTGTCTAGTTATGGTTCATGAGCTACATAGTTAAAGTAATACCAACAAATAGATATTAGGATATATAACTGACAAAATCTTACACGGGAGCCTCACCGGTAAATGAGGGAGATTTATCTCATGACTGCCTAGGTTTTCAACTGTGCAGAAAATCTAGCCAACAATTATCTTTATCATATACACATGCGTGTTTACTTGTTCTCTAGTTGTGAATGCAGACTTCTATAGATGATACTTGGCATTGTACCTCTTACCAGTCCCACCAAGGCTCCTGAGGGCATCTACATCTACTCTCTCATACACTACAGGTGTTATTGTTTCATTTTATACTACTTCCTATTCTTACTAGCACATTACTTGTTCCATTGATACAGACACACTTTGACATACTCTTTATCTTTCTAACATGCTAACAGGTGCTTCATGTGCAGCATTTGCCTTGCAGGAACTATTTACCACCATGGTTGTCTATTACATTTTGCTTGACATTGTTTGCCATTGATTGCTATTGTATGTTATTGTTTGCAGGCTATGCCCTATGTCTTGCTTGATCATTGTTTGTATGCTTTTGGCCGCTTCATCCCTGATTGTCTTGCAACATTGTGAGCGATGTTCCATGTTTGAAACCCGTTTTTCGCCGTCTACTTTGTCTGCACTGTTGTTTGTTTACATTGTCTTCTAAAGTATGTTTGTCGTTTTTCTATTAACACATGTTCCTAGCCACTTTGTTTGCATGTACCTTGGTTTCTACCATGCACATTCCCTCCCCCTACAGGGTATCAGTTTCAGATCAATTTTAGGTCCTCTCCTTTGGACCACAGGCTCCTATCAGTGTCACATGTGCCCCAAACGAGGGGGGCATACATTAGGTGAATCAGTCACCCCATACAGCAACTCAGAGCTTCAGTTTAGACATGCACAATACAAAAACAGAGCAGGCTATAGTTACAGAAATGGCCCAAAATCTGACTTGGGTCCTCAGTTCAGCATAGACACCAGCGCCCAGATACAGACACTAGCACATGGGCGCTCCTGACCTTTCCTGATGCCTATGGCTAGGGGACAGTTACAATTACTTTCTCAGATCAGCACAGTTCATAGCAGTTCACAGAGCAGTTTCACAGGATCAGGCACTCACCTCAGAATACAGAATGCATGCAATCTCCTTTAATTGGGAGGATTAGTACATTTGGAACAATACGAAACTAAACACGGATCACACCATCTGCAATGGTGTATAATTTGGGAAGCAGTCATGGAAGGAGAGTAACACTAGACCTCTCCCCAACACTTTTTTGCCATGGCGTGAGATCACCCAAAAATCTCGCTCTTGGCGTTAGATAGCCCAAAAAACTCGCACTCCACAGCATGTTCAGGACATTTTCTATCATTTTCACTCTTCATGGATCAAGTGCACACTTTCCTTTTTACACATTTTTCACATAATTTTACATAAGCAAAAATTTTCATATACACATATTTGACTACTTCTTTGCTCTTCTTTTGCAGGTCCGTCCTTAATACGCAACTAGAAGCAACCCTACATCGAGCACAACAACAGGTACAACATGGTACAACACATACGCTTCACCCCTAGGGTCACTTCCTCTTTCTTAGCTTCCATGCTTCATTTTTATCACTCCACGCTTTCACTTGTCTCATCGGCACGTTATCGCCATCACAACTCTACATGGTTATCAAGTACGCATCTCTTATCTACTTTATGTTATCGAGTATTCACTCAACAACATAAAGTGGGAGCAAATGTAGACACAAAATCACACACTTGGGTATATTTCTAGGTCCTAAGAACATACTTGCATTCATATGATTCCTAAGTGAGAAAACTAGTAATTGACAACTATCTTTGGCCTCTTTTCTATGTTTCTTGCTTTCTCTTTGCTCTTACACACCCTACAGCCCACTCTGAACTTTAATGCTTTATCTTTTAGGACTCTAGACACTAGCACCCAAACAGGACATCAGCGCCCAAGTGCTCTCATCCTTTTGGGTGCCCCCGACCTTTTTTTACATTACTCACTCTTTTTGGGCATATTTTATTTTTTGGGCATTTTATTTTCTTATGGGCTAGCCTTCCAATTGTTGATTGAAAAATTCAACCAATGGAATCATATAAATACAAAGCTATGTGACCATAATAAAGGACAAAGCTCTAAGTATCTATTATCACCTCCTAATGTTACATCTAAGCATTATAAGAGCATCAAGGCATCCATCTTACACTCACTCAAGAGACAAGGGACTGTATTTTCTACATACACACATAGGAAGGGAAGTTCATTTTTTCATCCACACATCTATTTACATTGATAAATCTAGTTATCGCTCGTTATCATGCACACTTGCACAAGGGCTTCCTAGGGCACAATTCTATCACACACACATAAGAACTACATGGATTTTGAAAAGTAGTGCAGAACTCAGTTGTAAGTTCACTCAGTCGGGTGACCACCGAGGTCAGCTTGACTCCCCATTTACATCTTTATTTTTTTGGATTTGATATAGTTTGTGGTTTTATAGGATATCATTTTTTTTGTAGGTTACAGGTGAATTTGGTGATCATCCAGTGCCATACAAGTGACCAAAAGGGAAGGTTAGAAACACTTGTGTGACACAACAAAAACTAGTTTTTGATCTCTTGTACAGTCATAGGCACCCAACAGAGGTCCCTAGAGCCTAGGTGCCCTAGTTCAGGCTCATCCGACAGTTACAGGATTTATGTGCTCAGTTGCGAGAGTCTGTATTTTCTGTTCAGTGATCTTCTAGTCTAGAACAGTCCCATGGATAGCGAGAATCGACTAATTTTTTTTTTCCTCTCTTACTCTTAGGTTTTTATATTTATCTAGCTTATTGCTCATGTCATCTACATGCCAGGAGTTGCTTAGCATTTAGTTATCATACGTGACTCAGCAATTAGGGTTTTACAAAATTCTAGTTTTGTTAAATCACCATGCATAAGGCCACATTCAAATAATGTTAAGAGGTTCATCATAGGCCTACAATGCAAAAACCATTATGGAGAACACCTAAGATGAGTATCCTTTGGAATTACATTACTTAGCCATACTTGGTGGGGGATGTTATTACATGTTGAAAAAGTATAGGTCAGGGCCATCAGCTTGAATACGATGTGACCACACAAGCTATGGAAAAGAATAAGGAGGCTAGTTACACACAACATATCAAAGTACAAGGCAATGATCAAAGAGATCAAGTTGGCCATGAATAAAGAAGGGTGTGCAATCGATAATTGTCAATATCTTGACCCCATCCTTAAGGCGTACTCCACCAAGGAGGAGGTAGAGCTACCGCAAGTACAGGCTACCAAAAAAGATAATAGGGCTGAATGCGAGGAGATCATGGTTGACACTTATCACCATAGATAGGGACCCTACTTCAAAAGCCAATGGAAGGGTTATCATTCATGACTCCAAGGTAAGGTTCAAAGCCAGATTTGTCCCTTGGTTGTGCATAGAATTGATGTGTATGGATGGAACTGGCATCAGAACTTGATGGAATAGTCAATAAACTAAAGGAGAAGGGTGAAGAATTGACCCCTTAAGAAAAATAATCAGATATCATTGGGTCGGTGCTGCCAGACAAAGCTAATAAAGAGCTTGAACAGATGGAAAGAGCTATAAGGGAATGTTCAACTCAGTGCCGAATTTCTAGAACTCTTCTCTAGCCCCCTCAATGCCTAGTTAGAGTGCAGCACCTTGATAGAAGAAGGATGCTCTAGGACTTACATTAATTCATTGGGTAATTACCCTCAAATCTCTTGTACTCTTTCATATGTCCACTCATTCTTTGATAGTGAAATTATTTGGTTAAATATGTTCTAGAGGATGGAAGAATACCCCTAGTGTGGGGTAACTTTTGGTCTGCAGATCAATTTCTATAGATACCAGAGGAAAGCATAAGAAGGTGGTCATACCACGAAGTGACACACTCAGGAACTTTGATGAGTTAAGATAGGATAATGCAACGAAGGTGAGCACACCACGGAAGAGAAATCCACGTGTGCAAGGACTGCATGCATACATGCTTAACATTGAGGACTATGGTTGATTATAAGATAATATGCAGACATATAAAGCCTACTTTATTTCTAAAAACGGGATGACATGAGGATGCAAGCAAGGTCTAATCATTAGGACAAAGTCATAATTGTTTGATACATCGGTCGAAATCCAAATCATAATTACATGGCTCTGATCTGTAGCATAAAAGCATCTCAGAAGCAACATGGAGAAATATTAAGCAAGGACATATTCGTCCTCAAAGCCTACTTTAGTTAGAAAATCATACAAGTGCATTATGTGTAGACATTGAAACTATCATTTAGTGAAAGGATGTCCTATACAACTATGAACTGGAAAGTCCCCACCGATTATATCTATAATTCGCATGACATATAAAGCCTACTGTTATTGACTAAAGTTCGAGTGCAAAGATGAAGAATTATTAATTGTAGAGTACTATGTGTATGATCTGTTTGATACACCATTGGTGGTAGTCCAATTTTATAATGTGCATGGTCTCAGTGCATCTGTAGCTATAAAAGCATCTAAGAAGCATACATGGAGAAATCCTTATGCAAATGAATTGTGACATATTCATGGACTAGTTATGTATGTGATTGCTAAGATTATTGTATTTGACCTCATGATGTTATGAGAATTCAAGTGACTGTACCATACACTATTTATATTGGTTGAATTTCCTCAGTTATATATGTGGCCAAATTGATATGCTCTTAAATGTACTCTTCTTGCAATGAATCGTTTGTAATATGGTTATGACTATGAACATACATGCTAAAATCTTGTTAAGTAAAGCAAATTAGGGACCTAGCAGAATTTGTCAAGCGCTTTAGGTGCAGCTTTCAGACAATGTCAAAAGAACTGAAGTGTCAGTGGTGCGCTAGCTGAACCATTGTTATGTAGATCCTAATAATACTACTAGGGATACTAAAGGGCTAGGTCACTGTAGTTGAGGCACATCCACATCAAACTAACATGAAAAATTAGGGTATATTCTATACTGATATAGTCCATCCCACTATCTTGACAATCAAGACACTATTATTGAGTGGGCACTCTCATAGGGCTTGGCTATTATTGCATCTCCCACCATGTGCACAAAGACCTAGGATAACTACATGAGGATTCCCATCCCACACAAGAGAATAGTAATGAAACACTTGACATTGGTTAAAAAATTGGGGTTGAGTGTCAAGCGTAGTCCAATCTCACCACACACACGTGATTTTTCCTTTTGCTTTGTTAATGATTTGATGAAGATTTTTTTAGGTTTATAGGGTTTCCAAATTGTTACAGGTAATTATAGGTCATTCTGAGGTTGTGTGAATAAGAGCGACATGTACATTGAAGGTCATCTCCAAGAAAGTAAAGCATATGATAAGTTTTAGACCCAAACTTCTAAAGGGTACAAGGTCGTACAACCCTAGGTCAAGACCGTATGCTTCTAGTTTGGACCGTACATGAATTGTATTGTCTTATTCCTATTTAATTTTTAGTTCTAAAAGGCATAATGAAGCATATCCAATCCATAATCTACCTTTTTCACTTTTTGGTACATTTGGATCTTTTATGTTATGATCTGTAAAGCTAAGTCTTGAATTATCCTAAAAAATCGGGACAAAAAGAAAGACTGAAAACATGAATAAGTGATATAGTTGCTTCAAAAAATGCAAAATGTTAGTGGAATGAAAACAAATTCTCTGAAAATGCATAACTCACATTTCTGGATTCAAAATTCCTTTCTTTGCTTTCATATAATCTCGTGAAGACTTTACTGCAAGTAATATACTTTCTGTGCCTCCTGAAGACATATTACCACAGACTTGCCCTCCAGACGCTTTTTCTCTACTGCCAAGAAAGCTAGCTGTCATTGCTACTACCTCCCCCTCAAATCGTGTTATACTTGGGAAAACATCCAAATGAAGTGGGTTTGTATGAGCAAACCTGTGAAAACATGTCATATTAGACAATACTGGAACGCAGATCAAAGAGCAAACAAGTAAGACTTCCATCCATATCCTTCGTCATTTCAATAAAGTTCAGATTTTCTTTGTTTTTCTATATGAAAAGAATACCTATATTGAACTCAAAAAAATATAGTCCTCTTAGTCAGCAACGTCTATGTTGATTTGCTTCTTCATCCATAACTATTAAAGTTAATATTTTCACAACATCTTGCACCAGGGCAACCCACCCTTACCTCCACCACCTATGGCTCCTTCCACTAAACCTAATGTTCCTTCTGAAGGGTTTTATATATGTTGGTGAGAAAAAATTTCAAGTGAACAAATTAATGGATATCTTCCAACGTCTCTAAGACTCTAGGTCTCTCTGTTTGGGTGGTGTAGCTACACTTATTAAGCGTGCATGAAATTGAAATATGTGGTGGCCTGACATTCGGGGATCCAACAGGGACACTCCATTAACCCTATGGAAAAATCTTGCAAGCACTTGCAAGAGAGGAATTTACTGAGAGAGTGGGAAATGGAGTGTAAAAAGAGAATGAGGATTAATACTTTTAGCTCATCTATCCTAATGCCATACTGGTGCAGGTTGGATAAGAGGGGACCAAGTTAATGGCAAAGCCTATTTCAACACAAATAGCACCCAATAGAACTGAAAAACATACACTTTGTACATTTGCAACAAGACAATATAAGAATATAAGAACTTAAAATTTATTAATAAGACATTCTCATCTATATATTAACTAATGAATAGTTGAAACTCCTTTCTTCATTGATGCTTTAGAAAAAGTCTTACATAGTGAGAACAAGAAGAACATAGAGAAATGGACAATCTGAGGAAATAACGGTATCTCTTTTCTTTCTTCACAAGTTCACATCTCTCATGAGCATATAAAATTTACAACCCTTTGGAATCACAGGTCGTTATTACAGATTGCATAGAATTGTTGGAAGACCTGCAAATTGTCTCAGAAAACAAAGAGGTTGTATGACATCTAGGGCACTTGTCCTTTGAAACATGTGACTTTTTGACATACTTAGGAATAGAGATTAAGTACATCTAATTGTGAGTTTATTAAGGGTTACTTATTACAAAATTTTACTATAGTCACTGTTATAAGCTGCCAATAGGACGAATATCATGATTTCTCGCAAAGAAGAATTAGAGACGGGAAATGCAATCGTGATACTAGCAAAGGATATACAATTGTGAATAGGGCAAAGACTGTTTTTACAATCACACGTGGCCCCGTGAGGTGAAGTTTCAGTCCCGTTTGAAGGGGACAATCACATACAGCCAGTCGTTATTGATATTCAAACTGTAATTCACAAGCCAGGTGGTTGTGAAGGCATTTTCAGAACAAAAGATAAAAATGCGGACATTTCTAGGGCACACCCACCAATTTCAGTCCCATAAAAACGTGATTACTTCACAACAAAAACAGTTTTACAAACACAAGGGCAAAACACCATTCTTTTGCCTAAGAAATCGTTTTTTAAAGTCTGTTATTAGGGCACATTCCAATTGAAGGTGATATATTTTACATATTTCGGTCACTAGAAGAAGGGCACGATTTTACTGGTAATTTATCTTGCAAAATATTTTCTTGTAGATGACTGTAACATTCCTTTACTGAACAAATTCGGACATTAAAAATTCCAGCAATAACTTCCACAACAAAGTCATAACACAGAATTGTGTCTCTCTGTTGAATTTATTTCCGTGCCTTAAGTCAGAAATTGTATAGACTGTCACTTTCATTTTGCTGCATTAATTTGTGCTTCGGAAATTAAATTGGAGAAAAAAATGGATGACAATGTCACTCTATCTAACCACAAACAATTTGAGGACTCTCATCAGATAACCAACAGAAGTCAATGCTACAATAGATGACAAAGATGCCAAAGCTATTTTGTTAAACAGTTTGCCTTCTAAATATGGCAAGAGAAAGTTCAAAAACAACCCAAATGGATGAAAAAATTGCTGAAGAAGACAACGTATTTTAAAGAATGCCAACACATTGAAGACAGGAAGGCCTCTAGTGTAGATGAAACTCAACATGGATGGTTGCCTAGTTACTTCGGGAGCTTGTGAATCTTAGGAATTATACCCTTACGAAGGTCGTGGGACAACTTGATGGAGCACTATTGACATAGCTCAACATTGATGGTTGTCAAATAATTCAAGAGCTTCATAATTCGGGAGTTTGGGGAAGTGGAATTCGGGAACTTAGGAATTCAACTCAGGAACTACACCTTTACAAGGGTTATGGCGTACCTTGATGGAGTTCTACCTAATCAAAGAATGTATTCAATGAGAGCTTATGAAGAATGCGTGACTCTATTTAGTTCTATTATTTTATTCGTCTATCAATATGTTTGTTTTTGCTTTTTGTATTGTAAGCCTTAAGAGGGGGTATAAGAATATAAGGCTTATTATTTATTATTATGTCATTATTAGTTATGTATTAATTAATGAGCGGTTGTAGTCACTTCAACCATTTTGCAACTATCTCTTGTATAATAAAATGATGGACACACAACTTACAATGTGTGCATTCCAAGTTCTCTTCATTCCTTCTCTGCTCACATCTTCTAACACTCACAACTGAGACCCAAAGTCACACTTTCTATTGAAAACACTTGACTTGTTACAAACATTCCTACCCACTCACATATATTTGCTTTATTGAAATGATAACAATCCCTCAAATGTACTCAACAATTCTTCTCTACTCTGGAATCGGATAAAATTCCCCATCTTGCAGATCTCTCTCGTTCCAACTCTGTCTTTCCCAACTTTCTTGTTCCTCGCTGCTTGTTGATTTCCAAATCCTTTACACAACTAAAACTACCCTCTCTTAATCCTGGCCTTTGTACACCTACGTTGGCCTAATGGTGATGCTCTTTGAAGAGAGGTCACAAGTTCGAATCCTACAAGGGGTAAGGTATGTACACCTCGTATTTAAAGCACAATTGAGCACCTCCTGTATACAAGGATTACAAAGTAGTCCCATATGCTATAAGCCACCTATAGACCCAAACCATGTTGCCCGACATCATGGACTATAAAAGGACCTTTCCTTTTTCTCTAACAACCCTCAAGGCTCCTTCACCCTTGCCAAGATAGTTGAAAACATTCAAACTAAGAAATCTTAATTTCCAAACCATTATTCAGCATGCACAATAATCTGGAAACTCAGAATTCAACTCAGGAACTGCACCTTTACAAGGGTTATGACATAGCTTGGAGTTCTACCTGGTCAAAGAATTGTTTTCAATGAGAGCTTCTGAAGAATGCGTGACTCTATTTAGTTATGTTATTTTAATCTTCTATCAACATGTTTGTTTTTTTCTTTTAGTAGTGTAAGCCTTCAGAGGGGTATAAGAATATAAGGCTTAATGTTTATTATTAAGTCATTATTAGTTATGTATTAATTAATAAAAGGTTGTAACCACTTCAACCATCCTGTAACTATCTCTTGTCTAATAAAATGACAGACGCACGATTTACGATGTGTGCATTTCAAGTCCTCTCCATTCCTTCTCTATCACATCCTCTAACACTCACAACAGAGACCCAAAGTCACACATTTTATTGTAAAAACTTGACTTGTTACAAACATTTCTACCCACTCGCATATACTTGCTTTACTGAATCGATAACATGAAGATGAACATATAACAATCCCTCACATGTACTCTGCAATTCTTCTCTATTTTGAATTGGATAAAATCCCCCATCTTGCAAATCTCTCTTGTTCCAACTCTGTCTTTGCCAACTTTCTTGTTCCTCGCTTGTTGTTGATTTCCAAATCCTTTGCACAACTAAAACTACCCTCTCTTAATCCTGGCCTTTGTACACCTAAGTTGGCCTAATGATGATGCTCTTTGAAGAGAGGTCACAAATTTGAATCCCGTAAGGGGTAAGGTATGTACATCTCATATTGAAAGCACAGTTGGGCACCTCCTATATACAAGGAGTACAAGGTAGTCCCATATGCTATAAGCCACCTATGGACCCAGACCACGTCGCCCAACATCATGGGCTAGAAAAAGGACCTTTCCTTTTTCTCTAACAACCGTCAAGGCTCCTTTACCTTGCCAAGATACTTGGAAGCGTTCAAACTAAGAAATTTTTCATACCAGACCATTATACAACATGTACAAAGGTCACAGGTGAAATTGTCAATCGACATAAATTGGCGGTTTCATAACCACCACTTGCGAAATCCAACTATTTCACCATCTATCAAAGAAAATGTCCTCGTGACTAGGGAAGATGACTAAAACCTCTTCCTCATGCATTTTATAGGACGTTCGACTATTGGGGTTGATTTTGACCCTACTTGATCATCCTTCACACACGGGACATTGTTGGCAAGATGACAAGTTTCCACCACAAACACGCACACAACCCACACTCTATTTTTGAGTGATGTAAGGTTGTGTGTGGACCAGGATATCCTATATCATGCACCGGGCAAGTGAAATGAGCCATGAACTCCTGCTATGAGCATTTCGTGAGCTCTTCTGCCAATTTCCCATATTTAGCGATCTTTGTGGCTATTGGGAATTATTACATAATAGTAGGATAGTATATAGGAAAGAGGGCAAGTCTTCAACACATTATGCAACAATATCTGAGCTTCATGTTCTATCACAAGCAGCCATTCAGAAATCGGAATCCACTCTTTTTCACTTTCCTCCTCCCCATTTCCTGACAAATTGGGATGCGGACAAGACCCTTCTGGCAATCATACAGTGGCCACAGGTTATGCCTCTTTGGTAATAGATAATCCCCATCCTCTTCAATTTCTTTTTAAGAACTTATGGCACCTGGGTATGTGGCCTAAAGTCAGTTTTTTTGTTTGGCTTCTTATTCAAAGACGGGTCTTAACAGGGGACCAACTTATCAAGAAAGGTTTTTATGGCCCTTTCATATGTGCTCTGTGCTTACAAGATGATGAATCTTCTACTCATCTTTTTTTTCTTTTGCCCTTGGGTTATTCACATATGGGAACAACTTGTGACCCTGTTTAATTTGCGTTGGAATAATTTTGAGTCTTTTGAGCAGGTTATCAAAGAATGGTAGAGACTGATTCCCAAAGGACAACATCTTCTTCAGGTACTTTGGAGTGGTATATCTCTTCTTCTCTAGAATATTTGGAAAGAAAGAATAATAGAATTTTCCAACAAAGTCGCAAAGACGGTTCTTATGTTTGGGAGAAAACTAAAATCAATATAGCTGAAACTCTTAAACATAAGATACCTTTGCCCAATACTCTTTCTACAAAATGGAAGCATATCTGCAATCAACTATCTCTTGAGCCAAGTGATGCCACACTACCCCGTTTCATATTAATAAGAAAAACGTTAAAAGTCAATCCAAAGCCCCTCCTTTGGGTTATGGACAACTGAATACCGATGGAGCTTCCAGAGGCAATCCAGGGAAAGCTGCTATGGGGGGCATTGGTAGAAACAAGGAGGGTGAGGTGCAGTTCTTTTTTGCAGAGAATTTGGGCATTACTACCAATAATATTGCGGAGATGAAAGCAGTCTATAAAGGTATGCAAGAGGCTGTTAAAAGTGGATGGCAGAAAATTCAAATTCACTCAGACTCCTAAATCGTTATAAAGATATTATCTGATAGCAGGGCTGATCCTTCTCCCAATTGGCAAATTGCTAAAAAGGTCTGGAAGATAAAAATATTGCAGGAGAAATTTCAACAAGTGCACTTCATTCACATTTCTCGTGAAAGAAATAAAATTGCAGATGGATTGGCAAATCGGGCCCTGGATAACAAGGATCTTCTTTGCTATGGCTTGCCTCCTACATGGCGGTCCAACCAGCTACAAGCAGACATCAGATATATTCTCAATCTTGATTCTATGCTATGATGATTGCTACTGCTTTACTTTTGTATAACGCTAGAGCTTGGACTAATAGTTTTCAGGCTTGGCATAGCCAAATGTAAATTTGATTTTCATCTAATATAGCAGTTTGCAGTTTAAAAAAAAAAATAGATAGGAAGGGTTGAGGGAATGTCAGGAACAGAGAGGGATCATATCCCAAATAACAAGATATCTAAATGTTATAAGTATTCCTTCAAATTGTGAATCAAGTGAATGATTGTGGCGTATGTTTTTGTTTTACAATATTTTGTATATTGTCTCTGATCAAATCATTCATTTGGTATTAGAGCAGTTGAGATAGGAAAACAAGAGAGCTTGTGGGAAAATGAATTGTTTGTTTGAATAATGAAGAAGCAGCTCTATTGACTTTCTTGTTGCCATTGCAAAACTTAGAATAAAAATATATCGACCATCGACCTTTCAACTAACATTCCTATTTTTTTAGAATGCAGTACAACAATCATTTCATGAAAACAATACAAGTAAGCATTTTATTCACGCCGATCTCATCAAGCATTTTCTAGCTTAATTAAATGCACTCAAAACTTATTTTGAGTAAATTTCCAGCTTAGACAAGGCTTGCTTCTAATTTTTTTTCGGGTTCACGCTTTCATACAAACAATGTTTTCACTTGATAAGGGGTAAGGTATATGGTCAGCAGTTATCCCATTTGTACCCTGCAATTACAATTACAGCACAATCACATTAGTACTGCGACAGTTCACTAATTTTGAAGTAAGCATAGGTGTTTACCACAATAAGAGTACAGTTAGATGATTATCAAGTTTAATCCCATATTGACAATATTGTGTAGATTCACTACTCGAAACAAGTGCAGAAGGGCTAGAATAGAGGGGGCATTACAGAAGAACACAATGAGATACAAGCAACATGTTGATCTCCAAAGAAGAGAACAGAAATTTGAAGTTGGAGAACTAGTTTGGGTAATTTGAGAAAAGAGAGGTTCCCAAGAGGAATGGCAAGAAAATTGTCTGCATAGATTCAGGAATAAATATGTTAATGCATCCATTTACATTTTAAACTTAAAAAGTGTAGTGGAACCACCGGATTAAGTTTTCGCTCGCTTTCTTTTCTCGACAAGCTTTAAAGGGGCCATTTGCTAAACCAGGAAAGCTGAGCAGTTAAAGCCTAATTTTTTTAATCATCTCTTTTCAGCGAAGATTAAATTTTTATCTTTACCTATTCAGCTCATTAGTGAGTTAGACACACTCTTGTTGGTTTAGACACTCTTGTTTGCTTAGTCGAACCATTGGAATGGTTGGAATGTTTTTTGGTGTTGAGGCGCAATTGTTTTGGGTGGCTTTCCAATGGTGTTTTATGTGCCCAAAGGGTTCCCATTGACTAAACATGAAATCAATCAGAGGGAGCCATGTTGTTTTGTGATGTGAACTCTACGAGCAGGCTTTGAATTCGACAGCCACCTATAGCCACCAAACAATTTTTGAGTGAACACTTTTTTTTAATATTTCTTGTCATATTATAAACGACCTTAAGGACTGCACTTTCATTATCTTAACACAATATAAATGTGGTTTTCTTTTACTACAATAAATTTTAATATGTATATATGCATTAAAATAATGTGTATGCAAGGTGGAAGAGACGATAACAGCAAAATATTGCAAACCAAACATTAGATTACACATGATATGGAAACACAAATTTTCTTATTTAATTATTAAAAGAAGAAAAAGGCAGTTTGTTGGAAATGAATGGTGGATGGGCAGCTAGAAGAATGTGAGTATCTCAGCGAGATTGCAGTGAAAGTGCGGGATGGTCGTGTCAGGAAAAATGGACAACAGTGGTAGAGGTTGAGGGGTGGCATGGAGAGCCTTAGAGAGTGGGCGGTATTTTTAATGAGGCATCATAGTGTAGTGGGCCAATGCATTCCCTCCCAGGCGTCCGTATTTTTGGTGCAGCCTGGCAGGAGTTGGGCGGCAGCAAGTACAACTTTGGGAAAGGCCATAACTTTTGGGGATAAGGCAGCCTGCCAAGAAAAGAAAGGAGAGAACGAGACTGCACATAAATGGAGGAATATTGAGCAGTAAAGAGGGGCAAGCAAGTATAAGAGGCAGTGACATCCACCGCAATTTTGAATATCCATCTCAATCTCATGGTAGTCTGTAATAAGATATATGCATACAGGTGTGAAATTGAATATGAAAAGATGCTAAAAAAAATTTATTGGAGAAAGTGGTGAGTAGAAAGATTTAAGGAAACACTTTGAAAGATCTTGAGAGGTTTGACCTGCACATACAGGCTTTAGATACACTTGGAATGCCTGCATCAACATCCATCTTTGCATCTTACAAGTTTGGATTTACATCCCTCTTCGCCCTCATCCTTTATTAAAATCATTCTTTTTTTGGATAATGGAGTTTATATGGACTGTTTAAGAAAATTTATGGCATATTATCCCAAAGTCCTAAAATTTCAAGAGGATCAAGCTAAAACAAGTAGTAAAACTTTGCACTGCACCCTTACAACGGACCTTAAATTATGATTTGATGATCTCGAGGATCTTTCATGCTTCGGACGTTCCCTAAATCTCCCTAGACCAGTTGCGTACGGAAGAACTTGGAGTCATCTTTCCATCTCCTTTTGAACGAGGCAAAACGGACTTCGTACGCAGGAGATACCATCCGTGCAAGATCAGGTGCAACAGGGCAGAATGGAAGGCACAGGTGCACTGATAATGGCACTACGCGAGATCGCCAATTGGCCTATTGGGGAGCCAACAAGTGGAGATGTGCAAAAAGATTGGCAAAAAAATGGGTTTTCTTTGAACATCCGGTCTTCGACGATCAAGATGGTCGAATGTGGGGCCCACAACATGTGCCAGCTAGGGCCCACAACATGTGCCAGCTAGGGGCCCAGCCGCTGGTGGGGTCCACTCTTTTTGAGGAAGGGGACCTGATGTCCTATTTTTTTCAAATTGCATTGGAGGTGATTTTATATTTATACCCTATTATTGGGTTGTATATGGTGCATGTGGGATTACTCCCATGATATTCAAATTTCCAAGTCAACATTCAACACTACGTGGAGGCCAAAGCACCAAGCATTTCGGCCAAGTCATCAAAACTCCACCGACCAATTTTGGCCAAGTTAAGCGTTGAAACGCATCACATGCCAGCAATCCAAACACATCTGCCGGCGGACTATCAACCAACTCGCATCAACCAATCCACCACGCGAGCATTGGCTATAATAAGCCATATGATATGGGTTTTACCCATTATTCGGGCCATGGAAACCTTATAAAAGGCCCCTTAAGCATTATGGAGGCATCGAATTTTTTTAAAAAGTCATTTGAGTTTGGTTTTGGAAGCTTTATAAGCTTTATAGAGAATAGTGAAGACTAATGATTGTAGGCTTATTATTGTAAAAGGCTTAATTGTTTTACAGCCTTATTATTATCATTTTGAGGCCAAAAGCCCGATTTTTGTAACGACAAGAGCCGAAGAGCCCGTCGAGTTGCCTTTGTTGTCGTTTCATCCGAAGAGCCGCTTTTGTAGTGACATCTCATGAATAGGCCTGAGAGCCCATGTACCAACATTTTTCTTCGCAGAAGCCATTAGAGCCCATTGGAAAAACCGTTTTTACAGAAAATTGGAATCATCTTCTTGCGACAGCCTGATATCGTCGGAGCGGAATATTGTCATCATACCAACAGAGAACAAAATGTTGGTCATTGTTGACAGTCCTTAGTACGGAGCCAAAGGTTGTCTTGACAGATAAATCCAGAGTCGGAGAGCTGTAGCTAGTGCCAGTGAGCCTGAGTCAATGCCAGTAGCCAATGTCAGAGCCAATAGCCAATGCTAGAGAGCCAGAGCCAGGGCCAATAGCCCGAGTCAGAGCCAGGAGCCAATAACCAGAGCCACAGATCGTCAAACACTACAGACTGAGAGCAAATAGGTGATGTAAGAATTGTATTTTATGCATCATTTATATATCAGTTTGTCTTTTGAACTGATCTGGAGACATAGTCCATTTTGGGATGAACTCCGTTATCAATTCTAGTGTTGCATTTTGTGGTGTGTTTTCATTCACTTGTTATTGTGCAATTGTTGGCTAGATTTTCTGCATAGAATAAAACCTAGGCAGTCATGAGATAAATCTCCCTCATTTATCGGTGAGGCTCCTGTGTCAGATTTGTCAATTAAAATATGCTAGTATCTATATGGGGTTTTACTTTAACTGTTCAGCTCATGAACCATAGCTATACAGTTCTGTAGCAAGTAAACAGTTGTTTAAAGAAATGAAATATTTAAAGAAGAAGGGAATAATAAAACACGGGGAAGAAATAGGGAAGATGTGCAACCCAATCAATAGATAACAGAGTTGATTGCATGCACATAGACGGAACCAATAGATATCAACACACAGAATTATAAGCAAAGGCAACTTCAGATCTAGATCTAAAATAACACAAAGTTTATAAGTAGATCTAAAACAAAAGTTAGAAACAAAATGCACCTGACACAAAGTTCTCCAGAAATCTGCTCCTTTGTATTCCTTTGCTTCAAATAGCTATCAGGGGTTTTAGCACAAAATCTGGAACACAAGAATACTGCTTACAAATTCTCCTTTTTTAACCCGTAGGTTCTTCCTCTACTTACAGAATGTAGAGGGGCAATTACAAGTCGGAAGCTTTTGGTGAACTGGCACATATGGAATTCGGAAAGGAAACAACTGGCAATCTCCCTCCTGCAATTCCTCTTTGCATGACATGCATGATTTGCAACTGAAGATAGAACCTTCTATTTTGCATGTCTACCACCTATCTCCAAGTAGTTGACTTCTTCAAGTAATGGCTTTTAAATCAATCACTTAGGTTTTATAATTTAATTGATCGCTCAATTACTTTGTCGGAGGAAATAAGACAAAGAAGAAGAAAGAGGAAAGTTGCAGTCTTGTCCTTTTTCGTATTCTGCATACAGCTGATTCTTTTGCCTTTGATTCTCACCAAACTGAATCTGGAAGCAGCTGGATCTGGAAGCGACTGGATCCGGATCTGGATCTGGATCTGAATCTGAATCTGGAAGCTATGCATGATTCTGCTGATCCTTTTCTTTCATCATGCTTCGCCATGGCCAGAGCAATCTTTGTCTCAGCAACTCTTTTTCTTTTTATTCAGCCGGAATTCTTTACAATCGGTGCAGATCTAGAGATTTCTTCAAATTCGGAGGATCTGTTTAATGTATTAGACATTGATTTAAGCTCCCTTTCAATTATATAAGCACCTGGGCACCTGTAATACTATGCAAACAATTAATCAGACTTAAATCAAGCTCCTTCAAACCTAGGTGCCAAAATTTGAAGCTTTCCAGCAGTGAAAACACCTTCCTCTGAGCAAAATTCCTCCCTTGGGCGCCAAAATTGTCTGGACTGCACTACCTTGCTAAAGAATTAATAACTCCATTAATATGGCAGCCCATGCTTATATAACCTTCATCATTCTATAATTAATAATTGCCCTTCCTATTTCCGGCAATTAATTAATTAAAAATCATGTTTTTCTCTTCAATTTGGGCGCCTATTTTGTGCATGCTCATGGCTGCCATTAAATAGATTAAATTTATTTAATTTTAGCATACTACATTCAGTTCACTTTGGCTTGTCTTCATGCATTGACTTTCCTTCTATTTATGGCACCAAAATTGGGTGAATAAATATTATTAAATGCATTGATTATTCACCCAAGGTGGGTCGCACCTTTTGGAAAGGGTGAATTCTAAAAATAAGAAGTCAACTTCTGATGGGAATTTTCACCCTGCACTGCAGCTCTAAAAATCCCTTCTTCCACTTAAGTGATTTGACTTTCATCATGGGAATTTTTACCCTGCAACGCAGGTAAGAAATTTTTGATGGTGCTTTAAGTGATTTTCTTTTATAATGGGAATTTTTACCCTGCAAGGCAGATAAGAAATTCCCGCCTGCCTGCCACATATAATATTCTCATTGCAACTTAAGTGACTTTGACTTCATGGGAAAAATTACCCTGCAAGGCAGGTAAGAAAGTCCTGCCTTCCTGCCACTGCCAAAATTCCCATTGGCAGCTTAAAGTCTTCCTTCAAAAAAGTGTGACTTGCATGAAAGATAGCTCTTTTCCAAAAGTGCGACTTGCATTGTGACTTCTGCCTTTAGAATTGCGTGAGAATTCGTCACTTAGGGCAGTGTGGAAATTGAATGCGGAAGGCAGCCTTGAAAATTGCGACTGGCATAAAACAACATTTCTTTCCTTTTTTGGATTTTTGGTGAAGAAAACACAAGGAATAAAATTTGCCATTTTTGGAAAGGGTTCGGGAAGATGTAGCAACAAAAACTTGCATGTGCCGTAACTTTCATTCTGTGGCTCCGTTTTAGGTGTCTTTTTCTCTAAAAGTGCATATCTTCTCGAGCTCTACGCATTGATGGCAATATTTTTCTTATTTCCATAAAATCCATTTATTCCAAAAAATGCGACTTGCCTGGGAGAGGCTTTTTTTGTGCACAACTTCATCTTTTTAGAGAGAACCAAACCCCCTGTGACAAATTCCTTCTGGCATGACGTCCGTAGATGATCTCCAGATACTCTAGGCAAGAAAACAGACTGAACTGGCAAAGGAAATGACCTGAGAAATTTCACAGAAAACAAAACAGGAAAACACCAAAAACGCAAAACGTTGCCAGAAGTCACAGATAAAGCCCAGGATTCATTCCTAGTTAAAACCCTACTGGTACATGGGAATATTGACATGTAAGACTACAACAGGGTTAAACCGGAGCACAATTTGCCTCAAACGGGGCTCAGAATAATTAAATAAAAATTTCTCGCAGGCAAACCCAGCGACAGAATATAACGAGTTTGGGCATCTGGGTATTTATCGAAATTGGCTTATATGATTCTTTGGGAATATTTTGACACAATACAGACACTTTCTGGCAACTAACACACAAAACGACCCATTATTTTAAAAGAACGAAATTTTTTAACATGGGGTAGTCTCAGATTTCAAGGTGAAATCTGGGGACACCAGCAACATAATTAAGTCAATTTAAATGTAAATCACAGTAAATTGGGAAATAAATTAAGTATCCGTGGAAATGGGAAAGCTGAGACAATTTCATAACACCCCGTTTTTCGATTATTTGATCCCATTGATAATGTGTGTAAACCACAAACCTATCATATATGGAACCCAAGCACAGACTGACTTTAGTTTAGTATAAAAATGAGGAAAAGATAGTGTTGTTTTGTTTAGATTGTAAGGATAAAAATTAAAATCAAAATCAAACACGGATGAAATTTCACCTCGTTTGTATATTACACTAAAAATGCCTATTTGAGTTTAATTAGTAATGGATTCCCATGTAACGTGAGATTGGTTTTACATAAGAAAATGCTTTTATGTCATGTTCTTGTATTTTAATAGCATAGTCATAATAGCATGTTCCACTTCCAATATCTCACATTTGTTAGTGTTTTATTGAACCTTTGTCCACGTATCCCTTGCTCCTTGGAAAGAAATGTTTTATTTAATAAATTATAACTTTACAAGGTTTTATAAATATTTCATTTTACATAGATGAAATACTAGATTGGCAACCCAGGATTATAATTTTCCACTTAATGAAAATGTAGATGGGAAAGTGTTTTTACACCTCGATACATCTACCCATAAATATTGCAATCAAATTTACATAGATTTAGAACAATAAAATCAGACCTAATTGCATAAAAGAATCTTCCTTGAGCATTAATAATTAACATGGGGGGGGGGGTGGGGGGGGGGGGGGGGGTGGGGGGTTTAGAAGAATATCTGCTGTCCAAATCCAAATATAGTTGTCAGCAACAGGTAACACAAAAAAAATGTCTAAACAGTGGGGAAAACAAAACCCACAAAAAAAAATAGAGAGTGCTTCCCAAAACCATCAGTGTGGTCTTTTGGTACCATGAGTAAATGGCACCTTCTTGTAAGACCTAAATTTTACGTGTATGTATGCTATGAAGCTTAAGCAATACATCTGAACACTTTTGACAAGGAAATGTTTTTTAGGAAGAAATTATCCCGTAAGTGGATTTAAATGACGCCAATATTGTTTTCTGTCCATTAATATTATAAACACCTAAATTTGGATCAAGACTAGTTAGTTACTATTTCAGAGTAATATAGTATACACATAGTTTTGCTAATAGTAGACGTTAATTATCAATTTATTTGGTTAAATAATATAACATAGATGTTGGCTAGATTTTAAAAAGGAAAAACCCGTCCTAAGCGCACCCCAATTACAAGCTATAGGTGTTCTTGCTAAATTTCTATCAGCTTGTTATAGACACCTAATGTTGGCAAGGGACTAGTTAATTATTAATGTTGACACCTAAAATTGAAATGGAAATCCCACTACTATGCCCCTGAGAGAAAATAGAAATAATTAAAACACTATTAAACCTCTTTAGAGCAACTGAAAATGGTTCAAACACTATTATGCCTCTTAAGAGGAAATTGAAATGATTAAAACACAATTATTTCCCTCCAGACATGTTGAGAATATAACTTATGCTACTTAATGGCGTTTGAGAAACCGAGTGATCGCTACTTCAGAGAATTTAAGAAAGTGAACTATATACCCTTTATCCCAAACATGAAATTGAATCCTTGCAATAATCTAGAGTGGCCGAAATTAATCAAACTGGGAATTGTCTATAAAGTAAACTTATATGTGCCTGTAATAATTGGCTTGAAATTAGTATATTGAGGTTGTGTATTTTGAAAACTAGTATATTATCATTATACTTGTTTAAAGCATCTCAGAAATAATTGAATATACCTATTAAGGGATTTTCATGAATTATGTGAATACATCTCTTCTATGAATTCTTAAAAAGAAATTTTAGGCCATCTTGAGATGATGCCTTTCTGGTGCAACTTGAAATTACAACTATACACCTCTTAATGACCAGTAATTATGCAAACATGTATGTTTTCAAATCATGTAAACATGCCTTTTAATGCAATTTTGCAGATGCATTATAGAGATCGGTCTGTTATAGCAAATGGAGATTGAGAAATTTAATCAGATATATCAGACCTATTTGTAGCCTAGACCAAATTAAAAGTGAGATCAAATAGGATCAATTAAAACAATTTAACTTCTCAAGAACAAATTGAAATATCTTATAGGGCATATGAATAAATTAAGAGCTCTTGATTTAAGCAGACCAGATAAGACATTTTGATAAAAAATCAAATCAGGGTTAATCAAGAGATGGCCAACTAGTACCAAGTGGGTTAACCAAAAAGAACTAATCTGTGTGAGCTTTAAAGGGGCTATGGCCTTCTTTGAAAAACACTCATGCACACAGAAAAGAGCTACATCTAACCCTGATTTTGTTGGGCAGATATATACACAGCTCAGCAGAGCAAACAGGGGTCCTAGCCTCCTAGGCATGGGATTGTAGTTTCATTGCGTAAGTTTTTACCTTATGCAAAAACCCAAATCTCATTCCATTAGAGAATAAGTTAGGAGTCAATTTACATGTTATTTAGGCCTAATGCCATCATTCCCAATTTGACCCTTGGAGGCTGTGTTGGGGGCTCGTGCCTTCTTGCAATTTCATTATCAGTTTTAAGAGCTTTATCCAATAGAGTTTTGTTAGCTATTGGGGATTAGCATCCTTACTTTGGTAACAATCATTGCTTTTCCTCCCTTATCAATTGATTCTTTTGCTTCACTACGAGATTGTTATTAGTTGAAGTGTGAAGGTAAGATCCACATTGGACCCTGATTCAACGAGTGGATATGTAGGCAACTCAGAGAGATGGTTGTGGGTCATCAAACTAGGTTTTAGGGTTACTGGGGGTGGATGCCAGGTAAACAGTTTTTGAAGAAAAAAACAAAAAGAGCGATGATTACAAAATAGAAAGGAAAACCATGATTTTCGAGATCAATTTTTTGAATGAATTTAGACTAATGACAATGGAAGATATGTATTTAAATTCCCTATATTTGGATTTGAACAGAGACTTAAAACTAAATCGTAGCATATTCAGTTGATTGTTACAAAAAAAAGAAATTTATATATTGAAAGCATTCAATTACAATGGCACTATCCGCTTATTAGGCTAACATTTTCTGAAACATTTTACGTTAGAATAAGCAAACAAATCAGGCTACATCCTTACTGACATGGAATATGCTTCATTTATCAAGGAAAAATGCCCATCAGATTCACTCCCATCAATATACCTGCCCATCAAATTTCATTTTATCATTAATCATGACACAATTGTTGATTAATATTTTAATCATGGAAAATGAGAGAAAACTACTAGGTTGTCAAATGTATCAAAGAACAAAAATGTTTTTTTAACAAATACTAGATTGTCCATGCAAAGTTGTACTTACACTGTACCAGAGCACCTTCCCCGCCATTGAACATCTTTTGACTTCTCAAGTTCCAGTCTTTCTATGACTCCTATACCAAGTCCGACCCTTGGAAGCTCAGTTTGCCAATTTTCTCGTCCAGATTTCACACTGGATTGCAACTTGTCCACAACCTAAAGAAACAAAGTGCCCATTGGTGTTAACTTGACAAACCATCTATTATATGAACAAACTATGCAATGGTATTAATTTGACAAACCATCTATGACATGAACATACTTTTTGTATTCAAGATAAGGGAAAAAGAATATGAAGGAATGGAACACCAAATAAATCCCAAAAACAATGTTTGGTTTTTTAAATTATAGACGAAATTAATTTCTATTTTACACAAGCAATTTAATGCTGCTAGTAAGCAAAACTTGTATAACACAATGCCTTGTATGAAACAAGAAACTCTTACTCATCAAAACTATGCATAAAGAAAAACACCACGCTTCCAAGGTTCCCTTAGAATAAGTCCCTCTAGTATCATCAAGCAACTAGAGTGTAAATAAGAACCCAGCTCAGCGTCACCAAATATAAGTCCTAAAAAGGTTTCATTTAGTTAAAATATAGAGCATTATATAGCATATAATGTAGTTATTTAGGTGTTATTCAGTTGGTAACTGTTCAACCAATTTGTAACCACCTCTTATTATATAATAAACGCAGTCACACTTGTTTGAGTGTGCATTCAGCCTTCTCTGAATTCTTTCTTCTCTTTGCATATGCTAACACATTTTATTTTGCCCTGCAGAAAGCATTTCAATAAATTGTGAAAATGCTCTACTGTTTTTTATTATGTAGATAAACAACCAAGAAGCTCTTCTTTTAATATAGCTTCGAAATGGGGACAATTTTTGCGGAGGAATACAATGACAGCTAATTGTTTGGTCTTATTAGTCTCTGCTTGAACCAGAATGGAAAAACCCGCACAAATTCAAATATGGAAAAGATTCAATACATTCGTCTACAAATAATATTCATGGAAAGTTCATGAAGGTAATGATGAATACTCACAGAAATAGTCACTGTGGAGATGTCTTAAGTATGAAAATACTCCATGCACTGAAAACTCCCATTGGAAAATATCTAAATATTTCAAATGTTAAAGCAATTCATCATTGATGTTTCAAGCTAATATAGATTATTGTTTATTGTTAAAGAGAATAACATCACTTTGGATGGCAACACACGTGAATTTGGTTGTGCATGATTGTATACTTTTCTATGTATATATAAAAGTAAGAAAACCAATGGGTGTAGGTCATTGTATTTAATAAAAGTATTATTTTGTACAAGGCTTTGTTATGTTATTATTCTCTTGTCACTTTGGTCAGCGTCTTAATGACCTTTTGTTATGTTCACTTCTAGTTGTCAGTTGTGTTTTATCAATTGTTAGGTCATTTGTCTTATAAATTAAGAAGATCGATATCAGGATCAGGGTGCTGATGTGACAGGTCCTCCATGTAGCAATTGTATTGAACACTACCTTATGCAATAAAGCTGGCACTCTCTTATGTTTTATTGTAAAATGTTCTAGTATGTACTTATAGATCTATAACAGTATTCTCTCAGTACTGTATCTCTTATAGCAAACATGTTTGCCACCTTTTCCTTTGCAAAGTCGGGTCAGGCTAACGTCGGTCAACATTACTAATTGACGACAACACATTAAATAATAGAAGCATAACAGAGTGAATGGGTCGACTGACCGATTTAAGCAGCAGTCGAGACTAAGAGACAAAGAGAAGACAACCTCACTAGATATTTCAACTTTCAAGTATTGTGGGATCACTCTTGGGAATTTTTATTTTTTAAATTGTACAACGATGTTCTCTTTTGAAAAAAAATGCCCGGGTTTTCTTTGCACAAGGGGAGCCATCAACACCACCAACAACCCTAGCTAAGTCTCAAAAGAATAACAGTGCATCTCCTTGGGTGTCCCCTGGCAAGAATTGTAATCAGATTACAAATAATAATATAGACGAGAATAATATTGGTGTTGGTATCCCTCATTAGTGGGCCAAGGGTATCAGTTCCTTCATAGAACGAAATTCGATGGGAAAATTCCTGTTGGTAATCTCTTAAACCTAGATATTTCAAGTTGAACTTCAATGAAGCCTCTCATGGTAATCCCAAACCCTTGAGAGGAGCTAGCTGTGTGATCTGGGACTGTTCAGATCCTTAATCCGAGCTAGCTCTATAAAGTTAGAAAATATAACTAACAATGAACCTGAGGCGAAGGCCTTGGTGTAAGGACTCCATATCGCAATCTCTTGCGGAATTGAGCACCTCACTATCCAAGGAGACTCTTCAGTAGTGATTCAAGCCATCAACAAAGGGAAATCTAGGGCTTGGAAGTTGGACAATCTCTTGAGTCAAGCTTAGGACCTACTACAAGAATTGACATAGTGGGGCATTCAACATTGCTTCAGAGAAGCCTATAAGGTGGCCAATTTCGTTGCAAACACAGACATTGATCAAAGTGATCTGATCAAAACTGACAATGATATTAATTGTTGGCCTGGGATTAATGAATACTGGATGGTTGATTTCTCTCCCACTCATGGGTTGCAGTTGTGAATCTCGCTTGTAATCTCTCACACTCTCTCTTATAAAGCATTCTACTCATGATTGATAGTGGTTTGGGAAGGCGGACAAAGTTGGCGTGGTGAAGAAGTCTCTCAAAGCTCGTGGCATTCACTCTACGCTCGATAAATACAACTTCCACTCCTTTCATTTTGCAGCTCCATCCTCGAAATCTCTGTCTCCACTATGCATATGGATAGCACAGACCAATACTTACTACCCCAGTTCTTCTTCTTGGGCAAGAAGTGGGAAGTGGCCTTCAATACTCCAATTACGAACTATAGGTTGAATCTGATCTTCATCACCAAAACAGAGCACATCATACAGGTTATCAAGGACATTTTGGGTAGCGACTATATAGCATTATCAATGCAGAGCAAAGTAGATTCAGAGGTAGCAGACGTATTTATGGATAATTTGCTTCAACTTAACCCAGACAAGGGCGTCGCCATTACAATTGATTCAACCTTCATTCGACCTAAGCACCGTGGAGGTATGGAGGAAGAACTGGAAAAGCTAATTTGGCAAAGTTGCTTGATCTTCCTATCACATGAGCCAATTCTCCAATGGCTAGTTTTCAGGAACTTTTGTCCAAGTTCTTTATTCTGGTGGACTATGTGGCAAAATCCAAAATCATTTTAGGTCTTCATCCTCCAAATTAAGGATTCTCAATCCCGACCTGAATCCTTTGCAACAACTGCTCCTACCTTCAGGACCCATAATCCAAAAGTGGAGTTGGACGATAGAAAAAACTGCATATGAGCTTCTAAGGAGGGTGTCTGGTGTAGGATTTGGTGCCAACTTGGGTGGCCGCATGAAGGAGCATCGAGAGGTTGAAGAAGGGTAAGTTGAGACAGAAATATGTTTTAAATTCCAAGAATTCATACTAGAATTTTGCATATGATGTATGCAATATAATGAAGTTGACATAGGTTGCCTCCTTAAGCCTATTATGGCTTTTCTGACATTGTAAAGGTTGGCATAAGCTGCCTCATGTTTTTGGCCTCAAAAGTTGGTCTCTTTTCACAGGAGTTTTCCTATTGAATCACCGTGCTTTAAAATTTTGAAAACTTATTGGAATATATGGGAAAGGGACCCATTAACCCTTATTTACCTCTCAAAAAAAATATTGTTGGAAGTGGCAATCGGATCCAATACGACTCCCACGGTCGGCTGATTGTGCAATGTCCTAAGTGTAATGAGTGGAAACATTTCGTAAGAGATTTCCTCAAAAATCAAAACAATACTATACTTCTTCATAGATGGTGTGGTCTTAAGGATCATAATGATGCCAATAGTCCAAAGCAAGCTAACTTCAACATGATTGACGCAGCCGAGGGCGAAGAAGCAATGGCAATTATGAGAGCACAAGGGATGAAAACCATTTACCACAACCCAAGAGTGGAAAAGGAAATACTTGTCAAAGCAAGGGTAGAAGTTGAGAGGACCATAGTTGAATATCAAAGTCAGAAGCATGAATACACAAGTACATTGATCAGTAGACTTGAGTTTTACAAATCAATTGCAAGAAAGGTCTAACAGACCACTACACATGCAAAGGTAGTTGATTTACTGCAAAGCATTTTTGAACTCAAGAATGCTACTGCACCATGTGTTGGCCTTGAAATGGAGTATATGTCACACCTAATATCTGATGGTATGGGTCTGAGAATGGGTAAAACAAGAAACAAAAGAATGAACCCATAGTTGAGCCCTCATTGTCAGGTGATCAAGTGATCGACCCTTTGTCTTGGCAATAAATCTAGCCCAATGGCTGGCAATTGTGCATAAGGAGCTACTTGATATAGAATCACCGGATTGAACCCAAAAATATAGATATAGAGATCTACACAACAATGTGACAAGAAGAAACTTTGTAGCTTAACTACAAACTTGATTAATTTATGTGGAAGAAGTACAAGCCTTATCTAAGAATAAACAATGCTTAAAATAAAAGATCCTAAAGAATAAAATCTTGTTGGATGCAACCAAAACATTGCAAGAAATCAGGAAACAAATAAAATAACTTGCTAACTATTTTCCCTGTCCCTATTAATTCATGAAAACATGAAGAATTTAGGAGTGAGAATCTCACTTATCACAAGGATATAACAAAGGAAAATAAAAATATCCTATGTCTATGACATATCCTATATACCCTATGATTCCTCATCATTCCTTCCGACAATAGAAGCACTGGACTGCAATGCTCTTAATAGAGAAGGAAATAGCTGAGACGTCTACTGGTGAGAATCCCATCGAGCCTAGAGCAGAAGCTGCCTTTGTTTTGCATTAAGGTATGAAGAAGTAGAATCATGTTGGGTCACTTGAGACCTTTGTGTCAAAAACTCAATTTGCATTGAGCAGAAGCTGAAAATCAAGAACATCATTTGCGGGGTAGCTAAAAGCAAACTCTGTCTGCATTGTTAACTCATGGTAGTGTTTAAATCGATCGACATTGACAACATCTTGGATGCCTAATTGTGTTGGAAGATCAAGTCAAAAAGAGTTCTCAGACAATGCCACCAAAAATACATAAGGAAACAATGTCACTATGTTACTGACTACTCATGGTGGTCATTGAGATGACTCAAACATACACAAGTAAAAATCCCACAAAATTAATAATCTAATTCTCAGGCACTTGCTAAAGACTAGTATAAGATCCATATTGAAGAGGTTTTACCCTAATGTGTACCTTCTCCATGAACGACATTTGAGCAAGTACAACCAAGCTTTATCCCCAACCTGAAAATGATGAGGGTCATGGCAACAATACATGAGCTTTTGCTTCTCTTTAGTCTTCTGAAGAATCTGAACAAATTTAACCTTAAGATACTGCAAATGATGCACAAAGAAGTGAGCCTTATCTTGCTCTTTCTTAATGTGCTTGGTACCCGGGAAAGGCAAGGATAAGGGTAACTCAAAGTGAACCAAATGCTGAAAATGAAGACAGACCTCGAAAGGTGAATGAGATGTGGAAGAATGGATTGCTCAGTTGTAGGCATGCTAAATGTGAATTAGGCTCATATCCCATTTGGCAGGAGAGGTATGGTTGTATATCTTGAGACCCTATAGAAGGGTCGTTCTAACCATCCAACAGCGAACAAAACTGTGGAAAAGTTAAGAGAAACTTCAAAAAAATTCCACAAGGAATGCCAAAAATGGCGCACAAAAAATCATGGTTGGAAGCAGTGCTGGTAGGTAGATGAAAGGATCGCCAAACTGAGTCATAGAACAACTGGGCTAAGTCACTCACAGAACTAATCTTGCAGGAAGGAATAAACCTAGCCATGTTGTTGAAGCGATCACAGCCAAAAAAACGCAACCATGGCATCCAACAATCATCCAAAAACCGCTCCTCAAGTCCATGAAAAGGCTTTCCCAATGACTAATGCATATGGGCAAATGACAACTCGAGCCCAACTTTTGTTTGGCTGGTTTGGAGCGGCTATAGACTGCACAATGCCTCAGTGAAGGACATCGCACTACATGTGAGGCTAAAAGAAGAAACAATGCAAATGATGAAGTGTCTTTTGCTTGCAAAATGACTACCACAGAGTGTAGAATATACCTCCCTTAGAAGCGAAGTGCAGCGATCACAATTCACACACAACTAATCAAATTTGTACAACCCTTGATGTCAAAATCTTGAAAGGGTGCAAGATTAAATGTTGGATGTTGGAGAATTTCGTATGATCATCTGCATCTGCATACTCAGAAATCCAAGATGTTAGCTGGTAACAACTAACAACAGTCAATGTGGCCGTACGAGAGCAAATTAAACAATTTGCGGTGATCACGAGGCATACACAGCTTATCAAATTTGTACAACCACCCTCACTTGATGTGGAAATCTTGAAAGGGTGCTACATTGGAAGATGTTGGATGTTGGCGAATTTTGTATAGCTTTCAAAATCCTGGATCATCTGCATACTAAGAAACCCAAGTCTGAAATCCAAGATGTTAAGTGGTAACAACAGCCAAGGTGTAAGCCGTAGGAGGGTAACTCAAACAATCTGCAACAATGTTGGTGGTCCACATTTTGTGTTTGATTACCAAATGAAGCTGTTGTAAATAGGATGCCCACTTCATATGCCTGGCTTTTTCAATTTTGTTTTAAGATTAAAGAAACTAGGGAGGCAAGTGATAAGTATGCACAACGGTTTCTTTACCTAGAAGGCAGAGTCTCCAGTATTTGATAGCTTGGACCAATCCATATAGCACTTTATCATTAGAGGAATAGTTTCATTTGGCTGTAGAGAATGTTTCGGAATGATAGGCCATTGGATGGTCATTCTTCTTCAAACCTGCTCCAATTGCAAACTGTGAAGCATCCATTTCGATCTTAAAAGGCTAAAAGATATTGGGCAATACAAGAATAGGTGCAGAACATATTTTCTTCTTCAGTGTGTTGAATGCACAAGAATGGTCTTCTATCTACCAAAACACAACATTGGTTTTCATCAAATAGGCAAGGCAATGTTTGAATAGTTAAGGATGAATAGTTTCATTTGGCTGCAGAGAATGTTTCGGAATGATAGGCTATTGGATGGTCATTCTACTTCAAACCTGCTCCAATTGCAAACTGTGAAGCATCCATTTCGATCTTAAAAGGCTAAAAGATATTGGGCAATACAAGAATAGGTGCAGAACATATTTTCTTCTTCAATGTGTTGAATGCACAAGAATGGTCTTCTATCTACCAAAACACAACATTGGTTTTCATCAAATAGGCAAGGCAATGTTTGAATAGTTAAGGATGAACTCGCAGTAAAAGTTTGTAGGACTGAGAAAACTTCGTAACTCTGTGATGGTAGGAGTCGGTCATTTGAGAAGAACTTCCACTTTGGTAGGATCCACCTGAATTCCATGGGCATCAATGACGAATCCATGATAGGAGATCGATGTCTGACCAAAAGAACATTTCAATAAATTGGCATACAACTTGTTATGTTGGAGAATGTGAAGAACAACTTCCAAGTGTTGGAGATGCACCTTTGAAGTGTTAGACAAGACAAGGATATCATCTAAGTAGATGATAACAAACTAGTCAAGGAAATCTCTAAAGATGTCAGTCATCAATCTTATGAAGGTAGCAAGTGCATTTGCGAGCCCAAAAGGCATCACTAGCCACTCAACAAGACTCATTTTGGTTTTGAAAGTTATCTTCCATGCATCCTCTACCTGAACTCTAACCTGATGATATCCACTTTTAAGATCAATTTTAAAGAACTGTGCACCTTGAAATTGATCCCGGAGGTCGTCAATGTGAGAGAGTGAATATCAATTTTCAATTGTAATCTTATTTAATGCCCGAAAGTCAGTACAAAGGCACTAACTTTTGTCTTTCTTTCGTACAAGTAAGATTGGAGAAGCACAAGGGGACATACTTGGTTTTGAATGTTGTCTTCCATGTGTCCACAACCTGAACTCTAACCTGATGATATCCACTTTTAGGATCAATCTTGGAGAAGAACTACGCACTTTGAATTTTATCTAGTAGGTCATCAATGCAAGAGAGTGGATATTAATTTTCCATTGTAATCTTATTTAATGCCCGAAAATCTATACAAAATCGCTTAGTCTAGTTTTTCTTGCATACAAGCAAGAATGGAGAAGCACAAGAGGATGTGCTTGGTTTGATGAAATCTTTGGCCTACAAGTCCTTAATTTTCCATGTAATTTGTGCAATACAATGGGACATTAAGATGTGATACAATGCGAAGGAGGTCAATCATGTGATAGATTGATCTATCTAGGTGGAGTGTCTTAGGCTCCTGAACACATCCACATGGGACTGCAATAACCGATCAAGACATGTTGAATGGAAAAAGTGACTTTTGTTGCTATTGGATTAGATTGTGGAATTATAAATATTAATGCAAGTTATGTTGCTTGATTGACTACTTTACATGCTTGCCTACAACTGAGTCTGAATTTGTTGTGTTTGCAGTGCACATGATTAGGAACTTTTTGTTATCATGCTGTAGCGTGTAGGTGTTGTTATATGCATCATACTGAAATTTCCTCTCATACTGATAAGGTCGTCAAGCAAAGGGCACAACAATCCAAAGTGGTCACATCATAAGTGACATTATTGACAAACTTGGGACCAAAAACAAAAGGCACAATACATGTGTGTGTGATATGTGTGGATGAACCTTAATCTTTCCATTCAAGTGCACATGGATGAGGATGTGGGTCCATCGGCAAGTGCAGTTTGTCGAAAATGGTTCACACAATCAAATGTTTATGCGATCCATTGCAAATGATACAATTGACAAAGAAATACGAATTTAGGGAAGGGACGATTAACTTGTTGATCATTCTTCTAGCATGTATGACTGCAAAAGTGAGTATAAGTGACAAAAAGACTAATACAACCCCCTGGAGAAGTTTGATGATGCATCAAGGTGGCCTTATTAAGTCGACCTTTCAACTCATTGTAAATCCTATCATCACTAGAAGTCTCGATGGGAATGTTAATTTCCTCATCACAATATTGTACAATCAAATCATATTCTTCAATTTAAATCATTCTGACCTATCATGCCCCCTCTTTTTACATACCTACAAAGTTTGCTAGATTTCATGGCATCATGGGAAAGAGTAAAGTGAGAAGAAGATAAAGAAGAGAGATCATTTCTCTGTTGAAGGAGGATGTTGAGACTATAAAGCCATCGATATCTAGAATTGCATGAACAAAATGAAGGCCAAGAGAATATAAAAAAAGTGGCAAATTTCTCTTTCGCTTGTTGTGCTTGAATAAATATAGCATCAAGTGTCAAAATGGGACATATTCAACTCTCAAAACAAGTGTTATTTTAAACCACTCTCGAATTTAAGAATGAAATTTGATGCTTCATCTGCTACCTTGAGCATGAACCAATAGATGTAATAGTGCATGCTAAAGTGGACTCCTCTTGATGCAAATGAATCCATTTCATGCCCAAGTCTTGTTTGTAATTGGATGGGTAGAAAGTCTCTCTAAAAGTGGTGACAAGTTGTTTTTAGGTGTTGTAATAGTTCTGAGTTCCCTAGCGTTTGATGACCAAGACTTCAGCAACACCTGAGAACTTCAGTCTCATAAACGGGACTTTGTATATTTCAGCAATATTGTTAGTCGAACAAAGTCTCCATGTCAAGAATCCAACTAGCTAGGACCTCGGGATCATGAGAGCCATCGCAGATTTTGATTTCACACTTCATCTTACGAGTGGTTGGAGAGGTGGTAGCACTAGCAATGTTAACCTAAGTGATCAAACTAGCTACCACATTGACCAACTTGACCTTTTTTTGGCAAGATTGGGGCCATGTTGTGAGTCATGCCTAATGGAAAACGTGTTCTCTCCACAAATGCAATGAGCCCACAAACACAGTATTCTATTTGTATAGTTAGCACGGAAGGGCCTCGCAATTATCCAAAAGTGTTGCTAAAATAATATTCCCCTTTTTTTGTATTTTGATTATTATTATAATTAAATATTTAACAATAATGATATGAAAACATTATAATAAAAAAATTTAAAAGCTATTAATAATTTATAATAACCCTTATTAAAGTTATAAATAAATTATAATAACCTATATTAGAACATCACGATGGTAGCAACACAATACCGATTGTAGGCCAACAAGGTGGGAAGCCAACAAAGGACAAGGAGCAATACAATGACAGCGGAGGTTACAATGGTGTTGAATGTTGGGTGGGCCCTATGCATCGTTAGTGCATGGAGGGTGCACATGGGAAGAAGGTAGGCAAATGCAAGGGTTTTCGCCGATGACGGGCATGCGGACGGAAAACACATGGTCCAAAGATGCACAGTCTGAAGATGTTAGGGTTGTCGGCGGTGTCAAGCATGTGGAAGGAAGATGTCGCACACAACAACAATTGATAGGTACATGTGGGTGCATGATAAGATCTTCACATATAATAAATGAATAATTCAAATAATATGTAGAATATAATGAAGATCAACACAACACAAGAGAGGTTCCTAGGCCAAAATGCCCTAATATTCAATATATTCAGAAATAGAATTATACCCTTAAGGTAGGGCAACACCACACAATAATCCTGAAGGAGTAACTCCACGATCTCCCAATAAGGGAATTCCACTTCGAGGGGGGCACCTCCAATATCCTTCTACCAAGTAGAAGACTCAACTCATACATGACCTGCCTCCTAATGATACTCATCTCTTTTATATAGGCATACATTGCTCTTATTGGGTGGGTAACACCTAATCCCAATGCAAGCCGAGTCATTACCCAATGTACTAATTCCATAAGTTACTTATGTTACCCCATATATTATAAACATATAACTCACAAAGGGGGGGTGTGCCACATGTCATCATCTGCATCAACCTATACACATTATAATATCATACCCCAAGGTACATAATATGCCCTCCCCCCTTAACATGTTTCATCCCTAAAACATGAGAAGAAACCATGTAATGAGTGTGCTTTAAAACATTGCACACTTATCGCCATGTTCTATCATCCAACCACCCATATGTGATCTTGTGGATGATACATTTCTAAACTTGGTTTTATAATCCGTTACGCTACTCTAATTCCATCCATGTCCATAGTCGTTACTCCTCGGATTCCATGCATAGCCATAGTAATTATTCCTATGATTCCCTATCGCATAATCACTACTCCATTGATTCCATGTATAATCATAGTGATTGTTCCTCCAGTGACATGTATATCTATATTGGTTGGTATTTTGACATTCCCTAACATATCTCCATGATTGTTTCCTCGCATGATGATGTGGGTCTCTATATGTTGTTACCTAAGGAGCCTTGACTTATTCTTTTGCTTTCTTTTCTTGTTCCACCTTTGCAACTATTAGTTCCTTTGTCTCTAGGGTAGGTGGCTTGTTATTTTCTTTGTATTCTTCTTTCACTTCTTCTATGTCATCCTCATGCTCCTCTTCACTTCAAATTCATCCTAATGCTCTATCTTGACCTTTCTTTGTTCTTCACTAAGTGTGATATCCTACAAAGTGACCTTCTTTCTCTTATACCAAATCATCATGAAATTGTTATTCACATTAATGTTAATTATTCCCAAGGTCTCTAACCAAGGATATCCAAAGCATTAAAATCTAAATGCAAACCATATTTTTCCATAAAGAGTTTCAAATCTTCAAAAACTTGAATCTTCTTACCATCAACTTGAGTTGAACATGTAGATGTTGAGCTACCTTCATGTTGATGAGGTTATAATTGTTATCAGGGTTAATGGACACAACTACCCTCTTCCTGTTTAACCCTTAATTAAATTTTAGGTCAATTTAATTGAGTTTTAGATTAAATTAGATTTGATTTTCAAATCTTACAAAGACATTACAATATGAATACTAACTTGGATTTACAACTCAAATCAGATAGAAAGAATTTGGATACACCAATCAAACTAACATGCAATTGAAAGTACAAAATGGAAGTATAGAAGCACTTAGCTGACTACAAATGATTTCTGAAGAGATTTGGGACTGTATAATAGTGGAATTGGAAGATTTGAACCTGGATGACCTTCGAAACTAGAACTGTGACTGTGAATCTGCCTAGGTCAGGAACTATAATTCAATCAGGATTCTACCGTATGGTTTAACCCCTTCCGTACGATTTTGGACCTGCTCTAAATTAGTTTCTACAACTTTCTGGATTGATCACCTTCCTAGATTTCTCTATCATTGTCAAACCCTAACTGTCGCACACACAACGAGGCTCTCTAAATGGACTAATCATCATCTCAAACCCTAGTCATGGATGAAGAGTCCTACAAAACAAACATTAGAAGGGTTATGGGCACCCTCGTGCACCGTCGATGTTGGCACTACGCCGAAGAGGCCTCAAACCGCATGTCGTTTTCCACCTAGCATGTGATATCTAAACAAATCAATCAGATTTGGCATTTTTCTTTGACCATGTTTGCTTTGACTTTGCTCTTGCTAAAATACTTGGAGAGAGAATGTTTGAGTGCTTGTAGATGATACATATGGCTGCCTTGACCCTACCTTGACCTGGTTTGTAGCTTCAAACATGACTGGGTGTTACATCCATGGAAATTGGCTTGCTAGTTATGACTGTTCCCATACAATGCTTTGGATGATTGATTGCAAGTGTCACGACTGATGTGAGTGCTCTAGTGCATTACCTTAGGAAGTTCCAAGTTAGAAAATCAAGGTAGTGTTTACTTCTTACATAGGGTTTCACTTCTAGATTTATCTAAGAAAGGTGACCCAAGTTGAACAATATAGACCCAACAAATTTTGTATTGTTAATTTGAAATCACTTGATGGCGACATGTCATTCCAGTGATAAAGAGGTCAGGGCCACCTATATGTACATAGGGCCGTGACCTTTCTTTATGATCTTGGATAGGTTTAGTGTGATATCTTGCTAAGGTGGCCTTCGATTCTCTTGTACCAAATCTTGACAAACTTCTTTTGCACATTAATGTTGATGTTCCCAATGTCTCTAACCAAGGATATCCAAGAACTTCATCCATAGCCATCCATATCTCATAAATATCTTCAAAACATATTGAATACTATAGAGAGTTTCAAATCTTCATAAATTTGAAGCTACTTACCATCTACTTGAGCTTCCTTAACGTTCCTAACTTGAACATGTAGATGTTAAGCCACGTCCTTGTTGATGAAGTTGTGCTTGTCAAATGCTAGGGGTCTATGGACTACCAATTACCTCTTTTTCTTTAGAATGCACCCATGAAATTGAAATATTGAGGAGTCCCTTAGAATTGGAGCTACATTTAGTTTGAAACCTTATCCTTGTACTTCTTCATCTCGACTCTCTACCTCTCACATGCTTTGCATCATGTGTAGCATCTTCAGGAAAATCTTCTTCTTCTTCTTAATCTTCTTGTTCTTCTTCCTCATCTTCTTTCTTTTCATCCTCAACTCACAACATTTTAAATCCTATAACAAATTTTTGATGAATCAATAAAAACCTTTATTTTCCATCCTACAATGCAAAAGGAACTTAGTATTTTAAACCGTCTATTAGATAAGAAAACATGTTCCAGTTCCTCCCAAGACCAAACTGACCTCTATTGTGTCAATTGAAAGGGCACCAAGTCCATGAGAAAAAGAAAGACCATCAAGACAACTATCTAGTAGAAAATGTAAAGGCAGATTCATACCATGTCATATGAAAAATAAGTTTCCTTTATAATTGGATCTAACATTCTGGGGATAGCATCAATCTCAACATCTTAATAGAAAGATTGCAGCCCCATGATGGACACAAATTAGAGTTTTAATTTTTCCCAAGACTCCTTTGACCAATCTTTGACCTACCAATTTTGGAAATATGTCAGCCTCAAATCAGAAAAATAAAGAACTAACCCTAATTAAATTTTTGAAAGAGCTTTTCTGAAAATGTATAAAAACATTAGAACATTTATCCGCGGCTATGTGGAGCAAATAGGGGGTTGTTGGAAAACCCTAAAATGGCAATAACTTACTCAAAACGAATCAAAAAGTTATGGAATTTGGACTATAGCTTCCTTGGAATGTTTCGCAACTCCAAAAAAATTGTAGAAAATTTCTCAATTGTTTGCAAGATATTGATGAATCTTCAAAATTAGGGTTTCAACCCAATTTTTGCCCAAATCAATGCTCTGATACCACTTGATAAGATTTTCACATATAATAAATGAATAATTCAAATAATATGCAAAATTTAATGAAGATCAATACAACACAAGACATTTATGGTCCAAGATGCCCTAATATTCAATATATTCATAAATAGAAGAATATCCTTAAGGTAGGGCAACACCATAAAATACTCCTTAAGGAATAACTCCACGATCTCCCAATATGTTTTAAAATTCCACTTTGAGGGGGACCTCCAATAATTTCTTCTACCAAGTAGAAGACTCAACTCATACATGAATACCTCAAGTGATACTCATCTTCTTTATATAGGCATACATTACTCTTATTTGGTGGGTATAGGCTAGACTCATTACCCAATGTACTAATTCCATTAGCTACCTATTTGACCCCATATGGGTTGCACTAAGGGGATGTGTGCCACATGTCGGCATCTCCATCAACCCATATACATTATAATATCATATCCCAAGGTACATAACTGTGAAAAAGGGACAGTGAATTCTAGTCGACACACACGCGATCATGCGCCGCACACACACACATTTCAGCACACAGCACACATCACACACATACTAGAGCCACAGGTTAACACACATCACACATGGTCGACAGGAATATGTGGTGTATGGGGTTGATAGTCGACACATAGGGTGGTCATGGGTCCCACACTACACACACACACACACACACACAGGATACACACCAGGTAACTACAAGTTGAGTCCTGAAATGTAGTGTATTTGTTTCAGTGAAAATTAAATTTGAAATGACTTCCAAATGGGCAGTGCATAACCTAGATCATATGCATACTTTTATTTCATCGGTGAACCTAGATTTGTTTAATCCTTGTAAAGGTAAGTTAGGGCCCTGAGTGTCTAATTGTAGGTTCAAGTGTGACAGTGAAACCCTACACTAAATTCAGGGAGACAAAAATCAAAGTGAAGAGGAAATGATCTCCCAAAATTCCTAAGAGCACTATATCTAGAACTGCTACCAAAACACTAGTACTTGGGGTGAACATGTCCTCTTATGGGAATTTGTGTCTAGAATAATTATAGATCTTTATTTTCCAGATGAATCATATACAACCTAGATCCACCCTATTTCATCAATATTCCATCCCAAAATCATCGTATAGAGGGATTTATCAACTAGTTCACTCTCACCCTCTCATTACTTGCACTTACTTTCCATTTGTATGTTATATCTTGCATGTATATGATATTATCTATTTAATCTCTGTCCTCTGAAGAATCAGATCTTGTTGGATCCTGTCACATATGGCAAATATTGCTAATTGATAACTAGGGGTTGTCCTTGATCCTAGCTCGGAAATTTAATACAAATTCTAGGAGTGAGAGCCTCTCACAAAGGGACAAGGATAAAGATATGGAATCAAAATAGAACTAAAAAATAAAAAATATCCTATAGAACATATCGTATATACCTTGTAGTTCCTCATCAATATTGGGTACAAATTTAACGAACAATGTTTTTGATAAACCTTCCCTAGTGTGACATTGTATCTTTCCTACAGGAGGCTTAGATTAGATTCCCATGAAGTCATCTATTTGGCCATTGGCCTTCCGATTGGTGGACCATAATATAGTATGCCCTAAAGGTGTTGGGATATATTTATGGTCCCCATCCCCAAAATATTTTAGTTTTCATAAGACTATCCATGATATTTCATGTATTTTTTATTCCCCCTTCTAGCTGAATCATAGCATACATTCCCTTGTTGGGTTTATGCATTGTTTAATGAACAGTTTCTAAAGTCGATCGCAACTATGAGGCATAATCCTACTCTATGGAAAATGAAGGCCAAGAACATTTTGGAATAGACCTTCAGATTCTTCCAAGACAGGGAGATTATACCAACCTCATTCCATTTGGTAACCTTATTTTTAATTTTTTTTTTAATATCCTTTCCCACATCTCTTTGAAGGAAGGTGAACAATGTAAAAGGGAATCCCAAGATACCTGACCATTCTATGAGGACCCCCTTACCCCATAACCATCCTATGACAAAAAACTAGTAGAAAAGTAAATATCGAGCCATTTTAAAATATTATCAAAGTTTTTTTCCTGTTTTCAATCAAAATTAGAAGTGTCGTCGCAACAAGATAGCCAGAAATTGAAGTCAATGACACCAAACTCTTTTGAACTAACATCCTCACAGTTGGTTTACCCTCCCGAGTTCACAAAATATAGAGTTGGTGATGCAAAGTTAAATGAGAATCCTACTCGCCATTAATAGAGTGTCAAGCATATAGAAATATTTAAAACTACCACCATCAAGATAAATACATGACCAGATGGAGGTCCCCAAATGTCTTATCATACCTTTGTAATGCTTAAAGCCACTTGATGTTGAATAATGCTATTAATTTGCAACTTCAAGGATTAGGCCTCACGAAATAGAACATTTTCCATTCTACAAAATATATCTATGAAGGGAGTACCACTTGAGTTGTGTACATATAACTCCTCTCGTACGAAGGGCCATTCAATTTTGTCATAATATTTTTCAAATTCTAATCATACACCCATTCTAATTTTTTTCATTGGCCCAATGCATTCCTTCCCAACTAATAATTAAATATTTGAATATATATCTTCCTTAAATACCCTATCTAGTTATATTAAATAATTTTATTCATTAGTGGATCAATTTTTATAGCAATAATCTTGGACAATACATTTTGTATCTGAAACATTGACTTCAAGAGTAATAGATATCTAATTCTTAATTTGTTTAGGGTCACCTTCCTTAGGGATGGTCTTAAATACCCATCTATAGATATTTTCCCCCAACAAGACCATATGAATATCCTCCCTATATACTTTTATGGATGGAATTCCCAATAGACAAGCTAGGATTTGCATTGATATTGTAATAATTTATGCAGTGAAGATCCACTTTCACAGTGGCAAGATGGATTTCTCATCCTTAATTGATTCAATTAATTAGCATATTTCATCTATTGAGATATCTCCTTCCATAACATTTATAGCAATAGGGGATATCTTAACAAGATGTCTACAAGCAATATCACAAATATTTCTTGGATGATTGGTCCATTTACAGCAGCCAAGATTCTCACCCACGAACCTTGCCATATAGTGCATTGATGTTGTTGGCATTGAATCCAAATATTTTCAATTCTCTTCAATATTTTCTAAGATATTTCAATAGATTTTATTCTCTCTATTATGCTTAGTTTTCAATATTTTGAAAAAGGATTTCTTTCCCTTGTCCCCTTCTTTCAACCATACAATTTTATACCTAATTTGGGATCTTGAGGCCATAAATTCATTATTGGGTCATGTTGGCTACTACTAACACACTTCATCAGGAATTTTGTACAAGTTTCTCACCCCTTCGATGCAGTAACAAGAAAAGGAGCTCCAATAGTATGCCCCAACAAACATGAGAAAGCATTCAAAGAACAAAAGATACACCTTATTAGTTCACCTATCCTTGTATATCCAAAAGACAAAGAATCCCATGTACATGTTCATGTTTCGAACTATGCCAGACGTACAACTTCGACACTAGTAGGAATTCAAGGTTTAGACCACCCTGTGTTCTTTGCTAGTCTCCTCTTATCTAATGTCAAGAAAAACTATAGCATCACATAACATAAGGTTTTAAAAATATATATTTTATAAAAATAATATTTATTTCCAAGCTCCAAAACACATGTATTCTCTGAAGTGTCTGCCTCCTTTATGTTGTCTCAAATGAGAGGTTGTGAGGTCTATTTATAGGTGCACCCCACCGACATACACCTAAAAAATATATTTAGTTGGAGATCATATGGAAATTTCTACAAGATTCCCTAGTTCATCGCATGTGCTCTTCTTCCAAAACTCCTGATAATTCATGTACCCAACTCTCTTGTGGATCTACCACTTGTTTGTCTACACACAACTCCCTTGTATCCTAGCTCGATGCAAAATTCCTTGTCTTACATGAAGCTCCCTTGCATGCCTTGTTACTTCGCAACCCTTCTTTTCCCTCAATGCATGGACCACCTGTCTTACTTGCACTTTTGCACAGAACACAAGGCTCTTGGCATGGTGTACATTGTTCAAAAGTTCAGACACTAATTGTTGGCAACTCCATTCATGTTTTATGTGGATCACCAGGCCTTCTTGTACTTAGCAAACAAACCTTATTGTACTCCATTCAAAAAAATTAAGTATATGCCTTATGCCACTACAAGTACTCATATTCAAGATCATTGTCGGGCCTATTAAAAGTCGTCATATTTCACCAAATTTTGCAAATCAAGTCAAATGAAACTCCTAAAGGTGTAAATGAAATTTTTTTGAATGCTCGTCAATTTCAAATTGTTATTGTATCATCATGGTATGAAAACATTGAAGATTATCTATCTATTGGATCCATTTTAAAGGACATGCAACCAGCCAAGAGGAGAAGACTAACATTGAAGGCATGAACATTTCAGTTGGTAAATGACCTTATGTATAGATGGGGACCGACCATGTGTTGCAGCGACGTGTGATAAAGGAAGAGATCAAAGATGTACTTCAAGAAGTGCATGAGGGTCTGACCAAAGGCCACTTGGGACCTAACACCACCATAAGGAAAGCACCATGATGGATGTGACATCTGCCAAAAGACTAGGAAGCCATTAAAAATGGACTTTACACCCCTGGCTTTAGGAACTTTTTGAAAGGTAGGCCCTTGATTTTATTGGACCACTAAAAGTCAGCAAGGTCCATCGATGTAAATATATAGTGCTTGCCACTAAGTATTCAACAAAGTGGGCAGACATAACAACTTTACCTAATAACACTACACAAAATATAGTTCAAAAACTTATACTCAATAATTGCTCGGCAGCCCAAAATTTTAATTCGTACTCAGGACTCGGCAACTTTATTGCTACTTTTAAACAAAATCCAAAAAAAAAACTTAAATAACACACAAAATACCTCGTCACAACTGCGATATGCAAAAAAACACCTAGCAAAGAAGAAAATGATTTTTGGATTAAAATGGCATTTTTATTCTGCAAGGCATTTTTATGCGAAGGTAGCCTAATTTTAACACGGACTCATTGAGTTTTGTTTTTAGACAGTCAAAACTTGTGATTTTCAGGTCATTACTCAGCTCACGGGTCCTATGTTGAGTTATTGTTTGCTTAGAAAGGAACAAGTATTTGCCAAATTTCGTTGAGTTTTGAATATATGGGCACAAAGTATGATCAAGTTTATTTAGGAACAAGTAGTCGCTCGATTCAGAATTTCCAAACAAATTACAGGTGATAGAGGTGGGCACTTTGTCACCCATGTTATTCGGTTGATGACTTCATAATTCAAAAAATTCCAATCACTCTCCGGTCCTTACTATCCACAAGCCAAAGGCTAAGTTTAGGCGACAAAAAGTACTAATTTCAATAATCTACAATTCATGTGGTATCAAGGGTGTGGATTGGGAAGAACGACTACTTGCAATTCTATGGGCCTATCATACGGCTTACAAGGTGACTACGGGCCACAACCATCCAATTCACGTAAGGCCAAGAGGCAACAGTTTATATAGAATATCTTTTAACAATCTTGAGGATAGTTATTGTGAATGGAGTTGGAAATAAGGAAAGTTTGAATGACAAATCAAACGATTGAACAAATTGGATGAACATCCAATACTGGTGTAGCAGGAAACAAACCACTCAAAATTCCCCTGCTTTTAAGAAGTTGAAAATTAAAATTTTGAGGTTAAGTGTCTTTTCTGTTGTCCTGATAATGTGAAAAGTCAAGAAATTGGGAAAATCTACGTTTTTTGGGTCATTTTGTGTGTTTTTTCGGGTCTGTCGGACATTTTTGTCCCGCGTGTCCCAGGTTCATTTGGGCTCTCTGTTCCCCGATCGGCCGGTTTACCCGAAGTCCGTTCTTTTCGGGCCCGTCGGAACTTTTTGTCCCACATGTCCCAAGTTCACCCGGACCCGTTGTTCCCTTTTCGTCCGATTCGGCCGATTCGCGTATTCCGCGTACGTCCCACATGTCCCAAGTTCGCCCGGACCCGTTGTTCCCTTTTTCGATTCACGTATTCCATGTACTTTCGTCCCACATGTCCCAAAAGCATTTGTGCGTCTTTTCCCCGCATCGCCCGAATCGGCCGAACCGCGTACTTCGCGCTTTTGCATCCCTCATGTCCCAAATGAACCAAGTGCCATTCGTGCTAATTTTTCCCGCTCTACCCGAATATCCAATTTGGTAGATATGTATTTAATGCACATTTATTGCCTTTCTCTCTCCTAAACGGCTATATAATGAACTACCCCCTATGCATTTTTGCACACTGCTTTCATGCTATCTATTGCTCGAACCCTTGCAACCAAAATTTCTGCGCGTGTATCCATTTCCCTTGTGATTCCATCCCAAGTCTAGCTTGCAGCTTTGCTCTCCGAGTTACTATCAACATGAAGATCAAATTCCAGGGGCAGGAACAAGTTTCACCACTCGAGTCTGCCGTTCCCGATATCGGGGACAGTGAAGTTCGCCACCTTCATTTTGGGGATTTTTGGGCAAGGATAACAGATGCAAACCCTTCAGCTATGGCACAGATGATTCATGACAGTGGCTTGGCATTCGCCGGTGGCTTCCCAATTTCAGTACAATGTGCAGACACTGTACTCGCTTGCGGAGCTCATTTCAGTCCCGACTCAAGTGAACTAACGAACGTGCATGGAGAACTCATTGCCAAGTTAGATGCCAGTCTACTGCCAACACATCAGTCCCACGTGGCAGAGACATAGCCGAGGCGTTGAAGAGATTCAGACAACGGATCCTTAAATCAGTGGGTCCCTCCCAATCTTGAACGCTTGTCTTCTTCTCCTGATTCTTCTCCTTCTTCTCTTCTTCATCATGAATTTATTGTATTTAGTTGGGGTATTGCGATTTGCAGCCCTTTAACTAATCATTAGTTAAAAGAAGTAGTTACCGGGAGTAACTAATTTGTAAACTATATAATGGCCTCTCCTCGCCATTTTGAAAGGAGGAAGAACTTGGCTTATTTCTGAAAGTGTAAATAAATCTTAAAGAAATCAATACAGAAGGATTTTTCATTCTTTGTCTATCTGGTTTCCTTTATTCCTAAGCTATTCATTTAATCTTGTTAGATCATTTGTCTGTATTATGCTGAGAAGCTTTGTATTCTTGCAGATGTTATTTACAGAACTTTGTGTCTTTTCAAATTTCATCTTATTAATGTGATACAAATGATCTTATTCCAATTCACTGTACCCTCGCATGCATAAGGAATTACTCTGTCATCTATAATTCTGAATGGTGCCTTTCTGCTCGTTCTCACATTTTCATTCCTCAGTCCTTTTGTGATTGATGATCCTTATAGAAAACACTTTCATAATATCCAAGTTCCACAAGAAAATCATGCTTTGTATATGTGTAAATAGGTTCGTTTCTGAATAAGGGAACCTCTCCCATTAAAGAGGAGGGACTTCTTGTCCCCTGACTGTTGCTCTTCTTGAAGTCCTTTTTGACGACCAACAGTTTTTGGCGACTCCGCTGGGGAATCATATTCCAGTTCTATAATCATTTATTGATCATCTTTTGATCTGGCGACTCCACGTTTTACTCGAGGGAGAAGGGCCCTTGGTATTGAAGATTCTCAGTTTCAACTTTTGGAACAGCAGGGTTTTCCTCTCCCTTCAACAAGGAGAAATAGAAAGGCTCGTTCAACAAGCACTCCACCTGTCCAAGATAGAATCCCTACGGGTGGTATTCCTTCAGAGCAAATCAGTCCTAATCTTCGAGCTTTGATTCTTGCTGGTGTTTCAGTTCCTCTTCAAGCCATTTTTCCAAGAATGGCGGTACCATTGCCTTGGGGCCATCGTGTTGGGCCTCTTGCCCTTCCTCAGCCTTTGCATGAGTTACCCAGAGGTAACCGGAAGAACTTTCCTAAATTCAAAGGCGATGGTAAAGTACATCCTGATGAACACATCGCAGCCTTCATAGTTGCATGCGGAGTTCTGGGAGTTGAACATGAAGACGTCTCCGTAAGACTTTTTGTTGAGACTTTACAAGATAATGCTGCTGATTGGTTCTATCACCTTCCGGCCGGAGCTATCACTAGCTGGAACACAATGAGAACTAGGTTTGAAAACCGTTTCAAACCGGCGGAAGACGTGCATGCTTTGCTAGCCCAAATTTCTCAAATAAAGAAGGAATCACAAGAGCCCATGAGAGAATTTGTGGCTCGATTCAACAGGTTGATTAACAAAATTCCACCAAATACTCAACCTGTAGATCAAATTCAAAAATGCTTCTTCCTAAACGCCCAATTGCCTGAAGTTAGTTATGCACTGAGAAGGGCTAATCTCGCAACATTGGCTGAGGATCAAACTCTTGTTGTTAGTGTTGAAGATGATTTAATCATGTCAGGGAAGTTGAGGAGAGACCCTTCTAAATCTAAGTCTACTTCTTCCTCCTCTTCCACTCCTGGACCTAATACTGATCCATTGGTACAAAAACTTGCAAATGATCTCATCGCCATTAAGAAACAATTGGCTCAGCATACTCCCTATGCAGACGTTCCAAGGAGGAATTTTCAGCCCAGAAATCATTTGCCTGCTTCTCAAACAAGGCTAGCGCTTGAAGGACCTCCTATTAAAGTTCCTGTCAATGCAACCTGTGAAGTTGAGGAACCAGAGGATGAGGAGGTTAATGAAGATTGTGAGGAATTTGTTGAAGAGGTTGATGATGAAACAGATGAACTTGAGGGATCTCGAGTTAATTTCTTCACCACTGAAGGCATTGATGAAGGGGATGATTATGACGAAGTAGTAGCAGACATGAATAGCGAATCATACGCTGTCATGACTCGAGAGCAGACAAATCAGAGGGAGAAAGTGATGCAGCCCACCAAGAAATCTAAGGAGCAGCCGACAACTATCCCTGTAATTGCAAAAAGAGGATCTCCGATCCCCATTTCATCTACACCAAAGGTGAGTCCTGTCAATTCTGCTACTAAAGTTACTTCTTTTTCCCCTAAAATTGATAAAACTAGGATCTCAAGTGATGATAACCCGTCCACTTCTGGGTCTTTCGATATTATTGATCACTTAAAAAAGACTAAGGTTCAAATCTCAGAGGCTGAATATTATCAAACTCATCCCAAGGCTTTTGCTAAAATGATTCACTTTGTCAATTCCCATTCTAAAACTACCTCTAAAGGCCTTTTACCCACTCCTCCTTCTGCACCACAGCCTAATCTGGTAGCCGCTGTCACCTCACCCAATGACAAAATCAAACCATTTTATGTAACACTCCTTATAGCTGGCCATAGGCTCAGTAATTGCGTCATAGACTCAGGAGCATCAAACAATGTAATGCCTGCCAAAGTAGCTCATGCCTTAGGCTTGACTCTCACACGCACTTACGGATCTTGTTATTCCATGGAGAGTAAGGAAGTGCCCTTGGTCGGAAGAATTAAGGACGCACAAGTGGCTTTTGCTACTTTGCCTGAGAAGAAAGTTTTGGCTACTATCTTAGTAGCAGATATTCCTCCTTCATACGGGATGTTGCTAAGCAGGAACTTCTGTAAGGATGTGGGTGGAGAAATTCAAATGGATTGGTCACATGCCCTCATACCTGTTAATGGGCAAATGAAGAAGCTGCTGCCTGAGAAGCAGTCTGAGTATATTGTACAAAAAACTGATGATCCCAAAGCACAAATACTCTATGAGGATATGGGGCATGGCAACTACATGATTATGTCTCCAGAAGAAATCCAACTCCCCAAAGTCTCACCTAAAGATCCTAATGATGTTTGGATATTAGAGTTTGATGGAAGTTGTTCTTCAGCTGGTTCTGGAGCTGGTGTCATATTGGTGTCGCCTGAAGGAAGCATTCATCCTTTCTCATTCAAGTTGCAATTTGAAAATACCAATAATACAGCAGAGTATGAAGCTCTCATTCTTGGACTCCAGGTGGCAAAAGAACAGGGTGTGAAGAATCTTCTAGCTCGTGGGGATGCGGAATTGATTGTCAAGCAAGTTAGAAACCTCTTCCAGGTAAAGAATGGAAGGTTGAAACATTACAGGAATCAGGTTTGGGACTCCATTGAATTTCTTGACGCCTTCTCCATCGAAGCAGTGCCTAGGGAGAAGAATACCAGGGCTGATTCTCTAGCAGTCTCAGGGTCATTGCTTATTCCTCATCCTGACTTTTCTCAAGATAAGTTCACCATTGAAATGATTCATAGACCCAGTGTACCTGATAATACAAGTAACTGGCAAGTTTTCAATAACGATCAACACTTGCTTTCTTTCTTAGAACTCAAGGATAATTTTGAACAGTTGTACTTTGAAGGAAGCGATAATTTGCCTCGTGAAAGTGTGCCCTTTAACAAAGAAGCCACCCAAGAAGAAGAAGTGGATCAGGATTGATGTATCAAACTCAAAGGAAACAAGATTCCAAAAGGATTGGTGAGTTTAGAAAAACTGTTTGACAAACACGACAGGTATGTAAAGTTTAAAGCTTATACTGGACCTCAACAATCAGCTGAATATGAAAAAATCAATATTGGGAGTTCTACTGATCCTAAACTCGTGAACATTGGAAAATGTTGCACCTCAGAAGAAAAGAAGAAGGTAATGAGTCTTTTGAAAAAGTATAAGGATGTTCTTGCTTATTCCTATGAAGATTTAAAAGCTTTCCAACCAAAGGAGATGCAACATTTTATCCCTCTCAAACCTGGGATTAAGCCTTTTAAACAGAAGCAGAGGCAATATAATCCTAAAATAGCTGACACCATTTTTCAAGAAATACAGAAGTTATTGAAAGCCAAAATCATTTTTCCTATCCATCATTCAACATGGATTGCCAATATTGTGCCCGTTAGAAAGAAAAATGGTGAGATTCGTATCTGTGTTGACTTCAGGAATCTAAATCAAGCTTCCTTGAAAGATAATTATCCCTTACCTATGATGGATCAGGTCTTGCAAGCAGTAACGGGATCCGAAATGTTGTCTATGCTTGATGGATTCTCAGGATATAACCAGGTAGAAGTTAATACCACAGACCAACACAAAACGGCTTTCACTACCCCTTGGGGTACCTTTGCTTACAAAAGGATGCCTTTTGGGCTCATCAATGCCGGTGCCACTTTTCAGAGGGCTATGGATTTGGCCTTTGGAAGTTTGAAAGGAAAGTGTATCGTCGTATACCTTGATGACTTGACTGTATTTTCTAAAACAAGGGCGGATCATTTCCAGCATCTAGAGACAGTTCTGCTAAGATGTAGAGAACATGGGATCTCTTTGAATCCTAAGAAATCTATTTTTTGTGTCACGGAGGGGAAATTATTGGGGCACGTTGTCTCCAAAGATGGTATAAAAATTGATCCTGAGCGAGTTCAAGCTATTCAGCAAATTCCTCTTCCAACCAGCAAAAAGGGAGTGCACTCTTTCTTTGGTAAGATCAACTTTTTGAGAAGGTTCATCCCTGATTTTGCAGAGCTAACTTTGAATATCTCCCAAATGATGAAAGGAAAACAAACGTTTGGTTGGTCTCCTGAAGGGAAAGAAGCCTTTGAAGGTATTAAAAGGGCCATTGCTAAAACTCCTGTTTTAGCATGTCCAGATTTCAGCAAAGATTTCATTATCTATTGCTATGCCACGGATAACACCTTGGCTGTTGTTTTGACTCAGGAAGATTCTAATGAGCACGAACTCCCAATTGCATTTATGAGCTATATTCTAAAAAATCATGAGTTAAAATACACCATAATGGAAAAACATGCTTTTGCAGTGGTTAAAGTTGTCAAGCAGTTTCGTTTTTACATTCTTAACTCTCACTCCACGGTGTTGGTACCGGATACAACTATCAAGTCAATTCTCACACAGCAGGAATTTGGATCCAAGAGAGGGAACTGGGTGGCCAAGGTTCAAGAATATGATATTGACATCAAACCAACCAAGCTCGTCCGTGGAAAAGGCCTGTGTGAACTCATCGCTGAAGGAGCTAGACATGAGTTACTGGAGGATAAAGTTGGTCTTCCTACCGTTCTGTTTCTTAGCTCAGTTGATGAATGGTATGCTGATATCGCTCACTTTCTCACCTATGGAGAATGCTCCTCTCATTTGACTGCCAAAGAGAAGAGAGCCGTTAAACTAAGGTCAACCCAATATGTGTTGTGGGAAAACGCCTTGTTTAAACGTGGGTTAGATGGAAGGTTTTTGAAATGTGTGGACAAGGAACAGCAGAAGAAGCTACTCTCAGCTTTTCATGATCAGGCATGTGGAGGGCATTACTCATCAACTGTCACTGCTCATAAAATACTTCGTGGAGGATATTACTGGCCTACCTTGTTCAAGGATGCATCAAAATGGGTTGATAAATGTGAGGCTTGTCAGACTTTCGTGGGTAGACCCAAATTGGCCTCCTTGCCCCTTAAACCAGTTGTGATCGAAGAACCTTTTCAGCAATGGGGTTTAGATTTCATTGGAACACTTAATCCCTCTTCTAGTGCTGGTCATACCCACGTATTAACTGCCACAGATTATTTCACCAAATGGGTAGAAGCCATTCCAGTAAAGAGTACTACTTCAGAAGTAGTATGCAGTTTTATCAAAGAAAACATCTTGATAAGGTATGGTGTGCCAAACAAGATTGTGACAGATAATGCTTCAAATTTTTCTTCAACTGAGATGATGGATTTTTGCTATGGATATGGCATCTCCCTGGCTCACTCCTCAGATTACTATCCTCAGGGAAATGGACAAGCAGAATCAACAAATAAAAATCTGGTGGCCATAATAAGGAAATTAGTCAATGAATCCCAACGGAACTGGCACAAGAAACTCTATGATGCTCTTTGGGCAGATAGGATCACACCTAAGAGAGCCATTGGGATGTCTCCTTTTCAGGTAGTATATGGAGTGGAGGCCCAATTGCCAGTTACAGTGGAGCTTCCAGCTCTGCATTTAATGAAGGCCATTGAAGATACCAGTTTCAATGATTCTTTGGATAAGAGAATCATGTATCTTCACAAATTGAATGAGGACAGATTGGAAGTTGCTGATAGGATATCTGCTCACCAACAGAAAGTAAAAGTCTTATTTGATAAGAAAGCCAGGTTCAGGGATTTCAAAATTGGAGACACTGTTTTGTTGTGGGATAAAAGGCATGAACCTCGTGGCAGCCATGGCAAGTTTGATTCCCTTTGGCTCGGACCTTTCAAGATCAGACACTTCGCTGGTAAGAATTCTTTTTACCTTGATTATATGGATGGTTCTTCTCTCCCACTTCCTTATAGTGGGCAGTACCTGAAACTGTTTAAGTCGTAGGTGATTAGGGAGTCCTGTGTATATTCTGTATAGTGTGTGTCCTCCTTTCCTTCCCTTGTTTTTGTGTGTTGTTTGCGGTGTTGTCTTCTGTATTGGTTTGCTTTTTGACTCCGTGGCCCAATGGATAAGGTACTGGTCTACTTCCCCGAGTTTGTCTAAATTCTTGCCTTGTCTCATTCTTTGAATTTATGCCAAGTCATCCCCAGAAGGAGCCAGCTGTTGTCCACTCAAAATTCCCCTGCTTTTAAGAAGTTGAAAATTAAAATTTTGAGGTTAAGTGTCTTTTCTGTTGTCCTGATAATGTGAAAAGTCAAGAAATTGGGAAAATCTACGTTTTTTGGGTCATTTTGTGTGTTTTTCGGGCCTGTCAGACATTTTTGTCCCGCGTGTCCCAGGTTCATTTGGGCTCTCTGTTCCCCGATCGGCCGGTTTACCCGAAGTCCGTTCTTTTCGGGCCCGTCGGAACTTTTTGTCCCACATGTCCCAAGTTCACCCAGACCCGTTGTTCCCTTTTCGTCCGATTCGGCCGATTCGCGTATTCCGCGTACTTTCGTCCCACATGTCCCAAAAGCATTTGCCCGGACCCGTTGTTCCCGCATCGCCCGAATCGGCCGATTCGCGTATTCGCGTACTTTCGTCCCTCATGTCCCAAAAGTGCCATTTGTGCGTCTTTTCCCCGCATCGCCCGAAACGGCCGAACCGCGTACTTCGCGCTTTCAATCCCTCGTGTCCCAAATGAACCAAGTGCCATTAATGCTAATTTTTCCTTTCTCTACCCTAATATCTTGCTATATCAAATGAACTACCCCCTATGCATTTTTGCACACTGCTTTCATGCTATCTATTGCTCGAACCCTTGCAACCAAAATTTCTGCGCGCGTATCCATTTCCCTTGCAATTCCATCCCAAGTCTAGCTTGCAGCTTTGCTCTCCGAGTTACTATCAACATGAAGATTAAATTCCAGGGGCAGGAACAAGTTTCACCACTCGAGTCTGCCGTTCCCGATATCGGGGACAGTGAAGTTCGCCACCTTGATTTTGGGGATTTTTGGGCAAGGATGACAGATGCAAACCCTTCAGCTATGGCACAGATGATTCATGACAGTGGCTTGGTTTGCCGGTGGCTTCCCAATTTTAGTACAATGTGCAGACACTGTACTCGCTTGCGGAGCTCATTTCAGTCCCGACTCAAGCGAACTAACGAACGTGCATGGAGAACTCATTGCCAAGTTAGATGCCATCGCCAACACATCAATCCCACATGGCAGAGACATAGCCGAGGCGTTGAAGAGATTCAGACAATGGATCCTTAAATCAGTGGGTCCCTCCCAATCTTGAACGCTTGTCTTCTTCTCCTGATTCTTCTCTTCTCTTCTCTTCTTCATCATGAATTTATTGTATTTAGTTGGGGTATTGCGATTTGCAGCCCTTTAACTAATCATTAGTTAAAAGAAGTAGTTACCGGGAGTAACTAATTTGTAAACTATATAATGGCCTCTCCTCGCCATTTTGAAAGGAGGAAGAACTTGGCTTATTTCTGAAAGTGTAAATAAATCTTAAAGAAATCAATACAGAAGGATTTTTCATTCTTTGTCTATCTGGTTTCCTTTATTCCTAAGCTATTCATTTAATCTTGTTAGATCATTTGTCTGTATTATGCTGAGAAGCTTTGTATTCTTGCAGATGTTATTTACAGAACTTTGTGTCTTTTCAAATTTCATCTTATTAATGTGATACAAATGATCTTATTCCAATTCGTTGTACCCTCGCATGCATAAGGAATTACTCTGTCATCTATAATTCTGAATGGTGCCTTTCTGCTCGTTCTCGCATTTTCATTCCTCAGTCCTTTTGTGATTGATGATCCTTATAGAAAACACTTTCATAATATCCAAGTTCCACAAGAAAATCATGCTTTGTATATGTGTAAATAGGTTCGTTTCTGAATAAGGGAACCTCTCCCATTAAAGAGGAGGGACTTCTTGTCCCCTGACTGTTGCTCTTCTTGAAGTCCTTTTTGACGACCAACCATACAACAATTAGACTAAGGCCATATGACAACCAAATGCTGCAACGTATTGCAATCAGGGAAAAAGCCATACGGCTCAGCAAAATGCACGAGGGGCATATGGCAATTGATTATATGCATTGGAAGAAAAAATTAGAACATGCATGGCTATACAATAGGGTGCTTAGGGTGGACAAGTGACACTAGCACTATCAACGTATTGTCAAGAAAAGATCGAAATCCTTCTAGGCGTATGGTAGATCTAGGCTTGTCTCTAGTATACAAATGGTCTTGGGCGTATGGTAAAACAATCAACTCGTCTTTGCAAGTGTCTTCTTTAATACTTTTTATTTTTCCAATGTGAGGCATTTCATTAACGCTAGTCAACCATTATCTTTTTTCTCGTTCAGTCCTAATACTACAAATGTCAGACTTAGACACTCTATATTAATCATGTTAATATTTTTCATTGTCAACCAATATAATAATAGTTCGGACCTGTTCATCACATCTTTAAATCTGGTACCGTCCAAATTCGCTAGTTGCTCAGCCCAATTTTCATTATCTTATTGAGTTTAAATGGCAATTGAAACAGTACTTTAAATTTGTTCAACTTGAATTCCCATTGACCATTACTATTTAATATAACAACTCGGACGTGAACTTCATGTGCCTTTATTATTTATCATGAAAGTGCTTCCTCTATTTTTGTAATGCAAGTGCCTTCGATTTAAAATTCATGCACCAAAAGAATTGGTAGGTTCACATAGGCTGCGATCTGCTAATGTGCCATGACTCTTTGTTCATCTAGCGCGGGCATTTTTGCATCCGATCATACTTTAAAAATAGGCAATACTTCAGGAGGTTGTACCCAGCGTGCATGTTCATTGTAGTCGGGTCTTTAAACATCATGTTGGCTACCCCTTCAAACTGGTGGGTCAATTGTTCACTAACTTAACTGATTTTAAATGGTAGTTGGCTCTTTGAACCTCATGTTGGCTACCCCTTCAAACTGGTGGACCAATTATTCATTAATTTACTGATTTTAAAGGTTAGTCGGCTCTTTGAACATCATATTGGCTACCCTTCAAATTGGTGGACCAATTATTCATTAACTTACGGATTTTAATTGGTCGTAGTGAAATTACTTTAAATTTGTTCAGCTTTACTTCCGATTGAATGTGAAATACCAACCCGAAGATGAAATACTTGAGCCTTCACCATTTATCATGTGAGTGCTTCTTCCATCTTTTTAACACAAGTGCACTCGATTTAAAATTCATGCACTGCAAGAATTGGTCATGGCAGTACTTCCTTTAGGTCAACATAGCCTCAATCAGCTATTGTGTCATGACTCTTTGTTCATCTAGCAATAACATATTCACATCCAACCATACATCAAAAATAGGCAATACTTCGGGAGATCATACTTCACCTTCCACTATAATTTACCCTTAAACCCTTTGTGCATGCTCGTTGTAGTTAACTCTTTGAAAATCTCGACTACCCCTTCAAATTGGTGGGCCAACTTATCTTCAAACTTTGCATCCTTGACATCGTATTCTACGAACACCAATGGCTAAACCAATTGTGATGTTGGCGGTTCAGAAGGACTTCGCATCGCTGACATCTCCTTTTGGTCATCTCACTACAATTCTCCGCCTTCTTCAATCTCCATAATCTCGGTGCAACTGTAATCAAGCTAGGATACTTCATAGTCTTCCATCTCCCAATGAAATAGACTATTGTAGTGTCCCCTTTTTTCAAATTAATCAGCAATAAAGGATTCCTTAGCAAGCGACAGTTGAACAATGGAAGATCATGGATTATATTTCAGTTTTCATCATCTATATTCATGATTTATTTTTGTATTACCCATTCTTAGTGGGTCGGCTGAGTTTAGTGCCTTCAATGAAGCTTAATAAAAGATTATAATGACTTATTAGGGGTCGTCCTTTCCTTTATGAGCCTTGGCGCCAAAAGGAGGATATAATAGAAGATTAGAGAGCTCATTTGGAGCATCTAGATTTTGGCGCATTTTCCTATTTGGGGCATTGTGAGCTTGTTGCTCCATGTTCTTCCATTTGAAGACAAAAACCGTTTTGTGTGGCTTCCTAGAAGGAAGAAAACCCTTCTAGTGGTTTTGTTGGAGGACGAAAACCCTTCAACATTGATTGGTATTGAAGAATATTGTTGATTTGAGAAGAATTCTTCATATTCAGATTTTTATTGGCATTGGACAGCTTTATCTACTCATTTAGAGATTTTGGGATCAATTTTGAGAGGGTTCCCATGGTTGAAAAATTATGATATTGGTTTCATTTGATTGCTGATATTTTTATGATCATTTTGAGTATTCATCTATGTGAAGATTCCTTGTTTTCTAAGAGTTGTTGAATTTACAAGTTTCAGTTGTTTTTGTGCCATAATAAATTCCAGAACTCTGAGTTTGATGATTTGATCACATTTTCTAGTTTCTAAAATCAAGGGCAATCCAAGGAATAACTTCTCATAATTTTTAAGTGTTTCTACAATGGATTTCTCTCTCTCTCTCCTAGTCGCTAGGGTTTGAGAGTGTTCTTTTTGGCCCTTTATTAATTGTTATAAAAAAATCAGACTTGTTGATATTGGGGTTTGAGCTAATTTCCTTAATTTCCAGTTTTATCCCCAAAAGGGATATCACAGTGGTATCAGAGCTTGGATCTTCAAAGGCCTAAGGTTTCAGTGAAAGAAGACAATATGGCGGGTCAAAACTCTCAAGGAGCCAAAGTTGACAAATTGATTGTTGGCCAAGAGAGACTTGCAAGCACAATGGATTTTCTAGCCCTATCCCTCCAAAAGAACATTGAACATAGGGTTCAAAGTGGAGATGGTAGCTCGACTAGGGCTAACAGTACACGGCAACCAATGGGATCAGCCTGAGGATCAATTGCAAAGCCCACTTTCCTTCCTAGGGAAGAGGTTATTCCGGAGAAAGAAACAAGGCCCACAGGTGGACGGAACATCACTGCAAGTTATGAGGAGTATATGGCCTTACCAAGGGAAATTCGTGAGGCTATTTCATTTGCTGAATTCATTGGAGTGAATCAAGGAAGACCTAGGCCCAAGCCTAGACATCACATGCCACACAAGCAACATGAAGAAAGCACAACGTTTGTTGAAGAGAGGACCAAAAACCCAAGTTCGCCATGCAAGGATGGAAATACCTATTTCCCTAAGGAGAAGAGGGAGGAAGAAGTATTGCAGCAGTTGGTTATTAAAAGGGAGCAGCCCTTGGCAGCCTTAGAAGTACCCACTGCCATGGTCAAAGGTGAACCCTTCATTGATTTTTCTTGCAGCCCTATGGAAGCACAAGAAGAGGAAGAAATGGCCAAGCAAGAGCCAAGAGATATGGAAGGTAAAGAAATTTTAATTGTCAACAATTTTTTCTTGAATTCTAATGGTTGCATATTGAAAAAGACTAAGGGAACTTGGGAGCATGAGCGGAAGGTTGAAGGGAAGCTTGAGGAACAAAAGGGTGAAGTGAATAGCCCAAGAAATTCTCATATGACAATAAGAGATGGAGCCATGACGCTTGCACCCATTCCGAAGAAACAACTTCATAAGGTAAATATTGCTCATTCTATGGTTGATAATGAAAATGTTTTAACATGGGATGAATCCAGAAATGAAGCAAAGGGTGTTGAGCATGTTGGGGAAGAGGAAGGGTTGGTTGGAAACCCTTCTCCAATGAAAAATGATGAAAATAAGCTGGCTGGTCTGTTCAGAACAGCAGACAATAAGAGGCAGATTTATGGTGTCCATAAGCATGGTAAGAGCTACAAAGATGCCCTATGTGAACACCATCAAGATATGGTTGAAGCCAAGGTGGAAAAGGCTTCATTTGTTGAATCTGAGGAGAAGAAGAAGGCTGATTTCAACTCAGAAATTTTGAGTCACAAGATTGGGAAAATGGAGGATGTTTCGATCACTCCTCATCCGGCATGGGAAGGTAGACATGTGGGGAACAACTCAAGGTATGATGACATTTTATCTCCTTTTATATCGCTGCCATACTTATGACATTATGGAAAAATTATTGTTAAGGATCATATGTCATGTGTGGGTGATGTTGTTGTGACAAAGAAAGATGAACATTTTGAGATCAGCTTAAGGTATAAAAGTCTTTCAAATTCATGTTTACAATATGTCAATTTGTGGGTCAATATGAGAGGCATGATAGAGAGATGGATATGGTTTGTAACATAGGGTATGTTCATTTTCCAAGCCTTGCACACGAACCTAATGAAAGCTCCATAACAAGGATGGAAACTGAATTTGTATGCTCCATGTTGAGAGTTGAGCAAGCAAGGTTCAATCTACAACTCCTAGCAAAGAAGGTTTGATTGCAAATGATGCAAGACTTGATTTTTGGGACTGTAAGTTTGTTGTTACAAGTTTTCGTAATATGGAGAACATCATTTTTAGATCTCATTTCATCATACTTGCTGATTGGCATAAGAAGACAACCATAATGGAAGCTAGTTTTCAGTTTTTCAAGGCATTATGGGTCACCATTGAAGTACTCTCAGCTATGGCCACTTCAGTTGGGAGTGATATGTATATTTTCAGACATAGATTGAGCAATTCGAAAAGGTTAGGTACAGCAGTTGGTTTGCAGCCTGGAAATAAAGTTTTGGTGTTTCAAACACTCCACTTGGAGAAATCAAAGGGTCTTCTACAACAAGGTAATCTTTTCGATTCATCAATTCTGAGACACACTTGTTTGTTGCTTCCTCATTTGTGTGTTAAAGTTGATTATTGTGGGAGAATGGAAAATAGTATGGTACGCATTTCAAAGTATCATAGGACAGCCCGTTTGCAAGATATAGAAGTGCGACAAATACATAATGTTTTGTTGTTTGGGGTTTTATGGTTTGGGGTCCAAAGACCCAACAAATCATTGGAGAAGTTTGGGACAACGTTCCATTATGCATGGAGAGTAAAATAAGCATGTTCATGGCAGCCATTAGAGATGGTAGTTTTCAGTTTTTCAAGACTATTCTAATCACTCGTGATGAATGTTCAGTTGTCGTCACTTCATTGGATGATTGGGTGCACATTTTCAGTCATGAGTTGGACGAATTGTGGGGGTTATGGACAGCGGCAAGCACGCAACCCGGAATACTTATTTTGGTGTTCCAAGCATTCACTTTTGGGGCAAGAAAGGAATGCAAGAATGTTGTGTTAAGATCTAACATGTTTGTTGATTTCAATCATGAGCTTGTTGATCTTCATTTTCTAGCCCATCTAAGAATATTTTTAGTCCTTATGCTATTCACAAATTTGGTTTTTTCCATAAAATTTCAGTTTGGTAGTTATTATGCTATGGCTATAGGGCTGAGTTTGCAAAAATCAGATTAGGGGCTGCCATTTTCAGTCATGAACAGCAGAATGTTTTCATTTTTTGAGAGCATTCTATCATGGAAAAATGAGGAAGGAAGATTCCAGTTGGAAGTAGGAAATAAATCAGGTTGTGGTGAGTCATTTTCAGATTTGAAGATTCTGATTTTTAAAAGAAAAATGCATGCTCACAACTATTTTTGGGACAGCCTTGCTAAAGTATTGGGAAGCTGTCTTCTGAATGAAAATCATGAAGTGGCATTAAGCAACGGAAGAGAGCTAGTTGTCGTGTTTCTAAGGCACGACAAGGGGGATATAAAAGTGTTGTTAAACACTCTTGTTTTCTTTAACATGTTTGCTTCATGTGCAGGTATGTCGAAGAAGCATTCAAGATCCATTTGGGATCCGGGTTCTTACAATTGCTTGAGGACAAGCAATTTCAAGAAGGGAGGACTATAATGTCCCCTTTTTTCGAATTAATCAGCAATAAAGGATTCCTTAGCAAGCGATTGTTGAACAATGGAAGATCGTGGATTATATTTCAATTTTCATCATCCATTTCATGATTTATTTTTGTATTACCCATTCTTAGTGGGTCGGTTGGGTTTAGTGCCTTTAATGAGGCTTAATAAAAGATTATGACTTATTAGGGGTTGGCCTTTCCTCTATGAACCTTGACGCCAAAAGGAGGATATAAAAGAAGATTAGAGAGCTCATTTGGAGCATCTAGATTTTGGCGCATTTTCCTATTTGGGCATTGTGAGCTTGTTGCTCCATACTCTTCCACTTGAGGACGAAAACCCTCTTGGGTGGCTTCATAGAAGGACGAAAACCCTTCTAGTGGTTTTTTTGGAGGACGAAAACTCTTCAACATTGATTGGTATTGAAGAATATTGTTGATTTGAGAAGAATACTTCATATTCAGATTTTTATTAGCATTGGGCAGCTTTATCTACTCAGTTAGAGATTTCGGGATCAATTTTGAGAGGGTTCCCATAGTTGGAAAATTATGATATTGGTTTCATTTGATTGCTGGTATTTTTATGATCATTTTGAGTATTCATATGTGTGGAGATTCCTTGTTTTCTAAGAGTTATTGAATTTACAAGTTTCAGTTGTTTTTGTGCCATAATAAATTCCAGAATTCTGAGTTTGATGATTTGATCACATTTTCTAGCTTATAAAATCAAGGGCAATCCAAGGAATAACTTCTTATGATTTTTATTTGGGTGGCTTCATAGAAGGACGAAAACCCTTCTAGTGGTTTTTTTGGAGGACGAAAACTCTTCAACATTGATTGGTATTGAAGAATATTGTTGATTTGAGAAGAATACTTCATATTCAGATTTTTATTAGCATTGGGCAGCTTTATCTACTCATTTAGAGATTTCGGGATCAATTTTGAGAGGGTTCCCATAGTTGGAAAATTATGATATTGGTTTCATTTGATTGCTGGTATTTTTATGATCATTTTGAGTATTCATATGTGTGGAGATTCCTTGTTTTCTAAGAATTATTGAATTTACAAGTTTCAGTTGTTTTTGTGCCATAATAAATTCCAGAATTCTGAGTTTGATGATTTGATCACATTTTCTAGCTTATAAAATCAAGGGCAATCCAAGGAATAACTTCTTATGATTTTTAGGTGTTACTATGGAGGATTTCTCTCTCTCTCTCTCTCTCTCTCCTAGTCGCTAAGGTTTGAGAGTGTTCTTTTTGGCCCTTTATTAATTGTTGTTATAAAAAAATCAGACTTGTTAATATTGGGGTTTGAGCTAATTTCCTTAATTTTCAGTTTTATCCCCAAAAGGGATATTACAACTATTGGGGGAGTTTGTCTCATCTATAGAGCATGATTGTAACTCCAAGACCCCTTTATCATTCAACTCCATCATACCTCAAATTCCATCTACCTAACACTCTTCTTCGAAGTCTGAATTTGATGATTCTAATGAGATTACTTCCTCACTAGTGTCTGGTTCTTCTAGTATGTGAAATACTTCTAACCTTTGATTGCAATATAGAGAAAAATATATTTTCTAATTATGATTGCATTTGGTTGTTATTAACCATCCCTGCCCCAACAGTGCAACGTCAACTTTTTTTTCAATAAGATGGCTACAAAATTTAGCATAAAGGGTTGAGTGCCAATATATGCTTTTTGAGCCATAAGAACTTACAACACCTTTATAGCATATTGGTCAATTCCCGCCAAATGGAAAATCCGTAAGAATATAGGAACTCCTGCACTTGATCGCTAGAAAATGGGGGCTGGACTATGAGTTTCTTTATTTTGCTTCTCTCTTCCCATCCCCTAGCGTACACCATCTAACACTACATGCGCCAATGTATGCTTTGTGTCTGGGCCAATGATTTGTATGGTAGCAATTCTAACATTCTTGAGTTATGGAATGCTTTACAATACATCCACTATCTTGACATGTACAGTAATCTATAAGACTTGTTTTGTAATCACTTTGTGCAATTCATGTCGACAAGTCATCATCCTTGTGTTCATTTCACTCGTTGATCTTCAACCATGAGCCTCTAGACTTCCACCCTTGCTTCGTCTAGTCTTTCAGTCTCTATTGTGGATCAAGGTAATCAGCTTTATTTTCTTAGGTTTTGTCTACTAACATAACCTCATTCTCAACTACATCAAATACGTTGACGTTCACTTGCATTGGGCAATTGCCATCGTCATGGTCTACATGTCCACACCATCTCTAGAGAAGTCCAATGTTATTTTGATTAGGACAATCTCTTAAAAATGGCCCCACTCATTGCAATTTTGACACTGCCCTATAGGTCATCCTTGGGAATCGTAGTGAATCTAAATCTTGCCAACACTATTATTCTAGTGTTGATAATCTCTCGGTCATGTAGTGGGTGGTGTCAATTCTTTCCTGGTGTGAAATAGTAAGTCTTTTTATCTTCAAATTATAGGGGCACTCCTTGATTAAATGCCTTGTAACTTGAGATATATCATAGAATGTTTTCTTTGGGTAATTCACCTTGGCGTGACCTTCTACCTTGCAATCAATACACCAAAGATCCTTGCCTTCATTCTTAGTTTCTTCCTTCAATTCCTTTATCATCTTCAGTATGTCTTTCCTCCAAGCTCGTACCAATCCAAGTTCACTGTCATCAATGGAGTTAGAGTCATCTTCTCCACTTGTTCTCGAACACGAGGATTTCTTATTCTCACTTTTAATGTACATTGGCTAGTTTGTATGCATCTTTGTAAGAGGGTGGGGCCACCTTCATCATTTTCCGTACTGAGGGTAACAACTCTTCAATCGACCATATAGGGTACATATAGGAGGTAATGTTTAGTATTGAATCATCTTATATTTTAAATTTTGTAATTATTGTAAGCAGTGTGGAGGTTACCCCCTCAGTGGCTCAATCCTATATTTCGGTACTCTGCTCTATTCCACTCTTATTTGCTAGTAATTGTCATGAATTAAGTCATTTGCATTGTTGAATTGCTATCTATTACTAGGAGTTTGCTTTTGTGATGTTGTAATTTTTTTATAAGTGGTATCAAAACGTCAATTTGGTAAAAAGTTTCTGCAACACAATAAGGAAACAAAGGGAAGTGAAAAACAATATTCTGTTAAATTTTGTTCTTTTTTTCTGCAAGTTTTTGTTTCTAAGTGTCACATCCCGTGTTCATACTTATATTATTTCAAAGACTTTCATATGACTAGGTGGTTGCTACCACATTTATACAACACTTTATATTGTTTTGATTTGATTTAGTTATCATTATGACACGTTTTGGGTGTGAAACAATTATTATCAGTTGACTGATTAGCAATAGATCATATTGTGGATCTATATTTCAGTTTTGGGATTATTGTTTATATATTTTGCTTATAGTTCATTTCAGTTGATTTGATTGGATTAGTTTATGGATGCTCTTGTCTGCATGTGTACAGGTGTTCTCCAAAGGAAAGGGTATAATCAGGGAGAGACAGAAAGATACAGTAAATGGGTACAGATAGAGAGTTTTCCCATGTGTTACAGTGCACAAAAAACAGTGTTAAACCGTATGTATAAGTCATTAGCTTCCTTATTGACTAGTTCCTTATTTGGTGTTCTCCAAAGGAAAGGGTATAATCAGGGAGAGACAGAAAGATACAGTAAATGGGTACAGATAGAGAGTTTTCCCATGTGTTACAGTGCACAAAAAACAGTGTTAAACAGTATGTATAAGTCATTAGCTTCCTTATTGACTAGTTCCTTATTTGGTGTTCTCCAAAGGAAAGGGTATAATCAGGGAGAGACAGAAAGATACAGTAAATGGGTACAGATAGAGAGTTTTCCCATGTGTTACAGTGCACAAAAAACAGTGTTAAACCGTATGTATAAGTCATTAGCTTCCTTATTGACTAGTTCCTTATTTGGTGTTGCCTCATGCGAGGCAATAGTTTGTTGGTCACATCACGATGGCGTAAAGAGATTATGCACTCTCACTACAGCGGGGAGCGCAACATTGAATTACGTGCTTGCCAAGCGGCGCATTGTCGCTTGATAACAATGGCTCGCTTGTATTATGTCATTGCATCATTGACTTACGTTTTGTTTTGCGTCATTTTGCTTAAAAGGTTAAAAAAAATATGCTATTAAGCAAAAAGAAGGCTATTATGAGGTTCAGTAAAAAGGGTGTTGTTGTGGGGGGTAACTTGGCTTGTTGGTCCTAAGTGGCCTTGTGCATAACACCTTATACCTCCTACACCTTATTTCTTCTAACCTCATAATTTTCGTCTCGAGTCAGGTTGCACCATCAAGGAAGCCTTATGCCCATGCATCTATCAGCCCAGGCTGGCCTAGGGTGGTGTGGCATGTAGCCGCAACATCCTATTTAACAATGGAAGCCACCTTTCATATATTTACCTTATGTCTCTATCACACAGTGCATGTAGGATTGAATCCTAGGCATTAGAAATGGGTTGAACTCACCGAGCTCACGAGCAAGCCAACCAAGTACGCATTGCTTAGAGCTTGCATTGTAACTGAGCCACTCTAAAACTTAGCTGTATTGCCTCGCATTGCAACTGAGCTACTTGCTAACAGAACCAAGCTAACATTGCAACCAACCCGTATCACATTGCACCAACTAGTATGCAACCGAGTTGTTGGAGCCCAAACTTGAGCTACCAATTTGTTTAAAAACTTTGCATTATTGCTCTTTCTTGATTAGTAAAAAAAGGGTATTTATAGGGGCCCTAACCTGCAAAATAGACAAGAAAAATTTACAAGCAGTCTATCACATAAGATGCCATGTAGGCCCATAATATGTCTATAACTGAACTGATACTATGTGCCACATATGGCCATGGTCTTACAAAAAGAGAACACATTTACAAAATGGCGGAAAATTGACAGTCATAGATAACATCATAGTGGTTTACATGGAGGCATCCATGACTGTTGGAACTGGAGTTGTAATGGTTGGAGAAATAGGGAGCTCCTCATCTTCTTGCTTCATTTTTGTTGTTATTTCTTGGATATCTGGGATGTCAAGAGTAAGGAAGAAGGTGTTAACTACATAGAGCAACTTATCCTTTTTATTAGTAAATTCCTAGAAATCCCCCTCTGCCCCGAAGACAGAGGACTTGACTAACCGGGGAGGGGGATGTTCCCAAGGATATCAAATGTGCCTTTAAAGGGCATGGGCCCTCCAAAGTCTTTGTGAGCTCTCGTTTTGTAAATGGGGTTGACAACCACTCTTTTGCATAAATGCCTCCATGGTGATATGGACGCTTTCCTCTTTTAACCAGGGGACTGGGCACTATTTTCTCCTTCTCCAAATGTTGTTTCCTCGCGTTTTTGCTCTTTCTTTTTACCAAAGAAGAGGAATTGACTATCTTCTCAAGTGCTTTGACTCGATGGGCAAGTGAAGCAATAGCAGGGTCCTTCAGAGGCACAGAAACATGTTGGGTTGGCAATTGGGTAGGGAGGACTGCAGGCAATTCAAATTGAATCTCAGAGGCTGAGAAACAAACAAGAGGTGCTGACACATTCACCCCTAACACCTCTGGTCAAAATTTAACCCAAATGGACTTGAGAGATTGGGCTGACATTTTTATTTCAGGGGGAAGGACATGAAAGGCTACAAACTGAAAGAGATAGAACACTGGGGTCACTGAAGCAATTCTTGCAAGAAACCCGTACCTTATCTTCTTGGGTGTAGTAACAAGGCAGCTTACATTTCATCTGGTTTGGGAAAGCTAAGCACATGGCAGACATAAGCTCTCTCCCATCCCCTCCAAGCAGAAACAACTACTTAACTTGTTAAACAAGAAATCCGCCATTCTTATACTTTTCGATAACTAGAAAACTTGCTTTGTTTTTTGAAACAAAAAATCACATCTAATAAAAGGAAAGTATATGGGAAAAGGAGAGGTTTACATACGTTATAGATGTCATCTTTGAATATGATGAGTTTTCAACAGCACTCTTAACCATCATATCTCCACACATGTAAAAGGAAAATGATTAGACTCATCAGTGTGGCAATCTTTCAGATGATGTGGACTCTTCATTGTGATAGGTGCTTTTGAATCTTCCTTCATCCTTAACTCAAGCCACAACAAGTCAGATTTGAAGTATTTTGAGGATTATAGTCCAAATTCAAAAGCATTGGCTTGCTTTTGAATTGAAATACCTAACTTTGTTCCTCCCTGCGAAAATCTTCATTAATTTAGCTTTGATTTTTCCAATCTGCAAATGTCTTGTTTTCAATGTTGTCAATTGATGGACACTTGTCACCCATCAGCATTTCCATGTGCGAGAAAGTTTTCAGCTTGGGTTTTTGGTTTCCGTTTTGAGAAAGGCACCTGATCATGGACACGTCAGGTTAATCGGTGCCTCCTCTATCTTGTCAACCTAAATATCCCCCCTCTCTGCTTTCAAATGGATCAGCAACAAGTGGCCTTCATTGCAGTGCGTTCAAAGGTTTGGAAAGCCACGAGAGTATTATTGTGTACCGATTGTCAACAGGTAGCATGCATCAATATATAGGGTTTCCTTAAGCCTTGATTCTTGTCCTCCACAAGTCTACAGGGCACCAATTGCGTGCACGTGACAGAGATCGATGCTCTGCACTATTTTAAAGCGTTAGACTAGGTTCCTTCCCCACTGAACACCGATGCACTAATGAGAAGCAGGTGGCGGCCATCAGTGAGCTTTGTGCCTTGTTATAGTGTCCTATAACTCTGAGTTAAATTTGACGGCTTGAAGCGGTGAAAGAAGAGGCACGGGAACACCAACACAGTGTTCATAGAGGTAATGTTTTTATGAAGCATGTCTTCTCTCTGACCCGCACGCATTGAATTGTTGATATAGCTAAGTTAGACGTGCCCATGATTAAAGGAGATAATGCCAAGTGGTCCAATTGATTTATTTTGAAAAGATTATTGTTGGGGGATAAATTTTAACAGAGTTTAGAGCAAATTTTAATGGAGTGGGAAAATAAAACAAAGCTTTGGTGTTTTGCATATAAGTTTTGATAGGGAGCTCTGTTTTGCGAATGGTTGGTACCGTTGGAAATCTTGTTCAGAGTGTTATGCCATTATTTTGATTTGGGGAAGAATGGTTAAGAATTTTATGAGGAGTTTGTAACATAGTCTATGAGTTTCTTCGTGGCCTCATCACTAAATCAAATGGAGTTCTCACATTGGTCCCACATGGGAATTCTGATATGTTGGACAAATGGCGGCCTCATCCATCCTCTTGATTTCAAGGGTGTGCATGTGCTCTTTTCATGGATCTCCATTTGTGCTTGCTCGGAAATCAAATTTATGTCACAATTTCCTTGTTTCTAAGAAAAATTTGTGTTTCCCTCCACTTTCATGTGGCAAGAGTAATCCAGGCACGCTCCTTTCTCTTTATTCATTGGTGGATGATTTGATTCCTCCTGGTGCTGACAATTGGCTCTTCCTCAGTCTCTGATTGTTCCTAGAAGAATATTTTGAGTACCTTTGCTTTCCACTTTTATAAGGGAAATTGGTATAAATTAAAAGAAATAATCCTTCATTAGGATCCTTTTGGCTCATGAACAAACTTTGTTTTCCTATTTTTATGTTTCCTAGCTTTTGAGCAATTGTTAGTAGTTGCCTTTTCTAATTCAAAGAGCAATTTCCCATGGGATGTTAAGCAAGTGTTGCAACCTTGTTCGAAGACATTGAATGTGCAAATCAAAGTTTGGTAATAAGGTAGTTATTTGTGTTTTGTAGACGTTTGTAGTTGATTTATAAAATCCTTGCATGATCTCACTTCTTTGTATTTCATGCAAATTGTTTCAATATCAATGTATTGTCATCCTTTGATATATCATTCTGATGAATAATGAGGGTTCTATGTAAGGTCATCCTATTGCATGTCTGAATTATGAAGTGTGCAATAATTGTGTAAATTGTTGTCCTCTATTGGTTGTCACAAGTTCATTTTGTTTAAATCCAGGAGACTCCTTGCCCAATGGATTCTAAGCACTGGTCATGGTTAAATTGACCATCCTTGTTAGCAATATTTTCACTGAATTATATTCCTTATTGAGATCTCCATTCACCTTTGCAAATCCTTTTGAGGTTTCAGCTGTTATAACTTAGGATTTAGGTTTATAAGCTTTCTTTTGCCCATTTTACTTGTCTTGAGAGCAATCAGCTTATAAATCATGGATATTTTTGCCATAGTAATCTATTTGTTTGCAACCTTTTTCCCAATCTTACGCAACTTTATGATTCTTCCTACTAGTGACAGCAAATTAGGTGCGAGATCATAGTGATTAGGTTGTTTATCTGGGTCTGATGAACTTTCCTCGTATACTCCATGTTATTCTATGCATCTAGATTGTTGTAGGGTCTCTCCAATGGGTTTCATAGAACCTGAAGAGTAGGTGTAACGCACCGTTACACCAAAACCTCAAGGTGTTAATGAATCTGCACATCAAGATCATAACATCCCACCACGCTCCATATCTCGAACCTCGGGCTAGATTTGCACCCATATAGAGGGACCATGCCCAGCCCTATACGAGCCCCGGACAAACACTACAATGTCAGCATAGCCACCTGTGCTGGGACTCGAACCTGGGTGGTTGCTCTAATAACAAATATAACGAACCGTTACACCAAAACCTCAAGGCATTAGTGAATCCGCACACCACAATCATAACAATAGAAGGATAACCACCCTCTCATTTTGTTACCTTGAATCTGCCCCCAATTGGTGAAAGAGCATGCTATTACAACGACTCATCCCACTCTTTTTACCTATTTGCACAGCGGAACAGATCTAAGTGCCAACAAAATTGGTGCCATGGATGATGGCACCGAATTACATTGCACACTGACCGAGCTCGTATTGTAACTGAGTCGCATTAGCACTCACATGGCATTGCCTTACACCGAGTATGTATTTACCTTACAGCGCAATCACATAGCTCACCGAGCTAGAGAACCAACTTGCTCACCTGTGAGTATGCATAAGCACAGCTTAGCAAAAGCGAAAAGGGAGGCAACTTAGATAAGCAATGCGATAGTATATAAACCACTACGAATTATAATCCACCACAAATGTGGGATATTGAGGATAAGAATAGCAAAAAGGGAAGGAGCTCATCGAGCCCCAAACCGCCGCCGCCATAAACCATTCACCGACCTTGTTACGTGGCGATAGCATGGGGGCTTAAAATTGAAATAACATGCGCTAATTTTAGCAACGAACTCCAACTCTGAAAACGAGTTTTGAACAGTGTATTTAGGGGCGGTGGAGATCATAATAGTTGCGTGAAGAGATAACAAAGAAATAGAAAAGCAAAACAAGAATAAGGAATGCATGAAAAGAATATAGAATGCATACATGAAAAAGAAAATAGGACGCAGTAAGAAAATTTAGAAAAGACAAAAATTATAAAAAACACGAAGGGAGCAAGAATAAACAACACACAAATCAGAAGCAAAATACACATAGAAGTTGAGGATTCAACGCAGAGGAATCTGAAACAAGAGAAGTGGGAATGATTCAGAGAAAGAAAGAAGCCAGGGGAATTGAAGTGCCCAAAACTTAGGTTTTTCTCCATTTACGAGTTTTAAATCATAAAGTTTATTTTCCTTTTTATCTGAGCAGAGTAGTGTAGTGGCAAAGGCTTAAAACATATTGCCAAAGGTCATGGGTTCAACCCACACGACCCCCTGACTTATATGTTTTTGTTTTCGGGTTGAAAAACTCACTAGACAAGTAAACAAAGAACAAAACCTAAGGCGTCCGATTATAAGCCAAAGCCATAGGCTTGGCCGAGCGGCAATGAGCAAAGCCTTGGAGAAAACAGGTCACGGGGTCGACTACCTCTCCCACCACTTACCTTTTGTTAAACATAGAATGTTAAATCCTTAAATGTTGATTTACAAACAAAACCCATGAAGGTGAATATGACCATGCATTTTTTATGGGTTTAATAACTCGGCTTGGGATAGAATCCATATATTAATAAAGGTAAATGAACCTAGGCCTTTCAACAAAGATTTGCAATAAGCCTGAATATGTTATATAACGGATATGAAGTAATACAAAGGAAATTAGATCTTATAAACTAAGGAACCACAGAAAACTATAAGGGAGTAATATAAAGATTTTAGATTACATAAACTTAAGACTCATATACCTAGAAATTTTAAAGGAAGATAACCCATAAATCCTGGTCATATTATGAGGGGTTTTCATACGAGATGAGATGTCAGACATAGAACATGGAATATGAAGTTTTAACCAAATAAGAAGTTAAACATGAAGTATGAAGATATAACCTTGTTAGTAAGTTAAACATGAGGTGTGAAGATATAACTCTGTTAATAAGTTAAACATGAAGTATGGAGTTACAACCATGATATGAGTCAAACAGATATGACAACATACAACTCTTGAACTAGAAGGATTTGAACCTTATGTAAAATATGAATACCTTACTTATATGACTTGAAACACGATAAATCATAATCATTATAAAACCATTTAGAATTTTTTTATGAGGATATTATGAGCTAAACAAGGATGGTGAAAGCTTATGGACGTGTACATGGAAATAGAACGTTTAAACTTATACTAACCATGAAAAGGATAATGATTGAAAACATGTTTGTTCGTCGATTTTAACTTTATAAGAAGTATTACCAAAATTTGGAACAAGTGAAACTTGAAACCATGTATTGAAACTATTTATGGGCAATTATAACTCTTTGTTGGCAAGCCAAGTTTAAGATTCCTACAATAACAATGCTCTTGAGTGGTATGGGACATCCAAGAGGGTTGCAATTGTTCGTTTCCTATTCATGGCTTGTCTTGTATTGTTTCGGGGATACAAACTAGGATTAGAGTCCTTATAATAATAACATGAACAAGTGGTATGGGACATTCAGGAAGGTTATCATTGTTTGCTTCCTAGTTTCAGTTTGCTTGAGTTACTTGATTTTGAGATAGGGATGTCCTATTGTGAACTGCTTATGGGAAAAGGGAATGTTTTGAGAGATGTGTATATGGACTAGGGAGTGATCTGTATGGATGGGTTAGTTTTCATAACGTAGTTTTACACATGACAAATGATAGGGGTTAGGGGTCGACTACGGATAGAATCAAGGTCTTCCCTAGTGATTATTCAGGTAGGATTGCTTCATGCCCTGGTACGTTGTCGGGTTTCATTAGGAATGTGTACCTACTGTTATCCTAAATCTTTTGGCCAAAAGCATATTCATTACTATTATTTCTAGGATGTTATATTCCTACCATGTTCATAACTCTACCGCTTTTTGGGTGACTACACTACACATGGTATTCTCTCTCACCTTATAGATTTCTCGCATCTTCCTTCTTATAAAGAGTAGGGCAGCTCTCACTTTGTGAAAGGTGTGTGGAGATCTGTAAGGCTCAAGGTTGGAGATAAACCGCTCTGATAATACTCTTTCTCTCATTGCGTGGTTCAGCATCAGGATGGATCTCTAGCAAAAGGCGACAATTGTGTCGCAACATAGTTGTGATGTATTGTATTTCATAATATCTATTATATTATATATTGAGACAAATGAAATTGTAAACATTGTATATTGAATTATGAAAACCATTATGTATTGAAACTATGTAAAGTGAATAAACTTATTCATATGTAACAAAATGTGGCATGACTCTTGAGATGTAAACCTTTGTATTATTATAACACATGAAATTCGAGAATGAAAAGATTCATACACTTTTGTGTAACACTTATCATAGATTTGTGGGTATGTTGTAATCTAGAAATTAACTATATGGATGCTTTATGATTAAGGTAATCAAAGAACCTAATCAAATGAAATTGTCCTTATAATATTCTTGTTCACATTAATGGAAATGTAAGCACATGTTTAAAGGATTAACTATAATGTCTTAGTTTAATTGGATAAACAATTATATGTGAAATCATGTAGGTACTTGTACTTAATGTTATACACATAGTTAATTCACTTACATTATAATCAAAGCAAATTATACAAGTTAAATTAAATGACACAGCTAACATGTTAAATAACTTTGAACTACTTGTATTATTAGTATATTGTTTCTTGCATGTGTTTGATTGTTAGGCGTAGGACTAGGAAATCGAGAGGCATCAATTTCTGTCCCTAGTTGCATAAGGGTGATTGAAAATTCCAACTCAAAAAAAAACAGCTTGTTTTTCCGGTCACCCATCGGAGGGTCGCCACACTAAGTTCCAAGATCTAGTTTTGTTTGGTTTGGAATCTAAAGCACTCTATTGTGTAATTTTGTGTGTGGGTCAAAATCAAAAACTTTTGATCCAGGGAGAATTTAGGGTTTTTATCTAAACCAAGCATTTGAACCTATCTAAAAAAAATTTTAAAGTCTACAATCGATTTTTTCCACGTTTGAGCAATAAAAAAACAATTGAATTCATCTTAACAAGACAATCAAAATGGTATGGTCTCTGACAACCCTAAATTTTTCATATTTTCTTGTTTTCAAGTTTCTTATAGCATTCATTGGATTTATCTTGAAGAGGCAATCGCAACAACATAAGCATCCTGCAACCTTACTTTTGGCCACTAATCAAGCCACATTATGGCAGGTCCTACATGTGGTAAGGGTAAGAATAGAGTCACACTTGGGAAGGCTTCTTCCCAAGAGGATATAGAACCACAGGTAGTTAAGGGGTCAATCTAGGGAAAATGCTCTAACGTAGAAACAAATATATGCAATAATTCATAAGCATGAGCAAAATTTCGAGGCACACTTACTAGGTACCATGGCTACCAAGAAGGAACTAAAGGAGATGTCTACAAAAGCATATATGGCTCAACTCTAACCAAACATGGCAGCCACATCAACATTTGTCAACAGTTTGGTGGAATTTCAAAAAAATGTTTTTGCATGGAAAGACTCAGAAGACAACTGATTCTATTACTCCTAATGGATTGATGGTTACATACATTATAGACTCTAATAGAGCTTTGATTCAGCAACAACCCAATCCTAATGCGGGATCTCAACATTTTATGACAAATATGGACACGCACAAATTTGATGGTAAGGTCCCACTCAACTGTATCTACCCAATGCAGCATTTTTTGTGACAGGCACCAAGTCCCATTTGGGCAAAAGGTCGCAATGGCAACTCAATATTTGGAATCGGATCAATTCATTTGGTAACACTGGCTTTGTGTTGAAAAGAAGAATAAGAGCGCTATTGTCACAAGGTCTTCTTTTAAGTAGTAGCTTATTGCACATTACAGTAACAAGCTAGTGGATAACTACTTTAGCTAATCGGCCAAGCTAAGGCAAACAAGTATGGTCAAGATTGTATCCAGCGATTCCGGACTTTTCTGTGAGTGGAGGATGTTATAAAGGAAAATTTGAGGAAGATATTTCTTGAAGGACTAAAGGACCGCACTCAACATGAGGTATGCTTGTTTGATCCACCATGACCTCAACATATTTCTAGGGCAAAAAGGGTTGAGGAAAAGGTTTTGGCTACTACAAGACAAGCAATCACTAGCATTAAAGATCATAGCAACCCTACATTCATTTCCTCAACCCAGATTAACTTCTCAACAAATTGAGGAAAAAAGGGAAAAGGGGTTATGTTTTAACTATGATAGCTAATACAATGGAGAACATAAATTTGCAGAGAAGAAATTGTTCAATATTGAAGGAGCAACCAAAGAAGAAGATGATGAATTTGAGATTGTGGAGGAACCTGAAGAAGCATCAGAAAATCCACATTCGGCTATCTCTTGCAATCCGCTATCAAGTATTAGTACACCCCACAAACTCTCAAGGCAGAGGAGTTTATGAAGAAACAAAGAGTGACAACACTAATTGATTTAGGGGGTACTCACAACTTCATCAACAACAAGTTGGTTGTGTTTTAACTGTTTTGTTTTTGCCCCCTCAAGAATATCATCTCATGATTTCTCATGGTGATAAAATCAGGTTTTAAGGAAAATAACATAGCATTAAACTCGCCATGGGGGCCTACCTTTTGACTATTCCTATGTTTTTAATTCCCATTGGGGGAGTAATATAGTTTTGAGAATTTGATGGCTTGCCACGTTGGGTATGATAGGGATGAACTTCCAAGATTTGTGTATGTTTTTTTGGTCAAAAGGAAATAAATTTGAATTGAGAGGGTTACAAGAAAAGGCATATTTTGAATTGAAAGGGTTGCAAGCAAAGGTGTCACAGATGGTAAGCTCTCATCAAATGCAAAAGCTACTAAAAAATCAATTAGGTTTGTGGCACAATTATTTTCTCTAGAAGCTCAACAATCATAAGTGAACACCACCAAATCTTCGTTCTATCTTGGACAAACATTCAGTAGCTTTTGGTGATGTGCCAAAAGCTCTTGCAAAAGAGATCATGATCACACCATTCAACTTGTACCGAGGAGCCAACCACCAACAAATAGACCTCACAAGTGCTCGTATGTGTAAAAGACTAAGATTGAGTTGATGGTACAGGAAATGCTAGAAGCGAGCACTATTTGTCATAGTCAAAGTGCATATTCTACTCCAATGGTGATGGTGCTAAAAAGAATGACAATTAATGCATGAGTCCAGACTATAGAGAAAATAAATTCACCATCAAAGATAAGTTTCCTATTCTTATCTTGATTCTTGAGAGTTAGCCATCATGTGACTCTTGCTCGATCAGACAATGATCTTGAATATGATATCTTGCAGCAACATCAACCATTTGCTTATCCATCCTTGAATACTAGGCTTGTTCACCGAGTAGAGGCTTGATGGTCCTCATAAAATATGAATGGAGTTGCCAACAACTAGCACCAGAATTTTCAAACAGCCTACACCATCCCAACAGCCTTCCATTCAATTGTGCAATAGATAGTTCTTTCCACATTTGACAATATTCAGCTAGTGAAGAACAAAGGAACTATGAGCTACTACTTCTGCCAAAGTTGGATTCATCTACATGTACATGGAATTCATTGTCCCACTCTCGATATGCAAGGATTGGTGAATGACTAAGGCGTACCTTTCATTTTTTGAATGCCTACTCCTGTTCGTCCAACCATACAAACCGAACTCCTTTCCTTGTTAGCGTGTCTAGGGGTGAGTAACTTGCGCAAAAAAATTTAAGCGTAGGTGATATCCTACATGGCCCAATAATGATTTCATCCCTTTGACGACTATGGGTGCTTTCATTTCCACCACGACTCATATCTTGTTAGACTTTGTTTTTAATCCAACTTTGTAGGCTATGGAAGAGAAAAGTCCCTTGTGGCACCATGCGACTTCACTTCTTCAGATGCATTGCCAACGTTGTCACTCGACATCGCTAAATGCACTCCATCAAGGCTTGCAAGTGTAACTCTTGGCCAATGCAGATGGACAAATCCTCTAGGATAGCTTTAACTTTTCCTATCTACATCTTTTCAAAAATATGCAGGATCATTTGTTGGAAGGTAGCTAGTGCATTACAAATTCTTAACGGCATCATACTATGTGCTTAGAGTCCATCTTCCAATATGAAAGTGGGCTTCATTTTATCTTCCTCTGTTATGCCAATATGATTGAATACAAAAAAACCACCCATAAGAGAATAAATTCCGTGTCCAGCTACTTCTTCAAGTATGGAGTCCTTGAATGGAATAGGGAATGGATCTATGTGGTGACAGAACTCAGACTTCTAAATTCAATGCAGATTCTGATGTGTCTCAATTCTTTCGTCAAACTAATAAATATGGCAATACACATTCACTTGTTTCCTCTTTGAACATGATTCCTACATTGAGCAACTTATCACTTTCTTCCTAGACTCCTGTGGCATAGTTCTGGTTTGTCTAGTAAGCCTTCCTTCGCACCAGTTGGGCTCTTTGTATGAGAGGGATTCAATGTACACACAAATCTGGCAGCACTCCTCTACGTCCACACAGACACGTCCCTATAGTCCATGAAGATCCTGAATGCTACTAGATCTCAATCATCGGCAACCTTATCATTAGGAGGTGTCATTCCAACCCCAATTTCACCCGAATGGTGGTGGACTTTTTATACTTCGTAACAGCTACACTTTGAAACAGCTGGTTAGCTTATCATCTGGGCTTACATTCCCAACAATTTACCATGAAGAAGTTCCGAATTTATTTAAGGACTAATATGCAGATATGTGCTCTTGTTTGAAATAACAACACATGCGGACCATTGTGCAAAAAAAAACTGTCTTGTGGATTTACCATTAATTGTATTTCCATTATGTTATATCAGTTCAAAGCAAAACTAAAAACACACAGAAAAGGACACAACCAAACTCCAAAATCTGCAGCAAACTGGATCCTATCTGGGTAAATTTTAATTTAAAGATATTATATATGGAGGTCACTTCTTGCTTCTCACAACATCGAGCTAAAAGATATCAGATTAATCTGCTGGTTTGCACTACATTCTGGCAAGCAATCTTGTTAGGATAGGTCAATCTATACAGAGTATATCGTGTCCTTGATTTTTCCGCCCCTAGAATAGCTATTGAGGAAGCTTTTAGATGTCTTATTATTATATTTAGAAAGTGCAGCCAAGGTCATGGAAAATACCTCCTAAACAATGATGTACGCACAGCAAAAGCCTTATCCAATTAAGTCGAAAAATAATTGTGTTTAGGCAGTTATGGAAGAGTGATTAGGTGTAACAAAAGGGGTGGCAGTAGCATTTGAATGGAGATGGTCGCTCACCTTTCCTTTCTGTTGTTGAATGTAGGCTCTGACTCCAGGAATGAGGCTGCAGAAGAAAGAAGCGAGTAAGAGAGTTTGCAAAATGATATAATTGTTATTGGTGGTGGTGATGATGATGATGATGTAGGTACCTGATGGTGGTGATGAAGATAGCAGTAAGAGGTCCCTTGAGACCATGATGATTATGATGATGATGATGTGCTAAGAGGCAAAGGAACCCGGCCACCACATATGTGATAACGCAGGTCACCAGGGTAAACAACACCACCACCACGGGCTCGTAGTCACTCAGTCCCTCGTTTGCCCACGCCTTCCACATTGAAATCAATTCACCCATCCACATTGCAAATTAGTACAGTAATCAGCAATCAGCAATCAGCAATCAGCAATCGGATCGGCGATCGGCAGATTACATTAACTACATACAGTTCTTAACGCCCACACGCAATGTATTTGGTGCCCATGTCCCTCTAATTATGACTCCTCCGCAAAGGCTTTGTTGTTTTTTATATCAACTAATTTTTTTGTTTTTATTTATTTATTATTAATTAAAGCGAGGTTTTGTTTTTTTAAAGAAGCAAAGTATGGAGTAGATTGTTGTCTAGTACACTACACGGTAGCACAGTTCACAAATTATATGAGCTAGTCAAAGCTAAATTAAAGTGGAGAAAGGCATATCTAAATGTTTTGGGGACATCAAACAAGGTTGTCCTTCATTCCCAATTCTATTTGAGCTATACATTGACAAACTAGAAAATTGAATAAACAATTTTGGTTGGGAAGGGGTTCACTTGGCCAAATATGAAGTGAAACTCCTACATTATGTTGATGACCTAATTTTAATGGCAAAACAATCTCAAGATCTAAAAAGCTAACACCTACAAAACTTAGAGCTCTATTCATAAAAAGTAGGGATGCAAGTTAATATTGGTAGAACAAAAAATTATGATTTTCTCAAGTAGAAGAGAAGTAACATTTTGACTACTCAGTGTGCAAGGGAGTGTTTAGAAGTAATATTAAAATACAAATTTTTTGAGCCTGGGCTTCTATAATAAGTTCAATTGAGGATACATGTAGGATGAAAAGAATACGAGGAGGTTGGAGAACTCTTTAAGCGCTCTAAAATAGGTCCAAGAATGTTGAATTATGGGCTTAGAAGACAACCGAATTATGGGCTTAGAAGACAATCGTGGCCTTATTTAGATTACTAGTTATGTTGATGGTGTTGTATGGTTGTGAGGTATGGGCTAGTGGAATGACAAGTTTGAGGTAGAGGCAAATAGAAAGGATCTAAAAGCAGGCCAATCAAAAAGTTTTTTCAATATTAAAGGTTTTAGTTCCCTATGAAATCATCCTTACGAAAATAGGGAACCTTCCCTTTTAGAAGAAACACTCTGGTATGACTAGGTTATTATGCTACCTGAATAAAATAAGTAAATATGAATACCAAGAAGTGGCCACATGCCCACAAGAGATGAGAAAGTTGTATAGACGAAAGCACACTTGGATGGAACAAAATCACAAAATAATGAATAGATTGGACATCAACGTTAACAAATGTCCAAACCTTAACAAAGAATAAAACATTGTGGAATGAAAACGTTTAAAACAACGACGTTAAGGAAGAAAACAAGCAAAGACCGATGAAAACTACATTGCATAAGTTCAACTCTGACTTATGAACATGGTGAAAAAAGCTTATATATGGAGCTGAAATTAAATGAAGGGAAGAGATCCTCATTGCTCAAGTAAGGACTAGATCTCCTATAGGCACAAATGTAAAATATGTAGCATGCACTAATAGTGCTTAAGAAACAATTGGAAGAAAGAATTATCGTGTTAACGTATGCACCATAAGGGGTAATTGAAATGGATAATCATTTCATCTTTGATATGTCCAAAATATGTAGGTATTTGAGAGTCCAAATATGTGGAAATAATTAAGAGTTGCCTCCATGGTAGAACTATTTAAGAAAAATAAAATAAAATGGTTTGAGGGGAGAAGTTAATTCAATTCAACAAAATGAGAAGCAAGTTTAACTTTGTAAAGAACAATGTTAAGCTCCACAAACTTTTGAACAGATTCAATCAACAAGATGAATCATATGGTTCCCATAGGTTCATCTTGGTCTACTCAATGGCATAATTACAAAATCTACATTCAACTACTCATTTCAGAGCTTGACAATTGGTTTCGCATGTAGACATGCATAAAGCTTCTTTGAGTGCCTCCCTAATGCGACTTGTCAAGGTCAATGCTAGTCTTTAACGACCCTTTGGAGTCTACTATGTTGAGCCTGAAAGGAAGTTAGTCGCACTCTACTGATTTTTCCGTGCTTCCTCCTCAACCCTCAATAACTTGATTGGCCCTCCTTATAATCATGTTAACCCTAAAATGGTGAACTTATCCCTTTTTATAGTTGTGTGCTCTTCTCTTTTCTCACTTCTCTCTCCTTTGTTAAATTGCCTTTTGGGTGGGATGGCTTCTTTTAGACGTCTTCCACTCAAATTTAAATTTGAATTTGATCTCCATTAATGCTTTAATATGCTTGTGCCACGTTGATTTGGCATTTGGCTCTTTTAATTATTCCATCCTCATCGGCATCTCCTGTCAAACACCTTTTAGCATCTTTTGTTGCTTCTGTTAACTATTTGTTTTGGCGCACACTCTTTTCTCGCACTCATTTTCCACACCTTTGTCTTCTTTTGTTGCGCACTCAAATGCTTGAGTATCACCTTTGATGCTTTTTGTGTATTGTCTCTAGTTCTTGGCCTTCTCCAAAACATCTATGCACCTCCTTCCTAGTTTTAGTTATTGTGTAATCCTCATTTGATGTTTGTGTGTCTTTCACATACTCACTATCACTATGCATAACTCCTTGCATTCTTTGCATACCTCACGCCTATCAAGTTGAGCCAAAACTCCTCTCTACCCACCAAAATTCTATGTGCACTACTTTGCATTATTCCTTTGCACTAGATCTCCTTTGCAAAAATTCCATGCACTAGTTGCACTGTTGTCTCCAATAAACACTCCATGCACTGCGCCCCTTCCCAATAATTATTACACAAAGTACTTATACACTTCCACATAATTTCCACTTTATTACCTTGCCTACCCACTCCCGCCTTGTGCGCAACCATCCACCAAAATTGTCTAGGATTTCCCTAGGCCTTGGATGCTCTTACATCAAACACTCGAGGTACTTAAAATTTAGGTCCTTTTTAAGTAGATTAATTCAGTGGTAGAACCATCATTTGAACTATTGAGGTAAATAGTTCCAATTCCTTCATCCTCAGAACTTGTTTTTGGTCTCGACATCTCTTCCAGTCCTTTATTGCCTTCTTGTGACTTTCCAAGATATCCTACACACTCTGACGAGTCTCAGTTCACCCTGAACTGTCCTCATCCTCCAAATGGATCTCCCTTTCCAATTATTTGGCACCTTCTACCTGTCATGACCTTTTTTCCCTAGTGCGAGTCTCTGCCCACTATTCCATTTTGCAAGTCTCTACCCATTATTCCCTTTTTCAAGTCTCTACTTGTCTTAAACCATTTTCCTCTTCCTAAGGCTTCTCTAGTGAGCCTTCTGCTCTACGAGTCTGCACTCACCTCTAACTTCTTCTTATGTGAGTTTGTGCTTTCCCTTATTTGTCTAATTCTACCTAAAGCCTTTGGGGCTTTTATTTTCTCCTACCCACTTTTTTTTGGGCTTCCTTCCTTTGCGTGTTCCTTCTGTACGCACTTATCTCCTCCTTGTCTTCTTCTCTTCTTTTTACGTTCTCTTGTCATCTTCTCACCATGCCTTCTCTTTTTTGCCCTCCTTTGCTTCACGTACTGCTTATTCTCCACACTCTCACCCTTCATGCCCTTCTTCCTTTTATGGGCTTCCGTTACACACTCTATTCTTGCACACTTCCTTATTTGTTATCTTGTCACCTTCCTGTTGTAACCTCTTCCTTTTGTGCACTTATAGGTTGTGTTACTCCACGTACACCTCCTCTTCCTTACACAGTACCTGATGTTGCTTGTTCTCGCTCTCCTCTTTTCTATGGATATATTTCCTTGTTCACTTATGGTTTTTCACCCACTACACACCTTCTATCTTTTGTTCCCTTTCTACATGGAGCTTTTCTCAATAACGTGATTGTTTCCTTGCAGTCTCTGCCTTATGCAAATCTTCTATGAAGTCCTATTCTTTGTTCCAGATGTCTCATCACAATCTTCTTTCACCCTTCTCCTCTTGGTCTCTATTAGAATACACTCTAATTGTCGATAGCTCTCCTAATTCTGCATTGCATTATCTGCTTTAGTTGCTTCAGACCACGTCTTCTCTCCCTCTTATTGTGGAAATTTCTCTTAGCCACTACCCATCTCCTTCTTTTCTTCTCTTTTACTTTCATTATTGCATAGAAATTTTGGAGCCTCTTCACAATCCTTCCCTCTTTTCTTTGTTTCCTACAAGAAAACTTCCACATTCTCTTGTAGTGTTGTTGCATTGTTATCACACCTTTCCTTACCTGCATGTTCTTTCTCATGTGTGTCACTTACACTAAGCACTTTTGCAACATCCTCCTCGGGTTGTTCCTTTCAAATTTCCTTCAGGGAAATTTCTTATTCTTCACACAATTATTTCTTGTGTTTTTCTCCTCTTGCATGTTATTTTGCATGCTCTTCCTTGATATCTTTATGGATTTCCTCTTCCTTGGTATGTTCCTTTTCACATGCACTCTAAAAACCTCATATGTGAGTGATTAAGCTAAAATGTAAATATATTAGCCTAATCTGAATGCAAGATTGCGGTAAATGAATGATAAATTAAGTACAAAAATTTACCCAAGTAAACTAAGCAATAAATAATGAAACCCTAATTGCAAAGAGAGGGTAAAAAGGATTAACTAATTCACAGAGTTCTAGAGAATGCACAGAGTTGGAAGAACGGAAAATTTGAAGCACTGGTCGTTGCAACGAAGCTTAGAAAAATCAAGAACTAGAGGAAAAAGCTAGACTGTGGTACCTAGAGGGGGACAGAGGCGCGCGTGGGCACCCTAGGCCTGATTCTAGGCACCTGGGTCTACAAAAATGCTAAAAGGAAAACTCTGAGGTGTCATAAGGTGTTCCTTTAGTCTCCTTTAATCGCTCCGAGGTCACACCAAGATCATCGAGGTCGCTGGAAACCTACAATAAAGAATGAACATGTAAAACCCTCAAATAGACATCAAATCCTAAAAAAAGAAAGATGCAAAATGAGGGGTCAGACTATCCTCATCTATCACAATGGTGAACTTACGACTAATTTTTGCACTACATCTCAGACCCAATGTAGTTTAGTGTGTTTGTGTGTGGAATTGTGCCCTAGGTTTCTCTTGTGTCAGTCGCACTTGGATAATGAGCAAGTAACTAGATGTAGAATGTAGTAAATGTGTGCATGGAATAGAATGAACTTCCCTCCTATGAAGTGTGATGCAGAAAACCAGCCCTTGTGTCCCTTGTGATGGAGCTAGATGGATGTAATGGAGCTCTTAGATGCCTTGATGGATGCAACCTTAGGTGGTGATAACTAATGCTTAGTGCTTGGTCCTTTATTATGATCACATAACTTTATATTTATATGATTCCCTTGCTTGAATTTCATAATTAACCCTGAAAAGGCTGACTACCAAAAAGATAAGATGCTCAAACGGCTAGAAAGGACCCAAAAAGTTGTGAGTAAAGTATAAAGAGGACAGGGGTGCCTAGAGGGGATGAGGGTGCCTGACGTTGGCATCCTAGCTAGGCGTTGGTGTCCAGGATGACAAATGTTGAAGAGTAAAAAGGCAGACTGAGCAAGTAAGGGTGTAAGACTGAAAGTAACAACATAAAACAAAGAAAGGTGGCCAAAGACATGGGTTAATTAGTACTTTTCTTACTTAGGAATCATATGAATAGTAGTATGTAATCAAGACTAGATAATTACCCAAAGTGCATGATTTTGTGTCTACATTTTCCCACTTTATGTTGGTGAGTCGGAAAATTGGTAACATAAAGTAGATAGAGATGTGTACCTGATAACCATGTAGATTGATGATGCAAACGTGCTGAGGGACTAGACAAAGCATGGAGTGATAAAAAATGTGAAGCGTGGATGCTGAGGAGGAGAAAGTGCAAAAAGTGATGAAAATAAACCTAGGGCTGAAAATACATGTGTATATGTTGCGATGTACCTATTTTTGATGTTGATGTTGTTTTTGTGATGATGTGGATGATATCGTTGTTGATATTGACTACCGCTTCCCATACGGATGAACCTATAAAGACAAGTTGAACAAGTAGTCAAATACGCATGTATATGTGGTAAAATTAAGTAAAGGAGTATGTAAAATTTAAAAAATGTGAAAAAGGAACATGTGCACCTGATCCGTGATGAGGAAAGGGTGTAGAAAAGGATCATGTAGATGATGTCGGCATGCATTTTTTCAGGTGATCTCACGCCAGTGAAATGGAAGAAGTGTAGGGAGAATAGTTTGGTGTCATCCTCCAATCCTTTAACTGCTTCCCACAATGTAGAACACCACTGCAAATGGTGTGTATAAATGCATGTGCTAAGGACTATCTTCCCAGTAGAAGTTGCTAATGTAAATGCCCAGTGCTAAAAGACTCTCTGCCCTGTTAAAGCCTCTATGACATGCTAAAAAATGTGTAATTGACCCTTGTTACTGGAATTTAGGAAAGGTCGTTGTGCTAAGGACCCAAGTCTGATTTTGAGCCCTATCAGAAACTAAAAACTGAGTTGTACTGGTACCGTGTAGTGTTGTGTATAACGATGTATAGGGTGACTAATTCACCCAAATGATGCCCCCTCATTTGGGGTGCATGTGACATCGATTGAAGGAGTATGCGGGCCCAAAAGAGGAATTGAACATGTTGTGCTGAAATTGAGCCCTACAGGGGGAAGGGAATGTGTGTGGTAGAAACTAAGACACATGCAAACAAGTTGCTAGGAGACAAGTATTAGTATAAGAAAACAAACATGCATGTATAAGATGAAATGTAAGCTAAGTAGACAATGTGTAAGCTAAGGTACAAGTAAACATGCAAGAAGACAATGTAGACCGTGAAAAGTGGGTTGTAAACATGGGACACCACTCATGATGTTGCAAGATGATCAAGGCCATAATGGCTGCAAGCAATATAATAAGCAAGACATAGGGCAAAGCCCATAAACAATGACAAGGAAAGGAAAACAGTGTATCAGACAACCATGGAAGAAAATAGTCCTGCATAACAAATGTTGCACATGAAGCACCTATTAGGACATGTTAGAAAAGATAAAAAGTATGTCGAAATGTGTATGATATCAGAAAATAGTGTGCTATGAAACAAAATGAAACACAGGTCTGTAATGTACGAAAGTGGATTCCCCCAGGAGCCTCTATGGGACTGGTAATAGGTGTTGCACCTAGCATCCATGTTGTATGCAATAGATCTGTAGAATTTTGTGATCACAACTAGAAAGCAAGTGAATACACATGTGTGTATGATAAATATAATGACATACAAGATATCTATCTAGCATGTGTAATAAGATGAACATGTAACAAGTAAATGTAAGCAAGAGTAAATGCAACCAAGATATGCAATATGTTGTGGATGAGGTGGAATGGAATGTAGTGTGAATGATAGGAGCAATGTGCCCCCTGAAGTGGATGTGTATATATGTAATGAGGTTCATTTATTTATGCCCCCTCAGCAGTCAAGAATGAACCGTAAATGAGAGTGTGTCATCTAGAAATGGTCTGAATGATGTGTTGTTGTGTGTTAGAAAGAGTTGATGAACTAAGAATGGATTTTAGAAATGACATGTAGAATGATGATAGTGATGCGTATATGATCATTGAATGTAGAAAGGTATATATGATTTATCATAAAGTGTATATCACTGTAGAATGTCCAGAAAGTGTGATGATTTAGCCTAAAGTGTATATCACGAGATGAATGAATAGGAAAGCTAGAAAGGGGTGATGATTTAACATAAAGTGTATATCATGATATGTAGTGAAGTAAGGTACTAGCAAGGAATGTGGGACATGATAAGAGGATTGAATGATTGAATGTGTGAGTGTGATGAGGTCCATTTGATATGTATACCCTCAACATTCGAGTATGAACCATGGGACTAGAGTGCGTCATCGGGTAGTGCTTGTGCAGCAGTGTAATAGTGAAGATGAGTGAGTAAAATGATGCAATATGTGTAGTAGATGTCATAGGTGTGTGATGTGTAAAGGGTGTAATGTGTAATGTAGAGTGTGTAATATGCAATGCAAGATGTGTAGATTATATAAGTGTGGAAGTGTAAAAGTCCAGTGTGATGTCAAACATATGGATAATAGCGTGTAAGTAGTGTAGGATATGTATGATGTGTGGGTGTATAAATCATAGAGTGTGGCTGATGCATAGTATATTAAAGATTGTATATGTAGAAAAGTGTATGATGTGTGAAGATGTGATGTGTATTGTTGATGTGTAGTGTGTGAGGTTCATGCATGTAAGATGCCCTCAGTAGATGTCAAGTAAGAACTATATCACAAGAGTGCATCATAAGGATATGCAATGTGTAGAAGAATGCGTTGTAAATGTGAATTATGAAATGTGTAATATGTAATGTGTAGTGTGATGTGTGAGATGAAGGGTTGTGTAACGTGTGTTTTGTGTTATGTGTGTGAGGTTCATGTATATAGGATGCCCTCAACAATCAAGTGTGAACCAAAGCACAAGAGTCCATCATAGGGAAATGATGATACTAATGTATTGAGATGGGTATGATGAATGTAAAATTCTAGATGCATAATGTGTGGTGAAGCATGGACTAGATAAGGCAAGGATGATGTGAGAAGATGGGGTAGAAGCATGAGTACCACCCAATTGTATGCGTGATGAGTGATAGATTATTGTAGATGTGTGTGTGTGTGAATGATATGTGTGTGCAACAGAGTGATGAGTGTGAGTGTATTAAATGCACAAATAAATGGTGATAAGTTTATGCATGTATGAATGAGTGTTTAGTAGATAGATATAATGGGAAGATGAAATGGGTTCTTATTGTAAGAGATTCCTCAATAGTCATGTAAGGACCATAAGAACATGAGTTTGTCATCAGGAAGTAAGGTGACAGGAGTCAACTACAAAATACCAAGTTGGCGTGAAGTGGTAGAAGCATGTGTGGTAGAAGTAACAATAGGACCATGTGATGGTGGCAGAATGTGAAATGTGTCTTGGCTATCACTAGAAGAAGTAGTTGCTTTGAAAAAATGAATTGGCAATGGAAGTGGATTAAGATGGGGAGGAATCTTGAATGGTGGTAACTTAGGTGGGATTGATGACACTGTAGATGATTTTATAGAAGAAGAAGGTGGACTGATTTTGAGAGGCAATTGCATATTTTGACTTGGTAATGCTGTAGATGACTTAAGAGGAGGAGGTGTTGGACTGTTTCTTAATGGTGGTGCTTGATTTTATATAGAAGGAACATGAGAGGTAATAGCATGGTGTTCATTAGACATAGATGAATAAAATTTAGGAACCCATTGGGATGTAATAATTGTAAATGGGCATGCAAAAAAATGTTGTGCAATAAATGAGATAAAGCTTCAATGCTCAAGATTATTGATTCTTTGTCATAAAAAAATAGTAGTCATTGTCATTATATCCATTGATTTGATGATGATAGCAATATGGATGAACTTGATATTTGATCAACCGAGAAGGAGGATAATAATGAGAAGTTGGCAAACTGATCAATTGATGACTAATGAGATCATTAAAAATGTCATTTTGCTTAGCATTGTGATTAAACATGAGAGGCTCTAGTAATGGAAAGACTCTAGGCTCATTGATATGAAAACATGTAGAAGACATAACACGGAGATGAGATGTAGAAGAAGAACAAACATAAGACTAAAAGGAGCCCTTAAGTTGTTGGATTTTAGATTTAAGAGATATGATCATGGATTCTATAGCCTGAATTTTGTCTTGAAATAAAGAATGCAAAGCTTGAATTGAGACTAACATGGATTGATTAGATAGAGGATCACAAATACTAGGGTCGTCAGATAGATGATCTAAAATAACGCTCACTTGATGCGGTGGTGTATTTCTAAGAAGATACATGGTGCCTATGGATTTTTTTCAGAACAACTTGGCAATTAGGATGCATTTGAATTAAATCATAATTTGAGGAATTTTAGGAGACATAATAAAGAAGATGATATGCCTAAGAAGGATCTGAAAGACTGATCACGAGTGGCATTTTCCAAAATAATTAAGCTAAAATGTAAATATATGATCCTAATCTGAATGCAAGATTGCGGTAAATGAATGATAAATTAAGTACAATAATTTACCCAAGTAAACTAAGCAATAAATAATGAAACCCTAATTGCAAAGAGAGGGTAAAAAGGCTTAGTTGATTTGTAGAGTTCTGGAGAATGCACAAAGTTGGAAGACTGGAAAAGCCAAAGCACTGGCCATCGCACTGAAGCTTAGAAAAATGTAGAACTAGAAGAACAAGTTGAACTGTGGCACCTGGAGGGGTACAGGGGTGCCTGCATGCGCCCTAAGCCTGTTTCTGGGTACATGGGTCTACAAAAATGTTCAAAAAACCTCCTCTGAGGTATCGCAAGGTGTTCTCCTTTGATTTCTCAGAGGTCGTACCAAGATTGGCGAGGTCAGTGGAAACTTGCAATAAAAATTGAACCTGGGAAACCCTCAAATAAACATCAAATCCTGGTGTCCCCAGATTTCACTTTGAAATCTGAGACTACCCCATGTTAAAAAAAATTGTACTTTTAAAATAATGAGTCGTTTTGTGTTTTTATTGCCAGAAAATGTCTGTATTGCATCAAGATATTCCCAGAGAGTCATATAAGACAATTTTGACAAATACCCAAATTCCCAAACTCGTTATATTCTGTCACTGGGGTGTGCCTGCAGGAAATTTTTATTTAATTATTTTAAGCCTCGTTTGAGGTAATTTGTGCTTCGATTTAACCCTATTGAGGTTTTACATGTCAATATTCCCATATACCAGTAGGGTTTCCACCAAGAATGAATCATGGGCTTTGTTTGTGACTTCTAGCAACATTTTTTCGTTTTTGTGTTTTTTGCGTGTTTTTCTCTGGGAAATTTCCCTAGGTCAATTCCTTTGCCAGTTTAGTCTGTTTTCTTTCCTAGAGTATATGGAAATCATTTACGGACGTCATGCCAGAAGGAATTTTCCACAAGAAGTCTGGTATTTTCTAAAAAGACGAAGTCATGCACAAAAACATGCCTCTTCTAGGCAAGTCACATTTTTGGGAAAGGAAGGTTTTAAGCTGCAATGGGATTTTTGGTAGTAGTAGGTAGGTGGGAATTTTGTACCTGCCTGATAGGGTACTTTTTCCTATGAAAGAAAAGTCACTTAAGTCATGATGGGAAAATTAGAGGTAGCAGGTAGACAGGAATTTCTTACCTGCCTTGCAGGATAAAAATTCCCATTATGAAATAAAAGAAAATCACTTAAGGCATTGATGAGAATTTCTTACATGCCTTGCAGGGTAAAAAATCCCATTATGAAAGTCAAACAATTTAAGTGGATCATGAGATTTTTGGAGCTGCAGTGCAGGGTGAATAATCCCATTAGAAATTGATTTTTAAAAATCGAAATCAGACATGTCAAAATAGTGTGACCCCTTTTAGAATAGAAGGATAACTTTAATTGCATTTATTAATTGTTTCTACTCCTAAATTTGGCACCCAAGCATGAGGAAAAGTCAACGCAAGATGTGAGGATAAAGGAAATTGGAAATAGAATGCTAAAATTAAATAAATTTAATCTATTTAATGCAGCCATGAGCATACACAAAATAGGTGCCCAAGTTTAAAGAGAAAAAACATGATTTTTAATTAATTAATTGTCGGAAATAGGAAGGGAAATTATTAATTATAGAATGATGAAGGGTATATAAGCATGGGCTGCCATATTAATGGAGTTATTAATTATTTAGCAAAGGAGTGCAACCTAGGCAATTTTGGCGCCCAAAGAAGGAGGAATTTTGCTCAAAAAAGGTGTTTTTACTGCCATAAAGCTTCAAAGTTTTGTGCCTCGGTTTGAAGGAGCTTGATTTAAGTCTGATTAATTGTCTGCATAGTATTACAGGTGCCTAGGTGAAGTTAAAAATATTTATGCTTGCTTTGCATGCAAGAAAAGCCTCAAATTTTAGGGCAACGGGCTTTATATGCATATTTTTATGATAAAAATCAAGTGTTCATGCTCTGGATTTTGTCTTTGTCTAAATTAATTGCAGGTATTCATTACAGGTGCTTATATAATTGAAAAGAAACTTAAATCAATGTCCAATACATTGAATATATCTTCCAAATATGAAGAAATTCCCAGATTTGCACCAATTGTAAAGAATTCTGGCCAAATAAAATGAAAAAGAGTTTCTCAGACAAAGATTGCTCTGGCCATGGTGAAGCATGATGAAAGAAAAGGATCAGCAGAATCATGCATAACTTCCAGGATCACCGAAATCAATGATACAGACATGGGCGGGCTAGAACTTGATCACTGATTTGATATGGCAGATCCAAGATCCAGATGGTAGATCCAGACTCTCATAATTGCAAAGGCTTCTAGCAAAAAAATTCATCCTCTTGTTTTTAATGCAATCCTATGTGGAAGTTCAGTGCATGGAAAATTCCTCTCTAGAAGCTTGTGTATGTGCTCCCAATCTTCCAATTGAAGCCTTCATTGAATTTACTTGTATTTTCCTTCACCCAGAGTGCTTTCTAGAATTTAAAATTGCTCATATGCAATTAAAAATAAAAGGTGACGAATTTTTCTTGAATTATTTGTGAAAAACATTGCACTGGTGCATATACTGAGAGAAGAATTGCGAAAAACTTCAAGGATAAAAGGGGAAGGCATGTCAGAGGTAGCACTCGTACATGTAAATAATCAACTGTCAACTATTTCCAGATCTAGTTTGGTGAGAATCAAAGGCAAAAGAGTCAACCGCATGCAGAATATGGAAAAAGAACAAGACTAGGAGTGTTGTATCTTTCTTCTAATTTCATTTTCCTCTTTCTTCTTCTTTCTCTTATTTTCTCTAAAAAATTAATTGAGTAATCAATTAAATTGTAAAACTTAAATGATTGGTTTAAAAGTCGTTACTTCAAGTTACTGGAAGAAGTCAATTACTTGGAAATATGTGGCATACATGCAAAATAGAAGGTTCTATTTTCAATTAAAAATTATGCATGTCATGCAAAAAGGAATTCCAAGAGGAAGATTGTCTAGCTGCTACCCTTTTCTATAGCTTTTGCATGCGGGAATTCATTAAAAGCTTCCTATTTGTAATTGCCCCTCTATACATGCTATAAGTAGAGGAAGAACATACGGGTTAAAGGAGGAGAATTTGTAATCAACATTCTTGTGTTCCAGAATTTGAGTTGAAACCCTTGATAGCTATTTCTAAAAGCTAAGGAATAGAGAGGAGGTAGATTTCCGAGAGAACTTTGTGTCAACAATACATTTTGTTTCTTACTTTATTATCTTAGATCTTTACTTATAAACTTTATGTTATCTCTAGATCTAGATCTGAAGGACTTTCCTTTTCTTTATAATTGTGTGCATGTTAAAGATCTATTTGTTCCGCCTATGTGGATGTGACCAACCTCTGTCAATCTATTGATTGGGTTGCATATCTTCCCCCTTTCGTTCTTGTTTTTTATTATTTTCCTACTTCATTATATATTTCCTTTCTTTAACAACTGCTTACTTGCTGCAAAACTATATAACTATGGTTCATGAGTTGCATGGTTAAAGTAAAACCCCTAAATAGATACTAGCACATTTTATTGACAAATCTTACACGGGAGCCTCACCGGTAAATGATGGAGATTTATCTCATGACTGCCTAGGTTTTCAGCTATGCAGAAAATCTAGCCAATAAATCCCAAAAAAGAAAGATGAAGAATGAGGGGTTAGACTGTTCTCTGCTGTCACAATGGTGAACTTATGACTGAGCGTTGCACTACATCTCAAACCCAATGTAGTTATGTGTGTGTGTGTGTGTGTGTGTGTGTGTGTGTGTGTGTGTTCGGAATTGTGCCCTAAGTTGCTCTTGTGCCATTCACACTTGGATAACGAGCAAGTAGTTAGATGTAGAATGTAGTAAATGTGTTCATGGAATAGAATGAACTTCCCTCCTATGAATTTTAATGCAGAAAACTAACCCTTGTGTCCCTTGTTATGGAGCTAGATGGATGCAATGGAGCTCTTAGATGCCTTGATGGATGCAACCTTAGGTAGTGATAGCTAATACTTAGTGTTTGGTCCTTTATTATGATCACATAACTTTATATTTATATGATTCCCTTGGTTTAATTTCATAATTAACTTTGAAAAGGCTGACTACCAAAAAGATAAGATGCTCACACAACTAGAAATGACCCAAAAAGTGTGAGTTAAGTACAAAGAGAACATGGGCGTCCAGAGGGGACGAGGGTGTCTTCAGTTGGCGTCCTAGCTGGGTGCTGGTGTCTAGGAAGACAAATGCCAAAGAGTAAAAATACAGACTAAGAAAGTAAGGGTGTAAGACTGAAAGTAGCAACAAAAAGTAAAGAAAGGTGGCCAAAGACATGGGTTAATTAATACTTTTCTTACTTAGGAATCATATGAATAGTAGTATGTAATTAGGACTAGATAATTACCCAAAGTGCATGATTTTGTGTCTATAGTGAGCTTCTCTACTTTGATTGAATTTTGGGAAACTTCATCTTTCTTCTCTTTTTATTCCTTCACAATAGTGCTTTGAGGACGCATATATATCTACCTTTGCACTCTTTATCTCCTCTATTGTGATTTTCCTTGTTTGCGTAATCCTCACTTGTGCAGTCCTCGTGTCCCTTGGCTGGGACATTCATCTCCACATGCCTCTCTTCACTTGGATGTGTACTATCCTATAATTTTTCAACACTTCATCTGGTGGCTCCATGTAATTCCCTATTGGTCTACAATGACCATCTTCTTTTCTCTGACAGTCTCCTTTTCCAGTGTGATACTCCCACACATTACCATCCACTTCTGGGTGAATTCTCCCCTCTACTCAACTCTTAAGATATCTTTGTAAAATTTCCCTTACATATTATTTGGTGGTGTTCATGCGTATGCTCCCTCTCCACTCTTTCACTCCACTCACACAATATTTGGTTGTGCCTCTCTGCACACATTGTCTTCTCTTTTGTGCTCTTTTGGTACTTTTCTTACGCAATCTTCTTTGTGATCCTGACTCTTTGTTGAGTCCTTCTTCTCCTCTTCCTTCTAGTGCTCACACCATAAGATCCATTCTCATACAGTGGTCTTCCTATGCATCCTTTAGTTTATTCTTCACACCATTAACCTCTTCCATCACCTTTTCCAACATTTCCATGATTACTACAAACAACTGAATAGTCCCCTCTTCATGGCAATATCTTACCTTATAACGGAAGATCATTAGTTTCTCTAGTCGATACACCCTGGAATCTTCTTGTGTTCTCTACCCACCTTTTATTCACCATAGCTAACATAACCTTCTCATGTTAGTTTTCTAATGTTTGACATTCTGCCATATGTATTTGTAGGAAAGTAGCCTGCTCTAATACCACTTGATGGTAACAAGGTGTAATACTTGTTGCCTATAGAGTAATGTGATGGGATGAAATTTGTTAATGTTTCAATTGTTCCTTAATAGCATTTACAAAATCTACATGCAATTTATCTCTAATAGCTTACAAATCATTTATACAGAGCTTTGCAGGCTTTTATGGTGTCTCCTAATGACCTACCGTAGAGTGGTTACACTTTGGACTCGACTCTAATGGCCTATAAGCAATTAGCCACACTCTACTGGAGTTTCTTGCTTCCTCCTCATCCCTTAGTAGCTTAACTAGCCTTCCTTCTAATCATGTTAACCCTAAAATTGTGAACTTATCCCTTTTTAATAGTTGTTCACTCTATTATTTTCCTATTTCTCTCTCCTTGTTTGAATTACCTATTAGTGTAGTATTTATTTTCCTCACTTTGTTTGTATTATCCTACTCAGGATATTCCACCTCATTTGGAGTTTCCCTACACTTATGGTATATGTTTGCTTAGGTGTACACTTGACTACACTATTCTAAGTGTTTATTACCACTTGACTACACTATTCTAGGTGTTAGTCGCCACTTGACTACACCATTCTAGTTGTTGGTTACCACTATTCTAGGCAGATACTGCCATGATTTTAGGAGGAGGTTACACATTCACCTCCTATATGTACATCTCTTGCATTATTCTATTTGATTGTATTGAGTTGGAGCTATTTCTGTGTTATTGCAATTATCTCTCTTGTATTTTCATAATTTGCAATCTTGTATGCTTTCATTGTTTAGTCTTGGAACAGTTCACGTCTTGCATCATTCATCTGTGCAATCTTCGAGCCATTAGATCCACGATGCTTCTCTGATATTACCTTTTGGGAAGGTTAGCATCTTCTAGATGTCTCCCACTCAAATTCAAATTTGCATTCAAACTCCATTAATGTTTTGATATGATTGTGCCACATTGATCTGGTCATTGCCTCTTCTAACCATTCCATCCTTGGCAACATCTCTTATCAAACACCTTCTAACATCTAATGTTGCTTCTGCCAACTATGTGTCCCAACCCACACTCTTTTTTCATGCTCACTTATTGTGCCTTTGTCTTTTTCTGTTACACACACAAATTATTGAGTATTACCTTTGATGTTTTTCGCATACTGTCTTTGGGTCCTGATCCTTCTCTAAAACACATGTGTGTCTATTTGTAGTCTTAGTTATTGTGTAATCCTCATTAGATGTTCTTTCACATTTTTCACACTCACTATCATTGCATACAACTCAGGATTGCATTCTCTATGTGCCTCTAGCTTACCAAGCTGAGCCAAAACTCCTAGCTACCCTACCAAAATACTATGTGTACTACTACACATTATTCCTTCACACTGACTCTCCTCTGCAAGCCTTCCACACACTACTTGTGATTTCTTCTCCTTTATGCACTCTATGCATTATAACCCTTCCCAATAACTATTCCACAAAGTACTTCTACACTTCTATGTAATTTCCACTTGATTCCCTCATGCTTCCTTCCCTTGTCTATGCACGCTCTTGCCTTACCAACAACCATCCTTCTCCAAAATTGTGTAGGATATCCTTATACCTGGGATGCTCTTGCATAAAATCTTTCAAAAAACATTGTTGGGCCCTTGAATCTTTGAGCAATTAGAGAAATCAAAGTTATTCGTGGTCTTCTAATGTACATAATTAAAACCATTTCATTTCAAAAGTATTTTATTACTTTTTAAAAACATATTACAAACTATTCATCGAAGAAGGAAAACAAAAAAATGGAATGTGGTGGGATGAAATAATGCCTCTTAATTCTAACATAATATATATGGAAAGTGGTTTCACATTGATAATACAATATATCTAATGACTTGCATTACCATTCAAATTTAAACATATATAACTCAGTAAAATAGAATTACTTACATTGATATTGGTAATTTAGATTATTAAAAAAAATAAAAAATTAAAGTATTAAATACACTTAAGGGTTTTAAGGGTAATATTGATTTCGTGTGAATTTGGAAATATTAAAAAAATGTAGAAAATTATTAACACCTAATTTTGGAAATTGATCACTTGATAATGTCAATATTTGTTTAATCCCTAAATCACAACTTATGTCATATTCCAAGCCTAATTTCATTTCCCTAGTCTTATTGTAAGACTTTCTCTCCTCATTTCATTAGTTAGTCACTCACAAAAATTCTTACATTAATCCATGATAGTCTATTGTTCCCATATGTCATGCCTAGAGCTTTATAACACTTCACTTTGTGCACATACAAAACTACCAAACAAGGACCTAACCACCAAATAATTTGGTCTAAAATAGATGGTTTCATCCCAAGCCACATTGATGTACAAACATCTAATTTTACAAGCAATTTGGGATCAACCAAAAATAGTTTGAACAGTTTAAGTCGATCTGTGTTGCATTGTGTGTTGTTTGGTGAAGTGATGCGGAGTATTGTAAGTTGAATATGCAAGTTTTTTGACTGCACAATGCCTTTTACAAAATTACATATCTGCATAATTATGATGTGTAATATTTTGTACAAGCCACAATATCTTATGAAGGTTTCTCAACCATACTTGAATAATCATGCTAGTTTAAGGAAATTGTGGTATACTAATAATCCGTTTTGGAAGGAACAAATTACTATTGAAGAATCATAATATTATGTTTATGTTTTAAATCCAAGAAGTATTATTTAGATCCATGAAACACTACAAGTTCTTGGAAGCTATGAATTAATAAAGATTGATTGTTTGAAGCCACAAGTTTAAGAAAGGCCGATTGGTTATGTGTTTGGGTTATGTAATGGATCCTTTGTACTTAGCATTTGAATTTTGTAATTTTAAGAGTCTTAATTTGATGCATTGGGTGGTTTGTATGCTTATATAAACAAATCACAATTACCTTAGGAGAGTATTCAAACTTATCTTAGATTTTTGGATGTGAGATTAAAGCTCAGAGTATTGTGATAGATGATTATATTACATATTGATTGTATTGTTGAAAATCAATATGTGTTTGTCATTTATTTGAGTATATGAATTGAATCCTTGATTCTATTTAGTGTTTCAAATATGTGTTCATTTGATATTCCCATTTATGTGTAACCTTTCTCTTTGATTTGTTTTTCCATACATGTTCTAAGGGTTAGTTGGTTGAAGGCTACTCTTCATTGGCCTCCCTAACCATGTCTATGCCAATTAGTATCAAAGAAAGGTTTATTTTCCATGTGTGTAACTTGGGATGAAGAATCTTTGTGGTTTTCCACATTTACGAGTGTGGGTAGAAAATCACATACATCTTCCGACGGGTAACTATTAGGTAGAAGGTATGAAAGTGACATTGTGATCTTTTACAACTTTCCACATTGTGAAGTGTGGGTATAAGGTCATTATGGGCATCTTCTAATAGGTGACTATTGAATAGAATATGTGAATATTGTAGAATGATCATTGACGCTTTTCCACTTTACGAAAAGTAGTATAAAATTGTTGGGTAAAGGGTGTGGAAGATTGTGGAGGTTGTTCATCCCAAGTTTCAAAGGAAATAAAATGGCATATACAAGGAATGTTAATATTGGAGGATTCCAAACCAAGAAGTGAGAGTTGAGAGTTTAACATAATTGATGAGGACTATGCAAGCTCTCTTAGACGTGATAAAAGCCACACAATGTTTAGGTTTTGTTATGGAATACCACAGTGATGATGAAGCAAAACCTAAATTTCAAAATGTACAAGCCATGATTGATGTAAGAGAGGAAGATCCTGAAGGTCCAAAGGATAGGATTTTGCATGTGATTAATAGAATGAGGAGTAAGCCCATAATGAACACTTGTGTTATTCTAGTAGTTTAGAACTAGTAGAGCTCATAGATTAGATAACAAATATCAAGATGTATTTTGAGTATGAAAGTATAGTAGATATGAGGAAGTTTAACTTTGTGTGCATGAGTTTTAAGGATCATGCATATATTTAGTGGGAGCATATCCAAATAAACATTGTATAACAAGTCAAACAAAAGATTAAGACATGGGATATATTGGTGGTGAAGCTCAAGGTAATTTTTTTCCCCCATGGATTACCATTTTAGTTTGTTTAAAAAAAATTTAGAATCTATGATAGAGAGATCTATGTGTGAAAGAATATGCTAAATAGTTTCAACAAAACATTATTCAAGTAGGATACGTGAAGGATGATATGGAGAAGATCTCTAGGTATATGACTGGATTAAAGATTGGGATTCATGATGAGTTTGGAATGATTCAAGTACATTCAATAAAGGAATACTACCAATATTCTTTAAAGGTGGGGGAGAAGTCAGCATGAAAATAATAGAGTGTTACCCATAGAAAGGGAAAAGCAATGCAAATTCATGGACAAGGTGGTGGTAGGGAAAACTTTGCGCATTAGGAAGGGAAGGAAAATTAAACACACAACAAAGGAACATGTAGAGGAGGAGGGAATGCAACCATGCTAAGAGGATCCTTTGGTCACAGATTGAACAACGCATGTTACAATTGTGGAGAAATAATGCATAGAGATTTAAGTGCATGCATACCCATAGTGACAAGAAGAGGGGCAATGCAAGTGTACACATTGTGCAAGGTGATGAATATGATGCACCATGTTATGATAAGACCAAAATATGGGAGAAGCATTGATGTTTAAGTGTGTATTGTTGACACAAGTGAAAAAGGAAGTTAATCTCGAGTAAAGAAAGAGTTTGTACATAGCAACATTTGAGTTAAAAGGCAAAGTGTATAAATTAATTGTGGACATTAGAAACACCAATAATTTGGCTACGTAAAATATGTTGGATAAGTTGGGGTTGAAGAGGATAGAGAATATTAATCCTTACAAGGTCTCATGGCTATATAAGGAGCACCAGATTTTGGCGATTGAGAAATGTCTCATTAAATTCCACATTGGGAGATAGGAAGATGAGGTATTGTGTGACACAACGCCTATGGATGCATGTTATGTGCTACTTGAAAGATCAATGAAATTTTATAGGAAGGCACAACATGATGGTCACACAAACATTTACAAAGTGTGGAAGGATGGGAAGAAGTATATTTTGAACCCTTTATGGGAGAAGAGTGAAGTAGCATAGCGAGGACTGAAAGTTTTTTTACTTTTAAGGAGTTAATTCATGAATGAGGTGAAGATAAATAGATCATATTTTGTGCTAATTGTGAGACCTACATGAGAGGAAAACATGGTGGAAGTGGTTGGAAAATAAGAAACAATGTCACGAGAGGTGAAAGAGATATTGGGTGAGTTTCTAGAGGTTATTTTTAGTGAGTTTCCAAAAGGGATACTACTTATGAGGAACATAAGTCATTGAGTGGATTTGATTCCAAGATTTATTTTTTTGAACAAGTTAAGATATAATACAACACCAAAAAAAAAATTATAAGATACAAAGGTAAGCTCAATAGTTATTGGATAGAGGACTGATTAGAGAGTCTGAGTTGATGTATAATGATCATAATCTTGGCATCGAAGAGGGGCAGTGAGTGGCGTCTGTATACATATTATGAAGTAATCAAGAAGATTACCATGAAGTACATGTTTCCATTTCTACACATGGATGATATTATGGATTATTTGAGTGGAGCAAAGTATTTTAGTAGGATTGATTTGAAGATGGAGATTTTCGTAAGAGACAAAGATGAATGAAAGAATACATTCAAGATGTAGGAATGATTGTATGGATGGATGGTGTTGTCATTTATATTGAGGAACTCATCGATTATCTATACGAGTTTGATGTAGGAAGTCCTGAAACCATTATTGGGAAAAATTGTGATCATAGACCTTGATGATATTTTGATTTTCAGTAGGGTGCGTGAAGAATATTTGTTGTATATTAGGCAAGTGTTGTAGAGATTGCATGATGAAAATTTGATTAATTTAAAGAAATGTAGTTTTACACATGAGTAGCTAGTGTGTTTGGGATTTTTGATTTCTGTAGACACTCAAATTTGGTAACTTATCCTTTAGCAATGACAAGTTTGGCCATGTTCCTTGATAAGACAAATGCTCACATTCTAAGTCCAATTAACACATCTCGTTAGCTCTTTTTTCACTTTCTCATTGTAGACACAAAATTATTCACTTAGTACTATTACATCAAGCCTCAATTATGTCATTATATGCATGATTCCAAAGCAAGAAGACTAGAAATTAACAACACTCGTTTTTCTTTACATTTACATTGTTTTATTTTTTTATACTTTTTTCCTTTACTTTTTTGGAACCATCCATTTAATTTTGGACATTTTCACAACATGTGACCCAACCCAGTATTTCCTATTTTATCTTTGGAGTCATTCGAACACTACCACCTAGTAGGGACAAGAGTGCGTATGCGCTACTGTCCACTTTGGGTGCTTATGTCCTCTTTCTCTCTTCTCCTATGCTTAAAATGGCACATCAACCGTTATCTTTTCTAAAACTCTTATTAACACTTTGGGTCAACTTTTAGGGTTGTTAATGAAAAAATTCAATTCAATTAATCATATATATACATGAATTACTTACTATTCTAAGGGGTTGGGCAATTTAGTGCTATTACTTCTTATCTATTACTTGGGCAAAGAGCAACATTCAAGGGTTGCATTTGGACTACATCATTCACTACATAGGAAGGGAAATTTATGAGTTCCATCAACACATTCATCTTAGGGGAAAATTAGTTGTAGGCCACTATCTTAGTGCAACTAACACAAGGGAAATCTAGCTTCAAGGGACATAATTCTATCACATACACACCACAACTACATTAATTCTAAAATGTAGTGCAACGCTCAGTGACAATCAAATTGGGGCAACCGCCGAGGTTAGTTTGGCTCAAACATATCCATATTTTATTTCATCTAATGTGTGATTGAGTCTTGTGTAGGTAGCCAGGGTTTGTTTTGTAGGTACAAGCATGATAATAAAATCCTACAGTGAAGTCAAAGTGACAAAGAGTGATGTGAATGTGAGCTTATCAAACCCTAAAAATATCAGATATAGACTCACTGCTAGGACACTAGTGCCCAATAAATACACTAGTGCCTAGGAATTCATGTCCCCTTATGAGAGCTACTTTTCATAAGACTTGTAAATCTCAATTTTCTAGATGAACCATATACAACCCAGATCCAGACTATTCCATCAATTTTCTAGCACATAATCATCTTAAACAGTTAGATACAAGCTAAGTCACTCTCATCCTCTTGTTACTTGCACTTATTTTTTGTTGCATGTTAGATATTTAAATTTCTAATATTTATCTAATTGAGCACAGTCCTCTTATAAAGATTTAATTTATTTAAATCACTTGGTGAAATTGATCCTTGCATGTCCATTATCGGATCTATTTTTCCTATCCCTAGTGGCTCTAGGTTTTTTGTGCTTCCTCTTTCATGCCCATTACCCGTTGTGGTCATTTTGGTCTTCCACAACATATGATCTCCTCATGCAGCCTCATAATTATTCTAACATTATGGATGAAAACACACATGATAATCCTCTCTGTAATTCCCACCAAATGCCCCTCCATGACATTGAAGCTTCTGATAGTGAACATTCTTATGATGAAGGCACTAATGTGGATCAGACACAACGTTATGCTCTCACCAATTTTCATTTTACATTACGTGACAATCCCACTCATCTACCACATATCCTTGATGATGCATTAACATCCCAGGGTACCTGTGACAATACTTCTCATGTCAGTATGGTTCGTATCTTAGAGTTCTCTATTGTTACCACCCCATCTATCCTAATTTATTCTCATCCCAACAATGCAGGGATATCTAGCACACATATGCCTATTTCCACACTTACTATTCAATTTTCTCCCCTCATCATTTCTCATATCCAACCTAGTTCTTCTTCATGCACACATGCCTTAGAATCCTTGTACCATTATTTACAAGCTCAAATTCATCAATTACACTAGGTCTCTTCTTCTTCTCCATTTCTTGATTCTTCACTTATCCTACATTGTCCTCTTACACTTGAATTTTTTTCTTACCTACTACCTCCTAATTTGGCTTCACCCAAGTTCCCTCTTTTTTACGGCCATGGAGATCCACAAGAGCATCTTAGATCATTTCATGTTACATGTTTAGACTATGCTTGTGATGATACATTATTGACTAAGTTGTTCCCTAGGAGCTTACAAGACTATGAGTTATGATGGTTTTATGATTTTCCTTTACACTTTGTTAGACCTTTCACTCCTATAGAAAAAATATTTTTGGCCCACTTTTTAATGAACATTGAAACTAAAATATCACATGCATAAATGGCCAAAATGAAGCAAGGATCTAATGAACATCTTAGTGACTATGTTTTGTGTTATAAGAATAATCTTTCTAAAATTATTATTGTCTTGGCTGAATCTAAATTAGAAGATCTATTTATCCAAAGTCTATTGGCTCCTTTGTAAGAATGTGTGCTATGTGATTCTTTTCATTCTTTTAATCATTTACGTCATACTCTTAAAGAACATGAGAATAAGTTATTTATATGGGAAAGCTCAAGTATGGTGATAATATTTCCAATCAATCTACTAAAAAAATTCAAACTAAATATGCTTTTAAAGGCAATCCTAGTGAGCCTAAGCCTATTTTCAATGTTGTATCTCAATCTAAAAAGCTCCAACTACAACCTACATGATGCACTTTTACTAGATTGGCATATACACCTTGTATGTTGTTACTTCAGATCATTTAAAGTAATCTGATTTCTCTTCAATCTCCTCTCGAGCTTGATCTTAATCATCCTCATGGAAATAATTTTTATAAAAATGCACATTGTGATTATCATATATGTAATGGCCATTATACTGATAGATGCTTTACTATTAGACATTTGATCCAATATTTGATTGACAACAATAAAATTGAGCTGGCTAAGCCTAATTTTTCTATTTCTAAATCTATTAATGAAAATTGCAAGCTCAATATTTTCAATGATTCATTACCCAAACATGAAAAAGTAGCTCCTAAATATTCTTCCAATCATGTGTTGGGGTTAGCATACTGGTTGTAGAGATAATATATCAGATCTAAGTATACATGAAAATAAAAATAGATATTCTACTAGAAGAAAGATACAAAACAAGAGATATAAATCAACACCAGATTTAACGTGGTTCACCCAATATGGGCTATGTCCACTAAGAAACAAGCCAATCTATTATCCAAAGCTTTGATAAGATATACAATTGAAGATTTACAATCTTCCACACCTCTCAGATGTACAAAACTTTCTTTCTCTCAAGATTTTGCTTCTTCTCCAAGAATTCTTTTTCACACAACTATTCATAGTTTTTGTTGATTCCCTCCTTCTAAACCCTAGCTTTTATGTTTATATAGTTGTTTACAAACTTAGGGCACTTAGCCATGCAATTACAATCAATAGATCTGCTTTAATGCTAAAAATAGATATAAAACCCGAGAGTTAATTAAAACACTCATCGCATAGGAAACTGGTGCCAGTTCTGCCCTAACCGATGTCAGTTCCTGATTGCCTGACTGATTTTGGTCCTGGGGTACCGATGTCAGGTCAAACCCTAACCGATGTCAGTTACTGTCATTTTCCAGCAAGTTTCAAATTACATGCTAAAATACAGAAGTAATTTAGCTCCACAACTCAACAATCTCCCACTTGGAGACTAATTACTGCACTGTACCTATACAACACCATTCTTGGATCCTTCCTTAGCTTTGTTTCTTCCCCCTCGAGTCTCAAACTTGAAGACCAACAGAAGTGGAGTGTAACTCCAACTTCTCCTTTGCTAACGACTTTGTTAGCATATCTGTAGGGTTATCACTTGTGTGAATCTTTTCTAGATTCAACTGTCGATCCCTCCAATACCTACCATATGAAGTGATACCTCAACTGAATGTGTTTCGTTCTTGAATGAAATGTTGATTTATTTTCCAAATGGATTACACTCTGACTGTCACTTAACAACTTACAATCATTTTGCTCCTTTCCCAACTCTTCCATGAACCTACTCATCCATATCATCTCCTTGCTAGCCTCTATAGCTGCAACATACTCTTCCTCTATAGTATAAAAATCCACAACCTTATAACAATCTTGAAATCCAGCTAACTACCATTCCACCTACTGTGAAAATATATTCAGTAGTGGCTCCTCATACCATCCAGATCTCCAGCCATATCTAAATCCACATAGCCACATAATGAAATATATGAACCTCCATAACATATCTGCATGCTAGATGCCCCTTTTAAATACTTGAGTATCCATTAGACTGCTTTCCAATGCTCTTTACCTGGATTAGCCATATACCTACTCACAACTCCCACTGCTTGTGTAATGTTTGGTCTAGTACAAACCATGGAATACATAAGACTTCCAAACTACTGAAGCATAGGGACACTCATGTGCCATGTACTCAACCTCCTCGTGTGATGAATGGACACTGATATTTTCTTAATTTGAAGTGTTTAGCCATAAGTGTACCAACAGGTTTTGCAATCTACTTGAATGTTGAACCTTTCCAACACCTTATAAATATAAGATCCTCATGAGATAAGTATAATTTCTTATTTTTCCTGTCTCTGTGTATTTGCATGCCAAGGATTCTCTTTGCAGCTCCTCAAGTCATTCATTAGAAAATGTGTGAGCTAGCTTTCCCTTAAGCTCACCAATGTCCTGCATATTAGATCCTGCAATAAGCATATCATCCACATACAGTAACAAAATAATATAACTCCCATTTCCAAGTTTCTTGAAATAAACACCATGGTTAGATTCACATCTCAAGTAACCATGCTCATAGCATAAAACTATCAAACATCATGTACCATTACCTTGGAGCTTGCTTGATCCCGTATAGGCTCTTTTTCAACATGTACACCAATTTATCCTTACCCTTGACTTCATAACTAAGCAGTTGCTACATATAAATATCTTCATCCAAATCACCATGAAGGAAAGCCATCTTCACATCTAGTTGCTCTAAATGAAAATCCTCTACTGCAACTAAACTCAATACAGTATGAATAGAAGTCATCTTAACAACAGGAGAAAATATTTCACCAAAGTCAATACCTGATTTCTATGCAAATCCCTTTACTACAAGTCTTTCCTTGTACCTTTTCTGTCCACCATCTTCTTCCTTAATCCTGTAAACCCACTTGTTCTGTAATGTCCTCTTACCTGCTACCAATTTAACCAAATCCCAAGTCTGGTTGTGTTCCAAGGAAGCCCATCTCCTCATGCATGCCATGCTCACACTGATACGTGGGTCTTATCCTACATTACTTCTTCAAAGATTTTTGGTTCACCACTATCAGTCAATAACAAATAAAATAGAGAAGGTGTAAATATTTCTGGAGGTTTACTTACCCTTATGTGACCTTCTCACAGAAGTTTGGGGTACCAGAGGCTCAATTTGGGCCTCTTGGACATTTTGTGTCCAAATCTTGACCAGTGACCGATGCCAGTCACCTGTAACTGACATCAATTCTGCTAACCGATGCCATTTTGGATCTTCTGTAACAAATTTTGGTTCATGTTAACCGATGCCAGTCAGGGCCTAAACCAACCACTGGTTACTGTGTATTTCTTGTCAGTGTATTCTTTTCAAACCCGAGAGTTCATTTTCATCACATAAAATTATCAATTTTTATCATCCTTAGGTACCAAAATTTGATCCCTATACATTCTCTTTTCATTCCATTCAACATCACGATTCCTAATAATTTTAGAATTATCTAAATCCCAAAAACAGAATCTGAAATCACCAGATCCATAACCAATGAAAGTGCATATCTTGGATTTTACATCCAACTTTTTTCTATTTTGTTTATCAACATGCACAAAAGATTCTGAACTAAAAACTTTAAGAAAAGAAAGATCTACCTCTTTTCCGGTCCAAGCTTCCTTTGGTATTCCACCATTTAGCGAACTTGAAGGCACGCGGTTAATCAAATAAATCGATGTATCAACTGCTTCCGCCCAAAACTGCAAGGACAATCTAGAATGTATCTTCATACTTCTAGCATGTTCCATGATTATCATGTTCATTCTTTCTACAACACCATTCTCCTGTGGTGTTCTTGGAACCATTCTTTCTCTATGTATCCCATTCATTGAACAATAATTATTGAAATTCTTACTACAATATTCACCACCATTGTCATATCTAAGGCACTTTAACTTATAATTTGAATCATTCTCAACAAGGGCTTTCCATCTTTGAAAAGTCTCAAAAATATTAGATTTACATTTAATACAATAAAACCATACCTTTCTTATAGCATCATCAATGAAAGTAACATAATACTGGGATGCTCCATGAGAAGCTACCTGACCTGATCCCCACACATATGAGTGTACAAGCTCCAACTTCTGTTCCTTCTTAGTTGCCCCAACTTTGAGAAATCTCACTCTCTTTTTCTTTCCAAAGACATATTTCTCACAGAAATCAAGATCTAAATCTTTCAAATATGATAACTTACCCTTAGCCTTTAAGATCTGCATTCCTTTTTGACTCATATGGCCCAACTGGTTATGTCACATGTATGCATCTGAATCTAAAGTAGATAATGCAGAAAAGGAATTAGTAACATAAGTAGATAAATATAATGTTCCTACCTTCTTACCTATTGCCACAACAAGAGGACCCTTGGTGATTTTCCAAGAGTCTCCTGTAAAAGTAACCATGTAACCAGATTCACCTAGTTGCCCTGCAGAATAAGATTCCTCCTGAGTCTTGGCACATGCCTCACATCTTTCAATACCCATGTATTTCCATTATGAAATTTTATATGAACTTCTCATTTACCAATAATACTGCAAGGTTCATCATCACCCAAATAAACATGCCCAAAATTGCCCTAGACATAATTTCTTAAATAACCCTTATTAGAGGTTGTATGGAAAGAAGCTCTTGAATCTAAAACCCATGATTCAATTCTATTATATAAAAAAAGAAGAAGAGCATCTTGCATTACCTCTGCTGTAACAAGATTTTCTTCTTTACCTTTGTCTAGTTGTTGGTTCTCTTTGTCCTTTGACCAACAATCTTTCTTTGCATGTCCTTTCTTCCACATTTCCAACAAGTAATTCCCTTACTTATGGATTTAGATCTGTTATCCCTTGACTTTGATTTCTCATTACTCTTACTCTTGGATCTTTCCTTCTACCTGCCCCTACTTTCTACATTCAAAACATTCCCAGATGATGATTCCTATGTACTCTTTCTATGAATTTCTTCATTCAATATTATACTCACCACATCATCAAACTTAAAAATATTATTAGCAGATACTATATTACTAACAACCATTACTAAGTTATCCCAACGATTAGGCAAAGAACATAAGAATAAAAGTACTTTTACTTCATCATCAAATGGTATAACAACTGATTTTAACTGATTTATAATATATCAAAAATCATTTAAATGACTAGATGCAGATCCACCTTCATGCATCTTAGAACTAAATAGTTTCTTCATCAAATAAAATTTATTTGAAGCACTATTTTTTTCATATAAATTAGCAAGATATTTCATTAAATCTACCGTAGAAGTCACTTATATAATATTGGAAGCCATGGGTGCTACCAGGCTCAATATTATAGATCCCAAAGCCTTTATGTCAAGAATCTTCCATTCTTCATCAGTCATCTTCGTAGTTCTAGACTTCTCATGCAATGGTAAATACAAATCTCTTTGATACAGATAATCCTCAATCTACATCTTCCATAATTGATAATTTCAACCGTCAAACTTCTCTACCTTGTATTTTTTTTCTTCTGCCATTGTTGTAGCTCCCACTTAATCAGAAAACCCTCTGTGAGTAAATCTGTCAACACACAAAACCCTAAAAAAAAGCTCTAATACCAGTTGTTGGGGTTAGCATACCGGTTGTACAGATAATATATCAAATATAAGAATACATGTAAATAAAAGTGGATATTCTATCAGAAGCAATATACAAAACAAGATATATAAATCAACACCAGATTTAACGTGGTTCACTCAATATGGGCTACATCCACCAAGAAACAAGCCAATATATTATCCAAAGCTTTGACAAGATATACAATTGAAGATTTACAATCTTCCACACCTCTCATATGTACAGTACTTTCTTTCTCTCAAGATTTTGCTTTGTCTCCAAGAATTCCCTCTCACACAACTATTCTTAGTTCTTGTTGATTCTCTCCTTCTAATCCCTAGCTTTTATGTTTATATAGTTGTTTATAAACTTAGGGCACTTAGCCATGTAATTACAATCAATAGATCTACTTTAATGCTAAAAATAGATCTAATTCTCGAGAGTTAATCAAAACACTCCTGTACAAGTAACAGATGTCGGTTCCTCCTTTCCTGACCGATTTCGGTCCTGGGTGACCGATGCCGGTTCCCCCTAACCGATGTCGGTTACTAAATTTTCCAACAAGTTTCACATTGCATGCTAAAATGAAGTAATTGAGCTCCACAACTCAACATCATGTTTATAATGTGGTTTCACCTCCATCATCTTTTGATCATCCTCTTGGGTTTCCAACAACCTCCATCATCTTTTGATCATCCTCTTGGGTTTCTTGTTGGTAACATTGATATTCCTCCATCTATTATTACATTTACTAATGTAGATTTTCATGCTTCTTTTTCATCACATAAATTACACATTGATGTTTTTGCTGGTACTCATGTTGTTAATAATGTTATGGTACATCCTACTTTAAAGCATAATGCATGGTCATTAAATTTCTTGTGATCTATTGGATTTCCATTATGCAAAATGACACTTAGATCACCTAGTTCTCATGGGCACGTGGTTATTCCAATTACTGTTGGGCCTCTAACTATCTCTATGTATTTCTCTGTTGAATCTGAGGTTACACATCGTGACATGGTCTCATGAATTATTTTCCTTAGGGCTACTAATGTCAACCCATCCACAGTTCATCTATGCCTTAAGTTCATACACGAGCATCACATTATCACTATTTGAGGTATCTCACCACAGGCCCCTTTATCTTTGGCATCTCTCACCATCACATCTTCAGTTGCTACTATCATTAGTGCACTTACTGTTGGTGTGTGTTATTTTCCACATCATTAGGTGAGTCATCTCACTTAGGTGAGATCGTAGGTCCATGTGTCATTTAGGGGTCATTATGAGATTCTCTTACACGTTAGTGCGTCATATGCGTCATTGGGAGTTCACTTCTATTCTGGGAATGTAACTCCCCCTCTCTACTCGAGTTGTCATGATTGCAGCACTGGGAGTTACTCAACACCTCCTATATGTATACCCCATTTGATCTATGAGATAGGGGAGAGTTTTATGGCTTAACCAGGTTCTGCCCGTATTTCAAATCTTTGCATGCACATTTGGTTGATGCTCGTTCCTCCTGAGATCTCTTCACGCTGCCATTCGCACGTCTGTTGATGTGCATGTCATCCCTTGTGATCCTCGCTTGTGGGTTTTAAACCCTCTTTCATGGTATCAGAGTGGATCTTGTGGATCCGTGCACTCATCGGCATTTCTGTGCATGTTTTCCAGCTTCTGACATGATATACATGTTTCGGTGTGTGTTGTAATGGTGATTCCGATCGTGCTCTTCTTGCACTGATTTTGGGGTTCATACCTGCCATTCATTTGGTTGTGTTCAAGTTTTTGGTGTTTTTTGAGTTTAGTTTCTTTGACCACTCGATTCTCCGGGTTTACATGTGTGTTTAGAAGTGTTTTCCTAAGGTCTAATGCGTTCCGAGTTACAGATCTGCGTTCTCCGTTCTTGCATTAGCTTGACCACCAACTTGCTGGTGACTCAGCTCTTGCTTCCTGGAACTCATTTCTCTGACCGTACTCATGTTTGCTCGTGTTTGGATCATGGTTCGGCCTTGCCCTTTGTTGTTTGGCTCATGCTTCGAATGCCCTTTGCTGTTTGGCCCGTGTTTTGGATTACTGGATGACTCGTGTCATCCCTGGTTTGTGGATTGTGAAGTTTCAAATCCTTGTGTTCATTGTTCATTCTTCGAGATCCCACAACCCTCCAATGCTTTGCATGTGGTGTTTCACACTCCCACATCCATTTAATGCTCCACTTCTTCTCGAACCGAACTCCTCTAGCTCAGCGTGGAATTCTACCTTTTTGTGCGGTTTGCCCTTTGTTGTTTGGCTCGTGTATTCGAATGTCCTACACAACATTGGCACGTATTGGCACATCATTGGCATGTTTTGGAAAGCAGAACCTCCATCAGTACGCCACCAATTTGCAAGCCTTCCAGTTCGGTCAACAACACCACGTTCAAACTCTGTAACAAGTTTCAAATAACAACCACGTGTTTAGCTATTTTTCTAGCTTTTTTGGCATTTTTTGGTGGTTTGAGGTCTCTGACCAGATCCACAGTGAAGTTCTCTACCTCCTCCAGCGACCTCCCACGTGCTGCAGCACCTCCAACTCCTCCACGTGGCATTTTTTTCTGCACCTGCGTTAGAAAATGTTTTGGCTTCCATTTGCATCTTCAGTGACCTGCCCACTCTCCACATGGGCTCCAAACAACTCGTGCCACCCATTCCAAACATGGGCCACCTCCTTCCACCTCCTTTTTTAATGTTTTAAGGTGGTTAAAAAAAACATTCAGTTTGGCATTGTAATTTTTAAGGTTGTTTTTTGGCTTGTTTTATCAACCCTCCCACGAGCGTCGAAGATGGAGGGCAAGGTCTGAGGTTGGCAGGAGGCTAATGCCCCCTCACAGTCAAAACAAAACCTATCTAAAATTTCATGCCATTTCCAATGGGTACCCACACGATACCCTTTGCACCCATTTTGGGCACTTTTTTAATGCGTTTGTAGCATTTATTACATTTTCTCATTAGTTGCGGGAATTGTTTTGTGCTATAACTTTTGACTCGTTGCTCAGATCTGAGCACTTCTTTAGTCAAAGTTACATGTTTTTTTTTTCATTCTACATGATGGGATTATCAGTTTTGTAAAAAAATTGCTTTTATAAAGTGCCGCATTCTAGGGAGTTGACTGTACTCTTGGGCTTTCACTTGCAGACGCATTATCAACCGAGTCCAACGTCTTACATTTGTGCATCTTGCATTTTTCATCATTGAGAGTGCTCTTTCCAGAATTGAGCATCCTAGGATCACTTTACAACCTCCACCACTTCTCACTAGGAGAGGGAACTATTCATCTTGGCATGCTTCCATGGAATGTTACTTTTCCCACGAGGGTCTTTTACCCTTCTTGCTTGGGCCAGTTCCTGCACTCACTGATCATCGTCATCTGGAGGACTTCCTTGACACTTGTGACCATGTCTTTGGTCACATGATGATACATGTCTCTCATTCTCTTTGGTTTCTTGTGGCACACTTAGATCCACCTCACCGTGTCTGGAGCATTCTTGAGTCCTTCTATGGAGACCCTTCACATACTGCCACCTTTGTTGTTGATGTTGATTCAGTTGTCTCCATTTCTTTGTGTGATGACAATTCCATTGACATAGACTCGCTTGGTTCTACTTTTGATGACAAGGATTGTGCACCCAGTTCTGATGTCGAGCGTACTACAGAGGACTCTTCTCCTCTTTCTCTCACTATTCCAGAGAGTGTTGACACAACCCACATCTCATCAGATATCAAGCGGTCTCACTCAGTATCACACTGTCATTACACCTACCTCTTTTCAACCTTTAGTGTGCGAGGCCCCTTTCATTCTTCTACCTTCATTAGATGACTCATACCTATCTGACATCACTCCTCTGTTTGTTGAGCCCCCTCATTGGGACAAGTATCTGCCTGACCTTAGTCATCTTTTCACAAAGTCTACTTGTGATGCACTACAGGTCCCTCATCCATCTATAGGTGTTTCAGAGGAGTTCATGATCTCTATTGTTGGGAGTGCACCTTCTTGGAATCATGTCACTTCCACATTTCTAGAGACCTTCATTGATCCATCCTCAGCTGTGGATCCCCTTTTTGTTGTGGAGGATGGTTTGTTCCCTTCACATCACTTGGACATCCTTTCTGCGGGTGTTCCTCTTTTTCACTCTAATAGTTCTAGGCACATGGCATTACCTTCGGTTCATTGGCACTCACTCGCTAGACCTATGTCACACTTTCATGCACCAGACTCAGAGTTCTTCGTGCTACTGCCTTCGGTTTCCTTTATGGAGTGGGCAGATTTTCAACACGTTATTTCTGTCCTTCCTAAGGGCAGGCACATAGTTCGGTCTGGGTGGCTCTTCTTCAGTCTAGAGGCAGAGGATCTCGTGATCGAAATTCTTCTGGGAGACCTCCTAGAGCTACAGAGTTCAGATCTGTCCATGGCATCTTCTACATTCCTCTCGTCTCCCTCTTCTTCTCTCTTTTTCTTCTTTCCGAGAGATTTCCTCTTTGTACATGGGTACCTTTTCAGGCTCGTCTAGTGTTGGGACCCATATTTGGCATCTTTCTTAGATTAGAGTGTTTTTTTCTCTTGTGGTGGATGTTTTTCCCACTGGGTTTTCCTTCACTGCTTGGGACCTTTTTCTTGTACATGGGTACTTCATCAGGCTTTGTGCTAGGACCCATTTCTCGTTTCTGACTTGCCGCCTCATCCTAAGTTACAATGAAGGGGGGGGGGCTGTTGGTGTGTGTTATTTTCCACATCATTAGGTGAGTCATCTCACTTAGGTGATATCATAGGTCCATGTGTCATTGAGGGGTCATTATGAGATTCTCTTACGTGTCAGTGCGTCAGTGTGTCATATGCGTCATTGGGAGTTACACTTCTATTCTGGGAATGTAATGCCCCCACTCTACTCGAGTTATCATGATTGCAACATTAGGGGTTACTTAGCACCTCCTGTATGTACACCCGATTTGATCTATGAGATAGGGGAGAGTTTTATGGCTTAACCATGTTCTGCCCGTATTTCAAATCTTTGCATGCACATTCAGTTGATGCTCGCTCCTCCCGAGATCTCTTCATGCTACTGTTCACACGTCCGTTGATGTGCACATCATCCCTCGTGATCCTTGCTTGTGGGTTTTAAACCCTCTTTCACTTACTTCTACACCTACTGATGATAGTCCCATAACTTTGGCATATACTACTAAGGAATCTAGAGCTCATATCACTTCTTGTGCTACTTCCACACCTCCACCTATATGTTCTCCACATGTGAATTTAACCTCTCACCCACAATGGATACATTGGTCCTATAGCCCACTGTAGAAACAAAATCACACAATTGGGTAAATTTCTAGGTCATAGAGCATACTAATATATACATGATTCTTAAGCAAGAAAACTAGTAATTGACAATGTCTTTTGGGCCTTTTGATTTGTCTCTTATACTTTTATTAACCTTACACACCTTGCAACCTTGTTTATATTTAAATGATTTATCTTCTATGGCCTCAAATACTAGCACCCATTTAGGACATAAGTGACCAAGTGCTTTTGTCCCTTCTGAGAACTCCTAACCCTCTCTAGCATTTCTTAACTCTTTTAGGACTCTTTTACTTCTTGGGCATCTTTGACACTTTTGGGTTTGCCTTCCAGTTGCCAATTACAAAATTCATACAAGGGAATCATATATATATACTTAGTTATTGTTCTCAAATAAGGGGACATGTACTAAAAATTAGATATTATCACCTAAGCTTGTATTCAAAGGCATAAGAGCATTACAAAGCATCCATCTAGTACATCCATATAAGGGACAAGGGATGTATCACTCTGCATACATAAGATATGAGAGGACGTTTATTCTATTTCATCTCACATATTTTCATAATTAGAGTATTCTAGATCTAGCCTGCTATCATAGTGCAACTTTCATAAGGGAAACCTAAGGCATTATTACACACACATTCACACAAAAATACATGGATTATGAGGTATAGTGCAGTGCCGAGTCACAAGTTCACTCTTCGGGTGACCATCGGGGTCAGTCCAACTCCACATTTTGCATATTTTTTGTTAGATTTGATGTGGTTTGTGGACATGTGCAAGTAGACATTTATTTTGAAGGTTATAGGTGTGATCAGAAACTCTAACAATGAATTCAAAGTGATAAAAAAAATTAGATCAAAGACCTTTTGACCTAGAAAAATTCAGGACTTGAGCATCTAAGTGAACACTAGCACCTATATCAAACACTAGTTCCTGTCACTATTGTCCTCATGTGGACATTTTTTTCCTTCACATGTATATACTTCTGAATCTTCATTGAGCCTTTACAACATGTTTTCTAACGTATTCCAATAGGTGCTCAGTCTAGATCACTCTTAGATCACACAAAATCAGCTAAGTCACCCTCTCTCTTCCTCTTACTTAGGGTTTCATATTATTACTTGCTTATTGCTTATGTCTTATTGTATATTATCACTTGTATATCATTAATTATGGTAAATTTACTCTGAAATATAGATTTAATTCAATTTATATTAAATCGTTTAGTGAACCCTACTCATGATCAAACACGTAGATATTTATTTTTCGTGTTCTATCTGATCTCCTTTCATGGCTCCTTAGGTCTCCTTGCATCAATTACTTCAAATGCACCCATATTGCAAATATGTTCTCTAAAAATCCCTAGAAACTATGTACCTTCCTCAAAATATGCCACGTGCACAAGTAAGTGCCATTTTCGATTGTCTCTCTGACAACCCTATCAATATTGATACCATAACCAGCCAACCCATCTTCGAGTCAATTTAATCTTTACACCATTTATTTCAAGATAAATTTCAAGCTATGGAAACCATGATTACATCTCTCACAGATGAAATCCAACATCTCAAGGCTGCTTCTCAAGCCCATGCTAGTTCTTCTTCTACACCTGTAGCCACAAAATCACGCACTTTGGGTATCTATTTAGTCCTAGTTGCATACTACTATTCATATGATTCCTAAGTAAGAAAAGTACTAATTAACCCATGTCTTTGGCCACCTTTCTTTAATTTATGTTGCCACTTTTGGTCTTGCTCCCTTACTTGCTCATTCTACCTTTTTATACATCGACAATTATTATCTTGGACACCAGTGCCCATCCAGGATGCCAGCACCAAGCACCCTCGTCTCCTCTGGGTACCCTTGACCTCCGTATACTTTGTTCATACTTTTTGGGTCATTTATAGCCATTTGAGCATATTATATTTTTGGTAGTCAACCTTTTCGGGGTTAATTACGAAATTCAAGCAAAGAAATCATACAAATTTAAATTTATATGACCATAATAAGGGACCAAGCACTAAACATTAGTTATATCACCACCTAAGGTTGCATCTATCAAGCATCTAAGAGATCCATTGCATCCATCTAGAACCATCCAAGGGACACAAAGGCTATTCATTCTATATACAATTCATAGGAGGGAAGTTAATTCTATTCCATTCACACATATTTTACATTTATTTAGATCTAGCTACTTGCTCGCTATCAAGTGTGACACACACAAGTGCCACCTAGGGCACGATTCCACACACACACATAGAACTACATTAGGTCTGAGATGTAGTACAACACTTAGTCGTAAGATCACCATTGTGACATCAGAGGGAAGTCTAACCCCTCATTATACATCTTTCTTTTTTTAGGATTTGATGTCTCTTTGAGGGTTTTACAGGTCATTACTTCATTGTAGGTTTCTAGTGACTTCAACGATCATTGTGTGACCTCATAGCGACTAGAGATGAACAACAACAAATACCTTGCGACCACTTAGAGGAGGTTTTATAAGCATTTCCATAGACATAAGCACCTAGAAATAGGTCTAGGGCACTTGCATGTGCCCAATCCAGGAAGATCGTCAGCTCACACACTTTTCTAAGGCTTTGTGTGATGCTTATCCCTCTTTGTTCATTCGATCAACGCTTCGACACAATCCAGGAATAATTATGAAACAAATAAGTCATATTACCTCTTCTTTACACTTAGGGTTTCTTATATTTTGGCTTAGTTTTCTTGGGTTAATTTCTATATTTAATTGATTATTCATTTACTACTACAATAACAATCAAATTATGCATGTATTTCCATATTTATCTTAATCAGGCTCATGTTTTTTCTTCTTCTATATCTCATCTTCATTCTATATCTTCTACATGTGCTCATATAAGTGTGTCGCAAGTATTTCCATAACCAAAGCCTCCTAAGTTTAATCACAATGCTAAGAAAAATGAAATTCTTACTGAGATCTTTAGTCGTCAATTGATCACTTTACAGTCTACTCAAGGATATCATGCTTACCGACTTGCAAAATATCATGGTCATCCATATTGCAATTATCATCAAATCAATACACATCATGACAATGCATACTATGCTTTACAATGAAGAATCAACCATCTTGAGCATTAGGGATTTATCTCATTCACTGCACAACATTTTGTTGTATGCTCGTCTACAATTGTTACATCTCAATGGGTTTCTAAATATGATTCATCTATATCTAATGAACATCATGCCATCATTTCTAAGGTTCCTTCTACGAAGAGTCAAAAACCACTTAAGAAAGCACCTCTCAAAATCAATACAACACCTCCTTTCAAGTCATCTAAGACATTACCAAGTCAAAATACATAACTCCCTCTCAAAATCAGTCCACCCCTTCTCCTATCAAGTCTTTTGCAACATCATCAATCCCACATAAGTTACCATAATTCAAGATTCCTCCCCATCCTACTCCACTTCCGTTTCTAATTCATTTTGTCAAAGAAACTACTTTTTCTACTGATAGCCAAGACACATTTCAAATTCCACCACCATCGCATGGTCCTACTGTTACTTTGGCCTACCATTGTGTTGGACGTCACTCCTATCATGACACAAACACCAATCTCCCACAATGGAAAAGTATCTCTCGCGTCGCTGCATAAATCTTCATCATTGGAACACTTGGGGGGCATCGCACTTATTCTCCCCCCTTCTAACAATATCAATTATTTCTAGCATGGTCTATCACACTTAACTCTCTGTGCTTCATCTTTCATATCTTTGAACAATCTTACATAGCTTAATACACTATTATATCATCATTACCTAATGACACACTCTCGTGCTTTGGCTCACACTTGAATATTGATGGCATATTACATACATGAACCACACACAATGCACATTATACACTTGAATTTACACACTGTATACTTCACACATAGCAGATCATACACTTAGGACATCTTCTCTCGTAGCATCTATCTCACGCTTTGTGTCATATTTACCCTACACATTCACGACATATCTTTCTCATCTCTACTACTATGCATTAAACTCATTGCCCTATTACGCACTCTAGTTCCATGATCCAAACTCTACTACTGAGGTTCTATATCTCAAATGAACCTCAACATACTCATGCGTTCAATCATTCACTCACTCACTCACACGATTACACTCTACACTTTGCGCTTTGACGATCACATATTTTTCGTACCAACATATGACCCATTTACCGATGACACATTCTTGTTTACGGTTTATTATTTACTATTGAGGGGGCATGTACAAATGAACCTCACTTCATACATACACATTCAATCAGGGGGCATGTGGCTCCTATCATTCACATTGCATTCCATTCCATCTCATCCACATGATAATGCATATCTTGGTTGCTTATGTTTTTTACATGTACATACTTTATTATACATGTTAGATATATATCTTGTATTTCATTATCTTTTCATACATACATGCACGTTCACTTTCATTTCTAGTTATGATCGCAGATTCTACAAATCAATACATGCAACATGGATGCTTGGTAAAATACCTATTACCAGTCCCACAACGGCTCCTAGGGGCATCTAATTTCATACACTATAGGTGTTATTGTTTAATTTTTCATAAAACATTACTTTATTGAATTATACATGTTTGACATACTTTTTATCTTTCTAACATGCTAATGGGTGCTTCACGTGTAACATTTGTCTTGCAGGTCTATTTTATTTCATGGTTATTTGTTACATTGCTTGTCATTGTTTTCTCTTTGTATGACATTGTTTGCAGGCTTTTCCATTTGTCTTGTGTGCACACTGTCTTCCATTGACTTCTTTGGCCTTGATTGTGTTCCAACATCATGAGTGGTGTAGCATGTTTGTAACCAACTTTTCACGGTCTATATTGGATTCTTGCATGTTTACATTGTCTTCTTACGTATTAGCTTACATATTGTATGATTAAATTACATTTTTTATTCTACATGCGTGTTTATATTTGCTTATACTAGAACTTGTCACCTAGCCACTTTGTTTGCATGTGCCTTGGTTTCTAGCAAGCATATTCCCTTCCCCCTGCATGGCACAATTTCAACACAATGGTCGGTCCTCCTTAGGGATGCATACTCCTTTAACAATGTTGCATACACCCCAAATGAGGGGGGAATTGTTTGGGTGAATCAATCACCCCTCACAACGTCATACAATGACAATTCAACATAACACAATACCATTACAACCCAATCATCAATATCAGACATGGATCAAAATTAGACTTGGGTCCTTAACACAACATAAACACTAGCACCTAGACCATGACAGTAGCGCCTGTGCGCCCTTGACCCTTCCTGGATGTTTGTGACCAGGGGGTAGTTACACAAAATTTGGTAGTTTAACACAATCTCCAGAACTACACATAATGGCTTTTACAAGGTACAAATTCCTTAGCACTCGACATGCATGCACTACACAACAATTTTAACTTTCACATTAGATCAAATTGTTTGAATTGTTTAATTTTTTACACACCATCTATAGTGGTGTTCTACATTGCGGGAAGTGGTTAAATGTTTAAGGATAACACCAGACTTTTCTCTTTACACTTCTTCCATGAGATCACCCCAAAAACTCGTGGCTGATGCAACTGGTGTGAGATCACCCAAAAATTCATTCTTCTACAACATCTTTAGGATCCTTTCTACACCATTTTACTCATCACAGATTAGGTACACATGTTCCTTTTTCATTTTTCATATTTTTCATATTTTTCTTACATACTTTACACATTTTCGATCATATACATGTGTATTTGACTATTTAATCATTATTCTCTTTTGCAAGTATGTCCTTATGGGAAGCAATAGTCATATCACATCACAACATCAACAACACCAATAACAACAACAATCGACATCGACAATAGGCACATCACAACATCTACGTATGCACTTTCACCCTAGGGTCACTTTCATCATCACTTTTTGCACTTTTTCCTCCTTAGCGTCAATGCTTCACATTTTTATCACTCCACACTTTGTCTTGTCCCTCGACATGCCTTCATCATCGATCTACATGGTTAGCAAGTACACATCTCTTATCTACTTTGTTTTATTGAGCTTTCACTCAAAAACATAAAGTGGGGGCAAATGTAAACACACAATCATGTACTTTGGGTATCTATTTAGTCTTGATTGCATACTACTATTCATATGATTCCTAAGTAAGAAAAGTACTAATTAACCCATGTCTTTGGCCACATTTCTTTGTTTTCTATTGTCACTTTTGGTCTTGCACCCTTAATTTCCCAATATTCCTTTTAATACCTTGCCATTTATCATCCTAGACACCAGTTCCAGGTGCCCTCATCCTCTCTAGGTGCCCCTAACCACAATATACTTTGTTCACACTTTTCGGGTCATTTCTAGCCGTTTGAGCATATTATATTTTTTGTAGTTGGCATTTTCGAGGTTGATTACAAATTTCATGCAAATTAATCATATAAATATAAAGTTATGTGATCATAATAAGGGACCAATCACTAAGCATTAGCTATCACCACCTAAGGTTGCATCCACCAAGCATCTAAAAGCTCCATTGCATCCATCTAACACCATACAAGGGACAAAAAATCTAGTCATTCTGCATACAATTCATATGAGGGAAGTTCATTTTATTCCATGCACATATCTATTATATTTCTTTACATCTAGTTACTTGATCGCTATTAAGTGCGACATGTACAAGAGCCACCTAGGGCATGATTCCACACACACACATAGAACTATATTAGGTTTGAGATGTAGTGCAATGCTTAGTCATAAGATCACCATTTTGACAGCTGAGGATAGTTTGACCCCTCATTATGCATCTTTAGTTTTTAGGATTTGATGTCTCTTTGAGATTTTTGTAGGTCATTACTTTATTGCAGGTTTCCAATGACTTTGGCGATCATTGTGCAACCTCATAATGACCAAAGGAGAATGACAATGAATACCTCGCAACCACTTAAAGGAGGTTTTCTTAGCATTTCCTCAGACATATGCACCCACAAATAGGTCTAGGGCACCTGTAGGCGCTCCTATCTCTATCTAGACACCCCAGTCCAGGGAGATCATCTACTCGCACACTTTTTTGAGGCTCTGTGTGACGCTTCTCCCTATTTGTTCATTTGGTCAACATTTCAACACAATATAGGAATAATTAAGAAACAACTCAATCATCTTACATGTTCTTTGCACTTAGGGTTTCATATATTTTGTCTTAGTTTGCTTAGGTTAATTTCTATATTTAATTGATTATTCATTTACGACTACAATAATAATCGGATTAGGCACATTTTCTATATTTAGCTTAATTAACACCTCATCATAATCCTATGTCTATTACATGTGCTCATATAAGTGAAGCCCAAGTTTTACCGCTACCAACACTTCTCAAGTTTTATCTAAATGCTAAGAAATATGATATTATTCTTGAGATCCTCGATCACCAGTTTATCAACTTGCCACCTACTCATTACTACCCTCCTTATCGACTTGTAAAATATAAAGGTCACGCATTTAGCTATTATCACAAAATTAATGGACATCATGACAATGATTGCTATGCTTTAAAATAAATAATTGGGCACCTTAAGCATCAGGGTTTTATTTCATTTGCTACACAACATTCTGATTCATGCTCATCTCCAATTTCTATATCCCACCGGGCTCCAAATTTTTCTCCCCCTATGTCTAGTGAGCATCATGTCATAATTATTAATGTTCCTTCTCTGGTAAGTCAATAGCCGTCTATCCAACCCAATGTCATGCCACATTTAAAACTAATTACCCCATTATCTCCTATTAAGTCATCCAAAGTGTTATTAATCCCAAATAAACAACCAACATATAAAGAAAAGTGACTAATTCACTTGAAATAAGCTGCTATCAATCACCTACTTACATTTTCTTTGTTAGACCCACAATCTGATAATGGTCATACCCTTGCTCCTACCTACCATTGTGGCAACCATATGTTTTCGTATGACACATTTAAAACTCCACCATAGATCTCCCTCACCCGAACACTTTGGGGGTATCAAACTCCCCCCATAGTCACATGTTCTAATCAACAGTTACATATTTATGCATTACTCTTGTTTTGTGATTCGCATCAATATTTTTAGCAACGATTTCTCTCATCTATACTATGTGCACACATTCCTACATATATCTATTCTTATATGTTAATCCATACACGTCTTGCTACTCATACTTACTTATGGATCCTTCTACTCATAATACACATACTACTTTCTATATAGGGTATACATCTTTTCATGCATTATATATACTCTGGCTATTCTTACTAAAAATTATCACATATATTTGCATACTTGGGGGGAATTACACTTTCTCCCCCCTTCCATTACTATCAATTGTCTCTAATGTCTAATAATACAATTGACACTCAATGCTTCATGTATAATATTTTAAAGAACTCCCAGAATCTTTGGTACATGCATTGTACCATCATTACTTGATGATGCACTCTAGTGTTACGATTCACACTTGACTGTTGAGGGTACAATTCATCCATGAACCTCACATCCTCTGCTCTCGCTACAATTTGAGCTCAATAATTCATAATACATCCTTTATAAAATACACTACTCTCTCTCGCTTTGCACCTCATGACTATGTTTCTGAGCATCACCACATCATTGGTTCACATACTTCCTCTTCATTACCCGATGACACACTCTAGTTCCAAAGTTCTTAATCGACTGTTGAGGGCATACTTCATCAATGAACCTCACATCATATACTCTTGTTATACTTCACACTTAATTCTTCATGACACATCTTTCCTAACATCTACTACTCTCTATCACTCTGCACTTCACGACTATCTTTCCGAGCATTACCACATTGTTGGTTCACATAAGTTATTCTCATTACCCGATGAAGCACTCTAGTTTCATGGTTCATACTTGAATGTTGATGACATACTTCATAAATGAACCTCACATAATATCCTATTGCTACATTTCATGCTCAATGTTTCATGATACATATTTCCTAACATCTACTACTCTCTCTCTCTCTCTCTCGCTCTGCAGTTGATGACTATCTTTTCGAGAATCACCACACTGTTGGTTTGCATACTTTTTTCTCATTACCTGATGACACACTTTAGTTCCATAGTTCATGCTTGACTGTTGAGGGTACAATTTTTAATTGAATCTCACATTATCTACACTTCACACTCAGTGCTTCATGATACACATTTTCTAGCATCTACTCTCACACAATACACTCATTTCCCAATGAAACACTCTTGTTCTATGGTTCATTCTTGACTGTTGAGGGAGAATTTATAAATGAACCTCATCTCATGCACATATGTTGGGGGGAAAGTCAACCCATCCTCATCTTCACATCTTAGCACACCATTACACTTGCACCATATTTTCATATCTTGGTTACATTTACCCTTGTTAGCTTATTCTACTTACATATTACACTTTGTTTCCTATGTTAGACGGATTCTTAGTATGTCATTATCTTTTTCTGTACACACATGCATGTTTATTCGGTATCTTGAGGTGAATATAGGAATTTTCAATAATTCATACACGATGTATAATGCTCAAAATCACTCTTTACTAGTCCCGCTGAGGCTCTTGAGGGCATTTAAATTTTCCTACTCTTATACTTCATACATCACATATTATATTGTCACATTATTTATTACTTATCATTATTGCCACTATACTTTTTTCTGCTATATACATAATTTGACATACTACTTACCTTTATAACATGTTAACGAGTGCTTCATGTGTAGCATTTTCCTTACAGGATCAATATAACCATGGTTATTTGTTACTTTTTGCTTGTTATTGTTTGATATTGTTTATAGGATATGCACTATGTCTTGCTTGACTATTATTTGCTAACAACTACTTCAGCCCTAATTTTATTATGACATTGTGAGTGATGTACCATGTATGAAACCCACTTTTTGCGGCCCATCTTATCTTCCTAGTTTCTTGTTACATTGTCTTCTATTACATGCTCACTTTTATAATAACACTTGTTACTAGTCCATCTTGTTTGCATGCACCTCTGTTCTTATGATGCATATCCCTTACCCCCTAAAGGTATCCATACTCAAATATGCATATTAGATTTGGGTCCTCTCCTTTGGACTGCATTCTCCTACAGTCGTTGCATGCACCCTAAACAAGGGGGACCATCTATTGGGTGAGAAAATTACCCTACAACAAGTCAAAGTTGTAATACAACACAATACAATATATAAAGGTGCATGAACACAGTTACATATTGACTTATAATAAGACATGGGTCCAAAATATAGAGCAGACACTAACGCCCATACCTGGAAAGTAGAGGTGGGTGCTTGTGTCCCCACTAGGCACTTTTATCCTGGGGAAAAAATAATAATTTTCTCACTCCAACATAGTTTACAATAGATTTTAGATTAGTTCTCTGGTAGCAGGAGTTAGCCTCTAATTACAAAATTCAGTCTATCAACTACAATTGGAATGATAAGAACAATCAAAACAAAAGGAACAAATTTCTTATTCGGGAAGCATCATGGAAGGAGAGAAAATCTTAACCTCTCTCCCCAACACTCTTCTCTTGGCATGAGATCACCCAAAAAAATCACCTTTACCGTGAGATTTCCTAAAAAACTCACTCTCGGCGTGAGATCACCCAAAAAACTCACTCTTGGCATGAGATCGCCCAAAAACCTCACCATCGGCATTCAAAATCAGCAAATAGAAGTAAACAAGACAATTTTATATCTCATACTCTCTTACATATCAGGTACACACTTTCCTTTACCCACTCTTTACATATTTATACATGTATTACTCTAATTTTTCATATACGTGACTTTGACTATTCTCTCACTCTTACTTTGCAGGTCCTTTCTCAATACACAACAAGAAGAAGCTCCCATTAGCAAGGAAAAGATCTAGAAATACAATACTATGTATACACTTCACCACTAAGGTCTACTTCCCTTTCCTAGTCTTCACGCTTCACATTGTGATCAATTCACCCTTCAATTGTCCACTCGGCACACTATCAACAACACTCTTCTCTACATAATTACAACATAAACATCTTCTATCTACTTTATGCTATCGAGTATTTACTAGTAACATAAAGTGGGGGAAAATGTAAACACAAAATCACGCACTTGGGTACATTTATAGGTCCTAGAGCATACTAATATATACATGATTCATAAGTAAAAACACTAATAATTAACAATATCTGTTGGGCCTTTAGATTTGTCTCTTATAATTTTATTGACCTTACACACTGTACAACCCTGTCAGTATTTAACAAATTTATATTTTATGGCCTCGAACACTAGTGCCCATTTAGGACAAAAGCACCCAGGAACTCTTGTCCCTTCTGGGCACTCCTGACCCTCTCTAGCCTTTTCTCACTCTTTTGGATCTCTTTTACTTCTTGGGAATATTTTACACTTTTGGGTTGGCCTTCTAGTTGTCAATTAGGAAATTCAAACAAGGGAATCATATATATACTTAGTTATCACTCTCAAATAAGGGGCCAAGCAATAAACATTACATATTATCACCCAAGCTTACATTTAAAGGCACAAGAGCATTACAAAGAATCCATATAGCACATCCATACAAGGGATAAGGGCTACACCACTCTGTATACACAACATAGGAGGGAATTATATTATATTTCATCTCACACATTTACATGCTTGGAGTATTCTAGATCTTGCCCGTTATCATAGTGTAAATTGCACAAGGGAAACCTAGGGCATAATTACATAGAAATACATAGAATTTGAGATGCAGTGCAATAATAATTCATAAGTTCACTCTTAGGGTGACTGCTGGGGTTAGTTTGAATCCACATTCTACATATTTTTATTAGATTTGATGTTATTTGTGAACATGTGTAGGTAGACATATGTTTTGTAGGTTACATATACGATCGGAAACCTAACAACAAAGTCAGAGGGAAAAAATGAATATTGGAGTGAAGACCTTCTGACCCATAAAAATTCAAGACCTTCATATCTAAGTGGACACTAGCATCTAGATCGGACACTAACGTGTGTCGTTACTATCCTCATGTGGACATTTTTTTCCTTCACATTTATGTACTTCCAAATCTTCGTCGAGCCTTTACAATGTTGTTTCCAGCCTATTCCAGTAGGTAATCAATCTAGATCACTCCTGGATCACACAAAATCAGCTAAGTCACCCTCTCTCTTCCTCTTACTTAGGGTTTCATATTATTACTTGCTTATTACTTGTGTTTTATTATATATTATCACTTGTATACCATTAAGTATAGTAAAGTTACTCTGAAATATAGATTTAATTTAATTTATCTTAAATCACACCTCATAGAGATATGTCTACACATAGGATACATATTACACATGGTACATCTAGGCCCACTTCACAGTCTTATTCCCCACATGCATGACATAGTATTACTTCGCACATCTTGGCACACACAATTTCACATAGCACTAGATCCTTGAATCATGTTCACATGTGTTCCTCTCTCACATTAGTAGATGGTAGGACATCACCCTCTATCCTCATTGGATAAATCACTATGAAATTCACACTTGGGGGCATACCAGTTCCCCCTTGCTACCCAATGATGCACTCTTTTTCTAGGTTGAAACATAATCATTGAGGACACACTTACCTACATGAATCTCACTTGACACACATACACTAGGGAAAACCTTTCTCCCATCCCCTAGTAGTAGTATTTCATATTCTAATAATTCAAAAACATTTAAATATTCGAAAGTATACAAAAACATCGGCCTAGATCTTGGTTATATATATCCTTGTTTGATTATACTATTCTATGTTTCATTGTGCTTATCATGTTACTGTGATTCATAATATTTTCCATCCTTTTACATATACACATGCACATTCACATGGTACTTTGAGGTGAACACATGCTATCTAGAGGTTATCACATGATGTATGATGCTTGAAACTATTCTTTACTAGTCCCACTGAGGCTTGTAGGGGCATCTACCTTCCCTACTTCTCTATATTTGTGTGCTATCATTGCAACATCTAATACTTTCATTCCTATTTTCTGTTGTATAAATTTTAACATACTATCAATTTCTCTAACATGTTAATAGGTACTTCATGTGTAGATTTTTTTTACAGGTCTAATCCTAACCAAAATTATTTGAATTGTTTGTATATTGTATATGTTTGTGTCTTGATTGTCATTGTTTATGGGATATGATCTATGCTTGATTGCTTGTTTTTGATTTAAAGAAATATAAATCTTTATCATAGGAATGAGATCAAACAAATATAGTAGTAATAAAAATGATCTAGCATGTATAGTACAAGAAAGTGTGCTAGATAGGAGGTGAGAGTGACTTGGCTTGTATCAAGAGATATAGGTTGATTCTGAGCTAGAAGATGTCTAAAATAGGTTGGATCTGAAATGTGTAATATTTTTATGAGAAACTAGAATCTAAAACCTCTTCGGATAGGACTTTCCAAATGGGAATAGGATCACCTAGGTGCTGGTGTCTGAACTGGGTGTTAGTTTCCATGTATCAAATTTTCTTTTGGTCTTTTCAGGGTCTGGACTTATCTCCTTTATTTTTATATTTGTCACATCCACTTCCTTGTAAGGTCTTTGTGTCATACATGTACCAATAAAAAAACCCTAGCTACATGCACAAAACTCAAATAAACATTAGATGAAATAAATAATGCATATGCTTGAGTCAGCCGACCTTAGCGTTCACCCTAATGTGATTGTCACTGAGAATTGCATTACATTTCAAACTCTATATAGTTTTTGTGTGTGTGTGATTTTAATTTTTTCCATTGAAGCTAGCTTTCCCTTGTGTCAGTCACATCAAGATAGTGGGCTACAAATAAGTTTCCCCCAAGATGAATATGTGAGATGGAATTCAAAAATAACACCTCCTATGCAGGGAATGACGCAACACAAAATGTAGTACTTGAGTGTTTATTCTTGCCCAAATAGTAGATTTTAAGTAGTAGCCCCAAACCGTCCATCCGCTAATAATAGTGAGTAAGTTGTGTAAATAAATGACTTATTTAAATTTTGACACTTAGTGACACCAAATGCCAACCCAAAGAATTAGAAAAGACTCAAAGTTAAGTGACAAATTGTAATTTAGAAAACAAAATGGAATAGATAGAATTTCCCATGAGGGACACTAACACATGGGTGATACTGTCTATTATGGGTTGTACTATCCCAAATCTAAGAAACATAAACAAAGCCAAGAATAGGGAAATGGATGCCTGTGACTCGACCAAAATATGTAATTCCAAGAAGTACAAGACAATGTCACAATAAAAATCAATCAAAAGTAAATATAAGGACTAGGAAAAGGTGTCACCAGTGTCAAATATTCCCTCTTAGGAATCATGTGTATAAGAACATAATAGAAGCGTAATGTAATAGAAATAAGTGCATACTTTTGTGTCTATATTTTCCCCCCTTTATGTTATTTGGATAACATTCAATAGTATAAATGATATAAGAAGAACATACTTGTAAAGGGATGAAGGAGTTGTATCCAGAACATGCCAATAGTAAGAATCATAGTGTGGTGAACTATGGATCATCGTTTTTGATCCAAGTGGGATGAGTATGTTGTCACAAGAGAAGTTTTTGGATAGAAAATGTGCTAAGAAGATATTAGAAATTTTGAAACTTGGAGATTGAAGGAGGGATCAAGAGTGATTAATTTCAAAAATGGTGTGAAAACTCTATAGATTTGAGTGTCCTGGTGCTAGAGAAAGAGTGTTGGGAAATCGATCAACTTTGCTCCCCACTGTGACACTTCCTCAAAATAGGTTCCATAGATGCAAAAATAAATGAACCAATTGTTATTTTTCTACTAGTCATAGAAAAACCCCTGTAAAGTGGCCAAGAATAGGCAATGATGTATCATTTCCCCCACTTCACAATGTAAGGGTGAAAACTAGGCCAAACGGGACAATGCCTAAAATTTGATTGGTTCTCAAGTTAGGTCATCTGAGATGGATATTGATACTAATGGAATTAGAATTTGGAAATAACTTATATTGATTAAAACATAGTATTTTTTTGAACTTGATTGATTTGAAACTACTTTAGAGATTTGAATTACCCCTAGATTAGGTCATTTGAGGTGAAAAGTTGTGAGAATATGAGATAGTTTTGTACTTAGATTAGATTGAAAATTGTGATTTTTGGTAAGAACCTTTTGTAGGATTTGAATACTACTTTGTCATTGGAAGTATGGGACGTGATTGTGTGTAATGCATCTGAAATTTAATTGAATTGTTCTAGGAGGGGTAATAGGATAAACCCGAATGTTTTCCCCCTTACGGTGAAGGATGAGAAGCAAGGTGACGAATCATGATCCGGAAGAAAATTAGAGTACTCATGTAAATATAAACTAGAATCTTATATAATTAGTAGCAACCATTGAAATACAAGAACAATGTGTAGTAAAGTACATGAAGTTTTGTAGTCTATACTCAATGTAGTAGATGTCAAAGATATGGTTTTAGGGCCACTGATGATGCGAAAAATGGAAAAATGAAGCTCAAGATACCAAGGAAACAATGTCAGCGAATTAGTTACCATAAGAGGCAATATAATAACTATAACAAATCTAGTACTAATAGGACTTTCTATAAATAGTAAGGTTCTAAAAGTCAATAATAGTTTCATTTGTAAATTGACTTAGTGTGATTTGAGATTTGGATTACAATGATTATATATGTATGAGTGGAAATTTTGTCGAGGTTCGAGAGAGTTATAGAGGCATTATCAACTTAGAAAACAAGTCCATTAAAAAGTATCATGTTTTTGAAGTAGGCTAGGCATTACTACAACATTTTGATCCATTTTTACATTTTTCATTTTTTTGGGAAATTTGGCATTTCTGTCTAATACAGAGCCGGTGGGGGCGGTTTTGTCATGTGGATGGTATTGTCCAGTTTTGGGAAGTAGTGTCTAAGTTTTGGGTGGTACTATCCAAGGTGTCATACGGTTCTATCTAGAGATATGTAGGAGTTTAGGAGTATATTTTTGCATAGTTTTAGATGCTAACTTTTTATTGTTGTGCTTATATATGCATAGAGACATACATTCAAGAGATTTCTATACAAGAAAACATTTTTCTACATTATTGGCACTAGGATTAGAGGAGGATAAGTGGGATATATTAGAATGTGTTAGGATGTGACACATCACTAGATTAGGGGAGGTGTCCCATAATATGCATTTGATTACTGCACTTTACAAGAGATGGTGTGTAAATACATGTACCTTTTGCTTACATGTGGGAGAGATGACCGTGACACTAGAGGATGTGTATAAGATACTTTGGTTGACAGTTGTGGGAGATTGAGTGTAGGTTATATCCCTAGATGATACATGGTGGTAATAGAGAGTTGCGAGACAATATTTATAAAGTCTCAGGCATAGACAAATTCATTGATTACCCTAGATGACATAGTGAGATAAGGTGTTCTATGATTGTGGAAGTTTATTGTAGTTGTATTTGCTTCTTATGTCACTATGGATGGAGGAGGTGTATCCATATCATATAGGATGCATGATATATGTATGAGCATCAAATGACATGGGTCACGATATGCTTAGAGGCATAGTGTGTTGAATCACTTATATATATTTACATAGGAGGATCACATTGAAGGTATTAGTGCTACTACTCTTTTACATGTATGGGTGTATGAGAACATAGAATTAATGAGGCCATTGAGTGGTACACACGTGGATTGGGCATGACTTGATATTTTTACAGCTAGATGAGTTGAACCTAGGGCTTGTGGGTTTGATACCATGACATATCGATTTATTTTAGACAGGATAGGGCCTAGTGCTGTGATTTGGAGACCTTATAGGGACTATGGTGGATAGAAGGATGACCATGTTGAGTTGTGACACATCTGATGCAACATGTGGTTATAGGAAATGTTTTTAGGAGTATCCAAGTTCTTCTAGTATGAGCATGTGTTGTGGTGGTTTGGGATAGCCTAGGATGTGCCTCTAGATCGGTATGTATGATAGAGATTGATTTGGGTTATGAGGAGATAAGGTGTGAGGCTAGTGACCACATGAGTCTAGTTACAACCACCAGGTGTAGGGGATGTTGATGTGGATATAGTATCAATTCAAGTTGATGATGAAGGATGTACACCAACTTATATGTAGTGTGTGGGTAGAGCACCAATGGGTGTTATTATTTCCTATAGATGTGGATGCAGTGGGAGAGCCACCAAGTCCATAGGAAGGATGAGGAGGGCCAAAAAGAGGTAAGGGACCTAGCCTCGAGGGTGATGTAATGACAATAATAGTTGCATGACATAAGTATAATATATTATGATTTATATTTGATGTTGTGTTTCAATTGTGTGTGTAGTGTGGTGACGAAGTACTAATATGGTTTTGGATCTTGTGGGTGATGATTTTTGAAGCATCGTCATAAATACATTGATGCGTATGTTGACACACAACGTGCCCTCAGATGTATTCACATGAGGATGAATCTTAGAGACAAAGAGAGGATATTATTGCATGAGAGCATGCTCACTTATTTGATCATGTGGTAGTGGTGAAAACCACTTGTATAGTCCTAAATTCAGAGTGAGATGAGGCTAGGATAGATCTAGCACGGGAGAGAGAGGAATTTAGAGGTAGTGGCCTATCTTAGAGCATGTTTGAGAGATATGTAAAATTCCAGGGCTGATAAATATGAACCTAATTAGAGGATTAATGGTCCCGAGCACAAGGGCGGAGATCTAGTAGTGAGACGTCGATTTTGAGAGCTCCGATAATATCCTCCAGTAGTAGTGAAGAGGATGTATGATATATGTTGTAGTGGGCATGATCCCTTGATCTTTTTTTTATGAAAATTTCCACACACACACACACAAGGCTAGGACATCTATATCACACTTCATAGGGGGAAGGATTTTATTCTTTTCCATGCACACCTTTTATTACATTTTTCTACACAGTTATTGCTCGCTACTGCATAAAGTGTGACTATCACAAGAGAAACATAGGGTATGTTCACACACACTTGCACATAGAACTACATCGGGTTTGAGATGTAGTGCAATGCTCAGTTAGTAAGTCCACCATTGTGGCAGCTGAGGTTAGTCCAACCCCTTCATATGAATTTTTGTTTTTTAGGGTTTGATGCTTCTTTTGGGGTCTTGCATGTTTTTCTTTCATCTTGTATTATTGGTGACATCTGACATGGAACAATGAATCTGATACAACAAACAACGAGGGTTTCAGACCATCTACTAAACTTGTGAAGATCAATTTCAGAGCTTTTTCATAGATCAAGCCCCCCAAATTTTAAACCAGAGTGCCCACAGGTGCCCAAGTCCCTATCCAGGCACTCCATTCTAGCTAGATCCTCTAGATCCATCTTTTTTAGGACTTCTGCACAGTTGTTCTTGCTTTTGTTTTTTTCAGTCATCATTACGAAACTATCCTGCAAGCATCTGTTATTCACCTGAGTTCTTTCCTCTTCTCTTTTGTACATTAGGGTTAGCATTTCCTTTTGCATAGTTACTTAACTTACTTGCATATTTCTTTACTACATTTATTTACTTTATTATAACTGTTCATAACTTAGATTAACTATCCCCATACTGCATATTTAGTTAATTTTAGTTAATCATTTTGGTGAACCCGATTCGTGAATGTCTTCCTTTTTTCATTTTATGCCCGTTACCCGTAGTGGTCATTTTGGGTCTCTTCACTACGGTGAGATCCTTGCATTTACCCATCGCACCTATAAGTCTATGACAGATACAACTACATCTATGACTGAAAAATCTTTAGAAAATTCTAACCATGTTCCTCTCACCCATTAGATCTGAAGCATCTCCCCCCACAACTTTGAAAAAAGGCTATGAAATCATTGACACCAATGTTGACCAAGACATATGCTTGCTAAGATCTACTTTTACTGACTTGTTGCATCAATGCACCATATGTTTCGCAACACACTACGACAGCTACCCGTCATGTCTTAAATGCTCTAATATCCGCTAAGATAGATCATAACACTTCCACTTCCATTGGTATCCTTCTTCACATCTTATACAATCTCTTCATAACTTACCCCATGCTTATATCTTTCACTGATGAGGATCTATCACCTCTTTGTTAAAATCAATGTTGTATGCTCCTATGGTCTCTACTCCACCTGCATATGTTTATTAACACTACTTGCTATTAGCCAAGAGTCCTCACTGTTCATAATGGATGCTATCCATAAATTTATGCACCTCACTCTCTTCCTAAAGAAATTGGGTCCATTATTGATGATTTACATCTTTGCATGAATAATTACTACCCTCATTCATAGTTATGACTCTACCATTCAGTTAGATACCTACACGCGCTACAATTGTCTCTAGATTACTATATTCTGGTTAGGCCTAAGAGTGTTCTGCACTGCCAGTATCTACATATCTATTGACACCTAATCTTTCAGTCTCCTAATCTACCTATCTGTTAGGTAAGGCCATGGGGATTCACCCAATGCACACAGTACCATCTGAGCTATTCACCAATGTAGTCAATTTCTTGACTATGAAGGCTATGATCACATTATACTATCTACCCATCAATCCTCGTAGCCATTTACAATACTGTCGCATGAATCCTAGTTACTTCTATGACCCATACCACCTTCGCATTTGGTATTCTCATATAGTAGCACATTTGACACAGATAACATTGGCTAATCTCAGTGCTTCTATCAATATTGGATCCTAAGATCACTCTCACATGCTTCAGCTGGATCTATACTCAAGCATTGTGGTCTAATAAACATTCATCTGATTATGTCTTACGATACAAGATTAACCTAGCTAAGATTTCTAATGTACTCGTACCCATCACGACACCCCTCAAGACTAATCCATCTCATAGATGGAACCTACCAACTTTACTAAGATAATGTTACACTTTGAACATAATCACATTCGTTTCATCAACTTGATGATACTCTGAGGATTTGTGATGACCAAACTTCTAACGCATATGTAAGCTTATGGATGAAACATTATGACAACATCAATCATTTACTCCTCTTTCAAGTGTAAGACAACATCTTAAGTCTTTTACATCCTCATGCCTTAGTGATAGAAAAATTTCCTAGCCTTATCGACAATCTTCTACCCAAATTTAATCTCTTGACTAGGAAGGCCATATGGATGTCACACAATGCTACGTTTAGTTCACATCTAAGTGTTTTCTACCACATGTGTCAAGTTCTTGCAGTGATGGTTATGAACATACCCCATCACCACTGATCAACTTGAGCCATCTTTACAAATTGGTCAGCATAGATCCCATAAACTTGTTATTGCCCATTACCATCCTTCGCATACGACATTCCATATACCCAGCCTTGTTTACGGATATGACATCTCAGTCATGATCTAGCACTTAACAATGGTCAAATTGAGCTTCTGGCATCTGTGACAACTGCTCCGACCTATGAAAATCCACTAAACACAACGGCTATTAATTTCACATTATCAATATCATTTCACAAAACTGATAGATTAAACTTCTCAATCAGTTATGGCACCTTCTACCACTCTCACCTACGATGCTTAGGAGTTTCATCATCCTTGATAATGCTACATAACACTGATGATGTTGCACACCGATGATTTCTGAAGATTCTGATTATGTCAAGTTGATGATATTGAAGCTTACAGATGAAGCATTTACACATAACTTGCATCTATTGGCTCAACCTCTAGGTGTAGATGATTCTTAGGTTGACCCATCAAAGAAACCATTTGTGGCTGTTCCATGTCTCTCCTTAAGTGAATATCATATTTAATACTCCTCCATCTACTAATGCTATGAGTACCCTTATCATGGGGGACCCTTTCCAGTAGTGTAAGACACTATGTTACATCTTGGTCCTCTTACATGTTGCCCCTCCACTGCCTCCTTTTACATGAAATTATTCATCAATAGGTCCTTTTGGTAGTAGATCCCTTTCAATTCTCATTTCCATGAATCACTTGAAACTTAAATTTATTTACAACAATCAGGTCATTTCTATTGATGGTGTCCCTCCATCTATTCTGTGGTCACCATCTCCTCGTGTAATATATAACACACCCCCTACTCTTCTAGCACATCACAATCTATGTTGATTAAAGCACACTATACTCCTAGTTCACCTACTCGAGCATCGTCTACGTGCCTGTATCATTCGACTTTTCCTACACATTAGTATAGGCCTATTCCTCACACAGTTACTGCATCTCGACATAGATCACAACCTCGTTTTATTCCATATGTATCTTATTCACCTTCACATTCCATATCATATAGATATCCATCACCGACGTATTTTCTGGAACCAAAACCTTCTTCATACATTCATCCCTCACATGTGCATAGACCTTATTCACCACTACATCATCTTTCTACCATACCTCCATTATTAGAGCATTTTCGTATGCTTTCATCTCCTATGTCAGATGAAGGACCTCCGTCGTTCAATGTTATTAGATAGTTCATTCATTCACACACACTTGAGGGGTATAACACTTCACATCCCCCCCACCCCATTTTAGGATAGTAACACTCATCATATTTTACATTTTTATACATTCATATCCTTGCATTAGGCATACTCATCATACACTTTAGCTTCATTACCCGATGACGCACTCTTGTGCTTTGGTTCACACTTGATTGCTGAGGTATTATTACACATGAACCCCACACATTGCACAATATGTTCTACACACCGCATCTATTCATACATTACGTGTCATATACCATACATTCTACATCTAGCCTACTACATTTGGAAATTTGCACATTTATACATCATGCATCATGCTAGTCATCAATAGACACACACCATTTTATACACGTCTTACACTACTTATCCTACATACTGCTTTATTCACTTTGCACCACACATTTTCAAACATATTGTACATACTAATACTCATCATATATGGGTCTAGCATTACATCATCGTACATACTATATTAGTCTTCATCATATATGGTTCTAGCATTGTATCGTCTTACATACTTCCTTAACAATCCATCTACATACATTACATTTCACTCTATACATTACACTCTACACATTCTACACATCACGTCTTTAAACATTTTTCTCATCACATGGCCACCTTTCATCCTTACATATACTATATTGTCTTCTACGTGTTGCACTCACTACCCTATGAATGTCTTTAGTCCCTCAGCCCATACTCGACTACCGAGGGTTTACAAATCAAATGGACCTTACACTCATCACACATTTACCATTATACCTTTCATCATGGGAAATTTCTAGGCTTAGTGACATATGATTTAGGCTAAATCCTCACCTATTCTATCATTTTGTAGTCATGTATATACACCTTAGGTTACATCACCGCTTCCTCTTTTCATCTTTTAGTAATATATTCTTCGGTTTAAATCATCACTCATCCATTCATATTATAGTGATATATGCTTAGGATAAATCATCACTTATACATTCATCAGGTTGTGCTGTAAGCTTTAGCTATAGGGTTCATACACACATTACTGCTACGTCGTATCTCATCACTACACCTACACATTCCTCACAACACGTTAGAAACAACACACACTTCAACCGTTTCCTGATGACTTACTCTCGTTTACAGTTCATTCTTGGCTGCTAAGGGGGAAAACGAAATGAACCTTAGTACATACACTTCCATTCACTCGGGGGGGCACATGGCTTATATCATTCCATCTTGCATTCCATTCCATCCATCCACAACATGCTGCATATTATGGTTGCTTTTATTCTTGCTTACCTTTTCTTGTTCATGATCGCTTTATTACACATGTTAGTTAGATTACTTGTATTCCATTTATCTATATCATCCACACATGTGCGTTCACGTATTTTTTCCAAGTTGTGATCAAATATACAAGTATCTTACACACAACATGGATGATCACCTTCTACCCTTCCTACACTGGTCACTAGGGGCATCCACATTCATCTCTTCCAGTTGCTATTGTTTCATTTCGTACTTAACACTATAAATTACTTGGTTATACATTCTTTTGACATACTAGCTATCTTTCTAACATACTAACAGGTGCTTCATGTGCAAAATTTATTATGTAAGGATATTTTTTTCCATACTTTTTTGTTATATTGTATTTTATTATTTGCTATTATATGCAGGCCTTGCCCTTTGTTTGGTGTGCACACTTGTTTGTTTGTTTGCGGCCATGATGGCCTTGTGTGTCTTGTGACATCATGAGTGATGTCCCATGTTTACAGCCCAGTTTGTGTGATTAATTTTATCTTCTTATGTGTTTACAATACTGCTTTCCTTGATAGCTTTTACACTATTTGTGTAGCTTACACATTGTTTTCTATATACATGCATGTTTGTTCACACTTATCTTTGGCTAGCCTTCTTGTTTGTGCTTGCCTTGGTTTTTACTAAGAATTTTCCAAGGTTACAACATACATGTGGTTGGTCCTCTTTTGGGGCCGCATTCTCCTATCATCGACGTCGCATGTGCCCCCAAAGAGGGGAGCATCATTTGGGGTTTTTTACATATTAACATTGAGATTATAGACTGGTATGGTTCAATTATATTTAGCGAGTGGGTTTAGACCAGTCTATGAACCCCATACATAGTGGATTTTACAGGACATGGTGTTCTTAGCATTATGGGAAGAAGTTACAGACTTGGAGGTTACAATGGGTATACCTCCGTACACTACTTCGGTAAGTGGTGTCGGATCACCTAAAAAAATAGGATGATACAAATATTTCTTTACACACATTTAGAGAAGCAAATAGAGCTTGGAGGACATAGAGCATTTCCTCCCTACACTTCTTCATCCTATGGCATGAGATTACAAAAAAAATTGTTGTACAAGATATACTTCTATACTCTCTTTCTCGACATGGATCAGGTGCACATATTCCATTTACATTTGCATATTTTACATTTACATGATTTCTTATACACATGTCTTTTACATTGTGTCTTTACACATACATACATACATATTTGACTACTTGATCATTTTCTCCTTGTAGGTTTGGCCATATGAGAAATAAGCAGTCAAATGGGAGAAACAATAACAAAAATGTCAACAAAAACACTTCACAACAACACACGCTTTACTAACCATGTGGTTACATCACACACCGTAGTAGCTACACATGTGTTCCACCTTAGGTTCAGTCTCATCACTTTTTCTTGGCACATTTTTGATCTTTAATTTCCACACTCCTCCATAATTTTGTCACTCCACGCTTTGTCTACTCCTTCGGCACACCTTCTTTATCACTCTACATCGGTATCATGTACGCATATCTAACTACTTTATGTTACCAAGATTTCTTCTCACCAACATAAAGTGGGGGAAAAATGTGGTCACAAAATCATGCACTTTAGACATTATTTATCTCAGTCTCATACTACTATTTAGAAGGTTCTTGATTAAATAAAGTACTAATTAACCCCCATCTTTTGGCATCTTGTTTTATTTTTTTTCATCATCACAGACCTCTTGCACCAATATGCCTAGTCAGCTTCTATCATCCCACATAATTTTAGCCTTGACTGGGGTGCCTAGATTAGTACTGGGGCAACTGTGGATGCCTTGGTCCCACCAGGGGTGCCCAATCCTTTTTACACTTTCTCGCCACTTTTTGGGCTCTTTGTAGCTGTTTGAGATCTTTATCTTTCTTGTGGTCAAAATTTTCGGGGTTAATTACAAAATTAGATCAAGATAACCCTATAAATATAAAGTTATGAGACCATAACGAAGGGCCTAGAAACATTTACTACTATCAGTCATCTAGAGTTACATCCATCTATTGCATTGAAGATCACTTGCATCCACACAGCTCCATTATCAAGGCACAAGGATAAGATGTCTGCAACACACTTCATAGGGGGAGGGATTCCATTCTATTCCATGCACACATTCTCTTACATTTTTCTACACACAGTTATTGCTCACTACTTCAAAAAGTGTGACTGACATAAGAAAAACCTAGGGAATGCTCACAAAAACTTGCACATAGAACTACATCGGGTTTGAGAAGTAGTGCAATGCTCAGTTAGTAAGTACACCATTGTGGCAACCGAGGTCAATATGACCCCTTCATATGAAATTTTCTTTTTTAGGGTTTGATGTTTGTTTTGGGGTCTTGTAGGTATTTCTTTCATCTTGGATTATTGGTGACATCTAGCACAAGAAATCAAATCTGATGTGACATACAGAGAGGGTTTCAGACCATCTACCAATCCAGTGAAGATCAGTTTAAAAGATTTTATATAGACCAGGGTGCCTAGATTTTAGACCAGAGTGCCCATAAGTACCCTAGTCCCTCTCTAAGTGCTCTAGTCTAGCTAGATCCTCAAGATCCTTCCTTTTAAAGACTTCTGTGTAGTCGTTCCTACTTCTGTATTTTCTAGTCATCACTGTGACACTGTCCTACGAGTATCTATTATTAAACCGAGTTATTTCCTCTTCTCTTTTGAACATTAGTGTTAAGATTTCTTTTTGTATATTTATTTAACTTACTTGCATAATTCTTTACTACATTTATTTACTTTATTACAGATGTTCATAGCTTAGATTAACTATCCCCATACTACATAGTTAGTTAATTTTAGTTAATTAGTGTATGTTTTCATGTCTATAGTTTGCTTGTCTAGCATTGAAGGATCCAATTATCTTGTGACATCCTGAGTGGTGTCCCATCTATTTCACCAGCTGTTACACTAATCTTCTTTTGCATTTCTACATGTTTTGACTAGTTTCTATTACATTATGCCATGATTTTTTATCACTAACACTTTTTTCTATCCTTATTCCCATAATTTTGCATCATTCCCTACCCCATTGCAATATTCATTCTTCATATGTGCACATCATTTTCAATTTTCCTCATTTTTTTCACACTCACATTGGTTCATCTTGTGTATATGAATTAAAAATGCAAAGGAAATCAAAGCTAACACCTAATAGCTTCAATACAATGCTAACTAGATAGATATACCATCATGCTTAGAGATTAAGCAAAGCTAATCTATTAACATATTTGCATTAGAACATGAAATGAAGATTCAAACTAACATGTTAAACAAATTAACCTCTATCTCTAATTGAATGCTAATGAAATGAACCTATTTAGATCCTTAGCAATCAAAAGGATTGATTGTATGCTTGAATCTCAAGGTTTTTAAGAATGGAGTCTTGTCAATCCATGACTACAAGACCATTTGACATATCTCCATATGACTTCAAAAATTGGATGGACGAATGCAAGAAATGAAGATAGCTAGCTCCTCTAATGGAAGAATGCTCTAAGATGATAAAATGGCTATAGTATAGGCTCTATGCTCATTTAGGTGTGAGAATAAAGGTTAGAGGAGGGTTACTTTTATAACCCAATGGTTTGAAGAATTTTTGCATCCTATTATATGTGGGATAATAATAAAGTTAGGTTAGTTATGGATAAACATGGTTTAGAAGTGGTCGAGTTTACTTTAGGAGAGTTTAGTTTGTCCTCTAGTGACTCATGGGGATTGAGGGGGTTTATTAATTAACCAAAGTGATTAATTAATAGGCGTGCAAGCTTATAGAAGATTTTTACAGGAATAGTTAGTATGATTTATGTTACGAGAGGATTTTAATCAAATAAATGACGATTTATCGATTAAATAGAAAAGAGAATCAATTAATTAAGAATAATTAATTAATCTAGATTGAAAGAGGTATTAATTAATTAGAAATAATTAATTAATCTAGATAGAAAGGGGAGCTTAACTAATTATAAATAATTAATTAATCTAGATAGAAAGGGGAGTTTAATTAATTATAAATAATTAATTAATCTAGATAGAAAGGGGAGCTAATTAATAGAAGGTCATTAATTGGCATCGTTGTTGGATAGAAGAGTTAATTAACTAATTTAATGTAATTAATTAACGACGATAGCAGAGAAAATGTGCGATATTGATGATATGCCGTCAATTTGCGGGAAAGGGTATAATTAGCACAATTTAAGTATTTAAATTACTCAAGCTAAATTATAGGTGTCTACATTTGCCCCTCTTCAGGGTGACGTAAGTGACGCGAATCCAAAGATAGTCCATAGATAAAATTTTGAAGGGGTAGAGGAAAAATTAGTAGAAGTGAGAGATGCCCCCTCGAGTGTCGATGGGGTGATGAAAGAAGGTGATCGACGATCGAAAAAGGTGAGAGAAATGGATACAAGAATGGGTAGGGGAAGGATGCCCCAGGTGAATCAAAATAATAGTGTTGTTAGGAGAATGATGTAGAAGAGGAATGCATATGGAAAGAAAAGAACAAGCTTTCATCCAGTGTATTGAAACAACTTTAGTGTCATCATATTGCCAAAGATCTACGTCATCGATCCTTATTAAAAATATAAGCATACGACTAAAGTAGAAAGACATGAAAATCCATTCTACGAACAATTGTCCATTTTTGAAAACACCAACTCAATGAAACATACAAAAAGAAATGCAATATGAGAAAGAAACAAGCACATTTAATAGGGAAACAAGTACAAACACACATACTCAAACCAACAATGGTCAAGATGGTTGTACAAATGTTTTGTTATCAAGATGAAGATCCCCAAATGTTTGTGATTGATGACAAGGGTGAAAAATGATGTCCCTAACAAGGATACATGCAAGGGAAAATGATGAGAGACGCTAGGTCCAATGATAAAGCATTGTGTATAACAAAACAATATTAGACAACTAGATGTGCCTCATAGTACTGACGAAGCAAGCATGCTAGCTTTGTAAATGGTTGTAATATGATGATCCGTGAGTTGTTTGATTTGTGAACACATGAAAATTACAATATGAAATGAATACCATATGTAAGACATGAGTTTCAACCGCTATGGGCTGTTTACCTATTTTTGTAAATTTTACAATTTTAAGGATTTTTGAGAAATTTTAAATTTTTATGTGTTTGTATTTTTCTATGTTTTTTGATTTTTTTGTAATGTTTAGGGATTTTTGATTTTTTAGAAGAAATGAGAAAATAGGAGATGGCTTGAAAGCAAGAAAATTTCCCTAGGGAGAATAAACGAGCACCAGGTAGCAAAAACATGCCCGACATGGCAAAAAGGAGTTAAACATGATTATTTAATAAAAACAATAATTACGGTGGATAAAAGAAGTGTTAGAGTGATCAAGACAGTCAAAACATGCCCTTAGGGCATCACATTGGGGTAAAATAGCCAAATATACCCTCTTGAGGGGGTAAATCATCGTGATCAATACATTTTCTACTAAACCCTACCAAATTTTTACCATTAGTTACCGTGAGTGACGAACGAGATGGCTAGAGTGTAGAATCACCATAGACATGTTGATACCATTCGAGAGTATGTATGGAACAAGGATGATTGACCATTTGTGATTACCCCAACCCTTCTTGGTATTTTTACACATTTAATTTCGTATTTACTAGCATTAATTAGCATTTCGATATACCACATATTTATATGATTCATGATGATTACTATGGTTATGGATAAGGATTGGATCATGATGTTGTCTGATTTTATTTATTATGTATCTACCATGATGGATATTGATGATGTATCACACATGTTTGATTGATTCATTATATATCCGTAGATGCATATCATTTGTTATTATATATGTGATGTTGTTTTGATTTATTTTACGATGATGATATGATGATATTGGTGCTGGGGAGATAGATTTTGATATTTGCAATCCCTCTTGACCCCCATTTGGTGATACAATATGTGATGATTAGCTTAGCATACATGTATGATGTAGACATAGCATTTTATTTATATATGATGTATAGATGATGTATAGATGTGATGAAATAGATGGAGATATGATGATGTGATAACAAAACTATGTACATGCGAAAAAAAAACACAAACAAATGTTAACAAACCTATCAAATATACATTACTAAACAAATTTAATTAACACAACTATGTACAATTATTTACAAACATACAAAAACACACTTCATATGTACAAGTAAGAATGAATCTAATCTAAGTAAGAAAAGATCAATCTATCAAGTGGTATGTTTAAGTGAAAAACTATACAAATGTACTAAGAAAGTAAAAACTATACAAGCAATCAATGTACACAAACTAACAAACAAAGAAACCAGAAAAAGAAACAAACAAGTAAACTAAAGACTATGTTTTTTTGTACAGATTTTTTTTAATGCATTTTGTTGTTTGTGGGAATTTTGTGAAACAATTTTCTATTGTTTTTATGTTTTGTGTTTTTCTATTGTTCGTGTGTTTTCTGTTTTTCTATTGTTTTGGGTTTTTCAAGTATTATGTGAATTTTTTTTGTTTTTGAACATATTTGAATGATTTTGTGTTTTTTTAAGGTTTTCCGAAGCTATGTACAGGAAACTGAGAAACGTGGATGCCCCAGCATTAGATGGGAATATACAAGGGCAGGTGCCACGTATTTATACAGTCAAAGTGAAAGTGACGAAGGTGCCCCCAACGTTAGATGGGGAATATACAAAGGAAATTCCTTCACCGATTTACAAAAGGAGAAACAACCGGATCAATTCTTTGACAAGATGGGTTCACAGGGAATCTCAGATGCCAGAGCGGAACAAGCCCCATGCTAAGTAAAAGTACCCCCTACAAACTAGATGCTTGTGAACAATGAGTCCTCCAAAGGCATCAGAAGCCATTTTTCACCAAGGGATCTATCCAAAGCACCACAATTGCATGGTTTTCACATATGGATGACCTGTTTTCTCTTTTTCTTTTTCTCCTTTTTTTACGATTTTTTCGTGTTTTTATGATTTTTCACTTTTTTCAGGTTTTTTGATTTTTGCGCCATGTTCAAGCATATAACCACTTGAGGTGCATGACATTCATTAGCTCATGGAGCTCATCTCCATCAGGATGAGCAAGTTTGTAGGCTCTTGCTTCATATTTTGCCACAATGACTTAAGGTCATAACTAGTATGGTTTGAACTTGCCTTTCTTCTCTCTTTTTGACCTTGTGTTGAACTGATTCTCTTTCATGGCCAAATATCTGACATCAAATTAATGAGATATGATCATTTTTTTGTAGTTTTGGGAGACTCTGTTTTGATATGCCTCGAGATGGTTAACAACGCGGATGTAATTTTCATCTGGGAGTTCCAATTCTGCCAGCGTGGCCATTATGCAATCCTCATCTTTGTCTAGATAATCCCTAAGAGATATCCTTATGGAAGGAAGCTTTATTTCCAATGGGATGATAAATTATGTTCCAAACACTAGGGAGTAAAGTGTCGCACTATTAGGAGTGTGAATGGAGGTCCTATAATCCTAGGGGGCTTGGTGAATTTTCAAATACTAGTTACGACCTGTCTTACTCACCATCTTTTCCATGATTCAAACCAATGTTTTGTTAGTGGCTTTGGCTTACCCATTACCTTGAGGGTAATATGGCGTAGACCACTTTAATCTTATTTGAAATCGATGACAAAGATCTTTCACTGTCTTGTTCTTGAATGACTTTACCATTATCAGTAACAATGATAGCCGCATGAATGCCATACCGACAAATAAGGTGATTCATGATGAACTTTGATATCTGAGCACCTGTAACATATGTTAATGGAATGACCTCCACCCACTTAGTGAAATATTCTATGGCCATGATGATGTGGGTATGACCATAAGATGAGGTAGGGGTGAGATTCCCTATTAAATCTAGTCCCCATTTGGAAAATGGCCATGGTGTTGTTATTGGCTGTGACGGTGCATGGATGAAATTTCCATACTTCTGACATAGAACACATTTCTGACATGGTTGTAGCATAATCTGTCTCCATAGTAGGCCATTAGTAGCCCACCCTTAACAAATTCTTTTCTAGGACCATTCCATTTGTATGGGCACCACACACCCCTTCATGTACTTACTTCATCGCTTGGACCGACTTTGCTACATCTAAACAATGCAACAGATTCCCATCATAGCCATGACAATAGATCATACCTCATAAGAGGGTGTAATGGGCTATTTGGTGGATAAGGATTTATTTTTCGGATCGGGAAATGTCAGTAGGGAAGGTACCACTTTTAAGGTAGTCATAGATAGGTGCATACCAAGGGGAGTAAGGACCAACAAATTCACATGAAAGACATGATTCTAGGATATCATATGTAGGTTGACATAGATTTTCAACAAAAAATGGCATATCATTGTTTTCTAGTGGAATCCACAACATAGAACCCACTGTTGCCATTGCGTCTATAGATCGGTTTTGTGCCCTTGGAATTTGTTCAAAGGTGATGTCACACAAAATATTATTTCAGAGTTTCCACCAAGTTTCTTATATGGGATGAGTTTTCATCCTTGACCTTGTACTCATCGTTGACTTGCTTGAATAATCAGTTGTGAGTTGCCAACGAAATTGACAGGTGATGGATATTCCATTTTATATTCAGTTTCATTCTAGTGATGAGTGCCTCATATTCTGTAATGTTATTTGTGAAAGGAAATCCAAGACATAAAGCTTGCAGTATGGGGTCTTCTAAAGGAGTGATTAGCATTACCCCTGCCCATTGAACCATGGAAAGTAAACCATCCATCAAAATGGTTCTTGCCACATAAAAAATTCTTCAAAATACATTAGTGATGCGTCAGGTAGATCCAGACTCACAGACTTTGTTCTAGGTAAAGGTGCTTCTGCTAATTGGTTGGCAAGTGCTTGTCCTTTAACTAACTTCTGGTGTACGTACTCAATGTCAAATTCACTGAGCATAATGAACCAGTTAGCCATTCTACCTGTAACGGTGGGTTTTTACAACATAGGTATTTGAGAGGGTCAAATTTAGATATAAGCTTGTTTTATTGTACAACAAAGTAAGCCAGTTTTTCAAAAACAACAGTTTTCCAGACAAGCTTGATCAATTTGTGGCTGTATAGAAATTGAGAACATTAGGAAATGTGGCTTTCAAGTTGGAGCCCATCCACACTTTCATTATACTTATTGTTGTGATACTATTGATCATATTATGGACACTATTTATGTTTTGTTTTAGTAGCTATGGTATAGATGTTAGATCATAGAATTATTGATCCACATTCAATTTGTAATTGCATGATGATTACTAGATACATTTTCTTTATGTGTAGATGATGATATATTGTTAATAACATGGATTATACATTTTAGATGTTGTTTTGGACTTTTGCCATTTGATATAAGTATACTTGTATGAAATAGTATAGATGATTGTTCTACATAGTTGATTACCATGAATTAAAAATGATAATGTTGAATTCTTGATTATTAAATTGTGGATTCATCTGTTTAGATAATTGTTGAAATGTTGTATTATATCATTTTGGATAACATGTTCTTAGATGGCCATTACAATGATATCAAGGTATTTACATTTTTGCAGGTTAAAAAAAATCACAACAATGTCGGGGGACTCGAGACTAACCATATTAAAGTTTTGGGTGAAATCAACAAGGTCACCATGGTAACTATTTTGTGTGTATGTGTTTGTTAGGGAATTCCCAAATTATTTCTAATTTTATATAATTCTATGACCATGGGATATGTATTTTATTATGTGTTCCTAAATTAAAATAATCAAATTGTTGTATGTATTTTATTAGTAATGTGCTCCTTCTTGTAATTAATTTAAATATGGTAGATTAATGTGAAAGATCATATAGTTAAACTTTAATTAAATTAATATTCAAAATATGGAATAAAAGATAAATAAATGAAGTTGTTGATTTGAAATATTAATGTTGTAAGAGTGTGAAAAGAAATGTGTAAGAAGGTGAAATATGTAAGAGTATGTAAGATAGATTTTTGGAGTGTTAAACACTTCATCTCCTTAAGAATTCGAATTTGTCCTTGGAGTCTAGATTTGGAAGCTTGTGGGACAAGTTAAACTTGTCCCACACCTCTTAAAATGATTCACCAACCATACCTATGGTTTGGAGGTTAAATTTAGGCATTTTTATTGCATTTTAGAATGACAATTTGTAAGTTTTAATTGCACTTCTCTTACATCTTTTAAATTCAGTCTTTTTTGAGTATGGGTCATTTTGGAGTGTGTAAGTTATTTTTTCATTCTTATTTATTATGATTTGGTGGTTGATGTTGATTTCCTCTTGGGGTTGAAGAAGAATGATGTGGCATCCCACATGGATCCACATCATCAATCTTCTCTTCCCTCTCCTTTAAAAGTAAAACTCCTTGCTTATTTTGGGTTGTTGAAACTTTGTCCATTCCTCTTGGGGGCACATTTTTTTTGCTGTTTTTGGAGCTTGTTGTGAAGGAAGTTTGGAGTCTTTTGCATGATTGAACATTGCTGGTTTTGGACTGCACTTTGACAGATAGAAAGCTTGTGAACTTGGAACAAAATCCAGTATGGAGAGGTAGGATCTTGAGCTTGTTTTAAATATTTTCTTTCTTTCTCTTGCATGTATGTTTGAAATGGTGATTGTGTTATCCCCACTCTTGGCAATAGTTGGGTAAAATTTGCTTAGGATATGGTGTAGGAGAAGGTTATGGGGATTTCCAATGGGGGCCATAAGTGGAGGGTTTCCAATGGCACCAGATTTTATTGTGGAGGCAGAGTATTGGATTGGGATCCACCTTGGAAAAGGAACTGCTTGCATTTCTTACTCTTGGGGGGGCATAAGGGAGAAAATTTGGGGGGGCATAAGGAGGGGTTGGGAGATATAAGGTTTATGGTCATTTCTATAGTTTATTGGTGGTTGATTAGATAGGTGGATGAAATAATTCTAGGAAATAGGGAGGCATAAGATAGTGCCCTGCATAGTTATGATCCTCTCTGTTGGCTTGCTTTGATCAAACCTTTATTTTGTGGTGAATGGTTTCAAATGCAGTTTTGAATTGCTTTCCTGAGTTTGCATAAATGTCAATATCTTATAAACATCTATGCATGTAGAAATTGCTATCTTATCATCTCCAATTGTGGAAGCCATTGTTTCCATGAGTTGATTTTCATAGACTCTATTTCAATATGGTTGGGGCTCGGGGGCCAATGAGGAAGGATGGCTTCTCACTATTCTCATTGGATGTCTTGGTTGGGTGGATAAAATTGCCTTTCCCCCTTCTTGTTGTTCAAACATGAAATAGATGGACAAATATCATGCTGCTCTATAATGGAATTAAGACTACAATATAGAGTTTACAGTTTATTTTTGATAAAGCTTTGTTGTAAAATTTCAGACCACTTCAATATTCATTGTATAATACTCTTTAATGTGAAGTTATTGTATTGTAAAATTATTGAATTAATTTTATAAAATGTGTAAAAGATTCATAATTGAGGGATATTATTGGAAAAGAAATAAAATCGTAGTTACATGCATTTATTAAAAAGTAGGTGTTTAATGTATTTGAAAATTCAAATAAAACTCACGTCAATATTATGTAATATTGTTATTTGACTATTTTGAAGAATTACATTCTTTTCTCAAAATTGTATTGTGCATTGGATTTCAGGTTTAGATTTGTCAAACATTGGATATTTTTGAAATCTAAATCTTAATGCAATGTGAAGACAAGTCAATGTTGAATATTTTCATTTTTTAAAATACATATTTGAATTGAAATCTGAATTGCAATCTAACTTAGAAATGAATTCTTGTTTTAATCAAGTAAATGGATTGGACTAGTCTAGGAATTACATGCACATTCAAATGATAAATTGTAATACCAATTTAAAATACGTAAATTCACGTAAAACTTCAGATCTGAAAATTACATTTTAATTAATATAGATGTAGTTCAAACATTAATATTAGAAATAAAATTAGTTTAAAATTAAAATCAGACTTAGTAATCCTAAGAATTATTAAATTTACCATAATTTTAAGAAAGAATATCCAAAACTTATTAACCATTTTTAAATATTTACAACTTATAGTTATTTTTCCTGTCTATTTCCGAGATAAATATTTTTTTGAAATTCAATTTTTAAATTAATTTTAAAACACTCTAAACCCTCCCTAGACTAATCCTCCATTTTTATTTGACATTTGAGCGAAGGAGGAACTCTAATTTAGAGCAAATTGAGAATTTGAAAACTACCAGTTCAAATAACTAATTATTTTTTCAACCTTGTAGATTGTTTTCATTAACATATGACATTTCTCAAACTTCATCAATTTCCAAAATTGATGATCACCTGCAAAGAGGGCATCGAGCGAGCTTTCTGAAAAGTCCTTGTTTTCCCAACAACTGCGCTTTCTGTCACAAGTTATGGCCATTTGAAATTTTACTTCAATTTGAGACATTCAAAAAAATATACAAGATTTAATCTGAACTATAGAATAAATGCATTTTTTTTAACTTTGAAAAAATTTACACACATAAAATGTTCTAAAATCGGGGCCTTAATGGCACCCTAGGAGTTAAACTTATCCCTTTGAAAATTGTTGCCTTATATAAAATTTTTCCCATTTTAATGTGGCTTCCCCACATATTCCGCATTACCAATCATTATGCTACCAAATGGCATAGTGAATGGGTAGACTCTTTTCAAACTTAAACTTGTCCTTTAAAATTTTTACTTTGGAAAATTTTTCCTTTTCCCTCCGCCGGTTTACAGCTAATCAGAGGACGCCACATGTCCTCTTATGGCTATGGTGGAAGGCACGTTACCGAACCAAAAATTTAAATTTGAAATCCTTTTAAATTTTTTTTGGGAAAAATTCTCATTTTATATGAAAGCCTGCGCCCAATGAGTGCAGTTTTAACTTTGGGGGTGGATATTAGGGTAGAACCCTTCTTCTTCCTTTTTTTAGTTTTTTTTGGCCTTGGGAAAATGTTCTAAATTTCTCCCACAAAAATTCCGCCTAAGATTGTGGAATTTGTTCTTCCATGGGTGCGCGGACATTGTAGATGTGAACCTTAGCTTCTTCCTTATCAACTCCTTTGTTGTGCGCAAGGCAAAATCCACCCGCCAAAATTGCCCTTGTGGATTTTCTCAAGAAAGTCCTGCTTGTACTAGGACTCGACACATGTCCACAATTAAGGGACACTTACAGGGGAGGAAATCCACTTGTGGCTTTGAAAATGGGAGAATTTCCCTATGCCGCCCCACGACCTGCCAATCCATCCAAAGCGTATCCCTCTCCTCTTGACACGTGTCCTCTAAGGGAATTTTTGACCTTAGAACTCTTCCCACCCATAACTTGAGTTCTACAAGGAGTTAGGAGGACTTCCTTATATCACTGGAAAGGTGAGAAAATTTCCTATCCATTAGGAATGGTTTAGGGATTTATTTTGGAATTATTAATAAGATTTTAAAAATGATAGTTGAAACTCTAATCCTGTTAGAGAGTAGGAATGGGGGTGAAAATGACTAGATATGAACTTTTCTAAAACATGTAACCCTAAAATTTGAATTGTGAATATCCACAATATAAGTTGACCAAAGGAAACTTGTGTTTTGGTACAATAGGATTTCTTTATGGAATTGTTGGTAAAAAAGGCTGATGTTTGACAGTGTTGGTTTTAGATACTTCAATAGGTAATGGAAATTATTCCATAATTTTCAAAAAGAAAACCCTAGGTTTTTTCTTAGGTCTCAAGTGGAGCTCATAGGAGCATCAAAGTACGAATGAGATAATACACTGTTGTTTATTTTTGGCTTAGGTCATAGTGATGCAAGCAAATTGATCAATAGAAAATTGGGTAGCAAATATGTATAGCAAAAGTAGCTCACATGGAGTTGGAGTCACGAGGACAAGGTGGATTGGCCAAGTATTGTTTAAGCAAGGCGAAGGCTTGTTGTTACACTGGTCCCCAAATGAAGTCAATATATTTCTTAAGTAGATGGATGAATAAATGACATTTCTCAGCAAGCTGCGAAATGAAGCGACGAATGGCTTGTATTTTTCCTTGCAGGATGTGCAACCATTTGATATTCTTGGGAGGAGGCATTTTAGTGATGGAGGTGAATTTGGATGGGTCTACCTCAAACCCTCTCCTTGATACAATGAAGTCTAAAAAATTCCCTGATAATATGCTAAAAACACATTCTTTGGATTCAACCTAACCTTATATTCCCACAGACATTCAAAGATATGTTGCAAAACTTTAGGGTGGTCTTCTCTTGTCTTGGAATTTTTGAGGATATCATCTACATATTCCTCTATGATGTCATGTAGCATATCATGGAATATTACTGTCATGGCCCATTGATAGGTTGCACCAACATTTTTGAGGCTAAAGGGAATTACTTGATAACAGAATGCTCCCCAAGGGGTTGTAAAGGCTGTCTTATATTGATATTATTTTGCTATCTTGATTTGGTTGTATCCTGAAAATCCATCCATAAGAGATAAAATTTTATAGCCTGCAATTGAATCGACAATCATGTCGATATTGGGAAAAGGAAAATCATCTTTTAGACATTCCTTGTTGATGTCCAAAAATTCTATGTAAATTATGATGTTAACCAATTTATTTTGTACTGGAACTACATTTGATATCCACTCAAAGTAGTCAATGGGTTTGATGAACCCTATTGCTAACAGTCTCTCTAACTCCTCTTTAACTAGAAGGGCCACTTGTGGATGAATTTTCCTTAGCTTCTGTTTAATATGATTTGTGTCTGGATGCACTATTAAGTTGTGCACCACCAAAGTTAGATCTAAACCCGACATATCTTTATAAGACCATGTGAATATGTCCAAAAATTCTCTGAGAAGTAAGGTGAATGTCTTATGTTCTTGTGCTGAAAGTGAAGCTCCCATCTTGACTATCTTTGGGTCTTCTTTTGTTCCAATATTTACGTTCAATGGTTTCTTCTACCAACATTTTTGACATATCCTCCATACACGTGTAGGATCAGGAGGAAGGTTGAGATCTTCTTCCAAGGGTGTCTCTATGAGATTTTCACCCTTAGTGTGGTTACTTCCTTTGTCCATTAATTCTTGTACTTTTTTTTCAGTCACTACCTCAAAAGAGTTCTTCACTGTGTGACTTGGACTTTTGCTTTTTCCAAGGTTTTTTGTTGGAATTTTTCCCTCACTTTTTCTTAAGTTTTGCTAACCATGAAGCTCATCTTCCTCTCCAAAATAGGCACAGGTATCTAAGTCAATGTAGAAACCTTTCTTATGGTCCCAATTGGAATTATATCTCGTATGCCCATAAAATCTGTAATGGCCTCATCATTCTCAAAAAGGTCCAATGGAACATGATGTTGTTGGTCCCAATCGACAAGGGAAGGGTAGAAAAGGTCAATTTTAGACTCAGTGGGGGTTAAGGTAAGGAAAAAAATATCCATGAAAAGGTATGTGGAGGCAAGATCCTCATATTGGCTATAATGGGAATCTGTGTCACTATCTAAATAATCAGAGCTATCCTCACACTCAGAACATGTAGGATCTTGATCATTGGGGTGCGATCCATAGGGTTAAATTCTGATATCATATATTTCCATTTTGAAATGTGGAAGTGGAACTGGTTCTCTTGGTCCTTACTCATTCTTTCCACATCCTAGGCCCTTGTAGCCCATAGAATACATCATTTGGCTAGACTTTTTATACTCAGGGATTTGGTAGCAGGTCAACTGAGTGTCCTCCGGGACCCAAGTTGTAGGTGGGTCAAGAAATTTCTCTTCTATAAGTAATCCCCTAGGTAAGAATGTCCCAATAGTTTGTTCATCTCTAGGCCATTTGAAATGATAGTTGGGTTGGCCTCTTGTTTTAGGTGATAAAGATAGGCTTGAAACTAGGAGAGCTTGTTGCACATTGTATTCTCCATAACCATACTCTAGAAATTTCATCTCCCATGAATCAAAAGGAGAAGTAGATGTATAAGCTTCTCGAGCACAAGTGTTGAGGGATTCTGAATCAACTCGTGATTCCATAGCTTCTGATTGAAGGGGAACAACTATATCAACAGAAGGACATGCATATGTACCCTTACGAGTAAATCTATTAAGATCTCTAAAGTGAGTGAAAGGTTCTGGATCTCCTTGTATTGTAACAGTGTGTCCCTCATGTTTTAACTTGATGCATTGATGGAATGTTGATGGTATGGCCTGCATGGCATGAATCCATGGGTGGCCAAGAAGCATATTATATGGAATTTCCAAGTCTAAGATGTGAAACTTGGTATTGTGACAAGTTGGTCCTACCTCCATTGGAAATGTGATTGTTCTAGCTGACTCCTGCTCTGTGTTTTCGTAAGTGGTTATGGTAATAATATGGGACTCTAGATCTTCCTTTGTGTGTCCCAGCTATTTAATTAGTTTCAATGTGCATATATTCAATCCTGACCCATTGTCCACAAGCACCCATTTTATCTTCCAGCGGGTAAAAAATACCTCTATATACAGGGGAAGATTATGTGTGTGATCTTCATTGGGGATTTCCTTATGGTTAAAGGAGATATGTTCAGTTGGTGTAATGTTTTCCACTGTAGCTTGTAAATGTGAAGGGTCTACTTCTATTGGCACTACTAACCCCTGGAGAGTTTTGTATAAGATGTTCTTATGTACATTTGATATCTTAAGAAGATCTAAGATTGAAATCTTGGAAGATGTCTTCTCAAGTTGTTCTAAGAGGTTATACAGACCATCCTGAGGGGTTGAAGGAGAGGGTTCTGGGATCATGAGATGGGTGCACCTTGTTACTGTAGCGCAATCCTTTCCCTTGATCCTAATGGTATTCACATGTTTATTAGAAGAGTGGACACATCTAATGAGTGATTCATAATGATTATTGTCATTTTTGGTGTATAGATAGTTTGCAACTTTGTAGATTTGGAATAAATCTCCTTGATTTTCCCTTTTCTCATCTGATTTTCCATGTTTAGGGAATGGTTCTTTGAATATCCCCATATTTTCATTTGGCATTTTATTTCTCTCTGGGGTGTCAACTTCTATCTCTCCATTGTCAATGAGATCTTGGATGTAGTGACAAAGTCTTAGGCACTTGTCTATCTTGTGTCCCTTTACACGATGAAAATCACAATATTCATGCTCTTTATACCATGATGGTTTAGGAGAATTTTCATCAAAAGGTTGCGTTGTAGGATAAGTCACCATGTGGATTGCATCTAATTGCTTCAATATTGTAGACAAAAAATCTTTAAGAGGAGTGAATGTCCTACACTTAGGTAGTGGTTGAATAGGCCCTTTGGCCAGTTTAAAAGGTTGACCAACTTGAACTATTTGTACTCACTTGTTTGGAATATGTGATTCCATATCCCATCATGTTATTGTTTTTGTTTAATATCTTTGGCTTTTCCATTGGTTTGGAATTTTGATTATCTTTAGAAGGTGATTTGATTGTTCTTTTTGTAATGAGAGATTTTTATCTTTGTATTCCCTTTTCAATGACCTCTTCAAAGGTATGAACATAATGCATTTGTAAATGAAAAGTGATGTCTGGGTTTAGATTAGGCACGAAGATGCTCACAAGCTATTTTTTGGGAAATGCACAAGGGAAGCGGCTGACTATCCCTTGCCATCTTTGTAAGAAGTTTACAAATGTTTCATTAGGGCATTGTTTATTACTACAAAAGTCTGCCATAGTTATGTCACTTTCTATGTTGTATGAGAAATGTCGAACAAACCTTTCTACTAGTTCAGGCCATGTGAAGATAGACCCACGAGGTAAGCGAGTGAACCATTCCAAGGCTTGTCCCCCTAGACTCTTTGGAAAGAGTCGTATGAGGTAATTGTCACTATATGCCACTTCTTGGCATGCCATGTAAAAATATTTCACATGATCTCGTGGGTTTCCTTTCCCTCTGTATTTGTCAAATTTTGGCATGTCAAACTTCTTAGGAAAGGGTTGAAGCATCATAACTTTATCGAATGGATGGGGGCATAACTCTTCGTATTGGTACTTTTTGCTATGCCCAACATTACTTTCTTGAAGGCTTGTAAGTGTTTCTTTCATGGATTGCATTTCTTGTGTAAGTAATTTCTCTTTAGTAGGAGAAGTAGGAATATATACGCGATTGTATTCCGTATTTTCTCCTTCTTGGTTTTCCATGTGAAGTTCACTAGTTTTGACCTTAGGCTTCACCTTATGTACATTTTTGTTTGTTTCCTTTTGTACATGAGATGTTAGTAAAGCTAATTGTTGACTAAGGTTTTGGATTTGTTGTTGAATAGTGACTTCTTCCTCAAGAGGTTCTTCTTCTTCTTCATTGTGTGGAGGTTGTTCTACATTTTCATGTTCTAATCTAACTCTATGTGGCATCTTGATGAAGGGAATTTTATAACCCACCATATTATCATTTCCTACATTGGACGTGGAAGCATGCCCATGTGTTAGGATATCTTCCATGTTAATGAGAGGTTGTTCCTCTTCATTAGCCTCATTCATGGGTGGGATTGTCTCATGTTTTGTAGGCATTCTAGCTCCTAATTCCACCACTCTTGCTAGCACCCAATATTTATTTCTAAAAATGAATTCATCTAATAAGGTAGGGTCAAAATCAAATTCCACGTGTGGTGACCCTAACTCATCACCACTATGATCTACCATCTCCTCCACTTCTTTCTCTACGGAAAATAAAGGCCTGAGATCATGGCCAATAAAGGGATTTGACCCTTATTTGTTTGAAGTTTCCCAAGTTTTGTGCTTGTTTTCATTTCAAATGCGTACTTTTTGACTCCTAATCTTGTTTTAGGGGCCATGATGTATGAGAGTTTCACTAAGGTGTTTTGAATTTGTTTAAATTTTTTTGATTAAGTCTAAGTGAAACGTAAAAATAATGTCAATAGTTCAAGAGTTATAATGAATGTCAAAGGATAAATGTGCCCAAGTGATTGTTCAAAATGCGTAAGTTAAAAGGTGAAAAATAAGATACAATAACATGATGCTTAGTTCCAAAACCAATCAATCAAATGATATACTTCCTAAGTCTATTTCCAAAATGGTAGTTGGTGTTTTAAGATGATTAACAAAATGTCACTACTTATGTCAAGTTCAAATAAATGAACAAGGTGTAAGTAATAACAAGGAGTTAACATGATCCCCAAACAAAGTATACTAAAAGCAAGCTTGAATCCAATCAAGACCTATATTCCAAAAAGTGGCAGTTATGATTGTGAGCGACACAACAATTCCACCAAGATATGTTAACCAAACTTTGTGAGAAAGTAAGGTATTAATATCAAGATGATATTGATATAACGCACACAAGTGGTAACACTCAACACTTTTCAAAATCAAGGTAGTAATTGAAATCAAACTAAAGCTAGAGTATACCTAGGAATTGTTAAAGTGTATATAGCGTAACATCACAATATAGATATTTAGGTCAAGTTTATAAGAAACAAGATGTAAATATCAAAATTGTAGCGACATGATCTAAAAAAGATAACAGTTCAAAGGAAAGTTAAGGAGATGAATCCAACCTAACTACGATGGTGATCTTGACTTGGGTATCAAGATCAAAAAGGCTACCAATGATATGAAAATGTCTCCACACACTTTAGATGTTTAACAACTCAGCCACAAACATGGATGAGTGTAAACGGACACAAAAGTGGTGAATATAATCAATTAACAACACAAGGGTAGTCACTCTTCTTCTAATCAACAAAGTGTCAAAAGAAAGTGAAGGAAGTAGATCAATTAGGGGTGAAAAATGTTGGCCTCACTTTGGCAGAGTTTTGCCTCACCTTAGGGAGAGTGAAAAACTAAGCAAAAGTAACACTTCACACGTTTCATGATGAATAATGGCTCTCAACTCAAATTGGTTTTGAAATGGTCAAAGTTGGCTCCTGGTCAAAGATAGCTTCCTAGGTGGTTCACTCAACTAGGTGTCAAAAGTTATCTAAGAGCGAACTCGGTTTTCCATGGTTTCCCAAGGATTATCCCGACTTTACTTTACCCCCTTCAAGCACAGTGGACAATAAATGCATCCATCATGTACTCTCACTGGGGTCGCGATACAAATAAATTTGACGCTAAATATCATGTGTATACTAGTCAAGTAGGTGTGTAGAGCACTTCCCATTTCATCCATAAGGTTCCCTCTTGTGTGGACTACTTTGGGGTTCCTAGGACCACCCCCATTGTTGTAGCTTAAGGCTTATGCCAAAGGGGTTATGTCCTAGTTTTAAGAGGACGGGGCGTACCCTTATCCGAACCTGCAAATCAAGTGTTTTGAATGTGGTGTGTTTTTTTAATCTTTTAGACTTAATGTGGTTTATTCGTTCACCATTTGAAAACTTGCAACACACATGTAGTTAGAAAATTTTGTTTCAAACTCCTTTCTTTGACAAACATTTTTAGGTCCTGCACTCAAGCGTTAGTAGTTCTCCAAGAAAATCACATTATTTAAAAGAGGATTAAGAGTTGCTTTTGATTCTCAAGATCATCCAAGGATGTAAGAGAAGAGCATACACAAAAAATAATCCAACTAAAAATTAAAGGAAAGCTTTGCAATTAATGAAACCATACAAAAATCTTGATAAATGTTCATTCCCTTAAGCCAAAAATGAAAGATGAAGTTTCCAATTAACCAAATGTTAGAAAATTAAGACTAAAGTTTTTTTATTCTCAAGATCACCCTAAGGTGCAAGAGAAGAACATACACAAACTTTATCCCAACTAGATAGAAATGGAAAACTTCAAATCAAAGGACCATAAAAAAATGCTTTGTAAAAGGTTCATTCCCTTAAGCAAAAGGAATAATCAAATTTCCAAGTTAATCCAAATGTTAAAAAGATAGAGATCAAAGACGTTTTTTATTCTCAAGATCACCAAAAGGTGTAAGAGAAGAGAATACACAAGATTTGGTCTAAATCAAGTAAAACATGGAAATACAACATTCATCAAAACATTAGACATGTTAGAAAATGACCAGTTTTACAATAAAGGAAAACCTGCAATTTCTGTAAGTATAAATCCCAAATTTATGTTTTCATTGCATATTTCACTTCAATACCTTTCCAACACAAAAAAATGGATTCATTTCGAGTTCAGGAGCAAAATTTATGGCCTTCAGAAGATGGGTTACACATATGCTCTTATGCTCATGGGTATGCACTTAACATGTACTAAAAAAATGTGAAAAAAAATCCCTTAATCTGTAAAAAGGTCAAATTATTCCAACCAAGATTCAATTTTGACAACAACCCATCACATTAGTATATGAGTAGAAGACTCAATGCTATCAAACATTAACATTCACGATCAAAAACTTAACATTTTCAAGAAATTGACAAAACTAGCATGTAGAATGATGAAAAAGTAAGCTCTAAAAATGAAAACATAGAGAAATCTTGAAATTTTCTCACCAAGATTCAATTTTGACAGAAACCCACCACATTAATATGTAAATAGAAGACTCAACACTATCAAACACTAAACTACATGCTCAAGAATTTAAGATTTTCAAGAAATTGACAAAACTAGCATGTAGACTGTTTAAAAATGAAGCTCTAAACATGAAAACATGGAGAAATATTGAAATTTTCCCATCAAGATCCAATTTTGACAGCACTTCACCTCCTTTATACCTACAAGGAAGACTCAACACATGAAAACTCAACAAAACAAGTTAAGAAAAATAAGTTAGATCAACATGTGCAAAAGAGGGTTAGTAACCAAAATTGAAACATAACTACAAAAACTTGAAATTAAGTGCAAAGGACAATGGAGTAAGTCCCACCAGGCGTGTCAAATGTGTATATGAATTAGTTAACAATCTAAAGGAAATCAAAGCTAACACCTAATAGCTTTGATACAATGCTAACTATATCAATATACCATCATGCTTAGAGCTTAAACAAAGCTAATCTATTAACATATTTGCATTAGAACATGAAATGAAGATTCAAACTAACATGCTAAACAAATTAACCTCTATCTCTAATTGAATGCTAATGAAATGAACCTATTTAGATCCTTAGCAATCAAAAGGGTTGATTGTATGCTTGAATCCCAAGGTTTTCAAGAATGGAGTCTTGTCAATCCATGGCTACAAGACCATTTGACATATCTCCATATGACTTCAAAACTTGGATGGATGAATGCAAGAAATGAAGATAGCTAGCTCCTCTAATGGAAGAATTCTCTAAGATGATAAAATGGCTATAGTATAGGCTCTATGCTCATTTAGGTGTAAGTAGAAAGGTTAGAGGAGGGTTCCTTTTATAACCCAATGGTTTGAAGAATCTTTACATCCTATTGTATGTGGGATAATAACAAAGCTAGGTTAGTTATGGATAAGCATGGTTTAGAAGTGGTTGAGTTTACTTTAGGAGAGTTTAGTTTGTCCTCTAGTGACTCATGGGGATTGAGGGGGTTTATTAATTAACCAAAGTGATTAATTAATAGGTGTGCAAGCTTATAAAAGTTTTTTAGAGGAATAATTAGTATGATTTATGTTATGAGAGGATTTTAATCAAATAAATGATGATTTATTGATTAAATAGAAGAGAGAATTAATTAATTAAGAATAATTAATTAATCTAGATAGAAAGGGGAGCTTAATTAATTATAAATAATTAATTAATCTAGATAGAAAGGGGAGCTTAATTAATTAGAAATATTTAATTAATCTAGATAGAAAGGGAGCTTAATTAATTATTAATAATTAATCTAGATAGAAAGGGGAGCTGATTAATAGAGTGTCATTAATTGGCGTCATTGTTGGATAGAAGAGTTAATTAACTAACGTAATGTAATTAATTAACAATGATAGAAGAGAAAATGTGTGATATTGACGATATGTCATCAATTTACGGAAAGGGTATAATTAGTGCAATTTAAGTATTTAAATTGCTCGAGCTAAATTATAGAGTTTACATATTTTCTATTGGTATCAAATAAGGAGTGGTAACTATGACATATGTGGGACACAAATTTACCCGGGAAAAATGTGTCATATATGTCTAGTTTCTATTAGGTTTGTGACCACTTGCAATGGCACTTATATGTGGGGAAGCGTTAATGGGTGGGGGGTAAATCCAACAGGTCTCCCAACACTCTTCCTTTGGTGACAAGATGCCTAAATCCTTAGTATATTCATTTAATTTGGTAATTAATCACTCTCAAATCTTCCAACCATCTCTAAGGTAACAAATACACATGAAAAATTATATCCTTTATCTCATGACATTCAAGTGTATTCTATCCTTGATTCACTTGTTTTTCATACCCACTTTTATTTCAAATTTTCTAAGTTCAATTTCATATACCTTGAACACTAACTACACTTATATTCTTTTGTAGGTCCATAATTATCCCAAAAAATGGAAACAAAAATATAACAAGGAGAAGTTTCAAGCACAAGACACTCAGGAAAAGGAAATATCTAAGTTACAAATGCATGTATTGTTTCCACTATGAACACAAGATCACCCCTAGGGTTCTCATCCCCTCTTAGATTCCATGATACACATCTTGCAATCTCCATTTAGTATGCTATCTAATTTAATAGAATTAAATCTTTATCAAAGGACTGTGATCAAATATATGTAATAATAACGAGTAAGATTTATCATGCAAAAGACAAACAATTGTGAGAAATAGAGAGATAAGAGTGACTTAGCTTGTATCTCACTATCTGGGATGTTTTTGGGTTGGAGACTGGGTGAAAGAGGCTAGATCTAAAATGAGTAAGCTTTGTCTAAAGAATATAGATCTTAAAGTATTCTAGACAAAACCACCCAAAGGAGGAAAATTCCACCCCAAGCTATAGTGTCTTATGGATCAGATCTTTTTAAGGTCTGATATTGTCTTATTCACTTTTCTCTTTGTTACTGTGGATTCATTGCGGGGTTTACTATCACACATGTACCTACAAAACAAACCATAAATACCTACACATAGCTCACATGAGATAAAATAAATAAGACATATGCTTCAGTCAGACTGACCTTGGTGGTCACCTAAATGTGATTGTCACTGATCTCTACACTACATTTTAAACTCAATGTAGTTATGGTGTGTGTGTGATAAAATTATGTCCCTTGAAGCTAGGATCCCCTTGTGCTGTCACATCAAGCATTTCATTTCATTTTTTTCTTCGAAAAATTGAGTTATTAGCATGAAATGGTTCATGAGGATTTGGGGACGAGAAGCGTTACCCGACTAGTGTCATAGCTATGCATATGCACATTTACCATGAAAAGGATAAACATGCTTACAAACAGTTGAGAAGATAACTGCGTAATGATGCTTGTCACCAAGAACTCACGAGAAACCTTATGTTAATACCCTATTTTGTTTCTTGATTGCTGAGTCACTTACCTTGTTGAGTTTGATGATTTTCATGTTTGGATGCGTTTCTTGGTTTCTGTACCTATTATTGATATTGATAGATTACCTTTCTGGATGGAAGTAATAACTTACAAGTATGGTTGAATTTATACATGGTTGTAATACATTATTTGTTATGATAAAATACTGGTGATTGTTGAATGTACTAACTCTTTTGATACTAACATTCAATGAGAATACAACAAAGAGTGGGCCTTCAAATGTAATAGGTAAAATGTTGGTTTTGTTAAGGTACATGTTTGAGTGTATTATTACAAAAAATTATAGTTCAATTTATTTGATTAATATTACATGCTAATCTATTTCATCATATGATTTCAAAGTATTTATCATGATCGTATTTAATTTTAGCTTTAACTTATTGAGCTGGTTAATAATCTTGGACCGATCAATACTTATTTATTGATGAATGGGTGATTATATCAACAACTTTATGTAATTACATGATTGGTTTAAATAAGTTTGTTAATATACCCTTGGTTGGGCAGTTATATTGATAAACATGGGAAGGTAATTTTGTATGGTATAATAAAAAGGTAAAATACTATGGTCTTAGATCATATGAATAGGTTTAGATTATAGTTAATGTGGAATGGCCATATGTAATTGTTTTGATTATTTTTAAAGGTATCACTGACCTTATAAAGGATTTACTTTGTATGGGAGATGATATTTAATTCGACTATAGTCGAATGGCCATTGGTTTGACTTGTTAATATATTAAAGTTGGTCGAATCACGACCCATGCAAGTTATAGTTAATATTTTAATCTTTAACCACTTGAAACCTTCAATTGGTATTGGAAGGAAAATATAAGTTGGAAGAGGGAGGTAGAAAAGAATGCCCACTACGTGGCACCTGATAACATTAAATGCATTTAATGAAATCCCCACGGATCTCGAGGAATGAGAGAAGATTTCAGGAGAAGATATTGTGAGAGATAAGTTGGGTTTTACTCATCCTTCACCATTTTTCACTTCCTTTTGGAGATATGCATGTGGTTTTTGTGCTAGGTATTGTTAGAGTTTTATTGTCATGCAAATGTGCAACAAATTTAATTCCCAACTCTCAAGCATGAAAACCATACCCTACTTGAATTTTTTTGCTCAAAGGTCATTCTGAGTCCTCCTTAATATCACCATAATCCCCAAGTCAATCCTATTCCATCTCTCTAAAGTAGTTTAAAGTGTCATGTCATTGTGTCGGTATCCAGTCATTTCAAATTTTCTTAAGGCAAGATCCATCAAGACAAGCCTTTTAACAAGCTTGGGAAAGGCCATTTCCCGATATTCTCAAAGCTAGTGCATACCACTTGGATTGTAAAAAATTCCTAAAATCATCAAGGAGGTGTAATAGAGAGCCAAGAATGTTTTGCAATCAGTTTTGGAAGGTTTCACAAGTTTTGGATATGTTTCAACAAAAGTGGGTCTTGGAGGCTTGAGCAGTGAAAAGTGTCAAAATAGCTCCTAAGCCTCAGGAAGTGATTTTGGGAGCTATGGAAGGATTCAAGAGGAAAAAAATACTCATTTTAAATCTAAGAGAATCCTCTACAAAATGGAATCATTAGATTTTTCATAAACTCTTGGCGCTTTTCAGGGCAGTTCATTCTTCACAACGACATCTAGTGGTCCTGATAAAAATGGGGAAATTTTAGGAAGTTTTAGGAAGAATAAGGGAATTATACCACTTCCATTGGATTTAGTTTTATTTTTACATTAAAATTCATATAAGGAAGCACCAAAAAATTCCTTCGGGAACTCAAGATACGGCCTCGACAAGTTGCTCCACAAGGTAAAAGAGTTAGTCATTTTTTGGTGAAAAAATGGACCAATGGGAGAGTGGCACACTTTTTTTCACCAAGTGCACCAAGGATTTTGTGCACATGGTGCAATAAAATGATCCAACCTCCCATTTAGGCATCTGGACCCCAATTTGACCTCATCTAAGCCCCTTTTTACAATCTAACCCGCTATGCTCCATTTTCCAGCCCCCGCTTCGTCCAACAAAATTCTGCCAAGTGTCCTAATCAGGATGGGACACACTTTTTTGAAATAAGTGCACCAAACCTTGGTGAAGATGGTGCAATAAAATGTTCCCTCCTCCCTCTTAATATTTCAGTCATCCAAGTGAGTGTTTTAAATGCTTTTTCCTAACCCCCCTCTTTTCCTCAACTGCAAATAACTTCATTCTCCTCCATTACCACCTATGTGATATCTAAAGCTTGAAGATTCCATTACTGTATGCCAGGACATAGCAGAAAAAGGCAGCAATATACCTCTCCACTTATCCAAATTTCGGTGGGTGAAATCATGTAAAAATCAATGGAAATAATCCTTAAAAAATCTAGTTTTGCGTAAACTAGTTTTCGCGCCATGCAGTTGCTATTTTTAGGGATACGAAGGACTGAGTTTTCATCAACATTCTTCCCTATCACATTAAGAACAAAATAAAAAAAGGTAGCAAGCTACCTCTTCACTTCTCAAGGTTCCAATGGGTGAAATAACATGAAAATTGGAGGAAATGCTCATTGAAAAATATAGTTTCGTGTGAACTAGTTTTTGCGCCATGAAGTCCCTATTTTTTAAGGATATGGAGGACTGATTTTTATCAAAATTATTCCATGTCACATGAATAAAAACAATGAAAAATGTAGTGAGATACCTCTTTACTTCTCAAGGTTCCAGTGGGTGAAATTGCAAGAAAATTGGAGGAAATGATCATTGAAAAATTTAGTTTCACGTGAACTAGTTTTCGCACCACAAAGTCTCTATTTTTTAGGGATATGGAGGGCTGTGTTTTTTTATCAATATTATTCCCCCACAAATGAAAATACCATTTTCCCACTTTTTTAGACAACGGAATCACCCAAAAATTTGAGCGTGGAACCTCAGAATAAAACCTAGAATTTCAAGACCTCTTTCATTGCAATTCAAAACCTGTAGTGCACTTACTAAAAATATCATTCAAGGCATGGATAAAAATAGTAAGTGTTTGAATGACATGAATCATGATATTCATTGTTCTCTAGACATGAAAGAAGCATTAGATAATGAAAATAAGGTTGCAAGATGATCCTAGAATTCAATCATTAAACTTCCATCTGAGTCATGAAAGCATCTTTTGAATCTTAGTTGGGTTGATTTGGTGAGATGGGAAAGCTAGATAGCTCAGTGATTTGAAATGAGTTAGTTGGAGTAATCTCAATGAGCTAAATAGGTTGGTTAATCAAGTATAAAATAAGGTCATCATGAACAATGCTTGTGGTCACCATAAGCTCATATCAAGGAATATTTTAGCAGTGTTTCTAAACACTTACGTGGTAGTCATAGGTATCTGTGCATAATTATAAAGAAGGAGGTTGTGATCATTTTCAGAAAGTTCTTCATCAAAAGCGGAGAGATCTCTATTCATGTCATGAAGCATTCTTCTCCTCTCTCTTCTTCCTTCCTTCTCTTCTCTACTCCCTTTCTGAATCTCCATTGTGAGAAATTATTCACTTTTCATCTTATTCATTAAAGTGACTATAGATTAAAATGTAATAAGTTACTATTGTTTTATAAAAGGGGACTTAATTTTATTTCCTAGGAATACCAAGAGTCATGAATGGAAAAGGCAAATGAAAAGACACATGGGGGGTAGATGAAGAGCCATTTATTGTTCTATATAATGTAATGACACCCTAATTCTTAAGGGTTGTTAATTTTGTACACTCAAGAGAGAGATCTATCGAGAAATACAAGAGAGGTAGCATTCTTATACTTTCCTTCACCAATTTTTCTCCTTTCCTAACATTGTATAACTTGATAAAAATATCAATCAAGAAAGGGATTGTTTATTTTCACAATTCATGAATGTGTGCCACTTTGTGTGCATGGTTTCCTCTAGTCGTAGGCATAATAAACTTGTTGTTTCTTTCTAATTGATTGTGAATGTGAAATTTCTAATAAACCCTGGTGAGAATATGATTTTATACTTGCAGAATTTGTTTTCCTTGTCTAATTTCCCACTCCCCTTTCCCCACATTTTAGAAAATCCTTCCCTTACAATTCCTTGTAAGTTTCCATAGGTATAGTAGAGTGTACCTGATAGATCCCCAACCTCTTGTTCAACCATAGATTTCTAATTTTAGTCATTTAAAATAAAGTGTAGCTACACCACCCAAGCAGAGGAACCTAGAGTCTCAAAGACGTTGGCAAGAATTTCACTAATTTTTCACCCGACAAATTTTCTCACCAAAATTTTTTCAGTGGCATATTTTTAACAAATCTTGCATGTTGGTAAACATGGAACAAAGGTATTTAAGTTTAGAGGTTTGTAGATAGATTCTATTAAGTGTTTTTGGTGGAACAAATTCGTGGAAATCATGGCAAGGATTTTTGGGAGGATTTTTATAGAGACTTTACCAGGTATGGAAATACCTCTCCTTGTCTTGTTATTTCATTACAGAATGATGGAATGTTTTATGGTTTTTTAATGTTTTATTGTTGAAGTTTTGTATGATGAGTTACTGTACATTCAAGAATCAACATGTGACTCTAGGGCGCACTCGAATTCCTGAGGTCATGCTAGGATAATTGATATGAGATGGAAAGATGGATATGGAATGAATAAATAGGGTGGATATGTGAAAATAAGTGAAAATGGCTAAAAGGTAGATCAAGGTAAACAAATTTCTTCTATGAGCAATAAGGGAATTTGCTCGTTTAAGGAAATGAACATTTTTCTAACCTATTTGGGTGAGATGGAATGGTCAAGGATAATGGCTACACGAAGGTTTCAATTAATGTCATAATCACAAAATATACATTGAATGGGCTGTGGAATACGTGGGAATTATCCTACACTTGTCGTGTAAAAATATCTAGACAGTGTCATAGAGGTGTGAGAAGAGACATGTGGGAAGGAAAAATCTATGGATTGTGGGATCTAGTCTTGACCAGAATGATTGTGTCAAAATTCGTTAGCGGTGTCCGCTTTGTCATTTAAGGCTATCGACTGTGAAATAATGCTTAGCGGAACTGGGGTGGTTTTGAATATGAGTTTCCTAAGGCCCTGATCTATGTCAGTCAATTATGTAGAAGTGTTTGGTTATAGTACTCTTAGGTCACACACTCTTTATCTAGGTTGTCTGGGGCCTTAAATGGTCATGTGGACATGCAAACAAAGAACCTAAAGAAACAAACAAAGCACACAAAGAAACCAAAGGAAACTAAGGTCAAGTTCAGGTAACCTAAGCATTTAAGTTAACGTGGGGAGCTTGTGTTAATTCCCATCTAATTAAATCTATGTTCCTAAGTTAACAAAGAAATGCAAACATATTTAAATTAAACAAATTCAATTAATCTCCTTTGATTTAATTAAATCTACGTGTAACTAATTAATTAAAGGAAATGAAAGTAGTTAATTACAATAATGAATTAAATCTAGTCTATTTGTTTTTTTATTTTCAGAGATTTTAAATGAAAGGGAATAAGATAAATAAACAAATCTAAATAATCTAATCTATGTTTTTGAGTATTTTCTTGGTTTTTTGGAACTAATTAAAGAAAGCTACATAGACAATATAATCGCTTCTAATTAAATGGAAATTCCTTCTATTCTAAAATAAAATAAGCTAAATAGTAAAATAGGTGAATGTGGATATTTCCTTGTTGCAGAGTGAGTTTAATATACTCTAATTAAAACAGATGATTTTCCTATTTTTTTAATTGTGGATCTAATTTCCTCTAGTTCTACCTCAGAATCACAGGAAAAATTGAAAGCTTATCAGAAGCAATTTCTTCCCTTGAGACTTCCCCGGTAAAACATTAAAATTCCTATAGAAGGTATTTGTGAAGAAACTAAATGAAATTCATAGAGACAAAAGCTTCTTCAAACTCACTTTCCTTGTAGATCCACATGGATAAGCAGGAATGAAGTTGTCAATAGAAGCCTTGCTTGTATGTAGGTAAAATCTAACTAAATAAACAAAATAAAGCTACAGGTGTTTTGATTATGAAGAAATGAAATACTATGTGCACAAGAAATTCCTTCGAATCCTTCCCAAACAAATCCATAGGGATAAGATGAGAAGAAATCATCAATGGAAGATACTTACAAGAAATGTAGCTAATTACAAATTCTACTTCCCTAAAACAAATGTTTACATTGACTAAATATTGAAATCTAAACTAAAACAGAGAAAGATTCAAAGAATTCAATTACATCCCCAACCTGGAAGTGTAGAATTGAGAGAATTTCCAGTGCTGACTATGTTTTTGTTGATCCCCTCAACTTATTTTCCAATGGTGAATCCAGGGAGATGTGCTGGAAGTGTGCAGAAGAAATGAAGGAGTGTTGGAGCTAGCTATTTTGTAGGCAGCCTGATAACAATTCAAACAAGAGAATAACAATGTAAATGAATTGTGTTTACTTGTGTACTTCTTGGCAAGATCCTGATAGCATAATAGTGAAATTCCAAATCAAAAGAATTTAAACAACACTTCAGGAAAACACTTGGTTTTTATAGAAAAATTGGCAGGGAAATGGTGCAGCACACTTGACAACCAAGAAGTTGTAAATCACCATGGGAAGGGGTAGTTAACTTGCTAATAATAGTAAGTGAAGGAGAAAAAGTCTATACACATCTAACAAGCTTAGTGGCATCTGATTTAGGCAAGAAATGTGTGAGATATCAACTTGGGAAGAAGCAACACGCATATCAAAACACGTTGGCAAAGTATCTGGTAAATCCACACAGAACCACCAATTTATGTATATTGGTGGTTACACAACCTCTGCGGTAGTTACATAACCATTGCTTAAGGTAGACCAGTGGTTCTGTAACCACTGCATCAGTTACATAACCATCGGCGTGGTTCCATAACTAAAGGCTATAATGGTATGAAAAAGGAAAAAACAACAACTAGGAAAGCGGGAAAAGCTAGGAAAGAGATAAGTAAGGAAAACTAAAATACAAGAACATGATGCAAATGAGAAATTTGGACTTGGATACACCATTTTAATTTAAAAATGAAATTATTGTCATTAGGAATTTGAATTGTTCCGACAATGTAGCACCATGTAAATTTGGGTGTACATATTTCCCCCTTAGAGAAGCATTTTAGCCATGAAGATGCGTAAAACGTGAAGTATGAGTATGGTGCTCCCAAATGGGAAAGTTAGAAATTATACCTAACACGTCCTGTGTGTTGATACTACACCAATCCAAGCTTCCCGCTACATGCAAGAAGAAAATGGGAATCAAGTGTAGAAATAATGTATAATCGACAAAATATTAAAACTAAAATGACAAGACTACTTACCATATCCCCGGGGATAGAGATATACCAGCGCTAGTGCTCCTACCATGCAAGACATACACTCAAAACAATGTTTAAAACATGCTATATATATTGAAATTGCTATTTATAGAAAATCATTTGCACCTACCCACTTAGCAAAATTTGAGCTCTGGATTACATATGATAGTTTCTTGTGAGAGTCAAGTTGAAACAAAGAGGACCTCAAGATGATGGCAGTGTAACCAATGGGAGCAGAAGTAGGTCAGGATCTAGTTAGTTAGTTATCTGTATTTATTTATTTTCATCCTAAAATGTGAAAAAATTGACATAGGGGGGATTTTTGATATTTTTTTAGTTAAAATGACCACAAGGGGGGTGCCATATAGGATTTGTAATTTTTTTACTCAAAATGTTCTATTTTTGTGTTTTTTTTAACTTTGTAGGACCTTAGGGTATGAACCAAGATATTACGCGGGTAGATTCATGGCGGGCACATAACCGCCGCTCTACATAGAGTGGTGTTGTGTAACCATTGCGACAGTTATGAAATTATTACTAAGCAGGTAACAAACACATAATTTCCATGGCAGTTATGCAACCACTACTCTATATAGAGTAGTGGTTGTGTAACTATCAGGATAGTTTGCTAAATTTGGCCAAGTATGGATTTTTTATTTTATTTTTAATTGCCTTTTATGATGTTTTTAGTGAGCTTATTATGCATCTAAATGGTTATAACTTTCTCTTTTTCACTTTTTTGAATGCAGGGGATTATATCAGGTGGAGCAAGGCCCATGAGTGTGACTGGTTAGCTTTGATTTTAGATGGATTGAATCATTTTGAGAGGGATTTGTTACATAGGGGTGGGATATGGAGGATTTCTCAAACATGGTTGGTTCCATCCGCTAACCACTTATTGTGTGACTTATTATCCTACTGGGATGTAGACCAGAAAACTTTCTGGCTACTTGGAGTTAGGGGAGTGGATGATGACTTCAGAGGACATCTACCAGATCTAGGGGGTTTTTGTCCCTGACAAGAAGTTGGTTTAGGCCAACGTCAGTTTAGTGGCATAGGATCATAGTTGGACCACATATATGGGAGATGTACAAACACCTTACTCTGGTGGAAAGCATGGGATGAGATTGCTATCAGTTTCCTCTTCTCCTATCCCATCCTTGCGCAAGGCCATTATTGGTATCTTGGCTTTGCACTTGGTGGGAGATAAGGGTGGAGATAAGCTACTTTACTATTGGGCACCCATTATACAAAGTATCAAGTAACATGGCTAGATTTTCACATGGGGTGCTGAAATTCTGGGTTCTACATACCATGATTTGTACAAAGTTGTTCGATTGAAGGGGAAATCCCTCAGTCATCCTACATTGGTCATGATCTGGGTCTATAAGCATATAATTCCCTATCAGAGGGGAATTAGGATAGCATATCCCAGGGTGGTTAGAGAAGTGAGAAGGGTTGATATGGCTCTGCTAAGAGGGCCACACCAGTTAGTTTCTACACTTAATACAAATGACATGATAGTGTAACCGTATCAGGACAAGAATGAAATATGGGGTGGGGAGATCATCACCTTGACTACATGTAGTTCTACTGCATAATTAATGGACATGAATAGGAGAGTAGAGATCCATCCCATCTTTAGGGTGCCTCAGAATTTTGGTCTCCCTTACATTGATTCCCTCCCAATAGTGCCTGTGGTATACAAGGGTATTCGAGAGGTGAGAGATGGCCTAGGGGAAATCTAGAGTGGACCATCATCACTCCCAATGTTCCAATTAGAACAAAAAAAGTAGCTTCAGATCCAATTGGTGGAGGAGCTGTTAGGCATAGGCAGGTCCTTCTGATAAAGGTAGGAATCACACACAACAGAGAGGAGGAAGAGACTGAGACAAATGTAGAGGAGGAGCCAAAGGAGGAGAATGACCCTGAGTGGGAAAGGGAATTGAGGAAGAGGTAGAGGCAGAGGTAGAGACACTGGACATAGAGGAGCCTCTAACTATAGGACATGGTGATGAGGAGTTAGTCCATCCTCAACATATGGGAGAAGAGGTAAGAGTAGAGGAACAACCCATGTCGGCTCTTGCACCACCACCAACATCGATTGATCTAACCTGGATGCCCGGAGATCTGAATAAGTAGAATACTTTTCTTTAACCTTAATTTCTAGACGATACTATTAACGAGCTATCTATTATGTTATTTTAATTTTGCTTTTGGAAGTTTTCTAATTTTTCGTTGTTTAAAGTGCACTTTACAACTACCGCAAATGGTTGGCGAGACTTTATTTTTTAGATTATCTTGGACACATTCATACTCCTTACATGTAAGACACATGAGAAATTACTAGTATATGTTGGATGCAAAATGATGGTTTGACGTCACAAAGATTTGTTTTCATCAGCATGGCATGATGTGGAGGCCATGATCCAGATGAGGATTGACATGGAAGTACAAGAGCTAGCCGAGAGGAGACAATGACAAGGCCATTCTCGCAGTGGAGCCACTACTACTAGGAGATCACCTGCCCTATCTCATGGACACTCCCACCGATCAACACATTGAGGTTCTCACTCTTGCCATAGGATCCAAAACAAGAGTCCTCATCATGCACATTCACAGGGATCTCGTAGAGAGGGATAGGCTGCATACCTTTATTGTTTTGAGACTACTTTTGGTTGTATATCAAACTTTCAGGTTTTTGGATCATAGATGAGAGTTTTAACTATACTTTTTAGAGTGTGATGTAATCGTATAAAAACTTGATTTTATTGATATATATATATATATACATTTCTTTTTGGTTTGGCCATTCTGTGTAAGAGTTGACTCATTTGTGGTTTTTTCCATTTATGTACTCTTAGCTAGAAATTATGATGCTTTTAAAATGATTTTATGGATGAATGCTATGGATGAGGATGTAAATGTGTAAATAAAATGATTGATCTCTATTTTTAATATATATATAATGCACATGAGAACAAACTGTAACGTAAAAATTTAATTTTCAAGAAATATTTAGCACTTATGTTTTATTGGAAACTATGATGAATGCAATATAATAGAAAGATGAACTTGCTCCATTCCTAACTCCATACAATCGGTAAGATGTGAGGGATCATCACCAAGAGCTAGGAAGGACATGAGTTATATGATTTTGATGAATGGAGATGGTGACAAGAAGACAAGATTTTTACAAAGATCCAATTAGGAACCTACAAGTCAACCCTAAGCAAGGTCAATTAAATAGTTCATAATATAATTTTCTTACAAGTTTATCTATACTTAGATCCATATATGGCCTTTTGATTGACAAAATCTAGTTTTAGGGATTGAATCTCTTGTAACATATACATCTAACTCACTTTCTTAGGATTTTTAAGATTTAAAAGAACTTTTTATTCATTGACTTATTTATTTATTTGATGAGACCCCTATGTCTTGCCCCATGCTACTAGTAAGGACCATGAGCTCATCATCAAGGAAAAGACATAGGTGAGTAAAGGCACTTCCATCCTTTCCCAACCTCATGTCGCCATTAGGAAGCATGGGATCATCACCAAAGATTGGTAGGGTAAGGAAGTGTAGTTTTATTTTGAAATGAAAGCATCTTTGTGTTTATTACTGATTTATCCTTTTTTATATTGATTTTAGATTCATGCTTTTGGGAAGGAATGCTTACCCCTAACCTCAACCCCATGCAACTAGTAAGATGTGAGGGCTCACCACCGAAGGTTGAGATAGGCGGATAAGAGCTCCAGGTGAAATGTTTAGATTGCTTCTGTTATTAGAGAGGATTTTAGGGAAAGATGTGACATCAAGAAGCTTCTAGAATAGACTACGGAAAAATAAATCTGAGCTATAAGAAACCATGAATAGAACTAAGTGTGCAAGTCTTGGTAGGGTCAATTTAAAAATTCCATCTTAATTGCTGAAATGATGAATAGATTTAAATTTTTTGGAGATGATATGATGGTTACTTGAAGAGATATGATTGAATGCTTTTTCCAATATTTGAAAGTTTTAAAAGCTACTTGAAATACAATTGCATAATATGATAATGCAGATGATATACAGTATGGATGCAATAATGCACAATTGGAGATGCAAATGAACTATGCATAAAATCATTTGAGGTGAAGTGAATTAACTGATTCACTAAATTCTTTACCTCCTAGAGTACACAGGCAGTATGCACCATTACTAAAGTATTCTATCATAAGCTATGGGCCTAACCATTTGGGTTTGAATTTCCTTCCTTCGCCAGTCTTTTTATCAATCCGGTTATCAAGTCTCAATACTAGGTCTCCTACGTGTATTTCATGTTTATGCACTTTCTTGTTATACTAACAACACATCTTATCAACATAAATACGGTGATAGAGTTCAACTCTAAGTCGAGCTTTATGAATGGTTTCTAGTTCAACTAGTCACGATTCTTGGTATCTGTCTTCATCTAAAATGCCTTGTAGAGATATACAAAGACTAGGTAACTCTACTTCAAATGGTAAGAATAATTTAGATCTAAAGACTAAAGAATAAGGGGTTTCCCCCATGGGTGTTCTTATCGATGTCCTATAGGCCCACAAGGCTGAAAATAACTTTAGATCCCAATGTCTTTTTTTCCCCTTAACTGTCTTAAGGAGAATGGAATTTAGGGTTTTTTTGTAGCCTCATCCTATCCACTAGCCCGAGGATAGTATAAAGAGGCTATGCGATAAGATATTTAGAATTGTGCACATAATTTTCACACCTCTTCATTTTTGAAAGGCATGCCATTATCTGAAATAATGACTTGTGGGACTCCATACCTACAGATTATTTGGTTTAAAATAAACTTGTAAATTATAGATCTAGGTACAGTAGCAAGAGATATGGCCTCAACCCACTTTGTAAAATACTTAGTGGCTGTGATAATGAGATTGTGGCCATCTAATGACGAGGGGGAGAATTTCCCTATCAAATCAAGACCCCAAGTAGAGAAGGGCCAAGTTGTCATAATGGGCTATAGAGCCTAAGTAGGATTATGTATCTTGTGTGAAAACTCTTAGCATTTTTGACACCTACGTACATACTTTACAATGTCATGTTCTAAAGTGGGCCAGAAATAGCCTATGTGATGAATCTTACAAGTGGTTGCATACCCTCCAAAGTGGCCACTATAGACTCTGCTGTGGGCTTTATAGAGGATTTTCTCTGACTCTTCTTCATCAACGCATTTTAATATCATATCATCAAAGGCTCTGCGATAGAGCACTTCTTCCATAATTACGTACTTGGTGGCTATGACATGTAGCCATCATCTTTGTTGCGATGTTTCTCCCCTGGGATATGTTTGTTCCAAAATGTGATTGATTATATAAACATACCATTGAATCAAAGCCATATAGGGATTTTATTTTATGAGGAACACACATTCATTAGGAATATATAAATCTACTAGTTCCCCACAATCTATAGGATTGTCTGCTAACCAATCAACAATAATTTTTCCCTTTATAGACTTTTGGTTAACAACAGTGAGTTCAAACTCACCCATCAGTGTAATGAAAAAACCAACCTTCTTGGATAAGGAATCCTGAGTTAAGAATGTTTGTAACTATTGGGATTTGACAATCACTCGTATGTCTTGGTTAAGCATGTAGTGCCTTAACCTCTTTGTTGTGAAAATAATAGCCAAGCACTCCTTCTCTTCTTACGCGCATCACATCTCATAATTTAGAAGAGTATGACTATTGAAATAAATGGCCTAGTCATGACCATCTTCATCCTCTTGTGCCAACATGCATGCAATCAAGACATCACTGGCTCAAGAGTATAAAATTAAAGGATGGTCAAGTTTTGGTTATATGAGCGTAGGTAGCGACATAATTAAGCACTTTATTAACTCAAATGCTTCATGAAACTCTTTGGTTTAATATTTTCTACAATATTTCTTCAATAAGGAATTGATGGGGTGAATGACATAAGTCAAGTCAAGGATAAACCTGCGAATTTGACTAAGCTTACTTAGGAAAGATCTAATGCTTGAATAATCAGTGGGTGGGGACATTTTCAACATTTCCTGAATTTTTATTGGATCAACATCAATGCCTCGGGAAGAAATGATGTATCTTATAAATTTACTTCATGTTAATCCAAACACCCATTTATTAGGATTTAGCGTTACTCCATATTCGATTAGGCATGAGAGAATGACATGAATCACCTTGGGGTGATTGCCATGTTTCTTTGCTTTTTCCAGCAGGTCATCAACATATGACTCAATGATCTTATGAATAATATAACAAAAAATGTACGTCATTTCCTACTAGTAAGTGGCTCCGGAATTCTTCAGGCCAAAAGGAATGACTATGTAACAAAAGGTTCCCTAAGGAGTTGTGAAGGAAATTTTCATTTGGTCCTCCTCATAAATCCTTATCTGGTTGTAACCAGAAAATCCGTCAATGAGAGAAAAAATCTCATACCTAACATTTACATCAACGATGACATAAATTGAAGGTAGTGGAAAATCGTATGTTGGACAAGCCTTGTTAATGTCCCTGAAATCAATAAAGATGCATATATTCCCATTATTTTTAATAACTAAGATGATGTTTGACACCCACATGAAATATTCTACCGACTTGATAAACCCTACTTGCTAGATTTTCATTACCTCCTCTTTAACCATTTAAGCCACTTTTGGCTTCACGGGTCTTGATTTTTTCTTCATGAGTTTAGCATTACGATTGTGCACTACGACGTCAGGAGTGATACCCTTCATTTCCTTATAGATAAAGGCAGAGGCTTTTAAATGCTCATTAAGAACCTTTGTGTGTGCTTCTATTTGTTCCAGAGACAACGAAGAACCAATTTTTCAAGATTTTAGGTTCCTCTTTCATTATTATGTTTATGTCTATCATTCCTTCGATTAAAGAGGCATTAACCTCTTCAAAGTCAGGTGGGGATGGAGGTAACTCCAACTCTTCTTCCTTGAATTTATAGATCTCAAAATATTTCAATGAGGAAGAGTTCATCATGCGATACCAAAAGTAGGAGGAAGGGTGAGGCCTAAGGGAAAATCCCTTCTTGTGGTGCACAATATGAAGGTCGGTGTGAGAATTGAGGTACCCTAAGATCACATTATCATTTTCCATGAAATCTAATGTGATGGGCTCGTTCTCAGCCTCAACGTATGCCAAAATTACATTGGTTATCATCCTTCGAACCAAATATTTGACTTGGACTGAAATGATGAATTCGGTTTCCTTCAAGTCCTCACTTGGACAAAAATGAGAGGAGGAAGTATTCATAGAATCAGCCAATAGGTTCTTTCTCATGGGATAACTTCTATGGAGATAAATTCAAAACCCTTGCAAATCTCAAGAATGATGGACTTGTAGAGTTGTAGTTGTTATGCTTTGGTCTAATAGACTTCTGAGACTTGATTAGAAATGAGTTGAGAGTCACCCAAGACTTTGAAATTATTCAAACCCATCCTCTTGGCCACAATAAGACCAATAAGTAGAGATTCATATTTAGCTCTATTGTTTGTGTATTTGAAGGAAAAAGGCATGACCCTCCCCTTAGGGGAAGTGAGCATCACCCCTACCCTAATGCCAAAGCGACACTTTGCACCATCGTAGTTGAGATTTAAACAGTAGTTGTGGAAGATAGAAGTTTTATTATACTTGGAGTCTTCTTCCTTAACTTCCAAGACCTCAACCATATAAATCTCTTCAAATCCCTCGGTCGGAAGAGAGGAAATTCCAAGAGCATGACCTATGCCCAAGGAATAAAATGGGAGAATTATGGGTAAATCATTCTAAAAAATCCTAAACCACATAAATATCTTATGGGTAAATGATTACTTTTGAAATGGAGGAGTGGGAGCACAGGCGCGAGGAGTGGGAGTTTTCAATTTTTAAAAACAAGCGGGATCAGCGGGAGGGCCTGCCGAATTTACAGGGAGAACAGGAGGAAGGCTTGAAGAATCACGTGATTGTGGAGCCCATTGGTACTACGGAGATCAATGGAAGGCCAAGCACGTGGACATAACTTTTGGGGGGGAACAAATGGGATAAAAGGGTCATGGAGATCCTGGAACTTGTTAAGGAAAAAGGTAATCTTTCTCTTAAAGTTCCGGTTTCTTTTTTGGCTAGAACTAAAGTCTCCATGAAAGGAGATTTGTTTGCTAAATGTATGGGAACTAGACCAAATATTGATTATTTTAGAAGTTGGGCAAAGAGGCGATGGGAAGCTAATGGGAACATTGAATTTTTAGCATATGCTAATGGGTACTTCTTAGCTATCCTACCCAGTAAGGAACATGTTACGAAAATCTTGACAGAAGGATCTTGGTTCATTGGAAAATCTCATGTCATTGTTCAGAAATGGGAGCCAGCCTTTAATCCCTTTGAAAATATTGTTACAAAGTTTCTGATTTGGGTTAACCTTCTGGCTTTACCCTTGGAATTCTAGGAACCAGAGGTTCTCTTTGGTATAGTGAAGAGCCTGGGGGGCCCCATTACTCTGGATTTGGTTACGAAAGAAAAGACTAGACTCACCCATGCCATATTCTGTGTTAATATGAGTCAAGATTCATGTATGGAAACAAATATTAAGCTTATGACCCCAGAGGGGGTATGGGTGCAGAGGTTTGATTATGATCCATCTCTGTTTGCCTATAAGAAATGCAAGTTAGTAGGGCATGAACATCATCTGTGTCTAGAATTTAAAAAAATGAAGCTTGAGACAAAGGTCATGCCCCAAAAGCTAGGTCTATGGAAAAAGAAACAAAGGAATGGAAGAGGGTTGGAAGGAATGGTAGGGTTGAAAATATTCAACAAGAAAATCCTAGAAATAGAAGAACTCATTGTTCCAACCTAATAAATACAGTGAGGAAAGAGGGGAATCAAGTTCACAGGTACAAGGAAACATCAATGAAGAATCTAAAGAAAAGAATGAGGATCTGAAAGATCCTGTCATGGAAGAAGAAACTCAGGTATCCAAGAATAAGGCAAGTAAAGTTATGGAGGACAATAAAATTACTTTACAAGTTACAGCTGGATTATCTTTGGAAGAGGTGTCATCTATAGGTCAGAGCTCCTTTACAAAAAGACAAGAGTAAGATTTATCTATGTCAAATGGTTTTAGGATTCTATCAGACATTTTTATTGATACCTATGAGGAGATGGGATCTTCAAAGACCCCCATGAGTAAATCCAAACTTGTTACTCATAGTATCTCTCAAGCTGATGTGGGTAAAGACTCAAGCCTAAAAGGTAGGAAAAGTAACAAGGAAGTAAGGGAGACAAAATCAAGAAGGGAAGTAGAGGCTAGTATTCAAAAGACTCTGGGGAATTTGCTTCCCCGTAAAAATAAATGTTAATGATTTGTATTTCTTGGAAGATAAGGGGTGTGAATAACCCCAATAAACATAAATTAGCTAAGGATCTTAGAATGAAAAATAAACCTGATATTTTCATGATTCAAGAAACTACAATGTCTATGGAGAGATTCAAAGATTTGGGCAGGTATATTTGGAAAGAAAGTTGTTGGGAAGATCATAGCTTTGTGGGTGCCTCTGGATGTGTGGTCACTCTTTGGGACCCCAGTATTGTGCATGGTGTTCTTATCCTGTCAGCTCCAGGTCATGTGGCTATGTGTTTCACGAACCTGTCCTCAAAGAAATCCTAGTATGTTTCTAATATTTATGTGCCTAACAATGTGAGTGAGAGAAGGAAGCTATGGAGGGACCTCACGTCTTTCAGGAAAGTTATTCAAAGATAAAGATTGGCTTATTGGAGGATATTTCAATTATTCCCTTTCTTTGGGGGAAAAAAAGGGGGGTATAGCTTCTTTCACTGATAGTAGGGAAGATCTGGTTGAGTTCCTCAACATCAATGGTATGGTTGATTTTGAACTAGAAGGATCGAAGTTCACATGGGTCAATAAGAGAACTAGGTCGGAACTTATTCAAATCAAATTGGATAGGTTTGTGGTGAGTCACCTCTGTTTTATGAATTAGCTTTATTCCCTCAAGGCTCTTCCCAGAATTGGATCTAACCATAACCCTATCCTCCTTAAACTAGGAATTCAGATCAAGAAAGCCAGGACCTTTCCGGTTTGAAAATATTTGGTTAGATAATCCTGATCTTCCTACCAGAATTAAAGAATGGTGGAATATCAAGGTTTTTGGGGTGGCCAGTTACAAACTCAGTTTTAAATTAAAGCATCTTAAAAACTATCTCAAAAGATGGAATAAATAGGTTTTTGGAAACATCTTCCAGGAAAAAAGTAGAGTGGCAGAAGATATAAGGAATATTGAGGAACTTATTAAAATTTATGGTCTCAATCCAATTCTAAAATAATAAGAACAAAATCTCCTGATTGAGTATCATAACATCCTAGCGAAAGAAGAAGTGTATTGGAAACAAAAATTGAGAGTGAAATGGCTGAAGGAGGGGGATAGGAATACCAATTTTTTCCATTTCTCAGAGAAGTCTTGGAAAAACCTCCTAAAGATATCTAAAATAAAGTACGAGAGTGGAGAGATCCTAATCGGAAAGTAAGGATATCAACCAGGCCATTATAAATTATTTTAAGGATGTCTTTCAACATAGTCAGGGGGTTGACAAGCAGAGACAAAACATAGTATTATGAATATTTTCCAAAAAGTGATATCCCCAGAAGAAAATCGTGAGCTCTTACAGATCCCTTCTGAAGAGGAAATCAGGTATGTGATCTTTGATATGGAACCTGATAAGTCTCCTGGCCCTAATGGCTTTCAGGCATTCTTTTACCAAAAGTTCTGGGAGGTGATAAAGACTAAAGTTACTGATATGGCCCAAGAATTTTTCAAAAATGGGTAGCTTCTCAAATATCTCAAAATACATTTTTGGTCCTCATTCCCAAAATTTCTAGAGCTAACGAGGTCAAGGACTTTAGACTGATCAGCCTATGTAACATGAGTTATAAAATTCTAACCAAAAGCATAGCTTATAGGATCAGGCCGGTGCTCACCCATTTTATTTCTGAGAACCAAGGAGCCTTTGTCCTAGGGAGATAGATCATTGATAGCATTGTAGTGATCCAATAGGCCATTCACTCCATTGATAACTCTGCTAGATCAGCTATGTTCCTTAAGCTTGATATGCACAATGCCTATGATAGGATTAACTGGTCTTTCCTTCGGGCTATTCTAGAAAAAGTGGGGTTTGATAATACTATGGTTAGCATGATTATGACCTGTATATCCACTGCTAGTTACTCATTGTTGGTCAATGGTAGTCTGAAAGGATTCTTCAGAGCTAGATAGAGGATTAAGATAGGGTGATCCCCTATTCACATTTCCTTTATGTTATCATGGTTGAATCCTTGAGTATAATTTGTAAGCAGAATATGATTTCTAGGAATATCTAGGGTATTAAGATTTCAAATGGGCTCCCTCCTATTTTCCTCAATCAATTTGTTGATGAGAACTTCCTGATGGGGAAGGCCTCTATCCAAGAAGCCACCAACTTCAAGTTTTCTCTCAACAAGTATGAACAGGTTTCAGGGCAGATGGTCAATTTCCTTAAAAGTGCAGTCTATTTTAGTAATGTTGATAAACATGTTCAAGATAGGCTCACTTGTATCCTTGGTTACAGAATCAAAATGCTTTCCTAGATTCCTACCTTGGGATGCCTCTTCACCTCAAAAATCCTGACAGCTTTGTTTGGAATGCCCTGCTAGAAAGAGTTAAAAAAAAACTTTCCTCCTAGAAAGGTCTCCTCCTTTCACAAGTTGGTAAGATTCAACTTCTACAGAGCTCACTCCAAGGAGGTCCCATCTATATTATGTCTCTTTTCAAACTTCTGGCTAAAATAACAACTATTTTGGGAAGAATTCGGAAAATATTTCTCTGGGCTGGTGCTTCAGCAAGATTTTAAATTCCCCCTGGTGGCGTGGGACAAAGTAACTAAGCCAAAGTTATGTGGTGGTTTGGGTTTTAAGAACATTCCTATTATAAACAAATATCTATTACCCAAAGCTGGTTGGTGTATAATTAGAGAGGAAGGCCTGTGGATTGATATAATAAAAAAGAAATACCTGCAAAATTATGGCATAATTGATTCCTTTTTCTTCCATAATAACCTTCCTAAAGGATTTTATTTCTAGAATTCCCTGATGGACTCCAAATACATCCTCTCCAAAGGTGCCTCCTAGGAGATAGGGAAGGGGAACATGATCTAAATTTTGGTAGGATAGCTGGATTGAAGAGGTCTCCCTTAGCTGATCAAGAAATTTGGAAGGAGATAGCTCAGGTCTATGAAGATAAAGGTAAAATTTGGATTAAGGATTTCTGGTATTTTGAGGAGAAGTATCATTAGGAAATCATAGCCCCTCCTCCTGACTATCTCAGTGATCTCAAACCCTTTCAGAATCTCAACAAGAAACTCAAGGACTTTCACATCCCCATATTCCAGAATGAAGGAGGAAACAATAATATGGAGAGAGAGGAGGATTCAGGAAATTTCTGTGTTAAATATTCCTATAGCTCTCAGTTCAAGAAGGATCAACAAAGAGACTATTGGGGAAAGTTATGGATTAAATATCTGATCCCAAAGATCAATATTTTTTTTCTGTTGGATGTCCAAAAATAGAATCTTTTCGGTTGATAACCTCAAAAAGACGAGGGATGATGATTCCTAATAGGTGTTCTTTATGCAAGAAAAGGGAGGGAAAATGTGAATCACCTTTTCTTACATTGTCCTTTCACTAAAGGTGTTTTCATGATGATTTTGGATTTGTTCAATATTCAACATGGATCATACCTTCAAATATAGAAGATTGCAACATTCAATGGGAAAGTCCCTTTAGGTTTCCCTTTTTGAACTAGGCCTGGAGGATTGCTTTACCTCACTTCTTATGGGGGGATCTGGAAATCAAGGAATAATAGTGTATTTAGAGACCAGAAACCACAGATTGTGGTGATAAAGAGGAAGATCCTAGTAGCCATAAAGGAAAATCTCAAACTCTTTAAAAGTAAAACTAAAAAGAGTTGTCTGAAAGGGGAACAGGCTGGTGCTAGAAAAGTTCACCTATAGTCCGGTCATGATCCAAAACCCTTAACAAGATTATGAACTAGAACAAGCTGGTGGGATCTACTATCAAGATCAACTTTGATGGGGCTTCCAAAGGAAATTCTGGTCAAGTAGAGGGAGGGGGTATCTTAAGAAATAAAGAGGTAGATTGGTTGTTTGCCTATGCTGGCCCTTTTGGAAAACAAACCACTAATATGGCAGAAGCCAGAGCCCTCTTATGGGGAATTTTAATAGCCAAGGAAAAAGGCATTACAGGATATACAGATTGAAGGTGACTCCCTAATCATCATAAGTGATCTCAATAATAGGTGCAAGATCAATTGGAATTTAAGAAACATCATCCAAGACATCAAGGAAATGCTTAAGGATTTTGATAAAGTTTTTATTAATCACACGTGGAGACATGGAAATATTTGTGCGGACAAGATGGAAAATATAGGTGTCTGAAGCCATGAGTACAAGATATGGGGCATCGGAGACAAGCTTCCCTCTAGTATTAATGATGAAATCATTAAGGAAAAGGGGCGCTAAGTTTCATAATGGTGGCACGAGTGGGCATAAGCATTTCAAGTACCCTGGGAAATTTCACATTAATCATATTCGCTGCTCATTTTTTGAAAGGGTAAATTTGTTGCTATTTGTGGGGTGCTACCAGTTGAAAGGGAAGTTGGGTAAAGCTAGAATGGAAGGTGACAGAATTAGGGTGGAGCCTACTAGCCAAAAATTTGAAGAGAACAATCCGAGTCTGTGGAATAAGCTTAAGGTAGGGGGATTCAACAATTTCATTACCAAATTACATGGTCATGACTCAATTCTATCAAAATATTTTAGCATATTTGCGGCATGGATATTGAGGTCTCGGAGACCAACATTGCTAGAATTACTAAAATGAAAATGGAAGGATTGAAGCTCTATAAGCATAGAAAACACAGGGGTTTGGAGATTGACAGGTTTTTTTTTTGGCAAAGAGAGGTGCCAGTTTTTCACAAATGGTATTGCCCGATCTTGCATCCCTGGTGTGTGGAAGGACATTTACCTCCAACTAATGAAATACATCACTTTGGAAGGCAAGTATAGAAAGATCTATACCCACCATATGACCCTGCTCAACATGTTTCGGCACAAGGTGATGATCAGTATTCATTTCTTCCTTACTACCTCTCTCACAAATTCCTTGATTGCCTTTCAGCAAGACAAGGCTGAGTTTCCCCTACATGAAGGTTTGATTCTCCTGCTAGTCAAGAATGGTACTCTAACCCTGGTCCCTCCTTTAAGGTTGGTGATGAACGAGCAGGTTGAGGAGGATGATGTCACTCTCACTGTTTGCCTCAAAAAAATGAAGGCGGGTAAGGGTATCGATGTGGAGAAGGATAAGGAAAAAGTCAGTAGAGATGGTGACCCTAGGGAGACTAGTGCTTCCAGGAATACAACTTGTGTGGGTGATCCTAATGTCTTTGATGAATGGAGTAGGAAAATGCTGTACCTAGAGGGTGTCCTGAAGCCCATGGAGGCTGCCAGTGCTGGCCAAAGAGATTATATGGTGGAAATTATCAATATTTCTGAGAAAATGGTCACAGATCAAGTTCAGACTAAACTAAGAGTTAAGAGCTAGAAAATCAAGTGAAGGTTTTGCTGGACATGGTGGATATGATGGAATTAGGAAACAAAAGAAGGAAATTCAACCTCAGGATCAGTAGCTCTGAGGAGGAGATGGATAATGGTGGACATGGTGGGTCTTGATCACTTGGTTTGCTATGTTTTCATTGGTGCTCCTTGGTCGTGTGTTGTAGGTTGCTGGTGCTGGTGCCCTCTCTGAATTATGGGTGAAACTTTGGTGAACTTTTGGTTCTTAGTTATTTTTTTTCTGTCCGTCTTTAGGGGTTTCATCTTTGGGGTCAAGTTTGCATTATAAGAGTTAAGATGTTTTAGCTCATTTTCTAGGACTCTCTTGGTTTGGTAACTCCAATTGGTTATCTCTTTTTGCTCCTCTCTCTTGTATGGCCCCTGGGAGCTGATCCTTGTTTTTTGCCTTATCTAATAAAAAATTCTCTAAAAGCCTAATAATCTCAACTTTTGTTTTTTGTTGACACAATTTCTACTACTATAACTTTGTTTTCATTAACATCAACCCCTTCGATTTCTTTAGGGGCTTCTAAATATGTTGTAGGAACAAGCTTATATGCATGCATTAATCCTTGTGGCTTGTTTAACTGATTGTAAGGGAGATTGAATTTGGTGTGAAGCCCTAGTTTCTTCTTTAAGTTTTCCAAATGGATATCAAATGGCTTTAGGTCACCTTGAGACATGAAGACCTTCCATAGATGCAAGAATATGACTTCTTGGAATAATGTAGAAGGAATTTCCTTCATTATATGAATCTAGGGTTGACCAAGAGTCATATTATAGTTAGTTTCCCAAGCTATAATATAAAATTCAGTCAACATAGTCTTGAGTCCAAGAGTTACTGGAATCACTATGGTTTCAATAAAGGTTTCTTTGAGACTATTATAGCCTCTTAACGTGTTTCAGGTTGAGGAACAATTCATTTCTCCATAGCCTAACTTTTGTAGAAACGATAAGGGGACTATATTAACAACAACCCCAACATCTATCATATTTTTTTTAACGTAATTGTTATAAATCCAAACTTGTAGATATAATGTGGGATCACCTCTCCATGATAGCTCACCATCAATAAGCATCTTGCTAATATAAAAAAAAATTCAACATCTCTCTCAGGCTTCCCTGGGGGATAGACATCAAAGTCTATGTGATTGATCTTGGCCTTCGGAGGAGGAGTGACATGGATTACATACAAGACCTAGTGCTTTTAATAAAGAAGATTAATGCTTAGGGGAATTATTTAAAAAATCCAAAAAGGAAATGTGGGAAAAGGTCTTAGTCATATCTATGATAAAATCATAGGATCCTACTGGCTTATGAGGTACTGACATATCATTTGAGTTTGAGAGATAAACAAGAAGAGGTTACGAAGAATAATCGTGCATGTGAGTCATCGCAAGGACTTATGATTCGGTTTCTAACTTTACTAGGCCTACAATATTAGGCTGATTTTGGTTTTCCAAAGGAGGTTCTACTTGAGGGTCTACAGATGTAGAGGATTCATGATCATTGTTTCTTACAGGTGCCCCTTTATTTATACCATGAGGATTAAGCTTCCCATTTTTAGGATGTGGTGGGAAGGGGTCTTTATAGATCCCAAGAGTAGAATTATGTGGAGAAACAAGCCCCATGTTATTATTTTGTGTAGGTACCATGGGATTAGCTAAGAACATATCAATGAAGAGTTGTCTTTGGTCTTCTGGAAGCTGTTGTATGAATTTGTTACAATCATGAAATGTCTAAGAATTTTTTTCCTATAACCCTATGGAAACCATAGTATAAGTTGGGATCGTATTCATGAGGTATTTGGATATTATTTTATCGTGGTCCATAGTTTCTATTTTTATTCTATAGTTGGTTATTGTAGTTGAATTTTGGAGGCCTTAGTTCTGATACTAATTTTGAAATTGATTTGGATATTGGTTTGTGTATTTAACCGGTACCTGGGTCTAAAACTATTAAGGAGGAAGGGGATGGCGACTATAGTCAACCACATTTATATAGGGAGTGAAGTTGTATCTCCTTTGGTTATTCACATTTGCATTTTTATTTCCATTATTTACATTTCTAGTGCTAACAACGTTCAACTTCTTATGTTGATCAGTTACACCATCCATTATAAGACCACTGTTCTTATTGAGGACCTTAGGTACTTGATTGTTATTGTTTAAACCATTTGGGTAATTTGAATTACCTTGAGAGGGAGTGACCAATTTCCCATTCAGACCATAATTATTTCGTCTGCTGTCAATCGCCACTTGGTCAATGCAGAGAGCACCCTCTAAGACCTCCTCATAGCTCCCAAGAGGAAATTTTTTCACCTCCTCCTTAGTTTCTTGATTGAGAGAGTGGAGGAATAGATCACAAAGCTCTATTTGATCCATGTTTGGAGAACTGATAAAGGAGTAGAGGACTTGCTGCCACCTCTAGATGAAATGGGAAGTAGATTCATTATGTTCTTGTTTGATGTACAAGAACTCTCTGATTCCTTTTCTTAAGAGATTGTTCATGTTGAAAGCATTTATAAAATTAGATACAAGTTTCTTGAAAGAGTGAATTGAGGATTCTAGTATTATAATACCAGTCAAGAGAAATCCCCTCAAGGGTCTTAGGGAATATTTTCACTACAACCACATCCCATGAGAGTAGCTCTCTAATGGAGGTCACATATAGTTTGATGTGTACATTCAGATCCCCCTCCCCATTGAATTTTGGAAGATCTGTAAATGGTCATGGCAGAATTACACTTGGTATGGTGAATTCAATAGGATTTTTGAGATACTCATAATATCTACCTACTGTATAGGAATCAAACATTGACGATCCTTGATGGGGAGGTGGGGGTAGAACAAGAGCTTAGTACAACACAACATAGACATTGGTTGGGGTATAAGGAACCCATTGTTAATGAGCGTATGAACCAAGATAAGAAAACACGTCCCCTTATGGTGATTTTGAATACATTTGAATATATGAGGGAACATTGTCTTGATATGAATTGGTAGTGGCAAAATCAGGGAACATCACATAACCGGTTTGAATGGCATTTAAGAATACACTTTTGGTTAGCTCTTGTGGTGGGTATCTGTATGAAGAATAAGGGGGTATACCTAAAGTTCCTGATCCAATAAGAAGGCATCTAGGGCTAGGAAAACCCATGTGGACCTGATAAGGTGATTGTGTAGAGGGAACATAATTATAGTTCTAAATGTGGTGGGGAACTTTTCCTTGCCATGTGAATGGTGTAGAATGTGAAGGGTGGGAAAGCTATAATTCCCTAATTCTATCCATCAACACTAAAATCACATCACCCGATGAAGGTGTTACATTTTTCTTAGGAGTTTGTTGAGCCTTGTTAGGGGGAAAGGGCATGTGATGTAATGCTATGAATTGATCTTTGGTATGCCACCCCTCTTTAGATGTATTTTTTGTTGTAGGAGGAGGGGTAGCAGTGTTTTTCTAGAGAAGAACATCGGTATATCCTTGCATCCTATCCAAAGATTGATCTATAACATTGAGACACTCATTGTTTTGGTTGAGCCGTGTTATGAACTCATCATTTGGTAATAGATATGAAGGGAGTAAATTAGTTTACATACTGATTTGAGGCCTATACAAGACTCAAGGATAGAACTTTTGTTCTCATATAAATGTCATGTTATTTGAGCTAGAGAACTCCAGTTTCACATAGCAATTGGGTTGATCTATCTCCTCTATTCTAACCAATGAACTGGTATTATGCACTTGAGGAGGGGGCGTGTGAGGAGATAAGAGATTTTGTGAGATTTTGAGTGTAATAAGCTTCGAGACCCAGAATGGGCCTATCGCATTCCTGACCTGAAATATTCAGGGGGTGTAAAAACACCCACAAAATAATAGGAGAGGAGAAGGATGGATGAAAGAAAGGAAATAAAATATGAAATGAAAATGAACTAGTCCTTCACATCGGGTTCACCAATTTTGTACATCCAAGAATCAACACGTGACTCTAGGGCACACTTGACCTCCTGAGGTCATGTCGAGACAACTGATATAAGATGGAAAGATGACTATGAAATGGTTAAATAGGGTGAATAGGTGGAATATGTGAAAATAGGTGAAAATGGCTAAAAGGTAGATCAAGGAAAATGAATGTCTTCTACGAGAACCAAGGGATTTCCCTCGTTTAAGGAAATGAACACATGTCTAACCTATTTGGGTGATATGGAAAGGTCAAGGATAATGAATGCATGAAGGTTTCGACCAATGTCATAATCACCAATTATACCTTAAATGGACTATGGAATACATGGGATTTGTCCTGCGTCTGTCACACAAAAATATCTAGGCAAGGTCATGGAGGTGTGAGACGAGACATGTGGGAAGGAAAAATATATGGATTATGGGATCTAGTCTCGACTAGGATGATTGTGCCAGAACTCTTTAGTGGTGCGTGCTTCATTGTTCAAGGCTATTAGATGTGAGATAATTCTTGGTGAATCTGGGGTGGTTTGGAATATGAGTTGCATAAGGCCTTGATCTATGTCGGTCAATTATATAACAATGTTTGGTTGCAGTACTATTGGGTCACACACTCTTTGTCTAGGTTTTCTGGGGCCATGGATGGTCATGTGGACATGCAAATAAGGAATCTAAGGAAACAAACAAAGCACACAAAGAAACGAAAGGAAACTAAGGCCAAGTTCAGGTAACCTAAGCCTCTAAGGTAACGTGGGGAGCTTGTGTTAATTCCTATCTAATTAAATATATGTTCCTAAGTTAACAAAGAAATGCAAACAAATTTAAATTAAACAAAGTGAGTTACTCTCCTTTGATTTAATTAAAACTACGTGTACCTAATTCATTAAAGGAAATGAAACTAATTAACTCCAACAATGAACTAAATCCAGTCTATTTGTTTTTATATTTTTATAGATTTTAAATGAAAGGGAATAAGATAAATAAGAACATCTAATTAATCTAATATATGTTTTTGAGGATTTTCTTAGTTTTATGGAACTAATTAAAGAAATCTAGACAACTAATAAGATTGCTTATAATTATATGGAAACTACTTATATTCTAAAATAAAATAAGCTAAATAGTGAAATAAACGGATGTGGCTGATTCCCCTTTGCAGAATGAATTTAATCTATTCTAATTAAAATAGAGGATTTTCCTAATTTGTAATCATGGATATAATTTCCTCTGGTTCTACCTCAAAATCACAGGAAGAATTGAAAGCTTATCAGAAGTAATTTCTTCCCCTGAGACTTCCCCGGTAAAACACTAAAATTCCTATAGAAGCTTTTTGTGAAGAAACTCAATGAAATGCACAGAAATGTAAGCTTCTTCAAACTCACTTCCCTTGTAGATGCACATGGATAAGTAGGGTCTAAGTTTTCAATATAAGCCTTACTTGTATGAAGGAAAAATATAACTAAATGAATAAAAGGTAGCTACAAGTGTTTTGATTATGAAGAAATGAAATACTATGTGCACAAGAAATTCCTCCAATTCCTTCCTAGAAAAATCCACAGGGATGAGCTTAAATCCTCAATGGAAGCTACTCACAGGAAATGTATCTAATTACAAATTATAATTACCTAAAACAAATTTTTAAATTGACTATAGATTGAAATATAAACTAAAAAAGAGAAAGATTGAAAGAATTCAATTACACCCCCAACTTGGAAGTGTAGAACTGATATAATTTATAGTGTTGGTTGTGCTTTTTTTGATTCCCTTAGATTTTTTTCCAATGGTAAATCAAAATGTGTCCAGGGAGATGTGCTGAGAGTGTGTAGAAGAAATGAAGGATTATTGGAGCTAGTTGGTTTGTAGGTAGTCTGGTAGTAATGCAAGACAGAGAATAACAAGGTAAATGAGCTATGTTTTCTTATGTACTTTATGTAAAGATTTTGACATGATAATGATGTAATTCCAAATCAAAAGAGTCCAAAGAATTCTTCGAGAAAAATTTGGTTTTATAAAAATTTGGAAAAGAAATGGTGTAACACACTTGACAACCAAGAAGTTCCAAATCACCATGGGAAGGGGAAATTAACTTAATATTAATAGTTAGTGAAGGATAAGAAGTCTATACGCATCTAAAAAGATCAATGGTAGCTAATTTAGTCAAGAAACATGTGAGATACCAAGTTGGGAAAAAGAAACATGCATTCAAAACACACTGGCAAAGTGTCAGGTAAATGTGCATAGAACCGCATAACTACTACACAAGGTAGACCAATGGTTACACAATTGCCAACGCGGTTCCATAAATAAAGGCTAGAATGCTAGGAAAAAGGCTGCAAAAGAAACTAAGAAAACAAGAAAATATAGGAAAGAGATAAATATGGAAAACTAAGCTATAAGAACATGCTACAAACAAAAATTTTGGACTTGGATACACCATTTTAATCTAGAAACAAAATTATCATCATTGGGGATTTGAACTGTTCCGAAAATGTAGCATTGTGAAAATTTGGGTGCATACAACTACCTATTTAATTATTATAAATTTGGTTATTTCTTAAGCTAGGTTTATCACACCATTCTAGGTGCTTGATTTTTCATTTAGGAAGTATTATTATGCAAGTTATTTTTTATACAACTTGTTAGACTGTGCACCATGTTTCTAATAAAATTTGTGTAAAAATTATTGTTGGGTATTGAATATCCATCTACTTGTTTCATAGCCATGAATGACTGAAGCAAATATGTAACTGTGTGTAGGTATTACTAAGCATGTAGGTTATGGATATTATTTTTAGTTAAGGTATTATTAGCTCGAAACACCATGATAACAGTGGGAGTAAGTAACTATCCCCTCTGTGAAGATTGTGACATTTGAGTCACTATGCTCAATTGGTAATGGGTCAATTTGAACCCTGCTTCATTTTTTGCTTACCTAAACCACAATATAAGCAAGGAGGGTTGTAAAAACTTGTTGGCTTAATAATGTCTTCGTAGATCAAACCTGTATGGGTATATCATACACCAAGATTTTGTTGTTTTAGGGTCTATTTTTTTATGAAGTGGGCTTCTGGTTTGAAACTATGACTTAGGAGACACTATGCTTGAATAAATAAGTGGGTTCAATCTGAACCCGATTGCTTATTGGTAGTTGTTGTGATTAGATTCAACTGAGAATGAGTGCTATGTTGACTGTTTGATTTGAGTTTGAATGTTTGATTGCAATTTGATTATCACTATTGATGTTATATTTAATTTATTGTTAAATGTTAAATTTTGTTAAATAAGGTCTATAACATCATTTAGTGATCTTGGGTTGTGATACTAAGTATTGTAAATATGATCATATTCTAAATGAAAATTTGTCAAGATTCTTAAAGAAGAATTAGGTAGATGAAGGTTTTAAATATATTTGATTAGATTTGTATTGGTTTTAATTTTTATTAATTCCATCATGATTAGTTTTATGTGTTAAGTTTGATACATCCATATTAAGGCAGTAACTCTTAAACTATGCCAAGAAAATGTTTGAAGTTCCTAAATAGAAAAAGGTGTGAGAAATTGATAGATGCATCCGGCCTAAGTGGTTAGGAAATTGTGAATGCTCTTGAATGTTGAATATTTTTATGGATGGATTATTTTGGAACTTGGATGGTTGGAATATTAATAATAAATATTACCATATTATTGTGATTCGTAGGTTTAAAGACCTTTGAGAATAGTTACATTAGCATTATTTTGTTAATGAAAGGAAAAGGTTGCTGAATGAATTATGTACTTGGATTTTAGTACTATATTGAGTTAAAATAAATTGGTAATATGCATATGTGTTATATTAAAAAGGAAATTTTTAGTGCTTATAGAGCATCGTGTTTGAGTTCTTATGCCTCGTCTAAAGTGATACTTGTTTATTAACATTAAATCGATTAGTATATGTTCAATTATTGCATAATAAAACATCTAGGTAGAGAGATGTAAATCCATGTCAATTCTTATAACTGACCATGTACATTATCATTTTTATCTTACTGATCTAAGGATGGATTAAGTATTACGAGGATTTATTTGGAGTGTTTACATGCATACTCGTCATGCGATAAATTTATTATCTGATTCGTAAACATTGATTTAATGTATATTTTAAATTAGATCATGAAATCCTTATTAAGTGAAATGTTGTTTCGTGAAGTTGTAAAAGGGAAATTGGCCAATCATATCATTATGTAGTTATTATTGTATTTTTTAAATAAGAAATTATCCTAAACGAGTTCATGACATACTTTATTATTTGACTAAATCCTTATGTGATGTAATAATGATGTACGCTGATTTCATCAACGGTTGTACTTGAAAATGATTGTGAAACAAATTAATCTTGATTAATTATTTATACTTTATGATATAATTGAATATGATTTATTAAATGATAAATATTACAATGTTAAACATGAACTTCATTAATTAATGAATAAATTAATGAAATAAATAATTAATTTTGTTTTGGAACAGTGGTACATGAGTTGTGAAATAAATCTATATTTATTAGAGTCGAACGTAAGGTGACAAATTAAATAATTGATCCAATATATAACACAACCCATTATTACATGGATGCCTATTTGTACCTTCTTGATATTAAATTGTTAAGTGACATTATGAAGTTAAAGTACATATGTACAATACCTGTAAAATAATTAGTAAGGGTTAAACAAAAAATGAATCATTTTAGAACAAAACTGCAATTATAACTTAAATAGATGTTTAAAATGAATATATATATCTTATTAAGAGGTAGCTCACATTAGACATTGTTATGATGAAACACGACATTTACTAATCAGGATTAGGATGAATACCTAAACTTAATAAGATAATTAATCTGAAACTAGTCTTGATGATAGAAGTTGTAAAACAAAACTTTGAGTTTGAAACCTTAGAACGCCATTAATTAATGTGTTATTAATAACTTGTCTTCAATCATATAACCTTAATCAAACTCTTAACAATATACTTACCTTATAAACATCTTACGTGTCAAGTAGGTGTAGACTCTACGTCCTGACTTTTGATTTGAGTGCACTCTGACCATACCATCCTAGGATGGTTATGGGAAGGGAAGTGATTAATTTTTAATGTAAGTCAAAAGTAATCATTATCTTCCCCATAGGGGTCCTAAGATGAGACTGTTAGCATACAATCAAGTCGAGAGGTGAGACCTATATTTTAGGAATTCTTAATACAGAAGATAAAGCATTTAACTCTTAAGATGAAATATAGATAACTATGTGGGATAAATGCGTGGTGATGGGACAAGTTTTTCTTGAGTTATGTATGGTCACAAAACTAAGAATGAAAATTATATCTTGAAAAATATGGCCTAAGTAGTGTAATAACTGAATACACTATCAAATCATTGAGTTCCTAATTATTAGTGTGGGATGTCAGATACAATTCAGTAAGTGGATTTTAGGTAGACACTTAGGAACTGTAGTAGTTAACATATCTAAATGAATATGTTGACCAATTTACATAAAAGTTATGCAGACTCGAAAGAGTGAAGTTAAAAGGGACCGGTTAGATCTAATTGATCTTTACAACTGCACATGGTTTTTGATGTTATCAGATGGATTGCAAACTAGATTACTTGTTGGATTATTATTTCTAGATTATAAAATAATTAAAGGAATGTAATGGGGATTAAGGGGTTTGTCTAAATTTTCCCCCTTTATTCCGAATTTGATATAACATTGGGTGTTACATGTGCTAGTTGTACCAAGATATCTAGATACAACTAATTTACCCCCAATATGAATGTGTGAGATGGAATTTAGAAATAGCCCCTCCTATGCAGTGAATGAAAAACCTAAATATAGTCCTTGATGTTGCTTTTTACCCAATTAGTAATAGGAAGTAATAGACCAAATTTCTCATCCAGTAATAATGGTGAATAAGTCATGTGAGAGTGAGCCACAAGGATATAACTGAGACCATGAACATTAAGGTTATTGAACTCTAATTGAAATGAGAATGTGCTCTTAAGTAATTAGTAATAAATTAAGCATAAGCCAATAAATTCATGTATAAGGGAAAATAGGTCTAAAATTCTCATAGATAACAAAAAGCACAAGTAGGAGTGTTATGTAACTCCCATGCCTGGACATGTCATACTTCCATGATGGAGTGAGGAATTACAATGCTAGGAATATCATGTAACTCACATATGACAATGACATATATGATAATATGACATATTCTATGATAAAATCTGTCATATGTCATATAACTCCCTAAACTCACCTAGGTGAGATGAATAACCATGTATGAGGTGGAAAATTCACCATAAATAAATAAATGTAAAAATAAACCTCACACCTATACCCCCCTTTCATCAAAGCTTAGGTAGAGGCATGACAAGACAAAAAGATAAAGAAGACTCCCCTAAACAATTAAGAAAGATATGTCATATGGGCCCCTACAACTAAAGGCATGATGAGGTACCCATATATAAAATTAAATATTTCTAGAAGAAGAAGAAGAGGAATAGAAAGCCCAAAGAAGATGAGTGCTTGTAGTGGACCTCACCCTAAGAAGAGATCACAAGTGAATAAAATTGGCTTTGGAAAATGGATTGGTAAATATGTCTGTAACCTGATATGAATTCTGACAATACTGTAAATCAATGATGTCCCCACATATCATCTTTTGTATGAAGTGCATGTGAATCTATATTATTTTGTATGTTGATGCTAAACCATATTTCGAAAAATTGAGATAGTGCTCATGTTGTGACAATAGATTATAATAGGCTAACAAAAGTGAAAACCAAATTCTATCATAATCCCCTATAACCAAAAAGGTTTTGTGGCAATGTTGACTACTCCATGGTATTATTCCTTTGTAGAATATATTTCAATCACATTATGCTTCTTACTTGACCAAATGACAGGACCCAAACCAAGAGAAAATCTATATCCTGAGGTAGACTCTTAATGATTAAGATCACTGGAAAAATTAGAATCTATGTAGCTAAATAAATCAATGTCTGTCCCTCCTAAATAGTGTATGCCACCAGAATACGTGCCATGAACATAGTGAAGGATCCAATTATCTACTCTCCAATGTAACTCATGAGGCTCTTAAATAAATATTGACTTGATGGGCCAAAAAAATGAGATATATGGCTGAGTGTGAGTAAGGTAGATAGATATCCTCACCAACTGGTGATAAAGGGTACCATTGACTAAGGGAATGGAACAATCATTAACTAACTTAACCCTAGAAAGGAAGGGAGTGGGAGATGTATTACAATAAAACATGTTAAACTTGGATAGAAAATAAAGGGCATAATTAGGTTGAGAAATTAGGATTCCTGAGTCGAATTGGGTAATCTATATCCTAAGGAAGTAGTGAAGAAAACTCAAGTAAGTCATGGATACATTTTTGGCTAAGGTAGTCTTCATAGAATAAATGAAAGAGGAAGAGATAATCGTAATCAAAAGGTCATCAACATGTATAATGATGATAAGTATGGACTCATCATGCTGCAGAATATAAACATTTTGGTTAGAGTGTAACTTAGTGAACCATTATATAAGAATCAAGGAGTCCATCTTGACATACCAATCCTTAGGGGATTTTTTAAGGCCATAGAGAGACTTATTTAACTTATAAATGAGGGAGAAATCCTATACATAACATAGAGGTTATTCCGTATAGATTTCTTCCTCTAGGTTCCCATGAAGGAAGGTACTCTTAACATCCATTTGATGGACTTTACATCTGTTAGCGGTAGAGATGATAAGGGCCAGTCAAATGGAATTAATCTTCATAATAGGAGAAAAGGCCTCTAAATAGTCAACCCCAACAACATGGGAGAAACCCTTAGCTAAGAGTCATGCTTTATAAATTTTTATGTTCCCATTGGTACCATACTTTGTTTGGTATACCCACGTACACCAAATATTTTTTCTTCCTTTCGAAAGAGGGGAGAGATCTCAAGTATCATTCTTAATGAGTGAGGAATAATACTCATCCATAGAAGAATCCCACTTAGTAATCCCATATCCTCCCAGAAAGACCAAGGGTCAAAAGTGGAGGAAAATAAGGCATGGATTCTAACAAAATCTGAATGATTCCTCTCTCATATGAAGGATCCCCTATCTAATCTCCAACACTCGGTAAGGTTTTCTTAGCCAAACGATGACCAAGAGGAGAGTTAGGATTATATCCTATAGATTCTTCACTCAAGTGAGAGGGGACATAGTCCTCATCATCACTACTATAAAAATCAAAATATTCCAAAGCGTGAGGAGTGGGAGGAGTAGGAGGATCATGGTGAGGAGGCTTAATAAGATCATCATCAGAAGAAATAGAATCATAATTAGAGGGAAAAAAGGAAATCAATGGGTGGAGAAGTGGAAGTAGAAGATGAATCATCAAAATTCACACTTATTTAAATATAAAACTAATGAGTGGTAGGGTTTAATAATATATATCCCTTCATGCCATCATAATACCCTATAAATATATAAGTTCTGGACTGTGGTTCTACAACCTTGCTTATCTTTTTGGGAATTCAATCCATAATAGTTGATCCAAAGATGTGAAAGTTATTGACATCAGGTTTGCATCCATACCAAGCCTCAAATGGTGTCATCCCTTTTACTGCCTTTTGCGGAATGCGGTTCTGAATGTAATAAGCATAGTTCATGGCTTTGGCCTAATACTACAGAACAATGGATTTATAATGAGCCATATAAGTGATCATATCCTTAATAGTCATGTTATTTCTTTCCACAAATCCATTTTATGAAGGGCTATAAGAAAATATATGCTACAAATCAATCCCTTCATAGGTGCATAAATCATTGAACCTATTTCTCACATACTCATCTCCATTATCAATTTGAATTACCTTGACATACCTTTAAATTTGTTTCTCAACAAGATCCTTGAAGTCTTGAAAGTGATAAAAAAGTTCATATTTCTATTTGAGAAGGTAAACCCATGTATAAGATGAAAATTCATTAATGAAGGTAAGTTTATAAAGATATCTAGTGAGAAAAGCAGATGGAAAGGGGACATAAATATTGCTATGAATAAGATCCAAAAGATTATAATATTTCCAGGATTTTCCTTTATCTAAAATTTATTTGGGGTGTTTCCCAAGGGCACAACCCTCACAAATACCCTTAGAAAATTTGACTCAAGGTAATCCATTAACCATCTCATGTTGGCTCAATTGTTTAAGGTAAAAATATTTTAGATGACCAAAATGATCATGCTATAACTTACTAACCTCTTCTGCATGAGTGGGTAAGGAAGTGGGTGAATAATCAGAAGTAAAGTGGGAGAAGGTGTATAACTAAGACTGGTGATCCACCTTTCCATCAACCATTGTAGACTCACTATGAAGCTCATGAATAATCATTGAGTTAGTGTTGAATTCCAATCACATTCCTTCACCAATATGAGTGATTTGGTAAAATGATATGATATTGGTAAAGAGATCAGGAACACTTAAATCATTATTAAAGGTTCCACCATATAAAACACCAAAGTTTCATCACCAAAAGAGATTTGGGACATACCACACGGCTCAATGTTGGAAAACTAAACATGTGAAGAACATATGTGGTACGAGGCACCAAAATCTATGACCCACGTTGATTAAGGAGAAACTCTAGTTAAAAGGGCCTTTCCTTTCTTTTTCTTAGATTTAGACTTCTTTATTTTGGAAGACTCAGGATTCAGAGCATTTTGCTTCATAGAATTAGGAGCACCTATATTATTTTTCTCAGGTAAATGAGTTAGGTGATCTATTTGTTTTCTCATGTATTAATGCTCTTCATGTCCTAACTTATTACACTAGGAACACTTACACTTTTCCTTATATGGTTCTACCTAATAAGTAGAAGTGTTCATGTTGGGATTGATTTTGAGTGGTCTTGATTCCTTTCTTACGTTCATAATTTTTCTCTTTCTTCTTTTCCTATTCATTTTCCTTTCCTTTACCAGTATTTTCTACAAGGGAAAGTGACTTGGACTTGATTGATCTCATTTAAATAAAATTTTTGTATTCTTGAATGAGTTGAGATGAAAAGTTTTCAAATGAATCCATCTTCCAAGAAGTCCCTAGAGCTTATTTAATGGGTGAAAAGTAGAAAAAAGATAGAGTATTCATGGCCAAGCTTAGAAATAATCGATAAGATAAATTAGGAATCCTTTTTGGCGATTCCACATTATTTTAAAAGTAATCTTGTGTGGATAAACTTAGGGAATAAGGTATGTAGGTTATAAAATTTGCCATGAGTTAATCCTAGCAGTATGTTCTCCAACTCATGGGATCTCATGTCATCTTGTTTTCCGAATATACCGTCTAATGTTTTCCACACTTCATCAGTTGTTTTAGAAGACTCAATGTAGAAGAAGAAGTCATGATAATTATACATACAAAGAAGACCTAATGCTTCATCACATCGGTTAAACCACTTGGATTTTTCAATCATCGAGTTCAGTTTACACTCCCATAGTGATGCGATATAAACCTTTACCCATTAGTTTGATTATCATCTTGGAATTCCATTCAAAGAAGTTAAACAACATGAGCAAGGGAACAACACTAACATCCATCATGAGGAGAGAGAAAAAATACAGAAAGAAATGAAGCACTCACACACACCCTATAATAATATTTTCACCCCCTGTTTTCTATACTTTATAGTTCAGTCCATTGATTACAATCTAATGCGATTGTCTGTCCTGAAATAGTTGGCCACTTACCTTACAATTGGTGTAAAAATGCATAAGTGTGGATACCGCAATAATTTTTGAGAAATCCTAGAAAATTGACACCGTAACAAGCAAAAAACAATGTGAAAATAAGAAGGAATAAAAAACTTAGTCCTGTGAGAGAAATAATGTCTCACGTCACTTGGAAATCCCTTATTGGAAGGCTGTGGTGAATGCGCTTACTAGCCCAAAAAAAATAATAAGAGCTTGATTACAAGGAAAAATGACTTCAAACAAATCCTAAGGACCTCATGAAATGTAGAAGGCCCATCAGAAAACAAAAATCACCCCTTCACAAGAACACATTAGGAAACGTACAATAACACTAATTTTTTAATATTTTTCCCAGATTAATTTAATTAGCAAAATGATAAAAAATAAAAGGGGTTAGTTAAAAAATTAACCGGCCCTAATTAGGATTAATGACCTAATTACAAATATTTTCCTTGTAAATAAAATACCCTATCTTAATTAGATTAACATAAGATATGTTATAAAAATTAATAACTTAAGTTAAAAAAAATTAACAAATCCTATACAAATTAAAAGAGCATGTTCAAACATTAAATGGGGGGAAAATTTTTCAAAGTGGTCAAGGGAAGATGGAAGGAGTGCCACTTGGCATGTGGTGGGGAGGGCTCGAGGAAAGGTGACCTCAACTCGGTGAGCGAGTCGGGTGTGGGTCGACGGTTACAATGCATACGAACATGATAAAGGAGGTCAAAATAGATGCAAGTCATGCCGTTTGTAATAGAGCCAAGGGTGGAGATGGTCAAGTTTTGCAAAGTAGGAAGAGAAATTCAAGGAAAGAACCCAAGCGAGGGTGAGTTTGTAGGTGGAATGAAGTCAAACCAATATAGTTGCATGGAGATAGGGAGCCTAAATGAGCAGATAGAGTAATAACAAAGATGGGTTGAATAGGAACCAAAGATGAGCTCAGGGAAAAAATGAATGAGCCAAAGTGATACCCTCAACCAAGCCAATGAAAACACATGTGAGAGAAGAGGGTAAGGAGCTCAAGATCATGATAGTAGAAAAACTCAAGTTCTTAGTTTAAACAACAATGTTAGCTTTCATATCATACAAGATCATCAAAACCATGCAATTGTATACACCACTCAAGAAGCCTATCTTGCTTACAAACCTAAAAATACCTTAGTCAATAGATCCTAGGGATAAGAAAACCATACACCTACTCAAATGCATTAAACAAACATGTCTAGTCACTTCAACAAATATCAAACCATAAATTTTTTTCATTCACCTTTTAAGACCTTAAAACTATCTTGTAGCCCTGCTAGAAGATAGATTTTGATCATTAGAAGGTTTTACAAATAATTATATCTCATTGTCAACTTTTTCAAATACCATTTTATCTAATTAAGCTTCTATCAAAGTTTCAGAACCTAACCCCAAGCCAATAAAATTTTATTCTCTTCCTACTGTTTTCACCTAGACCTAATTTCTTGCCGTCCAAACACTTGAAGATTATAACTAAGATAAATTTGTAAACTTTTATGTAGAAACATTTAGCTTTATAGATACCCATTATGGATTTCTTTCTTCATGGTCAATTTCATTTTCCATCTCTCAGCACAACTCTCCCAACAACAATTTATTCCTTCTAGGCTAGGTCTACTAGGTCTTCACTAGGGTTTTAGTCATCTTCTTAGTGTTTTATTACTTATCCACTAGTTTTGACCATGGTTACACCTTATACCACACTTTTGTACCTGGTTCAAGGTCTTTCCAATGTTCATTTACCCTTTTCTCCCACTATCATGCTATTTTCCAAGTTTTGACTTCTCAAGGCTTACTTGTTGTTAACACCACTGTCTTCTGTACACCATGTTCTTAACACTTCATTGGATTTATTAAATGATCTTATCACTATAAATTATGCTTCTTAACATCCATCTCAATTCATGCATTTAATCTCATTCAAGGGACTTATAATCAATTGTTCACTTGTTCCACTTAGGTTTCTCCTAAGACTGTAGCAGGACATTTAAATTTAGTTCTTGAATATGAATCTATAGAGATTTTTCCACACTTCTCAAGGATTTAAGTACATTAAAACTACAATACAACACATTAGCTTATTATTTCCTTGTATTCTTATCTCACAGGAATTTGTTTCGGGGTATAGCTACGACTGTAAAAGGTTTGGTTAGATGATTATACATTTAATGCATTTTCTTCCTAAACACTACATACAACAAGTTGTACATTGATTCATATAACTCCTTGAAAATTGTAGTTGTCTCTTCAAATTCTCAACAAATTCACATATCTCCAAGGTATGATTTAAACTATTTCACTACATATGTTTTCTTCTTAAGTCTTCAAAACTAGGCATAACCACTATTAAACCCGAGTTTAACAATTTTAAACTAGAAATCTTCACTCAACTACTTTTTACACTTCTTAGATATATTGAATACACTGAAATCTCCCTGGTCATAAAATTGTAACATGTTTTAATAGTGTCTTCTTAGCATTTAATAGATTCTTTATCTCTAAACCCCTAGAATAGGGTACTCCAAACCGAGAAGGTGGTTCTTTTGCCTATTTTTCTTTATTTAGACTTGAAGTATATTGGTAACTTAAAAATCATCTACAGGCCTTGATGCAACTCAAGAAATGCTCATAATCATTGATACGCGTTATAAATCTTCAAACAATCATTAATTAGACTAAATAACCATATACACAGTTTTAGAAACTCACATGCATGAATGTATCACCACATTTCTATCCTTCTTCATTGTACTAACTTAGTCTCTTTGATTCATTTGATTACATGTATAATCTAGCATAGAATGTTCTTTAACAATTATTGGTCCCTATACCCACATAAATATGGTATCTCATAATCCAAACCTTAAGAACTATTAAACCATCAATCATAAAACAATATTAATACCTTCAAGAAGTCTTTCTCTATTCCTTACCTGGAATCACCTCTACTCAAGGATGTATCAAATTTACATGCTCCATTTACACTTTCTTCAACTTATGCAACCTTTTAAAGTCTTGCAATCACATCCATAAAATAACACATAAAACAAAATCATTCATAATTTCATCATTGTTTGGATTACATAAATATGTGCACAAGAAGTCTTTTATTAATGTCACAGGAGATTTTACAGTACTCCTTGAGTTCTCTTTAGCTCTGAGGCCAACCTATTTCTTATAAACCCCATCTTACTTCTCACACACACTCTCTCCTCTCTCCTCTCTCAATTTGAATGCTCATCAAGCTAATGAAGTAAATAGAGGTAGTTAGGGTTATCACCAACTAACTCACCTATGATAAGACTGACCAAAGTGAGTTAAATCTTAATGAGGTTTACGAGGATCTTGTATGAGTGTATAATTATTTTATGATCTCAATTAATCACTTATTCAACCTAACCTAAATTCTAAACCTTTAACACACACAAAGACAATTCAAACATTTGAAGTGTGGTTTTGGAAGGAAAATTCCAAATACCAGTTATTACATGCTATAGGAGTACAAATGGCTAGAAACATGAAAAGAACACTCAAATGGACCCTCACAACCATAAAAAACTATGAAAACCAAAAATTTGAATATTTACAAGTGATTCTCCTGCATCAGCTCAACAATGAGCTCGCAAGCATGGAGGAGAGTAGGGTACAAGTAAGGATCAAGTAGAAGTAAGGACCAAGCTTAGTTCAAAAATGAGTAAGGGAATGAGATAGGCAACTGTACAAATGAAAATTGACACGTGACCTATTGGTACCAAAATTTGTTCTCCTTTCCAGTCTGAGTAGCATCAAAGATATGACATGAAGCTTGAAGACAGATGGATCATGGTGTGTGTCATTTTGTAGCCAGGGATATGATCTAACTAGAACTCAGATTTGTGGAGAGATGGATAACACTCAAATAGGACTTGATCTTTTCCTAACTATTTTAGGTTGTGCCTTTCAACCAAGGTAAGAGAACCTATTTTGTAACCCTCAAATGGTGAAGGAGATGAATATATCCCTCAATTTGTGCAAATACTATGAAAAGGGCCTTGGTAAAATATGATCAACACTCCAAATCTAACTTTCACAAGTTGTCACTTTTAGAATATGGAGATACTGACAATGCAAGGCAAGGGTTACTGAAGATATTTTGAAATCCTGATATGTTCTGCATACTTTAGCAAATGGATTTTGATCTTCTGTGGGTATACAAGTCAAAAAAGGGGTAAAACAGGGTAGGATTAGTTGTTTTGAATGGTTTTTGGGTGGGAGTTTAGATAAGACAAACCAAGGTCTGCCGAACTCTTTGAGGATTTCAGCAAAATATGGAGAAGCTTAACAGTAAAAAGTATCAAAATGGTTAATCATCCCTTCAACCAGGATATGTGCATCAAATGGAGGCCCACATATGCACTTTTCCACACAATCTTTGATCATCTATCACAAAATATTGAGTTATAATGAACCAATGAAGCATTTAGCAATCAATATTTAATCATGACCTAAGGTGCACCCAAATGTTTACAAATAATCTCTGAAATCAAGGAAGGTAAAGTGATTTTAAATTTGTTTATCTCTTTATCAAATGAAAGCTCTTCTGAATGTGAGATTGCAAATGCCACTAAACTATCAATAAGAAATGAGACCATGTATGACCAAGAGATATTTTAAACACAATACTACAATAGGAAACAATAATCACAAATTTGAAATGCATCCTGAAATGTAAGCATTCACATATTTTTTCCAAAGACAACACAAAATAACTCAAAAATGATCAGATTTATGAGCAGGGGAATGTTTTGAAAAACAATCTTAGAGCTTGTTAATGGCTATACACGTGCAACCAACTTAACATGATTCGAAATCTGATATAGAAAGAGTTACATGAGTTTCTCAAGTGGTCACTCTGAGAATGGGCTTCTTCCTATATTTTCCTGTGAAATTTTTAGTTTTCTAGGATTCTTTAAACTCTTCCAACCCTTTACATGACAAATTCATGAAATATATAGCTTTCAATCTCCTTCGAGCCTTCTTTCCCAAGAAAATAATATGCCAAAGGATCAAATTTGTTACAAAAATTTCTCATGATTCACAGACAGGGATGTTTAACAGAACACATCCAAAAAGTTGCTAGTTGTCTCAAAAAGAGATGAATCATTGCAAAATTCACATCATTTTCCATTGTGGAGGCATGTTTTTCATCTTCAAAGCATGTAGACCCCCTTCCTTTCATTATTTCATCCTTATCCCTCTAAAATTTGACTCTACAACTTTTGGATTTGATATTTCACGTTTTTAGATAGGTTAGGGAAAAAATGTATTTCAAAAATATCTCTGATCTTTAAATTGATCCTTAAAACTGATTACATTAGTCCTTGTAGGCACAAACGACACAAATTTGTCAAAAATTCAATGAAAATTGATGCAAAAAACACATCTCCAAACTTCATGGAGTGTTCTACGGCAAAAATGGCGGCAAAGCAAAAAATGATGCACAACTACCATTGATTTGACATTCAAATTTTAATCTACACCCTCCATGTGGAGAAAAACCATTGGAGACGGGATTTGGAGGCACCTTTTTCCATTTTGCATTTAAAAAAAGAAACGACCACGTGGCGAGATTTAATTCGGCATGGGCACGAGTTTTTACATTTTTACCCTTTTGACCTTTTTATTCAGAGCGACCACGTGACACCATTCCTTTGGATGCAGACCTAGGAGATTCATTTTACCTTTTAAACTTTTCAGGAAAAATTGGAAAATTTTAATATTTTCCCCCACACCTCCACCTCATGAAAACAGACTTGACACGTGTCCCAAAGTGGGCCCCATTGGAATCGCGGACCAATTCTACACATTTCCACCTTTTTGAAAATTTGTAAAATTTTTCAATTTTCTCTGCCACTCCACCATTGAGATTTGGGCCTGACACGTGGCGTAATATGACTGGATATGGAGTCACGGCTCAATTATAAACATTTTGCCTCTTTTTGGAAAAAGGAAATTTTTCTGTTTTTCCTTCGTAGCTCCGCCCTCCCACAAGACACGTGTCCTCACCTGATTGGCTGCAGGGCATCGCTCTTATTTATATTTTAACAACATTTTCCACAAAGGAAAATTTTTGCCATTTCCTCCAGACTCCCGCACCTCAGCCTTTCCCTACCATGTGTCACCTTTTGATTGGCCGAGGGCTTGCACTCTTTTGTCATACTTTAACTCCTTTTCACCAAAGGAAAATTTTCCACTGTGCCTCCATAGCTCCGCCCCTCCACTATTTTGAATTTTCTAACTGCCACATGTCACCCTCTGATTGGCTGTAGGCCCTAGGAATTTTCTTTGCACTTTAAATCTTTTTCCAAAATTCCTTAAGGCACAAAAAGACATGCTGCTTCTCATCTAATCAAAACATGCCACGTAAGCAACATTAGAACCAATTAGAGTAAAGCAGAGCCATGGGACCAAATTCACCCTTTTGCCAAAAAATCAAAAAGAAATAAGTTAAAACAATTTTTTGCCGTCCCTCGGATAATTAGAACAAGCCATGTTACTGATGAATGCTGAAGAATAAATTAACAGGAAAATGACGCCCGTCTGATCGTCAAAACACAAAAAATGCCAGGGATGCCCTAGAACTCAATTTTTTCGCTAAGGACGACAAATTTCTTGAAATTGAACCAACTAAAACATGTTTTTAAAGCATTTTTGATGATGGAGTTAGATTTTCAATGGCATACAAGTGCAAATCAATCAATTTTAAACTTCCACAATTAGGCAAAAAAGGAAAAATGACAGAGCCCGCAGATTTTGGAAAAATTAGGGCATAAAACAGGGCACACATGCAGATTTATTTCAAATTGGGGAAAAAAAATGTTTGTGAGCATTTCGAAGCATCCAAGCAAGAGGGGAAAAGTTACAGACCACTAATTTGAGATAAAAGCATTTCAGAGCAAGCAGAATGAAAGAAAATTAGGGAAAAAGCTTGCAGGCTCAAAAATGGCACCAACACGACCTTCAATCACACTCAACCTCCCAAGGTTATGCTGGGATGGCCGATGTGGAATAAATGGATGGCTACGGATAGTGAAATATAGCTATTATTTGGTATGTGGACGAAAATATGTGAAAATGGAACAAATAATCTATTAAGGAAAAATAATGTCCTCAATGTGTAATATCAAGATCTACTTGTCAAGGGCACGGAAGGCCCCTTTAACCTGAATGGGTCTAATGGATGAGACAAAAAGAATAGCCACATGAAGACTCCAATCAATGTCAATCTCTACATAAATACTTTCCAATGGTTGTGGGATACGTGGAAAACCAATGGGTGCCTTGTAATGATTTCTAGATAAGGTCATGGAGTAATAAAAGAGGCATGGTTCCACTAGATCTATGGACAGTTAGCCGGTTCAGTCTAGAACGTGAGGGATCGATGAGCTTCTTCATTCAAAATGTTCAACTGTTTGACATTGTCAGGTGGAAGTGGAGACATTCTAAAGACCAACGCATGTAATCTGGTGTCTAAGTCTAATTGGCCTTTAGTCCCATTCGGTTGGGGGACCGCTGGATCAAAACCATAAAATATTTTTGGTAATGGTCCTTATATGGTCATACATGTTTACTCTAGACTCTGTTTCCAGGGGCAATCCAATATTCATAAGCCTTTTTGGCCATGATGTTTAAAATGTTTAATTGTGCAATTTTGTCTGAGTACCGTGATAACATTCTATGGAAAATAACATTCTATGCAATTTTGTCTAAGTCCAGTATCTATGTTCATAAGCAATTCAGACCCATTTGGTTGTGGGACCCATGGATCACTGCCATATTTTTGTTCTTGTTCTGGTCTGTTAACAATCATGTATACATTTAAATAATTTTTAATATAATTATTGCAAATAACAATCTAATCTAAATAAGCAAAGACTACACCATGTTTTTGTATTTTGGAATATAAGGAAAATGAAACAATACAAAACAACTAATCTAATTAAAAGATTTTTTTTTTTGCTTTTTTAGAACTTTATGAATTAAATGAAGAAATGAAAGCTTCTAATCTAATTAATAAATCCTAAAATAAAAAAACAATTGGATGTAGTTGTCTATCTGTGCAGAAGAAAAATAATATATTTTAAATAATTAAAGCTTCTCTAAACTATGGATATGAATTAAATCCTCTACTCTGCCTCAGAGGAATGGGAATAAATCATATCTTTTCAGAAGCTTTTCTTCCCCTGAACTTCCTCAACAAAAGTAAAGAAGGATTTTAAGGAGGATATTCTAAATGAAATGATACTTTTGTTGATTTCTAAATTAACATAGAAGCTTTCTTTCATAATCACCTCTTTGCAAATCTACAGAGATAGGCAAAGGAAGCTATCTATCCTAAGAAAGTATTGCTGAAGGAAATGATCTACTATAACTATTCAATGATTGCAATAATGAATAATGTAAATTCCTTTTCTATTGTAGTGAATAATGTGCATACAAATTTCACAAACAATGAATTAAAGAAATGATGAAACCTAATTACAAATCCAACATAGTAATTACAGTGCTATGGCAATCTAGTTGTGGTGTGTTTTTGTGTCCCCTAATTATTATTTTTTGACCTTTAGTGTCCATGCAAGTTTAGGGGGATGGTAATGTAGAGGAAGATAGAAGAAGGTGTTGGAGAAAGTAATGGCTTACTGGGAAATTTGGTGGCAATGAAACAGAGGAAGAACAATGCAAGTGAACAAATCTTGATTGTGTAATCTCTAGTAGGATTGTAGTAGCATAACATAGCAATACATGATAAAATTCTCCAGCCCTTTGCTTCAGAATAAGTGATGGTTTTATAGAAGGTTGGCTAGGCTGTGCACTATCACACTTGGCAGCCATGGGGTGCCACATCAACACATGAAGGGACAATTAACAAGTCAATTACAAATCACAAGTGAAAGAGGAGATTGATATAAATTAGTTAAGCTCAAAATTAGCTAAATTGATTCATGAACTTGTGCTAAAAGTGAACTAGAGTGAAGTAACAAATGCCTAATTTATACACGAAGAGTTTTGGAAAATTCACACGAAACTACTACCTTGTGCAGGGCAGCGGTTACGCAACCGCCGCCTAGGTAGGGTAGTGGTTTTGTAACTAGAGGAAAAAACTAAGGAAAAATGCTGCGGGAAGCTGTACAAAAGTAGGAAATGGCTAAGTAAGGTAAACCATGCTATAAATATAAGCTGCAAAGAGGTTAAGGAGCTCAAACAAATTTGGAAAAGACGTGAATCATCATTAGAGACTTTGAACTATTTTTTGACAATGTAGAATGTAATAATTTGGGTGCATACACATTACACCCTCAAATAAGTGTTTTAGCCATGAAGAGGCATAAAACCTAGAGTTTAAGTATGACATTTCTGAAAAGGGGAGTTAGAAGCTGTACCTAACATGTCTGTGTGCTGAAATGTTTCCATGCAAGCTCCTGCTACTTGCAAGATGAAAGCAAGACTCAAGTGCAAATAACTATGATATCGAAAAATAAACACCAAAACAAAACAACAAGAGGAATTACCAATTGTGTGGGGGTAGAAGTATACTTGCACCAATGCTCCATCCCTGTAAAGCATATACACTCAAAACAAAGTTAAAAAAAAAGTATATATATAACCAAAACACTCATTTTCAAATTCATTTGCACATATCCTCATTGCAACTTTAGAGCTCTAGACCAACGGTCACTATTTTGAGTAATAGTATAATTAAAATGATGAGCGTGATGACATGATCATGTCCCCACGAGTGAGAGACCCAACGGTGAAGAAAATGGTTAGTATTTTGCATTTTTTTATTTGAAACCTAAAAATGCAAAATTTGAAAAATCTAAACCTAGTGGGGGTATTTTCAAAATTTCTTGAGTCAAAATGTTCCCTAAGGGGTTGACTAAATGGGTCTAGTGTTTGTTTTATCTAAAATGGTCATTTTTTTTGCATTTTTGGGTCAAAGGGAGAGGCTCATCCGTTATGGACGTGACCACCACCCTACATAGGGTGGAGGTTACGAAACCACTTCCCAGCGTAGGAGGGTGGTTGTGTAACCACTGTGGAAATTATGTAACCGTCATCTTGTACAGGGTGATATTTTCATAATTATCAAGGGAGAACCTTATTTTGAGTAAATTAGATGATATTTTTTTGTTTTTAGTTGTTTTATATTGTTTTTGATGAGCATATGCCTTGAAACATGTTACTAGCTAACTATTTTTATTATTTTGCTGAATGGAAAAATAATTATATGTTCGTTGCAGCTAGACGAGAGAGTGTGATTGGATCCCAGGTATTATTTCTCAACTGACATAGGGTGAGAGGGATTTATTACACTAGGATGGGTTGTAGAGAATCTCTCAAGTGCCACACATAACACTAACCAACTAGATTTTGTGTAACCTATTTTTTTATTGGGTTGCCAACCGGAACACTTTTTAGTTTCCTGGTTTTAGGGGAGAGTGGACCATCACTCTCAAGGATTTCTACATGATTCTCAGTGTACCTATGGCTAGTAGATGATTGACATCAGAGAAAGGTTCTCCAGTTTTGCATAGGCAATGGGCATCTTATATGGGAGATGATGGGGCACCCAATGTGGGCACCAAACAGGGTATGTTACTATTATCAATTGTCTCTGCACCTATCCCCACTCTCCACAAGGCCATCATTGCTATCTCGGCCTCAATTTTGGTCAGAGATAATGGTGGGGACAAGCTCTTGTATAGTTAGGCTCCTGTTATTATGGCTATTGAGTAACAAAAGAGGATTTTTTATTGGGTTGTGGACATTTTGGGGACCACATACCATGATCTATACCACGTTGTGAGGCTATAGGGGAAATTCCTGAGCCACCCTTCCTTGGTGATGTGCTGGGTGTATGAGCAGATCATCCCTTACCAAAGGGGAGCTGACATATAGGATCCAGGTGTAGACACTAAATTTGGGTCATACTCCCCTTGGTCCCCTTCACTTAATTAACGTAACACATTTAACTAATCATGACCCCTTTACCCCATATTAATATCCATCCTCACATTATTAATTAATTTAATTATTTTAATTAAGTTAATTTCATCATCACACCTCCACCTCATCATGACACCTCATCCTAGACCCATTCCAGGGGCATTTAACTCATAGTGAGCAAGTCATCACTCTCAGCACTGAGTCATCACTCCTAGTGTTGAGTCACTACTTGACCTAACTAACTAAGAATTCTTCCTAAACCTAAGTTGACTTCTTCTAAGATCTTCCTGTCTTATCTCATGAGAAATCTACTTCCCTAAGAAGAACCAATAATCAAAATCATGCCAAAAATAGTAAAGATCATGCTATTTTTAGTAACTTGGACTATTTCACCCTAACTGACACCAGTTTATCCTCGGTCGACGTCGGTCACCTAAATTTCCATTGATTCCTTTATATAGAATTTTACAACCCTTTACCGAGGTTAGTCATTCAGTTATTGGATCCTTATTACATTCCAATGCTTTGGAAGGATAACCAATTTATTGTCTTGCACTGTGGTTGTGTGTGTTCTTCATCTATATGCAGAAGGGCTTGAAGATTCGTGCTTGAATGTAATAAGGATCAAATAACTAAATGACTAACCTGGGTAAAGGGTTGTAAAATTATATATAAAGGAACCGATGGTAGTTTAGGTGACTGATGTCGGCCGAGGATAAATCGACATTGGTTATGGTGAAATAGTCCAAATTATAAAAATAGCCCGATCTTTACTATTTTTGGTGTGATTTTTATGTTTGGGTCTGCTTAGGGAAGTATATTTCACGTGAGAGAAGCTAGGAAGATCTTAGAAGAATCCTAGTTAGGTTTAGGAAGAATTCTTAGTTAGTTAGGTCAAGTAGTGACTCAACACTAGGAGTGACGACTCAGTGCTGAGAGTGATGACTTGGTCACTATGAGTTAAATGCCCCTGGAATGGGTTTAGGATGACATGGAGGTGTGAGGATGAAATTAAATTAATTAAAATAATTAAATTAATTAATAATGCGAGGTTGAATATTAATATGGGGTAAAAGGGTCATGATTAGTTAAATGTGTTACATTAATTAAGTGAAGGGGACCAAGGGGAGTGTGACCCAAATTTGGTGTCTACATTTGCCCCTTATTGTTGCATAGCTTGTATTTCTACGTGAAGTTGAAAAAAAAAGGAATTCGGTGCTCCAAGTATGAGTGAGGGTTAGGTTGCTCCAAGTGTGGGTGGAGGTGATCCCGCTCAAACCAGGAATTGATGAGGTGTAAAACAGAGTCGGTGAGTGGTTTGATAAATGGGTAAGTGATGAAAATGAGGGTAGGTGGGTTATAGGTAAGGGTGATTTCAGTCAGGTAATGGGTAGTGGCAGTCTAACACACACACATATGGAAATGGATAAGGTACATTGTTGAAGAGATTTCAAACTCTACGTTGTCAAAGGTCGATAGGTTTATCCAAAAAAGGTTGAAGTGGTTTAGGTATCTAAGGTATAGGATATGGTCTTGAAACACAACTAGGAAAGGTGTTGGAATGGGAAATAGATTTTTTCTAGGGCACCAAAGGGTAGGTCGGGATAAAAAAACTAAATTAGGAAAGGTAAGGTTTGTAGGCTGAATAACACGAGTAACAACATCCCAAGGTATAGCGAGTAAATGAACTCGAGTGTCACAATGAGCGCGGTTGGGTTGGGTGATTTAGGTAATGCCGTAGGTAAGGCCATGGTAGGGGTAAAAACATGCCCCAACTGATTCTAAGGTTGGGTTATAGGTAATGTAGTAATTTTATCTACCCTTAATATAACTCTCTAACCCCAGGCGCACCTGCCTATCACCCAACAGGCACTGGGTGCTCACCTGAGGTACATGGGGGTGCCAAACCCATCCTTTATGTGAGCATTGTGAGAAGGTTTTTCCATTGATGGAGGATGATTTGTAGAATGATAAATTCATTCACTTTAGTTAATAAGGTAAAAGGATCATTTAACAGATCACACATTAATGCATTACAGAAAAAAGTAATAAGCATGTTAAATCAGATTTGAACCATAATAGCCATTTAACACGAGGGTTTACACCCTTAAGCATGATATATATAACAAAACCTTATATATATATATTCATTCAGAATAGTTCTGGTAGCCATATTACAATCAAAAGAGGCAATCTCAGACCATACATGTTAAATGACAAAGACTTAATCCCTATAGATCTTCCCTGATGAGAGATCTTAGCTATACCCTCCCATTTCAACCCTTGTTATAGACCCTAGTTCCATAGAGAGGACTATTACATCCTTTAGAACCCTTAACACTAAATTCTCTAAACCCTAGCACTACTGCAACCCTCTATTACTCAACACTTATGTATGTTATTCTTTTGTCTTCTCTCTATCTCAATGTGTTTTCCTTTCTTGTGAGAATCTCTTTTTATAGGATCAACACCCACCACCATGCCTTAAATTGCATGCCAAGTGTCAATGTGGTCCTCCAATGGTGAATGTTTATCCCTTTGTAATCCATCCAATCTCTATAACGATGACTTCTAGGAATATTCCCCACATGGAATATCCTTTTCTTGACCTCCAATGTTCGAGGTTGGCACCTTATCCACTCAGCAAACCTAGTCGGGTCACGTTTTTCGTCAAGTGCATCCAGAATTCCGAATATGGCTAAGTCCTTTAAACCCAAGGCTCTACCTTCCATGCGCACCCTGGTTTCTCATAAAACCTTCTTAAACCTCTTTGTCTAGTGCTCTTCTCCCTATGCGTAATTCTTGTTATTGGTCCTGTGCGTGCGCGTGCCTTTTGGTTCTTAGCCAATATTCCAAGGCCCAACATCACCCCATAGTAAGATTTTTCTCCATCCTTGGAAACATGTTGATTCTTTAAAGAATAAATAATAGAGGGACCTAGACAATTTAAATGAAGAATGGAAGATTGAAGAAAGGAAGAATGAAAGAATCGAATAACTTTCTACTATTGCAAGAGGAGTGGGAACTCCTTCCTTACTGTTGCCTCAATCTTCTCCCAGAAATCCAATTCATCATGTGTCTACTGAAGTAGGTCACCCACTAGAGCACCCACCTCCTCAAATATCAATTTTTCACCCTTAGCATTCAATGTATCTACAATTCCTTCTAACTGCTTGCTAAGGTCATCCAGCACATCCATTCTTTGGGTGATCTGGGGATACAAATCCTTAAGCTAGTTCTTAATTGAACCTCACAAGGCTTTGATCACTTCGATATTCTTCTCAACCTCAACTAAGATTTTATCCCACTCTTCCCTATTTCCTTTATTCTTCTCTTGGAATTCCTTTAGATCCTCCTCATGTGTAGCAACTAGTATGCTTTCTACCTTATCTTTGGTGGCACAATTATCACATATAACTTTAGCCATCTGCGCGACAGTATTTACAGCGGTAAGGAGCTTTGAATATTGGGTAACTATTTACCCATTATTTAGTTTCTCTTCCTCCTTTTGGCATGCCAATGCCTCTTCTACTGATTCCATTATGAGTGGCCACCTTTCCATGGTGAGGATGTGGGTTAAGTCTTCCAAGCATTGCAAGGTTGAATCGTAGGTTTTCACATGCGGGGCCAGGTTTGGGTGCTTCAAAATTATAGCATCTGTAATAATTTCTATCTTCTTGTCAACCTCACACACCTTCACCTTATCATCCCTTAATTTTTGCCTTAATTATGCACTGATAAGCTCCTCTTGTTCTAAATCCTTGTTTTTCTCAATTTATTTATTCATTCTTCTTATCTAGTTCTTCCTCTAGGACCCTTACTCTATCATTCCTCCCGAAGAGTCTCACCTCAACCTCAACCAACACCTTGTTAAGTGCATTATAGAATTTCTCATCAGATAACTCCTGAGCATTCACTAAAGGGTTTACTCCATTAGTTTCTAGATTCTTCATGAGTGCTTCTCAGCTGACTTTGAAATTTGACTCATCAACATGGGACTCAAAAACCCAAGATAGCATATTTATTGTACGAGGGTATCAGGGATAATTTTAGCGGCGAATATTCGTAATATGGCGAAAATTTCATTTTATGAAAATTTGAAAAGGTGAATTATTCGGAGTGGGTCGAGGTCCTGTTCACCTAAAATATATAGTATATTTTTTCAGGGGGGTCGGCTTCGCCTTAATTTGAAAACATATCCTATAAAAATCTAGCTGATTCACCGGGTAGTATACCTCAAGTAGCTTAACAAATTACCAATACTGTGAAATTTTAACTCGCATACCCTTAAGCACCAGAGATTCAGATTACAGTTAGCCTGTGATTGTTGACGCGTGACAACCGCTGTACTGACGCGCGACAGAGGAAGTGTTGATTTGCGACTTGGGCAGTGTTGACGCGTGACAGAGGAAGTGTTGACGTGCGACAGAGGAAGTGTTGACGCGTAACTTGGGTAGTGTTGACGCGCGACAGAGGAAGTGGTGACACACGATGTGGGTAGTGGTGACATGTGACATGTGTAGTGGTGACGTGCGACATGGGTAGTGGTGACGCGCGACATGTGCAGTGGTGACACGCGACATGTGTAGTGGTGACGTGTGACATGGGTAGTGGTGACGCGCGATATGGGCAGTGGTGACGTGCGACATGGGCAGTGGTGACACGCGACATGGGCAGTGTTGACGTGCGACAAGGGCAGTGTTGACGCACGACAGTATATTCAGACAGTGGACACGCGATAGGAAATGGGTTGTTGATGCGAGATAAGTGTAGAGTTGACACGTGACAAAGACCTCGGACACGAAGATTTTTGATGAGAAAGCAAAGGTCAGAGGCTGCAGACGTGCGACAGGATATTTTGCTGTCGCGCGTCAAGAAAATGCAGTGACGTGCATCACTAAGGTATGTTGACGTGCGTCACTGCATTTTCTTGACGCGTGATAGCAAAATCCCCTGTCTCACGTCTATAGCCTTCTGTCGTGCCACTTGACAATCAGGCGAAATTTTTTCATACAACCCCCAGAAAATTTTCCTTCCCGCGAAACTAGTTCTGGGGATATTCGCCAGGTATTCTCCACCTCCAATTTCCAAGAGGTCTCTTAAAATGAACCCTGGAGGGTATGCACCTTCTTATTTGAATGAAGACCATGCAAGGATTTTGTTGGAAGGCATGGTACTTTGGAAGCACGTGGGTAATACCTTATTTGGATTATTGATATAACCCATTCCTTGCTCTTGTGCCACTACCACACCTTTTCCTCATGGGTGCGCTGCCTTAAGAAATCTTACCGCCAGGATGGGATCCCTACCCATGCTTCCATATTCCTTCTCTACACTTTCACTCTCCATCTCCTTGAGCACTTCATCGGCACTGTGCTCTACCTCCTGCTCCACCAAGTCCTTTATGATACCTACTACCTCCTTTTTCATGTCATCCTTTGTCTGCTCCTTGGTGAGGATTGGGGTCCTTTAATCCTTAGTGTTCACCTCCTCACTTTCCCCCTTACAGTGAGCATCTCCTTCATCCTTATCCTTCTCTTCATTCCCTTCCTTAGATTTGTGTACATCATACATGCGATGGTCCTAAGCCTCTTCAAGCTCGTCATCATCCCTGTCACCCTTGTAAGCCTCTAGGCTCTCCAGTTCTTTTGATTCTACCTTTTCTGCTACCTTATGCTTCTTCCTAACTGGCGATTCTAGTAGATACTCTTCCTTCTCTTCTTCAGTAGGTGACTCCTTCCTTGCTATTTTTTTTCTTTTTTCAGGGGTCTTTTCTTGCTCTGGTGCCTCCTCTTTAGGTTTCTTTTCCTTTTCCTCTACAAGGGGATTCTTTCTTTGTGCATAGGTGCTTGGATTCGTACTTGACTCCTACGTACCTATAGACTACACTATCTGCATACTTGGTGCCTTTTTCTCAAGATCCTCCTCTCTCTCCCTATTCTTTGGTGTGGCATTCTTTCTTATGGTAGGGTATTCTAGGATTGAGACATAATTTTCCACATAGGCTCCCTTCTCATATTTATGCCTTATGCGTAGGTATACACTTGTTGCGGTTCTTCCAGCAACAAGAAAGGTCATTGGCTTCATCATGTGTACGTCATGGGAGACATACTTATCCACATAGGTGCACTTCTTTGGGTATATAAGAGTCTTGTGCAGCTCGTGGTAGTCTTGGTCCACTACACTGAGATCTAACCTCAACATTTTTTCCTCTTTGGAGTGGTTGAACCCAGCTTGGAAGTATTGCGTAGTGAAGGAGAAAGGTAATTTACACCATGGGCTCTTGGTGTTGTTTGCCAAAGTGAACCTGCCAATACATAAATGCTGGTATATTGTAAACTTGGCTTCTCCTTGCACTATAGATAAAAATTGCTAGGGTATTCTCCACTCATCCCTAAATGTGTCATGCATTCACTTATACCATTTCTCTAGGAACGCCTTATGGGTGATCGTTATTGTTTCACAAGTATACTTAGCAAATATTTTTGTAGGGGAGGGGTTCTTATCTAGGTACTCCTATACAAATTTGTATGGCCCATTAGGCACTCCAATTTTTGAAAAGATGATGCTAAAGAGGACATTAGCAAACATGATTTTTTATCTGTCGCACGTGACAATGATGATATCTTCTGATATAAATGCTAAGAGGTTGTAGATTGTTCCTTCTGAGTTCATTCGGAAAACATTCAACTAGGAATTGTTGACCTCTTTCCACCTGTTATATCCGTTCAACTTGGATACTAGGCACGCGGCCATCCTCATCACATGGTCAGAAATTACTGATATGTCAAAGTAGCATGATCCCTTCTTATAGTCATAGGCCTCCATAGTTTTCTTTATGGCCTCCTTGTCATCTAAGTCATCAACAAACGAATCTCCCTGACAAGTAAGACTAGTAAATTCAGAGATCAGTTGGGGAATTATCCTCATCCTTCATCCTGCGAAGTAGAAATGGTCTTCATGCATGCATGACATTAGCCATTGGTTCAATCACTTGGGTGTGCCAAAATAGGGAAAATCATAGAGTTGCAATAATGTGGAATTCTCTATATTCACATTTACTTCATCATTGTAGATGGGAATTCCGTCTAGTGTCCTCTTATTTATAGGTATAACAATTTCAAATGCCATATATTTCTCTGTGGTGCTCATTCGATGGTTGTAGTCACTTACAACCATGTTTCTCACATGATAAACCGATTCTTTTCCCAACAATAGACCATATGGGTATTGCATTTCTACGTACCATTCCTCGTTGAAACTTGTGGAAATAAATTGTTTCCCTTTTCCCTTGCCCTTCTTTGGTTAAATGGTGATTACTTTCCTTGGTGCCATTTCACCTATCGGGTTATTAAAAATTATTTCTTCCTTCTGATCCTAGCTCTGCTAAACTCTACGGTTCTACTCTTATACAAAAATACCTTCAATCTTGTGCCCTAGATGTAGAACCCTATCCTGGAAAAATCCTTCCTTCCATAAGACGATGTATTCCCTTGCGGGTTTTAAAAACTCCAAAAACCCTTTCCCTCATGCATGTGTACTATTTTTCCACTCTGGTTTGTTAATCAAACTTGCTATGCACTCAGATCTTCACAACCTTCTTTCGTGAAACTTTTCTCAAGGATGCCCTAGTTTGCAAGAGTTCTTTGATATCACAAATGCAATGTAACAATAATGTATCCCAACCTCTTACTTATAGTTTTTTCTTCTTTTCTGTAATAAATGCAATGCGACCTATCATCATACCTTCACAATAAAGGAAATTTTTTCCTCATAAGGCAACCTTCAGCGCTTTTATCCCTATGCCCAATCCTGCGTGAAAAAATTCTAGAACCTTCTGGCACATAAAAAATCTTATTGATTGAAGATCATTTTGTGTGTGCTCATAGCGCTGAAGGAACTTCTTCTGTCCTTACCCTAATTTTTTACGTCGCCTACCTTGTGTTGTTCTTGTGCTTTTCATACTTGTATGTGGTCTTTGTAAATCTCTCTTGACACCAAAATCCTTATGTCTACATTTTCTATGCATGCTCTTCCAAACTTTGCACTTTTGATTCTTCAATCTGGGCCATCAAGACATAGCTTCCACTACCAACTTCCATTACTTGTCACATTACTCCACCCCACACTAAAATGGATGCATGATCCTCTGCGCATAGATTTTTTTTGAAAATAATAAGTGGCTACTAGTGCACAACACGCACCCAACCAAAAATAAAAAGGGAACAAACAACGAGAATGGAAAATACATAGAAAGGAAAATGTATTAAAGGAAACCCTAGGCTAAATGGAAATACTGCCTTATTTATGATTACACAAAAGCCTTATTTATAGTAGGGCTTCAACCTACTCCCATTGAAATGGCCTAGTAATCTCATCCCATCTAGTGCTTGTAACTGGCATGCACCTGAATCAAGGATGTATGAGATGATATATGACCCTAATATATGGAATTTCAGTTTCCCAAGATGGTGCGGAAATTTGGAGTCATTAAGCAAGACCATCTGCCAAACTTCAAATTGTTTATTTTTAATATGGCGATCATGCCATGCTTTTTGTCACGTCTTTTTAGTCTTCTGACTCCACCTACCAAGTGATCTCCTTTATTCCAACTACATTAACTTCTCTATGTGCTCTTGTAGTGCTTGTACATCAGTTAATCCTCTTAGACACATAATACGTAGGGATGGTAGCATGAATTCTACTGGTAACACAGCTTCCATGCCAAACACCAATTAGAATGGTGTGGCCTTGTTTAATTTCTTGTAGGTAGTCCTATATGCCCATAATACAACTGAGACTTTGTCATCCCAATCCTGTCTTCCCACATCAAATTTTTTTATCAGCGCGTGACTCAGAATTTAGTTAAACACCTCATTAGTTCCATTAGCTTTTGGTGATATGGGGTAGTCTTGTGGTGGGCTACCATGAATTCTTCCAGCAAGATTCTGACTGTCTCATTCAAGAAATGGGTACCCCTATCACTTTTTAAACTCAGCGGACATCCATATTTGTTGATTATATTTTCCCACAAGAACCTAGATACTATTGCTGTTGTGCAGTCCTTTATAGGCATTTCCTCTACCCATCTTGTTAAGTAGTCAGTGCAAGTGATGATATAATGTGAACCAGTCCTTTCTTGGAAGGTGAAATTGGTTCTACAAAATCAATGACCCAATTCTCAAATGGTTCTATGCTAGCTATCGGCCTCAAGGGAATATCATCCCTTCTTCTTGGTTTGTCAACATTCTGGCAATGACTAAAGGCCTTGCAAAACTCAATGCAATCCTGGTAGATGCTTTCCCACCAAATCCCTGCCAGTAGAATCTTTTGTACGGTGGCATTCCCTGCATAGTTTCCTCCTGTAATCCCACCATGTGCTTCCTCCATGATTGCAATGCACTCATGTTCCAACACACACCAATGCAAAACCTCATCATGACCTATCTTGTCTAAGTCTCCATTGATTAGCATATAGGGCACACCACTCATGGCTAATTGTTTTCTTTCTAGAGTCTTCATTCCCTCCGGTGCCACACCCATTTTGAGAAACACAACAATATCTTCCAAATCAGAGGGTGCACGCTAAAACCTAAAAGTTGCGTGTTTGGCATTATATCCTCAATGCTCTACGCATCCTCCCCTAAGTCAATCCTTGAAAAATGGTCAGGCCCTGAGTTACTCTTTCTTGGTTTCACAACAACTGTAAACTCAAACTCTTGAAACAACAAGACCCACTGACATATGCACCCTTGCAAAACTAGCTTGTTCACTAAGTACTTCAATGCCATGTGGTTTGTATAGAATATGAAGGGCATTGCCAATATATATTACCTAAATTTTTACAGTGCGTAGATCATTGATAGTGCTTCACACTCAGTAGTAGTGTAGTTATGTTTTGCTAGTGTTAACTTCCTGCTAGCAAAACACAAGGGGTGGTCAACAATCCCTTCTCCAGGTTGTGCTAAGATTACCCTAATCACCATCCCTAAAGCATCAACATGTACATGGAATGGCTTATCCCAAGAGGGAAAGCGTAATATGGGTGCAATGATAAACCTATTCTTCAATGTATAACATGATGTCTACTGTGCCTCTCCCTAGTGAAATGCACTTTTGTGTTTTAGTAACTTCTCCAATGGCATGGTGATCTTGGCATACCCCTTAATAAATTTCCAGTAGTACCCTGTATGCCCAAGGAATCTGATCACTCCGCTCTGGCTGGTAGGATCCCCCAATCCCACAATAGTGAAAAATTTGGCGGGTTCCATTAGTATGCCCTGCTTACATATGATGTGCCCCAATAGGGTTCTAAATGGAGTAGTGAAGAGACATTTCTTGATGTTGAGGGATATGTGCAACTACTGAAATATTTCAAACATCAACCAAAAATTGTCATAATGGTATTTCACTAGTCCATATACCGTCCAGTCATCAAGGTAGACCTAAAGGAACTTATGGATAGAATTCTAAAATGCCTGGACCACTATGCACGAAAAAAAATAGGCACATTCTTCAATCCAAAAGGCATGACCGTGTAGGAAAAAATTCCCCATTTAGTGGAAAAATTTGTCTTTTCTTGGTCTTCCTTAGTAATTCTAACTTGATGGTATCCTGAGAATCCATCTGTGAAGGAATAGATTTCACTCCCAGCCACTCCTTCCAAGATTTCCTTGGTAAAAGGGGTTAGAAAAGGATCAATTACACATACCACATTTAAGTCCATGTAGTCAACAAAGATCCTTATCCTTCCATCCTTCTTAATGTTGATGACCATGGGGCTTACCCATTATGATTCCTCCATAGCTTCAATGATTCCTTATGCAATCATTTTTTCTATCTCCTCCTTGACCCAGATGCACAAATTTGGATTCATTTGGTAAGGTCTCTTTCGAACCAGGTACACACCCTCCTTTAAATTGATTTTCATCTCCCACAAGGAGTGGTGGATACCTTTAAGGTCACAATACCCATGCAGAAATAAGTCCTAAAACTCGTGTATGAGGTCAATGATCTTTGAAACCTCCTTTTATGACCAATAGTCTCCAATAGTGGCCTCCTTAGGTTCCGTTTCTGAGTTGATATTAACCTTCTTTGTTTTGAGGGGCTCATGGTAAGGGTGTTATTTCTTATCATCACTATCCATAACTTCACGCATACCTTCAGTATGGTTAACATCCAAATTTTCCATTTCTTCGCCATCTATCACATAGACCAATTTCCCTTTTTATTTCTCCATGCATGCACACTCAAGGTGTGTCTCTTCTGATTCTTCCTCATTAAAGCATGCTTCAAAACTAGGTTCACCCAATAACTCCAATATTCTATCCTCTACCAGGGAAGTATCTCCTATTATTAGGTGCTTAACAACCTGCAACACCTTATCCACTGATGGCTTGGTGCTCCGATATTTAAAATCTTGGAGGAGGTCAACCATCAACTCTTTCCAATTTCCTATCTGAAGGCACATCTCTGAGTGAATGTACCATGCATGCACACAACCTTGTAAAGTGGAGTACAACTTATGCACCCATAGAGAGGGTGGAAATGCTTCTGTGCCTTCCATTCAGGCCTTCTCACATGCTTGGATGTGAAATGAGGTGGGATCCTTCCCATGATAGTCTTGTATGGTAGTGGGTGTATTGCTTCAGGAAAACCTAATAGAGAATGTGATTCTAACTTTGGGCCACTCTAGAAGGCTATCACGATGGGTCACCCACCAAATAAGTTGTAACTGAGCATCCTTCTTCTTTCAATGTCACTTTTCCACTGGGTCTCCATCTATAGTAAGAAAACATCAAGCTTGGTCCATCCAGAGTAACTTGGAAACTTATTTTCTCCCAGACGATTGAATGAACATGCCTTTGTTACTTTTGTAATATATCCTCTTAATTGCCACCCAATTAACTCATAATACCTATACGCCCAATTGTCACACATTACACTAGTGATATCACTCATAGATTGAGCATATTCAAATGAATAACCCCTTCTGTAGGATTAATCACCTTAGGGTCCCTGATAGAGTGCACATAAATTCGGTCATGAACTTCTTAGACCAAGGGATCAATATAGGGTGTTGAATTCCCATCGCTTAAGGGGATGATTACCCATTCTTCCTTATTCTCAAAACTTATGTACCCCTTGTTAAACAATAGGTCAACATTGTTCTTATTACACTAAGGGTGCCCAAGAAATGCTGAAAATTTATCTACCTCAGCTAGCACCAAGACTTTAAAATCTCCAGTGAATTTTACCCCTTAGATAGTGATAACAACATCCTTCAAGACACCAATGGGAATTGCCTTTGTCTTGTTATCCATTTACAACACATTCGAGGATGGCTGTAATAGGGGCCTTCCCATTTAATGCCAAGCATCTAGAGTGAGAACATTAACCTCCATGCCCATGTCAATCAGAATATTTCTCAGAAGCCACCCATCCACAAAAACATTCAAGGTAATCTTCTTCTCATAGTCGAGGCCGTGGGGAGGAATATTAACATGTAGAAACTGTCTCTTGTGCTCTTCTATGACACATGGTACTTTTTCTTGTAACCATTCCCCTAGCAAAGGAATGATATTCTCCTGCCTCAAGATTTTACATACTTCCCTGACCTCATTTAGATCCTTCTGTGGAGCCTCAATGCTCTTCCTTTGTTCTAACTACCTTGACTGCTCCTTCAGGCACTAGATTTCACCTTGTAGGATTTGAATTACATCCATGGTATCTTGATACACCTCTTTTTGATGAGTAGGGTCTGGATACTTACCATACACCACCTCTTCTCTTGTACCCAGTGGTTTCTTCCTTGGTGTCTCCCTGACATGCGTAACTTCAACTCGTGTCGTCACTAGTATAGGCTCTAGTTCTGACTTGCGTGCCACCCTTGACATCCATTATAAGTCGACCTTCTTTATGCTTACCATTTTGGTGCCTTTGTCCTTCTGGTGTTTCTATCTCATATGTTCAAATAGATATGAGCACTCCTCATACTAGTGCTTCTTTCCACACCAAGATAATCACAACAGATCAGGGCATTCACGCCTATAGTGTTATGTATATCCATAGTTGTAACAAGTTCCACGCGGTAACTCACTTCTCCCTCCTCTTTGGTTGCCATGACCATGAAATATTCCTTTGAAACCTCTTCTAATCACCTCTCCATCTGCACACCCTTCATAGCGATGACCATCTTCCTTGGAATTGTTTGTGAGGTTGGTTTGGCACACACTAATATCAATGACATCATGAATCTGATCAATCATTCTACAATCCTTGGTGTCATGAGTAGTAGAGGTACAAATATTGCAATCACAAGACACATTATTATGGATCATGCGCTACAGTACTAGACATTTACTTGCATAATTATCTTCATGGAAAATCTCACAGTCCACTTTCATGGCACATACCGATCTCTGGGGAAATTTATCCTTTGTATGCCCCTCCACCTCAAAATCTATACACCATAGGCCACTACGAGTCTCATGCACCAAGTTGTAGATAGCTTCTCTAGCTGCTTTTCCATTGTAGAAATATGAGCTTCAAGAAAAGTGATGACATCAGTATCCATACTTCTAATAGTCTCATCATGCAAGGTAGCTTCGAAGGCCTCATGATAGTTTGTGAAAGTCTTGTGTGAAAGCGCTCTCCTAAAAGGTGTTATCAACCCTCCAACAAACCATAGAGCATGTTGGGAAGGGTGAATATTATAAGATAACTTTGAAAAGAGAGTCTTAAAATGCATGTCATATTCCCACACTCTCTCTAACTAACTTGTTGGATCTCCTTCAGTGTGCTAATGCTCTTCTATTCAAACTCAGGGATATGAAATTCAGCTAAGAAGGCATTCCACATTGTGGTGTAATCTACCACTTTCTGATGAGGGTAATACTTCTAGTACCAAATATGCATGCATCCTTGCAACATCATTAAAAAATAACTTACCTTATGTTCCAGGGTAGTGATCCCCTTCGCGCACCATTGCATCTCACACTTGTGTTCATGCTCTGTAGCATCCTTAACACCTTTGTAGTCTGGTAGATGCAAAGACATTTCAAATAATACTTGCTAAGGTGGTTGAGGCCCTTGTCCACCTGATCCAGAACCTTGATTCCCTCTAATGTTTCCTCCACAACCAGATCCAAAAGATCTAGCGGTGCCTACTCCTCCTAATCCACTAGATCCTCTAAATCCACTAGGTCTACTAGCTCCTATTCCACCAAATCCACCTCCCATACCTAGTAAAGGCCCAGAATTTATTGTGCATAGTGTTCCTATTATCACACTAAACTATGTGCTGATAGTCTTTATGATATTTCACCACTACCAGATGTGTGTCCTGCACTGCTCCTATACATGATACCCAAGATTTGTGTACCCATAATTTTCCCATATGTCATTCTAGACAATATTCCTCCAAACACATGAAATGATTATGTAGCCATATATGTACCAAATGAAATGTTATACCTCCTAGATGATGAACGCTCACTCCCACCAATACAACCTAGGTTAATAATACTTATTTCTTGATTTGGAAAATTGAGTGCTAGGGGTTGGTCACTAGGTGGATTCAGATGTCCACCGATGAATCTCATTTCTCCAAGTGACAAAATTTCATTAGAAGATGAAGGGGTCTCTCTCCCACACTTGCCAAGATGGGGTAGTACATACTACTTAGGGTTGACATCCTCTGTGTGAGCCTCAATTCCTTCCCAAAACATCTACCTCCATAAATCCATCACTCCTGGAACCTCGCATTGTATAGCCAGCTCCCTTTCTCATGCTTCACTATACTTGAGTCATCTCTCTTCCCTCTCCTTTTCAGCCAGAAGGTCTACCATCTTCCTCCACCCTAGCTTCCTCACCCAACGCTCAGAAGAAGCTTAGCCGGCCATAGGAAATGCTTCCAAACTTAGTGTAATGATTAATATCTTTATGGATAAGGGAATAACACACAAAAATGATCCTCTAAGCTCCCTTAATAACTCAAACTCAAGAACCTATGGACAAGGATACATATAAATAATGTATTCCAGGGTATAACTTGTCAGCACTCTTCTCCACCAATGATCAATAGCACGCGTGCAAATCAGATCACCATCTTGCAGCCTCTTATATTCATCTTGGGTCCACACACAATATTAATAATACCAGCTTGATCTAGATGCATACATGGAAATCTATTCATACAACTCCAATAGAAAGCAATAAAGTAAGGTCTCATACAACTCATGATATAGGTGCTCTTCTACCCATTTACGTGCACCAAACTCAAGTTCAGTAATAAATCTCTAAGAAAACTCATCCTCTGTGCTCTTAAACCATGATTCAACATTGTCTAAGGTCAAATTATCTATCATCATGTATCATTTTCACAAAAGCTTTGAAAAGAGGTCCCGACAATGGACTAAAGACGTAGTCATTTTTATCTACCCTTAATATAACTCTCTAACCCCAAGCGCGTGGGCCTATCACCTAGTGGGCACTGGGTGCTCACCTGAGGCATGCACGGGAACCAAGCCCCTCCTTTGTGTGAGCATTGGGAGAAGGGTTTTACATTTATGGAGGATGATTTGTAGAATGAGAAATACATTAACTTTAGTAAATAAGGTAAAAGGAACATCTAGCAGTTCACACATTAATGCATTATAGAAACAAATTAATAAGCATGATAAATCATATTTGAACCATGATATCCATTTAACATGAGGGTTTACACCCTTAATCATGATATATCAAACAAAACCTCATATATATATATATATATATTCATTCAGAATAGTTCTGGTAGCCATATTACAATCAAAAGAGGCAATCTCAGACCATACATGTTAAATGACAAAGACTTAATCCCTAAAGACCTTCCCTGATGAGAGATTTGAGCTATACCCTCCCATTTCAACCCTTGTTATAGACCCTAGTTCCATAGAGAGGACTATTACACCCTTTAGAACCCTTAGCACTAAATTCTCTAAACCCTAGCACTATTAGAACCCTCTATTACTCAACACTTGTGTATGTTATTATTTTGTCTTCTCTCTATCTCAATGTGTTTTCCTTTCTTGTGAGAATCTCTTTTTATAGGATCAACACCCACCACCATGCCTTCGATTGCATGCCAAGCGTCAATGTGGTCCTTTAATGGCAAATTTTTATCCCTTTACAAATCCTCGACTCTCTGTAATAATGTCTTCTGGGAATATTCCCCGTGTGGAATATCCTTTTCTTGACATCCAAAGTTCCAGGATGACATCTTATCCACTCAGCACACCTAGTCAGGTCATTTTTTTCCTCAAGTTCCTCTAGAATGCTGAATATGGCTAAGTACTTTGAACTCAAGGCTCTTCCTTCCACGTGTGCCCTAGTTTCTCCTAAAACCTTCTTAAAACTCCTTGTCCCACGCACTTCTCCTTGTGCTCCCTTCTTCTTACTAGTCCTGTGCACACACGTGCCCTTAGATACTTAGCCAATATTCCAAGGCCGAAGAGGTAATAAGGTCATGAGGCTGAGTTGTAAGGTCAAGGTAAACTTTGGGTTAGGCAGGAAAAGGTTTTGGGTAAGTAGATGTGGTGTAATGGGGTAAAAAAGGCTAATCAACACCGATTATGGCAAACCAATGCTGTTCTAGAGAAATTGACTGCGGTAGACTAGGGCACATGACTGATGTCGGTTAAGCTGAACTGATGTTGGTCAGGTCGATGCTAGGATTGGGTTAGGGGAAACAAGGCCTACTATTACTAGGTCCATCTAGCTAATGTAGATATTGATGTTCCATTATATGCCAAGCATAGGGCGTAACAAGTAGCTAGTGAGAGGACCAGGTCTAGGACTCATAGCTCAGGTAGCATAGGGGGTCATTAGATCCATATACAGGGTCATGGTGAGGTTACCAAATTTTTTAGACTAGGCTTAGCTGAGGGCTAGGAGGAGGAGATAGGTGATAATGGAGAGAAAGGTCTCAAGTGGGGTTGATTGATCATGACATTTGATACTTATATGATGATTATGATTTTGGTATAAATACCGGCTTACGTGCCGAAGATTTTGTGAGATTGTTTATGAGATTTTTTAAGAAACTTTGATTATTTATCCCTATGTATATATGTATTGATACACAAACATTCTTGTTTATATAGTTAATGATTATTATTGGATGGATGATGTACTATTTTTATTTTCCATTATTATTATGTACCATGGGAACTAGGTGAGTTAGGCATGATTGAGTTGAGGTCTTTTAGGCATGATGGAGTCAGGTATAGAGATTGTTTGGTTAGGTATAGGCATGGTGGAGTTAGGTATAAGTATGGTTTGGTCAGGTATAGGCATGATTTGCTCAGGTATAAACATGGTGAAGTCTAGGTAATTTCCAAGTTATTGATCTTATGGAAATAATGTATTTTATGTATGTTGTGTTTAAATTTTCAAGTAAATAATATCATGGAAATATGAAAGGATTTAAGTAGGATATGGTCGTGGTGATAAAATGGTAGGTATGTATGTTTTTATGATATATTAATTTCCAAGCTTTTTAATGTAAACGGGTATTAATTAGGGTAGAATGTGAACATAAAGGGGGAAAATTGGCTAGGGTTAAAAGGGGCCAAGCGAACCTCTAAGGGCCCCATGCCGTTGGAGTTTTGCCTACATAGCCATGGTGAAAAGGGGCCTTAGGCCGATGTAGTTCTCCCATAAGCTAGGGAAGAATATGATAAGGGAGATGAATGGGTTGGTAGGTTTTAGGCATGATATAGTCAAGGTCATTTAAGCATGGTTGAGTATAGGTCATTTAGGCATGGTTGAGTGTAGATTGAATAGGCATGGTTTAGTTTAGGTTGAATAGGCGTGGGTGATTTTGGTGGGAGAGGAATTCCAATATGTAGGTGTTAAAGGTCTCGTCATGTGTAGTAGAATCAATAAGTAAGAAAAGAGGTTAATGGTAAGAGGAGACAAAAAAATTACCTAATTGGTAAAAACCATGATGAGTCTATCATACCAAAGATTGTCTTATGAACGTAAGACCCTAAAGGCATTGCATGATTGACTGTTCTAAAGGTTAATAAAGTCACATAATTAGGAAACGTCACATTTTTGGCATGCCCCTTGAGTATTCAAAAGATTAGAAAGGAAAGAAAATGAGGTGAAAGGGGTTGTTTTAGTGTAACCTTGGTGTGACATAACATGCCTCTTTTGCAAGATACCTAAGACCAGAATAGGCAAGTCCATGATGAAAAGTTATCTTTTTTTTATTTTTTTATAGACTGATCGATGTGGGAAGTCTATGTAGGATGAATAGAATATCTCCTTAAGGTATTCATGAAGCTGATCGATGCGGGAATTCTATGTGGGATGAATAGAATATCTCCTTGAGGTATTCATGAAGCTGATCAACGCAGGAAGCTTCAGAATATTTTAATTTTAATTTTTGTAGAAATAGTCTTCTTTTTGTGATAGAATATGTATAATAGGGATATATTTTTATAGTTGTTCTTTAAGGGAGTAGTCTATTTATAAAAATAAGATGGAAATATATTTCGTTTTGGGAGGGAGTCATCTATTAAAAATAAGTTTAACTCAGGGATTTTTAATTTGAAAATCCCATGTATTACTTCTGAATTGTTTTTTTTGACTTTTAGGTCACAGACAAGATTATAGATAACTATAGGATTATTGTATGAAGAAAAACCCATAGCACATAGAGGTTAGCTATGAAAGAGAGGTTTTAAGTGATGAATGACCATGTGATTCCATCTTGAAAAGGACAAAATGTATCCATGAGAATCATGGCATGAGTAGAGCCTTGGTACTCATGTTGAAGATAAGGCTAAAAGGTGATGGGTAATCACATGATTCTTGTTTAGTCGTTTATCCTTAAAATAGGTAAGTGGAAGGTGAATGTTTCTCAAGGGATGAACATTTAATAGACAGAAGGTGATATATGACTTGATTTAGCAATAGAATGGTCAAAGATGAAAGGCATTGAGGGGCTCAAGTTTGGGTTTACATTCGAGTGAAGATAAAAAATAACCACCCGATCCATAGGCATGAGTAATGATATAGGGTCGAAGCCAATTAGGAGTGAAATTGCCTCGTTTATTTTTCTCTATTTTTGTTACATGTTGATTTTCTTTCAGGACGAGGTCGCCGACCTTGAAGATGCATTCTTGTACACATTTAATACATTTTTTCATATATTTGGAGGTGATAGAGAGCATTTAGATGGCGTTAGTCGAATAACTCAAGATGTGCAAAATGGTCTCGGTGAAAATCACCATCATTGAGCATATATTTGAGTGAGATATGGAGAGATGGAATTTGGACTTCTAAAGGCAAGACAACCTCTATACCATAGACCAAAGAGAAAGGTGTAGCAACATTTGAGGTGCAAATACTAGTTTGATAAGCCCATAAGGAAAAAGGAATGTGTGTGTGCCAATCCTTACCAGTATCATGAGCCACTTTCATAAGAATTTTATTTAGGGTTTTGTTAGTCAATTAAGCTTGGCCATTTATTTGAGGATAATAAGGTGAAGAAAAACTAAGTTGAATGCCAAAGACATCACAAAGTTTTCGTATGGTTTTGTTTTTGAACTATTTTCCGTTATTAGTGATGAGGTGGTGAGGAACACCAAAGAGACAAATGATGTGATGGTTGATGAATTCATAGATGATGTTGGGAAGAATGAGGGTTGATATCTCTGACAATATCCAAACCCCATTGAAAGAAATGCTAAAGGTTGTGTGTGACCTGTAAGGTGTGACTATGGGTGTGATGAAGATTAGCATATTGCTGACACTTCACACAATGCTTGACATAGTCACAATAATCATGGTTTAGGGTTTGACAGTAATATCCAAGGCAAAGAATGCACTTAGTGGAAGCTAAGCCATTGAAGTGACACCCACAAATCCCATCGTGAACTTCCTTGATGGTGTATGGAATATTAGAACTTGTAAGGAATCATAAGAGGATATTGTCAAAGCCACATTTATAGAGAAGACCACCCATGATGACATAGTGAGAGACAATTTTGAGGAAGGCTCGTTGTCCATTGCGAGTAAGATCTGGAGGTAGAATTGAAAGGGAAAGGTAGTCAATAAAATTCTTATACCAAAGGTCACGTGGGTCAGTTTCAATGTTTCCTACAAGGTTAAAGTATCAGAATAGATAAGAAGGTGATTGTAACATTTGTACTGTGACAAAGATTTTTGAGTTGGAGGGTGAAGTGGGGATTTGATAAGAAATACAGACCATGGTGTCCACAAATTTATTAGTGGAACGCAGTGTGGTTTTAACTTCATAATGGTCAAAGGTAGTCAAAAGCATGTCAACATGATGTTTATACTTTTGAAGTATCTTGTTATGACATTGGTATATACCATTAACTTGGTTCACACCCAGTTGAGATTTTCCAACGATATTAATTGATTTAACATCTAAGATTATGGCAGTTTGAAGACCTAACATGAGTGATTCATATTCGGTGACATTGTTAGTACAATCAAAATATAGTTTGAAATATAATGGCATAGGCTCACCATTAAGAGGAATGATGATAACGACGGCACCACCCCCACGCTAAAATTTGGAACCATTGAAGAATAAAGTCATTTGGTAAATGATATCGTATAGGGAAAGGGTAGTGATGGATTCATCAGGGAAGTCAAAGTTAGAAGATTGGTTTCCAGAGAGAGGTGCATATGTGATTTTTTCAGCAATGGTTTGTCCTTTGAGAAAATTTTGATGGATGAATTCTAGATATAGGTCAGCAAGAAGCATGAGCCAATGTGCAACATGTTGATGTTGGTAGGGCTTAGCGTACATGTAATGTAAGGTGTAAGTACTAGTGAAAATGAAGGTTTTGTGGCTAAGTAGCTAATGGAAAATTTTAGTGGCAAAAAAAACAAAGGCTAGGCATAGTTTTTCAGCATGAGTATATATAGTTTCGTATTATAAAAGCGTACTAATTATATAATAAACTGCTTGCTCCCTGTGTTTCTCATCATGATGAGTGAACATGTCACCCAGGAAATGATCAGTAGCAGAAATGTAAAGGCATAATGGTTTTTCATCCTTAGGTAGAATGAGCACAGGTGGTTGGAGGAGGTATTTTTTTAAGGCATCAAAGGATTTTTGGCATTTATCATCCCATTTGAAGGAGACATCCTTTTTGAGAAGATTAAGAAATGGATGACAATGGCCAGAAAGCTGAGAAATAAAGCGAAGAAGAGATTGCAACTTGCCTTGCAAAATATGGAGTTGATGAAGGTTAGTAGGTGGAGGCATCTTGAGAATATCCTTGATTTTAGTGGGATCAACTTCAATATCACACAAAGAAACAATAAAACCAATGAGATTTCTAGAGAGAGCAACAAAGACACACTTCTTAGGTTGAAGGAGGATGTAGTATTTGATGAGATGGTCAAAGAAAACCTTAAGGATGCCAATGTGTTTAGCCCGATGTTTAGATTTGGCAAGAAGATTTTCAATGTAATCTTCCAATATGCTATTCATGATATCATGAAAGATATAAGTCATAGCCCGCTAATATGTAACACCAACGTTTTTAAGGCCAAAGGGCATGAAAAAACAAAAGAAGGTCCCCCAAGGAGTGATGAAGGTGGTTTTGTGTTGATATTTTGGGGTGATTAATATTTGGTTATAACTTGAGAAACCGTCCATGAGTGATAACATCTCATGGCCAATGGTGAGATCAACTAGTTGGTTAATACTAGGTAGAGGAAAGTCATCTTTGGGGAAAGCTAGGTTAAGTTCATAGAAATACATGTAAATACAGAGTCCCCCTGTTACTTTTGTGACATGAATGATGTTAAAGATCCATTAGGGATAATCAATGGGTAGGATGAAGGAAATTGAAATAAGGTGCTTGAGTTATTCTTTGACAAGAAGAACAATGCAAGGATGCATTTTTCACAGCTTCTATTTCACGGGTTTGACATCACGAATGGTTATGATATTGTGGAACAAAATTTTTGGGTCAATAATAGGCATATCATCCTAGGACCAAGTGAAAGCATTGCTATGATCCTATAGAAAATAAGTGAAAGCTTATTATTCAACATCATCTAAAGATTGGCATATTTTTAGAATGTGTAGGTTGTCCTAAGTGTGAATGTTGATTTTGATGATCGATTCATTCAACATGGTTTTTCATCTCAAAAGGTAACGACTGGTGGATATAAGAATATTCTACACAAAGGTAGGTGAGAATAGACTCATCCTCCTGATAGTGAATGACATTAATAGAAGGCGCTTCTTCATCGATCATGTCAAGATACAAGAATGGAAGAGAAGATGGAGCCTAGCCATCTCACTGATAAGTCAGAGGTCCCAGGAAAACAATGTTCACAAATAAAGTGGAGGCATGAATTATGTATCCATAGACATTGTAGGTGAAGGTGGTGGATGAGGTGAATGGGGTGGGGAATGTTTATCATCCTCAATGAGTTTGATTGCGCCTTATTGGAAGGTGGTTCAAAAAATCCAATACCACTGTAGTCTTTGTGCTGACAAGTGGTGCAAAGAATGATAGTATGGTGGCCTTGTTCATAGAAACCAAATCCAAATCCATTCCAAGCACAAGAATGGAGGAAGGTGTGGAAAAATTAGTGGTTGGTGAGAGATTGAAGGTCGAAAGAAAAATGGTTGAGTTTGGGAAGGTGACTAGGACGAGTAGGTAGAAGCATAATCCCCCCATATGTTAAGTTGGTGGGAAGGTGGGGAGGACCATATGGGAAAACATCGCCTATGTAGTGATCATAGTAGGCATGTCGGTGAAGGTTACCATACTCTTGAGGAGTAAGGAATGTGTCAATGTTATAAAGGCAATACTCCCCCATAGTGAGACATTGAAAAACACCTTCTAAGGGATATGTAGTGGGTATGTGAGTAGTGGGAATGGATGAATCTTTGAACAGCTAGGAAGAAGAATCATTGGATGTTTGAGAAGTATATGGGTTGGCTGATGGGTCAGCTGTAGAAACTACGACAATAGTGGGAATAGAGTAGTTAGTTACAAAAGATTTAGTGACAAAAGTGGTGGATGAGGTAGTGGCTGAAGAAGAAGTGGTAGTGGTGGTAGATGCCTTAACTGGTACAAGGACATCATTGGGTTGATACAACATGTTACAAATTTTGAAATGTGAAGGGTCAGCTGGAATGGTATAGTTTTGACCTTCATGTTTGAATTTTAAACAACGGTGTAAGGTTGAAGGAACACAACCCATGACACGAATCTAAGGTCATCCAAGTAGCATGTTGTACTAGAATTACCCCTCTAAGACATAAAATAATTCAAGAATAGTATAGGGGTGTACATGAATGTGTAGAATGATGGTGCCAAGGGTAGAAATCATGTCATCATTACATGAACACAACATAATTGGGTTATTATGAATGTAATTGGTAGGGATGCACATTTAGTTATATGCATGGGAGGAAATGATGTTAATACTAGCACCACCATTGATCATAATGCGTCAAATGTATATATTATTAACGTAGATGGAAATAAATAGGGTAGGGTCATGATCATCTAATTAGAGAGGTACAATCTCGTCATCAGAGAAACTGAGAATGGCTATTTGATGAGTGGTAATGGGAGCAAAGGAAGGGGAAAAAGTGGTGAGAGTGGCGACATGGTGAGGAGTGATGATGGATGCAACAGGAATAGGGTCGTTAGGTAGAACCTCAATAGATTGCAAGACATCAATGAGGGCTTGATGATGAGAGTTAAAGGTTTGGATGAGGTCATACAAAGACATTTTGAGAGGAGATTGGTGTAATTGTTTAAGCATTGTATGATGGGAAACCACGTTAGAAATAGGGTATGTGGGTCCATAGATGGTGATTTTGGGTGCAGGTGTAGATGGAATATTGGGTAAAAGAGTAGCAGATGAGCTGGTTGTTTTCTCCTTTCCTTTATTCTTCTAGGCTCAAGTGGATATTTGAACCATATTGATTTGCGGTAAATGAGAAAGTGTTTTGTGATAGGTATAACGATAGGGCGGGAAAAAATATGGTGAGGGGATATACATAATTTGTGAAAAAATGCAACACATTGGTATTTTGGTGGAGGTTTGGCTAGCTATCTTATGGGGACCATATTAATCTCAAATGTTGGAGGGGTATAAAAGGGTTATGGAGGTGGAGATGAAGGTTGATGAATAGGTAAGGGATGAGAGTGTGTGGTGATAGGTGCATGTGGAATAGGGTCCTCGTGTAAAATATCATCATCGTCAATGTTTTCTTTGAGAGAACATAGTTGGAGAATAATAGTCTTAAGATCCTTACAATTTTCCACATCATGTCTTGACACACGACGGTATGCAAAAATTTTGGTATCATCAAACCCTTATTGTTTAGGTTTGAGTGGGTCATAAGGTATAAGAAGTGGTAATGTGATGACAAAGGTTTCCAAAAGGTTATATAAGATGTTAGCATCAGACACTACCAATGGATCACAATGTGAAGTAAGTGTGGGTTTGGATGGAAGTGTGGGTGACTTAGGTGAGAGATGCATCACTGGAGTGGAATTGGAGGTTAGTAAGTTTGACCACTTGTTTGGTAGATAGTATAGTTTTAGGTTTGGATTGAACCTTGTTGGGTAAATATGTAGCAGGTGAAATAGTTGTTGAAGGTAGTGGGTTCTTGGGCTTTGGTTGTACCTTCTTGGGTAAAGGTGAAGAAGAAGTGTGTAATGTAGAAGGGAAGGAAAATAGCAGAAGGGGACAAGTTAGCCATGGTAATAATGGAGGTACGGTGAAGGTTGTGGTAAGAGGAAATATGGAAGGTACTGGTTGAGGGGAAGGGAATGGCATGTGTAATGATGAGGATACTAGAAGTAGTGTAGGTATAAGAGGTAGAAATGATGTAGGTGACATTGAAGGCATAAGATGTGTAGGTAATTAGGTTGTAATAGAGGATTATGATGAGGTGGGTTATTGTACTTTTGGTTTACTCTGGGTAGGAGGATTCTTGGCCAAGGTTGAAGGGTGGGGACCTATGATAGATGGAAGTGGTCAAGGTGATAAAGGGTTAGTGGGTGAAGCTGGTGTATGTAGCCTAAGGGGGTGGGTCTTCTTCTTAGGTGGGGGACTAGTCTTTGTGACAACTTGTGAGGGAATGGCTAAATCTAGTTTGCAAGGAGGATGGACTAGACATGATGTCGACATGACTTGTAATGTGGTAATGGGTCTAGACGCAGAGGAAGGTATAGGTGCAGGTAAGGTTTTAGGCATAGGAAAAATTTCATTTAATGGTAAAGGTTTAGGTGTGAAAGAGGGTGGTGAAGAAGGGGCTGCTACAACTGACATGAGTATGGTGGGTTTGGTTATTTGAAACACCTTTGGATAGATTGTAAAAGTGTCAGCAGACAACATATACATTTGAGTTGAGATAGGAAATCAAAAACATCCCCAAAGCATGTAATTGTCAACATAATCCAAGTGGTCAACCAAATGTGAGAATGACACCGATGTAAGAGGGGATGATGTTGATTTGGTAGTAATCCATGTTAAAATTTTTCTATGAGATAAGGAAATGGTTGGCTTTATAATCTGTGGGTAAAAGAGAGGAGAGAAAATCAATAGGATCCTTGAAAACCAATGAAGAATTGTCACCAATAGGAAGGGACACTGCTAATGGATCCCCTGTGGGTAGAGGAAATGACAAGTTGGGTGAGGTAAGTTCATATTATGGCAAAGAATAAGGTAAACATGAATCTCCTATGGGTAGAAGAGTAAGTAATTCAAGTTTTTAGTCAGATTGAGAGGTGAGTGGGGAAAAAGCATCCAAAGATATGGTGGACTCCTCTGTGGGTGAAGGAGAAGATAAGGGAGACTCCCCTGTGGGTAAAGGAGAAGATGAAAGAGCTCCCTCTGTGGATGAATGAGCTTGTGCAAGAATATCCTTAATAGATGGAATAGGAGGAAATTGAGCAGGAAGAGATGGTATGATGTCGAAAACAACATAAAGCTCATGAATATTACTGTCACTGGCTGAGGTTTTTCTAGTTTGGTTAGACGATGGGGTGTGATTTGGGAACAACTTATTGAAGATGTGAAGGTTTTGATTAACTGGTGCATTAGGATTATCCAAGATGAGATATCCATTATCTAACATTTCTTGGATGATATTTTTGATAGTTATATAATTACCGTCACCATGACCTCTAATGCTATAATAGTTGTAGTAATCATTTTCTTTGTACCACGCAAGCACAGGACAAGAGGGGTCAAAACCAATATGTGGTTTGATGGGTGGAAGAGTGATTGCTCCAAATTTTAGAAGGTTTTCTAAAACTAAAGAGTAGGGCTCTCTTATGGGAATATATTGGTAGTTGATAAAGGCATGGTTGAAATCATAGGAGAAACAAATGTAAAAAGGGAAATAGATGCCATAGGTGTAATAGATATCAATGATGTAGGGTTAAGCTAGGAAACCACATGTGGTAAGGTGGAAGAGGGTAAGGCTAAGCTAGTAGTAGATGATGCAAAAGTGAGTGCAAGGGTAGGAGGAATGGACATAGGAATGCCATATACAAGCTTCCTTGATGAGTCATGGATAGATGAATGAGCGAGATAGTACTACAAAGTAGCGGGGTTGTGATTAAGGGCTCTCACAAACTCCTCATCACCATTGGGTATGACAAGAGCCTGGTTGGGGTCCATAGGTGATGAGATGGAAGGGGGTGATGGGCTAGATGGGAGTAGCTAGCATGAAACATGTGAGTGTTAGCTTATTTAAGAATCAAAACCATGTGACTGATGATAGAATAAGTATTTTGAGCTTTGCTGATAATGCAGAAACACAGAAGAAATGTAGAAAAATGGGTTTAAAATGTGTGATTTGATTACTGTTCTGATTGGAAAATTATAACACAAAGACTGACGTCAGTTTGGGTAACCGATGCCGGTATGAGGGGTAATAATATCTGGTTGACTAGACCAATGTCGATTACTGTGGAGAAATGAAATATTAATAAATCTTGAAATAAATGATGAAGACAAAGTAGAATTGGACTCTGAAGGTGATATCAAGGACTCAGAGATATAGTAAAGTGACAAAGGAAGTCACAGAAAGAAAAAAATATAGATTGAATGCTACTTTGGTAGAAATGATAAAAATAACATAAAACTGATGGTGTTCAGTGAACCAATGGCAGTGAGATAATGAAACTGATGACAGTCACTGGACCAACATCGGTTACTGTAAAATTTGTGAAAATGGAAAAAGTGATTGTTTGGTGATTTAGGTCAAATAAAAAAGACCAACTTGGAAACTGAGTATGGTAATGATTATTCCTAACACACTCAGAAACAATTGGAATACACCAACTATGATTGTGGAGTATGTAGGGAGAGAAAAAAAATGAAGAAAAAAAACTCACACCTCAAAAAACAAATCAAACAAAATCTAGCAAACACAAAATCATATGATGTAGATTTAATTTTGTGGCTTATGCCATTTAGGAATGACTTGTGAATAGAATAGATTTTTTGGTTACCAAAGGTGCCCTATGGAAACTGATAGCTATACTTGGTTTCAGGTAATTTTCGGCATGGAGGATCCTTCTATGATATGATAACTGGCCAGAAAACTAGCTGGAGCCCACTGTCAATCCTCTGATTGTGTGATCATTGAAAAATTCTTCCGAGAAAGATGTTGTTTAAGAAATGCATAGTTTGTTTTCAGCGATTTGGTATAAAGAGTGTGCAAAATGTGAACTATGGTTTAGTTTGTCAACCATCAGCTGGGCATGACTTCCAACATATATGTTTCCCACAATTTAGATGAGCTAGAATGCAACATACAACAATGCAATGCAAATATTTTAAAACCCAAATCCATAATGAAATTTGATGAGAGCAATAATGAATAGGTAAGAGTATGTATTTCACTAATGCAATACATAATAAATAAAAGTGTTCTTTTTAATCCAAAATACAAATTTCACTGAGATCAATAGGAGAAGAAGAATGTTTCCCAGGGAGAAGATTTTAATGTGAACTTTCTTTTAAAAATAAATAAACACACAATGATTCCCTAAGAATGAATAATGCAATAAGGCTCCAATAACTGAATGACCAACTTGGGTAAAGGGTTGTAAAATTCCATATAAAGGAACCGATGGTGGTTTAGGTGACAAATGTTGGCCGAGGATAAACCAATGTTGGTTAGGGTGAAATAGTCCAAGTTACCAAAAATAGCCTGATATTTACAATTTTTGGCATGATTTTGATTGTTGGGTTTGCTTAGGGAAGTAGAGTTCATGTGAGAGCAGGTAGGAGGATCTTAGAAGAATTCTAGTTAGGTTTAGGAAGAATTCTTAGTTAGTTAGGTCAAGTAGTGACTTAGGATTGGGAGTGATGAATTAGTGTTGAGAGTGATGACTTGGTCATTGTGAGTTAAATGCCCCTAGAATGGGTCCAAGATGAGGTGTCATGATGAGGTGGAGGTGTGAGAATGAAATTAACTTAATTCAATTAATTAATAATATGAGGATGCATATTAATATGGGGTAAAGGGGCCATGATTAGTTAAATGTGTTATGTTAATTAAGTGAAGGGGACTAAGGGGAGTGTGAACCAAATTTAGTGTCTACATTTTCCCCCTTTTGTCATGTAACTTGTATTGCTAAGCGACGTTGACAAAAACAGGAATTCGGTGCTCTAAGTATGAGTGAGGGTTAGGTTGCCCCAAGGGTGGGTGGAGGTGATCCCCCTCAAACCAGAAATTGATGAGGTGTTAAACAGATTTGGTGAGTGGTTTGATAAATGGATAAGTGATGAAAATGAGGGTAGGTTGGTTGTAGATAAGGGTGATTTCAATTAGGTAATAGGTAGTGACAGTCTAATGCATGAAAATGTATAGAATGGGATATAGTACTAGGTTAAAGAGATTACAAAATCTATGTTGTCAAAGGTCGATATGTTTATCCAAACAAGGTTGAATTGGTTTAGGTATCTAAGGTATAGGATATGGTCCTAAAACATAACTAGGAAAGATGGTGGAATGAGCAATTGGTTTGTTCCAGGGAACCAAAGGTTAGGTCGGGATAAAAAACACAACATCAGGCAAGGTAAGGTCAATAGGATGAACAACACGAGTAGAAGCATCAAAAGGTATAGCGAGTAAATGAATTCGAGTGTCATAATGAGTGAGGTTGGGTTGGGAGATTTAGGTAAGGCCATATTTAAGGCCATGATAGGGAAAAAACTTGTCCCAACTAATCCCGAGGTTGGGTAGTAGGTAATAAAGTCATGAGGGTAAACTGTAAGGTTAGGGTCAACTTTGGGTTAGGTAGAAAAAGGTTTCAGGCAAGCAAATGTGGTGCAATGGGGTCAAAAAGGCTAACCAACATCGGTTATGGAAAACTGATGCTGGTCTTGAGAAACCAACCATGGTAGAATATGAAACATGATTGATGTCGGTCAAGTCGGGGGTAGGGTAAAAAGCAAAAATCCATATGTTACAGATTCATTTTAACCTTTCCACTTACAAAAAATTACAAAGAGGAGTTTTTATAAATTTTCGTGGAGAAAAGGACAAGGTGCTATTCCAGGATGAGTTGGAGGTATCTGAGTGGTTAGAGGAGGTAGGTGAATGGGGCCATGAGATCATTCAAAGCGATTAGATTAGTCAGAGGACCGAGAGTTTGATTTGAGGTATAGCTATAGATGGAGGAGGTGCTTGAGGTCCACCAGTGCAGAGATCGGAGGTGCCAATGAGGAGGAGGCAGCATCTTGAGGTAGGAATCAATCCATACCATGTTATTTTCAATTGAAATTTTAGCTAAAATGAAAAAATGGGGGGGGATTAAAAAATTAGAAATGTGGGTAAAAATGAATGAAATTGGGTATTGGGAGGGTGTAATATAGATTAAATAAGCAAGAAAATGAATTGGGACTGGGTTTAGGTGGGATTGGGGTAGAATTTAGGTTATTTTTTTATTTTTTTTAAAAATTTGGGGCGTGGGGGTTCAACCCGAGGGCCGAACCAGTGACTAAAACCGGTTTGGTGTTGGTTTAAGTTAACTAATGTCGGTCACTGTGAAAAGTGACCTAGGGTAGAAAAGGGAAAATAAATGGGGAAAACTGGATTTAAAAAAAAAAGGTAGTTGAATTTAGAAATATGAGAGGTAGGTTAGAATAGAAGTAGGTGGGCTGAAGGTAGATATAGCTAGAAATAGGAGGGTATGGGTTAGGTCAAATATCAAAGGAGAGAAAATGATGAGATGGAACATGAAGACTTGTTTAGGTGAGATAAAATGGATGGTAGGTTAGCGAAATAGTTAGGAAATAGATAGGTAGGTAGAACAATGTGGGTGTGGGGTGGGGGTTGGTAGAGGTGAATAAATGAGTAAAGTAGGTAAATAATTGATATTTTTTAGTTTCCTGGATGTAAGAAAAACATCGGTTAATGATGTGGGAAAATGTGCCATTATTATTAGTGGAGATGCGACCAACATTATGAAGGATGATTGGGATTAGGTGATGCCGATAGATCTGATGGGATCATAGTCTCATTGTCACTCTCATCGATAGATGGGATGCAATGACCAATAATTTCCACCTACCCACTGGCGAGATGATGATCACACTACAAGATGTTTATATGATTATGCGGCTACCGACTGTAGGTGATCCTATTTACTCAGTGTTTATAAATGGGGATTTTGAGGTGATTATTACAATATTTGGGGATATGGTGAGTGCCTTGACCACAATGCCAGTCTTGTGTATGGGGATTTGAATTTTGCACACCCACAAGAGACGTGGTTAACAATACTAATGATGGTAGTGGTGTGGTGCTAAGCACTTCCAGATTCAGAGGGTGGCTGATTTCCCAGAGGATTGATGGGAGTGTTGTGAGATATGATTGAGGATCGGGTCTGCTTTGCATGGGCACCTACATTTTTAGTACAGCTATACATAGAGTTGTGGGATTACCAGAGGATGTGATGCTATAACATCAGTTGTATGTTCTTATTACACTACTGGGCATACATGCATATTTGGGTAGTATGGCCACGAGGAGTAATGGTACTAGATTGGCACCATGGGGGACAAAGGGAAGGTTATAGGATGTGGGTGGCCGTACGTGGTCATCCTAAAGTAGATGAGATAGCTCATGACATAGTATACTATAGATGGGAGATGGAGGGCTTGTATGTGATGGACACAGTATGATGGCCCTATGTCAATTTTCTAAATTTTAGAGGGATGGCATAGGAGCTATATGAGTTACAATTATTACGATGGATATAGGGAAGACGTGCTGAAGAGCATGAAATGATCCCAATTAACAGAGTCTAACACCAGTTTGGATTACAACATGATGTACCGATACCCTTCCCATAATAATTCTTGGATGATGTGGAGATATCTTTGTCTCCACCCCGGCCCACAGACCCCATAGGACAGGAGGAGGTGCCAGTGGTTATGAGATTGGACAATGCAGGGACCACTGCGGTATATAGACAGTGGTGGGTAGTGGAGTTATAGGCAACACCACCATGGAAAGGTCAGCTAGATTTAACCATAGTGATGGTTCAGAGGGATGCCCTACATCGACAGGTGACCACACTAGGAGTTCAGTTAATAGTGACACAGGCTCAGGTAGTTACTTTTATAGGGCAAGTCACTACATTACAGGGTTAGCTGACTGCTACCCAGGCATAGGCATAAGTACAAGTACATGCTCTTGTAGGAGATGGTGCACAAGTAACAAAGCTACAGTGTAGGTTACTAGTTTATAGGAACACTTGGTAGCCATGCAAACATAGGTTGCAGTATTAAAAACCCAGGTAGCTACACAGGTACTGCCATAGACATTGAGACATGGTCCCGTAGTACAAACACTGGAACCAGGGAAAGGTCCTCCATTAGTAGGGCAGAGTTCACATGAGGTAATTAGGCTGATGGCGCCACCCTAGACCATATGCATGGTGAGATTCAGGGATGCCATACATGAGGCCCACTATTACCAGAACCATCTAGCCACTACAGGTTTTGATGTTCCCTCATATGATGAGCACAAAGCCCAACATGCAACTAGTGAGAGGACTAGGTCTAGGAATCACAACTCAGGTAGAATAGGGGGTCATTGGCCCTAGAGACAGGGTCAGGGTGAGGTTACCAACTCTCGTAGACCGGGCCCAACCGAGGGATAGGAGGAGGAGATGGGTGAGAGTGGAGAGGGGGATATCAAGTGGGGTTGATTGATTATGACATTTGATACTTGTATGATGATTTTGATTTTGATATATATACCAGACTACGTGTCAAAGATTTTTTGAGATTATATATAAGATTTTTTGAGACACTTTGATTATTTATGCTTTTTAATATATGTATTGATCCAAAAACATTCTCATTTATATAGTTGATTATTATTGGATGGATGATGTACTATTTTTAATTTTCATTGTTATTATGTATCATGGGAATGAGGTGAGTTAGGCATGATTTAGTCAAGGTCTTGTAGGCATGATGTAGTCAGGTATGGGAATGGTTTGGTTAGGTATAGGCATGGTGGAGTCAGGTATAGGTATGGTTTGGTCAGGTATAGTCATAGTGGATTCATGTATATGTATGGTTTGGTTAGGTATAGGCATGGTGGAGTTAGGCATAGGTATGGTTTGGTCAGGTATAGGCATGGTGGAATCAGTTATAGGCATAATTTGGTCAGGTATAAGCATGGTGGAGTCTAGGTAATTTCCAAGTTATTGATCTTATGGAAATAATGTATTGTATGTATGTTGTGGTTAAATTTCCAAGTATTTAATATCATGGAAATATGAAATGATTTAAGTAGAATATGGTTGTGGTGATAAAATAGTAGGTATGCATGTTTTTATGATATAGTAATTTCTAAGTTTTTGTGTAAATGGAAACTAAATAAATTAGAATGTGAACATAAAGGGGGAAAATTGGTTAGTTTTAAAAGTGTCTGAGCTAACCTCCAATGGCCCCATGACCTCAGAGTGATACCTATATAGCCTCGATGAAAAGGGGCCTCAGGCTGATGTAGTTCTCCCATAAGGTAGGGAAGAATATGATAAGGAAGATGAATGTGTCAGTAGGTTTAAGGAATGATTGAATCGAGGTCATTTAGGCACGGTTGATTTTAGGTCATTTAAGTCACAGGTGAGTGTAGATTGAATAAGCATGGTTGAGTTTAGGTTGAATAGGTGTGGGTGATTTTGGTGGTAGAGGAATTCCCATAATGTAGGTGTCGAATGTCTGGTATTGTGTAGCAGAATCAATAAGTAAGAAAAGATGTGAATGGTAAGAGGAGACAAAAAGCCACCTAATTGGTAAGAACCATGATGAGTCTATCATACCAAAGATTGGCTTATGAACGTAAGACCCTAAAGGAGTTACATGATTGAATGTTCTAAAGGGGAATAAATTCACATGATTATGAAATGTCACATTTGTGGCACACCCCTTGAGTAGGTAGAATATTAGAAAGGAAAGATGATGATGTGAAAAGGGTTATTTTAGTGTAACCTTGGTGCGAGACAACATGCCTCTTCTGCAAGATACCCAAGACTAGAATAGGCAAGTCCAATGTAAAAAAGTTATCTTCTTATTCTTTATTTTGTTTTATAGATTGATCGATGTAGGAATTCTATGTGGGATGAATAGAATATATCCTTGAGGTCTTTGTAAAGCTTATCGATGAGAGAAGCTTCAGAATATTTTTATTTTAATTTTTGTAGAAATAATCTTCTTTTTGTGATAGAATATGTACAATAGGGCTAGATTTTTATAGCTGTCCTTTGAGGGAACAGTCTATTTATAACAACAAGATAGAAAGATAGATGTCATTTTGGGAGGGAGTCATATTTTGACAAGAAGTTTGACTCAAGGATTTTGAATTTAAAAATCATGTGTATTACTTTTGAATTGTTTTTTTTGAATTTTAAGTCATGGACAAGACTATAGAGAAGTATAGGTTTCTTGTATGAAGACAAAACCATATCACATAGAGGTTAGCTATGAAAGAGATGTTTTAAGTGATGAACAACCATGGGATTCCATCATGAAAAGGAAGAAACGTGTTCATGAGAATCACACCATGAGTAGAGCCGTGGTACTCATATTGAAGATAAGGCTGAAAGGTGAAAGATAACCACATGATTCTTTTTTAGTCGTTGATCCTTAAAATATGTAAGTGGAAGGTGAATGTTACCCAAGGGATGAGAATTTAATAGATAGAAGGTGATATAGGACTTGATTCAAAAATAGAATGGTCGAAGATGCAAGGAATTGAGGGGCTCAGGTTTAGGTTTACCTTCGAATGAAGATAAATGATAAGCACCTGAGCCATAGGCATGAGTAACGATATAGGGTCCAAACCAATTAGGAGTGAACTTTCCCCATTTACATTTCTCTATTTTTGTTACATGTTGATTTTCCTTCAGGACAAGGTCACCGACCTTGAAGGTGCATTCTTGGACACATTTATAGTAGGCCCGTTTGATATGTTTTTAGTAGATGTGGAGGTGATCGAGAGAATTTAGATGACATTCATCCAATAAGTCAAGCTGTGCCAAATGGTCTTGGTGAAAATTATCATCGTTGAGCATATATTTGAGTGAGATATGAAGAGATAGAATTTGAACTTTGAGAGGCAAGACAACCTATGTAGTGTAGATTAAAAAGAAAGGTGTAGGAGTAGTTGAGGTGTGAACACTAGTGCGATAAGCCCATAAGGAAAAAGGAATGTACGTGTGACAATCCTTACCAGTATTGTCAACCATTATCATAATAATTTTATTTAAGGTTTTGTTAGTTGATTCAGCTTGGCCATTTATTTGAGGATAATAAGGCGAATAAAAATTGAGTTGAATGCCGAAGTCATCACAATTTTTTTATAGGATTTTATTTTTGAATTGTTTTTTGTTATCAATGATGAGGTGGTGAGGAACACCAAAGTGACAAATGATGTGATGGTTGATGAATTCATATATTTTCTCAGATTTTGTAGAAATAAGAGGTATGACTTAAATCCATTTAGTGTAATATTTGGTAGTGGAATAATCCATTGATGATGTTGGGAAGAATGAGTGTTTATCTCTCCGACAAGAGAAAAACCCAATTGAGAGAAAGGCCAAAGCTCTCGTGCAACCTATAAGGCATGAATAGGGGTATGATGAAGATTTTCATGTTGTCGACACTTCACACAATGATTGAAATAGTCATAAAAATCATGGTTTAGGGTCGGCCAGTAATAGCCAAGGTGAAGGCTGTGCTTAGCGACAACTAAGCCACTAAAGTGAACCCCACAATTCCATCATGAACTTCCTTGATGATGTATGGAATTTCAAAACTTGTAAGGCATCGTAAGAGGATGCCATAAAAGCCACATTTATAGAGAAGACCACCCATGATGACATAGCGAGAGACACTTTTGAGGAAGGCTCATTGTCCATTGTGAGTAAGATTGGAAGGCAAAATTGAAAGGGAAAGGTAGTGGCAAAGTTTAGTGGTGACAAATACTAAGGCTAGGTAGATATTTTTGGTGTGAGTGTATCTAGTTTTGTAGTCTAAAATCACATGGATTATATAATAAATCACTTGCTCCCTGTGCTATGTACCTTGGGATATGATAGTATAATATATATGGGTTGATGGAGATGCTGACATGTGGCACACATCCCCTTAGTTATATGTATGGGTTCACATGGGATATGATAATATAATGTATATGGGTTGATGGAGATGCCGACATGTGGCACACATCCCCTTAGTTAGTTATATGGGCTCACATAGGAATTAATTATATTGGGTAATGGGTCGGCCTACATTGGGATTAGGTGTTACCCATCCTATTTAAAGGATGTGAGTATCATTATGAAGGGATGTATGAGTTGAGTCTTCTACTCGGTAGAGGTATATTGGAGGTGTCCCCCTCGAAGTGGATTCCCATCTTGGGAGATTGTGGAGTTACTCCTTCCTTAAGGAGCATTGTATGGTGTTTCCCTACCTTAAGGGTATTATTCTACATATATTGATATTAGGGCATCTTGGCCTCCCATATCTCGTGTTTTATTATCTTATGCAATTTATTGATTTATTATATGCAAGGTTCTTATCAAGGGGTATCAGAGCATTGATTTCGGAAAAAAAATTGGGTTGATGGAGATGGAGATGCTGACAGATGGGAAAAAGAAGAAGAAGAAGAAGAAGCAGAAGAAGAAGAAGAAGAAGAAAAAGAAAAAGAAAAAGAAGAAGTAAAATCAGAAGCAACATCAGAAGAAGAAGAAGAAGAAGAAGAAGAAGAAGAAGAAGAAGTTGCTACATAGGATAGTGCATCTCAAAGGAAGGAAGTTTCAATATTTCAGTTTGAAGGGTGTATTCACAGGAAAAAGGTAATTGTTTCCATAAACCCTAGAAGCAAATATAATTTCATCAATATGGATGTAGCTCAAAATCTACATGTATAAGCAAAACATATTAAGGAAGCTCAAGTGGATGGTAAACATATTCAATTTTTTGAAGATTTAAAGCTCTCTATGGATAAATATGTTTTACATTCAGATTTTTATGCTTTAGATATGAATGGTATGGATATTGTTCTTGGATATCCTTGGTTAGAGAGCTTGAGAACAATTAATCTTAATGTGTAAAATAAATTCATGAAATTATGGTACAAGAGAAAGAAAATTACATTGCAAGATATCACACTTAGCAAAGAAAAAAGTAATGTAAAATTAGATCATGAAGATGAATTTGAAGATGGTGACGAAGGGAATAAGGATGAATTAGAAGGAGAGGATGAAAAACATGATGAAAAATTCAAAAATAATTTCTCTACTCAAGATAAAAAAGAAATAACAAACAATTTGGAAGAGGAAAAAGAGGAAAAGATTGATAAGGTTGAGCATATTAAGGCTGATCCATATAGACACCCCCATCATCATGAGAGGAAACAATCATGGAGACATAATAGGACACATGAGGTCAGCAATCTATATGGATATATAGGGAATTGGAGGAGTAATAATTTTGGCTATACATGGAATCAATGGAACAATAATTGTATGACATGGAATCATAGGAATAATCATTATGGATATACATGGATGTCAAGGAGGAACACATATGGACCAGGATGGAATCAGACAAGCACAATGGAATATGGAATCAGGTTTGGAGCAGTATCACCCACTATGATTTCATATGGGTGGTTGGATGATCGAGCTTGGCAACAAGTGTGTAATAATTTAAAGCACACTCATTATATGGCTTCTTCTTATGTTTCGGGGATGAAACATGTCAAAGAGGGAGGAAATGCTATGTACCTTGGGATATAATATTATAATGTATATGGGTTGATGAAGATGCTAACATGTGGCACAAATCCCCTTAGTTATATGTATGGGTTCACATGGGATATAATATTATAATGTATATGGGTTGATGGAGATGCCAACATGTGGCACACATCCCCTTAGTTAGTTATATGGGCTCACATAGGGATTAATTATATTGGGTAATGGGTCGGCCTACATTGGGATTAGGTGTTACCCATCCTATTTAAAGGATGTGAGTATCATTATGAGGAGGTATGTATGGGTTGAGTCTTCTACTTAGTAGAGGTATATTGGAGGTGTCCCCCTCGAAGTGGATTCCCATCTTGGGAGATTGTGGAGTTACTCCTTTCTTAAGGAGCATTTTATGGTGTTGTCCTACCTTAAGGGTATTATTCTACATATATTGATATTAGGGCATCTTGGCCTCCCATATCTCTTGTGTTTTATTATCTTATGAAATTTATTGATTTATTATATGCAAGGTTCTTATCACCCTGTGTTTCTCATCACGATGAGCGAGCATGGTAACCAGGGAATGATCAATAGAAAAAATGTAAAGGTAAAATGGTTGGTCATCTTTAGGTGGAATGAACACTAGTGGTTAGAGGAGATATTGGTTTAAGGTGTCGAATTCTTTGTGGCATTCATTATCACATTTTAAGGAGACATCCTTTTTGAGAAGATGATAAAATGGATGGAAATGATAAAAAATATTAGAAATAAAGTGATGAATAGATTACAAATTTCCTTGAAAACTATGAAGTTGACGAAGGTTAGTAGGTTGAGGCATCTCTAGAATATCCTTTATTTTATTGAGATCAAATTCAATGCCATGCAAAAAGACACTTATTAGGTTGAAGGTGAATGCAATATTTTATGAGACGGTAAAAAAAAACCATAAGGAAAACAAGGTGTTCATCCTGATGTTTAGGTTTGGAAAGAAGATTGTCAACGTAATCTTCTAATATGTTATGCATGATGTCATGAAAGATATAAGTGATAGCCTGCTGATATCTAAGACCAACATTTTTAAGGCTAAAGGGAATGACATGATAATAGAAAGTCCCCCAAGGAGTGATGAAGGTGGTTTTGTGTTGATCTTACAGGGAAAGTAATATTTGTTTATAACCTGAGAAACCGTCCATGAGTGATATCATCTCATGACTGGTGGTGAGATCAACTAGTTGGTCAATACTAGGTAGAGGAAAGTCATCTTTGGGGCATGATAGGTTAAGGTCACCAAAATCCATGCAAATATGGAGTTCCCCTATCTCTTTTGTGATAAGAACAGTGTTAGAGATCCTTTGGGGATAATAAATGGGTATGATGAAAGAAATCGAAAGAAGGTGTTGGAGTTTTTATTTGACAAGAAGGGAAATGCGAGGATGTATTTTTTGTAGCTTCTGTTTCACGGGGTTGGCATCAAGAATGGTTACAATAGAGTGTACCACAATGTTTGGGTCAATACCAAGCATATCAGCGTAGGACCAAGCAAAAGCATTGCTATGATCATGAAGAAAAATAAGTGAAAGCTTCCTATTCAATAACATCTAAAAATTGGCCTATTTTTAGAATGTGTGGGTCATCTTGAGTGTGAATGTTGATTTCAATGTTTGATTTATTCAACATGGTTTGATTCTTAGTAGGTAACGATTGGTGAATATAAGAATCTTCCGCACTAAGGTAGGTGAGAATAGACTCATCATCCTGACATTGAACACCGTTAATAGAAGGCGTATCATCATCCATCATGTTAGGATACAGGAAGGGAAGAGTAGAGGGATCCTTACCATCACGCTAATAAGTCAGAGGTTGCAGGGAAACAATGTTGACAAATTTATTTTTTAGGAGGAATGGATTTTGGATCCATACACTCTTTAGGTGAAGGAGGTGAATGTGGCGAATAGGGTGGGGAATGTTTATCCTCCTCAATGATTTTGACTCGATCCTTCTTGGAAGATGGTTCAAAAAATACAATACCATGGTGGTCTTTATGCTTACGAGTGGTACAAGGAATGATAGTGTGGTGGCCTTGTTCATTGAAACCAAATCCAAAGCCCTTTCAAGCACAATGATGGAGGAAGGTGTGGGAAAATTGATGGTTGGTGAGATATTGAAGGCCAGAAGAAAATAATTGACTTTGGGAAGGTGGCTCGAGTGAGTAGGTAGAAGAATAAAGTCCCCCATATGTTAAGTTGGTGTGAAGGTGGGGAGGACCATAGGGGAAAACCTTTCCTATGCGGTGATAATATCAGGGATGTTAGTGAAGGTTACTGTACTCTTGAGGAGTAAGGAATGTGTCAATGTTATAAAGGCGGTACTCCCCCAGAGTGAGGCATTGAAAAAAACCTTCTAAGGGATAAAAAGTTGGTATATGAGTAGCTGGAATGTATGAATCACTGGAAAAATGGGAATAAGAAGCATTGAATGTTTGAGAAGTTGATCAGTTTGTTGATGGGTCAGCTGTGGTAGCAATGGGAAAAGAGGAGTTAGTTGCGAAAGATGTAGTCATAGAAATGATGGATGGGGTGGTGACTGAAGAAGAAGTGGTAGTGGTGGTAGATACCTTAATTGGTATAAGAACATAATTGGTTCAATACAACATGTTACAGGTCTTGAAAGGTGAAGGGCCAGTTGGAATGGTATGTAGACACCAAATTTAGGTCACACTCCCCTTGGTCCCCTTCACTTAATTAACGTAACACATTTAACTAATTATGACCCCTTTACCCCATATTACTATTCACCCTCACAATATTAATTAATTTAATTAAGTTAATTTCATCCTCACACCTCCACATCATCATTACACCTCATCCTGGACCCATTCTAGGGGCATTTAACTCGTAGTGACCAAGTCATCACTCTCAACACTGAGTCATCACTCCCAGTTCTGAGTCACTACTTGACCTAACTAAATAATAATTATTCCTATACCTAATTAGAATTCTTCTAAGATATTCCTGCCTTCTCTCACACAAACTCTACTTCCCTAAGCGGACCCAACAATCAAAATCACACCAAAAATAGTAAAGATTAGGATATTTTTAGTAACTTGGACTATTTCACCGTAACCGAGGCTAGTTTATCCTCGGCCGATGTCGATCACCTAAACCACCATCATTTCCTTTATATAGAATTTTATAACCCTTTACCTAGGTTGGTCATTTAGTTATTAGAGCCTTATTGCATTCTAATGCTTCAGAAGGATAACAAACTGCTTGTCTTGCACTGTGGTTGTATGTGGTCATCATTTGGATGGAGGAGGGCTTGAAGATTATGGCTTGAATGTAATAAGGCTCCAATAAATAAATGACCAACCAAGGTAAAGGGTTGTAAAATTATAGATAAAGGAACTGATGGTGGTTTAGGTGATCAACTTTTTCCGAGGATAAACCAGTGTCGGTTAGGGTGAAATAGTCCAAGTTACCCAAAATAGCCTAATATTTACTATTTTTGGCATGATTTTTATTGTTGGGTACACTTAGGGAAGTAGATTTGATGTGAGAGAAGGTAGGAAGATCTTAGAAGAAGTATAGTTAAGTTTAGGATGAATTATTAGTTAGTTAGGTCAAGTAGTGACTCAGCACTGGGAGTGATGACTCAGTGCTAAAAGTGATGACTTGGTCACTGTGAGTTAATTGCCCTTGGAATGGGTCTAGGATGAGGTGTCATGATGAGGTGGAGGTGTGAGGATGAAATTAACTTAATTAAAATAATTAAATTAATTAATAATGTGAGGATGAATATTAATATGGGGTAAAGGGGTCATGATTAGTTAAATGTGTTACGTTAATTAAGTGAAGGGGATCAAGGGGAGTGCGACCAAAATTTTGTGTCTACACCAGGGGTTTTCAGGGTTGTGAGATGGACAGGTATGTTTGTTATGAGAGGGGCACATCAACCTGTTACTTCTTTGTCTACAGATGATTTCATTGTTAGAATGTATCAGGATCTGATTGGGATATGGGGTGATGATAGGACCATAATACTTGCTTATAGTGGTGCAAATTAGTTAGTAGAAAAGACAGCTAGGGTGGAGGTCCACCCAATTGATAGAGTCCCTAAAAAATTTGGGAAGCCATATGATGATGCACTTCTGGCTATTCCTATTATTTATCATGGTATCAAAGAGGCTTGAGTTGGTGCTAAGGGTGAACATGGTCGGATTGTTGTTACACCAAGGGAACCTATTAGTGTATATATGGTCCCAATTCCTAGAGTGCCAAAAATAATCCTCCAAATCGAGGCCGCACCCGCTCACATTGGGGAAGAGGAAGACGAGGAGGAAACATAAACATACACAGATATTGAGGGTGAGTTTGGTGAAGAGATGGGTGAGGAGGTTGGAGTAGAGGGGGGATAAGGATAGTGACTCGAAGTGGAGAGTCACATGTGAGTTTTTAGAGGCTGCTAGAGTGGAGGAGGAGGTAGAGAAGGAGACCCTCATTTTAAAGGATCACTTATCTCCTGAGATAAATGGTGATGAGAACTTCGTGATGGGATAACATGTCACCTTGAGAGAGGGGGAGGCACAACAGGTGCCTGCAATGGCTTCACCACCACTAGCTGCACTGATTGATCCTATGTGGATGCCTAAAGATCTGAGTATGTAGATACTCTTTTCTTGACCTTGTTAACAAGAATTGTTAGTAAACTACACATTGTGTTTTTTTTGGTTTTTGAATGTTTTCTAACTCACCATTGTTTTCTTTATTTTTCAACCATTGTTAATGGCTGACGAGATCTTATTTGTAGGATCTGTGTTGATACCTTGCTAATCCCTATGGGGAAGACTTGTGTGGAGCTACTCAAGAACTTGGGAGAACCATTGCAGGCTGGGTGACATACTGATGTGTTTGCACCTCTTTGGAAGGCCGCAGAGCTATTGAATTCTCAGAGAAAACAGATTGCCACTTACGAGATGGCAGAGAGGATGATGAGGTGGAGCCATTCATGTAGCAAGGATACAACTAGTGGTTGATCTCACAGAAAATCTCACCACTCGGTGCATTCATGACATCAGATCTGCATCAAGATTCCCAACAACAAGTGCGCAGCTTCCCAGGGTTCTCATAGAGAGGGATGAGTTATGGGCCTTTATTGGTTTGATGTAAATTTGTGAGGCATTTATATGATGTTTTTTTTATTTTCATGCTCATTGCGAGCATTTTGACCACACCTAGTGTGTGATGGAATTATATATAAACTTGACTTATTATGATATATAAAGATATCTATTTTTGGTTTAGCTATCCTTTGCACCAGAGTTGGCTTCATTTATGGTTTACTTCACATGTTTACTCTTAGATGTTTAGAATTTCTTATTTTATATACTTTTCAAAATGCATTTAGTGGATGATGATATGTTAACATAATGATTTTCTTTTTGTTGTTTCCTTTTATATGATGCTGATGCAAACACAATGTAATGTCGAAACTTTAGTTTTTCAAGCAATATTTGATACTTCTTGTTTTGTTGGAAAAATGTGATGGACGTAATATGATAAGCAAATGAACCCACTCCACTTATAACCCCACACAACTAGTGAGATGTGAGGGCTCAACATCGAGAGCTAGAAGGTACGTGATTTGTATGATTTTGATAGATGGAAATGGTGAGAGAAAGACAAGATTTTGACAGAAATATAATTAGAAACCTACAACATAACTCTACACACATTTTACTACAAAGTCTAGAATGTGATTTTCTTACAAGTTTATCTGAACTTAGACCCATAGATGTCCTCTTGATTGACAAAATCTGGTTTAAAGGTTTTAACTCTTGTGGAACATACACATTTAATTCATTCTTCTTAGGATTTATGGTTTCAAAGAACTTTTTATTGAATGAATATTAATATTTAACTTACTAATTTATTTTCACCTACACCTTGCTCCATGCCACTAGTAGGAATCATGGGCTCATCACCAAGGACAAGGAAATGTTGAGTAAGGGAACTTACATACTTTCCCCATCTCACACCACTAGTAAGAGGTGTGGAATTAACACCAAAGGTTGGTGGGGAAAGGAAGTGTGTAAGTACAAATTTTGTATTGATTTTGACTTGAGAAATATACATATTTTTAATTTTTAAACTTTGAGTTGTGATTTTGGGAGGGAGAGATTTCCCCTAGCCTCAACCCCACGCAACCAGTAAGATGTGAGGGCTTAACAATGAAGGCTGAAATAGGTGAGCAAGTGCTCTAGGTAAAAATGTTTAGAATTCTTTCGTTACCAAAGAGGTTGTTCTTGGAAATATATGACTCCAAGAAGCTTCTAGAACAGACTATGGGAAAAGACACCTATGCTAGAAGAAAACTACGAGTAGAACCTAGTATGTAGGCCTTTGTAGGATTAGTTTCAAATTTTTTTCTTATCTTGTTGAATTGATGAAATGATTTAGAAATATTGATGATAATATTATGGATACTTGAAGAAATGTGATTGAATGTTTTTCCAATATTTTAAGAAGTTTTTGAAATTTTCTTGAAAGATAAGTTCTTTGATTACAAATTTACAAAGTGATCTAGCGGGTGAAAATGTAATGCGGATGCAATAGTGTACATGTGGAAATGCAGATAGATCATGTGTAGCAACGTTTTAGGTGAAGTGAATTGACTGACTTACCAAATTCTTCACCCTCTAGAGTACACATGCATTATGCCCCATTCTTGTAGTCCTCCATGAATTGATATGGGCCCAACCACTTGAGCCTTAATTTCCTTCCTTCGCTGGTTTTCTTGTCTATCTGATTGTCAAGTATTAATAGTAGATCTCCAACAAATATATCACATTGATATAATTTCTTATTTTAGTCCCAGAACATCCGATCATAGTAAAATATATGGTTTTCCTTAGCTCTAAGCCGAGCTTCATCGAGGGTTTCTAGATCAATGAGCCATGCCTCACGATATCTTTGTTCTCATAAGATTCCTTGTAATGATATCTAGAGACAAAATATCTCAACTTCAAGTGGAAAGAATGATTCTGAACCAAATACTAAGGAATATGGGGTTTCCCCTTTTGGCATTCTTACTGATGTTCTATAGGCCCACAAGGCCAAAAATAGCTTTAGGTGCTAATCTTGCTTATTCTCCTTAATATTTTTAAGGAGGATATATTTTAGCATATTATTAGTTACCTCAGCCTATTCATTGGATTGAGGGTAGTATAGAGAGGCTGTGTGATGATTTTCTTGAACTTTTCACATAATTCACACACCTCTTCATTTTTAAACGACATGCCATTATCGAAGATAATGACTTGTGGGAACCCGTATCTACAAATGATCTGGTTCAAGATGAACTTTGTAATTATAGACCCTAGAATGGTGGTAAGAGGCATGACCTCAACCCACTTCGTGAAATACTCTGTGGCCATTACTATGAAATTTTGGTCATTCGTCAAAGAGGGAGAGAATTTCCCTATCAAATCAAAGACCCTTAGAGAAAAGGGCCAGGGTGTTGTAATCAGTTGTAGAGCTTGGGAATGAATGTAAATATCATGAGAGAATTCCTAGCACTTATGGCACTTGCGTACGTAATCTAATACATTGTGTTCTAAGGTGGGATAGAAATAACCCATCCGGTGTATCTTTCTAGTGGTTTCATGTCCTCAAAAATGACCCCCATAGATCCCACCGTGGGCTCCATAGAGGATCTTTTTAGAATCTTCCTCATTGACACACCTTAGCAACATTTTGTCAAAATATCTATGATAGAGCACTTATTCTATAACTATGTACTTGGTGGCTATGACGCGTAGACATATTCTCTACTACAAAGTTTCTCCCTCAGGGTATGTGTGGTCCATAATAAAATTGACAATATCCAAATACCATGGACATGTACAATGGGAGGAATGATTTCTATGTAGTATATACACTTGTTAGGGAAACTCAAGTCTACTAACTCTCCAATGTCTAATGGGTTGTCTTCTAATCAATGAGTAATGATTTGTCCCTTGACAGAATTTTGGTTGATATAAGTTTATTCAAATTCTCCCATTAAGGGTATGAAGCATCCAAATTTCTTGGACAAAGAACCTTGTGTTAGGAATGTTTGAAGACAATCTATTTTAACAATAACCCACATTTCTTGGTTAAGCATATAATACCTTAACCATTTTGTTGCAAATACTATAGCGAGGCATTATTTTTTCACCTGCGTATAGCACATCTCGTATTCTAGTAACATACGACTGATGAAGTAAATTACATGTTTGCGCTTGTCATCGTCTTCTTGTGCTATCATGCATGATAATGAGACATTTGTATCCCATAAATATAAAATGAGAGGGTGATCTGATTTGGAAGGCATGAGTGTATGAGGCAATAGAAGGAATCAGTTGAATGATTCAAATGCCACATGACACTCATCCATCAATATGTTATAGAAATATATTTTTAATAAATTATTTATCACAAAAATAGAAAAGGTTAAATCAAGTATGAACCTATGGATTACACCAATCTTTCTGAGAAAGGAATGAATGCTTAACTCGTTTGATGGTGGGGTAATTTCTAGAACTGCTCAGATTTTTTCCTGATCCACATCAATCCCTTGTGAAGAGATGATGTAACCCAAAAAATTTCCTCCCGTCATACTAAATACACATTTTTATAGATTCAACATGACACTGTATTCAATGAGGTGAGAGAGGATGATACGAAGCACCTTTGGGTAATTACATCACTTCTTAGCCTTAGTTAAAAGATCCTCAACATATAATTCCACAATCTTGTGAATTAGAAAATGGAATATATAAGTCATGGCCTGTTGGTAAGTGGCACCAATGTTCTTGAGACTGAATGACATGAATCCATAGCAATAATTTCCCCAAGGGGTGATAAATGTCATCTTTGATTGATCTTCCTTGGATATCCTAATTTGATTGTACCCAAAAAATCCATCTATAAGGGAAAATAACTCATAACCAACTATTACATCAATGATAACATCAATGGATGGTAGTGGGAAATCATCTTTGGGACATGCTTTGTTTATATCTTGAAATTCAATGTAGATTCAAATATTTCTATTCTTTTTAAGAACGAGGACGATGTTTGATACCCACATTGAGTAATTGATAAGTTTAATGAACCCCACATGTAGGAGCATTATAATTTCCTCTTTAACCATTAGTGTCACCTTCAGTTTCATAGGTTTGGATTTTTGTTTGATGGTCTTGGCATCAGATTTGGTCACAAGGCTATGAAATGCAACATGAGGAGAAATTCTTGTCATTTCTTTATAAATAAACGGGAAGGATTTTGAATGTTCTTTAAGAAATTTTGTGTATATTTCTACCTCTTAAGGAGTCAGTGATGAACATAACTTCAAAATATTTGGATCCTCCTTCATCCCAATGTTGATGTCAATATCACCCTTAATCAAAGAGGCATTACCCTTTTCAAACTCAGGCGGGGCCGGAGGTTATTCTATTTAACCTTCCTAATCTATCTGAAAAATATCAAGACATTCTAAAGAGGAGGGGTCTATCGTGTGATATCCAAAATAGGAGGAAGATCAAGGAATGAGAAAAAAACCTCTCTTATGATGTGCGATATGTAAATTTGTTTAAGCATTAAGGTATCCTAAGATGCCCTCATCATTTTCTGCATAATATAGGTTAACAAGCTCATTCTCAGCCTCAACATATGCCAAGATTGGATTTTTTGGCATTTTGCAAATTAAGGGCTCAACACAAACCAAAACTGTGAAGTTAATGTCTTCTAATTCCTTTCTTAGATAGAAGCAAGAAACATAAGTAGCTATTGAATCAGCGAGAAGGTTTTGTTCATGTGGGATGGATTCAATTGAAATGAAGTCAAAACCTTTACTTAAGTTGAGTACAACAGTTTTATAGAGCTGTAGGTGTTCTGCCCTAGTCTCATATACCTTTGAAACTTGATTGGTGACTAGCTATGACTCACCCAACACTCTAATCTTACAAGTTCCCATACTTTTGGATACTATGAGACAAAATAGGAGAGCCTCATATTCTGCACCATTGTTTGTACATTAAAAATATAGCTTGAAGGAAAAAGGCATGACCTTCCCCTCATGAGAAGTGAGGATCAAAATTTCCCCAACACCAAAGTGGAATTTTTCTTCGTCAAAATTAAGATTCTAATAGTTTCTTGGGAAGATTGATGTTGGATCACTTTTTGTAACCTCTTCCCTCACTTCTGATACCTCAACCATTTAAACATCATCGTTCGGAAGAGAGCTGATTCCTAGAGAATTTCCTATGCCCATGGAATCAAATGGAATTGGATGGGTAAATCATTCTCCAATAGCTTGAAAATATTTGCTGTGGTTTCTGTTGATATAGTCTCAATAACAAAAATTTCATTTTTGACCATAGGAATCCCTTTGATTAAACTTGTAGTTTCTAATTTCATTGTGGGAATTAGTTTTGTCTCTGGAGTTGATCTTATGGGTTTGTTCAATTGGTTTGTGGGAAGCTCAAAATCAGTATGGACCCCAGGTTTCTTCTTTATGTTACCCAAGTGAATGTTAAAGGGATTTGGGTCACCTTGTGCAATGGAGAATTTCCCTAAATGTAGGAATCTGACTTCCTGAAACAATGTGGAAGGAATCACCTTCATGCGATGTATCTAAGGATGAACGAGAATCATATTATAGTTAGCTTCCCGATCTATAATATAAAATTATGTAAGAACCATCTTGGGTCCTAGGGTAATTGATAGCACTATGGTTCCAATTGATGTTTCCTTGAGGCTATCATACCCTATCATCGTGCTTCTTTTTGAAGAGAAATTGGTTTTTCAGTAGCCTAACTTTTGGAGAAATGAGAAGGGGACAATATTGATTGCTACCCCGTCATCAATAATTACGTACTTTACGTAGTAGTTGTAAACACAAATCTATAGATACAAATCTAAATCACCTCTGCGTGCCAACTCAACATCTATGGGAATATTACTGATGTCGAATATAAACCCTACATATATTTCAGGTTTCCCAGGAGGATTTACATTGAAGTCTATGACATTTATTTGTGCCTTCAAAGGAGGGGTAATATTGATAAAATTTCCAAAACCCAATGCTTCTAATAACTAGTTCTATGAGGAAGGGATTTCTTCAACAAATCCAACAAGGAAATGTGAGAAAAGGTTTTTGTTAAATAAGTGATCAAGTCGTAATCCCCCACCAGTTTCAGAAGTGTTAGAACATCATCTAACATAGATGGGTAAATAGGAATGGGCTATGATGAGTAGTCTTAAGTTCTTGTAGTGACGTTTGGGTTCAGTTTCTAACTCTACTAGACCCACACTCTTGGTTTTTCGGAAACCATCCAATGGAGGTGATACCAATGGGCTTGACAAATTCGAAGCCTCATGATCATTGTTTCCCACCGGTTTACCCTTGTTTGTGCCATTGGGGTCCCAATTTCCATTGTTAAGATGCATTGGAAGGGGATCATTAAAGATCCTGAGTGGTGTGTTTTGAGGGGATACGAGCCTTATGTTAGTATTCTGAACTGGTACTGTAGGATTCACCAAATTTTTTTTAACAAAGAGATGTCTTTGATCCTCTAGTAGACGCTGAATGAATTTAATATAGTTGTGACATTTTCTAGCATCATACCCTCGGAACCTATGGAAGCTAATATATAGGTCAGAATCATAATCCTTAGGTCTTTGAATTGATTTTTGTTGTGGTTCAAAGTTTCAATTGTTAGTTATTGTAATTGAAGTTCGGAGGCCATTGCCCTTGATTTTGATATTGGTTTTGGTACCCATTTGGGTACTGCTTAGGGCCTCGAGCCTGAACTTGTTGTTGTTGGGGTGGAGGATGATTGAAATCCATGTTGATTGCAGGAGAAAATTTGTTACTCCTATGATTATTACCATTTTTGTTGTTGTTGAAATTATTTGTACTTGAGGTGTTAACAACATTTGGTTTCTTTGTTTGGTCTGTAACACCTTCAGTCGTAACACCATAGTTTTTTTTGAGGAGCTTAGGTCCTTGGTTGTTGTTTGCATTGTTTGGATAACTTGAATTACCCTGATTGGGAGTGATCAACCTCCCATTTGAACCGTAGGTCTTTCAACCACTGTTGATTACTTCTTGATCAATGCAAGGAGAACTTTCTAACACCTTTTCGTAACTCCTTAGAGGGAACTTATGGACTTCTTCCTTTGTTTCCTGGTTAAGAAAGTGAAGGAATAGATCACAAATCTCCATCTGATCCATGTTGGGATCTCTTGCTGAAGAGTAGAAGACCTGTCGCCATATTTAGATGAAGTGCGCAACATACTGATTGTGCTCTTACTTTATATGTAGGAATTCCCTGATTCCTATTCAAAGTTACTTGTTCATGTCAAAATATTTGATGAATTTAGACACAAGTTATTTAAAGGAATGTATTGAAGCCTCAAGTATAATATAATACCATTTGAGAGTGATTCCTTTAAGAGTATTAGGGAATATATTTACTATGTTTGCATCCCATGGGAGAAACTTTTGAATGGCAGTTGTATATGATTTTATATGTGCATTTGGATCTCTCTCCCCTTTAAATTTAGGAAGATCTGGTAGAGGCCATCAGAGCATAACACTCCATATGGTGAAGTCAAGGGGCTCTTTAAGATATTTAGAGTAGGTCCCCACTGTGTAAGACTCAACCATCGATGACCCTTGATGGGGAGGTAAAGGTGGAATATGGTTTTGGAATGTTGCATCGTAAGCATTTATATAAGCATAAGGAATTCCTTGTGGATTTTCATATGTTCCAATAAAAGAGTACATGTCCCCCTATAAAAATTTGGAATACATGTGTACATATGGGGGAACATTACTCTGGTATAGAGTGGGAGACAAAAAACTAGGGAACATTACATTAACACTTGGGATGAATTTTGAGAATGCACTTCCGAATGGTGCCTATTGGGGGTATCTATATGTGGTGTGAGGGGGCATACCCAATGTTCCTAATCCTATGAGGAGATCTATGGGGATAGGAACACCCCTGTAAACTGGAGGGGGATTTAGTACAGTAATAACTTGGCCAAAGTTCTGTGGATGCTGGTGAATCCTTCCTTTCCCAGAAAAATATGAGACATGAGTAGACATAAGTAAGGTAAACTAGGCTACAAATATAAGATGTAAAGAGGTTAAGGAGATCGAACACCTTTGGAAAATACTTGAATCATCATTGGGGACTTCGAACTATTTTCTAACAATGTATCACATGTAAATTTGGGTGCATATAGTAAATCCTACGGAGCCAGTGAGAAAATGAGCTCAATGCAGAGCTCTGTGTGGTGACGAGAGGTTGAGCCTGAGGTAGCTCAACCAATTTACAATGATGAGAGATTGAAGAGCTTAAGGGAGATCTCAATGGGAGCTCGATGAGATGGCATAAGAGCTAGGGTATCTTTGTGAGAAAATAAAGTGTGGAGAAAAGGAACACGATGTTGAGTAAAGGTTTAGGTGAAGGATCCAAGTAAGGTTTTAGAAGGTAGAAAAATCAAAACATAGCAAGAAAACTAGAACCACATGTAACACCCATGTTGTGATTCATCCAAATTAAGGGATTTTTAAAAAATAAATCCCTTAAGTATAATTAATTCCTTCAATTATTTTATCTTGAAATAATTAAATCTAGCATAATTAAATATTTACAACGCATATGATAATAAATGATAACCATGTGTAGCTGTAAGGTTAAACTAGATCTTCCCGATCTCCTTTAAATCACTCTAATCGAGTGTGTATAACTTATATAATTTTGGTTAAACCTTTAGTAGGTTATGAGAACTATGTGAAAATCCTAAGTGGTTACCTGGAAAACATATAAGCTATATTACATATGGTACCCAACAATAAATGTTAGGGGAATGTGCAACATATATTGTAATCAACTAGCTACACCACTTTGGCCAAAGATTCAAGCATTGGTTTGCAAGCTTATTTCATTATCACACATAAGTCAACGAAACTTATCTTACATCACCACAAAACCATATCTACACAGTCATTTATATTTCATTTTTTTGTTTAAAAAATTATGTTTTAGTTTTGAAGAAGTAGAGTCCCTGACTCACCTTACCAATTGAAAGGATCCCATCAGTCCCACCTTAGGATCCTTATGGGAAATATAGTAACCACGTAATGATTTCGGTCATTACATCCTCACTACCCTTCCCATAGCCATAATAATATGGAATTGGTAGGATACTACCAAAATGATGATGGGACAGAGTACCTAAAATTCATTTACACTTATAGTTATCCATGAAAGATATAGTGAATAAGTTCATCTTTACGACATGTTATAATATATCATTAAACGATGTTCGAGTCTCGAAAGAGGGTTATAGTAACTCAATGAGTTACTATCTTTTATTAGTACCTCTTATCAAACTAACATAATGTAATGTTCTTTGTTAAACATATGTTTACTTAACCATGTATCACATTGAGTTGATCCATTCATGACTCATTAAGGGCAGTCCTTAGCTCATAAGTTCATTAATTAATATGATTATTCCATTTTATTTTATAAGTTACAATAATAATTTTACGTGGTTTTTGTTATGTAGTTATACTTATCATTCTATGTTTGTCATCACATATTTTTTCATTTAAAATGAACGAATGAAATCAGTAATAATTGCATATCATAATATCAATTAAATTTATTTATACTCATCTGTAAAAAAACATATAAATACTTTCATATCCAACAAAATAAGTTATAAAAAACCCAAGTATTTAATTAAAACTTAATAAGGATAATCCATTATTTTCATAAATAAGGATATAAAATTAATCGTAATAGTACATTAGGAAAAATTCCATTAATTAACTTGTGAAGATAATTCATTCGTGATAAACAAATAAATACAAAAATCCTTATCGGATTTTCTTAACTAAAACCAAATAAACTTCCTAGTTTATTATAGGTTAAATACATCATACTCAAAAGAAATGTTGCTTCGTAATGAATTCTATGGTTTCAAACAATACAAAAATTTAAATGAAAAACATAACCTTTAATTTGTAAAAGTATCATATTTTGCAGATATTTATTACAATAAACAAAAAAATATATCTATAAAAGCATTCATTAATTCCTTCATAAAATCCACAAAGATTAATATCAACATAATATCGTTCAAATAAGTATAACTATTATGTTCTAATGAATGGACATAAACTAACTCATTATCCATTTCCTGTAATTAATGCAGAGATAGGAAATGACATCAAACTTTATAAGAAATCATAGAACACCATATAGTTTCCCAATCTTTCATCTATTTAAGTAAATAGTTAACAATCATACTTATAAGTTAATAATCATTGCTAACATTTATGATCATCAATGAATTTAATATCAAACACTTTAATATTCTTACAATATCAATTTCTAGTGGTTATCATCACCTTCTAACAGTCAAGAGAGAAAGAGAGAGAGAGTGTTCGACAATCTATGTTTAAGAAGATTAGTAACAACCATAAGATCTAGTTATGCTTGAACTGTTATACTCCCATACATTCCTACCATTTATTAGCTAAATATAATGGAGTATTTATACTTAGAGAAAATAACAACATGCTCAAAAGGAGATTAATCAAATTATTATAGCAAAGCTCATTATGGGATGGGCATACCCATATTGCATACACTCTAGAAAAGAGACAAACAATGAACCGATTTATTCATGCTTCTAAATATTGTTTACAGACTAAAAAAATCTCATAATTTCCCTAACTCACAAAAACCATTAAGAAATTTTAAGAAATCAGTATTAGGTAATGTTAGAAAGTACAAAGGATGACTTCAAATAAAACAATTAAAAACAACCCATCTCTAAGAGGGCTTTTTAAAAATAAAATGAGATTTAATCCTTCAAACGACGAGCTCAAAATAAGATGGTTAAAAAATTGATACATCTAAGCCCTTTATGGGTTGAAGATTATCATTCCATATTACCAAATTTTAAGACCAGGACATAATTAACTCAAGTCAATAGTTAATATTCATAACAATAATAATAACGAAATAGATTCAAATTACAAATGAGAAAAATGACGATCTACACAAACAATCACTAGGATTCAACTGAACCCATTTCATTTTAGAAATAACAATCCTTATATTTTCATTACAAATCTGACTGAGAATTCCCAAAATGATAGTGAATATAGATATCTCAATTTCCAACAAACCCACATCGACTTTCAAATTTTGCTTGATTTCCTTTACAAATTTTCATGTCAAAAATAAGGAAATGTACCAGTTTTTGGAACAAGTCCTTCAATAGAAGAAAAATATTAATAATAAATACTCAATCATGCATTTCATAGATAAAATGGCTAACAAGAAGCTCTAACGAGTTGATTTATAAATACAATCTGTATGCATATTTTCCAAACAAAGTAACATACTCAGAAGGCTAAGTTAAATAAAAAACCAAATATCCCATCAACAACAAAAACCCATTTCAATTCCAACATTTTTCTCTTTCTATCATTAAAATTTTAATAATAAAATCAAAGAAATATGTTGAGTTTTAGAGCTTAATTTCTTCACAAATAACATGTTTTACAAATTACAGGTTTACACAATAACCGACATTTGTCGGCTAACTGGAGTCGGTCATCTAAGAGCAACCGATATCGGTTGGGTAACTGGAATTGGTTACTTATGCATGAATTTTTTTATTTTAAACGAGGGATTAGATCCAAACTTTGATTAAAAGGTGATCTAAGGGTTGTAAATGTATTGCTAAGTTGCCCTAATGTTTGTATATGCTTATAAGCTAGAAAACTAGGGTTAGAAGTATGATAATTGAGAATATTATAAGAAGGAATTATTGGAGAGAGAAAAGGGAAGCTTGTAAAGGAAAAGTACTGTACAACCGTGTGAGGTGTGGAAGATTGTAGATATTCATTATACATCCTATGTAAATAAAAGATTAATAGATTAGTTGTTTCTTGGTGGACGTAGCCCACACTGGGTGAACCATGTTATATCTTGTGTATTGTTCTTCTGGTTTAATTTCCATATTTATTGCTTATATGCTTAATTCTAATTATAGATCTATACAACAAGAGTGTGCTAACCCCCAACAACTGGTATTAGAGCCTTTTTGTTTGATGGTTTAGTTTTTTGATAGATTTAATCACAGAGGGATTTCTGATTGAATGGGAGAAAAGTAATGGTAGAAGATAATAAATACAAAGCTGAGAAATTTGACGGCTGTAATTATCAATTATGGGAAGATGCAGGTGGAAGATTATCTATATCAAAAATATTTATATTTACCATTGGATGCAAGTGCGAAGCCTATAGAGACGATTGATGAATAATGGAAGATTCTTGACAGAAAGGCTTTGGGATCTATAATATTGAGCTTGGCAACATTTGTAGCTTCTAATATTACTCAAGTAACAACCATGATAGATTTGATGAAATATTTAGCTAATTTATATGAAAAACCAAATGCTTCGAATAAAGTTTATTTGATGAAGAAATTATTTAATTCTAAAATGCAAGAAGGTGGATATGTATCAAACCATTTGAATGATTTCCATTCCATTGTAAATAAATTCAAATCAGTTAATATTCCATTTGATGATGAAGTGAAAGAACTTTAATTTTTATGCTCTTTTCCAGATAGTTGGGATAACTTGGTAATGGTTGTTAGTAATACAACATCTGCTACTAATATTTTGAAGTTTGATGATGTTGTTTGTATAATACTGAATTAAGAAATACATAGGAAAAGTACAGGAGAGTCATCATTTGGAAATGATTTGAATGTAGAAAGCAGAGGAAGGTAGAAGGAGAGATCTAAGAGCAAGAATAATGGGAAATCAAATTCAAATAATGGCAGATCTAAATCTAGAGGTAGAGGAATAACTTACTGGAATTGTGGAAAGAAAGGACATGTAAAGAAAGATTTTTGGTTCAAGGAAAAGAAAGAGAATATACCAAACACAAGTAAAGAGGTAAATGTTTCATCAGAGGTAATGCAAGATGCCCTTATTCTCTCCTTGAATAATAAAATAGAATTATGGGTTTTAGATTTATGAGATTCTCTCTATGCTACTGATTAACTAAAATTGAGATTGAATGGGAGGAAGTGGTAATCCTAGTTAATCTAATTAGGAGGACTAAAACACTATACAAATGCAATAAATAATAGTAAAGTAGATGTAAATAATTATCCTAAATAAAATGAAACCCTAAATTTACAAGAGAAGGGGAGAGAAATAGCTTAGCTGATTGTTGTAGATGGTAACACAATGTTGTAGGTCTGAGAATAAAATCAAGAAGTACAGAAGAACACTCAGAGACCCTGCGGAGGGAAAATATGAAGGATCTGAAGTGACTGGGGTACCTAGGAGTTTACTGGGGCACCCTAGCCTACAATCTAGGTGCTCTAAACACTGTAAATACTCAAAACATGCAGCTGGTATGGTTGCAAGTTGGTTCCAAACCTTCCTTGTTTGTCACACTGGATATGCCTGATGATCTGGAAAATGACCTGTAATGCAAAGAGAAGTATCAAACCCTAGAAAAATAAATTATGAAAATTAATGGGTCAGAATGACCTCAACCACCAAGCTAGTGGACTTATCACTGAGTGCTTCACTAAATTTTAGACCCGGATGTAGTTTTGGTGTGTGTGTGTGTGCATGTCATGCCCTAGGTGCTCTTGTGCCAATCACACTTTGTGAAGTAACGAACAATAATAACTATAGAAGAAGTAAATAGCATATGTACATGGAATAAAATATAATCCCTCCCGCTATGAAGTGTGTGTGATGTATATCTCCTAGCCTTGATGCATGAAACTATACGGATGCAAGTGATGAAATGGATGCTACCCTAGATGGAGTGATAATAGTGTGTAATGATATGACCTAGGACCATCATTATGGTCTTATAACTTTATATTTATAGGGATCTTAAGCTTAATTTCACAATTAATCTCGACAAGAATGATTGAGAAAAAGATAAAGATGACAAATAACTAGAAATGACTAAAAAAGGAGAAAAATGGGGTTTGCATAGATTGGGGTGCCCCAGTATAGGCTGATGCACCCTAATTTAGGGCTTGAATTTTGGGGCAATTAAAAAATGGGTGGATAAGTGCTATAAAATACATGGGAAATATGAAATAAAATATAAAATAAAGATGGCCAAAAGGTAGGATTAATTAGTACTTTGTACGCTTGAGAACCTTCTAAATAGTAGTATAAGACCTAGCCAAATTATGTGTAAAGTGTATAATTTTGTGTCTACATTTCCCCCCCACTTTATGTCAGTGAGAAAAAATCTCGATAACATAAAGTAGATAGAGATGCATACTTGATATTCATTTAGAGTGTAGAAGAAGATGTGCTGATGGACTAGACTCAAGCGTGGAATGTCAAAAATAAAAATGTGGAGAAGCATGGATTATAAAGATGAAAAATGTGCATAAGAAGTGATGAGAGTGAACCTAGGGTGGAACACATGTGTAGTTATTGTGGTGTGAAATGTACCTACATGGTTAGTATGGAAATTACACTTGTAGCATGTTATCATTGTTGTTGTTTCCTCCAATTTGACTTCTTGTTTCTCATATGGAAGACCTGCAAGGAGAAAACTATCAAGTAGTCAAATATGTATGTATGTAAAAATGTTGTGTAAAATATGCATGCGTAAAGTACACAAATGTAAAATATGCTAGAAAAAAATGTAAATGGAACATGTGCACCTGATCCATGTCGAGAAAAAGGGTGTAGATGGATATCCTATACTGTCGTAAGTTTTTCAGGTGATCTCACACCACCTTGGCTAAAGAAGTGTAGAGAGGAAATGCTCTGTGTCCTCCAACTCTAATTACTTCTGATGAAATTTGTTGAAGAGATATCTGTACTATCCTAGTTTTTTGGGCAATATGACACCACTGGATGGAGAACTGTAGAGAGGCACCCAATGTAACCCATGAGCTTGTAATCACTTCATAAAATTGCCAAAGGACACCATGTCTTGTTAAAGCCACTTTGTATGGATTTTGTAGACTGGTCTGAACTCACTCGCTTTGTCTGAACCAGTGTAAATAAACTGTGTTATTAGAAAACCCTCAATGATTCCCCCCTCTTTGGGGGAAAATGCAATGAAATTGGAAGGAGAATGCGGCCTCAAAAGAGGACCAAAAACACCCTGACCTGTAGAACTCTACCTTGTAGAAGGAAAGGGAAAACGCTTGGTAGATACCAAGGTTGACATAAAAGGGGGTGACTAGCCAATAAAAATGTTAGTATGAAAATACATGCATGTAATAAGTGTAAAATCTGTAGACAATGTAGAAAAACTACCAACATAGTAGTGTAAACATGCAAGAAACCACAAGAAGACCACACAAAAGTGGGTTACAAACATGGGACATTATACACAATGTCGCAAGACATGCAAGGCCATCATGGCCAAAAATAATAGACAAGTGTGTACACAAGCAAAGCAAAAATCTCACATACAATAGAAAACAATAGAAAACAAGTAGAAATAAAGAGGTAATCATGGAAACATGTAATCCTCTAAAACAAGTGTTGCACATAGAACACCCGTTAGCATGTTAGAGTGATAACCAATATGTCAAAGCATGTATGAATAAGTAGTATAAGATGCTAAGTAAAAAATAAAACAATAACACTTGTATGAGACAAATGTGGATGTCCTCAGCGACCAGTATGGTAAGGGTAGAAGATGAGTATCCATGTTGCATGTAGAGTCTTGTATCTCTGATCAAAATAAATAAGGGTGTGAACACACATGTGTGTATGATAATGACATATAAGAAAGCAAGCTAACATGTGTAATAAAGTGAGCATGTGAAACACCAGTAAGCAAGAGTAATTACTACTAAGACAATGCAAAACGTAAGATGGAATGGAATGTAAGATGGAATGATACGAGAAATGTGCCCCCCAAGTGTATGGAAGTGTATGTAGTGAGGTTCATTTTGTTTCCCCCCTCGTCAGTCAAGAATGAACCGTAAACGAGAGTGCATCATTGGGAAATGGTTGAGTAGTATAGGTTATGTCTAGTATTCCATGATGTTTTTGTGTGTGTATCAGTGATAAAATGTAATATGGGGAGATATGTGCATGAACCCCATAGCCAAAGCATTTATCATGATTGTTTTGCATAGAGGAGTGATGATTAAGCCCTAAGCGTATATCAATACATGATGGAAGAATAATTTGGATGGAGTGTATATGATTATATGGAGGATAATGAAAGGTGGTGGTTTAGCACTAAGCATGAACCACTACGTGATGAATAAGAATGAGGTGGTGATTTAAACTAAAGCGTATACCACTAAGTGATGAGTAGGATAAATTATGATGTAGGATATGATAATAGAATATGGGATGATAGGATGTAAGATGATAATGAGAAATTGATGAAGGGAGTGGTGATTTAACCTATGGAAGGAGTGGGAGTTTTCAAATTTAGTTTTGGGTGGGAATCCAAGAGGGACCCTGGTGTAGAGCGTCATGGGGAGCATCTACAGGAAGGCATGATGGATGCTCAGTTCACTATAATAAGGGATAATTTGGAGCTGGTCAAGGGCCCCTTTGTCACGTGGGTGAGGAGTGTGGTAAGTCAACCAGTCAAACAGGTACATTCCATCGATCTCTCCCTGGTTTGTCATGAAAAATGTGTTTTCTTGGAAATACTAGATTCTATAGCCAATCATGTTCGGTCTTCTATGGGTAATACCATTCTGGCCAAGATTCCTAGTAGTAGACCCAATATTGAAGAATTCAAGAAATGGGAAAATAGGAAATGGATGACTAAGGGGGCAATGGACGTTGTGGCTTATGCTAATGCCTTTTTTGTGATTCATCTATCTTTGGAGGATAATTTCTTAAGGATTCTTACAGGGGGCCTTGGTTCATTGGTCATGTTGTGGTTTTGGTTCAAAAGTGGGTGCTGGGTTTCAATCCTTTAGAGATTGTCATTAAAGAATATCTTGTATGGGTCCGGTTACCTGGCCTTCCATTGGAATATTGAGATTGGGATATCCTTCCTGGGATAGCTAAGGCCATTTGTGCCTTGGTCATTATTGATCCGATTACCTATGCTAGAACAAGGCTTATTTTTGCACATGTTTATGTAAATGTCTCTCCTGAAACACCTTTACCAAGAAGCATTGAGATCAAATCACTATGGGGTAGTCATAGCCAAAAGATTGACTATGAGTTTTTTCCTTTTATGTTTTTTTCCTTCTTTAAATAAGGACATGATAATAAATCTTTTCCCAAAGATAAAGAGGAGACTTATATTAAATCTCAACTTAAGAAGACTAAGAGCAAGGAGGATTTGAAGGGAAAGGGACTAATGCAGTTAAATGACAGTGGACCGTTGAAGGTCAATCCTTAATGAAAAAAAATAGAAAAGCCCAAGGAACTTGCTCCAGAAGTACAGGACAAGACAATTGATGAGGAAGGGTAGCATAATGTCATCAATAGTGAGGCGACCCAAGAACCAGGGAATAATGAGGATATAATGTTTTATGAGGAGTTTTAGGAGGATAATATAGTGGGTTCATTAGTCCTAAACTCTTTAGATGCAATTTTCGTTGCTCATAAACTAGAGGAAGATCTACTTACAAGAAATATGTATCAAATGTTAGATTTAAATCTGGAGGAAATATCTACTATAGTGGAGGATGCAAAATGGGGATAAGAGCTTGATGAAGAAATGGAAAAACAAGATTCAGATGTAAGTAAGAAGGTGGATGATGTGGTCAAAGAGAGTGCATTTATGGTGAGCTCAAATTTTCTCGTCCCAAACTCTAGGCCATCCCTTAACTAGATTTCAACACCAAGAACCAAATCTAAGGAAGATATAGGAGAAAAAAAGGCATCCCCAGGACAAACTTCAGAGAAGGAAAAAAGGGATAAAGTGACAAAAAAAATATCATGGAAGGTCACCAAAAAGCATTAGTGTTGGATAAGAAATCCTTTTATCATAAATTATTTACATCTCTTGAAACATTAGGGCCCTAAATCAGCCCAGTAAGCATAGGATTTTGAGGGATTTAAAAGAAAAAGAGAAACTAAATGTGTTAATGTTACAAGAAACTAAGATGAATGACATGAGGATGAAGGATTTTTCAGGATTCTTGTTGGAAAGATTATAGATTCCACTTTCAACCTTCTGCTAGAGCCTCGGGAGGCTTGTTGTGCTTGTGGCAAAAGGATAAACTGGAAGAATTTCCTCTCATCAATAGTCAACACCATTTAGCTATTTGTTTTACTGAAGTTAGATCTAGAAATCAATTTATCCTATCTAATGTATATGCTCCTAATACCTTCATGGGAATAAGGGAGCTATATGAGAAAATGATCAATTTTAGAATAATGTTTAATGATTTAAATTTGATTAATGGTGGAGACTTTAATACGCCCCTCATCCCTTCTGAGAAGAAAGGAGGTATTAGTGTCTTAATGGAAAGTATGGAGGGCTTGGGTAATTTCATGGGTTGTAATGCCTTAATTTATCTGAATCTCAGTGGCTCCAAATTCACTTGGTCTAATAGGAGAGAGGAGGATAATATTATTCAATTAATATTGGATCAATTTTTTGTCAATACTTAGTGGATTCAACAACAACATGACACTCTCTCCACCCTTCCTAGGATTGGGTTGGATCATAATCCATTAATCCTCAAAACTGATGTCATAGCTCACATGGTTAGTCATCCCTTCAGGTTTGAAAAGATGTGGATTACTCACCTTGATTTGGAACAAAGACTTTAGGACTGGTGGAACATTAAAGTGAGAGGTAATAATATGTTCATGGTGACCACCAAGCTCAAAAATATCAAAGTTAATCCGAAAGTTTGGAATAAGGAAATTTTTGGAAACATTTTCCTTTAAAAAAATTAGAATAGTGGAGGATCTCAAGATTCTTGAAGAAAAAATGGAACATGGAGGGTGGAGCCATGAGGAAAATCCCAAAGAAAAGACCCTTCTTTCAGACTACCAAAATATCCTACATCAGGAAGAGGTTTACTAGAAAGCAAACAATCGAGAATCACGTGGCTTAAGGAGGGGGATCAAAAAACCAATTTTTTTATATCTCTCCTACTGTTAAATCTAATAAAATGTGTATTTAAGAGATCAAGAAAGGTAATGGGGATATTACGAATGATGACAGTGATATTTCTTCTACCATTGTTGCCTTTTTCAAAAAAAAGTATGCTGAGGAGCTTCTTAGTAATGATGTTACTAAGGAAAGAAATCCTTAACCTCTTTGAACCTAGCTATTAGTCTTGATGAAAATGAGGAACTCATTGCTATCCATGATGAAGAGAAGATCAAATATATTTCAGACATTATGGAAGGGGATAAAATTCTTGGCGTCAGATGGAGTTTCCAAATTTTTTCTTCCAAATATATTGGGATATTGTTAATACTGATGTGGTTTCTATTGTTTAAGAAATTTTCTAATCAGCGCTACTTACTTAAATAGATTAATCATACTTTTCTTTTAACTCTTACCCAAAAAACCTGGGGCTAAGGATAAGTGGGACTTTAGACCAATTAGTCTATGCAATACCATGTACTATCCCATCTCTAAAATTTTGGCCTTTAGACTTAGGAAGACCCTTGGTAGCTTCATTTATCCCAACCAAGGGGCTTTTGTTCCTGGTAGAAAAATTCTAGATAATATTATTACAATTCATAAAAATATTCATTATGTGGAACTTTCTTGGAAGGGAATCCATGATTCTAAAGTTGGACATGCAAAAATCCTATGATAGAATTACTTGGGATTTTTTGTAATATCTTCTCTCTAAGCTAGGAACTATAATCCTCATTTCATTAAAATGATTCAGATCTTGTATTATGGATCCGAGATTTTCGATTATAATAAATGGTAAAACCAATGGTTTTTTCAAAGATGAAAGGGGGATGAGACAAGGAGACCCTTTATACCCCTTCATGTATCTATAATTGTTGTTGAAACTTTGTGCACATTATGCCTTAAAGCCCAGAGAGAAGGTCACATGGAAGGGATTAAGGTGGATAGTGGTATAGAAAATCAATGTTCTGTAGGAATTTGTTGATGATATGGTCCTTCTGGGTCAAGTTGTTGTTCAAGAAGCTGGGACTATGAAAGGCATCACTAAGAAGTATGTGAGGGCTACTAAGGCAGAAAATCAACTTCAGGAAAAGCTATTGTTTCCTCATAAATGTTGGAAAGGATCAACATATCAGATTGAATACCATCCTAGAATGTATTATCAAAATCCTTCCTGATTCCTATTTAAGAATGTCCTCTCTTTGGGAGTAAACTTGATAGAAGGTGCGTGGAATCTTCTCTTAGAGCTAAATTTCATAAGAATTTGGCCTCTTGGAAAGGTTCCCTTCTCTCTCAAGATGTAGAAGGATCTCAACTTCTTTATAGTAGTATGACAAGGTATTCCTTTGTTTATAATTTCCATCTTTATTCTTCCAATCAAATTCAAGAAGGCCATTGAAGGGATTTAGAAAAGGTTATTATGGAATAGATCTAAGAATAAAAAATACACTCCCTCTGGTTTTCTTAGGACAAGGTTACCCAATCCTAAGGATAAGGGTTTTTTAGTGTCTTACAGAATATTCAATTTTATGAACCATGCCCTCGTTGCTAAGGTTTGGTTGAAGGATTCATAAAGAAGTTGGTATCTAGGTGACTAGTTCTGAAAGCTGAAATATTTGCTGCCCTTTGGAGAAATGTTGGAAAAAAAATTCAATGATTTGGTGTTTTCTAATAGGTTCTATTTTCTAGAATAACATGTGTCAAACTAGGAAATTTTGTTATCAAAAGGGTGAAAATGGAACCTTGGAGATGGCTCTAAAATAAAATTCATGAGAGGACCCTTGGGTGGAGGATGTTTCCCTAAATATTGAGAAATCCTTAGAGGTAACTTTGGAATTTCTACTCTGATGAGAAAGGAGATCTTGTGTGTAATTATTGGGATGATGAAAGCAGACTAGGCCCATGTATCCTTCCCCATCCTTTATTTCATGGGGATATCCAACCTTTTCATGAATTAAAATAGGAAACTAAGGGATCTTCATATCCCTCTTAATAGTTTCAAGGATGAGCTTGTTTGGAGACTCACTGATACTAGGGATTATGAGGTTAAATCTGGATATTTGACAAACTTTGACCATATGGATTCAAATGTTGTTTAGAGTTAAAGGTTTGGAACCAAACATATTATCCCTAAGATCAATTTTTTTCTGGGAAGTCTATCAAAGGTAAGATCCTTACTGTTCACCAGTCTAATAAGGAATGGAATGATCATTATTAATAGTATGGGGGTTGTGTAAGGACAATGAAAAAACTATCATGAACTTATTTCTAGAATGCCCTTTCTCTTTTCAAGTTTTTGCAGAGATCCATGGGTATCTTCAATGTTCATTGGGTCCTCCTTGGTGATGTGGCTCTCTTACCTAAGTAGTGAAACTTTAATTTTCAGAATGACATGGTTACAAAAAATGTGGAAGATGTCCTTGCCTCACATCTTTTAGGGAATCTGGATTGAACGTAATAACAAGTTTTTTAAGAACAAATCTGATTAGCTTGAGCATGGATTTTCTGATAAAGTGTTATGGGTAACTTAAGGATAACTCTATAGGATCCTTAAATCCAAATAGGTAAAATTGTACTTAGAAGTGGGGAGATGGATGTGATTAGGAACTTAGAGGTTGAATCCTCCTTCACCATTAAGGAAAAAATCCGAAATGTATTTTCAACTGGATCAAATTGTTAGATGGATAGCTTCAAGCTATAAACTTTGATGGGTCGAGCTCATGTTATTGATAAACTGATTGGCTAGTGGAGGGGGTCTTGTTTATGACCATAAAGGTATTTACATTGGTAGCCTATGCTGGGACGTATAGGAAAATCAATCGAACAATGTAGTGGAGTCCAGAGTTATACTTTGGGGAGTTAAGCTTTGTCGTGACATAGGATTAAAAAATATGATTATTGAGGGTGAATTGACGTGTGTCATTAATGATCTCAAGGATAACAAAAAGTGTGGCTGGAAGCTTAATAATTTGATTATGGAGGAACATGCCATCCTTCCTTCATTTGATCAAGTGGTCATTTAACACTCTTATCGTGCGGGGAATAAACCGATACGGAATGTGTTGGTAGATAAAGGTATATGCCATGGTGGATTTGGAGATGTGGATTGAGGACACGTAATCCTTGGAGTCATGTGAATATAGCTCATTAATGATGATGCAATGTAGGAAGAATGGTTTTGATGGATAAACCTAGTTTCACACGCTTGTGATTATGAAAGGACTTTCCTTTTTGGAAAACCAACCTTGTCAATTTCACTTGTTTCTTGGAATCAGTGTATCTCTCGGATATTTCGAAGGTGTTTTGTTGTAGGTTTTATGAGGGATGATAGGGTGAGAATGGAGTGCACCAATTTTCCTCTCATCTTAAAAATGACACAGGTCTATGGAAATTGTACTGCATAAAGGGGGTTTTACTAAATTCATTCGAAGGCTAAAAGGTGATGACCCTATCATATCTGTTGAATTTGTATACTACCTGGAAGGATGGTAGCTTTTGATTATTGTGGGGTTCATATTGATTTCTCAGAGGAATAAATTTATAAAGTTACTGGGTTAAAAATGGAGGGCCTCAAAATTTTTAAAGACAAAAACTAGGAATAAGCATGAATTGTGATTTTCTTTGAGGTTGGGGAAAAAATCATTGCTTACGACGAGTGTGATTTCCCACACTTACTTACCGGATAGGTGGGCTGATGTTTGCATGGTTATCATGAAGTATTTTACTCTTGAAAGGGAATTTCGAATTTTTTTTTTACCTATCATTCTGTCTATTCTCAATATTTTTCCATTCGGGAGCAGTCTATGAGCTTCGATTATTTTCTTTATTGATTGTTACTCTTGACCATCGAGGATTTTAAGAAGGAAAAGATGGATACCCCCCCTTCACCAGGGTCTCATCCTCATCATGGTTCAAAGAGGTAAAAATTTCCATCCCTTTTCCCTGTTAATGATCACAATTCAGATCAAGAAACCCTATCCTCCCGCATTAATAAAATTAAGAAACAGAAAGTGATTGACCCGGATAATGGTCATTACTTGATGCCTTGTGTAATCTCAAAAAGGGTATCAAGATTCTGGATGATAATTCCACCAAAAGGGCCTAGGAACTTGCTTATTGGGAGGCTATAATTATGAGGGCTGAGACCACCAATGACACCATTCTCATTGTCAACAAAAACCTCATTCAAGAGCTAAAATATTGCCATCAGCGATATTGATTCCCAGAACAAAAACCATTAGGGGTATCCAAGCTGATTTTTTTATGCAAGAATAAAGAAAATTCATATTTTATAGGATCAAGTTGCTACTAAGGAGGGAATAAATCAAGATAAAGTTGATGTTGAGCTCATCTGACAGTGAGGAATCAGAAACTGGAGATAGCTCGGGTATGCTTATTGACTACTAATGAAAGAAAGGAACAGAGGGATGAGTAGGTTGAGACTCAGATGGATAACATGAGGTTGTTAACCAACCCAAAAATGGCCATTATCAAGGTAGCTAGTAGAAGGGATGGAGGTTCTAAGCACTAGATCCCATGTAGCACAGGGCAACTGATGAACTAGTTGTGTACCTTTTTTTGCCATTTTGTGTTTGGCTTGTTCTTTGTTTACGCCCCTTTGGGGTCAAAATAAATATGTTGAATTTACAAACTCTTGTATTTTGGCCCATCTGTGTGTGGGCCTGTTATCAAGTAATTTTGACTCCTCCTTCATGGCCTTTTTTAAGTTTTTGTCTTTAAAAACTTATTCCTCTATGTATGGGGTTTTTTTGGTCCCCGTTTAAAACCAAACTTTTTTATCTTATCTAAGAAAAACCTAAGGTGTATACCACTCCATGATGATTGAATGCATGATAATGTGATGGAATAATTTTGGAATTGGAAAAAAAAGGTATAATGTAAGAGGATGATATAAGGGGAGATGATATAATGTAATAGGGTGATGTAGAAGTGATGAAAAGAGTGGTGATATAACCGAAGGTGTATACCACTGTGGTATGTGATGTTGAGTGTGGGTGACGATATAACCTAGAGTGTTGGTCACTAATCTGATGAATGTGCTATGATGACATGTCGCATGTAGCTAAGGTCCATTTGATTGGTAAACCCTCGGAAGTCGAGTATCCACCAAGGAACTAGAGTGCGTCATAGGGTAATGAGAGTGTGTTGATAGAAGTAGATTTTGTAAGGATGACAGGTAAAAATAGATCATGTGTAATGGAACCTAGTGTAGTGTGTAGAATAGATATGATATAGGTATGTAGATGATGTATGTCGCAGTGATAGGTGTAAATAGAATATGTAGTGATGATATGTAAAGTTATACCCATAGATAATGTGACCTAGTGTAAATATAGGATGTAAGAACATGATGCAAAACTATATGTATATGAGATGATGACTAGTGTATTATGTAAATGATGGAGGATCTATAAATGACAAATAGATGAGGTGTGGAGAGGGTAATGTAGGATGTAGGCTATGTATAGAAATGATAATAGAATGTAAAGGTGTACAACCTAGTGTGTAGTATGTGGGGTTCAATGTAATGGTAATCCCTCAACAGTCTAATGTGAACTGAAGAAAAAGAGTCTGTAATCGGGTAATGAGGGAGCTACAATGCATAAGATAGGATGAATGATGTCTTGGTTAGAAATATGTAATAAAATACTGTATAGGTATGTGAGACTATAAGAGGGGGGAATATAATGTGTTATTCCCCCCCAAGTTCACTAAAAGGAAATATTAACCAAGAAGGTCAAAGGATAGATGTCCCTCGAATGGTGCTTGAGATGATGCGAATGGAGGGCCACCATCTACTAGTGAGGAGATAATAGAGACAAGAAGTGCAGGCAAGTGGAATTGATATGCATGGGAAGGATGGTCTAATGACAAATATTTTGGTGTGAAACTTGCAGGGGGAGATAGGGAATGCGATACTAGAGGTTGGTGTTGAGATGGTATGTGAGTAGGGCGTGTTTGATGTAGACGAACGGGGTAAGCCCAAGGGGATAGATGTAGAATTGGAGGATGTTGGGTGCTAAATGAAAGGAGGCCTAATTATTGGGTATCTTTGATAACATGGGGTAATGCACAATAATAATATATATGATGTCCTTGAATGCAATGATAGTGACAAAATGGATGATCACATGTGTGGATTAATCATGAAGGAGGATAATATTGAGTAGGCAATAACGTAAGGATTTGGTGGTGAATAAGGTGACTAAGAATATGCAGTGGTGTAATGTTAGAGGGAAGGGTAATGGGTGAAGGGAAAGGTAGAATTGGTGGATTAGGGAGGGGAATGGTAGGGGAGGTGGGTGGGGTAGAAGTTGTAAGATTGGTAGGAGCATGCTGAAGTTGTTCTATCTCAGCATGAAGATACGTAATTTTGGCTTCCATGGATTGACATTGAACTTCTAGTGTATGTATAGCCTCCCATAAGTGTGTACAAGAATAAGGAATGTGTGAGTGAGAATCATCAGCTCCCACAGAGGAGAGAAAGTGTGTTGTAGTAGGAGGAAAATTAGTATTAACAGAAGAGGGTAAGGGAGAAGGAAAGTCTTCTAGAGAATCATCAAGATAGGCATAAAAATTGTACTGTACAACACAAGATACTTGATAAGAAAAGGTATGTGGTTAGTCTTCTAGGTAACCATGAACACGTAAAAATGCATGACCATGACATATTGTTCATAGGTAAAGGGAGGTAGTGGGCAACCCAAGGCACACCAAATAGTGAAGTTAGGTGAATAACAAAGAAAATAATTGCTGCAAATACACACATCACCAAATGGCATGGGAAAAGTGATATCAAAATGATTAGGATCGAGTGTCCCTCCGATATAATCAAGCCAAGATTGACCAATAGTGAGCGGAGAAGTAGGAGGAGCACATACAAGATGAATGGAAAGGTGGAAAACATGTGGGCCATATGTAGAAGAAAGAATGATAGAACCATGATAAAAGTGGGGGTCATATAGAGGAGTATGAAGGTCATCAAATTCAAACCCAAGTTGGAGGATAAAATCATGGGAACATACAATGGCTGTATAGGATGTGTCAAGTGGTATGTGTTTCCAATAAGAATTATTTATGAAGAGAGTGCAAGTGAAAGGTGGGCTTACAGAGGAGGAGAATGTTGGAAGAGAGTCGGAGGGAAGATCCATGGATGCTGAAGGGACTTTGTATGACATAGTAGTGGTGGTAGGATCAAATGGTGGGGAAGAGACTGTACTAAGCGGGTGGATAATAGCCATGAATTAAATATCATAAAGAAAGGGAGATAGGGGAGGAAAAGAAACTGAGTATTGTGGAGTATGCCTAGTGGAGGGCATGATAATGTTGGCAATAACAGGAGTATGTGGTGAAGTAAACGGGACCTTATGAACCATTCAAATGGTAGGAATGAGGTCATGCAGGGGTGCTTTAGATGGGGAAGGAATCATGGATGGTGAAGGAGGATATGTAAAAAGAGGTAAGGCATTACTAGAGTCATTTGTGTCCATAGGAGGAAGAGCCTCAACATCCGCTACCAGTTTTGCTAGATATGTAGGATTAATGGTGCATAGATAAGCACTGAAAACATATTGGATATCCCAAGGATTCATTCCAGAAGATGGAAATTGGATAAAACAAGGACAAGGGTTAAAACCAACAGTAGCAGTAGGAGTGTTGACAAACACACGACCATAGTTGTCAATTTGAAGAGTAGCTATAGAATTAGAGGAAGAGGAATTTTTATGATGTTTTCACATGATGGGAGGGGTAAATCCAAAACCCTAGAAGGTGCCAGAAAGAGACGCTGGGTTCACCAAAATGATTAATTAAAATTGGGACTGAATGGGAGGAAGTGGTAATCCTAGTTAATATAATTAGGAGGACTAAAATGCTGTATAAATGCAGTAAATAATAGTAAAGTAGATGTAAATAATTATGCTAAATAAAATGAAACCCTAAATGTGCAAGAGAAGAGGAGAGAAATAGCTTAGCTGATTAATGTAGATGGTCACACAGTTTCGCAGATCTAAGAATAAAATAAGGAAGTACAAACAAACACTCAGAGACCCTGTGGAGGGTAGATCTAAAGGATTTGAAGTGACTGGGGTGCCATAGGGTGCCCTGGTCTATAATATGAGCACTCTAAACACTGTAAATGCTCAAAAATTGCAATTGGTATGTTCGCAAGTTGGTTTTGAACCCTCCCTTTTGGTCACTCTAGATCTATCAGATGAGTTGGAAAATTACCTGTAATGCAAAGAGAAGTATCAAACCCTAGAAAAATAAAAGATGCATATGAATGGGTTAGACTACCCTTAGCTGCCAAGCTAGTGGACTTATCACTGAGTGCTGAACTACATTTCAGACCCAGATGCATTTATGGTATGTGTGTGCATGTCATTCCCTAGGTGCTCTCATTCTAGTTGCACTTTGTGAAGTAGCGAGCAATAGTAACTATAAAAGATGTAATTAACATGTGTGCATGGAATAAAATAGAATCCCCCCCCATATGAAGTGTGTGTGATGTAGATATCCTAGCCTTGATGCATGACAATATACAGATGCGAGTGATGCAATGGATGCACCCCTAGATGAAGTGATAGTAGTGTGTAATGTTATGACATAGGACCCTCATTATGGTCTTATAAATTTATATTTATAGGGATCTTAAGCTTAATTTTATTAATTAATCCTGACACGGCCGACTAAGAAAAAGATAAAGATGACCAACAACTAGAAATGACCCAAAAATGAGTGAAAGGGGGTTTTCATAGATCGATGCACTTAGGGTGGGATCGGGGCACCCTGGGGCACCACAGTATAGGCTGGGGCTCCCTAATTTAAGGCTAGAATGTCAGGAAAATTGCAAAATGGGTGAATAAATGATGGAAAATACATGGGAACTACAAAATAAAATATAAAATAAAGATGGTCAAAAGGTGGGATTAATTAGTACTTTGTACACTTGAGAACCTTCTAAATAGTATTATAAGACTGGGAAAAATTATGTGTAAAGTGTATAATTTTGTGTCTATAGCTACCCCTAATAAGGGTTATATCAGAAATTATGTCCAAGGTAATTTTGGGCATGTTTATTTAGGAGATGATGAACCTTGCAATATTATTAGTAAAGGGTAAGTTTATGTAAAACTACATAATGGAAATACATGGATATTGAAAGATGTAGGGCATGTGCCAAGCCTCAGGAGAAATCTAATTTCTACAGGACAACTAGGTGAATTTGGTTGTATGGTTACATTCACAGCCAACTCTTGGAAAGTTACCAAGGGTGCTCTTGTTGTAGCAAGAGGAAAGAAGGTAGGAACATTGTATTTGTCTACCTATATTACTGATTCCTTTTCTGTTCTATCTACTTCAGATTCAGATGCAAGCATGTGGAATAATCAGCTAGGCCATATGAGTAAAAAGGGAATGTAGATCTTAAAGGAAAAGGGTAAGTTAGGATATTTGAAAGATATAAATCTTGATTTCTGTGAGCATTATATTTTTGGAAAGTAAAAGAGAGTGATATTTCTAAAATCTGGGGTGACAAAGAAGGATAAGAAGTTAGATCTTGTGCACTAAGATGTGTTAGGATTGGCCCAGGTAGCTTCTCATGGAGGATCCCAATATTATGTGAATTTCATTGATGATACCAAAATAAAGGTATGGGTTTATTGTATAAAGCATAAATATGATGTTTTTGATGCTTTTAAAAGATGGAAATACCTTGTGGAAAATGAATCAAATTTAAAATTAAAATGCCTTAGATTTGAAAATGGTGGTGAATACTACAACAAGGCTTTCAATGATTATTGTTCATTGAATGGAATACATAGAGAAAGAATGGTTCCTAGAACACCACAAGAGAATAATGTTGTTGAAAGAATGAAAGTTAATATCATGGAACATGCAAGAGGCATGATGATACATGCTAGATTACCCTTGCAGTTTTGGGCAGAAGTAGTAGAAACAACAATATATTTAATCAATTGTGGGCCTTCAAGTGCACTGGATGGCG